>CM022297.1:154564779-157056606 GCA_011799875.1 Thinopyrum elongatum
CTGGCAAGTATTTGCTCGGAGCATAAAGAGATTTCTCTCACAACTTTCATAGGTTTTTGGTTTAGCATCAGAGAATCAAAGCTTTGAACGCCACACCCCTCTTAATAGTACGGTGGTCCTATGACTCAATGAAAGAAGAAGAAGAACGAAACAAATTCTACGTCTTCATCTCGTCTTCATTCTTCCTTGAGCGCAGACATTTGCTTCGAACATGCACCGAACCAATTGCTTAAACTTCAGCAATTTTTAGGGGTCACTCTTGTTAGCTTTAACTTTGGTGATAACCTTCGCTGCTGCGCAGGAAGATTATCTTCGTCGTTTGCATCAAACTCCTCGATATTTCAGGGACCTATTACTCTGTGTGCACTAGCAAACACATAAGTCCCATACTGTTTATGTCAACAAACTCCAAAACATAAGGGGCCTATCATTGCACCAACAATATTCGTAATCGAATACAAATTGGATTTGAATTTAGTTGCCAGGGCCCAGGGTGAACGTGAATGCTAATTCTCCCAAATTTTGAACGAAGCAGCAAAACACCCACTCTCTTTTGTCGGCTGCCCGAATCCAGTGTTTGCGAGATGGAAATTACTGTCTACCCTTGACACTTTACATCCTAATCGGCCCGATGTCCACTGCTGTCGATAGGGGTAGGTTAGTAACTTCAATCAGACGTGACACGACCACCTGTCTCCCCATTCAGACATGGTGGGCGCCAAACATGGGTGGCAAACACACATTTGATTCAAAATTGTCCGAAAGACCTCTCTCTCTCCCTCCATTTTCCCATTCATACACGTGGGCGCCAAAACAAACTCTCCTCGGCCAAAATCGATGTAGGCAAATATTTTAAATAGGGGCAGGTGTGTAACTTCACTCAGACCGCCCTACCTGTCAGCCCCGTTCATACACCATGGGCGACAACCGTGGGCAGCAAAACACCCTCTCCTCGCCCGAAATTGCTATCGGCAAATATTGGGGATATGCGAGATTACCGTCCTATCCCCAACCGACGAGATGTCCAAAATTTTAAACGAGGACTAAGTTCGTAACTTTCCCACATTTCGGACAAGCGCATCCCAAAGTTTGAGATCCCCTCCCCTCCCCCTCCCCATTCATACACCATCGGCGCCACTACAACCTCCCCACACCGGCCAGCCTCCTCCGTCCACCACCCCATCCTCCACCTTGCCGAAGCCGCTACCCCTACCCCGTCGTCCACTGCAAGAGATGGACGTCTCTCATCCATGGCGCCGGACCAGGATCCTTTCATCGCGTCCTCTTGCTTCATCGGTGCCGTCGTCCACCTTGCCATTGCCGCTCCTACGACCGCCTCGTCCATGGCAACATGACTTATCCCCCGATGCCGCCGTCTGCCATCTCAAGTCTTCTTCTGCGCCGTCGACAGCCATCGCACCCGCAGCACCCTCAATGTATCAGCAGGGGCCTACACGTCATCGCAAGAGAGGTGGTACTCTTTCATATCTGCTTAAGTTATTGATCTCACCCGGAAAATATATCGTAACTTCTTTAATGTACTTTTCTTGTCCATACCACATCGTAGTGGCTAGTTGAAAGCAAACATTGGTTGCGAAGTAGCCTTTGTCCGGTTTGCACCTTCAGATCCGCCATGGCACGGTCACTATACTAGTAAAGCTTATGGTTTCCCCCCTTTATATTCACTACCATCATCATAGGTGCTTCGTGTCGTGCTAGCACTGCTCCTCAAGACCTCAACCCATCAAGCGAAACAACACGCCACTCATAATTCCAAAGCTTAGTTGTTGAAATACGAATCTGATATGATGCTCATATTACTAAAACAGAGAACATTTAATTGGTCAGCTAATGTTCCTATATTAGTTTCGAAAAGCATGTGCGCCACATATATAGAGACAGCAGGGATTTGCATTTCTCTATGCGCTCTGGTTCATCATGGGTGGGCAACACAAATTGTATTATGTAAAATCTGCTTGCTCTTTGTTATCATGTTCCTCTTCTATTCTTCTTAATAAGTATATTAATTCCTCTGTTCCTAAACTGCCTTGGGTGCGTGCATGTGTTGTGGTGGCATGCGTTTGTACCTGGTGTTGTTCATCGTTGCTTTATTTATAAAGAGGGGCAAAGGTCTTTTTCGGTAAAACATAAGTCTTTTTAGATATTCCAATAAGAACTACATACGGATGTATATAGACATATTTTAGAGTGTACATTCACTCATTTTGCTCTATATGTAGTCCGCATTCGAATCTCTAAGAGACTTATATTTAGGAACGGAGGGAGTAGTGCAGTATGTTCCTTGTCGAGAAGTGGAGCAGGGACATTTGCAGTCGATAGGTCTATTGGGTCGCTTCAGATGGATGCTTTCAACTATTCTAGATGGTCTGCCATAATATCCGGGAAATGCTGGGAGCTATGTTGTCTTTGAGAGTCTAGACTGATAGTAACACTATTGTGCCTTCAGTTGAATAGAGCTGCCCCTTTTGGGGCCGAATCCTTTCCGAACCCTTTCTAGCCGTACCGGCAATACAAGCACATATGTTCCAGCTAGTTCCACTTTCCTGATTTTACTCATGATGCTTAGGGTTTTCCCCTTTAGCTACACTAATATGATATGCGTATGTGCTTTCTGCCGTACTAGCAGTACTCCACCCTTCAAGCTAAACAACACAACACTCATAATTCCAAAGCTTAGTTGTTCAAATATGATTGTGATATGATACTGATATTAGTTAACAGACACATTTAATTGGTTAGCTAAAGATCCCACTTGAGTTTCCAAATGCATGTCGCGACATATAGAGAGACAACAGGAATTGCATTTCTTTGTCACTTGTTGATTGTACTTTCTTGTCCATACCAAATCTTAGTTGTTATTTCAAAGCAAGCATCGGTTGCTAAGTACCCTTTGCGCGGTTTGCAGCTTCAGATCTGCCATGCCACTGCCACTGTCAACACTATACTCATCATGCTTACGGTTTCCCCATTTTATGATGACCACGATCAGCCAACGTGATTCGTGTCGTAATAGCACTGCTCCACCCATCAAGCTAAACAAGCTTAGTTGTACAAATTTGAATCTAATATGATGCTGATATTAGTAAAACTAAGACAGGTTTAATTGGTCAGCTAAATATTCCTACTTTAGTTTCGAAATGCATGTGAGCCACATAGGAGAGAGCGGAAGGAATAGTATTTCTCTGTGCGCTCTAGTTCATCATGGGTGGGCAATAGACATTGTATAGAAAGACTTGTAATATCTTCAATTTGCTTTCTCTTCTTCTCTTCTTTAACATAATCCTCTTCTCTTCTTCTTTAATAAGTACAGTATGTTCCTTGTTGGGAAGAGTAGCAGAGACACTTGCGGTCGACAGGTTAGGTCGAGTTGTTCTTCCTTAGTATATTTTGAATCTGTCAGGTCAGGTCGAGTCGAGTTGTTCTTCCTTACTATATGTTGAAGTTGTCATCTGCGAAGTATCATTACTTCTGGAGCTCTCATATTTTGAGTAGTAGGCCACATTATATTAATGCACACACCAAATTATAGCACACATGGCATCTCTCGGAAGAATTGCGGAGATAGCACATAGGGGTTTACAGGGAGGCGGTATTGGATTAGAATCACTTCTGCATTACAAAGATAATCTCACTGATTTTTATGTTTTCATGCATGTCAGGTATTGAACATGATCAAAATGAATATGATAATGGGCGCACGAGAGGAATATTGCGGAACAATCCACTAGCTAACAAACTTGGCATGGCGGAGGATGGCCTATCTTATTCCCCCATCAAGGTGCTTGCTCTAACCTGGCAAGGTTGTATTGGTCGCACATATCTTGCATATGATCTCTTGCATTACTTCTACTTTGTTACACCACCATCTGCTTAGTTTAAGCATCATACATGAGTATATGCCATACCTATCCATTTTCTGTACCTATTCCATGTGTCATCATACTATGTTTTTCCAGTCAAATGTTGTTCTTTCGTAATAGATGTCCAAAAGGAAGAGGGTGAGTGCAGATCCTCAAGGAGTACAAACTAAGTATTTGGAAAAGGCAGTGATACCTGTTAAATCAGATAGATCAGCAGATACAGAAAACACAGGCCCAACTGTACCACACTTTACCCCTACTCCACTGGCCAAAGCCCTATTAGAACTGCAAAGAGCCCAGCGTCAGGTACTGTCTATGATATCAATTCAAAATTTGAACTCCTACATTTCTGCATGTACCTTACCATCTCTCTTGTATGAAAACTAATTTCAGATGAATCTCCTTTCTCAAAGGATCATAGGATCTCACAACAATACTGGGCACTGCATTGCTCTTGTCAGTACCTCTTGCCCTTTGTCAACATACTTACACTCATTGCTGTTTGATTATGTAGCATCACTGTAAATCTTCACTTCCTTATCCTCCCTTTGCTCAAAACTATAAGATCTATATTTACTCTTACATAAATGTAGAATTAACACAATGGTTATGAAGTTCTGGATTGCTCATGTAAGTACCTGTTGTCATGTACTCCCTCCATATCGAATTAATTGTTGATCAGTTGGATGTATTTAGAACTTAAGTAGTACTAGATACATCCATTTGAGTGACAAGTAATAACGGATGGTGGTAGTATTACTGTACTTGCATTGCGAGATAGTTGATTGTCTAGCATTACTCTGCATCTTATCTGCCCTGCCCTCCACTTTCTCCAAATTATCAGATCTATATTTACTCTCACCAAAATGTTGAATAAAGCCAATGCCACTGCACACGTTGATGTCTGCATTCCTCTTGTTAGTACCTTTTGCCTTGTAATGATGTACTTAATTAATAGCTATTTGATTATGTATCATCACTCTGCACCTGAGCTTCATTATCCTCTATTTCTTCCAATATTATTTGATCTATATTTACTCTTTACAAAATGTAGAATAAAGGCAACGCTTATAAAGAAGTTTCTTTGGGGAATTTCTTGAATTATCCTTCCATCGACATGGAGAAGGGCTTTGTCCAGCCCATGTTAACATGTAATGTAAGTTCATCCTTCTCAAGCCTTCAAACTTTGTTCTAGTATAGATTTGGATAGGCATCATTTCCTCCACTACTGTTTACTTTGGTGTTTACATCTGATTGGATGTTTGCAACAACTGCCAGTTTTAAATTGTAGTTGTAAAAACATGTTCCTTATGCAGAACAGATCCATTTATTTTCTTATTTGCCAATATAAAATGGGACGGCATTGTCAGCACCCAGACTATCGTTGCTTATATATTTGTGAAACATGTTATGTGTCTCCTTGTTTCTCTTTCAGAGTCATATCTCTTATGCCAGGCAGAACTTTAGGGAAGATAGTGAGCCAAACCATCTTGAAGAGAGCGAGATGACCCCAAGGTCATGTCTTGATGAAGATAGTGAGTTGAAGCTACTCACCAGCAGCTGTGAGACAACCTCTGTGCAGTTGTTGCCTCAATCAGTTCGACTTCTTCAGTCTCAACTTAAATTGGAAAGGCTTGGTTCAACTCAGCTCCGACTTGATGTCATTGATGTAAAGAAGACCTCATAGGACAGCCATGCGTGCTTTCTTGCTACATAGCTAGGGTTAGAGCATCTATCGTTGGGACAACTAAGGTCTCATCAGCTTGTTCTGCTGCTTGTGGTGCACATCCAGGGCAAGCCTAATGCCTTCTGAAGTGCTGTTAGTTTTGTATATTCTTTTGTCGGCGCGTTTATATGCACTGGTGGCGACCTTTGATGGCCAGTATATGTAATCTACGGTCTCGTTGCGCTTTATTATCACCGACGGCGAACTTTGATGCCCAGTGGATGTAATATGTCGTAATTTCTTTATTGTATAGTCTAGGTTTATTCTTGTCGGTATGCTGTAATTTAGGCCGGAAGCTTCAATGGATCTCAATGTTGTCGGTCTTCAGGCCGACCCGTAACTCGCTATATATGGGCCAAACCATGGGCCTATAATCATCTTGGGCCATTAGCAGGTCTAAACGTATAGTAGTTTTCCGCCAACGGCCATTAAATGGCCTGAAGTGAAACCGGGCCGACAACGGCCCAGATGCACCAAGGGCCGCTAACAGGCCGAAACGATTATCGAGCCGAACTGGTAAACGGGCATTTAACAGGCTGAAATACAAACCTAGCTTAGAATGGGCCCAAAAGAACGGTGGCCTGTTAACGGGCCTGATCTGATATGGGCCGTAATTTAGCCCAAAACACGACAGGCTGTGAACGGGCCAGATCTGATATGGGTCGTAATTTGACCTAAAACATGGCAGGCTGTTAACGGGCCGGCCCACTAGTGTCTGAAAAAATATGGTGGGCCTTTAGCTGGGTCGGCCTTTTTACCTTAAATGGGCCACTGTTGGGCTATGCCACATGTCAACATATCATAGGCGTCTTCCGTCCATTGTAGGGACGACATCTATCCCAACGATGAGCTGACACGTGGATCCTCCGGCGAATGAGAATTTTACACGTGGAAAATCCCCATTGGTCCGGGCTGTTAACGGGTTATCGGATCCAAACCAGAACCCGATAGCTTAACGGCGACCCGTTACGGTGGATGCCACGTGTCGGTTACCCTTGACGAAAACACTTCCGTGACGCGCCATTTATCGTCATGGAAGTGGACACTTCCATGATGATAATTTTGGTATTGTTATGGAACACTTCTACGACAGCACAGGTATAACTATCTTGATTCTGTCATAAAATCGTCATGGATGTACATGCATGATAGAAAACATGACCTATTGTGACAAACACGTATCATCACGGAAGTGCTTTTTTTGTAGTGTCATTTTCTTCTTTCTTGAGTCATAGGAACCACCGAACTATCAAGTGGGATCCAGGTGAACAAGGTCAGAAAACTGATGTGATGCTCAACCCAAATCCTATATCTTCGAGTGAAGACAAATGAGAGAAATCTTATCCCGAGTTGGATAAGTCAGCTTTACTTGTAGCCCAAGTCAAGCTGCCGCGTGTGTTTGAAATCCATACGTTGGACATGTGTCGGTTCCCCAATGACCCCAGGTCATTTCGGACATATCATGTCGGGTTGCCCCTGGCTATAAATATCCACCCCCCTTCCACCATTATTTGGTGGCTGCTCAGAGTTAGTGCACGGCTTTTGTCGTTTGAGAGCAACCCACCTCCGAAGCCTTTGAAAGAGAATCCTTGCGAGGACAAAACCCAAAACACCCAAAGCCCAAAGAGTGTTTGGCATCACTGAAGTCTTTCTATTTCGCGTGATCTAAAGACTTATTACACTTGAAGATTGTTATTTTCCAGTCAGTTAGGTGTCATGTTCTGAGGATCCAAGAGTCATTGTGGATCACCGGTGAACGAAGTGTGTGAAGGTTTGGAAGTCTACCTTGAAGACTTCTCTGAGTGATTGGGCAAGGACTAAGTGACCTTAGCTCAAGGGGAATAAGGTGAAGACGTGGTCTTCTCAGTTCAATCTCAGCCTCCCTAACCAGATGTATAGTTGTCACGGCAACTGGAACTGGTCTACCAAATCCTTGTCTTCGTCAAGCAACTGGTTCTATCACTTCACCCCTTACTTACTGTTTAGCTTCATGAAGTCTTTGCTTGCCTGCTCTCATTGATTTCACTGTGTGAAGACATTCACCCCTAATTGCATATTTGGCTTCATACGGTCTTCCTATTCTGATCTGCTCTACCAAGCTGCTACTTGTCTTCGTGCTTTCTCTGTATTGTACCTTGACTATTGCATGGCTAGTGTAGTTTATCTTCCGCTTTATTTTGTTTAGTTCTCTGTTTATCTTGTTCGTCTTCATAACCTGGATGTTTCGAAGACTTTCATAAAAATCACCTATTCACCCCCTCTAGTCGATAACTAGCACTTTCAATTGGTATCAGAGCAAGGTGCTCCCTTGTTCTGTGTGATTCGATTTAACCACCTTGAGTTTTAGCTATGTCGACTGCAGAGATAATCAAGGTCTCCATTGCGTGCCCCATATTTGATGGCATTGATTACCCCTACTAGAAGAATAAGATGCGCATGCATCTTGAAGCCATTGACAATGACCTCTGGTATGTCGTCAAGATTGGTGTTCCCAAAGTCGGTGAAGGTGTCACCACTGATGATGTGAATAGGTTCGCATAATTGGACTCGACCGCCAAGAACATCTTATGTGCTCATCTGACCAAAGGACAGTATGGCCGTGTGAGTGCTCTAGAGTCTGCGAAGCTAGTCTGGGACTGGCTGTCCAAGGTCAATGAAGGCATCTCAACTCAAAGAGACTCAAGAATCGATGTGCTTTGCAATCTCTTCAACCGCTTCAAGAGGCTTGACAATGAGAATGTCCAGCTCACCTTCGACCGTCTTACTGATATCGCAAATGAGCTTCATGCACTTGGCGCCACTGAGACCACTAAGCATGAAGTCGTGAAGAAGCTATTGAGATCACTTGACAGCTCATTTTACACCCTATCACTGATGATCCAAGAACGCCCAGACTTCAAGGATCTTGACCCGTTTGATATACTTGAGAGGCTCAATACACATGAATTCCAGCTATCTGAGAAGAGAGATATCTATGGCCCTAACTATGGGCGATCCCGTGCTTTGAAGGCAAAGGTTGTTTCCTCATCTGAAGACTCTGACTGTAGTTCTGGTGACCCTAAAGATCTTGGCAAGGAGCTTGCAATGCTTGTGAGAAAATTTCAAAAGTTCTCCAAGAAGAATTGCTTTGGAAAGTCTTCAAAATCCAGCTCCAAGAATGCTTAGGCTTCCACTCATGACTACAAGAAGAGAACCTACCACAAATGCAAGAAACCAGGCCATTACATATCGGAATGTCCTCAATGGGAAAAGGAAGCAAAGAAAAAGAAGAAGAGCAAGGAATATGACTCTGACGAAAAGAAGAAGAAGAAGAAGAAGAAGAAGAAATCCTCAAAGTCTTCATCTCACAAGAAGATCTCATCTGGCAAGGCTCGTGCTTTCATTGGCAAGGAAATGGATTCAGAGGAGGAGTCTACTTCTGAGGAGGCGGAGGTGGAGTCGGAGGAGGAGTCTAATTCAGGCGTTGCAAGCCTGGCTCTAGCTTCGGCATTCATTGCCAAGTCCATCTTCAGCACTGAAGACAATGGTCACGTCACTGACGCTGAAGCCAATGATGATGATGACTCTGCTCCTAACTACTACTTCATGGCAAGAGGCACGAAGGTAAACTCCCGCGATGCTTACTTTCAGACCTCTAGTGAAGATGACTCTGATTGTGAATCCAAACCCAACTATAAGACACTTGCTAAAATTGCAACTGAACAACAAACTGCTATGGAAAAGATTCAAAAATTGTTAGACAAAAGCGATGACCTGTTGGATGGGGAAATGAATTGAACTCAGTCCTTAATCGAAGACATAAAAAATCTTCGAGTTAAGTATGAGGAACTTGAAAGTCGTCATGGAACCCTCTCAGCTGATCATGAGAAGCTTTCCTATGATTATCTTCAAAGGAAGCAAGATCTAGAAACACTTAGAGCTTCTCATGATGATCTTCAAAAAGAAAATGATTCACTACTTGCTCAACAGATCAGCACCACTCAGGAAGAGTTTGTGCCACCTTGCTTAAAATGTCTTGAGCGTGATAATGCTATCTCTACTGCTGAATGTTCAAATGCTTCTGAGATTGCAATATCTTCAACTGCTAATGTGGTAACTAACCCCTCTCCTGAGGATGCCACTACTATTGCTGATGAGAATGCCATGTTGAAGACATTGCTTGAAACAGGCATGTACAAAAGCCTCAAAGGGCATCAGACTCTATGTGATGTCCTCAAGAAGCAGATTCTGAATCGAAACCCTTGGAAAGAGGGTGTTGGTTTCGAGAGGAAAATGAATGTTTATGGGTCCTACTGGAAGCCTGAGCAGTACCCCAACACCACATGGGTTGCTGAAAAGGGCCCTTTAGTGGATCCATCCACCTTATCTGGCTTTAACTGTCCTAATCCTATCATCATTGATGAGTCATTTGACTCCAACTATAAAATGTTCAAAAATCAGAATGGTGAAGTGTTTGCCAGGTTTATTGGAACTAACTGCAGGAATGGGCCACCTATGAAGAAGATTTGGGTTCCTAAAAGTTTGAGAAGCTTCCTGTGAATGTCATCATGACACAACCAGGGAAGAAGACAAACCACAGACTAAAGGCTACATATGGCCCAAAGGCTTCATGCACACCGAGGACCTCATATGGTCACCCTAACGCCAATGTTTTGCAGGGAAACTATCATCAGGCTCATGAATATGAGCATGTTTCTTCGAACCACTATGTTCACAAATCAAAGAACTTTTCTGCTTATTCA
This sequence comes from Thinopyrum elongatum, assembly GCA_011799875.1. Classification (NCBI taxonomy): domain Eukaryota; kingdom Viridiplantae; phylum Streptophyta; class Magnoliopsida; order Poales; family Poaceae; genus Thinopyrum; species Thinopyrum elongatum. The sequence continues at coordinate 154,575,129 of CM022297.1, forward strand.
TTTGAGTACTATTCACCTCCTGCAAAACTATTTGTTCGGGACTCAAAGCCAAAATTCTCAGATGCTGCACTTAGACTCATTGCTTCTAGGCAACCCCTACAGATGTGGGTGGTTAAGAAGAATTAACTTCTCTTGCAGGGTCGGGTCTCCAGCCGAAAGACACTGACATCAGAAGACAATACTGGGGACCTGAAAAATCTTGTTGGGCATAAGATAAAATGTCAAAATGGTCTTACCATTTATTTTGCCCATGGTTTTCTTGATGATCGTCCTACCATATCCTCAACTAAGCTTACCTACTATGAACGTCTCTATCGATACATGTTTGTTCTTCACAACACTCTTGGTGAAGACTATACTACTAACTGCTCTGTAGGGTACAACTCTGAAAGCTACTGAATGGATCATGGATAGCGGATGCATTAACCACATGATTGGTGACCGAAGTCTTCTCATGGACTCTACTCTTCGACCATCTACAAAATGCCATATCACATTTGCTGACACTGGTAAAAGCAAGGTATTGGGTTTAGGTAGGGTTGCTATCTCAAAGGATCAACACATGGATAAAGTCATGCTTGTTAAATCCCTTGGATACAACCTAATGTCTGTCTCAATGCTTTGTGATCTTGATATGATTGTGATATTTGGAAAATATCGATGTCTTGTGCTAATGGCTTCTGACAAATCTCAAGTATTCGAAGGTTATCGAAGAGGTGATTTGTATATGGTAGATTTCTCCGCAGCACCACAGCTCGTCGTATGTCTTCTAGCAAAAGCTTCAGAGTGTTGGCTTTGGCATCGAAGGCTAGGTCATGCGGGCATGAGGAATTTGCACACTCTTGTGAAGAAGAAGCACATCATTGGGATTGAGGGCGTCAAGTTCAAGAAGGACCATCTATGTGGTGCTTGAGAAGCTGGGAAGATGACTAGGGCAAAACATCCCTCGAAGACAATCATGACGACCTCATGTCCCTTCGAGCTGCTACACATGGACTTATTTGGCCCTACTCACTACTCTATCCTTACTACCACTGCACATCTTATGGCTTCGTGATTGTTGATGATTACTCTGGATATACTTGGGTGCACATAATCTCTATAAGACTGAAGTGCAGGATGTCTTTAGGCGATTTGCCAATCGTGCCATGACCAATTATGGCATCAAGATCAAGCATATCAGGAGTGACAATGGCACTGAGTTCAAGAATAATGGCCTCGACACTTATCTTGATACTCTTGGCATCACTCATGAGCTATCTGCTCCATATACCCCTCAGCAGAATGGCGTCGTGAAGTGCAAGAACAGGACTCTTATTGAGATGGCATGTACGATGCTGGATGAATACAAGACTCCACAAAAGTTCTGGCTTGAAGCCATTGATATTGCATGCCACATCATCAACAGAGTATATCTTCACAAGTTCTTCAAGACATCTTATGAACTACTCACTGATAAGAAGCCAAATGTAAGTTATTTCAAAGTCTTCATGCTAGGTGTTGGATAAGAGATCCACATCACAATTCCAAATTTGCACCAAAAGCACATGAGGGTTTTATGCTTGGCTACGAAAAGGATTCGCACACCTACAGGGTCTTCAATCTCTTACTATAAAGTGGTTGAAACTGTAAATGTGCGGTTCGATGAGGCTAACGGCTCACAAAGAGAGCACCTGCCAAATGTGCTAGATGAAGCTCCAGCAAGTGAAGCCATCAAGCTAATGGGTACTGGAGAAATCATACCCACTAAGGAAGAAGGAGATGATGAAGTCGTGCTTCCTGCTCCTGTTCAGCGTGAAGACAATGCTGAAAATGAAGACAATGATAAGCAATAGCAAATTCTTCGCCCTGTTCATCCTCGTGTTGCTAATGAAGTTCATATTGAGAAGATAATTGATAGCATCAATACACCTGGTCCGCTCACTCGATCAAGAGCTACGCAACTAGCAAACTTTTGTGGGCACTTTGCCTTCATTTCCATATCCGAACCCAAAATGGTTGATGAAGCTTTCATGGAACCAGAATGGATTCAAGCTATGCAAGAAGAGCTTCAACAATTTAAGCTCAACAATGTGTGGGAGCTAGTCAAGCGTCCTGATCCACACAAGCACAACATTATTGGCACCAAAATGGATCTACCACAACAAGCAAGATGAACATGATCAAGTGATCAGAAACAAAGCTTGTCTCATTACTCAAGGTTACACACAAGTAGAGGGAATTGACTTCGATGAAACCTTTGCTCCAGTCGCTAGGCTTGAAGCCATCCGCATACTCCTAGCCTATGCAAATCACAATAATATCCTTCTATATCAAATGGATGTGAAGAGTGCCTTCCTGAATGTCAAGATTGAAGAAGAAGTCTATGTTTCTCAACCACCTGGTTTTGAAGATCCAAAGCATCCTGACATTGTCTACAAGCTCAACAAGGCACAATATGGCCTCAAACAAGCGCCTCGTGCGTGGTATGACACACTCAAAGAATTCTTGAAGAGCAAAGGCTTCAAACCTGGTTCTCTAGATCCCACTCTCTTCACGAAGACATATGATGGAGAACTATTTGTATGCCAAATCTATGTTGATGACATTATCTTCGGCTGCACTGATAAAAGATACAGTGATGAGTTAAGCCACATGATGCAAGAGCAATATTAGATGTCCATGATGGGGGAGCTAAAATTCTTTCTTGGTCTTCAAATCCGTCAACAAAGCAATGGTATCTTCATATCTCAAGAAAAGTATCTCAAGGATTGTCTGAAGAAGTTTGGTATGCAAGATTGCAAGGGCTACAAGACACCAATGCAAACCAATGGTCAATCGAGCTTTGACAACAATGGTAAAGAGTTCGACCAAAAGGTATATCGCTCCATGATTGGTTCTTTATTGTATTTATGTGCATCTAGGCTAGATATAATGCTTAGCATTTGCATGTGTTCCCAATTCCAAGCGGCACCAAAGGAGTCGCATCATCTCGCGGTGAAGCGAATACTTCGATATTTGGCTCACACCCCAACTCTAGGATTATGGTATCCAAAGGGCTCAGAGTTTGATCTAGTTGGATTCTCAGACGCTGACTATGCTGGTGAAAAGGTGGATCTCAAGTCTACATCAGGAACATGCCACTTTCTTGGTCGATCACTTGTCTGTTGGTCTTCAAAGAAGCAGAACAGTGTGTCACTCTCTACTGCTGAAGCTAAATACATTGCTGTTGGATCTTGCTGCGCTCAGCTTCTCTGGATGAAGTAAACCCTCAAGGACTATGGCATCAATAAGAAGGTGGTGCCCCTCTACTGCAACAATGAAAGTGCCATCAAGATTGCACACAATCCTGTTCAGCACTCCAAGACAAAGCACATTCAGATTCGTCATCATTTTCTCAGAGATCATGTGTTGAAGGAAGACATTGACATCATTCACGTCGACACTGAAGAGCAATTGGCAGATATCTTCACAAAGCCTTTGGATGAGAAGAGATTTTGCAAGCTGCGGTGTGAGCTAAATATCTTAGAATACTCAAATGTCTTGTGAATGGACACACATCCTAACGCTTATGCATGTTGATGACTTAGATGTACAACACATGAAGTAACGTATGTCTTCAATTCATGAAGATATACACTCTAAGTGTGAAGATATTAATGTGGAATTTGACTTCAGAGCGCCATGGTAATTGTGCATCGTGTCTGGGTCTAATACTTCCTATACGGTGGGTAACGCCCACCACCAATCTTTCTTGAAGATTTTCATTTGACGTCACATACATTGCATTATCTTCATGTTTGGTTTGTCTTCAATGATGGATTTATCTTCATGTTTTATTTGATCTCACTATTCTGATCATGGGATGAGAATAATATTCTGATAACTACCTGACCCGTCCCAGTAGTAGTGGTTGAACTTCCCCCAGTGCTAGGTTGAACTTCCACGAACATTGCCCAAATGGGGCTTGCGATATACCGTTGAAAAGCTATGGACACTAGTATTATGATCTAAGTTAAATTTTTGGCAAAATCTAAGCGGTTTAAGAGCAGTTTTGAAAACCGTTTTTTCTTCATACAAAAAATGTGAATCATATTTTCGATCACATTTTTAAATCATTTATCGGAAGGAGGCAAATAATATGGCGTTGAAAAGTTGTTGCAAATACGCTCCTTCCACGTGTAGAAAGTTTTCTCTAATTCCCTATGGTTAAAGAGTAATTTGAAAAAACGTAGAATTTCGCAAACCGAACAGCCGAGTTCGTATTTTTGAGGTTATTTCTAAACATCTAATCCAATTGAGGCAAATGATATGGTGTTGGAAAGCTTATGAAAATGCGCTTCTTTTTCATGTACAAAGTTTTTCTAATTTTGAACGGTTTAAGAGTAATTTAGAAAACGGTCAAAGTACCACCGAGTTCGTATTTTCGAGTTACTTTTTTAACCGTCCGTCGGAATGCAGCAAATGATATGGCTTTGGAAAGCTTGAAGAAATGTGAAACTATTTGGTATATAATGTTTCTCCCAATTCTTTACGGTTGCAAGTCCATTTTGAAAATGGTTAAAAATGATTTTTGTCGTAATTTTTGCAAACTTTGTCAGAATGGGGAAAATAATATCCTGTTGGAAAGCTATTCAAAATACGAAACTTTTTCATATATAAAGTTTTCTCAAATTCCCTGCCATTTTTAAGTAATTTTGAAAATGACGAGATCATGATTTCTGCCTTCATCGCGAATGGAAATGCACTGCGTGAAGTAGTTGAACTTCTGGGCATGTCTATTTGAACTTCATTCTGTTTTTCACATGCTATTTTTTGCCCGTAACTCCCAAACCACTTACTGGAATTGAGCAAATGATATACCGATGGAAAGCTGTTGAAAACACGCAACTTTCCCGTGTTGATCGTTTTTTCATACTCGCGATGGTTGAAAAGAATTTTTTGATTACATAAAAATGTGTTTTAATTGGTATACATGAAACTTTTAAACCGCACATCAGAATGTAGCATATAATATACCATTGGAAAGCTTATGAATAGGAGCAACTTTTTCATGTAGATAGTTCTCACAAATTCGGTGCCGTTTGACAACAGTTTTAAAAATGTCAAAAACAACATCGTTTTTGCCTTTTTTGACATGTAATGGAAGGTCGGATGTCTTGCAATATAAATTTTGAACCATGGTGGGAGGAGCACGTGAACTTCTTGCAACTAACCTTAGGCTTTTAGTTTTGTATTCTTTTATTCTCATCTGAAGCGCATTCCGTATAGTAGTTGAACTGCTCGCTATTTTCACATTGAACTTCAGTCATGTATTTTTGTTTGTAATTCCGCACCCGTTCCTTGGAGTTCCACAAATGATAAACCATTGGAAACTTGTTAAAAATATGCAACTTTTTCTAATACGGTTAAACTTTTGTTTCGAATTACATACACCAATTTGTTTTAACCGTTTATTTGGAATAGAGCATACGATATACCCCATTTTGGAAAGTTGTTGAATAAGAGGAACTTTTTTCATGTAGAGAATTTCATTTGAAATTTATAATGGAATGATAGAATTATTTTAAAACACCAAAAACGACATCTTTTTTGTGTTTTTGAACAATGAATTACATGGTGAACCTCTCTCACAAGAATTTTTTAGCTTTCCCGCACTGAGCACCTCAACTTCTAGCAACAAATTTTTAAAATTTGCCTTTTCATTCTTTTTTCTCATGCGAAATGCACACGATGCAATAGGTGAACTTCCAGTAGTTATCAGTTTGGACTTCTCTCTGTTTCGCTTTAGTAATGGAAAAAAACTCTGATATTTTATAGACATCGAACCGCTCTAACTTTTTTATTTGAACTTCTTTTGTGTATTTTTAGAAATGTGAAGATTGGAGTTTTGTTAGAAACATCGAACTTCTTCGTTATTTCAAATTGAACTTATTGGTTTTATTCCTTAGTAACTGGAAAAATCTGATTTTTCAAATAAATATCAAACTGCTCCACTTTTTCCAATTGAATTTCTTGGTTTTATTCTCTAGTAACGAGAAAACCTGAGTTTTTTACATACATTTGAACTACTCTGTTTTTTAAAATTGAACTTCTTGGTTTTAATCTTTAGTATTGGGGGCCCAAAATGGCATTATTTTTTGTTTTCATTATTTGAGCTTCTAAATCCTAGGTTTTAATATACTTTCGACTTTTGTGTTATTTTAATTTGAACTTCATATTTTTTATTTTTTGAGTAAAGTTTTTATTTTTATTTTTAATAAACATAAATTTGACTACTTTTTATTTTTGATCTTCATGGTCGATTATTTAATAATAGCAGATATCTGAGTTTTTTTAAAGAAGGTAAAATCCTAGTTTTTTTAATAAACATCGAACCACTTCGTTATTTTATTTTGGACTTCTGATTTTTTTAAACAAGAATACTCTTTTAAAACTTTTTTTAGTTTTTCCTTTTTAAAATTTGAACTTCTTCATTTTATTATTTAGTAACGAGAAAACATCTAAGTTTTTTAGCTTCTAATTTCTCTCTTTTTTACTTTGAACTTCTTAGAAAAAATATGGTTTTAAATAAAATAAACAATTTTCTAGGTTTTTAAATTTGAACTTCTAGGTTTTTTTACCTTCCCGGTCATTTCAAATTGAACTTACTTCTAGGGTTTTCACTTCTACCCTTTTTTGACCTTCTCGGTTATTCAATTTTCTAGTTTTTTTTTTTGAAAATCCATTTTTTATAAAAAAAATTACTGCTCTGTTATTTTTAGTTGGCCTTCTCTCTTATTTTTTTAGAGACGAGGAAAATCTAACTTTAAAAAAAAATTGGTTATTTTTTCGAAACGAGAATAATCCAAAAAAATTATGAGCGTCGAACTGTTGTGTTATTTTAATTTGACCTTCTTTGTTTTACTTTTTAGAAATAGGGAAAATATATTTCTTTATATACACATCGAACTAATGTGTTATTTAAATTTGAACTTCTTAGTTTTATATTTTGTATTGAAGAAATAAAATAACTAATTCAAGAAATCCAAGTTTTGTAATTAACATCTAACCGCTCCACTTTTAAAATTTGAACTACTAGGTTTTTTAACCTTCTTCGTTATTTAAATTTGAACTTCTAACTTTTTTTAGAAATGAGGAAACCACTTTTTTTTCTTGACTTGAAACTTTTCGTTTTTGTCCCAAATTTTTTTGGGGGAAATTCTCCAAACTAAATTTCCTATGGTTCATATTTTCCATTTTTCATCTGAACTTTTGTAATTTTCAAACCCGAACTTCCAAACTTTTAGACTGCAAACTTATGGAACATTATTTTTGGACAAGGGGATCATCACAAGAAGCTTCAGTTTAATATAAAAGGAGAAAAAAAAAAATTTGTGCAAGGATGTACTAGAGATTCGACGCACTCTTTTTTGTATTTGGGGAGCATTTGCATCCAACACACACACACACACACATCCCGTATGCATCACATTTTTTACAATAAGGCATAATTTGCTTATGGTATTTTTTAAATGAATATTTCAGTTTTTGTGAGTGGTTTTGTTATAACCGTGAGATCAACACACACACACAATAACTTGGGAACCATCACTTTTTTCTATTCAGGAATAAATACAAACACATTTTTTATGTACAATAGCTTGCCTGCAAGTATCATACGTCTTTTATCGGACCCGAGTTCTCTGCAATCTTGAAGCTAGATAGTAAAATTTGAACTTCTTGCTTTTCTTTAGATATAAATTTTTCTGATTTTTTTTATAAACATTGACCTGCTATGTATCTTAAATTTGAACTTCTAGGTTTAGTTTCAGAGACAAAAAAAATCGTCTACTGTTTTGTCTTTTAACTTATAGGCTTTTGGGGTTTTGTGAACTCCTAGAGTTTATTTTTGAGCAAACTCTTTTTTTTTTGGTAAAATGCATTTTGGCTTGTTTTTTAACACCAATTTTTCTTCTCTGTTTTTTCCAACCTTCTATCACTTTGTATAAGTGAACTTCTTCGGAACATAATGTTTTAATTTCCTGGAGGTTTACTCGTAAACTATATGCACTCATTTTCGTGATATTAAAAATAACTGGCACGCTAGGGAGGGTCGAATTTTGCCGACCACGAAGTAGATGAACCTTGTCCAACGTAATACTTGGACTTCATTAACTCCAGATTTCCTCTCCAACAACTACGTGGGCATCGCTCGCATCAGGCATTGTTGTAGATCGCAGGCACACGCACACACTCATCTTGATTGAGTCATGGCGTGAACAGGAGCATCTTGTGTGGTGTTTAGCTCGCAACCGCGTGTACAACAGAAATGCCAAACACATTTTTTTAAGGCTACAACTTAATAAATGGATTCAGCTGGCATTCAAATCAGACTGAAGAATCAGTGTTGGTCTGCAGACTGAAACAAGATGCAGCAAAGTCGCACGAATTACTTAGTACATGCATCAGTGAGTTGATTAAAACAAGAATAGAGAGAGCTCGGTGCAGGTCACACTAAAATAAAGTAAAGAATATATGAAGATATAGATCCATCAGCCACAACCAAACGCATTCACGAGAAACAAATAACTACAGAGAATAGCACCATTGCATTAGAACGTCTTCAAGTTCGTTCAAGAGCTGGAATTTTTCCTCACTCAAACCTTTTGTACAGTGAGGAGGCGGTTGCATCGCAGCATGCAAGGCAGCAGAGGGAGAGGAGCGCCGCACTGTTGTCGTTGATGCTGCAACGGTTGCACCATCATATTGCCTGAATCCCTGAACTTCTCTGTTGTCTTGCGTGCACACGCGTGTGAAGGTAGTGTGTTCTTATTTTAGCTTGGCTTCTCCTCACACCACATGTGGCTGTCGTGCGCACGCAAGCACCAAACATGCTACACCCGTGAACCGGACACATGCACACACGCGCCGTCGGACGGCACATGCTCACCGGCTGAACTTCACAAGCCGGATGGAGCTCCTCTTCTTTCCACTCGAGCTGCGCCCAGCACTGGCGAACAAGACCATGCCTCAGGGCAGCTCCGATGGTCACCGACCAGCAGGACAATGCGACGGGCCAAAGACGAACCGTGCGCACGCCCCGCCGAACTGAAGCCTCCCCCGGCTCATGCGTGCCATAGAATAACCCTGTTCGTGGACTGAGGAGAAGCCACCGAAGCTATTGTGCCATTGTTGAAGATCCAAGGAGAATCGTGGGGGAGGAGTACAGAGGATGTGGAGGGATCTCACTGTTAACCTCACCGGCCGGCGCGGCAGGGGACGGGGCTGGACAGTTGGCGCTGCTGAGGAGGCCGACCTTGGCTCACACAGATCCCCTCCCCGTAGATGGCCGGAGCGAAGAAGACCTCTTCCAGTGCTCCTATGGATCCCGGCATCGAGGGCGGCGGCACGTGGCTCCCAGGGACCGGCGGATGCACTCGGGATCCATGGACCTGCGACGGCGCAGTGGAATCCAAAGCCAGCGACAGCACGCGAGATTCTGGGGCCCTGCGACGGCTGGATCCGAGGATGGCGACGAGAGGAGGCTCGCCGGCGTGGTGGAGGAGGGCCCGCGATCATGGGGAAGGAGGCGCGCCGGCTGCTGGGGAGGAGGGGAGCTGGCCGCGCCGGAGGAGGCACGCCGGCTGTGGGGGAGGAGGCACGTCGGCCGGGTAGGAGGCGCGCCGACCGCGCTGGAGAAGGCACGCCGCCGTGCGGGAGGTTGGTGGTGTGCAAGAGGTGGGGGTTCGCCTTCTGTTTCTTTGTTTTTCTAAACTCTGGAACAAGTCGACCGACCATATATAGGCGCGGCTGTTATCAGAATAGTATTCTGATCCTAGGATCATAATAGTGTTACTATATATATATATATATATATATATATATAGAAAGTCTATTCATCACCCAGGGTGCAGAATAAGTTATTCTTCACCCGAGGTAATCTTACGATCATTTTATAAAAAAATTACATTTGAAATACAAATAGTTACATTCATATTGATTCACTGCGTAAAATTTGGCATAAGAAATAAAATAAGTCATACGATGAGAAAATTTGTATTTTATGTACATTTTACACTATATTTTTACATTTGTAATTTTACGTAACATAAAAAAAATTACGGCGATTATATATTTTCTTACGTTCTCTTTTTACTTCTAAAATAAGACAAAATTTACAGAACGTAAAATTACGGTAAATTGATGTTAAAATAGAGGGGGTGAAGGATAACTATTCCTCACCCAGGGTGATGAATAGTCAATCCCATATATATATTCTCTGTGTGTGTGTGTGTGTAGCCGGTCTATTCTGCTAATATTAGCAGAATAGTTATTCTGCTAACACTTCTGAACTGCACGCTCAACGGAAGTGCACATCATTATTGGAGTAAGAGTGCTGCAGTACTAAGCGTAGTGAACTTCTTATCGCAAAAAACTGCACGTGCCTTTTTTTATTACTGTTTTTGCTCTAGTTTTTAAACCGTTTGTCGAAATGAGGCGTTTAATATATCGTTGGAAAGCTATGGATTAGGCGCAACTTCGCCATGTTGAAATCTTTTCGAGATTTGTCACGGTTTAAGAGCAGTTTTGAAAACGGTGCGGCGCACGACAAGTGGCAGCAGACGATTTTACGCGTTTTTTCTAAACTGCTTGTCGGAATGAAGCAAATGATACGCCGTTGGAAAGATATCGTCGAGGCGCAACTTTTTCATACATATCACTTTCTCTAATTCGTTATGGCTTAAGAGCAGTTTTAAATTTAGTAAATCGCGAAATTTTGTTTTTCAACTTTTTTGCATTTTTTGATACTGTTTTTGCTCCAGTTTTTTAACCGTTTGTCGAAACGAGGCGTGTGATACGCCGTTGGAAAGCTACGGATGAGGTGCAACTTTCATATGTAGAAATATTTTTGAGATTCCTTACGGTTTTAAATTAATTTTAAAAATGGTGCGGCGGACGACGATCGACAGCGGCCGTTTTTCATGATTTTTTTATAAACCGCTGGTCGGAATGATTCAAATGATACGCCGTTGGAAAGATATCGACGAGACGCAACTTTTTCGTGTAGAACACACTCTCTACTTCCTTACGGCTTAAGAGCAGTTTCGAAATTACCGAAATGCGGACACTTTGTTTTTCGCGACACCAAAATCGACGAAGTGTATTGCATCAGACAGAAGAACGCACTGCTTCGGACAAAAAACCGCACTGCATCAGACAGTCAAGTGAACTTCATGATTTCTTTTGTCGGACGTAAACTTTCTCAGACGAGAAAGTAGACTGCGCTTCACATCGGGCGTAAGTGAACCGCAACACTATCGAGAAGTGAACCGCATTACATTTTTTTCTCGCTTTTTGTAATAACTTTATGCATTTCACATTTTAGGAGTAAGTGAACCCCAACACTACCGAAAGTGAACCGCGATACTACCGAAAGTGAACCGCATGAGTTTTTGTTGTCTTTTTCATACTTACTATTTTTACGCACGTAGACCGGCATGAACTACATCAAAGGATAAAACGCACAGGAATGTTTGACAAAGAGCACTGCACGAGTTTTTATTAAAAATCAATGAAGTTGTATTTCGATTTTGTTTTTACACAAGAATGAACCGCGAACGATGAGACAAGTGTACTGCATTTTTTTAGTTTCCCAAAGTAAACCAGAACAATGAATTGCATTTTTTATTTCCTTTTTCATAATATATTTTATTAACTAGTGAACCACACTTTTCCAGAGAACAAAGTGAACCGTGAGGCTCCTTGAAGTGGGCTGCGTCATGACATTTTTTCATGAAAATGTTAAAATAAACTTCTCAACAAATAATTACACAAATTTCCAACAACAACAAATCCCACAATAGAGAACTGCGCTCGCCACCGTGCATGGGTCTTTTTCCCTTTTTACCGAGTGAACTGAAAGCACAAAAATCAAACAAACAGCATTTTAACTTTTGTGTTAACAGCGAATTGAACTAACTTCAATCCACTTGACTTTTTTTTCAAAAAAAGAGCAAAATCAGTCCCCTGGATTTTCTCGGCTGCATGCGCGCGCTTACAGAACTGCTTCACAGCGCCTGCTGGCCTCTCGTCGCCGGTGGACTGCACTGAGTGGCGACCTGGACCGCACTCCATCTTGAAGTGAGCCGCAACACCACGCGCATCCAAAACTGCGCGTTTGTGCTGGAAGTGAGCTGCGAGCTGGATGGTCACCGGGGAGTGGTGACGGGCAGCAGACCCGGATTGGGCATCGATGGGAGACCACCAAAATGCATGACGACGCTGACCGAACTGCACGGTGCCCCCAACCTCTCGAATCTCCCTGGATGCGCATGACACTTTTTGCGGTGCTCTAGGTCGTCGGTGATCGGCCCGACGACCGGATCCGGCAGAGCGGGTTCCCCACGCGCAGCCAACCAGCCTCCTCCCTCACCGGGAGCAAAAGCTCCATGGCCGCGCCCCATCTCCACGGGGCAAGGCGCGAGATCCGGCATGTGCACATGTGCGGCCACCGGCCCCTCCCAGCGCGGGGTCCGGCCTCCACGGGGACACGCGCGGCCACCGCCCCCTTCCAGCGCAGGATCCTAACTCCATGGCAGAGGTAGGTGAGCCGCCGACCATCTAGCGGAGTGGTGCTGGTGCGGCCAGTTGATGGGGAGGAAAGGCTGGAGGGCGGCGCCGCTCGGGAGGAGGGGAGGGCGCCGGGGGGAGAAGGTTGGATGGGAAGATGTCAGTGGTGGGGCTCACTGGGGTGGCGCGGTGGACGACAGCGCTCCCTGTGGTGCTTGCGCGGGGACAACGGGAGGTATGCGGCCGGGGAGGAGCGGATCTGGCGACCTCGCCCTCATGCAGCCGCCTGGAAGGAAGAAGGGGTGGGGGAGAAGATGGGGAAGGGTGGTCGCCACGCAACTCGCCTCGGGTAGGAAGCGGTAGGGTGGGGTTGTGCTCACGGGGGAAGAAGGTAGTAGTAGGGGGTGTGCGCGGCGGCCAGCACGACGGCCGATGGCGGAGAAAAAGGTGGGGAGGAGAGGGAGTGGGCGGGCAGCATGGGGTGGGGTTGACCAGGGGGAAGAAATGGGATAACGTGGGATGTGGGGAGGAGTTGTTGCCGTTCGATCAGTTTTGGGTGGGGTTTCGGTTCAGTGGTGCAGAACAGTACTGAAGTGTTAGCAGAATAAGACGTTTTGTGTGCAGAATAAGAGTATATATATATATATAGACACACACACATACATACAGCCGGTCTATTCTGCTAATATTAGTAGAATAGTTATTCTGCTAACACTTACGAACTGCACGCTCAACGCGAGGGTACTGTACTTTCTGCAGCAAAGGTATTGTAATACACAGACTAGTGAACTTCGTGTCAAAAAAAAACAGCACGCGGAGTTTTTTCGGTACCTTTTTCGCTCTAGTTTTTTAACCGTTTGTCGGAACGAGGCATGTAATATACCGTTGAAAAGCTATGGATTAGGCGCAACTTCGCCATCTTGAACACTTTTCGAGATTCTTCACGGTTTAAGAGCAGTTTTGAAAACGGTGCGGCCCACGACGAGTGGCAGCGAGCATTTTTTCGCGTTTTTTCTAAACCGCTCGTCGAAATGAAGCAAATGATACACCATTGGAAAGATATCATAGAGATGCAACTTTTTCATGTATATTACTTTCCCTAATTCATTACGGTTTAAGAGCAGTTCCAAATTTAGTAAATCGCGGAATTGTGTTTTTCAAAAAAATTACAAATTTTCGGTACTGTTTTCGCTCCAGTTTTTTAACCGTTTGTCGAAACGAGGCGTGTGATACGCCGTTGGAAAGCTACGAACGAGGCGCAACTTTTATATGTAGAAATGTTTTTTAGATTCCTTACGATTTTAAGTTAATTTTGAAAATTGTGCGGCGGACGACGAGTGGCAGCGGCTGTTTTTTCATGAATTTTTAACAAATCGCTGGTCCGAATGATTCAAATGATACGCCATTGGAAAGATATCAACATGACGCAACTTTTTCATGTATAACACTCTCTCTAATTCCTTACGGTTTAAGAGCAGTTTTAAATTTACCAAAATGCGGACACTCTGTTTTTCGCGACACCCAAATTGACGAGTGAACTTTATTCGACAGAAAACCGCACTGCTTCAGATAGGAAACTGCACTGCATACGAGGGTCAAGCAAACTGCATGTATTCTTTTATCATTTTTTATAAAAAAAAATGAACAAGAGTGGACCGTAGAGACAAGGGCAAGCGAAGTGAACGGCAACACTCTTAAGTGATCCACAACACTCTTGAGAGTGAACCGCGTTACTTTTATTTACTAGTTTAAATATCTTTCAACTAACATGACATAAACTTTTTAAATACATTTTTTCCAAGTGAAGTGTACTTCAAAGTCCTTCGGAGTGGACTTTTTTTAAGACCGGAGTGCACTGCAAGTTTGGTTTTCCCATAGTGCACTGCATATATTATTTTGGTTAATGAAATATGCACTGCGGGGACAAGGCGAGTGGACTGCATTGTTTGTTTGCACGCTACACATTACACACAAGCATTCATCCACATCTAGTTTTTACTCTCATTTCCTCTCTGCATTTTCTCAAACAACAAAATGAACTTCTTTTAAAGGAACATCGATGCTCTCTTCTCCCTCGTTACCGAGTGCACAACAATTTACTTTTCCAAAAAATGAAAAACATGGATGTAGTGAACTACCTAGTCAGTTTTTCACCGAGCAAATGAAAAACATGTATGTAGTGAGCTACCACGTTAGTTTTTCACAGAGCAAAACCAGCAAAATTTTCAGTATATGAACTACATCAGTTTTTTTTTAAACTAGATGATAACCCGCACGTTGTTGCGGAATTATTTTGCAATATATTCAGTGATAATTGGTTGTATGGAACATGAATATGTAGAGTAACAATGCGAACTAAAACTGAAAATAAATATGATTTATGGTGTTTGGTTATTGTATAATATAACTATCATAATCGAATTTCAATTCTCATGCATGTTTTCATGTTGAGGTGTCTTTTTATTATGCATGGTTGCATGTTGTGGTGGGCTTTTCTCTATGCATGTTGTGTGGGCCTTTCTCCATGCATGTTGAATGATGAGTTGGCATACTTGCATGTTGAGAGAAATAGGTTAGTAGGGGCTAGCTATTTAGATATAGAAGATTACATCTTGGTCAAGGAAATTTTACAAACGAACTGCATTGTTTTTCTTAGCATTTTTCACCAAGGAATTAAAGCGAACCTCTCGACGAACAAAAGTGAACCTCTCAACAGAAATTAACACACTGTCAACTCGCATCACACTTAGCATTTATGTCTGTGTTTTCTCGAACAATGAAACGAACTTCAGAAAAAACAACAATATTCTTTTTTTCTCCTTCGTACATGTGTTGCACTGCACCTCGATACAATCTACACTACAAAACGAGAAAACAAGCAGTTTCTGAACTGCATCCATGTGAGGCCATGGCGCACGCAGGCACTGAAACGGCCGTGACACCGGACCACGTGCGAGGCCATGGTGAACTGCATCCGAAGGCAAAAAAAAGAAGCAGCAAAATAGGCAATTTCTGAACTGCACGGGGCGTTGTTGCCGCCTTTCACCTTTGAAAGTGCGTTATATCGACTAGAGGGGGGGTGAATAGGCGATTTTTACAAATTCGTCACTGAGGAATTTCAAGGTGAGGAAATTCCTAAGCGACGAACTACTTAGCAGCGGAATAAGTACTCAGATGCAAACATAACAGAGCAGTAGCACTGTCATCATGATGAAATGAAAACAAGCACAGAGTACAAGTAGCATAAACACAGGATAAGCAGGCAGAAGACAAACTGACTGAAGAAATTGAACTGAGGAAATTGAGAAAGTCTTCAGTCAAAGTCTTCAAACAGTAATGATCAAATACATAGCAAGTATGCGAGGAAATGAAAGGGTTGAGGAAATAGAACCAGTAGCTCGGTGAAGACAATGATTTGGTAGACCAGTTCCAACTGATGTGACAGTTGTACGTCTGGTTAGAGCGGCTAGGTATTTAAACCTGAGGACACACAGTCCCGGACACACAGTCCCGGACACACAGTCCTCACCGTATTCTCCTTGAGCTAAGGTCACACAGACCTCGCCCAATCACTCGTGGTAAGTCTTCAGGTGACTTCCAAACCTTCACATACTCGGTCACTCGGCAATCCACAATTTCCTCTTGGATGCTCTAGACCATGACGCCTAACCGTCTAGAGGATGCACAGTCCTCAAAGGTAACAAGTGTCGGTTCCACACAGGAACAATCTCTTCAGTGATGCTCAATCACTTTGGGTTTGTAGGTGTTTGGGTTTTTCCTCACTTGATGATTTTCGCTCAAAGTCCTCGGAGGATGGGATGCTCTAAATGACAAGTGTCAATCTATCTCTCGGAGCAGCCAACCAGCTAGTGGTTGAAGGGAGGCGGCTATTTATAGCCTAGGGAGCAACCCGACATGATAAGACATAAATGCCCTTCAATGATATGACCGTTAGGTGGGTAGGATATTTGGACAGCTGGCGCGCAGCACAGCAACGGTCAGATATTTGAGTATCAAATTCCTCAGGGCTATCATGTTCCTCACTTGTAGGCAATCCGCACTGGCGAATTCCTAACTCCTCAGTCAGAACAAATTCCTCAGAGAACAGAAGAACTTCATCTCTGTCACTGAAGAACTTGACTAAACTATATGAGATTTCCAATGGCTTCACTCGAAAGGATTGGGTAGGTGTAGGATTTTGAGTTGAGCATCACTTGGAAACTTTTCCTTAGTTTTACCTCGACCCCCTTTAACAGTACGGTGTTTCCTATGACTCAAGAAGAAGAAAATGAAACTACAAAAACAAAAGTCTTCACACTTCATAATCCTCGCATGAATATCAAGTCTTCAGGGTCACACCAATTTCTTCACTTTCAAAGTCTTCAAGAAAACCAAAGTCTTCAGTTGAAGACATTCATTTTTAGGGGTCGACATTCATCGTAAATAACAAACTCCTCATAGACTTATAGACCTGTGTACACTCACAAACGCATTAGTCCCTTAACCTATAAGTCTTCAATACACCAAAATCACTAAGGGGCACTAGATGCACTTACAATCTCCCCCTTTTTGGTGATTGATGACAATATAGGTTAAGTTTTCAACGGGGATAAACATATGAAGTGTAAATACTGATATTGAGGAATTTGATTGCAAGATATAGAAGAACTCCCCCTGAAGATGTGCATATTTGAGGAATTTGCTTTGAAATAGCAAATGCATATTGTTGAGTAATATCATGGAGATCTCCTCCTATATCTTGAAATTCATACACGCATTTAACATATGATATGAAGAATTTGAAATGCATGATGAGATATGGTGTCTGACGAAATTCAGCATGCGTGCATTATGGTATTGAGGAAATAGCATGCAGAAAAAAAGAGCAAAAGTATCAGACCACCATAGGACTTAAGTTTACAACTCATCAGAGCAAACTCCTCAGAAAAGCAAGAGTTGTAACTTAACAGAAATATAGCCCATATATAAGACCCGCTTGAAGACTAACTCAAATTTCTCCCCCTTTGTCATTGAATGACCAAAAGGGACGAAAAATGAGGACTAACGCCCCTGAAGAATATCATCATGATGTCGATGGAGGAGCGCCAGCGTTGTTGGGGTCGTCCGTTGAGGTAGGGCCTGCCGCAGTGTCGTTCAAGTCTTCAGCTTCATCCGTCTCGCGCGATGAAGAATATGAACTGGCAACAAGCTGAGGAACTTTGACTTTCTTGAATTTCTTCAAAGGTGGCTGAGACCAGTCAAAGTCCTGTTGGAATCCCATCTCCTTGAGTTCTTCAGCACTATAAAGATTAGACAGAATGGCCCAAGTGCGGTCAAAAACTTCGTGCAAGTAGTAGTGATTCTTCTTCACAGTATTTTGAGTGACTGTCATGTTCTGAAGAATTGCACCAAACTGACGCTTGACCCACTTGTGATTTCGATCAACTTTCTGATGAAGACTAAGGAGAAGTTCACGATCAGTCATCACACGCGGAGCTGTGGCTTGAGGATTATGTTCTGAAGCTTTGGCGGCAGAATCTTGAGTTGCAGAGTCATCATTGGTGGAATAGGAAGTAGCTTTGCGAAACTGTCCATCCAATGGACGAGTACCTTCATCAATAACAGCAGCCTTGCCCTTCTCGTCAGCTGAGGAAATAGTCCGTTTGAGGACTTCGATAGATGGCAAATAGCTGAGATGATTTTGAAAGTCAGCCTTATAATGAATTGAAGACCTTGATCTGATGAATCTCATGATCCAGGGAGCATAAGGCTTCAACTCAAAAGGCGACAGAGCAGCATTGGCCAAAGTCCTCATGAAGAAATTGTGGTAGTAGATAGGTATACCATGAATGATATTGAACAGTAGATTCTTCATGATGCCAACAACTTCTTCATCATCAGAGTTGTGGCCCTTGATTGGACTGAGGGTTTTGGTCAATATGCGATAAACTGTCCTTGGCACATAGAGCAATTCCTTGACGAGGAATTTGGTCCTTGGAGCTTGGCCTGGCTTCAAAGGCTTCATCAGCACTTGCATCAGATGATCAGACAGTTCAGGTTCAACATAGAGAAGCCTTGCACCTTCAGTGGGAGGACTGACTGGGACGGCATGAAGCAATTCAGAGGCCGGTGCTTTGAAATGAGTATTATCGGTCATCCAGTCCAATACCCATGAATTGACATCATCAACATTTCCAGTAATGTGCAGCGTGGCGAAGAATTGAAGAATGAGTTCTTCATTCCAATCGCAGATGTCGGTGCAGAAATTGAGTAACCCAGCGTCATGAAGAACACTGAGGACTGGGGTGAAGCAGGGCAACGATTCCATATCTACATGAGGAATTTGCTCATGTTCAAAGATCTTATCCTTATCAAACAACAATGAGGAATAGAAGTTCATCTGGCTTGCAGTCCAGAAGCGCTTGCGACGAAGTCGAGCAGAGTCATAGGGATTGTAGTCAGTGAAGAATATGTGCTCATTGAAGAAATCCTCAGCATTAAACTTCTACTTCTTGGAGTGAGGGTTCTGTGGCTTGGGCTGAAGATTAACAGTTGAAGTCTTCATAGCCTCTTGAGGTATAGCCACTAGAGCCACAGGCTGAGGAATTTCAGCAGCAGCCTTGGCCTCCATTTCTTCAGACATATGTACATCAGCGCTAGTGGCTGGAACTTCTTCAGGAATAGAATGAAATGAAGCTTGACGTTCATCAGAGCCCGTATGAATTTCTTCAGTTGGCACAGGGGACTGAGGAACTTGATGTAGCGGGGTAGTCAGAGGTGAATTGGGGTGATGACTTTCCCAAAAGTCATCATTCAGAATAGGTGTTGTAGACCCAATATCCACATCCTCATCTTCTTCAATTTCTTCGACGCCTGCCTCTTCAGCTGTGAACTGAGGCATGGGCGATGATACCAGCGGAGTTGAAGGGATATTATCCACTTCAATGTCTTCATCCAACTGCTCTGTCGAAGCAGCAGAAGGATCTTCTTCATCAGATTTACTTGGAATTTCATATTCCTGACCAAAGGGAATGATCACCTTTGATGGCATGCTTGATATTGGAATAGCATCAATTGGGTTTTCAGTTGAGCTCTTCAAAGTCTTCACTTTCTTGGGAGCAGAAGACTCAGAAGATGCAGATGCTTTCCTTTTCTTCACAGCTGCTCGCTCCGCAGCCTTGGTTTTCTTCGCTTCTGATGCAGAAGGAAGGTTGATGCTTGTCATCGGTGCAGGAGGAGCAGAGGAAATTGGTTGAATTTCTTCAGGCACAACTGATGCAGTTGCCCTGGCTTGTTCAGATTCCTCAGGCGCAGTAGCAGATGTATTAACTAGCCTGGATTGCTCTTCAGGCGCAATATTGAAGGTTGCCCTGGCATTTTCTTCAGAGACTGGAATTTCTTCATCAGCTCTGGCGCTTTCATTTTCTTCAGTAGACTGAACAGATGTTCCAGTCTGAGGAAGTTTGGGTTGTGATGAAGCTGCAACACTTGGAGTAAATCCTTTTGCCATTCTGACGAATCTGACCTTGGCACCTAGCCAATCTGCACGATAAGCGTCAAATTCATCACTGAGTGCTTTGATCTCCTTTTGCAGATTCACAAGTTCATCAGGAGACATGTTTACAACATTATTCTTCAGAAAACGCTCCTTCTTGTACTGAGCCTTCCTCACCTGCCTGGCTTTTTCAAATTTCCATTTTTCTTCAGTAATGAAGGTCGTCAACATGTGACTTTGACCAGGAGTGAGGTTTAATTCAGGCAAAGGTGTGTTAGGGTTCTTGTGCCATAGATCAATAAAATCAAGGATCTTCCGTGGATCCAGCATGAGGGGCACCGCACTGCCTTTGGCTCTAGCGGCCCTTTGTTGCCGATCTCTGATGATCTCAGCTAATTCTTCATCATCAGCTTCGTCTTTGCTTGACGGAACCTGAAAGGTGACCTGCTTCTTGTGAGGACTTGGTCTTGTGCCTCGTCCAGCAGTGGCCTTTTTCTTCAGCAAGATAGGAGTTGTTGAAGACTGAGGTGGAGCTGAAGAACTTGCAGAGACTCCTGAAGCAATTGAGATTCCAGTAGTCCTTTGGCATGTGGCAAGATGCACAGGTGCTGAGGACTTTGCAGGAGCAGCTGAGGATTTTGCAACTGAGGGAGTTGGAGCTGCTTTTGAGGAATTTGCTTGATAGCAGAGGCCTCAGCGGCGGCAGCAGCATAATCTTCATTGAATTTCTTCACTGTCTCCTTAGCCATTTTGGCCAGCTTGGCTTGTCACTTAGCCCACTCCTTGGGAAATTCCTCACCTCTTCTGATGCTAGTGGGATCAGCTTCTTGGCCAGGAGCCAATGGAGGTCTTGGACATGGAGGGTTAACAGCGAATTTCTTCATGTACTTGGGAGTGACATAGCGATATTCCCTCCATTCTCTTGCCCATCTCCTCTCAATCTTCTGAATGCGCACTTTGCGCTGATTTTTGTTCTCCTTGCCATGAGTTGCTTCATCAGGAGTACAATATTCATCATAGATGTCATCAGGGATCTCAAAAGCAGTATTTGTTTCTGACCTCTTTCCTCCCTTCTAAGGTCTTTTACGATCAGACATTTTCTTCACTAGAGGATTTTGAACAATGGATGTTTCTGAGGAAGTGTGTAACTTATCTTCGAGAAATGCTGCAAATGAGTTAAGTTGATGAGAACCTAGTGATTCAGCAGCAGACATGTGTACCTGTGAATAGAATATAGGTGCGAAGAATTTGGAGAGGTCATATGCGTTCTCAGAAGTTTTTCAAAAGTATCAAGTTTGAGGAATTTGACCAGGGGTGTCTTGAGGAATTTCACTAAGCATTTTTTACTTAGGTTCCAGAGTTGTGTAGATTGAAAATCCACACAATTGAGGAATCTTGAAGAAAAAATGTTGCTTAGAGAAACTGATCAAGGACAGAAGCAAGTTGGTGTTTAAGAACAGGAAAGTTGAAGAATAAACACCTTTTGAAGATTTTGTGGAAATCATCAGAATCAACAAGGGCAGTAAAAATAAATTTTATTTACCCTTGACGAAGAACACGACGAACTAAGAGTAGCAGTGGAGATGTTCGTCCGTTCAGATCTTCCACGCCCTAACTTGGCGATGGAAAACAGCTACGGCGGCGGCGGAGTGAAGATTTCCGCGGCCGGCGTGAGTACGACGGCGACGAGGTCGAGGCAGTGAAGCTCTTCCTCACCAGCGACGATGGAATGTAGCGGCGGCGCTATGTCTGAGAGCTCGAGCGAGGGAGTAAGATCGAGCGGGGTAAATGAGATCTGAGGAGGGCGAGGGGTATTTTATAGCAGAGGTGAAAAAACCGCTCGTCCGAAGAAAATGGACGAACGTGCCCCTGACCCTTCTTATCCTAACGACATGTGTCACCCACGTACTGTGAAGTGGAGATCGTGTTAGATCGTGGGTGAATAGATAAATCTTATCGAGGGATATGGAATGGTTTGAGCGGCAAAAGCCGAAAATTCAGATAAGAATATTTTAATGTTTCGTTCGCAAATTCTTCAGCTGTCAAGGACATAGTGAAGACTTTGAACGGGTTTCAAATAGAACGCACATGAAGAATTTGTGAACGGACTGGATTGAGTTTAGCATAGAGGGGGAACGGGTCCGATCACATTCACTTAGAAGAAAAACAACTTGAAGAATTAGCAATAAGTGAATGCTGTAGAGGAGAAAACTCAAATATATATAGTCAATAAAGAACACAGTCAGAAAGAGTGAAGATTTTGCAAAGTTGAAGAATTTGAAAATTTGAAGAATTTGCACAATGATGAAAAACTCAAATTTTGAAGATTTTCAACTTTTTGTGGTGGCGTGACCCACCGTGTAAGAATGATGATTTCAGACACCGCGTACAATTGTCGTAGGGCTCTGAGAATCAAATTCTTCATTAATTTCTTCACACTTAGAGGGTTAGTCTTCATTGATTGAAGAAAAACGTTTCTTCGTGTGTTGCACATCTAAGTCATCAATTTGCATAAGTGTTAGGATGTGTGTCCTTTTCAAAGGACATTAGAAGAATATGTTTCACAGCCTTATGGTGTGATTCCTTCGGTGTAGCTTGAAAACGGGCACACATGCAAACACTAAGCATAATATCCGGCCTAGATGCACATAGGTACAATAAAGAGCCAATCATGGAGCGGTATATCTTTTGATCGAAGTCTATTCCATTTTCATCAGTGCATAGATGGCCATTTGTGGGCATAGGGATTTTGACGCCTTTGCATTCTTGCATACCGAATTTCCTCAGAACGTCCTTGAGGTATTTCTCTTGAGAAATGAAGATGCCATTGCGTTGTTGACGAATTTGAAGACCTAAGAAGAATTTCAATTCTCCCATCATGGACATTTGATATTCCTCACTCATCATGTAAGCAAATTCGTCACTGTAATGTTGGTTAGTACAGCCAAAGATAATATCATCAACATATATTTGGCACACGAATAATTCATCATCATAGGTTTTGGTGAAAAGAGTTGGGTCGAGTGAACCGGGTTTGAAGCCTTTCTTCATGAGGAATTCCTTCGAAGTATCATACCAAACCCGAGGGGCCTGCTTGAGGCCATAGAGGGCCTTATTGAGTCTGAAGACTTTGTCAGGATGCTTAGGATCTTCAAAACCTGGGGGTTGAGCAACATATACTTCTTCCTCAAGCTTACCATTGAGGAATGCACTTTTCACATCCATTTGATATAAGATGATATTATGATGGTTAGCATAAGCAAGCAATATGCGAATAGCCTCAAGTCTAGCAACAGGTGCAAAAGTTTCATCGAAATCAATTCCTTCAACCTGTGTGTAGCCTTGAGCCACAAGACGAGCCTTGTTCCTCACCACTAGGCCATTTTCATCTTGCTTGTTGCGGTAGATCCATTTGGTACCGATGATATTGTGCTTGCATGGGTCCGGTCGCTTGACAAGCTCCCACACATTGTTCAGCTTGAATTGATGTAATTCCTCATGCATTGCTTGAATCCATTCAGGCTCCAGAAATGCCTCATCAACTTTGGTGGGCTCTGTGATAGAGACGAAAGCAAAATGCCCACAAAAGTTAGACAAATGTGAAGCTTTTGAGCGAGTCAGAGGACCTGGTGCGTTGATGTCGTTGATGATTCTCTCAATCTGTACTTCATTTGCAACGCGAGGATGAGCAGGTTGACGACTTTGATTTGGCTCAGCATTTTCTTCAGAGCCATTTTCTTCAGGTGCGCCAGCATGCTGTTCTTCATGTTCTGGAATGATTTCTTCAGCAGATTCTTCAGTAGGAATGACATCCTCAGTAGCTTTGAACTTGATGGTTTCCTCAGGCGTCTTTTCATCTAGCACAGGAGGTAGGTGCTCTCTTTGCGAGCCGTTAGTTTCATCGAACCGCACATCTACAGTTTCAACAACCTTGTTGTGATAGGTGTTGAAGACCCTGTAGGTGTGCGAGTCCTTTCCGTAGCCAAGCATAAAACCTTCATGTGCTTTCGGTGCAAATTTAGAATTGTGATGAGGATCTCTAATCCAGCATTTAGCACCGAAGACTTTGAAATAACTCACATTGGGTTTCTTGTCAGTGAGGAGTTCATATGAGGTCTTCTTGAAGAATTTGTGAAGATATACCCTGTTGATGATGTGGCATGCAGTATCAATTGCCTCAGGCCAGAAGTGACGAGGTGTCTTGTATTCATCAAGCATGGTGCGAGCCATCTCAACAAGAGTCCTGTTCTTGCGCTCCACAACGCCATTCTGCTGAGGAGTGTATGGGGCAGATAGCTCATGAGTAATACCAAGTTCATCGAGATAGTCATCAAGACCAGTATTCTTGAACTCGGTCCCATTGTCACTACGTATATGCTTGATCTTCACACTGAAATTCGTCGAAGCCCTTGAGGAAAATCGTCTGAAGACTTCCTGCACTTCAGTTTTGTAAGTAATGACATGCACCCATGTGTAACGAGAATAGTCATCAACAATGACAAAGCCATATAGAGATGCTGCATTTGTTAGTGTGGCATAATGAGTAGGGCCAAAGAGATCCATATGAAGCAATTCAAAAGGATGAGAAGTAGTCATGATAGACTTTGAGGGGTGCTTGGCTCTGGTCATCTTTCCAGCCTCACAAGCCCCACAAAGATGATCTTTGAGGAATTTGGCACCCTCGATGCCAATGACGTGCTTTTTCTTCACGAGCGTGTGTAAGTTCCTCATGCCAGCATGACCCAGTCGTCGATGCCATAGCCAGCCTTCTGAAGCTTTAGCAAGTAGACAAGTGGCAGGCTGTGGTCCTGCAGAGAAATCAACAATATACAAGTCTCCTCTCCTAAAGCCTTCGAAACCATATCAAGATCACAAAGCATTGAGACAGACATGAGGTTGAATCCGAGGGACTCGACAAGCATGACTTTATCCATGTGTCGATCCTTTGAGATTGCAACCCTACCTAGACCCAATACCTTGCTTTTGCCTTTGTCAGCGTAGGTGATATGCTTCAAGTGTGATGGAAATAAAGGAGTGTTCATCAGTAAGCTCTTGTCATCGGTCATGTGATTTGTACATCCACTATCGAGGACCCACTCAGTAGCTTTGGGTAAATCATCCTGCAGATGAATTAGTGCATCTTACGAACTCATATACTTCAGAGTGAAGAATATGACATCAAATTCATCAGACATATTTCATCAATTAAAGCAACATATGTATATATAGCAATGTGAGGACGTGAGAAATGAATAAATCATTTCTTCATGATTAGCTTGCGTCCTTTCAAGCATTTCAGATCTCCAGCAAATTCTTCAGACGATTTAGTTCGTCTGGAGACCTGACCCTGCATAAGAGATTAGTTCTTTTTCTTCACCACCCACATCTGGAGGGGTGGCAAAGAGTTCATCATTCTGCGAGCTCCATAAGAGAAAGGTGGCATTGAAGCCAGAGTGCTTCGTTTCACAGGAGAGGGATTAGCATAGACATATGAGTAAGCAGAGAAATTCTTCGAGGACTTATGAATATAATGATTTGAAAAATAATGCACATAATCAGAACTCTTAGATTTTCCCTGCGAAACAGAAGCGTTAGCATGATGATGATCATGTGAGGACTTGGATCCATGTGAGGAATTTGATCCATAAGAGGACTTGGATCCATATGAAGACTTTGGTCCATATGAAGAATTTGATCTGGGGTTCTTATTCTTCACAGGTGGTGTCATGAGGACATTCACCTGAAGACTTTCAAGGCACCTTTTGGGAACCCAGGTTTTCTTCATAGGGGGACCATTCCTGCAGTTAGATCCAACATATCTAGCAAATACTTCACCATTCTGATTTTTGAACAGTTTATAGTTGGAGTCAAATGACTCATCAGATGAATATGAGGATTCACAAGTAAAGCCAGATAAAGTGGATGGATCTACGGGAGGTCCCTTCGCAGCAACCCATGAGGTTTTGGGATACTGCTCAGGTTTCCAGTAGGTTCCATCAGCATTGAGTTTCCTCTCAAAGGCAATACCCTCTTTCCTAGGGTTCCTGTTCAAGATCTGCTTTTTGAGCACATCACAAAGAGTCTGATGCCCTTTGAGGCTTTTGTACATGCCTGTCACATACAATTCCTTCAACCCTGCATTTTCGTCAGTGATACTAGTGGTATCCTCAGATGAGGAATTTGTGACCATAGAGATAGTTGAAGAATTTGCAGCAATAGAAGCATTTGAACATTCAGGTGAAGAATTAGCAGTTTCACGTTCAATGCATTTCAAGCATGGTGGAATAAATTCTTCCTGAGCGGAACTGATCTGTTGAGCAAGCAAAGAATCATTTTCCTTCTGAAGATCTTCATGACTCACCCTTAGCTTCTCAAGATCTTGCTTTCTTTGAAGAAATTCATAAGAAAGCTTCTCATGATCGGCTAAGAGAGTTTCATGACGACCTTGAAGGTTGTCAAACTTAGACTGTAGTTGCTGAAGATTATCAGTCAGTGTTTGAGTTCGATCCATTTCCTCACCTAACAGATCATCGCTTTTGTCTAGCATATTTTGAACCTTTTCTAAAGCCTTTTGTTGTTTAACAGCAATATTAGCAAGTTTGGAATAGCTGGGTTTGAGGTTATCATCAGATTCATCCTCACTTGATTCAGAGGAGGGATATTTGAGTACCTTGGCACCTTTTGCCATGAAGCAATAGGTGGGAGCATAGTCATTGTTGCCGTCATCAGCAGTGTTGGGGAAGCCATTTTCCTCAGTGTTGAAGATGGACTTGCTAACGTAAGCAGTAGCGAGGGCTAGGCTCGCCACACCAGAGTCTGACTCCTCAGATGCCTCCTCTTCCTCATGTTCCTCAGTTTCAGCTTCAGAGTCCATTTCCTTGCCAATGAATGCCCGAGCCTTTTTGGAACTGCTCTTCTTGTGACATGAAGACTTTGAAGATTTTGACGATGAGGACTTTGAAGATTTCTTCTTCTTCTTTGAGTCATCGGAACTGTCATCCTTGTATTTCTTCTTCTTTGATTCCTTCTCCCACTGAGGACAATCAGTAATGTAGTGACCAGGTTTCTTGCATTTATGGCAAGTTCTCTTCTTGTAGTCACGGGATGAGGAATCTGATTTCATGTCATCACCTCTTGAGGATTTTCCAAATCGGCCACGTCTAGAGAATTTCTGGAATTTCCTCACGAGCATTGCTAGCTCCTGACTCAGTTCTTCAGGATCACTAAGGCTGCTACCAGAATCTTCATCTTCAGATTCAGAGACTACCTTGACCTTCAGTGCACGAGATCTACCATAGCTCGGTCTGTAGAGATCTCTCTTCTCAGCTAGTTGGAATTCATGAGTGTTCAGCCTCTCAAGAATGTCAGCAGGATCAAGTGACTTGTAGTCACCACGTTCTTGAATCATCAGTGCCAGTGTATCGAATGAAGAATCGAGTGACCTCAGCAATTTCTTCACCACCTCATGGTCGGTGATGTCAGTGGCACCCAGTGCTTGAAGCTCGTTTGAAATGTCAGTGAGGCGATCAAAGGTTTGCTGAACATTTTCGTTGTCGAGTATTTTGAAGCGGTTGAAGAGATTGCGAAGAACGTCAACTCGAGAGTCACGTTGAGTTGAGACTCCTTCGTTGACCTTGGACAGCCTATCCCAGATAAGCTTAGCTGTCTCCAAAGCACTCACTCTGCCATACTGCCCTTTGCTCAGATGGCCACATATGATATTCTTCGCTTGAGAGTCGAGTTGCTTGAATCTCTTCACATCAGCAGCGTTTACGGAAGGAGTGACAGAGGGAACGCCATTTTCCACAATGTACCAGAGATCGTTGTCAATTGCCTCAAGATGCATGCGCATCTTGTTCTTCCAGTAGGGGTAGTCCGTCCCATCGAAGGTAGGACACCCAGCCGAGACCTTGATCATGCCTGCAGTCGACATAACTAAAACTCCAGGTGGTTAAACCAAAATCACACAGAACAAGGGAGTACCTTGCTCTGATACCAATTGAAAGTGCGTTATATCAACTAGAGGGGGGGTGAATAGGCGATTTTTACAAATTCGTCACTGAGGAATTTCAAGGTGAGGAAATTCCTAAGCGACGAACTACTTAGCAGCGGAATAAGTACTTAGATGCAAACATAACAGAGCAGTAGCATTGTCATCATGATGAAATGAAAACAAGCACAGAGTACAAGTAGCGTAAACACAGGATAAGCAGGCAGAAGACAAACTGACTGAAGAATTGAAATGAGGAAATTGAGAAAGTCTTCAGTCAAAGTCTTCAAATAGTAATGATCAAATACATAGCAAGTATGCGAGGAAATGAAAGGGTTGAGGAAATAGAACCAGTAGCTCGGTGAAGACAATGATTTGGTAGACCAGTTCGAACTGTTGTGACAGTTGTACGTCTGGTTAGAGCGGCTAGGTATTTAAACCTGAGGACACACAGTCCCGGACACACAGTCCTCACCGTATTCTCCTTGAGCTAAGGTCACACAGACCTCACCCAATCACTCGTGGTAAGTCTTCAGGTGACTTCCAAACCTTCACATACTCGGTCACTCGGCAATCCACAATTTCCTCTTGGATGCTCTAGACCATGACGCCTAACCGTCTGGAGGATGCACAGTCCTCAAAGGTAACAAGCGTCGGTTCCACACAGGAACAATCTCTTCAGTGATGCTCAATCACTTTGGGTTTGTAGGTGTTTGGGTTTTTGGGTTTTTCCTCACTTGATGATTTTCGCTCAAAGTCCTCGGAGGATGGGATGCTCTAAATGACAAGTGTCAATCTATCTCTCGGAGCAGCCAACCAGCTAGTGGTTGAAGGGGGCGGCTATTTATAGCCTAGGGAGCAACCCGACATGATAAGACATAAATGCCCTTCAATGATATGACCGTTAGGTGGGTAGGACATTTGGACAGCTGGCGCGCAGCACAGCAACGGTCGGATATTTGAGTATCAAATTCCTCAGGGCTATCATGTTCCTCACTTGTAGGCAATCCACACTGGCGAATTCCTAACTCCTCAGTCAGAACAAATTCCTCAGAGAACAGAAGAACTTTGTCTCTGTCACTGAAGAACTTGACTAAACTGTATGAGATTTCCAATGGCTTCACTCGAAAGGATTGGGTAGGTGTAGGATTTTGAGTTGAGCATCACTTGGAAACTTTTCCTTAGTTTTACCTCGACCCCCTTTAACAGTACGGTGTTTCCTATGACTCAAGAAGAAGAAAATAAAACTACAAAAACAAAAGTCTTCACGCTTCATAATCCTCGCATGAATATCAAGTCTTCAGGGTCACACCAATTTCTTCACTTTCAAAGTCTTCAAGAAAACCAAAGTCTTTAGTTGAAGACATTCATTTTTAGGGGTCGACATTCATCGTAAATAACAAACTCCTCATAGACTTATAGACCTGTGTACACTCACAAACGCATTAGTCCCTTAACCTATAAGTCTTCAATACACCAAAATCACTAAGGGGCACTAGATGCACTTACAACCTTCAGCTCCGTGATTGAAGGAGGTTGGCCTCCTGCTTGCCCTTCTGGCGATGCCCTGTAACAAAGGAGGGAGAGATGGAGGTAGGGGATAGAGGAAGGGCTGTGGTGGAGGCCCTGAGAATTGCCCGACTCCAACCGCCATTCTGGGATCCTCTGGTAGGTCGTGGGAGCGAGGGATCTTGGCTTGGGTCCTCCGGGTCGCCGGCGCGATGGTCATGGCTGGGAAGAGTGCCAGGCGGGGAAGACGAAGGCCGAAGGGGGGGAGTGCCAGGCAGCGTCCCGGTGTGTGGAGGGCAAGGTGGCCTGAGCCGCGCGCCCATGCGTGGATCTCGGCGTCGCGGCGACAAAGAGGTAGTTAGAGGAGGCGGGGCGGCCTCATGCGGGGTGGGAGAGGAGGTGGCTCGCGGGAGGCCTTGCCGGCTCCGAACCATCGATGGAGGTCCACGTGGGGCCGCGGGTGTCCGGATCCGGCGTGGGGAGGGAGGAGGCGCACTTCAGTGGAAGAAGGTGGTGGCGGCGGCGCACCGGCGTAGAAGGTGGAGGGAGTTGCGGTGTGAGATGGGAGATGGGAGGCCACTGGTGGTGCCCGTGGCTGCCTACGAGGCCGGGACACCCCGATCCTGCGCGGGCAAGGCCGTGATCTCCGATTGGGTGCCCGTGGCGGACGGATCTCGGACTACTGGTTGACGGGGCTGCGGGGGAGGGTGCGGCGGTGGTGGCGCTGTAGGTGGCTGGTCGTGGCAGCGCGCCGCCAGGGAAGGAAGGTGGTGGTAGGGGAGGTGGGGCGTGGTGGAGGTGGTTCTGTGGGGGTGGTTGGGCATGGAGTGGAGTGGGGGAGAACGTGGAGGAGTTGAGACGGGCTATGGGATGAAGAAGGTGGGGATGAGCACCGAGCAGGGGTGTTATCAGAATAAGCCGGGTGTTATCAGAATAACACTCTTAAGGGGTGACACACTGGAGGGTTCAGTCGGCGCAGTCCTTCGAGATCATAGCGGGCTGTTTGTTGCTACTGCTAATGAAAAACTTGATACTTGTTTTGATTCATTTACAGCTGAGGCAATAGCTGTCCGATTTGGTATGAACCTTGCGCGTACCATGGGTTGTAGTAAAGTTGAAATATGTTCAGATAATGTGGTCATCATTGAAACTCTGAAAGAGGGTAGTTCTTCCTCTGTTGCTAGTGCAATCTTTGATGATTGCTACTTTATGTCCTTATATTTTACCCATGTAATCTATAACCACTGTTTTAGAGAAAGTAATCAAGTAGCTCATGAATTAGCTATGTTAGCTAAGTTTTCTCCCACTGAATTATGGATGGATTCAGCCCCTATTGCGATCATCCCAATGCTTGTATATGATGCTACGATCCTGACACATGAATAAAAGGGAATAAAAGGGGGAGTTTATTGTCAAAAAAACACTCTTAAGGGATGTTATCATAATAGACTCACCCTATATATATATATATATGTTTTGTCCTCAACATCATTCACTTATAGTTATGTCTTCGAGTTGCCTTTTCCGCATTAAGTGAATGTGATCGGACCCTTACCCCGTCCGTGTTTATCTCTCCTATTCTCTCCAAATCTTCATATGCATTCTATTGACATGTGTCGATTGTCTTCACTGTGTCATTGTCAGTCAAAGATTTTGAGACCAAAATTTAAATCAATTTTATATCCTTATCCATTTTGCTAGACCCCGCAGAAGCCGGAACGACCTCCCGCCAAACCAGCTATGTGTTGGGGTTGTGGCGTGGCAGTAAAAAATGTGCATGTGTGCCACACGTCGAACAGATACAAACCACCAGGGGCAGCGCAGTAAATTCACCATGCCGCACCCCTCCTTATAAATACAAAGCCCCCGTGGTCATTAATTCTTCTACTCCTGTCGCTCTCACCCTCTCAACCCTAGCGCCGTCGCTAAACTTCATCATCGTCGGAGAAGAAGCGCTTAGCTGCCGCGAGTTCCTCGACGTCGTACTCACGCCAGCCGTGGACATCTTTGCCCTGCCGCCGTAGCTGGCTTCCACCGCCAAGTTAGGGCGCGGGAGATTGAACTGCTCGGCTTCCTCTATGCCTCGTCTTGCAGTTCATCCTTAGTTCTTGAGCGGTAATTAAAATCTCACTTTTTACTGCTCGGTTTATCCAAAAAAACTTTCTGTAACTTTAAAAAGTTGTTTTGTCACTTCCAAATTTGGATCTTCTGTCTTTTGCATCTCATGATCTGCAAAGTAATTTCACTTATGCTTCATAACTAGTGTGATTCCTCACTTGTACTTATTTTCGGTTCATACAAATCTGGAACCAACTTATCCCTATAAGTGAATGTCTTCACACTGTGAGGTCAAATATCTTGAAACTGATTTTATCTTCAAAATCCTCTGAGAATGCATATGACCTCTCCTGCTTCCCTCGCATCTCTAATTCTTTCACAGGTACATATCCCTGGGCAAGTCTCTTGGTTCTCATAGTCTGAATTCATTTGCAGACTTCTTACAGCTTCACCTTGACTCTCCTGAAGCCAGTTCCTGTCTATCAAGCAGAGCGAAGCCAATCATTTTCGTGAAGCCAATGGCTGGAGGAAAGTTCTCAAAGAAAGGGGGTGGGCGGCATCGAGAGAACACTGCCCTGGATCTGCCTCCAGATCTATATGAAATGTACAAGTCTGATCCATAGGAAACATATGGGGAGCGCAAATCTCGCGTGCAATGGATTCGCAGGTACTGGGCTGAACAATGGTTTTACTACAAGTTTGTGACCCCAGAATATGCTGCAAAGAACACCGTGAGGCCACCTTGGGCCGACATCGTCTAGAAGAAGCTTCACCCGAAGACTAAGGCTGAAGCCATTCAGCTAGGCTTCTATCCATGTATGGTGAGGCGGCCCATGCTTGAAAACCCTGATCCCTCAAGCATATCGTGATGCCGTGAGGATGATCTTTTTTAGGCCAACTATCAGTTTGCCATGGGCTCAGCAGCTCAGAACAAGAAGGACTATGGGATTGACTTCAATCTAGGTCCCACAGAACCAAGGCCAGATGGCTCTCGCCAGGGCGAACCCAATCTGGTTGGCCCTTTCAATGACTTTGCTGCCTATCTTGCGCATTGTGCTGGACAAAGAGCAAGTGCTGAAGCTGCCCAAGAAGGAGCTCAACCGTCTGCTGCACCAGAGTCCCTGAAGCCTGCCAAGAAAGCAAAGGCTTCAAAGACTGCCACCGTAGCAAAGGCTTCAAGATTGAAGCCGCTGAAAATTGCACCTCCTGAATCCAGTGTGCATTCTAAAGATCTGTCTAGGACCTCTCCTAAGGCAAAGGACACCATCGGGTGAGCCCCTCCTCCAACCAGAATATTGCGAGACGATGGAGACATCATTGATCTGTCAAGCGATGAAGACCTTGATGATGATGCTCTGGAGCTGTTGATCAAGAACAAGTAGGAAGAGGCTGATATCTTCAAGAACCTGCCTCTGTTCGATGCAGATATTCTAAATAACTTCATTGATGAGTGGTTTGATGATCCATCTCTATCTCTTGAAGATCTACAACTGCCCATTGGCATCAGCGTTACCTTCCAAGGTTTCGTCAATAGAGAACTTGCTATTGCTCAGAAAGTGATTGAGCGGAAAAACAAGATTAATCATGAGAAGACTGTCTTGAAGAAGCACATGGCAAATCTGAGTGCCAAAGATATTGAAAACTTCAAAAGGATGATGACTTATTTGAAAGCTGAATTTCAAAAGCGTCGTGATGAAGCAAAGGGCTATCGTGAACGTCTGAAGAACTATGCAGAGAAGTGCGTCCAAGCTCACAATGGGGGCTTGAAAAGAAATGCTCTTGGTCGCCCTGCCATTGACCCCAAGCTTGCTAAGAAATAGAAGAAGAAGAAGAAGAAGAAGAAGAAGAAGAAGAAGAAGAAGAAGAAGAAGAAGAAGAAGAAGTCCCTTGTTCCTGATGCTGAGGCTTCAAGGCAAGAAATGCCAAAGATTATCCTCCCACCAAGCTTTGTTGGCTCAAAGCCCACTGCTCCATCTGTCTCTTCCGAAAGGAAGAAGACTAAGCAAGCTGAAGCCGAAGCCAAGAAGCATAAGCATCAAGAAGCTTCTGATGCCCCTTCTTCACAGAAGCGGTAGAAGATGAAGTCATCAAAGACTTCGAGAAGGGCACAAGCACCAACCTCTTCATCTGATCCTTAGGAGCCGCTTCTTGTGAAACCAATATCAGTTGCCCTGCCTGCCTCCTCTCACCAAGAACGAAGAATGATTGTGCATGAACCTGCTCTCACAGAGGCTCATGTCACTGAAGATATACCAGCCACCGACACCATCGTGGCTGAAGACATTGGTCAAGAAGACAATGTGCAAAGAGATGATGATGAAGTCCTTCCTCAGCTCACCCAGAAACTGGTATCATCGCCTGTTCCATCGAATAGTGAAACTATAAGCATTAGCAGTCCCACGACGCCAATTGCCCAAGATGCATTCTGGGAAGAGCAACACCCCAACACCCCCCCCCCCCTTGCATGAAGCGATCCCGCACACACCACCAACTCAAGTGACTACTCCAATGCTTGAGACCCCCCAAGACACACCAGAAGACATGGAGAAGACAACGCCATCTCCTCAAGCGTTGCCCGCCTTCCGCAGGCTTCAAAAAGGCCCTAGGCCCTTCGTTTCCATGTCCAGTATCCCTGAAATGGATGTGCAACGCATCAGCTCAGTGATACGTCTCCAACGTATCTATAATTTTTGATTGTTCCATGCTATTATATTATCTGTTTTGGATGTTTTATATGCATTAATATGTTATTTTATATTATTTTTAGGACTAACCTATTAACCTAGAGCCCAGTGCCAGTTTCTGTTTTTTCCTTGTTTTTGAGTTCTACAGAAAAGGAATATCAAACGGAGTCCAAACGGAATAAAACTTTCAGTATGATTTTCCTTGGACCAGAAGACACCCAGAAGACGGAGGGCTTCTACATCAACCTTATTGCCCTTCCGATGAAGCATGAGTAGTTTACCACAGACCTACGGGTCCATAGCTAGTAGCTAGATGGCTTCTTCTCTCTTTTTGATCTTCAATACAATGTTCTCCTCGATGTTCTTGGAGTTTTATCCGATGTAATATTCTTTTGCGGTGTGTTTATCGAGATTCGATGAATTGTGGATTTATGATTAGATTATCTATGAATATTATTTGAGTCTTTTCTGAACTCTTTTATGCATGATTAAATATCTTTGTATTTTTCTTTGAATTATCGGTTTGGTTTGGCCAACTAGATTGGTTTTTCTTGCAATGGGAGAGGTGCTTAGTTTTGGGTTCAATCTTGCGGTGTCCTCACCCAGTGACAAAGTAGGGGTAGCGAGGCACGTATTGTATTGTTGCCATCGAGGGTAAAAAGATGGGGTTTTCATCATATTGCTTGAGTTTATCCCTCTACATCATGTCATCTTACTTAAAGCGCTGCTCTGTTCTTATGAACTTAATACTCTAGATGCAGGCATGAGTCAGTCGATGTGTGGAGTAATAGTAGTAGATGCAGATGAGGGAGTCCTGGATTAGGGGGTCCTCGGGTGTCCGGTCTATTCGATATGGGCCGGACTGATGGGCCGTGAAGATAAAGCAGAAGACTATCCCCCGTGTCCGGGTGGGACTCCTGTATGCGTGGATGGCAAGTTTGGTGTCCGGATGTACTCTTTCCTTCCTCTGTAAACCGACTTTGTACAACCCTGGGCCCCTCTGGTGTGTATATAAACCAGAGGGTTTAGTCCATAGAGGCCATCAGAATAATCATAGGCTAGACAGCCAGGGTTTAGCCATTACGATGTCGAGGTAGATCAACTCTTGTAACCCCTATACTCATCGAATACAATCAAGCAAGACATAGGATTTTACCTCCATTAAGAGGGCCCGAACTTGGGTAAACATCGTGTCCCCATTGTCCATTGTTACCATCGATCCTTAGACACACAGCTTGGGCCCCCTACCCGAGATCTGCTGGTTTTGACACCGACATTGGTGCTTTCATTGAGAGCTCCGTTGTGTAGTCGCGAGAAGCGATCTATGGCTCGCCTTGTCATCAACGACGATATCACCTCTGGAAGGAGCCTAACTTCAGGGCAGGTCCTCCAGCTCGGCAGTTTCACCGTGGGTGCCAGCATGGCCATCAAGCCAACAGCGCCCCCCGTGATCGCCAAACATCACCCCCGCATCGGTCTCGAACACTCCGAAAAGATGGATCCGGCGGACGTCTCATCCTTAAACGAGCTGCTAGATCGCATCGCCGCCCTGGGGCTTTCAACGGATTATGATCGGATCAGGCTCAAACCCGACCAGAGGGAAATTAATTCCCCGCCGATCACCCACCTGGTAGCGGTCGTCGAGGAACGAGCCGAAAACACTTCTTCCCCTAAACTAAAGACCAGCTATGTTCGGGTCTCCGAACCTCTTGGGTCGGACACCCTCCCTTTGGATGAGACCCCGCGTCCCCCGAACTCTAGGTCGAACATTGGGTCCGGGGAGCACTTGGATCTCCCTGGACCCGAACTAGTGACTTCGGAGATTTTACAGGCTCCGGATGCAATCTTGGGTCGGGATTCGAGTTTTTGCCCACCCACCCACCACAATCAATACTCTCCAAGTAATTCAGGCCCTCCAGACATATGTGACCTAATGTATGTACGGCAGCAACCTCGGGAAACGGTCCATCACTTCTGGGCCAGATTCCTACTTGTCAAAAACAAGATTAAAGATTGCTGCGATGACGACGCACTCTCGGTCTTTCATCGCAATTGTACCGATGAGGGAATTCGGAATGCCCTCAACCGCCGTCGCATACAGAGTTTCACGGAGCTATCGCATGTATTATGGAAGTATTGCGCGATGGACGGAAGCGGCCACAGCCGGATTAGAAGAAATAAAAATCATATTAGCGGGCAATCCAATCCTAGCCGCCCCAAGTGTTGGTGAGCCTATGCTGCTTTATATCTCCGCAACTCACCAGGTAGTGAGCACCATACTCATCGTTGAGCGAGGGGAAGAGGGACATAAATTCCCCATCCAAAAGCCAGTGTATTACGTATCGGAGGTCCTTACACCCTGCAAATCCCGATACCCTCACTACCAAAAGATAGCTTACGCGGTCTTTATGGCATCCCAAAAACTTCGACACTATTTTCAAGAGTGTTCGATCATGGTGGCATCCGAAGTACCACTTAACGACATTATAAATAACAGGGACGCCACTGGCCGCATAGCTAAATGGGCCATTGAGCTCTTACCATTTGAAATAACATACAAGCCACGCCGAGCTATTAAATCTCATGTGCTGGCCGACTTCATCGCAGAGTGGACGGAAGCCAAGCTCCCCAAAGAGTACAGTTCCTACTCCAACTGGATCATGTACTTCGACGGCTCCAAAATGCTAGCCGGACTGGGGGCTGGCATCATCTTGACATCCCCTACGGGGGACACAGTCCGCTACGTGTTGCAAATCATGTATACAGACTCCAATAACGCAGCCGAATACGAGGCACTTCTACATTGTCTCCGCATGGCTATCTCCATGGGCATACAATGCCTAGAGGTGCGCGGCGATTCAAACCTCACAATATCTCAGGTAAATGGAGAGTTCGATGCAAAAGATCCAAAAATGGCGGCATATCGAAACGCCGTATTAAAAATATCAGCTCGGTTCGAGGGGCTCGAATTTCATCACGTCGCTAGATACAGTAACCAGGCAACGGATATACTCACTCGCATGGGTGCCAAGCGCGACCCCGTCCCGCCTAATACCTTCATGGAAAGGCTCTTCAAGCCATCCGTGGTATGGCAAGATGAGAGCGGAGACGCAAGTACGGACCTGATCACACCCCATCAGCCGAACATGATACAGGTATCATCGGGGGTTCGGATACCAAAATAACACCCTCTGCTCATGAGATCATGGCCGTTATTGCTCCATGGACTTAACCCTTCCTAGCCTACCTTAATAGACAGGAGCTTCCTGATGATCAAAATGAGGCCCGTCGCATAGTTCGGCGTTCTAAATTCTACAAAGTTCACGAAGGTGAACTGTACAAGAAAAGCACTACCGGAGTTCTCCAAAGGTGTATCTCTGAAGAGGAGGGACGGCAACTCTTGGCTGAAATACATGCTGGTCTGGGCGGCCATCATGCCGCAGCTCAGGCCCTCGTAAGCAAAGCTTTCCGGACAGGTTTTTTCTGGCCAACGGCCCGAGCAGACGCGCAAGCCCTTGTCCAGCGTTGTGTGGGATGTCAGCTTTTCGCCAATCAAAGTCATATGCCTCCCACCGCCTTAAGAACAATCCCCATTACTTGGCCCTTCACGGTCTGGGGGATCGATATGGTCGGACCCCTTAAAGGGGGAAACCATAAAAAAATATTTACTGGTTATGGTGGATAAATTCACTAAGTGGATAGAGGCCAAACCAGTAAAAACGGCTGAAGCAGGACCAGTGATTGACTTTATATCCGGCGTGGTACACCGCTATGGTGTCCCGCACAGTATCATCACTGACAATGGCTCCAATTTCACAGCTGATGAGGTGAAAAACTGGTGTGCTAAATTGGGCATTAAACTCGACTATGCATCCGTCTACCACCCTCAAACAAACGGTCAGGTTGAACGGGCCAATGGCCTGATAATGAGCGGCATCAAACCCCGACTGGTGCGCTCCCTACGGGAGTCAGATAAACACTGGGTTGAGGAACTCGATTCCGTGCTCTGGGGGCTGCAAACTACACCTAACCGGACAACCGGATATACGCCTTTCTTCATGGTGTATGGCGCGGAAGCTGTCCTGCCCTGCGACATTATTCATGACTCACCTCGAGTGCGCATGTACGAAGAGCGAGAAGCCGAGCTCGATCGGCAGGACGACCTAGACGGTCTCGAAGAGGGGCGTGATATTGCACAAGCCCGTTCCGCACTTTATCAACAATAGGCCAGGCGATACCAAAGCAGAGAAGTGTGGGCCAAGACTTATAACATTGGCGAACTTGTCTTGCGTCTCCCGGAGAAGAAGAAGGGTAAGCTTAAACTGAGATGGGAGGTCCCCTTCATCATAGATGAAGTTCTCATAGGAGGAGCCTATCGCCTTCGTAACGCATCGGATAATCGCCTTGAGCCAAATCCATGGAACGCTGCTTGGCTCCGATGATTCTACGGATAGTTTGGTCGCATCCTTTTTTCTTTTTTGATTAGGTTCCTTTTTTCTCCTCTTCTTTTTTATTTTTTCCTTCTTTTCTCCCAGGGTATGTTCGGATCTACCGAACTGTTAGGGGTACACATCTTTAAATGTATACACCCCACTATAACTGGGGGCTTCTTTGACGAAGCTTATTACTGAAAGCTTGTTGCTTACATTGTTTACGTCGTTTGTTCTATACATCTTTTGCCATTATATGCACCACTATGACTTAAGTTTTTGCCAAGCCGGGTTGCCTCGCTCCTGTGTTTATACCCTACGTTCCCAATTGTTCGGCTAGGGTGTAAAGGGAGCACCTCTGCGATTGTTACAACCGGGTACTCCGGATCTGTACCTCAGATGGGTGAAGCCGAAAGCTAGCGTTCTTAAGGGAATAATTGGTCGGCAAGCAATGACAGATCATTTACATTTGTGTATTTCTTCTAACAAATACGGGATAGGCTGCCCGTAACTCGGATCAAAGCCTAGGCATGCATACTTAAGCGTGCCGACCCAAGGAAAGGAACCCTTAACGGAACTATTTTCCCTGGAAGATGTTTCTTACGTTAAAAAGCAATATAACATAACTCCCCGAACAAATTTTGTCTGTTCGAGCAACATGACCGGATTGCCTGGTTTCCGGACATAATGAATGTTTATTACATTCTAACATGGTATCCGAAAACACTCCAACTTCTTGGTTTGGAGGTTGAAGCCGAAGGCCTGCGATGACAAATTTTAACAAGTTCGGTTGGAGATAAGTTCGATGATAAAGTACATTGATACATTGAATCGAACGCCTACTCTTTATCTATGTCATCTATAAGACTGCTTAAGCTACAGTCTTCTTGCGAATATTTCGCAGCTATCATCACTTGGTCATATACCAAGTTCATGGGAATCTCTTTTCCGTCCGGTCCCTGCGGTCCAACTCGGGCCATACGATTCGGATCAAGCCCGGTGTAGCGCGTCTTCACCCTTACACATGCCTCTTGTGCACCTTCCCAGCATGTTGATGTCTTCCATAGCTCAAAACGGGTGCCAGGCACCTTTGAACAGGTTTGCCAACCCCTCCATACTTTCTGGAGGGGCATCGGATGGCCATAAGGCCTTGGCCATACTTCTCATGGCTTTCCGGGCCCGCTCATGCACTACGGACAGCTCTTTTAAAACGTCGCCTCGGAATCCGGATACTTCTTCTTCATGACGCCCGGTTAACAGACCTGCAAGAGCAGCATTATAACACTCCGAATTTATGGGATAATATGAGTAACTGGGATGGTTCGAAGGTCATACTGAATATGCCGCCTTTTAAATTTTTATTATCTTTTTGAGCGTCCGATAATTGAGCCTTTAAGCTCTTTATCTCTTTGGCTTGCTTATCATTTTCCTCCTCCAGTTTGTTCTTTTGATCAACGGTCATCGTGACCTTCTTCAGTTCTTCTAACTCTGTGTTGGCGGCGTTTAGCTTTGTCCGGCTCATTTCAAGCTCTTGGGACAGTGCGTTGTTCTTCTCTTTGAGGACCTGCGGCCATAACGATCCTTAAATCGGTTGTCCTAAACCGCTTCAAGTCTCGGGGTCTACTGGCATATATCTATTAAATTTACACAAACCATTACCTGCATATCTTTTGAAAACAGGTGGGCAACTCCAGCAAGTCCGTCCCGGGCGGCTCGGATATATGCATCCGTGGTGCTGAGGGCATTAAATTCTTGCTCCGTAAAAACTGGAGTGCGCATGGTCTCTTTTAGTCGTCGATGATTCATCACGCTCTCTACTTCGGAATTTGTGACGGATACGTCATCCAAATCTTCATGAGGCGGATGAGTTGGCGCTGCATCCGTATTGGCTCTTGTCCTGG
Organism: Thinopyrum elongatum; assembly: GCA_011799875.1. Classification (NCBI taxonomy): domain Eukaryota; kingdom Viridiplantae; phylum Streptophyta; class Magnoliopsida; order Poales; family Poaceae; genus Thinopyrum; species Thinopyrum elongatum. The sequence continues at coordinate 154,615,727 of CM022297.1, forward strand.
TTGATGAGCCTGGCGCTGGATTAGCTGATGATCGGCTAACAGGGATTTTGGACACGGTTCGCCATGTGCTCCTCCTGGAATAAGATGGGAGGAGAAATATGACAATCTGGTTTTATGCCTAGGCATATATTAAAGATTATACCTCTTTGATGAAGGAGTTGGTTCAGCGGCGCTCCCGGTTTCCTTTCATTTTGAAGGCTCACCCTGCACGGATGCTACCTTCCTAGGGGCCGCCCTCGATGGAGTACGGCTCGCCGAGCGCCGATCCTATAAAGCACGATTCAGTGTGATGGGTGAGATGCAAGCAGGGACTCCTCTTTCTGAGGATGATTTCCAAATACTTACCTTAGAGAAAGGGAGAAGGCCGGGGTAGTCGGCTGTAATGGCCACTTCCGAACTGTCAAGGCTTGCTTGATAAAAGACTCCATCATCAAACTCTATAAATATATCCGGATCCTCGCAGAGGCCGGGATCTTCGTGGCGAGCATAGTCCTCTGGTTGTGGGGAGGGGCAGTGCACATTTTCGACGACCTTCCTCCATGTCTGTTTTAAAGACGACCAGAACAATTCGATTAGTATGCCTCGATAATGAGGTAGGACAATGCTGATAATCAAAAAACTCACCCATTCAACGGGGTTATACATGGAGAAACCTTCCCGACAATTTAAACGGAGGAATTCTTTCTCCCCCTTATAAAGATCTGCCAGAATGGCGGCCAGAGCGGCGGGGGTATCCGGGCCCTCGCGCCTATAGCGAGATGCGTCGTCCTCTCCGTTGTAACACCATAAAGGGGTCACTTTGGACTGAAGGGGCTGGATGCATCGCTTTATCGCGATAGCCATGACTTCGATTATCGAGAGTCCGGAATGGGCAAGTAACCTGACCTTGCTGACCAACCTCTTTACTTCCGCACTGTCTTCTTCTTTGGGGCTCCGGGGGCGCCAGTTGAAGCGTTTCTTTAAAGGAGCACTGGAGAATTTGGGAAGTCCACGTCGAACTGGGTCCGGAAGGGGAACATCCTCGATATAAAACCATTCCGAAGCCCATTCTTTGGATGCCTTCTTGGGCGTTCCGACGAGGTAACCTGATCCGGCTATGCGCCATACTTCGGCGCCGCCCACTTTAAATATAGAACCCCCTTGATGATGAGGGACGAGGTAAAAGAACTTTCTCCATAGTTCGAAATGAGCCTCGCAGCATAAGAATAGTTCGCAGAGAGCGACAAAACCAGAAATGTGCAGAATAGAACCTGGTGTGAGGTTGTGCAGCTGGATCCCATAGAATTCCAATAGACCTCTGAGGAAGGGGTGGATCGAGAATCCTAAGCCCCTCAGAAGAAACAAGACGAAGCACACCCTCTCCTCCTTGTTGGGATTGGGGAAGTTCTCTGCTAGCACATCATTGCCAATCGAGGCCAATCCCGCCCGCACGGAGACTAGATCTACGGGAGGGAGATATCCCTGTGTCTGAAGTCGATTCACCTGAAGGTGAGACACTGAGCAGCTTCGCCAATCACCCGTTTGAGGGCCATGAGGGCGCGAGGAAGAGCCAGGAGCGCTCGCCATGTTTTGATTTTTCGTGGTTTGCTTTGATGCTCTTTGCGCGATATGGGATGGCATTAGGAGATCTAACCTCCTTATATAGATACCGCCCTTGCATGATAAGGGTCTTATTTGTAAAAAATTATGGACTGTTCACATTCGCCCGACGCGTGGAAATCGAGGCGACGACAAGGAGGAATCATAAAGGCAGAATATGGAGGTCAAAACCGGACTGTCGTCAATCCGGAGTACGATGAAGAACCCGCCTTGCAAAGCCAAAGACATAAGCCGGATACTATATCGTCATTGAAGGCAAGTTTGGGGGCTACTGAGGGAGTCCTGGATTAGGGGGTCCTCGAGTGTCCGGTCTATTCGATATGGGCCAGACTGATGGGCCATGAAGATAAAGCAGAAGACTATCCCTCGTGTCCGGGTGGGACTCCTGTATGCGTGGATGGCAAGTTTGGTGTCTGGATGTACTCTTTCCTTCCTCTGTAAACCGACTTTGTAGGACCCTGGGCCCCTTCGGTGTGTATATAAACTGGAGGGTTTAGTCCGTAGGGGCCATCAGAATAATCATAGGCTAGACAACTAGGGTTTAGCCATTACGATCTCGAGGTAGATCAACTCTTGTAACCCCTATACTCATCGAATACAATCAAGCAGGACGTAGGGTTTTACCTCCATTAAGAGGGCCCGAACCTGGGTAAACATCGTGTCCCCATTGTCCATTATTACCATCGATCCTTAGACACACAGCTTGGGCCCCCTACCCGAGATCTGCCGGTTTTGACACCGACAGCAGAATCATTTCGGTCTACTTGACACAGACGTGATGCCTATATTCATAATCATTGCCTTGGATATCGTCATAACTTTACGCTTTTCTATCAATTGCTCGACAGTAATTTGTTCACCCACCGTATGTTTTCTTTCAAGAGAGAAGCCTCTAGTGAAACCTATGGCCCCTGGGTCTATTTTCCATCATATATTTTCAGATCTATAAACCAAAAAACCCAAAAATACCTTGCTGCAATTTATTTGTTTTTACTTTGTTTTACGTTTTAGTAATCTTTTATATCTATCTCTATCAGATCTCATCCTTGCAAGTGACCGTGAAGGGATTGACAACCCCTTTATCGTGTTGGGTGCAAGTGTTTGATTGTTTGTGCAGGTGCATAGATTGGAGACTTGCTTGTACCTCCTACTGGATTGATACCTTGGTTCTCAAACTGAGGGAAATACTTATCTCTACTTTGCTGCATCACCCTTTCCTCTTCAAGGGAAAAACCAAAGCAAGCTCAAGAAGTAGCACTCAGTCACACGTGAAATGTTTCCTGAAGCCATCCCTTCAAATACTGCCACTGAATCTGAAGCCAAACAGGCTGAATATATTCCGGCTACATCAGCTGATGAACATGAAGAAGAACCTTTTGTGATTACTACTCTTGAAACTGTTCCACCTGAAGAAAATGTATCTGACACTCCAGCTACTAAAGCCACTGCTACTGAAGCCACTACGGCTGAAGCCACTGCTGCTGAAGCCACTGATGCAATCATGGCTGATGACGAAGCCTCTTAGCCATCCACTTCTGATGTGGCTGCTGCTGCACCAATTCTGCATACTATGGGGAGGGCATTCAATCGTCCAGGTGAATGGGTCAGTGTCAGTTGGCCCATTCTCACACCTCTAGAAGTGCATGGACCTCAGTATGAGTTCCATGTCAAACAAAGGCCTCAAACTCAGAAGCCAATGCCCAGAATGCCAAGGCTTCGCAGTGCTACAACAACTGAGTGCTCCTTCAGCGTGCTTAACTTTACACAACACAATACCTTCTTTGATAGAGCCAAGAATCCATACAAGAAGCCACGAATGTCTTCTGACAGATTCTGGAGCTATCTGCAGCGCAACTACTACATGTGCATCATGTACAATCAAGACATGATTTTTCCTCATAAGCGCCTCTGTTGTTATGCCATGGCCGGCCTACCCTGCTTAGAAGAAGCCCTTGACTGCTTCAGAGATGTTGTCCTGCTACCTTTTGTTGTGGACAAGGAACACCGGAATGAAGAATTGCTGCTCCAATTATATGCCACAGTGCACATCTCAGGCTACAACAGGGATCCGAAGACATGGGTCCTAGAGTGGATGATAGGTGATACGCATCATGAAGCCAAAGCTCAAGATATTCTCGAGCTCACATCGCTGCCCACTCCTGGTGATCTATACGAGCCAGGCTGTCCAGTCCACGAGAAGGAACTTGAGAGCATTTTTCAGAAGTCAGAGCCCAACATGAGCCAGATGCTGTCAATGATGAAGCCATTGCCTACTTATGCTGAGTACCCCACTCATTTCTTCATCAAGAACCTCGAGTACTTGCCCCGCACCATCTATCACATTATGAGGCATACTCTGTGGCCAATCAAAGGGCACTCATCTTCTGTGAAGCTTTGTAACACCCCATATCATTAGCCACAGTAATCACCTTTGATAATGACATGTCAGCATGTTTAACAGTGCATAATCATCATTAGCATCATATTGCATTTCAACTCCCAAGTCAAGTTCAAATTTAAATAAAAGTGGAAAATTAAAGTTATCCAACATAGAAACTAAAATGTTCAATAAATAGCAAATATTGCAGAGACTATTCTAAAATTGTAACCAACAATTAATAAAATAATTAGGTGGCTCAAACATTATCAAAACAGCAAGGATTAATGTATTTTAATTGTTATAAAAATTGTGTGAACTCCAATTGCCTCCAAACTAATTTTTGGTAGTGGTAGAGGATGCCTAGTAATTATTGGAACAATTGTGATGTTTTACAAAAACCATGTTGAGGCCTAACAATTTACTAAACAGAGATATGTGAATAAATAAAAGAAAACAGAACAAAAAAAGAAAAAGAAAAAGAGAAAGCCCCGGCCTAACTGGGCCACGACCCAGTCGGCCGGCCCACCCCCGCGCCTATATGGCCTCCCCCTGGAGCCACCGACCCTAATCCCCCCCCCCACCGACACATCCCCTCCCCTCGCTTCCCCCCTCCCCCCCGATCCATTACTGGATCGGGCCGAACCCCGCGCTCGCTTCGCCGCGCGCGTGGACGCCGCCTCGACCCCTCGCCCGACGCCGCTCGACGCCACCGTCTCGCCCCCGACGTCGCCTGCCGTCGACTCGCGTCCCCGTCTCCTCCCCGACGAGCTACCACGAGCCTCGCCGCCCGAACCCCTGCTCGTGGGTGAGAAACCACCCCCCCCGTCCTCCATCGTTCTTCCCCCGGTCGCCGCGAGCTGCGTCGGCGCTCGCCGCGCCTCCGCCTCCCCTCTGTCACCTGCATCCGCGCACGCCCACCGCCGTGCTCCCGCATCGCCGCGCGCCCGCCCCCACGCTCCGCCCGCACCTGCATCACCCCGCGCTCACCGCAGTCGGGCTGCGCCCTTGCCGCGACCTGTGCGCGCCCGCCTCCCTTGGCCGTGGCCCGCCCATGCCGTCCGCGCGCCCGGCACGCACCTGCCGCGCGCCCGCGGCCACTCGCCCCGCTCCCCCCCTCGCACTCACTGCCCGCTGGTCGCTTGCCGCGGCCGCGCCTCGCCTCTGGCTTGCCCCGCCGTGGCCGTGGCCTCACCGTCGCATCGGCCGGCGCCGCGCCCGCCCGTCGCTCGTTAGCCCGCGCCCCGCCACCCGTTCGCCTGCTAACCGGTCCCCGCGCCCAGTGCCAATGACAGAACGGGCCCACGCCCTGAAAAACGAAAATAGAAAATAAAAATTAAAAAAACTATTAAAATTAATTAAGTTAATTAACCCAGTTTAGATTAATCTAATTTAATTATTAGTTTAAATAAATGTTAATTAATTAGTTAATCACAAATTAATTGGACAGTTTATGACATGTGGGACCCACGTGTCAGGACGCCTGCTGATGTCATGATGACGTCAGGATAACACTGTTTCGGATAATGTTTATTTTAAATAATTAAATAAATTCCAGAAATTAATAAAAATTTAGAAAATCATATTAAATAAACCGTAACTCCGATGAAAATACTTTATACATGAAACTTGCTCAGAATTCCGATACGAACCCGAATACGTCCTTCGTATTCCTGTCAGACGCCCGTAGTATAAGAACATTGAACTTTTAGATCGATTTCGATAAATGAATAGTGCCCAACTTTAATTAAATAAATCCGAATAAATTCCTAAATTAACTAAATCATTTAATTAGGCAGTAGAACACCCCGGCATATCATTTAGGCATGTCATACATATTGTTGCATTATTGCCGTGAATTTATTGTTTCTCTACCCCTCCTCCTCTCTCGATAGACGCTGAGACCGACGACGCTGCACTAGGATACGACTACACTACCGACGAGCAGCCCGTTGGCGATCTCTCTCTCTTGCCAGAGCAACCAGGCAAGCCCCCCCCCCCCTTGAGCATCCAGATATCGCCCATTCCATTTCTCCTGCTTGCATTAGATTTTGCTACTGTTAATGTATGCTCCTATTCTGATGCATAGCCTGCTGTTGTAACCTGTTCATTGTTACCTTACCTGCCTATGATAAACTGTTTAGTATAGGTTGGTAGTGAATCATCAGTGACCCCCACCACCTTACCCTTGTTGCCCCTGCTTGATCATCGATGACTCGATCAACGTGATCGTCGACCAGAGACCGACACGTCACTTCACAACCCCCTTAGTTGTACGAATCTGCATAGTTACTATCGAGTGACGAGGGTGATACCTCGTAACGCACTTCTGATGAATACTCTGCAGTGTAGCTGTTCGGTCGTGGTCATCGAGGGTGATTCCTCCTTCTCCACTTCCGATACGACTCTGTCGTGCGACCCCTCAGTGTGAACCTCGAGGGTGATGCCTCATACGTTCACCCTGATGATTTCGTCGAGTGGAATCCGTCGAGGGTGATTCCTCGGGTTTCCCCCTTGATGTTATGACCACATGGTTACTTTGACCTTTGTTACAGGCGGGTCCACCCTGGTGGGTACCTGCTGGGGATCTATGATTTTCGGGTGTGCCGAAAGGGCACTCGAGTGTGATATTGTGGCGGAGTTTCAGAAACTCTGATTGTCTCCGCGTGATACTAAATGAGCCTATTGGATTTGGGTGTGTGATCTGAGTGGGTCGACGTGCCCTATACGCACTACCACCACACGGGATAATGGTTATGGGGCCCTCTGCGATGTACGTTTCTCCCGAAAGCTCGTCACACGTCACGATTCACCGTGCGGGCTGATTGTCGGGATTGGGCTGGATACTTCACTGACGAGTTCAGTGTCGCGCCTGCACCCCGGCCAGTCTCGCAACGTGCAGGGTGCCCAGGGCGATGGCCCAAGACCTTTGGGTGCATAGGTTAGTCCGGCGTGCTAACCTCTCTGCCGACCCTAGGTAGGGCGCTGCTTCGTGTTGATCTTCTGAGGCCGGGCATTACCCAGCAAGTGTGTCCGGCCGAAGTTGATCGAGCGTGTTGGGTAACAGTAGTGCACCCCTGCAGGGATGAATGTTCTATCGATAGCCGATCCTACGGTAAAGGACACTCAGTTTGTGTATCCCGATCTACTACTTGAACTGGATACTTGTTACTTAATTGAAGCTTCGGGATCGCTTTCTCGCAGGGAGTCGAGGAAGGATCTCTAGGCTTGCTTCAACATGTTTGCTAAATAAAATGCTATTCTACTCTCTTCTACTGCTGCAAGATGATGGCTTCATGAAGATGCTAGTCTTCGATAGGACTAGGCCTTCTCTCTATTCTGGCATTTCTGCAGCTCAGTCCACATATACAGCCTTTCTCCATTGATAATGTTGCATATGTAGTATAGATCCTCGCTTGCTGAGTACTTCGGATGAGTACTCACGGTTGCTTTGTTACTTCTTTTTCCCTATATCCCACCTTGATGATACAAACAGACGATGGAGTCCAGGAGCCAGATGCCACCTCAGGAGCTTACTACCAGGAGGGTCCAGAGGGCACGTATTACTGGATCGAGCCAGCCGACCAGGAGTAGGATCGGAGGCTCCCAGGCAGGAGGCCAACGCCTTTCGATCTAGTGTTGTTGTTTGTGCTAGCCTTCTTAAGGCAAAACTTGTCTAACTATGTCTGTACTCAGATAATATTTGTATGACTGACTTATGTATTCGGATCTTCGGATCCCTGGTCTGTAATATTGTGGATCTCCAGTTATTTGTGTTTAAAGTTGCGTTGTGATATCTTCCCGTGAGTCCCTGTGCTTGATCATACACGTTTGCGTGTATGATTAGAGTACGATTGAGCCGAGGGCGTCACAAGTTGGTATCAGAGCCGACTGCCTGTAGGAAGCCCCCTCCAAATTCCTTGGCCGAAGTTGAGTCTAGAAACCGAAAAACTAATTTACTAACTTGGTTGTGTGGCTTACGGGCCCACGTCGCCAACTGGGTGGTATTAGGATCTTTTATTCCTCGTCTATACTCTGGGACTCTGATCTCTCTTCTATTCGGGTTAAATAAATTTTACTAACGCCGACACTTAGGATCTCGTAAATTCCGTCTACCCGGAGAGCTGGATATCTGTGCGATTTCCCTGTCATTGATCTGATTAGTCTGATAATCATTTTTCTTTCCATTGTTTTGTTTAACCTTTCTCTCCGAGTTGTGTTAAACTTCTCATTGTCGTTTGACAACCCTGAATTTCCTCTGTTTCAGATGGATCGTTTGTTTCCACCACGTCCTACGACACAGCTTGTGCTTCGCACTTGGGCTCGTGATGCCCCTGGGTTTCCAGCTGTCCTGATCGCTCTCCTGACCAGACTTGGCTACCGCTGGTACCCTGAGTACATGGTTTACGAGGATTACCGCGAGTTCAATCAGGAGCAGTACCATGCTGATGTTCGTATCTATGATCGGCAAGATGACTCAGACACTGAGCTACACCTTTTCCACGGTATCGGCGTGACGATTGAGATGGCAGTACATGATGCCGCCTACTCTGCTGTCGCACGTCTCCGAGGACAATTCAGCGATATCTTGGATGACTCTGAGTTCCGATACATTTCTTATGCCCCTGCTGGAGATGCTACTGGATACTACACAGCTATCTGTGCCCCGTACGAGCCTCGACACTATGACCCGCGCGTTCTGATTCAGTGCACTCAGGCTCTGGATTGCACTGTTCGGGCTCTTGCCATCGAGTTGGTTGCCACTCGAGCACGTCTCTACGATGCTATGACGCAGTTGCTACCCGCTGTTCGCGCAGGGATACATCCTGGGCACATCCTTTATCCGCGCAGGACTCAGATGTATGCTGGTATTGATTGGCCTGCTGTTGGAGGTCACACACCTACACGTGGACCTCTTCTTACAGCTCGAGACCGGGTTCTGCATCAGAGTGCACATGGAGCGCAGGATCTTATCGCGACGAACATTCATCGTCCGCACTTGTAGTTACCCCGTTTCAGTGGTTTTCCCCGACGTTGATGTAGCCTTTGCTATGTCTCGTTGTGTACTTCCTTACCGCGTGCCTGCGCGTCGCCTAGCATGTCTAGTTTTAAAATTGCGCCGTTATGCTGTCCGCATGTACCCGACTTTGTGTATGGATCTGTATGTCTTAAATTGACTACTGTTAAGTATCTGTTACACTGCGTAAAGTATTGTCGTGTTACATCATGCTTGCCGTTAAACACTCGCAATTTCTTTTACTAAACTACCCCCTGTTGATACTTAGCAGGATGGTTAGACCAGGTGGTCGTGGTCGTGGTACCCCTGGACGCCCATCACCGCCAGACTATATGGCAGCCATGATGCAACAATTTGAGCTCAACCGCCAATTCATGACTGGAATCATGGTTCAGTTCCCGCATCAGAACAACCAGAACCAGAACCCTGCTTCAATAACTTTGACAGAGTTTATGCGACTCAACCCCACTCAGTTCCGCAACTCTGACAAGCCACTGGATGCTGATGACTGGCTCCGTGACGTCACTCACGAGATGGAGTCTGCTAATGTCGCCCCTGCCAACTTCGTCATCTTCGCGGCCTTTTTCTTAAAGGGACCCGCAGCTCAATGGTGGGACACACACAAGCGTACTCTGCCTATTGGAACAGTCATCACCTGGTATGAGTTCCAGGCTGCTTTCCGTACACGTTACATCCCTCAGGCAATTATGGAATGCATGAAGACCCAGTTTCGTAACCTCACTCAGGGCAACAAGACCGTCGAAGCTTATCAGCGGGAATTTCTAGACCTCTCCCGCTATGCTGAAGAAGACATCGCCACAGATGCACGTAGACAAGAGAAGTTCCGTAGTGGACTACACCCCGACCTCAAGCTTGCACTTGCTGCTCAAGACTTCAATGACTTTTCAACTCTGACGAACAAGGCTATTCTTGTTGAGACCGCTCAAATGGAATACAAGGACTCGTAGAAGCGCTACCGTGATGCTGGCTCATCTTCGGGCTCAGCACAGAAGCGTCGAGTTTGGATTCCCAACAATGCGTTCCGTCCCAACATTATTCGGCAAGCAGAAGACCAAGTCCGCATTGTCCGTGAACATCTGAAAACTGCTCAGTCTCGTCAGAAAAGCAACTATGACCGAAAGCACCAGGAAATGGTCTATCAACCTGGCGAGCAAGCTTACCTCCGCGTCACTCCGTTGAAAAGCACTCATAGGTTCGGAATCAAAGGCAAGTTAGCTCCTCGCTACATTGGCCCGTTCCGTATTCTTGCCCGTCGAGGAGAAGTGGCATATCAATTGCAGTTGCCGCCAAATCTTTCTCAAGTACATGATGTCTTTCATGTATCCCAACTCCGTCGCTGCTTCAAGGATCCTATTCGAGCTGTGGATAACGAAGTGCTTGAATTACGGGAAGATCTGTCTTATCCAGAATATCCCATCCGTGTTCTTGATGAAGCTGAACGTCGGACTCGTCAAAAGTCAATCAAATTCCTCAAAGTTCAGTGGTCGAATCATTCTGAAGATGAAGCCACTTGGGAACGCGAGGATCGTCTTCGCGAAGAATACCCCACTTTCTTTCAGTCTTCCTCTTAATTCTCGGGACGAGAATTCTTAATAGATGAGGAGAGTTGTAACACCCCCTGTCATTAGCCACAGTAATCACCTTTGATAATGACATGTTAGCATGTTTAACAGTGCATAATCATCATTAGCATCATATTGCATTTCAACTCCTAAGTCAAGTTCAAATTTAAATAAAAGTGGAAAATAAAAGTTATCCAACATAGAAACTAAAATGTTCAATAAATAGCAAATATTGCAGAGACTATTCTAAAATTGTAACCAACAATTAATAAAATAATTAGGTGGCTCAAACATTATCAAAACAGCAAGGATTAATGCATTTTAATTGTTATAAAAATTGTGTGAACTCCAATTGCCTCCAAACTAATTTTTGGTAGTGGTAGACGATGCCTAGTAATTATTGGAACAATTGTGATGTTTTACAAAAACCATGTTGAGGCCTAACAATTTACTAAACAGAGATATGTGAATAAATAAAAGAAAACAGAACAAAAAAAAAGAAAAGAAAAAGAGCCCCGGGCTAACTAGGCCCACGGCCCAGTCGGCCGTCCCACCCCCCCCCTGCCCCTAGGCCAACTGGCCTCCCCGGGCCACCGCCCTAATCCCCCCCCCCCCCACCAACACATCCCCTCCCCTCGCTTCCCCCTTCCCCATCCCCCCCGATCCATTACTAAATCGGGCCGAACCCCGAGCTCGCCTCACCGCGCGTGGACGCCGCCTCGACCCCTCGCCCGACGCCCTCGACGCCACCGCTCTCCTGCCACCCGAAAGCCGCCTGCATTCTACTGCGCGTCCCCGTCTCCTCCCCGACGAGCTACCACGAGCCTCGCCGCCCGAACCCCTGCTCGTGGGTGAGAAACCCCCCCCGTCCTTCCTCGTTCTTCCCCCGGTCGCCGCGAGCTGCGCCGGCGCTCGCCGCGCCTCCGCCTCCCCTCTGTCACCTGCATCCGCGCGTGCCCACCGCCGTGCTCCCGCATCTCTGCGCGCCCGCCCCCACGCTCCGGCCGCGCCTGCATCGCCCCGCGCTCACCGCAGTCGGGCTGCGCCCTTGCCGCGACCCGTGCGCGCCTGCCTCCCTTGGCCGCGACCCGCCCATGCCGTCCGCGCGCGCGGCACGCACCTGCCGCGCGCCCGCGGCCACTCCCCCCGCTCCCCCCCTCGCACTCACTGCCCGCTGCTCACTTGCCGCGGCTGCGCCTCGCCTCTGGCTTGCCCCGTCGTGGCCGTGGCCTCTCCGTCGCATCGGCCGGCGCCGCGCCCGCCCGTTGCCCGTTAGCCCGCGCCTCGCCACCCGTTCGCCCACTAACCGGCCCCCGTGCCCAGTGCCAATGACAGAACGGGCCCACGCCCTGAAAAACGAAAATAGAAAATAAAAATAAAAAAACTAATAAAATTAATAAATAATTAATTAAGTTAATTAACCATGTTTAGATTAATCTAATTTAATTAATTAGTTTAAGTAAATGTTAATTAATTAGTTAATCACTAATTAACTGGACAGTCTATGACATGTGGGACCCACGTGTCAGGACGCCTGCTGATGTCATGCTGACGTCATGATGACATCAGCATAACACTGTTTCGGATAATGTTTATTTTAAATAATTAAATAAATTCCAGAAATTAATAAAAACTTTAGAAAATCATATTAAATAAACCGTAACTCCGATGAAAATACTTTATACATGAAACTTGTTCAGAATTCCGATACGAACCCGAATACGTCCTCCGTATTCCTGTCACATGCCCGTAGCTATAAGAACATTGAACTTTTAGACCGATTTTGATAAATGAATAGTGCCCAACTTTAATTAAATAAATCCGAATAAATTCCTAAATTAACTAAATCATTTAGTTAGGCAGTAGAACACCCCGGCATATCATTTAGGCATGTCATACATATTGTTGCATTATTGCCGTGAATTTATTGTTTCTCTCCCCCCCTCCTTCTCTCTCGGTAGACGCTGAGACCGACGACGCTGCACCAGGATACGACTACACTACCGACGAGCAGCCCGTTGGCGATCTCTCTCTCTTGCCAGAGCAACCAGGCAAGCCCCCCCCTTGAGCATCCAGATATCGCCCATTCCATTTCTCCTGCTTGCATTAGATTTTGCTACTATTAATGTATGCTCCTATTCTGATGCATAGCCTGCTGTTGTAACCTGTCCATTGTTACCTTACCTGCCTATGATAAACTGTTTAGTATAGGTTGGTAGTGAACCATCAGTGACCCCCACCACCTTACCCTTGTTGCCCCTGCTTGATCATCGACGACTCGATCAACGTGATCGTCGACCAGAGACCGACACGTCACTCCACAACCCCCTTAGTTGTACGAATCTGCATAGTTACTATCGAGTGCCGAGGGTGATACCTCGTAACGCACTCCTGATGAATACTCTGCAGTGTAGCTGTTCGGTCGTGGTCATCGAGGGTGATTCCTCCTTCTCCACTTCCGATATGACTCTGTCGTGCGACCCCTCAGTGTGAACCTCGAGGGTGATGCCTCATACGTTCACCCTGATGATTTCGTCGAGTGGAATCCGTCGAGGGTGATTCCTCGGGTTTCCCCCTTGATGTTATGACCACACGGTTACTTTGACCTTTGTTACAGGCGGGTCCACCCTGACCGATTCTCCAAGGTTGCTCACTTTCTGCCAGTTAAGGTGACAATCACTGCTAGCCAATTAGCAGACTTGTATGTTTCCTGAATTGTGTCCCTCCACGGTGTTCCTTTGGAGATCAGTTCTGACCGTGGCATCCTCTTCACCTCCAGATTCTGGAATAGTTTCCAAGAAGTTATGGAAACTCACCTGTCGTTCAGTACCGCTTTTCACCCTCAGTCACAGGGTCAAGTTGAACGAGTTAATCAAGTGCTCGAAGATATGCTTCGAGCTTGCGTCATCTCCTTCGGTAAGAAATGGGAGGAATCTCTCCCGTATGCCGAATTCTCTTACAACAATAGCTATCAAGCTAGTCTGAAGATGGCACCGTTTGAAGTTCTTTACAGACGTAAGTGTCGAACCCCTCTGAATTGGTCAGAAACTGGGGAACGCTCACTCGTCGGACCGGACATTATTCAGCAAGCAGAAGACCAAGTCCGCATTGTCCGTGAACATCTGAAAACTGCTCAGTCTCGTCAGAAAAGCAACTATGACCGAAAGCACCAGGAAATGGTATATCAACCTGGCGAGCAAGCTTACCTCCGCGTCACTCCGTTGAAAGGCACTCATAGGTTCGGAATCAAAGGCAAGTTAGCTCCTCGCTACATTGGCCCGTTCCGTATTCTTGCCCGTCGAGGAGAAGTGGCATATCAATTGCAGTTGCCGCCAAATCTTTCTCAAGTACATGATGTCTTTCATGTATCCCAACTCCGTCGCTGCTTCAAGGATCCTATTCGAGCTGTGGATAACGAAGTGCTTGAATTACGGGAAGATCTGTCTTATCCAGAATATCCCATCCGTGTTCTTGATGAAGCTGAACGTCGGACTCGTCAAAAGTCAATCAAATTCCTCAAAGTTCAGTGGTCGAATCATTCTGAAGATGAAGCCACTTGGGAACGCGAGGATCGTCTTCGCGAAGAATACACCACTTTCTTTCAGTCTTCCTCTTAATTCTCGGGACGAGAATTCTTAATAGATGAGGAGAGTTGTAACACCCCCTGTCATTAGCCACAGTAATCACCTTTGATAATGACATGTTAGCATGTTTAACAGTGCATAATCATCATTAGCATCATATTGCATTTCAACTCCTAAGTCAAGTTCAAATTTAAATAAAAGTGGAAAATAAAAGTTATCCAACCTAGAAACTAAAATGTTCAATAAATAGCAAATATTGCAGAGACTATTCTAAAATTGTAACCAACAATTAATAAAATAATTAGGTGGCTCAAACATTATCAAAACAGCAAGGATTAATGCATTTTAATTGTTATAAAAATTGTGTGAACTCCAATTGCCTCCAAACTAATTTTTGGTAGTGGTAGACGATGCCTAGTAATTATTGGAACAATTGTGATGTTTTACAAAAACCATGTTGAGGCCTAACAATTTACTAAACAGAGATATGTGAATAAATAAAAGAAAACAGAACAAAAAAAAGAAAAAGAAAAAGAGAAAGCCCCGGCCTAACTGGGCCACGGCCCAGTCGGCCGGCCCACCCCCGCGCCTATATGGCCTCCCCCTGGAGGCCACCGAACCCTAATCCCCCCCCCACCGACACATCCCCTCCCCTCGCTTCCCCCTTCCCCATCCCCCCCGATCCATTACTGAATCGGGCCGAACCCCGCGCTCGCCTCACCGCGCGCGTGGACGCCGCCTCGACCCCTCGCCCGACGCCCTCGACGCCACCGTCTCGCCCCCGACGCCGCCTGCCGTCGACTCGCGTCCTCGTCTCCTCCCCGACGAGCTACCACGAGCCTCGCCGCCCGAACCCCTGCTCGTGGGTGAGAAACCCCCCCCCCCCGTCCTTCCTCGTTCTTCCCCCGGTCGCCGCGAGCTGCGCCGGCGCTCGCCGCGCCTCCGCCTCCCCTCTGTCACCTGCATCCGCGCGTGCCCACCGCCGTGCTCCCGCATCTCCGCGCGCCCGCCCCCACGCTCCGGCCGCGCCTGCATCGCCCCGCGCTCAACGCAGTCGGGCTGCGCCCTTGCCGCGACCCGTGCGCGCCTGCCTCCCTTGGCCGCGACCCGCCCATGCCGTCCGCGCGCGCGGCACGCACCTGCCGCGCGCCCGCGGCCACTCCCCCCGCTCCCCCCCTCGCACTCACTTGCCGCGGCTGCGCCTCGCCTCTGGCTTGCCCCGTCGTGGCCTCTCCGTCGCATCGGCCGGCGCCGCGCCCGCCCGTTGCCCGTTAGCCCGCGCCTCGCCACCCGTTCGCCCGCTAACCGGCCCCCGCGCCCAGTGCCAATGACAGAACGGGCCCACGCCCTGAAAAACGAAAATAGAAAATAAAAATAAAAAAACTAATAAAATTAATAAATAATTAATTAAGTTAATTAACCATGTTTAGATTAATCTAATTTAATTAATTAGTTTAAGTAAATGTTAATTAATTAGTTAATCACTAATTAACTGGACAGTCTATGACATGTGGGACCCACGTGTCAGGACGCCTGCTGATGTCATGCTGACGTCATGATGACATCAGCATAACACTGTTTCGGATAATGTTTATTTTAAATAATTAAATAAATTCCAGAAATTAATAAAAACTTTAGAAAATCGTATTAAATAAACCGTAACTCCGATGAAAATACTTTATACATGAAACTTGTTCAGAATTCCGATACGAACCAGAATACGTCCTCCGTATTCCTGTCACATGCCCGTAGCTATAAGAACATTGAACTTTTAGACCGATTTTGATAAATGAATAGTGCCCAACTTTAATTAAATAAATCCGAATAAATTCCTAAATTAACTAAATCATTTAGTTAGGCAGTAGAACACCCCGGCATATCATTTAGGCATGTCATACATATTGTTGCATTATTGCCGTGAATTTATTGTTTCTCTCCCCCCTCCTTCTCTCTCGATAGACGCTGAGACCGACGACGCTGCACCAGGATACGACTACACTACCGACGAGCAGCCCGTTGGCGATCTCTCTCTCTTGCCAGAGCAACCAGGCAAGCCCCCCCCTTGAGCATCCAGATATCGCCCATTCCATTTCTCCTGCTTGCATTAGATTTTGCTACTGTTAATGCATGCTCCTATTCTGATGCATAGCCTGCTGTTGTAACCTGTCCATTGTTACCTTACCTGCCTATGATAAACTGTTTAGTATAGGTTGGTAGTGAACCATCAGTGACCCCCACCACCTTACCCTTGTTGCCCCTGCTTGATCATCGACGACTCGATCAACGTGATCGTCGACCAGAGACCGACACGTCACTCCACAACCCCCTTAGTTGTACGAATCTGCATAGTCACTATCGAGTGCCGCGGGTGATACCTCGTAACGCACTCCTGATGAATACTCTGCAGTGTAGCTGTTCGGTCGTGGTCATCGAGGGTGATTCCTCCTTCTCCACTTCCGATACGACTCTGTCGTGCGACCCCTCAGTGTGAACCTCGAGGATGATGCCTCATACGTTCACCCTGATGATTTCGTCGAGTGGAATCCGTCGAGGGTGATTCCTCGGGTTTCCCCCTTGATGTTATGACCACACGGTTACTTTGACCTTTGTTACAGGCGGGTCCACCCTGGTGGGTACCCGCTGGGGATCTATGATTTTCGGGTGTGCCGGAAGGGCAGTCGAGTGTGATATTGTGGCGGAGTTTCAGAAACTCTGATTGTCTCCGCGTGATACTAAATGAGCCTATTGGATTTGGGTGTGTGATCTGAGTGGGTCGACGTGCCCTATACGCACTACCACCACGCGGGATAATGGTTATGGGGCCCTCTGCGATGTACGTTTCTCCTGAAAGCTCGTCAGACGTCACGATTCACCGTGCAGGCTGATTGTCGGGATTGGGCTGGATACTTCACTGACGAGTTCAGTGTCGCGCCTGCACCCCGGCCAGTCTCGCAACGCGCAGGGTGCCCAGGGTGATGGCCCAAGACCTCTGGGTGCATAGGTTAGTCCGGCGTGCTGACCTCTCTACCGACCCTAGGTAGGGCGCTGCTTCGTGTTGATCTTCCGAGGCCGGGCATTACCCAGCAAGTGTGTCCGACCGGAGTTGATCGAGCGTGTTGGGTAACAGTAGTGCACCCCTGCAGGGATGAATGTTCTATCGATAGCCGATCCTACGGTAAAGGACACTCAGTTTGTGTATCCCGATCTACTACTTGAACTGGATACTTGTTACTTAATTGAAGCTTCGGGATCACTTTCTCGCAGGGAGTCGAGGAAGGATCTCTAGGCTTGCTTCAACATGTTTGCTAAATAAAATGCTATTCTACTCTCTTCTACTGCTGCAAGATGATGGCTTCATGAAGATGCTAGTCTTCGATAGGACTAGGCCTTCTCTCTATTCTGGCATTTCTGTAGCTCAGTCCACATATACAGCCTTTCTCCATTGATAATGTTGCATATGTAGTATAGATCCTCGCTTGCTGAGTACATCGGATGAGTACTCACGGTTGCTTTGTTACTTCTTTTTCCCCATATCCCACCTTGATGATACAAACAGACGATGGAGTCCAGGAGCCAGATGCCACCTCAGGAGCTTACTACCAGGAGGGTCCAGAGGGCACGTATTACTGGATCGAGCCAGCCGACCAGGAGTAGGATCGGAGGCTCCCAGGCAGGAGGCCAACGCCTTTCGATCTAGTGTCGTTGTTTGTGCTAGCCTTCTTAAGGCAAAACTTGTCTAACTATGTTTGTACTCAGATAATATTTGTATGACTGACTTATGTATTCGGATCTTCGGATCCCTGGTCTGTAATATTGTGGATCTCCAGTTATTTGTGTTTAGAGTTGTGTTGTGATATCTTCCCGTGAGTCCCTGTGCTTGATCGTACACGTTTGCGTGTATGATTAGTGTACGATTGAGCCGGGGGCGTCACAAGTTGGTATTAGAGCCGACTGCCTGTAGGAAGCTCCCTCCAAATTCCTTGGCCGAAGTTGAGTCTAGAAACCGAAAAACTAATTTACTAACTTGGCTGTGTGGCTTACGGGCCCACGTCGCCAACTGGGTGGTATTAGGATCTTTTATTCCTCATCTATACTCTAGGACTCTGATCTCTCTTCTATTCGGGTTAAATAAATTTTACTAACGCCGACACTTAGGATCTCGTAAATTCCGTCTACCCGGAGAGCTGGATATCTGTGCGATTTCCCTGTCATTGATCTGATTAGTCTGATAATCATTTTTATTTCCATTGTTTTGTTTAACCTTTCTCTCCGAGTTGTGTTAAACTTCTCATTGTCGTTTGACAACCCTGAATTTCCTCTGTTTCAGATGGATCGTTTGTTTCCACCACGTCCTACGACACAGCTTGTGCTTCGCACTTGGGCTCGTGATGCCCCTGGGTTTCTAGTTGTCCTGATCGCTCTCCTGACCAGACTTGGCTACCGCTGGTACCCTGAGTACATGGTTTACGAGGATTACCGCGAGTTCAATCAGGAGCAGTACCATGCTGATGTTCGTATCTATGATCGGCAAGATGACTCAGACACTGAGCTACACCTTTTCCACGGTATCGGCGTGACGATTGAGATGGCAGTACATGATGCCGCCTACTTTGCTGTCGCACGTCTCCGAGGACAGTTCAGCGATATCTTGGATGACTCTGAGTTCCGATACATTTCTTATGCCCCTGCTGGAGATGCTACTGGATACTACACAACTATCTGTGCCCCGTACGAGCCTCGACGCTACGACCCGCGCGTTCTGATTCAGTGCACTCAGGCTCTGGATCACACTGTTCGGGCTCTTGCCGTCGAGTTGGTTGCCACTCGAGCACGTCTCTATGATGCTATGACGCAGTTGCTACCCGCTGTTCGCGCAGGGATACATCCTGAGCACATCCTTTATCCGCGCACGACTCAGATGTATGCTGGTATTGATTGGCCTGCTGTTGGAGGTCACACACCTACACGTGGACCTCTTCTTACAGCTTGAGACCGGGTTCTGCATCAGAGTGCACATGGAGCGCAGGATCTTATCGCGACGAACATTCGTCGTCCGCACTTGTAGTTACCCCATTTCAGTGGTTTTCCCTGACGTTGATGTAGCCTTTGCTATGTCTCGTTGTGTACTTCCTTACCGCGTGCCTGCGCGCCGCCTAGCATGTCTAGTTTTAAAATTGCGCCGTTATGCTATCCGCATGTACCCGACTTTGTGTATGGATCTGTATGTCTTAAATTGACTACTGTTAAGTATCTGTTACACTGCGTAAAGTATTGTCGTGTTACATCATGCTTGCCGTTAAACACTCGCAATTTCTTTTACTAAACTACCCCATGTTGATACTTAGCAGGATGGTTAGACCAGGTGGTTGTGGTCGTGGTACCCCTGAACGCCCACCACCGCCAGACTATATGGCAGCCATGATGCAACAATTTGAGCTCAACCGCCAATTCATGACTGGAATCATGGCTCAGTTCCCGCATCAGAACAACCAGAACCAGAACCCTGCTTCAATAACTTTGACAGAGTTTATGCGACTCAACCCCACTCAGTTTCGCAACTCTGACAAGCCACTGGATGCTGATGACTAGCTCCGCGACATCACTCACGAGATGGAGTCTGCTAATGTCGCCCCTGCCAACTTCGTCATCTTCGCGGCCTTTTTCTTAAAGGGACCTACAGCTCAATGGTGGGACACACACAAGCGTACTCTGCCTATTGGAATAGTCATCACCTGGTATTAGTTCCAGGCTGCTTTCCGTACACGTTACATCCCTCAGGCAATTATGGAACGCATGAAGACCCAGTTCCGTAACCTCACTCAGGGCAACAAGACCGTCGAAGCTTATCAGCAGGAATTTCTAGACCTCTCCCGCTATGCTGAAGAAGACATCGCCACAGATGCACGTAGACAAGAGAAGTTCCGTAGTGAACTACACCCCGACCTCAAGTTTGCACTTGCTGCTCAAGACTTCAATGACTTTTCAACTCTGACGAACAAGGCTATTCTTGTTGAGACCGCTCAAATGGAATACAAGGACTCACAGAAGCGCTATCGTGATGCTGGCACATCTTCGGGCTCAACACAGAAGCGTCGAGTTTGGATTCCCAACAATGCGTTCCGTCCCAATACCTCTACGCCAAAGAACAACTATGTTGCACCACGTCTGCCTCCTCCACCACCGAGGCAGCCAAAGGCTCAAGCTATTCAAAACAATGCTCCTCTTCGTCCTGAAGATGGTCTGTGCTTCAAGTGCCGCAAACCAGGTCACCAGGCTAAAGACTGCCGCCAGAATCAGAATCAGTTAGCCTTTCCCCGTGCTGCCCGTGGAAATGGTCGTGGCAACAATCAGACCCGCAACTATAATACCGGGTCTGCTGCACATGGTCGTGGACACGCTTACAACATTGACATTGAAGAAGTCCAGGATCAACCTGCTACTGTGATGGGTACCCTTCTCGTTAACTCAGTACCCGCTTCTGTTTTATTTGATTCAGGAGCATCACATTCGTTCCTCTCTGGAAAATTTGCATTCATGCATGGCATTCGATATGAGAAAATGCATACTCCGTTAGTCGTTAAAACTCCCGGAGGTCATTGTCATGCTGACGTGATAGCACCTGACGTTACCGTCGAAATTAAAGGGTTGGAATTCCTTGCCTCACCTATTATCCTGAAGTCTTCCACCATAGACCTCATACTCGGAATGGATTGGTTGAAAGCTCACATTGCTTCGATCAATTGTGCCACTAAAGTCGTCCAACTTCTTCACCCCTCCGATGAGATAGTGAACTATACCACACGCATTACACGGGACGCTGAAGCTCAGATATATGTTCTGAATGCTTTGAACGCCTCACCTCTGGAAGGGATCGAGAACGTTCCTGTCGTTCGAGATTTTCCGGACGTCTTTCCAGAAGAACTTCCAGGAATACCACCGGCTAGAGCTGTCGAGTTTGTCATTGACTTGAAGCCTGGCACTATCCCTATTGCCAAGCGACTTTATAAGATGCCTCTGCATCACCTACTCGAGCTTAAGGAAGAAATCGACAAGTCACTTAAGAGTGGTTTCATCCGCCCTAGTTCCTCTGCTTGGGGAGCACCTTCACTCTTTGTTAAGAAGAAGGATGGAACTAACCGTTTGGTTCAGGATTATCGGCCCATTAACCAAGCCACAATACAGAATAAATACCCACTGCCCCGGATCAATGATCTTTATGATCAACTTGCTGGATCATCGGTGTTCTCTAAACTCGACTTGAGGTTGGGTTATCACCAGATCCTTGTCCGTGAAGAGGATATTCCCAAGACTGCATTCGTCACTCGTTATGGCTCCTATGAATACACCGTCATGTCATTTGGCCTAACGAATGCTCCAGCAACTTTCTCCCGTCTGATGAATTATATATTCATGGATTACCTCGACAAATTCATCGTGGTTTATTTGGATGATATCCTTATATATTCTAAGAATAAAGAAGAACATGCTGAATACCTCCGTCTGGTACTAGAAAGGCTCCAAGAACACCAGTTGTATGCCAAGTATTCCAAATGTGAATTTTGGCTTTCTGAAGTAACTTACCTTGGACATGTGATTTCCAAGGATGGCATTGCTGTTAACCCCGAATGAGTTCAGGCTATTCTTGACTGGACTCCCCCGAAGAATGTTAAGCAAGTCAGAAGTTTTATCGGACTTGCTAGTTATTGCTGTCGATTCGTTGAGAAATTTTCCAAGATTGCAAAACCTTTGACAAATCTGCTTCACAAAGGTGTTAAATTTGAGTGGACAAAAAAATGTCAAGAAAGCTTTCAGACACTAAAAGATAAATTGACATCTACCCTAGTATTAGCACCCCCGGATTCCCAAAAGGATTTCGTGATATACTGTGATGCCTCCCGTCAAGGATTAGGCTGTGTCGTAATGCAAGAACGCAAAGTGATTGCTTATGCCTCCCGACAATTGCGTCCTCACGAAGGAAATTACCCAGTGCACGATCTCGAACTTTCTGCGGTTATTTATGCCCTGAAGCTATGGCGACATTACCTTCTCGGTAACCGTTGCGAGATATACACGGATCACCAAAGTTTGAAGTATTTATATACTCAACCAGATCTGAACCTTCGTCAACAAAGATGGCTCGGAACAATTGCCGATTATGATATGAATATCTCATATACCCCTGGCAAGGCTAATGTAATGGCCGATGCTTTGAGTCGTAAGGCTTATTGCAACAATCTTACGGTTCAGGAAACACAACCTCTTCTCCATGAAGAGCTTCGCAAATTGAACCTACATATTGTTCCACAAGGTTATCTCAATACCCTGGTTGTTTAACCAGATTTAGAACACAGCATCAAGACTATGCAACGGTATGACTCTGAAGTAGAAAGGATCAAGCGATACCTCGAAAAAGGAAAGCCGTCGGAATTCCATCTTGATGATGATGGGATCCTATTCTTCCAACACCGTCTCTTCATACCCAAGTTCAAGGATGAGAGAGAACATGTTATGAAAGAAGCTCATGACACTCCTCTGTCAATTCATCCTGGTAGCACAAAGATGTACCGTGACATTTGTCCAAGATACTAGTGGCCTAATATGCAGCGAGACATTGCTCGTTATGTTTCTGAGTGTGACGTTTGCCGCCGCATTAAAGCAGAACATCAAAGGCCTGCTGGAACTCTGCAACCCCTTGAAATTCCTGAATGGAAATGGGACAAGGTCCAAATGGATTTCATTACTGGTTTTCCCAGATCTCAGAAGGGTCATGATGCTATTTTTGTCGTCACTGACCGATTCTCCAAGGTTGCTCACTTTCTGCCAGTTAAGGAGACAATCACTACTAGCCAGTTAGCAGACTTGTATGTTTCCCGAATTGTGTCACTCCACGGTGTTCCTTTGGAGATCAGTTCTGACCGTGGTAGCCTCTTCACCTCCAGATTCTGGAATAATTTCCAAGAAGCTATGGGAACTCACCTGTCGTTCAGTACCGCTTTTCACCCTCAGTCACAGGGTCAAGTTGAACGAGTTAATCAAGTGCTCGAAGATATGCTTCGAGCTTGCGTCATCTCCTTCGGTAAGAAATGGGAGGAATCTCTCCCGTATGCCGAATTCTCTTACAACAATAGCTATCAAGCTAGTCTGAAGATGGCACCGTTTGAAGTTCTTTACGGACGTAAGTGTCGAACCCCTCTGAATTGGTCAGAAACTGGGGAACGCTCACTCGTCAGACCGGACATTATTCGGCAAGCAGAAGACCAAGTCCGCATTGTCCGTGAACATCTGAAAACTGCTCAGTCTCGTCAGAAAAGCAACTATGACCGAAAGCACTAGGAAATGGTCTATCAACCTGGCGAGCAAGCTTACCTCCACGTCACTCCGTTGAAAGGCACTCATAGGTTCGGAATCAATGGCAAGTTAGCTCCTCGCTACATTGGCCCGTTCCGTATTCTTGCCCGTCGAGGAGAAGTGGCATATCAATTGCAGTTGCCGCCAAATCTTTCTCAAGTACATGATGTCTTTCATGTATCCCAACTCCGTCGCTGCTTCAAGGATCCTATTCGAGCTGTGGATCACGAAGTGCTTGAATTACGGGAAGATCTGTCTTATCCAGAATATCCCATCCGTGTTCTTGATGAAGCTGAACGTCAGACTCGTCAAAAGTCAATCAAATTCCTCAAAGTTCAGTGGTCGAATCATTCTGAAGATGAAGCCACTTGGGAACGCGAGGATCGTCTTCGCGAAGAATACCCCACTTTCTTTCAGTCTTCCTCTTAATTCTCGGGACGAGAATTCTTAATAGATGAGGAGAATTGTAACACCCCCTGTCATTAGCCACAGTAATCACCTTTGATAATGACATGTCAGCATGTTTAACAGTGCATAATCATCATTAGCATCATATTGCATTTCAACTCCTAAGTCAAGTTCAAATTTAAATAAAAGTGGAAAATAAAAGTTATCCAACATAGAAACTAAAATGTTCAATAAATAGCAAATATTGCAGAGACTATTCTAAAATTGTAACCAACAATTAATAAAATAATTAGGTGGCTCAAACATTATCAAAACAGCAAGGATTAATGCATTTTAATTGTTATAAAAATTGTGTGAACTCCAATTGCCTCCAAACTAATTTTTGGTAGTGGTAGAGGATGACTAGTAATTATTGGAACAATTGTGATGTTTTACAAAAACCATGTTGAGGCCTAACAATTTACTAAACAGAGATATGTGAATAAATAAAAGAAAACAAAACAAAAAAAAAGAAAAAGAAAAAGAGAAAGCCCCGGCCTAACTGGGCCACGGCCTAGTCGGCCGGCCCACCCCCGCGCCTATATGGCCTCCCCCTGGAGGCCACCGAACCCTAATCCCCCCCCCCACCGACACATCCCCTCCCCTCGCTTCCCCCCCTCCCCCCCCCGATCCATTACTGGATCAGGCCGAACCCCGCGCGCGTGGACGCCGCCTCGACCCCTCGCCCGACGCCGCTCGGCACCACCGTCTCGCCCCCGACGCCGCCTGCCGTCGACTCGCGTCCCCGTCTCCTCCCCGACGAGCTACCACGAGCCTCGCCGCCCGAACCCCTGCTCGTGGGCGAGAAACCCCCCCTGTCCTCCCTCGTTCTTCCCCCGGTCGCCGCGAGCTGCGCCGGCGCTCGCCGCGCCTCCGCCTCCCCTCTGTCACCTGCATCCGCGCGCGCCCACCGCCATGCTCCCGCATCGCCGCGCGCCCGCTCCCACGCTCCGGCCGCGCCTGCATCGCCCCGCGCTCACCGCAGTCGGGCTGCACCCTTGCCGCGACCCGTGCGCGCCCGCCTCCCTTGGCCGCGGCCCACCCATGCCGTCCGCGCGCCCGGCACGCACCTGCCGCGCGCCCGCGGCCACTCGCCCCGCTCCCCCCCTCGCACTCACTGCCCGCTGCTCGCTTGCCGCGGCCGCACCTCGCCTCTGGCTTGCCCCGCCGTGGTCGTGGCCTCGCCGTCGCATCGGCCGGCGCCGCGCCCACCCGTTGCCCGTTAGCCCGCGCCCCGCCACCCGTTCGCCCGCTAACCGGCCCCCGCGCCCAGTGCCAATGACAGAACGGGCCCACGCCCTGAAAAACGAAAATAGAAAAAAAACCTATTAAAATTAATAAATAATTGATTAGTTAATTAATTAAGTTAATTAACCCTGTTTAGATTAATCTAATTTAATTAATTAGTTTAAATTAATGTTAATTAATTAGTTAATCACTAATTAACTGGACAGTCTATGACATGTGGGACCCACGTGTCAGGACGCCTGCTGACGTCATGATGACGTCAGCATAACACTGTTTCGGATAATGTTTATTTTAAATAATTAAATAAATTCCAGAAATTAATAAAAATTTAGAAAATCATATTAAATAAACCGTAACTCCGATGAAAATACTTTATACATGAAACTTGCTCAGAATTCCGATACGAACCTGAATACGTCCTTCGTATTCCTGTTAGACGCCCGTAGCTATAAGAACATTGAACTTTTAGACCGATTTCGATAAAAGAATAGTGCCCAACTTTAATTAAATAAATCCGAATAAATTCCTAAATTAACTAAATCATTTAGTTAGGCAGTAGAACACCCCGGCATATCATTTAGGCATGTCATACATATTGTTGCATTATTGTCGTGAATTTATTGTTTCTCTCCCCCGTCCTTCTCTCTCGATAGACGCTGAGACCGACGACGCTGCACCAGGATACGACTACACTACCAACGAGCAGCCCGTTGGCGATCTCTCTCTCTTGCCAGAGCAACCAGGCAAGCCCCCCCTTGAGCATCCAGATATCGCCCATTCCATTTCTCCTGCTTGCATTAGATTTTGCTACTGTTAATGTATGCTCCTATTCTGATGCATAGCCTGCTGTTGTAACCTGTTCATTGTTACCTTACCTGCCTATGATAAACTGTTTACTATAGGTTGGTAGTGAACCATCAGTGACCCCCACCACCTTACCCTTGTTGCCCCTGCTTGATCATCGACGACTCGATCAACGTGATCGTCGACCAAAGATCGACACATCACTTCACAACCCCCTTAGTTGTACGAATCTGCATAGTTACTATCAAGTGCCGAGGGTGATACCTCGTAACGCACTCCTGATGAATACTCTGCAGTGTAGCTGTTCGGTCGTGGTCATCGAGGGTGATTCCTCCTTCTCCACTTCCGATACGACTCTGTTGTGCGACCCCTCAGTGTGAACCTCGAGGGTGATGCCTCATACGTTCACCCTGATGATTTCGTCGAGTGGAATCCGTCGAGGGTGATTCCTCGGGTTTCCCCCTTGATGTTATGACCACACGGTTACTTTGACCTTTGTTACAGGCGGGTCCACCCTGGTGGGTACCCGCTGGGGATCTATGATTTTCGGGTGTGCCGGAAGGGCACTCGAGTGTGATATTGTGGCGGAGTTTCAGAAACTCTAATTGTCTCCGCGTGATACTAAATGAGCCTATTGGATTTGGGTGTGTGATCTGAGTGGGTCGACGTGCCCTATACGCACTACCACCACACGGGATAATGGTTATGGGGCCCTCTGCGATGTACGTTTCTCCCGAAAGCTCGTCAGACGTCACGATTCACCGTGCGGGCTGATTGTCGGGATTGGGCTGGATACTTCACTGACGTGTTCAGTGTCGCGCCTGCACCCCGGCCAGTCTCGCAACGCGCTGGGTGCCCAGGGCGATGGCACAAGACCTCTGGGTGCATAGGTTAGTCTGGCGTGCTGACCTCTCTGCCGACCCTAGGTAGGGCGCTGCTTCGTGTTGATCTTCCGAGGCCGGGCATTACCCAGCAAGTGTGTCCGGCCGGAGTTGATCGAGCGTGTTGGGTAACAGTAGTGCACCCCTGCAGGGATGAATGTTCTATCGATAGCCGGTCCTACGGTAAAGGACGCTCAGTTTGTGTATCCCAATCTACTACTTGAACTGGATACTTGTTACTTAATTGAAGCTTCGGGATCGCTTTCTCGCAGGGAGTCGAGGAAGGATCTCTAGGCTTGCTTCAACATGTTTGCTAAATAAAATGCTATTCTACTCTCTTCTACTGGTGCAAGATGATGGCTTCATGAAGATGCTAGTCTTCGATAGGACTAGGCCTTCTCTCTATTCTGGCATTTCTGCAGCTCAGTCCACATATACAACCTTTCTCCATTGATAATGTTGCATATGTAGTATAGATCCTCGCTTGCTGAGTACTTCGGATGAGTACTCACGGTTGCTTTGTTACTTCTTTTTCCCCATATCCCACCTTGATGATACAAACAGACGATGGAGTCCAGGAGCCAGATGCCACCTCAGGAGCTTACTACCAGGAGGGTCCAGAGGGCACGTATTACTGGATCGAGCCAGCCGACCAGGAGTAGGATCGGAGGCTCCCAGGCAGGAGGCCAACGCCTTTCGATCTAGTGTCGTTGTTTGTTCTAGCCTTCTTAAGGCAAAACTTGTCTAACTATGTTTGTACTCAGATAATATTTGTATGACTGACTTATGTATTCGGATCTTTGGATCCCTGGTCTGTAATATTGTGGATCTCCAGTTATTTGTGTTTAGAGTTGTGTTGTGATATCTTCCCGTGAGTCCATGTGCTTGATCGTACACGTTTGCGTGTATGATTAGTGTACGATTGAGCCGAGGGCGTCACAAGCTTAAAGGCGCCATGAAGACATTGGTCTTCTATATACTCAATGGCATACGCTTCAACACACATGATTTCTTCATCAGGCAACTGGCGGCTTCAAGCATTGATCTCTTTGGTCGGAAATTTTATGCTCCATGGATAATGCGTCTGATTATGCTTCGCTCCACCATCAACTATCAAGCTTCAGCTCGCAATCATGTTGTCTTCTTGCCTGAAGTTGATGTGCCGCATGAAGCTATTTATCCTTAGACTGCCAAAGCACCTCTCCGTGAAGACAATGCTGCTTATCAAAGCTTCTCTACTCCTCATGAAGCCATTCATGTACCCTATGCTATTGCTCCTGGTCCACTTGTTGGTCAGCTCCATCTACCTCATCGTGCCAACACTGAAGCAACCACTAGCACAGTACCACAGAGGGCTCAGAAGCGTGCTCGTACACTGACTGATAGGGAACTCATTGTTTCTCTTCATCAAAAACATGATAAGCATCATGATTGGATGAAGCGCCAGATGTAGAGCCTTCTTGCTGACATCAATCGCATCCGCAACCTCTCCACCAAGAATGCATTCATTGCACATGAAGCTAATAGGCGTGCTTGGAAGAGCCTCACACTGCTATGCGCTGAAGATGATCTCATAGCCGATGGCTTCACTGAGAACTTCAAGTTTGGCTCCAAGCCCCTAGAAACTGCTAAGTGGTGCACTACACCTTTGATGCGGCTTGAAACTGCGTCGGTATTTCCCCAAAGAGTAAGGTACAGCTACGGTAGGTATTTCCCTTAGTTGTGAAACCAAGGTATCAATCCAGTAGGAGAACCAAGCAACACTATGTAAACGGTACCTGCACACAAAGAACAAATACTTGCAACCCGACGTGTAAGAGGGGTTGTCAATCCCTCTTCGGGAAGAAGATAGATTGGTTTGTATGAGTTTGGATAAATAGATCTGAATAAAACGCGAAATAAAAGATGCAAACAAGAAGTGCAACAAAGTATTTTTGGGTTTTTGGAATAATAGATCTGCAAACAAAAGCGGCAAAAAATAGATCGGAACGCAAATATGATAAAAGATAGACCCGGGGGCCGTAGATTTCACTAGTGGCTTCTCTCGAGAAAATAGCATACGGTGGGTAGACAAATTACTGTTGGGCAATTGATAGAAGAACAAATAATTATGATGATATCCAGGCAATGATCATGAATATAGGCATCATGTCCAAGATTAGTAGACTGACTCCTGCCTGCATCTACTACTATTACTCCACACATCGACCGCTATCCAGCATGCATCTAGTGTATTAAGTTCGTGGAGAAACGGAGTAATGAAATAAGAATGATGACATGATGTAGACAAGATCTATTCATGTAGGAATAGATCCCATATTGTTATCCTTAATAGCAACGATACATACGTGCCTCGCTACCCCTTCTGTCACTGGGTGAGGACACCGTAAGATCGAACCCATCACAAAGCACCTCTTCACATGGCAAAAAAATCAATCTAGTTGGCCTAACTAAACCAAAGATTCAGAGAAGAAATACGAGGCTATAAATAATCATGCATATAAGAGATCAAAGAAGACTCAGATAACTTTCATGGATATAAATCTGATCATAAACTCGAACTTCATCGGACCCCAACAAACACACCGCAAAAAGTCATTACATCAAATAGATCTCCAAGAGAACATTGTATTGAGAATCAAAAAGAGAGAAGAAGCCATCTAGCTACTGCCTACGGACCCATAGATCTATGGTGAACTACTCATGTGTCATCGGAGGAGCACCAATGAGGATGATGAACCCCTCCGTGATGGTGTTAGATTGGATCTCGTGGTTCTGGAACTTGTGGCGGCTGGAATTGTGTTTCTTCTGCTCCCGTAGGGTTTCTGGAATATTTGGGTATTTATAGAGCGAAGAGGTGGTGCAGGAGACCCCCATGGGCCCCACAACCCACCTAGGCACGCCTGGGCTCCTGGGCGCGCCCTGGTGTCTTGTGGGCCCCACGAGCCTTCCCCCAAGTGCTTCCTTGGCTCCCAAGTTGTCTTCTGGTTTAAAAAAATCTCCAAAAACTTTCGCTGCATTTGGATTCCGTTTGATAGGGATATTCTGCGAAGTAAAAAACAAGCAAAAAATAGCAACTGGCACTCGGCACTATGTTAATAGGTTAGTTCCCAAAAATGATATAAAGTTGCTATAAAATGATTGTAAAACATCCAAGAATGATAATATAACAACATGGAACAATAAAAAATTATAGATATGTTGGAGATGTATCAACCTTCAATTGAAGATTCAGACTACTCATCCTCAGCACCAACTATTGTTGCTCGTGTGATCAATGCGGAAGACGACGCCACTTCACCAGCTATGGCTTCACTGCATCAAGACGTTGCATCAGGCCCCTCTGCACCGCCCAACTCCAACATCGACCCGGCTGCACCAAAATCTTCACCACCACCTTCCGGGAATGCTTAAACGCCCTATGTCTTCTTTCCTTTTTGGTCATTCGATGACAAAAGGGGGAGAAGCATTTGGGTTGATAGTCTTCAAGCGGGTTTATTGGGTCAGGTGCTATTTTTTTGTTAAGTTTGCAACTCTCATTCGTGCACATTTGGTTTTTGAGTTGTAACACTTACGTCCTGATGGACACCCGCTACAGTTGCTATTTTTAGATGTGCTCCGTTTAACTCTATCTTATGCGCATGAAGTCATTCTGCAGATGCCCATTTGTCATTGTGCATGTCATTATCTTCAAAACATTTATGTATGCACTTTGATTTGACTTCATGAATAGAGGGAGATCTCCACAAAGCAAAACTTGCCATGTGCATGTGCATTCAAAAGCAAATTACTTATATGCACATCTTCAGGGGGAGCCCTCCAAATTCATGAATCCAATGACCACGTTCTTTAACTTCCACATATTTTATCCTCGTTGAAAACTTCAACCAGTTTGTCATCAATCACCAAAAAGGGGGAGATTGTAGGTGCATCTAGTGCCACCCCTAGTTGGCTTTGGAGTATTGATGACAAACTTGGTTGAGGGACTAATGTGTTTATGAGATTCACAGAAGAACATAGGTAGAAGTCCCCATTGATTCGGTTTACCCATCGAAGATGACCACTAAAAATGTATGAAGACATTGGTGGTTCGCGAAGACATTCGTGTCGAAGATAATGACACATGAAGACATTCGCTTGAGGACAATGGAGTGCGAAAACATAGTTTCTTTCGTAGTTTCATTTTCTTCTTTCTTGAGTCATAGGAACCACCGAACTATCAAGTGGGGTCCAGGTGAACAAGGTCAGAAAACTGATGTGATACTCGACCCAAATCCTATGTCTTCGAGTGAAGACAAATGAGAGAAATCTTATCCTGAGTTGGATAAGTCAGCTTTACTTGTAGCCCAAGTCAAGCTGCCACGTGTGTTTGAAATCCGACCGTTGGACACGTGTCGGTTCCCCAATGACCCAAGGCATTTCGGACATATCATGTCGGGTTGCCCCTGGCTATAAATATCCACCCCCTTCTACCATTATTTGGTGGCTACTCAGAGTTAGTGCACGGCTTTTGTCATTTGAGAGCAACCCACCTCCGAAGCCTTTGAGAGAGAATCCTTGCAAGGACAAAACCCAAAACACCCAAAGCCCAAAGAGTGTTTGGCATCACTGAAGTCTTTCTGTTCCGCGTGATCTAAAGACTTATTACACTTGAAGACTGTGATCTTCCAATCGGTAAGGCATCACGCTCTGGGGATCCAAGAGTTGTTGTGGATCGCCGGTGAACGAAATCTGTGAAGGTTTGAAAGTCCACCTTGAATACTTACCTGAGTGATTGGGCGAGGACTAAGTGACCTTAGCTCAAGGGGAATAAGGTGAAGACCTGGTCTTCCGAGTTCAATCTCAGCCTCCCTAACCAGACGTACAGTTGTCACAGCAACTGGAACTGGTCTACCAAATCCTTGTCTTCGTCAAGCAACTGGTTCTATCACTTCACCCCTTACTTACTATTTAGCTTCGTGAAGTCATTGCTTGCCTGCTCTCGTTGAATTCACCGTGTGAAGACATTCACCCCTAATTGCATATTTGGCTTCATATTGTCTTCCTATTCTTATCTGCTCTACCTAGCTACTACTTGTCTTCGTGCTTTCTCTGTACTGTACCTTGACTATTGCATGGCTAGTGTAGTTTATCTTCCACTTTATTTTGTTTAGTTCTCTGTTTATCTTGTTCGTCTTTGTATACCTGGTTGTTTTGAAGACTTCCATAAAAATCGCCTATTCACCCCCTCTAGTCGATAACTACCACTTTCCATTAACATCATGGATATTCAAATAATTCATACTAACAACATTGCAATCATGCTTATCATTCGAAGATTTTATGCCAAACATTTTATTGAATTCTTCTTCTAACAGTTTGGCACAATTTTTCGATCCATCATTTTCAAGAAAGACATTATAAAGATGAAGAATATGAGGCAACCTCAATTCCATATTTTTTGTAGTTTTCTTTTATAAAGCCAAACTAGCGATAAAACAAGAAACTAAAAGATTCAATTGCAAGATCTAAAGATATACCTTCAAGCATTCACCTACCCGACAACAACGCCAGAAAAGAGCTTGATGTCTACTACACAACTTATTCTTGTAAACTCGTGCTGGGCCTCCAAGCGCAGAGTTTTGTAGGACAGTAGCAATTTTCCCTCAAGTGCATGACCTAAGGTTTATCAATCCATGGGAGGCATAGGATGAAGATGGTCTCTCTCAAACAACCCTGCAATCAAATACAAGAAATCTCTTGTGTCCCCAACACACCCAATACAATGGTAAATTGTATAGGTGCACTAGTTCGGCGAAGGGATGATGATACAAGTGTAGTATGGATAGTAGATATCGGTTTATGTAATCCAAAAATATAAAAATAGCAAGGTAGCAAGTGATAAAACGGAGCACAAACGGTATTACAAATGCTTGAGAACAAGGCCTAGGGTTCATGCTTTCACTAGTGCAATCTCTCAACGTCGCTAACATAATTGAATCATATAACAATCCCTCAACGTGCGACAAAGAGTGACTCCAAAGTTCTTATCTAGCGGAGAACATAAGATGGAATTGTTGTAGGGTACGAAACCACCTCAAAGTTATATTTTCTGATCAATCCATTGAGCCATACCTATAAGTGTCACAAACAGCCCTAGAGTTCGTACTAAAATAACACCATATGATACACATCAACCAACTCTAATGTCATGTAGATACTCCAATGTCACCACAAGTATCCGTGAGTTGATTATTCGATATGCATCAAACAATTTCAGATTCATAATATTCAATCCAACACGAAGAAGTTCAAAGAGTGTCCCAAGGTTTCTACCGGAGAAACAAGGATGAAAACATGCATCAACCTCTATGCCTAGATTACCCCAATGTCATCACGGGAATCCGCAAGTTGATTGCCAAAACATATATCAAGTGAACCAATAGAACACCCCATTGTCACCACCGGTAACCACATGCAAGACATACATTAAGTGTTCTCAGATCCAAAAAGTAGTCAATCCGATAATAGTGAAACCCCAAAGGTAAAAACTCAATTCATCACAACAAGATGAGAGGGAGAAACACCATATGATCCAACTATATTAACAAAGCTCGCGGTACATCAGCATCCCCAAGCTTAATTCCTGCTCATCCTCGAGTAGGTAAATGATAAAAAAGATTTTTTTTTATGTGGAATGCTACCTAGCATAATCTTGATCATATAATCTAATCATGGCATTAATATTAAGACATGAATGATTTAAAGCAATAGTCTATAATTTGATATAAAGACATCAATACTCAGGCATACCAACAAAGAATCATGCTTTTCAGAATAAAAAATGCTAAAGAACGCTATCCCTACAAAATCATATAGCCTTGTCATGGTCCATCTTCTTAACACACAAAATATAAATCATGTACAACCCCGATGTCAGCCAAGCAATTGGTTGATACTTTTTAACGCGCTTCAGCTTTTTCAACCCCCACGCCATACATGAGCGCAAGCCATGGATATAGCATTATGGGTGGAATAGAATGCGGTGGTAGAGATTAATATGGAGAAGACAAAAAAGAAGAGAGTCTCACATCGATGCGGCTAATCAACGGGCTATGGAGATGCCCATCAGTTGATGTCAATGGGAGGAGTAGGGATTGCCATGCAACGGATGGACTAAGAGCTATAAGTGTATGAAAGCTCAAACTGAAAACTAAGTGGGTGTGCATCCAACTTGCTTGCTCTAGAAGACCTCGGGCATTTGAGGAAGCCCATCATCAGAATATACAAGCCAAGTTCTATAATGAAAAATTCCCGCTAGTATATGAAAGTGATAACATAGGAGACTCTCTATATGAAAAACATGGTGCTACTCTGAAGCACAAGTGTGGAGAAGGATAGTAACATTGCCCCTTCTCTCTTTTTCTCTCATTTTTTTGTTTTCTCTTTTTCTTTTTTTTGTTAGGCTCTTTTTTGCCTCTTTTTTTTCTTTTTTTCGTCCGGAGTCTCATCCAGATTTGTGGGGGAATCATAGTCTCCATCATCCTTCCCTCACTGGGATAATGCTCTAATAATGATGATCATCACACTTTTATTTACTTGCAACTCAATATTACAACTCGATATCTAAAACAATATGACTCTATATGAATGCCTCTGGTAGTGTACCAGGATGTGCAATGATCTAGCGTAACATGTATAGGAAATGATGAACGGTGGCTGAGCCACAAATACTATGTCAGCTATATGATCATGCAAAGACAATGAACGCTCAAGTCATGTATATGATGATGATGGAAGTTGCATGGCAATATATCTTAGAATGGCTATGGAAATGCCATAATAGGTAGGTATGGTGGCTGTTTTGAGGAAGATATAAGGAGGCTTACGTGTGATAGAGCGTATCATATCGCGGGGTTTGGATGCACCGGCGAAGTTTACACAACCTCTCGAGGTGAGGAAGGGCAATGCACGGTACTGAAGAGGCTAGCAAATTGCGGAAAGGTGAGAGTGTGTATAATCCATGGACTCACATTAGTCATAAAGAGCTCACATACTTATTGCGAAAGTCTATTTGCCCTCGAAGCAAAGTACTACTACGCATGCCCATAGGGGAGAGGTTGGTAGGAGTTAACCATCACGCGCCCCTGACCTCCATGCAAAGGAAGACACTCAATAACAAATCATGCTCCAACTTCTTTGCATAACTAAAGACTATACGTGCATGCTTCGGGAATCACAAACCTTGACATCGATATTCTTACAAAGCCAGAATCATTTACAGTACCTCCAACACATTACCATCTCTATATCGCACAACTATTGCAAGGAATCAAACATATCATATTCAGTGATCTACAAGTTTTATGTAGGATTTTATGACTAACCATGTGAATGACCAATTATTGTTGACTCTCTAAATAGATATAAGTGAAGCATGAGAGTTTAATTCCTTCTACAAAAGACCATGATCTAATAAATATAAGTGAAGCAAAAGAGCATTCTACAAATAACGGTTTTCTATATGTAGAGAAACAGGCATCCAAACTTCAAATGATATAAGTGAAGCACATGAAGCATTCTATAAAGCCATACTCAAAAGATATAAGTGAAACGCAAAGAGCATTCTATAAATCAACCAATGACTATATCATACCAGCATGGTGCATAAAAGAAAAGGGAAAAATAAACACAAAAGATGCTCCAAGAATTTACGCATATCATGTGAACAAAACAAAAACCGAAACATACCGATAATTGTCGAAGAAAGATGGGATGCCTTCCGGGGCATCCCCAAGCTTAGACGCTTGAGTCCCCTTGAATATTTACTTGGGGTGCCTTGGGCATCCCCAATCTTGAACTCTTGCTTTTCTTATTCTGCTCATATCGATACCTCCTCGATCTTCGAACACTTCATCCACACAAAACTTAACCGAACATTTTATTAGAGGGGTTAATACATATAACATCAAATCCCATCATGTCCTGCTGTAACACTATTGTATAATTATAATCAAACATTACCCATTGTATGCTATCACAATTCTATGGCTCCCAAGTCAATGGGCTCAACAAGATTTCAAACATAAGCAAATAACGAAACTATAACAGCAATATGTGAAAACAAGACAGTCTATAAAGATGCAGATGGTACATATACTTCTGTAACTCAAAAAATTCTAAAAAATTAGAATTTTTTTTGCATAGAAGTACCATGTAAATATTTAAGAAAATTTTGACATTCCAGTAAAAAAAATGTAAATTCACGCACTACAGCCAAAGTTTTTGTTTTTGCACTGCACATACCAAACAAGCAATTTAAACTCCCTAAAGGTAAATCTTGGCACATTATTTTTATAATACAATGGATTTGTACAAGGGGATAATTATTTTTGTTGAAAGGTTTATGTTTTTCAAGGTTCACAAAGTTTCCATGGGCATGAACAAAGTTCAAGTCTAGCCCCCACTTTAACAATGCTCGTCTTTCTTACTTTCACTTTTCTTTTTGAAAAAGTTTTAGGTTCCCCTATATATTTTTTAAACTTTTTAAAGATCACACAACAGAATAAAATGACTCTCTAAAACTTCCAGGTTGTCTCTCAGGCAGCGCTTTCTTTAAATCCATTAAGCTAGGCATGTAGTGCTCAAGTAATTGATCCACCCGGATCCCAAGGTATATCAAAGCCAATTTTAATTAACAATGATTTGTAATTTAGTAGTGAGCACAAAGCAATATATATCATGTAACAACGGAGTCTAACTCTCTTCCTATGCATCGGCATGTCATAAAAGAACAATTCATGCACATCAGGTAAAGGCCAATACATAGCATAAGCAATTTCTTGCAATTTTATCGTATGGAAAACATAGAGAGGTGGAGATGTAGTTCCTCTCTCATGATAATTGCAATTAGAAGCAGCAAGCATATGCATATTATATTCATCAAAATCATCATGTGCAATAGTATAATGCAACCCATCAATATAATCCTTAATAAGTGCAAACTTCTCCGATATAGTATAGTTGGGAGAATTCAAAAAGATAATAGGACTATCATGTGTGGGTGTAATAGCAACAATTTCATTCTTAACATAAGGAACTATAGCAAGTTCATCTCCATAAGCATAATTCATATTGGAATCATGGCCACAAGCATAGCAAGCATCAATTTCATCAAAAAGGGATATTTCAAATGAATCGAACAGATCATAGCAATCAATCATAGCATTCATCCTTCGTAAGCACGAAGGGAAATTAAACAATGTATGAGTTGAAGAGTTACTCTCATTAGAAGGTGGGCACGGGTGATGAATCTGCTCTTCCTCCTTTTGTTCTTCGCTCTCCTCCTCATCTTTTTCATCTAATGAGCTCAAAATTTCAGCAATTTCTTCTTTCATAGATTCCTGCAAAATATTAGTCTCTTCTTGGACAGACTTTCTCAATAAATTCATCAATATAGGCAATATATTTACAACTCTCATAGCAATATTTAAGTATATCAAAATTTTCAGATCTGTAAACAACATCATCACAATCTTCATACTCTTCAAAGAAAAATTCAATTTCATAAGCACCCTTAAAAGCAACAAATTCTTCTATTTGTTCCACATCATTGTAATCATATATACCATTAGCTTAAGAAGCCAATGTTTCATTATCATTAAATTCACATTGAAAGGGGAGGTGTGGAGCCTCCATCTTAGAGCAACAAGTACAATCATATCTTAAGCATAAATTCCAAGCATACCAACGCAACATTTTAATTTGATCCCATAAGAGTTTCCCTTTTTGAGACAAGCGATAATCCCTAAAGTATTCCCAGTGATCCAAAGTATCTCCCATTATCAAGTTGAATGGAGATTTATCAGGATTATCAAAGTAGTATTTAATGTTTTCCACATAACGAGCATCAAGGGTTTTAGGAGGTTCCCCATCTCCATGAGTAGCAAGTACAACTTCTTTTTTTTGGTATTTCATGTTCCATATCCATAACTAAAGATAGAGAAAACTTAGAACAGAAAACAAAATCTAGTTAGTGATAGAAAATAAAATCTACTTAGTATAAAGCAAACAAGCACACATGAGAATATTCACCCCACGCTATTGTTCCCCGGCAACGGCGCCAGAAAAAGGTCTTGATAACCCACAAGTATAGGGGATCAACTGTAGTTTTCCGATAAATAAGAGTGTCGAACCCAACGAGGAGCTAAAGATAGAATTTATATTCTCTTCAAGTTCTATCGGCCACCGATACAACTATACGCACACTTAATGTTCACTTTACCTAAAACAAGAATAAAACTAGAAGTACTTTGTAGGTGTACAGGGATAGGTTTGCAAGATAATAAAGAATGTGGAAATAAAAGTTAGGTGCTGATTTGCTAAAAGTACAATTAGGATAGTATAGCGAGTGTGGAAAAGTGGTGGTAGGATTTGCGGAATTGTCCCTAAGCAATTGGCTAAGTTAGTAGACCGATAGCAAGATTTTATGTGAGAGGGGCCACTGCTAGCATGTCATCCCTTACTTGGAATTCTATGCACTTATGATTGGAACTATTAGCAAGCATCCGCAACTACTAACGTTCATTAAGGTAAAATCCAACCATAGCATTAAGATACATTGGTCCCCTTTCAATCCCATATGAATCAATTTCTATGGTAGGAAGAAGCTTCTGTCACTCTTGCCCTCCAATGCATAGTCCTATCAACATACAACTAACCATATGGTGTGATCCAAAGTTTTATTTACTTACAACTCGATAAACTGAAAAATATGACTACATATGAATGCCTCTGGCAGTGTACCAGGATGTGCAATGATCTAGCGTCACATGTATAATAATGATGAACGGTGGCTATGCCACAAAATACCATGTCAGCTCTATATGACCATGCAAAGTAATATGACAATAAATGCTCATGTCATGTGAATAGTAACAGTGGAAGTTGCATGATAATATATCTTGGAATAGCTATGGAAATGCCATAATAGGTAGGTATGGTGGCTGTTTTGAGGAAGGATATATAAGGCTTATGTGCGAAAGAGCGAGTCATTTCACGGGATTTGGATGCACCGACGAAGTTTGCACCAAGTCTCGAGGTGAGAATGGACAATGCACGGCACCGAAGAGACTAGCAAAATATAGATAAGTGGAAGTGCTTATAATCCACAAACTCACATTAGTCATAAAAAACTCAAGTATTTATTGTGAAAGTCTCGAAACGCTCAATGCAAAGTACTACTCGCATGCCCCTAGGGAGGAGGTCGGGAGGAGTTGACCATCATGCGCCCTGATCCAGACAACACAAATGATATCAATCAGGGATAAATTATGTTCCAACTTCCTGGCCATGCCATGACCGACATTTTAATGAGTTGAAAATCACAAACTTTAACATAGATATTTTTACTAACCCATGATTATCAACTAGTAAACCTTCATATTATATCCGCAATGTCATTCATGAAACACATCATATTCAGTGATCTACATGCTAATTTTTATTATACCACCCTTGTATACCTATCATTTTGGACCAAACATATAGCTCATGCAAATTACCACTACCCATTTAAATCTCAATATATAAGTGAAGCATGAGAGTGCAAATGATTTCTATAAAATATAAGTATATCTGTGCTCAAAAGATACAAGTGAGCAATTGCTTTAACTCAAAAGATATAAGTGAAGCATAATGAGCATTCTATAAATTGAGATGAATGTGTGTCTCCCATGATTGGTGTGATCAGGAAACATTGATGTGGAAACAATCAAACAAATAAAACCTAAACACACAACGCTCCAACCAAACACGTATCATGTGACGAATGAAAATATAGCTCCAAGTGATATTACCGGTAGATTGGAGACGAAAGAGGGATGCCTTCCGGGGCATCCCAAGCCTAGATTCTTGGATCTCCTTGAATATTACCTTGGGATGTCTTAGGCACCCCAAGCTTAGGGTCTTGGTGCTCCTTGTTCTTTCATCCGTCGTCATCTCACCCAAAGCTTGAAAACTTCAATCACACAAAACTCAACAAAATCTCGTGAGATCCATTAGTATAATAAAATAATCATTAACTTTGATACTACCAAAAATAGATTCATAACTTTTCTTTTATAATTCGTACTATATTCTATCATCTCCATGACTTATAACCCTCGATACAATCCATAGAAACCTCAGATTAAGCACACTATTTCACTAACAGAATCTGTCTAAAACATAATAGTATGTAATGATGGAATTTTTAGTCATATTTCACTAACTCCAAAAATTCTTAAAAATTAGGAGAACGTAATTTTTGCATAGTAGTACTCTGTAAACATTTTAGAATTTTATCATGTTCCAGTACAGAATGTAAATTCATGCACTCGACGCTAAACTTTTTGTTTCTGCACGGAACCAAATAAACAATAATTCATATCAACCTAAAGGCTTTACTTGGCATAAAAATCAAAAGAAAAGATACAAACATAATTACTACAATAGCAATAATCATGTTGCACACAAAAACAAAAAATAAGAATAAATATTACTATTGAGTTGTCTCCCAACAAGCACTATTGTTAAATGCCCCTAACTAGGCATAATGCATGTTATCACGTATTATCATCTTTCAAAGAATTGCCATAGGTGGCTCTCATTATAGATTCATAAGGAGGTTTAATTGTCTTTCTAGGGAAACGTTCCTGCCATTTTTAAGGGAAATTGGAACCTTATACTACCTTCCTTCATGTCAATTATCGCACCTATAGTTCTTAAAAATGGTCTATCAAGTATAATGGGACAAGACATATTACATTCAATATCAAGTACAATGAAGTCCAAAGGAATTTAATTCCTATTAGAAAGTATAAGCATATCATTCACCCTTCCCATAGACTTTTTAATTGTAGAATCCGCTAAGTGCAAGTTTATAGAACATTCATCGATATTAGTGAAACCTAGGACATCATA
Organism: Thinopyrum elongatum; assembly: GCA_011799875.1. Classification (NCBI taxonomy): domain Eukaryota; kingdom Viridiplantae; phylum Streptophyta; class Magnoliopsida; order Poales; family Poaceae; genus Thinopyrum; species Thinopyrum elongatum. The sequence continues at coordinate 154,656,556 of CM022297.1, forward strand.
TAAAGCTTTAGGCATAGTTGAAACACTAGCTCCTAGATCACACAAAGCATTGCACTCATAATTTTTAATTTTAACTTTAATTGTGGGTTCCCATTCATCATGCAACTTTCTTGGTATAGAGACTTCTAGTTTAAGTTTCTCTTCATGAGCTTTAATAAGAGCTTCTACGATATGTTTAGTAAAAGCTTTGCTTTGTTTATAGGCATTAGGTGAACTAATCATGGGTTGTAACAAGAAAATGCATTCAATTAAAGAACAACCATCAAAATTAGCTGGACCAAATGGCCACCATGCCTAAAGGCAGCACAAGCCGCCCCGGACCAGATCGAGGCGAGCAGTACATACCGTTGTTTCTGATGCATCTTGCGTACTGCCGCTGCATGTATTGTGCTGCTACAGCTGTTTCTTAGTAGTTGGAGGCGTCGCCTTTTGTTCAAAGATCGATGTCGTGCTGCCGCAATTTCACCATCACTGTTGTTCACTTCGAGTCGTCGTTGCTGAACCACCGGGCTCCGCTGCCACCGTCGGCCACACGGGCTTTGCCCGGCGGCGTCGTTCGGCAGCGACGAGGAAGAGAGAAGGGAGAGAGAGGTCGCAAGGAAACTAGATCGAGATTGCCTCCCGTGTCGCCCGTCCGGACGACACGGGGGCAGTTTGATGCATTTACAGTAGGCTAGCCGATGTGTGTGTGTGTGTGTGTGTGTATATGACAAATTTTATCTACCACCGGTGGTAGTTACCACCACTTGAGTTTTGTATGTAGTATGTATCAAATCGGAGAGTATGTACGCGTAGTATGTAGTATATAAGAATGTTCAGGTAATATATATATATATATATATACACACACACTATTTTTAGGTAGTGTGCATCGTATTTTGAGTATGCTATTTTTTAGGGATTTTTATTTCTGTGCCCCTGGTTCCTTAGCTCTACTCATTCATCCCCACGCTCTTAACTTTTGCCTTCTGTTCAAAGATCGATGTCGTGCTGCCGCAATTTCACCATCACTGTTGTTCACTTCGAGTCGTCGTTGCTGAACCACCGGGCTCCGCTGCCACCGTCGGCCACACGGGCTTTGCCCGGCGGCGTCATTCGGCAGCGACGAGGAAGAGAGAAGGGAGAGAGAGGTCGCAAGGAAACTAGATCGAGATTGCCTCCCGTGTCGCCCGTCCGGACGACACGGGGGCAGTTTGATGCATTTACAGTAGGCTAGCCGATGTGTGTGTGTGTGTATATATATATATATGACAAATTTTATCTACCACCGGTGGTAGTTACCACCACTTGAGTTTTGTATGTAGTATGTATCAAATCGGAGAGTATGTACGCGTAGTATGTAGTATATAAGAATGTTTAGGTAATATATATATACTATTTTTAGGTAGTGTGCATCGTATTTTGAGTATGCTATTTTTTAGGGATTTTTATTTCTGTGCCCCTGGTTCCTTAGCTCTACTCATTCATCCCCACACTCTTAACTTTTGCTCACTTTTCCCCCTCCCTTGTCTGAAACCCTTATAAATGGTCATAACGGAGGATGCCGTTGGGTCAAACCATTGATCGTTAACTCTGAAGAGTGGGGCTGCGCTGGACTCCGTCGCCCGTTGGACCTGAGGAGTGGGGTTGCATTGAGACACGTCAGATGAGCTTGCCTGAGGGATCCCCTTATCTGAACCTCGAGCCACTACAGCACCACGCTGCTCTGCCCCCTCTGCCGTCGTCGTGTAGCCTCCACCGCCGTCATGCCCTCCAACCACTAACCCCATTTCGCCTCCGCCACCGTCGTGCCCTCTGCCAGATCTACCCCCACATCCCCCTCAGGATTAAGCAGCGATGTCGGGGGAGCAGGTTCTCAAGCCCATCGACCGTGGAGAGGATTGGGTCGAATCAGCGGCGGATAATTCATGGATTACACCTGGGTAAGCGTCGTTTCCCCTCTAACTGATTTTCTGATTCATAAGTTCGGCCCTATTTGACAGCTAGTCGCATGAATCGATCAAATTTTGCTGAATTGTTCCCGACCTAACTGTAATTTTTTCTTATTTGAATCGAATAGGATTGATCCTACGCTTGCTTTCCGGGTGGCTGTTAGGATGGAAGTTAGTGTGCTGCGCGGTAGAAAACCGCATACAATTACTGGATTTTGCTATCCAAAGGTGGTAGAAACAAGTATATCGTTCAAAGACTTACTCGCGGCGCTCCAAAATTCTTCATATGGGTGGAGCCCTGCTGATGTTGTTGAACTGAAATTTTTCAGCAGTACCGAGCAAAAATTTCTCCCACTAACTTGCGATGAGCGTCTTGGATTGCTCTTTACTTTGAATGCTGAAAGACGCTTCGGTAAAATCCTTATCGAGGTGCTTCAGCCACGCAATGAACGTGACAAGGGGAAGGTTGTTCAGAAATCTTCTGCCTCTGCTAATAGCGAGCGCCCCGACACTCCTTGTAGGTCAAAACCAAGCAAAGCTAGTGGTTTTGAAAGTCACAATATGTCTGCTGCTGCTTCTTGTGCCGCTTCCCCTGTCGCTGCTGTAGCCGATGTAGAGCAAGATGCAGAGCCAGACGAAGAGGTGCCTCGAAATGATGATGAGGATGAGAATATGTTCCCTGATCTTGTAGATACTGTTAGTAAACAAGCAATGGAAGATGAATATCAGGAGGAACCTATCAGTCGTGCTAGATTTGATGACACTGACGATGAAGAGAGGCAGGAGAACATCGACAACCTAGTTTTAGATGAATATGATGGTGAGGACATGCCAACAATTGAGTGGAACAGGGAAGATCCTCAGCTAGCTGTCGGCACCATATTCCAGTCAATGGTGGACTATCGTAATGCAGTGACTACTGATACATCTCCAACGTATCTATAATTTATGAACTATTCATGCCGTTATATTATCATTCTTGGATGTTTTACAATCATTTTATAGCAACTTTATATCATTTTTTGGGACTAACCTATTGACATAGTGCCCAGTGCCAGTTGTCGTTTTTTGCTTGTTTTTTACATCGCAGAAAATCAATACCAAACGGAGTCCAAACGCGGCGAAACTTTTTGGAGATTTTTTCTGGACCAGAAGACACCCGGTGGGCCAAAGAAGTACCAGAGGGGAGCTCCAAGGAGAGCACAACCCACCAAGGCGCGCCTGGGGGCCCAGGCGTGCCCAGGTGGGTTGTGCCCATCTCGGTGGCCTCCCGCACCGCCTCTTTGCCCTATAAATTGCCAAATATTCCAAAAATCCTGGGGGTAACCCTAGATCAGAAGTTCCGCCGCCGCAAGTCTCTGTAGCCATGAAAAACCAATCTAGACCCCGTTCCGGCACCCTGCCGGAGGGGGAAATCATCACCGGTGGCCATCTTCATCATCCCGGCGGCCACCATGATGAGGAGGGAGTAGTCCACCCTCGGGGCTGAGGGTTTGTACCAGTAGCTATGTGTTTAATCTCTCTCTCTCTCTCTCGTGTTCTTGAGATGGCACGATCTTGATGTATCGCGGGCTTTGTTAATATAGTTGGATCATATGGTGTTTTCCCCTCTCTATCTTGTTGTGAATTGAGTTTCCCCCTTGAGATTTTGTTTTTATCAGATTGAATATTTTTATGGATTTGAGAGCACTTGATATATGTCTTGCATATGAATACCCGTGGTGACAATGGGGTATTATATTGATTCACTTGATATATGTTTTGGCACTCAACTCGCGGATTCCCGAGGTGACATTGGGGTAATCTATGCATAGGGGTTGATGCACGTTCTCATCTTTTGATTCTCTGGTATAAATCTTGGGGCACTCTTTGAGGTTCTTTGTGTTGGATTGAGTATTATGAATCTGAATTTGCTTTGGTGTTATTTTAGTATGAACTCTTGATAGATCGATCGGAAAGAATAGCTACAAACAATTTCTTCTTATGTTCTCCGCTAGATAGGAACTTTGGAGTGATTCTTCATCACACGTTGAGGGATGGTCATATGATCCAAATAGATTAGCATTGTTGAGAGATTGCACTAGCGAAAGTACGGACCCTAGGCCTCATTTTCAAGCATTGCAATACCGTTTGTGCTCCGTTTTATCAATTGCTATCTTGTTGTTTTTTATTGTTTCTATTATAAAAATCAACATCTACTATTATTACTACACTTGTATCACCATCTCTTCGCCGAACTAGTGCACCTATACAATTTACCATTGTATTTGGTGTGTTGGGGACACAAGAGACTTTTTATTATTTGGTTGCAAGGTTGTTTGAGAGAGACCATCTTCATCCTACGCCTCCCATGGATTGATAAACCTTAGGTCATCCACTTGAGGGAAATTTGCTACTGGCCTACAAAACTTTGCGCTTGGAGGCCCAACACGAGTCTACAAGAACAAGTTGTGTAGTAGACATCAACTACATATTGTATTCTCACTGAAAATACATATGTGATTGATAGGAGTGAGCCAACAAGGTTCACTGTTCATTGCCCATATGATAGGTGTAGATGGAGGTTGCATGCATCACATATGTTGAGGAGCAAGTTCATTCAGGTTTGTGTATTTCAGTTTATACTAATTCATTTTATTTTCAGATCATTGTGTAATGTTTTCTAACAATATTTTGTTTGGGTCCCATTTTGTTTCAGATAAAAAAGAACCCACACCAGCACACTTCACTACTAGGGAAAAGCCTAGCAGTAGCGCGGGTTTTAGGTATATCAGTAGCGCGGGGTCCCGCGCTACTGATACGGCGCTACAGCTAACCTGTATCAGTAGCGCGTGATGGCCCGTGCTACTGCTATACATGCGTAGCAGTAGCGTGCTCTGCGGCAACGCGCTACTGCTAATAGCTGCAGCGCTTTGTGTTGGGCCGCGCTACTGCTATACTTCGGTAGCAGCAGCGTGCTTTGCAGCAACGCGCTGCTGCTAATAGCTGCAGCGCTTTTGGTTAAGCCGCGCTGCTGCTAGTTTTATTAGTTTCTGATTTTTTTTCTGCATATTTGTTTTGTATTTGAACAGGCTTTATACAATAATCTTTAGCACATACAAATGTCATCATCATACACATACAAATGTAATCATAGCATATACATACAAGAAGTCTCATCAAATCATGTCATCATCATAATCATCATCCAACACAAAGTGGTCTCTCGTCATCATCTCGGAAATAGCGATACAAGTCTCGAATACTTGCAACTACATAGTCATCCATCTAAATAATGATATACGCGAGAAGAGCTATCACTATGAGTGAGAGCGGAACTATGCAGTACATGAGGCGGCGGTTATGAGTCCTCTCTCGCGCTAGCGTGAACCTCAAGTAACTAGTTTCTGCTTCTTGTCTGCTTTTGAAGCCTTTATGGCTGGCACCCGAGACCCCCTCCACTTGCGCCTGACACTCAGGCCACTCGTCGTACACTCCCAGAACCTTCCCATTGTACACGACATAGCACTGCTTCTTCGCCATCAAGAATCTTGGTACCTGTTAGAGATGCATCTTCATCAAGAGAATGTACAATCATATATGCAACAAAATATACTTGAGCAACACGAAAAAGAAAGGATTAGCAACTAGATGCAGCATATAGTAAACATACAAATAATGAACGCAGTTTCACCGTACGCAAACTAATTAACTAGGGGTACGCAGGTCATCGTACCCAAACTAACAAAGTAGCATTATGCAAGTTCGGCAGGGACCGTGGACATCACAAAGTTTCATCGCTACAGAAACTATACAAGTTCAACCGACACATATCATCATCATCGGCATCGTAAATCACTAGAAGTTCCATCCTTCCATATCATCGAGGATGGACCCTAGCTTCTTGAACGGCGTGAGGTCGTGACGTTGCATGCCTATGCGAGTTCGGATGTCAGCTCGTGATATAGGGCCGTGGTGGAACATCCCCTTCTCATCGACGACTTCTTTCATGATGATCGTCGCAATGTCCCTCTGGATGCGAAAGAAGTGATCTCTAAGTTTATAATCCGCTTCTCCATGAGATTCTACCCACTTGCGGATATGATCATCATTTCTGCTTGTCATGCAAAGCTTTTGGTGATCCGTTCTGAACTCCATCATGAGATGGAGGAGGTAGAATCCATCGTTCTTGCTTGGTTTTGGGACATGGATGCAGCAGAAGTTAGTTTTATGCGAGAAACCCATCTTCTTGTGCCTTTATTTCCTGATCTGCAGGTGGCCACCCCTCAAGCTGAAGCCTTGGAGAGCATCATCTAGAATATTCATTATGTGGGTGTAGTCCTTCTTCTCGTAGTTTCTGGTAGGGTCGAAATACACGACATGGGAGACTCGCGGGTAAATAACGATAAGGACGGCGCGCCCGTTGCTGCGGGGAAAAAAACACCTCAAATTATTCTCCATATGAGCGAGAAGGAATGATTGAAATGTATGAAAGGGTTGTCCGGCACTGACTTACTTTGGATGATAAGGCAGGAGGACAATTTCCTGGTCCTTATTCTGTACCATGAAGTTTTCAAGGTACTCCCTAGCAGTTTTACGCTCAAAGACGCCGAGACTCAAGAAGGACTCGTGCATGTAGTATGGATCCGCCACACAGATTTGCGAGACTTCTTCTCTCTTCATGATGGAGCTCATATGTAGCGCAAAAAGGCGGACGATTGTAAAATCGAGCCGCCTTTTCAGAAACATCTCGAAGATATGGTCAAACCGCAGGAAGAACACCTCCGCGGGCCGTGTGTCGATGTAGCACTTCCCCTCAGGCACACGAGCCACATATGTTGGATATCCTGGATCCTTCGAGGCTAATAGGTTTTTCTCAGTCGACAACACATGGTCGTGCAGTCTCCTGAGATCCCCTGATAGTGCCTCCAGCGGTTTCGGTGGTAGCATCGGCTTGCCTGTGACATGGAACATGGCCGCACCTTTGATGGGTACACGCTCTTCAAAATCCACCGTCTGGCTGCTATGTGCTCTGGCTTGTTTGTAGGCAGCTGAGCCTATCTTCCCCGCTCTCTTCCTCTCCTTTTTCTTGGGCTGACCTTCCAGACCCTTCCTTAACCCCTGCCCCAGTGTTGTTGGGCTAAGCACTGTACGACCCCCGGCTAGTTGAGCATGTGTTGAGGCGGCATCTTCAGGCGTGTCCTGTGAGGATCTCATGAAGAGAGACTTCTTGCAATCCCTGCTAGGACGTTCCTGCCCGGGTAGATCATCCATATCCTCATCAGCATGCTGATAGCCCGAGTCGTCATATGGCTGACTCATCATATCTAAGTCAACATCATAGGCGCATGTATTAAGGAACCTCATTGGGTCCTCCTCCATCTCATCATCCATTCTTTGTTCTACAGGGGCGATTACATCAGCCACTATTGGACCCCCTTCATCACATCGTCCGCCGCTCTCACCCGGCACTACAGGCACTGGTAATTGCGTAGGCGGGGTGGTGGTGTCCATACCTGCTTGTTGATGTGTGGTTATTGGTGTGCTCTCGACCGGCTCCAGACGAAGAAGATTCTTTGGCCATAGCAGCACCCAACCCTTGCAGCTTCCAATCCGCAGTGGGGTCTCGTCGTCCTCTCCACCTAGCCGTACTAGAGGAGGCAAATCCTCGTGCCCCAATTTCACACTCGACGAGGTAACCCTAAAGTGCCCACCGGGCATCGGCTGGCCGTGGAACGTGAGTTCCAAGGGCTTCGTTATCACCCCCTTTCCCACGTCCACCTTCTAGCCTTTGATCAAGTAGAGTATGGTGCATGGGGTTTCATCGGCATGCAAACACATGTCTGCGGCGTAAAACATCCGAAAGGCAACGAAAATGGAATATTCTAGATATATGTTGGTGCGACATGTAATTACCGTGAGGGCGTCGAGCTCAGCCAAAGACGAAGGCCCGCCTAGCGCGCCAGAGACTGAGGACGGGCTGCTATGAGCGGGTGCGGGAGCAGGCCCGGTTGTGTGAGCAGGTGATGGTGCGGTGGTGTTGTTCACTGAGTTGCTCCCGACGAAACTGGGCATGGGGAAATCATCTACCGTCTTGTATGGATTTTCCTTCGTCCAGTTGATGATAACCGGGATCAAGTTAGTAGAGAAATCATTTCTGCAGGCATGTACAACTGCATCGACTGCCTGCTGTAGCAACTCATTTTTCTCCTCGACTGCTTTTTTCGCGTCCTCAGCTGCTTTTTTCTCGAACGCAAGCTTCACCTTCTCATCGATGTCCGCCTAACTAAACTTCTTTTTCTGCTTCTTGGCCTCCGGGCCCTCATTGTAAAACACCTTCCACGTGGTGCCGTCTCCGGCGCTGTGCACACGTCCATATTGCGGCCGTTGGCCCAAAGGGAGACCCTTAAGTTCGTTCAAGGCCCGGTTGAGAGGGGTGTCCCACTTGGGCCTCATCAGCGTAGTAGGGCTTTTGGCTGCAAGCTGGTGTTGCTTCTCCTGCAAAAGGAACGTGAACCATTTACGAATGTGTAATCGACTTGATCAGGAGCTAAATGTAAGGTGGTAAAAGAATAATTACCAGTATTCTAATCAATTTCCTCGTGATCTGGTCCGTGTAAAAAACCTTCTTTTCCTTGTCCCACTTGTAGCGGGCCCTGATGAAGTCACACTCCAAGGGGTTGGTGAACTTCGCGAAGGGGTCTGGGAGACCCGCGGCTTCACGTTCCGCGTCCTCCTTATCCCATATGGGCCTTTTGCCAAGGTAGCCACGGCTTCCGAGGCGATGCTTCCCCGTGTTCCTTTGCTGAAGGCTCTTGAATTTCGTAGCCTTAGCCTTGGCTGCCTCGGTAGCGCAAGTGTCCTTGAACTTTTCGAACTCCTCTTCCGTAAGTGTCGGATTTTCCTCCAGAATCTTGGACAGGGGTTCCTCAGCCTCAATAGCTCGTTTCACCCTCCCTTTCCAGGAGGCCAAATCATTGCTGAACATGCCCATGGCGTGATTGTTAATCTTTTTCATCTTCGGATCATCCCATGGTTGTTCTATGCTATCATCTTGGTCGGGGAACTTGAATCTCTTGTGCAACTTCATCAGGAGCAACTGCCTCAAATGTTCTTTACTCCTTAAGTCATCGTCGTTGATGCTTGCGCATTCCCGTAGGATGCATCCTACTTGGTTCCCATAGCACTTGCGAGGTTCTTCTGGCTCTAATGGCTCAAACTTGCCAGGGGCCATCTTTGTGATCACCAGTCGTCTGATGCCGAGTTTGTTAGGTTTTTGTATCCTCTGCTTCTTTTCGGTAGCGGCATCGGCGCCGGTACCTTCCTCGCCGGTATCTTCCCCGTCGGTACCTTCCCCACCAATCTCGGCGCCGCCATCGGTGCCGGCGCCGCCATCGATGCCGGCGCCGTCAGTGTCGATGTCGGCATCAGTACCATCATTGAGGCCGACCTGCAAACCTTGACTGTGCTTAGCAGACAGAAAGTTGAGGTAGTGTTGTTCACCCTCATAATCCATCTCGTCTGCATCTTGGTCAGAAGGCCCGGTTTCTTTGTTGTTCGACATGTTTCCTATGATTAAGTCTCCTCGTTTAATTATAAAACTATAATAAAATGAGAAATGACATAAAAAAAAGGTCTATGGTTTGCCGGAATGCCGTTTGCCAGCAAATCCCGGCACTCGATATGCCTACTTTCTAGCACAAGTCATCCCAAAATTCACGGGAAGTTTCGGCATGACCTTTGCTAAAAAGTGGACATATCGAGCACCTGAAATTCACCGGAACATAAATGAATCAACATTCCGGCGAAACATAGGCCACTCGGATCATTTACCCTGCACATAATCATCATTTTCCAAATATGACATGTCCAAAACATCACATGTCCAAATATGACATGTCCAAATTCCAAATATGACATGTCCAAATCACATGTCCACATATCACATGCCCACTTCAAATTTGCATATAAAAGGAAGAAAAATATAGAACTTGAAGAAAAATGCAATAAGTCATTTTTCTTCACAATATTTGAAACTAAATTCAGCCTACCTAAATTTGAAACTAAAAAAATTTGCTTTAACTAGGGTTCATACTAATTCTGTTTTTTTAAATAGCAACAATTGCTTAAACTAAAAAAATTATATAGCAACGGTTGCTTTAACTAATCTGTCCTAGGTTTCATACTAATTCTAATTAACTAACTAGCACTATAAAATTTAAATAGCAACAATTGCTTAAACTAAAAAATGCAAGAAACCTATATAATCAATTCTGTTTTTTCTTTTAACTACACCTAAAACACCTAACCTAATTAACCTACTGCCCTAACTAAAACCTAACTAAATTAACCAAAGAACCCTAGCTAAATTAGCAAAGAGAGGAGGAGCGGTGGGGGGCTTATTACGACAGAGGGTGCAGGGGCGAGGAGGCAGGCCCGACGACGGCCGAGGTTGGGAGGGGAGGAAGCAGAGGAGGGAGGCATGGCGCGCCGGGGCCGGGGTCGGGGGCGAGGGCGAGGTCACTGGGGTCGGGGGGTCGGGCGCGAGCGCTGGGGTCGGGGGCGAGGGCAGGACTCCGGCGAGGTTGAGGGCGAGGGCAGGGCTCTTGCGCTTGAGGCAGGGGCGCGGCGAGGGCAGGGCTCCGCGGCGATGAGGGGGGAGAAGACGGAGTGTGGATTTGGGGGAAGAAGCAGAGGCGGGAAGCACACCGGGGGGGTTAAGTGAACATAGCAGTAGCGCGTTTCGACAAGCAGCGCTACTGCTATCACCGGTAGCTATAGCGTGTTTCCCCAAAGGGCGCTACAGATATGTTGACTAGCTATAGCTCTTTTTTAGAAAAGCACTACTGCTATAACCAGTACCTATAGCAGTTTTCCTGTTTTGTTTCTCCTATTTTCTTTTCCTTTATTTTCTCTTCCTTTTCTTTTCTTCTTTTTCTTTTCTTTTTCTTTTTTCCGAGAGCAGGAACGAAGGGAAGGTGATACAATGTATATAACTAAGGCAATATATATTGCATCATTTGACGGTTAAGTATGTATACAAAATAGGAACATATATATTACATCATTTGACCCATGCATGCATAACGGTTAAGTGTGTACACAAAATAGAAACACATATATTACATCATTTGACCGATAACGGTTTCTCAGCGTCGACGTTTTCGTTTTTGAGTGAGCTTCTTTCCCTTCTTGTTCGTTGAAGAATAATTGAGCCCCTCATTGTGACTTTTCCTTTTCCATGGAGTACGATCTTTCTTAGGTAATGTAGTATTGATTCTTCTTTTGACGTATACTTCATCATCATTATCATCTTCCCTCATTGGGTTGCCATACTGGTCATAGTCTTCCTCGTTGGCGACTCCATCCATTCCAATGATGTTCCTTTTGCCTCTCCTCACGACAACACGGCTGGGATTGCACGGGTCGGTTATGAAGAAGCATTGTGTCATGTGCTTAGCGTGTACCCATGGCTCGTTTTTTGCGATAGCGTTCACGGTAGCGCTCTTGGCGTCAGGTATAGTCATGGTAGTGAAATACCGGGTTTCTCTTTCGGCATTCTTAGCCCATCTGACACGGAACATTGTCGCGTTGTGCAGTCCAGAGTAGTCAAGCTCCCAGATCTCCTTGACCCTTCCGTAAAATCTCTCAGCGGCTGCCGATCATGCATTCCATCGTCACCCCTGAGTTCTGATCATCACTGTCCATATCTTTGGCCTCTGTGTAGAACGTGTATCCGTTGATATCGTATGCCTGATAGGTGACGAGGTTGGGCGAGGGGCCATGTGCTAAGGCGTATATGAGCAATCCGTCCTTAGAGCCCTCTTCTGGGAGATTAGCAATAATATCCTCTTTGAACCAATGCAGGAAAGTGGAGTTGTGCTCTCGGCGTCCGTCCTGCATACCCCCCAGTCATGATACTTCTTTGTGATAGTTTCTTTGTGCAGTGCCACGAAAGGATCTACCTGGTCTAGGTGTTGTAGCACTACCAAGTTTGCTCTGTCAAAGTCGTTGCGTCGATCTGAGTAGGCCACATGTAGTTCCCTGCGACCATTGGAGTGACCTTCTCCTTCGAGCCTCCCATCGTGCTTGTTAACGGGCAAACCAACACCAGGCGGTCGGTCTGCGCCATATAGAAAATTCTCACAGAAAGAGATGCACTCTTGTGTTAGATAGCCCTGGACGATGCTTCCATTCGGACGGGACATGTTACGAACGAATCCTTTGATGAACCCATTCATCCTCTCAAACGGCATCATGTTGTGCAGGAATGACGGCCCCAGGTCTATTATGTCGTCCACAATATGGACACACAGATGCACCATGACGTCAAAGAACGCGGGCGGGAAGTACATCTCAAGCTCATTTAGTATCACAATGATCTCTTCCTGTAGCCTTCGGAGCTGCTTCACACTGATCGACTTTCGAGAGATGACGTCGAAAAAGTTGTAGAGACCTATAAGCGTGTCACGGACGTGCTTGTCCATTATCCCTCTAAGGGCAACAGGTAGTATCTGCGTCATCATCACATGACAGTCATGGGACTTCATCCCGCTGAACCTTTTCTTCTTCGTGTCTAGATATCTACTTATCTTGTCACAGTAACCGGAACTAACTTTGATTCCGGTAAGGCACTTAAAGAATTGATCGATCTCAGCCGGACTTAAGGTGAAGCAAGAAAGGGGGCAATAATCCTCTTCCTTTACTTTTTTGCCCTTCTTCTCCTGCGCCTCTGTCTCCGTCTCTGTCTCCTCTGACTTTTTATGGGGCGGCATGTGCAGATCTTCCCTGATTTTCAAATCTTGCAAGTCTTTTCTTGCCTTCGGCCCATCCTTGGTCTTATCCGGCATGTTCATCAGTGTCGCAAGCAAGCTCTCAAGGACATTCTTATAGATATGCATTTGATCAAGGCAATGAGGCGTGTCGAGTTTGTGCCAGTACTCCAAGTCCCAGAAAACAGACCTCGTCTTCCATACCTTCAGCAGCGGCTCCAGCGCCTTTTTCATCGTCTTTCCCGGCGTGGGGCACTGTTCCCAGTTTTTCAATAGCTCATCGATTTCGGCGCCACTCCGCTTACGTGGAGGTCCTCGATGCTCAGCCTCACCATTGAATAGATCTCCACGGTTTCTCCACGGGTCGTCCTTCTCGAGCCATCTTCGATGCCCCATGTACATGATTTTCCCAGACCCGCCATCTTTCCTTGACGTTAGCTGCTGAGACGTTGTATCATCCATGCACCGCGTGCATCCGCAATATCCGTGGCACACCTGGCCTGTGACATATCCGTAACCGAGATAGTCGTGCACCGTCGTGATCAACGCGGCTCTCATATAGAAATACTCGCCTTTGCAGGCGTCCCATGTCTTGGCCGGTGTTTTCCATAACGTGTCTAACTCCTCTTGAAGTAGCCCCAGATACAGATTAATATTATTTCCCGGTTGTTTCGACCCTTGAATCAGCATGCTCATGAACTTCGACTTCATGCACAACCAGGGGGATGTTGTACATCCATACAAACACGGGCCATGTGCTATGGTTGGTGTTCTGGTTGCCAAACGGATTCATGCCATCGGAACACGCGCCGAGCACGATGTTCCTTGCATCACATGCGAAATACCGATATTCGCCGTTGAACGCTCTCCACTGGCTTCTATCCATGACGTGTCTCAGCTTCAGATCATCTCCATCGTCGGGCTTCTTCCTCTCCGCGTGCCAGTGCATGAGCTTTGCTTCCTTGGGATCTACGAAATACCGCTGTAGACGGGGAGTGATCGGTAAGTACCATACAACTTTCTGGGGAGATTTCTTCCCGGCCTTCTTGTATCGAGAAGCATTGCACACCAGATAACTTGTTTTTTCCACGTGCCCTTCCGATAAATTATGCAATCGTTGATGCATGCATGGTATCTAACATGTGGCAGATCAAGAGGGCACACGATCTTCTTGGCATCATCCACACTAGTAGGACATAGATTCCCCGCGGGAAGAACATCCTTTAGGTACTTGAGAAGCTCATCGAGGCTAGTGTCGGTCCATTTGTTTTTAGCCTTCGTCTTCAGGAGTTCGAGCGTGAAACTCAAGCGGGTCACCTCGGGATTGCAACCATGATACAATGGAGTGTTCGAGTCTACCACCAGTTGCTGCAGCTTGGCCTCCTCTCTAGAAGCAGCTCTCTCAGTACTCGTCTCCTTGCGAAGCAGTGCTTGAACATGAGGGTCCCGCACGATTGAACTTAGTACCAACGAATTCTGCGGCGTGGAGTCCATGTTCTCTCCGCCGCCATGTCCGGCCCCTTCTCCGCCGCCATGTCCGGCCTCTTCCCCGCCGCCATGTCCGGCCCCTTCTCCGCCGCCATTATTGATCATCTCTTCGTCTTGCCCCGTGTCGTCATTGCCTGCCCCGTCGGCGTCCTCAACATCATCATCCTCATCTTCAATTATCCACCGAGTATAGCCATCCATGAAACCAATCATGAGCAGGTGCGCTTCGACACGACCATCGTCATAGGGGTCGAGCCAAACTCGTCCTTTGCATCTTCGACACGGACATAAAACCTCTGTCAGGTTATTTTCTTTCATGTCCTGCACCGCCGACCGCAACCACCTGTCCACCATCGTTCCACTGACCATCATGAACGCCTGCACAGTAATAATAAACAAATTGATTATAAAAATGCATGCATGCATCAAAGTCATACAAAAAATCGGCATGACCTTCCCTAAAAATAGGACATATAGAGTTTACTCGGAATTCGCCGAAACGGAAATAAATTGACATTTCGGCAGAACATAGGCAACTCACAAGCACAATTCGACGTCAACTCATGCCACACACACAATTTCCATCATATCGCTCGATTATGTCATATCGCACACACATACACATATTTCCATTCTTGCAAAAGCATAAATTTTTAATCGCCTATCTCAAGATCGAGCACGGTGAGATGATGATGTAGTTAGGGAGATCAAAAGTGGACAAAGCTCTTCTTGACAAGGCTAGATCTAGTTAGGGGGTACATAGGTCACTTCACTAAATGCTACATCTACCTAGCTAGCTAGTTTGGGAGGAGACAAGTTCAACTAGTGGAGGGGGAAGGAAAAAGAGAAAGGAGATGCATTAATGGAGGTGGTGTAGTTAGCTAGGAGTAATAAAGAGAGAGAAAGGTAGGTAGAAGAAGGAGAGTAATGGGGGGAGAAGTAGTGAGGAAGAAGCAAAGTGAGGGAGAGAGGAGGTGGGAGCTAGGGGAAAGTGAGGAAGAGAGGATGGGGGAGGGGGAGGGGGGGGAGAAAAAAGGTGGTATGGCTGCGGCTTAGCAGTAGCGCTAGGCGTAACACGCGCTACTGCTAATAAGGTAGCAGTAGCGCTCTTTTGGCACACGCCCTACTGCTAAGCGGGGCCCGCCATGTGGCCAGTTTCAAAATTAGCAGTAGCGACCTGCAAAAAAAGCACGCTACTACTATTAATTTAGCAGTAGCGCGGTTAGCGCGGGCGCGCTACTGCTAAACCTAGGGTGGCGGGAATGGTCGGTCAATTTTAGTAGCAGCGTGTTTCTGCCGAGCCGCGCTACTGCTAAGTTGGTAGCAGTAGCGCCTGTTTGGGGCCCGCGCTACTGCTAATTATCAGTAGCGCCTCTTCCTGACCTGCGCTGCTGCTAAGATTCTGTGTATAAGGTTTTCCCTAGTAGTGCTTGTCCACCTGGAGGTGGAGGAGGGAAGGCTAAAACAAAGCTAGCAAAGACTAGGTTGGTGGCAGATGCAATTTTGGATTGGTTGAGAGAAACACCAACACTTGGTCCAACAGCACCCCATGAGAAGCTATTTGAGAAGTACAAGATGGATATACCTTACATGAGGATTTTCTATTCTAAGGAAATGGCTCTTAACAGGATTTATGGGCCTTGGAATGAGAGCTTTCAGTTGCTCTACACATTTAAATCTGAAGTGGGAGCTACTAGTCCAGGGAGTGTTGTAGAGATTGACAAGCATACAGTTACATACAAAATAAAAGGAAAGTCATTTCAGAAGGAGTGCTTCAGGAGGGCTTTTGTTTGTTTCAAGGCTTGTTGGCAGGGGTTTCTTGATGGTTGCAGGCCCTATTTGGCTGTTGATGCAACTTCTTTGAATGGAAGGTGGAGAGGACAACTAGTGGCAGCTTCTGCAGTTGATGGACACAACTGGCTATTCCCAGTTGCATTTGGTGTGGTGGAGGCAGAGTCTGAGGAAAGTTGGGTCTGGTTTCTGCAGTAGTTGCACAACCTTATAGGTACACCCCCAGGTTTAGCTATACACACAGATGCTTGCAAGGGTTTAGAGAGTGCAGTGGAAATTGTATTCCCTGGAGTGGAGCATAGGGAATGTATGCGATTTTAGAAACAAATTCAAAGGTAAAGTTTATGATGAGAACTTATGGCCAGCATCATACACATGCAGTGAGAGGAAGCATGAGCATCATTTGAGAGTGTTGTATGCTCACAATCCTCTGGTGAAGGAGTACCTAGATGCACATCATGGAAAGTTGTGGTCAAGAAGCAAATTCAATGAAATCTGCAAAGTAGACTATGTGACCAGTAACCTGGCAGAGTATTTCAATGCAAAGATCAAGTCATTGAAAGGGCTTCTGATATGGAAAATATTTGATAAGATTCGGCAGATGATCATGATAAAGATGGCTCTTCGCAAAAGAATTGCAGAAATAGAATATGTTGGCCATCTTATGCTCCCGTCTCTTATTAAGTCATTGCATGCCAAGGCAAGAGGACTGAACATGAAATGCATTCGAGCGGCGACACACGAGGTTGAGGTAACATATACTGACAGTAAAAACAGGGAATGGAGATATCCAGTTAACCTAGCAACTAGGGAATGCGGTTGTAGGCAATGGAAGCTCCGTGGGAAGCCATGCATACATGCCCTACATCTGATGACTGTTATAGGTGGTGAAGACGGTGAAGTTGATCAATACATCTCTGAATATTTTTCTGTTGCCAAATTCAGGGCTTCTTATGCTTCCAATGTGCCTGCACTCTTGGGAGAAGACCAATGGAACATAGTAGATCCAGGGTTCAAACTACATTCTCCTGTACTGACTAGACCACTAGGAAGACCAAGGAAGAACAAGATCAGAAGAGGTGAAGAGGGTCGTGTAAAAAGACAGCGTAAGTGCAAAAAATGTGGAACCCTAGGGCACATTACTAGACTATGTACCAATCTAGTGGATGCTTCATTTGGAGAAGAGGAATAATGGGTAGCAACAAATGCAGAGGAGAATGCAACATTAGAGCAGATTGAAGCTAATACAGAGAAGAATGAAGCAGCATAGCAGATTGCAGCTAATTCAGAGGAGAATGAAGCAACTGAATTAGCACTGCCAACAGCTTGGTATGTGTGCAACAACCTTCCTTTTTTTGTGCATTTCTTCTCTTTTTATCGATAGCTTATAATCTTTTTTCTGTTTGACCTAGCTCTAGGAAAATTAGAGGAAAAGAGAGAAAAGGCCAAGAGAGAAAGAATTAGAATATGAAGCCATGGTTTATGAAGGTTTTGAACCCCGTCAACTGGCCAGTGCAAGTTCTCCGTCAGCACCTCGACAGCCACCACCCGAAGTGAAGATCAGAAGGAAGAAGAAAAAGGTGGATATCCCACCTAGGGAAACCAGGAGCAAGGCTGTTAAGCCGTCTCGGAACACAAGGAGTAAGGCAAAGATGTGAACTTCGAACGTGGAATGCAAGTTATAAACTTTGAACTTTAAGGATTTGTACAAAGGTTTCTGTCGTCAATTTGAACAACTATGAAAACTTGTAAGATTTAATAATGCTATTCGTACTTTGATGTGAAATTTGAGGCAAAATTTGAATTTGAACCAACACTTGAACTCCGATCTGTGGTATGATGCTGCAATGTTTGCTGAACTATTGTAAACGTTAGGTGATCAATCCGATCTCTTTTGCGTGGTAAAACTTATAGTCATGGGAAATGTGCTCCAAATGTGCTCCGAAGCTAGGGTAAACTGCCCATTTGTAATCAAGTATTTTTTGGACCTACTCTAAATGAGCCAAATATTTTTTATTAACACCTATTCAATCTATATAGTGTAGATTCGAAGTCTCACTATTTATTGAATTAATCTTCATATTTTTACATTTTTTAAAAAAATAATGTGATTTAATAGAAAACCATTAAAAACACATTAAAAATATGAAAAAGGAAAACTAAGTTCAGATCCTTCTTATTCACTTTGAAATGAAGCTTTGGTGATTTTTTTGATTTTTTTAATTTTTCAAAAAACCAACCTCCTTTCCTTGAACTCTCTGTAACGTTGTACGTGATAGCTCATATGTGTGAAGGTTTTTTCATGAAAATGTCCATAGAACAAGTTTATGATTTTTTGTTGATAACATGTCACATAAGACAACATTGTGCACAGGTTTTATATTTTTTGATTTTTTTTAAATTAATGGTGCTCATTTAACCACGATCGTGCCAACTAGGTTTTTTTTAAATGACCGTAGACCAAGTTTAGTATTTTTCCTCGTTAGTGTGTCTTATAAAACGATGATTCGCGAAGGTTTCATATTTTTTGTATTTTTTTAAATACTTATGCTCAGTTGAATACTGGTCAAACACTAGATAACCCAGTTGACCAACTCAAAACCCCTCTAAACCCCGCGGGGTTTCGCCTAACCCTAGATCCGAACATCAGCCGTCCGATCATACCCTAGCGCCAAGCGACAGCCCTCAGATATGGTCTTCTAGAAGGAATTCTGAGGCCAGGCTGCGTGCAGGCTCCGCGCCATTGGATCACAAGGACGGCTCCGCACCGTTGGATACTTGGGCGATCCGCAAGAGGCTATCCGCGAGACATTGGTTGTGCTCGCCCACCATTGCCTCCCCTGTCTTCTTATTATTCTTCTTCTTCTACGGCGACCAGAGGAGCCGCTCGTCTGCTTCTTCTTCTCCGACGACTAGATATGTCGAGCTCCACTTCAGCCTCCCACCCCTCGTGGCCCCAGTATGGTCCAGTGTCCATGGAGCGATGTCCTGACTGCCCACGCACCGCACCACTGAAAAGGTTGACTTCGAGGGAGGACAAGAATGGCAACTTTGGGCATGAGTTCATGAAATGCGAGAGCAAGCCAGAGGGGCAGGTTAGATCTCACGATTTTCTCTGACTCTTTCTTTTTCTCTTTGCTTCTAATTTTTTTCATTGGATCTGAGATTTAGGGTTCATGATTTCGTTTCAGATCATGAAGAAATGCACACATTTTGAATGGATGGATGACTACGTTCGGAGGCTTCAAGGGGAGGGCTTGCTTCAATTCAATGGGGCTGCAACCCGGGAGGTCAATCTGCCGTCAGCCACTCGGAATTTGGTCTCTGAAAGTGCTGCTCCGACAGTTGGGGATGCGGATCTGAAGGGGGAATTAAAGAAGATGAACAAGAACTTGAGGCAGATGATTCAGTTGAACAAGCAGGCGAATCTGATAGCTTTAGGATTTTATTTTTATATAGTTGCTCTAGGATTTGCTTACTTGCTGGTCATCACTCGTTAGAGATGTTATTTGTGTCGTGTCATGTGCTCTATGATTTGCTTAAGGGTTTGTGGATCATGTGCTCTCTGTGTTACTTAAACTATGTCTCTATCTCCATCTCTAAATCTCTATAGGTGTTAGTTTTTGACACTTTCAGTTTCGTCAGACAACACCGAGGGCAAGAGAAAAAAACGTAGTTATTGGGCCCAAAATGAAACCAAGCTCTGGTTGGGCCGTCGCATTGCGTTAACTGTCGAAGGCCCACAAAGATTAAAGAGGCCTAGAAAATAGTGCATGAGCTGGCTCTGTTTTTCCCCTGTTTTTTTGCTTGATTGTTTTGATTGCACCTACAGAGATTGAGTGCACATTGGTTACATCATTTGAAATTACACAATAATTGATATTGCCACCAACAAGTCAACAATTACCGTTTTGTTTCATGCAATATGGCCACAACAATTGATATTGCCACCAACAAGTAAACAATGGGCTACCCTTCAAAAATTATTTTCATCATGCCAAATGGCCACAAACTATTCAAAAATTAGCTTCTTTTTGTTCATACAATATAGGTATCCTACAATATATATGGGCACCAACAATTCAAAAAAAAGCTTTTTTTCTTCTTCTTTTCAACATCAACATGGCTCATTTTTCTAGCTTTAATTTCCTTTTTGACACATCAACTAGTCCATTAGCCGCCCGTGCCAAAACTTGGAACCAATAAAACCTATAATATAAGGGCCAAAATTATTTTCATCATGCCAAATGGCCACAAACTATTCAAAAATTAGCTTGTTTTTGTTCATACAATATAGGGAATAGGGCCATCAACAATTCAAAAAAATTAGCTTTTCTCCTTCTTCTTTTCAACATCAACATGGCTCATTTTTCTAGCTTTAGTTTCCTTTTTGACACTTCAACTAGTCCATTACCCGCGCGTGCCAAAACTTGACCCTAAAATATAAGGGCCAAAATACAAATATTACACAACATGAATATAACAAGACGAATGGGCTACCCTCCAACCATTTTTACAAGGCTAACCCCAAAACTTGTTAGTTTTCATTGAGGGATACCCTTTCATTGATGGGATCCCTTCATTGATTTAGCAAGCAAAATACAGATATAAGTAGCAAGCAAAACACAGATAACCAACGACATATCAAATAAAAGTAGCAAGCATAACATAGTTCTTAGGGGATAGGGTTCTCAACATGATATAACACGACAAAGATAAAAAGTTCACGGTACAACCAACGACATAATTAAGATAGAAATATATAAAAAGCCCTAACACCCTAGGGCAAGACAAGCTTCACGAGACCGGGCCTTCACCACCATCTTCACTGCGCCTCCTCTTCACTGCTCCTCTTCACTGCCGTCCTCGCCGAGGTAGTAGGGGAGGCTGTGCATACCGTTGCGGATGGGGAAGATGCTGTTGAAGTCTGTGAAGATGTTGTAGATGGTGAATGCGATGAACTCGCACCCACACCAAAACACCTTGCCGAGGAGGTAGTACGCATCAAATCTGTTGGTGAAGTTGGCGATAAGCCCTATCGGCGGAGTGCTGGAGTTTGGACGCACTTCCTCCAGTCGGAACATCACCGGCGAGCCCACCGGGAGGTGGGCGAAGCCCGCACCGAGGAACCACTGGGCAAACTCCTTTGCACCCCTCCAGCGTTAGAACGCCCACACGCGGAGCGTCGTCTCCATGACGACGCCGGCGAGATACCGTCTATCCGGCACGGTCGGTGGGGGCTCGAAGGTGGGGCTGTTGTACTGCATCCTCGCTCGCTTTGAGAGTGCTCTGGGTTTGGGTGAAGAAGAGAAGGGGTGTAGCGATCTGACCTCAAACGGTCAAATCTCTGTGCATAAGTGTCATCCCTGGATCGGTAATGCTGACACACACAGTACTTGAAGGATTTATAACAGAGTGCAATCACACACTTATTACATCGAATGTCTCAAAAGAGAACTTATTACAATAATATGGCTTAAGGCCATCTAAAAGATAACTGCGGAAGCATCGAAGGTAAATGAGTCCATCAACTCCAACGGCATAGCTGAGTGCACGACAACGACCTAGCGCACCTTACTCTTCGTCTGAAAAGTCTGCAACATGATATGTTGCAGCCCGAAACGGGTCAGCACATGGAATATGCTGGCAAAATAACATAGTAGAGCAATGAACAAAGTAAATGCTATCACTACATGCATATATGACTGGTGGAGGCTCTATGGTTAACATGATTTTGCGAAAAGCTAATTTTTCCCTACAACAAAGGAATATATTTTATTTAACTATCATGGTAGTTGATAAACATTGAGAATGGTAACCCCATCTCAATCCCAATTAAACAGTAATTAACAACCCAACAACATTAATTAAGAGTGATGAGATCAACATGATAATCCAAGAACCAGATACTCAAGATGTCCATAACCGGGGACACGGCTAACCATGATTAGTTTGTACACTCTGCAGAGGTTTGCGCACTTTTCCCCACAAGACTCGATCTCCTCCGTTGGATTTCTCGCACTACATGGTGTTTGAGAAACGGATGACCGAGACACAGTCTTTCAGAAGCATTAACTCTTTCGACGGGTAAACCGTACCACCTACATCCCCTACATCTGCTAGTTTACCACTGAAAGAGGTCACACAACCTACTCAACTATGCCAGAGCCCATAATGGCTTGTGGCTGCACACGGAAGTTTCTAGCTTGAATAATCTTATGATCCCCTTTGAGCCTGGGTGGCGAACCATAGGATGATCGCTACGGAACTGAAACTACGGTCAAAAGAACTTCGAACTCAAATCTTCTTGAATCCAAAATTTAAATTGTCAAAACCATGTTCAAATTGATTAACCAGAAAGAGGGGTTCGAGACGAAGATTTTGGCGTTGGTTTCACTGGATTTGGACGAACGGTTAAAAAGTTGCGAGGGTTTGAAGATCAGGGGCTAATCTGCGATAAAAATAATCGTGGATAAGTCCCTAGCGAAAATAAAAAAAAAAACCTAACGAACGAACGTTCGCTATCAGGTACAAACGGGTGAAAACGATCACTAGCAGAGACGTTCGGGTGAACGTTCGTTAATTAGCGAACCCTAAAAAAAACAAAACCGACCTATCGAAAAAAAAACAGAAAAGAAAACCGGGGCGACAGTTCGGCGGTCTTTACCGGTTCTTTAAAAAAACCGGCGGGTCGGCGGCGGCGGGATCCGGCGTTGGCTAGCGCGGGCGGCGCGAGATGCGGGGCGGCGGCGCTGCAGCGGGAGGAGGCAGCGGCGCGTGCGGCGGCGGCTGCGGCTGCTGCTGCTGGTGGCGGCGGCGGCGGTGTGTGGAGGAGAGGGGGGGTCGGGTCCCGGCCTTATAAAGGCGGGAGGGCGAGGCGGCGGCCCCGTCCGACTTGGAGGAGGGGTCGGGCGGCGCGGGGCGGGGCGTGCCCGGACTCCTCCGGAGTCCGGCGGTGACACGGCGCACGGCGCGGTGAAGGCGGTGGCGCCTGCGGGCCGGCCTGCTCGGCTGGGCTTCGGCCTAGTCGGGCGAGACTCTTTTTTTTTAATAAATAAATTCCGCCAAAGAAAAATCCTAATAAAATATAGATTTTTTTTCTAAAAATGCCAAAAACAATTTTCGCCGTCTAAATAAAATATTTAGAACGAAGTGAACATTTTTCTGGCCTAAAAATGAAATTTTGAAAAATGCATATTTTTTCTAATTCCAACAAAATAGCAATAAAATCCAAATAAAATTATTTATTTGATTTTAACATTTTCCTCCAATATTTCTTTTATTTTGGAGAAGTCATTTTATCTCCTCTCTTTTATTTTTGATATTGGAAATATTTTGGAGAGAAAAATTATTAAAACCAAAATGATCCTCTTTTCAAATTTGAGAAAAATTCAAATATGAAAATAAATGAAATCCCCAACTCTCTCCGTGGGTCCTTGAGTTGCTTAAGATTTCTAGGATCACAAACGAAATACAAATAAAATATGATATGCATATGATGACCTATGTATAACATTCCAAATTGAAAATTTGGGATGTTACAAGGGGGCGACGCAAATGGATGTGTGGAGAATAGGTGGAGGGGTGGGTGGTTTAAATAGGGAAGGGGAGTGGCACCGGCCGCGCTTTGGATTTGCTACGTTCAAACGAGCCGCGTCGATCGATATGCCACTTTAATTGCCAATATGTTTTAATTGCCACGAGTGGGTCAAAAAGGCGGAAACGATGCTCTACATTGAGGAGACACGCGTGCGAGAAGAGACGAACCAGCAGCAGCGACCGCCCTGCGTCCGTGGCGGCTCGCGTGCAGGAAAGAGGCTCGGTCAGCGCATCGTGGCGGCGGGCATCGGCGCATGCAGGCAGGCTAGTTACGTGCATGCATAGCAGGCTAGCTGGACATGTCGTGCATGCATAGCAGGCTTCTGTCGTGGCGGCGCGCGCAGGCCTTTCATGCAACGGCCCAACAGTCTAAAAAAACCACGGCCCAACGGGCGAACAGCGGCACCGTCCGACGCGGCCCCAATTGTCAGGTCCAACGGGTGACACAGTCCAGCACGGCCCCACTCGTCAGAGTTAACGGTCAAAGCACTGACCCGACGGCATCCATCGTTTGTGACCATTTCTGAGGGTTTCGGACAAGAGAGTGGGGGAAAAGTGAGCAAATATTAAGAGCGTGGGGATGAATGAGTGTGGCTAAGGAACCAGGGGCACAAATGTAGAAATCCCTATTTTTTACGTACAAATATATACGTATTTCGAAAATATAAAAAATCATGGGCCAACTTGTAATTTTTTCATATAACTCACTTTAGAATATGTTATATATAATATATGAACATATTTATAATGATAAAGTAGTATATATAATATTATATGGTAGTATATGAGACATGTGGGGTAACTACCCCTGGGTGGTAGAATAGATTTTCTCTCTCTATATATATGTGTGTGTGTGTGTGTACTGGCCTACCCGTGGGTTAAAGGGAAACACTTCCGAAAGACTTGTCTCGATCTTCCAGTTCATATATACACTAAGTGTGGGAGCTATAAAGAGAAGGTGACCGAGTCTTGTGGGAAACGTGCGCAAACCTCTGCAGAGAGTAAAATTAATCGATTAGCCGTGTCCACAGTTACGAACATCTTGAGCGTCTAGAAGTGGGAACGTCAAGAGATCTCATCACATTTAATTAATTGAATGGGTTTAATCAACTCTAGGTATAGATTGAGTTGGCGGCACCATCTCAATCATATGAAAATTTGTAGATATAGAATAATCTTTTGATAATAGGGCAAAACTAGCTTTATGCAAATTAAACTTAGAACCTTTCACCAGCCAAATTGCATGTACAAGTAGGGCTATTATACTCTCATATGGTGTGACTTGCCAGTAATATACTGATCTATATGATTGCAATTTATCATATTACAGATTTATCCGACGAAAGATTAAGGTAGGTAAGGTCACAGGTCCGTACTCAACATTTGCCAATGACGTTGGATGGACTCATTATACTTCTATGCTTGCGCAGAGTTTGCTTTATTCAGCCTTATGTCATATTTATGTAATAAATATTGTACTCCTAGACTTCCGATGTAATAAAGACATGCGCTTATTTCTGTTATTTCATCGAGTACTGTTCCATAATGTAAGACGTTTTTGCAGTTCAATTTAAACTGCAAAAACGTCCTACATTATAAGACGGAGGGAGTACTAGCAAGTCGAGATTCAGGAACTAGCACATTAAGCACAGAGACTTCGATCCTTATCGGGTCGGATCGCTACATGGGTCATTTGAGGGCCCGCCGGTCATTGTCCGCGGACGCTTCAGACGCATATAATCCCATGTTTTCCCTTTATTTCAATTTTTTTTTTTCAAAAAAAGTCCCCGTTTTCCCTCGAAAAATATATATAGCGCAAAGGAAAGGAGAGAGGCTATATGGCCCCACCATTTCCCACTGTCTCAAACCTCGGTTTCCGCGCATAAAGAAAAGGAGAGCTTTCCGCCGCCACGCAGCTCCACTCCACAGTCTCCATTCCGCTCCGCCACTCCCAAACCCCCCAAAACCCTCGTCGACCTCCCCAAATCACCACTCCCCTTCTCCCCAACCCCTCAGACCTAGGGTTCCTTCCGGCGAGCCCCCGCGCCAATGTCGAGCGGCGGCGACGATTACAAGCGCGAGGAGTCGGTGGCGCTCATTGTCATCGTCTCCCTCGCTGCGCTCTCGCTCCTCTCTCTCATCGCCGCCTTTGCCTACTACTGCTACATCACCCGCAAGGTCTCCCGCCGCCTCAACTCGCACCCACTCCCCAAGCGCTCCTCCTCCCCTCCCCCGCTGCCCCTGCCGGCTCCCGTGGTCCCGGCGCAGGGGAAGGAGAGCCCGTCCAGCAACTCCGCCAGCGACGGGGCCGCGGCTGGGGCGCTGGTGGTCGGCGCCGAGAGGGGCGTGCAGGTGTTCGGCTACAGGCAACTGCACGCGGCGACGGGCGGCTTCGGGCGGGCGCATATGGTGGGGCAGGGGAGCTTCGGGGCCGTCTACCGCGGGCTGCTCCCCGACGGGAGGAAGGTCGCGGTCAAGCTCATGGACCACCCCGGGAAGCAGGGCGAGGAGGAGTTTGAGATGGAGGTGAGCTGGTCTGGGCCGTAACGTTGTAGTAGTACGAATTGTGCATTTCGAGTACCTAGTGCTAATGGTAAATGCTGGTTCTTCAAGTGGGCATTCCACCACGGCCAAGTTTGTGCGGTCTGAATGGAGAAATCACGGTGTTTGCTGAGCGGAAATGGGGTCGCTGTGGGGTTTACTTTGGCTTGCCCTTTGTGAAAGACATTTATGAATCATATGGTGGTGAAGGACAGATGTTTTTGAGTTCAGATAGATTGTTGAGATTTTGGGTGTCATTTTTCTGGATGCTTTCAGACTTTCAGCTATTTGTTGGTTTCTTAGCTGTATTGGCTTCAAATCAGATCTTGTTTACGGAATCAAACCAGATATATGAAGAGCTTAGTCCGAAGGCTTGACTGCTTGTAGTCTTGACTATATGTCAGGTTGTAATATTTTGAATTTTAGCTAGAGGTTGGTGCTATTTGACTTACTAAATCCTTATCAACTAATTAGGTGTGTGGCTGGTAAATTTGGAAATTTGGTGATGTTTATTCTGATGTGATCTTTATGTAGGTTGAGCTGTTGAGTCGGCTTCGATCATCTTATTTGTTGGGCTTGATTGGCCATTGCTCAGAGGGTGGACACCGGCTACTGGTGTATGAGTTCATGGCCAATGGGTGTCTCCAGGAGCATCTTTACCCAAATGGAGGTATGGCCATCTTTATTACATCAAATATGTATGTGCTTGTCCATTTGATGTGCACAGATCATGAAAGGTGTTTAACATTGTTACTTAAGTCCCACAACATTGAAACACCAGAGTATGGGTCTTATTTGGGCGGGATCTATATCCCTAGTGTTAGTTTGCATTGGCTTTGGTTGGCATAATCTTCGAATTCTAAAGCTGTAGGGACCTAACTGAGTTCATTGGTTTAAGGATTAATACTGGCAGTATTAGGTTGGGAATGTTTTGTTGTGATGCATGTCCAGAACCCCGTGTACTAGTTGGAGGAGGAAAGAAATAGACAATTAGACGTAACAATTTTGTCTTCCTGTAGAAGCAAAGATTATATGTGACTACAAGGAGGGGAAGTTAGCATTAAACAACAAAAGGTGAATTGTCTAAGTTTGATTTATATGACTTTTCAGCATTTGACAAATGTTATGGGAAGTTGAATATTTTTATGTAAATAGTCCGCTTTACAACCTTCAACTCTTGCCGAAATTCACATTATTACCTTCAACTCTTAAATGGATTATTTTTAACCTCCAACTATCAAATCTATTCCTTTACAACCTTGGTCCAGTCTCAGGTGGTTTCGCCTTAATATGATGCCATGTAACAGACAACCTGGACAACTCATCCACGTCATCAGACTGCCATGTCAGCTAACTGCATAAAGAACTTATTCGCCTTGCTATTCAGGCTGCTATTTAGAGAAAAATAGGTATTTAATGCAATTTTCTGATGCGGCAGTCCACTGGTGTGGATAAGTAGTCCAGGTTGTCCTCCACATGGCATCTGAGTCAGCACGAAACCACCTGAGTCGGGACCGAGGTTGTGGAGTTCGCAGATTTCATCGTTAGGGGTTAAAAAAAGATTTAGGAGTTTAAGGTTGTAAAGTGAACCATTTTCAAAAAAAAGGTTGTAAAGTGAACTTCAGTAAGAGTTGAAGGTTGTAAAGTAGATTTTTTTTTCTATTTATATTATGACTAGAGGTTATGGCAATACTCCTTTAGTATCATTGTAATCGTTTGATGCTTGAATGTGTGGTAGAGATCATGGAAAGCATTTTTCACATAATGCTAATGTAGGATAAATTATTTACAGCTCCACCGAGCCTTTGTGAGGAATAGAGTTGGTACATTATCGGGGCTGTTTGGTTATCAGGAACACCAATCCATCATGGGTTGGTTGGTCTATCATGGTTGATCCCTCGAAATTGGTGGCATGACCTAATCACACATTTATAACTAAAGCTATGTAGTTAGATGTGGTAATGGATGGACCAACCATTCCATTCCTCAAGCCAAACAAGGGGCTAGGATTTTTTTTTTAGAAGACGATGGAAGCGTTTATTACCCCCGACTTCTGCATCATAGATGCATGCAGCCAAACTTATTTAAATGTTTATTACATCAAGAAAAATGATCTCAACCAAAAAGTTTGAGACCAAAAGATCCAGATAATAACTCAGCAAGCAAGACTACTCTATAAACTAAGAAATCTGTCACTGACACGTCATCCAAATCGGGACATAAGTTCCGTGGCAATCCATTCGAGCCACTTGGCGCCAACCTCTATCGAATCCTTGCACTGCTCCTTTTGTAATAATGCCCATGACCTCAACCAATTGGTGCATGAGAGTAGCACCTGCATACAAGAGAACTTCCTTTTTGTCAAAAAGAACATCATTCCTGCATAGCCAAATGGACCAAAATAATGCTGCGGCCCCCACAAAAATGAGTGGTTTTCATGACTTATCACCCCCCCCCCCTCCCCGGCGGCGCGCGGCAACCATGACCCAAAAATACGAGAAAACCACAAGGTGGTGTGATGTTTAAAAGGCGAACTACACGGCACAACATGCTACACTTAGCCAATGCACAATCAAAGAAAAGGTGTTGGATAATTTCCTGCAAAAGCTACAACGTGTGTCCGCCTGCCACTCACGCTTTATTAAATTATCCTTAGTAAGGACTACGCTTGTGCATAAATACCACAGGAACAGTTTAATTTTAAGAGGCAGTTTGAGACTCCATAACCGTTTTGATCTAAATCTGACTCGGTTATCCATTAAAGCCGAGTACATGGAGTGCACAGAAAACACTTCTGTGGTCTGAAGATCCCACCTAAACAAGTCTTGTCCCTGAGTTATTGAAGCTCCACTACTTTGAGGACGATCTCATTCCAATCAATTAAATGCTGTCCAATGAGTGCATGTCGAAAATCAACCAAAGTATTCTACACCCCGAATACAGCGTCTACCATGGCATCCTTATGACGGACAATATTAAATAATCTTGGGTACGTAGCTGATAAGGGCATGTCCCCGATCCATGTATGTTCCCATAAACGCACTGGTTCCCCATTCTCTACCTTAAACGATGCAAATTGCGAAAAAAACTTTCTTCACCTTCATTAGACTCTTCCAGAAGTGTGAGTCTGTTGACTTGGCTTCAACCGAAGTAAGTGGTTTGTGTCCCAAATATTTGTTTCGCAATAGCGATTGCCAAACACCGTCCTCAGTTAACAACTTGAATATCCATTTACTCAAAAGACACCTAGGATTGCATGATCAATTCACCATCCGGTTCCTCAAACCAAACAGTTCATAATACCTAACTGTCAAACCTAGATAATCATCTACTTCGAAGTTTCAGTCTGAAATAAAATCAATCGTATTTTCAAATTATGAAGAATAAGCACAAAGATATATCTAGTTCCCAACATACATGCTGTCATTTGATGCCCCAACCAATAAATCGTTGTTTCTGTCTCTAGGTTGTTGATTAATTGGTAAATGTAATGGATCTCAGCAAGGTTAGTAGGTACCTCACGAATTTGAGTATAGGTACAATGTTAGTAGTGTCACGCCTTCTGTAGTGCACACATAGCATTTATTCATGAGGTCCTATACCCCCCAGAAACTATTCATGATGCTTCTTAACTAAATTGGAGCCATTTACATGTTACAAGATGAGATCTAAGTGTACTATCTAATATCAATGCTATTGGCTTGGTATCGTTGTGAAAGAAAACATGCGTACCGTCTGCTGGTGTCAGTTTATTTATTAGTAGTAGAAGAGAGTAGGAACTACAGTACTAGTGAAACAAATAGGTTTCAAAGCCAACTTCTTTCTTCAAGATAAGAACTTGCTTGTCCTATCGTGTAGCTTGCATCTTTAATCAGGAAAGAATGGACCATGTCCTGAATAAAAAACCATTTCTTAGAAAATTGTGAAGTTGTTTATCTTGTGTTTGGTCTGGGACTGTTGCCATTCTGTCAAGTGAGCTTTCTAGTTTAGTCATCAAATCATTTAGCATTTTGTATATGGACTTTGTCGAGGTGCCTTTTGAAGGTAAATTAGCATTTTCAAAAGATATTTGTAAGTTTCTACATATGGCGTGTTATCAACTTAGGATAATTCTTGATATTATAATTTAGAAATATGCAAGGCGAAATGTACTACCAGTTACACACACAGATGCACCAGTCCCTGATTTGCCACTGAATACTTTCCTGTTCCTTCCTTGCCACCAGATTTATATTTTCTTCCCTCCATGCCAGCAATGGCCACCATGTTGCCCCCGTGCGATGGTACTTATTTATACACCCTATAACTCAAGGTCATAATGGTCAGATAGATGTCATAGAATAGAAGGGAGGAATGAAATGAAAACTGGTGGCTTGGAAGGAACAAAGGACTTGTCCATTGGTAATCAGGAGCTTGAGAGTTATTCGTGGCATAGGAGGATTTTTCTCTATCGTACGCTCTTGCTTTGTTAGTATGCGTTGGCACTCTTTTATGCATGCGTCTAGTTGGCAGTTTCTGAAATGTCATTTTTTGAGATTGATATGGAAATGTTAATGTAGTGGATAAAGTATTAATCGACACTATTCCTTAAGCCTGTTCTTATCGTCGACTGACAATGTTAAAGCTATCAATGTAGGTTCCTGTGGCGGCATCTCAAAATTGGACTGGCCGACACGAATGAGAATAGCTCTTGAAGCAGCAAAAGGTCTGGAGTATCTCCACGAGCGCGTTACTCCAGCTGTTATACACAGGGACTTCAAGAGCAGCAACATTCTCTTGGACAAGGACTTCCATGCAAGAGTCTCAGACTTCGGTTTGGCCAAGCTTGGGTCTGATAGAGCTGGTGGTCATGTGTCAACTCGAGTTTTAGGCACGCAGGGCTATGTCGCACCAGAGTAAGGCTAGATACCTTTGATTTGCTTCGGAAAAGAAATTACTTTGATTTGCAGTCCTTATGTTAACTTTTTTCTCTCTCAAGCATGCAAGTCCATCGTGCAAGAACTTAAATTTGATACTGACATGTGCAATCCCTTTTTCGTGTTTTACTC
Source organism: Thinopyrum elongatum (assembly GCA_011799875.1). Classification (NCBI taxonomy): domain Eukaryota; kingdom Viridiplantae; phylum Streptophyta; class Magnoliopsida; order Poales; family Poaceae; genus Thinopyrum; species Thinopyrum elongatum. Next base: position 154,687,705 of record CM022297.1, read on the forward strand.
GACCGACTATTATGTCTAATATTGTGCACCTGCTGGAAATCTGTAGATATGCATTAACTGGGCATTTGACAACCAAATCAGATGTGTACAGTTATGGGGTTGTGCTTCTGGAATTGCTTACTGGCAGGGTACCAGTTGATATGAAGAGGCTTCCTGGGGAAGGTGTTCTAGTTAACTGGGTAAGCAACCAAGCATAACATTAGCTGAAAAATTGAGTTTCTAATTGTTGTGGCCTTAATTTCAATTTTGTTTCTGCAATTTTGAAGCATAATGTTAATTGAATAATGTATAGAACTATAGATACTATAGTCTACATAAATAAAAGTGTATTCCTCTGAAAATATGTACATGCACTCTCATTATGTAATTTCAGCTGCGCTATGATTTTGATGTGCTTGTTAGTCACGACATCACTTTTCTTAATTTGGATCCATCTTCCTCTTATTGTTCTTGGTAGTAAAAGGTCATGGTTTCATGAATTTTTTGTCCATATCTGAACTTTGCACACCTAACCCTCCACTTGTTGCATTGATGCAGGCATTACCTATGCTCACTGATCGAGAAAAGGTTGTGCAGATCCTGGATCCATCACTGGAAGGTCAATATTCATTGAAAGATGCTGTTCAAGTGGCTGCTATCGCTGCCATGTGCGTTCAACCGGAGGCTGACTATAGGCCACTGATGGCCGATGTTGTCCAATCGTTGGTTCCACTTGTCAAGAATCGTTCCAGTTACAAACCGTGCAACCCAAATGCCCAAGCATCAAGGCCACTCGACTAGGAAACCGAGTGTGATGGCTATTTTTCTGGGATTTCTATCCAGAAACTAACAGTGGGCAGTGGTTGCTGAGATGATGCGATCTGTATGCTTCTTTATTACTGTACATGATATCTTCCACTTCTGGTGGCGTTCTCGTTCTGGAAGGTGCCTGGTAAGCAGGTAGGTTTATAATTTAAGCATGGATTCAGTCTGATGGTCCCGAAAACTAGTTTTGAGTTTGAAGGGAAGTTCTCAAGTCATGTGCCGGTAATGATGATGTTTGGTGGTGGAAAGTTCATCATTACGTCGCAGTGTTGTTATGGGCTGGCGAAATTTCCATGTGATGTTTATTTTTATTTTATTTTGGCTTGACAAGTGTGTTGGGTGTCTCGGAAGCATGTTACTCAATGTCTAAACTCCTAGGATAAGAACACTGATCTCGGTGATGACGCGTAGTAGTGCTTCCGCTGTTTTCTGTATGTGTAATGTATAGTACGTTTCTGTTTCTGGAACTCATACCGTTGAGCTGTTATATTCTGGGACATCCCTCTGCGCCGGCCGACCGGCGCAGGTGCTAGATCGGTGGGCGAGTTGTCAGATCAAAAGCACATCAACGCCTAGGATCGCTCGTTCCTCCTCATCCACCTCTCTACAACACATGGCCCACGAGCGAGGAGAGAAAACTACCCACATGCCTCCTGCCGTGTAGATGCTTGTTGACGGTGCTGCTCGCCCCTCTCTGTGAAGCACTATGGTCGTGGCCTTGTGGGGCTCGTCCTTGGAGCCCATGGGACTCCAGCATCACTCTGTGGTGGCTGGTTTGCAGCACCGTGGTGGCCGGTTTGCAGCACCGGCGTCGAGTTTGCACCATCGTCGGCTTGTGTGTTTCAGATTCGTTGATATCGCTTCCAACATCAGTGGCCCGAGTTTCCAGCATCGCTGGCCTATGTTCCAACATCGATGACCTAGGCTTCCAGCATTGCTAACCTAGGGTTCTAGCTTCCAGCATGCGGTAGTCAGCCGGTTCCAGCACATGTTTGTCGCGGTTGCAACTCGCCCCGCTGCTGGTTCCAGCATCCTGTGTTGCCGGTCGTAGTACTCCCTGTTGCAAGTTCCAGCATCACAGAGACACGGTGATGAGGACATCAATACCATTGTTACACCCACAGCATCTGCTGCTATACATACTGGATCAATTACTAGAGCTCGCGCACGTCAAATTAAATTACCAGGTATTTCCATTTCTTGGTAACGATTCTAATGTTCATGAGAATATGATGCTGCCTAAATTAGATACATTTGTTTTGCTTACAAATGAAGGGCCTAACTTGGACAAGAAGGATGAACATTGGAGCAAGATCAAGCATGGAGATGATGGTATGCGCAAGGGGAACAAGAACGGAGTTCAAGTGATGATATCAGGACTTTGAAGCCACCATAATGAGTGCATGAAGGCTTGGATGAAATATACAAGATGCCACTTCATAAATTTCGTCCAGATGCTATTATAGGTGCTGCGTCACCTTATTATTGAGCCACGCACATGTAATTTCGAAATACTTCAGTATAGACTGTTTTAGAGTCCGTATGTGTGGGGAAACAGAGTTAGGGTTGGTTTCGGACTCCTCCTTCAAGGGGTCACGAAATTCCCCCGTATTCCTCCATATATATACATCCCTTATGGCGATGTCTAGACTTTGGGTTTTGTTTAGATTAAAGTTCGTCATAGCTGCAACTTCGCGTACTTCGTTTGTTTTCAACGACCAGACCAAGACGTCACAGAACCCCACCTTGATCAATAAAGATTTCCTCTTATATTCGTAATATCCAGATTGTAATCTCAGTTTCTTGCTTGTTCTTCGTTTGCTTGCAGGAAATAGACCATTGTGGTCAGGTTGTTCGTGCTCCGGCGTGGTCAATAACCTCTCGGAGTTGGTTTAACGATTGCTAAGGCGTGACGTCGTCGCACGTTCGTAGTCGGATCGTCAAAGTCTACTCCTCCGAAAACGATAATCACCATCTCATCGAAAGATGGGACACCTTTGCTTCTATCAAGTGGTATCAGATTTACAGGTTGCTCGGTGAGATTTTACCAGTTTTTCGTAGTTAGATCGCATCTGTCTTCATACCTACAGTCCACGAAAAAGCCACAAAAAAATTGTCAGGGTTAGTTCATCATATCCGAACCAGTCTGAGCCATTGCATAATCTTTTCAGTGTTTTGCATTGTTGAATTTACGGTTGCATCGTCGTGTCAAGTTGCTGGTCTTTGGGTCTAGTCATTTAGAGTTTCGAGTTCTGATCACAGGTTGTCACGCCGCCGCCGCACCATCTTCACCGCTGCTATATACCACCGCCACACCAGATACATCACCGCTGCCATATACCACCACCACACCTGATACATCACCGCTGCCATATACCACCACATATCCGCCACCAATTCGAGTCCACATATACCACATATCCGCCACCAATCCGAGTCCACATATACCACATATCCGCCACCAATCCGAGTCCATCTCATATTCGGGTTTGCTTTCGAGATCCATCCGTTTTCAGATTCGTGTTTACTTGTTTGAGTAGGTTTCGGATTTCATCAATCTTTCTTTGTCCGTAGAAGAGGGGCGATTCCAAAAAGTCTGAAGACCCGAGCAGTTTTTAGGCCTAAATTTCGGCGGTCGAAAATATTTTTTGCCTATCCTATTTTTAGGCCTTGGGGAGTGTTTTGAGACACTCGCCATTATAGTGAATTTTTATCGCATTTTTTGGTCGTCGCTGGCCTGATTTTCGAAAAAAATTCAAAAAAAATTCGTGCCTATCCTGTTATTTCGACTTGGGAAGAGTTTTGAGACACTCGCCATTATAGTAATTTTCTGAAAAAAAAGCGCAAAAAAAGAGATTTTTTTTCCAGTGTGTGCTTTTCCCTTGTTTACGTGCCGCGCCGTGATTTTGTTAGTGTTCTAGACTCGCGTCTCTAGCACGGTCCAGCCTAGGACCAGCACAGTACCGTCGTTGAGCGTTTATTCAACTTTGCATCTCTGAATTGATTATTGCTGACTTTTTTGCTACCATATAAGCCATCCTAGCTTCACATACATATACGTCGTGCGTTTGACTCTACCTGGTAATCGCTTTATCCAAGCTTTCAGAGTTTTGACTACAACGGTTGCCGATCACCGCCTGTTGCTGGGTAAGAACTGGTAAGAATTTGAGATTTGCTTGACGGATTTGTGGCACACCAACACTACCACTTCCTAGTAGTCTGTAGGATCATATTCTTGTGTGTTTCTATTGCTGCTAACCATGACAGGATCACAAGTCGACGAGACTGACTGGGAGAACATGACGAACAAGGCGTTACATGATAAATTTCAGCAAATAATGAGTGGACAGGTGCAAGATGTGCTGAACAGATTTGAAGAGGCCATGGAGAGGATAGATGGCATTGAGAAGACGTTCGAAACAAAGCTAGATGACAAGTTTAATGAACTACTCGTGCGTCTTTCACAACCTCCACCGGTTGTGTCGGCGTACGACACCTATGGGACCGCGGGGATCCCTTCTACGGTTCGGCAGAGGGGAGAGGCATGCACAAAGAGCAGAACCAACGAACAGCGCGAGGAAATTTTTACCCAGGTTCGGGCCGCTAATCAGCGTAAAACCCTATTCCTGCCTTAGTTTATTGTTTGGATGTTCGTCCCAGTTCCAGGAGCGCTTGCGATGAACAGTACGTTCAAGCAGCAGCTACACATGCAGAATGGGCCGAGAGTGTTCTCCCCCTGTAGCAGTTGCCTTGGGCCTCCTTTTATATGCTCAAAGGGGTCTCCACAGTGGCAAAATGTAAAGTAGCTACAGGGTAATCATACCTAACCACTGACGGTTTAGGACAAATGCATTTAATGCACCGTGAGGTGTCCGTTTAGGTGTCCTCATTTCTTGGGGATGGAAAAAGGGATGTCCCATCAGCACCGCTTAAGCTCTCCTCCACTGGTACCCTGCCACGCATCCAGGAATGGGCCCAGGATGCCAGGCTGATTGCTGCGCTGAAGCGGTGGAACAGTGGTAGAATCTTGCCGTGACGCAAATCTTGCCGGGCCCAAGTCTTGCCGGGTTTCGTGAGTCACCCCGGCAAGATCTTGCCGGGGCCTTGGGCTTCGGCCTTCAGCTCTTATTAACTCCTGATCCTTTGATTCTTAATCTGAGCGTCCCCTTGACAATCTTGCACTAATCTCCAATTATTCCCCCGGCAAGCCTTGCCGCGGGTTTGGCTACAACTGCCCGTGCACAAGTATGGGGTACTAAAATCCCAACACTTAGTACACCGACAGGTTGCACCTGTCGCACCTCTGCAGCAACAACAACGACATCATCATCATCATCATCATCAACAACAACAAGTGGGACGAGCCATGCGCGTTCCTCTTGAGCCCAACCAAACTTCTGGTGGGACGAGCCATGCGCGTTCCTCTTGAGCCCGGCCAAACTTCTGGTGCCGCTGCACCCACTGTTGATGCTTCTGTGGCTCCTGCTCATGCTGCTGTCGAGGAGGAGGACGATTACGAGGATGAGGTTGATTAAAATCAGAACTACATGCAACCACCAACACCACCACCAGGTCGTCCACATGCAAATAATCGCAATGGTAGGGCTGCACCACCCCCTCAGGTACGAGATCATGACCATCTTCCTAAACTAAAATTGAATATTTTGCCATTTGAGGGTAGATACATTCCTGATGTTTATCTTACTTGAGAGTTAGAAACTGAACAACGTTTTACATGCTTACAATATCCCGAGGATAGACGTGTTGCTGCTGCTGTTTGTGTATTCACTAGTTTTGCATGTGTTTGGTGGTCTGGACATTGTAGATTATATCAGGATAATATCCCAACTACTTGGGCTGCTTTGAAAAATGCTATGCCTACTCGTTGGGTTCTACCATATTATCGACGTGAATTACTTAAAAAATTGCAGCGTTTAAGACAAGGAAAAAATTCTGTAGAAGAATATTAACAGGAATTACAAACTGGCATGATTCGATGTGGTATTGCTGAGGATAATGAAGCTATGCTTGCACGTTTCATGGGTGGGGTAAATAGAGAGATTCAGATTATCTTAGAGTATAAGGAATATAACAATACCATTCGTTTATTCCATCTTGCTTGCAAAGCTAAACGTGGAGTGCAGGATCAACAGGCATTGACGCGAACTAATTTTTTTCTGCAGGTTGACCTTCATCATGGACACTGCGTATATCATCTACTTCTACACGTCCGGCTGCACCACCGCCTCCTTCAACCGTGACCTCTAACCGTGATAAAGGCAAATAGGCACCACCACCATCCACCAAGAGTACACCTTCCGGTCCTGCACAGAGCTCTTCTTCATCCATGGCATCAACAAGACAAACACATGATGTTATATGCCGTCGTTGCATTGGTCATGGTCACTATGCGAGAAATGCCCATCTCAGCGTGTGATGATTGTTACTGAGGATGGTGGGTATGAGTCCGCTAGTGATTATGACGAGGAGAATCTGACTCTTATTGCGAGTGAAGAGCAAGGTGGAGATGATTCTGAACAAGAGACGCAATACATGGCTGTTGAAGACGCTGACATGTATGAAAGTTTAGTTGCTCAACGTGTTTTGAGTGTGCAGGTCACACAAGGTGAGCAAAATCAGAGGCACAATTTGTTTCATACAAAGGGCGTTGTGACAGAACATTCCGTTCGTGTCATCATAGATGGAGGAAGTTGCAACAATTTGGCTAGCATGGAGATGGTGGAGAAGCTGTCTCTCACCACAAGACCACATCCACATCCTTACTACATCAAATGGTTCAACAACAGCGACAAGGTTAAGGTAACACGTACTGTTCGTGTGCATTTTAGTATAGCTACATATGTTGATTATGTTGATTGTGATGTGGTATCCATGCAAGCATGTTCCTTATTATTTGGTAGACCATGGCAATTCGACAAAAAATCTATACACCATGGTAGAAACAATCAGTATACTCTTGTTCATAAGCATAAACATATTACTTTGCTTCCTATGTCTCCTGATTTCATTTTGAAAGATGATATTAATAGAGCTAGTAAAGCAAAACATGAGCAAAATAAGAGTGAAAATCAGATTGTGAAAAAAGAATTTGAGCATCAAATGAAGCCTAATAATAAACCATCTAGTGTTACTTCTGAAATTAAATTGAAAAGTGGATGTTTACTTGCCACCAAATCTGATATTGATGATCTAGATTTCAGCAAATCTGTTTGCTATGCTTTTGTGTGCAAAGAGGCACTATTTTCATTCGAGAACGTGCCTTCCTCTTTGCCTCCTGCTGTCACTAATATTTTGCAGGAGTTCGCTGACGTCTTTGGAGGAACACTTGGAACATTTACGTGCTATTTTTATTGCTTTACGTGATGCACTTTTGTTTGGTAACCTTGGGAAGTGCAGCTTTTGCACCGACTGAGTATCTTTTCTTGCCTATGTTGTTACTCCGCAGGGAATTAAGTTGATAAAGCCAAGATTGAAGCTATTGAGAGTTGGCCGCAGCCCAAAACGGTCACACAAGTGAGGAGTTTTCTTGGACTCGCTGGTTTCTATAGGCGTTTTATGAGGGATTTCAGCACCATAGGTGCACCTCTCAATGAGCTTACAAAGAAGGATGTGACATGAAGAAGCCTTCACAGTATTGAAAGGTAAGTTGACACATGCTCCTTTACTCCAACTTCCTGATTTTAATAAGACTTTTGAGCTTGAATGTGATGCTAGTGGAATTGGATTAGGAGGTGTGTTATTACAAGATGGTAAACCTGTTGCATACTTTTCTGAAAAATTGAGTGGGCCTAGTCTGAATTATTCTACTTATGATAAGGAATTATATACTCTTGTTCGGACTTTGGAAACATGGCAACATTATTTATGGCCCTACTTATGATAAGGAATTATATACTCTTGTTCGGACTTTGGAAACATGGCAACATTATTTATGGCCCAAAGAATTTGTTGTACATTCTGATCATGAATCTTTGAAGCACATTAAAAGTCAAGCAAAACTAAACCGTAGACATGCTAAATGGGTTGAATTCATTGAGATTTTCCCTTATGTCATTAAACACAAGAAGCGCAAAGAAAATGTTATTGCTGATGCATTGTCTCGTTGTTATACTATGCTTTCACAACTTGATTTTAAAATATTTGGTTTGGAGACCATCAAAGATCAATATGTGCATGATGCTGAATTTAAAGATGTGTTGCAGAATTATAAAGAAGGGAGAACATGGAACAAGTTCGTCATTAATGATCGATTTGTGTTCCGTGCTAACAAACTATGCATTCCAGTTAGCTCCGTTCATCTTTTGTTGTTGCAGGAGGCGCATGGAGGAGGATGTTGAGAGTTTTGCTGCTCGCTACACTACATGTCAAAAAGCTAAGTCATGACTCAATCCTCATGGTTTATATATGTCTTTGCCTGTACCTAGTGTTCCTCGGGACGATATATCTATGGACTTTATTTTAGGTTTACCACGAACAAAGAAGAGGAGGGATAGCATATTTGTTGTCGTGGATAGATTTTAAAAAATGGTACACTTTATACCATGTCATAAAAGCGATGATGCTGCTAATATTGCTTATTTGTTCTTTCGTGAAATTATTTGCTTACATGGTGTGCCAAATACAATTGTTTCAGATCGTGATACTAAATTTCTTAGCCACTTTTGGAGATGTTTATGGGCTAAGTTGGGGACTAAACTGCTTTTTAGTACTATATGTCACCCTCAAACTGATGGACAAACTGAAGTAGTCAATAGAACTTTGTCTACTATGCTTAGGGCTGTTTTGAAGAATAACAGGAAAATATGGGAAGAATGCTTGTCTCATATTGAATTTGCTTATAATCGTTCGCTGCATTCTACTACTAAGATGTGCCCTTTTGAAATTGTGTATGGTTTTCTACCTTGTGCACCTATTAATTTGTTGCCTCTTCCATCTTCGGAGAAGGTTAATTTTGATGCTAAACAACATGCTGAATTGATCTTAAAAATGCATGAGTTAACTAAGGAAAACATTGAGCGTGTGAATGCTAAATATAAACTTGCTGTAGATAAGGGTAGAAAACATGTTGTCTTTGCACCTAGAGATCTTGTTTGGTTACATTTGCGTAAGGCTAGGTTTCCTGATTTGCATAAATCAAAGCTAATGCCATGGGCCGATGGTCCTTTTAAGGTGTTACAGAAAATAAATGATAATGCATATAAACTTGAGCTACCTGCAGATTTTGGGGTTAGTCCCACTTTTAATATTGCAGATTTGAAGCCTTATTTGGGTGAGGAAGATGAGCTTCCGTCAAGGATGATTTCATTTCAAGAAGGGGAGGATGATGAGGACATCAATACCATTATTACACCCACAACCCTGCTGCTATACATACTGGACCAATCACTAGAGCTCGCGCACGCCAATTAATTACCAGGTACTTTCATTTTTTGACAACGATTCTAATGTTCATGAGAATATGATGCTGCCTAAATTGGATACATTTGTTTTGCTTACAAATGAAGGGCCTAACTTGGACAAGAAGGATGAGCATTGGAGCAAGATCAAATATGGAGCAAGTGGAACAAGAACGGAGTTTCAAGTGATGATTTGAGGACTTTGAAGCCACCATAATGAGTGCATGAATGCTTGGACGAAATATACAAGATGCCACTTCATAAATTATGTCCAGAGACTATTATAGGTACTGCGTCACCTTATTATTGGGCCACGCCCATGTAATTTCGAAATACTTCAGTATACGCTGTTTTTAGAGTCCGTATGTGTGGGAAAACAGAGTTAGGGTTGGTTTCGGACCCCTCCTCCAAGGGGTCACGAAATTCCTCGGTATTCCTCTATATATACAGCCCTTAGTGCGACGTTTAGACTTTGGGTTTTGTTTAGATTAAAGTTCGCCATAGCTGCAACTTCGCGTACTTCGTTTGTGTTCAACGACCAGACCAAGACGTCACAGAACCCCACCTTGATCAATAAAGCTTTCTTCTTATATTCACAATATCCAGATTGCGATCTCAGTTTCTTGCTTGTTCTTCGTTTGCTTGCAGGAAACAGACCCTCGTGGTCAGGTTGATCGTGCTCCGGTGTGGTCAATAACCTCTCGGAGTTGGTTTAGTGATTGCTAAGGCGCGACGTCGTCGCACGTTCGTAGTCGGATCGTCAAAGTCTACTCCTCCGAAAACGATAATCACCATCTCATCGAAAGAAGGGACACCTTTGCTTCTATCACACGGTCCTAGCATCCACATCTACCGGTCGTAACATGTTTACTGTGGTCGCAACACACCCCGCTGCTGGTTTCAGTATCCCGTGCTGCTGGTCGCAATACTCCCTGTTGCAAGTTCCAGCATCGCAGAGACACGGTCCTAGCATCCACATCTGCCGGTCGTAACGTTGTTGGGTGCCGGTCCCAGCTTCACCGTCAGCTAATCACAACGGTGGTGAGGAGAGGGAGGGGCTGCGGTGTGGTCGTGAGGGCGACAACAATCAAGCGCACGCGTAGCATCGTCTGGGCGAGCTAGTAGCCATGGCCTTGCATGCTCGGTGCTGCCCTACTCGTGCGCGGCCGGGGCAGATTGCGGCGACGCAGCTGCTCGCAACCCTGTGGCGCACACAAAAACCTCGCTGCGCTACTCAAACGAGCGGGATGGATGGGAAATGAGCTTCGTCGTCAGAGAGAGATGGAGAAGGGGGAGAGGCTCTAGAGAGAAACCTGTGAAGGAGGTCACTTGGCAGTTGGATAAGGCTGGAACGCTACCGCTTCAAACACGCGGCCGATGTGGGACGCATGTTGCCGGCGTGTGCGACGGGCGCATGGCTCGGGGCCGGTTGGCTGATTTCAGTTGTTTCCCTATATACTGCAATATTCCTCCGTTCCATAATGTAGTGCGTATTGATTTTTTTTTTGACAAATCAAACTCTGATCAAGTTTATAGAAAATACCAAATACATAAAAATATGAAACTATACCTTATGCTGAATCTAATGATATATGTTTGGCATTCTAGATGTAAATGTTTTTCTTCACAAACTTGATCAAAGTTTGTCAGGTTAGACTTTTCAAAAATCTATATGCACTATATTATGGAACGGAGAGAGTAGTTGTCATTATCACGTCTGACTGACTACTCAGTGCTCTTTAAGCTTCCAAGTCAATCTGGTTCAGAGGAACTTTAATTTCTATCATGTACTGTGTGATAAGAAAAAAAGTGCTTCTAAAAGGCATCATGATGTTTCTGTTTAGGTGTATTCCAAGTTCCCGACACCAATCTATTTCTTGTGTTGTTGCAACGACCTGTAAGTTGGGGACTTATTTATGCGGTCTTTCGCCTTTTTGACGGGAGGTTCACATGATTAATGTGTTGATCATCTAACTGGTTGACGAACAGATACTTGCAGTTCAGCCTAAAACTAGTATAACAGGAACAACAACGAACGGTTGGTGAGTGTTCTGACCGGTGAAGAACAGCAACGAACGGCTGGTCAGTGCTCTGACCGGTGAAACCTGAATAATTATTCCGGAGGAATATGCAGCGCCGATGTAGACTTAAGTTGCCAACACGGCTCGTACATCAGTTGCGTGCAACAGTGTCACAAACAGAGGTTGATGCTAGAGCTTAGCCGGCCGGATAGAGTTGAATGCGGAATCCTTTGCCCATTTTCAAGATTGTCAGGAACCCTTTTATATTCTTCAGAGAAAACACGTGTTAGAAACAACGACCCTCGATTTTATCCTCCATATAGCGGGGTTAATGAAACAGAGTACTCATGACACCTTACACTTGGATTGCCGTTTTGCTGCGAGTTACAAACGTAATAGAGACATCTGTAAAAATTAGCAGGTGCGGCTGGGAGGACTCCTTGGTTGGTCGTTTAGATCCGAGAAAACAGGGCAGTTCTGTGCCTTCCTCTGGAAAAAATAAGGATGCTGATAACGCCCACACGTGTGGTGGGAGCAACATCCGTCCACACACTCTATAACACACATATTGCGTCACGTTATCGCATGCATGCATGTGAGAATTTTTTTAGATTTCCAGTTTTAAAATATTTTATCTCTTGAATGAAAAATCCGATTGAAAATCCGTTTTCACCATTAAATCCATCGTGACGAGATTTCGAAACTAGATCTCATATCAATATGTTTCGACGACTTTTTTTTGGGTTAAAAGTTGCCATGTCTATTGCACATGAATTGCCATGGTGTTTACACTGAAGTTGTCATGATATGTTTCAGCTATTTTTTCTTCTACCTTTTAAAAGTAATTTTGACATATTATAAAACGGGGAATTAAGAAACTAGACTTGCCATGAACCATAAACTAAAATTGCCATGATACATGCACTTAAAATTGTCATGGTTCATACAAAAAATAATTTTCATGGTCAAAGTACTGGAATTGCCATGGTCAAAATACTAAAATTGCCATGATCTATAAACTAAAATTGCCACATGGCAACTTTAGTGTAAACACTATGACAACTACAGTGTAAACATCATGGCAACTTTTCGTAAAAAAAAAATTTCGTCGAAACATATCAACATGGGATCTATTTTTGAAGATCTCGTCGAGACGGATTTAATGGTGAAAACAGATTTTTATTTAGACTTTTTAATTAGGAGATAAAACATTTTTAAGCCGAAAACCAAAAAGATTCTCGCTGATGTCATCTATTTTGACGTGGCAAAATGAATGGTAATGGAGGCATTTGGGCCATGTTGCTTCGTGCCACACGTATGGGCGTTATCATTTGGGAAAAATAAACACACCTTTCACCCTCCGTTTCTTTTCCACCCGGATTATACGCGTGCCCAGTTTGATACACGCGGAAACAATTACACGCGTAAAATAAATACATCTGCGAAGTGGCAATCCAAGCGGGCCCTTAACATACTTTAGTCCAGGAAAAAAAAACAGAGGCTATTGTTGTGGATCATAGTTTGTAATGTTAGCATGTTTTCATTTCCGTCTAACCTTTACAACGTCAGGCGTTTATCCTTCTTGTTCTCAAAGCAGCCTCTCACTCTGCTTTATATTATAAAGCCACTCGGTCCAAAAAGGGTATATGGTGTCGAGGAAATCCTCAAAAGCTGACCAGAAAAAAAGACGGCACAACAAAAAAGGCGCAAGAGTGCATTACCAAACGCTGTTAGAGTGCCGTCGAGGAGAAGCGCATGTGATTCACCGCCACAACCGATAACCACTCACACTCATTGACGACACCCTCAACAAGATAACGACTCCATATGTCGTCGCTGCTGCATTTGCCGAAGGTTTTCACCCAGAGTGCCAACGGTGAGGGAAAGGACCAAGACGGCGCCCCAAAGGAATGTGACACCCGCATGCATCACCACCACCGGCTTCAAAGACGCAAAGCTTTCGTCCGGCCCCTCCACCCATCGCGTCGGAGGGTAGCAGTGCTAGGATGCTAGGCCAGCCGTTATCCCGAAGCGTTATTTTTTTCTTCGCGACCAATCAAAGAGGGCCAGCCATTATCCCTTTAGTTACATCTTTACTTGCAGTTGGTCAGGTGTCTTGTTAGCTAATAACCGAAGCACCCCCAGACGATACAAGTGCTATGATGGCCAGCGTTGTTGATCCGGTGTGAAGTATGGAATCCTAGTGTTCCATTTCAAAAATTAAAATAACAGTGGACGTTTGATGATAAATCAATCTCATACCATCAAATTACTATTTGACCAATCATTCCCTCCCAGAGAGACCTCAAACCTTAGAAAGATATAAGCTCAAAAGGTATCTGAATATTCCTTCTTTCTCTGGTAGCCGTGTAGGAAGCAAAAGCAAGCACACACCGAGCTGAAGTGGGCCAGCTACGAGGGAACATGGGTTCTGGCCCGTACTCTCAGTTGCTTCTTTTAACAATTTTGTATATGTATCCCTAAAAAAACAATTTTGTATATGTGTCTCAATTTATTTATTTTTGGATATTGGCTAAATCCAGATCTCGTCTCTGACCAGCACATGCTGCACATGCATGACAACCTCGGGCGCCGGCCCGATTGCTCTCAGTGATGGCCATCGACGGTACGATTTGGTCGATCAAAGAATTAAGAATGTACCGCTCTCAAGCCTCATCAACGCAGCAAGAGAAGATCAACACTTAGAAATGTTAGGCAGTATACTGTGTTTAATTTAACAAATACCCCCTCTGGCTCTGGATCTTTCTATGGCTCACCCTGAAGCCTAAAGTGGTGGGAATGTACCTCCTCTCCCTCCTCACCGCCTCCGGGTAAAGCCCGTGCGGTGCTGGCAGCGGTGGGGCATGTTAGCAGTGGCGGGAGGTCTGCGGCGGGCGACCCTGAGAGCCTTGCCCGCCATTGATGGCCTTTTTCCCGCCCGTCACTTCTAGTCATTCCTGTAGAAGTGTGCGTACTTGTCGCCCCATCGGTCTGTTGCGAGCTCGGGGTCGGACGGCCACCACAGGGCCATGGCGTCATCGTCGTCCCTCGGTCTGTTGCGAGCTCGGGGCGAGGCGGCCGCCTCCGGGCCACGACATCCTCGTTGTAGCTTGGTCTGTTGCGAGCTTTGAGCGAGGTTGCCGCCGCAGGGCCATGACGTCCTCGTCGTACCTTAGTATGTGTATGTTGTGAGCTCAGGGCGAGGCGGCCGACGCAGTGCCACGACGTCCTCGTCGTCCCTCGGTCTGTTGCTAGCCCGGGGTGAGGCGGCCGTCGCAGGGATACGGCGTCCTCGTCGTCCCTCGATCTGTCCTGAGCTTGGGGCGAGGCGCCAGCTATAGGGCCGCGACATTAGCGACTGATTCTACTGATTGGGTCGGGAGCGATGCTTAGTAGTTCCCGTGCTCGTGTTCGGATCGATCTCCTGGCCATTGCAGATACAAGCGAAGGAAGGAAACATGCGGAAGAAAAATCAAGAAACCCTCGATAGGACGAAAGTGTACCGCGGGTTGGTTCTAAGAAAGGCTATGGACTTTTCTGCAAAACATACGTGGTGGAACAGACCAGATGAGGCGTTCGAAACTAATAAAATTATTTAAGCGAGACGAAACTAAGAATATCACCTTGCTTTATATCTAGGTAATAGATATAGATATCATTATTCACATTATTTATCTTGCGGACGTCCTCGCAAAACAAAGAAGATCTCGCGGACATGGCAGTGGTCAACACACCACACTAGCTGGTCAGAGTAATTCTAGGCTCCATATAACCTCCAATACAATCATGTATGATAGAATTAGAACCCAAGTTTCCCTCAAAAAATAGAACTCAAATATGCACTTTTAGTATATGATTAACCTAGCATTTAATATTTTTTTTAAAATTGTAAATCCCGAGCAGAGCCGCTGCTAAACAAAAACATGACATAACAGGGCGATGCAAAAAAAAAAGCACCGATTGTTTCTCTTTTTTTTTGTGGGAAAAAGGAAGATTCTCATTCCTCAAGGTGGCTTCTCAGCCATGGCCAAGTTTACAACAGAGTCTATCCCCGAATGGAACCAAACAGCGGTTCAGGGAGTTCTATGGCCATACGCGGCAAGTTCATGACTAGACTTATTTTGCGAACGACAACAAAGAATAAAAGAGATCTCCCGTCCTGCAGGTGCCGCCAGCCTTCTAATCTCCTCAATGGTGCTACGGTGCACCGAGCGGTCCTCTGAATGTGATGTGATCATAGCCACCGCCTCGACGCAGTCCATCTCTACCATGATTGGCAACTCTGTCCGATGCAGGGCTAACTACAGCCCCTCCTTGCATGCCGCTAGCTCTGCTGCAAGTGCATTATCGCATGCACGAATTTCCCTGCATGCACTATATATTATCTCCCCCCTCTCATCCCGAAGGATCATGCCTCCTCCTGCTGAGCCCAATGCCGGGACAAAGCTACCATCTGTGTTGAGCTTCGTTCGCCCCGGCGCCGGTGCGGTCTACCTCCTCTCCTCCTTGGGCGCGGCCTGAACATAAGGACGTGACCGCGGAGCAGTCACTACCATCTTTCCTTTCATCATATCACCGCAGGGGTGCTGCTGGAGGCATAAGCAACGAATTGACGTACCCCTGCAGTAAACACTGTGAAGCTTCAGTGGGAGGTGGCTTCTTCTCGTGCGTGATTTCATTGCGAACATGCCAAATCCTCCACATGGTCATGAGCACAATCATTCGCGTTTCCACATCGAGTGGCTCCAGCATGATGAAGAGCCACTCTGGTCCAGGGTTAACAACGTCCTCAACCCTTGGAATGCGCCAGTCTTTGGCCATGGCATGCCACAGCTCCTTCGCCAATGGGCACCTACAGAGTGCATGGAAACCATCCTCGCGTTCCACACCAGATAAAGAACATATGTCAGACACCTCAAGGTAGCGAGAAAACTTGTTTGCCCAAGTAGCAAGTGAATTTGTGACAATCCTCCATGCAAACACGCGTACCTTTGGGGGAGCAACCCCCATATGGTCTTATAGATGGCGCGACGACCATCCGGTGCCCTGCTCATGGCAGTAGCCTATGGACGCTCGCACTCGTACATGGCAAACCGGTAGGCGGACCGAACGGTGAAGATACCGTTCTTCTCTTGCGCCCATGCAATGATGTCGTCGGTGACGCGGGGCAATGTGCAAATGATGGAGATCACATCGACGTCTGCTGGCAGGAAGTAGCGACGGAGCAAGTCCATGCGCCAGGACCCGTTCGCCCCCAGGAGCTCGGACACCCTCCTTAGTCGGCAATTACCCTACTAGGTGATGGGTTGGCACGATGGTTCTCTGGGCACCCATCGATCGCGCCAAATATGAATATTCCGGCTGTCCCCAACACACCACACGATGCCCTTCTTCAGGAGCTCAAGGCCATACTCTATGGCTTGCCACATAGGAGAGGCATTTTCGGAGAAGACCGTGTCTTTCAGGCGGCCATCATTGTAATATTGAGCTTTTAGAACCTGCGCACATAAACTGTTAGGTTTCGATAGCAGGTGCCATGCCTGTCTCGCAAGGAGAGCCTGGTTAAAAATACAGAAATCTCTGAATTCCAGATCTCCTTTTGTTTTGTGTGCTAAGATTTTCGGCGATGCAACCAGTGTGTCTTCCTCTTCCCTTCAGATGAGCACCACTAGAAGTTTCGAACCATTTGGTTCAGGTCATCACAAACAAGCATTGGTAGCTTGAAGACAACCATAACATATGTTGGGATGGCTTGGGTAACAACTTTTATCATCGTTTCCTTGCCTGCAAGTGAGAGAGTGTCCCCCTACGCTATCACTCTCTTCAATAATCTGGACAACAGATTTTGAAATTTTTCCTGAGACATACGTCCTTCAGGTGTGGGTAGACCTAGATACTTGTCTTTGAAGGCCACTATTTCAGTATGAAGAACATCTCACACCTTCTCCCGTTGTTCCACTGTGCAGGAAGAACCAAACAGTGCACTACACTTTGCTGGATTTATACTTTGACCTGTGGCTCTCTCATAAGTATTCAGTACATGTTGGATCTTCCTCGCTTGCTCCTCTTCTGCCTTTAAGAATAACAAAGTATCATCTACAAAGAGGAGGTGAGACACACCAGGGGCTCTGCGACATACTTTGAGCAGAGTATAATCACCTTTAGCTTCCCCATCCTTCAACAAAGCAGAAAGACCATCAGCCATCAACAGGAACAAAAACGGGGAGAGAGGATCACCTTGCCGTAGTCCGTGTGAGGGTGCAAACGAATTCAAGAGAGTTCCATTAAATTTCACTGTGTATCTCACCGAGGTGACACAAGCCATATTCCAGTTCACCCACCGGTGAGCGAAGCCCATCTTTTGCATCATTCGCTCCAAGAAGATCCAATCCACCTTGTCATACGCTTTAGAAAAAAATTCCAGTTTGTAGGCACATAAGCTTTTGTCAGGGTCTTTCTCTTGCTATATGTAGTGAACGCATTCAAATGCAATTAACGCATTATCTGTGATCATCCATACAGGGACAAATGCACTTTGCTCAGGAGATATTATATCATCGAGAATAGGACGGAGGTGATTTACCAAACATTTAGCCACCACCTTGTAGATGACGTTACATAAACTGATAGGCCGGAACTCTGTCAACTTCTCTAGATTGTCCACCTTTGGGATGAGAACAATGGCGGTATCATTCACCCCCTCCGGCATTATCCTCGTCCGAAAAAACTCCTTAACCCCTACAATAACCTGCTCCAGCATTACTACTTAGTTCCATTGGAAGAAACAAGCAGGGAAACCATCTGGACCCGATGCCTTCAGTGGCCCAATCTGGAACAAGGCGTCATCTATTTCCTTGTCTCAGAAATTTGCGCAAAGGCCATCATTCATACAGTCAGTAACACGAGTATTAATTAAATTAATCATTGGGTCTGGACATAAAGAACCATCCGCATGAAATAACTCCGAAAAATAGGTTGTGACCATGGCCGCCATGGAAGCATGGTCCCTGTGCACAGTTCCTGTTCCATCCACTAGCGATTTTATGCGGTTCTTCCTTGCGTGCCACACAGCTTTTCTGTGGGAAAACTGAGTGTTTCGCCCCCCTTCTTTCAGCCAAGCAATCCATGTCCTCTGCATCCACATCATCTCTTCACGGTACAGGAGCTCGTTCATCTTATCCGTAGCCTCACCAATCTCCTTCCTATCCGCATTCATTGACATAAGCTCCTCTAAACGAGAGAGATACTTGTTAATTTCCATGATGACATTACCAAAAAAATTCCGGCTCCAGTTCTGTAAGTGTTTCATCATATTTCCAAGACTAGAAGCAATATCACCAAGATTAATCATAGAGCCCAGTTCCATCCAGGTGTTCATAATTACCTCCGGCAGTGAGGGGTCCCTTTCCCACATTACCTTATCTTGGCGACACTACCTTCCTTCTTTCCTTGCAGGCTCCTCCCTCGAGCAGCGTACCAAGATGGGTAAGTGGTCCGAGCTAGGTGCCACCAAATGCTCGACCTTTGCATGCTCAAACATATCCCTCTACGAGTTGTTTGCAACAGCACGGTCTAGACGAACCTTGACGTTCACCCGTCCACTGCGCCGATTATCATATGTGTAGGGCAGTCCTGTAAAACCGAGATCACCCAAGCCACAGACTTCAAGCACATCGCAAAAATCAATCATCTGACCTGTGGATCGTGGTGTTGTGGAGAAGTGTTCGAATCCCCACATGGCTTTGTTGAAGTCGCCAATCACAACCCACGGCATGTCCACTTGTTGGTGAAGATTGCAAAGAAGAGACCACATGAGGTGATGATACGTCCATTTTGCATCATGTTTTCCTACTGTTATTTATATTGTTTTTAGGTATAATAATGCTTTTTGTAGTAATTCTAATGCCTTTTCTCTCATAATATGCAAGGTTCACACAAAGAGGGAGAATTCCGGCAGCTGGAATTCTGGACCTGAGAAAGCTACGTAAGGCCACCTATTCTGCACAACTCCAAATGAGCTAAAAGTTCATGCAGAATTTTTATGGAATATATAAGAATTATTGGAGCAAATAAGTACCAGAGGGGGCCCACCAGGTGGGCACAACCCACCTGGGCGCGCCAGGGAGCCCAGGCGCGCCCTGGTGTGTTGTGCCCTCCTCGGCCCACCTCCGATGCCCCTCTTCTGGTATATAAGTCATTTTGACCTAGAAAAAATGAGGAGAGGACTTTCGGGATGAAGCGCCGCCGTCTCGAGGCGGAACTTGGGCAGGAGCACTTTTGCCCTCCGACGGAGCGATTCCACTGGGGGAACTTCCCTCCCGGAGGGGGAAATCATCGTCATCATCATCACCAACAACTCTCCCATCTTGGGGAGGGAAATCTCCATCAACATCTTCAACAGCACCATCTTCTCTCAAACCCTAGTTCATCTTTTGTGTTCAATCTTTGTACCAGAACCTTAGATTGGTGCTTGTGGGTGACTAGTAGTGTTGATTACATCTTGTAGTTGATTACTATATGGTTTATTTGGTGGAAGATTATATGTTCAGATCCATTATGCTATTTAATACCCCTCTGATCTTGGGCATGGTTAACATTTGTGAGTAGTTACTTTTGTTCTTGAGGTCACGGGAGAAATCTTGTTGCAAGTAATCATGTGAACTTGATATGTGTTCGATATTTTGATGGTATGTATGTTGTGATTCCCTTGGTGGTGTCATGTGAACGTCGACTACATGACACTTCACCATATTTGGGCCTAAGGGAATGCATTGTGGAGTAGTTATTAGATGATGGGTTGCGAGAGTGATCGAAGCTTAAACCCTAGTTTATGCGCTATTCCATTAGGGACCGATTTGGATCCAAAAGTTTAATGCTATGGTTAGATTTATTCTTAATACTTTTCTCGTAGTTGCGGATGCTTGCGAGGGGGTTAATCATAAGTAGGAGGCTTGTTCAAGTAAGAACAGCACCTAAGCACCAGTCCACCCACATATCAAATTATCAAAGTAGTGAACACAAATCAAACCAACATGATGAAAGTGACTAGATGAAATTCCCGTGTACCCTCAAGAACGCTTTGCTTATCATAAGAGACCGTTTTGGCCTGTCCTTTGCCTCAAAAGGATTGGGCTACCTTGCTGCACTTTTGTTACCGTTACCGTTGCTTGCTTGTTACAAATTACCTTGCTATCAAACTACTCGCTACACATAATTTCAATGCTTGCAGAGAATACCTTGCTGAAAACTACTTGTCATTTCCTTCTGCTCCTCGTTGGGTTCGACACTCCTACTTATCGAAAGGACTGCGATTGATCCCCTATACTTGTGGGTCTTCAAGCTCTTTTCTGGCACCATTGCCGGGGAGTGAAGCGCTCTTGGTAAGTGGAAATCGGTAAGGAAAAATTATTACTACGTGCTGAAATTTATTGTCACTTGTTACTATGGAGAACAATCCTTTGAGGGGTTTGTTTGGGGTATCTTCACCTCGACCGGAACCACAATTAGTTACCCCTCAACCTACTGCACCTACTAAAAATATTGGTTATAAAATTCCTTCGGGTATGATAGAACAACTGCTAGCTAATCCTTATGCACGAGATGCACTTGATATATGTGGATGAAATTTGTGGATTATTTAAGCTTGCAGGTTTACCCGGAGATGAAGCTAAGAAGAAGGTTTTCCCTTTATCTTTGAAGGAAAAAACATTGGCATGGTATAGGCTATGCGATGATATTGGATCCTGGAATTGGAATCGATTGAAATTGGAATTTCACCAAAATTTTTATCCTATGCATCTAGTTCATCGTGATCGGAATTATATATATAATTTTTGGCCTCGTGAAGGAGAAAGTATTGCTCTAGCTTGGGGGGGGGGGGGCTTAAGTCAATGTTATATTCATGCCCCAATCATGAGCTCTCAAGAGAAATTATTATTCAGAATTTTTATGCTCGACTTTCTCGTGATGATCAATCCATGCTTGATACTTCTTGTACTGGTTCCTTTATGAAGAAGACTATTGAATTCAGGTGGGATCTTTTAGAAAGAATTAAACGCAACTCTGAAGATTGGGAACTCGACGATGGTAAAGAGTCAGGTATTAAGCTTAAGTATGATTGTGTTAAATCTTTTATGAATACCGATGCTTTTCAAAAGTTTAACACTAAATATGGACTTGACTCTGAGATAGTAGCCTCCTTTTGTGAATCATTTGCTACTCATGTTGATCTCCCTAAGGAGAAGTGGTTTAAATATCACCCACCTATTAAAGAGGAAATTAAAGAACCGGTAATATCTAAAGATGAAACTATTATTTATAATGTTGATCCAATCGTTCCTACTGCTTATATTGAAAAACCACCTTTGCCTGTTAGGATAAAGGAACATGCTAAAGTTTCAACTGTGGTCAACAAAAGTTATATTAGAGCATCCAAACCTGTTGAACAAATCAAAGTAGAACCTAGTGTTGCTATGGTTAAAGATCTCCTTGTTGAAAATATAGATGGGCATGTTATTTACTTTTGTGATGAAGCTGCTAGAATTGCCAAACCCGATGAAAAAGATAAACATAGACCTGTTGTTGGCATGCCTGTTGTCTCAGTTAAAATAGGAGATCACTGTTATCATGGTTTATGTGACATAGGTGCTAGCGTGAGTGCTATTCCTTTTACCTTATATCAAGAAATTATGAATGATATAGCACTCGCTGAAATAGTAGACATAGATGTTACTATTAAACTTGCTAATAGAGACACCATCACACCTCTTGGGATTGTTAGAGATGTTGAAGTCTTGTGTGGGAAAATAAAATACCCTACTGATTTTCTTGTTCTTGGTTCCCCACAAGATGACTTTTGTCCCATTATCTTTGGTAGACCTTTCTTGAACACCGTTAATGCTAAAATAGATTATGAGAAACAAACTATCGATGTTAGTTTTGGTGATGAGTCTCATGAGTTTATTTTTTCTAAGTTTAGTAGAAAACATCATAAGAAAGAATTGTCTAGTAAGGATGAAATAATTGGTCTTGCCTCTATTGCCGTGCCTCCTACAGATCCACTAGAATAGTATTTGCTAGACCATGAAAATGATATGCATATGCATGAAAGAAATGAGATAGATAAAATTTTCTTTGAACAACGACCTCTGCTTAAACACAATTTGCCTATTGAAACTCTAGGAGGTCCTCCTCCACCTAATGGTGATCCTGTGTTTGAATTAAAACAATTACCAGACACTTTGAAATATGCTTATCTTGATGAGAAAAAGATATATCCTGCTATTATTAGTGCTAACCTCTCAGAACATGAAGAAGAAAATTATTGAAGGTTATGAAGAAGCACCGAGCTGCTATTGGATATACTCTTGATGATTTAAAGGGCATTAGTCCCACTCTCTGTCAGCATAAATTAATATGGAACCTGATGCTAAACCCGTTGTTGATCACCAACGATGTTTAAATCCTAAAATGTAAGAAGTGGTAAGAACTGAAATATTGAAGCTTCTGGAAGCAGGTATAATCTATCCTATAGCTGATAGTAGATGGGTAAGTCCTGTTCATTGTGTCCCTAAGAAGAGAGGTATTACTGTTGTTCCCAATGATAAAAATGAACTTATCCCACAAAGAATTGTTACTGGCTACAGAATGGTAATTGATTTTAGAAAATTAAATAAAGCAACTAGAAAAGATCATTACCCTTTGCCTTTTATTGATCAAATGCTAGAAAGATTATCTAAGCACACACACTTTTGTTTTCTCGATGGATATTCTGGATTTTCTCAAATACCTGTTTCACAACCTGATCAAGAGAAAACCACCTTTACTTGTCCTTTTGGAACTTATGCTTATAGACGTATGCCTTTTGGTTTATGTAATGCACCTGCTACCTTTCAAAGATGCATGACTGCTATATTCTCTGATTTTTGGGAAAAGATTGTTGAGGTTTTCATGGATGATTTTTCCGTTTACGGAACTTCTTTTGATGATTGCTTAAGCAACCTTGATCGAGTTTTGCAGAGATGCGAGCAAACTAATCTTGTCTTGAATTGGGAGAAGTGCCACTTTATGGTTAATGAAGGTATTATGTTGGGACATAAAATTTCTGAACGAGGTATTGGGGTGGATAAAGCTAAAGTTGATGCAATTGAGAAAATGCCATGTCCTAAAGATATCAAAGGTATTCGTAGTTTCCTCAGTCATGTTGGTTTCTATAGGAGATTTATTAAAGACTTCTCTAAAATTTCTAGGCCTCTTACAAATCTTTTACAAAAGGATGTTCCATTTGTTTTTGATGATGATTGTGTAGAAGCCTTTGAAACACTTAAGAAAGCCTTAATTTCTGCACCTATTGTTCAACCACCTGATTGGAACTTGCCTTTTGAAATTATGTGTGATGCTAGTGATTATGCTGTTGGTGCTGTTCTAGGACAAAGAGTTGATAAGAAATTAAATGTTATTCATTATGCTAGTAAAACTCTAGACAGTTCCCAACGCAATTATGCTACTACTGAAAAAGAATTTTTAGCAGTTGTGTTTGCATGTGACAAATTTAGATCTTACATTGTTGATTCTAAATTGATTGTTCACACTGATCATGCTGCTATAAAATATCTTATGGAAAAGAAAGATGCTAAACCTAGACTTATTAGGTGGGTTCTTTTGCTACAAGAATTTGACTTACACATCACTGATAGAAAGGGAGCTGAGAACCCTGTTGCTGATAACTTGTCTAGGTTAGAGAATATCCTTGATGACCCACAACCTATTAATAATAATTTTCCTGATGAACAATTAGCTGCAATAAACGTTTCTCATAACACTCCTTGGTATGCTGACTATGCTAATTACATTGTTGCTAAATACATACCACCTAGTTTCACATACCAACAAAAGAAAAAAAATCTATGATTTAAGACACTACTTTTGGGATGACCCACATCTTTATAAAGAAGGAGTAGATTGTATTATTAGATGTTGTGTACCTGAGCATGAATAGGGACAAATCCTATGGAAATGTCACTCCGAAGCTTATGGAGGGCATCATGCGGGAGATAGAACTGCTCACAAGGTATTGCAATCTGGTTTTTATTGGCCTACTCTCTTCAAGGATGCCCGTAAGTTTGTTTTATCTTGTGATGAATGTCAAAGAATTGGTAATATTGGTAGGCGTCAAGAAATGCCTATGAATTATTCACTTGCTGTTGAACCATTTGATGTTTGGGGTTTTGATTACATGGGACCTTTTCCTTCTTCTAATGGGTATACTCATATTTTGGTTGCTGTTGATTATGTTACTAAGTGGGTAGAAGCTATTCCAACTAGTAGTGCTGATCACAACACCTCTATTAAAATGCTTAAGGAAGTTATTTTCCCAAGGTTTGGAGTCCCTAGATATTTAATGACTGATGGTGGTTCACATTTTATTTATGGTGCTTTCCGTAAAATGCTTGCTAAGTATGATGTTAACCATAGAATTGCATCACCCTATCATCCTCAGTCTAGTGGTCAAGTTGAACTTAACAATAGAGAAATAAAGTTAATATTACAAAAAACTATCAATAGGTCCAGAAAGAATTGGTCTAAGAAATTAGATGATGCACTTTGGGCTTACAGAACAGCATATAAAAATCCTATGGGTATGTCTCCTTATAAAATGGTTTATGGAAAAGCTTGTCATTTACCTCTTGAGTTAGAACATAAAGCATATTGGGCAATTAAAGAACTCAACTATGATTTCAAACTTGCCTGTGAAAAGAGGTTATTTGATATCAGCTCACTAGATGAATGGAGAACCCAAGCTTATGAAAATGCTAAGTTATTTAAAGAAAAAGTTAAAAGATGGCATGATAAGAGAATCCAAAAGCGTGAGTTTAAAGTTGGAGAATATGTTCTTTTGTACCAATCTCATTTCAGATTCTTTGCCGGAAACTCCTCTCCAAATGGGAAGGACCCTATGTTATCGAGGAGGTTTATCGATCTGGAGCTATCAAAATAAATAATGCCGAGGGTACTAACCCGAAGGTTGTCAATGGGAAAAGAATAAAACATTATATCTCAGGTACGCCCATTAATGTTGAAAGCAATATTATCCAAACTATGACACCGGAAGAACACATAAAGGAAACCTTCCGGAATACTCCAGAATCGTGAAAAAGGAGGAGGTACGTGATGCGGTAAGTAAACGGACTCCGAAAAATCCGCAAATTTTTTTTCTGTCAGTTTTGGAATATATAAAAAATTAGAAAAATAAGAAACAACCAGGAAGGCACCCCTGGTGGGCACAAGACACCAGGGCGAGGTGAGTTGTGCCCACCTCGGGTACCTTCTGGACTCCGTTTTTCTTCTGTTTGCTTGTTTCCCAAGATAAAAAATCTTTATATACCCCCCCGAACCTATTGACCACCGTATCGCGGAGAAATCTTCTGTTTTCTTTTCCTTGCTGTTTTCTGATAGATCTAATTCACCATGGCCGCTTCGAGCCCCTCTAAGGACAAGTTCTTCGAGAACGTCATCAACCCATATCTATAGGAGGTGATGCAGCACCCTCAAGCTATCGAGATGCGTGAGGGGGTGCTCCACATCCATGATGTGCAAGGCACCAAAGGGATGGGATCCGTGGAGGCTAGGCTTGAAGCTATGGAGCAGGAGGTCTTCCGGTGCAAGGGGATAGTGGAACGTGGACTCAATGCCAATCACCTCATGATCACGGATTATACCCGTGATCTCAAGGTGGATGGCAAGTCCATGAAGGACATCGTCTTCACCTTCAACGAGCAAATCAACTTTCTCCAAAGCCAGATATATGATCTTTAAAATCAAGTCTTTGAATATGAGGTAAGGTTTAAAGGTATGAGTTTGGCTGCCAGTTGCAGGACCCACGAGACCCACTCCTCCTCTTATGATGGTGAGCCCTTGCCATGGAAACCTGAGGATAAGATTGCTACTACTTCATCAACACCACCTCCTTCTTCATCACCAAAGGAAAATTGAGTATCGGGTATGGGCACTCCCCTTGGCTTGTGCCAAGCTTGGGGGAGGTGCCCCGGTATCGTATCACCTCCACTATCTTTTGCCTTTACTTATCTTAGTTCGATCCATAGTTATCTTTTGCTTTAGATGAATAAAAGTTTAGTTCGATCCTTTCTTTTCGAGAGTTTGCTTAGTGATCTATCCTAGTAATCGTGTGCGAAATATATAATAAAGTTTAGTTTGAGTTTTTTTCTTTTTCTTTCATGTTCAATAAAAAGAAAGGAAATAAATGAAAAAGATCATATGCTAATCTCATGGTAAGTAATGACATCACATAAGGAAGAGTATAAGTAGAAAATTTTATTGGAGACTTACAAACATAGCATTGGTCAATGATGCAATTCATGAAAGAATTAATAAGGGAAGAGAAGATTCACATGCAAATACACTATCTTGGACATCTTTTGTGATTGTGAGCCCCCATCAAAATATTATATGCCAAAATTGTTGACGTTGGACAAGGAAGACAACGTAATGATTTATGTTTGTTCATATTCACATAGAAGTTATATTGTCATAGATCCTTTAACATGTGGTGCTTGCCCCCCATCTTTGCTAGCCAAAAAATTCCGCACTAAGTAGAGATACTACTTGTGCATCCAAAACCCTTAAACCCGAATCTTGTTTTGAGAGTCCACCATACCTACCTATGGATTGAGTAAGATCCTTCAAGTAAGTTGTCATCGGTGCAAAAAGGCAATAAAAATTGCTTCTAAAAGTATTGGATCATTTAGTGTAAGAGAAAATTAAGCATTGTACGAACTTGTGATGGCAAAGAATAAAAGCGATAGACTGCATAATAAAGGTTGCTATCATAAGGGGCAATATAATGTGACGTTCTTTTGCACTAAGAGATTGAGCATACAAACGAAAAGCGCATGGAAACCTCTGCTTCCCTCTGCGAAGGGCCTATCTTTTACTTTTATGTATTTACTTTTATGCAAGAGTCAAAGTATTTTTCTCTTTTGGCAAGCATCATGTGGTGAGGAAAGATCTAGGCACATATATCTAGTTGGATATGGGTAGCATGAGTTATTATTGTTGACATCACCCTTGCGGTGAATATGTTGGGTGGCGAAAAGTATAAGCCCCTATCTTTCTATGTGTCCGGTTGAAACTTTTTGCTCATGTGTATGCGGTGAGTGTTAGCAATCATAGAAGACTATATGATGGTTGAGTATGTGGACTTGCCAAAAAGGCTCCGATACATGACCCTTCCTGAAAAGATGATGAATTGTAGTTGCAAAGTTGACTGAGAACATAGTTTGTTGGTTTTCAATAGAGTTTATACTTTATACTTCGATGTTGTGATGAATTGTTACTTGTTCATGAGAAGTCTATGATAGAAGTTATATGATAAAGTTTTATGTTAAAGTTTGTTGCTGTTATAATAATATACATGATGCTTCTATGTCCGTATTTTGTTTTTATCGACACCTCTCTCTCTAAGCATGTGGACATGTTTTTCGATTTCGGTTTTCGCTTGAGGACAAGCGAGGTCTAAGCTTGGGGGAGTTGATACGTCCATTTTGCATCATGTTTTCCTACTGTTATTTATATTGTTTTTAAGTATAATAATGCTTTTTGGAGTAATTCTAATGCCTTTTCACTCATTATATGCAAGGTTCACACAAAGAGGGAGAATTCCGGCAGCTGGAATTCTGGACCTGAGAAAGCTACGTCAGGCCACCTATTCTGCACAACTCCAAATGAGCTGAAAGTTCACGGAGATTTTTTATGGAATATATAAGAATTATTGGAGCAAATAAGTACCAGAGGTGGCCCACCAGGTGGGCACAACCCACCTGGGCGCGCCAGGGAGCCCAGGCGTGCCCTGGTGGGTTGTGCCCTCCTCGGCCCACCTCCGGTGCCCCTCTTCTGGTATATAAGTCATTTTGACCTAGAAAAAAATGAGGAGAGGACTTTCGGGACGAAGCGCCGCCGTCTCGAGGCAGAACTTGGGCAGGAGCACTTTTGCCCTCCGACGGAGCGATTCCGCCGGGGGAACTTCCCTCCCGGAGGGGGAAATCATCGTCATCATCATCACCACCAACAACTCTCCCATCTTGGGGAGGGCAATCTCCATCAACATCTTCAATAGCACCATCTCCTCTCAAACCCTAGTTCATCTCTTGTGTTCAATCTTTGTACCGGAACCTTAGATTGGTGCTTGTGGGTGACTAGTAGTGTTGATTACATCTTGTAGTTGATTACTATATGGTTTATTTGGTGGAAGATTATATGTTCAGATCCATTATGCTATTTAATAACCCTCTAATCTTGAGCATGATTATCATTTGTGAGTAGTTACTTTTGTTCTTGAGGTCACGGGAGAAATCTTGTTGCAAGTAATCATGTGAACTTGATATGTGTTTGATATTTTGATGGTATGTATGTTGTGATTCCCTTAGTGGTGTCATGTGAACGTCGACTACATGACACTTCACCATATCTAGGCCTAAGGGAATGCATTGTGGAGTAGTTATTAGATGATGGGTTGCGAGAGTGACAGAAGCTTAAACCCTAGTTTATGCGCTATTCCATAAGGGACCGATTTGGATCCAAAAGTTTAATGCTATGGTTAGATTTATTCTTAATACTTTTATCGTAGTTGCGGATGCTTGCGAGGGGGTTAATCAAAAGTAGGAGGCTTGTTCAAGTAAGAACAGCACCTAAGGACCGGTCCACCCACATATCAAATTATCAAAGTAGCGAACACAAATCAAACCAACATGATGAAAGTGACTAGATGAAATTCCCGTGTACCCTCAAGAACGCTTTGCTTATCATAAGAGACCGTTTTGGCCTGTCCTTTGCCTCAAAAGGATTGGGCTACCTTGCTGCACTTTTGTTACCGTTACCGTTGCTTGCTTGTTACAAATTACCTTGCTATCAAACTACTCGCTACTCATAATTTCAGTGCTTGCAGAGAATACCTTGCTGAAAACTACTTGTCATTTCCTTCTGCTCCTCGTTGGGTTCGACACTCCTACTTATCGAAAGGACTGCGATTGATCCCCTATACTTGTGGGTCATCAGGTGACGGTCCTCCATCCTGGGTTCGCCGTAGACACAAGTGAGTCTCCACGGAGACTCATCAGTAGACATGTGCACATGTGCATCAATATACCTTTGATTCATATCCTTGACATCAAGATGCACAGACTCATCCCAATAGAGAGCTAGGCCACCACTGCGACCGACACTATCGATTGCTCAAAACCACTTATATCTAACCAAGACCGATACCTGTACATTTTGTTTTTGGGCTGCCTAGTCTCACAAAGGAACACAATGGTTGGAGAGTGAGCTTGCACCAAACTTTTGAGATCTCGGGCAGTTCTTGGACTCCCCCTGCCTCGACAATTCCAACTCATAATACTCCACAGTTCGTGGCACCCACCGTTGGCAGCGACGGTGTCCTAGTCAGAGATGAGGGTGCCAGCCTTTCCAATGGCGATGTAGTCCCAGACCTATGGATCATAGGGCCCCTTGGTGTCGCGACATTTAACATCATGGATGAAGCTACCGCAGCAGTCTCGCCGGTGGCATTGGTAGATGGCTTCGGGTGGGTGGCCTCCTCAACGGATGCCCCTTGTTCACCCCCACCATCCTCAAGAATTGTCGAACAAGACACTAGGGGGCCTGCCTGGGGCTTTGATTGGTTCTGTACTGGTACTTTGCTGCGATGGAGATCCGAGATTTGAGTTGGTGTTGATGTGGTTGGATTGACGGCGGACTCAGACCTAGGATAACTTGGTGTGCCCCCAGGGTCAAACTGCACAATAGCCGAACGCAGGATCCATCTAGGATTCTTCTCTAAACTAACCATGTCACACCGGCGACCCGATCTGCGATTCTTCATGTTGTTGCGGTTAGGTTTCTTTCCGGTATGGCCTCCTTCCTGCATACGTCCGCATGTATTTCCTCAATATCCTTACGAATCCAAACCCTAGCAGGGCCGCCAGGAGCACGAGGCTCGGATGGCAGATAGGCGGGCGAAGCCGCAGCAAGCCGCCAGGAGCACGAGGCTCGAACGGCAGATAGGCGGACGAAGCCGCGGCGGGGCCATAGCACGCATGGGTGATGCACATGGCAACAGCGCCGGCGGCCGCAAGGCCAGGGCCAGGCGGCGGCGGCGATGACGACGGGGGCATCGCCCCCTAGTCGTCCAAACCTAGCATCCCCTTATTTCTTGCTGTTGATAAGCACCGATTGTTTCAGGACTGAAGAGATCATTATAAGTGGCAAATGAAAAGTTTCTCCATAAGAGCATCTCCAATAGATGGTCCAAATTTTGGCGGTCCAAAACCGGAGATGTAAAATTTGGACCGCCAAAAAGTGCATTTTGGAGCTCCAAAAAACGCTCAACTCCAACAGATGGTCCAAATTGATGGTCCAAAAGAGCAACTCCAATAGATGGTCCAAACCAAAGATGTAAAAATCTGAAAACGGCCGCGCGGCTGCTGCCAGCCACTGTTCAGCCGCGGTTTTGCATTGAAATAGCATCAAAAATTTGAAAATAAAGTGCATCATCATCATCATAGTTTCAATCAAAAGTGCATCACCATCATAGTATCAAATCCCTCTACCAAAAGTGCATCGTCTCAATCAAAGTTTTTCGCCCTAGAAATTGAAATGCACATGAATATTACTCATGCGGGTCATCAACACCATCAGCGTTGTGAACCGTGGTACGATCATCATCTTCACGACCGTCTTTGTCGACGTTCTCAACAAGCGGTGAACTCTCGTTGCCGTGAGCACCACCGGAAGCATCTTCATTGCGTCCCATACCGGTCATGTTGCCGACGAAGCCAACTCCAACGCCACTCATGTTGCCGCCATAGCCACCTCCCAAGCCACCCATCATGTTGCCACCAAAGCCACCTCCCATGCCGCCAAAGCCACCTTCCATGTTGCCACCAAAGCCACCTCCCATGTTTCCGCCAAATGCACCATTCATGGAACCTCCAATCATGTTCATGTAACCACCCATGGCACCTCCCATGCCTCCTCCCATGCCTCTTCCCATGGCACCTCCCATGCCTCCTTCCATGCCTCCTTCCATGCCTCCTCCCATGCCTCCTCCCATCATCATTTGCCTCATGAGCATTTGCTTCTTCATGAGCATTTCATCGCGACAAAGTTCAACATATGCCTTTGCCTTGGCATCAAGAGTTGATGTGTCCATAAACATAAACTTGAGTGTCCTCTCCTCAACCATCTTCATCTCGTCGGCCGCGGCCTTCTTCTCCTCTAGGTCCACCTTCCTCTCCTCGGCCGTGGCCAACCTCTCCTCGGCCGCCGCCCTCTTCTCCTCGGCCGCCGCCCTTCGCCGCTCGGCCTCACTCCTCTCCTCTATTTCCTTGAGCTTCAAGATTCTTTTCTCTTCGGCATACTCTTTCCTCGCCATGACAATGGCATCAAATCCTTCCTTGAGATCATTGTCTCCGGCCTTGGTTCTCTTCGCTTTCTTGTTTCCATCGGGCCTATAAGATTTTGTCGCGGAGTGAGGAGTGGGGCTCGTCTCCTCAATGGCGACATCTTCTTCATCCTCAAGCACCGCACTCTTCTTCTTCGACGATTCAAAAGTCTCTCTAGTTTTCCACTTCTCTTCATCCTTGAGCTCTTTGTAGCAATGATGAAAAGTGAAAGCTTTTCCTTTCCTTTTCTTCTTCTCGCCTTTCATGTTCCTCTCTCAAAACAATCCTTGTGCAATCATTTTCTACAATAAAACAAGCAACACATCATCATCAACATGTGGAACAAAGAGGAAATATTTACCAAGTCACTATCACCGCAACCACTTGGGTTCATGCGAGCAACATTTGACAAGCAACCGGCCCACTTTTGGCATTCGGCGTTGATGGTGGACCAACGTTGGCGTAGAGAGTCGCTCGAACGGAAGTGACCACTTGTGTTGCGCTCATCGAAGTACTCCTTGATGCGTTGCCAATAGGTGTTCACCGTTTGGTCGCTTCCAACGCTTGCATCTTGAGAGATTTTCTTCCAAGCGGTGCATATCAACACATCCTCCGCGGTGGTATAATTTCCACTTCTTCCCTTGACAACAAAGCCCTCATCGTCCACATCAAGATTGTCATCATCATATTGGGTTTCATATTCTTGTGACGCATACATGTAATCATCATTTGCCACATTTGTCGCTTGCATGAAAGCTTCATCATCAAGACTACAATTGGACGAACAAACAATCAAGAACACATACAATTTGAAACAACAAACGAGAGCACAACCGGAAAATTTATACCTTTGCGACATTTCGTCGAACATGTTGGAGGCGGTGGCCGTCGGCGTGGCCACATCTTCCTCCACGGCCGGCGGTGGCGACGGGGGAGGTTGAGGAATGGATGTGTGGCTGCTGGAGGAGGCCGCCGGCCGCACCGGCTGCGAGTCGTCGCCCCGAGCCGCCGCGGCCGCCTTGGAGACCTTCACCGGCCGCGTAGAACCGTCGGTCGGGTTGCGGCTGTGGTTGGCCGGCCGTTTTCCGCCGCCTCGTCCCTTCGCCGGCTTCGCCGCCGGCGCGGTGGCCACCGGCCGGGGCGGCGCGAATCCGGGCCGGCGGGCGGGGGGCGGCGGCATGGCAGCGGTTGCGGGCGAGATGGCAGCGGCGGCGGCCACGTGGGTCAGCCCACCGGCTGCGGCGGCGGCGGCGGAGAAGGCGGTGGGCTCGTCGCCTTCGGCCATGGCGGCGTCGGACGGCGGGGGGCGGTGGCGGCCGGACGGGTCGCGGGCGGGCGGACGGGCGCGGGCGGGCGGGGAAGGAAAGGAACTGGCGGTTGAGCGTTCGCGGGCGGCGGCTGGTTTTGGACCAGATGCACCTCGTGATGTAAATTTGCACCGCGAGGTGTTGTATTTTACATCACGAGGAGGCAGCGGTCCAATTTTTTTTACATATGGACCGTCTGTTGGAGCAGCGTTTTTTGCCTCAGACGGTCCAAAAGTTAGGTATTTTTACATTTGGACCGTTATTGAAGATGCTCTAAGTTGGTGGCGTCTATGAAACATGCTTTTGTTTTTGAAACTCTATGAAACATGCTATTGGTAGCCGTATTCAGCTCCACACAAGCTTAGGAGTAACAAAGTTCTCCGTCAGTCCTCGTAATCAGATGGATGGTCCACCATTTGCTCAAAATCTGCACATGACGGAAGTGTCTTTTGACCTCTCCCACGCCGCCATCTTGGTTGGAAAGAGACATACTATCAGACGTAATAGAGAAGGGCCGGCGTTCCGGTCAAAGCACCCTCATCACACAAATCCTAGTGATGGTCCGTGGTACAGGTGAAATCTGCATGTGACACCGGGTGGGAGGGACAGCGTCCGGATTCAGGCCGAAATCACTGTTCTGACCTTATACCGAAAGAATTGCACAAAATGAACTCGATTTGAAAGTATTTCACAATCTGATCCTTTTAGAAACGCCAGATCCCGCGGCGTTGCTGCTACACATAGAAACGCCGAGCTATCTTGCGTTGCGGATCCACATAGAAACACCGAGCTACCCCGCGTTGCTTCTCCACATGGAAACGCCATGGGTTTTGGCGTTTCTTACCCGTATGGAAACGCCATTGGCTTTGGCGTTTCATATGTGGCCTATGGCTTATATGAATAAAATATTTCGGCCACGTCGCAATCACACTAGATAATATAGTAGACCCAATATGAAAACGCCAAAGTCAATGGCGTTTCCATACGGGTAAGAACGCCAAAACCCATGGGGTTTCCATGTGGAGCAGCAACGCGGGGTAGCTCGGCGTTTCCATGTGGATCCGCAACGCGAGATAGCTCGGCGTTTCTATGTGTAGCAGCAACGCCGCGGGATCTGGCGTTTCTAAAAGGGTCAGATTGTGAAATACTTTCAAATCGAGTTCATTTTGTGCAATTCTTTCGGTATAAGGTCAAAACAGTGAAATTATCCCCGGATTCAAGGGTGCTTTTGGAGTTCCCATTTGACCGCCAGCCAGCCTGCCACACCACGCCAAACTACTCCATCCTACCAGGTGATCCCCCCCCCCCCCCCCCCCCCCCCCCCCCCCCCCCCCCCCCCCCCCCCCCCGGCGCCGCCGCCGCCGCATTGCCGTGAGATTATAAAGATTAATTTTAAATAAATTTTATATGAATGAAATGATTTAAATCAAAAGCTATTATTTTTAAAAGTAATTAAGTATGTGTGAAGAACATGCATGTACGCTGGACCATTGAAGATGAAACAGTTAAATTGGAGTATACATGTGCTACAAAATAGTTTTAGTGAATGATAACGTGGCACATTTAATGATGTGGAGGGTTTCGTGTTAAGAGAATCAGAGTTAGTGAAGGTCAACTACTTAGGTATTATAGATTATAAATTCCTGCATCTCTCTTCTAACATGGGACGAGGTGCGGAGTTAGTGCTTGCAGCATTACGGCCTTACGGGTACACAGAAGCTACACACGTGTTCCTCACACTTATACACCATGGGATTTTGGAAGCAGAGATTTGATAACTCAGTCATATATAAATGTAAAATATCTTAGCCATGGGAGTTTAAAACGTGATAAGAAGTATATACTACTTAATTACCGACCCCTGCCTCGTGTCAAACTCCACTAATTACATCAACAGGCATTTCTAAGACAACAAATCTACAAACTTATACAGTCGCTATTTTCTTTTATGTGGATATAAAATAGTGTTTCCTAATTGCTCAATGCTTGTGGTCAAAATGTGACTTTTCTACGTTGCACAGACTTTTCTATGTTATATATTGTACAATTTTCTCGGACATGTTAGTCTTATCTCATGATGTATATTCATGCTTCTATTAGTGATTGCATACAATGTGCTTTATATTGTACCTTGCCTAAATGTGTTGACCATTCTTTCACACGCGCGCACAAACACACACGGTGCATCATAGAGGAAAGATGTAATGTGGAGACCATCCTTTCACACACAAATTGATAGGTCACCTCATAAAGGAAAAAAGCTAAATTTTGTCTTTCCCTTGCAAGTCTCTAGGCCTTCACAAATGTGTCTTTCAACCTCTGGTGGATAAAGTTGCGGTGTTGATTCCAACTTGGAAAACACATCTCCTCAAACGAAGTGATCGGCTAGTTCTTACAAGTTCGGTAATGATGTCGTCATTTGTCTATCCTATGATGGCCTTAGACTTGCCATCATGGATGTTCAAATGTCTCAATAAGCTGTGTCGTGACTTTTTGTGCCGAAGATGCGCGGAGGCAAGAGGAGGGCACTATTTGGTGGCATGGAATTTGGTTTGCAAACATAAGGTTTTTGAGGGGCTCGGACTACATAATCCAATGCTCCTCGGCCCAGAACTTTGGGCCCATTGGGGCTGGCGTTCTAGGATTGATGATGACCATCCGTGGACTTTATACTACCAATTCCAAAACTTTTCCTGAATTTGGTGTGTGAATCCACCAAGGGCATTCTTGGGAACGAAAGGAAAATGTCCTTCTGGAATGATGGCTGGACCAAGGGCTTCTTTGCTCGATAGATTGCGCTATTGCTATAATCATTTGTCGCAAAGCATGTGCACCTAAAAACTTTCTTGGAGGCCTTCCAGGATAATCAGTGGATCCAAAATATCAAAGGGAAGCTTTCTATCCATGATATTACCCAGTTCCGCTACATATGGGGAGAATTCAAACCACGGATCTGAATCTGGCAATCGAAGACAATTTCACTTGGGAACTTTGGAGCAATGGTCGGCTTTCTTCGTGCTTCACTTATGCAGTTATGCTACTCTCTTCCTTGGTCAACTCGGGCCGAGCAACTTTGGTCTTCCTTCACCCATCTACAAGGTAAGTTGTTTGTGTGGATTGCCCTTCATAATCACTATTGGACTTCAAGTAGCTTGGAGAGGCGTGGACTGCATCAACAACCACACTACCCGCTCTACTGCTGCCAAGGGCCAGAGATGATTGAACATCTTGTGATATAGTGCCCCTAATCTAGAGCAATTTGTATTAACTCGTTGGCCTCTCTCAATAACTAGTCCATTACTTCATCCCATGATGTGGCAATTAGGTGGTTTACTGCTAGCAATGCGATCCTGGCAAAGTGGCAGCCCTTCTTCAACACGCTGGTCATGCTCTCTATATACAACATCAACCTCGAGAGGAACTCCAGAGTGTTCGACAACATCGCCAACTCATGGCAGCTGGTGATGGGCAAGATTATGGTAGAATTTAAGTTAGCAGTGCATGCATGTACACGCAGGTTTCATCAAGAGATCACATTGTTCTTTTTGGTTGGCGATAGTCTCAATTGCTTAGTTTAGTTGCAACAAATACCCTTCTTTAAAAAGGAGGATAAAGGCTCCGACCTCTGCATCATTGGCACATGGCCATAATTTTGTATATACCCTTGCTTCCTTAATAATGATAGACAAATCTTTTGCATGTTCTGAAAAAGGATTATGGCTACTATTTATGGGATTTCTATTTTAGAATGTTCTGTTAAAAAAATTACTTGTTAACAAGAAGGTTGATCATATGAACATATCAAGGAAATAGAAAGGAAAATAAACAGGTACCTTAGTGGCATATGAATGATGCCATCCATTTATCCACGTAATTCTTTTGTAATACTAAGCAAAAACACATTGTAGACTCCTAACAACTTATATTTTTTTGCTTACATTTTTTAAACAACACATCATCATGTCTCTTTAAATAACATGATCACAATTTTTTAGCAGTAGTTGACACCATTTACTTCTACGAGGCATAGAGTAGTTTCTAGAAAATGATAAGATCTTGAAATAGCAGTGGTCTATGACATTAGCACTTTGTACCAAAATCCGGTCATTACCACTTTGTACTAAAAGTGTTGATCATAAAACCTCTACTAAAATGCTAAATATGTTATTTTTCCAAAGTTTGGAGTTCCTAAATATCTTATGTCGTGTGGCATTTCAGATTTTATTCTTAATGCATTCAAGAAAGTTTTAGCTAAGTATGATGTTAACCATTGAGTTACTTACCCTATCATCCTCTATCTACTGGTCAAGTATAATTAACTAGTACCGAAATAAAGTTAATCTGGCAAAAGACAGTTAATAGGTCAATAAAAGGCTAGGAAACAAATTAAATGATGCAATGGAGACTTATAGGACTACTAATAAAAAACTATGGCTACATCTTCTATATAATTGATTGTGCAAAAGATTGTCACCTTCCTTTAGAGATAGAGCTTAAATCTTAATGGGCAATAAACAAGCTGGTGAAAAAGGACTACTAGACATAAGTGCTTTTATACGAATGGAGGAATGATACTTTTGAGAATGTCAAGTTATTTAAAGAGAAAGTTGAAATGTGGCACGATAGAAAAATTGTAAAATAGGGAGTTGAAAGTAGGGATAAAGTGCTTTATACAAATCCTATCTCAGCCGTTGTCATGGGGTTAACACGGCAGATGCCCAAGTGAAAGGACTTAGGTGCGAGGCCATTGCTACGGTGATTAGCTTGAAGGGGTTGAGCGGGACGAAAGACACAGATTTACCCAGGTTCGGCCCCTCATGGTGGAGGTAATAGCCTACTCCTGCTCTCGTTGATTATTGCTTGAGTATCGATTACAAGGGAGCGGATTCGCATGACCTAGCTATTAATTGATCGTAACTTAAGTTTACCCGCTGCAGGGACTCACCTTTATATACATAGGTCGAGGCCCTGGGCTTACAAGAGTTCGGGCCGGGTTATACTTCGTAACCGACCCCGGCTCTAAATCGCCTTGCCTTCTTTGGCAAGTCGCCATTGGGCGGCTTACACCTCCGGGCCACGCACCGTCTTCTGGTCTTGGGCCTTCAACCGGCCCACCTTGTAAGCCGCCTCCTGGCTCCATGTCTTGGCTTCTTGGGCCTGTCTAAGGCTTCCTTGTTGAGTCACCAACAGCTCGACACGCCCTGCTAGGGCGGGTCTCATCGTGGGGTCATATCCCCAACATTAGGCCCCGGATTGATTTGAACTTGTTCATGTCAATCTTCAATACCTTTAGTTGGCAAGTCTTCTTTTGATTCTTCTAAATGCTTAACCTTGAACAGATCTTCATAACCCGCCATATGAAAGGATGACGCCATCTTAATAAATTCAAGAAAATCCCTATGACGTCACAGCGGATCCTCTGCATTAATCCACCATTCCGATAATCGAGGAACCCTTTTTGCTGTAGAAGTTATCATGCCTCCTCGATTTTCGCACATGCCTGTTGCTGTGCCCTCCTTTTCCTTATAAATAGGCACAGGGGGGGGCTGCCTTTTTCACTTTCCACCCCGTTGCCTCCGCTTCTTCTTCTTCCTCGCAATGCCTGCTGCGACCGGAGCTCCATCGTCCCTGTCGAGCTGTGCCAGCCGGTCCCCGTCGAGGTCGTCGCATCCACCTGTCGTCGTCGGGATTCAGCGGCACACCCTGCTCTACTCCGCCACAAACAGGTACTGCTTCTTCCCTTTCTCAGATCTGCATTAGGTTACTTGAATAGAGCTCTTCGGAGTTCATTTTAGTTCATCACCGCTTTTGAATAGAGACTATTTCTGATATGAAAATACCAGTAAAACACTGCGGTAATAGTTTTAGTATCATCTCAATCTTGAACAAACTATATCCTCTTCTAAGATTGATAGGCTGTTCGCTAGTTTTTCCCTCATCACCCTTTAGGTTTAGCAATTGTTTTTCTTTTTTGAACTGCCTGTAGATCCATAAATATAGCTGTTAATTGCAAAACATGTTTATTCCATACTTAGCAGAATTCACCAATCTTGAACTTTAGATAGCTGACCCGCCCTTCACTTTTCGGGCGGCTTACAAATATACTTGCAACAACATCTGTTGTTCCATACTTAGCAATAGCTTCATTAAATCTCTGCCTAGACAATCCACCAGCATGCTGACGGCTTATACGTTTATAGTTTAACCCGTCGTATCCTAACGGCCTGATAGTCACCTCACTCCCATAGTTAGAGCGGCTTATAATTTCTTCATAGCCCACCGTAACACGTTTGCCGTCTAATAGCCATAACTGGCCCATTACTGTTGAGATGTCATGTAATCAATTAAGCGGTTTATCATTGCAGTTTTAACCCGCCATACTTTTATTCCTTGTCTGCAGCTTTTTAACCCGACCAATCATGACTAAATCTCCCACTTCTTGTGACTGGGTTGCCTCCCAAGTCTCAAAGCTCATGCTCAATGAGTATGTGCACATGGGGGTTTTGCCGGCTAAAGAAGTTGTCCACTAGCGGGTTCCCGGTCTTGAGACTGTCCCTCAACCTAAAGAGGGTGAAGTCATAATTTTCACGGATCACCTCCTCCGTGGCTTTTCACCACCCGGGTCAAAAAAATTCCGGGACGCTCTGCTTTTTTATCAGCTTCATCCTCAAGATATCGGTTCCAACTCCGTCTCCAATCTGTGCCAATTTCAAGTATTCTGTGAACTATATCTGCAAGAGGAGCCCACTGTTGATCTCTTCAAGGATTTCTTTTATATCAACCACCAGACTAAAATGACAGATGGACCCAGTCTTGAGCTTGGAGGTGTTTCCATTCAGAGGCGGAGAGATGTAACCTTTCCCTCAGCTGCACTACCAAGCCATCCCAAGGGCTGGAACAACACTTGGTTCTATTGCAGAAACACTGCTCTGGCTGAAGAAAACCCCTTGCCGGGTTATTGCCCCTACCGGCTCAGTACGAGCAGCGAGCTTCCTGGTCGATTAACCGCCATGGAACGTGCTTAGTATGCACACATATTTTCAAAGATAAGGGCCTTAATAGCCAACGGCTTAACTGGGGTCGACTTGACCCGTTGCTGGGTCTCATGGAGGATCTTGCCATTGAGCCGGCGTTGCGGCTTAATGTGCTAATACACTGGTGATGTGAAGGATCCACAACGCTACAACCAAAAGCCTCTGACTGATAAAGAGATCAAGGAAATGGTTAAGTCCTTGCTTGGGGAGTCTCAGGAAGCCTGCATAAAGCGGGGCTAAACCCTTTCTGCATTCTTAACCCGGCCCCTGCAGTGAGTACTTTGAGCAAATCTTCCTCTCACTTATTTATCCTTTACACTTCATACCTTTTAAACCACTGTCAATGTATATATATATACATGCCAATTCTCCCTTCTGGAAGAAGAAAATAACAGTAGCTCCACCAGCTAAGAAGCCTAAAGCAGTGAAGCCTCGTGGTCTGGCTCATTGTAAGAAGCAGACAACAGAAGAGCTACTCCAGCTAGATGAGTCGGAGGTAGAGCTTGACTCCCTTGGTCTTCTTTTCATGCAACTTATTGATGCTGATTCCTCTCAGGACGAAGTGGAGACAAGCCAGGCCAACGAAGCAGAGGTAATTCCTGTCTCCTCCAACTCAGAACCCTTGCCAAGAAAGAAAACACGGCGGGTCATCCGGAAAGTAAGATTTTCTCACCCTCATGCTTATTTGGACCCCAAATTTCTTTTGAAGAAACAACAACATGAGTCTAGGTGTCAGACCCGGAGCAGCGGCTCTGAAGATCTCCTGGCCGGTTTATCTAACACGCCGGCTCCTCGGAAACGTCGCAATGAGGTGCCTCATAGCCCGCTCTATCTCTTCCACGAGCTGGTCTCGTGCGGCTACCTCTTAACCCTTATGACTCCAACTATCAGGGAACACCTCCGTCATCTGGCGACTCAACTAGAACACAACTTCCAGCCTTCGTTATTATCCCAGGGTCAATGCTTTCATTTATTGACAAAAACTTGTTGTCATATACTCATAAGCTTTTATCTTGTCACAGGGGCAAGGCCAAAACTGGTAAGAAGCAAAAGGTGGGTGGCTCTTCCAAGGCTCCCGAGGCCTCTGAGTCGGAGAAACAGATGCTGGAGACCCCTCAGGCCCTAATCCAAGATCCTGAAGACCCTGTCAATCAGCAAAATGATCCGCCTCCACAAACTGAGGCAGCACCTTCTGAGGCAAGGACACTGACGCTAACCCGACAGATAGCCATGACCCGCCAAGTCCCAAACCTTCTTCTCCTGTCAAATCAACTGACAAGATCAATGTTGATGAAAACGTTGATGACATTGCCATTACCGGGTTTGCTTTTAAGGCGCCCTAAGTCTCCACAGTGCTAGCCAAGCACTCAGGCAAAGAAGAGACACCCTTATTAGAGAAGGGCCAGGCAAAACTGGATCTGGAAAGTTATGCAACATTCAGTGCAAGCGAGTTGCACGCAGGCTATCTAAGCCGCCTACACACAAGTCGCGACATGGAGGCCGGCTTAGTCAATTTGATGAAGTAGAAGTATGAGGTATGAATGCATTTAACCCCTCTTAGTCTTGCATATATATATATGTCCATATAGCCCCCAAGTCTTAAGTATAGGAATAATATTGAGTATGCTTGAGACTTGTGAAAATTTTCAAAGTGTAATCCCCAAGGGCTGGCTTGTCTTTCAAAGATGAGCCGAGTCTTTTAAAATGACAAGCTTGACAAATCAATTGTAGCCCCCAAGGGCCGGATTATCTTGAATAAGATGAGCCGGGTCTTTGAAATAACAACTTTGCAGAGAAGCGTATGTAGCCCCCAAGGGCCAACTTATCTTGAATAAGATGAGCCGGTTCTTCGTTGTAGAATAGACTTTTAAAAAAAAATCATCGTACATTAGCCGCCAAGTGCCAAGGATATTGCTTGCAATGTGCGTGGGACTTAAATACTTTCAATGCTGATTCCATCAACGTAGTAACCATTTGATTGACATTATTCTGTATAATCTTTGGCAGGAAGCTTTAGACCGGGGCGAGTCAAACATGGCCGGCTTAAAGAAAAATTTGGAAATAGCACAAGCTGAACAGGCCAAAGCTGAGTCAAAACTGAAGTCTGCTCTGGAGGACTTAGAAAAACTGAAATCCAACTTTGACGCTGATAGAGCCACTCTGGAATCTGAAAATGCTGCCTTACTGAAGCTTACGGAAGACGCTGAAAAACAGCTGAAGCCAGTAACTGAAGAACTTGCCGGCTTAAAACAACACATATCCCAAATGACAGCCGCCATCTTTGGTAAGTTAGAACTTGTTTTCAATTGAAGTAACTCATGAACTATTTAAATGCTTTAACTCTCCTGGCGACTCAAAATTCTTGATTTGTAACTCGCCTGGCTTGTTCCTTGACTATATGACAGGTACCAGGAGTACCAACCTTGGCCAAAATATGCTGATGAAGCTTAAAGCGGTCTATTCTTTAACGGAGAAGTTATACGCTGGAAGCCTACGAACACTTGTAGCCATATCAAATGGCAAAAAACCTCCAACACTCATCAAGACTGTGCTGGATCATCTATCAACCGTACCGAAGCAGATTGAAGAGGTGAAACTGTCAGCCACCCACTCAGGAGCCATTACTACCCTAAGCCAGGCAAAAGCTTGGCAGTTGGAGCTAGACCCGACAGAGATGGCTGGCGGGTGTCCAGAATTTAACGATGATGGATCTGTCTTTGAGGAAGCCGACTTTGCCAGGTGTGTCAAAGAGATAAGGCCTCTAGCATGTCAACTTGCCCAAGAGCTGGATTTGACCAAGTATCAGTCGGCTTACGACAGCAATAACGCTCATATCAAGCCGCCGTCGCATGAAATTGTGGACTTAACTGCTCAAAGGCGTAAGCACACTTTTGCCACTGACATTGACCCTTCTCTTATCCTTAATGATGAAGCAACCTTTGAGGCGTTAACTGGCATCGACTAGACATCGGACGATCTCTAGATAGCAAGCGACAAAGAGTCAGCACGGGATGACTCGGAAACCTCAACTGCAAGGCGCCATGAAGATATTAACCCGGTTGGTAATAACCCGGACGGTTCTGAGGCCGGCTCAAAGGAGTAATGTGACTCCTGAAAACTTAGTTAAAAAACTTGTGGGCTCAGCTGTAGCCTTGTAATAGCTTAGTTAAAAAAAGTTATCTGCCCTGCCATGCCTTCGTGCATGTTTTTACCAACTTGTGCTTGAGCAACTGAACCCCTTTGTATGCTTGATGAAGCTGTTGGATGCATGTCTTGCTTGCCAATATCTCTGTTTTTGCTTGAGTTGTGACATATAATCTGAAAAGATCCATCAATGCTCATACTGGTGACTTATAGTCAAAATCCAGGGCGAGTCAATAACTCAATGACTTATGATCAGATCCAATCGTCGAAAAGAGTACTTTGGCGGCTTATAGTCACAATAAGCTCAACGTGGAGCAATATAACCCGGATCTGTACTCCTCATCTGCACATAACCATGATGAGAGGATATAAAAAGTTTCTGCAAAACATAAATAGAGAATATAAACATGTATATCTCAAATATTTGTTTAAGCCGGCTTGTAGGGCACGAACCAAAAAGATTGGTTTTGAAAAACTCAATTTTTTGCTTCAAAGAAGCTTGGCATGATAGCCTTTCATCCCATAAGCTGGCTCTCACGTGACATAAATCCGTTGTTTTAACCTTAACTAGTTCAGGGTCTTCCGAGAAGATTGACTGTTAAGAGTACAACGGGCCACATAGCGGAGTAGCAACAAGCAGACATGTGAGTTTATCCTAGCTCTCTATAAGCCGGCTCTCACGTGACAAGAACCGCCATTTTAACCTTGACAAGTTCAGGGTCATATAAAGATTGACTGTCAAGAGTATGGCGGGTCCCCTGTCGAAGTAGCAAGTTACAAACAGGCAGGTTTAACTCATATATGACATATAAAGCCGGTCAAGAGGGTATGAAAGCTAAACTCAGTGAGTTGGAAGCCCCCAAGTGACCTTATGATCAACCAATAAAGACTCATGCACGGAAAATATGAGATGAAATGATAGAGGCCCCGAAATTTTGGGGATGCCGACTTTATTATGTTGATCATAAAAAGATATGTACATCGATGAAGGTATA
This sequence comes from Thinopyrum elongatum, assembly GCA_011799875.1. Lineage (NCBI taxonomy): Eukaryota > Viridiplantae > Streptophyta > Magnoliopsida > Poales > Poaceae > Thinopyrum > Thinopyrum elongatum. The sequence continues at coordinate 154,731,883 of CM022297.1, forward strand.
TACAATGATGAGAGCCAATGACTCAAGTGTAGTAAGGCCGAAGATGAGCAATGTTCCAAGGCCTGCTGGTCTCCTCCTCAGATGTGCGTGAATCTTTGTTCTCACGTATGTCAATGAGGTAGTATGAACCATTGTTGAGGTTTTTGCTGACCATAAAAGGTCCTTCCCAAGGAGGTGAAAGCTTATGCATCCCTATCTGATCTTGAATCAGATGGAGCACTAAGTTGCCCTCCTGAAAGGTCCGGCTTCGAACCCTACGGCTGTGATAGCGATGTAGGTCTTGCTGATAGATTGCTGAACAAGCCACCGCAAGATCACGCTCTTCCTCAAGAGCATCCAAAGCATTCTGACGCGCCGTCTCATTGTCAGCCTCCACATAAGCCGCCACTCTAGGCGAGTCATGATGAATATCGCTCGGGAGAACTGCTTCAGCACCATAAACCATGAAGAAGGGTGTATAACCCGTTGATCTGTTAGGGGTGGTCATGATGCTCCAAAGAACCGAAGGAAGCTCTTCCACCCAACAACGCGGAGTCCTCTTTAGAGGAACCATGAGCCGGGGTTTGATTCCTCTCAAGATCTCCTGGTTAGCACGTTCTGCCTGACCGTTGGACTGAGGATGTGCAACTGATGAAACATCAAGCCGGATGTGCTCTCTTTGAAAAAATTCTTTCATAGCACCCTTAGACAAATTTGTCCCATTATCAGTGATAATACTATGAGGATAACCAAAGCGGAAAATCAGCTTCTTAACAAACTAGACTGCAGTAGCCGCCTCACAATTACTGACCGGCTCTGCCTCAACCCACTTAGTAAACTTGTCAACCGCCACCAGAAGGTGGGTCTTTTTGTCCTTAGATCTCTTGAAAGGTCCAACCATATCAAGTCCCCAGACCGTAAACGGCCAAGTGATTGGGATCATCCGCAATTCCTGAGCCGGCACATGAGCTTGCCTTGCAAATTTATGACACCCATCGCACTTACTAACAATATCCTCTGCGTCTGCATGAGCCGTCAACCAGAAAAATCCATGACGAAACGCCTTAGCCACCAGCGATCGTGAGCCGGCATGATGAACACAGTCACCTGCATGTATCTCTTGCAAAATCTCGCGGCCCTCTTCAGGAGAGACACAATGTTGGAAAACACCAGCCACACTACATCGATGTAACTCACCATTGACAATAGTCATAGACTTAGAACACCGTGTGATCTGCCGCGCCAAATTTTCATCCTCGGGTAACTCACCACGAGTGAGATAAGCCAGATAAGGCAGCGTCCAGTCAGGAATAGCATGAAGAGCCACCACCAACTGTCCTTTCGGGTCAGGAATAGCAAGATCTTCCTCAGATGGTAACTTAACCGAAGGATTGTGTAACACATCGAGGAACACATTGGGGGGCACCGGCTTACGTTGAGACCCAAGCCGGGATAGTGCATCAGCCGCCTCATTTTTCCTTTGATCAATGTGATCCACTTGATAACCCTTAAAATGACCAGCGATATTATCAACCGCCTGACGATAAGCCACCATGAGTGGGTCTTTAGAGTCCCCCTTGCCCGAAACTTGCTGAGCCACAAGATCAAGTCGCCCAGACATCTGACCTGACTTAAATTCATCTCTTTGGCCATATGAAGCCCATGGAGCAAAGCTTCATACTCAGCTGCGTTGTTAGTACAAGGAAACATTAGCCTTAAAACATAACAGAATTTATCACCTCGTGGGGAAGTCAAGATAACTCCAGCACCCGAGCCTTCCAATTGCCTGGATCCGTCAAAGTGGATTATCCAGTACGTGTTGTCAGGCTTCTCCTCAGGTGTTTGCAATTCTGTCCAATCATTTATGAAGTCCACCAAAGCTTGAGATTTGATGGCTGTTCTTGGCATATATTTCAGATTATGAGGTCCGAGTTCGATTGCCCACTTAGCAACCCGGCCAGTGGATTCTCTGTTTTGAATAATATCCCCTAAAGGAGCAGAGCTAACCACCGTAATAGGATGCCCAAGGAAATAATGCTTCAACTTGCGACTCGCCATGAACACCCCAAACACCAATTTCTGCCAATGTGGATATCTTTGCTTAGACTCAGTCAGAACCTCACTGACATAGTAAGCCGACCGTTGGACTGGGTACTCTTTACCTGCCTCCTTGCGCTCCATGACAACTGCCACACTGACTGCCTTGTTATTAGTCGCCATGTACAGGAGCAAAGGCTCTTTGTCTATAGAAGCAGCCAAGATGGGCGGCTCAGCCAGCTGCTTTTTGAGCACCTCAAACGCCTCATTAGCGGAATCACTCCAAACAAAGTGGTCCGTCTTCTTCATCATCTGATATAAAGGAATTGCCTTCTCTCCCAGGCGACTTATGAACCGGCTTAAGGCCGCAATGCGACCCACCAAGCGCTGGGCGTCATTGACACACACCGGCTTAGAGAGTGAGCTGATGGCCTTTATCTTCTTCAGGTTAGCTTCAATGCCCCGTTCTGAGACCAGAAAACCTAGCAATTTACCTGCAGGCACACCAAAGACACACTTGGCCGGGTTAAGCATCATCTTGTAGACCCGGAGATTGTCAAAAGTTTCTTTCAAATCAGCAAGTAGAGTCTCCTTCTTCCTAGACTTGACCACAATATCGTCCACATAAGCATGAACATTGCGCCCAATTTGATCATGAAAACAGTTCTGGACACAGCGTTGGTAAGTCGCCTGGGCACTCTTGAGCCCAAAAGGCATGGAAACATAGCAGAAAGCCCCAAAAGGTGTGATGAAGGACATCTTCTCTTGGTCTTTAACTGCCATCTTGATCTGATGATAACCAGAATAAGCATCCAAGAAGCATAAGCTCTCACAACCCACCGTTGCATCAATAATTTGGTCGATACAGGGGAGAGCAAATGGATCAGCTGGACAAGCCTTGTTGAGATCTGTGTAATCAACACACATACGCCACGTGCCATTCTTCTTAAGTACGAGCATAGGGTTAGCCAACCACTCAGGGTGAAAAACTTCCACGATAAACTTGGCCGCCAAGAGTCGGGCTACCTCTTCTCCGATAGCCTTATGTCGCTCTTCATTGAAACGATGGAGGAACTGTTTAACTGGCTTAAATTTGGGATCCGCATTAAGGTTTTGCTGAGCGAATTCTCTTGATACACCCGGCATGTCAGAAGGTTTCCATGCAAAGATGTCCCGATTCTCACGGATGAACTCGATGAGCGTGCTTTCCTATTTGGGATCCATATTAGCCCCCATAGTGAACTGCTGAGACAAGTCGCCAGGGACAAAATCCACTTGCTTGGTATCATCAGCCGACTTGAACTTCAACAAAGGATCCTGTTCAGTAGTAGGCTTTTTCAAAGGGGTCATATCAGCCGGGTCAACATTGTCCTTATAAAACTTGAGCTCCTTAGTAGCACAAGCTGACTCTGCATAAGCTACATCTCCTTCCTCACACTCCAGGGCAACTTTCCGATCACCATGTACTGTAATTGTCCCATTTGGCCCTGGCATCTTAAGCTGCAGGTAAATATAACAAGGGCGAGCCATAAACCAAGCATAAGTCGGCCGTCCAAACAGAGCATGATATTGCCTATTAATCTTGACCACCTCAAACCACAACGTTTCTGTTCTGTAATTATACTCGTCACCAAAAGCCACCTCTAGTGATATCTTTCCAACAGGGTAAGCCGACTTACCAGGCACCACGCCATGGAAAACTGTGGAGGATGGCTTGAGATTCTTGTCAGTCAGATTCATCCGGCGAAAAGTATCATAATACAGAATGTTGATGCTGCTGCCACCGTCCATAAGTACCTTAGTAAATTTATAGCCCCTACTTGAGGGGCCACCACAAGGGCTAAATGACCAGGGTTATCAACCCGTGGCGGGTGATCCACCCTGCTCCACGATATCATGTGTTCAGACCATCTCAAATATTGCAGAATAGCCGGCTCTATTGCATGAATCGCCTGCTTATGAACCTTCTGGTCTCGCTTGCAAAGACTTGTAGTGAAAACATGGTACTGACCCCCATTAAGCTGCTTTGGATTACTCTGATACCCTGACTAATTATTTTGCTGCTGGTTACCCTACCAGACTGCTGATTATGACCACCATGGTTACCTTGACCCTGATAACCGGAATTTGAGCCGCCACCACCAAAGCCGGACCCCTGAGAACCAGATCCTAACCCGCCAGGTGGCCCATTGCCGTTACCATGATACTGGTTAAAGGCTGTGATTTCTGAACTCCCTCATAATGTAACAATCCTTCCAGGCATGAGTAGACGGCTTATTGGGAAGACTATGCTTCGGGCAAGGGTCAGTAAGCATTGCCTCCAGATTGAAAGGCTTTGCTCCGCCAAAAGGCGGCTTACCATTACCATTGCGGCACTGATTTTTATATCTAGTGTTGGTGTTAGCCACTAGATCTGACCCGCCGTCGGGGTGCCTCTGCTTACCACCATTACCCTGGTTGTTGCCATTGTTCCTTGCTATATTCGGCTGCTGACCCTTATCGTTGCCGCTCTTCTTGCCTTTGTTGGATTTATCATCATCAGAACCAGGGTCCTTCGTGTTATCAGAGTTTGCATATTTAGTGAGAGCCGCCATGAGCTCCCCATGTCCTGGCTAGTGTGCTTGAGTCGCCCAAGCTTCTGCTTAAGGGGGACGAAGTGACAGTTCTTCTCTAAGATTAGAACCGCCTGACCCGCCGCAATACTGTCAGATGAGTGAATAATAGCAGAGACCCGCCGGACCCAATGGTGGGCCGACTCATCCTCACGCAGCACACAGTGATCCAGATCAACAATCATCAGAGGCTGCTTGCATGTCCCTTGATTTTTTTTGACAAAACACGCCTTCAACTTCGCCCACGAACTGATAGAATTAGGAGGTAAGCCTTTTAACCATGTACGAGCCGGGCCTTCCAACATCATAGTAAAGTATTGGGCATAGACAACATCATTGACATCCAACATATCCATGGCTAACTCATAACTCTCAATCCAAGCCTCAAGAGGGAGATCAACTGTATAATTGGGCACCTTGCGAGGACCCTTAAAATCTTTGGGCAGATGCTCATTACGCAGAGCCGGTACTAAACACGGTACTCCAATAGTCCTGTAAATTGTCCCGGCTCCCACCGAAGCTGAAGGGGTCACTGGAGGTTGCTGATAAGCCCCCTGGTGAGCCGCCTAAGCATCAGTCCTGGGTTAAGGGTCGGGTTATTGTCACGGGGCGGGTTACGTCGCCGCTCACTGCTAGAGACTGCAGGCGACTCAATACACCGACTATAACTGCGGCTTGGGAGGGGAGTTGAATGCACCCGATCATGACTATATGAGTAAGCCGCTTGCTGTGCAATGGCCGTCTGTAAGAGCTCAACTGCATTCCGAGTTTCGAGCGTGACTGGTGATTCGCCAGTAATTGGAATCGCCGCTAGCCGGGTTGCGGCTGCTAACATGTTATCCACCGGGTTAGAAAAGTGCTCGGGTGGCGTCAGGACATGTGGAGGCGGTATCTGATTGGGGGGCGGGTTAGGCGCCCGCTCCTCCCTCCGTGCCGGCTCAGGCTGGCGAGGTTGAGCCGCCACCCGATTCCCTGGCATATCTGGGTTTAACTGAGGATTCACCCGTGCATCTGGAGTGCTTGGACCTGCCCCCAGGAGTGTCAAACAAATGCCTTGGGTCATATATCAACGGTAGGCGACTCTGGTACCTTCTCTAGAATACTGCATTAGACGCGTTGCCTTGACATGCTCTGCCTCTGCGTCAATCTGAGCCTTCAGCGCAGCTGTTTGGTTGTTTTCAGCCACGATATCCTCTTGGGCCTTGGTTATCTCCTCACGAATCTTTACAACCTCTGCGTTGTGCTCTGCCTGATTTGCTACAGTGACCTCTGTTGCCAACAAATCTGTCAAGGTACCCATGAGATCCAGTAGTACTTGAGTCGGCGGCCTGCCTGACCCGGATCCACCAACCCTTGCCGCGGTCGGGTCAGAGGCTGTTGCAGCCGCCGTCGAAGAATTGAGAGCCGGCCTTGTGCCAGCCATGAAGATAGCAGCCCTGCACGGCGGCTCATAAGGGTCCGAAATACTGTTGCCATCGGAATAGCCCCCAAGCCCGCCATCTTGAAGCTGATAGATTGACTCTATCTCCCCAGTTGAGGACTCATCACCTGAGTAGATGAGAGTCTCTCCCCCGGACGCAGAATCTTCCGCAAGTTCCATCCAGGGCGTGAAGCCCACGAAGGCCTGCCTCCACCCGGCTTGGACCCAGGCGGGTTGTGTGCACCGAGCCGACTCGACAATGTCGATGCAGATGTCCGGCTCAGGCTCTGATGTAGCGACCCGACCTCAAACGGTCAAGCCTCTGTGTATCTGTGCCATCCCTGGATCAGTATGCTGGCACACACAGTACATCAATGTATATATCAAAGTGCAATCACATGTATAAATAACGTAAAACTGATATATACCTCATAATTGTAAGCGGAAACAAATAGTCGGGTGTGGAGTCCCATCAACGCCATCGGCAGGTTGAGTGTAGACCGTAACCCTGTACCGTACTCTTACTCGTCGGAAGAAAGTATCTGCAACATGATACGTTGCAGCCGTGTAGGTCAGTACATTGAATGTACCGGCAAGATCACAACATGAGAAAACAGATGATAAAACTATACTATATGCAAATTGGCTTTGTGGCTCTGTGTCTGAGTTTTGTTTTGCGTAAAACCTGGTTTTATTTTCCCTACATCAAAGGAATATCAGGAGTCTGTACTACAGAGTTTTCTATCATGACATGGTTTCGTCAACCAATGTCTCATAGCCCAGAACAATCATAAGTTGCCCACAATTAAGTTATCAGTCTGGTGTTGAGAGTTCCGAGATAGATCCAAGTCCAGAGGCTCAAGTTGTCTGTAACCGGGGACACGGCTAATCGATTAGGTTTAAACCCTCTGCAGAGGTTTGTACACTTTACCCGCAAGATTCGATCCCTCCCGTTTCGTCCTCGCACTTCATGATGTTTGAGAACAGGACGATCGAAACATGGTCTTCCGAAGAGTTCCTCTGACCACTGTCCGGTGCTCATCCAATCCTACCGTAGTTCTACATCTGCTAGCACCGTCCCAGCCAGAGTAACCACTAAGGTCAACCAAGCCAGAGCCCATAATGACTTGCGGTTGCACAGGTAAGCTTCCGGGCATGAAGTATTCTTCCGTCTCTTTGAGTCTGGGTGAAGCTTTCCGCAAGATGTCATGGCGCTTCTCCATGCATCCCGGCCATCCACTGGTTTCTCCAGGGTGCCCGTCAACCGTCCTTCACCCAGTAGTGTGTATTGAATTCTTGTCTCGAGTCTTGAAGTCTTGAGGCCTCGAAGGTGCAGTCCTTGCAGATTCCAGCATGGAGTTGTCGTCATTGACGTAGAGTCCTCCATTCTCACACCACTCCCGAACACTCGTACCAACCCCGTCTACTATAGCGTAGCATTTAAACTACATAACGTCTCGGGCTTGGTAATCAGGGAGATGGGTTCCTACCTCATGCATTCTACTCAACTACAAGAATTCAATATCACTACTGGAGGGATTATGAATGGTGACACTAAATGCAATAAAAACATAGGTATGAAAAGCATGGTCAAAGTGAACTTGCCTGGTATAGTTGATGAAGTTTATCGCTCTCACAATTCTGATAATCTACTCGTCACACTCCGAGAAAATCTATCGTAAACGAATAAAATCCAGTAAACACTCATGCCAAAAAGAAGAACCAAAAGAACATAGGAACAAAATATGTCATAGCGCGAAAATAACAACGTACTAAGGTTAAATAGGAAAAGAAAGTTCTTATGGTGTTGTAAGGTGAAAGGTGAAAGAATCAACTCAAAAGGGTTAAAGGATGATGAACTATTGCTTTATAAGCATAGGTTGAAGACACTATGGAAGATGATCCAAAGTATAAGGAGAACTACATGAATGTTACTTGATAGATAGCATATGCCATAAGAATTTGTTTACAAAAAGATTCAATTGAAACGGAGCACTACAACGCAAGTTATAGCGTAACGAAGCGTGAATATAATTGGAATTCAGAAATTCAAAGGTATCTGAATCGAAGTATGATGGATGTGAATTGCTACTGTATATAGGAAGTCAATATTTACAAGTAGGAAAAGAATCAATGAAACAAAAGATACAAGTAATTCAATACAGCATTGAATCAGCTTAGAACAGAGTGTGAACACTTTTGGGGACTAAACAAGTAATCTGAGTATGATCAAAATTATATGTTGAAATGATAAAACTAATGGTGTGAACGGAAAGATTACTTCAATACAAATCGGACGCAATTGGATTCGTCGAAAACGGAGCTACGGATAAAAAGATATGATCAAAAGAAATTTGAATATGAATCTGAACAAATTTCAAAAATCTGGAATTTGGAAAAAGTTTATTTGATAGTTTCATTGGATAGATGGGATCAAGACAAAAATCTAGGCATTGGTTTCATCTAATTTGGATAAATGAGTAAAAAGTTATGGCCATTTGAAAAATAAGGGTCAAGCTGTTTTATGGAAAAGAAATAGCTACGGCTAAAGAATTCTAGAGCTAAAATGTAAATACATAGACTAATTGATAATCTAACTATTCTACCCATAAGATCCTACGGAAAAAAAAAACTTGAAGGAAAACTAGATTTCTACCGTATTCTAGTCTAGAAATAATAAACTACAGGAGTAAAGGAAAATACGAAGAGAGTACCTTTAGAACGCAGAGAAGAGACGACTTCAGAGAGAGAAGACGACTTTAAAAATTCCCGTCGGAGAGAAGAAATAATATTTTATTTTGTGGAAAGCTAGTTAAACCAAAAGATTGATTTAACCCGAGTTAGATGATTTTTGGGGCTTATGGGTCTATATTTATAGGTGGAAGAGGTATGCGAAGGTCAAACGCTAGGCAATGTGGGACTAAATATATACGAAAAGAGGAGAAAAGAAAGGGAAAGGCACCGTATGGGCCTTTACTTCGGCCGGCCGCACGCATGCACAGCGCGGGCTGCGCTGCGTTTTTTTATAACAAAATTTGTCCAAATTGAAAAACAAAGGAGAAAAAAATGGCTAGCTGGGCCTGGCCCATGTAGGATAGAAGAAAAAAAAATGATGGGGCGCCCGATGCCACTATGCTGCGCACGTGGGCAACAGTTAGTTCCAGGCACATGCACAATTTTTGTTTTTTTAAATAAAAACAGAAAAGGAAAAACTGAATAACGAAAATAAAACTAAAATTGTAAATAGGCATATTATATATCAAAATTTTCAGAAAAATATTTCCTAAATCCTGAACATATTTTCAGCGGCAAGTAAATTCAGCAAAAAATTAAATAAATTGAACAGTACTAGTGGTTCATTTAAAAACCAAATAAAAAATATTTTAAAATACCAAAATGATTTCAAACTCATTTTTCTCTACTTTTCTACTATAGGGAATCATTTTACCCTATTTTTCATATATTTTATTTTTGGAGAAAAATAATTTGAATAAAAACCAAATAACTCCAAATTGAAAGTGGTTTCAAAATACTTCCAAATGACTTTCAATTTGATTATTTGTAACTTCCAACTCATATTTCATATAATTGAAGAAGTCAGTTTATCTTCTCTCGTGAAAATCATTGAGTTGCATAAAGTTTTCGAATTTGAAATATTCCAAATGGAATTCAAATCTTTTCAGAACCCTTTTCATTTTTTTAAATGGAAGAAGTCATATCATCTTCACTCTAGGGTTTTTGTGATGAAATGAATTTGAATTCATGAGGATCAAAATGCAAGTATGAAAGTTTGGGAAAGTCATTTCATTCCCTCTCATTCAACTTTCAAAAAGTTTCAAATTCCACTCAATTTCACACAATCAGTCTCACAACAATCAAACAAACAAGCATAAATATTTTAATTATTATAGCATTCCAAAATTTAGAATTTTGGGATGTTACAAACCTACCACACTTAAAATGAATCTCGTCCTCGAGATTCGAAGAGGCTAGCAAGAAAAGGTTAGGATTTGGGGGTCTTGCGGCAAATCCATTGATCGGAATGGTCTAGTGTGCTACCACACTTAAAAGCAGGGTTATGTTTCCGACAGAACTCATGTACTCCATCCGTTTGGGTTGACGGTGTCGGTCCTCTCATATTCTCTGGAATAACTCCTTCACTGAGGCTCTCCTGGTAGGGGCATAATCTTTTCCTCAAACACGTGTCCTTTCATCCTGGTGAGGTTCTTCTGAGACTGGGTCTTCTTAGCTGGCAGGTCTGTCGCCAATACTAAACAACTATCGAAACCTCCTGGTGGTCAACAACTTATGGTTTCTCCTGGGAAAAAATGGTCGGGGTTGAAATCTCACCGTATGTCCTACGGTTGGCAACGGTTGCCTGTACAGGGTTTCATCGTCGTACCATTCTAAGGTTTAAGCAAGGTTTCGATATCTTCGTCTCTCTACTATGGGTAAGTCACTCAGATTTACCATTCCAAATAGCAAGAGCGAATGATAAGAGTAAGTCGGTATGGTGATCAATCCATTCCACACCCAGATCATTACCCTGTATAAGGTTTAGCGAATCTCGTATTTCTAACACTCGGGCAGTCTCACAAGCATTGCAGAATTTCTCTTGTCCTCGAACTGGGTTCGGGTAAACCATTGTTTCTGCAAGCTGAATGAAACATCTATCTGTTTACTTCACAACTCTCAGGTTTCGTAACCTCCTAAGAAACGTCTGCTGATCAATTCACACTTCTTCCAAAATTCTTCTTCCAAGTTTGGGGGGGGGGGGGGGGGGGTACTCGATCCTTATTAATTCCTGGGCCTGTGGGTTATGGGTCCACTTCAATACTTGCACAACTTTAACTTATCCGGAGTTACAATTGTTCCATATTCCAACATTACATCTCCTTTAAATCCAATAGTACTCCATTTCTTCATAACTATCGTATCAAAAGCAAAACTCCAACTATTTTTTTTGTCTGAACTCCAGTCTTTGGAATATAATTATCCTTCCATTGGTCAGGTGTTCCCACAGGGTACTACCACCCTTAAAATGTAATACACAAATCCATCTGTAGACCATATTTCTCATATCCTTGAAAATGGTCAACATTTGTGTTTTTAGAGTAACAACTCAAAAAAAAATCCACGTATGAAATCATGACACATTAACTTTATTGATTTCATGAATTCATTACAATCTCTGAGCATCCATTACATAACTCAACTCATTGTACTCATGAAAGTAAATTGCTTCCTACCAGACTTATTACCAATATCAAAATTCCAACTACTCAGCTCCAGCTTTCATCTTGTCGGGACATTTAGTAGCATAATGTCCTGCTTCCTTGCAGCGAAAACAGATGACTTCTAACAAGTCTTTGGGCTTCTTGGGGATCGTGTCTGCTCTTTGGGTTCTTGGCTTCTTCTCTGGACATTTATCAGCGTAATGACCTAAATCCTTGCACCGGTAACAAGTGATATTACTCAGGTCCTTCTCCGCAGAAATTGGGTTGTTCTGGGGATGCCTTTGTCTTCTCTTCTTGGGTCTCTCCGTAATTATCAGAGCTTCTATTTCCTGAGGGTCAAACTTTACTTCTGCTGTCTGGAAGTCTCCGAGATACTCTTGGCTTTCCTTCGGGCAATACTGTGAGAAATGTCCTTCTTCTCCACATGAATAGCAAGCTTGGGCGAAAAATCTGTTTAAGCCTTCACCATCAGGGTCTTCAACAACTTCCTTCATCACAGGTGCTTCTAAACTTTCCATGAGGGCTTCTTTCTGCTGATTGATAACTTCTTGTACCTTGGGGTAAAGGTGACACTGAGCAGGGTAGTGCGTAGTTCCTTCACACAGGAAACAAGTAACCTGCCCAGTCGGGCATTCTTTGGCTGAGTGATTTTCCTCACAATGAGGGCATCCATTCTTGTGTTCTTCACGGGTGTGTCCTATTTCTTCGCAAATCTTGCAGGCACAAGGTTTCTTCATCAGGTTATCACAGTGCTTCCGGATGAGACGTGATCTCAACAGAGTCTTCTTGAATTCCTCCCAGGTTTTTGCTCCGTTGCATCCTTGTATGGCTTGATGCATTTTCCACCAGGTTGCAGCACTCCCGGTAAAATACTGAAGAGCGTATTGAACCTCATACTTTCTTGCAATCAAAATTTTCCCGAATTGATCCTCCATGTTTTTAATCCATAGCTCTGCCTCCAACTTAGGCATCGGTCCAGAGAATACCAGTCCAACTTCATTCATCATCTATGGGTCCAAGGGTTTTGGGATGAGATACGAGAGAAGAATGGAGGGATATACACACAATACAAACAAAAGTTTTGAAGAAATGGGTTTTATTTTGTGGCTGTCGGAAAAACATCAAACAAATGACAGCTCACAATCATCGCAATCTAACGTAAGTATATAACAGGGGTTTGGTCTTCTAAAGGTCAAATAAATCTTCAGAGTCTTCAATTTCTTCGAGTCTTCAGTCTTCAACGGTTGTAGCTTCTTTCTCCGAAATGTATGGTGAAATACTCTTTACTCTGAAGTGGCCATCAGTTGTCCGATATCTTGTTCTTCTTGGAGCTGCTTTAGTTGATCCTTCGTGTGGTCAGAAGGGTAAAGGGTATATTCTAACTATTTGAGGTAAGAGGGAGTTTGTGGTAAAATCAGAAAAGATGAGAAGTAAGGGTCTTTTTAAAAACAAAGTTTTAGAAATATCCTGTCCTAGGGCTTTCCGATTTCTAGGGTCACGTCCTACAGTCAACATGTGCTCTGATACCATATCTGTAGCGACCTGACCTCAAACGGTCAAGCCTCTGTGTATCTGTGCCATCCCTGGATCAGTATGCTGGCACACACAGTACATCAATGTATATATCAAAGTGCAATCACATGTATAAATAACGTAAAACTGATATATACCTCATAATTGTAAGCGGAAACAAATAGTCGGGTGTGGAGTCCCATCAACGCCATCGGCAGGTTGAGTGTAGACCGTAACCCTGTACCGTACTCTTACTCGTCGGAAGAAAGTATCTGCAACATGATACATTGCAGCCGTGTAGGTCAGTACATTGAATGTACCGGCAAGATCACAACATGAGAAAACAGATGATAAAACTATACTATATGCAAATTGGCTTTGTGGCTCTGTGTCTGAGTTTTGTTTTGCGTAAAACCTGGTTTTATTTTCCCTACATCAAAGGAATATCAGGAGTCTGTACTACAGAGTTTTCTATCATGACATGGTTTCGTCAACCAATGTCTCATAGCCCAGAACAATCATAAGTTGCCCACAATTAAGTTATCAGTCTGGTGTTGAGAGTTTCGAGATAGATCCAAGTCCAGAGGCTCAAGTTGTCCGTAACCGGGGACACGGCTAATCGATTAGGTTTAAACCCTCTGCAGAGGTTTGTACACTTTACCCGCAAGATTCGATCCCTCCCGTTTCGTCCTCGCACTTCATGATGTTTGAGAACAGGACGATCGAAACATGGTCTTCCGAAGAGTTCCTCTGACCACTGTCCGGTGCTCATCCAATCCTACCGTAGTTCTACATCTGCTAGCACCGTCCCAGCCAGAGTAACCACTAAGGTCAACCAAGCCAGAGCCCATAATGACTTGCGGTTGCACAGGTAAGCTTCCGGGCATGAAGTATTCTTCCGTCTCTTTGAGTCTGGGTGAAGCTTTCCGCAAGATGTCATGGCGCTTCTCCATGCATCCCGGCCATCCACTGGTTTCTCCAGGGTGCCCGTCAACCGTCCTTCACCCAGTAGTGTGTATTGAATTCTTGTCTCGAGTCTTGAAGTCTTGAGGCCTCGAAGGTGCAGTCCTTGCAGATTCCAGCATGGAGTTGTCGTCATTGACGTAGAGTCCTCCATTCTCACACCACTCCCGAACACTCGTACCAACCCCGTCTACTATAGCGTAGCATTTAAACTACATAACGTCTCGGGCTTGGTAATCAGGGAGATGGGTTCCTACCTCATGCATTCTACTCAACTACAAGAATTCAATATCACTACTGGAGGGATTATGAATGGTGACACTAAATGCAATAAAAACATAGGTATGAAAAGCATGGTCAAAGTGAACTTGCCTGGTATAGTTGATGAAGTTTATCGCTCTCACAATTCTGATAATCTACTCGTCACACTCCGAGAAAATCTATCGTAAACGAATAAAATCCAGTAAACACTCATGCCAAAAAGAAGAACCAAAAGAACATAGGAACAAAATATGTCATAGCGCGAAAATAACAACGTACTAAGGTTAAATAGGAAAAGAAAGTTCTTATGGTGTTGTAAGGTGAAAGGTGAAAGAATCAACTCAAAAGGGTTAAAGGATGATGAACTATTGCTTTATAAGCATAGGTTGAAGACACTATGGAAGATGATCCAAAGTATAAGGAGAACTACATGAATGTTACTTGATAGATAGCATATGCCATAAGAATTTGTTTACAAAAAGATTCAATTGAAACGGAGCACTACAACGCAAGTTATAGCGTAACGAAGCGTGAATATAATTGGAATTCAGAAATTCAAAGGTATCTGAATCGAAGTATGATGGATGTGAATTGCTACTGTATATAGGAAGTCAATATTTACATGTAGGAAAAGAATCAATGAAACAAAAGATACAAGTAATTCAATATAGCATTGAATCAGCTTAGAACGGAGTGTGAACACTTTTGGGGACTAAACGAGTAATCTGAGTATGATCAAAATTATATGTTGAAATGATAAAACTAATGGTGTGAACGGAAAGAGTACTTCAATACAAATCGGACGCAATTGGATTCGTCGAAAACGGAGCTACGGATAAAAAGATATGATCAAAAGAAATTTGAATATGAATCTGAACAAATTTCAAAAATCTGGAATTTGCAAAAAGTTTATTTGATAGTTTCATTAGATAGATGGGATCAAGACGAAAATCTAGGCATTGGTTTCATCTAATTTGGATAAACGAGTAAAAAGTTATGGCCATTTGAAAAATAAGGGTCAAGCTGTTTTATGGAAAAGAAATAGCTACGGCTAAAGAATTCTAGAGCTAAAATGTAAATACATAGACTAATTGATAATCTAACTATTCTACCCATAAGATCCTACGGAAAAAAAAACTTGAAGGAAAACTAGATTTCTACCGTATTCTAGTCTAGAAATAATAAACTACAGGAGTAAAGGAAAATACGAAGAGAGTACCTTTAGAACGCAGAGAAGAGACGACTTCAGAGAGAGGAGACGACTTTAAAAATTCCCGTCGGAGAGAAGAAATAATATTTTATTTTGTGGAAAGCTAGTTAAACCAAAAGATTGATTTAACCCGAGTTGGATGATTTTTGGGGCTCTATGGGTCTATATTTATAGGTGGAAGAGGTATGCGAAGGTCAAACGCTAGGCAATGTGGGACTAAATATATACGAAAAGAGAAGAAAAGAAAGGGAAAGGCACCGTATGGGCCTTTACTTCGGCTGGCCGCGCGCATGCACAGCGCGGGCTGCGCTGCGTTTTTTTTAACAAAATTTGTCCAAAGGGAAAAACAAAAAGAAAAAAAATGGCTGGCTGGGCCTGGCCCATGTAGGATAGAAGAAAAAAAATGATGGGGCGCCCGATGCCACTATGCTGCGCATGTGGGCAATAGTTAGTTCCAGGCGCATGCACAGTTTTTGTTTTTTTAAATAAAAACAGAAAAGGAAAAACTGAATAACAAAAATAAAAATGAAATTGTAAATAGGCATATTATATATCAAAATTTTCAGAAAAATATTTCCTAAATCTTGAACATATTTTCAGCGGCAAGTAAATTCAACAAAAATTTAAATAAAATGAACAGTACTAGTGGTTCATTTAAAAACCAAATAAAAAATATTTTAAAATACCAAAATGATTTCAAACTCATTTTTCTCTACTTTTCTACTATAGGGAATCATTTTACCCTATTTTTCATATATTTTATTTTTGGAGAAAAATAATTTGAATAAAAACCAAATAACTCCAAATTGAAAGTGGTTTCAAAATACTTCCAAATGACTTTCAATTTGATTCTTTGTAACTTCCAACTCATATTTCATATAATTGAAGAAGTCATTTTATCTTCTCTCGTGAAAATCATTGAGTTGCATAAAGTTTCCGAATTTGAAATATTCCAAATGGAATTCAAATCTTTTCAAAACCCTTTTCATTTTTTTAAATGGAAGAAGGCATATCATCTTCACTCTAGGGTTTTTGTGATGAAATGAATTTGAATTCATGAGGATCAAAATGCAAGTATGAAAGTTTGGGAAAGTCATTTCATTCCCTCTCATTCAACTTTCAAAAAGTTTCAAATTCCACTCAATTTCACATAATCGGTCACACAACAATCAAAAGCATAAATATTTTAATTATTTTAGCATTCCAAAATTTAGAATTTTGGGATGTTACATCTGATCCGCTGATTTTGCCGATGAAGACGTGGGTTCCGCCGAAGGGGACCCGGTACCCGTACTTGATTGAGTCGGCCTCGGGGGCCCATCCAGCGTCGTCGATGTAGAGCTTGCCATGCCGACTCTTGGTCATCCTGCCAACGGCGTATCCCTTGATCCCTGGGAAAGAGCCCTTCAAGAACTCGAAACCACCGTGCTCTGGCCCCATGGTGGGCGCCAACTGTCGTGGGGTTAACACGGCAGATGCCCTAGTGAAAGGACTTAGGTGCGAGGCCATTGCTACGGTGATTAGCTTGAAGGGGTTGAGCGGGACGAAATACACAAATTTACCCAGGTTCGGCCCCTCACGGTGGAGGTAAAAGCCTACTCCTACTCTCGTTGATTATTGCTTGAGTATCGATTACATGGGAGTGGATTCTCTTGACCTAGCTATCAATTGATCGTAACTTAAGTTTACCCGCCGTAGGGACTCGCCTTTATATACACAAGTCGAGGCCCTGGGCTTACAGAGTCCGGGCCGGGTTATACTTCGTAACCGACCCCGGCTCTAAATTGCCTTGCCTTCTTTGGCAAGTCGCCATTGGGAGGCTTACACCTCCGGGTCACGCACCATCTTCTGGTTTTGGGCCTTCAACCGGCCCACCTCGTAAGCCGCCTCCTGGCTCCGTGTCTTGGCTTCTTGGGCCTGTCTAAGGCCTCCTTGTTGAGTCGCCAACAGCTTGACCCGCCCTGCTAGGGTGGGTCTCACCGTGGGCTCATATCCCCAACAACCATTTTGCAGGTAAAGTCATACCCAAATGGGATGGCCCCCATACCATTGTTGACATTTATCAATTAGGAGAGATAAGACTTGATGGTGATGTTAATGGTAAACCAATGGTCGTAAATTGGCAGAGACCTAAACATTACTTGATCTGTGATCTCATATCTCGTAAGAGTGGAGGTAAATGTACCACACTTGATCGCCCCGGACGAATTAATATGGAATTACAACATGAACCTTCCAGAAGGTGGAAAACTCTAGGTAAGGAAAAAGGTATGAAATCATCTCAATTTTTTTAAAAATATATTATATATGGCAATTTTAGTACAAGATAAGGAAGATGAGCGAAAAAAGTATAGAGGACACCCCTGTGGGCCTCTACCGCTTCACCCAAGCATTTGGATTTTAGGGAGACTTGTCCCACATGAGTCCCCTTCCATCTCTAATTTTGTGTATTGGTTGCTTTCGCACGAGAACACCCTATATCTATTTCCAAAATTTTCCAAACATTATATCGCAGATTCCTCTCTTTTGTTTTGAGCACTTTCCAATCATGGTTCTGCGTATTGTCCATGTACCATGTCTTTGCCCGACTCTGACTAGAAGGACCAATTATCAATGCAAAGGTGTCGATGAGTTTTGGAATATGGAGGTCAAGGGCAAGGAAGAAGCTCCTAGAATCTTGGTGGTCTCCGATGATGAACTTAATATCCCTTCTCCTCTAGCACCAAGTGTTTTGTCTTAAGCATAATGGTCACTCGGGACACCAAGAAAATGATAAGGCCCTACATGGGAATGCTCCTAGACGTGAGCTAGCACCAAGAACTTTGGTGGGGTTGCATGAAAACTCTTTTTCCAACATGACTCATAACTTTTGTATGGAAAATACTCGACTTCTTATGATGGGACCTTGGGCTCACCAAATCCCCTTGAAGAGAAACATTGAAGAAGCTTAAGGGAGTAGTAGTTGGGGTCCTACCAACAGTGACGTTATAAGAGCCATCACAAATCTTTATGCAACCATATATGTGGTCCTCGATGACATGCAAAATTGTGTTGAAAGAATCAAAAGTCTGAAGGAGGAGGTTTAGGAGCTGTGTTAAATCTTTAACAACAAGCCTCCATTGTCTTCATCACAAAAATATCAAACATGATATAAAAAAGTGGTAATAGGCATCTCTCCCTCCTATGTTCCTTGAAGCTTTGGGTAGGTTGTCGGGTATCTTGCATGATATTTAACATATCTTTTACATTACTTATATCGTCTTAGTGGAATATTTATTTTCTAAAAGTTGAGAGGTGTGCTATGACTTTTTCAAAGTAATATTATCGATGTATCTCGTGATGTGAGACTATGTCATGAGTGTTCCCTTTTGCATTTTTATTATCTATTCTAACTTCAATTGCAAATTTTAGAAACATGGACAAATTATTCTCGCTAGGCATGGAGGACAACTAGGTACACATGTATATGTGGTCTATAATAACTTTATAATTCATGGGCCCTTCGACAAGAATTTTACGTTTAGAGACTTTGGTAGCCAAAACCTTTATACTAATCATGAATACTAATTCTGCATCCAATCCTTTAAACCAAGTCAATCCAACAAGTGTCCGCTTTACCTTCCTATATGACTGAGAAAGCTCATTTCAAGTAACTTCTCTTCGGCTTAGCAAATTTAAATTGCCAAATAAAATTGCATTGTTTAGGTTTGTGTTGTGTGGGAATAGTAATTTTTCACAAATTTGTGATGGTGGTCCCAGATGAAAAAAATATAAAAAAGATCAAGATAAAAAGATACATAGGTACGATTCGCCACCACAAGGGGCAGTGGTAAATTATTGTTTCCACTTACTAAATTCATCAACAATAACCTGAAGGCTTGGTAGTGAGAGCTAAACCAACCTTCTTCCTCTCAAGCGCACAACAATCTTTGCTTCCCTCTATGAAGGGGTTATCCATTACTTTTACTAGATGACACGTTGCGCCAATTGGCCCAGAGACCAACTGCATCCTCGAAATTAAGTGAACTATTTGATACATAAAATGGAAGTAAAGCAAACAATTTGAAGCATTGAAAATGATTATATTCATACTGCATCTCTATTTGTAATTATATCCATAATCCATCTCTATTTGCCTTGACAATGATCATTTCCCATAGGTTTCTATGTGATTGATGACATGATACTACAGCCCAGAAGTTAAGGAAGTAACTGAAACTGCAACCATAAAGATAGACAATGCCATGTGCAACATGTCTAACAGAAAGCCGAAAGTTAAGTGAACTGGCACAGAGAGACCAACTGAAAGCTAGAAGTTAAGCAGATTATTTGAAACATGAAATGGAAGCTAAGTGAACTATTTCAAGAAACCAACCACAGTGATCAGCGTAGAAACATTTCTTGTACATGTACTACAATTGATTGCGTTTGTAAATTTACATATGACAGACTCTCGCCAGTAAGAACAACCCAAATACCCAATGCACGGGTTCATAAAGGACAAGCACACTCCCACGTCACCCAACTCTAGCCGGAGTGTGTATGCCACAATATTTTCCCGACTTCCAATGCGGCCAACCCAGAAGTTAAATGTACTATTTGAAACATCAAACGACAAAAAGATGTTTCCCGTGAGAGCAAATAACCATCTCTGTATCGCATTTGTATTTACCAATGACAGAATCTGGCGGCCAAAGCAAGCCAACAGTCGGGTCAATATAAAGGCTGGGCGCAACTCCCATGGCACACGACTCTATCTGGATGGCATGTGTTGGCATGTCTGCCTAGCCTTTCAACATCGTGGTCTGGCTGGATGGCGTGTCTTAGGACTTCCACACAGTTTATTCACACATTTGCCCTGACAACGATCATTGCACATAGCTTTCTTTGGAAGTGATCTGTTGGGTTATTGTCGGCGTGCGACACCTATGGGATCCTAAGGGACCCCTTTACGATTCGGCGGGGGGAGAGGTATGCGCAAAGAGCAGAACCAACGATCGAAGCGGGGCGATTTTACCCAGGTTCGGGCCGCTAATCAGCGTAAAACCCTACTCCTGCCTTGTGTTATTATTAATGTTCTTGAGCCCAGGCTCCAGGAGCGCTCGCAATGAACAGTACGTTCAAAGAGCGGCTACGCATGCAGAATGGGCCTGAAGATCCTCCTCCCCTGTAGCAGTTGCCTTGGGCCTTCTTTTATACCACAAAGGGGTCACCACAGTGGCAAAATGTACATACATTGAGGTGTAAAGTAGCTACAGGGTCATCATACCTAACCCCTGACGGATTAGGACGAACGCATTTAATGCACCATGAGGTGTCCGTTTAGGTGTCCTCACTTTCTTGGGGATGGAAAAAGGGGCCATCCCATCAGCACCGCTTAAGCTCTCCTCCACTGGCACGTCGCCACGCGTCCAAAGAAGGACCCATAATGTCGGGTTTGTTGCTGTGCTAGAGCGGTGGCACAGCAACAAAACCTTGCCGGGTGCTGAACCTTGCCGGGCGCCAAGCCTTGCCGGGCTTCGCAGGCCATCCCGGCAAGATCTTGCCGGGGAAGCTGGCCTGCGGATTCCAGCTCTTCTTATCTGCTAATCCTCAGATCTTTGACTTGAGAATTCCCTTGATGGCCTGAGTCAATCTCGAACTGTTCCCCGACAAGCCTTGCCGCGAGTATGGCTACAACTGCCCGTGCACAAGTACGGGGTACTAATGGCCCAATAGTTAGTACACCGACAGGAGCCCCAGGGCCTAGGCCACACACGAGTGCGAGGCGTTGTTGGGCTAGGCCCAAACAGTGCACGGGCACACGTGGCAGGGGATTAACTGCTCGTAAATATCCTGTTTACTGTGCCCCCCACTACGCGCGCCGAATGCGCGACATGGGAAGCGTGCCTCAAAAGCTGCAACTGCAACGCGCCCGCAGAGGCGCATTCACATTGGGGAGTAAAAGAGGCGGCCCCGCTCCTTCCCCATAAAAAGGAGAAACCGCAGAGGCGCAAGCCTATTTACCCCCCTTTTTCTTCTTAATCTGGCCATCGCCATTGCTTTCCTTCCCTCGAGCTCAGAGCAAAGCCTTCCCTCTTCCGCTCGCCGCCTCCACGCCCGCTCCATCCTCGGCTTCCGCCCTTGCAGTCGCCATGCCGCCCAAGACCAGCAAAGGCAAGGGCAAGGAGGCAAAAGCCGATGTCCCGGAGAGCGAACTGGTGAAGATGCGGAAGAAGTACGTCGTCTTCGCCCCGTCGCTCGATGCGGAAGCTTTGAAGAGGCGGTACCAGTGTATGTGGGCGAGGGAGACGCAGGCTCACCCCACCACTCGCGTGATACCAGGTTCTTGCTCCAAGAGTGGGTCAGACAGATACCCCTTTTTCGTCGCATATTTCTATTGCGGGCTCTGTCCTCCCTTTTCTGACTTCTTCAACGACATCATGTACACATACGGCTTCCATCTTCTCGATTTCACGCCGAATGCGGTACTGTGCATGTCCATCTTCGCTCACCTTTGTGAAAACTTTGCCGGAGTGGTTCCCAATACAGCCCTTTTCCGCCACTACTTTTTCCCTCGAATCCAAAAAGGAGAGGCCCTCTCTGGTTCTATCGCCTGGATTCCAAGGGCTTGGAATAAGGAAATATACCCAGAAGGAGTTTATCGCGAGAAGTGGGACGAATGGTGGGCTGAATGGTGCTGGATCAAGGAAGCAGATTCCCATCCGTTCTGTCTATCCCGGCAACAGAAAGCGGTCCGCGGCAGTGGCTGGAGCAGTCTTGCCGCTGAAGATGAAAAGCTCATAATCGCCACCACCAGGATTCTTCGCCTGAAAGCTGCCGGGCTAACAATGGAGATGATTGGCTTCGACTTTCTCCGCCGCCGCATTGCCCCCTTGCAAAATAAAGGAAGGCCAGCTTGGGAATACCGAAATGCAGCAGACATCATGAGATTGCGCCCCGGGTTGAATAACAATCTGACTGCTATGCAACTTGGCGCTCTCCGTCAGAAGCTGTTCCAGCGCGACAGCAAGCATCGGTTGCCGGCAAGGATTGTCCCTCTGTGCAACAACTCTGCCTTGGGGTCAATTATCGCCACCATGCCACTGTTCAACGCCCACAGCCTCGACGCGACATGGGTTGAGCCATCCGAGGAAGATGCACAGAAGTTCTTTGATAACTTGACGGAGAGGGCCGTCCGGGAAGAAGCGGACTTACTCCGAGCCACCACCGATGAAGAGGTGGCATACATCGCCACCAGGGCGGATGAGGCAAATCTTGCTGCGGAGGCCGGCAGCGTCGGCTTCACAGAATGGGAAACCAGCGATGCAGAGGTAGTAGTGGAGAAAAATCCTGCCGGGATGGACAAAGCTGCCGGGGAACAGAGTAGCACAGCCGCTGAGAGCTCGTCCGACGAAGATGCGGCTGAAGAGGAACCGCAAGAAGAGCTCCCAGCCCCGAAGAAGACAAAGCACGTTCTTCGAAAGGCTGCATCTGGCATCCCGGCAAGCCAGCCTTCCTCGAGCGGTGAGGCTCCCGGCAAGAAAGCGGCCGGCAAGACTGCACCGCGGCAAGGGGTCCGACAGCAACCTGCGCAGCGTGCGAGACCCACACCAGCGGCAATTGCTGAGGCGGCAGGGGTGTCTCGCACTACCGCACCGGAAGCTGAGGTGACGAAAACACGCCAGCCCTCGGTGCCTGCCACAGCCAAGCGACCAAGGACCCCTCCTCCGCTTCCCTACTCAGACATCGCAACGGAGGTCGATTTCGACATCTCCGGCTTTAGTCCGGAGCGAGAAGAGGAAGAGTGAGTACCTTGCCACAGCCTTTATCTTCCAATCTTGGATCAATCTTACTGACTTGCTTGTATTGTCTCCGCAGTGATGCAGAAACCTTGCTGGAGAGGATGACGAAGAGGACAAAGACTTCCACGGGTGACGAGCCCCCGGCAGGCTCCACGAGCGTGCCAGAAACTTTCATCGTCAGCCCGGAGCTCAGCCCTCAACGCAGTCCCCAGCACAGCCCCCAGCGCAGCCCCGGGCGTAAGTTCATTGCTCTTTTTCCATTGGCGGGCGCTGAGGTTTCTATGCTTGCCACTGATGTCTCTGGGCTTGTAGGAGAAGAACGGCAACAAGGAGAGTTATTGGAAGACGCCCCCGTCGTGCCACCTCCATCGACCACGCCGCCCACAAGCGCATCCCCGGCAAGGGATCCTACCGACGAGCCCATCTTGATTGAGGAGGAGCCGGCAAGCATGGACACCGGTAACCCTCCTCCGGCAACCGAGGTTGCCGGGAGGGGCGAGGCCACCTCTCAACAGCTCGACGCAGGTAACTGATTGCCTTAGAGCGCTTG
The DNA here is from genome assembly GCA_011799875.1 of Thinopyrum elongatum. Lineage (NCBI taxonomy): Eukaryota > Viridiplantae > Streptophyta > Magnoliopsida > Poales > Poaceae > Thinopyrum > Thinopyrum elongatum. Next base: position 154,755,448 of record CM022297.1, read on the forward strand.
TTATTCTTTCCTTTATCTCTTTGTCTTTGATCCCTTCGAACTTCGATCTTGATCTTATTCTGTTTCCCTCCTTCGTCCTCCAGAGTTCCCTGTGATGGAACACATGGACGTCGACGTTGTCATCGAGGAGACCACCAGGGACGCCGCTACCGAAGCAGACAGGATCGCTGCCAGCGAGGCCGCCAAAGATGCCACTGCCAAGGCCACCGAGACTGTGCAGGAGGAACCCGCCAAAGAGCCTGCTGAAGAGGGCAGCAAGGAGGCTGGTGACCGTACTGACGGCATTCCTGCCGCAGGAGCGCCAGGCGCTGCGCCGGCCACGGAGCCCCCTGCCACTGGTGAGGCGGTTGCCGAGGATCAACCGTCAACATCCGAAGCCCCCTCATCCAGCAAATATCTCAAGGTTGGCGAGAACCTGTTTGTCAACTTGCCGGGGACGGCAAGCATTGGGGCACCAGCCGAAGGAGAAGTCTTTGATGAAGAAATCATCGCTGCTGCCGGGCTCGAGGTTGTTGATGATCCAAGCACTAGCAGCGGCAAGTCTGAAGAGGATCAGCTCCTTCAGGCCATGGGCGAAATTTTTCGCAAGCTCCAGGCTCTCCACCGCGCTCGGAAAGAGAAAGCGGATTCCAGAATGGCAGTTGTCGAGGCGGCCGAAGCAGATTTTCAGAGGCGCGTCGAACAAATGCAAGTCTGGTACGCCGAGGCCCTCCAGGAGTTGACTGCTGGCCGGGAACAAGTGAGCCAACAGTGGACAGAAATCCTCCTGAAACAATCTGATATGGAGAAGGCGCAGGATGAAGCTACGCAAAGAATTGCTGCTGAATATGCTCTCCTGACGGGGCGTCGCGTTGCGCTTGATGCTCACGAGGAAGATCTCACCGCACGTGAGCAGGCGCTCGCCGCCAAGCTTCGCAGCAAAGATGAAGATATCGAGAAGCTTGTCGCATGGTGGACCCAGGAGCTGGAGCAGAAACACAAAGAGGCGCTCGAAGCTCTAACTGTAGATCACGCCGGCAAGCTCAAGGAGGCCATCGATGCTGCCGAGGCTGCAGAGGCCGCCAAGAATGAGCTGAGCGACAAAGTAAAGAAGCTGGAAGTGGATCTTTAAGAACACGGCAAGGAGCTCTCAACGCTCAAAGGTGACAGGGAAAAAACCCTCCACACCTTGGCGGAGATGCAAGTTGCCATGTCTAACAAGACCAAGCAGCTCTCCTCAGCAAATGAAGCCATTGCCGTTCTGGAATTGAAGCTGACCACGTTGCAGAAGTCTCTCGAAGCCGACAGGGCCCACGAGAAGGCCCTACTCAAAGATCTCCAGGGAGAGAGGAACCTGCTCAAGAGCGCTGCCGCCGCCCAAATTGATTACGAAAAGGGGGTGGAGATCTGGACTGGACGTCTCATCGACGCTGCGGAGAAGCTCACGGCAGAACTGTCAACCATGGGCCTGTCAAACTTCAGGTATTCTTCCGAAGAAAGGATATCTTTGAGTGCCAGGTTGACGATGTTCTTCGAGAGCATCATTGATGCCCTGAAGTTGCTCCAGTCTAACCGGGCGACTCAATTGGCCAACGAGACCCGCCGGCTTTGCCGGGCCGTCCTCCGCAAAGTACTTATCAAGGTGGTGCACCACAATCCCGGCATCGACCTCTCCAATGTGCTTGGCCATCTGCCAAAGGATGCAAATCTCGAGGCACTTGAAGAGCTCGTCGCGCCTATCCTTGAGAAGGTGGACTCCATCAAAAGGATCGAAGGCCAGCGCAGAGATTAACTGCTCCACCTCTTCTTGCCGTCGTCATTCCATGCCAAAGACAATTAAGTCTCAAGTTAGAATTGCGGCAACTCATTAATGTAATATAACTTGCTTATGTTTGGGTACATGCGTGCTATCTCCCTTGTATGATTCCTTTATGTATGGAGTTCACCCTACGCTTACTGAAAAACTTGCCGGCGCGCAACCTGCCGCGAGCGCTGGGTGCGGGACTTCAGCAGCCTGCCGGAGGCGCAGCGGCCAGCAAGACTCCTTGGTGCTCTCAGTGCAGCCACTTAAATCATTGAGCGGACTCGAAACAAAATAAGGGCGCAACCGATTACAACAAGGGTTCCTTCGCGTGTAGATTTTCCATACAAAAGTCGGAATCGTCCAAGGAAATAACTTTGCAATAAAGGAAACTTGTTCTAAGTTTTAGAACTTAGCTTTCTGTCACTGTCCTTCCTCCGGCAAGCGCCGATTCCGAATGTCGCCAACTGGTACTCATATCTCTCTTCCCCCCCGGCAAATGTGCACGCGAGGAATCCTTCTGTCTTTTAAGAAAAAGAAAGAAGAGAAAATAAAGATATGAAACCTTGGCGGTTCGTTAGAACTTACCGGGAGTAGGTGTCATACAACATCTTATACAAACATGCATATATAAATATGAACATGGAAATCAATAAGGGAATGCACAACACTTAAATTTATTCATCTGGGCTCAGGATCTGCGCCTGGCTTTGTACAAAGGATCATATGCCTTGCCGGCAAGACTTGTACAAAAGGGTGGTTGCCGGGAGCCCCCGGCAACCGCGCCTTATGGGTAGAACTTGCGAAGATGTTCGATATTCCAGGAATTGCTCACTAGAACGCCATCTTCGGTCTCCAAGCGGACAACGCCGGGCCTGGTGACTCGTACTACCCGATAAGGGCCTTCCCACTTTGGCGTCAACTTGTTTGAATTCTTGGCAGATTGAATCCGCCGAAGAACAAGGTCGCCTTCCTCAAGGCTTCGGGCATGAACTTTGCGGCTATGGTAGCGGCGCAAAGCTTGCTGGTAGCGTGCAGCTCGCACATCAGCCTGAAGACGATTCTCCTCAAGGAGCATAGCGTCATCTTGCCGCAGTTGCTCTTGCTCAAGCTCATCATAAGCGAGCACTCGAGGTGATCCGTACGTGAGTTCCGTGGGGAGAATTGCTTCCGCTCCGTAGACCAGAGCGAAGGGTGTCTGGCCGGTGGCTCGATTTGGTGTCGTTCTGATTGACCAAAGAACCGTCGGCAACTCATCAATCCAGCGTCTTCCGCACTTTTTCAGCCTGTCAAAGGTTTTGGTCCTGAGACCGCGTAGCACTTCAGCATTGGCCCTCTCCGCTTGGCCGTTGCTTCTGGGGTGAGCAACAGAGGCAAAACAAATTTTGCCGCCAAGGTCTTGGACGTACTGCATGAAGGTGCGACTTGTGAATTGCGTGCCATTGTCGGTGATGATCCCGTTGGGCACACCGAAACAGCAAACTATCCCTTTAAAGAACTTGATGGCTGATTGTGCTGTCACCTTCCTCACTGCTTCCACCTCCGGCCACTTTGTGAACTTGTCGATAGCAACGTACAAGTACTCAAAGCCCCCGGTAGCACGGGGGAAAGGGCCCAGTATGTCGAGCCCCCAGACCAAAAATGGCAAGGAGAGAGGGATTGTTTGAAGAGCTTGAGCTGGTTGATGCGATTTCTTCGAATGAAACTGGCACGCTTCACACTTGGTTACTAGTGCAGTTGCATCCTGGAGAGCGGTGGGCCAAAAGAAACCTTGCCGGAATGCTTTCCCGGCAAGTGCTCTTGATCCTATGTGAGAGCCACATATGCCTCCATGTATTTCTGCCAACAGCTCTAGTCCATCCTCCCGAGGAATGCACTTCAATTTCACACCGTTTGGTCTCTTTTTGTACAGGACGTCATCGACGAACTTGTACATAACAGACCGATGGGCTACTCTTTCCGCTTCTTCCTGTTCCTCCGGGAGTTCTCCTGTTTGAAGGAAATGGACGATGTGCTGCACCCATGCTGGAGCCCGGGGCTCGACAGCCAGGACTAAAGGCATCTCCTCCGCCGGGGGAACGTTTGTCTCGACGGCAAGGGCCTGAGCCCCTGCTGGAGCCTGTTGTTCCCCGGCAGGCATATCGTTGATCCCGGCAACTTCCTTGCCGGCGGCTCCCGGGAGCTCTGCCGGGAAGTATTGACCATAATTCAATTTTCTTCTCTTTTCTTGCCGCATTGATGGCGCCACGGATGGTTGAGTCAAACGGAGCACAAAAGTTCCTGGTTCCACAGGCAACTTGAGGGCAGCACGCTTTGACAGGTCGTCAGCAACACTGTTCTCAGCACGAGGGACGTGCTCCATTTGCAGACCGTCAAAGTGCTCTTCCATTTTTCTCACTTCATCTACGTAGGCTTGCATCAATGGGCTTTGATAACTCTTATTAACTTGCCTGACGACAAGCTGTGAATCGCCTCTGATGATGAGCTTCTTGATACCAAGGTCTGCCGCGATCCTGAGACCGACAAGCAAACCCTCGTATTCTGCAGTGTTGTTCGTCGAACTCTCCCGGGGAAAATGCATTTGGACCATGTACTTGAGGTGCTCTCCGGTGGGTGCGACAAGCAGCACGCTAGCACCGGCGCCTTGCAGCGAAAAAGCCCCGTTAAAGTACATAACCCATTGCTGGTCAATTTCCTTGCCGGGGAGAGTTGTTTCTTGAACCTCTTCGTCTGGCGTCGGGGTCCATTCCGCAACGAACTCCGCCAAGGCCCTGCTCTGAATTGTCGAAGTGTTTTCAAACTTGAGGCCAAAGCTCGACAACTCCAACGCCCACTCCACGATCCTGCCGGTTGCTTCTGGATTTCGCAAAATCTGTTTCAACGGAAAGCGAGTGATGACGGTGATTTCATGTGCTTGAAAATAATGGCGCAGCTTCCTCGAGGCTATAAGGAGGCCAAAAAGCAACTTCTGCATGCCAGAATATCTTGACCTAGCTCCTTGTAAAAGAGAGCTAACAAAATAAACTGGGCGCTGCACCACCTTTTTCTTCTGCAATGGTTCTTCTGACTGCACAGATCTTGTCTTGCCGGGATCAATCCTTGCCGGGGAAGATCCTGCCGCGTCCCCTAACGGTCCTGCCGCTGGTGTTGCTTCCTCATCAGCTTCTCTCTGCGCCACTAATGCAGCACTAACCACTTGATTTGTCACTGCCAGATACAGCAGCAACGGCTCTTGTGGTTTAGGCGCGACTAGCGTCGACGGAGAGGAAAGGTATTTCTTCAAATCTTGCAGCGCAGCCTCTGCCTCCGGAGTCCATTTCATTGGACCTGCCTTCTTCAAAATTTTGAAAAAGGGCAGGGCGCGCTTAGCAGATTTGGAAATGAACCTGCTTAGAGCAGCAACACAGCCGGCAAGACGACGCACATCCTTGACGCGTCTTGGCGCTTCAATCTGCTCAATAGCTTTGATCTTGTCAGGGTTCGCTTCGATTCCCCGACAAGATACAAAGAATCCGAGGAGCTTGCCGGAAGGAACACCGAACACGCACTTCTCAGGATTGAGCTTTAAGTTGATCTTACGCAGATTTGCAAATGTTTCTTCTAAATCTTGTATAAGCGTCACTTTGTCCTTGGTTTTGACCACTATGTCATCCATGTATGCCTCCATATTTCTATGGAGTTGAGGCTCAAAACCGATTTGGACTGCTCTCGCAAATGTAGAACCAGCACTTTTCAACCCGAAAGGCATTCGTATAAAACAATACGTACCACATGGGGTGATAAATGCGGTCTTTTCTTCATCTTCCTTCGCCATGAAGATCTGATGATACCCTGAGTAGGCATCAAGGAAGGACAGGAGATCACAACCAGCGGTGGAGTCCACAATCTGGTCGATGCGCGGCAAGGGAAAAGGATCTTTTGGACAGGCTTTATTGATATCTGTATAATCGATACAAAGCCTCCATTTCCCATTCGCTTTGCGCACCACAACCGGATTGGCCAACCAGGTTGGATGAAGCACTCCTCTGACCAATCCTGCCGCCTCCAGCTTTCTGATTTCCTCGGCAATGAATTCTTGCCGCTCCAAGGCTTGCTTCCTAACTCTCTGCTTGACGGGCCGCGCGTGAGGACAGACAGCAAGGTGGTGCTCAATTACCTCCCTGGGAACACCGGGGATGTCAGACGGTTGCCATGCAAACACGTCGACATTCACCCGCAGGAAGGCAACGAGCGCGCTTTCCTATTTGTCATCTAGGGTGGAACTTATGGTGAAAGTTCCTCCCGTTCTGTCCTCCCTGACGGGCACCTTCTTGGTCTCCGGTGGAGCAGCCTTGGATCTCTTGTTCTTGCTGGTGGAATTCTCTGGTGCATCCTCGACGGAAGCGCAGCACTCCGAGGAGGCGCGCTTACCGGAGTTCGCGCCAAGATTCTCGCCGGTCTTCTTCTTCTTCCCCCCGGGAGTTCCAGCGGCAGGAGCAGATGCCTTGATGGCAGGTGCTGCAACTGCTTCCTGGTAGAGTTGGTCGGCACAGATGAGCGCATCTTTCTTATCGGAATGGATAGTAATGACGCTCAACGGCCCGGGCATCTTCAAAACATTATACGCGTAGTGTGATGCCGCCATGAACTTAGCCAGCGCTGGCCGACCAAGGATCCCATTGTATGACATGGGGATCTTGGCGACATCAAACACTACCTTCTCGGTCCTGTAGTTGAGCTTGCTACCAAATGTCACCGGCAGCGTAATCTTTCCCTTTGGCTGGGTTCTTCCCGGATTGACCCCTTGAAACGTGCCCGTTTCTTCGAGGTTTTCATCAGGAATTTGGAGCCTCTTGAGCACATCCGGTGAGATTAGGTTTAGCCCGGCCCCATCGTCAACTAGCATTTTCGTCACCTTGAGGTTGCGAATTGTTGGTGAGACCAACAATGGCAAGCACCCGACCGCAGTTGTGCGATCAGGGTGATCCTCGGCGTCGAAATTGATAGGCGTGTTGGACCACTTCAGGGGCCTACATGCATCTGGTGATGGCTCCGCTGCATTGACTTCCTGCACCCACTGTTTGAGTCGACGATGGAAAGAATGCAACGAGGCGCCTCCATCGATACACATGGCCTCTGTAGCTTTCTGGAATTCTTGCTCACTGGATTCATCGCCTTCTTCATCATCATCTTCTTCCTTGTCTTGGCCTCGAGCGGGCCTCTCCCTCTATTTCTTGGCCTTGCCGCGGCGACCCCCTCGGCCACCGCGCTTCTTGCCGGATCCGTCAGCACCATCATGGGCCTTCTCCTTATCTCGCCTTTCATACTCAGCCCTCTGTTTCTTGGCAAGCTGTTCAACTTGCCGACAGTTTTGGAGGTCGTGGCCCTTGGTGCGATGGATCTTGCAATACTGCTTGCCGGAGCTTTCCGACTTGTCGGCCGCCGCCAAGGCCTGACAGGAAGGGCACCCAGCAAGATCCTTGCCGGGGTCACCAACCTTGGCCTTCTTGGCGGCGCCGGGGTTGTCGGATTCCTCGACAGCAAGCACGGCCTTGCCTCTGCGTTTCCTGTTCCGCCGCCGGCCTTTCCTTGACGGGGTCGCGGCGTCTTCATCTTTGGATTCGCCCGCCGTGCCAACAGCCTCGCCAGGGAGTTTCCTCCCCTCTTCGGCTCGAGCGCATTTGTCGGCCAAAGCGTAAAGCTCGGCAATACTCCTGACTTTGTTCATCACCAGCTCTTCCCGCATTCTGCAGTTATGCACGTTCTGATGAAACGCGCTAATGACAGCGGCAGAGTGAACGTCAGGAATATTGTACTGCACCCGGCTAAACCTCTGCATAAACTTGCGTAGGGATTCACCCTCCTTCTGAGGGATGATATGCAAATCACTCTCCTGGCCAGGAGCTTGGTGGCCTCCAACAAAGGCGCCAACAAACTGATGGCACAGATCTGACCAAGAAGAAATAGAATTCTTCGGCAGATGCATCAACCACGACCTGACGTTGGGCTTGAGCACCAACGGGAAGTAGTTGGCAAGTATCTTGTCATCTCGGCCCCCGGCAGCCTGCACCACAATGGTGTAGATGCTCAGGAACTCCGAGGGATGAGTCTTACCGTCATATTTCTCTGGGACCTCTGGCTTGAAGGTTCAGGAGTTGGGCCACTGGACTTGCCGCAGCTCACGGGTAAACGCTGGAGTCCCTACCTCGTAAGGCAAGTCTCCTACGTCCCCTGGCGCAGGCTCGTCGACAGCCGGCCCTGCGCGCTTATCAGACTGATAGCGCGCTTCCCGTTGCTGCTCGATGGTAGTTTGAGCGTCCTCTTTGCCTCGTTCCTCGAGAACTTGACGCTGGTTGCAACGCATCCGTGGATCGGACGACGCCGTGGAAACATCATCACGGCGATCGACCTGCTGGGTCGTCGCCCGCTGCTGGTGTCGTGGAGGGGAGTGCACCGTGGTTGCACCACCTCCGGTTTTCTCCACATCGGCTCGCGCCGGATTGATGGGCCTTCGCTGTGAGGGCCCTGCCTCTTGTGGTCCATCTTTGTTGGCGAAGCCAATAAGGCTCTGGATGGTAGCTCACCACTCCTCCATCTTCTCCGGAGCAGGAGGGAAATCGAGGAGCAGCTGCGCACGTGCCAAGGCTTCCGCTGGCGTAGGCGGCGGCGACAGGTGCGAGGTACGTGAGGTGCTCTGACTCCTAGCCATGTTAGAAGGAGCACCATCACGCTCACGCGACCGAGCGCCACCTCCGCCGGCAGCTCGGTGTGCATGCTGGTCCCGCGCATCTTGGGATCGATGCGCAGAAATCTTTTCACGGGGACGCCCTGAACCACCAGCGCCATGACGTCGCTCGTCGTGCACGACCTGGGTAGGCCGCGACGCTTGCGCCGGTGCGGGAGCTACAACAGGCGTCCTCCGATCTCTGGAATTCGTTGTGCCACCCGTAGGCAACACAGCTCCGTCTCTGGATCCAGCGGCGTGTGGGTTGCCACTGCCACTGCGAACGACGCCGCTCGCCTGGCTTGGATCACCGGAACGCCGTGGAGGCTCTAGTCCTCTTCCTTCTGCACCCACGCCATCGCCCGTATGCGAAGGCGCAGGCAAAACGGATGTGGATGGTTGCGCCGTTGCAGCGCTCTTCTTCTTGGGTGGCATGATGATGAAGATGATGAAGAAACTAAGGCGCCGATCACTAGATCAGGTTCACACAACCTTCAATCTCCACCACCTGGCGCGCCAAAGATGTCGGCGTGCGACACCTATGGGATCCTAAGGGACCCCTTTACGATTCGGCGGGGGGAGAGGTATGCGCAAAGAGCAGAACCAACGATCAACGCGGGGCAATTTTACCCAGGTTCGGGCCGCTAATCAGCGTAAAACCCTACTCCTGCCTTGTGTTATTATTAATGTTCTTGAGCCCAGGCTCCAGGAGCGCTCGCAATGAACAATACGTTTAAAGAGCGGCTACGCATGCAGAATGGGCCCGAAGATCCTCCTCCCCTGTAGCACTTGCCTTGGGCCTCCTTTTATACCACAAAGGGGTCACCACAGTGGCAAAATGTACATACATTGAGGTGTAAAGTAGCTACAGGGTCATCATACCTAACCCCTGACGGATTAGGACGAACGCATTTAATGCACCGTGAGGTGTCCTCACTTTCTTGGGGATGGAAAAAGGGGCCATCCCATCAGCACCGCTTAAGCTCTCCTCCACTGGCGCGTCGCCACGCGTCCAAAGAAGGACCCAGAATGTCGGGTTTGTTGCTGTGCTAGAGCGGTGGCACAGCAACAAAACCTTGCCGGGTGCTGAACCTTGCCGGGCGCCGAGCCTTGTCGGGCTTCGCAGGCCATCCCGGCAAGATCTTGCCGGGGAAGCTGGCCTACGGATTCCAGCTCTTCTTATCTGCTAATCCTCAGATCTTTGACTTGAGAATTCCCTTGGTGGCCTGAGTCAATCTCGAACTGTTCCCCGACAAGCCTTGCCGCGAGTATGGCTACAACTGCCCGTGCACAAGTACGGGGTACTAATGGCCCAATACTTAGTACACCGACAGTTATCATAGGATGGAAGGCAAGTGAACTACTTCAAGAGAATAACTGACCAACTACAACTTGAAGCTAAGTGAACTATTTGAAACATAAAATGTAAGTTGAGTGAACTATTTGAAAAGACAAACTATGGCCATTATTGTGAATGTATCGCTCTTATTATGCCTGGTGTAATGCATGATGATACAGGTGACCCATTGAAGTAAATGGGTGTCTTTCTAAGCTTTATATTTTTTATTCTAATTGCATCCATGTTTGCATTGGCATGTCTATCTTAGCACAATTGCTATTAGAGCTAGACATAAATTACTTGTAGACCAAGATAGAACAAAGAGATTCCCCTATACACATGTCCAACGACCCTCCCATCTATCCTGACCTTGGCGCACAAAAAAAATTCCATAATATAAACAAGATCATACTATTTGAAACATGAAAAGGAAGTTATGTGAACTATTTCAAGGATGTTTCTTGCAAATGATATGCAAGTGATTATGTTCGTAATGCATTTCTATTTGCCATGTATATTTACCAACGATAGGTAATGATGATCTTTTCACATGTCATTCTTTGGCTGGCCAGGGCAAACCAACAGCCGTTTCGCCCGGTTGTCTCCTAACATGGTCGAGCAAGACCTATCTATCCTTTGTACTTAGTCGGATCTTGCTCGACCATGCTGCTTTAGCACCATGTATTACCGTTAATTCCTACGTATTTCTTGAACTAATAGATGACCTGTTGCCCCAATTGGCGCAGAGGCCAACACCAACACAGAAGCTAAGCGAGGCGTTTGAAGGAATTTTTTCCTCAACTGTCTCTAAATGATTAACAAATGCAATATGATTATTTTCATATATACTATGTTTGTATACCCGTTGCGCCAATTGGCACAAAGACCAACTGCAGGCAGGAGTTTTAAAAACTATGTGAAACATAAAATGGAAGCCAAGTGAGGTATTTGAAGAGTGGCGCAGAGACCAACTACAGGTCAGCTACGCTAAGCAAACTATTTGAAGGATTTTTTCCTTAACTGTCTCCAAATGATTAATGCCCAATGGTAGCCAATTAGCTAGAGACCAACTACATGCCAGATGTTAAGTGAGCTACTACCTCCGTCCAAGTTTATTACTCTCCATTGTATTTTGGGTCAAACTCCAACCTTTGATTTAAATATTAGACAATAAGTTATATACCGCAAAAGTAGTATAATTGAAACCTATTTTGAATATGAATCCAAAAATATACGTCTTGTGACATACAACTTAGGCATTGCCGGTTGCTAGCTGTTGAGCCGTCTCATGTTGTGGCACCGCAAAACTTCTTTGAAACCGTCATCAACCCTACATAAGCCCTTCTATTTCTTTTGCAAGTCAAAGCAACCCTATAGTCGGGTCAATAGAAAGGCCAGGCACAGCCCCCAAGGCACACGACTTTGGCCGGATGGTGTGGGTTGGGATGTCTGCCCGGCCTTTCAATGCCATGATCTCATCGGATGTCCCATTTTGGGATCTCTGCCCGGATTTCAACAGAGCATTTGCCGGAATTGCACGTTTTGGCATATCTGCCTAAACTTAAGTATATCTGGCACGTGCAGATGTTGTGTTTGAGATGCCTGACCTTTGTTTGGGGGCTGAGGCCTATTGGGTGCGCCCCCAAGTACTTGTTGATCGCGCTTCTGCTCGCCTATGTATTTGCATGTGCCGGGCATGCCCATGTGTACGGATATGAAGCGTGTATTTGATTGTCCAATGTTGCTGTAATTGGCAAGCACAACTAACCTTCTAAATTACCAGCCACGCCATTGGCACAAAGACCAACTGCAGCAAGAAAGTTAATTATTAGAATATGATCTATGATTGTTCTCAAAATTACCCATATAAGTATTATTGTTAAATTACTCATAGAAACAAAATTAACATCAATATTTATCCTTATTTTGTCCAATTAAAGCGGCTACTCTTGCTATGGCGCTGCACAACTTTTTTGAAACCACCATCAACCCTATAGAGGCCAATCTCTTTCTTTTGCCGGCCAAAGCAACCCAACACCTGGGTCCATAGAAAGGTCGGGCATAGCCCCCACGGTTCACGAGTCTCATCAGATGGCATGGGTTGGGATGCCTACTCAACCTTTTCAATGCCATGGTCTGGCTGGATGTCCCGTCTTGGTATCTCTACCTAGGTTTTCAACAGAGCATTTACCAAGATCGCACGTGTTGACATATTTTCCAAGCCATAAGTATATCCGGCCGACGTAGGATGATTTGCCTGGGATGCTTGCCCTTCTTTGGGCGTTGCGGCCTAGTCGGCTCGGGTGCGCCCTACACGTGCTTGTTGATCGTGCTTTTTCTCGCCTCTATATTCGCATGTGCCAGACATGCCCATGCATCTGCATACGAAGTGTGTATTTGATCGTCCAATGTTGTTGTAACCATCAAGCAGGACTAACCTTCTGGATTACCCGTTGTGCCATTGGCACAAAGACCAACTGCAGCTGGGAAGTTAATTATTAGGATACGATCTAACTGGGTTTGTATTACCAATTGCTTGAGAACTGCGCCATTGCAGGATTGCGTTTGTTGTCAATTGCTTGACCAGGCGAACAACCTATAAGTTTTTTCATGCTCCGATCTTTCTTAGGGTAGAAATTTTATCCCGCCGGTACCCTATACAAAAATGACCCGAACCATCCAAACCAGTCACTCCCACCCGTAACCACATATCCCATAACGTGCCGCCCGACCAGCACAAAGTGCTCAAAGACCAGGTTAGCACCCAAAAACACGGCTCTCGCACTTGACTAAATGGGAGCATACAATGTCATGGGCATGGGAGAGTGTTGAGTCGGTGTGAGGTCGTTACTCTCCAAGTCTAGTTCCCCACCCATGGTCGGCTGAACTCTGGTTCCCATTTTTTATTAGCCTCTTTACTTCTTGCCTACAACCCAATTGGTATGGACGCAACAAAAGGGCACGCCATCTCTTCGCCACAACATATGAGCCGCACCCATGAGTCGGCTTCGCACAGTAACATTTCAACACATCCACAAACAATATTGTGGTAAGCATTCCTTCTATATAGAGAAGGCCATGAACGCAATATGCACAACGTAGTGGTAAACATTCCTTCTATATAGTTTGGGAAGTGCCCTTCAAAACAAAGGAGGCAAAACACGCAGGGCATTGGGATGAATGGTGCAATAGGATACAAATAGGGCGGGGCTGGAAGGCCAAAGAATTCAATGCGAAGTGGGTTTCCTGACCAGGTGCGTGCTCCTGGCTCCGCAGGGTGGTGCCATCCAGCCAGGCGCTATTCTCTGTGAGCTGGGGGCATGTGTTTGAATTGTGCATGGTTGAGGCATTACATGTCCAGCATGGTGAACTGGTTGGACCCATCTGACTGGTTGATGTTGTTGGATTAAAGTCATTGTCTGTTGGGGCAGTCTGTCAAGGAGCTTCATATAACCCACAAACTAGCCGACGTGAAATGCGGTGCATATTGCCCTAGAAATCATTATCCATCGCATCCCATGTCAAGGGCAGGACTGCCCATTGCATATGGTTTTGGCCAGCATGCACACGCATCTCACTGGAAACCGACCAAACATAAGGGGAGAAAGGGAGCTTGCGGCATCTCACAGCGACACAACTCTCTGAGTCTATTTACCTACTCAAGCAAATGGCTTATGTGTTGCCAAAGAAAGCTATGGAAAATGATCATCATCAAGGCATATACAAACGCGCTATGAACATAACTATTTGCAAATAGTTCAGGAAACTAAAAAACTTCAAACACATCATTTAACTTCCGAGCTGTAGTTAGTCTTTACGTCAATTGTGCAATAGGTCGCGTGAATATTATAGCCCTGATGCGACATCTCTGAGAAGACAGTGCCCAACACCCATCACATGCTCCAATATAACCGCCAGTGTCGAGCAAGCTTGTCGGCACAAAGGGTACCGGGTAGGGCAGCCCAGTAGTCATACTATTTTGAAGGATGGGAAGTGCCCTTCAGTGCGAGCTAGGCATGCGCGTTCACCCGGTGCATGTTTCGAGTGTTGCATGGCCAGCTTGGTGAACTGGCTAGCTGATTTTGTCAGGTTCATCAGGCAATCATGATGTTAAAGAACGGCTTTTCCGGATCATTTTGACACGGAGAAGAATGAACGTCGAGGCTCTTCACAATAACCCTCTTCACCCTCGCTTTGTTTTTCTTGCCGAGCCTTCACCCACAACAATTCCTTTTAGACTTGCCATGTGTATAAATCAGATTTATTTGCATATAAGCACCGGAAATCTTAAGTTGTCCATACATATACACCACCCGTCCCATCATTGGCGTAGAAAGGAAAGGCAAGCAAAAGAAGAAAGGTGAACTGCCAAAACCCTTCATTCGTCGACCGACTAGCAGCTCATTTCCCCCGGGTGGTCCTCTACATCGTTGCTTGGTTGTTCGGTGTCCAAGGAGTCCATGATGCATTGACGAGCATGCAACACACACAACAAAAGTGGGAGCTGATTGCTTGTATTTGCGTAGGTATGTCCCCGAAGAGGATAGGATGATGCATCACAACAAAGGTAAGTATTTCCCTCAGTTATGAAACCAAGGTTATCAATCCAGTAGGAGAACCAAGCAACACTATGTAAACAGCACCTGCACACAAACAACAAAAACTTGCAACCCAACGCGTAAGAGGGGTTGTCAATTCCTCCTCGGTATTGAGATAGATTAAATTGTATAGGTTTTGGTAAATAGATCTAGCAAAAACAGAAAATAAAATAGATAAATAAAAATCACAGCAAGGTATTTTTAGTTTAATATGATAGGAAAATAGGCCCGAGGGCCGTAGTTTTCACTAGAGGCTTCTCTCAAGAAAATAGCATATGGTGGGTAAACAAATTACTGTTGGGCAATTGACAGAAAAGCGAATTATCATCACGATACCCGAGGCAATGATCATGTATATAGGCATCACGTCCAAGATTAGTAGACCAACTCCTGCCTGCATGTACTACTATTACTCCACACATCGATCGCTATCCAGCATGCATCTAGTGCATTAAGTTCATGAAAAAACAGAGTAATGCAATAAGAACGATGACATGATGTAGACAAGATCTATTCATGTAGGAATAAACCCCATCTTTTTATCCTTAATAGCAACGATGCATGCGTGTCATGTCTCTTTCTGTCACTGTGGTTGAGCACCGCAAGATCGAACCCATCACAAAGCACCTCTTCCCATGGCAAGAAAAATAAATCTAGTTGGCCAAACTAAACCAAAATTTCGGAGAATAAATACGAGACTATAACAATCATGCATATATGAGTTTAGCAAAGACTCAAATAATATTCATGGATAAAACTGATCATAAACTCACAATTCATCGGATCCCAACAAACACACCACAAAAAAGAGTTACATCAAATATATCCCCAAGAACATCGAGGAGAACATTGTATTGAAGATCAAAAAGAGAGAAGAAGCCATCTAGCTACTAGCTACGGACCCGTAGGTCTGTGGTAAACTACTCACACATCATCAGAGGGGCAACAAGGATGATGAAGAACCCCTCCGTGATCGTTGCCCCTTCGGAAGAGTGCCGAAAAAGGCCTCTAGATTGGATCTCGTGGTCCTAGAACTTGCGGTGGCGGAAACTGTATTTCCTGGACTACCCTAGGGTTTTGGGGATTTTAGAGTATTTATAGAGGTGGAAGTCGGTGGAGAAGCCTCCCGTGGGCTCCACTACTCACCAAGGCGCGCCAGGGGCCTCTGGTGCGCCCTGGTGCCTAGTGGGCCCCATGGGCCTCTTCCTGTGTGCTCCTTTGACTCCCTGGGTGTCTTCTAGGCAGAAAAAAATCTCCAAAAAGTTTCATGGCATTTGGACTTCGTTTGGTCTTGATATTCCGCAAAGTAAAAAACAAGCAAAAAACATCAACTGGCACTGGGCACTATGTCAATAGGTTAGTCCCAAAAAATGATATAAAGTTGCTAGTAAATGAATATAAAACATCCAAGATTGAAAATATAACAGCATGGAACAATAAAAAATTATGGATACATTGGAGACATATCAGCATCCCCAAGCTTAATTCTTGCTCGCCCTCGAGTAGGTAAATGATAAAAATAGAATTTTTGATGTGGAATGCTGCCTAACATGTTCATCACACATTCTTTTGTTTTGTAGCATGGACATTTGGACTTTTTAGATGATTGAAAGCAATAGTCTATAGTTGACATGAGGACATCAATACTCAAGCATATCAACAAGCAACCATGTCTTTCAAAAATATCAACACTAAAGAAAGCTATCCCTAGCCCATTATGCTCAATCATTGATCCATTCATGAAACACACTCAAATATTAGCTATATCCAATGCACGAGTATGATAATAGTGTTCCCTAGTTAGTGCTTTATAAGAGAAGATGGAGACTCAATAAAAATTAAAATTGCATGAAGTAAATAGATAGGCCCTTCACAGAGGGAAGCAGAGATTTGTAGAGGTGCCAGAGCTATAGCTTAAATTGAGAGATAAAATTGTTTTGAGAAGCATGCTTTTCCTGTCAACGAAAGCGACCGAGAATTCCCAATACTTTCCATGCTAGATAAATCATAGGCGGTTCCTAAACAAAAAATAAAATTTATTCCTTTTTCCACCATTCTATCACAATCCATGGCTGCCGTATCCACGGGTGCCTTCCATACCAACACTTTCCAAGGAAATTATTATTGACAACATATAAATAATATTTTTTCATTTCGGGACTGGGCATCCCTATTACCTGCCACACTCTTGTGCAATGACAAGTGAATAAACACTCATCTTGAGAATAACATATCTAGCATGGAAATATTGTTCACCCCCTCCCGCTTCATGAGCGGTACGGGCACACAAAAAGGAAATTCATTTTGAAAATCAGGGTTGGCACATACAAATTTACTTGGAATGGCATGGAAATACCACATATAGGTAGGTATAGTGGACTCATTTGGCACAACTTTGGGTTAAAGGAGTTGTATGCACAAGCATTATTCCCGCTTAGTACAAATGAAGGTTAGCAAATAGATTGAGAAGCGACCAACCAAGAAACGAAAACTATCATAAACGAGCATTAAACATAACTAACACCGAATAATGCACCACAAGTAGGATATAACTTCGTTCCATAACTATGACTTTTGTGCTTGCATAGGGAATCACAAACCTTAACACCAATATTCTTACTAAGCATAATTACTTACCAACATGACTCACATATTACTATCTCCATATCTCAAAACTATTACAAGGAATCAAGTTTATATTGTCCAATGATCTTAATGAAAGTTTTATTATATCCCCCTTGGATATCTATCACTTTGGGACTAAATTCATATATTACCATTGCTACTTTCAAACTCTCAAATAAATTTAAGTGAAGTACGAGTGCATAATATTTCTTCAAAATTTTCAAGTCCCAAAATAATATAAGTGAAGCATGAGAGCATTTCTTCAAAATTACTAACTCTCAAATTAATATATGTGAAGCATGAGAGCATTTCTTCAAAAACTAAACCACCACCATGCTGAAAAAGATATAAGTGAAGTACTAGAGCAATTCCATAGCTCAAAAAATTTAAGTGAAACACATAGAGCAATTGTAACAAATCATAGCATTATTGTGGCTCTCTCAAATAAGTGTGTCCAGTAAGGATGATTGTGACAAACTAAAAAGCAAAACAAGCAAAGACTCATATAATACAAGACGCTCCAAGCAAAACTCATGATATGTGACGAATAAAAATATAGCTCCAAGTAAAATTACCGATGGTCGTTAGAAGAAAGAGGGGATGCCTTCCGGGGCATCCCCATGCTTAGTTGCTTGGTACTCCTTGAATATTACCTTGGGGTGCCATGGGAATCCCCAAGATTAGGGTCTTTTCACTCCTTATTCCTTCATCCATCGTGATCTCACCCAAAACTTGAAAACTTCAATCACACAAAACTTAACAAAACCTTCGTGAGATCCGTTAGTATAACAAAGCAAATCACCACTTTAAGTACTGTTGCAAACCCATTCATATTTTATTATTGCATTATACCTACTGTATTCTAACTTTACCATGGCTTATACCCCCCGATACAATCCATAGATTCATCAAAATAAGCACATAATGCAACGAAAATAGAATCTATCAAAAACAGAACAGTCTGTAGTAATCTGTACTTTAACCATACTTCTGTAACTCCAAAAATTCTGAAAAATTAGGAAAACGTAGGAAATGTGTATATGAATCATGTGTAAAAATTTCAGAATTTTTCGTCACTACAGAAGAGAACATCAATTCTGCTACTGGACGTAAAAGTTTCTGTTTTCCAACAGGATCAAACCAGCTATCACCCAAGCCATCTTAAAGGCATTACTTGGCACAAACACTAATTAAAACATAAAAAACACAATCATAACAGAATCAAAATTGTGTAATTATTGAAAAATAGAAAATAAAAAAATTAAAGGACAACTATTGGTTTGCCTCCCAACAAGTGCTATTGTTTTATGCCCTTAGCCAGGCATAATGCATAGATTCAAGTATTGTCATCTTTGGTTTTATTTCCATAGGTTTCCCTCATGATTGAATCATATGCTGGATTAATTAGAGTTATAGGTAAGTGTTCCATACCCTTTCTTAATGGAAACTGAAATTTAATATTCCCTTCTTTCATATCAATCACGTCACCTATAGTTCATAAAAACGGTCTACCAAGTATTATGGGACAAGACGGATTACAATCAATATCAAGAACAATAAAATCTATAGGCACATAGTTCCTATTTGCAAGAATAAGAACATCATTAATTCTTCCCAAAGGCTTTTTAATAGTAGAATCCGCCAAGTGCCAATTAAGAGAACATTCATCCAACTTGGTAAAACCTAGCACATCACATAGAGATTTCGGAATTGTGGAAGCACTAGCACCCAAATCACATAAAGCATTACACTCATAATTTTTGATCTTGACTTTAATGGTGGGTTCCCATTCATCTTATAATTTTCTAGGAATTGAAATCTCTAGTTCTAGGTTTTCTTCTGAAGCTTTCATCATTGCTTCCACAATATGTTTAGTAAAAGCTTTATTTTGTTCTTATGCATTGGGTGAATTTGGCATGGATTGCAAAAAAGAAATACACTCAATCAAAGAGCAACTATCATAATTAAAATCTTTGTAATCCAAAAGAGTGGGCACATCACTAGCTAAAGTTTTTACCTCTTCAAACCCACTTTATCAATTTTTTCAACAATATTTTCACCCTCCGAATTATGAGGACGCCTTCTAACTAAAGTTGACTCTTCTTCAGTCCTCTTATCATAAATTTTAATAGTACTAAACAAGGAATCAATAGAAGAAACACCAGTCATCTTAACATCTTCATCGTTACTATGAAAAAAATCAGGCGGGAACGCTTTTTCTAAAAATTCTCTTTTAGCTCTTAGCATAGCGGTTCTCTTCTTACTTTCATCCATGGAAACATATAAAGCCTTAATTGATTCAACAACCTTGGGTGCAAAATTTTTAATCTTGAGATTTTCTACATCATGCATAATTCTATCAATGCTTCTAGACATATCATCAATCTTATTCAATTTTTCTTCTATCGTAGTGTTGAAAACTTTTTGAGCATTGATAATTTTTTTAATATTTCTCTCAAGATCAGAGGGCATCCTATTATTATTATAAGAAGAATTACCATAGGAATTTCCAGGAAAAGGCCTAGCATTAAAATTACCTCTAGAAGCATTGTTATTAAAATTGTTTTGCGAGACAAAATTCACATCTACGGTATCATTATTTTGCTCAATCAAAGTAGACAAAGGCACATCATTAAGATCAATAGGAGAATTTTTACTAGCAACCAATTTCATAAGTGCATCAACTTTTTCACTCAAAGTACTAATTTCTTCAACATAATTAACTTTTTTACTGGTTGCTGCTCTTTCAGTATGCCATTATGAATAATTTGCCATGATATTGTCAAGTAATTTAGTAGCTTCACCCAAAGTAATCTCCATAAAAGTACCACCCGCGGCAGAATCTAAAAGATTTCTAGAAAAAAAATTCAGTCCCGCATAAATTTTTTGTATAATCATCCAAAGATTTAAACCATGAATAGGACAATTTCTTAGCATTAATTTCATTCTTTCCTAATATTGTGCAACATGTTCATGCTAAAGTTGCTTGAAATTCATAATTTGGTTTCTAAGGGAAATAATTTTCGCGGGCGGAAAATACTTAGTAATAAAAGCATCTTTGCACTTATCCCAAGAATAAATATACTGTTAGGTGGCAAAGATGAAAACCAAATTTTTGCATGAACCCTCAAAGAGAAAGGAAATAATTTTAATTTCACAATATCATTGTCCACATCTTTTTTCTTTTGCATATCACACAATTCTACGGAAGTGTTTAGATGGGACGCGACATCCTCATTAGGATTATCGGAAAATTGCTCTTTCATAACAAGATTCAACAAAGCGGCATTAATATCATAAGACTCCACACTAGCGGCGGGAGGAGCAATAAGAGTAATAATAAAATTATTATTATTAGTATTGGAAAAATCACACAATTTGGTATTTTCTTGAGACATAGTGACCACGCAAACAAGATCGCAAGCAAACAAAAGATCGAACAAGAAAAAGGCAAACGAAAAATATTTTTGTATTTTTGCAAAAACTTTTTGGATGTGGGGGAGAAACGAGAGGCAAATGGCAAATAAAGTAATTGCAAGGAGATGAGAGTTTATGCATAGGTACGTGATAGATGTTGATGATGTCTCCCCGGCAACGGCACCAGAAATTCTTTCTGATTGCTTTCATCTGCGTTGGTATTGCCCTGAAGAGGAGAGGATGATGTAGCATAGCAAAGGCAAGTATTTCCCTCAGTTATGAAACCAAGGTTATCAATCTAGTGGGAGAACCAAGCAACACTATGTAAACAGCACCTGCACACAAACAACAAAAACTTGCAACCCAACGCGTAAGAGGGGTTGTCAATCCCTCCTCGGTATTGAGATAGATTAAATTGTATAGGTTTTGGTAAATAGATCTAGCAAAAACACAAAATAAAATAGATAAAGAAAAATCGCAGCAAGGTATTTTTGGTTTAATATGATAGGAAAATAGACCCAGGGGCCGTAGTTTTCACTAGAGGTTTCTCTCAAGAAAATAGCATATGGTGAGTAAACAAATTACTGTTGGGCAATTGATAGAAAAGCGAATAATCATGACGATACCCAAGGCAATGATCATGTATATAGGTATCACGTCCAAGATTAGTAGACTGACTCCTGCCTGCATCTACTACTATTACTCCACACATTGACCGCTATCCAGCATGCATCTAGTGTATTAAGTTCATGAAAAAATGGAGTAATGCAATAAGAACGATGACATGATGTAGACAAGATCTATTCATGTAGGAATGAACCCCATCTTTTTATTCTTAATAGAAACGATATATGCGTGTCATGTCTCTTTCTATCACTGAGATTGAGTACCGCAAGATCAAACCCATCACAAAGCACCTCTTCCCATGGCAAGAAAAAATCAATCTAGTTGGCCAAACCAAACCAAAATTTCGGAGAAGAAATACGAGGCTATAACAATCATGCATATAAGAGTTTAGCAAAGACTCAAATAATATTCATGGATAGAACTGATCATAAACTCACAATTCATTGGATCCCAACAAAAACACCGCAAAAAAGAGTTACATCAAATAGATCTCCAAGAACATTGTATTGAAGATCAAAAAGAGAGTAGAAGCCATCTAGCTAGTAGCTACGGACTCGTAGGTCTGTGGTAAACTACTCACAAATCATCAGAGGGGCAACAAGGATGATGAAAAACCCCTTCGTGATCGTTGCCCCCTCCGGCAGAGTGCCGGAAAAGGCCTCTTGATTGGATCTTGTGGTTTTGGAACTTGCGGCAGCGGAAACAATATTTCCTCAACTCCCCTAGGGTTTTCGGGATTTTAGAGTACTTATATAGGTGGAAGTCGGTGGAGAAGCTTCCCGTGGGCTCCACTACCCACCAGGGCGCGCTAAGGGCCTCTGGCACCCTGGTACCTAGTGGGCCCCACGGGCCTCCTCCCGTGTGCTCCTTTGGCTCCGTGGGTGTCTTCTAGGCAGAAAAAAATCTCGAAAAAGTTTCATGGCATTTGGATTTCGTTTGGTCTTTATATTCTGCAAAGTAAAAAACAAGCAAAAAACATCAACTAGCACTGGGCATTATGTGAATAGGTTAGTCCCAAAAAATGATATAAAGTTGCTAGTAAATGAATATACAACATCCAAGATTGATAATATAATAACATGGAACAATACAATATTATAGATACGTTGGAGACGCATCAGGAGCAGACATCCGAGCACCAAACTATTGGACATTGATGCCCATGCTGCGCCGGCAACAACACCGAATCTTCTTCGCGTGGTGAGGCAAACAAACCTGCTGAAGAAGTGGCAAAAGACACAAACACAACCGAAACAACTCACATCAAAGAACATGGGCTCAAGAACCACTGATCTGCATGACGTGAAGAAGAATACAATTCCTAGAAGGGCGAGGTAAAAAATAACTTCACGCAGAGACCATAGAGGATACGGCGCACGCCTCAAACATGGCACGACAATGGCAGACTCCTCTAGGACCTTCCCTGGCGAAAGCGGAAATTGTTGGCGGTCACCTTGTCTTCCCGCCGGCATCACCTACCCTAAGAACTGTTGGAAATATGCCTTAGAGGCAATAATATTTATATTATTATATTTCCATATTCATAATTAAAGAGTTTATATTCTATGCTATAACTACTATGATCCTGGGATATGCGATTTAGTGGAAAACTCATATGCACGTGTGGTATGATAAACAGTTAAATAAAAGATTCGTAGTCTTGCCTCTAGGACTAGCTCAAGTGTTGTAGGTGATCATGTTTAATGGATCTTAGGATATTGTTTAAGTGTTAAATGATAGTCCTAAAACAACATTGAGATTATGACAATGGAAGAACAATCATATTGAATCGACCCAATTTGTCTGTTATGAATTGAGTAATATCGTCTATAATCAATTATAATAACACGGAGTGTTAACGTGTGATTGTGCTCCTTGGACCTTGAGAGTATAGTAACTTCTTACGTTATGGTGAGCTTTGGGGTTGCTCAAACGTCACCTGTAACATGGTGATCATAACGACAACTTACGGGTTCATCGAAAAGTTTGACAAGGGACTAGATAGCTCGAGAGCGGGATTTGATCCTCCGACGATGGAGATATATTCATAGGGTCCTCTCGGTGTGACGGTATCCATCATCATCTGTCCAGACATGGGAGACTACGTCACGAGGATGCTAGAACACGACAACGAGAAAAAAGGAACAAAACCGGTAATGAGGATTTCGATATAGTGAGCATGTGTTGACTCAGGAGGATACCGATGCATCCCAGGTTTTGTAAAGTATTGCGAAGCAAAGGGAACATCACATGATAACCAAAGGTTCACTTGAATATCATTCATATGCTCATAAGGACCGATATGGACATCCACGGTTTCGCTATCGGTCATTGGACGAAGGGATTCGTTCATGTCTATGAGTTACCGTACCTACGGGGTCACAAGCTTAAGGTAATCATGATCTGCTAAGTGTTAGTAGGACGGGAATGATGAGAACATACTTTTGGAATTGTTTCATAAATATTCGGAATAGTTTCAAGAGGATCCGGAAGCGTTTCGGGGTCATCGGAAGGGTTTTGGAGATTATCGGGTAATACGCACCAAATAGGGAGTCCTTCCGTCCTTGTGTGCTGCCCTCCTCCCCTCCTAACCTATATATACTTGAGGATTTGTGTTCTTTTGTATACACAAGTTTTGGAGCCTCCTCCAGTTCTTCTAGTTCTAGTTCTAGTTGGTCCTAGTTGACTAATCAGAGCCAAACTAATCCTCTAATCCTCATAATTAGAAGCCCCGTGTGGTTCTAGTCTCCTCCCTCTAATTCTCCAGTGATGATTAGCTCTGGATGGTGAAGCGCTGCCGGATCATGAAGGCTGCATGCTTGCAATCAAGTAGAGAGGGCGTGCTTTCAGTCTTCGGTTCGAGGGACTATTCGTGGGCGGTTCGCAGGATCGTTCATCGATGGTTCATGGGACTCCAAGTATGATCTATACCGACACGATCTTCTTCCGCCGCAACTCGGTGACGGTAACGATCATGATCCCAACCCATTATGCATCTTCATATTGATCATGGGTGTGCATTGGCGTGATTTTTTTGTTTTCTATTACGTTTCCCCACAGTGGCATCATGAGCAGTTATATGAGTAGGTGCAGGTTGCGATCTAGATCACATGTGGATGTGAGGGTTGATGTTCTTGCTATGCTTCCGTTGTGTGTTGCTTTAGTTCAGTTCGTCGATAATATGATGTAGCTTTGTTACAAGGTTCTGACAATCAATCGGCTCTGGCTGTCGATGATCTGCTACAGTTCCTTGGATGTTCTTGCTATGCTTCCCTCGTGTATTTCCTTTTATTTGTAACAATATCTTTCATATATTTAGCATATGGAGGCATTTTCATAATTTTAGTCAAAGGTGTTCTCATATACAAAGGTCTAAGCATTTCAACAAAGCGATTAAAAGCCTCCTCATCTCTATATTTAACAACCTTGATAGGAAATGGCATGGGTTTTTTAATCCATGGTTCTCTTTCTTTACCATGTTTCCTAGCAATGAAAGCACTTTTATCATATCTTTTATTCTTAGGAGGTGGGTTATCAAGCTCAACTTCAGGTTCTATTTCTACATCAGTATCAGATTCTTGATTCTTATCTGATTGAGCATCAACATGATCATTACTAGCATCATCATTATCATTATCACTAAGTGGATGTTCATTACCAGATTGTGTCTCAGCATCAGAAATGGAAACATTATTAGGATTCTCAGAAGATTTTTCTTTATCAGGTTCATCAGAAGCATGCAAAGTTCTATCCTTATTCTTATTATTTTTCTTCTTCCTAGGTGAACTAGGTGCATCATTATTAATTCTCTAAGAAGTTTGCTCAATTCTTTTAGGATGACCTTCAGGATATAGAGGATTGTCAGGCATTTTACCTCCTCTAGTCACTACTTTAACAGTAAGATCATTCTTTATTATTCATCTGTAACACCCCATGTCATTAGCCACAGTAATCACTTTTGATATTGACAAGTCAGCATGATTAACAGTGCCTAATCATCATTTGCATCATAGTGCATTTCAAACTCCTAGTTCAAACTCCAATTAAAATCAAAGTGGAAAATAAAAATTATTCAAAACAGAAACTAAAATGTTCAATAAATAGCAAATAAGTCAGAGACAATTCTAAAATTGTAACCAACATTTAATAAGTTAATTAAGTGACTCAACCAACTTCAAACAGTAGCAAACTACCACCTATAATAACCTTTTATTTAAATCTAAATTAAATATGAAATTATGTTTTGCCCAAACTAGTTTTTGGTGTTAGGATACAATGCACTGTGATTTATGAACTAGGTCACACTTTTTACAAAATTCATTTAGTGCCCAAACAATTAGCAAAACAGAGTTGAAAAGGAAACAGAAAAAGGAAAATAGAAAAAGGCCTAAAAACTACTATACACTCGGGCCTGCTTGCTACAGCGCCGGCCCAGCCCACTCCCACATCATCTCCTTCCTACTGCTCACCTCACCCTCGCTGTCGAACATGCACGCGCGCGCGCACCGCCCCCCCGCCTCCGCTCGACAACGCACGCTGCTGCACCGCGGACGTCTACAAGGAGCCCCCCTCGACCCCGCGGACGAACCCTAGCACCTCCCCCCTTCCTCCCTCGCTCTCTCCCACCTCGCCCGACGCCACCATGATCGGTCTCCGTTCAACCTCGCGGCCACCGTACTCCGTTTGCCTCCCTGACGTGTCTCCGAGGCTCGCCGCCGTCCGCTACGCCGCCTGCTACCTCGGGTTGGAGCTCGGAGCCCCTGCAGCGACCGCGGCGACCGCATCTTCCTCCCCGACTCCGTCGTCTTCATCGCCGGATCCCGCCGCCCTCCGACCACCACCGGCTTCACCGGGCCTTCCCAGCAACGGCAGTGAGCCCCTCTCTCTTTCCCCTCATTCCCCACGCTCAATTTCGAGCTCTGGCGCCCGCTACACCCTCGCCCGATGCCCACCGCCGCGAACCTCGTCGCCGGCGACTGTTCGGCGACCATTTGGTCCCCTGCTACTGTCCATCTTACTCACCGTGCCTCGTAGAACCTCCCTAGCACTTCGCCTCGTCCATTTGCACGCCGATGCGAGTAACACGAGCACCACCCGAACGGTTCGCCGCCGGTGTCGTCGTAGCGCCCAGCTCCGGCCGCCGCAGCCCCTCGTACTACTGCCATTCGACGCAGCATCGTCCCGCCGTTCGAACGCACCAAGCCACGCCCCCGGAGACGCCCTGTGGTCGAAACCCGAACCCATCCCGATGCTCGCCGCCGCGTTTTGGCTCGCCGGAGCCAGCTCCGGTGTAGCTCCGGTCGCCGTCCGACGTGGCCTGACCGGTGGGGCCCGCTGTGCCACTGACCAGTGGGTCCAGTTGGCCGGTTGACCAGGTCAACGGCTGACTGGGCTGGCCCCTGTCTATGACATGTGGGTCCCGCCTAATAAACTAATTTAAATAAATAGATAAACTGTTAATTAGTTAATTAAGTTAATTAGTTATATTAACAGACACTGACGGCTGGGCCCCACCTGCTAATTAGTTTAGTTAGATTAAGTTAACCCTGTTTAATTAGCTCTATCAATGACATGTGGGTCCCACTGGACCCACAGGTCAGGTTTGACCTTGGTCAGCCGGGTTTGACCTGCTGACATCATGGTGATGTCATGCTGATGTCATCATTCACTATTCTGGATAATTCAAATTTAAATAAATAATTAAATTTAGAAAATCAATTAAAACTTTAGAAAATCATATAAAATAATCCGTAGCTCCGATGAAAATAATTTATATATGAAAGTTGCTCAGAATTTCGATACGAACCCGAATACGCCCTCCGTATTCCTGTCAGATGCCCCTAGCTAGATGAACATGGAACTTTTAGACCGATTTCGATAAATGAATAGTGCCCAACTTTGATTAAATAAATCCGGATAAATTCCTAAGTTGACTAACTCATTTAGTTAGGCAGTAGAACACCTCTGCATAGCATTTAGGCATGTCATACATATTGTTTGCATTATTGCCGTGAATTTATTATTTCTCTCCCCCCTCCTTCTCTCTCGATAGACGCCGAGACCGACGCCATTGCAGCTGGTACGACTACGCTACAAACGAGCAGCCCGTTGACGACCCCTCTTTCTTGCCAGAGCAACCAGGCAAGCCCCCCCCGTTGAGCATCCAGATATCGCCCATTCCATTTCTCCTACTTGCATTAGATTTTGCTACTATTAATGTTTGCTCCTATTCTGATGCATAGCCTGCTTTTGTAACCTGATTATTGTTACCTTACCTGCCTATGTTAAACTGCTTAGTATAGGTTGGTAGTGAGCCATCAGTGACCCCCACCACCTTACCCTTGTTGCCCCTGCTTGATCATCGACGACTCGATCAATGTGATCGTCGGCCAGAGACCGGCACGTCACCTCACCCCCCCTTAGTTGTACGACTCTGCATAGTTACTCTCGAGTGCCGAGGGTGATACCTCGTAACGCACTCCTGATGAATACTCTGCAGTGTAGCTGTTCGGTCGTGGTCATCGAGGGTGATTCCTTCTTCTCCACTTCCGATACGACTTTGTCGTGCAACCCCTTAGTGTGAACCTCGAGGGTGATGCCTCATACGTTCACCCTGATGATTTCGTCGAGTGGAATTCACCGAGGGTGATTCCTCGGGGTTTCCCCCTTGATGTTATGACCACACGGTTACTTTGACCTTTGTTATAGGCAGGTCGACCCTGATGGGTACCCGCAGGGGATCTATGATGTCGGGTGTGTCGGAAGGGCACTCGAGTGTGATATTGTGGGGGAGCTTCGAAAACTCTGATTGTCTCCGTGTGTTACTAAATGAGCCTATTGGATTTGTGTGTTTGAGCTGAGTGGGTCGACGTGCCCTATACGCACTACCACCACACGGAATAATGGTTATGGGGCCCTCTGTGATGTACATTTCTCCCGAAAGCTCTTCAGACGTCATGTTTCACCGTGCGGGCTGATCGCTGGGAATGGGGTGGATACTTCACTAACGAGTTCAGTGTCGCGCCTGCACCCCCGCCAGCCACGCGACGCGCAGGGTGCCCAGGGCGATGGCCCAAGACCTCTGGGTGCATAGGTTAGTCCGGCGTGCTGACCTCTCTGCTGAGCCTAGGTAGGGCGCTGCTTCGTGTTGAACTCCCGAGGCCGGGCATTACCCAGCAAGTGTGTCCAGCCAGAGTTGATCGAGCGTGTTGGGTAACAGTAGTGCACCCCTGCAGGGATGAATAATCTATCGATAGCCGGTCCTACGGTAAAGGACGCTCAGTTTGTGTATCCCGATCTACTACTTGAACTGGATACTTGTTACTTTAATTGAAGCTTCGGGATCGCTTTCTCGCTGGGAGTCGAGGAAGGATCTTTAGGCTTTGCTACAACATGTTTGCTTAATAAAATGCTATCCTACTCTCTTTTATTGCTGCAAGATGATGGCTTCGTGAAGATGTTTGAAGATGCTAGTCTTTGATAGGACTAGGCCTTCTCTCTATTCTGGCATTTCTGCAGCCCAGTCCACATATACAGCTTTTCCCCTTTGATAATGTTGCATATGTAGTGTAGATCCTTGCTTGCTGAGTGCTTCGGATGAGTACTCATGGTTGCTTTGTTACTTCTTTTTCCCCATACCCCACTTTGATGATACATCAGACGATGGAGCCCCGGAGCCAGATGCCACCTCAGGAGCTTACTACCAGGAGGGTCCAGACGGCACGTACTACTGGATCGAGCCCGCCGACCAGGAGTAGGATCGGAGGCTCCCAGGCAGGAGGCCTACGCCTTTCGATCTAAAGTCATTGTTTGTGCTAGCCTTCTTAAGGCAAAACCTATCTAACTATGTCTGTACTCAGATATTATTTGTATGACTGACTTATGTATTCGGGTCCTCGTGATCCCTGGTCTGTAATATTGTGGATCTCCGTTATTTGTGTTAGAGTTGTGTTGTGATATCTTCCCATGAGTCCCTGTGCTTGATCGTGCATGTTTGCGTGTATGATTAGTGCATGATTGAGTCAGGGGCATCACATCATCTCATTAAGCAAATCATTTTGTGACTTAGAGACTTGTTCTAACTGAGTATGAACCATAGATGAATGTTTACAGAAGCCCTTAATATCATTAGCAATTCTAAACATCAAATCACTCAAACGTTCAATCATGATAACATTATGTTTCAATTGATCACTTACATATCTATTAAAGTTCTCCTGCTTTTTAACAAAGTTATCAAATTCATCAAAGCATTGACTAGGAGACTGATTATAGGGAATATAACCCTCATCAGATCTATAAAGAGAATTTACCTCTACTACCTGTGTCTGGATATCAAGTCCATGTATTTCTTCAATAGGTGGTAGGTTCTTAACACCTTCAGATTTAATAACTTTCTCTTTCATAGATATCTTTGCTTCTTGCATATCTTCAGGATTGAGGAATAGAATACCTCTCTTATTTGGAGTTGGCTTAAATGGTGGTTCACGAAGTGTCCAATCATCGGCATTCCTCAATATGTTATCCAATAATTCTTGACCTTGTTCATAGTTCGTTCCCTGAAAACACAACCAGCACAACTATCTAGGTAGTCCCTAGAAGCATTGGTTAGTCCCTAGGAGCAAGAGTATTGAACCATTCTTCAGCATCACCCTTTAATGAGAAAAGAAACAACTTAAGAATATAGTAATAGTGAATTTTTTCCTCTTGAGCAAATAGGGTGGCAATGTCATTTAATTTAGTAAGATATGCCACAACAGTTTTAGATTCATAACCTTGAAAATGATCAGATTCTACTAAGGTAATAAGTGCAGGATCAACAGAGAATTCATAATCCTTATCAGTAACAAAGATAGGAGAAGTACCAAACTTAGGATCATATTTCATTCTCTCTATCATAGCCTTTTCTTTCAGCTTACTTAGTAGTTTCTTAAGATCCTTCTATCATTACAAGCAAGAAGTTCGCTAGCGATCTCCCCATCCATAACATAACCCTCGGGTACTTTAGGCACTTCAAATCTAGTAGGAGAGCTAGGCATAATAGGTGAATGATACATCCATTTTGCATCATGTTTTCATTTTGATATTTATTGCATTATGGACTGTTATTTCACATTATGGTACAATACTTATGCCTTTTCTCTCTTATTTTACAAGGTTTACATGAAGAGGAAGAATGCCGGCAGCTGGAATTCACCGAAAAGGAGCAAATACAAGATACCTATTTTGCACAACTCCAAATGTCCTTAAACTTTACGGAGAATTATTTTGGAACATATAAAAAATATTGGGTGAAGAAACAATAGAAGGGGACCCACCAGGTGGCCACAAGCCTGGGGGCGCGCCTCCCAAGCTTGTGGGCCCCCTGGCTAGTCCCTGGTATCCATCTTATGCTATATGAAAGGTTTTGACTTGGAAAAAACTAGAAGAAAGCTTTCGGGACGAAGCGCCGCCGTCTCGAGGCGGAACCTGGGCAGAAGCAATCTACGGCTCTGGCAGAGTGATTCTGCTGGGGAAACTTCCCTTCGGGAGGGGGAAATTGAAGCCATCGTCATCACCAACGATCCTCTCATCGTGGGAGGGTCAATCTTCGTCAACATCTTCACCAACACCATCTCCTCTCAAACCCTAGTTCATCTCTTGTATTCAATCTTTGTCTCAAAACTTCAGATTGGTACCTGTGGGTTGCTAGTAGTGTTGATTCCTCTTTGTAGTTGATGCTAGTTGGTTTATTTGGTGGAAGATCATATGTTTAGATCCTTAATGGTATTCAATACCCCTCTGATCTTGAACATGAGCATGCTTTGTGAGTAGTTACATTTGTTCCTGAGGACATGGGAGAAGTCTTGTTATAAGTAATCATGTGACTTTGGTATTCGTTCGATATTTTGATGAGATGTATGTTGTCTTTCCTCTAGTGGTGTTATGTGAACGCCGACTACATGATAGTTCACCATGATTTGGGCCTAGGGGAAGGCATTGGGAAGAAATAAGTAGATGATGGGTTGCTAGAGTGACAGAAGCTTAAACCCTAGTTTATGCGTTGCTTCGTAAGGGGCTAATTTGGATCCACATGTTTCATGCTATGGTTAGATTTATCTTAATTCTTCTTTCGTAGTTGCAGATGCTTGCGAGAGGGGTTAATCATAAGTGGGAGGCTTGTCCAAGTAAGGACAACACCCAAGCACCGGTCCACCCACATATCAAATTATCAAAGTAACGAACGCCAATCATATGAGCATGATGAAAACTAGCTTGACAATAATTTCCATCTGTCCTCGGGAGCGCTTTGCTTTATATAAGAGTTCATCCAGGCTTGTCCTTTGCTATAAAAAGGATTAGGACAACTTGCTGCACCTTTGTTACACTTGTTACTTGTTACCCGTTACGAATTATCTTACTACCAAACTATTTGTTACCGATAATTTCAGTGCGTGCAGAAAATACCTTGCTGAAAACCGCTTGTCATTTCCTTCTGCTCCTTGTTGGGTTTGACACTCTTACTTATCGAAAAGACTACGATTGATCGCCTATACTTGTGGGTCATCAAGACTCTTTTATGGCACCGTTTCTAGGGAGTGAAGCGCCTTTGGTGAGTGGAATTTGGTAAGGAAAAATTTATATTACGTGCTGAAATTTACTGTTACTTGTCACTATGGAAAATATTCCTTTGAGGGGCTTGTTCGGGGTATCTTCACCCCGACCGAAAGAAGAAAGAGTTGTCCCTCAACCTACTGCACCTACTGAAAATATTTATTATGAAATTCCTTTGGGTATGATAGAGAAACTGTTAGCTAATCCTTATACAGGAGATGGAACACTACATCCTGATATGCATCTAATCTATGTGGATGAAGTTTGTAGATTATTTAAGCTTGCAGGTTTACCCGGAGATGAAGTCAAGAAGAAGGTCTTCCCTTTATCTTTGAAGGGAAAGTCATTGACATGGTATAGGCTATGTGATGATATTGGATCTTGGAATTACAACTGATTGAAATTGGAATTTCATCAGAAGTTTTATCCTATGCATCTAGTTCATCATGATCGGAAGTATATATATAATTTTTTGGCCTCGTGAAGGAGAAAGTATCATTCAAGCTTGGGGGAGGCTTAAGTCAATGTTATATTCATGCCCCACTCGTTGGCTCTCAAGGGAAATTATTATTCAGAATCTTGATGCTCGGCTTTCTTGTAATGATCAATCCATGCTCGATACTTCTTGTACTGGTTCTTTTATGAAGAAGACTATTGAATTCAGATGGTATCTTTTGGAAAGAATGGAATCTTTTGGAAGGAATTAAATGCAACTCTGAAGATTGGGAACTCGACGAAGGTAAGGAGTCAGATATAAAGCTTGAATTCGATTGTGTTAAAACTTTTATGGATACCGATGCTTTTCATAATTTTAACACTAAATATGGACTTGACTCTGAGATAGTAGCTTCTTTCTTTGAATCATTTGCTACTCATGTTGATCTCCCTAAGGATAAGTGGTTTAAATATCATCCCCCCACTAAAGTAAAAATAGTAGAACCCATTGAAGCTAGAGAAGAAACTACTACTTATAATGTTGATCCAGTTATTCCTACTGCTTACATTGAAAAACCACCTTTTCCTGTTAGGATAAAAGAACATGCTAAAGCTTCAGCTGTGGTTCGCAAGAGTTATACTAGAACACCTACACCCCCTGAACAAATTAAAGTTGAACTTAATGTTGCTATGGTTAAAGATCTCTTGGCTAAAAATATTGATGGGCATGTTATTTATTTCTGTGATGAAGCCACTAGAATTGCTAAACCTGATGAAAAAGATAAACATAGACCTGTTGTTGGCATGCCTGTTGTCTTTGTTAAAATAGGAGATCATTGTTATCATGGCTTATGTGATTTGGGTGCTAGTGTGAGTGCAATCCCGTTTACTTTATATCAAGAAATTATGAATGATATTGCACCTGCTGAGATAGAAGATATTGATGTTACTATTAAGCTTGCTAATAGAGATACTATTACACCACTTGGGATTGTTAGAGATGTTGAAGTCTTGTGTGGGAAAATAAAATACCCTACTGATTTTCAAGTTCTTGGTTCCCCATAAGATGATTTTTGTCCCATTATATTTGGTAGACCTTTCTAGAATACAGCTAATGCTAAGATTGATTGCACTAAAGAAATTATTAGTGTAAATTTTGGTGATGTGTCTCATGAATTTAATTTCTCCAAATTTTGTGGACAACCTCATGATAAAGAATTACCTAGTAAAGATGAAATTATTGGTCTTGCTTCTATTGCCGTACCTCCTATTGACCCTTTAGAACAATATTTGCTAGACCATGAAAATGATATGTTTACGAATGAAAGAAACGAAATAGATGAGATATTCTTTGAACAAATGCGTGTTTTGAAACACAATTTGCCTATTGAGACTCTTTGAGATCCTCTTCCACCCAAGAATGATCCCGTGTTTGATCTTAAACAATTACCTGATACTTTGAAATATGCTTATCTTGATGAAAAGAAGATATATCCTATTATTATTAGTGCTAACCTTTCAGAGCATGCAGAAAAGAGATTATTGAAAACTCTGAGGAAGCACCGTGCCGCTATTGGATATACTCTTGAGGATCTTAATGGCATTAGTCCCACTCTATGTTAGCATAAAATTAATATGGAACCTGATGCTAAACTAGTTGTTGATCACCAGCGACAGTTAAATCCAAAGATGAAGGAAGTGGTAAGAAATGAAATATTAAAGCTTCTGGAAGCAGGTATAATCTATCCTATTGCTGATAGTATATGGGTGAGTCCTATTCATTGTGTCCCTAAAAAGGGATGTATTACTGTTGTTCCTAATGATAAATATGAACTTATCCCACAAAGGATTTTCACAGGTTATAGAATAGTAATTGATTTTACAAAACTAAATAAAGATACTAGGAAAGATGATTATCCTCTACCTTTTATTGATCAAATGCTAGAAAGACTGTCAAAACATACACATTTCTGTTTTCTAGATGGATACTCTAGTTTTTCCCAAATACCTGTGTCACAAGAGGATCGAGAAAAAACTACTTTTACATGCCATTTTGGTACCTTTGCTTATAGACGTATGCCTTTTTGTTTATGTAATGCACCAGCTACCTTTCAAAGATGTATGACTGCTATATTCTCTGACTTTTGTGAAAAGATTGTTGAGGTTTTCATGGATGATTTTTTCGTATATGGAACTTATTTTGATGATTGCTTAAGCAACCTTGATCGAGTTTTGCAGAGATGTGAAGAAACTAATCTTGTCTTGAATTGGGATAATTGCCACTTTATGGTTAATGGAGGTATTGTCTTGGGGCATAAAATCTCCGAAAGAGGTATTGAAGTTGATAAAGCTAAAGTTGATGCAATTGAAAAAATGCCGTGTCCTAAAGATATCAAAGGTATAAGAAGTTTAATTGGTCATGCTGGTTTCTATAGGAGATTTATTAAAGATTACTCTAAAATTTCTAGGCCTCTTACTAATCTTTTGCAAAAAGATGTTCCATTTGTTTTTTATGATGGTTGTGTAGAAGCATTTGAAATACTTAAGAAAGCCTTAATTTCTGCACCTATAGTTCAACCGCCTAATTGGAGTCTACCATTTGAAATTATGTGTGATGCTAGTAATTATGCTGTTGGTGCTGTTCTAGGACAAATAGTTGATAAGAAATTAAATGTTATCCATTATGCTAGTAAAACTCTAGACAATGCTCAAAGAAATTATGCTACCACTAAAAAATAATTTTTAGTAGTTGTGTTTGCTTGTGGTAAGTGACGTGTCCACGCTGCGTCGGTATTCCCCAAAGAGTAAGGGATGATGCAGCACAGCTACGGTAAATATTTCCCTCATTTATGAAACCAAGGTTATCAATCCAGTAGGAGAACCAAGCAACACAATGTAAGCGGTACCAGCACACAAAGAACAAATACTTGCAACCCGAAGCGTAAGAGGGGTTGTCAATCCCTCTACAGAAAAAAGATAGATAAAATTGTGGTAGATTGGATAAATAGATCTTGCAAAAATACGAAATAAAATAAGTAAAGAAAAAGTGCAGCAAGGTATTTTTAGGTTTTTGGAAATATAGATATGAAAACAATATGATAAAAGATAGATCCGGGGGCCATAGATTTCTCTAGTGGATTGTCTCGAGAAAATAGCATACGGTGGGTAAACAAATTACTGTTGGGCAATTGATAGAAGAACAAATAATTATGATGATATCCAAGGCAATGATCATGTATATAGGCATCACGTCCAAAATTAGTAGATTGACTCCTGCCTGCATCTACTACTATTACTCCACACATCGACCGCTATCCAGCATGCATCTAGTGTATTAAGTTTCATGAAGAATCGGAGTAATGCAATAAGAACGATGACATGATGTAGACAAGATCTATTCATGTTGGAATAGACCCCATCTTTTTATCCTTAATAGCACTGATACATATGTGCCTCGCTACCCCTTCTGTCACTGGGTGAGGACACCGCAAGATCGAACCCATCACAAAGCACCTCTTCCCATTGCAAGAAAAATCAATCTAGTTAGCCTAACTAAACCAAAGATTCGGAGAAGAAATACAAGGCAATAACAATCATGCATATAAGAGCTCAAAGAAAACTACAATAATATTCATGGATAGATCTGATTATAAACTCGAACTTTATCGGATCCCAACAAACACACCACAAAAGTCATTACATCAAATAGATCTCCAAGAACAACGAGGAGAACATTGTATTGAGAATCAAAAAGAGAGAAGAAGCCATCTAGCTACTGCCTACGGACCCGTAGGTCTATGGTGAACTACTCACGCATCATCGAGGAGCACCAATGAGGATGATGAACCCCTCCGTGATCGTGTTCCCCTCCGGCAGAGTGCCGAAAAGGGCCTCTAGATTGGATCTCGTGGTTCCGGAATTTGCGGCGGCTGGAATTGTGTTTTGTTGACTCCCCTAGGGTTTCTAGAATATTTGGGTATTTATAGAGCTGAGAGGCGGTGGAAAAGAGCTCCGTGGGCCCCACGATCCACCAGGGCACGCCTGAGCTCTTTGGTGCGCCCTGGTGTATCGTGGGCCCTACAGGCCTCCCCCCGGGCACTTCCTTGGCTCCCAAGTTGTCTTCTGGTCCAAAAATATTCTCCAAAAAGTTTCGCTGCGTTTGGACTCCGTTTGATATGGATATTCCGCGAAGTAAAAAACAAGAAAAAAATAGCAACTGGCACTGGGCACTATGTCAATAGGTCAGTCCCAAAAAAATGATATAAAGTTGCTATAAAATGAAGTTAAAACATTCCAGAATGATAATATAACAACATGGAACAATAAAAAATTATAGATACGTTGGAGACATATCAGCATCCCCAAGCTTAATTCCTACTCATCCTCGAGTAGGTAAATGATAAAAACAGAATTTTTGATGTGGAACGCTGCCTAACATGTTCATCACATATTCTTTTTCTTTTTGTAGCATGGACATTTGGACTTTTAGATGGTTCAAAGAAATAGTCTATATTTGACATGAAGACTTCAATACTCAAGCATATCAACAAGCAACCATGTAATTCAAAATATTAACACTAAAGAAAGTTATCCCTGGCCCATCATGCTCAATCATTGATCCATTCATGAAACACACTCGAATATTAGCTACATCCAATGCTCAAGTATGATCATAGTGCTCCCTAGTTGGTGCTTTATAAGAGAAGATGGAGACTCAAATAAAAATAAAAATTGCATAAAGTAAATAGATAGACCCTTCACAGAGGGAAGCTGAGATTTGTAGAGGTGCCAGAGCTCAAAGCAGAAAAAATGAGAGATACATTTTTTTGGGAGACATACTTTTCCCGTCAACGAAAACGACCGAGTAGTTCCCAAACATAAAATAAAGTTTATTCCTTTTCCACCATTCTTTCACAATCCATGGCTAGCCGAATTCACAGGTGCCTTCCATACCAACACTTTGGAAGGAATTTATTATTTGACAACATAAAGTAAATTTCTTTTCATTTCAGGACTGGGCATCCCTATTACTGCCGTACTCTCGTGCAATGACAAGTGAATAAACACTCATCTTGAGAATAACACATCTAGCATGGAAAAATATTGGCCACCCGCTGCCGCTTCATGAGCGGTATGGGCACACAAAAACGAAATTTATTTTGAAAATTAGAGATGGCACTACGAATTTACTTAGAACGGCACGAAAATACTGCATATAGGTAGGTATGGTGGACTCATATGGCATAACTGGGTTTAAGGATTTTGGATGCACAAGTAGCATTCCCACTTAGTACAAATGGAGGCTAGCAAATAGATTGAGAAGCATCCAAACAAGAAACGAAAATTCACATAAACGAGCATTGAGCATAACTAACACCGAATAATGCACCACGAGTAGGATGTAATTTCATTGCATAACTATTGACTTTCGTGCTTGCATAGGGAATCACAAACCTTAACACCAATATTCTTACTAAAGCATAATTACTCACCAACATGACTCATATATTACTATCATCATATCTCAAAACTATTACAAAGAATCAACTTTATTTTGTCCAATGATCTTCATGAAAGTTTTTATTATATCCCTCTTGAATATCTATCACTTTGGGACTAATTTCATATATTGCAATTGCTTTTGACAAGCTCAAACAAATTTAACTGAAGAACATGAGCATACAAATTTTCATCTCTCAAAATAATATAAGTGAAGCATGAGAGAATTTCTTCAAAAATTTACTAACTCTCAAATTAATCTAAGTGAAGCATGAGAGTATTTATTCAAAAATTTAAAGCACACCATGCTAAAAAAGATACAAGTGGAGCACTAGAGCAATTCCATAGCTCAAAAAATTTAAGTGAAGCACATAGTGCAATTCTAACAAATCATAGCATAATTTTGGCTCTCTCAAATAGGTGTGTCCAGCAAGGATAATTGTGACAAAACAAGAAGCAAAACAAGCAAAGACTCATATAATACAAGACGCTCCAAGCAAAACTCATGATATGTGATGAATAAAAATATAGCTCCAAGTAAAATTACCGATGGTTGTTAGAAGAAAGAGGGGATGCCTTCCGGGGCATCCCCAAGCTTAGTTGCTTGGTTCTCCTTGAATATTAACTTGGGGTGCCATGGGCATCCCCAAGTGTAAGCTCTTTTCACTCCTTATTCCTTCATCCATCGTGATCTCACCCAAAACTTGAAAACTTCAATCACACAAAACTCAACAAAACCTTCATGAGATCCGTTAGTATAATAAAGCAAATCACCACTCTAAGTACTATTGCAAACCCATTCATATTTTATTATTGCATTATACCTACTGTACTCTAACTTTACCATGACTTATACCCCCCAATACAATCCATAGATTCATCAAAATTAGCACACAATGCAACGAAAACAGAATCTGTAAAAAACAGAACAATCTGTAGTAATCTGGATTCTAACCATACTTCTGTAACTCAAACAATTCTGAAAATTTAGGACAACGTAGGCAATTTGTATATCATCATGTGTAAAAAAATCAGAATTTTTCGTCGCTTATGTCATTTTACAAAATTCTGCTACTGGACTGTTGGGGAACATAGTAATAATTCAAAAATTTCCTACGTGTCACCAAGATCAATCTAGGAGATGCTAGCAACAAGTGAGAGGGAGTGCATCTTCAAACCCTTTAAGATCGCTAAGCAGAAGCATTACAAGAATGCGGTTGATGGAGTCGTACTCACGGTGATTCAAATCACAGAAGATCCGATTCAAGCGCCGAACGGATGGTGCCTCCGCGTTCAACACACGTACAGCCCGGGGACGTCTCCTCCTTCTTGATCTATCAAAGGGAGAGGAGAAGTTGAGGGAGAGCTCCGGCAGCACGACGGCGTGGTGGTGGAGCTTGCGGTTCTCCGGCAGTGCTTCGCCAAGCACTACGGAGGAGGAGGAGGAGTTGGAGGGGGAAGGGCTGCGCCAGGGGCAAGGGTTGCAGCTCCCATGCACCTCCCCACTATATATAGGGGTGGAGGGGTCTGGTTTCTTGCCCTCCAAGTCCATTGGGTCATTGGCAAAGGTGGGAGGAAAGAAATCCCATCCTTTCCCTTCCCCACTGATTGTTATCCCCCCTTTTTAGGGATCTTGATCTTATCCCTTCGAGATATGATCTTATTCCTTCTAAGGGGGGATCTTGGTGTGCCTTGAATAGGGGTGTGGGGCCTTGCCCCCACTACCCACATTCATTTGTGTCCCCCCATGCAGGTGGGCCCCACTTCAGAACCTTCTAGAACCTTCCCGCTACAATACCGAAAAATCCTGAACATTTTCCGGTGGCCAAAATAGGACTTCCCATATATAAATCTTTACCTCCGGATCATTCTGGAACTCCTCGTGATGTCCGGGATCTCATCCGAGACTCCGAACAACTCTCGGTAACCACATACAATTTCCCATAACAACTCTAGCGTCACTGAACCTTAAGTGTGTAGACCCTACGGGTTCGGGAACCATGCAGACATAACCGAGACACCTCTCCGGCCAATAACCAATAGCGGGATCTGGATACCCATATTGGCTCCCACATGTTCCATGATGATCTCATCGGATGAACCACGATGTCGGGGATCCAATTAATCCCGTATACAATTCCCTTTGTCCATCGGTATGTTACTTGGCCGAGATTCGATCGTCGGTATCCCTATACCTTGTTCAATCTCATTACCGGCAAGTCTCTTTACTCGTTCCGTAACGCATGATCCCGTGGCTAACTCCTTAGTCACATTGAGCTCATTATGATGATGCATTACTGAGTGGGCCCAGAGATACCTCTCCGTCATACGGAGTGACAAATCCCAGTCTCGATTTGTGCCAACCCAACAGACACTTTCGGAGATACCTGTAGTGCACCTTTATGGTCACCCAGTTATGTTGTGACGTTTGATACACCCAAAGCATTCCTACGGTATCCGGGAGTTGCACAATCTCATGGTCTAAGGAAATGATACTTGATATTAGAAAAGCTCTAGCAAACGAACTACACGATCTTGTGCTATGCTTAGGATTGGGTCTTGTCCATCACATCATTCTCCTAATGATGTGATCCCGTTATCAACGACATCCAATGTCCATGGTCAGGAAACCTTAAGCATCTATTGATCAACGAGCTAGTCAACTAGAGGCTCACTAGGGACATGCTGTGGTCTATGTATTCACACATGTATTACGGTTTCCGGTTAATACAATTATAGCATGAACAATAGACAATTATCATGAACAAGGAAATATAATAATAACCATTTTATTATTGCCTCTAGGGCATATTTCCAACAGTCTCCCACTTGCACTAGAGTCAATAATCTAGTTACATTGTGATGAATCGAACACCCATAGAGTTCTGGTGCTGATCATGTTCTGCTCGTGGAAGAGGTTTTGTCAACGGATCTGCGACATTCAGATCCGTATGTACTTTACAAATATCTATGTCTCCATCTTGAATATATTCACGAATGGAGTTGAAGCGGCGCTTGATGTGCTTAGTCTTCCTGTGAAACCTGTGCTCCTTGGCAATGGCAATAGCTCCAGTGTTGTCACAGAAGAGAGTCATCGGGCCCGATGCATTGGGAATCACTCCTAGATCGGTGATAAACTCCTTCATCCAGACTCCTTCCTGAGCTGCTTCCGAAGCAGCTATGTACTCCGCTTCACATGTAGATCCCGCCACGACACTTTGCTTGCAACTGCACCAGCTGACTGCCCCACCATTCAAAATGTACACGTATCCGGTTTGTGACTTGGAGTCATCCAGATCTGTGTCAAAGCTAGCATCGACGTAACCCTTTACGACGAGCTCTTCGGCACCTCCATAAATGAGAAACATATCCTTAGTCCTTTTCAGGTACTTCAGGATATTCTTGACCGCTGTCCAGTGTTCCATTCCGGGATCACTTTGGTACCTCCCTACCAAACTTATGACAAGGTTCACATCAGGTCTGGTACATAACATGGCATACATAATAGAGCCTATGGTTGAGGCATAGGGGATGACACTCATCTTTTCTCTTTCTTCTGCCGAGGTCGGGCGTTGAGCTGCGCTCAATCTCACACCTTGCAATACAGGCAAGAACCCCTTCTTGGACTGATCCATATTGAACTTCTTCAATATCTTGTCAAGGTATGTGCTTTGTGAAAGACCAATGAGGCGTCTGGATCTATCTCTATAGATCTTGATGCCTAATATGTAAGCAGCTTCTCCAAGGTCCTTCATTGAAAAACACTTATTCAAGTAGGCCTTTATGCTTTCCAAAAGTTCTATATCATTTCCCATCAACAATATGTCATCCACATATAATATGAGAAATACTACAGAGCTCCCACTCACTTTCTTGTAAATACAGGCTTCTCCATAAGTCTGTATAAACCTAAACGCTTTGATCATTTCATCAAAGCGAATGTTCCAACTCTGAGATGCTTGCACCAGCCCATAGATGGAGCGCTGGAGCTTGCATACTTTGTCAGCATTCTTAGGATCGACAAAACCTTCCGGCTGCATCATATACAATTCTTCCTTAAGGAAACCATTAAGGAATGCCGTTTTGACGTCCATTTGCCAGATCTCATAATCATAGAATGTGGCAATTGCTAACATGATTTGGACGGACTTCAGCTTTGCTACGGGTGAGAAGGTCTCATCGTAGTCAACCCCTTGAACTTGTCGATAACCCTTAGCGACAAGCCGAGCCTTATAGACGGTCACATTACCATCTGCGTCAGTCTTCTTCTTAAAGATCCACTTATTCTCTATGGCTTGCCGATCATCGGGCAAGTCCGTCAAAGTCCATACTTTGTTTTCATACATGGATCCTATCTCGGATTTCATGGCTTCAAGCCATTTATTGGAATCCGGGCCCGCCATCGCTTCTTCATAGTTCGAAGGTTCACCGTTGTCTAACAACATGATTTCTAGGACAGGGTTGCCGTACCACTCTGGTGTGGAACGTGTCCTCGTGGACCTACGAAGTTCAATAGCAACTTGACCCGAAGTTTCATGATCATCATCATTAACTTCCTCTCTATTCGGTGCAAGCACCACAGAAACATCTTCCTGAGCTACACTACTCTCCGGTTCAAGAGGGGGTACCTCGTCAAGTTCTACTTTCCTCCCGCTTACTTCTTTCGAGAGAAACTCTTTCTCCAGAAAGGATCCATTCTTGGCAACAAAGATCTTGCCTTTGGATCTAAGGTAGAAGGTATACCCAATAGTTTCCTTAGGGTATCCTATGAAGACACATTTTTCCGATTTGGGTTCGAGCTTTTCAGGTTGAAGTTTCTTGACATAAGCATCGCATCCCCAAACTTTTAGAAACGACAGCTTAGGTTTCTTCCCAAACCATAATTCATACGGTGTCGTCTCAACGGATTTAGACGGTGCCCTATTTAAAGTGAATGTGGCAGTCTCTAAAGCATAACCCCAAAATGATAGTGGTAGATCGGTAAGAGACATCATAGATCGCACCATATCCAATAGAGTGCGATTACGATGTTCGGACACACCATTACGCTGAGGTGTTCCAGGCGGCATGAATTGTGAAACAATTCCACATTTCCTTAAGTGCGTGCCAAACTCGTGACTCAAGTATTCTCCTCCATGATTTGACCGTAAGAACTTTATTTTCCTGTCACATTGATTCTCTACCTCGCTCTGAAATTCCTTGAACTTTTCAAAGGTCTCAGACTTGTGTTTCATTAAGTAGACATACCCATATCTACTTAAGTCATCAGTGAGGGTGAGAACATAACGATAGCCACCATGAGCCTCAACGCTCATTGGACCGCATATATCAGTATGTATTATTTCCAACAAGTTGGTTGCTCGCTCCATTGTTCCGGAGAACGGAGTCTTGGTCATTTTGCCCATGAGACATGGTTCACACGTGTCAAATGATTCATAATCAAGAGACT
Organism: Thinopyrum elongatum; assembly: GCA_011799875.1. NCBI lineage: Eukaryota > Viridiplantae > Streptophyta > Magnoliopsida > Poales > Poaceae > Thinopyrum > Thinopyrum elongatum. Next base: position 154,798,513 of record CM022297.1, read on the forward strand.
CCAAAAGTCCATCTGCATGGAGTTTCTTCATGCGTTTGACACCAATGTGAGCAAGGCGGCAGTGCCACAAGTATGTGGGACTATCATTAACAACCTTACATCTTTTGGCATTCACACTATGAATATGTGTAACATCACGTTCGAGATTCAATAAAAATAAACCATTGACCAGTGGGGCATGACCATAAAACATATCGCTCATATAAATAGAACAACCATTATTCTCGGATTTAAATGAGTAGCCATCTCGCATTAAACGAGATCCAGATACAATGTTCATGCTCAAAGCTGGCACTAAATAATAATTATTGAGGTTTAAAACTAATCCCGAAGGTAAATGTAGAGGTAGCGTGCCGACGGCGATCACATAGACCTTGGAACCATTCCCGACGTGCATCGTCACCTTGTCCTTCGCTAGTCTCCACTTATTCCGCAGCTCCTGTTTTGAGTTACAAATGTGAGCAACCGCACCGGTATCAAATACCCAAGAGCTACTACGAGCGCTGGTAAGGTACACATCAATAACATGTATATCATATATACCTTTGGCGTTGCCGGCCTTCTTATCCGCTAAGTACTTGGGGCAGTTCTGCTTCCAGTGACCATTTCCCTTGCAATAACAGCACTCAGTCTCAGGCTTGGGTCCATTCTTTGGCTTCTTCCCGGCAACTGACTTACCGGGCGCGGCAACTCCCTTGCCGTCCTTCTTGAAGTTCTTCTTACCCTTGCCTTTCTTGAAACTAGTGGTCTTATTCACCATCAACACTTGATGTTCCTTTTTGATCTCCACCTCCGCTGATTTCAGCATTGAATATAACGCAGGAATGGACTTCTCCATCCCTTGCATATTGTAGTTCATCACAAAGCTCTTGTAGCTAGGTGGAAGCGACTGGAGGATCCTGTCAATGACCAAGTCATCTGGAATATTAACTCCCAGCTGAGACAAGCGGTTGTGCGACCCAGACATTTTGAGTATATCTTGCTGACAGAGCTGTTTTCCTCCATCTTACAACTGTAGAACTTGTCGAAGACTTCATATCTCTCGACCCGGGCATGAGCTTGGAAAACTATTTTCAGCTCTTGGAACATCTCATATGCTCCGTGTTGCTCAAAATGCTTTTGGAGCCCCGGTTCTAAGCTGTAAAGCATGCCGCACTGAACCAGGAAGTAATCATCACTACGCGACTGCCAGGCGTTCATAATGTCTTGAGTTGCTGGGAAAATGGGTGCGTCACCTAGCGGTGCTTCAAGGACATATGCTTTCTTGGCAGCTATGAGGATGATCCTCAAGTTACGGCCCAGTCCGTATAGTTGCTACCATCGTCTTTCAGCTTGGTTTTCTCTAGGAACGCGTTGAAGTTGAGGGCAACATTAGCGTGGGCTATTGGGTCTACAAGATAGATTGTAAAGAGAATTTTAGACTAAGTTCATGATAATTAAGTTCATCTGATTAAATTATTTAATGAACTCCCACTCAGATAGACATCCCTCTAGTCATCTAAGTGATACATGATCCGAATCGACTAGGCCGTGTCCGATCATCACGTGAGACGGACTAGTCATCAACGGTGAACATCTCCATGTTGATCGCATCTACTATACGACTCATGTTCGACCTTTCAGTCTCTCGTGTTCCGAGGCCATGTCTGTACATGCTAGGCTCATCAAGTCAACCTAAGTGTTTCGCATGTGTAAATCTGGCTTACACCCGTTGTATGCGAACATTAGAATCTATCACACCCGATCATCACGTGGTGCTTCGAAACAACAAACCTTCGCAACGGTGCACACTTAGGGGGAACACATTTCTTGAAATTTTTAGTGAGGGATCATCTTATTTATGCTATTGTCGTTCTAAGAAAATAAGATGTAAACATGATAAACATCACATGCAAATCATAAAGTGACATGATATGGCCAATATCATCTTGCGCTTTTGATCTCCATCTTCGAGGCGCGGCATGATCACCATCGTCACCAACATGACACCATGATCTCCATCATCGTGTCCTCATGAAGTTGTCTCGCCAACTATTACTTCTACTACTATGGCTAACGGTTAGCAATAAAGTAAAGTAATTACATGGCATTTTCATTGACACGCAGGTCATACAATAAATTAAGACAACTCCTATGGCTCCTGCCAGTTGTCATACTCATCGACATGCAAGTCGTGATTCCTATTACAAGAACATGATCAATCTCATACATCACATATATAATTCATCACATCTTTTTGGCCATATCACATCACATAACATACCCTGCAAAAACAAGTTAGACGTCCTCTAATTGTTGTTGCATGTTTTACGTGGCTGCTATGGGTTTCTAGCAAGAACGTTTCTTACCTACGCAAAAGCCACAATGCTGATATGCCAATTGCTATTTACCCTTCATATGGAACCTCTTCATCGAATCCGATCTGACTAAAGTGGGAGAGACAGACACCCGCTAGCCACCTTATGCAACAAGTGCATGTCAGTCGGTGGAACCTGTCTCACGTAAGCGTACGTGTAAGGTCGGTCCGGGCCGCTTCATCCCACAATGATGCCGAATCAAGATAGGACTAGTAATGGTAAGCAAATTGAACAAATCATCACCCACAACTACTTGTGTTCTACTCGTGCATAGAATCTACGCATAAACCTGGCTCTGATACCACTGTTGGGGAACGTAGTAATAATTCAAAAATTTCCTACGTGTCACCAAGATCAATCTAGGAGATGCTAGCAACAAGTGAGAGGGAGTGCATCTTCATACCCTTGAAGATCGCTAAGCGGAAGCGTTACAAGAACGCGGTTGATGGAGTCGTACTCGCGGCGATTCAAATCGCGGAAGATCCGATTCAAGCGCCGAACGGATGGCGCCTCCGTGTTCAACACACATACAGCCCAGGGACGTCTCCTCCATCTTGATCCAGCAATGGGAGAGGAGAAGTTGAGGGAGAGCTCCGGCAGCACGACGGCGTGGTGGTGGAGCTTGCGGTTCTCCGGCAGGGCTTCGCCAAGCACTACGGAGGAGGAGGAGGAGTTGGAGGGGGGAAGGGCTGCGCCAGGGGCAAGGGTTGCAGCTCCCATGCACCTCCCCACTATATATAGGGGTGGAGGGGGCTGGTTTCTTGCCCTCAAAGTCCATTGGGGCGTTGGCAAAGGTGGGAGGAAAGAAATCCCATCATTTCCCTTCCCCACTGATTGTTATCCCCCTTTTTTAGGGATCTTGATCTTATCCCTTCGGGATATGATCTTATTCCTTCTAAGGGGGGATCTTGGTGTGCCTTGAACAGGGGTGTGGGGCCTTGCCCCCACTACCCACGTTCATGTGGGTCCCCCCATGCAGGTGGGCCCCACTCCGGAACCTTCTAGAACCTTCCCGATACAATACCGAAAAATCCTGAACATTTTCCGATGGCCAAAATAGGACTTCCCATATATAAATCTTTACCTCCGGACCATTCCGGAACTCCTCGTGACATCCAAGATCTTATCCGAGACTCCGAACAACTTTCGGTAACCACATACAATTTCCCATAACAACTCTAGCGTCACCGAACCTTAAGTGTGTAGACCCTACGGGTTCGGGAACCATGCAGACATGACCGAGACACCTCTCCGGCCAATAACCAATAGCGGGATTTGGATACCCATATTGGCTCCCACATGTTCCATGATGATCTCATCGGATGAACCACGATGCCGGGGATCCAATTAATCCCGTATACAATTCCCTTTGTCCATCGGTATGTTACTTGCCCGAGATTCGATTGTCGGTATCCCTATACCTTGTTCAATCTCGTTACCGGCAAGTCTCTTTACTCGTTTTGTAACGCATGATACCGTGGCTAACTCCTTAGTCATATTGAGCTCATTATGATGATGCATTACTGAGTGGGCCCAGAGATACCTCTCCGTCATACGGAGTGACAAATCCCAGTCTCGATTCGTGCCAACCCAACAGACACTTTCAGAGATACCTGTAGTGCACCTTTATGGTCACCCAGTTACATTGTGACGTTTGATACACCCAAAGCATTCCTACGGTATTCGGGAGTTGCACAATCTCATGCTCTAAGGTAATGATACTTGACATTAGAAAAGCTCTAGCAAACGAACTACACGATCTTGTGCTATGCTTAGGATTGGGTCTTGTCCATCACATCATTCTCCTAATGATGTGATCCCATTATCAACGACATCCAATGTCCATGGTCAGGAAACCACAACCATCTATTGATCAAAGAGCTAGTCAACTAGAGGCTCACTAGGGACATACTGTGCTCTATGTATTCACACATGTATTACGGTTTCCGGTTAATACAATTATAGCATGAACAATAGACAAATATCATGAACAAGGAAATATAATAATAACCATTTTATTATTGCCTCTAGGGCATATTTCCAACATGGACGCAAAAGTTTCTGTTTTTCAACAAGATCAAATCAACTATCACCCAACATGATCCCAAAGACTTTACTTGGCACAAACACTAATTAAAAAATAAAAACACAATCATTATAGTAGCATAATTGTGTGAACACACAAAAAAGAAAGAAAAATAGATAATATTATTTTAGTCATTGGGTTGCCTCCTAACAAGCGCTATTCTTTAAAGCCTCTTAGCTAGGCATTGATAATTTTAATGATGCTCACATGAAAGAGAAAAAATTGAAGCACAAAGAGAGCATCATATAACATGTGAAAAACTAGTTTAAGTCTAACATACTTCCTATGTATAGGCATTTGTAGACAAACAAATTATCAAGGAAAGAAATATCTAGCATATGCAAGGAAGAAGAAAGAAACAATAACAATCTCAACATAACGAGAGGTAATTTAGTAACATGAAAATCTCTACAACCATATTTTCCTCTCTCATAATAATTACTTATAGGATCATAATCAAATTCAACAATATAACTATCATATAAAATGTTCTCTTCATGATCCATATGCATAAAAGTTTATAATCTTCCAAGATAGTGGGACTAGCATCAACTAAAGTCATGACCTCTCCAAACCCACTTTTATCAAAATTTCATAAGATTGAACACTCTCCAAATATGTGGGATTATTTTAACCTAGAGTTGACACTCTTCCAAACCCACTTTCAATATAATTGCAAACATATTCATCGTGAGGCTTAAATAAATTTTCAAGATCATAAGAAAAAACACCCCAATCATGATCATTGAAATAAGTATTGGACATAGCAAAATTAGCATCCCCAAGCTTGGGGTTTTGCATATTATTAACACAATTGACATTAATAGAATTTATAATAATCTCATTGCAATCATGATTTTCATTCAAGGAGCTATCATGAACCACTTTATAAATTTCTTTGTTTAGCACTTCATCACAATTTTCAGATTCACCAATTTCAAGCAAAACTTCATAAAGATAATCTAGTGCACTCAACTCACTAGCAATTGGTTCATCATAATTGGATCTCTTAAAAAGTTTGGCAAGAGGATGAGGATCCATCTCAAGAGATTTTCAGCAAGCGAAGATGCAAGCAAATAGAAGGCACATGGAAACACAAGCAAAGATAGCAAACAAGCAAACAAAAGATCAAACGACAAAAAGGCAAATGAAAAGAAGGCAAAAAGGCAATTTTTGTGAAGTGGGGGAGATGAAAATGAGAGATAAATGGCAAATAATTTAAATTGCAAGGAGATGAGATTTGTGATTAGGAACCTGATATATGTTGATGATGTCTCCCCGGCAATTGCGCCAGAAATCCTTTTGTCGTGTCCACGTTGCGTCGGTATTCCCCAAAGAGGAAGGGACGATGTAGCACAGCTATAGTAAGTATTTCCCTCAGTTATGAAACCAAGGTTATCAATCCAGTAGGAGAACCAAGCAACACTATGTAAGTGGTACCTGCACACAAAGAACAAATACTTGCAACCCGACGCGTAAGAGGGGTTGTCAATTCCTCTATGATATAATGATAGATAAAATTTTGGTAGATTGGATAAATAGATCTTGCAAAAACACGAAATAAAATAAGTAAAGAAAAAGTGCAGCAAGGTATTTTTTTTGGAAATATAGATCTGAAAACAATATGATAAAAGATAGATCCGAGGGCCGTAGATTTCACTAGTGGCTTCTCTTGATAAAATAGCATACGGTGGGTAAACAAATTACTGTTGGGCAATTGATAGAAGAACAAGTAATTATGATGATATCCAAGGCAATGATCATGTATATAGGCATCACGTCCAAGATTAGTAAACCGACTCCTACCTGCATCTACTACTATTACTCCACACATCGACCGCTATCCAGCATGCATCTAGTGTATTAAGTTTCATGAATAAATGGAGTAATGCAATAAGAACGATGACATGATGTAGACAATAACTATTCATGTAGGAATAGACCCCATATTTTTATCCTTAATAGCAACAATACATACGTGCCTCCCTACCCCTTCTGTCACTGGGTGAGGACACCGCAAGATCGAACCCATCACAAAGCACCTCTTCCCATTGCAAGAAAAATCAATATAGTTGGCCTACCTAAACCAAAGATTCAGATAAGAAATAGAATGCTATAACAATCATGCATATAAGAGATAAAAGAAAACTCAAATAATATTCATGGATAGATCTGATCATAAACTCGAACTTCATCGGATCCCAACAAACACACCGCGAAAGTCATTACATCAAATAGATCTCAAAGAACAACGAGGAGAACATTGTATTGAGAATCAAAAAGAGAGAAGAAGCCATCTAGCTACTGCCTACGGACCCGTAGGTCCATGGTGAACTACTCACACATCATCGGAGGAGCACCAATGAGGATGATGAACCCCTCCGTGATCGTGTTCCCCTTGGGTGGAGTGCCGGAAAGGGCCTCTAGATTGGATCTCGTGGTTCTAGAACTTACGGCATCTGGAATTCTGTTTCATCGACTCCCCTAGGTTTTCTGGAATATTTGGGTATTTATAGAGCTGAGAGGCGATGGAAAAGAACTCCATGGGCCCCATGATCCACCAGGGCGCGTCTGGGCTCTCTGGCGCGCCCTAGTGTATCGTGGGCCTCATGGGCCTCCCCCAGACACTTCCTTGGCTCCCAAGTTGTCTTCTAGTCCAAAAAAAACCTCCAAAAAGTTTCGCTGCATTTGGACTCCGTTTGATATGGATATTCTGCGAAGTAAAAAACAAGCAAAAAATAGCAACTGGCACTGGGCACTATGTCAATAGGTTAGTCCCAAAAAAATGATATAAAGTTGCTATAAAATGAAGGTCAAACATTCAAGAATGATAATATAACAGCATGGAAGAATAAAAAATTATAGATACGTTGGAGACGTATCAATAAGTTCAGATCTTACATTGTTGATTCCAAAGTAATTGTTCACACTTATGTTACTAAGTGGGTAGAACCTATTCCAACTAGTAGTGCTGATCATAACACTTCCATTAAAATGCTTAAAGAAGTTATTTTTCTGAGGTTCAGAGTCCCTAGATATTTAATGACCGATGGTGGTTCACTTTTTATTCATGGTGCCTTCCATAAATTTCTTGCTAAGTATGATGTCAACCATAGAATTGCATCTCCTTATCACCCTTAGCCTAGTGGTCAAGTAGAATTAATTAATAGGGAAATAAAACCGATCTTGCAAAAGATTGTTAATAGATCTAGGAAGAATTGGTCTAAGAAACTTGATGATGCATTATGGGCTTATAGAATTGCTTATAAAAACCCTATGGGTATGTCTCCATATAAAATGGTTTATGTAAAAGCATGTCACTTACCTCTCGAATTAGAACACAAAGCTTATTGGGAAATTAAAGAGCTCAATTATGATTTGAAACTTGCCGGTGAAAAGAGGTTATTTGACATTAGCTCACCCGATGAATGGAGAACCCAAGCCTATGAAAATGCCAAATTGTTTAATGATGGCATGATAAAAGAATACAAAAGCGGGAGTTTAATGTAAGTGACCATGTCTTGCTATAGAATTCTTGTTTAAGATTTTTTGCAGGAAAGCTTCTCTCTAAATGGGAAGGACCTTATGTTATCGAAGAAGTTTATCGTTCCAGTGCTATCAAGATCAACAATGCCGAAGGCAATAACCCGAAAGTGGTGAATGGGCAAAGAATCAAACATTATATCTCAGGTACACCTATAAATGTTGAGACCAACATTATTCATTCCATAACATCGGGGGAGTACATAAAGGAAACCTTCCAGAATGCCCCAGAACCCTGAAAAGGAATAGGTATGTGATACGGTAAGCAAACCGGCTCCAAAAGTTTTCCAAAGGCAACTTTACTCGATTTTGGAATATTTAAAAAATTAGAAAAATAAGAAGTAGTCCGAATGACGCACGAGCAGGCGACAAGCCTGGGGGGCGCGCCCTACCCCCCTGGGCGCGCCTCCCGAGCTTGTGTCCACCTCGTGTGCCCTCCGGACTCCGTTTTCTCCCAGATTACTTGTTTTGCACGGTAAAAATTCATTATATAATCTTCTGAAGGTTTTGACCACCGTATTATGACAATATCCTCTGTTTTTGTTTTGAGCTATTTCTATAGCAGATTTAGAGCAATATGTCTTCGCAAGAATTAGTTGGGGAGAGTCGGGTCTCTCACCCAACACCGGATCCAAGAGCATACATCGAAGCTAATCCCTTTGGTGATCAACGGAGGAAGAGATAGAAGCCGACCTGAAAAGAGTGGATGCCATGGAGGAGGATCAAGAAGTTACTTCTCTCCCTCAACCTGGAGCCATGCATGTGGAAATGGATAACTCGAGCCTCCCAAATTCGCTCAAACCTCCCAATGCCAAATTTATCTCTTACAATAACTTGAAAAAGAGTGTTGCTTCTTCCTCTGCAGCCAGGATGCACCCATGGGTGGACGATGCTTTAACCGTCAACGGTAAACTACCCAATGAAATTATGGAGCTCGAACAACAAAACAATAAGCTCGAAGAAGAAAATCGTATTTTGAGAGGCATTATTGCCAATAATATTGCACCACCACCTCCGAAGAAGGAGACTTGAGTACATGGGTATGGTCACTCCCCTTGGCTTGTGCCAAGCTTGGGGGGAGGTGTCCCGGTATCGTATCACCTTCACATCTTTATCTTTATTCTTTATCTTAGTTCTACCCTTTTGGTTAAATCTTGATGTAGCAGAATAAAAGTTTTTAGTATGATCTAGTCTTTTAGTTTTTGCTTTGTGATCTATCTATGTAATCGAGTGTGAGAGTGATACATCTCCATCGTATCTACTTTTCCTAACGCTTTTCCTCTTGTTTTGGACTCTAATTTGCATGATTTGAATGAAACTAATCCGGACTGACGCTGTTTTCAGCAGAACTACCATGGTGTTGTTTTTTGTGCAGAAATAAAAGTTCTCGGATTGGAACGAAACTTTGCGAGGATTTTTTATACAATAAAAGAGAATTTCTAGAGCCAAGAACCACCGGAGGGGGGCACCTGGGTGGGCACAACCCACCAGGGCACGCCCCCCTCCTGGCGCGCCTAGGTGGGTTGTCCCCACCTGGTGGCCCCGCAGACCTCAACCCTGACACTATAAAATCACATTTTCGGAGAAAAAAATCAGGGAGAAAGAATTATTGCGTTTCGCGAGACGGAGCCACCGCCACCTCCTGTTCTTCATCGGGAGGCCAGATCTGGAGTCCGTTTGGGGCCCCGGAGAGGGGGATCTTCGATCTTCGTCATCACCAACCCTTCTCCATCGCCAATTCCATGATGCTCCCCACCGGGAGTGAGTAATTCCTTCGTAGGCTCGCTGGTCGATGATGAGTTGGATGAGATTCATCATGTAATCGAGTTAATTTTGTTAGGGCTTGATCCCTAGTATCCATTATGTTCTGAGATTGATGTTGCTATGACTTTGCCATGCTTAATGCTTGTCACTTTGGGCCCGGGTGCCATGATTTCAGATCTGAACCGTTTATGTTATCACCATTATATCTATGTTCTAGATCCGATCTTGCAAGTTATAGTCACCTACTATGTGTTATGATCCGGCAACCCCAGAGCAAGGTAGTCAGAGTCGGGATTCGGAGTCGGATCGATTTTCCTTTGGCAGAATCGAGTCGTGGAATCAAGGATTCTACTAGATATACTTAAATAAGATATTTTGTATCCACGCGAGAAATTTATATGGGTTCTATAGAGTTTTAACACTAAATATAGAGCAAAAAACATACACATCATTGCTAGTTGTATTCCACTTATTTTTATGGCTAACCTACTATCTAGCTTACATGTATGGAACATATATGAGAGGGAAATATATAGAACATTTAAGTCTTCAACGCAAAAAATTTACTTTGGAGGTTCTTTTAGAGTATGTGAATAGCCGATGACTTGTATAGCTCACCTGAAGTGATGAGCCTTGAAGGGTCTTGCTCATCTTCTTCGATCAATCTTGATGCGTCCTCCTTCTCACGCCAATTCCATTCGTCAATAAGCCTGATCCTCAGTTTTGACCTAGGGTTTCTGAGAGCTAGATCAAAGGTGTCGGTGGCTGAGCGTTTGAGTTTGCGAGGGGAATAAAGGGCCATGAGGCATGTGAAAAGGGGTTTGGATGATGGCATACTATTCTTTTGCACTAAACAAAAGCTTAGACAAATTACTAGAATCGGACATAGTCCATAGCATAGTCGGGATTCTACAGTTTTGTATAGGATTCTATGATTTGGATCGTGACTCAACATGGATTCTACCAGATCCGGATTCATAGTGGGACTTGGATCGACATGCTTCCGTAGGGTCGTGAAGTCGTAGGATTCTAGGAGTCGAGTCGGGATTCTGACTACCTTGCCCCAGAGTGACAGAAGTCGGGACACTTCCCGGTGATGACCGTAGTTTGAGTTCATGTATTCACTATGTGTTAATGCTTTGTTCCAGTTCTCTATTAAAAGGAGGCCTTAATATCCCTTAGTTTCCATATGGACCCCGCTGCCACGGGAGGGTAGGACAAAAGATGTCATGCAAGTTCTTTCCATAAGCACGTATGACTATTTACGGAATACATGCCTACATTATATTTATGAACTGGAGCTAATGCCGTATCACCCTAGGTTATGACTGTTATATGATGAATATCATCCAACGAATTCACCGATCCAATGACTATGAATTTCTATCATATTGTTCTTGCTAAGTTACTACTGCTATCGTTACTGTTACATTTGCTACAAAATCATTGCAATCACTGTTACTATTGCTGTTGCTGCTACTATCAAAACTATCATATTACTTTGCTACTAATCACTTTGCTGCAGATAATTAATCTCTAGGTGTGGTTGAATTGACAACTCAACTGCTAATACTTGAAAAATTCTTTGGCTCCCCTTGTGTCGAATCAATAAATTTGGGTTGAATACTCTACCCTCAAAAACTGTTGCGATCCCCTATACCTGTGGGTTATCAGAGAGTTATATAATAAAGTTTAGTTTTGAGTTGAGGGCTTTTCTTTCTTGCTTTGATCTTGGAAAAGAAAAAGAATAAATGAAATAAAAAAACATTATGTAATAATCTTATTGTCGGTGCAACTAACATTCACATTTGTTGCCCGGACTTATACACACGCATGCTGGCATCACATGTCTGGCACCAACATACAAAGCAAGACCAAGCCAGAGGAACCGCTCTTCGTGAGATCAAGAAGCGGATCAAGAAGACCAAGTCAAAACAAGACAACAGAGCATCACCTTGGGAAGGCCTCCCTTGCCGGGAAGGAGAGCCTGGCCGGGTTGAGGCCGCCCCAGGGACAAGTCCAATATTTCCCCGGCAGGCTTGCCGGGTCCGCCAAGGGCAAGAGCTCCCGCCAAGGCACCACCACTCCACCGCACCACAACACAAATCACTTATCAATGCGGTGTCAAGCCTCCAGGTGATTAAGTGGCTACCACCAGTCACGTGGCAGCCCATTGGAAGATAGACTACACCCAGGTGACACCCGTCCAGAGGCGTGTCTAACAGATAAGCAGAAGATGATTAAGTGGCACGGCAGGCTTGCTGGGCTTCAACCTCAGCACGACACCTAGCAGTGCATTTAATGCACTTTGCCCTAACTGCCAGAGTTAGGTATGATAGCACTATTTGCTATCTAATCACTAGATAAAGACTGTTTTGCCACTGTGGTTATCCCTTAAGCTATAAAAGGAGGTCCAAGGTGAACTAGCAAAGGATTCGGACCTTTCCACACTTGTACGCGCGTAGCTGCTCTCCCCGAGGCCACCTTGCCGGGCTTGAGTGTTGTGTGTTCATCGTGTTCCTCCATCCAATCCACCAAAGCAGGAGTAGGGTTTTACGCTTCCCAGCGGCCCGAACCTGGGTAAAAACCACCAGTGACACCACCGTCGTGTTGTTTCATGGCCTCCGCTCTTTGTGCAATGTGATCTTCCCCCTTGCCGAACAACAAGGGGTCGATGGCCCCATAGGTGATCGTGTCCACCCACGACATGTTTGGCTCGCCAGGTAGGGGGGATCACTTGCGCGAACCTGAAGTTGTGAACAGCGCGTCGATCATCATCGTCATCATACTCATCCATGGCGTCCAAGAAGAAACCCGACGCAGCAGCTCATCCTTCCACTTCGAAGGCCCCCTCGCACGCAGCTGCGGACGCCATAGGCGCCACGGCGGCGTTGGGAGAGGCGGGTGCCGCAGGTGACCCGACCGATGCGGGCGGCGCCGTCGTTGTGTCCCCTGTGGTCGTAGCTGGAGCAGGAGATGCCGGGGAAGGGCAACATCCCGACGGCCATAACCCGCAAGCCTCGGGTGGAGGGAACACTCAGTCTCCACCTCCCCGTCGCACCAGCGGGCGTAGCCGCAGTAACGACGCCCGCTCTGGTACGAGTCGTGACCCTCTAGCCGTACCTACCACAGGTGCGGCTACTGGGGACGCACCCTGCCCGGAGCAAGGTGAGCAAGACAGAGCGCCGAACGGGGTTGCCAATCCCCGAGCGCGCCCTACTCATCACCAAACTGCCTTGGCGACTGGTTCATGATGCGGCGACGCCCCTGCTGGTGCTACCAGGAGTCGAGCGACATCACGGTTTGCCTCGTCGGCTATGCCGAGCACAGCTATGGAAGCCATGGCACGGGCCCAACTCCTGCTAAGATTCCCGCTGGCAGTTGATCAAATGGATGGGTGGAGGGCCACCATCCAGAGTTTGATCGGCTTCGCTGAAGCTGAAAAATCTCAGCAAATAGAGCCATCACGGTACTCGTAGATAACAACAGCAGCTCGGACTGCAGGCCGTGTTGAGGGGGCCACACTGACGGTGCAGTCCCCTCCGCAGCAGCAAACCCAGGGGCAGCAGCAAGAGCAACATGTCCATGAACCCGACGAAGCATCGATGGCCTCGTCTGATCCACGAACCCACCGGGATCAGCGGCAGGTCCTGGAGGATCAGCGGAGGGAAGATGCGCGCCTCACTATAGAACGACGTCGGGAGACCTGCCGTTAATCTAACAGGTGCAATGGCCCATACGTCGATGAAGCCGCACCCAGTGATGGCGGGTACCTACCTTTCGAGGTTGGGTGCCCTGCCTTCACTCGTGAGCTGCGGCAAGTCTGCTGGCCATCTGCCCGCGTCTTCAAGCCTGAACTACCAAAAAAATATGATGGGAAGTTAAACCCGGTAGAGTTCTTGAGCATTTACACAATTGCAGTTCAAGTCGCTGGGGGCAAGGATGAGAAGGTGTTTGCCAACTACTTCCCTTTGGTGCTCAAGCCAAATGTGAGGTCGTGGCTGATGCAACTGCCAGAAAACTCCATTTCATCATGGGCTGACTTGTGCAATGAATTTGTTGGCGCCTTCACGGGTGGCCATCAAGAGCCCGGGCAGCCCAGTGACTTGCAAGTCCTTCCACAGAAGGAAGGGGAGAGCTTGCGAAAGTATATGCAGAGGTTCAACCGAGTGCACAGGAACATTCCAGAGATACATCCAACAGTTGTGATTGCCGCGTTCCACTCGAACATGCGCAATAGAAGGATACGGTCCAAGATGAACGTCCGGCTGCCCAAGACCGTCAATGAGTTGTACACCTTGGTGGATAAATGTGCTCGGGCTGAGGAAGGAAGGCGACTCCCCAGGGAGGAGGATGGCGTCGAGGTTGATTCGGAGGACGAGGACGAGACCACTAACCTAAAGAGGAGGAGCTGGAAGCGCAACAAGAAATGCAAGGAGAAGTCAGTATTGGCCGTTGAGGGCTCTGGTGACCTCGGCACCGGCAAGAAGGCCAAAATCAAAGCCCCCAGCAAGGAAGCTGCCGCGTGCGCTGATTGCCGGGAGGCTACAGCGGCAGAGAAAGCTGGAAAGTCCGATGGACCATACTGCAAAATCCACCGCACTAAAGGTCATGATCTCCAAGAATGCCACCAAGTTGAGCAGCTTGTTAAAAAGCAAAAGGCAGAATATGAGAAGCGCGACAAGGAGAGAGACCAGGAAGGTGCTGGTGGAAAAGGCCGTGGCAGTAGAGGGGGCCGCCGCGGCAGGGCCCCTCAGCAAAAAGAGAAGCCTGCTAGCTAGAGGCCGTGAGAAGAAAGAAGGGGATGATGTGAGTAACGAAGAAGATGAAGAAGAAACCAGCAAGCAAGAATTCCAGAAAGCAACTGAAGCCATGCGCATTGACGGAGGTGCATCCCTGCACTCCTCTCACTGCCAGCTCAGGCAATGGGCATGTGAGGTCAATGCCATGGAGCCAGCTACAGACTCCCGGAAGCCGCTCAAGTGGTCCCGCACGCCTATCATCTTTGTTGAAGAGGATCACCCTGACCGCACCACCGTGGTAGGGTGTTTGCCATTGTTGGTTTCACCAACAATCCGCAACCTTAAAGTCACAAAGATGCTAGTTGATGTCGGGGCTGGGCTGAATCTGATCTCCCCCAAAGTGCTCATCAAGCTACAGATCCCTGATGAAGAGCTCAAGGTTACTGGCACGTTCCAAGGGATCAACCCCGGTAGGAGCCGTCCTAAGGGAAAGATTACGCTGCCGGTAACATTTGGTGGGGAACTAAACTATCGAACAGAGAGGGTTGTGTTTGATGTTGTTGAACTTCCCTTGCCGTACAATGGGATTCTTGGTCGTCCAGCTCTAGCAAAATTCATGGCAGCATCCCACTATGCTTACAACACCTTGAAGATGCAGGGCCGATGGGTATCATTTCTGTTCCATCAGATAAAAGAGATGCAATTATATGTGTGGATTAGATGTATCGAGACACGGTAGCAGCTGAGGCTGCAGAAGCCGCAGCTCCCGCCAATGAAACAAAGAAGGGAAAGAAGGCTAGCAGAGCTGCCAGTAAGGAATCCGGGAAGCGCGCCTCTCCGGAGTGCGCTCCGCCTGTTGATGACCCGCCGGAGAGTTCCACTAGTAAAAGATCCAAGGCTGCTTCACCTGCTGTGAAGAAGGTCCCGGCAAGGCAGGATGGCGCTGACGGTACATTCACCATTAGCGCCACCCTAGGCAACAAATAGGAAAGCACGCTCGTTGCCTTCCTGCGGGCAAATGTCGATGTGTTTGCTTGGCAACCATCTGACATCCCCGGCGTTCCTAGGAAGGTAATCAAGCACCACCTTGCTATCTGCCCTCATGCCCGGCCCGTCAAGCAGAAGGTCAGGAAGCAAGCTTTGGAGCGGTAGTAGTTTATTGCCGAGGAAATCAAGAAACTTGAAGCAACTAGT
Source organism: Thinopyrum elongatum (assembly GCA_011799875.1). Classification (NCBI taxonomy): domain Eukaryota; kingdom Viridiplantae; phylum Streptophyta; class Magnoliopsida; order Poales; family Poaceae; genus Thinopyrum; species Thinopyrum elongatum. The sequence continues at coordinate 154,814,199 of CM022297.1, forward strand.
TTAGTCAGGGGAGTGCCGCATCCAACGTGGTTGGCAAACCTAGTGGTAATGCGCAAGGCAAATGCGAAATGGAGGCTCTGCATAGACTTCACAGATGTGAACAAGGCGTGCCCGGAGGACCCTTTCCCCTACCGCGCATTGATCAGATTGTAGACTCCACTTCAGGGTGCAATCTGCTTTCCTTTTTGGATGCATACTCCGGGTACCATCAGATATTCATGTCCAAGGAAGACGAAGAGAAGACCGCGTTCATAACTCCATGCGGCACGTACTAGTTTGTATGGATGCCCTTCCGGTTAAAAAGAGCTGGATCCACTTTTGCAAGAGTAGTACAGATTGGCTTTGGACCACAGCTGCACAGAAACGTAGAAGCTTATATGGATGATATAGTGGTCAAAACTAAGGACAGATCAACACTCATTCAAGATTTGGAAGAGACCTTTACAAACTTGCGCAAGATCAATTTGAAGTTAAACCCTGAGAAATGTGTGTTTGGTGTTCACTCTGGCAAGCTACTTGGTTTCTTTGTGTCTCACAGAGGGATAGAAGCCAACACCGACAAGATTAGAGCAATCGAGCAGATACAAGCACCCAAGACTGTCAAGGATGTGAGGCGTTTGACTGGATGTGTTGCCGCGCTAAGTAGGTTCATTTCCACGTCTGCCGAGCATGCCGTACCTTTCTTCAAAATCATGAAGAAGGCAGGACCGATGAAGTGGACCCCGAAGGCAGAAGCAGCGCTGCAAGACCTAAAAGCATACCTTTCCTCTGCTCCCACCTTAGTCGCTCCTAAACAGCAAGAGCCGTTGCTGCTATATTTGGCGGCAACGAACCAAGTGGTTAGTGCAGCGCTGGTGGCGTAGCGAGAAGTGGATGAGGAAGTAGCTGTAACAATTGTCTCCTCCGGAGATGAAATTGAACCAGTCACGACAGGATTGGACACAGATCAAGGAAAAGTAAAGCAAGTTAGCGAAGGCAGTTCTAAAACCGCGGCAGAGAAGAAAGTGGTGCAATGGCCAGTGTGCTTTGTCAGCTCCCTGTTATAGGGGGCTAGGTCAAGGTACTCTGGAGTGCAAAAGCTGATCTTCGGCCTCATAATGTCCTCGAGGAAACTACGCCACTACTTCCAAGCCCACGAGATCACAGTTGTTACCCGTTTCCCACTGCAGCGCATACTGAGGAACCCCGAAGCTACTGGCAGGATAGTTGAATGGGCACTAGAGCTGTCAAGCTTTGGCCTGAAGTACGAAAGTACCTCAACTATTCAGAGCAGAGCGTTGGCGGAGTTCATTGCAGAATGGACACCCACCCCAGATGAAGAAATACCAGAGACAGTTATCCCAAGCAAGGAGGCGCCCCAGGAGTGGGTCATGTATTTTGATGGTGCTTTCTCGTTGCAGGGTGCTGGAGCTGGCGTGCTTCCTGTTGCGCCCACCAGAGAGCATCTCAAGTATGTGGTTCAAATGCACTTTCCCCGGGAGAAGGCCACCAACAACACCGCTGAGTATGAGGGGCTCCTTGCTGGGCTCAGAATTGCGGTGGAGTTGGGAATCAAGAAATTAATCATCCGTGGAGACTCATAGCTCGTGATGAGACAAGTCAATAAGGATTATCAGAGCCGTTGATGGAGGCATATGTAGAGGAAGTGAGGAAGTTGGAGGAGCATTTTTGATGGATTACAAACAGAGCACGTGCCACGTGCGGAGAACAACATTGATGATCATTTTATCAAAGTGCGCTGCACTAAAGCTCCCTATGGAACCAGGAACTTTTGTCCTCCACCTAACTCAACCATCAGTGTCCCCTTCAATGATGGCCAGAAAAAGGAGGAAGCTGGACACTGGCAAGTATCTCCCGGCAGGGCTTCCCGAAGCCGCTGGTAGAGAGGCTGCCGGGAACAACTCTACTTCGGTTGGTGAGCAACATTCTCCCGCGGAAACACAAGTTCTTACGGGCGAGGTGAATGCTCCCACGAAGGAGGATATGCCATTAGTCCTTGTTGTTGAGCCTTAGGCTCCAACTTGGGCATGGCACATCATCCACTACCTTCAAACAGGAGAACTTCCCGAAGAGAAGAAGCTGAAAGAGTAGCCCGACGGTCCAGTATGTATCAATTTGTCGATGACACTCTGTACAGAAGGAGGCTAAATGGTGTGAAATTGAAGTGCATTTGCCGGGAAGACGGGCAGAAGCTGCTGGCAGAGATACACAAGGGCGTGTGCGGCTCCCACATCGGATCAAGAGCCTTGGTTGGAAAAGCTTTTCGACAGGGTTTCTACTGGCCCACAACCCTCCAGGATGCGATTGAGCTAGTCACCAGATGTGAAGCTTGCCAGTTCCACTCCAGGAACATTCATCAACCAGCTCAAGCTCTCCAGACGATCCCTTTATCCTGGCCATTTTCGGTCTGGGGGCTCGACATCCTGGGCCCCATCCCCCATGCCACCCGGGGCTTTGAATTCTTGTACGTTGCAATCAACAAGTTTACAAAGTGGCCGGAAGTGGAGCCAGTGAGGAAGGTAACCGCACAGTCAGCTATCAAGTTCTTGAAAGGATTGGTGTGCCATTTTGGAGTACCTGCCAGAGTGATCACCGATAATGGCACCCAATTCACAAGCCACATCTTCATGCAATACATCCATAACCTTGGGAGCAAGGTCTCTTTTGCCTCTGTTGCTCATCCCCGGAGCAATGAGGAAGCTGAAAGGATGAATGCTGAAGTGCTGCATGGACTCAAGACAAGAACTTTTGATAAGTTGCAGAAGTGCGGCAGACGCTGGATCGATGAGCTACCGGTGGTTCTTTGGTCCCTCCGTACGACACCAAATTGAGCCACTGACCAGACTCCCTTCTCCCTAGTGTATGGGGTAGAAGCAGTGCTCCCCATGGAACTCATATATGGTTCACCTCAAGTACTTGCCTATGATGAAGTAGAGCAAGAGCAGCTTTGGCATGACGATGCCGTGCTCCTCGAGGAAGATCGTCTCCAGGCCGTGCTACTTCTTGAGCTTGCGTTGATTTTTCCCTTGAAGAGGAAAGGGTGATGCAGCAAAGTAGAGATAAGTATTTCCCTCAGTTAAGAACCAAGGTATCAATCCAGTAGGAGGCACAAGCAAGTCCCCAATATATGCACCTGCACAAACTAACAAACACTTGCACTCAACGCGAAAAAGGGGTTGGCAATCCCTTCACGGTCTCGAACAAGAGTGAGATCTAATAGAGATATGTATAAAAGATTACTAAAAAGTAAAACAAAGTAAAAACAAATAAATTACAACAAGGTATTTTTAGGTTTTTTGGTTTATAGATCTGAAAATATATGATGGAAAATAGACCCGGGGCCATAGGTTTCACTAGAGGCTTCTCTCTTGAAGATAGCATACGGTGGGCGAACAAATTACTGTTGAGCAATTGATAGAAAAGCACAAAGTTATGACGATATCTAAGGCAATGATCATGAATATAGGCATCACGTCTGTGACAAGTAAACCGAAATGATTCTGCATCAACTACTATTACTCCACACATCGACCGACTCCTGCCTGCATCTAGAGTATTAAGTTCATAAGAACAGAGCAACGCTTTAAGCAAGATGACATGATGTAGAGGGATAAACTCAAACAATATGATGAAAACTCCATCTTTTTATCCTTGATGGCAACAATACAATACGTGCCTCGCTACCCCTTCTGTCACTGGGTGAGGACACTGCAAGATTGAACCCAAAACTAAGCACCTCTCCCATTGCAAGAAAAACCAATCTAGTTGGCCAAAGCAAACCAATAGTTTGAAGAGAAATACAAAGATATCTTAATCATGCATAAAATAGTTCAGAGAAGACTCAAATAATATTCATAGATAATCTGATCGTAAATCCACAATTCATCAGATCTCAACAAACACACCGCAAAAAGTATTACATCGAATAGATCTCCAAGAACATCGAGGAGAACATTGTATTGAAGATCAAAGAGAGAGAAGAAGCCATCTAGCTACTAGCTATGCACCCGTAGGTCTGTGGTAAACTACTCACGCATCATCGGAAGGGCAGCAAGGTTGATGTAGAGGCCCTCCGTGATTGAATCCCCCTCCGGCAGGGTGCCGGAAAAGGCCCCAAGATGGGATCTCATGGGAACATAGGCTTGCAGTGGCGGAAAAGTATTTTGGTGGATGCTTCTGGTGTTGGGGGAATATTTGGGAATTTATAGCGCAAGAATTAGGGTTAGGAGACCCCCGAGGGGCGCACAAGCCCTCAGGGCGCCCCCCAGGGGCGCGTCTAGCAGGCTTGTGGCCACCTCGGCCATCTCCTGACCTCCTCTCCAAGCTCCGTGGATGTGTTCTGGTCCAAGAAAAATCATCATAATTTTTTATTCTGTTTGGACTCCGTTTGATATTCCTTTTCTGTAAAACTCAAAAACAAGGAAAAAACAGAAACTGGCACTAGGCTCTAGGTTAATAGGTTAGTCCCAAAATAATATAAAATAGCATATTAATGCATATAAAACATCCAAAATAGATAATATAATAGCGAAAAATAAAAAAATTATAGATACGTTGGAGACGTATCAAGCATCCCCAAGCTTAATTCCTGCTCGTCCTCGAGTAGGTAAATGATAAAACAGAATTTTTGATGTGGAATGCTACCTAACATATTTATCAATGTAATCTTATTTATTGTGGCATGAATATTCAGATCCATAAGATTCAAAACAAAAGTTTATTATTGACATAAAAACGATAATACTTCAAGCATACTAATAAAGCAATCATGTCTTCTCAAAACAACATGGCCAAAGAAAGTTATCCCTACAAAATCATTTAGTCTGGCTATGCTCCATCTTCATCACACAAAGTATTTCATCATGCACAACCCCGATGACAAGCCAAGCAATTGTTTCATACTTTTGATGTTCTGAAACTTTTTCAACTTTCACGCAATACATGAGCGTGAGCCATGGATATAGCACTATAGGTGGAATAGAATATGGTCGTTGTGGAGAAGACAAAAAGAAGGAGAAAGTCTCACATCAACTAGGCAAATTAATGGGATATGGAGATGCCCATCAATTGATATCGATGCAAGTGAGTAGGGATTGCCATGCAACGGATGCACTAGAGCTATAAGTGTATGAAAGCTCAAAAAAGAAACTAAGTGGGTGTGCATCCAACTTGCTTGCTCACGAAGACCTAGGGCAATTTGAGGAAGCCCATCATTGGAATATACAAGCCAAGTTCTATAATGAAAAATTCCCACTAGTATATGAAAGTGTCAAAATGGGAGACTCTATATCATGAAGAACATGGTGCTACTTTGAAGCACAAGTGTGGAAAAAGGATAGTAACATTGTCCCTTCTCTCTTTTCTCTCATTTTTTTTATTTGGGCTTCTTTGGCTTCTTTTATTTTTTGTAAAGTCCGGAGACTCATCCCAAATTGTGAGGGAATCATAGCTTCCATCATCCTTTCCTCACATGGGACAATGCTCTAATAATGATGATCATTACACTTTTATTTACTTACAACTCAAAAATTACAACTCGATACTTAGAACAAGATATGACTCTATATGAATGCCTCCGGCGGTGTACCGGGATGTGCTATGATCAAGAGTGACATGTATAAAAAATATGAATGGTGGCCTTGCCACAAATACTATGCCAACTACATGATCATGCAAAGCAATATGACAATGATGGTGCGTGTCATAATAAACGGAACGGTGGAAGTTGCATGGCAATATATCTCAGAATGGCTATGGAAATGCCATAATAGGTAGGTATGGTGGCTGTTTTGAGGAAAATATATGGTGGGTTTAATGCACCAACGAAAGTTGCGCGGTACTAGAGAGGCTAGCAATGGTGGAAGGGTGAGAGTGCGTATAATCCAGGGACTCAACATTAGTCATAAAGAACTCACATACTTATTGCAAAAGTTTATTAGCTATCAAAAAAATATTACACGCATGCTCCTAGGGGGATAGATTGGTAGGAAAGGACCATCGCTCATCCCCGACCGCCACTTATAAGGAAGACAATCAAAAAATAAATCATGCTCCGGCTTCATCACATAACGGTTCACCTTATATGCATGCTACGGGAATCACAAATTTAACACAAGTATTTCTACCATTCCACAATTACTCACTAGCATGACTCTAATATCACCATCTTTATATCTCAAAACAAATGCAAGGAATCAAACTTCTCATCTTATTCAACGCTCTTTATATGAAAGTTTTTATTATATCCCTCTTGGATGCCCATCATATTAGGACTAAATTCATAACCTAAGCAAATTACCATGCTGTTTAAAGACTCTCAAAATAATATGAGTGAAGCATGAGAGTTCAAAAATTTCTATAAAATAAAGCCACCACCGTGCTAAAAAAAATATAAGTGAAGCACTAGAGCAAACTGCCTAGCTCAAAAGATATAAGTGAATCACTTAGAGTATTCTAATAAATTCATGATTAATGTGTGTCCCTCTCAAAAGGTGTGTAGATAAAGGATGATTATGACAAACTAAAAAGCAAAGTCTCATATCATACAAGACGCTCCAAGCAAAACACATATCATGTGGTGAATAAAAATATAGCCTCAAGTAAATTTACCGATGGATTGGAGACAAAAGAGGGGATGTCAACCTGGGCATCCCCAAGCTTAGATGCTTGGTTGTCCTTTAATATTACCTTGGGGTGCCTTGGGAATCCCCAAGCTTAGGCTCTTGCAACTCCTTATTGCGTTGTCCATCAAATCTTTACCCAAAACTTGAAAACTTCACAACACAAAACTCAACATAAAACTCATAAGATCCGTTAGTATAATAAAATAAATCACCACTTTAGGTACTGTTGTGAACTCATTCTTTATTTATATTGGTGTAATATCTACTGTATTCCAACTTCTCCATGGTTCATACCCCCCGATACTACCCATAGATTCATCAAAATAAGCAAACAACACATAGAAAACAGAATCTTTCAAAAAACAGAACAGTCTGTAGTAATCTGGAAATTTCGTATACTTCTGTAACTCCAAAAATTCAGAAACATTAGGAACATTTAGGAAATTTGTACATAAATCTTGTGTAAAAAATTCAGATCAAAAGCATGTTTCTGTGATTTATTGAATTTCTGGCAATGACCGCAAAAGTTTCTGTTTTTCAGCAAGATCAAATCAACTATCACCGTAGACCATCCCAAAGGTCTTACCTGGCTCAAAAACTAATTAAAACACCAAAACACAATTAATACAGAGATAAAAATATGTATTTATTGAAAAACAGAACCAAAATCAAAAAACATAAAAATAAAATTGGGTTGCCTCCCAACAAGTGCTATTGTTTAACGCCGTTAGCTAGGCATAAAACATAGATCTTGGTATTGTCATCTTTGGTATGCAAACCATAAGTAGCCCTCATAATAGATTCATATGGCAACTTAATTTTATTTCTTAGGAAGTGTTCCATGCCCTTCCTTAATGGAAATTGAAATCTAATGTTTCCTTCTTTCAAATCAATAATTGCAACAATCGTTCTAAGGAAAGGTCTACCAAGAATAATAGGACATGTAGGATTGCAATCTATATCAAGCACAATAAAATCTACGGGCACATAGTTCATATTTGCAACAATAAGAACATCATTAATCCTTCCCATAGGTTTCTTAATAGTGGATTCCGCTAGATGCAAATTCGAAGAAAAATCATCAAATTCACGAAAACCTAGCACATCACATAAAGTTTTTGGAATCTTGGAAATGCTAGCACCCAAATCACACAAAGCATGGCACTCATAATCTTTAATTTTAATCTTAATAGTAGGTTCCCACTCATCATAAAGCTTTCTAGGGATAGAAACTTCCAGCTCAAGTTTTTCTTCAAAAGATTTCATCGTAGCATCAACGATATGTTTAGTAAAAGCTTTATTTTGATTGTAAGCATGAGGAGAACTTAACATGGATTGCAACAAGGAAATACAATCTATCAAATATCAATTATCATAATTAAAGTCCTTGAAATCCAAAAGAGTGGGTTCATCGCTACCTAAAGTTTTGACCACTCCAATCCCACTTTTATCAATTTTTTCATTAAGATCTTTAAACTCCAAACCATTGGGACGCCTTCTAGCTAAAGTTGACTCATCTCCAGTCCCATTTTTATTAAGATTTATATTATAAAACAAAGATTCAATAGGAGTCACACCAATCACTTTAAGATCTTCATCATTATTTTCACAAAAACTAGAAGAACACGCTTTTACAAACCAATCTCGCTTAGCACGCATCCTAGCGGTTCTTTCTTTACATTCATCCATAGAAATTTTAATAGATTTCAGAGATTCATTAATATCATTCTTGGGTGGCATAGATCTAATCTTTGAAGAATCAATCTCAAGAGAAATTCTATCAACGTTCCTAGCCAAATCATCAATCTTAAGCAAATTTTCTTCTACCATAGCATTAAAATTCTTTTGAGAATTAATGAAATCTTTAATATTTTTCTCAAGATCAGAGGGTATTTTATTATAATTTCCATAAGAATTGTTCTAGGAATTACCATAATTATTAGAGGAATTACTAGGAAACAGCCTAGGGTTCAAATTACCTCTATACGCGTTATTACCAAAATTGTTCCTACCAACAAAATTCACATCCATAGATTCATTACTATTCTCAATCAAAGTGGACAAAGGCATATCATTAGGATCAATAGTAGCACTCTTGCTAGAAAACAATTTCATAAGTTCATCCATCTTTCCAACATTAATTTCTTCAATCGCATGCACTTTTTTACTAGTGGAAGATCTTTCGGTATGCCATTGAGAGTAATTTACCATAATATTATCTAAGAGTTTAGTAGCTTCTCCTAATGTAATTTCCATAAAAGTACCTCCCGCGGTGGAGTCTAAAAGATTTCTAGATGCAAAATTCAATCCAGCATAAATTTTTTGTATGATCATCCATAAACTTAAACCATGAGTAGGGCAATTTCTTATCATTAGTTTCATCCTCTCCCAAGATTGTGCAACATGTTCATGATCAAGTTGCTTAAAATTCATTATGCCATTCCTAAGGGAGATGATCTTAGCGGGAGGAAAGTACTTGGAAATAAAAGCATCTTTACACTTATTCCATGAATCAATACTATTTTTAGGCAAAGATGAAAACCAAGTTTTAGCACGATCTTGTTGTGAGAACGGAAATAGTTTCAATTTAAAAATATCATTATCCACATCTTTTTTATTTTGCATATCACACAACTCAACGAAAGTATTTAGATGGGATGCGGCATCTTCACTAGGAAGGCCGGATAAACAAGTACAAACCTTACAGGGTACATATATGGATGAAAGAGTACATAATTTGAACTAAAACTTGGCAGATGCCTACATCTTTTGAATTGAAAAAGGATAAGTGCCCCGTAATCCCTTTCTTGTCCCTCTTCCCCTAGGAACTATAGTGGGAGGTGAAGAGGGCAAAAGGAGTGCCTGGGCAGAAGCCCAGCCTGACCCTGTCAGGGCCCGCGGGACGCAGCCTGACAAGATTGGGACAGCGCGGACGAAGGTGATGGACGGAGGGAGCGGCTAGGCGATGCCCTGGTCACCACCGCCAGGACCATTGGAACGCGGCAGGAGGGACACTGGCAGGGAAGATGAAGCCGGACTCCACGAGGAAGCCTACCGGGGTCCAGCTGGAGGAGGCGGAGACATCCTTACCCAACACCCCGGCAAATCGCTCTGTCAGGGGGGGGGGGGGGGAGAGAGAAGACCCAGGTGCAGATGATGGTGCTACCGGCGCCCAGCTGACGGTGACGGTGCGTCCGGCACTCAGCTGGAATCTGAGCGGTCGTCCTCCCGTCGGTGCCGTCGTCATCGCCATCACTGTCCTCTTCGTCGTCGGTTGAGCTCTCCGCGCAGCACCCTAAGCGAGCACCCGAATGCCCGAAGACCTTGATGGAGAGCAGGTTGGCCTCCATTAATTTAAAATGGAGAACGTGCCCCGCCACCAAGCTATGGGCACGAGCAAAAGTTTTCCAGCCACGCCGGAGAAGCATGACATGATGTACGGGGAACTCTACGTCCGCCCGCATGCTGCCGTTACAGCAGCCCCTCATGTTCAACTTCAATCCCGGCGGCTGTTCTACCTCCATCACCCTTGCGAAAGGGGTAGGGAGCCAAAGACGGCTGTGCGGTGGCCCGCACAGTTTGACGATGAACTCCAACGATTGGTCCTCGACGTGACCTTCCATTGGGGCCAAGGCGGCTGGGGGAGGAGCGACCAGGGGACCACCACGTCCTCCACGGCCCCGAGCGCCGCGACGGCCACGCCCACGTCCTGCAGCACCACCTTGTGTGCTGGATTCTGCCCCTGCATCCCCAGCAGGGGGAGGGAGGCACTGCCGAGAAGAGACCCTCGTCGCCACCGCTGGAGCACGACCACATCCTCTTCCCCTCACCATAGTGGAAGAAAGGTGCAAGAAGAAGAAGGAGGAGATGTGTGTGGGTGAGCCCTCCACCCGTGCCTCCTCACCACCCAGAAGGCAACCGCCCCACTCCACCAATCCAGTCCCTCTGCGTCGCTGACGACATCCATAATCGACGACTGCCATCCTGCGCCTATCCACGGTGCTGAGCTTTCTGCCATGGCACTCATTTTCGCGCCCTATGCATCCGCCATCAACCTTGCGCAATGCATGCAGCGTACATGGCGGAAACGACAGGAGTAGTGGGATGAATAAAATGGCAGTTACCTCCCCGTGAAAGTGGGCATCCCACGGGCCACTACGTGGATTGCCCCACGTCGTTCAACACGACTCATGGGAAAACCGAAAACTGATTCAATCACAGGTTAATGAAGAAGGAAGATATCAAGAAAGACATGAATCCCGTTGCGGTTTGGCCAACACGTGCGCCTGTGTATTTGTTGGGGCCTGCCCCAACGATGCCAGGCGGCATGTATGGGCCAGGCCCGAGGGCTCTTGTAGGTTTAACAAACATTCACATTTGTTGCCCCGACTTATACACAGGCGTGCTAGCATCACATGTCCGGCACCAACATACAAAGCAAGACCAAGCCAGATGAACCGCTCTTCGTGAGATCAAGAAGCGGATCAAGAATACCAAGTCAAAACAAGACAGCAGAGCATCACCTTGGGAAGGCCTCCCTTGCCGGGAAGGCGGGCCTGGCCAGGTCGAGGCTGCCCCAGGGATAAGTCCAAGATTTCCCCGGCAGGCTTGCCGGGTCCGCCAAGGGCAAGAGCTCCCGCCAAGGGGCCATCGCTCCACTGCACCACAACGCAAATCACTTATCAATGCGGTGTCAAGCCTCCAGGTGATTAAGTTGGTACCACCAGGCACGTGGCAGCCCATTGGAAGACACATTACACCCATGTGACACCCGTCCAGAGGCATGTCTAACAGATAAGTAGAAGATGATTAAGAGGCATGGCAGGCTTGCCGGGCTTCACCCTCAGCATGACACCTAGTAGTGCATTTAATGCACTTTGTCCTAACTGCCAGAGTTAGGTATGATAGCACTGTTTGCTATCTAATCACTAGATAAAGACTGTTTTGCCACTGTGGTTACCCCTTAATCTATAAAAGGAGGTCCAAGGCGAACTAGCAAAGGAGTCGGACCTTTCCACACTTGTACGCGCGTAGCTGCTCTCCTCGAGGCCACCTTGCCGGGCTTGAGCGCTGTGTGTTCATCGTGTTCCTCCATCCAATCCACCAAAGCAGGAGTAGGGTTTTACGCTTCCCAGCGGCCCTAACCTGGGTAAAAACCACCAGTGTCACCACCGTCGTGTTGTTTCATGGCCTCTGCTCTCTGTGCAACATGATCTTCCCCCTTGCCAAACCACAAGGGGCCGATGGCCCCATAGGTGATCGTGTCCCCCCACGACACTTATGGAGAGTGATGACTTCACATATAAGGAGTAGTATACATGAAATTTGTTGAGGGCTGACAAACATAGTATTGGTCATTGTTGAAATTAATAGGAAGTAATAAAGAAAGAGAGGTTTCACATATAAATACACTATCTTGGACATCTTTTGTGATTGTGAGCACTCATTAAAATATTATATGCTAATAAGTTGATATTAGACAAGGAAGACAACATAATGTGTTTTGTTCCCTTATATCCGAATATAAGTTATAATGTCCTGGATCCTCCAATATGTTGAGCTTCCTTCTCATCCTATGCTATCCAAAAATTCCGCACCAAGTAGAGATACTACTTGTGCATCCAAAAACCATCAACCTAGTTTTGCCATGAGAGTCCACTATATCCACTATATCTACCTATGGATTGAGTAAGATCCTTCAAGTAAGTTGTCATCGGTGCAAGCAATAAAAAATGCTCTCTAAATATGTATGACCTTTTAGTGTGAGGAAAATAATCTTTATATGAACTTGTGATATGGAAGAAATAAAAGCGATGGACTACATAATAAAGTTCTCTATCACAAGCGACAATTTAAAGTGACGTTCCTTTGCATTAAGATTTCGTGCATCCAACTAAAAAGCGCATGACAACCTCTGCTTCCCTCTGCGAAGGGCCTATATTTTACTTTCTACCTTTATGCAAGAGTCATGGTGATCTTCACCTTTCCTTTTACACTTTCTCTTTTTGGCAAGCACTACGTGTTGGGGAAAGATCCAGACATACATATCCACTCGGATGTAGGTGATCATAAATTATTATTGTTGACGTTACCCTTGGGTAAATGGTTGGGAAACGAAACTATAAGCCCCTATCTTTCTATGTGTCTGATTGAAGCTTTGATATCATAAGTATCGCGTGAGTGTTAGCTATTATGAAAGACTAAAAGATGGTTGAGTGTGTGGACTTGCTATATAAAAGCTCTTACATTGACTCTTTCCGATATTATGATAAATTGCAATTGTTTCAATGACTGAGACCATAGTTTGTTAGTTTTCAATGAAGTTTTTGGTTCATACTTTACCTTATGAATGCATTATCACTTTGGCATAAGAAGTTATATGACAATATATTGCTGTTGTAAAGATGATCATGATGCCCTCATGGCCGTATTTTATTTTTTATCGACACCTCTATCTCTAAACATGTGGTCATGATTATCGATTTCGGCTTTCGCTTGAGTACAAGTGAGGTCTAAGCTTGGGGGAGTTGATACGTCCATTTTGCATCATGTTTTTATGTTGATATTTATTGCATTATGGACTATTATTTCACATTATGGTACAATACTTATGCCTTTTCTCTCTTATTTTACAAGGCTTACACGAAGAGGGAGAATGCAGGCAGCTGGAATTCTGGACCGAGAAGGAGCAAATCTGAGATACCTATTATGCACAAATCCAAATGTCCTGAAACTTTACAGAGAATTGTTTTTGGAATAAAAAAAATATTGGGCGAAGAAATAATAGAAGGGACCCACCAAGTGGCCATAAGATTGGGGGGCGCGCCCTACCCCCTAGGGCGCGCCTCCCGAGCTTGTGGGCCCCCTGGCCAGCCCTCGGTGTCCATCTTCTGCTATATGAAAGGTTCTGACCTAGAAAAAAAATCAGAAGGAAACTTTTGGGACAAAGCGCCGCTGTCTCGAGGTGGAACCTAGGCAGAAGCAATCTAGGGCTCCGGCAGAGCGATTCTGCCGGGGTAACTTCCCTCCGAAGGGGGAAATCGAAGCCACCGTCATCACCAACGATCCTCTCATCATAGGAGGGTCAATGTTCATCAACATCTTCACCAGCACCATCTCCTCTCAAACCCTATTTCATCTCTTGTATTCAATCTTTGTCTCAAAACCTCAGATTGGTACGTGTGGGTTGCTAGTAGTGTTGATTACTCTTTGTAGTTGATGCTAGTTGGTATATTTGGTGGAAGATCATATGTTCAGATCCTTAATGATATTCAATACCCCTCTGATCTTGAACATGAGCATGCTTTGTGAGTAGTTACGTTTGTTCCTGAGTACATGGGAGAAGTCTTGTTATAAGTAATCATGTGAATTTGGTATTCGTTCGATATTTTGATGAGATGTATGTTGTCTTTCCTCTAGTGGTGTTATGTGAACGTCGACTACATGACACTTCACCATGATTTGGACCTAGGGGAAGGCATTGGGAAGTAATAAGTAGATGATGGGTTGCTAGAGTGACAGAAGCTTAAACCCTAGTTTATGCGTTGCTTTGTAAGGGGCTAATTTGGATCCACATGTTTCATGCTATGCTTAGATTTATCTTAATTCTTCTTTCGTAGTTGTTGTAGTGACCCAACCCAAAAGGATCGGTGCCTCTGTGCTTTCTGTGCCAACCCTGGATCACTATGCTGGCACACACAGTACTTCGATGAAATACCATAACATCACATGTTATAAAGATAACGTAAATCCAGATTATACCTCATGTAACACAACGAAAAACAATCATAAGGGTGTGGAGTCCCATCAACGCCAACGACAAGTCGAGTGTAGACCATAACCCTACAACATAACTCTCACTCGTCTTAGAAATTCCTGCAACAAGGTTGTGCTTGCTCCTTTTCAAATCCTGGGTCCTGTGGGTTATGGGCCCACTTCAAACTTGTATATCTTGAACTCATCCCTGGAGTTAGTATTGCCCCATATTCCAACATTACATCTCCTTTAAATCCAATAGTACTTCATTCCTTCATACTCTTGGGGTAACCATCATAAGTAAAACAAAACTTCAACTTATTTTGTCCAAACTCCACCCTATGGAACAACATTTTCCTTTCCATCGCTCTAGTGTTCACACAGGGTATTACCATTAAAATAAAATGTACTGGTTCATCCATAATTCATATTCTCTTCATATCAAATCCTTTATTACATCCTTAACCACTTCTCAAAACTCCAATTTCAAAAGTACTTTATTACAAATGCTGCCATTCACATAGTTTGGTATGGTCAAGCATTACTTCCATGTTTATTCATTTGTCCTTCTTGAAGATGCTTTAGTCCCACTAGAATTGCGTGATGTGATCCTTGAAATCATCAATCTTTTGCTTCATCATGGCAGTCATGAGCCTCATCTCCATCATCTCTGCATTCACCTCCCTCGGGTATTCCTGAGTATGATGAAGTCTCGCTTCAAGTATTTCTCCAATCTGACATATGGCTTCCATAGCAGCTTCACGAACAGAGTCAAATAATGTTGCTCGTGGTACTCGAGAAATGAAAAAGTATCGCCCCATAGTCTTTGGGCAAACCCCTTTCACACGATGGAGTTGTACCGAGTTACATTGTAGGGTTACGGTCTAAACTCAACTTGCCATTGGCGTTGATGGGACTCCACACCCTTATGATTGTTTTCTGCTGTGTTATATGAGGTAATATGGATTTACATTATCTTTATAACATGTGATGTTGTGGTATTTCATCAAAGTACTGTGTGTGCCAGCATACTGATCCAGGGATGGCATAGAAAGCACAGAGGCACCGATCCTTTTGGGTCGGGTAGCTACAGTTGCGAATGCTTGCGAGAGGGGTTAATCATATGTGGGAGGCTTGTCCAACTAAGGATAGCACCCAAGCACCAGTCCACCCATATATCAAATTATCAAAGTAACGAACGCGAATCATATGAGCATGATGAAAACTAGCTTGACAATAATTCCCATGTGGCCTCAGGAGCACTTTGCTTTATATAAGAGTTCATCCAGGCTTGTCCTTTGCTATAAAAAGGATTGGGCCACCTTGCTGCACCTTTGTTACACTTGTTACTTATTACCCGTTACGAATTATCTTACTACCAAACTATCTGTTACCGATAATTTCAGCGCCTGCAGAAAATAACTTGCTGAAAACCGCTTGTCATTTCCTTCTGCTCCTCATTGGGTTCGACACTCTTAGTTATCGAAAGGACTATGATTGATCCCCTATACTTGTGGGTCATCCGTGAATCATAATTTTCAGTAGTTTCTCAAGTTCTTTAGCTTTAGCAATTTGTTCTTCAAGAAATTTACCTAGTGGCATAGTTTCATTAAGCAAAGTAGTAGCATCATCGTAAGTATCATTCATAGTAGAAGTACCATCATCAATTACTTGCGACATATCAGATTTTATAGCAGGTGGTGGTGTCACAAGTCTACTCAAAACAGAAGGTGAATCAAGTGCATAGTGTGATGGCATTTGCTTACCTCCCCTCATCTTAGAGGGTACGATCTTGGTCTTAGCATCTTTCAGATTCTTCATAATGATCAACAGATGTATAAATCCCAAGTGAACTCAATAAATAGAGCTACGCTCCTCGGCAACGGTGCTAGAAAAAGGTCTTGATAACCCACAAGTATAGGGGATTGCGACAGTCTTCGAGGGTAGTATTTCACCCAATTTACTATTTCGACACAAGGGGAGCCAAAGAATATTTATGAGCGTTAGCAGTTGAGTTGTCAATTCAACCACACCTAGAAAATGATATCTCTACAGCAAAGTGCTTAGTAGCACAGTAGTTTGATAGTTTTGATAGTATCGGTAACAGTAGCAACAGTGACATGAACAGTAACATTAGCAGTTTTGTAGTGATTGTAACAACAGCAGGAACAATAGTAACTTAGCAAAGACAATATGAAAAAAAACATAGACATTGGATCAGCGATGGATATTTGTGTTGGATGAAATTCATCATATAATAGTCACAACCTAGAGTGATAGACAGTAGCTCCAATTCATCAATTCAATGCAGGCATGTATTCAGTATATAGTCATACGTGCTTATAATAAGAACTTGCATGGCATCTTTTGTCCTACCCTCCCGTGGCAGCGGGGTCCATAAGGAAATCTAAGGGATATTAAGGCCTCCTTTTAATAGAGAACCAAAACAAAGCATTCACACATAGTGAATACATGAACTCCTCAAATTATCATCATCCCTAGAGAGTATCCCAATTATTGTCACCTTGGGATCTACAGACCTGAACAATAACAATTGCATATAACTAGCAGATAGGATCAAGAACTCAAGTATATTAATGAAAACATAAAGGGTTCAAATCTGAAATCATGGCACTCAGGCCCTAGTGACAAGCATTAAGCATAGCAAAGTCATAGCAACATCAATCTCAGAACATAGTGGATACTAAGGATCAATCCCTAACAAATTGACTCAATTACCTAACAAATCTCGTCCAACTCCATCACTGTCCAGCAAGCCTATGAAGGAATTACTCACTCCCGGTGGTGAGCATAACGAAATTGTTGACAGAGAAGGGTTGATGATGACGATGGCGATGAATCCCCTCTCCGGAGCCCCGAACGGACTCTGGATCAGCTCTTCCGATGAAGAACAGGAGGTGGCGGCGGCTCTGTGTCGTAAAATGCGTTGATTCTTTCTCCCTGAACCTTTTCTCTGTGAGACGGTACTTATGGAGTTAGAGGTAGGGCAAATGGAGGCTCGAGGGGCCCACAAGCTCAGGTGGCGCGCTTGGCTTTGTGGTGGCCCCCTCGAGTAGATCTTTTCGCCGGTGTTTTTTACATATTTCAGAAAAAAATTCTTTAAATTTTCATCCCAATCCGATAACTTTTATTTCTGCAAAAAATAATACCATGGTTGTTGTGATGAAAACAACATCAGTCTGGGCTAGTCTCATTCAAATCGTGCAAATTGGGGTCCGAAACAAGAGCAAAAGTGTTTGGAAAAGCGTATATGTTTGGGATGCATCAGGCACACATTCTGCCAAGTTCAACTTGTGATAGAGAGCAAGGGGCATTATGCTCTAATAACCCACAAGTGTAGGGGATCAATTGTAGCTTTTTCGATAAATAAGAGTGTTGAACCCAACGAGGAGCTAAAGGTAGGATTTATATTCCCTTCAAGTTCTATCGACCACCGATACAACTCTATGCACACTTAACGTTCGCTTTACCTAGAACAAGAATAAAACTACTTGTAGGTATAACGTTAAGTTTGCAAGAATAAAACAAGGAGTACTTAGCGAGCAGAAAACTAGGGGTAATGTGCAAGATAATAAAAGTTAGCTGTTCAGTAGAAAGCTTTTTGTAACACAAGAGAAGGATTTGTCCCTAGGCAATTGATACCTAGACCGGTAATCATTATTCCAATTTTATATGAGGGAGAGGCATGAGCTAACATACTTTTCGTACTTCGATCATATGCACTTATGGTAACACCCCCAGTGGTTAGCTACAGTAATCCCCTTTTGTTAATGCCATGTCAGCAGGGTCATCATTGCCTAATCATCATTTGCATCATACTGCATTTCAACTCCTAGTTCAAACTAAAAGTGAAAATAAAAGTTGTTCAAATCCAGAAACTAAAATGTTCATAATATTGTAAATATTAAAGAGACAATTCTAAAATTATAACCAACATTCACTAAATTAATTAATTGACTCTAACAGCAACAAAACAGAGATATTTAATCCTTTTTCATCTAATTAAAATCCAAATAAATTCATTTGCCTCCAAACCAATTTCTAGCAGTGACAAATATTGCACTATATTTATGTGGCTAGTTCACATATTTTATAAAGCTATATATGAGCCCACACATTTTTGCAAATTAGTGAAACAAAAGAAAACAGAAAAGAAAAGAAAGAAAAAGGAAAAGGCCCGTGTGGCTGGGCTCTAGTCAAAAAGCCGGCCCAGCCCACTCCCCACCTCGTCTCCCTCTTACTGCTCACGCACGCGCGCTGTCGACTCCACCGCAGCCGCCGCGCCATGGCCCCCCCTCTCCTGTGTGACAGCGCGTCGCTGCGCCCGTCCCTGGTGGATAAAAGCACCCCCAGTGCTCCCTCGACTAACCCTAGCTCGCTCATCCTTCTCCCTCGTGCTGTTCCCTCTCTCCCGCAAAGCGCCCGAACGTGTTGTCACTGCCGCAGCTCGCCTGCGCGGCCACCGGCCTCCCCGCGTCTCCTGCTAATGTCCGGGAGGACCACCGTGCTCTTCTGCATCACCCACCACCACCGGTTCGACTCGGGACGCCGCCAAGCCGTCGCCATCGCCGTTCTTCCCCGACGGGATCCCCTTCTCCTCGCCGTCGATCCGCGCCACCTCGAGCTCCTCCGGCGTCCCCGGGCCTCCTTGTCAATGCTGCGAGCACACGCGCACGCTCCCCTTCTCTCTCTTCTGCGCTCTAGCATGCTCCGTCGCCGTCCCCGCGAAACAGGGCTTCGTCGGCCGCCATGGCGGCCGCCTACGCGCCGTGCGCGCTCCCGACCGCGCGCGAGCCACTGGCGTGCTCCAGGGCGTGCGCAACACCGCGCCGAGCCCCTAGCTCGCCCTCCAGCCCGCTCCAGCCTCGCCCCTGTCCACGCCCAATCCTCTCCGCCATCACAGCTCGTCGCCGGCACCCTGCCGACCACCACTGCACCTGCAACTGCCACCACTAGATGCGCACGAGCACCAGGGTCCCATAGAGCTACTCCGCGCGCGATTTGGTGAACCGTAGCGAGATTCCGGCCGATTCCGGCGTAGAACCGCCGCGGGAGGCTCGCCGGAGCTCTCTCCGGCATCGCCGCCGATGTGGCCCTCCGGGCCCCACCCCTGTAACACTGACCGCGGGCCCCATGGGCCCCAGTTGACCCCGCTGACCGGGTCAACTGCCGACGTGGCACAGTGGCCCACTGACATGCGGGCCCCACCACTAAAATGTTTTAAAAATAATTGAAAATGTTAATTAATCTGTTAGTTAATTAGTTAACTAAAGCTGACACTGACAGTGGGTCCCACTAGAAAGTTAGGTTAATTAGTTAGTTTAATCTTCTGCTAAATTAGTCTAGCCTATGACAGGTGGGTCCCACCTGTCATGTTTGACTCCGGTCAGCCCCTGTTGACTGCTGACGCCATCAATGCGTCATGCTGACGTCACCCCGCACTGTTCTGGATAATGTTGATTTAAAATGATTAAATAATTCCAGAAATTAATAAAAACTTTAGAAAATCATATCTTTTAAACCGTAACTCGGATGAAAATACTTTGTACATGAAAGTTGCCCAGAACGATGAGACGAATCCGAATGCGCGGTCCGTTCGTCCACCACACGTCCCTAGCATAGTGAACATGCAATCGTCTCCCTTCGTTTCATTTGTCTAAAAATGCCAAACTTCGGGAAAACATTCCCGGATGTTTTCCCTCTTCACCTATATCGTGTAGCACCGCGTCAGAACACCCCTAGCTCTGCGTATTGTCACGTCATGCTCTTGTTTGCTTTATATTTATTGTTTCTTCCCCCTCTTCTCTCTGGTAGACCCCGAGACCGCTACTGATGCTGCTGTGATCGACTACGTCACCGACGACTCTTCTTCCTTTTCAGCAGAGCTTCCAGGCAAGCACCCCCCTTTTGAACATTCCGATATCGCCTATTCTCTTCTCTCTTGTGCTTGCATTAGAATTGCTGCTGCTACTGCTTTACCTATTCTGATGCATAGCCTGTTTATTATAACCTGCTATTGATACCTTACCTACTTATCCTAAACTGTTTAGTATAGGATGGGTAGAGACCTATCAGTGACCCCACTTGTACCGATTGCCCCGCTGGATTATCAGAAGACTCGACAACCAGGCCCCGGCACTGCACAACTCCCCCCTTAGTTGTACGACACTGCAGCGTCACCATCGGGTGCCGAGGGTGATACCTCGTATAGCACTTCTGATGTTAACTCTGTAGAGTAGCTATTTGGTCGTGGTCATCGAGGGTGATTCTTCCTTCTCCACTTCCGATACGACCCTGTTGCGCAACACTTCAGGTGTGAACCTCGAGGGTGATTCCTCCTAAGTTCACCTTGACGGTTACATCGAGTGGGCATCCATCGAGGGTGATACCTCAGATTCCCTTGATGTTATGGACACACGGTTACTGTGACTTTACCCCTGAACCTTGTTAGAAACGGGTCGGCCCCGAGGGCGACCCAAGGTGTGTCATTTGGCCGAGGCCGGGCATGACCCAGAATAGTGTGTCCGGCCGGAGTTAAGCGAGTGTGGTGGGTAAGTTGGTGCACCCCTGCAGGGAAGAACTAATCTATGCATAGCCGTATCCTCGGTAACGGACGCTCGGAGTTGTATCCCGATCGATACAACTAGAACTGGATACTTGTGATGAGTATGGCCCTGGGATTACTTTCTCGTAGGTCGTCGAGAAAGGATCTCTGGCCGAGGTTGATACTTGGATATTATGGCTCTGGGATTGCTTTCTCGCAGGGAGTCGAGAAAGGATCTCTAGGTGAGGTTGAGACTTAATGATACTACTACCTTATTTTGTACTAATCTACACTCTTCTAATGCTGCAAGACCGCTGAATATGCTAGTCTTCGATAGGACTAGGCCATCTCTCTATTCTGGCATTTCTGCAGCCCAGTCCACACATACAGCCTCCCTTTGATAATGTTGCATATGTAGTGTAGATCCTTGCTTGCTGAGTACTTTGGATGAGTACTCACGGTTGCTTTGCTTTCTTTTCCCCCCATATCCTTCTGGTGCAACCAGATGACGGAGCCCCGGATACAGCTGCCCCCGCCGACGATCGCTAATACTACCCCGAGGGTGGATACTACTACGAGTTGGCCGACGACCAAGAGTAGGTTCGGAGGGTCCCAGGCAGGAGGCCTGGGCCTTTCGATCGTAGTGTTTTCTTTTGCCCCGCCTTTTAAGGGCCTATCTGTGTTTTCGTTTATATCTGTACTTAGATATATGATGCTTCCGCTGACGCTTGTATGCGAGCTTATGTATTCGAGCCCTCGAGGCCCCTGACTTGTAATATAAAGCTTGTATTATTTTAATTTGTGTCTAGAGTTGTGTTGTGATATCTTCAAGTGAGTCCTTAGGCTTGATCGTGTGCAATTACGTGTATGATTAGTGCACGATTAAGCCAGGGCGTCACAGGTTGGTATCAGAGCCGACTGCCTGTAGGAACCCCCTTTCCAACTCCTTGGCCGAAGTAGTCTAGTATCCGAAAACTGTTTTACTAACTTGGCTGTGTGGCTTACGGGCCCATGTCGCCAATTGGGTGGTATTAGGATCTTTTATTCCTTGTCTTTACTCTGGGACTCTGACCTCTCTTCTATTCGGGTTAAATGAATTTTACTAACGCCGACACTTAGGATCTCGTAAATCTCGTCTACCCGAAGAGCTGGATATCTGTGCTTAATTTCTTACCATTGATCTGATTAGTTTGATAATCATTTTCCTTTCCATTGTTTTGTTTAACCTTTCTCTCTGAGTTGTATTATACTTCTCATTGTCATTTGACAATCCTGAATTTCCTCTATTTCAGATGGATCATTTGTTTCCACCATGCCCTACGACGCAGCTTGTGCTTCGCACTTGGGCTCGTGGTGCCCCTGGTTTTCCAGCTGTCCTGATCGCCCTCCTGACCAGGCTGGGCTACCGCTGGTACCCCGAGTACATGGTCTACGAGGACTACTGCAAGTTCAACCAGGAGCAGTACCATGCTGATGTTCGTATCGATGATCAGTGCGATGACTCAGACACTGAGCTGCACCTTTTCCACGGTATCGGTGTGACGATTGAGATGGCAGTCCATGATGCCGCCTACTCTGCTGTCGCACGTCTCCGAGGAGAGTTCAGCGATAGCTTGGATGCATCTGAGTTCCGATGCATTCCGTACGCCCCTACTGGAGATACTACTGGATACTACACAGCTATGTGTGCCCCGTACGAGCGTCGTCGATACAACCCGCACGTTCTGATTCAGTGCACTCAGGCTCTGGATCGCACTGTTCAGGCTCTTGCCGTCGAGTTGGTTGCCACTCGAGCACGCCTCTACGATGCTATGATGCAGTTGCTACCAGCTGTTCATACAGGGATACTTCCAGAGTACATCCTTTACCCGAGCAGGACTCAGATGTATGCTGGTATTGATTGGCCTACTGTTGGAGGTCACGCACCTCCATGTGGACCTCTTCTTTCAGCTTGAGACCGGGTTCTGCATCAGAGTGCACATGGAGCACAGGATCCTTCCGCGATGAACATTCATCGTCCGCACGTGCAGCTACCCCGCTTCAGTGGATCTTCCCAACGTTGATGTAGCCTTTGCTATGTCCTGCGGTTTACTTTCTTACCGCGTGCCTGCGCGCCGCCTACCATGTCTTCTTTTGAATTTGCGCCATTATGCTATTCGCATGTACCCGACTCTATGTATGGATCTGTATGTCTTAATTGACTACTGTTAAGTATCTATTACACTGCTTAATTATTGCCATGTTACATCATGCTTGTCACTAAACACGCGCTAATGATTTTACTGAACTACCCCTGTTGAAACTTAGCAGGATGGTTAGACCAGGTGGTCGTGGTCGTGCCCCTGAATGCCCACCACCGCCAGATTATATGGCCGCTATGATGCAACAATTCGAGCTTAACCGCCAGTTCATGACTGGGATTTTGACTCATTTCCCACATCTGAACAACCAGAACCAGAACCCTCCTTCAATAATTCTACCGGAATTTATGCATCTTAACCCCACTCAGTTCCGCAACTCTGAGAAACCACTGGATGCTGATGACTGGATTCGCGATATCACTCACGTGATGGAGTCTGCAAATGTCTCCCCTACCAACTTTGTCGCCTTCGCGTCCGTTTTCTTAAAGGGTCCCGCTGCTCAATGGTGGGACACCCACAAACGTACACTGCTTGCTGGAACAGCCGTTACTTGGCCTGAGTTCCAGGCTGCTTTTCGTGCCCGATATATTCCTCAAGGGATCATGGACCGGATGAAAACTCAGTTCCGCAACCTCACTCAGGGCAACAAGATTGTCGAAGCTTATCAGCGGGAATTCCTTGACCTGTCCCGCTATGCTGAAGAAGACATCGCCATGGATGCCTGTAGGCAAGAGAAGTTCCGTAATGGACTCCACCCAGACATCGAGCTTGCACTTGCCGCTCAAGACTTCACCGACTTTGCTACTCTTGTGAACAAGGCTATTCTGCTTGAGACTGCTCAAATGAAGCATAAGGAGTCACAGAAGCGCTATCGTGATGTTGGCTCATCTTCGGGCTCAGCACAGAAGCGTAAAGTCTGGATTCCCAACAATGTATTCCGTCCAGCTGCCCCTGCGCTAGGGAACAGCTATACTACACCACGTATTCCACCCAATGCTCCTCTTCGTACTGAAGATGGATTGTGCTTCAAGTGTCGCAAACCAGGCCACCTTGCTAAGGACTGCCGACAGACTCAGAATTAGTTGGTTTTCCCTTGTACTGGCCGTGGCAATGGTCGTGGCAACAATCAGGCCCGCAACTATAATACTGGGTCTGCTACTCATGGTCGTGGACGCGCTTACCACATTGATATTGAAGAAGTCCAGAATCAACCTGCCACTGTGATGGGTACCCTTCTCGTTAACTCAATACCTGCTTCTATTTGATTTGATTCAGGAGCATCACATTCTTTCATCTCTGCAAAATCTGCATTCATTCATGGCACCCATTATGGGAAGATGCATATAGATTGGTTGAAGGCCCACTACGCCTCAATCAATTGTGCCTCTAAAGTTGTACACCTCATGCACCCAACAGCTGGGCTAGTGAATTACCGATCCCAGATAACTCAAAATGCTCAGGCTAAAATATACACCTTGGATGCATTGAACGCTTCTCCGCTCGACGGGATCAAAAACATTCCAGTCGTTCGAGATTCTTCGGACGTTTCTTCGAAACAACTTCCAAGGATACCCCGCTTTCTTTCGGTCTTCCTCTTAATTCTCGGGACGAGAATTCTTATTAGTGGAGGAGATTTGTAACACCCCCAGTGGTTAGCTACAGTAATCCCCTTTTGTTAATGCCATGTCAGAAGGGTCATCATTGCCTAATCATCATTTGCATCATATTGCATTTCAACTCCTAATTCAAACTAAAAGTGAAAATAAAAGTTGCTCAAATCCAGAAACTAAAATGTTCATAGTATTGTAAATATTCCAGAGATAATTCTAAAATTATAACCAACATTCACTAAATTAGTTAATTGACTCTAACAGCAACAAAACAGAGATATTTAATCCTTTTTCATTTAATTAAAATCCAAATAAAATTCATTTGCCTCCAAACCAATTTCTAGCAGTGACAAATATTGCACTATATTTATGTGGCTAGTTCACATATTTTATAAAGCTATATATGAGCCCACATATTTTTGCAAAGCAGTGAAACAAAAGAAAACAGAAAAGAAAAGAAAGAAAAAGGAAAAAGGCCCGTGTGGCTGCGCTCTAGTCAAACAGCCGGCCCAGCCCACTCCCCACCTCGTCTCCCTCCTACTGCTCACGTGCGCGCGCGCTGTCGACTCCACCGCAGCCGCCGCGCCATGGCCCCCCCTCTCCTGCGCGACAGCGCGTCGCTGCGCCCGTCCCTGGTGGATAAGAGCACCCCCAGTGCTCCCTCAACTAACCCTAGCTCGCTCATCTTTCTCCCTCGTGCCGTTCCCTCTCTCCCGCAAAGCGCCCGAACGCGCCATCACCACCGCAGCTTGCCTGCGTGACCACCGGCCTCCCCGCGCCTCCTGCTGATGTCCGGAAGGACCACCGTGCTTTTCTGCATCACCCACCACCACCGGTTCGAGTCGGGACGCCGCCAAGCCATCGCCATCGCCGTTCTTCCCCGACGGGATCCCCTTCTCCTAGCCGTTGATCCGCGCCACCTCGAGCTCCTCCGGCGTCCCCGGGCCTCCTCGTCAACACTGTGAGCACACGCGCACGCTCCCCTTCTCTCTCTTATGCGCTCTAGCATGCTCCGTCGCCGTCCCCACGAAACAGGGCTCCGTCAGCCGCCATGGCTGCCGCCTACGCGCCGTGCGCGCTCCCGACCACGCACGAGCCACTGGAGCGCTCCAGGGTGCACGCAACACCGCGCCGAGCCCCTAGCTCGCCCTCCAGCCCGCTCCAGCCTCGCCCATGTCCACGCCCGATCCTCGCCGCCGCCACGGCTCATCGCCGGCGCCCCTGCCGACCACCACTGCACCTGCAACTGCCACCACTAGATGCGCATGAGCTCCAGGGTCCCGTAGAGCTACTCCGCGCGCGATTTGGTGAACTGTAGCGAGATTCCGGCCGATTCCAGTGTAGAACCGCCGCGGGAGGCTCGCCGGAGCTCTCTCGGGCGTTGCTGCCGATGTGGCCCTACGGGCCCCACCCCTGTGCCACTGACCGTGGGCCCCACGGGCCCCAGTTGACCCCGCTGACCGGGTCAACTGTCGACGTGGCATAGTGGCCCACTGACACGCGGGCCCCACCGCTAAAATGTTTTAAAAATAAATGAAAATGTTAATTAATCTATTAGTTAATTATTTAACTAAAGCTGACACTGATAGTGGGTCCCACTAGATAGTTAGATTAATTAGTTAGTTTAATCTTCAGCTAAATTAGTCTAGCCTATGATAGGTGTGTCCCACCTGTCAGGTTTGACTCCGGTCAGCCCCTGTTGACTGCTGATGCCATCAATGCATCATGCTGACATCACCCCGCACTGTTCTGGATAATGTTGATTTAAAATGATTAAATAATTCCAGAAATTAATAAAAACTTTAGAAAATCATATCTTTTAAACCGTAACTCGGATGAAAATAATTTGTACATGAAAGTTGCTTAGAACAACGAGACGAATCCGAATGCGTGGCCGTTCGTCAGACACACGTCCCTAGCATAGCGAACATGCAACCGTCCCCCTTCGTTTCATCTGCCCGAAAGTGCCAAACTTCGGGAAAACATTCCCGGATGTTTTCCCTCTTGACCTATATCGTGTAGCACCGCGTCAGAACACCCCTAGCTCTGCGTATTGTCATGCCATGCTCTTGTTTGCTTTATATTTACTGTTTCTTCCCCCTCTTCTCTCCGGTAGACCCCGAGACTGCTACTGATGCCGCTGTGATCGACTACGTCACCGACGACTCTTCTTCCTTTTGAGCAGAGCTTCCAGGCAAGCACCCCCTTTTTGAACATTCCGATATCGCCTATTCTCTTCTCTCTTGTGCTTGCATTAGAATTGCTGCTGCTACTGCTTTACCTATTTTGATGCATAGCCTGTTTATTATAACCTGCTATTGATACCTTACTTGCTTATCCTAAACTGTTTAGTATAGGCTGGGTAGAGACCTATCAGTGACCTCACTTGTCCCGATTGCCCTGCTGGATTATCAGAAGACTCGACAACCAGGCCCCAGCACTGCACAACTCCCCCCCTTAGTTGTACGACACTGCAGCGTCACCATCGGGTGCCGAGGGTGATACCTCGTATAGCACTTCTGATGTTAACTCTGTAGAGTAGCTATTTGGTCGTGGTCATCGAGGGTGATTCCTCCTTCTCCACTTCCGATACGACCCTGTCGCGCAACACTTCAGGTGTGAACCTCGAGGGTGATTCCTCCTAAGTTCACCTTGACGGTTACATCGAGTGGGCATCCGTCGACGGTGATACCTCGGATTCTCTTGATGTTATGGACACACGGTTACTGTGACTTTACCCCTGAACCTTGTTAGAAATGGGTCGGCCCCGAGGGCGACCCGAGGGAGTTACTTTTACTGCAGGACTGGAGGGATAGGCGGTACCGCCCAGTAGAGGTGGACCTGAGTTCCCGACAGTCTTTTGCGAGACGGGTTGACTTGGATGGTGCCCGAGTGATGAATACGTGGCGTGGCCGAGCATTCTTGGCCCTTGCCGCAAGTCCTCGAGACGGGGCGATGGGGTCACATCGATCACGAGTCTCTGCTCGTTACCGCACTACCAACACACTATGATTTGGATATTTGATTCGAGTGGGCCTCTGGCCCGATAGCACTAACCATCACGCAGGAAAAGTTATGGGCACTCTGCATCGTATGCATCAGCCGAAAGCTTTGTCAGACATCCAGTTCAGCATTGTGGCCGGGTCGGATCATGCCGTTGGCGCTGGTATCCACCCTGCTCGCAATGACCCAGAGTGCACAGGGCGACGGCCCAAGACCCCTGAGCGCTTAGGATGTAGACCGACGGGGACCTCTCTGCTGAGCTCTAGGTAGGGCTGCGGTGTGTCGTTTGGTTGAGGCCGGGCATGACCCAAAATAGTGTGTCCGGCCGGAGTTAAGCCAGCGTGGTGGGTATGTTTGTGCACCCCTGCAGGGAAGAACTAATCTATGCATAGCCGGATCCTCGGTAACGGACGCTCGGAGTTGTATCCCGATCGATACAACTAGAACTGGATACTTGTGATGAGTATGGCTCTGGGATTACTTTCTCGTAGGTCGTCGAGAAAGGATCTCTGGTCGAGGTTGATACTTGGATATTATGGCTCTGGGATTGCTTTCTCGCAGGGAGTCGAGAAAGGATCTCTAGGTGAGGTTGAGACTTAATGATACTACTACCTTATGTTGTACTAATCTACACTCTTCTAATGCTGCAAGACCGCTGAAGATGCTAGTCTTTGATAGGACTAGGCCTTCTCTCTATTCTGGCATTTCTGTAGCCCAATCCACACATACAGCCTCCCTTTGATAATGTTGCATATGTAGTATAGATCCTTGCTTGCTGAGTACTTCAGATGAGTACTCACGGTTGCTTTGCTTTCTTTTCCCACATATCCTTTTGGTGCAACCAGATGACGTAACCCCGGATACAGCTACCCCCGCCGATGATCGCTACTACTACCTCGAGGGTGGATACTACTACGAGTTGGCCGACGACCAGGAGTAGGTTCGAAGGGTCCCAGGCAGGAGGCCTGCGCCTTTCGATCGTAGTGTTTTCTTTTGCCCCGCCTTTTAAGGGCCTATCCGTTTTTTCTTTTATATTTGTACTCAGATATCTGATGCTTCCGCTGACGCTTGTATGCGAGCTTATGTATTCGAGCCCTCGAGGCCCCTGGCTTGTAATATAAAGCTTGTATTATTTTAATTTGTGTCTATAGTTGTGTTGTGATATCTTCAAGTGAGTCCTTAGGCTTGATCATGTGCAATTGCGTGTATGATTAGTGCATGCTTAAGCCGGGGCGTCATAGGAACTCCTGCAAGCATCCGCAACTACTAAAGATCATTAAGGTAAAACGAGAAGAACACGTTTTTTCTAGCTAATCTCTCTTAGCACGCACCCTAGCGGTACTCTCTCTACTTTCATTAATAGAAATTTTAATAGCTTTCAGAGATTCATTAATATCAATCTTGGGTGGCATATATCTAATCTTAAAAGAATCAATCTCATGAGAAATTCTATCAATGTTTCTAGCCAAATCATCAATCTTAAGCAATTTTTCTTCAACCATAGCATTGAAAATCTTTTGAGAATTAATGAAATATTTAATATTGCTCTCAAGATCAGAGGGTATCTTATTATAATTTCCATAAGATTTTTTTTAGGAATTACCATAATTATTAGAGGAATTACTAGGAAACGGCCTAGGGTTGAAGTTTCCTCTATACGCGTCATTACCAAAATTGTTCCTACCAACAAAATTCACATTCATAGATTCATTATTATTCTCAATCAAAGTGGACAAAAGCATATCACTAGGATCAATAGGAGCACTCTTACTAGCAATCAATTTCATAAGTTCATCTATCTTTCCACTTAAAGTATTAATTTCTTCTATCGCATGCACTTTTTGACTAGTAGACGATCTTTCGGTATGCCATTGAGAGTAATTTTCCATAATATTATCTAGGAGTTTAGTAGCTTCTCCTAATGTGATTTCTATAAAAGTACCTCCCGCAGCGGAATCTGAAAGATTTCTAGATGCAAACTTCAATCTAACATAAATTTTTTGTATGATCATCCATAAACTTAAACCATGAGTAGGGCAATTTCTTATCATCGATGTCATCCTCTCCCAAGATTTTGCAACATGTTCATGATCAAGTTGCTTAAAATTCATTATATCATTCCTAAGGGAGATGATTTTAGTGGGAGGGAAATACTTGGAAATAAAAGCATCTTTACACTTATTCCATGAATCAACACTATTTTTAGGCAAAGATGAAAACCAACTTTTAGCACGTTCTCGTAGCGAGAACAAAAATAGCGTCAATTTAACAATATCATTATCCACATCTTTTTTCTTTTGCACATAACACAACTCAACGAAAGTATTTAGATGGGATGCAGCATTTGCATTAGGACTACCCAAAAATTGTTCTTTCATAACAAGATTCAACAAAGTGGCATTAATTTCATAAGATTTCGCACTAGTGGCGGGAGCAATTGGAGTACTAAAAAAATCATTATTATTAGTGTTGGAAAAGTCACACAACTTGGTATTTTCTTGAGACATCATGACCAAGCAAGCAATCTAGCACGCAAGCAAATAAAAAGAAAATGAAAAGACAAACGAAAAAGAAGGCGAATAAAAAGACAAATTTTTTGTGTTTTTCTAAAAACGTTTTAGAAATTGGGGAGAGGAAAACGAGAGGCAAATGGAAAATAATGTAAGTTCAAGAGATGAGAGTTTATGATAATTACTTGGTGAGCTTGATGTAGAACCTCCCAGGCAACAGCCCCAGAAATTCTTCCTGCTACTTCTTGAGCTTGCGTTGATTTTTCCCTTGAAGAGGAAAGGGTGATGCAGGAAAGGAGAGATAGGTATTTCCCTCAGTTAAGAACCAAGGTATCAATCCAGTAGGAGGCACAAGCAAGTCCCCAATAGATGCACCTACACAAACTAACAAACACTTGCACACAACACGAAAAATGGGTTGTCAATGCCTTCACGGTCACTAGCAAGAGTGAGATCTAATAGAGATAGATATAAAAGATAAATAAAAGGAAAATAAAGTAAATATAAATAAATTGCAGCAAGGTATTTTTGGGTTTTTGGTTTTATAGATCTGAAAATGTATGATGAGAAATAGAGCCGGGGGCCATAGGTTTCACTAGAGGCTTCTCTCTTGAAGAAAGCATATGGTGGGTAAACAAATTACGGTTGAGAAATTGATAGAAAAGCGCAAAGTTATGACCATATCTAAGGCAATGATCATGAATATAGGCATCACGTCCGTGGCAACTAGACCGACTCCTGCCTACATCTACTACTATTACTCCACACATCGACCGCTATCCAGCATGCATCTAGTGTATTAATTTAACAAGAACGGAGTAACGCCTTAAGCAAGATGACATGATGTAGAGGGATAGATCCAATCAATATGGTAAAAACCCAATCTTTTTATCCTTAATGGGAACAATACAATATGTGCCTCGCTACCCCGACTATCACTGGGTGAGGACACTGCAAGATTGAACCCATCACAAAGCACCTCTCCCATTGCAAGAAAAACCAATCTAGTATGCCAGACCAAATCGATAGATCGGAGAGAAATACAAAGCTATCTTAATCAGGCATGAAAGAGTTCAGAGAAGACTCAAATAATATTCATAAATAATCTGATCATAAATCCACAATTCATCGGATCTCAACAAATGCACCGCAAAAGAAGATTACATCGAATAGATCTCCAAGAACATCGAGGAGAACATTGTATTGAAGATCAAAGAGAGAGAAGAAGCCATCTAGCTACTAGCTACGGACCCTTAGGTTCGTGGTAAACTACTCACGCATCATCGGAAGGGAAGAAAGGTTGGTGTAGAGGCCCTTCGTGATCAAATCCTCCTCCGGCGGAGTGCCGGAAAAGGCCCCAAGATGGGATCTCACAAGAGCAGAAGCTTGCGGCGGCAGAAAAGTATTTTTGGTGTGCCCTCTGATGTAAGGGGAATATTTAGGAATTTATAGTGCTGGAGTTAGGGTTAGAGGAGCTGCGAAGGGCCCACAAGCCTAGGGGCACGCCTCTAGGGCTTGTGGCCTCCTCATGGGTCTTCTGGCCTCCTTCCAAAGCTTCCTAGGTGTCTTGTTGTCCAGGAGAAATCGTCAAAAAGTTTAGTTCCGTCTGGACTCCGTTTGGTATTGATTTTCTGTAAAAGACAAAAACAAGGAAAAAACAGCAACTGGCACTGGGCACTAGGTTAATAGGTTAGTCCCAAAAAATTACATAAAATAGCATATTAATGTATATAAAACATCCAAAACAGATAATACAATAGCATCGAACAATCAAAAATTATAGATACGTTGGAGACGTATCAAGCATCCCCAAGCTTAATTCCTGCTCGTCCTCGAGTAGGTAAATGATAAAAACAGAAATTTTTATGTGGAGTGCTACCTAACGTATTTATCAATGTAATTTTTCTTATTGTGGCATGAATGTTCAGATCCAATGATTCAAAACAAAAGTTTAATATTGACATAAAAACAATAATACTTCAAGCATACTAATAAAGCAATCATGTCTTCTCAAATTATCATGGCTAAAGAAAGTTATCCCTACAAAATCATATAATCTTGTCATGCTCTATCTTCATCACACAAAGTATTTATCATGCACAACCCCGATGAATAGCCAAGCAATTGTTTCATACTTTTAATGTTCTCAAGCTTTTTGAACTTTCACGCAATACATGAGTGTGAGCCATGGCTATAGCACTATATGTGGAATAGAAGGTGGTAGAGGTTGTGAGGAGAAGACAAAAAAAAGTCTCAGATCAACTAGGCAAATTAATGGGCTATGGAGATGCCCATCAATTGATATCGATGCAAGTGAGTAGGGATTGCCATGCAACGGATGCACTAGAGCTATAAGTGTATGAAAGCACAAAAGAAAACTAAGTGGGTGTGCATCCAACTTGCTTGCTCACGAAGACCTAGGGCAATTTGAGGAAGCCCATCATTGGAATATACAAGCCAAGTTCTATAATGGAAAATTCCTACTAGTATATGAAAGTGATAAAACAGGAGACTCTCTATCATGAAGGACATGGTGCTATTTTGAAGCACAAATGTGGAAAAGGATAGTAACATTGTCCCTTCTCTCTTTTTCTCTCTTTTTTTCTTTTCTTTTTCTTTTCTTTTTTTCTTCTTTTGGCCTCTTTGGCCTCTTTTTTATTTTTTTATTGGGCTCTTTGGCCTCTTTTTTATTTTTTTATTGGGCTCTTTGGCCTATTTTTTTATTTTAAGTCCGGAGTCTCATCCCGACTTGTGGGTGAATCATAGCCTCCATCATCCTTTCCTCACATGGGACAATGCTCTAATAATATGATCATCACACTTTTATTTACTTACAACTCAAGAATTACAACTCGATACTAGAACGAAGATATGACTCTATATCAATGCCTCCGGTGGTGTACCGGGATGTGCAATGATCTAGGTTGACATGTATAAAAAATATGAATGGTGGCCAAGCCAAAAATACTATGCCAACTACATGATCATGCAAAGCAATATGACAATGATGGTGCATGTCATAATAAACGGAATAGTGGAAGTTGCATGGCAATATATCTCGGAATGGCTATGGAAATGCCATAATAGATAGGTATGGTGGCTGTTTTGAGGAAGGGTATATGGTGGGTTTAATGCACCGGCGAAAGTTGCGCAGTACTAGAGAGGCTAGCAATAGTGGAAAGGTGAGAGTGCGTATAATCCATGGACTCAACATTAGTCATAAAGAACTCACATAATTATTGCAAAAATTTATTAGCCATCGAAGCAAAGTACTAATACACATGCTCCTAGGGGGATAGATTGGTAGGAAAAGACCATCGCTCGTCCCCGAGCGCCACTCATAAGGAAGACAATAAAAAATAAATCATGCTCTAACTTCATCGCATAACGATAGACCATACGCGCATGCTTCGGGAATCACAAACTTTAACACAAGTATTTCTACTAATCCAGAATTACTCTCTAGCATGACTCTAATATCACCATCTTTATGTCTCAAAACAAATGCAAGGAATCAAACTTCTCATATATTCAATGCTCTTTATGAAAGTGTTTATTATATCCCCCTTGGATGCCCATCATATTAGGACCAAATTCATAACCTAAGCAAATTGCCATACTGTTTTTAAGATTCTCAAAATAATATAAGTGAAGCATGAGAGTCCATCAATTTCTACAAAATAAAACCACCGCCATGATCTAAAAAGATATAAGTGAATCACTAGAGCAACTACCTAGCTCAAAAGATATAAGTGAAGCACATAGAGTGTTCTAATAAATTCATGATTAATGTGTGTCCCTCTCAAAAGGTGTACAGCAAGGATGATTGTGGCAAACTAAAAATCAAATACTCATATAATACAAGACGCTCCAAGCAAAACACATATCATGTGGTGAATGAAAATATAGCCTCAAGTAAATTTACCAATGGATTGAAGACAAAAGAGGGGATGCCATCCGGGGCATCCCCAAGCTTGGATGCTTTGTTGTCCTTGAATATTACCTTGGGGTGCCTTGGGCATCGCCAAGCTTGGGCTCTTGCCACTCCTTATTCCATACTCCATCAAATCTTTACCCAAAACTTGAAAACTTCACAACACAAAACTCAACAGAAAACTCATAAGCTCCATTAGTATAACAAAGCAAATCACCACTTTAGGTACTATTTGAACTCATTCTAAATTTATATTGGTGTTATATCTACTATATTCCAACTTCTCCATGGTTCGTACCCCCCGATACTACCCATAGATTCATCAAAATAAGCAAGCAACACAATGAAAACAGAATTTGTCAAAAATAGAACAGTCTGTAGTAATCTGGAAATTTTGTATACTTCTGTAACTCCGAAAATTCTGAACGTTAGGACAATCTAGGCAATTTGTACATCCATCTTGTGTTAAAAATTCAGAATTTTTCCATGCTCCACTGAATTTTAACAATTTTGTTACTGGACGCAAAAGTTTCTGTTTTTCAGCAAAATCAAATCAACGATATACCAAAGCATCCCAAAGGTCTTGCTTGGCTCAAACAGTAATTAAAACACCAAAACACAATTATTACAGAAGTAATATTTTTTGTTTAAGAAAAACATAAGCAAAAACAAAAAAACATAAAATAAAATTGGGTTGCCTCCCAACAAGCGCTATTGTTTTATGCCCCTAGCTAGGCATAATGCAAAGATCTAGGTATTGTCATCTTTGGTATTCAATCCATAAATAGCCCTCATAATAGATTCATATGGTAACTTGATTTTCTTTCTTGGAAAGTGTTCCATGCCCTTCCTTAACGGAAATTGAAATCTAATGTTTCCTTCTTTCATATCAATAATTGCACCAATCGTTCTTAGGAAAGGTCTACCAAGTATACTAGGGCATGTAGGATTGCAATCTATATCAAGCACAATAAAATCTATGGGCACATAATTCCTATTCGCAACAATAAGAACATCATTAGTCCTTCCCATAGATTTCTTAATAGTGGAATCCTCTAAGTGCAAATTTAAAGAACAATCATCAAATTTATGGAAACCTAGCACATCACATAAAGTTATTGGAATAGTGGAAACACTAGAACCCAAATCACACAAAGCATTGGACTCATAATATTTAATCTTTTAATTTTAATAGTAGGTTCCCATTCATCATAAAGCTTTCTAGGGATTGAAACTTCCAACTCAAGTTTTTCTTCAAAATATTTCATCATAGCATCAACGATATGTTTAGTAAAAGCCTTATTTTGATTATAAGCATGAGGTGAATTAAGCATGGATTGCAAAAAGGAAATACAATCTATTAAAGAACAATTATCATAATTAAAATCCTTGAAATCCAAAAGAGTGGGTTCATCGCTACCTAAAGTTTTGACCTCTCCAATCCCACTTTTATCAGTTTTTTCGTTAAGATCTCCACTCTTCAAATTATTGGGACGCCTTCTAGCTAAAGTTGACTCATATCCAGTCCCTTCTTTATCAACTTTTATATTAGCAAACAAAGATTCAACTGATGTCATGCCAATCACTTTAAGATCTTCATCATTATTATCATAAAAACTAGAAGAACAAGCTTTTTCTAGCCAATCTCTCTTAGCACGCATCCTAGCGGTTCTCTCTCTAGTTTCATTAATAGAAATTTTAATAGCTTTCAGAGATTCATTCATATGAATCTTGGGTGGCATAGATCTAATCTTAAAAGAATCGATCTCATGAGAAATTCTATCAACGTTTCTAGCCAAATAAGAATTGTTGTAGGAATTACCATAATTATTAGAGGAATTACTAGGAAACGGCCTAGGGTTGAAGTTTCCTCTATACGCGTTATTACCAAACTTTTTCCTACCAAAAAAATTCACATCCATAGATCGATTATTATTCTCAATCAAAGTGGACAAAGGCATATCATTAGGATCAATAGGAGCACTCTTACTAGCAATCAGTTTCATAAGTTCATCCATCTTTCCACTTAAAGTATTAATTTCTTCTATCGCATGCACTTTTTTACTTGTAGACGATCTTTCGGTATGCCATTGAGAGTAATTTGCCATAATATTATCTAGGACTTTAGTAGCTTCTCCTAATGTGATTTCCATAAAAGTACCTCCCACGACGGAATCTAAAAGATTTCTAGATGCAAAATTAAATCCAGCATAAAAAAATTGTATGATCATCCATAAACTTAAACCATGAGTAGGGCAATTTCTTATCATCAATTTCATCCTCTCCCAAGATTGTGCAACATGTTCATGATCAAGTTGCTTAAAATTCATTATATCGTTCCTAAGGGACATGATTTTAGCGGGAGGGAAATACTTGGAATTAAAAGCATCTTTACACTTATTCCATGAATCAATATTATTTTTAGGCAAAGATGAAACCCAAGTTTTAGCACGATCTCGTAGCGAGAACGGAAATAGCTTCAATCTAACAATATCATAACCCACATCTTTTTTGTTTTGCATATCACACAACTCAATGAAAGTATTTAGATGTGATGCAGCATCTGCATTAGGACTATCAGGAAATTGTTATTCATAACAAGATTCAACAAAGCGGCATTAATTTCACAAGATTCTGCACTAGTGGCAGGAGCAATCGGAGTACTAATAAAATCATTATTATTAGTGTTGGAAAGTCACACAACTTGGTATTTTCTTGAGACATCGTGACCAAGCAAGCAATCTAGCACACAAGCAAACAAAAAGCAAACGAGAAGACGAACGAGAAAGAAGGCGAATAAAAAGGCAAATATTTTTGTGTTTTTCTGAAAACATTTTAGAAGTGGGGGAGAGGAAAACGAGAGGAAAATGGCAAATAATGTAAGAGCAAGAGATGAGAGTTTATGATGGGTACTTGGTAGGCTTGATGTAGAACCTCCCCGGCAACAGCGCCAGAAATTCTTCTTGCTACGTACTTCTTGAGCTTGCATTGATTTTTCCCTTGAAGAGGAAAGGGTGATGCAGCAAAGTAGAGATAAGTATTTCCCTTAGTTAAGAACCAAGGTATCAATCCAGTAGGAGGCACAAGCAAGTCCCCAATAGATGCACCTGCACAAACTAACAAACACTTGCACACAACGCAAAAAGGGGTTGTCAATCCCTTCACAGTCACTAGCGATCTAATAGAGATAGATATAAAAGATAAATAGAAGGCAAAATAAAGTAAATATAAATAAATTGCAGCAAGGTATTTTTGGGTTTTTAGTTTTATAGATCTGAAAATATATGATGAGAAATAGAGCCGGGGGCCATAGGTTTCACTAGAGGCTTCTCTCTTGAAGAAAGCATACGGTGGGTAAAGAAATTACTGTTGAGCAATTGGTAGAAAAGCGCAAAGTTATGACGATATCTAAGGCAATGATCATGAATATAGGCATCACGCCCGTGACAAGTAGACCGACTTTTTCCTGCCTGAATCTACTTCTATTACTCCACACATCGACCACTATCCAGCATGCATCTAGTGTATTAAGTTAACAAGAACGGAGTAACGCCTTAAGCAAGATGACATGATGTAGAGGGATAATCCAATCAATATGGTAAACCCCCCTTATTTTTATCCTTAATTGCAACAATACAATACGTGCCTCGCTACCCCTACTGTCACAGGGTGAGGACACCGCAAGATTGAACCCATCACAAAGCACCTCTCCCATTGCAAGAAAAACAAATCTAGTAGGCCACACCAAATCGATAGATCGGAGAGAAATACAAAGCTATCTTAATCATGCATAAAAGAGTTCAGAGAAGAATCAAATAATATTCATAAATAATCTGATCATAAATCCACAATTCATCGGAGCTCAACAAATGCACCGCAAAAGAAGATTACATCAAATAGATCTCCAAGAACATCAAGGAGAACATTGTATTGAAGATCAAAGAGAGAGAAGAAGCCATCTAGCTACTAGCTATAGACCCTTAGGTCCGTGGTAAACTACTCACGCATCATCGGAAGGTCAGCAAGGTTGGTGTAGAGGCCCTCCATGATCGAATCCCCGTCCGACAGAGTGCCGGAAAAGGCCCCAAGATGGGATCTCACGAGAACAGAAGCTTGCGGTGGCAGAAAAGTATTTTTGGTGTGCCCTCTGACGTAAGGGAATATTTGGGAATTTATAGTGCTGGAGTTAGGGTTAGAGGAGCTGGTAGGGGCCCACAAGCCTAGGGGCACGCCCCTAGGGCTTGTGGCCTCCTCGTGGGTCTTCTGGCCTCCTCCCGAAGCTTCCTAGGTGCACTACTGTAGGATGCTGCTAACGCGACACTACAATTAGAGACCCTTCGATGAAACTGTGTGTGATGCAATAATCGCAAAGGTGATGTAAAAAACCTAAAAAAAGATGCAAAATGTTTGCGATGGCGGATACATCAAACACGGTTTGGATTTTAGTTGCGTGTGCTATGCGGGGCATACGGTTCAGTCCAATGAACTGTTTGCGATGAGGAAGAACAACAGAAATGGGCAGCCAGATGAAGGTGTGTGCGATATACGGCATACAGTTCACTCGGATAAACTATTTGTGAAGAAGCGGAACAACAGAAACGGGCAGCCAGATGAAGGTGTGTGCGATATATGGCATACAGTTCACTCGGATGAACTGTTTGTGATTAGGCGAAACAAAAGAAATGGTCAGCCAGATCAAGGTGTGTGCAATAGAGGGCAAACAGTTCACTCGGATGAACTATTTGCATTGAGCCAAGAGAATAGAAATGGTTGAATTTAACAAGATGTGTGTGATATGCGCCAAACAGGTCTGTAATTAGAAATGTGTGCGAAGACCGATAATAACACAGATGATTGCTGCTAATAAGACATGTGTGTTGTGAGATGGGATTGCATACAAAACAACAACATATATATATATACACACTTATAAGGACATGGTTGCATAACCAAATTAAACATCCAATTACATAGGTGGCTACTACACACATCACATTTGCACACACCAAAGTAAACTATTACATGCATAATTACATAGGTGGCTATTACACACATGACATTTCCACACACCAAAGTAAACTATATATTACATACATAATTAACTAGGATAAACGATCATATGATCATCATCTACTTCTTGTGACGCTTGCCGCTACTGCTTTGCTTGTGGCTCGATCAGGCCTCGTCGATTTCGGTAACGAGGCACTTCCTCATGTCAACGATCCGCCTATGCATCTCGTAGCATGTGTACACGCTCTTGGCCGCGAACCTGGGACTTGTTCTTTTGGCATCCTGCTTCATCTTTTCGCAGTAGGTGTCGATGATGGCCGAGGTGAGTTCAACCAGGGAGTCCTTCTTCATGCTGCCCCAGACCCTGTAGTGGTCACGGATTTTGACAAGGTTCTTGCAGGCCAAGCCCGTAACCATGAGCGCTTTTACATCGTTGGAGGTTTCCACCATAGCGAACTTGTAGTCGGTGCCGTTGACAAACCTGGCAAAACAGTCGCAAGGCTCTGTGGCCATGCAGTAGTGGTAGATGAGGACATGATGGCGCACGCACAACTGGGCAACAGCAACCTTCTGATCTTTGCCAGGATGACCGCCGGTGTACTGGAGGTCGATGCCGACCACCTTGTACTTGTCTCGAGCAAGCAACTGCTCCACGGTGTTGATGTAGTCCTCCACCATGGTTGGGTCGATGGTGTACACCACTGAGAGATCCGTCTCCCTCACGTGGGTCTCCACTTTATGCTCGCCGAACTCCATTGGAGCGCCGCTAGATATCCTCTCTGTATGTGTCGTCGTGGGTGTTCTTGTTGTGTTGTGGGGCGAGATCGAAAGTTTGAAGAGACTAGGGTTATAATGGCCGCGAGAATTAATGGGGAAGCCGTACGGCCTGGAATATCCGCATGCCCAGATGGCAGTTCTAATTTGCAGCGTGTAATTCCTTCATGTCGCATGTAACTGCATCATGGTGATGCGCGCTGCGCAACTGCATGCATATGGGGCCCCCAACCTGATCATGTGCAGGCCCCGACCGCTGGCAAAGCGCATGTGCAGGGACGCGAGCAGAGCGCTCCGCGGTCGCCTCAACGGCGAGCAACCATATATATCCATATAGCAGTTGAACACGCAAGGAAAAGCTGTCCACAAGCCGAGCGTGTGGAGGTACACGAGCAGAGCATGCCGCGGCGCCTAATGGTGAGCACAGCGCGCTGCGGCGCCTAACGGTGAGCAGAGTGCGCCGAGGGACGCAAGCAGAGGCCGGTACAGTGATACATGGAAAATAAGACGAACTGTGCAAGCACGGACGGGGCAGCGAGCGCGGACGCCCAACTATAAAGCTGAGCTCCTCTAGCCGATCTAGGGCTGGGGATAGGAACTAGTAGTGAAACCTAGGTTCGGCCTTGCAGTGGGGACTGAACCTGCCGATAGCAAGGCGTCTGACCGGCCCAGGATGCGTGGCGAGGACGTGGGATAATGCGCCCAGGCGTTGCTGCTCGCCGCTGCAGAACTTGTGGTCGACGATGAGGTCCAGGGGGCTGGAGTACCAGAGGGGGCGCCACCGCCGCGAGAGGACAGTGGTCTGCACGCCAGATCTGATGGGGAGGAAAATCAATGTATGAAAAGGCGAAACAAACCCTGAATAATTTCATATTTTTAGCATAGTTGCATGTTGCCTCTATAAAATAAATGAAGCCGGGAAGAGACAGTGTATGTCGTTTCGCACACAGATCGGGTGATCAAGTTTCCTCTCGGAACCATGAGGCTTCTTGATAGAAGTTCCGGTTTGTATGAAAGAAAATATGGGTCAAAGCCGAGTTGAAAAGGGCAGCAATATCTAACTCCAGC
Organism: Thinopyrum elongatum; assembly: GCA_011799875.1. Taxonomy (NCBI): domain Eukaryota; kingdom Viridiplantae; phylum Streptophyta; class Magnoliopsida; order Poales; family Poaceae; genus Thinopyrum; species Thinopyrum elongatum. Next base: position 154,855,192 of record CM022297.1, read on the forward strand.
TTACAAAAGGTACAAAAGCACGATGATTAATTGTTCATCAGGTTTACACAAAATCTAGATTGAACAGGACAGTAACATCTAACCCAACCAAAGTTTTCGGCAGTCACAATCAAATGGATCAGTTTGATCCATACAATCAAGATCCTGGGCCAGAAAATCTACTGGTACATGAAGACAAGTTGTTGTAAATAGAAGCCGAGCATGTTCAGAAGCCCTTTTGTCCACCTGAAACTTCTTTTTATGTTGTTCAACGTGTCCATCCGTGAGAAAGTTTTTGTTAAAAACCTTAATCCTCACGGACAATAGTACCCTCGCATTTAACAGGAAGAATGTGACAAAGCTAGTGTTTGCATGGTTGGATGCATATCCTTCCAGCATTATTGTCCTCAAACGAGTGTCATGAGAATTGAGAAAATCCCGGTGCTTCTTATTCCACCGATTGGTTATACCTTTTTGTCCATGTGCTTTTGCCTAAATAGACATGAAGACTAAAAATAGTTGATGTCCAAAAAAAGAGTATGTCGCTGATGGAAATATGCCCTAGAGGCAATAATAAAATGGTTATTATTATATTTCCTTAATCATGATAAAGGTTTATTATTCATGCCAGAATTGTATTGACCGGAAACTTAAATACATGTGTGGATACATAAACAAATACCGTGTCCCTAGTGAGCCTCTACTAGACTAGCTCGTTGATCAAAGATGGTTAAAGTTTCCTAACCATAGACATGTGTTGTCATTTGATAACGAGATCACATCATTAGGAGAATGATGTGATGGACAATACCCATCCGTTAGCTTAGCATATTGATCGTTCAGTTTATTGCTATTGCTTTCTTGATGACAAATACATATTCCTTCGACTATGAGATTATGCATATTATGCAACTCCCGGATATCGGAGGAATACCTTGTGTGCTATCAAATGTCACAACGTAACTGGGTGATCATAAAGATGCTCTACAGGTATCTCCAAAGGTGTTTTTTGAGTTGGCATAGATCGAGATTAGGATTTGTCACTCCGAGTATCGGAGAGGTATCTCTGGGCCCTCTCGGTAATACACATCATAATAAGCCTTGCAAGCAAATGACTAAGGAGTTAGTTACGAGATGATTTATTACGGAACGAGTAAAGAGACTTTCCGGTAATGAGATTGAACTAGTTACGAAGATGCCGACGATTGAATCTCGGGCAAGTAACATACCGATGGACAAAGGGAATTACGTATGTTGTCATTAGGTTCGACCGATAAAGATCTTCGTAGAATATGTAGGAGCCAATATGGGCATCCAGGTTCCGCTATTGGTTATTGACCGGAGAGGTGTCTCGGTCATGTCTACATAGTTCTCGAACCCGTAGGGTCCGCACGCTTAACGTTCATTGACGATATAGTGTTATATGAGTTATATGATTTGGTGATCGAATGTTGTTCGGAGTCCTGGATGAGATCACAGACATGACGAGGAGCTCCGGAATGGCCCAGAGGTAAAGATTGATATATAGGACGATGATATTTGGACATCGAAAGAGTTTCGGGATGTACCGGGTAGAAATCGGGTCACCGGAAGGGGTTTCGGACACCCCGGGAGGTTAATGGGCCATATGGGCCAAAGGTGGGGGGAACACACCAGCCCACAAGGGGCTGGCGCGCTCCTCCTAGGCCGCAGCCCTTGGGGAGAGAAGGAAAGGGGGGATTCGGCCTCCCCCTTCCTTTCCTCTCCCCCTTTTCCTACCCCCCTCGGGCAAATATGGTAAGGGGGGCACGGCTAGGGAAAGACCCCAAGTAGGATTCGGCCCTACTTGGTGCGCCCCTTGGCCTCTCCCCCCCCACCTATATATATGTGGGAGGGGGGCGCCACACATAACTATGACAATCTCTTAGCCGTGTGCGGCGCCCCCTCCACCGTTTACACCCTCGGTCATATTTTCGTAGTGCTTAGGCGAAGCCCTGCGGAGATAGGATCACCATCACTGTCACCACACCGTCGTGCTGCCAGAACTCATCCACTACCTCACCATCTTGCTGGATCAAGAAGGCGTGGACATCATCGAGCTAAACTTGTGCTGAACGCGGAGGTGCCGTACGTTCGGTACTCGATCGGTTGGATCACGAAGAAGTTCGACTACATCAACCGCGTTACTAAACGCTTCCGCTTACGGTCTACGAGGGTACGCAGACACACTCTCCTCTCTTGTTGCTATGCATCTCCTTGATAGATCTTGCCTGCGCGTAGAATTTTTTTTGTTTTCCATGCAACGTTTCCCAACAGTGGAATCCGAGCCAGGTCTATGCGTAGATGATATGCACGAGTTGAACACAAAGATTTGTGGGCAGTGACAGTCATACTGCTTACCACCAACATCTTATCTTAATTCAGCGGTATTGTGGGATGAAGCGGCCCGGACCAACCTTACATGTCCACGCACATGAGACCGGTTCCACCGACTGACATGCAACTAGTTTTGCATAAAGGTGGCTGGCGGGTGTCTGTTTCTCCTACTTTAGTTGAATCGAATTTGACTACGACTGATCCTTGAAGAAGGTTAAAATAGCAAACTTGATAAATCACTGTTGTGGTTTTTGCGTAGTTAAGAACAGTTCTTGCTAGAAGCCCATAGCAGCCACGTAAAACTTGCAACAACAATGTAGAGGACGTCTAACTTGTTTTTGCAGGGCGTGTTGTGATGTGATATGGTCAAGATATGATGTGATATATGTTGATGTATGAGATGATCATGTTTTGTAATATCGACAACCGGCAGGAGCCTTAGGGTTGTCTCTTTATTGTATGAAATGCAAGCGCCATGTAATTGCTTTACTTTATCGCTATGCATTAGCAATAGTTGTAGAAGCAATAGTTGGCGAGACGACCCCGACGCAACGATGGAGATCAAGGTGTCGAGCCGGTGACGATGTAGATCATGACGATGCTTTGGAGATGGAGATCAAAAGCACAAGATGATGATGGCCATATCATGTCACATATTTTGATTGCATGTTATGTTTATCCTTTATGCATCTTATTTTGCTTAGAATGGCGGTAGCATTATAAGATGATCCCTTCACTAAATTTCAAGATAAAAGTGTTCTCCTCGAGTATGCACCATTGCTAAAGTTTTTTGTTTCGAAGCACCTCGTGATGATCGGGTGTGATAGACTCTACGTTCACATACAACGGGTGTAAGCCAGATTTACACACGCAGAATACTTGGGTTAAACTTGATGAGCCTAGCATGTACAGACATGGTCTTGGAACACTGGAGACTGAAAGGTCGAACATGAGTCATATAGTAGATATGATCAACATAGAGATGTTCACCATTGATGACTACCCCATCTCACGTGATGATCGGACATGGGTTAGTTGATTTGGATCATGTATCACTTAGATAACTTAAGGGATGTTTATTTAAGTGGGAGTTCATTGGTAATTTGATTAATTGAACTTAATTTATCATGAACTTAGTCTTAATAGTTTTTGCATATCTATGTTGTAGATCAATAGCTCGCGATATAGCTCCCCTGTATTTGACATGTTCTAGAGAAAACTAAGCTGAAAGTTGATGGGAGCAATAATGCGGACTGGGTCCGTGATCTGAGAATTATCATCATTGCTGCACAGAAGAATTATGTCCTTCATGCACCGCTAGGTGACAGACCTGTTGCAGGAGCAGATGCAGACGTTATGAACGTTTGGCAAGCTCGGTATGATGACTGCTTAATAGTTTAGTGTGCCATGCTTTACGACTTAGAACCGGAACTTAAGAAAACGTTTTGAACGCCAGAGAGCATATGAGATGTTCCAAGAGCTGAAATTGGTATTTCAGACTCATCCCATGTCGAGAGGTTTGATACCTCTGACAAGTACTTTGCCTACAACATGGAGGAGAATAGCTCAGCCAGTGAGCATGTGCTCAGAATGTCTGAGTACTACAATCGCTTGAATCAAGTGGGAGTTAATCTTCCAGATAAGATAATGATTGACAGAGTTCTCTAGTCACTATCACCAAGCTACTAGAGCTTCATGATGAACTATAATATGCAAGGGATGACGAAAATGATTCCCGAGCTCTTCACGATGCTGAAATTGGCGAAGGTAGAAATCAAGAAAGAGCATCATGTGTTGATGGTTAACGAGACCACTAGTTTCAAGAAAAAGGGCAAGGGAAAGAAAGGGAACTTCAAAAAGAATGGAAAGCAAGTTGCCACTCCCATGAAGAAGCCGAAAAGCTGGACCTAAGCCTGAAACTAAGTGCTTCTACTGCAAAGGAAATGGTCACTGGAAGCGGAACTGCCCCAAATACTTGGTGGATAAGAAGGATGGCAAAGTGAACAAAGCTATATTTGATATACTTGTTATTGATGTGTACTTTACTAGTGTTCGTAGTAGCCCCTAGGTATTTGATACCGGTTCAGTTGCTAAGATTAGTAACTCGAAACAGGAGTTGCAGAATAAACAGATACTAGTTAAGGGCGAGCTGACGATGTGCGTTGGAAGTGATTCCAAGGTTGATACGATCACCATCGCACACTCCCTCTTCCTTCGGGATTAGTATTGAACCTAAATAAATGTTATTTGGTGTTTGCGTTGAGCATGAATTTGATTAGATCATGTTTATTGAAATACGGTTATTCATTTAAGTCAGAGAATAATTGTTGTTCTGTTTACATGAATAAAACCTTCTATGGTCATACACCCAATGTGAATGGTTTATTGAATCTCGATCGTAGTGATATACATATTCATCATATTGATGCCAAAAGATGCAAAGTTGATAATGATAGTGCAACATACTTGTGGCACTGCTGTTTAGGTCATATTGGTGTAAAGCGCATGAAGAAACTCCATGCGGATGGACTTTTGGAATCACTTGATTATGAATCATTTGATACTTGCGAACCATGCCTCTTGGGCAAGATGACTAAAACTCCGTTCTCCAGAACAATGGAGCAAGCTAATGACTTATTGGAAATATTACATACCGATGTATGCGGTCTGATGAGTATTGAAGCATGCGGCGGGTATCGTTATTTTCTCATCTTCACAGATGATTTGAGTAAGTATGGGTATATCTACTTGATGAAACACAAGTCTGAAACATTTGAAAAGTTTAAAGAATTTCAGAGTGAAGTGGAGAATTATTGTAACAAGAAAATAAAGTTTCTACGATCTGATCGCGGAGGCGAATATTTGAATTACGAGTTTGGCCTTCATTTAAAACAATGTGGAATAGTTTACAGCTCACGACACCTGGAAACCACTACGTAATGGTGTGTCTGAATGTCGTAACCGTACTTTATTAGATATGGTGCGTTCTATGATGTCTCTTACCGATTTGCCATTATCGTTTTGGGGTTATGCATTAGAGACTACCGCATTCATGTTAAATAGGGCACCGTCTAAATCCGTTGAGATGACACCGTATGAACTATCGTTTGGCAAGAAACCTAAGCTGTCGTTTCTTAAAGTTTGGGGATGCGACGCTTATGTCAAAAGGCTTCAGCCTGATAAGCTCGAACCCAAATCGGAGAAGTGCATCTTCATAGGATACCCTAAAGAAACTATTGGGTACACCTTCTACCACAGATCCGAAGGCAAGATCTTTGTTGCTAAGAATGGGTCCTTTCTAGAGAAGGAGTTTCTCTCGAAAGAAGTGAGTGGGAGGAAAGTAGAACTTGATGAGGTAATTGTACCTTCTCTCAAATTCAAAAGTAGCACATCACAGAAAAACCGTTCCCGTGATGCCTACACCAACTAGAGAGGAAGATAATGATGATGATCATGAAACTTCAGATCAAGTTACTACTGAACTTCGTAGGTCAACCAGAGCAAGATCCGCACCAGAGTGGTACGGTAATCCTGTCCTAGAAGCCATATTATTAGACCAAGGCGAACCTACAAACTATGAAGAAGCTATGATGAGCCCAGATTCCGACAGATGGCTTGAGGCCATGAAATCTGAGATAGGATCCATGTATGAGAACAAAGTGTGGACTTTGGTGGACTTGCCCGATGATCGGTAAGCCATAGAGAATAAATGGATCTTCAAGAAGAAGACTGACACTGATGGTAATGTTACTGTCTACAAAGTTCGACTTGTTGCAAAAGGTTTTCGACAAGTTCAAGGGGTTGACTACGATGAGACTTTCTCACCCGTAGAGATGCTTAAGTCTGTTCGAATCATGTTAGCAATTGTCGCATTTTATGATTATGAAATCTAGCAAATGGACTTCAAAACTGCATTCCTTAATGGATTTCTTAAAGAAGAGTTGTATATGATGCAACCAGAAGGTTTTGTCGATCCTAAAGGTGCTAACAAAGTGTGCAAGCTACAGCAATCCATCTATGGACTGGTGCAAGCATCTCGGAGTTGGAATATACGCTTTGATGAGGTGATCAAAGCATATGGTTTTATATAGAATTACGGTGACGCTTGTATTTACAAGAAAGTGAGTGGGAGCTCTGTAGCATTTCTGATATTATATGTGGATGACATATTGTTGATTGGAAATGATATATAATTTCTGGATAGCATAAAAGGATACTTGAATAAGAATTTTTCAATGAAAGACCTCGGTGAAGCTGCTTATATATTGGGCATCAAGATCTATAGGGATAGATCAAGACGCTTGATAGGACTTTCACAAAGCACATACCTTGACAAAGTTTTGAAGAAGTTCAAAATGGATCAGTCAAAGAAAGGGTTCTTGCTTGTGTTACAAGGTGTGAAGTTGAGTAAGACTCAAAGCCCGACCACGGCAGAAGATAGAGAGAGAATGAAAGTCATTCCCTATGCCTCAACCATAGGTTCTATAAAGTATGCCATGCTGTGTACCAGACCTATTGTGTACCTTGCCAAGGGTTTGGCAAGGGGGTACAATAGTGATCCAGGAGTAGATCACTGGACAGCGGTTAAAATTATCCTTAGGTACCTAAAGAGGACTAAGGAAATGTTTCTCGATTATGGAGGTGATAAAGAGTTCGTCGTAAAGGGTTACGTCAATGCAAGCTTTGACACCAATTCAGATGACTCTGAGTCTCAATCTGGATACGTATTGTAAGTGGGAGCAATTAGCTAGAGTAGCTCCATGCAGAGCATTGTAGACATAGAAATTTGCAAAATACATACGGATCTGAATGTGACAGACCCGTTGACTAAACTTCTCTCATAAGCAAAACATGATCACACCTTAGTACTCTTTGGGTGTTAATCACATGGCGATGTGAACTAGATTATTGACTCTAGTAAACTCTTTGGGTGTCGGTCACATGGCGATGTGAACTATGGGTGTTAATCACATGGCGATGTGACCTAGATTATTGACTCTAGTGCAAGTGGGAGACTGATGGAAATATGCCCTAGAGGCAATAATAAAATGGTTTTTATTATATTTCCTTAATCATGATAAAGGTTTATTATTTATGCTAGAATTGTAATAACCGGAAACTTAAATAAATGTGTGGATACATAAACAAATACCGTGTCCCTAGTGAGCCTCTACTAAACTAGCTCGTTGATCAAAGATGGTTAAGTTTTCCTAACCATAGACATGTGTTGTCATTTGATATTGGGATCACATCATTAGGAGAATGATGTGATGGACAAGACCCATCCGTTAGCTTAGCATATTGATCGTTCAGTTTATTGCTATTGCTTTCTTGATGACAAATACATATTCCGTCGACTATGAGATTATGCAACTCCTAGATACCGGAGGAATACCTTGTGTGCTATCAAACATCACAACGTAACTGGGTGATCATAAAGATGCTCTTTAGGTATCTTCGAAGGTGTTTGTTGAGTTGGCATAGATCGAGATTAGGATTTGTCACTCCGAGTATCGAAGAGGTATCTCTAGGCCCTCTCGGTAATACACATCATAATAAGCCTTGCAAGCAAATGACTAAGGAGTTAGTTACGAGATGATGTATTATGGAACGAGTAAAGAGACTTGCCGGTAATGAGACTGAACTAGGTATGAAGATGCTGACGATCGAATCTCGGGCAAGTAACATACCGATTGGCAAAGGGAATTACGTATGTTGTCATTAGGTTCGACCGATAAAGATCTTCGTAGAATATGTAGGAGCCAATATGGGCATCCAGGTTCCGCTACTGGTTATTGACCGGAGATGTGTCTCGGTCATGTCTACATAGTTTTCAAACCCGTAGGGTCCGCACGCTTAACGTTCGTTGACGATATAATGTTATATGATTTAGTGACCGAATGTTGTTCGGAGTCCCGAATGAGATCACGGACATGACGAAGAGCTCTGGAATGGTCCGGAGGTAAAGATGGATATATAGGACGATGATATTTGGACACTGGAAGAGTTTCGGGATGTACCGGGTAGAAATCGGGTCACCGGAATGGGTTCCGGACACCCCGGGAGGTTAATGGGCCATATGGGCCAAAGGGGGGGAACACACCAGCCCACAAGGGGCTGGCGCGCCCCTCCTAGGCCGCAGCCCTTGGGGAGAGAAGGAAAGGGGGGGAGTTGGGTTCCCCCTTCCTTTCCTCTCCCCCCTTTCTTTCCCCCTCCGGCAAATATGGTAAGGGGGGGGCGCGGCTAGGGAAAGACCCCAAGTAGGATTCGGCCCTACTTGGGGCGCCCCTTGGCCTCTCCCCTCTCCCCCACCTATATATATGTGGGAGGGGGTGCCACACATAACTACGACAATCTTTTAGGCGTGTGCGGCGCCCCCCTCCACCGTTTACACCCTCGGTCATATTTTCGTAGTGCTTAGGCGAAGCCCTACGAAGATAGCATCACCATCACCATCACCATGCGCCATCGTGCTACCAGAACTCATCCACTACCTCACCGTCTTGCTAGATCAAGAAGGCATGGACGTCACCAAGCTGAACGTGTGCTGAACACGGAGGTGCCGTACGTTCGGTACTCGATCGGTTGGATTGCGAAGAAGTTCGACTACATCAACCGCGTTACTAAACGGTCCCACTTACGGTCTACGAGGGTACGTAGACACACTCTCCCCTCTCGTTGCTATGCATCTCCTTGATAGATCTTGCCTGTGCGTAGATTTTTTTTTGTTTTCCATGCAACGTTTCCCAATAGTCGCAAGAGCGACAGCTGAACGGTAAATTCTAGTAAATTATATATGGGCTTTCAATGTGCTTGAAATCGTCATCTGTATATACAAATTCTCCAGACATGGAAAGCATCGCAGCAAGCTGATAATCGTGTTCAGATCAAAACACGACATACTGATATGTAAGGTCTTGACAGAATCCAGCACCATTGATAGGGTATCCATGGGCAAACTCTTCATTGAGCATAGAACATAATATTAGTACCAAAAGTGTACTCCTAGATGATATAAAACTTATGTGCACAAATTAAAAATGCAGCTTATGATTACAAAAGTGTTGATGATATAAAACTTATGCGCACAAATGAAAAATGCAGCTTATGATTACAAAAGTGTTGATGATAATATACAATACCTGAATAAGTGTGGAGCCAACCACCATCTTGTAACCTTCAAGCGGATCAGGAATTACACCCAAGGTCTCTAGTTTAGGCACAGAGACCACAGTTATTTGCGAAGGTGCACACCAATAATCAAGGAGCAACCTTTGGAGTGAAGGGGCATCTTTGATGATGAGCTCCTCTCCTTGAAAGCAAATTCCAATGCTTACAAGGTGAGGCGACTTTATTTGGAGATAACAGATAAAGATTTCTTTTCCAAAAACAAGCAGCAAGCGCTCCAGGGCAGGGCGGTAGGAGTGGATGATGCTGTGCAGTGAGGCCTCCGACAGTTCGACCACCACAAGCGCGAGTTTTTTTAGCAGTGGGAGTCGAAGTATTTGTACTAGATTGTCTACTAGATGGCACCGGGCCAAGGTGGCGGTGTGGAGAGAGGAGAAAACCATGAGATGGACAACGGTGGTGAGGGCATAGCTACAACGCTTGGTGGGAAACTATTTGCATAGTAATGGTAGAACTCAAGATGCTGGAGTTTTTTGAATTGACGGGATGTCAGCCATGCGTCCACCGTGCAGGGTATGTGCAGCAGGCAGCATGCCAGGATGCATAGGCGTTGCACGGTGCCCTGGTGGGAGGAGATGATGGATCCGTGGACAGTCAATATAAGAGGCGCGGCGCGCCATAGAGGGCGCCACCAAGATGCGAGGACCTGTGCGCGGCAGCCATCCTTGGTGGGGAGAAGGAAGATGATCTCCCCAAGGATGGCATCTGGGAGATCGTTGATGCGGTCCGCCCGATATTCTACGGGTTCCTCGGATCCAGGGGTGTGGCCGCTTCTGCCCGCGCTGCCGGGTGCAGGATCTACAGCCGGCGGCGCCGCTGGCCGGAGCCTCATCTGTGTACATACCAATCTGGAAAAAAGGCAGAAACATAAATATAGGACATTCAAAATCAATTCTCAAGATCTGGAAGAAAAAAAGGCACAAACATATATGTAGGACATTCAAAATCAATTCTCAAGATCTGGCTACAAATTATTTGCATGCATGCTAACCCTAGTCGTATTATTAGAAAAAAATCATTTGTATAAAACAAACAATTAATCACTAACCATAGATACCATTCAAATTATCAATACACTACACAGATTTAATGAATCTTACTCTGATTTCATGGACGGGGTGAACATAACCAAGGATTTCTAATCCCAGCAAAAGAGGGGGGGGGGGGACTAACCGGTTTTCCGTCGGAGTCGTTGCCAGAGTAGCTATGGACCTCAGGCTCCGGCTGGGGAGGCATGACGATGGCGATGAAGTCAAGGTCATGCTGCTGCCCGCGCGAGACCTCGTCGGCGGTGACAGCAACCTCTGTGCCCAGATTCATGCGTTGCGTGGGTGCTACACCAGCCTCGGCGTCGCCACTGCCTCTGATGGTGCGCTTCGGAAAAATCCTAATACACTCCATGCGGCGGTAAAAACTGTGTACGGGGGGTGCGGCCGCCTATTATGACCAGCAGATTGGGCGCGCCATTAGTACGGAGCAGTGGGAGCGAGGTGGGCGGCGGTCAAAGGGCTGGCTCGCCTCCCGGTGAGCCTACGCAGCGGACTGCTGGCATGCCTACCGTCATTTCACACAGCTACTAGCACGCCCCCCGGTGACAGTGCGTAGCGAACACGCGCATGCCTCGGCCTCCCGGTCTGCCTGCGCGGTGGACTGCTAGCATGCGTCTCATCAACTCACGCATGCTCGTACGGCACACGAGACGCGTGGCGGCACATATTATATTGATTTTTCCTTTTTGATGATTAATTCTGCCGCTTTATTGCTTAATCGAAACACGGCACGTACATTGTTGGTCTAATGCACACAGTTCAAATAAAGAGTCCGTATCCGATATTGGTTGATAATTATTGATAATTTCCTGTCTGTAAGAAGATTATATCAAAACTTGTCCCAAATTTGAATAAAAATATATATAATATCACAGTCTATTATTGTCCATATGACACCACGATAAGTTTCATGAATTTCAACTTAGTTTTGGATTTACTAGATTTTAAAATCAAGATTCTCGATGTTAGAAATTTCTTGCATGGGGACTAAACATGCACCCAGGACCACGTACACATATGATTTTCCAATCCATTTTGGTGCACTATCACGGGTCTGATGTACATCAAATTTGATATTTGCACATTAAATCCCTGGGAAATCAATCAATGTATAAAAGCGGACAAATCTTATCTATTTTTTTTCAATTTTGAACACAAAACTCCTTTGGTCGCATGTTCGCTACAGAAAAAGTTTGACATGCATCTTTGGGCCACATGCACGCGGTGGTCCTAGGAAACTCACTCGCGTGTGACTCTTTGTGGGCCCGCGAGGTCATCGTCCAGCACTATGACCTGTGGTGAGAGAGGTTAATTTGGCCAACAAGGATGGTTATTTTTTGGTTTTTGTTACGTACGGGAGGAGTATATATAGTACGTGTCGAAGAGGGTGGCCGGGGGCAACATATACTACGCTTCATATAGGACAGTCACTCGCGTGCGATGCTTCCATCCGTGGGCCCGCGAGGTTTTGTCCTCCATCACTTTGACCCAACAAGAGGTTAATTTGACCAACAAGGAGGTTTATTTTTTGGTTGTGTTGTTGTAGGAGTATATAGTATGCGTCGAAGAGGGGAGGAGGGGCAACACATACTATACACACGTCATGAACCATCTCGTTCTATGTGGGGACTTTTCAGTTTTTGAGGCAGGTGCCACAAAGAAGTTGTGCATATTGGGTATTAAAAACATCACCAAACACCTTGGGCCACGTGCAGATGATGGTTGTCACTCACTCGCCTGCGACGCTTCCCTCCATGTGCCCACAAGGTCGTCGTCCATCTAATATATGACACAGCGAGAAAGGTAATTTGACGAACAAGGAGGATTATTTTTGGGTTGTGTTACGGTGCGTGGAGTATATATTACGCGTCGGAGAGGGGAGGGGGGCCAGCATATACGGCGCGTCATGAACCTCGCTTCGTGTGGGGGACTTAAAGGTTTCCGAGGCAGGTGCCACATAAGGTCTACATATATATTAGGTATTCAAACATCACAACCACACATCTCCATACATGTGTTTGGCCCACATGCAAGCGATGGCGGTTTTCCTCTAGCACTCACTCACAGGGTTATCGGCGAGATGCTTCGCCCGTCTGTGTATCCCCGCTGCTTGGTCAATCACTTAGACCGACATCAATAGAGGTTAATTTGACTTATAATTAGGAAGGGATTAAATTTTGGTTCGTCTTCTACGGTATGGTACATGCATGTCATGATGTGAGAGATAACATATTATACTTTGAGCGCATGTGTACGCATGAATCCCTCCCACCGAATCGAAGGGGGGGGGGGCACGCGACGCGTCATGAACCAGATCTGTGTGGGTTGTGCGATTTTGTGACGCATGCATGTGCCACATCAAAATGTTGTGCTTTTGGTATTCAAACATATATGCATGCATCACACATGTCCATACATATGTTTGGGGCACATGCATGCAGTGGTTGTCTTTGGACACTCTCCCTCGCTTGGTTATCATCGACGGCCTATATATTCGTGAGCCCGCGTGGCTCGACCAACAACGCGAGAGAGGTTACCAGGGTCGATTCTTCTTCTCTTGGTCCGCGTTACCGTATAGTCATACATCGATCATGGTGAGATTGGAGACCTAAGTTTGAGGGCATGCATGCATATACACATGAATCCCTATATATAGTATACGTGTCGTGAACCCTTCCGGTTCCAAAAGCACGGTGCCATATCAAAGTTGTGCATTGGGTATATTCAAACACCACATAACACTTCATACATATGTTTGGGCCATATGCACGTAGTGGTTGTCTTCAGGCACTCCCTCGCGTGGTTATCGGTGACAAGCTAGCCTATTTGTGGGGCCGCATGTGGACGTCCATGCATGACTTTGACCCAACAACGAGAGAGGTTATACAACCAAGGTGGTGATTCTTCTTGGTCAGTGTTACAATACGCCTTGGTGAGATGCCCCTCCACCGACTCAAAGTGTGTGTGTGTGTGGGGGGGGGGGATATATAGTACTACTTCGCACTAGATGAACCTCCGTGGGGTCGAGGATGTCCGGTTAATTTGCGATGCACATGTGCCACATCAAATTTGTGATTTGGTTATTTAAATATCACACCACACCATTCACACACACACACACACATCGGGCCACCCGCAGGTGTGGTTCATATGTGGTCACACCCATCTCAAGCCACAAGAACACATCTGTGGGCCCGCATACGGTCCACATTTGATCGGAAGCAAAGGGGGGGGGGGGGGAGGTTGACCACGATGTACTCCTTTCGGTTTTGTGTTACGGTAGGGTAATATGTCAGACCTAGCTATTTGGGGGCATGCGTTCATAGCTAGGATTCCCCTTCGGCCAACACGAAGTGTGTGTGTGCGTGTGTGTCTGGGAGGGGGGGGGGGTCTAGCAATAATAACATGCGCTTTGTGCGACAGGTGCCACATCAAAGTTGTTCATTGGGTATTTGAACATCAAACCACCCTTTTCATACATATATTTAGTCCACATGCAAGTGTGTTCGTGTTTTGACCCTTTCCCGCGTTTTTCTCGCTAAATTTATAAACAACAGACGGGTCGGACGCAGCAACCGTCTGCAATCGGGTACGCAATAGACACGGTTCCCTAGGACTACCCGTGTGCCACGCCCCTGCCCCTGTCACCCACAACATCATAGTAGATTGGGCTCCACGAGGCTTCCCTCCCGCTCTCAAAAATATCTACTCCCTGCAATCTTGAAAATATCTACCCGCGTAGAGGTTTTTCTGTTTGATAGCACAAGATTCGTATGTGTGGACCGTGTGCGATGTCTGTTACTCCCGCTCTGCTTCAATCAGTTGATCCAAATTTTCATTAGCCTCGGCATTTTTTTTGAACTGGAGCCCTGACATTTTACTCCCGCCTGCATCCTTCGCAATCTCAAAAAATCTGCTCGGCTGGAGTGTTTTTCTGTTTGATAGAACACGATTATTATGTTTTAACCGTGTGTGATGTTTGTTACTCCCGCCCGCTCTGCTTTAATCCCTTGATCCAAATTTTCTGTAGCCCCGCCATTTTACTCCCGCCTAGTAAAATTCTCAGTACTCGCGACATTTCCTCAAACACCACCTTGGACCCCCTCCACACACACACCCCAAATCCCCCGCTCATGCCAAATCCCCCGCTCACACATATACACACCACCCCTCCCTCGCTCGAAACCTAGCTAGGTCGCAGCCGCCGCCGCCACCGCACCGCCTCCATCCTCAACCTCTGTCGGTCGGCCCGTGTAGGTTACCCACCGATATACATACCCTCGCCGCCCTGAGTTTCTTAGATGACGCCTGTGAAACGCCCCCTTTCCAATAGATCCCCACCCCCCTCCCCCACTCCAGAGCGTCGCAGCCTAAGCCTAGCTACGCTTCCCGGGGAGCTCGAGGAGCGAATGGCCCAAAAGAGATTTACCGCGGCCTCTTCGCCTGACGTCGGCGAGGTGGCCGCCAAGGAAGCTGACGATGATGACTGGACGCAGCCTTTGAATCAGTAGGCCAGAGTATTCTAGCATGTCGCGGATGCCAGCTATGACATCGAGGTCGTCGACAGTGACGGCTTGACTCGGGCTATGTCACAGGTTAAGTTTCCCACCCCCAACCCCTCGGGTTCGATAGCCGTCGATCTCATCGATGGCCCTGCCACTGATCTCCTGCGTATTGTAATGAACAATTTGCCATCCTTCATCACCATGGAGCCCCTTTTGTCATTTGTGAAGGACGTTCTGCGACGCTGGCTTGGGGTCCTCAGCTGCCAAGTCACACCTCATCGATGGCAACCACAAGGAGGAGCCAATTTGTGACAAGTGAGGAAACCCATGATTTTTTTTGACGTGCCTCTTCACCGGGGGAATCCCATGATTTGTTTTCTCGAACCCCTTTTGTAGTGAGAACATGTCCAGTATTTATTGCTATATTTGGTTGTTTGCATTACGCCTTGTTTATTTCTATGTTTTTTGGTTGTTCGGTTGTTTCTAGTTAGCATATGTCTAGTTTCAATTGCCATCTTTGGTTGTTCATAGTATGCCTTGTTTATTTCAGCTATTCACAGTGTGATGTTCTATATGTGCTATTATGAACTGTGCAGTTCAATTTCATCAATACCAATTTTAACAATAGCGATGACTATATTTGGTTGCTGTTAAGCATGTTGTACTCCCTCCGAATCTTTTTAGTTCGCATATAGGATTTGTCTAAAGTCAAGCCTCGTAAAGTTTGACCAACTTTATAGAAAAAATACCAACATTCACAATATGAAATCAATATCTGTAGATGTGCCATGACTTAAATTTTCATATTGTATAACTTTAGCATGGTAGATGTTGATATTTTTTCATATAAATAAGGTCAAACTTTATGAAGTTTGACTTCAGATAATTCTTATATGCAGAGTAAAAAGGACCGGAGGGAGTATTTAACACGCCTTTCCATTTGATTTAACAATGGCACTGTTTGGATGCTCTAACTTAGCTAGAGGTTAGAGTTAGTTTATAGCTCATGACAGTTAAAAGGGAGAGAGAGATTGGTGGAATAGTTGATTGTATTGCTTGAGCCTCGTGGGCATATATATAGGAGTACATGGTCATCTTGGAGTACAAGTCAAGGTAGAATAAATCCTACGCTATCCTACGTTTCCTAAATAACAATGATACTCAACAATGACTAACCCTAAACTAACTCTAGCCAAAGAGGTGTTTGGATGACAGTGTTAGATTGACAATAAATGCACTAGGAGAACTAGCCCCAATTAGCACCTCTTGGGTGGGATAGTTGTTTTGGGTGGGTTAGACGCAACTAGCTCAAACTAGCCCTCATGTTTGGATACTTTAAGGATATTTGAGCCCAAACTAGATCAAACTAACTCTAACCCATGGATCCAAACAGGGCCAATAACTAGTGTACTTAGACCTACACAATACAAGTTTGAATGACTATGTTTTCTTGTTTTTAAATATTAGGCCTGTTGCAGTTAATAACACACCTTTCCACTTCTTGTTTTTAAATATTATGTTTTTAAGAATTTGGTCTTGCACATGTAGGTCCTGCTGTCAGAGGTTTTAACCCGCTGTTCGACCCTTTTTGCATATGGGGAAATGAGTTGTCCATGAATATCAGTCAAGTCAAGAAACTCAGAAAGATTGTTAGGGTAAAGAAATTAGCGACAAAAAAACAACAAGATCTTTGTCTGCACAATGAAGAAGACATCAGTTCACTACAGGATGGTACTAACTGTTATACCTTGTCTTTTTAATTCCTTTGCGCCATTTCAAATCTAGAGAAGATATTTATGCATATCCTTGTTTTTAGGCCGTTCCAAAGCAGTTCACTGATGATTACCTCTCAAACCACCTGTATGGTCAGGAGGCGAGGAAGGTATTCATACAACACCCACGGTTCAATATTGAAGTCTTCCTAAAGAGGACGAAGGATGGACGGTCAATCATCCACAGGCACTGGCCTAAAGTTGCAAAGACCTTCAACATCAATGAAGGCTCAATATTTGCCTTCCGCTTCAGCAGTTTTCCAGATGAGATTCATCTGTCTATGTACCGTCTGTGATGCTAATTTCGAAAGGTTATAGATGTTGCATGTGAAACTTGGTGCTGGTGCAGTTGTTAATGGGGTAGTTGAGTGCTGAAGCTATATGATGTTGTACGCTGATGTATTTCAATTATGAAGTCCTGCTTCCTTAATACGAAAATGAAATATATTGTGTGCTTAATATGAAATGTCAATTAGATTAATAAATGGATTATTAATAATAGGCTAATTACCCTGCTAATCGGGTTTATATTGCAAACAGTTATTGAGAAAACACCGTGGGCGATGACCTCAGACAATGCACACAGTTTCTAGGAATAAAACGTGTTGGATCAATGAACAATCGCACACGACTTCCTCTTGAAAACTGTTTGCGTTATGCCACCATGAGCAAACGTTTACCACATAAAAAGTGTCTGTGATGGACAGCCGATGCCACACAGTTTCTTCTACGCACAGTGTGTGATGCATTCAATAAAGCAAATGGTAAAATTATTAATATCGTTTGCAATGACAACGCTATCACAAACCATTTAATGGGGAAAATTGTGTGTGATGTAAGTACGAACGGAAACATTTTCCCTGGATTGACTGTGTGAGATGTACATACGAACGGAAACATTCTTCTTGGATTGACTGTGTGGAATGTACATACATACGAAACCGTTTGTTTGGGACTGACTGTGTGGGATGTACTTACGACCAGAAACGATTGGGCCTGTATAATTGTATTTTTTAACACAACTATATGTATAACCGTATTTGATCGCTCGGCCGTCGCACACGAGCTCATTTTGCCCAGCGTGTGTGACTGGAGGGCCTATCCCCGACGGTTTTTGGGTCGTGTGGGAAGGACCCCCCTATCGCACACACTCACTTGGCGACGGTTCAAAATGCCGTCGTGGAAAGGGGTTAAAAACCATTTGTATAGCACCTCGCTATACAAGTGGTGTCTTGTTGTCCAAGAAAAATTGTCAAAAACTTTTGTTCCGTTTGGACTCCGTTTGGTATTGATTTTCTGTAAAAGACAAAAACAAGGAAAAAACAACAACTGGCACTGGGCACTAGGTTAATAGGTTAGTCCCAAAAAATGATGTAAAATAGCATATTAATGTATATAAAACATCCAAAACAAATAATATAATAGCATGGAAATATAAAAAATTATTGATACGTTGGTGGCGTATCAGTCCATGGCTGCCATGGCTCCCGGAGGGTAGGAGCCCCTCCGAGATTGGATCTCTCTCTTTGTTCTCTTCTGTTTCGCGTTCCTGTTTTTTGGCCCTTCACCATTTCTTAAATTCCTGGAGATCTGTAACTCCGATTGGGATGAAATTTTGAGGAGATTATTATCCAGAAATTATCCTTCTTGCGGCGAAATAAGGGTCGAAACCGCCTTACGAGGGAGTCACAAGGCAACCCGGAGCAGCCACCTCCTGGCCGCGCCATGTTACCTTGTGACCACCTCGGGCACCGTCTTGCATTGATTCTTCTTCTGAAAAATCACATATGTTCCAAAATAAATCTCCGTAAAATTTTATCGCATTTGGACTTCGTTTGATATGGATTTTCTGCGAAACAAAAACATGCAAAAAAATAGGAACTAGCACTGGGCACCGGATCAATATGTTAGTAATATAAAATGTTGCCAAAAGTATGTGAAAGTTGTAGAATATTTTCATGAAACAATAAAAAATTATAGATATGACAGAGACATATCAGCATCCCCAAGCTTAATTCCTACTCGTCCTCGAGTTGGTAAATGATAAAAAAAATAATGTTTGATGTGGAATGCTACATAGCATAATCTTGATCATATAATCTAATCATGGCATGAATATTAACATACGAGTGATTCAAAGCATTAGTATGTAATTTGATATAAAGACATCAATACTCAGGCATACTAACAAACAATCATGCCTTTCAGAATAAAAATGCTAAAGAATGCTATCCCTACAAAATCATATAGCCTTGTCATGCTCCATCTTCTTAGCACAAAATATAAATCATGTACAACCCTGATGTCAGCCGGGCAATTGGTTCATACTTTTAGCACGCTTCAGCTTTTTCAACCCCCACGTAATACATGAGCGAAGCCATGGATATAGCACTATGGGTGAATATAGAATGCGGTGGTAGAGATTAATAAGGACAAGACAAAAAGGAAGATAGTCTCACATCGACGCGGCTAACCAACGGGCTATCGAGATGCCCATCAATTGATGTCAATGCGAGGAGTAGGGATTTCCATGCAACGGATGCACTAAGAGCTATAAGTGTAAGAAAGCTCAAAATGAAAACTAAGTGAGTGTGCATCCAACTTGCTTGTTCTAGAAGACCTCGGGCATTTGATGAAGCCCATCATCGGAATATACAAGCCAAGTTCTATAATGAAAAACTCCCACTAGTATATGAAAGTGACAACAGAAGAGACTCTCTATTTGAAAAACATGGTGCTACTTTGAAGCACAAGTGTGGTAAAGAATACTAGGATTGTCCCTTTTTTCTTTTTCTCTCATTTTTTTCTTTTTTTTGTTGGGCTCTTTTTGGCCTCTTTTTTTCTTTTTATTTTTCTTTTTCATCCGGAGTCTCATCCCGACTTGTGGGGGAATCATAGTCTCCATCATCCTTCCCTCACTGTGATAATGCTCTAATAATGATGATCATCACACTTTTATTTACTTACAACTCAATATTACAACTCGATATCTAGAACAATATGATTCTATATGAATGCCTTTGGCAGTGTACCAGGATGTGCAATGATCTAGAGTAACATGTATAATGATGATGAACGGTGGCTGAGCCACAAATACTATGTCAGCTATATGATCATGCAAAGTAATATGGCAATAAAGGTGTGTGTCATAATAACAGAACGGTGGAAGTTGCATGGCAATATATCTTGGAATGGCTGTGGAAATGCCATGATAGGTAGGTATGGTGGCTGTTTTGAGGAAGATATAAAGAGGCTTATGTGTGATAGAGCATATCATATCACGGGGTTTGGATGCACCGGCGAAGTTTGCACCAACTCTCGAGGTGAGAAAGGGCAATGCAAGGTACCGAAGAGGCTAGCAAATTGCGGAAAGGTGAGAGTGCGTATAATCCATGGACTCACATTAGTCATAAAGAACTCACATACTTATTGCGAAAGTCTATTAGCCCTTGAAACATAGTACTACTACGCATACCCCTAGGGGGGAGGTTGGTAGGAGTTAACCATCGTGCGCCCCCAACCTCCACGCAAAGGAAGACACTCAATAATAAATCATGCTTGAACTTCTTAGCGTAACTAAAGACTATACGTGCATGCTTCGGGAATCACAAACCTTAACACCAATATTCTTACTAATCCACAATCATTCACTAGTACCGCCCACATATTACCATCTCAATATCGCAAAACTATTGCAAGGAATCAAACTTATCATATTTAGTGATCTACAAGTTTTATGTAGGATTTTATGACTAACCATGTGAATGACCAATTTCTGTTGAGTTCTCTAAATAGATATAAGTGAAGCATGAGAGTTTAATTCTTTCTACAAAATACCATGCTCTAATAAATATAAGTGAAGCAAAAGAGCATTCCACAAATAATGGTTTTCTAAATGTAGAGAAACAGGCATCCAAACTTCAATTGATATAAGCGAAGCACATGAAGCATTCTATAAAGCCATACTCAAAAGATATAAGTGAAGTGCAAAGAGCATTCTATAAATCAACCAAGGACTATCTCATACCAGCATGGTGCATCACTAAAAGGAAAATAAAAAGCACACGACGCTCCAAGAATTTACGCATATCATGTGAACAAAACAAAAACCGAGACATACCTATAATTGTCGAAGAAAGATGGGATGCCTTCCGGGGCATCCCCAAGCTTAGACTCTTGAGTATCATTGAATATTTACTTGGGGTGCCTTGGGAATCCCCAAGCTTGAACTCTTGCCTCTCCTTATTCTTCTTATATCGACACCTCCTCGATCTTCGAACACTTCATCCAGACAAAACTTAACAAAACTTTTTATTAGAGGGGTTAGTACATATAACATCAAATCCCATCATGTCATGTTGTAATATTATAATCAAACATTACCCACTATATGCTATCACAATTCTATGGCTCCCAAGTCGATGGGGCTCACCAAGATTTCAAACATAAGTAAATAAAAAACTATAACAACGAAAACAATGTAGTCTATAAAGATGCAGATGGTACATATACTTATGTAACTCAAAAAATTCTAAAAAATTAAGACATAATTATAAAAATTCATAGAGGTACTGTCTAAAAACTTCAGAATTTTTACACGTTCCAGTAAATTATAAAATTCAAGCACTGCAACAAAAGTTTCCATTTTTTCACAGCTCATATCACAAGTGATAGAGAGCTAGGGGCATTACGCTCTAATAACACACAAGTGTAGGGGATCAATTGTAGCTTTTTCGATATATACGAGTGTCGAACACAACGAGAAGCTAAAGGTATGATTTATATTCCCTTCAAGTTCTATCGACCACCGATACAACTCTACGCACACTTAACATTCGCTTTACCTAGAACAAGAATAAAACTACTTGTAGGTATAAGGTTAGGTTTGCAAGAATAAAACTAGGAGTACTTAGTGAGCGTAAAACTAGGTGTAATTTGCAAGATAATAAAATTTAGTTATTTAGAAGAAAACTTTTTGTAACATAAGAGAATGATTTGTCCCTAGGCAATTGATAACTACACCGGTAATCATTATTGCCATTTTATATGATGGAGAGGCATGAGCTAACATACTTTCCGTACTTGGAGCATATGCACTTATGATTGGAACTCTAGCAAGCATCCTCAACTACTAAAGATCATTAAGGTAAAACCCAACCATATCATTAAGTGACAAGTCCTCTTTACTCCCATACGCAACAACCCCCTTACTCGGGTATAAGCTTTTATCACTCTCGCCCCCTCTATAAGTGAATTATGAACATGTTTCAACACCCTACAACGGTAATCCCACACGCTTGCATGACACAGAGGGCACCATAGGACAACACCAAACTAAAACATACAACTCAAACCAATCACGATCATCAATCAACCCATAGGACAAAACGAATCTACTCAAACATCATAGGATGGCCCTACATCATTGGATAATAATATATAACATTAAGCACCATGTTTAAGTAGATATTACAGCAAGGAGAAGAGGTGTTAAACTGCTGCATAGAGGGGGAGAGAGTTGGTGATGACGACGGTGAAGTTGTTGGTGTAGATCATCGTCACGAGGGTTGCCTGATGTCTACTACGCAACCTTCTTCTTGTAGACTCGTGTTGGGCCTCCAAGCGCAGAGTTTTGTAGGACAGTAGCAATTTTCCCTCAAGTGGATGACCTAAGGTTTATCAATCCATGGGAGGCGTAGGATGAAGATGGTGTCTCTCAAACAACCCTGCAACCAAATAACAAAGAGTCTCTTGTGTCCCCAACACACCCAATACAATGGTAAATTTTATAGGTGCACTAGTTCGGCGAAGAGATGGTGATACAAGCATAATATGGATAGTAGATATAGGTTTTTGTAATTTGAAAATATAAAACAGCAAGGTAACTAGTAACAAAAGTGAGCAAAAACGGTATTGCAATGCTTGAAAACAAGGCCTAGGGTTCATACTTTCACTAGTGCAAATTCTCTCAACAATGATAACATAATTGGATCACATAACAATCCGTCAACGTGCAACAAAGAATCACTTCAAAGTTTCTATCGGAGAACGTAGGACGAAAACATGCATCAACCCCTATGCATAGATTACCCCAATGTCACCTCAGGAATCCGCGAGTTGAGTGCCAAAACATACATCAAGTGAATCAATAGAACATCCATTGTCACCACAGATATCCCATCTCAAGACATACATCAAGTGTTCTCAAATCCAATACTCAATCTAACATAACGAAACCTCAAGGAGCAAGACTCAATTCATCACAAGAAGGTAGAGGGGGACAAACACAATATGATCCAACTATAGTAACAAAGCTCGCGGTACATCAAGATCATGCCAAATCAAGAACACAAGAGAGAGAGAGAGAGATCAAACACATAGCTACTGGTACATACCCTCAGCCCCGAGGGTGAACTACTCCCTCCTCGTCATGGAGACCGCCGGGATGATGAAGATGGCCTCCGGTGATGATTTCCCCCTCTGGCAGGGTGTCAGAACGGGCTCCCGATTGGTTTTTCGTGGCTACAGAGGTTTACAGCGGCGGTACTTCCGATCTAGGGTTCTTTTCGGAGGTTTCTATATTTATAAGAATTTTTGGCATCGGAAACAAGTCAAGGAGGTGCCCGAGGGGCCCACGAGCCCTCAAGGCATGCCCTGGGGGTTGGGCACGCCCCCTGGCTTGTGGACTCCTCAAGACTCTTCTGGTCCAGCTCCGGTGCTTCGGGGGTCTCTTTTGGTTCATAAAAAATCACCGTAAATTTTCAGCCCATTCCGAGAACTTTTATTTCTGCACAAAAAATGATAGCACGGTAGTTCTGCTGAAAACAGCGTCAGTCCGGGTTAGTTCTAATCAAATCATACCAAAACCATATAAAATTGTTGTAAACATGGCATGAATACTTCATAAATTATAGATACGTTGGAGACGTATCAGTATGAATGCTACCTAACATATTTATCAATGTAATCTTCTTTATTGTGGCATGAATGTTCATATCCATAAGATTCAAAACAAAAGTTTAATATTGACATAAAAACAATAGTACTTCAAGCATACTAATAAAGCAATCATGTCTTCTCAAAATAACATGGCCAAAGAAAGTTATCCCTACAAAATCATATAGTCTGGCTATGCTCTATCTTCATCACACAAAATATTTCATCATGCACAACCCCGATGGCAAGCCAAGCAATTGTTTCATACTTTTAATGTTCTCAAGCTTTTTCAACTTTCTCGCAATACATGAGCGTGAGCCATGGATATAGCACTATAGGTGGAATAGACTATGGTGGTTGTGGAGAAGACAAAAAAGAAGGAGAAAGTCTCACATCAACTAGGCGTATTAATTGGCTATGGAGATGCCCATCAATAGATATCGATGTGAGTGAGTAGGGATTGCCATGCAATGGATGAACTAGAGCTATAAGTGTATGAAAGCTCAAAAGAAACTAAGTGGGTGTGCATCCAACTTGCTTGCTCATAAAGACCTAGGGCAATTTGAGGAAGCCCATCATTAGAATATACAAGCCAAGTTCTATAATGTAAAATTCCCACTAGTATATGATAGTGACAAAATAGGAGACTCTATATCATGAAGAACATGGTGCTACTTTGAAGCACAAGTGTGGAAAAGGATAGTAACATTGTCCCTTCTCTCTTTTCTCTCATTTTTTCCTTTTTTTTCTTTCCTATTTTTTATTTTGGGCTCTTTAGCCTCTTTTTTTGTTGGGCTCTTTGGCCTCTTTTTTTATTTTGAAGTCCGGAGTCTCATCTCTACTTGTGGGAGAATCATAGCTTCCATCATCCTTTCCTCATGGGACAATGCTCTAATAATGATGATCATCACACTTTTATTTACTTACAACTCAAGAATTACAACTCGATACTAGAACAAAATATGACTCTATATGAATGCCTCCGGTGGTGTACCGAGATGTGCAATGATCAAGAGTGACATGTATAAAAAGATATGAACGGTGGCATTGCCACAAATACTATGCCAACTACATGATCATGCAAAGCAGTATGACAATGATGGTATGTGTCATAATAAAATGGAACGGTGGAAGTTGCATGGCAATATATCTCGGAGTGACTATGGAAATGCCATAATAGGTAGGTATGGTGGCTGTTTTGAGGAAGGGTATATGGTGGGTTTAGTGCACCGGCGAAAGTTGTGCGGTACTAGAGAGGCTAGCAATGGTAGAAGGGTGAGAGTGCGTATAATCCATGGACTCAAAAGTAGTCATAAAGAACTCACATACTTATTGCAAAAAATTATTAGCCATCGAAACAAAGTTCTACATGCATGCTCCTAGGGGGATAGATTGGTAGGAAAAGACCATCGCTCATCCCCGACCGCCACTCATAAGGAAGACAATCGAAAAATAAATCATGCTCCGACTTCATCACATAACGGTTCACCATACGTGCATGCTACGAGAATCAGAAACTTTAACACAAGTATTTCTACCAATCCACAATTAGTCACTAGCATGAATTTAATATCACCATCTTTATATCTCAAAACAAATGAAAGGAATCAAACTTCTCATAGTATTCAACGCTCTTTATATGAAAGTTTTTATTATATCCCACTTGGATGCCCATCATATTAGGACTAAATTTATTACCTAAGAAAATTACCATGCTGTTTACAAGAATCTCAAAATAATATAAGTGAAGCATGAGAGTTCAACAATTTCTTCAAAATAAAACCACCGCCATGCTCTAAAAAGATATAAGTGAAGCACTAGAGCAACTACCTAGCTCAAAAGATGTAAATGAAGCACATAGGGTATTCTAATAAATTCACGATTAATGTGTGTCCCTCTCAAAAGGTGTGTCCAGCAAGGATGATTGTGGCAAACTAAAAAGAAAGGACTCATATCATACAAGACGCTCCAAGCAAACCACATATCATGTGGTGAATAAAAATATAGCCTCAAGTAAATTTACCGATGGATTGAAGACGAAAGAGGGGATGCCATCCGGGGCATCCCCAAGCTTAGATGCTTGGTTGTCCTGGAATATTACCTTGGGGTGCCTTGGGCATCCCCAAGCTTAGGCTCTTGCCACTCCTTATTCCATAGTCCATCAAATCTTTACCCAAAACTTGAAAACTTCACAACACAAAACTCAACAGAAAACTCGTAAGATCCGTTAGTATGATAAAACAAATCTCCACTTTTAGGTACTGTCAAGACAAGATTCAAAATTTTTCTCACATTATTCCTACTGTACCCTATCATTTCTACAATTTATATTCAGCAATATAAGCCATAGAAACTAGAAAACAAGCAAACTATGCATCGAAAACAGAATCTGTCAAAAATAGAAGAGTATGTAGAGATCTGAACTATTATCATACTTATATTAGTCAAAAATTTATGAAAAATTAGTAAAACGTAGAAAATTTGTATGTAAATCCTCTGTAAAAAATTCAGAGTTTTTACACTTTCCAGTGAAAATAAACAATTCTGTTACTGGACGTAAAAGTTTCTGTTTTTGCACAGAATCGAGTCAACTATCAACCACACTATCCCAAAGGCTTTACTTGGCACTTTATTCAAACAAAAGCTATAAAACATGATTAATACAGTAGCTTAATCATGTTAACACACAAAAACAGTAGGTATAAATGTTGGGTTGTCTCCCAACAAGCGCTTTTCTTTAATGCCTTTTTAGCTAGGCATGATGATTTCAATGATGCTCACATAAAAGATAAGAATTGAAACATAACGGGAGCATCATGAAGCATATGACTAGCAATTTTAAGTCTAACCCACTTCCTATGCATAGGGATTTTGTGATAAAACAATTTATGGGAACAAGAATCAACTAGCATAGGAAGGCAAAACAAGCAAAACTTCAAGATTTTCAACACATAGAGAGGAAACTTGATATCATTGCAATATGTAAAAGCATAAGTTCCTCTCTCATAATAATTTTCAGTAGCATCATGAATTAATTCAACAATATAACTATCACATAAAGCATTATTTTCATGATGCACAAGCATAGAAATTTTATTACTCTCCACATAAGCAAATTTATTCTCATTCAGAATAGTGGGAGTATCATAAGAAACTCGAATACTATAAATTGTTTCCACATTAAAAGAGTAATGTTCAGAAAAAGGGTAATCATAATTATGACAAGCTTTATAAATATAATCATCACTACTTTTTATAACATAAGTGTCATCATAATAATCATCATAAGTAGCAACTTTGTTCTCATCATAATCAATTGAAAACCTCTTCCAAGATAGTGTAATCATTACTAAATAAAGTCATGACCTCTCCAAATCCACTTTTATCATAATAATAAGATTCAACACCCTCCAAAATAGTGGGATAATTATTATCTAAAGTTGACACTCTAGCAAACCCACTTTCATAAATAATGCAATCATCATAAATAGGAGGCATGCTATCATCATAATAAATTTGCTCATCAAAACTTGGGGGACAGAAAATATCATCTTCATCAAGCATAGCATCCCCAAGCTTGGGACAAACATTAATTGCAGCAAATAAATTCTCAAACATGTCATTCTCATCAAACATAGCATCCCCAAGCTTGTGGCTTTGCATATCATAAGCATAATCACTCTCATCACTAATAGTATGAATAGCACCAATAGTATAACAATTATTAACATCACAATTTGCTAAGTTGGTGCCAAAAAGATTTTCAAGATTATAAGAAGTATCATAATTTTCCCAATCATAATCATCACAATGAGTAATAGGCATAACAAAATCATCCTCAATAGTTTCGTCGGACATTGTACCATAAGACAAAGAATCAATATCATCATCAAGTATATCATCTTCCACATTTATTTTTGATTCATTCTCATGAGGCATAACAATAATAGGAGCAACATCATTTGGGAGGGATACCTTTTTACCTTTGCTTCTTCGTCTTTTCTTTTTCTTCTCCACATCATGTGTGGGTTTAATCAACTTTTTGGAGCCCCTTATTGATGAGATTGGTTGCATAGGGAGCTCATTCTCGTAACCTGTTTCACCATGAGAGACAATAGGAGGGAAAGTGGAAATCTTTACCCTTTCATTATTACTTTTATATTCTATTGGTTTTCCCATCTTTTTATAGTTGGCAATATAAGCATTTTCCTTGCAATTTACCATGTAAAACATATATATTTATTTAAGAGTAGTTTCAACATGGTCGGTGAGTATGAATGCTTCAAACCAACTATTTTTATGTGACAATTCTTCACACCCTAAAAATAAACAAAGTTCATTATAAAGTTCAAGGGTGATCAAGTTATTGCTCTTTTTAAACACGATTCGATCATGAAAAAAGTGTGCATTGGAAATTAAGATGACCAACTCTATTGCAAAGTTCACAAGTAATGGGATGAAGAGAGCATAATTTTGTAGCAAATTTATCTATCACCTTAAGCCACCGATTGGTTTCATCATGTTTATGTTTCTTTCAAAATCTATCATCCCTATAAGGCATGTCTTCACAAACTCTATGCACTCCACAAAAGTTGGCATGCTTATAAGAAACATCTTTATCATGACTAGTGCAATCATCATTAGTATCATGAATATTCATAGCAAGCACACTAACAACATTGCAATCATGTTTATCATTCAAAGATTTAGTGCCAAACATTTTATTGACTTCTTCTTCTAACACTTGAGCACAATTTTCCTTTCCATCATTTTCACGAAAGACATTGAAAAGATGAAGCATATGAGGCAACCACAATTCCATTTTTTTATAGTTTTCTTTTATAGACTAAACTAGTGATAAAACAAGAAACTAAAAGATTCAATTGCAAGATCTAAAGATATACCATCAAGCACTCATCTCCCTGGCAACGGTGCAAGAAAAGAGCTTGATGTCTACTATGCAACCTTCTTCTTGTAGACTCGTGTTGGGCCTCCAAGCGTAGAGTTTTGTAGGACAGTAGCAATTTTCCCTCAAGTGGATGACCTAATGTTTATCAATCCGTGGGAGGCGTAGGATGAAGATGGTCTCTCTCAAACAACCCTGCAACCAAATAACAAAGAGTCTCTTGTGTCCCCAATACACCCAATACAATGGTAAATTGTATAGGTGCACTAGTTCGGCGAAGATATGGTGATACAAGCATAATATGGATAGTAGATATAGGTTTTTGTTATCTGAAAATATAAAAACAGCAAGGTAACTAGTAACAAAAGTGAGCAAAAATGGTATTACAATGCTTGAAAACAAGGCCTAGGGTTCATACTGTGACTAGTGCAAATTCTCTTAACAATGATAACATAATTGGATCACATAACAATCCCTCAACATGCAACAAAGAATCACTCCAAAGTTTCTATCGGAGAACGTAGGACGAAAATGTGCATCAACCCCTATGCATAGATTACCCCAATGTAACCTTGGGAATCCGCGAGTTGAGTGCCAAAACATATATCAAGTGAATCAATAGAACATCCCATTGTCACCACAGATATTCCATCTCAAGACATACATGAAGTGTTCTCAAATCCAATACTCAATCCAACATAACGAAACCTCAAAGAGCAAGACTCAATTCATCACAAGAAGGTAGAGGGGAGAAACACCATATGATCCAACTATAGTAACAAAGCTCGCGGTACATCAAGATCGTGCCAAATTAAGAACACGAGAGAGAGAGAGAGATCAGACACATAGCTACTGGTACATACCCTCAGCCCCGAGGGTGAACTACTCCCTCCTCGTCATTGAGACTACCGGGATGATGAAGATGGCCTCCGGTGATGATTTCCCCCTCCAGCAGGGTGCCGGAACGGGCTCCCGATTGGTTTTTCATGGCTACAGAGGCTTACGGCGGAGGAACTTCCGATCTAGGGTTCTTTTCGGAGGTTTCTATATTTATAAGAATTTTTGGTGTTGGAAACAAGTCAAGGAGGTGCCTGAGGGGCCCACAAGCCCTCAAGGTACGCCCTGGGGGGTAGGGCGTGCCCCTGGCTTGTGGACTCCTCGGTACTCTTCTGGTCCAGCTCCGATGCTTCGGGATTCTCTTTTGGTCCATAAAAAATCACCATAAATTTTCAGCCCATTCAGAGAACTTTTATTTCTGCACAAAAAACGACACCACAATAGTTCTGCTGAAAACAGCGTCAGTCCGAGTTAGTTCTAATCAAATCATACCAAAACCATATAAAATTGTTGTAAACATGGCATGAATACTTCATAAATTATAGATACGTTGGAGACGTATCATTGCCCTGGCGGCGTTCCGGTGCCATCGGGGAGAGGGGGAGAGCCCCCTCCTTCTTATTATTCCTTGGCCTCCCCCCTAGATGGGAGGAGAGTTTCCCCTCTGGTACATGGCTGCCAAGGCTCCCGGAGGGCAGGAGCCCCTCCGAGATTGGATCTCTCTCTCTATTCTCTTCTGATTCACGTTCTTGTTTTTTGGTCCTTCACCATTTTTTAAATTCCCAGAGATTCGTAACTCCGATTGGGCTGAAATTTTGAGGGGATTTGTATCCACAAATTATCTTTCTTGCTGTGAAAGAAGGGCTGCAATCGCTTTACGAGGGAGTCACAAGGCAACACGGCGCGACCTCCCCCTGTCCGCGCCTTGTTGCCTTGTGGCCACCTCGGGCACCGTCTTGCATTGATTCTTCTTCCCATAAATCACATATATTCTAAAATAAATCTCCGTAAATTTTTATCACATTTGGACTTCGTTTGATATGGATTTTCTGCAAAAGAAAAAACATGCAAAAACAGGAACTGTCACTGGGCACTGTGTCAATATGTTAGTCCTAAAAATAATATAGAATATTGCCAAAAGTATATGAAAGTTGTAGAATATTGGCATGAAACAATCAAAAATTATAGATACGACGGAGACGTATCACACTCACCCCTGCTCCTACATCACAAAGAGTGTTACTTATATCAAGATTACCAATTGAACAAGATATGGTAGGTGTACCTGGGTCTCCCAGCTTCTCTGGTATCTTATCCTCGAAGGGATATTCCGTTATCGTAGCCACATGTTCCTTTAAATGCATACTTCTTTTATTGTTAACGATATCACGCAGGAACTTAGCAAAAGTAGGAATTATTAATATATCAGTTACATGCATCAAAACTTTAAGGATAGACATAGCTTGTAGAAAGGAGGAATAAAGTGCATCGTCTGAAGGTGGTCTTACGGCTTTAGGGTAAGGAAGTGTTTTCTTTGTTTAATCTTTACCTTTCTCCTTTTCCTTACCTTTTTCCTAATTCCTAAATGCCCGGCTGCTTTCTCCTCTTGTTGGATAAGGTGGTCGGGTGTTCTTTTCCACCCTTGGTTCTTCAGTTCTTCCAGCTTCTGGGGCTGCTTCTTCGTTGCTATTGTCACCATCCACGATTTTGGCATCAGGATCAACTACTTTACCTGGTTCTGCTTCATTATCTTATGCATCTTGATGGACCCGTTCTTCTAGTTCTTCCTCACCAAAGTAGAGTTCTCTGTTCTCTTTAGTTTGACTCTAACTCTCTCTTCTTCTTTGTTCTTGTTTCTACTCGTACCACTCCGGGCCTTTAGGGTCCTGCATTCTTTTGCCACTACGAGTCTCAATTTTGTTAGTAGAAACAAGATTATCTTTATCTAACTGAGCAAGGATTAAAGATTGAGTCTCAGAAATTTGAGAGCACTGGGTTTCTATCATGCGGGGGTGTTTATAAAGATTTTTTACCGCATGACTTAACCCATGTAACTCATCAGAAAGGTATGTTATAACCTTTTCATTATGATGAATGCATATTCGGAAGTCTCTGTTGAAGTTGTCTTGATGTAATTTGAACTTATTCATTGTTTCTTGAAGTTTGTCTTCTTGTTGATAGCTACTAAATATATCCACTTTTTGATTATTAACTTGTTCAACAGGTTTACCTTTTTCTTGAGTAACCTTTTTAAATTCCTCCATATCTTCAATATAATATATTTTTCTAGAGGGCTTTGTTGGTTCCTCAATATTCAGTGTTCTTTTACAATCATAATATTTCTATAAGTGCCCATCCTTCTTCAAGAGTTAAAGACATGAATCGTCCTCTTGCACTTAAATCAAGAACATATTTTGATTCTTCGTTAATTCCATGATAAAACATATGAAGTATAACATATTCAGCATAACCATGATTAGGGCATAAATTTAAAATTTTAGAATATCTTCCCCAGGCTTCATATAAACTTTCACCATCCTCTTGAACGAATAAGGTGAGATTTGTTTGTAGTTTAGTAATCTTTGAGCCCGGAAGAAATTTACCATAAATTTTTCAGCACACAATGGCCACATGGTTATACTTCCTTGAGGTAATCGATTATATCACATTTTAGCATCACCTTTTAGAGAAACCTGAAGATTCTTAACTATACAAATTCTCGTGACACATCCTTCAATTTGAAAGTCCCAATAAAGTATCAAAAAACATAAGGTGTGCTTAAGGGTCTTCTTCTTTGGTTCCTACAAAGGCATGCTTTTTAACTTCTGTAATAAGGCCACAGTCAATCGAATACTCTTTTGCATAATTTTTAGGATATACTATAGGAGATCTTGGGGTCAACACTAGAGCACAATAATCTCTTACAGTCTTCTTTGGCTTTGGAGTAATCGACATCTCTACAAACAAAGTGTTAAGCTCAACTGTTTGACTATTTTTGTATTTTTCTATTAAAGAAGCCTGTTGGTCCTGAGGAAAACGAGTAATATAATCTGGTAAATACGTTCTTCTGGAACGACTAGATCTCGTATGACTTATAGGAAGCATCTACAATAATAACAACACCTGCAAAAACAGTTACGAAACAAATACTCTGCGCTTAGCTCCCCTGCAAGCAAAACAAGGTTATGTAGCACTTTCATGGAAGTATCCCAATTATTTATCGTCACAACGAAGAGTTAGTATTTATAGTGGCGCTTCTGTCACACACAAGGTGTCATAGTTCTTGTGTGAACTAACTGCCTGAGCCGCTACAAATATCATTACTTTCCTAGTAAACAAGTAAACCATAGTAACAAGGGCAAAAGGTTTATAGTAGAGAAGGTAAAAACTCTTATAAGTAAATAAAATGAATGAAAGTGAGGGCGGTGTTTCCTGCACTGAAGAGATTAGGCATGGAGAGAATTCAGTTCACGGTAAGAATATATCAAGTGTGCCAGTGCGACGGTAATACCAGTTACCTTGTATTATACTCGTAGTATTGGATATATGTGTTCTGTAGGCGGACCACCCTAGAGTTATGAAACTCCTCCCTACAGGATTATATTTCATTCTATGGTCCTGCTTCACCGTTGCCACAAAGTGGTCATTTCCACAATTAAGGTCCTTGGACCGAAACCAAGCATTAGGTTTAATGGATCACTTTTATCTCATTTTGTCTTCGGTCCTCATAGATATCTCCATCTGTCATGTCAAAGGTCATGGATTTCCTAAACAATATGTGTTACCTATGTAGGTCTTGAGATCATGTTGCATGGGCCCTTAAATTGGACAACACGCATAGGGTTCACCACAGTATAACAACATACTGGACATATCATACTACTACAAATACAAATGGCGACATATAGAGGCACAGATAAATATTACCACTCACCTACATCTCCTACGCCTATGGGGAATTACTCATGCATCATAAGAGAAAGACCAATCGCACCAAAGATTAAACCCATCAAACCCATGCCGACAATACCGTCAAGATCCACAATAAGATGAAATGGATAATTTAAATAGTCTTGATCTCCGGATGAGATTAAATAGAGTTACAATTGTTCTCACAACTTGGAATTCCTCTTACAATAGTGAAGGGGGTGACGATGATGGAGATGAAAGGACCAAAACTATGAAGATCTTCAAAGGTCCTTCGGATCTCCTCTTCTTCTATTCTGGCTATGGTGGCGGCGGCTAGGGTTCTCTTCTCTCTTGGGTCCTTTCACGAAAGTGTCTTGTATAGATGTGGTGGAGCTGTTGGCACTCCATATGACTGCTCATACGAGAGCTTGCGGTCGTAAGGAATGCCGTATTTTGACCTGTTGCGCCTGGTGGCTTGAGTCTCTACATGCAAGTTGCTCCAATTGGCTTGATTTGCAGTAATCCTCCTTGGTTTCCTTCCATATATGATATTTCCTGCCACACAACCAAAAATGGATTTTCTTCTCTTTTGAGGTATTAGAGTTAGAAATATCCGAGAAGTGACAAAGATCCGGTGAAAACCAAATAAGAATCACGTGCAAAACATCACAAATTCTCAAGCCATCAATACTCCCCATTGAAAATTGGCACTCTACATCTAAGACCCCCAACGTAGAGACATCCTTCTTCCTCCAATGGTGGTTAAACCAAGGCAATGGAGACCAAGACTATAATACCAATTGAGGGATCGAGAAGATAGGTCTAGAGGGGGGGGGGGTGAACAGACACTTAACAAGGCAAAGGTGTAGTTTTTTTGGAATTTAGGAGGATTTTAGAACAAGTTAAATGGCAACCAATACTTCCTACGCATGTAGACCTAGAGATAGAGCAGTGGAAAATGAACAACATGCAAGTGCAACAATAAAGGGAGGTAGAGATCGGAAGATCAAACGCAATGAAGACACGGTGATTTTTGCCATGGTTCTGATAGGTGTTGCTATCGTATGTCCATGTTTCTAGGGTTTTGGCAGTGGCTCTCTCAAGTGTATCTCGATGGGTCCGGGTGTATGTGTATTGGTGGGACCGGGATGAACTTTAGGGTTTTGGACATATTTGAATGTGAGGGTGTGGCTAAGGGTTTTGGAGCAATATCTTCAAGCACTTGAGCAAATGAATCATGATCAAAACCTCATCCCCCTCTAATAGTATTGGCTTTCATATGGACTCAATTGTGATCTTGGATCACTGAACCAAAAATGTAGAGTCTTGAAGCTTGGCCAATGCTTTGTTCTTTTGTAGCGACCCGACCCGAATGGATTGGAATCTCTGTGCTTAAGTGTCATCCCTGGATCGGTATGCTGACACACGCAGTACTCAAGGATTTATAACAGAGTTCAATCACATGTATAAAGTAACATAAATACTATTACCTCAATCCATACAGCGGAAGTAACAACACATGTTGTGGAGTCCCAATAACACCAACAACAAAGTTGAGTGTAGACGTCGTAACCCTAACGTATCACTTACTTGTCGTATAATCCATGCAACATGAGACGTTGCAGCTGTGTAGGTCAGTACATTGAATGTACTGGTAGTTTCACACCATAGATTAATAATGAAAATTCCTATCACTATATGCATATTTGGCTGGTGGAGGCTCTAAGTTTAATTTTCATAAAGCTAATTTTTTTTCCTACAACAAAGAATTTAAATTTTAATTACTACAAAGTTTATGCCATTATTGAGATGGTTCCTCCAACTCAATCCAAAAATTCCCAAATTAGGAGTAACCCAATTCATTAATTGAATAAAGTGATGAGATCAACCAATAATTCACTTCTAGATACTCAATTTTGTCCATAACCACGGACACGGCTTTTCATGATTAGTTTGTACACTCTGCAGAGGTTTGCGCACTTTTCCCCACAAGACTCGATCTCCTCCATTGAATTCCTCGCACTGCCTAGTCTTTGAAGACCTGATGATCGAGACATAGTCTTTCCGAAGAGGTCCCCTTAACCGGTAGATAGGCCGGTACACCTACAATCACTACAAAAAAATCCACTTCCGTGATGATACATGTTTGTCACAGTAGGTCACGTTTTCTGTCATGCATGTACATCCATGACGATTTTATGACCGAATCAAGATAGTCATACCTGTGCTATCGTAGAAGTGTTCCATGACAATACCAAAATTATCATCACGGAAGTGTCCACTTCCATGACGATAAATGGCGCATCATGGAAGTGCTTTCGTCAAGGGTAACCAACACGTGGCATCCACCGTAACGGGTCGCTGTTAAGCTATCGGTTTCCGGTTTGGATCCGATAACCCGTTAACAGCCCGGACCAATGGGGATTTTCCACGTGTAAAATTCTCAATGGCCAGAGGAACCACGGGTCGGCTCAGCGTTGGGACAAATGTCATCCACATATTGGACGGGAGGCGCCTATGATACGTCGACACGTGGCATGGCCCAATAGAGGCCCATTCAGGTGAAAAGGCCAGCCCGTTTGACTTGGTCAAAAGGTAGCGGGCCGGCCCACGGAAAGCCTGTTAAGGGCCTGTTCGCATATAGCCCATTTACAGCCCGCAAACTCACGGCCCGTTATGGCCTATCCGAATTGGGCCTAGTAGCGTCATCTGGGCCGTCCAATATGATTCCAGCCCGTTGTAACTTCCGGCCCATGACATCATTCAGCCCATACGAGGCCCTTTGTAACTCTGGGCCCATTAAAGGCCCATGGTGAAACTGGCCCATAATGAACAGTGTATCGCTTTACACCCATTAGCGGCCCATTATTCCGTTGGGCCGTTTCCAGCCCGTGTTACCTTTCGGCCTTCTAAGGGCCCATTTATTCTTGGGCTCATTTCCAGCATTCAGTTACTTAGGGTCTGTTACTGGCCTGTTCCGCTTGTGGGACAAATTCAGCCCGTGGTTACAGTCGGCCCGTTTCTGGCCGTTAACCTTGTGGGCTGTTTTCATAGCGTCATCAAATACGGCCCATTAACGACCCGTGATGCCTGTTGATAGAATTAAGCCCGTTATACATTTTGGCCTATTAACGGCCCGTTATGGTCGGGCCATAAACACACGATTTCCACTCTAGCCCATTTACGACCCATTTTGCGGACTATTATTGGTCCACGAATAGTACGGCCCATGTTTAACCAATCGATCATACGGCCCGTAGAAGGCCCATTGATTATACGGCCCGTCGAGGGCCCATGGATCCTACGACCCATAGGAGGCCCATGGTCACTTTAGCAGGTAGCAGGACCATGGTTACAACGGTCCATATGTTGCCCATGGTTATTGTGACCTAGTTATAAAAAAATAGGTTATTGTGGCCACTAGAAAAATGCGGAAAAAGAACTACAGTGAATACAAGCAAACAACTAAACAAGACAATAAGGAAATAAATAACCAAGCAACTAACGCTTGGCTATTACGGCTATTACACATATTACATCCACTAGGCATCAAAGTTCGCCACCAGTGCAAATATAGGGAACAAAACAGCATATCACATACACTAGTTGTCAAAGTTGGCGACCAGTGCAAATAAACGCCGCAGCAAAACAAGTCCAGAACTGAAACCACTTCAGAAGAGCTCAAGAAACAATATCCTGGGTACTCAGCATGCTGGCAAGATGCTTAGCAAGCTTATTAACTTTCTCTTGTTTGGCGCTTAAATACTCCAGCGCTTGCTGTTGCACCAGAAAGTATGC
Organism: Thinopyrum elongatum; assembly: GCA_011799875.1. NCBI lineage: Eukaryota > Viridiplantae > Streptophyta > Magnoliopsida > Poales > Poaceae > Thinopyrum > Thinopyrum elongatum. The sequence continues at coordinate 154,892,426 of CM022297.1, forward strand.
ATCTGAATTCTACAGGGACTTCCTCAGTCCTTCGGCTTCATGTCGTAGCACATCTGATCGATGTATTTCAACTTGAAGTTGAGACTCAAGAAGACGAACTGATTGAGGCAGCGAGTTCGAAGAGATTGTGCCAGCAGTAGTAGCCAGTAACTCGAACACTACATCAAGACAGGACTTTGGGGTTGTCTCATTGTCGTCAAGATAGTTTTTATCAGCTTTCTTGGAGACCAATAGGGATGTCCCACTATCTTGAATCTTATCTGCATTACTTCCTTTACCATTGCATAACGGGGTACTCTTCTCCAATATTTTATCTGCATTCTAAAAGAGAAACAAGCAGACACATCACAGGTTTACCATGTTGTATATGAAACTCATTTTGGTAAATCTGTTCAGTAGTAAAGTGGACAGGATAACAGCATGAAACAAACATATATGTATGTACCATGGTCACTGTATGGTCTATATCATTCTAGTTTTTGTTGCCAAATCAAGATAGAGACACAGTTCAAATAATATTTGTTTAAGACAAAGCATCATAGAGATAATATAAGTGTGGGAAACTACACAACAATAACAACACTTGTAATGTGCATGACATGAGAACATAACTGTTTATTCAATTGAAACTGAAATCAACATAGAGCAAGTTACAACATCAAACCAGTTAAAGAAACAGGTTTAAAATATACCTGTTGCACCATTGGAGTTTCAACTCCATCCTTCAAATTTGAAAATAGTTGGTATGAGTAAATACAGTGATGCAAGAGCAAAGGAGTATGAACCATAGCTACAGAACCTGACCTGAGAACAATTCTTCTTCCGCTTTAAGCGTTGAGTTGGGGTTCGGAGTGGTGGTCCTCGTGCTTTGGGCACTGCAGTTGCCTTACTAACAGCTCGTGTTTGGGTGCTCTGTGGTGGAGACAGTGTTGTGTCAACTGGAACTGGGTTACTATCTGCTGGGGTTGGTGTTAGAAGGGGTGTAGCTGGTTCTCTGTCCAACTAGGTGGGGGTACAATCTACGAGAGTCTGGGTTATGTGTGGTGGGGTTGGTTCTTGGGCAAGTACAACCGTGGTTCTATCAGCATCGACTGGTAGCACTATCTTTTCTTAAGACCATGTTGTTACTCCCTTAGATACTGCCATCACCCCCTCCAATTCAAATGCCTGATAAACAAGAAAAGTAATTGAATGTACAGACATTGTATGATAGATAGGTGCAATGGATAGTGGGGAATAATAGAGGGCATGAAATAATTCACATTTATGTTGTCTAACCAAACAGGATAGCATGACACAATTTCACATATATGATGGCTAACTAAACAGGATAGAAAGACATAATTCAAAATATGATGACTATGTAAATAGGATGACATGATATAACTATATGATGTGTTTATTAAATAGGTTGGCATGCCATAATTTACATACATGCCGCCTATGGAAACATGATAGCATGATATAATTCACGGATAGAATGACATAATTCAAAATATGATGACTGTAAACACTAAACAGGATGAGATGATATAACTGTATGATGTCTTTATTAAATGGGTTGGCATGCCATAATTCAGATGGATGCTGTCTATGTAAACATGATGGCATGATATAACTCAAATATATGATATATATATATATATATATATATATATATATATATATATATATATATATATATATATATATATATATATATATATATATATATACTAAGCAAGTAAGCAGATGGCAATCGCATATATGATGTAAAAACTAAGTAATGCAAGACAACATATGCATGATATGAGTAATATAACCCTGCCTAGTTTGAGCATAGACCTCAGGGGGGAAATAGGACTGGTCATCTGTCTCTGAATCCTCCTCTGAGGAGCTATCTTTAACCAGCAAGATGTCTACTTCAGCAGGTAGCATTGTCTGCTCTGAAGACCTTGTTTTCACTCCAGATACTTCCATCACCGCTTCGAATGGCTGATGCACAGGAAGAGTAGTTGAATATACAAACGTTGTCGACAAATGGAATACGTAATACAAAAAAAGGGTAGCATGATATAGTTCACATATATGATGATTGCCTAAATAGCATGGCATTGCATAATTCACATATATAATGCCTTGCAACAAGATAGCATTGCATAATTCACATATATAATGTCTTGCAACAAGATGGCATTGCATAATTCACATATATGGTAATTAGACACTAAACAGGTGGCATTCACACAAAGCATGTCTAAACTAAGCAAATGACATAGCAATGCAAGACACCATACGCATGATATGAGCAACATAACCCTGCCAAGCTAGAGCAGACACCTCGGGGGGGGGGGGATAGGACTGGTCATCTATCTTTGAATCCTCCTCTAAGGAGCTATCCGTAACTAGCGAGATATGCGCTTTGTCAGATAGCATTGTTTGCTCTGAAGACCTTGTTTTCACTCCAGATTTTTCCATCACCGTGTCAAATGGCTGATGCACACGAAGAGTAGTTGAATATACTAACATTGTTGACAAATGTAATACGTAATGAAAAAAAGGATGGCATGATATAATTCACATATAATATGACTGGCTAAGCAGGATGGCATTGCAAAATTCACATATATGATTCCTGGCTAAACAAGATGGCGTTGCATAATTCACATATACGATATAGAAACTAAACAGATGGCATTCACATAAAGCATGTCTAAACTAAGCAGATGACATATTTGATGTATAAAGTAAGCAATGCAGGGCACCATATGGATGATACGACCAACATTAGCATGCCAAGTTAGCGCGAAGACCACAGGGAGTAAATAGGAGTGGTCTGCTCCTTCTGAATCCCCCTCGGAACAGTTATCTTCCTCTTGATTACAATCTGAAATGGGTGGAGAGGGCTGCCTTTGCGCCCACCATGGAGCGACGTCTGCATGAAATTTTATTGCCACGCAAGGCTCGTCTCTTTTGCTCTACATGTTCAGTTCCATTGTGTACAATAACTGACATGCATAGGAATAAAACATAGTGAGATTATGTAAGGAGTGCATGCAGAAATCCAGAGCGATGGTAGCAACCTGTGGATAGACCCAAAAGCAATGATAGCAGGCACATAATGGCTTCAGTTAAAAAATACAGATAATGGCTTCTGTACTGTTTGTTTCCCACCCAACATGAAACTCATAGTAGACACCAGAGATTAACCAGGTAGTAGACATATACTATTGATTGCGGCCCCGATATGTACCCCACAACCATTTAAAAACTCAAGTTTGAGCATTAGTTTGGAGCTGACTAAGGTCTAATCGGTGAACAGGATGGTAGAGTAGCATGTAATATTAAGCAATGCATAACGTAAGCAGACACGAAAGAGTGCGACCTCTCTTGCGAACCCGTATAGTCCTCAAGGTCATCTACTCAGTTGATGATGGTAATGCAGTTGTCATGGCTGCCGGCGGCGGGGAAGAAGATCTGAGGCGGCGAGAGACAGTCTGGAGGGCGGATCCCTGCTGTGGTGGACCCTTCTGTTGTTGGAGCAGCTGAGCTGGGGTGGACGATGGCGTAGCAGGAGCGGGACAAACCACACAAGGTTTTCTTTGACAACTATCTACAAGAGAAGTAATTCTGTAAGGGCTCATTTGAATTGGAGGATTCTAACAATGCAGGGACAGGAAATACACAGTAATAGGATAGGAATGCATGTGCAAAACAAAGAATTTAAAATCACAGGATTTCTGTCAATCTGGGTGTTTGGTTCACAGGAATTGGAAGGTCACGGGAATGCAAAGAACCATGGTTAAATTAAGTCAAACCACAAGAGAATGTACAGTTATAATGCTATTATGCTAGTATCACTTAGTCTTGTTCTTCATGAATAGGAATTTGAAAAGGCGGGCCAAGTGGATATTAAAATTCCTACGGTTTTTCTTTGAAAGAGACACTAAATGAAAAAATCCTACAGTTTTCCTTTCCTCCATTCCTTTGAAACAAATGCATTAATAGTAGTACCATAGGAAACTTTCCAATTCCTATGTTTTTCCTTCACTTTTCCTTTCAACCACTGGCAATTCTAGTAGGCAGGCTTGAATAGGCAAAAGCCTACACTCCAAAAATGTATTTGTGCTACTTGTACTACTTTGGACCCAGGCCACTGCCCTACTAACTCAACTCCCAGGCCCATCTACACATGCACAGCTCAAACGCGCAGAAATAAATAATTATGGCTTTCGAGAGAGTCCATCACCGATAGCTAAGTTGCCTGGTACCTCACTGCTTGTTATATAGGAGAAACTAATCGTATTTCATGTTACTACATGTGCTCAGTGGACAATATATATAACATGTAGAGTAAATAAGCGATGCAGCAAGTGTACAACCTCTTTGGCGAAGCCATGTCGATCTCAGCATCATTGGGTTGGTCGCTGAGGATGCTGCGGCTGATGTGGCAGTCGGAGGAGGGGAAGAAGATCGTAGGCGCCTGGAGATGGAGCCAAGGGTACTGCTCCGATGTGATGGAGGGTTTCGTCGTTGGAGCAGCTCCGGTGAGGTGTACGACGGCAAGGCTGAAGTAGGACAAGAGAGACAATGTTAACCTGAAGTGGTATTCTAATAGCATCTCCGATAGATGATGTAAATTACATAACCAAAAAGTGCTAGATGTAAAATACATCAGCCGCTCATCTCTGAACTTAACTGTCAAAACTGAATTTAACTGTCGAAACTGAATTTTACTGTCGAAACTGAATTTTGCTGTCGAAACTGAATTTTACTGTTGAAACTGAACACACTAGTAGCAGAAAAGCAGTGCACTAATAGTTTTGGCCGCTCGAGCACTAGTGGCAGAGTAGCAGTGATCTAAATCGGTAGCCGCTCCAGCAGGGACCGTACTACCAGAGAGCAACCGGGGCAGAGTAGCAGCAGCGCCCAGAGCAGCAACGCGTGCGAGAGCTGGGGCGGCTGGTCGTGTAGCAGCAGCAGGAGCTCGAGCGAGAGCCAGAGCTGCTGCTCGTGCAGCACCAGCACGATCAAGAGTAGACCAGCAGCGCAAGCGAGAGCCAGAGCAGACCAGGCAAGGGACCGAGAGAAAGAGCAAGATCAGCAACGCGAGCAAGAGCCAGAGCAGACCAGGCAGGGGACCGAGAGCAAGAGCAGAGCAGCAGAGCGAGCGAGAGCCGAAGCAGCAGCAACAGGGCAGCGAGAGCCGGAGCAGCAGCAACAGCTCCGACTGATGTGGACGTCACCGCCGAGGGAGCGACGCCGTGGAGGAAGTGGCCGGCGACGCCATCGTAGATGGAGCCGCGCCATGGCGGCTCGGTACCGAGCGCCGGCAGCACCCTAAGATTGAATCAAGAAGAAAATGCAGCGAATAGTGTAGAACCTCTTTGGTGGCGCCGACTAGGCCTCAGCTTCATCCGAGGAATAGGTGATGGTGCTGCTCTTCCGGTGGTGCAGGTGAAGATGGTGCTATGGGAATGGACTTGGTGCGAAAGACGAGCCGATCGTCGGGGCAGCTCCTTGGAGGTGGAGGACGGGGTGGCTGAACCGTCGGGACGACGAGATCGAAGACGGATCTTCATCCAGTGCGGTGGATGAGGGACGTCGAGCTGTTGCGGTGGACGATGTCGTCGGGGAAGAGGATCCGGCTGGGTGGCGGATGGAGGTGGGTGTGTGGCTTCGCGGGTTTTTGCGGCCTCGGTGTACGAATGGGGGGTGAAGGGGATGGGAGGAGGGAACCATGGCTTAGGGATGCGCTTGTCTGAAATGTGGGTTAAGTTACGAAAGTAGCCCCACCGATTTGAACTAGGTGGTTCTTTCGGTTCAGGGGTATCACGGGAATTTCGCGTGTCGGGATTTCGCAGGATGTGGGAGTTTTCACGCGCGTTGTAAATTTGGGATAGCTAGGCGCGGGTTGAGATGGAGGGAATTTTAGGAGCACAACTTAAAATTTCAGGATAACAAGGCGCGGGTTGAAATTTCCGGACAAGCCTAACATATACTATACCAAATCAATTCGCACTTCCCTCGATGAAAAACCCAAAAAGAAATCAATTCGCACCACACAAGAGAGTCTAGTCCAGTTTTACTGTATGAGTTACTACAAATGCCATTCAAAACTTTGAATCCATGTTATGTTCAATTAAAATATTTCGCTACGTGTATAATGCACCTGTCTATAGGTCGTTCTCCCACGGTCTCCACAACTCCTTCTTTCCGACACACACCGATTGATAAACCTCTCTAGCGATGTCTACCTACCACATACAGACACACTTTCCATCTCCTCCTTTCTCTGTCCATGCCTCGTGTCTCTCATACGGTCCCACACACGTGTAAACTCTCGCCCCTCTTTTCATCGGTCTCACAATCGCACACTCCTCCCCTATCTAGTAGGCCTCTCGCACCACCTCCTTGCTCCATCCCTCTCTCTCTATCCGTCTCTCTCGGCCTTATTTGCCTCTAAAAAATGGATGTACACCGACCGATCTCCCACTATACATATAGCTAGCTAGGTCATTTATAACTCATTTTCCCCATGCGCCGATCGATCTACCTCATTAGTTATGTCTCTCCCTTCCTCCGACACACAACAATTGATCTACCGATCTAGTTAGGTCTGCTTAGCAAACACATGGTCCCCCTTCATCATCCATGCATGCCTCCCGACACATCTATCACGCACACGCACACACAGAAACACATCCCCACTCTTCTTGATATTGGAGTTGTACCCTCAGTTTGTCTTGTAGGCCTCTCCCACCATCTCCGAGAAGCAACTCCACCACCCCTCCGGCACTCTACCTCTCTCTCTCTCTCTCTCTCTGTCCCTACCTATTTCCCATCCTTCACTTATGTATGGATGTCGACCGATCTCCCTCAAGACATAGCTAGGTCTCTCCTTCTCAACACATATACGAGTCGATCTACCTCTCTAGTTAGGCCCCACACACACCGATACATCGAGCGCTCTAGTCATGTCTCCCTGCCACACATAAACTTGCCCTCTGCCCTCTGACGTTCCAGTAGGTCAGTCGCCCTATATCTTTGACGTGCACACACACAATTTCGATGGCCCTCTTCATCGATCTCGCACCCACACACTTGATCCTCTCTTCGACTCTATCGATATCTATGACCCCTCCCTCTCTTCTCGTGGATCGCCCCCTCTATATATGATATAGATAGGCCTCAATTTCACACACATTGCATGTGTCACATTTTTGTTTGAGATATCATCAACACATATCCTCTAACCTTTGTAGCCAGCACTAACTTTCTCTCATGCATGCACACGCCCTCCTTGCCCTCCTCAGCATTCTATCCATCGCGCACATTCATTTTTTTCTTTAGGTCGTTCTCCCACGGTCTCCACAACTCCTTCTTTCCGACACACACCGATTGATAAAACCTCTCTAGCGATGTCTGCCTACCACATACACACACACTTTTCATCTCCTCCTTTCTCTGTCCATGCATGCCTCGTGTCTCTCATACGGTCCCACACACGTGTAAATTCCCACCCCTTTTTTCATTGATCTCACAATCGCACACTCCTCCCCCTATCTAGTAGGCCTCTCGCACCACCTCCTAGCTCCATCCCTCTCTCTCTATCCGTCATTCTGGGCCTTATTTGCCTCTAACAAATGGATGTACACTGACTAATCTCCCACTATACATATAGCTAGCTAGGTCATTTATAACTCATTTTCCCCACGCGCCGATCGATCTACCTCATCAGTCATGTCTCTCCCTTCCTCCGACACACAACAATTGATCTACCGATCTAGTTAGGTCTGCTTACCAAACACATATGGTCCCCTTCATCATCCATGCATGCCTCCCGAGACATCTATCACGCACACGCACCCACAGAAACACATCCCCTCTCTTCTTGATATTGCAGTTATACCCTCAGTTTGTCTAGTAGGCCTCTCCCACCATCTTCGAGAAGCAACTCCACCGCCCCTCCGACACTCTACCTCTCTCTGTGTGTGTGTGTGTGTGTGTGTGTGTGTGTGTGTGTGTGTGTGTGTCCCAACCTATTTCCCGTCCTTCACTTATGTATGGATGTTGACCAATCTCCCTCAAGACATAGCTAGGTCTCTCCTTCTCAACACATATACGAGTCGATCTACGTCTCTAGTTAGGTCTCTACCTCCCCCTCCCCCCCCCCACACACACACCGATACATCGAGCGCTCTAGTCATGTCCTCCCTGACACAACAAACTTGCAATTTTGCCCTCGGATTTTCGGAATTAGGTCAGTCGCCCTATATCTTTGACGTGCACACACACAATTTCGATGGCTCTCTTCATCGATCTCGCACCCACACACTTGATCCTCTCTTCGACTCTATCGATATCTATGACCCCTCCCTCTCTTCTCGTGGATCGCCCCCTCTATATATGATATAGATAGGCCTCTATTTCACACACATTGCATGTGTTACATTTTTGTTTGAGATATCATCGACACATATTCCCACAAATACATTCACGAAATCACCCCCCCATAACAAAAAACACTCACGAACGCACACGCCATCTCTCTAGGTTTGTATCTCTCTCACACACACCAACGTAGGTGGGGGACGTGCACGAAGAGAAGAGGTGCACGCACGGCGCACATACTCCCGTCTCTTTCCCAACCACACCCACGCGGGTACACGGTGGAGCTCATTTCTATACGAAAAGGCAGCCCACGTGGTAATTTGACACGTGTACTGGTTGTCCACTTGATGGAGGATCGTGTACCACGGGTGAACAAACAAATTGTGACTTGACGCGTTATTTAAAAAAGATGCAAACCATGTGGGGCCTACCTTAGAGGCAAGGCTCTGTACACTGGAGATGCTCTGTACTACTTTTGATGTGTCCCGTCAACTCGCAGAACGAGGAGAAGCTTGCTTAGTACGCCCTCTCCCCTGCCCACAGGGGACGAAATCACTGTTTTGACCTTTTTTCCTAACTTAATCAAGAATTGACCCCGTTTGCAAAAGAATTTCGAATATGACCTTTTTTTTATCACGCCAACATCCCTAGCGTTAGGCTTGCATGGGAGACGCAAGGAATGATGGCGTTTGGGCCTGGCCCACACTTATCTAGTTGGCGCCGAAGTGGTAGAGCCAAACATCATAGAGCTTGGAGTCTGGTGCAAACACCATAGGGCTTGGTGTTTTGAGCCCTTCCATCAGGAGTAAACAAGAAAAGCATGCTGAGCCTATTTGATTATCCTGGTTTGCTATTCGTTAGTGCGGCTGATTAATTATGTGAGGAGCTGGAAAGCCAAAGTATCACACTGTGCTTTTTCTTCCCTGGCTGTTTTCTTTTAAGAAATACACAGTTTGGATGGATTAATCCCGTGTTAAGTGGCCGTGTAACTAAACTTATTTAGCACAGACCAATAAGCGATAGTGTAACCATATCTGTTTGGATGGTTTTGTATGTTCTAGAATGAAAGCGTACTACTGATGTTTTTTGCTAAATGAAACCTACTACCAATTCGTTCTAAGTTTGAATTGACATAGAAATAAATTTAAAGTTCATGTGTTTTTTAGAAAATAATATGGCTCTATGTGCACCACAAAATGTTATGCTAAATAAATATAGTACAGAAAAGAAATTAAATTGATTGTTTTGACAAAGACCGCGAACGTGTCTTCTGGCCGCATGATTTTTTTTTTGCCGATAAAATACATGTATTGTGGTCTATGTAAAAAAAGTAGGGGATCCAAAGATGCGCCACTCGTCATCTTCCACTCTCGCCGCCGCCAAGGCGCGTCACCGGGCAAAGCCCGTGCGACACTGCCACCGGCTGTGAGGTGCAGACGGGGGAGGGGGGACGGTTTGTTGTGGAAGCACAGGAGGGCTGCTACGGGGCGGCGTAGGAGATGTGTGCTCGAGTGGCGGCCTTCGTCAGGAGATACACGACAACAACATTGGTGAAGCCGACTATGGCTGATGGGACCCAGAGTGGCGATCTTCATCTGTGGCCTGGCTAGATCGCCGGTGCCCTGTTATGGACGAAGACGGTCTTAACATCAGATTTGGACCTGTGCATATATTGATCCAACATCGAATAAAAATTATGAGCTAGCTCATGCTCCAAATTTAGCTCTGTGTACTGATCTAATATAGTATACAAACAACATATATATGTGGTTATTCTTTATTGAGGGGGGGATGTGTGGCTATTAATATATGTGTTTTTATAAAGCACATTAATCATTAGTTCACATAATAAATATGATTAAAAATATTGTACCGCATATTTTTTTATTTAGCATAACATTTTGTGGTGGACATAGAGCCATATTATTTTATAAAATACACATGAAATTTAAATTTGCTTCTATGTCAATACCTTCATCTTGGTGTAGGCAAGTCCTAGCCAACAAATCAATCCATGCGATGAATTACTTGAAAACCGAATCCTCATATTTATCTCCTAGAAATCCTCTTCTGCTCCCTCACGTCTCGCCCAAAGTGGACATGTAGAGTTGTAGAGAAAATAATTGCCGTTGGTTGGCATGTAGGCGGCGAACAAGCAGATTATTAATCACACAAGTTAATTAAGAAAATTATGCATGCAGCGCAGTTCCCGCATACGCAGCTCACAAATGACAAGACCTATACTTTTTGTGTTTACTCCTGATGGAAGGGCTCCAGACGCCAAGTTCTATGGCGTTTGCACCAGACACCAAGCTCTATGGCGTTTGGCTCTGCCACTTCGGCGCCAGCTAGGTAAGTGTGGGCCATGCCCAAACACCGTCATTCCTGGCATCTCCCGTGCAAGCCAAACGCCAGGGATGTTGGCGTGACCAAAAAAGGTCAGATTCGAAATTCTTTTGCAAACGAGGTCAATTCTTGATTAAGTTAGGAGAAAAGGTCAAAACAGTGATTTCGCCCCCCACTGGCGCGGTGGCTCCAGAGTCGCAGGACGAGGAGAAGCTTGCTTATAACACCTATGCCCGCTCCCTCGCCCACGAGCGTGGTGGCTCACAGGACAAGGAGAAAATTTTACTACTCCCTCCATTAGACGTATATACTCCTTGTCCCTACCTTGTTTAGAGAGATTATCATATTGTTTGAAATATATGTCTTTTAGCACATTTCAATATGAACTACTAGTACATACTCCAAACACTGATGTATATAGACGTATTTTAGAGTGTAGATTCACTCATTTTGCTCCGTATGTAGTCCATATTGAAACGGATGTAGTAGTACGCACTCTCCCTCGCCCCTCGCCCCTCGACCCTCGCCCACGTGGTGGACGTGCAGCAATTCATTCGGTCTCAGATAGCTAGAACCATATACTGTAGTACCATCATTGCTCGGCTTCCCGAAGAGGCGAAGAGCCAAGCGCAAGGTTAATATTTTTTAGATGCCAAGCGCAAGGTTTATAGGAGAACGAGTAGTAATAGTACTAGTATTACATACTATATGAGGAAGAAGGCAACAAGAATGTATGTTTTGCGTGACAGTCTTTTCTTACAGGACGTGCTAGACCTAGTGCACCTCATTGTTGTTGCAATGGGAGTATCATAGATGGCACGATTCAGAGTGGCGGGCAGTGGGAATAATATTCGGAGCTGCTTAAGAAGTCCCATCAAAAGGAATAGCCATCCTCTACAAGTGCTCCTATGTAAAATGAGTAAATGAGACAAAAAGAGAAAGAGACAAAGTAAAAAAAATCACCAGCCTTAGAGCCAGCCCTATTGTATCAGTGAATGATATTTCTACGTTGTGATTGACATGGCTATATTATTAACCATGCTGCGGAGGTAGCAGCAGATTTTTATTTATTTGCAGAGGTAGCAGCGGATGGATAATCAACGATGAGTGAAATGATGGCTGCTTCCTCGGTCAAACATAGAGAAAGGTGGGCCTCGTGATTTGATGGCTCATTAGTCATTATTACTGCCTATACTCTTTGCCCATATAATAACTGCGTGGTAGAGTAGTTGGCTATACTTAATAACCATGCTCGAAGAGAAGAGGTGCACGCACCCACCCACGTAGCACACTTTGCGTCTTCCCCAACCACACACATGACACAGTGGAGCTCATTTCTGTACGATGATGCAGCCCACGTGATAATTTGACGCGTCTAGTAGTTGTTACTCACTTAATGGGGGGGTCGAGAACCACGCATGAACGGTGCCGCGTTATTTATAAATAAAGTTTTTTTCTTCAGTGGCACTTAGTACGCAATATAAATAGGTTCATATGGAGAGAAAAAGAAACCGCTCCACTATATACATAGCCAGGAGCCTACACGGTTGCTTGTTGGGGTTGCTCTCTTCACACTCTCTCGCACAAAATGACCGTGGCCACATCTCTAACATCCGGGCGGATCACGTCCGCCGGGGGAAGGGGTGGATGCTTTGTGTAGATGCGGTCGCCGTCGCCGACGGCGAAAACCCACTGTCGGCGCGTCCCGATCAGGGATCCCCACCGTTCTCTCTCACAAAGCCGGTGCGGTTGCCTTCGTCCCTTGCTCACTACCGCGACGTGGGTAGTTGCCGCCTCCCGCCACCCTCCTCTAAGCTAGCTACATCCTGACATCCCTCAGGTACAACTTCCTTTACAGCCGGCTTGCACCACTGCCCCAGCTGCCCACATCGCTCCATGTGGATATTTCTCTACTTCTTTGCCCCGCACGTACTTCTACTGGCTTCTACTGTATTTGTGATGAGTTTATGTCTCATCAACTAGTCCCACTGGTCTTATTCTAATCACGCTTCTTCAATTTCTTTGCCACAGGGATGCTCAGCTCGATTTTAGTGAAACTGCACAAAATGATCTGATGGTCAAAGGGTTGCAAACTTCATTTCTTCGGAAGGTTCAACGTCGCCAGCAAATTAAAGCTTGGTTAGGGTTTAGGGTTCAAGGCCTAGGGACTGCATGGATCATTTTTTTCTTTAGCTGTCTCTGTTCCAAAATAAGTGCCAACTTTAGTAGTACAACTTTGTACTAAAGTTGGCATAAAGTTGAGACACTTATTTTGGAATGGAGGGAGTACATATTGGTTATGATCTGTGAATCATTGAGATGCAATAGCATGCATGTTAGTCTCCTTTGTATTTGATGGAATGTTGCAACGGGGCAACCATGGACGCAAGATACATGAAACAGAAGCTGGAAGCTTCATAGCATTGTACAAATTTATCTTGCTGAGAAATTACAGTAGGTACTATGTACTAAAGAGTTAGGTGTCGCACGATGTCTAGAAAATATGGTGATAGTGTGAGGTGGGCCATGTAATCACTGAGCTGCCATGTTTTCACTGCTTTCGCACTCCTCTGCTGTAAGAGTGAAGAAATTGTAAAGAGTGGAGATGCTCTACCTCCTTCCGCCGAAACGTGGGACATCCAGCATCCGATGCACGTGTCATGCACCAAAGTAAAGTGTACAGTGCAACTGAGACTCAGCACGCTCGTACCACCTCAGTAATAATGACCAATGAGCCATCAAATCACATAGACCCGGCAGTAAGTTGGATAGACGAAGCAACCATCACTCTTCGTTGAATCTGCTTCTCCCTTCAACACAGGCGCCAGTGAGAGGTCGCGTCCGCTCTGCACGGGCATGAATGCGGCACCGATTCTCTGGAGTGGCACTGACCGTTTCGGGCGGGAAGCGCGCGCGGCCGATGGAGGGGGTTTGGCTGGGCCAGGGTGGTCAGGAGCGGGAGTGGCTGCTGTCCCAACCAGATGCCCGGAAACAAGAGGATGCACCGACTCTCGCGGCTAAATCGCAGTACTACACACAATCTCTCTGTTGGTCGATGTGTCACTCTCTCTAACACACACACGCTGTTAAAAATAAACACACACACACGCACACACAGGTTCATGCACCGGCGGTCAACCGCTATATCTGCGTCCGCGGGATTTGACGCACGCGGCTACCGGATTTGGAGCATTCTGGCCGCCTGCGACTGCGCCTTGCCATGGATTGTCCGGGTACCGGGTCGCACAACAATGGCAATGCCTCCACGTCGCATGCAGTTTTAGTTGTTGTTCACTTTGGAGGGTCGTGTACCACACATGATCGATAGTCAGTGCGACCGGGAGGCGTGGAGCGTTAATTGCGAATTGACTCCTTCGAGCATTAAATTTTCTTCGCGTATTAGCATTGCCCTCCGTCATAGTTTACAGGGATCGCTTCAATTATCATGCATTTCCACCACCGGAGGGATTTTTAGGCGCGTTTGGTTTAATGCCCAATTAATTAGGGCATCATAACCGCAAGCAAGGCCACAATTTTCTCTGCATGCAGGTGTGTACGCGGGGTGGAATGAATGCATGCATGTGTGTACGTGGACTGAAAGCACTCCATGCATGTGTGTACGCATTAATTTCTCCAGTAATTGGGTGCCATGGTATAACTCCTGATGCTATTTTTCAGTCCAATCACTAATCACCTTGGTCCGAGAGATTGTTCATGCGTGCCCTGTAAACTGTGACGGAGGGAGAAATTAAATAAAGAGTTCCGTTTCGTGCACAATTTAAAATGATTTTTATGGAGAGAAAAAGATAACCACTCCAACTATATATAAATACTAGCAAGATGCATTTATATGAGTAGTTTATCTTGTGGGCGATAAGGATGAATGAGGGAAGGCCTTATCTGCAAATGTGGACAGGAGTGCGGGTATCTTTTTGCAAAATTGTCATAGTTTCCTTCCTATCCGTCAGACATAGATCGGATGGCCTATATTGCAGGATGGCAGGCACACCATCATCACCAACTCTATTTTTTATAAGAGTAGAGAAGTAGAGAGTAGAGATACGCTGCAACCTCAACGCTTGTTTTCTACAATTTGCTCTCTTCACACTCTCTCCACTATATATATACACGCTGGAGCCTCAGCGCTTGCAGTTGCTCTCTTCACACTCTCACCGTCTCCAGATCTAAACAAGACTGCGTTGGCCTCTCTCCCCTCACTGCTGGTTAAAGAGCCAGCATCATCCCGTCCGCCGGGGAAGGGAAGGCTTAAAGCTTTTGCCGTCGGCGAGGGAGAGAATCCACTACCAGCACCGCTGTTCTCTTTCACCCAGCGGCGGTGCGGGTGGGCCTCTGACCCTTCTTCCTCATTGTTGTACATAGTGTGGGCAGATCGGCCTCCAGCCGCCCACTGAGCCACACCCCGAGAACCTTAAGGTATAATTTACTTAATCCACATGCATTGCTCTAGCTGCATGTGGATTTTTTTCGCTTCTGCACTCGAATCTAGGTGTTGGATCAAACAAGAAAGTAGTGGGGAAAGTTGTATAGCATGAATCTAGGACGTGGTTCAAAGAGGAAAGGAAGGGGGGAAAGTAGTACAGACTGGCTATCCAACACCTACGTTGGTCGAAAAGGGAAAACAATGACAAACGCAGTACACACATTTGTAACGAACTGATCTTTCTGTGTGTGGGGGACAAGGCTATAGATTTTGAGCAGGACTAGATTTGCTGCTCTCACATAGGGAAAGGTGTCAAAAGATAACAAAATTGGGACCAACACAAATATGCTCCTTGGTTGTTTGTTCTTTGTTGCAACAGATTGTGCATCACCCCTTTATACATCGGTAGATGCACATGGTGCTGGTGCGTCCACTGTCCCGTACAACTCTTTAGCTGTTGTTAATCTAATAATGCCGCTGGAAAATTGATGCAATGCCACAGATAAAAGCAAATTATATGTTTAAAGAATTTTTTTGTTAATATAATCTCTCTGTTAATATGAATCAATGCCACTGTTTGAGAAATGCTACTGTCTTGCTTTCTTTTCCATTTAGATAAGTTAGATGCTTCTTTTGTGGGCTTCTGTGTCATCCACCATTATTGACCAGTTATTGTTTACTTTGCACCTTTGTGTAAACGGGGTTATCTACTTCACCTCGTTGCTATTGCGACCTTTTGTTGCACTGCACAAAACACTTTTGTTTTAAGAGTGTTTTGTGCAGTTCAACCAAAATGTCACACCGACAATGTTGCTTGATTGCTTGATCTTAGTGGAACTGCACAAGAGGAGATCTGACTGCCTATCCATGTTGGCAAATTTGTTTCAGATCTTCTTCTTGTGAGTTGTTTGAATTCCGCATCATGAGAGGTCAGTACTGGCCTTCTTCCACATGATTGTGCAGTGTGCTTTCATATGTTGTGCTACTTATATGGTAATGTTGCTTGATTTTAGTGAACTGCACAAAAGGAGACCAGACTTCCAATCTGTATGTGCACCGTAATATCCCATTGAGGTAAGATAATGATATTTCACAACTGTTGGCCTGTATTTTGCTACTGTCATCAGAAAAGTAATGTTGTTGTTTAGTGATATACTTGTGCTCCCTAATTGACATGCCAAATCTTACATTGAAGGCGAAGCTTGTCTATTATTGAACCAAGTGATGAAGGGGAAGAACAAGCGGAAGAAGAACAAAAATCAACTCCCGATGCTGTAATGAAGCACTGGAACTGTGATGACACAAGTAATGATATAGTTTTGCATCTTAATTTATTGCTATGGCTGGAACGAGCAATTGTTTTGCCACTATGATTTGATGCCACTCTTAATGTAATATGTAATTATCTCTACTTGTGCAAACAGGGATCTTGTTTGAAGATAAGATATATTTTAGTGGAACTGCACAAGAAGATGTTGGAAACATTAAACTAATCGAAGATTTTATAGTAAGCATGGCAACCGCAGTAGATAATAGCGGATGGTTCCGGAGAAGTGCTTCATCTACATGCTCTACACAATAAACCTCCTGACAAAGGTTGGTACCGGCCCACGGATTTCATCCATATGATTGAGCTTTGTCATCTCTAGTGGTGATGTGCTACTATTTAGCTACTGTCATGAGAAAGTGGTATTGTTTCGCATGTTAATCTAAGGCTGCTAATAAATTGAGGCAATGGTTTGCCACCGTTATAGCCACTGATAAAATTAAGTAATAATACAATTCAAGTTGAGCTGTTGTGTTTGGTATCATATCATTTCCTATGAGGATAATGAGGATGCATCTCTTTGTTACTATACAGTTCATCAGTTACTCCCATTGTGTATGTAATGGCTGTTTTAAATATTTCCTTTTCTTTTTTTCGAGCAAACATGGATGCTAGCATTTAGTTGTTCTCTTGTCTTTGCACAACAGGAACATCCTCCTCTGAAGAAGAATATGGAGTACGTGAAGTGCCTAGTTCCGATTATGCCAGGATGAAGAAGCCAAGCCCTTCTCTTCTTATCAGAAGGAGCAGTTGAAGGATGGTTACATTACTGCCCACAAGAACAAACTAACTTCAGCTCAGAAGGACTCACGGGTCTCCATCTTTGTTGCTGTGATGGCCAATACAATGCTGTTTTAGGATTCTTTCTGGTGAGTTCCATTTTTTTTAAATGTGTGCTCTGCATGGATCATGTAGGTGCACGTTTAAACTGTAGATTCATAACTATAAATTCATAATATAGTTTGCGTTATACTAATCATTTTTTTTGTATTTATGCAAACAGGGATGCTCAGCTTGATTTCAATGGGAACTGGACAAAATGTCCTGATGGTTCGTGCCCTCCATTATACTTCATCATGCACAATACATCGAATGTTCTCGAATCATTCATTTCCACCTCCAGCCACAAAATTAGCTACAGGAAAGGCGGTGCCGATATGTTCAAGGCATTGCAACATATAAAGGAGCGCGAAGTTGGTTGATTTTAGTGGAACAGCACAAAAATAACTGGTTTATTTAGCACGAGGTGACATGTCAATGTGCAAACTGATGGCAAACCCCGCCCATTCCACAATCGTAGGCATTTGATATTTTGGAATGGGAAAACCTTGTCAAAGTTTGCTCATTGATGTACGCAAAGACACGCATTTGATATTTTGGAATGGGACAACCTTGTCAGATTTTGCTCATTGATGTTAGCAAGAAGACATGCCTTTGATATTTTTCAAATGGGACGCCCTTTGCCGTCAGCAGCATCGATCAATTTTTCTTTATTCTTTAGTTGTGAAGTAAATATTGGCTCTCACATGTGAATCGTTGAGATGCATAATCATCGATTGTTTTGAATGTTCTCTATGAATTGCCAGGCCTGTGAGTTTGATTGCAATGTATAGGCACGCTAAAAAGCTGCTCAAACTTTTTGTACGTGTGAAATTGCTGCAAATGAGGTGATCACCATGCGTCCTGAGAATAATGCTAGTATGTATTATTTTGCATGTTCATCTAATGCCAGTGATACAAGAATTCAAACTAATCGAACTAAATTCGTTCATACACGGCCGGATTTCATTACATTTCATACATTCTTCAACTAAAAGGGGTGCGCTGGAGGTATAATTAATTAACCTAATCTATGATCTCCAGCTCCCATTTCCCGTGTCCGGCTGAGCCGAACAGAAGCTTCTTCTCCAGCTTAGCTCTCCGACTCCACGTTGCCACCAAGCAGCTAATCGACCGTCAATGTTCAACCCGCCAAGCCTGGCTTCAATCAGAGGGTAGCAGCGCTGGCCTTACTTGGACCTGAGCGGCGATGACCTACCATGTTCTACTCTTCCTCGTTTTCTGTTTGGCACGGCCTCGTTGGCAGTGGGGCGGGGCCTCGACGGAGTCGGCGATGTGCTCTGTCTCGTTGCCGGCGGGGCGGTGCCTCGGTGGAGTGGGGGAAATCCTCCCCCTCGTTGCCGGCAGGGTGGGGCCTCGGCGGAGCCGGCGATGTCCTCTGCCTCGTTGTTGGCGCGGCGGGGCGTCGGCAGAACAGGGCCTCGCCGAACCCGGCGAAGTCCTCCGCCTCGATGCCGGCGGGGCGGGGCCACGGTGGAGCCGGCATTGTCTTCCGTCTCGTCGTCGATCTCACCAAATAGCGCCTCGCCCGCTTCATCGCCTTCTTTGTAGGCGGCCACAATCTTCGTCACCCGCATGCGGTACCGCCAGCGAGCGAGGCGGCTCTCGCGGGCGGAGCGGTACGACTCAAGCAGCACCTCCTGCTTTGCCCATTCCACGGCGATCTGCTCCACCGCCTGCAGGTGCTCCTGGAGGACATGGTGGTTGTAGGCGGCGTCGGCCTGCGCCTCCCGGAACTGCTCCTCACGCTTCTGCCTCACCATGTCCATGTATTGGGCATGGGCCTCGCCGATGGTCATGGTGCAATGCACTGACGAGGATGGCACGCAGGAGGGGGTTGGTGCCGGATCATCGACTACCACGTTCTCCATTGGGACGTCGTCGTCCTCCGGCTGCCTGCCGGCCAGCCAGCCGGCAGCAATTGCTACCATCTCCTTCTGGTCCATTGTCCGCCCGTCCCAAAGAGCGCTGGAGCACGAGGAAGCCATGGTGGGAGTGGTGTGGACAGGAGAAAGGGAACGGAGGCGGATGACTGCGGCTATGGCCAGCGCAGCAGTTTATATAGCAATGGTGGGCGGCAGAGGGACGGACGGGTGGCACCGGAGTAGCCGCCTTGGCAACCGTGTATCATTAATGTGGGCGGCAGACGGATAGACGGATGACGCTTGTGTCGTTTGAACGCAGAGCAATCGCCTGCACCAGGAAGCGGCGCGGGCGGCATTGACCGTTTCAGGCGGAAAGCACGCGCGGGCGAGGGAGGGGGTCTGGGTGGGCCAGGGCGGTCAGACTCGTGCTTGGCAGCGGTCCAGTCCAGCAGCCGACCAGGAGCCGGCGCCACCGCCCAAGCCGGTTCATGCTGTGTTCACCATAGAGCAGGTGCGGCCGCACTTCAATGCCCTAATGGCAGAAGAGCTACCAGCATAGGAGGACCTGTGCTGAAACCTCTGTCTCCTCAACGAGCACCGGCTCGCGGAAGGACGAATCGTCGGCGAACAAGCAAATGATAATGCCGTCGCTGACATGTGGACCTATGATCCTGGCTTCCTGAATGAGCAGCGGGCACTGTATCAGACCATCCGTAGGGCCCGCGAGGCCCTCTCCGTCGTCCTTTGAGTTGTTGAGCTTGCCATGGTCCCGTCGTCTCGCGTTGTCAACACGGTCAGCGAACATGAGGAATCAGGAGATGACTTTATTTGGAGAGGATGACAGTGGGGACCCACTAGGGCCATAGCCGCACGTACGCAAGTGCCTCCTTATTATATACAACTATATTTTTTTTGCTTCCTCCTGGTTTCTTGACATCACGGTCCCACACCATTGTCAACCTATATAGTCAATAAATGAGAGAATTGCACAAGGAGCGGCCGACAGCTGGGACCCAGCAGCTCTAGCAGTATTTGTGTTTTTAAGGTGTGAGCAGAGTTTTTCTTGAGCGATGTTTTTGTTGCTGTTCAGAGGAGCAGGGTATCAACTGGGCGGGCTGTGGCTCATCTAGCCCAGGCTATTATTTTATATCAACCAAATATCTAGCCCAGATATTAAATTTTTTCAAGGTGAAAATGGCTAGCCCAGCTATATTTTTTTTTGAGGAATACCCAGCCCAAGTCAACTTGTTATTCTCCGCCCCGCTCGGCTGCAAATCTTTCCTAGGAGGGATGCACTAGGCTTAACAAGAAAATGGGCTTTAAGAAATAATAAATTGGATGTAATTATAAAAACTGGGCTGTAACTATAAAAAAATGCACCAAACACGTAATTAGTTAAAAAAATAATATTATTTTTGGATTTTGAAAATTTTAATTTCATTACTTGTTGCGCCCACAATATTCTGTTGGATTTTTACCTAATAAAAATTTATTTTTAAATTATATTTAATCTGACTCGAAATTTTGGGATAAAAATATTTTGGATCCCATCAAAATGTGGGAAATTTTATTGAATTCTATTTTGAGCGGTTGGTTGAAATTATTAATCTTTGTCCTGGCTAGAAAATGGGCTGTAATTTTAACAAACTGTAAATGAGCTGTAGTAAATTTCATTAGAATTAAAAAATGGGATATACATTATTACAAATCGCAAATGGGCTATATGTTCTCTGCCACACACTTGTGGGCCTAGTAAGTTGATGCGTACGCAAGGCTTTGTCAACTTATAGTCAGCACATGATTCTAGTAGCAGTGGCCGTTGGATGTCCATCCAACGGATGTCGTGCTTCTTCAATCTCGGATATTCTTACTTCAGCCGCCCAAACCACCGCCGGTGATACCGCCTGCTTCCGCCTCCCATGTCCGGCTGTGCTCACCAACACCTCCTGTTATTCTCCGACGACGGCAGCCTCACACCGTAGCCGAACCAGTGAACCCTCGTACTCCCCTCCGCGTGGGCATCCACCTGCCTCATCTTCCCTGGCTCCGCGCCGTTCCCTTCCTAGGCCTCGCCGTCATCCACTGCCTGGGTGTTGTCCGTGCGGCGTGGTCAACGAATGACAACCATCGGAAGAGGACTCTACGCGGTGAGGCTGACAGATGGACCCACCAGCTACATCTTCGCACGCAAGGAAGTGCGTCCATATTACGGGCAAAAAAAATGATTCTTCCCCCTTGTAGCTAGGACCCACCAACTATATCTTCGCACGCTAGGAAGTGCGTCCTTATCCTCCCTGACAGCTGGGACCCACCCAGACGAAGCGTACATAGCGTTTTTTGTCTGGTCGCGAACGTGTACGTACATACTGGTCGATCGGTCTCTCTGCAATGATGAACCTTGGCTGAGCAAGCAGCGGCACGTGTAGTAGTAGAGCCCTCGATGTAGCAGTTCAGGCAGTCCCTTCTAAACCGTGTACACACACGTACATCCACATGCCAAAAAATAAGGCCACGTACGTACATACGGGTGGGGTCTCGAACGCCTAGCTACTCACGCATACGTACGGCCAGGGCACGTGTACATGGAGAGGGAACGGACGGCAGCAACAGCGTCCTGTTCATCGGAAGCCAACCGGCTGGGTCGAAACGGAGAAACTACGTCGTGTTCATTGGGAGGCAAAGGAATGCGTCGTGTTCATCGGGAGCCAACCAGCTTGGATGGAACAACAGAAACAAGGTCTGGCGTACCGCAGAACGGAGGAAACAACCTTCTGTTCGACCGCGTACGGTCAAAATGGGGTCCTGTTCATCGGGAAGGGTCTGGCGTACCGCAGTACGGAGGAAACGGCCTTTTGTTCGACCTGCTACAGTCGAAATGGGGTCCTGTTGATCGGGAGTGGTATGGCGTACCGCAAAACAGAGGAAATGAACTTCTGTTGGAGCGCCTCCGGTCAAAACGGGGTCCTATTAATCCACCATCTACTGCCTCGCTCCAGCCTCCACTGGCTACTATTCATCCACCATCGACTTCCTCCAGCCTCCACCAGCTACTGTTCATCCAGCCTCCACCGGCTACTATTCATAGAGCCTCCACGGGGTCCTGTTCATCCATCCCAATAGGATGGGGTGCGGCGGCCTCCTCGGGGTCCTGTTCATCCAGCGGCAACAGCCTAGTACCATAGGGTCCTGTTCATCCAACCCCCACCAGAAACTGTTCATCCACAGCCAACCAACTGGCTCGACTCACCATGTGTCGACTCGTTCTACGTACCGCGCTCATGGTAGCAACGGCCACTGTTCATCAAGAGGCAACCAAACACCAGTTGGCTACGTCTCGCACGGGGGCTCGATCGGCTTCAGTAAGCTGCAGCAGTGATCGATCGCTCGGGTTCAGTTAGCAGCAGCAGCGAAGGAATCGCTCGGGTTCTGTCAGCAGTGAATGAATCACTCGGGTTTAGTTAAAAGGCAAGGGATCGATCACTCGGGTCTAGTATGTGTGATCGTTCGGGTTCAGTTAGAGCCCAACACCTTGCACACACGCGCGTACGTGTTCGAGAGAAATGCGCAAACCACAGTGCATCGCTCGGCCCCGACCACACACCATAACCGGGAACTCCCCAAAATTTTCCTCGCTGTCGCTTCTACCATGATTTTTTCCGTCATGGACGGCCCAAACAATGTCATGCAGGTGCGTCCCCGGCTCGCCCAGGATGAAAAGCCCATTTTCTATCATGATTTTTTGTCATAGAAGTAGGAGCCCACCACATCTATGATGATACGTGGTTTTGTCACAATTATCGTCATAGAAGTGTCATAAGCATGACAGAAAAAGTTTTTGTTTGGGCCAAAATGTCACGGATGTGTCTTTTTTTTGTAGTGAATTCCCCTACATCTGCTAGCCTATCATGGAAAGGTTTCCCATAACTTACTCAACTATGCCAAAGCCCATAATGGCTTGTGGTTGCACACAGAACGTATGATCCCTTTGAGCCTGGGTGGCATTCCATAGGGTGATCTCACGGGTCCTCCGGGATCCCCTTGGGCAAGCACTAGTTTCTCCAGGTGCCCAGGCAAGCCACTGGTTTCTCCAGGGTGCCCCAACCATTCCACCTAGAGTTGTGTTATTGTTGCCACCTTAAGGTTAACCCATAATTATTATTCTTCTCTCAAAACTTGCATGAATCACACATACCACCCCGTCCACAAAAGCATGGCTAAGCAAAACTAACTTAACAAGCATGATAATTCTCGGGGTGATCAAAGGTCATAGGTTCCTACATCATGAACTACATAGCAATGCCACAATTTCCCTACTCATGCAAATATTGGGTGGAACTAATGCATAGTAAAACATAGGTAATAAAAGTATGATCAAAGTGTGAACTTTCCTTGTACTGTTGATGAAGATTCTTCGCACTCATAATCATGATAGTTCTACTTGTCATACTTCGATTCAATCTATCGTAAGCAAGCAATTATAAGCACACATAAGCAATCACTCAAAGATCCAAAAGAACAAAGAAAATACTTCAGAAAACTTCAAAACCATCAAATAAAGCTTCTATACATAAACTAATTTTAATAGTAGAAAAATTATGTGTTTTTGGTCTTAACAGAAAGTACATGTCAAGAGCTTCGATTTGCAAAAAGAATCAACTAAATTGGAGTTATAGATCTCAAGTTATGGCCTAACAAAGTTTAAATTTGAATCTGAGCTAATTCAAATTTTAAATTGTGAAAAATATTTTTAGTTGAGTCCTCTGGATAGATGGGATTTTTATGAAACGATAGGAAAAAGAATCAACTAATTTGGATCTATAGAATTAAAGATATGCAAAAAAGAAAATTGGAATAGAATCTGAGAAAAAAAAATCTAAAAACCCTAGATTTCGGCCAACCGTGGTGGAGGTGCCACGTGGCAAGCTCTGAGCGGCTGTGGCTATCTGCTGTGGGCGGGTGGCCGATGGTTAGCGATTTTGAAGGCTCCAGTGGTTAATAGAAGAAAATCAACGCGGCCTGGTTTAAAAAAAACAAACCGGACAAAACCGTTCTAAAAAAACCTAACCGATCTAATAGGATCTAATCTATGCCGTAGGTAGACGATCGGATGGAAGGGAGGGCTCGGGAACTCACTGGCGGTGGTGGGCGTCGATGTCGCCGAAGAAGTTGACTACGGTGGCATCGGAGTTGATGGGGACGGTGCCTCTGCTGGTCTTCGGCGTTGATTGAGTAGATGGGGAGGTGCGACGCGGGGTGGCGCGTCCGATGGTGGAGGCGGCGTTGGTCGAGGGCGACGATGGCGGGCAGGGCAAGTCGGCGGTGCTCAGGTCAAGCTCGCGAACTCCGGCGAGATCTGGCGGAACGTCGGTAGGGTCTCGGGCGATCGAGTTTGAGGCAAAAAAGGCCGGGGTCGAGGGCTTATATAGGGGTCAACTTGGGAGAGGGGTTGCCCTCGGATAGATTTCCCGAGTGATTTCAAATCGCGGCCGACAACATCATGTTCATGGCAGACTCAAGTTTGGCGTGGGGAAGAAGAAGCTAATGAGGATGGCCCACGCGTCGGCGACAGTGGTGAGAGAGAAGGGGAACGTGAGGGGGGGCGTCGGATCTAAAGAGATCGGGCGGTCCAGATCGCCCGGTGCCAGTTCGCCATTTTTTAAGGCCGCGGGCTAAAATAGTTGGTGCCCAGCTGGCTGTTGCTACTAGGTCAGCCTGCTGCGGCACTACACTGTGCATGTGCGCGTGCGAGGAAAAGAGAAAAAAAGTGGCTGGGCGGCTGGGCCTTTGCCCGTAAGCGCGGGTGGGCTGAGCGGCTAGTGCTCGCCTGTGCTGAGTTTTTTAAATAAAACAAAGGAGGAAAATTACATAAAAAATTAATTTGCATAGACAAAGTATATATCAAAATTATTAGAATAAAACATAGAAAAATATGAACTATTTTTCAAAGGCAAATAAATTACTTTTTTAAACAAATAACTTCAAATTGGATTTGAAAGTGATTTTCAAATCTTTTGCAAATAGTTTTTGTTTTCTTCTTCCAAATTATTTTCAAATCCCCTCTGAATTTTGAAGGGACATGTTTCCTTCACTCAATTATTTTATATTTAGAGAATTTGAGGTATTTTGAAATTCCAATAGAAAAGGGAAAATTCCATTTAGTGCTTCAAATAAGTTTTGAAAGTCATACTCATTACTCCTCACTCTATTTCATAAATTTTGAAGAAGTCCTATTATCTTCTCTCATTGAAAATCCTTGTCTGGCGTAAAGCTTCTGAGTTGAATAATTTTCAAATGAAATTCAAATCTTTCAAAACCCCTTTTTATTCAAATGGAAGAAGTCCTGTTATCTTCACTCGAGGGTATGCTTTGAAATTTAAATTTTGAATTCCATGGAACCAAAAGCAAGAATGAAAGTTTGGGAAAGTCGTTTTATTCCCTCTCATTTAACTTTCAAAAGGTTTCAAATTTCACCCAACAAATCACACAAGCAATCAATATTACTTAATTAATATAACATTCAAAAATTTAGAATTTTGGGATGTTAGACCTTTGCTGCTTGAGGGGTTCACATCTCCATTCATCTACTTGCCAAGGTTGAACTTTTCCTGAAATATACTTGACGAGAACATTAGACCAAAAATATGTATCTTGACATGAATTACCAAAACCACCAAGGGAGAAAATGTGCTTTCACCATCTTCCTGGCCAAGCACAAGGCGGTTACAACATCATCACCGCTATCATCTTCATCATCATCACCACTGTCATCATCATCATCACCATTGTCATCGTCCTCATCATCCACATGCTTATCATTGTAAGTTCAGGAACCCTAGTAGATCATCTTGTGTGTTATTTGTATTATTCACTCATGTTTGTCACCACCTCCATCATGATGTTTGTTGTCCCCATGTGTGAGTAGACCCCTAGTTCTCGGGGATATGGATGAACCTTGTTATGTATAGGATTTAAATCGTTTTTTTGGATACAAGATCCTTTGTTGAATTCTCAGTTTAATAACTTTGTGAACGTTGTGAAGGGGCCCCACTCAGCATTATTGCCTTATGGCCACTAAGTATATCACTGTCGTTGTAAAGGGCTAGGACATGAAGGTAATTCAAGGTGACATTAAAAGCCTTTGGTCCTAACCTTTGCAATTGATGGGGGAATTACGGAGAACCCTTAGAGAGGCCACGTCGATGGGGTAATCCCTTAATTATCATAGTTGTAACCCTATGGGGGAGACTATGATAGTGGCGTGCATGGCACAAAGTCTACTTAGAGTAGAACGTGTTCTGTACCTGGCTCCACCCATCATAATCGTCAAGAGTGGATCAAGTATCCATGCCATACTATGCCCACATATAGGTTGCATTAGAAATATACCAATGGGGATTCCGGACTCCCCGCCTTACTCCTCTGCTATTCCATTAGTCACTCTAGCTACTGTTTTCTTATTATTTTTATGTTATTTACATTAAAGCTTGCTTTGCTACTCAATAATAAATTACTTCCACCCACACTTTGTTTGGATTCTACAAATACTGCACATACAAATCCATAATTCCCTACAAGTGGAAAAAGTCTGATTCATGTGCTCCATGTGGGATCGATACTCTTACTTCGAAAATGCTACAACTAAACCCTATGCACCTGCAGTCTATAAAGCTTTTTCTAGCGTCGTTGCCGGGGAGCTGAGCACTTTTGGGCTTTGTCTTAAGTTTTGAATTATTTTGTGTTCTAACAGTTTTTGTAGGCTACGAGCAACCATGGTCCTTCAAGAACAAATTTATCAGGTAGGGTGCAACTAGTAGCTAGACCAGTTCGAGGAGAGAACTTCATAACTATCGGTCCTAACCTATTCAGTTAAGTATTTGAGATAAACCCTCGGTTACTTAAGATGTTGAAAAAGAACACATTTCGAGGTGATGGATATGTAAGTCCTTATAAACATATTAAAATATTTAATTTTTATGTGGTACTTTCAGCTGTAGGATTTGACTAATGAAGAGAGAAAAGCTAAATAATTTCCTTCTAGGCTTGAAAAGGAAGCCGCTACAGCTGCTTGCAAGTACCTTGAGTGATTGGAAAATATTATCATGTGCATTCTATTCTTATTTATATCCTCAAATAAAAAATTATATAAGATAAGGAAGATTGGTAGCTTTGGACAACGTATAGGTGAAAAATTGGTAGAGGCCTACAGAAGGTATCAAGGTATACTATCTAAATGCCTTGAACATTGTTGTCCTGATTATTTGATTGTGAACTTCTTTTATAGTGGGCTTGACTCCCAAAGTAAACATGCATTAGATATTGCTTCCCAAGGTTCTTTCATGGGAACCGAGATTTCATAAGCCTGGAGTTTACTTGACAAGATTCAACACAATGCTGAGAGTTGGTATTCAAAAGAGAAGACAAAGATTGATCCTGGTTATGATAGTATTAAATCCTTCTTTAGAATGAAGGAGATGAAAAATCTTTGTCATGAGCTTAATATTGGAACTGACCCTTCTTTACACATCTTGGAAGATTTCTTTGAGTTTTTGCAGTTGCCAGATGAAGGGTTTGTAAAGCATACCAAAGAAGCTAAAGCAATTTGCATGGTACAAGCAATTATGAAGAAAGCCACCCAACCCACCGATCGGAGAGAAGCTTGTTTCAAACAAAATGCCAAAGTGAAGGGAGAATCACTTTAGCTAAGAATAAGAATAGTATCAAGGTAGAACAATACAGGACTCCACCACATGTTGATATTGTAAAAGAACTTGCTACACCCATATTAGTGGTTAATAAAGAAGTCTATTTAGACCGAGACACCGCCTCTTATCTAAAAGGGTGTACCAAAGTTAAAGATACATTTAAACAAAAAAAATCATGTTCCTTCGGCAACTAGTCTTACTTTGGATTGTGTTATCCTGGATCTCTAGTTAATATAATTCGCTACACTCTTTATGAAAAGATTGATGATGAGATTTCTCCACGCACCCTTGAGCCTACCGATGTGGCTATTAAGCTTGCAGAGAAGACTGATAGAGTACCTTGTGGCATCATCAGGGATGTTTACATTATAATAGGCTCACTCATTTATCCTATTGATATTTATGTGCTAATAATTTCAAAGCATAAAGATTGTCCTATTGTAGTGGGAACTTCTTTTCTGAATGTTGCGGGGGCATAAATCAAAAAGAAAACTATCACTATGAAGTGGGGTGAAGAGATGATTAAATTCCCATTTTCTTCTGTGATAAGTAAACCATATCAAAGAGAAGCTCAAGATGAAGAAGAACTTAAATTAAATTAATTAGCCATGACTCACCTTCAAACTCCAAATGACAAAGTTGAAAGGGTCCTGGTAAGGCTCGAGTCTCTATTTGAAGAAGAAGAAAAGGAGAAGATTGAAACGATAATGGATGCCACTCCAATAGTGAGGCATCGTATGAATAAAGTGTACGAGGTCCTCGAAAGAAAAGGAGATGAGGAAATACCTCCTCCTATCCTTAAACCAGTATCCAAAGGACTAAGGTAAGAGTTCATTGATAATAGTAAAAGAATCCCTATTATTGTTAATGTTGACCTTTCAGGAAAAGAAAAAGAGAAGCTATTGTGCTGGCCAGGCACCGAAAGGCATTGGGGTATTCAATGAAAGATGTGAAGGAAATAGACCCATCTATTTATTCCCATGCTATCCCTATCGAGGAAGGAGCCAAACCAGTAATTGAAAGTCAATGAAGATTGCATCATTCTTCTAAGAATATGGTAAGAAAAGAGGTGATGCGTCTTCTTGACGCTGGGGTAATTTACCCTATCTCTCATAGTAAGTGGGTGAGTCCAGTTCATCGTATTCCTAAGAAAGAAGGAGTCTCCTTAGTAACTAATGAAAATAATGACCTAGTCCCTACTAGGGCTATTATTGGATATGGAATGTGCATTGATTTGAGGAAACTAAATAAATGAACTAGGAAGTATCACTACCCACTATCATTCATAAATGAGATATTGCAAAGATTGGCTAACAACTCTTACTTTTGCTATCTTGATGGATACTCTGGATTTTCACAAATACCCATCCGACCTAAAGACCAAGAGAAAACTACCTACACTTTTCCTTACGGTACTTATGCATATCGTAGAATGCCCTTTGGCTTATGCAATGGGCCACCCTCTTTTCAGAAGTGCATTTCTAGCTTATTTCCTGATTATGTGGAGAAGATTATTGTAGTATTTACGGATAGTTTATCTGTCCAAGGCACTTCTTTTAAGGGATAATTAATTATGTGCCCTTAGTTGTGCCCCCCTCGGCAGGTTTACCCCTAGTTTCTGAAAACACTTATTCCTGCCCAAACCACTTTGTTCATCTTATGCTTTTGCCCTTTGACTGTTTGACCATCACTTTGAAAAAATCATAACAAATTCATACTAACTCAAAAAAAATGTGAATAAGATATCAAAATGTTCATAAAAACATCATGTATGTGTGCATGTCATTTGTATTCATGACAAATATGTTAGGAGGTCCCCATCTCAGTTTGAGCTCATATGATCTAAGCATGAACAATAAATTCCAAAAAAAATGAAAAATAACTCTAGAAATGCTAAATAAATTGGTGGCAAACATTGACCAATGTTTTGAGTTATTGCCAAGTTTCATAAGGGAATGACATCATGGAAGTCATGG
The DNA here is from genome assembly GCA_011799875.1 of Thinopyrum elongatum. Taxonomy (NCBI): domain Eukaryota; kingdom Viridiplantae; phylum Streptophyta; class Magnoliopsida; order Poales; family Poaceae; genus Thinopyrum; species Thinopyrum elongatum. Next base: position 154,922,296 of record CM022297.1, read on the forward strand.
CAAAAAAAAAACTGATGCTCCAAAACAAAAGCATTTTGGAGTGCTTATTTTATTTTTTGGCCACAACTTCCATGAATGTCAGTCCCTGATGAAACTTGGCAAGCACTCAAAACATTGGACAATGTTTTCCACCAAGAAATTTAAGAATTTTTTCAGTGTTTTTCATTTTTTTTAGATTTTACTGTTTGTGTTGAGATTATATGAGCTCAAACTAAGATGGGGACTTTCCAACACTTTTTGCTTGAATGCAAATCACATGCACATATAGGTGATGTTTTTCTTAACATTTTGATATCTTATTTGCATTTTTCTGAATTACTATAAATTTGTTATGATTTTTTCAAAATGATGGTCAAACGGCCAAAGGGTAAAAGCATAAGATAGCTAACGTGGTTTGGGCGGGAACGAGTGTTTTCAAAAACTAGGGGTAAATCTGTCGAGTGTGACCTGACTAGGGGCATAAAATCAATCATCCCTTCTTTTAATCATTGTCTCTATAATCTCGCAAAGGTTTTGCATAGGTGTGAAGACACAGACTTCGTGCTAAATTGGGAGAAAATTCACTTCATGGTCACCAAAGGTGTAGTGTTGGGACACAGAGTTTCAGGTAGGAGCGTCAAGATAGACCAAGAAAGAATAGAGGTAATAGAAAACTTACCTTGCCGTCAAGATGTCAAAGGTATGCAAACTTTCATGGGTCATGCTAGTTTCTATAGAAGATTCATTAAGGATTTCTCTAAATTTTCAAAACCTTTGACTGTCCTTTTGCAAAATGATGTACCGTATTCTTTTGACCAGAAATGAATCCAGGCTTATGAAAAACTAAGAGATGCTTTGATCGCGGCTCCGATCATCCAATCTCCGAGGTGGGATGAACCCTTTGAGATTATGTGTGATGCTAGCAACTATGCTATTGGTGTTGTCCTGAGATAGAGGGATGATAAAAACTTAATGTTGTCTTTTATGCTAACAGGAGTTTGGATGATGATCAAAAGCATTTGGCCACAACTGAGAAAGAATTACTTGCTATTGTTTTTGCTTGTGATAAATTTAGGCCTTATATCATTAGCTCAAAAGTAATAGTTCACATGGATAATTGTGCGTTACGTTATCTTCTTGCCAAGAAGGACGCTAAGCCTCGATTGATTCGATGGATATTACTACTTCAAGAGTTTGACTTGCAGATAGTAGATCACAAAGGTGAGGACAACCCAGTGGTAGACCTCCTCCCACGCATGGAAAGAATCCTTATGACCAAGACCTAATAAATGAATCCTTTCCAAGTGAGAGTTTGGCTATGATTAAAAAGATAGAACCTTGGTTTGCAGATCACACTAACTTTCTTTGTAGGAAAGTACATGCCACCGGATATGAATTATCATTAAAGGAAAAAGGTTTTCAGTGTGCTGAAATACTATTTCTGGGATGATTCTTTTCTTTATCGGCATGGGCCGGATGACATGATTAGGCATTGTGTCCCGGAGCATGAGATGAACACAATACTTCATAAGTGTCATAGCAGCTCATATGCAGGACACCACGCATGCGCCCGAACTGCTGCCAAGGTACTTCAATCAGCATTCTACTGGCCTACACTCTTCAGAGATGTGCACAGGTTTGTTAAAAGTTGTGATGCATGTCAACGCATAGGTAATATAGGTAGGAGACAAGAAATGCCTATGAACTACAGTCTAGTTGTGAACCTTTTGATGTTTGGGGCTTTGACTATTCGGGACCATTCCCTGTTTCAGATGGGCATACTCACATTCTTGTGGTTGTAGATTATGTTACCAAGTGGGTTGAAGCCATTCCTACTCATCACGCAGACGCAACTGCCTCATTGAAGATGATAAAGGACATCATCCTTCCTAGGTTTGGAGTCCCTAAAGTTCTTATTACTGGCGGTGGATCTCATTTTCTACAGGGAATTTTTGGGCGGATACTTCATAAGTATGGAGTAACTCATCGAATAGCTTCCCCCTATCATCCTTAAACAAGCGATCAAGTTGAACTCTCAAACCAAGAAATAAAGACAATATTACAGAAGACGGTGCAAAAGTCTAGAAAAGATTAGGAAGGAACTTACAAAAAAAACATGTGTGCAAGATTGGACAATATTACAGAAGACGATGCAAGAAACTTTGGGCTTACCACACCGCTTACAAAAACCCCATGGGTATGTGATACGTCTCAGTTGTATCTATAATTTTTGATTATTTCATGCCAATATTCTACAACTTTCACATACTTTTGGCAAAAATTTATATGATTTTCTTGGACTAACATATTGATCCAGTGCCCAGTGCCTGTTCCTGTTTGTTGCATGTTTTTTGTTTTGCAAAAAATCCACATCAAACAAAGTCCAAACATGATAGAACTTTACAGAGTTTGTTTTGGGATATACGTGATTTTTGGGAAAAAAAGAATCAACGTAAGGGGTGGCCCACAGGCCCCACAAGTTCATAGGGCACACCCCCAACCCCAGGGTGCGCCCCTGCACTTGTGGACACCTCGGAAGTCATTTGGGGGTGTCCTTCCGCCTCAAGGAAGCTAATATCCAGATAAAAATCCCCTCAAAATTTCAGCACAATCAGAGTTACATATCTTCGAGAATATAAGAAACGGTTTTCGATTAGAAAATAGGAACACGAAACAAAATAGAACAGAGAGAGAGATCCAATCTCGGAGGGGCTCCTGCCCTCTGGGAGGTATGGTGGCCAAGGACCAGAGGGGAAATCCTCCTCCCATCTAGGGGGGGCAATCAAGGAGGGGGCTCTCTCCCCCTCTCTCTCGGTGGCGGCGAAGTGCCGCCGGGGGAACCATCGTGACAGCGATCTACAACAACAACTTTGGCACCATCAACACCAAGTCTCTCCCCCTCTATGCAACAGTGTAACACCTCTTGTCCCCACTATAATCTCTACTTAAACATGGTGCTTAATGCTATATATTATTATCCACTGATGTGTGGCAATCCTATGATGTTTGAGTAGATTTCTTTTGTCCTGCGGGTTAATTGTTGTATGGTGTGATTGATATAAGTTGTATGTTAAATTGGTGCTGTCCAATGGTGCCCTTCGTGCCACGTAAGCATGTGGGAATACTGTTGTAGGGTTTTGCAATGCATTCATGATATGCTTACAGTGGGTAGAGGGAGTGACAAACGCTTATACCCGAGTAAGGGGGTTGTTGCGTATGGGAGTAAAGGGGGTTGTTGCGTATGCTGGCACACACAGTACATCAATGAATATATCAAAGTGCAATCACACATGCTTTATTACATCGACTCTCATATAGAGTCTTTATTACAATAGAATAAATTCGGCCAAAGGCCAACTCATGAGATAAACTACTGCGGAAGACATAGACAACAACGAGGCCATCTGACTCCATAGGGCAATCACTGAGCGTAAAGCATAGCCTCACTCCTGGTCGGAATAAACCTCTGAACATAAGACGTTGCATCCGTGTAGGTCAGCATTTTGAATATGCCAGCAAGTCACAGAGAGGAAAACAATAATAAGATGCTATCACTATATGCAGTTTTGGCTGTGGGGCTCTAAGTTTAAGTTTTTGTGAAAAGCAAATTTTTCCCTAACAAAAGGACTTGCTTGTAAATTACTACAAAATATTTGTTGTTAATGAGATGGTTCCGCCAACCAATTCTCATATCCCAAATTATTAATAAACCCACTCATTATAATTAATTATGTTGAGGCTGGCTGATAGTATCATCTCCGATGCTCATATTGTCCATAACCGAGGACACGGCTAATCGATTAGATTGTTACTCTGCAGAGTCTTGTACACTTCACCCGCAAGATTCGATCCCTCCTGTTATGTCCTCGCACTACCTAGTGTTTGAGAACGGGACGATCGAAACATGGTCTTCCAAAGCGGTCCCTCGGCCGAAAGTCAACGCTCATCCAATCCTACCGTTCGTCTACATCTGCTAGCAATATGACCAACCAGAGTCTTGACAAAGGTTAACCAAGTTAGAGCCCATAATGGCTTGCGGTTGCACATGTAAGCTTTCGGCCTTGAAGTATCCATCCATCTCTTTGAGTCTGGGTGGCATTCCGTCGGGATGATCACAGGTAGATACCAGGATTCCCGGGCATAACCATGATAGATATCAGGCTACCAAATGCTTTCCATTCCACCCAGAGGTATATTGAGTCCTTGAAGTCTTGAATCATCATGCAGGTCTTGAATTATTTAACCTCACAACACTTCTGAAACTCACAACCAAACCCCGTCTACTAAAGCGTAGCAAATATGAAGTAATGTCCCTTCCCGGGCAATGGTAATAGGGTGTTGGGTTTCTCCTACCTCATGATACTACCTCAAGTTCAATGCCCAATGTCCTACTATTCATGGTAGAAAGAAACTACTAATGAAATAAAACATGGGTAATGGAAATACATAATGAAAGTGAACTTGCCTTGTTGATGATGCTGAAACTCTAATGCTTCATAGAAACAAGCCTCGCACTCCAGATAGTCTAACAAATCAATCAATAACATACAATAAGAATTCATCAAACAAAAATACTACAACATAACAGCAAGTAAGAGTAATTATAACACAATCATCAAATAACACAAAAGAAAACCAAAAAAAAAAAACCAAGGAAAACAATAAACTCAAAGCAAAGTTTTTACTACAAGTGAAACAAGATATACAATAGTTTTATACTACTAAAATTTTCTTTAACAAAACAAAAATAAGTGTTTTACTAAATAACAGAAAGAAAATCACAAATAAACTTTTATGCAAAAAGAAATACTTTAAAACCTTTTATGAAACTCCTAATATGCTTGAAAAACTTTTTGGGTCCTAGTCAAACAAAAGATAACTAGTTATTAAAATATTTTTTTGCTATAAATAAAATTTGCTACTCTTAATCTACAGAACTAATCTGAACATATCAAAAAGAACAAAAGAAAATAATTTTAAAACAATTTAAAGTAAAAGAAATAGCAACAACGGCATAAAAAGGCAAAACAGTACTGTTTTCATGATAAACTAATTTTAATTAATTCTAAAACACCACAAACTAAACATACTGATAGCTAAGGTCACAAGAAAACAGTAGCAAAAAGAATCACCTAAAAACATTAATCCTAGCTCTAGATATTGCAAAAACAGTGGTTTGAACAAAATTCATCTAAATCAATTTTCAAAACTTCAAACATGGACAAAAATTATATCTGCAGAAACTTTAGGAAATTACCAAACTAGAGCAAAAAAGAATCACTAGAAAATATTAAAACTCCTAGGAGAAATAGATTTTACAAGATTGAAACTTAAAAAAAAGCAGCAACGAAAAAACAACAACTAAAAAAACAGACGGCGCTACTGGGCCTAGGAGGTGGGCGATCGGCAGCTATTTAACGCTCGGGCGAATCTTAACCTAAAACATAGACGGGCTAATAACAGAAAACCTACCGGTTCGATCTAACCAAATAAAACCGTAACTAAACCAGGAAATAAACCGATCTAAACAAACCTACCCCTTCGCGTGATCTAATCCAGGCCGTTGGTTGGTGATCTAACGATGGAGGGAGGACGGCGGTGGTCGGTGTCGAGCGGGGCGGGGTCTCCGGTGTCGGTGAAGGTGTCGGGGGGTGCGTCTCGGCGAGGGCGACTCGGGGGTGGCCTTGGTGGAGCTCGGGAGCAGCTATGGTGAGCGGGACGTCGACGGCGCGGCTCGGGTGCCCGCGGCTCCGTTGGCGATGTTTGGGATGGTGGGGTCAGTGGTTCCTGGGCAGCGAGACAATGTCAAAGGAGTGCGCCTGGTCGAGGGCGATGTGTGGATGGAAGGAGGGGTCGAGGTGGTGCTCACCGGCGTCGGAAATGGCGGCGGACAGCGGCGGCTGTGACGAGATCCGAACGGATATGGCTCGGGCTCCGGTGGGTTTTGCGAGGGTTTTAGGGGGGTCGAGGGAGGAGAGCGAGGGGAATTTATACGGCATCAACTTGTGGCAAGGGGCGGCTACGGATTGCGATCCCTGGAAGATCAGAGCGCGGCGGCGCTCTGGGCGTGCTCCGGTGTGGCGTGGCATGCGCGAGGGGAAAGGGATGAGGGCGGGCCCCGCGGTCAGTGAGAGAAAGAAGAGAGGGGGCGTGCGGGCGACCGAGGGGAACGGGGTCGGCGTGCGGGCGCGACGCTGGGCTGGCTCGCTCGGCTCGCTGGTGGGCCGCGGCTCGGGCGGCTGGGCCTGCTGGCCTGGCGCCTGGTGTGCTGGTTTTTTTAGACAAAGAAGAAATAAATATATAGAGAAATAAAATATAGTTTTATATAGGACATATATATATATATCAAAAAGATCAGAAAAATAAATCCTAAATAGTGAACTATTTTTCAGAGGCAAAACTCAAGCTAAAAAACATTTTTTTGAAAATTCCAAATAAACTCCAATTTGAATTCAAAAACTTTTGGCTTTATTTTCTTCTAACTTTTTGGAGTGTCATGTTACCTCCTCTCATACATTTTGAACAAAGTATTTCTTAGGGATTTGTGAAATAAATTTCAAATGCCAATTTGAATCCAAATTCAAATAAAACTCAAATGCCTCTAAAATTTCCAAAAGCCACTCATTTCAAACAAAATGCATAGATGCTTAGCTAATAACTGTAAAACATTCCAAATTGAAAATTTGGGATGTTACAAACCTACCCACCTTAAGATGAATCCCGCCCTCGAGATTCGGGTTGGCTAGCAAATAGGTGCGGGTGGTCTCGACGGAGATCTTCTCGCTCCCAGGTGGCTTCCTCCTCGGAGTGGTGGATCCACAGAACCTTGCAGAACTTGATTATCTTGCTGCGGGTAACTCTGTTCACAGTCTCGAGACTTCTGACGGGTTTCTCCTCATAAGTCAGATCACTGTCAAGCTGTATGGCCTCTAGGGGCACTGTGTCTCTCAAAGGAATATTGGCTGCCTCTGCATGGCATTTCTTCAGCTGGGAAACATGAAAGAAATCATGAACTCCTGACAATCCTTTCGGCAATTGTAGCTTGTATGCAACTTCTCCCGTACGTTCAACAATTTTGTATGGGCCTATGAACCTGGGTGCTAACTTTCCTTTAACACCAAACCTCTTGATTCCTCGAAGTGGAGACACACAGAGATATGCTCGATCTCCAACTTCGTATGTTACCTCCTTGCGTTTACTGCTGGCATAACTCTTCTGTCTCAACTGAGCTATCTTGAGTCTGTCATGAATCAGCTTCACCTTCACTTTGGAGTCTGTGATAAAATCGGGACCAAAAAGTTTTCGATCTCCAACACCATCCCAAAACAATGGTGTTCTGCACCTCCTTCCGTATAGAGCCTCAAAAGGAGCCATCTTCAGACTGGTCTGATAGCTGTTGTTGTATGAGAACTCTGCATAGGGTAAATTATCATCCCAGCTAGATCCATAGTCTAGCGCACAGGCTCTCAACATGTCCTCCAGAATCTGGTTGACTGTCTCGGTCTGCCCATCTGTCTGTGGATGAAAAGCTGTACTGAACTCCAGCGTCATACCCAAAGTTTCATGCAACTGATTCCAAAACTTTGAGGTAAATTGTGTTCCTCTATCTGACACGATACTCCTCGGAACTCCATGCAGACATATGATCCTGGTCATGTGTATCTTGGCTAACTTAGCACTGGTATATTTGGTCTTTACGGGAATCAAATGAGCTACCTTGGTCAAGCGATCAACCACTACCCAGATAGAATCATAACCTGAACGGGTCCCGGGTAATTCTGTGTGATAAAATCTATTCCAAGTTTTTCCCATTTCCATTCGGGTGTCGGCAGAGGTTGAAGTAATCCTGATGGCTTATGATGTTCCGCCTTTACTCGCTGACAAACATCGCATATTGCTACGTACTCGGCAATATCCTTCTTCATACCTATCCACCAGAAACTTTCCTTCAAATCCATATACATCTTGGTGTTGCCTGGATGAATCGAGTACGGCGAGTCATGGGCCACCTGAAGAATTAACTTCCTGACCTCTGGGTCATTGGGCACATAGATACGATCCTCGAATCATAAAGTTCCGTGCTCATCCTCACAAAAACCTTTAGCCTTTCCGTTACTCATCCTTGACTTTATCTCTGCAATTTCCTTGTCCGTCTTCTGAGCTTCATGAATTCTTTTGGTCAAAGCAAACTAAATATCCAATGTGGCGACAAATCCTCTGGGAACTATCTCCATTCGGAGATCTCTGAGGTCATTGGCTAACTCCTGAGGTAATCCTCCAGCTATGAGAGTGTTCACATAGTAGTTACAGCTCAAGGCATCTGCTACAACATTAACCTTCCCTGGGTGATAATGCAATCTCATGTGATAGTCCTTGATCAACTCTAGCCATCTCCTCTGCCTAAGGTTCAATTCCTTCTGCGTGAAAATGTACTTCAAGCTCTTATGATCCGTGTAAACATCACAACTATTTCCGACAAGGAAATGTCTCCAGGTCTTGAGTGCGTGCACTACGGCTGCTAACTCCAAATCGTGTGTGGCATAATTCATCTCGTGAGGTTGTAGCTGTCTGGAGGTATAAGCTACAACTTTTCCTTCTTGCATGAGCACTCCTCCGAGTCCTTGACGAGAAGCGTCACAATAAACCTGGTAATCCTTGTGTATGTCCGACAAAATTAGCACTGGGGCTGTAACCAATCGTTTCTTCAGTTCCTGAAAACTAGCTTCACAGTCCTCGGTCCAAATGTACTTGGTTTCCTTCTTCAACAGCTCAGTCATGGACTTAGCAATCTTGGAGAAATTCTCAATAAACCTCTGATAATATCCTGCACGTCCGAGAAAACTACGGATCTCCTTGACCGAGGTGGGTGACTGATTCAACCTTTGTGGGGTCGACTGCTATTCCCTCTCCCAAAATAACATGTCCGAGGAATCCAACTTCCTTCAACCAAAATTCACATTTGCTGAACTTGGCATATAACTGATGTTCACGGAGTTTCTCCAGAACTAGACGCAAATGTTCCTTGTGCTCTTCCTCGCTCTTGGAGCAAACCAATATGTCATCGATGAACACCACGACAAACTTGTCCAGATATTCCATAAATAACTTGTTCATCATGCTCATAAAGTATGCAGGGGCATTAGTCAATCCAAATGACATGACGGTATACTCATAAAGGCCATACCTTGTGGTGAAGGCTGTTTTGGGTATATCCTGTTAACGAATCTTCAGCTGATGATACCCTGATCTATCGGCGTTCTGGGAACCAGGGTACCCAGACTTGCCTGCCTGTGGCCCACGGCGTGGCTCCACCAAAGGCTTGGTACGGCCCACCTACAAGACTGCCAAGACAAGACCCTCGTGAAGGCCCCCGGGCCTCGTGAGGCGGACGACACCAAGACCTCTGGAGGGGGCGGCCTCCCCAGGCTGCCTCCCAAGGAGCGGAGATTTCTATGCAGGTACTAGCCTCATGAGGCTGCCATGACGACCAAGGCCAGGCGGGCGCCAGCAGGCGCAGAGGAGGCAGGTTCCTCTTTGGTGCTAAGGAGGCAAGGATAGGCATGGGTTACCGAGGAATCTACCAAAGGTTTCCATTCCGGTGCTACAAGACCAAGACCACGCTCGGCAGGACGGATGTCATCACTGAGCCCACCGCTGCGTCATGGCCAGAAGCTTTGCAGGCAAAGACCACCTTTCGTCTGGATAAAATGTACTACTTGTCCCCTTTCAAATGGGCCACTGTGGGATCCCTTCCCGCCTACATTTTGGGGGAAGAGGACCAAGGCCACTATAAATATAGGTTAGCCACCACTGTAGAGAGGGATCGGATCCGTTCCACCCTCACCAACATAGCCCTTGCGAGGCTGTTCACCCACTGTACTAGTTCATCCTCAACCCCTCATGAGGCCAATCCACCACAAAGCAGGAGTAGGGTTTTACACCGCAAGGTGGCCCGAACCTGGGTAAACTGCCGTGTTCATCTTCTTCCTTGCCCACGCGAGTCCGGCTAGGCTAGGCTATGGGGCAACGATCTTGAAGCTTGAGAGGTTGAGATCTTTGCACACGCCCCAAAGTTCGAACCTTCTTGGGTCTGCGGAGCCCTGAATCCGACATTTGGTGCGCTAGGTAGGGGTGTGTCGAAGTCCTTCTTCCATCGTTCGCTTCGCCTCCGTTCCGTTGCTCCCATGGCCGACGCTCATCGCGTTGGGGCCGAGCGCTGGGCCGCTCGTGTCGCCCAGACGGCACCCGCGGGCAACGACGCTCCTCGCCGCTTTGCCTCCCCCGTGACTAACGCCGCCACCGACCATGCTGCTCACGAGTAGCAGGAGTCGTCGCTGCCGCCTTCCGTACGGCGTGATGGCCGCACCACCACTCCGTCGCCTAAACCTGCCATGGCGTCATCCTCCCATGCTCGCCGAGGGCCGGTGAACGCGCAGGCTACGCTGCTCATGGTGCACGAGCTCCTGCGTTACCGCCCCGCCAATGACCTCTACGACGACTGTCTTGGCTGCATTGCTGAGCTCATCAACACTGCCGGTGAGGCCCCTGCGCCATCCTGCTCGCTGCCTCCCCCGCCATCCCAGGCGGGCGACGTAGCTCACGGTGTGCCTCCTCCTCCTCCTCGGCGCGACGTGGACTCGGAGCCCAGGCATGATGTGCCCCCGCGCGACCCATGGCGCGAGGCACCGGCAAGGGATGAAGCAAGCTGCCAGGTGGTGCAGCGGCCTCAGGCCGATGCGCGCGCGCTCCCAGCGCCTTAGCGCCAGCACCAAGACCACGCGCCGCCAGAGCCTGTGGCGCGTGGGCGACAAGACCGAGCTCCCCCCGTGCGCGCTGCGCTTGTGAGCGCGGCGGGCTGCCGTGCTTTCACCCTAGAGCTGCGCCGTGTCATCTGGCCCAGCAAGTTCAAGCCGGATCTGCCTCCGCGCTACGATGGCACCCCCGACCCCGCGGAATTCCTCCAGCTCTACGCACTGAGCATCGAAGCGGCAAGCGGCGACGATAAGGTTATGGCCAACTGGTTCTCCATGGCCCCCAAGGACGGTGCGTGCTCCTGGCTCCTCAACCTCCTGGAGGGGTCAATCTCCTCCTGGGACGAGCTTCGTGAGCGCTTCATTGCCAACTTCCAGGGCACCCGTGCCCGCGCCCCCATAGTGGGCGACCTGCGGCCCGTGAAATAGCAACCGGGTAAAACTTTGCACAAATACATCCAGCGCTTTACGAGCATTGGCCTCAACATCCCGAAGGTGTTGGACGCGGCCATCATCTCGGCGTTCACTGATGGCGTTCGGGATGTCAAGATGAAGGAGGAGCTCACCATCCACGAGGACCTATGTTCGGCCTTGGAGATGTTCAACCTGGCGACCAAGTGCGCAAGGGCCGAGGAAGGCCACCTCTCCCTCCTTGAGATTCCAGAGGCCGACCCTGAAGACAAGAAGGCCAAGGCCACGGAGGCAAAGCGCAAGGGCCCCGCTGTGCTCGCAGCCGAGCCTGAGATGAAACGTTGCCGCGACCACGATGAGCCCCCAAGGGGCAACCGCTCGTTCTGCATCTTCCACAACGTCCACAGCCACAACACCAACGACTGCCAGGAGCTCAGGACTCTCCATGACGGGTGCCTCGGTCGTCGCCCCGAGCGCGGTGATCTCGGCTACGACTGTGGAGGAGGCCGTGGCGAAGGCCGCTGGGACAACCATGACCCTCGTCAGGACTTGCGCGATCAGCCTCGCGAGGACCGCTGGCAGGGTCAGCCGCGTGATGGCCCTTGGCGAGACTAGCCTTGTGAGGACCGTCCTGTGGGCAATGATGGCCTCCCTCCGCTGCCGCCGCCACCAAGGAAAAATGATGACGATCGGTAGGAAGATGGGGCTGGGGGCTTCCAGGAGCCTCGAGCGATCGCCTGCATCCTGGGTGGTGCTCAGGCCCCCGCCTCACATCGCATCTTCAAGCAGTTCTCTAGTGAGGTGAACGCGGCCCTCCCGAAGCTTGAGGCGATGTGTCCCCTTAGGTGGTCGCAGCACGCCATCACCTTCGATTCCAAGGACCAACTTAAGTGCTCCGCCATCGCTGGCGCGCTCCCTATGCTCTGCGCGCCCACCATCAGCAATGTCCTCGTCACCAAGACCCTCATCGATGGTGGCGCGGGGCTCAACGTTCTCTCCGTCGAGACATTTGAGACGCTCCAAGTGCCCTATGACCAGCTCCTGCCCACAAAGCCTTTCTCAGGAGTGACTGATGGCTCCGCCGTTCCCCTGGGGCAGGTGCACCTCCTAGTCACCTTTGGCAAGCACGACAACTACCACACCGAGCTCATCGACTTTGACGTCGCCCACATTGGCCTCCCGTACAATACCATCCTTGGGTATCCGGCCCATGCCAAGTTCATGGCAGCAACTCACCATGGTTACAACGTCCTCAAGATGCCGGGGTGCGGCAGTATCATCACGTCCGCCTGCGACGAAAAGGATGTGGTGTGTTCCCTCGAGCGTGCCTACCAGGCTACGGCGGTCGAGAACTCTGACGATGAGGGTGCCATCCTGCCTCCTGAGGCCATCCCCAAGAAGAAGAAGCAGCTCCTCCCCAAGGGCCATCAGGAGGCTGGGGCGCCTGCCAATGGTGCCTTAGGCCCCGCGCCAACTGCTGGGGCGCCTTTCCCTCTCACATAGGAAGGCGCGCCCGGCGCCCCCCTCAGGACGAGCTCGGGGGCTCTCGTCTGGAGGGCCTCAGACCTGACCAGTGCAATGAGGGAGGTGTTCGGGCACCACTTGGAGGCGTGCTTCGATGCGCGCCCCCGCGAGCAAGGCGCACGACGAGAGGCGCCAGGTGCGCGAGAGTTCATCGTTAAGGCAATCGAGGAGCTTCAGGAGGCAAGGGCCATGCGCGGCGAGCATCGCCCTGCACGGCGTCCCAGTGCAGCTGCAGCCCCCGATGTGGGCAGCGAACTACGCGTTTGCGTCAACATACCAGGCCTCAACAGAGCTGCTTCGCAGGACCTCTTATGCCCATCTCGCATCGTCCGGAGTGGGGGCTACCCCTGCAGCTACGTTCGCATGCCGTTTGGCCCGCTGAACGTGGCCACCTCGTACCAGCGCTTCGTGCAGGGTGCTATGGCGGCTCATGAGGCCAGACGCCAGGTGGTCCTGTCGGAGGAAGTGCTAGACCCTCGCGAGCCGGGCGGGCCTCCAGAGCCGCCCCACTCGTGAGGAGCAATTTCTGCAGCAAGTGTCTTCAACTACCTCGACTCTCCTACAACAATGGTGCCAGGTGACTTTTTGGTTTGTTCAACTGAGGGCGCCCCTCGGGCTGCATCATCCTCAAGCTATTAGGGCCTGTCCCTGCAGCCTGTATCATTTTGCGTATGTATCAGAACTGGCCTTGCCTTTATCAATTTCCGAAGTATTTCAACGGCATGTCCGGTGCTTCGTCACTATGACGTCGCTGCGCCCTCGCAAACCCGCCCACGACCGCCTCATGATTAAGGACTGGCACGGTGTCTGTGCTCGGGTCCATCCCTGCAGCGTTGTCAAATCCAAGCGACCGAGCTCTATCCCGCAGGCCAGCTCCCGTGCGCGTCACCTTCCGAGGTCCTTGGTGCCTTGTTCTTGCATGAGCTAATCGCTTGTGGGCGAGTAAGGGCGCGCAGCCCGGTTCGCACAACCGCAATTCGGCACTTCGCCGAAGCGGGAGCCGTGCGCCTGGTGTTTTTCCGTGGGATCATTGCATGAGAAGACTTGGCACGGCGTCTGTGCTCGAGTCCGTCCCTGCAGCGTCTAAAACTAATGGCTGAGCTCTGTCTGGTGGGCCGGCCCCGTTCACGTCACCTCCTGGGGTCATTGGTGTCCGGCCTTCTCATGCGATAACCTCCGGAGGGGCATTCGGCACAAGACCCCCCCATCGCCCCACAGATGTCATAAGTGCGCCCCGCGCCACAAAAATCAGGCGCAACCCGCCTTCAGGTAGGGCCTCGTGAGTTCCGCGCTGGCTCACGAGTGCCCAGATACACCTCCTCCAGTTCTGCCGTGCTAGCCACGCATACGAACGGGGCTGTACACGCCTCGGAGTCTCCCCCGGAGGGAACTCCCACCCACGCACCAGTGGAAGCCCCATACTCCGCGCTGGTGGATGACACGGTTGAGGAGCGACTATGCCCACGCACCAGTGGAAGCCGCATGCTCCGCGCTGGCGGACGACACGGTCGAGGAGCGGCTATGCCCACGCTAAAGTGGAAGCACCATGCTCTGCGCTGGTGGATAAACAACTGAGGGTGCCCTCATGGCTGCACCAACCTTAGACCAGCCTCTCGGCTCTTCGCCCGGCAACACCCCATAGCTTTCCCCTCGGGAGGTACGCGCAAGGGGGCTGGACACGGGGGCTGTGCCTAGGCCAGGCCTGGCACACGCCACCCTACCAGGTCTGGGTACCTGGTCTTCTCACGCCCCTCCCAGGCGAAAGCTGGCAGGGAAAGGTATGGGGGCTCCATAGTAACCTCGCCGTTGCCTACGCTTCCCTCATGAGGGCTGCTCACACGTCAAGGGGGACCTCCTGAGCATCGCGACTCAGGGGCCTCACTAGTCACGTAGCCCCTCACCCCTTGGTGTTGTCCTGGCGATCCGGACGCCCCAACGGCGGTCGAGGTATGCACGGGGCTGGGCCCTGCCGACGCAGAGCACAAAAGCAAACAAGAAGGAAACTAGGAACGAAAAGGAAATCGCAGAGCCCTAACAGTTATTACAAGCACAAGTGTTCTGCAAATTCAAACAAAAGTCTTTACACCTCCACGAGGCATGGTAAATGTTATAGGTTGAAACTAGGAAGAAGTGCCACCGCCGCCTTGGCCATCACCGCCGCTTGTTCTGGTTGTCGGGAGCCCGTCGTCAACGTCGCTGCTGCCATCCTTGCCGCCGCCAGTCTCCATCGCCAGAGCCCCGGGATTGGGGATGCAGAGGAACTTCTTTAGCAGGGCGTCTACATGATCCTTCACGGCCTCCGCAGCAGAGGCGCGGGACTCAGGAGCCACCGAGTGGATCAGCGCGTCGAGGTTGAAGCTTGGGTCCTGGAGGTAGAGATGGCTGAAGACACGCATCGCAGCCGCGGTGAAGAGCGAGCGGCACTCCTCCTCCAAGAAGGAGTCCACTTCAGTGGCGTCACCCTTAAGCACTTTAGCAAGATTGGGGAAGAGCCCTGCAAGGCCATCTTCATGGCCCGCCAGTGGCTCTTTGTACCATCCCCCGTGGATGGAGCGCAGTGCCTCGCGAAATCCGAGCTCAAGAGAGAGGAAGGCCTGACGTCCTACGGCTGCTTTCTTCTCAGCAGCGGCAAGGGCCTTCTCCCTGACCTCCAGTTGGGCTGCTGACTCTGAGACGTGCTGGGCGTGGGACGCTTGAGCATCAGCCACCTCCTTCTTCAGTGCGGCTAGGTGGCCGCGCTCCGCGGCTTGGTCGGCGGCCACCTGTTTCAGCTTGGCGTCGCGGTCGGCGGACTCTGCTTTGCGGGCCTTCAGGTCCTCTTCCTGTTGCTAAAGCCGCTGGGCATGCGCGGCTTGCTCCTCCTGGAGGTCCTTCAGCTTGGCCTCCGCCTCGGCACGGCGCTCCTCGGCGGACACGGCGTTGGCCAATGCTGCGTCGCGAGCCTCCTGGGCTTCGGCGGCCCCCCGCCTGCTTTCTGCGATGGCGGCCTCGGCCCGACCCCAGGCCGTCTTGGCGGATGCGGCGGCCTAGAGCGACCCTGAGATAAGCCCCAGGCGCTCCCTCATGAAGCACTTGTCCGCATCTTGGAGGTCAGCTCGGAGCTGACCCAGCGCGGCATAGGCTTAGTCTAGGGCGCCTGACCTAATCAGAGAGCCACAATCCGCCAGCGCAAGGGCTTGGGGAGGAGGCGGCACCGGTGCGTCGGCTGGCGCCATCACCAGGGAAGCAGTGGCAAGGGCGGCTTGGGGCACCGGAGGCTCTGAGCCCCTCTCAGGCACGGCAAGGGCGGATGGCTCCGCGGCTTGCTGGCACGCGAGAGCCGGCTCCTCGTGAGGCCGCATCACCGTGTCCTTGGGGGCCTGCTCCATCGCGAGGGGACGCGAGACGGCCTCTTCCGCCTGTGCCGGAGTTGCTACGGCTGCGGCGAGAGGTGGCGCGTCTGGAGTCCCAGCTCCTTCCTTCCTCTTCTTCACTGTGATGCCCATCCTGGTCATCAGGAGTGGAGTGCTATGGGCACGATGCTAATGAGCGCCAAACAAAAAGCAAGGTAAGGTACTTACTCATCAGGGTCGATGTACGCCCTCTTCCTGGCCGGGGCTGGGCAGCTCTGCTCTTCCTGGGTGCGACCTTTGTTGCGCTTGGGGGGTTGGCGGGATGTTCTTCAGCCGGCCCTGGTGCGGCGCCGCCTGGCAAGGCGGAGGCGTCGCCCTGGGGGGACGCGACCTGCAGGATCGCATCCGCTCTGGCCGCCGGAGGGTTGCCCCTCGGGAGGGGTGCTGCCCCGCTCTTCTTCGGGACCACCTGGCCTGACATTCGCAGGGCCCGAGGAGTGGCTCCATACCTCATGACGACCCCGGTGGAGCATGGGGATTCCACGGCCGGGGGCTCATCAGCGTCGTCGTCTGCAAGGCCACGAAGGAGCTCGCTCTGAGATGGGGGAGAGATCTCTGCCATGTCGCCCTCGGTCGCCTTCGAGTCCTCCTCACCCTCTTCACCGACACTGGTGCTGGAGGACACCGGCACTGGTGAGTTGGGGCGCTCAGGCGACGCGAGCCCCAGCTCGTTGAAGGCAGGCATGGCGGCGACCAACTCCTCCCTGTCGGTGCGGCGGTACAGTGGAGCATAGGCTTCCAGAAGGTCACCTGGCTCGCCCTCGAGCAGGGTGTTCATGGCCTTGTCTAGCTCCTCGCCCGTCAAGCTCCCCGAGCGCAGCCTGATGTCGTCCGCCGCACCCTGGAACTCCCACATGGGTCGCATGTGTGATTGGAATGGAGCAAGACACTGCCTCAGGAACTCCTTCATGAGCATGCCCCCCGTCAGTGCCCTGGCATCCATGTCTGAGGTCATCTTCCTCAGGACAGGCGCTGCCCGGGGGTCGGAGAACTTCTCATGGCTCCACCTCTCAAGCCGCTCGGGCAGCGCAGTCGGCAGCTCCAGCCGCTCGTTGAGGCCCTTGGCGTCCATGAAGACCCAGCGGCGCCGGAAGCTTTCCACCTTCTTCCCGGCCCTCATGAGCATGTTGTTCTTGTGGACCGCAACGAAGGACACGTAGTCGGAGCGCTGGGTTAGATCATGCAGCCGCAGGGAGAAGAAGTGTCAGAGAAGGGCACGGAGGGCCTCACGCCCATGAATGCCTCATGGTAGAAGGCAAAGACGGACAGGAGGAGGATGAAGTTGGGCTGAAAATGCAGGGCATGGATCTGGTAGTGGTTTAGGATGGCGGTGAAGAGCTCGGAGAGAGGGGGACGAGCCCTGCTAAGACGATGTGGAGGAAGAAGGGGTAAACCATCTGAGCCAAAGTCCGTTGCTCGGCGGAGCCGGCCAAGACCATGGTCTCCTTCCACTCGTTCTTGTCGCTCGCTGTGAATGGGAGCATGAGGTCAAGGTGCCCCTCCTCGGTGATGGAGGACCATTGAGTGCTGGTGCAGGAGAAGGAGGAGAACTGGCAGCTTGCGCCGTGGGCTTCGACTTCCTGGGGGGCATCTGCGAGGTCGCCGGCGCCGGAGTTGGAGAAGGAAAACGTGAAGGCGAGCTCGATTGGATCTAGAACGGTCCTTGGAGGAGGAAAGGGGATCTAAAGCAAGGTGAGGAGGAGTAATGATGGCCTGGCGGTGTGAGCCAGCCTTTTGTCAGTCCGGACAGTTGCCAAGGTGACATGGGGAATCGGAGGCGTCCGCGTCCTGTCAAGCGCCACATGACAACTTGGCCCGCAGGTGATTGGGGCCTACGGCGCTTCACCCTTGCCCCTTGGCTTCGCCTCGAAGCCAGCCCAAGCGTGCCTTGTGCCCAGGGGCTACTGTCGGCATTCTGGGAACCAGGGTACCCAGACTTGCCTGCCTGCGGCCCACGGCGTGGCTCCACCAACGGCCTGGTACGGCCCACCTACAAGACCGCCAAGACAAGACCCTCGCGAAGGCCCCCTGGCCTCGGGAGGTGGACGACGCCAAGGCCTCTGGAGGGGGTGGCCTCCCCAGGCTGCCTCCCAAGGAGCGGAGATTTCTATGCAGGTACCAGTCTCATGAGGCTGCCATGACGCAAGCCATGATGACCAAGGCCAGGCGGGCGCCAGCGGGTGTAGAGGAGGCAGTTTCCTCTTTGGTGCTAAGGAGGCAAGGACAGGCGTGGGTTCCCGAGGAATCTACCAAAGGTTTCCATTTCGGTGCTACAAGACCAAGACCATGCTCGGCAGGACGGATGTCATCACCGAGCCCACCGCTGCATCATGGCCAGAAGCTTTGCAGGCGAAGATCACCTTTCATCAGGATAAGATGTACTACTTGTCCCCTTTCAAATGGGCCAATGTGGGATCCCTTCCCGCCTATGTTTTGGGGGAAGAGGACCAAGGCCACTATAAATATAGGTTAGCCACCACTGTAGAGAGGGATCGGATCCTTTCCACCCTCACTAACATAGCCCTTGCGAGGCTGTTCATCCACTGTACTAGTTCATCCTCAGCCCCTCGTGAGGCCAATCCACCACAAAGCAGGAGTAGGGTTTTACACCGCAAGGTGGCCCAAACCTGGGTAAACTGCCGTGTTCATCTTCTTCCTTGCTCACGCGACTCCGGCTAGGCTAGGCTGTGGGGCGACAAGCTTGAAGCTTGAGAGGTTAAGATCTTCGCACACACCCCAGAGTTCGAACATTCTTGGGTCTACGAAGCCCTGAATCCGACATGATCAAAGATCGATCTTGGAGAATACTTTGGCTCCGACTAGCTGATCAAATAAATCATTTATCATCGACAGAGGGTACTTGTTCTTGATGGTCACATCGTTCAACGAACGATAATCCACAACCATTCTCAGGGTTCCATCCTCTCTACCAAAAGAACCGGGGATCCCCAAGGTGACAAACTTGGGCGAATATATCCTTTCTCCAATAACTCCTTGATCTGCTTCTTGATCTCTTCCAAATCATTCGGGGTAATCCGATAAGGTCTATTGGATATTGGGGCTGTGCCAGGTAATAACTCAATCAAAAATTCTATTTCTCTGTCCGGTGGCATTCCGGGTAATTCCTCTGGGAATACATCGGGAAAATCTTGCACTACTGGCACTTCCTCCTAAACAACTCCCACGAGGGAATTTACCCAAGTATTCTTCAGTGTGTGCTTGGATACATACTTGATCCTCTTCTGCTCCGGGGTTGTGAGCAAAATCGTCTTGCGGGCACAATCAATGTTTCCTTCATACTTGGTCAGCCAATCCATGCCTAGGATTACATCCAATCCTTGTGACTCTAATACAATAAGGTTTGTGGGGAATTCATGATTCCCGATACTGAGGTTCATCGGGTGACATCCTAACCCTGCCATCATCTCGACTCCTGGGGAACTGATCTGGAGGGGTTTTCTAAGGGTCCTAGTGGGTAACCCATACTTTTCCACAACTACCCTTGATATAAATGAATGTGTGGCACCAGAATCAAAAAGTACCAAAACTGGATGTGAATTCAACAAAAACTTACCAGTTACGGTATCCGATTGATCATAGACCTCCTCCACATCAATGTGGTTCACTTGAGCTCAGGGAAATGGGTTGGGCTTCTTGACTCTAGAGTTGCCGTTACCGTTTCCATTTCCATTGCCATTGCTCGGCTTAGCACCAGGACATTTATTGGCATAGTGTCTGGTCTGCTTCCACCTGAAACAGGAGACGGTGCTTAGGTCCCTCATCACTGGAGCAGAATGATGCTGAGTACCATTTCCTCCGTTGCCATTCTTATGGCTGTTGGTGTTGAGACGGTTGTTGACATTTCCTCCATGAGTATGTCCTCCATGAGTATGTCCTCGATGGGTGTGGTGAGTGTGTCCTCCCGAGTATGGGGTGTAGCGGGGCTTCTGTTGAGCTCCAGAGTTGTACTTTCCCTGGCCATACTTCCGCTTGCGGCTCTCTATCTGCTGCTGCTTGCCTTCAAGAATGATGGCCTTGTCTACTAGCTCCTGGTAGTTGTTGAAGGTTGCCACCATCAGCTGCATTCCCAGTTCATCATTGAGTCCTTCCAGAAACTTCTCCTGCTTTGCGGCATCCATGGCCACATCATCTGGGGCATAGCGAGCTAACTTGCTAAACTCGTCCACATACTGCCCCACAGTACGATTCCCCTAGCGTAAGTTGTGGAACTCACGCTTCTTCAGACTCATTGCTCCAGCTAAGACATGAGCGGTGTGGAAGGCCTGCTGAAACTGATCCCATGTAACCGTGGCCATGGGGTAGGTGGTGGTGTAGTTTTCCCACCATGATGCTGCGGGGCCATCCAGCTGATGTGCGGCAAAGCACACCTTCTTAGCATCTGTGCATCCAGCAGTTGCTAGCTCCCTTCCGATCTTGCGGAGCCAATCATCAGCTATAATCGGCTCGGTGCTACTAGAGAACACCGGCAGATTCAACCTTAGGAAATGGGTCAGGTAGTCGACAGGGGTGGTGGTGGTGGATTGTTGTTGTTGTTGTTGCCTTGGTTTTGGATGAGCATCTACATCAAGGCATTTTGCCCCTGGATCAGCTGGGTGAGCTCCGGCGGGAAAGTGAAACCGGGGTCACGTCTCGGAGGCATCTGGTGTTTTGGAGTGGATGAGAAATTAGAATAGAACAAGGGTCTAAAGAGAAAATAGGACTACCCACATGCATGCAACAATCATTAACACAGCAATCGCTTCAATCAAGTTTCACACTTCGACTGTAACGAACTAATCGAGAATCCAACAGGAACGAATTTCTAATGTTTACATGGTGGTCTGAATCTAGTTCTCATCGGAGAAGACTTCATCAGATCAATGTCGGCTCCAGCTTCATCTTCGTAAGCGTCGTCTTCATAGGACATGGTCTCGTCGGGTTGAGCAGACTCAGTGATAGGGTCAACAACTATTTTTTTAGTGAATTAAAAAAGAGATAGAAATGAATAGAGAAGAGTATAGACCAAGTTTTTTTGGCTTTTCGATCCTAGGGGTTATGTCCTACGGTCAGCGTGTGCTCTGATACCATCTCTGTAGCGACCCGACCCAAAAATGGTCATGTCTCTGTGTATATGTACCATCCCAAGATCATGCTGGCACACACAGTACATCAATGAATATATCAAAGTGCAATCACACATGCTTTATTACATCGACTCTCATATAGAGTCTTTATTACAATAGAATAAATTCGTCCGAAGGCCAACTCATGAGATAAACTACTGCGGAAGACATAGACGACAGCGAGTCCATCCGAATCCATAGGGCAATCACCGAGCGTAGAGCGTAGCCTCACTCCTGGTCGGAATAAACCTCTGCAACATAAGACGTTGTAGCCGTGTAGGTCAACATTTTGAATATACCGGCAAGTCACAGAGAGGAAAACAATAATAAGATGCTATCACTATATGCAGTTTTGGCTGTGGGGCTCTAAGTTTAAGTTTTTGCGAAAAGCAAATTTTTCCCTACAACAAAAGGACTTGCTTGTAAATTACTACAAAATATTTGTTGTTAATGAGATGGTTCCGCCAACCAATTCTCATATCCCAAATTATTAATAAACCCACTCATTATAATTAATTGTGTTGAGGCTGGCTGATAGTATCATCTCCGGTGCTCATATTGTCCATAACCGGGGACACAGCTAATCGATTAGATTGTTACTCTGCAGAGTCTTGTACACTTTACCCGCAAGATTCGATCCCGCCTGTTATGTCCTCGCACTGCCTGGTGTTTGAGAACAGGACGATCAAAACATGGTCTTCCAAAGCGGTCCCCCGGCCGAAAGTCAGCGCTCATCCAATCCTACCGTTAGTCTACATCTGCTAGCAATCTGACCAACCAGAGTCTCGACTAAAGTCAACCAAGCTAGAGCCCATAATGGCTTGCAGTTGCACATGTAAGCTTTCCGGCCTTGAAGTATCCATCCATCTCTTTGAGTCTGGGTGGCATTCCGTCGGGATGATCACAGGTAGATACCAGGATTCCCGGGCATAACCATGATAGATATCAGGCTGCCAAATGCTTTCCATTCCACCCAGAGGTATATTGAGTCCTTGAAGTCTTGAATCATCATGCAGGTCTTGAATTATTTAACCTCACAACACTTCTGAATCTCACAACCAAACCCCGTCTACTAAAGCGTAGCAAATATGAAGTAACGTCCCTTCCCGGGCAATGGTAAAAGGGTGTTGGGTTTCTCCTACCTCATGATACTACCTCAAGTTCAATGCTCAATATCCTACTATTCATTGTAGAAAGAAACTACTAATGCAATAAGACATGGGTAATGGAAATACATGATCAAAGTGAACTTGCCTTGTTGACGATGCTGAAACTCTAATGCTTCGTAGAAACAAACCTCGCACCCCGGATAGTCTAACGATTCAATCAATAACATACAATAAGCATTCATCAAACAAAAATACTACAACATAACAGCAAGTAAAAGTAATTATAACACAATCATCAAATCACACAAAAGAAAACCAAAAGCAAAACCAAGGAAAACAATAAACTCAAAGCAAAGTTTTTACTACAAGTGAAACAAGCTATACAATAGTTTTATACTACTAAAATTTTCTTTAACAGAACAAAAATAAGGTTTTTACTAAATAACAGAAATAAAATCACAAATAAACTTTTATGCAAAAAGAAATACTTTAAAACCTTTTATGAAACTCCTAGTAAAACAAAAGAAAACTAGCTATTAAAATATATTTTTTGCTATAAATAAAATTTGTACTGTTAATCTACAGAACTAATCTAAACATATCAAAAAGAACAAAAGAAAATAATTTTAAAACAATTTAAAGTAAAAGAAATAGCAACAATGGCATAAAAAGGCAAAACAGTACTGTTTTCATGACAAACTAATTTTAGTTAATTCTAAAACACCACAAACTAAACCTACTGATAGCTAAGGTCATAAGAAAACAGTAGCAAAAAGAATCGCCTAAAAACATTAATCCTAGCTCTAGATATTGCAAAAACAGTGGTTTGAACAAAATTCATCTAAATCAATTTTCAAAACTTTAAACATGGACAAAAATTATATCTACAGAAATTTTAGGAAATTACCAAACTAGAGCAAAAAGAATCACTAGAAAATATTAAAAATCCTAGGAGAAATAGATTTTACAAGATTGTAACTTTTTTTAAAAACAGCAACGAAAAAAAAACAACTAAAAAAACAGACGGCGCTACTGGGCCTAGGAGGTGGGCGATCGGCAGCTATTTAACGCTCGGGCGAATCTTAACCTAAAACATAGACGGGCTAATAAAAGAAAACCTACCGGTTCGATCTAACCAAATAAAACCGTAACTAAACCGGGAAATAAACCGATCTAAAAAAAACCTACCCCTTCGTGTGATCTAATCTAGGCCGTTGGTTGGTGATATAATGATGAAGGGGTGTGACGGCTTATAGTGGCGGTGGCCGACAGTGAACAGAGGACGGCGGCGGTCGACGTCAAGCGGGGCGGGGTCTCCGGCTGACTCCAGCATCGGTGAAGGTGTCGGGGTGGGGGGGGGGGTGCGTCTCGGCAAGGGCGACTCAGGGGTGGTGTTGGTGGAGCTCAGGAGTAGCTATGGCGAGTGGGACATCGACGGCGCGGCTCGAGTGCCCGCGGCTCGGGTGGCGATGTTCGGGACAGCGGTGTTGGCGGTTCCTGGGCGGCGAGACAATGTCAGAGGAGTGCGCCTGGTCGAGGGCGATGTGTGGATGGAAGGAGGGGTTGAGGTGGTGCTCACCAGCGTCGGAAATGGCAGCGAACGGCGGCGGCTGTGACGAGATCCGAACGGATATGGCTCGGGCTATAGTGGGTTTTGCGAGGGGTTTTTAGGGGGGTCGAGGGAGGAGAGCGAGGGGAATTTATGGGGCATCAACTTGGGGCAGGGGCGGCTCCGGATCGCGATCCCTGGAAGATCGGAGTGCGGCGGCGCTCTAGGCGTGCTCCAGTGTGGCGTTGCCTGTGCGACGGGAAAGGGATGAGGGCAGGCCCCACGGTCAGTGAGAGAAAGAAGAGAGGGGGCGAGCAGGCGACCAAGGGGAACAGGGTCAGCGTGCGGGCGCGGCGCTGGGCTGGCTGGCTCGGCTCGCTGGTGGGCCGCAGCTCGGGCGGCTGGGCCTGCTGGCCTGGCGCCTGGCATGCCAGGTTTTTTTAGACAGAGAAGAAATAAATATATAGAGAAATAAAATATAGTGTTATATAGGACATATATATATATATATATCAAAAAGATCATAAAAATAAATCCTAAACAGTGAACTATTTTTCGGAGGCAAAACTCAAACTTAAAAAAAAATTAAATTCCAAATAAACTCCAATTTGAATTCAAAAACTTTTGGCTTTATTTTCTTCTGACTTTTTGTAGTGTCATGTTATCTCCTCTCATAATTTTTGAACAAAGTATTTGTCAGGGATTGGTGAAATAAATTTCAAATGCCAATTTGAATCCAAATTCAAATAAAACTCAAATGCCTCTGAAATTTCCAAAAGCCACTCATTTCAAACAAAATGCATAGATGCTTAGCTAATAATTGTAAAACATTCCAAATTGAAAATTTGGGATGTTACACAATCTTTCTCTTTGTGTTGCAAAAAGCTCGCTACTAAAACAAACTAGCTTTTATTATCTAGATAAGTACTTCTAGTTTTATTCTTGCAAACTTATGCTATTACACCACAAAGTAGTTTTATTCTTGTTCTAGGTAAAGCAAATGTTGGTGTGCATAGAGTTGTATCGATGGTCGATAGAACTTGAAGAGAATATAAATTCTACCTTAAGCTCCTCATTGGGTTCGACACTCTTATTTATCAAAAAATCTATAAATGATCCCCTACACTTGTGGATGATTGTGGTTTAGTAAAATTATCGGTATTAAAGTTTGTGATTCCCGAAGCATGCACATATAGCCTCTAGTTTTGCAATGAAGTTGGAGCATGGTTTATTATTGAGTGTCTACCTTATGAGTGGCGGTCGGGGACGAGCAATGGTTTTTTCCTCCCAATCTATCCCCCTAGGGGCATGCGAGTAGTACTTTGCTTCATGGGCTAATAAACTTTCACAATAAGTATGTGAGTTCTTTATGACTAATGTGAGTCCATGGATTATATGCACTCTCACCCTTCCGCATGTTGCTAGCCTCTTCGATACTGTGCATTGCCCTTTCTCACCTCGAGAGTTGGTGCAAACTTCGCTGGTGCATCCAAACCCCGTGATATGATACGCTCTATCACACATAAGTCTCCTTATATCTTCCTCAAAACAGCCACCATAACTACCTATTATGGCATTTCCATAGCCATTCTGAGATATATTGCCATGCAACTTCCATCATCATCGTATACATGACTTGTGTCTTCATTGTCATATTGCTTTGCATGATCATATAGAGCTGACATGCTGTTTATGGCACAACCATCTTTCATGTTATACATGTTACGCTAGATCATTGCATATCCTGGTACACTGCCGGAGACATTCATATAGAGTCATCTTGTATCAGTTTTATCGAGTTGTAAGTAAATAAAAGTGTGATGATCATCATTCTTAGAGCATTGTCCCAGTGAGGAAAAAGGATGATGGAAACAATGAATCCCCCACAAGTCGGGATGAGTCTTCAGACTTAACAAAAAAAAAGAGACCAAAAGAGCCCACCAAAAAAAGTTTAAAAAAGAGAAAAAAGGAAAAAAATAATGAAAAAATGAGAGAAAAAGAGAGAAAGGGCAATGTTACTATCCTTTTACCACACTTTTGCTTCAGAGTAGCACCATGTTCTTCATATGGAGAGTCTCCTGAGTTATCACTTTCATATACTAGTGGGAATTTTTCATTATAGAACTTGGCTTCTATATTCCGATGATGGGCTTCCTCAAATGCCCGAGGTCTTCATGAGCAAGCAAGTTGGATGCACACCCACTTAGTTTCCGTTGAGCTTTCATACACTTATAGCTCTTAGTGCATCCGTTGAATGGCAATCCCTACTCCTCGCATTGATATCGACTGATGGGCCTCTCCATTGCCTGTTGATCAGCCGAGTTAATGCAAGACTTTCTTCCTTTTTGACTTCCCTTATTGATCTCTATCACCGTATTCTATTCCACCCATAGTGCTATATCCATGGCTCATGCTCATGTATTGCATGAAGTTGAGAATGCTGAAGCGTGTTAAAAAGTATAATCCAATTGCTCGGCTTGTCATCGGGGTAGTTCATGATTAATATCTTTATGCTAGGAAGACTAAGCATGACATGCTATTTGATTTTGTAGGGATAGCGTTCTTTAGCATTCTTTATTTCGAAGGGCATGATTTTTTGTTAGTATGCCTGAGTATTAATGTCTTTATATCAAATGATATACTATTGCCTTGAATAACTCGTATCTTAATAATCATGCCATGACTAGATGATATGAACAAGATTATGCTACGTAGCATTCCACATCAAAAATTATATGTTTTATCATTTACCTACTCGAGGACAAGTAGGAGCTAAGCTTGGGGATGCTGATACGTCTCCGTCGTATCTATAATTTTGATTGTTTCATGAAAATATTCTAAAACTTTCACATACTTTTTGCAACAATTTATATAATTTCCTTGGACTAACATATTGATCCAGTGCCCAGTTCCAGTTCATGTTTGTTGCATGTTTTTTGTTTCACAGAAAATCCATATCAAACGAAGTCCAAATGTGATAAAGTTTTATGGAGATTTTTTTTGGAATATATGTGAATTTTGGGAAAAACAATCAGCATAAGGGGTGGGCCATAGGCCCCATGAGTTCACAGGGTGCGTGCCCTGCACTTGTGGCCACCTCAAAGGTGGGCTGGTGGTGTCTTTATGCCGCAAGGAAGCTAATATCCAGATAAATATCCCCTCGAAATTTCAGCCCAATCGAGTTACGAATCTCCGGCAATATAAGAAACGATTTTTGGCAAGAAAATAGGAATGAAAAACAGAAGAGAACAGAGAGAGAGAGAGATCCAATCTCAGAGGGGCTCCTACCCTCCGGGAGCCATGGTGTCCGAGGACCAGAGGGGAAACCCTCCTCCCATCTAGGCGGGGGGGGGGGGGGGCAATCAAGAAGAAGAAGGAGGGGGGCTATCTCCCCCTCTCTCCTGTTGGCGCCGGAGTGCCGCCGGGGGAACCATCGTGACGGCGATCTACACAATCAACTTCACCGCTATCAACACCAACTCTCTCCCCATCTATGTGATACGTCCATTTTGCATCATGTTTTCCTATGGTTATTTATAATGTTTTTATGCATAATAATGCTTTATGGAGTAATTCTAATGCCTTTTCTCTCATAATATGCAAGGTTTTTACAAAGAGGGAGAATGCCGGCAGTTGGAATTCTCGACCTGAAAAAGCTACGTCAGAGTTACCTATTCTACACATCACCAAATGAGTTGAAATTTTATGGAGAATTATTTTGGAATGAATAAAAAATACTGGAGAAAAGAGTTACCGGAGGGGGGCTGTCAGGTGCCCACGAGACACTAGGGCGCGCCAGGCCCCCCAGGCGCGCCCTGGTGGATGGTGGGCAGCCCGGCCCACCTCCGGTGCCCATCTTCTAGTATATAAGTCATTTTGACCTAGAAAAAAATAAGGAGAGGACTTTCGGGACAGAATGCCGCCGTCTCGAGGCGGAACTTGGGCAGGAGCACTTTTGCCCTCCAGCGGAGCGATTCCACCGGGGGAACGTCCCTCTCGGAGGGGGAATATGAAGCCATCGTCATCACCAACAACCCTCTAATCTTTGGTAGGCAAATCTCCATCAACATCTTCAACAGCACCATCTCATCTCAAATCCTAGTTCATCTCTTGTGTTCAATCTTTGTACCAGAACCTCATATTGGTACCTATGGGTGACTAGTAGTGTTGATTACATCTTGTAGTTGATTACTATATGGTTTATTTGGTGGAAGATTATATGTTCAGATCCATTATGATATTTAATACCCCTCATCTTGAGCATGAATATTATTTATGAGTAGTAACTTTTGTTCTTGAGGTCACGGGAGAAGTCATGTTGCAAGTACTCATGTGAACTTGATATGTGTTCGATATTTTGATGATATGTATGTTGTGATTCCCTTAGTGGTGTCATGTGAACGTCGAATACATGACACTTCACCATATTTGGGCCTAAGGGAATGCATTGTGGAGTAGTTATTAGATGATGGGTTGCTAGAGTGACAGAAGCTTAAACCCTAGTTTATGCGCTACTTCGTAAGGGACCGATTTGGATCCAAATGTTTAACGCTATGGATAGATTTTATCTTAATACTTTTCTCGTAGTCCTTTGCTACAAAAAGGATTGGGCTACCTTGCTGCACTTTATTTACTTTTACCGTTACTTGTCTGTTACAAATTATCTTGCTATCAAATGACCTGTTACCGACAATTTCAGTGCTTGCAGAAAATACCTTGCTGAAAACTACTTGTCATTTCTTTTTGCTCCTCGTTGGGTTCGACACTCTTACTTATTGAAAGGGCTATGATTGATCCCCTATACTTGTGGGTCATCAAGACTCTTTTCTGGTGCCGTTGCCAGGGAGTGAAGTGCTCTGGTTAAGTGGAAATCGGTAAGGAAAAGTTTATACTATGTGCTGAAATTTATTGTCACTTGTTACTATGGAAAACCATCCTTTGAGGGGTTTGTTCGGGGTGTCTTCACCTCGACCAGAAACCCAAAGATTTTTCCCTCAACCTACTGCACCTACTGAAATTATGGGTTATGAAATTCCTTCAGGTATGATAGAACGACCACTAGCTAATCCTTATGCAGGATATGGAACAAAACATCCTAATATGCATTTGATACATGTGGATGAAATTTGTGGATTATTGAAGCTTCCAGGTTTACCCAGAGATGAAGCTAAGAAGAAGGGTTTCCCTTTATCTTTGAAGGGAAAAGCATTGACATGGTATACGCTATTCGATGATATTGGATCTTGGAACTGGAATTGATTGAAATTCGAATTTCACCAAAAAAATTATCCTATGCATCTAGTTCATCGTGATCGGAATTATATATATAATTTTTGGCCTCGTGAAGGAGAAAGTATAGCTCTAGCTTGGGGGAGGCTTAATTCAATGTTATATTCATGCCCCAATCATGAGCTCCCGAGAGAAATTATCATTCAGAATTTTTATGCTCGGCTTTCTCGTGATGATCAATCCATGCTCGATACTTCTTGTACTGGTTCTTTTATGAAGAAGACTATTCAATTTAGGTGGGATCTCTTAGAAAGAATTAAACGCAACTCTGAAGATTGGGAACTCAACGAAGGTAAAGAGTCAGGTATTAAGCTTGAGTTTGATTTTGTTAAATCTTTTATGAATACCGATGCTTTTCACAAGTTTAGCACTAAATATGGACTTGACTCTGAGATTGTAGCCTCTTTTTGTCAATCATTTGCTACTCATGTTGATCTCCCTATGGAGAAGTGGTTTAAAGATCATCCCGCTATTAAAGAAGAAATTAAAAAACCGGTGAAAGCTAAAGATGAAACTATTATTTACAATGTTGATCTAATTGTGTCTACTGCTTATATTGAAAAACCACCATTTCCTGTTAGGATAAAGGAACATGCTAAGGTATGAACTGTGGTTCGCAAAAGTAATATTAAAGCACCTAGACCCTCTGAACAAATTAAAGTAGAACCAAGTGTTGCTATGGTTAAAGATCCCTTGGTAGAAAATATTGATGGGCATGTTATTTATTTCTATGATGAAGCTGCTAGAATTCCCAAACCCGATGAAAAAGATAAACATAGACCTATTGTTGGCATGCCTGTTGTCTCAATTAAAATAGGAGATCATTGTTATCATGGTTTATGTGACTTAGGTGCTAGTGTGAGTGCTATCCCTTTTACCTTATATCAAGAAATTATGAATGACATAGCAGCTGCTGAAATAGAAGACATAGATGTTACTATTAAACTTGCAAACAGAGACACCATCACACCACTTGGTATTGTTAGAGATGTTGAAGTCTTGTTTGGGAAAATAAAATATCCTACTGATTGTCTAGTTCTTGGTTCCCCACAAGATGACTTTTGTCCCATAATTTTTGGTAGACCTTTCTTGAACACTGTCAATGCTAAAATAGATTGTGAGAAAGAAACTGTCAGTGTTAGCTTTGGTGATGTGTCTCATGAGTTTAATTTCTCTAAGTTTCGTAGACAACCTCATGATAAAGAATTGCCTAGTAAGGATGAAATAATTGGTCTTGCTTCTATTGCTCTACCTCCTACTGATACACTAGAACAATATTTGCTAGACCATGAAAATGATATGCACTTGCATGGAAGAAATGAAATAGATAAAAATTTCTTTGAACAACAACCACTCCTTAAACACAATTTGCCTATTGAAACTCTAGGAGGTCCTCCTCCACCTAAAGGTGATCCTGTGTTTGAATTAAAGCAATTGCCCGACACTCTAAAATATGCTTATCTTGATGAGAAAAAGATATATCCTGTTATTATTAGTGCTAACCTTTCAGAGCATGAAGAAGAAAGATTATTAAAAATTCTAAAGAAGCACCGTGCTGCTAATGGATATACTCTTGATGATCTTAAGGGCATTAGTCCCACTCTCTGTCAGCACAAGATTAATATGGAACCTGATGCTAAACCTGTTGTTGACCACCAACGAGGGTTGAATCCTAAAATGAAAGAAGTGGTAAGAAGTGAAATACTAAAACTTCTGGAAGCAGGTATAATCTATCCCATAGCTGATAGTAGATGGGTAAGTCTTGTTCATTGTGTCCCAAAGAAAGGAGGTATTACTGTTGTTTCTAATGATAAAAATGAACTCGTCCCACAAAGAATTGTTACTGGCTATAGAATGTTAATTGATTTTAGAAAATTACATAAAGCTACTAGAAAAGATAATTACCCTCTGCATTTTAGTGATCAAATGTTAGAAAGACTATCAAAGCACACACACTTCTGTTTTCTTGATGGATATTCTGGTTTCTCTCAAATACCTGTTTCACAACCTGATCAAGAGAAAACCAACTTACTTGTCCTTTTGGAACTTATGCTTATAGACACATGCCTTTTGGTTTATGCAATGCACCTGCTACCTTTCAAAGATGTATGACTGCTATTGTCGGTGCAACAAACCCCACGTGTGTTGCCCAGACTGTACACATGCTCGAGAACAAGGTTGCAGTGTCCAAGACAAGACCAAGCAGAAGAGATCAACTCTTTGAGAAATCAAAGGGCGATCAAGAAGACCAGGGCCAACCAAAGGAGCAAGATACAACTAAGGAAAAACCTCCCTTGCCGGGCAGGCGAGCCTGGTGGGGACGAGGTTGCCCTGAAGACAAGTCTCTAGATTGCCCCGACAGGCTTACCGGGGGCGCCGAGGGCGGATTACCCCACCAAGGTTCCACCGCTCCACCTCACAGCAGCGCAAGTCATCGATCGGTGCGGTGCCGAGCTCCCAAGTGGCTAAGTGACCGCTATTTGGCATGTGGCGGCCACTTCCGAAGGAAATCACCTCCAAATGACACCCGTCCAGGGACGTGTCACGCAGGCAGGCGAGAAGGTGGCCGAACGGATTGGCAAGGCTTGCCGGGCTATGCTACGATGTGACACTAAGTGGCGCATTTAATGCGCTCTGTCCAGTCTACAGAGTTAGGTATGATGGCACTGTTTGCTATCTAATCAGTACACAATGACTGATTTGCCATTGTGGTGACCCCTTGATCTATAAAAGGAGGGCCATGGCAACCTTAGAAAGGATTCGGACCCCTGTACACTCATACGCGCGTAGCTGCTCTCGCCCCGAGGCAACCTTGCCGGTCTAGAGCACTGCGTCTCCACCACGGTCCTCTCATCAATCCACCAAAGCAGGAGTAGGGTTTTATGCCTCACGGCGGCCCGAACATGGGTAAAAACTGCCCGTGTGATCACTACCGCGCTGCCCCGCGCCATCCGCTCTTTGTGCAATGCGTCCCTCCCCCCTGCCGAACCACAAGGGGCCGATGGCCCCATAGGTGGCCGTGTTTTCCCACAACATCTTTGGCGTGCCAGGTAGGGGGAAGCGCTTGCGCGAATCCGAGAGCGTACGCAGCGCGTTATCTTCATCATCATTTTGTTCATCGACGGCTTCATCATGCATGGCGCCCAAAAAGAAAACCGGTGCCGCAGCTCACCCGTCCACCTCGAAGGCCCCTCCATGCGCAGGCGCCGACGCCATGGGGGCTACGGGGGCGCACGGGGACGTGGACGCTGTGGGGGACGTGACCAGCGTAGGCGGCGTTGTCACCACCTCCCCCGTGGCCGAAACGGGAGCAGGAGGCACCGGAGAAGGACAACACCAACAACATCCCGACGGCCACGTTCCGCAAGGTGCGGGAGGAGAGATCATTCCATCCATACCTCTCCACCCCGCCGAAGGACGCGGCCACAGTGGTGATGCTTGCCCTGGGGCGAACCGCAATCCTCTGACCGCCCCCACTGCGGGTGTGGCCGCAGGGCATGGGTCACCCCCAGGACGGGCTGGCCAAGCTGATGCACCTAACGGAGCCGCCGATCCCCAAGCACATCCACCTCGCCTCCATGCTGCCCTGGCGGCTGGCTCACGGCGACAGGAGCACGGCACTGCTACTACTGGCACTGTCAGAAGCCAGGAGGCGCTACGGTCTATGTCGTCATCCATGCCGAGCACTGCTTCGGAGGCCATGGCGTGGGCCCAACTCCTGTTGAGGTTTCCGCTGGCAGCTGATCAGATGGATGAGTGGAGAGCCACCACTCAGAGCTTGATTGGTTTCGCCAAGGCGGGAGGATCGCGGCGAGCAGGCCCATCACAGCGTCCACAGGCGGCGGCAATGGCCCGAGTTGCTGGCTGTACCGAAGGGGCCACCCCCACGGTGCAATCCCCTCCGCGGCAGCCAGCGCAGGGGCCACGGACAGAGCAACGCAACCAAGAACCCGACGACGTATCGATGGCCTCATCCGATCCGCGAGCACGACGAGAACAGCGGCGAGTCCTGGAAGACAAGCGAGGGGAAGACGCACGCATCACCATCGAATGAAGCTACGAAACCCAACGCCGGTCTAATAGGCGGTACGGCTCCGACGTCGACGAGCCTACGCCCGATGAGGGTGGGTGCCTACCTTTCGGGGTTGGGTGCCCTGCCTTCACTTGTGAGCTGCGGCAAGTCCGTTGGCCATCTGCCCGCACGTTCAAGCCAGAAATACCAAAGAAGTACGATGGAAGACTGAACTCGGCAGAGTTCTTGAGCATCTACACCATCACTGTTCAAGCTGCCGGGGGAAGGGATGAGAAGGTGTTCGCCAACTACCTCCCCTTGGCACTCAAGCCAAATGTGAGGTCTTGGTTGATGCACTTGCCAGAGAATTCCATTTCGACTTGGGCTGACCTGTGCCATGAGTTTGTTGGCGCCTTCACGGGCGGCCACCAAGAACCAGGACGGCCCAGTGATTTACAGTTACTTCCACAAAAGGAAGGAGAGAGCCTGCAGAAGTACATGAATAGGTTTAGCCAGGTGCACAGGAACATCCCAGACATACACCCGATAGCTATGATAGCCGCATTCCAGTCCAACGCGCGCAACCGCCGGATACGTTCTAAAATGAACGATCATTTGCCCAAGACTGTGAATGAGCTATAGACTCTGGTGGATAAGTGTGCCCGAGTAGAAGAGGGGAGACGACTCCCAGGTGAAGAAGATGGCGTCGACATCGACTCAGAAGACGACGATGACGCCACCAGCCAGAAGAAGAAGAGCAAGAAGCGTAACAAGAAGCGCCATGATAAAGTGGTGATGACCGTTGAAGGGTCGAATGCACCTGGTACTGGCAAGAAGGCCAAGACCGAGGTCCCCGGCATGGAAGCTGCCGCGTGCACTGATTGCCAAGAAGCCGCGATTGTCGAGAAAGCTGGAAAGAGTGATGGGCCGTACTGCAAGATCCATCGAACCAAGGGCCACGATCTCCAGGAGTGTCATCAGGTTGAGCAGCTCATCAAGAAACAGAGGGCTGAGTACGAGAAGCGTGATAAGGAGAAAAACCAAGATGGCGATGGCGGGAAGGGCCAAGGTGGCAGAACAGGTCACCCCGGCAAGGCTCCTCAGTATCAAGGGAAACCCGCCAAGGGCCGTGAGAAGAAGGATTGCGAGGACGGAAGTGATGAAGGAGATGAAGAGGAAACCATTGAGCAGGAATTCCAGAAAGCCACTAATGCTCTATGCATTGACGGGGGTGCATCTCTGCACTCCTCTCACCGCCAACTTAAAAGGTGGGCGCGTGAGGTCAATGCCATGGTGCCAACGACAGATTCTCGGAAGCCGCTCAAGTGGTCCCGCACGCCCATCGTCTTTGATGAGGAGGATCACCCTGACCGCACTACCGCGGTGGGGTGTTTGCCGTTGTTGGTTTCACCAACAGTCCGCAACCTCAAGGTCACAAAGATGTTGGTTGACGGCGGGGCCAGGTTGAATCTGATTTATCCTAAGGTCATCAGCAAACTCCAGATAGCAGATGAAGAGCTCAAGGTTACTGGTACGTCCAAGGGATCAACCCCGGCAGGAATCATCCTAAGGGGAAGATCACATTGCCGGTAACATTTGGTGGGGAGTTGAACTACCGGACTGAGAAGATCGTATTTGATGTGGTTGACCTCCCCCTGCCGTACAACGGAATCCTTGGTCGTCCTGCCCTGGCCAAATTCATGGCGGCATCCCACTATGCCTACAACACTTTGAAGATTCCAGGACCAATGGGCGTTATTTCTATCCCATCAGACAAGAAAGACGCAATCATATGCGTAGACAAGATGTACCAGGAGGCAGTTGCTGCAGAAGCTACGGAAGCCGCTGCTCCCACCAAGAAAAGCAAGAAAAAGAAGAAAGGAAGCAAGGATGCCAGCGAGGAATCCGGGAAGCGTGCCTCTCCGGAGTGCGCTGCGCCTGTTGATGACTTGCCAGAGAGTTCCGATTGCAAGAGATCTAAGGCTGCCACACCGTCTGTGAAAAAGATCACGGTAGGACTGGCTGGCATTGGTGGTACATTTACCATCAGTGCCACCCTCGATGACAAATAGGAAAGCGTGCTCGTTGCCTTCCTGCGG
Source organism: Thinopyrum elongatum (assembly GCA_011799875.1). Classification (NCBI taxonomy): domain Eukaryota; kingdom Viridiplantae; phylum Streptophyta; class Magnoliopsida; order Poales; family Poaceae; genus Thinopyrum; species Thinopyrum elongatum. The sequence goes on from CM022297.1 coordinate 154,957,534, forward strand.
GCTAATGTCGATGTGTTTGCTTGGCAACCATTCGTCATCCCCGGTGTTCCCACGGAGGTAATCGAGCACCACCTTGCTGTCTGCCCACATGCCCGGCCGATCAAGCAGAAGGTCCAGAACAAAGCTTTGGAGCGGCAGCAGTTTATTGCCGAGGAGATCAAGAAACTTGAGGCAGCTGGATTGGTCAGAGGACTTTTGCACCCAACGTGGTTAGCAAACCCAGTGGTGGTGCGCAAGGCAAATGGGAAATGGAGGTTTTGCATAGATTTCACTGATCTTAACAAAGCATGCCTGAAGGACCCATTCCCCTTGCCGCGCATCATCCAGATTGTGGATTCCACCTCCGGATGCGACTTGCTCTCCTTCCTGGATGCCTACTCTAGATACCATCAGATCTTCATGTCCAAGGAGGACGAAGAAAAAACCGCGTTCATAACTCCATGTGGCACGTACTGTTTTGTACGGATGCCCTTTGGGTTGAAGAGAGCTGGATGCACTTTTGCAAGAGCAGTACAGATTAGCTTTGAGTCCCAGTTGCACAGAAATGTTGAAGCCTACATGGATGATGTTGTGGTCAAAATAAAGGACAGAATGACTCTCATTCAGGATTTGGAAGAGACCTTTGCAAATCTGCGCCGGCTCAATTTGAAGCTGAACCCGGAGAAGTGTGTGTTTGGTGTTCCTTCCGGCAAGCTTCTTGGCTTTTTTGTGTCCCACCGGGGGATAGAGGCCAACCCCGACAAGATCAAGGCTATCGTGCAGATTCAAGCACCAAAGAGAGTCAAGGACATGAGGCGTTTGACTGGATGTGTTGCCGCGCTGAGCAAGTTCATTTCCAAGTCCGCTGAACGCACCTTGCTGTTTTTCAAAATCTTGAAAAAGGCAGGGCCCATGGCATGAACCCCGGAGGCAGACAATGCGCTACAAGATTCGAAGACCTACCTTTCCTCTGTTCCCACCTTAGTCGTTCCTAAACCATAAGAGCCGTTGCTGCTATACTTAGCAGCGACCAATCAAGTGGTTAGCGCAGCACTGCTAGCACAGCGGGACGTAGATGAAGTAGCAACCGTCGCCACCGTCCCCTCTGGAGAGGAAAGTGAACCAGTTCCGGCAAGATCAGATGCAGTTCAAGACAGAGAAGAGCAAGGCAGCGGAGACAATGCCAAGATCACGGCAAGGAAGAAGGTGGTGTAGCGCCCAGTGTACTTCGTCAGCTCCCTACTACAGGGGGCTAGGTCAAGGTACTCTGGCGTGCAGAAGTTGATTTTTTGCCTCATCATGGCCTCAAGGAAACTGTGTCACTACTTCCAAGCCCACGAGATCACGGTTGTCACCCACTTCCCCTTGCAATGCATACTCCGAAACCCCGAGGCTACTAGCAGGATCGTGGAATGGGCTTTGGAGTTATCCAGCTTTGGTTTGAGGTTTGAAAGCACGTCAACTATTTAGAGCAGAGCACTGGCAGAGTTCATTGAAGAGTGGACGCCAACCCTTGATGAGGAAGTACTGGAAACAGTTATCCCCGGCAAAGAAGCGCCCCAAGAATGGATTATGTATTTTGATGGCGCCTTCTCCCTACAGGGTGCAGGAGCTGTCGTGCTTCTTGTTGCTCCCACTGGGGAGCACCTTAAGTACATCGTTCAAATGCATTTCTCCCGGGAGGAGGCTACCAATAATACTGCAGAGTATGAAGGGCTCCTTGCCGGGCTTAGGATTGTGACAGAGTTGGGAATCAAGAAGCTGATCATCCGTGGAGACTCACAACTGGTGGTGAGACAAATCAACAAGGACTACCAAAGCCCATTGATGGAGGCATACGTCGAGGAAGTGAGAAAGTTGGAGGAGCACTTTGACGGATTGCAAACAGAGCACGTACCACGTGCGGAAAACAGCATTGCTGATCATCTGTCAAAGTGCGCTGCGCAAAAACTCCCTGTGGAACCAGGGACTTTTGTTCTCCATCAGACTCAACCCTCCGTATCCCCGGCAACAATGGCCAGCAAAAGGAGGAAATTGAACTCCGGCAAGCCTCTCCCAGCAGAACTTCCCGAAGCCCCCGGCAGAGGGCTTGGCGGGAACAACTCCCCTTCGATCAGTGAGCTGCACCCTCCCGCTGAATTACCAGTCTTTGCGGTCGAGGCTTGCACTCCTGACGACGAGGAGGTGCCACTAGTCCTTGTTGCCGAGCCCCGGGCTCCAACTTGGGCACGGCACATTGTTCGTTTCCTACAAACAGGAGAACTTCCCGAAGAACTAGAAGAAGCTGGAAGAGTAGCCCGGAGGGCCAGTATGTATCAGTTCGTTGACGACACACTATACACAAGGGTATGTGTGGCTCCCACATCGGATCAAGGGCCTTTGTTGGGAAAGCTTTCCGTCAAGGTTTCTACTGGCCCACTACCCTCCAAGATGCAATTGAGCTAGTCACCAAGTGTGAAGCCTGCCAGTTCCACTCCAAGAATATCCGTCACCCTGCTGAAGCTCTCCAAACAATCCCTTTGTCATGGCCATTTTTGGTATGGGGGCTCGACATCCTGGGTCCCTTCCCCCATGCTACTGGGGGCTTTGAATTCTTGTTCATCACAATCAATTAGTTTACAAAGTGGCCGGAGGTGGAGCCCGTGAGAAAGGTGACCGCGCAGTCAGCTATCAAGTTCTTGAAAGGATTGGTGTGCCGCTTCGGGGTACCTGCCCGAATCATCACCGACAATGGCACCCAATTCACAAGCCGCGCCTTCATGCAATACATTCATGCCTCGGAAGCAAGAATTCATTTGCCTCTGTGGCCCATCCCAAAAGCAATGGACAAGCTGAGAGGGCGAACGCTGAAGTGCTGCGAGGTCTCAAGACAAGAACTTTTGATAGACTGCAGAAGTACGGCAGGCGATGGATCGACGAGCTACCGGTGGTTCTTTGGTCCCTCCGCACAACACCAAATCGAGCTACCAGGCAGACTCCCTTCTCCCTAGTATATGGGGCAGAAGTAGTTATCCCCACGGAACTCATATATGGGTATCCTCGAGTGCTTGTCTACGATGAAGTAGCGCATGAATAGCACCGGTGTGACGACGCTGTGCAACTTGAGGAGAACTGTCTCTGGGCTGCTACGTGTGCTGCACGCTACCAGCAAGCCCTACGTCACTATCACAGCCACAGGGTTCATGCTCGGAGTTTTGAGGAAGGCGACCTTGTCCTTAGGCGCGTTCAGTCCGCCAAGGGTGCAAACAAGTTGACACCGAAGTGGGAAGGCCTTTACCGGGTAGTATGAGTCACCAGACCTGGTGTAGTCCGTCTGGAGACCGGAGATGGCATTCAATTGTAAAACTGATGGAATATTGAGCATCTCCGTAGGTTCTACCCGTAAGGCGTGACTATCGGGCCCTGCCCGGCAGCCACCCTTTTGTACAAGCTTTGCCGAAGTTGCATGTAACCCTTGTACAAAGCCAGGCGCAGACCCTGAGCAACAGAGAAAAAAACGAAGCGCTGGGGGGCCCCCCAAAACTTGCATGCATGCATAAGCATATCATGAGCATAGTGTTGGCGTGCGACACCTATGGGATCCTGAGAGACCCCTTTACGATTCGGTGGGGGGAGAGGTATATGCAAAGAGCAGAACCAACGATCGACGCGGGAAGATTTTACCCAGGTTCGGGCCGCTAATCAGCGTAAAACCCTACTCCTGCCTTGTGTTCTTATTAGTGTTCTTGAGCCCAGCCTTCGGGAGCGCTCGCTGTGAACAGTACGTTCAAAGAGCAGCTACGCATGCAGAATGGGCCAGAAGTTCTCTTCCGTTGTAGCAGTTGCCTTGGGCCTCCTTTTATATGCTCAAAGGGGTCACCACAGTGGCAAAATGTACATACATTGAGGTGTAAAGTAGCTACAGGTTAATCATGAGGTGGAAAGTTGCTACAGCATTTACATGCTTATCACTGACGGCTCAGGACAAGCGCATTAAATGCTCTATCTAGGTGTCCCTTAGCTTCTTGGGGATGGAAAAAGGGGCCGTCCCATCAGCACCGCTTATACCCACCCGCTGTTGGTGCCTTGACACGCATCCAGGAGGACAAAACCCATCTGACAGGTTTGGTCGCTGCACTGGAGCGGTAGCAGCTTGGCGGGGTCATCTTGCTGGGACCAAGCTTGCCGGGATCATCTTGCCGGGGCTCATCAGCAAGAATCTTGCCGGGGCTCACCAGCAAGAATCTTGCCGGGGCTCACCAGCAAGAATCTTGCTGGGGCTTCGGCCTTTGGTCTTCTGCCTTCCAATTATTGATTCGAATGCTTTTTGGATAGTCTTGTGCTTGTTCCCAGTTGTCTTCTCCCTGGAAGGCTCGCTCCCCTGCCATGCCCTTCCCTCCTGGGGGCTGCAACTCGCCGGTGCGTGTCCAGGGGTAATGAACACCCCCTGTTCACTACACCGACAGGAGCCCCCGGGCCTGGGCCGGACAAACGCGCACAGTGTTTGTCTGGGCTAGGCCCAAAAACATGCACCGGTACACGCGCGGCGAGAAGTAACCATTACTCTTGACTTTTAACTGCATGCTGGTGATGACGCAAGAGAGCTTGCGGTTTGCCGGGCCTTGGGCTTGCCGGCAGCGTGGGCAGACAGAGCAGGACGGCAACAGGAGTCGTGTGCCCGAAAGGAAGTGCCACACTGTGCGACGAGGAGCCAGTCCCCGAGCTTTCCCCATATAGGGTACTGCGGGTGCGGTGCTCGATCCATATAGTCGCCCCTGCTGCCGCAGCCGTCTACCGCGAATGTCTCACTGCCGTCTTGCCGGCCTGTTGCTGCAATGGCGCATATAAAGAAGAAATTTATCATAGTTAAATCAATCTTTATGCATGCAATGCATGTTACTTTATGCTGAATGAATGTATGCTTCCCCCTTGATTAATTCAGTCCTTGCACTTATTTTAGTCCCTACGCTATCTGGAACCCTTGCCGGTGCGCACGTTTGCCGCGAGCGCTAGATGCGGGTCTTTAGCAGCCTGCTGGAAGCGCTGCCGCCGGCAAGGCGACTTGCTGGGCCAGAACGCAACTGCTAAGCTTGCCAAGCGGACTCGAGGCGAAGCTAGAGCGCGGGCTAACCACGACAAGGTTCCTCCGTGTGCAGGTTGATGTACAAGGACAAAGAATTAATCAAGGCGACCCACGCTCACCGGAAAGCTTTCCGGTGCGCATGCTCCAGTCGGCAGTGCTTGAGGAACGGGTCCTAAGCAACTTGCCGGGAACGCCACCTCCCGGAAAGGTTTACCTCCTCGGTGCTTATGCAGCCACCTAAATTGTCGAGCGGACACGAGACAACTAGGGGCGCAATTAGCCCCGAGAGGGCTCCTTCGCATGTAGGTATAAGAAGCAAGTGAGGATAGCAAAATGAATGTCATAAATCTTGGCAACTTAGCTTTTCTTGCGAGGGCGCTGCCAGCCCTCGAGCTTATTTTTTGCTTAAAGGGTGGTTGTCGGGAAACTTTTGACTTTAGCGGAGAACTTTGATATTCTCGACGCTAGCTTCCGGCAAGGAGTTGCCGGGAAAGCTCATGATGGAGGACTTCGTCGTTCTCGACGCTGGCTTCCGGCAAGCTTGTTGCCAGGAAGGCTTATGGCGGAGAACTTCGTCGTTCTCGACATCGAGAAGATTGGTCCAGAGGACACTTCCAGCCCCTGGGCCACAACTGCGTTTAAATACGATAAGTTAATTAGCATCTTAAAAGCATTTTAACTTGTGCGTAACTTTATTTAGAGCTCTTCTCCACATGTTTTTGTTTTTGCACAGTTGTCCCCTACGCTTGCCGGAATGCATCTCGATCGTGCACGTCCTAGTCAATGGCGCTTAGGAATGGATCCTAGTTAGCAGCCTATCGAGGATGCCGCCTCCTCGAGAGCTTCACACTCCAACAACAAACGCGGCTGCACAGGTGTTGCTAGGCAGACCCGAACAACCCGGAGCGCAGAATGTCTCAAGAGTGCTCCTTTGCGCACAGGTTATGTGCAAAGAACATCATCATGGATAAAATCAAATCAGCAAAAAGCATTAAAGTTTTAGAACTTAGCTTTCTGTATGTGGAGCGAAGTCGCCATGGATGATGAAGCTGACGCGCCGACCGCTGGATCAGGTTCGCGCAACCTCGATCCCCCTACCTGGCGCGCCAAAGATGTCGGCGTGCGACACCTATGGGATCCTGAGAGACCCCTTTACGATTCGGCAGGGGGAGAGGTATACGCAAAGAGCAGAACCAACGATCGACGCGGGAAGATTTTACCCAGGTTCGGGCCACTGATCAGCGTAAAACCCTACTCCTGCCTTGTGTTCTTATTAGTGTTCTTGAGCCCAGCCTTCGGGAGCGCTCGCTGTGAACAGTACGTTCAAAGAGCAGCTACGCATGCAGAATGGGCCAGAAGTTCTCTTCCCTTGTAGCAGTTGCCTTGGGCCTCCTTTTATACGCTCAAAGGGGTCACCACAGTGGCAAAATGTACATACATTAAGGTGTAAAGTAGCTACAGGGTAATCATGAGGTGGAAAGTTGCTACAGCATTTACATGCTTATCACTGACGGCTCAGGACAAGCGCATTAAATGCTCTGTCTAGGTGTCCCTTAGCTTCTTGGGGATGGAAAAAGGGGCTGTCCCATCAGCACCGCTTATACCCACCCGCCGTTGGTGCCTTGACACACATCCAGGAGGACAAAACCCATCTGACAGGTTTGGTCGCTGCACTGGAGCGGTGGCAGCTTGGCGGGGTCATCTTGCCGGGACCAAGCTTGCCGGGATCATCTTGCCGGGGCTCACCAGCAAGAATCTTGCCGGGGCTCACCAGCAAGAATCTTGCTGGGGCTTCGGCCTTTGGTCTTCTGCCTTCCAATTATTGATTCGAATGCTTTTTGGATAGTCTTGTGCTTGTTCCCAGTTGTCTTCTCCCTGGAAGGCTCGCTCCCCTACCATGCCCTTCCCGCCTGGGGGCTGCAACTCGCCGGTGCGTGTCCAGGGGTAATGAACACCCCCTGTTCACTACACCGACACATAGCATGATCATATAGAAGAGGGCGCATGTGGCATTGTTTTCATCTGCATTAAGTTGCAGGATTCTTGCTGTGGACTTGGTCCCGAAGAAAAGGAATGAAGATGAGCCCACGTGATGATTCCCCGACAAGCCAAATAGATAAGTTCCTTCTTATCCATATTTGTTCTGTAATTAGCAGACTTGTGCATAAGAAAACCCCGCCACCTTCGAAACATAGGTGCTCCTACCCATTGACTTGAACACTGCTTTGGTCAGGGTGGTCGCAGTGGCCTTTGACGGAAAGGGCTCGGCGGGGGGCTGGTCCCTTTTTTATGGTTGTGCCTGGCAGGCCTAGCCCCGAGGCAACAAACTAAGGGTACCAGCAGGATAGCTTGCCGGAGAAACTTGTTTACTTAAATGTATAGAGGCATTTCACCTCTGCATGGAGATAGTACATGCACAAGTGCCCGACGAAGTTTGTCTTTTTCATTAATATGCTAATAATCAAGTACAGATCTTACAGAACACAAACATGGATAAGGAAATTTACATTATTCAGACTAAAGTTTGGCCCAGGCCTACATTTTTTAAACAGAAAAAAGATAAGTTCCCCATAATCCCTTTCTTGTCCATCTCCTCCTAGGCACTACAGCAGGAGGCGAAGAGGGCAAAAGGGGTGCCCGAGCAGAAGCCCAGCCCGACCCCGTCGGGCCCCATGACAGGGAGCTCAACAAGGTTGGGAAGGCACGGACGAAGGTGATAGTGAAGAGGGCGGCAGAAGGGTCCCCCTGACCACCGCCACCAGGGCCAGCAGGACACGGCAGGGCGAACAAAGCTGCAGCCAGCAAGGAAGCCTGCCGGGGTCCAGCTTGGAGACTGCTAGAGGAGCCCGGGGCACCATCCCCACCCCTGCATCCAACTCCCCAGCAAATCGCCTTGCCGAGAATGAGATGCAGGTGCAGATGATGGGGCCGACGCCTGACGGTGATGGTACGGCTGGCGTTCAGCCGGAGCCGGAGCTATTGCCCTCCATGTCGACGCTGTCGTCATCGCCGTCACTGTCCTCCTCGTTGCTATCGCTCGAGGAGGAGCTTTCGTCGTCAGTCGAGCTCTCCGCGCAGCACCCTAAGCGAGCTCCCGAGCATCCGAAGACCATGACGGAGAGCAGCTTGGCGTCCATTAATTTAAAAGGAAGGATGTGACCCTCCGACAAGCTATGAGCGCGGGCAAAAGTCTTCCAGCCACGTCGGAAGAGCATGACATGAGGGGCGGGGTAATCCACATCCACCCGCAAGCTGCCATTACAGCAACCCCTCATGTGCAGTTTCAGCGCGCGTGATTGTTCAAGCTCCATCACCCTCGCAAATGGAGTAGGGAGGCGGAGGCAGCCGTCCAGGGGCTTATACAACCTGATGATGAACTCTTGCGGTTGATCTCCGACATGGCCTTCCATTGGGGGATGAGCAGCCGACGGAGGTGTGACCAGAGCACCACCCCATCCTCCTCGACCCCGGGCACCACGGCGGCCGCGACCTTGCCCCCTCCCACCTCCTCTCACGGCGGGCTCCGCCCCCGCGTTCCCAATAGGAGGAGGGAGGCGCTGTCGAGAAGAAGCCCTCGTCGCCACCATCGGAGAGCCGCCATGACCCCTACCCCTCACCATAGTGGGCAGGAACTGCTAAAGGGAAAGGAAGGAGTGAGATGTGTGGAGAAGCACCGTGCCCTGCGCCCCTTTTTATAGGCGAACAGGGCAGGGGGCTGGCTCCTCCCCCTAAAGGTAGCCGCCCTACTCCTCCAATCCAGCTTCCCCACGCCACCAACGGCTCGTGGAATCAAGGCCGGACCTCAGCGCCAATCCTTGGCGTCTGGGTTTCTACCATGGCACACATTTCCACGCCCTTTGCATCTGCCAAACAACCCCGCACGACGCATGCGGTGCACATGGCAGAAACGCTGCAAATGGGAAAGTTAATGGAATGGCAGTTACCACCCCATGAACACGGGATGTGGGTAGCCCAGGGATCGTGGCTCATAGTCTCCCCACGATGTCTTGCACGTCACGCAGGAAAACCGGAAACTGACTCAAGCTTAGATTAATGAAGAAGCCAAGAAGATCTCAAAGGGTGAGCTACCGCAGCCTCCCCGCCTGTGTACTGGATAGGGCCTACCCCGACGACGCTCAGCAGCGCATTCGGGCCAGGCCCGGGGGCTCCTGTTGGTGCAACAAATCCCAGGTGTGTTGCCCAGACTGTACACAGGCTCGAGAACAAGGTTGCAGCGTCCAAGACAAGACCAAGCAGAAGAGATCAACTCTTTGAGAAATCAAAGGGCGGATCAAGAAGACCAAGGCCAACCAAAGGAGCAAGATACCACTAAGGAAAAACCTCCCTTGGCGGGCAGGCGAGCCTAGCGGGGATGAGGTTGCCCTGAAGACAAGTCTCCAGATTGCCCCGGCAGGCTTGCCGGGGGCGCGGAGGGCGGATTAGCCCGCCAAGGCTCCACCGCTCCACCTCACAGCAACGCAAGTCATCGATCGGTGCGGTGTCGAGCCCCCAAGTGGCTAAGTGGCCGCTACATGGCACGTGGTGGCCACTTCCAGAGGAAATCACCTCCAAATGACACCCGTCCAGGGATGTGTCACGCAGGCAGGCGAGAAGGTGGCCGAACAGCTTGGCAAGGCTTGCCGGGCTACGCTACGATGTGACACTAAGCGGCGCATTTAATGCACTTTGTCCAGTCTGCAGAGTTAGGTATGATGGCACTGTTTGCTATCTAATCAGTACGCAATGACTGATTTTCCATTGTGGTGACCCCTTGATCTATAAAAGGAGGGCCATGGCAACCTTAGAAAGATTCGGACCCCTGTACACTCATACGCGCGTTGCTTCTCTCGCCCCGAGGCAACCTTGCCGGGCTAGAGCGCTGTGTCTCCACCACGGTCCTCTCATCAATCCACCGAAGCATGAGTAGGGTTTTACGCCTCACGGCGGCCCAAACCTGGGTAAAAACTGCCCGTGTGATCGCTGCCTTGCTGCCCCGCGCCCTCCGCTCTTTGTGCAATGCATCCCTCTCCCCTGCCAAACCACAAGGGGCCGATGGCCCCATAGGTGGCCGTGTTTTCCCACGACAGCTATATTCTCTGATTTTTGTGAAAATATTGTTGAGGTTTTCATGGATGATTTTTCCGTTTACGGAACTTCTTTTGATGATTGCTTAAGCAACCTTGATCGAGTTTTGCAGAGATGTGAACAAACTAATCTTGTCTTGAATTGGGAGAAGTGTCACTTTATGGTTAATGAAGGTATTGTCTTGGGGCATAAAATTTCTGAATGAGGTATTGAGGTGGATAAAGCTAAAGTTGATGCAATTGAGAAAATGCCATGTCCTAAAGGTATCAAAGGTATTTGTAGTTTCCTAGGTCATGGTGGTTTCTATAGAAGGTTTATTAAAGACTTCTCTAAAATTTCTAGGCCTCTTACAAATCTTTTACAAAAGGATGTTCCATTTGTTTTTGATGATGATTGTGTAGAAGCCTTTGAAACACTTAAGAAAGCCTTAACTTCTGCACCTATAGTTCAACCACCTGATTGGAACTTGCCTTTTGAAATTATGTGTGATGCTAGTGATTATGCTGTTGCAGCTGTTTTAGGACAAAGAGTTGATAAAAAAACTAAATGTTATCCATTATGCTAGTAAAACTCTAGACAGTGCCCAAAGAAATTATGCTACCACTGAAAAGAATTTTTAGCAGTTGTGTTTGCTTGTGATAACTTCAGATCTTACATTGTTGATTCCAAAGTAATTGTTCACACTGATCATGCTGCTATAAAATATCTTATGAAAAAGAAAGATGTTAAACCTAGACTCATTAGGTGGGTTCTCTTGCTACAAGAATTTGACTTACATATTATTGATAGGAAAGGAGTTGAGAACCCCGTAGCTGATAACTTGTCTAGGTTAGAGAATGTTCTTGATGACCCACTACCTATTGATGATAGCTTTCCTGATGAACAACTAGCTGCAATAAATACTTCTTATAATACTCCTTACTATGTTGACTATGCTAATTATATTGTTGCTAAATTTATACCACCTACTTTCACATACCAACAAATGAAAAAATTCTTCTTTGATTTAAGACATTACTTTTGGGATGACCCACATCTTTATAAAGAAAGAGTAGATGGTATTATTAGAAGTTGTGTACCTGAGCATGAACTGGAACAAATCCTACGGAAATGTCACTCCGAAGCCTATGGAGGACATCATGCAGGAGATAGAACTGCGCACAAGGTATTATAATCTGGTTTTTATTGGCCTACTCTTTTCAAAGATGCCCGTAAGTTTGTTTTATCTTGTGATGAATGCCAAAGAATTGGCAATATCGGTAAGTGTCAGGAAATGCCTATGAATTATTCACTTGTTGTTGAACCATTTGATGTTTGGGGTTTTGATTATATGGGACCTTTCCCTTCCTCTAATGGGTATACACATATTTTGGTTGCTATTGATTATGTTACTAAGTGGGTAGAAGCTATTCCAACAAGTACTGCTGATCATAACACTTCCATTAAAATGCTTCAAAAAGTTATTTTCCCAAGGTTTGGAGTCCCTAGATATTTAATGACTAATGGTGGTTCACATTTTATTCATGGTGCTTTCCGTAAAATGCTTGCTAAGTATGATGTTAACCATAGAATTGCATCACCCTATCATCCTCAATCTAGTGGTCAAGTTGAACCTAGCAATAGAGAAATAAAATTAATATTACAAAAAACTGTCAATAGATCCCGAAAGAATTGGTCTAAGAAATTAGATGATGTACTTTGGGCTTACAAAATAGCTTATAAAAATCCTATGGGTATGTCTCCATATAAAATGGTTTATGGTAAAGCTTGTCATTTGCCTCTTGAGTTAGAACATAAAGCATATTGGGCAATTAAAGAACTCAATTATGATTTCAAACTTGCCGGTGAAAAGAGGTTATTTGATATTAGCTCATTAGATGAATGGAGAACCCAAGCTTATGAAAATGCCAAACTATTTAAAGAAAAAGTTAAAAGATGGCATGACAAAAGAATTCAAAAGCGGGAATTCAAAGTTGGTGAACATGTTCTATTATACAATTCTCGTTTTAGATTTTTTGCAAGAAAACTCTTTTCCAAATGGGAAGGACCATATATTATCAAAGAAGTTTATCGCTTTGGAGCTATTAAGATCAATAATGCCGAAGGTACCAACCCGAAGGTGGTCAATGGACAAAGAATCAAACACTATTTCTCAGGTACTCCTATTAATGTTGAAACCAATATTATCCAAACCATGACACCGGAGGAACACATAAAAGAAACCTTGCAGAACACTCCAGAACCCTTAAAAATAAGAGGTACGTGATACGATATGTAAACGAACTCCAAAAAATCCGCAAAAGTATTTTCTGTCAGTTTTAGAATATTAAAAAAAATAGGAAAATAAGAAATAACTGGGAAGGCAACCGAGGTGACCACGATACACCATGGCGCGCCTGCCCAACCTGGCATGCCCTGGTGGGTGGTGGGGCCCTCGGGCACCTTCCGACTCTGTTTGCCTTCCGTTTGCTTGTCTCCCAAGATAAAAAAATCTTTATATACTCCTCCGGACATATTGACCACCACATCACGGAGAAATCCTCTATTCTTGTTTCGTGCTGTTTTTCTTACAGATCTGAAAATATGTCATCTCAAGACTCGGATGGAGAGGGCTATGTTACCTACCGTGCTCTCGATCCAAATGTCTTTAAGGATACCTTCCCCTATGTGTGGTTCACTGATGAGGAGGAGGAGACTGATTCGGAGGAGATGGAGGATGCATCCTCAGATGAAGATGAAGCCCCACTACCTCAACCTGGAGATCTACACGTGGAGCTCAAGAAGCCAAGTCTCCCCAATAGCAAAGAAAACTAAGACCCAATCTATCCCTTCTCATTTTCTGCAGGAAAGGAAGGCAGCATTATGCAAGAGGATATTAAGGCTTGAGCTAGAAAATGATGATCTAAGGGAAGATAATTTTAGCCTCCGACGCAAGCTGGATAAGCTCACTACTACCTCATCACCACCACCATCATCATCTTCCCCACCAAAGGAAACTTGAGTACACGGGTATGGGCACTCCCCTTGGCTTTTGCCAAGCTTGGGGGAGATGCCCCGGTATCGTATCACCACCACTTTTATTATCTTTACCTATCTTAGTTCAACCTTTAGCTATCTCATGATTTAGTTGAATAAAAGTTTAGTATGATCTATTTTTTGAGTGCTAGTTTCATGATCTATCTATCTATGTAATCGAGTGAGAGTTATATAATAAAGTTTAGTTTGAGTTTTGCTTCTTTACTTTTTTGTTTCAATCAAAATAAAAGGAACTAATGAAAAAGATCATATGCTAATCTTATGGTAAGTAATGACATCACATAAGGAAAAGTATAAGTTGTAAAATTTATTGGAACTTGACAAACACAGCATTGGTTAATAATGCAATTCATGAAAGAGTTAATAAGGGAAAAGAAGATTCACATGCAAATACACTATCTTGGACATCTTTTATGATTGTGAGCCCCCACTAAATATCTTATGCCAAAATTGTTGATGTTGGACAAGGAAGACAACGTAATGATTTATGTTTCTCCATATTCACATAGAAGTTATATTGTCATAGATCCTTCAACATGTGGTGCTTGCCCAATATCTTTGCTAGCCAAAATTCCGCACTAAGTAGAGATACTACTTGTGTATGCAAAACCCTTAAACCCAAAATCTTATTTTGAGAGTCCACCATACCTACCTATGGATTGAGCAAGATCCTTCAAGTAAGTTGTCATCGGTGTAATAAGACAATAAAAATTGCTTCTAAATGTGTTTGATCATTTAATGTAAGAGAAATAAAGCATTGTACGAACTTGTGATGGCAAAGTAATAAAAGCAACGGACTGCATAATAAAGGTTGCTATCATAAGGGGCAATATAACATGATGTTCTTTTGCATTAAGAGTTTGTGCATACAAATCAAAAAGCGCATGATAACCTCTGCTTCCCTCTGCGAAGGGCCTATCTTTACTTTTATGTATTTACTTTTTATGCAAGAGTCAAAGTATTTTCCTCTATTCCTTTTTGTTTTCTCTTTGGCAAGCATCATGTGGTGGGGAAAGATCAAGGCACATATATCCAGTTGGATATGAATGAGCATGAGTTATTATTGTTGACATCACCCTTGAGGTGAATAAGTTGGGAGGCGAAACTATAAGCCCCTATCTTTCTATGTGTCCGGTTGAAACTTTTTGCTCATATATATGTTGTGAGTGTTAGCAATTATAGAAGATTAAATGATGGTCGAGTATGTGGAGTTGCCAAAGGGCTCCGATACGAGACCCTTCCTGAAAATATGATGAATTGTAGTTGCAAAGTTGACTGAAAACATAGTTTGTTGGTTTTCAATAAAGTTTATGCTTTCTACTTGAATGTTGTGATGAATTGTTACTTGTTCATGAAAAGTTATATGATAAAGTTGTATGATAAATCTTGTTGTTGTTATAATAATATGCATGATGCTACTATGTTTGTATTTTGTTTTTATCAACACCACTCTCTCTAAGCATGTGGACATGTTTTTCGATATCGGTTTTTGCTTGAGGACAAGCGAGGTCTAAGCTTGGGGGAGTTGATACGTCCATTTTGCATCATGTTTTCCTACTGTTATTCATAATGTTTTTATGCATAATAATCCTTTATGGAATAATTCTAATGCCTTTTCTCTCATAATATGCAAGGTTTATACAAAGAGGGAGAATGCCGGCAGCTGGAATTCTAGACCTGAAAAAGCTACGTCAGAGTTACCTATTCTGCACATCTCCAAATGAGCTAAAATTTTACGAAGAATTATTTTGGAATAAATAAAAAATACTGGAGAAAAGAGTTACCGGAGGGGGCTGCCAGGTGCCCACGAGACACCAGGGCGCGCCAGGCCCCCCCAGGCGGGCCCTGGTGGATGGTGGGCAGCCCGGCCCACCTCCGGCGCCCATCTTCTGGTATATAAGTCATTTTGACCTAGAAAAAATAAGGAGAGGACTTTCGGGACGGAACACCGCCATCTCGAGGTGGAACTTGGGTAGGAGCAATTTTGCCCTCCGGCGGAGAGATTCCGCTAGGGGAACGTCCTTCCCGGAGGGGGAAATCGAAGCCATCGTCATCACCAACGACCCTTTCATCTTTGGGAGGCCAATCTCCATCCACATCTTCAACACATCCATCTCATCTCAAACCCTAGTTCATCTCTTGTGTTCAATCTTTGTACCGGAACCTCAGATTGGTACCTGTGGGTGACTAGTAGTGTTGATTACATCTTGTAGTTGATTACTATATGCTTTATTTGGTGGAAGATTATATGTTCAAATCCATTATGCTATTTAATACCCCTCTAATCTTGAGCAAAAATATTATTTGTGAGTAGTTACTTTTGTTCTTGAGGTCACGGGAGAAGTCATGTTGCATGTAATCATGTGAACTTGATATGTGTTCGATATTTTGATAATATGTATGTTGTGATTCCCTTAGTGGTTTCATGTGAACATCGACTACATGACACTTCACCATCTTTGGGCCTAAGGGAATGCATTGCGGAGTAGTTATTAGATGATGGGTTGCTAGAGTGACAGAAGCTTAAACCCTAGTTTATGCGCTACTTCGTAAGGGACCGATTTGGATCCAAATGTTTAATGCTATGGTTAGATTTTATCTTAATACTTTTCTCGTAGTTGTGGATGCTTGCGAGGGGGTTAATCATAAGTGGGAGGTTTGTTCAAGTAAGAACAGCACCCAAGCACCGGTCCTCCCACATATCAAATTATCAAAGTAGCGAACGCGAATCAAACCAACATGTTGAAAGTGACTAGATGAAATTCCCGTGTGCCCTCAAGAACACTTTGCTTATTATCTGAGACCGTTTTGGCCTGTCCTTTTCTACAAAAAGAATTGGGCTACCTTGCTGCACTTTATTTACCATTACCATTATTTGTCCATTACAAATTATCTTGTTATCAAACTACCTGTTACCGACAATTTCAGTGCTTCAGAAAATACCTTGTTGAAAACTACTGGTCATTTCCTTCTGCTCCTCATTGGGTTCGACACTCTTACTTATCGAAAGGACTATGATTGTGTCGGCGTTCTGGGTTCGGGGGTACCCAGACCTGCCTGCCTGCGGCCCAGCATGTGGCCCCCTCTCAACGGCCTGGAGCGGCCCAACTATAAGACTCTGCAAGCAAGACCCTCGTGAGCCCCCCCCCCCCCCCGGCCTCGCGAGGCGGACGACGCCAAGACCTCCCGAGGAGCCGTTCCCTGAGCCTGCCTCCCAAGGAGCAAAGACTTCTATGCAGGTACCCTGCCTCACGAGGCTTGTGATGACGTGAGCCATGATGACCACGGCCAAGCAGGTGCCAGCGGGCGCAGAGGAGGACAGTTTCCTCTTTGGTGCTAAGGAGGCAAGGACCAGTGCGGGTTCCCGAGGGATCCACCCAAAGGTTTCCGTTCCGGTGCAATGAGACCAAGACCATGAGCTCGGTAGGACAGATGCCATTACCGAGCCCACCACTGCGTCATGACCAGAAGCTTTGCAGGCAAAGACCACCTTTCATTAGGATAAGATGTACCTCTTGTCCCCTTTCAAATTGGCCGTTGTGGAATCCCTTCCCGCCTAAGCTATGAGGGAAGAGGACCAGGCCTAGTATAAAGATAGTCTAGTCTCCACCGTAGAGGGGGATCGAACCCTTCAGCCAATGAGCTCTCCCGAGGCACCTCTCCCACTGTACTAGTTCATCCTCAAACCTCCTCTCAAGGCTAATCCACCACAAAGCAGGAGTAGGGTTTTACACCGCAAGGTGGCCCGAACTTGGGTAAATCTCTGTGTTCATCACCTTCCCCGCTCGCACGAACTCAACGAGGCCAAACCTTGAGGTGATGAGCTTGAGGCTGAGGTTAGGGTAGATCTTCGCGCATGCCCCAGAGTTCGAACCTTGTTTGGGTCTGCGGAGCCCCGATTCTGACATTTGGCGCGCCAGGTAGGGGCATGTCGAAACTCCCTCCCCTTCATTTTGTCACCGCCCCGTCGCTCCCATGGCCGACGCCTGCTGAGTTCGCGCCGAGCGCCGGGCTGCTCGTGTTGCCTAGACGGCGCCCATGGGCTGCCGTGTCCCTCGCTGCTCTGCTTCTCCGGTGGCTAATGCTGCCACCGACCCCGCTGCTCATGAGCAGTAGGACTCTTCGTTGCCGCCCTCCGTGCGGCGGGATGGCTGCACCGCCACTCCATCCCTCACCCCGTCACAGCGTCATCTTCCCACGCTCGCCACGGGCCGGCGAACGCATAGGGTGCGCTGCTCATGGCATGCGAGATGTTGCGCTACCGTCCCGCCGACAAGGGCTACGACGCCTGGCTGGGCGACATGGCTCATGGCGCACCCCTCCTCCTCCTCTGCGCAGCGCCAACATTGAGCCCAGGCGCGATGCACGTCCGCACGATCCCTCGCGCGGCGCACCGGTGCCGGTGCGGGATGAAGCCAGCTGCCAAGTGGTGCAGCAGCCGTAGAGCGATGCGCGTGTGCTCCCCACGACACCACGCCGGCACCAAGACCGGGCCGCTCCGGGGGCTGCAGCGCATGGGTGCCAGGATCATGCTCCCCTAGTGCAGGCCACGCCCGTAAGCGCGGCGGGCTGCCGCGCCTTCACCCCAGAGCTGCACCACGTCGTTTAGCCCGGCAAGTTCAAGCCAGACCTGCCCCCGCGCTATGATGGCATCCCGGACCCAGCAGAGTTCTTCCAGCTCTACTCGCTAAGCATCGAGGCGGCGAATGGCAACGACAAGGTTATGGCGAACTGGTTCCCCATGGCTCTCAAGGATGGCGCACGCTCCTGGCTCCTGCACCTCCCGGAGGGGTTGATCTGCTCCTGGGATGAGCTTCGCGAGCGTTTATCACCAACTTCCAGGGCACCCACGACCGCGCCCCCGCATTGAACGACTTGCGGCACGTGAAGCAGCAGCCGGGTGAGACTCTCTTGAAGCACATATAGTGCTTCATGAATGTTTGCCTGAAGATCCCGAAGGTGTCGGATCAGGCCATCATCTTGGTGTTTACCGAGGGTGTCAATGACATCAAGATGCGCGCACAGCTCGCCATCCATGATGACTTGTGCTCGACTCTGGAGATGTTCAACCTGGCGAACAAGTGCGCAAAGGCTGAGGAGGGCCACTTCTCCCTCCTCGAGCATCCTGAGGCCGACCCTGAAGACAAAAAGGCCAAGGCAAAGGAGACAAAGAACAAGGGCCCTGTAACACCCCCTGTGTGATAAGCACTGTGACATAATGATAATCGTGCCAAGTCATACCCATTTAAAGTGCTTGATCATAAAGTTTGAACACTTCATTTCAAATTCCTCACTGAAATAAATTCAAATTCAAAATGAAAATAAAAGTTGTTCAAGTTTGAAAACTAAAATGTACATAATGTTACAAATAATTCAGAGGCATGTATAAAATTGTAAACCACAATATTGGAATTAGTTAAGCAACTCCAACAACCTCAAACAGTAACAAACCGCCCTTTTTAAATGCCATATTCATTTTTGAAAAATTCAACTCAGTTCCAAGAATACTCAAACTTTTTTGTGGCACTGTCTAAAATCACCAGGGATTTATGGGGACACTCCCCATATTTTTTCTAGGTGAAATAGTTGCCCAAATAATTCCCTTTCTCCCTCTCTGTTAATAAATAAAGGTTAAAACAGTAAATAGAAAAAGGGAAGAAAAAGCCTACCTGGCGCTGGGCTGAGCCGGCCCAGTCCGCTCCCTCACCTGCTCCTCGTCGCCGTGTCATCGTCTCCATGGCCACGGCTCGCCGCTCCGGTCGTCTGTCGACACCGCGGTGTGACAGGGGCCATCGAGGGGATAAGAACAGCGCCCATCCAGCCCCCCTGGTCACTCCCTCCATTCTTCCCTCTCTTTCCCTCACTCGCGCGCTCGCCGTTCCCTCTCTCATCTCTCTGTCCCGACAGATCGCCGCCGCGCCGTTGCTCCGACGTGGCCACCAGCGCCCGTGCGCCTTCCCGACAAGTCCGGTGGACTTGTTGCGGTATCTTTCTTCCTCTGGTGATCTCAGGCGATGCCGGGGAGCTGAGCAGCCGCCGTCCGCCTTCGTTCCCATCTCCGGCCGTCGTGGACGCCGCCGCCGAATTCGGCTTCATTCTGCGCTCCCGTTTCCCGAAGGGCCTACGTGTGCCCGCGCTGTAAGCTCTGCTCCTTCTCCTCCTTCTCAACGCGCTGCTGCGCCGCCCTAGCTAGCTGTACGCGTCACCGCCGCCATGACCGTAGCTCTGGCTCCGCCGTCGTGCTAGTCACCGGCACCCTAGGCCCTGTCGTAGCAGGCCGAGCACGTTTTCGTGCTCCGGGTGGCCTAGCGGAGCCCCTCTGAGGTTTAGTTTGCGCGCTAGCGCTACGGAACGCGCCGAGCTTCGAACTCCGGCCGCCGCTTCGAGCTCGTTTCCGGCGAGCTCCGACCACCCCAGCCCGCGAGATTGCCGCCGTTGGATGCGGCACCCTTTGCTCTTTCAAACGCGACCGAAAACAACCAATTTGGTGCACTATGGCAGAAATCCGAGCCCCGCCGGCGTTCGACCGCCGCTGTGGAGCTCACCGGAGAGGATTCGGCGCCGACACCCACGTGGCAAGTGTGGGGCCCACCCGTAGACCTGACCAGTGGGCCCGAGGGCCACCGTTGACTCGTTGACCGAGTCAACGTGGCTGATGTGGCACTCACCGCCACCGACTAGTGGGCCCGCACGCTTAATTAACTAAATAGGTTTTTAAAAATAAATCTAATCACTAATCTCTCACTGACAGATGGGGCCCACTCCCTAATTAATCCTGCTGATTAGGTTAATCCATTATTAGTCTAAACAGAGACTGACATGTGGGTCCCACTGAACCCACATGTCAGATTTGACTCTGGTCAGCGCGTCTGTTGACCGCTGACATCATCTCCACCTCATGCTGATGTCATATATCCTTTTCTGTTAAATAGAAATAATTTTAGAAAAATATTTAAATCTTTAGAAATTTGTAGGAAATAAACTGTAGCTCGGATCGAAAAACTTAAAACATGAAAGTTGCTCAGAACGACGAGACGAAGCTGGACACGCGGTCCGTTTGTTAGTCACACGCCCCTAACTGTCCGAACATGGAACTGTTCCCCTTCTGTCATCTGTCTGACAAATGTCCGAAACCGGGAAAACATTCCCGGATGGATTCCTCCTTCCTTGGTGACGTGCAACCATACGTTAGGACACACCCGACACTGCGTATTGCCATGTCTTACATTGTATAGCACTTGTTTGCTCTTTATTTACTGTTCTTTCCCCTCTTCTCTCTCGTTAGATCTTGGTACCGACGTAGTCTCTGAGACAGACGCAGCTCCGGTGATTGGCTACATCACCGATGACCTTGCCCTTGCCGCCGAGCAACCAGGCAAGCCCCCCCCCCCTTTGACCATCCCGATATCGCCTATTCTAATATCTCATGCTTGCATTAGATTTTGCTACTGTAATTGATTGCTCCTATTCTGCTGCATAGCCTGTTTATTGTAACCTGCTGTTGATACCTGCCTGATATCCAAACTGCTTAGTATAGGCTGGCTAGAGACCCCTCAGTGACCCCACTTATCCCGACTGCCCCGCTGGAGTAACAGAAGACCCGATCAACGGGATCGAACACCAGGACCCGGCACCGCACCTCACTTCCTCCTTAGTTGCTCGACACTACTGGGTTACTATCGAGTGCCGAGGGTGATACCTCGTCAGCACTTCTGATGATAACCTTGTAGGTTAGTTAATCGGTCGTGGTCAGCGAGGGTGATTCCACCTACACCACCCCCGATAACGACGAAGTCGTGAACCACCTCTAGTGTGGACCTCGAGGGTGATTCCTCCTACGTCCACCTCATTATTACATCAGGTGGGACTCCAACGAGGGTGATGCCTCGGATTCCCCCTTGATATGGTAGCCACACGGATGCCTTACATAACTGATGTTACTGCTACTTGGTGAATGATGGATAGTTACCCGTGAGTTATTTTACGAGGCGCGGCCGGGCATTCTTAGCCCTTGCAGCAAGTCCTCGAGATGGGGCGACGGGGTAACATCGATCGTGAGTCTCTGCTCGTTTCCGCAAGCCCCTAGTCCTCTAACGATTTGGATATTTGATCTGAGAAGGCCTCTAGCCTGATAGCACTAACCATCACGTGGGCATAGTATGGGCGTTCTGCATCGTAACATCAGCCGAAAGCTCTGTCAGACGTCCAGTTCAGCATTGCGGCCGGGCTGGGCCGGCACCATCCGGTAGTGGTGGAGCCTGGTTCGCCCTGCACGCAACGACCCGGAGGGCGAGGGGCGATGGCCCAAGACCCCCTTGTGCTTAGGAGATTGACCGGCGGGGACCTCTCTGCTGAGCTGTAGGTAGGGTTGCGGTGTGTCGTTTGGCCGAGGCCGGGCATGACCCAGGAAAGTGTGTCCGGCCGGAGTTAAGCGAGCGTGGTGGGTAAGTTGGTGCACCCCTGCAGGGAAGAAAACATCTATCGATAGTCGGTCCTATGGTAAAGGACACTCGGAGTTGTATCCCGATCAATACAACTAGAACTTGAGATGATAACTGGATATGTGGCTCCGAGATCGCTTTCTCGCAGGGAGTCGAGGAAGGATCTCTGGGCGAGATTGTTGCTTGCTACTACCACTACTACATTATACTATGCTATTATGTACTCTTCTAAATGCTGCAAGACGCTCGAAGATGCTGGAAGATGCTTGAAGATGCTAGTCTTCGATAGGACTAGGCTTTCCTCTCTATTCTGGCATTTCTGCAGCCCAGTCCACATATACAGCCTCCCTTTGATAATGTTGCATATGTAGTGTAGATCCTTGCTTGCTGAGTACTTCGGAGTACTCACGGTTGCTTTGCATTCTTTTTCTCCTCATATCAGTTTGTCGTGATCCGATGACGGAGCCCCTGAGACCGCTGCCCCTGCCGACAATCGCTTCTACCACCCCAAGGATGGCTTCTACTACGAGTTGGCTGTCGACCAGGAGTAGGTTCGGAGGGTCCTAGGCAGGAGTCATACGCCTTTCGATCGTAGTGTTTTATTTTGCCCCGCCTTTTAAAGGCCTTTCTGTTTTTCTTTTATATCTGTACTCAGATATCTAATGCTTCCGCTGACGCTTGTATGCCATAGAGCTATGTATTCAAGCCCTCGAGGCCCTGGCTTGTAATATAAAGCTTGTATGACTTTATTTTATGTTTTAGTGTTGTGTTGTGATATCTTCAATAGAGTCCTTAGACTTGATCGTGTGCATTTGCGTGTATGATTAGTGCATGATTAAGCCGGGGGCGTCACAGGTTGGTATCAGAGCCAACTGCCTCTAGAAATCCCCCTTCCCAACTCCTTGGCCGAAGTTGAGTCTAGTAGTCCAAAACTGTTTTACTAACTTGGATGTGTGGCTTACGGGCCCACGTCGCCAATAGGGTGGTATTAGGATCTTTTACTCCTCGACCTTTACTCTGGGACTCTGCTCTCTCTTCTATTCGGGTTAAATTTTTTACTAACTCCAACATTAGGTTCTCGTGATCACATCCACCCGGAGTTCTGAAGTTATCCCCCCTTGCTTCAAGATTGAGGGCCAGGTTCTGCTTACGGGATCCTCTTATCTTGGGCACCCTGTGTTGTCACTTGCAGATTCCTCGCTCCTACAGTTTTCTCCGACGTGAATGTAGCCTTTGCTATGTCTTGTTGTGTACTTCCTTACCGCGTGCCTACGCGCCGCCTAGCTTGTCTAGCTGCGTACGTATCGAAACTCCTATCGCCGTTTGTGTCCAACTCTGTGCATCGTTTTGTATGTCTTTAATGACTACTAATATGCACCTGATGCCTCCCTGTTCATTACTCATGTTGCCTTATGAATGACCTCTTACACCTGCAATTTTGCTTGTTAAACTGCCCCTGTTGATTTGGCAGGATGGATGACGATACTCCACCTCCACCCTATATTGCCGAAATGATGCAGCAGTTTGAACTGAACCGTCAGGTTATGATCGGGATATTGGCTTAGTTCCCAAACCAGAATGCTCATCAACAGTCTGCTCCAATAACTCTGCCAGAATTTGTGCGCCTCAATCCATCCATTTTCTGCAACTCCACCAACCCTATGGATGCTGATGATTGGCTTCGTGATACCCAGTTTGAGATGGAGTCAGCTAGTGTGGCCCCTGACAGTTACGTCGCCTTTGCGACATTTCACTTGAAGGGTCCCGCTGCTCAATGGTGGGAAAGCCATAAGGATATGTTGCCTGCAGAGACTGTAGCCACGTGGCAGGAATTTTAGTCAGCTTTTCGTGCACGGTACATTCCGCGAGGTCTGATCGACCAGAAGAAGCAGGAGTTCCGCAAACTCTCACAGGGCAAAATGACTCTGGATGAATATCAGAGAAAATTTATTGAATTATCCCGTTATGCTAAAGATGACATCGACACTGACGCCCGCAAGCAGGAGAAATTCCGTGAAGGACTGCGTTCCGATATACAGCTCGCGCTTCTTGTCCATGATTGTGAGGACTTTGCGATGCTTGTCAGTCAAGCCTACCGAGTTGAAACTGGTCTGGCTAAATATCAGGAGTCGCTCAAACGCACTCGTGAAGTAGGCTCATCTTCGGGTCAGCCTGTTCAGAAGCGTCGAGTGTGGATTCCGCACAACGTTCATCACCGACCTGCTCCAACACCAAGGCCGTCTTATGTTGCACCTCGTCTGCCTCCGCCGCCGAGATAGCTAACGACTCAAAGTGGACAGCTCAATTCTATGGCTCCTCCCCATAATGATGGTTTATGCCGCAAGTGTGGACAGCCAGGGCACCGTGCTCTCAACTGTCGCCAGGGTCAGCCGCAGGATTCAACGTGTCGACCTGTTAACAGTAGGAAGGGCCGTCGAAACCACCCTAGCAGAAAATGTAATGCTAGACCACCTGCTATGAATAGTGGTCAGGTCACCCATGTCAAAATGGAAGAAGCTCGAGAGTCCCGTAAAATTGTGATGGGAACTCTTCCAGTTAATTCCGTGGCAGCTTCTGTTCTCTTTGACTCCGGAGCATCACATTCCTTTGTGTCCCAGCAATTTGCACAATTACATGAGTTATCCATGAGCTCATTACCCACTCCATTGGAGATTAGTACTCCCCGTTCCAGATGGCAAACCAAGATAGTAAGTCACAACAATCAGATCAGAATTGAAGGGTTGATGTTCTCTGCTTCCCTTATTGCTCTTGGACCTGCCGACATTGACATCATCCTTGGCATGGATTGGTTGACAGCGAATAAAGCTTTGATTGACTGTGCTGCTAAGACAGTCCAACTCACTCACCCTTCCGGCCAGACAGTCAGATACTTAGCTCGGACAGTTCAGAATGCCGAGGATCAGATATATGTTCTGAATGCATTGAATGCTTCACCTCTTGAGGGCATCGAGAACGTTCCAGTTGTTCGTGATTTCCAAGATGTCTTTCCAGAAGAACTTCCAGGAATACCCCCTGCTAGAGCTGTAGAGTTTGTCATCGACTAGAAGCCTGGCACTACCCCTATTTCGAAGCATCCTTATAAGATGCCTCCGCACCACCTTCTTGAGCTTAAGGAAGAAATTGACAAGTCACTTAAGAAGGGTTTCATCCGCCCCAGTTCATCTGCTTAGGGAGCACCTTCCCTCTTTGTCAAAAAGAAGGACGGTACGAATCGGTTGGTTCAAGATTACCGACCTATCAACCAAGCAACAATTCAGAACAAGTACCCGCTTCCCAGAATCAACGATCTTTATGATCAACTTGCTGGTTCCTCAGTATTCTCTAAGCTTGATTTGAGATTGGGATATCACCAAATCCGAGTTCGTGAAGAGGATATTCCGAAGACAGCATTTGTTACTCGCTATGGTTCTTATGAGTACAGTGTCATGTCATTTGGCTTAACAAATGCTCCAGCTACCTTCTCCCGGTTAATGAATTACATCTTCATGGATTATCTCGACAAATTCGTCGTGGTATATCTGGATGATATTCTGGTTTATTCGAAGAATGAAGAAGAACATGCCGAACATCTTCGGCTTGTACTGGAGAAGCTGCGTGAACACCAATTGTATGCCAAGTATTCCAAATGTGAGTTCTGGCTTTCTGAAGTAACCTACCTTGGACATGTAATCTCCAAGGATGGCATAGCTGTTAACCCAGAATGAGTTCAAGCTATTCTGGACTGGAATCCCCCAAAGAACGTCAAGCAAGTCAGAAGTTTTCTCGGCCTTGCAAGCTATTGCCGTCGCTTTGTCGAGAATTTCTCAAAGATTGCTAAGCCTTTGACTGATTTGCTTCACAAGGGCGTTAAGTTTGAATGGACAGAAAAATGTCAGGAAAGTTTTCAAACACTCAAAGACAAGCTGACATCCGCCCCCGTACTTGCTCCTCCAGATTCTCGCAAAGACTTCGTGATTTATTGTGACGCATCCCTTGAAGGATTAGGCTGTGTCCTAATGCAGGAGCGTAAAGTGATTGCCTATGGTTCTCGTCAGTTGCGTCCGCATGAAGAGAATTATCCGGTACATGATCTAGAACTAGCTGCCGTCGTCTATGCCCTGCAGTTGTGGCGACATTACCTCCTTGGTAACCGTTGCGAGATCTACACAGATCATAAAAGTCTGAAGTACTTGTTCACTCAACCATCTCTAAACCTCCGTTAGCAAAGATGGATGGAGACCATTGTGGACTATGATTTGGGTATTTCTTATACCCCTGGCAAGGCTAATGTAATGGCTGATGCGTTGAGCCGCAAATCTTATTGCTGTGAACTTGAAGTCCAGCTAGAGCAACCACTTCTGTATGAAGAGCTTCGGAAGCTAAATATCGAGATAGTTCCTCAAGGATACCTAAAAACCTTGGTTGTTGAACCAGACCTTGAGAAGGCCGTTAAGAGTGCACAAGCTAAAGATGCTGAAATTGGTCTGATGAAGAAGGATCTTCACCTTGAAAAGTACAGGGATTTCTCGTTGTCTGAAGATGGAACCTTGTACTTTAGAGACCGCATTGTTGTACCTCGCTTCGAGCTTATGACTGATAAGGTCATGAAGGAGGCACATGATACACCGCTGTCTATTCATCCGGGTAGCACCAAGATGTATCGTGATCTCTGACAAAGGTACTGGTGGTCTAGAATGATGCAGGATATTGCTCGATACGTTGCTGAATGTGACGTTTGCCGTCGCGTAAAAGCAGAACATCAGAAGCCTGCCGGAATTCTGCAACCACTTCCTATTCTGTTGTGGAAGTGGGATAAGGTTCAAATGGATTTCATTACTGGTCTTCCCAAGTCACAGAAGGGTCACGATGATATTCTTGTCGTTGTCGACCAACTTTCCAAGGTTGCACATTTTTTGCCTGTCAAGGAGACGATCACTGCTAAACAGTTAGCAGAGTTGTATATCTCCAGAATTGTTTCACTCCATGGTATCCCGAAGGAGATCAGTTCGGACCGAGGCGGTCTTTTCACTTCAAAATTCTAGGAAAGTTTTCAAGAAGCTATGGGAACTCATATTACCTGGAGTTCAGCTTATCACCCCCAGTCCCAAGGCCAAGTCGAACGAGTCAATCAAGTGCTTGAAGACATGCTGCGAGCTTGTGTTATTTCTTTCGGCAAGAAGTGGGAAGAATCTCTCCCGTATGCCGAGTTCTCTTATAACAACAGCTATCAAGCCAGCTTGAAAATGGCCCCCTTTGAAGTTCTATATGGACGTAAGTGTCGAACCCCTCTGAATTGGTCAGAAACTGGGGAACGACCTCTTGTTGGACCAGACATTATTCAACACGCGAAAGAGCAAGTACGCATTGTCCGAGAAAATCTCAAGGCGGCTCAGTACCGCCAGAAGAGCAATTATGATCGCAAACGATGGGGTTTGATCTATCAACCTGGTGATCAAGCTTATTTGCGTGTCACTCCTATGAAGGGCACTCATCGTTTTGGAATCAAGGGCAAGTTAGCTCCTCGCTATATTGGTCCCTTTCGCATAGTTGCCAGACATGGACAGGTGGCTTATAAATTGGAGTTGCCGCCGCAATTCTCTCATATCTACGATGTCTTCCACGTGTCGCAACTTCGAAAATGCTTCAAGGAGTCTCCGCACTGAGCAGTGGATCATGAGATGCTCGAATTGCAAGATGACCTATCTTATAAGGAGCATCCGATCCGCATCCTTGATGAAGCTGAACGTCGAACTCGTCATAAGACGACCAAGTTTCTGAAAGTGCAGTGGTCTAATCATACTGAAGATGAAGCCACTTGGGAACGCGAGGATCATCTTCGCAAGGAATACCCTGACCTCTTTCCTTCTACCTCCTGAATTCTCGGGACGAGAATTTATTTTAGAGGAGGAGAATTGTAACACCCCCTGTGTGATAAGCACTGTGACATAATGATAATCGTGCCAAGTCATACCCATTTGCAGAGCTTGATCATAAAGTTTGAACACTTCATTTCAAATTCCTCCCTGAAATAAATTCAAATTCAAAATGAAAATAAAAGTTGTTCAAGTTTGAAAACTAAAATGTACATAATGTTACAAATAATTCAAAGGCATGTATAAAATTGTAAACCACAATATTGGAATTAGTTAAGCAACTCCAACAACCTCAAACAGTAACAAACCGCCCTTTTTAAATGCCATATTCATTTTTGAAAAATTCAACTCAGTTCCAAGAATACTCAAACTTTTTTGTGGCACTGTCTAAAATCACCAGGGATTTATGGGGACACTCCCCATATTTTTTCTAGGTGAAATAGTTGCCCAAATAATTCCCTTTCTCCCTCTCTGTTAATAAATAAAGGTTAAAACAGTAAATAGAAAACGGAAAGAGAATGCCTACCTAGCGCTGGGCTGAGCCGACCCAGGCCGCTCCCTCACCTGCTCCTCATCGCCGTGTCGTCGTCTCCATGGCCACGGCTCGCCGCTCCGGTCGTCTGTCGACACCGCGGCGTGACTGGGGCCATCGAGGGGATAAGAACGGCGCCCATCCAGCCCCCCTGGTCACTCCCTCCATTCTTCCCTCTCTCTCCCTCACCCGCGCGCTCGCCGTTCCCTCTCTCATCTCTCTGTACCGACAGATCGCCGCCGTGCCGTTGCTCCGACGTGGCCACCGGCGCCCGTGCGCCTTCCCGACAAGTCCGGTGGACCCGCCGCGGTATCTTTCTTCCTCTGGTGATCTCAGGCGAGGCCGGGGAGCTGAGCAGCCGTCGTCCGCCTTCATTCCCATCTCTGGCCGCCGTGGACGCCGCCGCTGAATTCGGCCTCATTCTGCGCTCCCGTTTCCCGAAGGGCCTACGTGTGCCCGCGCTGTAAGCTCTGCTCCTTCTCCTCTTTCTCAACGCGCTGCTGCGCCGCCCTAGCTAGTTGTACGCGTCGCCGCTGCCATGACCGTAGCTCCGGCTCCGCCGTCGTGCTAGTCACCGGCACCCTAGGCCCTGTCGTAGCTGGCCGAGCATGTTTTCGTGCTCCGGGTGGCCTAGCGGAGCCCCTCTGAGGTTTAGTTTGCGCACTAGCGCTACGGAACGCGGAACGCGCCAAGCTCCGAACTCCGGCCGCCGCTTTGAGCTCGTTTCCCGCGAGCTTCGACCACCCCAGCCCGCGAGATTGCCGCCGTTGGATGCGGCACCCTTTGCTCTTTCTAACACGACCGAAAACGACCAATTTGGTGCACTATGGCAGAAATCCGAGCCCCGCCGGTGTTCGGCCGCCGCTGTGGAGCTCGCCGGAGAGGATTCCGGTGCCGACGCCCACGTGGCAAGTGTGGGGCCTGCCCGTAGACGCTGACCAGTGGGCCCGAGGGCCACCGTTGACTCGTTGACCGAGTCAACGTGGCTGACGTGGCGCTCACCGCCACCGACCAGTGGGCCCGCACGCTTAATTAACTAAATAGGTTTTTAAAAATAAATCTAATCACTAATCTCTCACTGACAGATGGGGCCCACTCCCTAATTAATCCTGCTGATTAGGTTAATCCATTATTAGTCTAAACAGAGACTGACATGTGGGTCCCACTGGACCCACATGTCAGATTTGACTCTGGTCAGCGCGTCTGTTGACCGCTGACGTCATCTCCACCTCATGCTGACGTCATATATCCTTTTCTATTAAATAGAAATAATTTCAAAAAAATATTTAAATCTTTAGAAATTCATAGGAAATAAACCGTAGCTCGGATCGAAAAACGTAAAACATGAAAGTTGCCCAGAACGACGAGACGAAGCCGGACACGCGGTCCGTTCGTCAGTCACACGCCCCTAACTGTCCAAACATGGAACCGTTCCCCTCCGGTCATCTGTCTGACAAATGTCCGGAACCGGGAAAACATTCCCGGATGGATTCCTCCTTCCTTGGTGACATGCAACCATACGTTAGGACACACCCGACACTGCGTATTGCCATGTCTTACATTGTATAGCACTTGTTTGCTCTTTATTTACTGTTCTTTCCCCTCTTCTCTCTTGTTAGATCTCGGTACCGATGTAGTCTTTGAGACAGACGCAGCTCCGGTGATTGGCTACACCACCGATGACCTTGCCCTTGCCGTCGAGCAACCAGGCAAGCCCCCCCCCTTGACCATCCCGATATCGCCTATTCTAATATCTCATGCTTGCATTAGATTTTGCTACTGTAATTGATTGCTCCTATTCTGCTGCATAGCCTGTTTATTGTAACCTGTTGTTGATACTTGCCTGATATCCAAACTGCTTAGTATAGGCTGGCTAGAGACCCCTCAGTGACCCCACTTATCCCGACTGCCCCGCTGGAGTAACAGAAGACCCGATCAACGGGATCGAAGACCAGGACCCGGCATCGCACCTCACTTCCTCCTTAGTTGCTCGACACTACTGGGTTACTATCGAGTGCTGAGGGTGATACCTCGTCAGCACTTCTGATGATAACCTTGTAGGTTAGTTAATCGGTCATGGTCAGCGAGGGTGATTCCTCCAACACCACCCCCGATAACGACGAAGTCGTGCAACACCTCTAGTGTGGACCTCGAGGGTGATTCCTCCTACGTCCACCTCGTTATTACATCAGGTGGGAGTCCAACAAGGGTGATGCCTCGGATTCCCCCTTGATATGGTAGCCACATGGATCCCTTACATAACTGATGTTACTGCTACTTGGTGAATGATGGATAGTTACCCGTGAGTTATTTTACGAGGCGCGGCCGGGCATTCTTAGCCCTTGCAGCAAGTCCTCGAGACGGGGTGACAGGGTCACATCGATCGTTTGTCTCTGCTCATTTCCGCAAGCCCCTAGTCCTCTAACGATTTGGATATTTGATCTGAGCAGGCCTCTGGCCTGATAGCACTAACCATCACGTGGGCATAGTATGGGCGTTCTGCATCATAACATCAGCCGAAAGCTCTGTTAGACGTCCAGTTCAGCTTTGCGGCCGGGCTGGGCCGGCACCATCCGATAGTGGTGGAGCCTGGTTCGCCCTGCACGCAACGACCCGGAGGGCGAGGGGCGATGGCCCAAGGCCCCCTTGCGCTTAGGAGGTAGACCGGCAGGGACCTCTCTGCTGAGCTGTAGGTAGGGTTGCGGTGTGTCGTTTGGCCGAGGCCGGGCATGACCCAGGAAAGTGTGTCCGGCCGGAGTTAAGCGAGCATGGTGGGTAAGTTGGTGCACCCCTGTAGGGAAGAAAACATCTATCGATAGCCGGTCCTACGGTAAAGGACACTCGGAGTTGTATCCCAATCAATACAACTAGAACTTGAGATGATAACTGGATATGTGGCTCCGAGATCGCTTTCTCGCCGGGAGTCGAGGAAGGATCTCTGGGCGAGACTGTTGCTTGCTACTACCACTACTACATTATACTATGCTATTTTGTACTCTTCTAAATGCTACAAGACGCTTGAAGATGCTGGAAGATGCTTGAAGATGCTAGTCTTTGATAGGACTAGGCTTTCCTCTCTATTCTGGCATTTCTGCAGCCCAGTCCACATATACAGCCTCCCTTTGATAATGTTGCATATGTAGTGTAGATCCTTGCTTGCTGAGTACTTCGGAGTACTCACGGTTGCTTTGCATTCTTTTTCTCCTCATATCAGTTTGTCGTGATCCGATGACGGAGCCCCTGAGACCGCTGCCCCCGCCGACAATTGCTTCTACCACCCCGAGGATGGCTTCTACTACGAGTTGGCTATCGACCAGGAGTAGGTTCGGAGGGTCCTAGGCAGGAGGCCTTCGCCTTTCGATCGTAGTGTTTTATTTTGCCCCGCCTTTTAAAGGCCTTTCTGTTTTTCTTTTATATCTGTACTCAGATATCTAATGCTTCCGCTGACGTTTGTATGCCATCGAGCTATGTATTCGAGCCCTCGAGGCCCTGGCTTGTAATATAAAGCTTGTATGACTTTATTTATGTTTTAGTGTTGTGTTGTGATATCTTCAAGTGAGTCCTTAGGCTTGATCGTGTGCATTTGCGTGTATGATTGGTGCACGATTAAGCCGAGGGCGTCACAGGCCCCGCCCTGCTGGCAACGAAGCCCGAGATTAAGCGTGGACATGATTGCGAAGAGCTTGTCATGGATAACCGCCCGTTCTGCGTTTTCCACAATGTTTACAGCCACAACACTGATGACTTCCAGGAGCTCAGGGTGGTCCGCGATGAGCGCCTCGGCCGCTGCCCCGAGCATGGCAACCGTGGCTATGGCTATGGAGGAGGCCGCGGTGGAGGCCACTGGGACAACCGCAACCCTCGTCAGGACTGGCGTGACCAGCCTCGCGAGGATCGCTGGCGTGATCAGCCTCGCAACGGCCCCTGGCGTAATCTGCCTCGTGAGGCCCGTCCTCAGGGCAATGTCGGTCTCCCTCTGTTGCCGCCACCACTGAGAAGGAACGATGACAACCGTCAGGATGAGGGGGCTGGGGGCTTCCAGGAACCCCGCGCAATCGCTTGCATCCTCGGAGGTGCCCAGGTCCCCGCCTCAAACTGCATCTTCAAGCAGTTCTCCCGTGAGGTGAACGTGGCCCTCCCAAGGCTTGAGGTTGCGCGCTCCCTCAGGTGGTTGCAGTACGCCATCACCTTCGACTGCAAGGATCACCTCAAGTGTGCGGCTGCCGTCGGCGCACTCCCCATGCTTTGCACGCCCACCATCAGCAATGTCCCTGTCACCAAGACTCTCATCGACGGCGGTACCAATCTCAATGTGCTCTCTGTCGAGACTTTCGAGAGGCTTCAGGTGTCGTACGACCAGCTCACGCCCACCAGGCCGTTCTATGGAGTGACGGATGGCTCTATCGTCCCTCTTGGGAAAGTGCGCCTCCCTGTCACCTTCGGCAAGCGTGACAACTACCACACCGAGCTTATCGACTTCGACGTCGCCCACATCGTCCTCCCGTACAATGCCATCTTGGGGTGCCCTGCCCTTGCCAAGTTCATGGCGGCTGTTTAATACGTCTCCGTCGTATCTATTTTTCCTAACGCTTTTCCTCTTGTTTTGGACTCTAATTTGCATGATTTCAATGAAACTAACCCGGACTAACGCTGTTTTCAGCAGAGCTACCATGGTGTTGTTTTTGTGCAGAAATAAAAGTTCTCGAATTGGAACGAAACTTTGCGAGGATTTTTTATATGAATAAAGAAAAATATTGGAGCCAAGAACCACCGGAGGGGGGGTCCCTGGGTGAGCACAACCCACCAGGGCGCGCCCCCCCTCCAGGTGCACCCAGGTGGGTTGTCCCCACCTAGTGGCCCCGCAGACCCTGAAACCAACGCTATAAAATCACATTTTTCCAGAAAAAATAAGAGAGGAAGAATTATTGCATTTCGCGAGACAGAGCCGCCGCCACCTCCTATTCTTCATCGGGAGGCCAAATCTGGAGTCTGTTTGGGGCTCCGGAGAGGGGGATCTTTGATCTTCATCATCACCAACCCTTCTTCATCACCAATTCCATCATGCTACCCACTGGGAGTGAGTAATTCCTTCGTAGGCTCGCTGGTCGGTGAGGAGTTGGATGAGATTCATCATGTAATCGAGTTTGTTTTGTTAGGGCTTGATCGCTAGTATCCATTATGTTCTGAGATTCATGTTGCTATGACTTTGCCATGCTTAATGCTTGTCACTTTGGGCCCGGGTGCCATGATTTCAGATCTGAACCGTTTATGTTATCACTATTATATCTATGTTCTAGATCCGATCTTGCAAGTTATAGTCACCTACTACGTGTTATGATCCGGCAACCCCGGAGTGACAATAGTCGGGACACTTCCCGGTGATGACCGTAGTTTGAGGAGTTCATGTATTCACCGTGTGTTAATGCTTTGTTCTGGTTCTCTATTAAAAGGAGGCCTTAATATCCCTTCGTTGCCAATATGGACCCCGCTACCACGGGAGGGTAGGACAAAAGATGTCATGCAAGTTCTTTCCATAAGCACATATGACTATTTACGGAATACATGCCTACATTATATTTATGAACTGGAACTAGTGCCGTATCGCCATAGGTTATAACTGTCACATGATGAATATCATCCAACAAATCGCCGATCCAATGCCTAGGATTTTCCTACATATTGATCTTGCTAAGTTACTACTGCTGCTGTCACTGTTGTCATTGCTACAAAACTACTGCTATCATTGTTACCGTTACTGTTGCTGTTGCTACTACTATCAAAAATATCATATTACTGTGCTACTGATCACTTTGCTACAGATAATTAATCTCCAGGTGTGATTGAATTGACAACTCAGTTGCTAATACTCGCAAATATTATTTGGCTCCCCTTGTGTCGAATCTATAAATTTGGGTTGAATACTCTACCCTCGAAAACTGTTGCGATCCCCTATACTTGTGGGTTATCAAGACCTTTTTCTGGCGCTGTTGCCGGGGAGCATAGCGATATTTGTTGAGTCACTTGGGATAATTATCAAATTATTACTACAAAGAATCTGAAGGAAGCTAAGACTAAGATTTTTCCCTCTAAGACGAGGGGAGGTAGGGAACTGCCATCCAGCTCCGCTTTAGATTCACCTTCTATTATAAATAGACTTGCAACACCACCACATGCTATCAATTCTGATATGTCGCAAGTTATTGATGATGATGCTTCTTCTATGAATGCTACTCATGATGATGCTAGTACCTTGCTTGATGATAATGTGCCACTAGGTGAATTTCTTGATGAACAAACTGCTAGAGTAAGATAGCATGAGATTGTTGGAACTGATGAAGAGCTTGAAACTGAAAATCTTGAAACACCTATTAGAACTAGCCCTCCTAGATATGAATTGCCAAAGGTACAGGAAGGTTATGTTATGAATGAGGAGGCAACTAGGGATATTCTTGCTTGTAAGGATAGAGATGATCTAGAAAAACTATTATGCAAGTATAAAGAAAAGACTTTGAATACTAAAATGAAATGTGATCCTCAGCTTGCTACTTCACCTATCTTTGTCGATGATAAGGATTATGAATTCTCTGTCGACCCAGAGTTAATTACTTTGGTTGAATCTGATCCTTTCCATGGTTATGAAACTGAAACTGTTGTGGCACATCTTACTAAGTTGAATGACATAGCCACCATTTTTGCTCATGATGAGAACATTCGCTATTATTATATTCCCAAATTATGTCCGTTCTCATTAAAGGGTGATGCTAAAGCTTGGTACAATACTTTTGCTCCTGGTTGTGTGCGTAGTCCCCAGGATATGATTTATTATTTGTCTGAAAAATATTTCCCTTCTCATAAGAAACAAGTTGCCTTGCAGGAAATATTCAACTTTGTGCAAATTGAAGAAGAGAGTCTCCCACAAGCTTGGGGGAGGCTTCTCCAATTGCTTAATGCTTTGCCTGATCATCCTCTTAAGAAAAATGAAATACTTGATATCTTCTATAATGGACTAACCGATGCCTCTAGGGATTTCCTAGATAGTTGTGCTGGTTGTGTTTTCAGAGTACAAACTATTGGGCAAGCTGAAGAATTATTGAATAACATATTGAAAAATTATGATAATTGGACTCTTACTGAACCACCACTTAAACCTACTCCGAAGAAGAGGGGTATCTTATATCTCAGTCCTGAAGATATGCAAGAGGCAAAGAAATCTATGAGAGAAAAAGGTATTAAAGCTGAGGATGTCAAAAATTTACCTCCTATTGAAGAAATACATGGGCTTGATACACAACCACCACCTAAGGTGGTAGAGGTAAATTCTCTAATGAAATTCAATGACAATGATAATCCTTACAATATGCACCCTAGCCAATGCCTCTATGAGTTTGAAAATTACATTAGAAAGCAAGATCACTTCAATGCAAATGTTATGAAACAATTGAAATATAATTCTGATATGATTGCTTGCTTGAGTGACTTGTTATTTAGAATCTCAAATGATGTTAGAGGTGTGGGGAAGCATGCTTCTATGGTTCAAACTCAATTAGAACAAGTTGCTAAATCTCAAAGAGAGTTGTTAGATGAAATGAATAATAACATCAATGATCATGCTGTCAGAGTAATGACTAGAGGAGGTAGGATGACTCAGGAACCACTTTATCCTGAGGGACACCCAAAAAGAATTGAACAAGACTCTCAAAGAGTTAATACTAATGCACATAGTCCTTCTAAAAAGAAAAAGAAGAAGAAAAATGATAGGACTTTGCATGCCCCTAGAGAACCTGAAGTAGAAAAACCTCCTGATAATGATAATGAAGTCTCTATCTCTGATGCTGAAACTCAATCTGGTAGTGAACACTCACCTTCTGATAATGAAAAAGATAATGATGAGGTTTGGGAAGATACTCAAACAAATAATAAAGAACCAGACAATGATGTTGAGATAGAACCAGTAGTTGATCTTGATAACCCACAACCCAAGAATAAAAGATATGATAAAAGAGACTTTGTTGCTAGAAAACACGGTAAGGAAAGAGAACCATGGGTTCAAAAACCTATGCCCTTTCCACCTAAGTCAACCAAAAAGAAAGATGATGAAGAATTTGAACGCTTTGCTGAAATGCTGAGGCCAGTCTTTTTGCATACTCGCTTGACTGATATCTTAAAAATGCCTCCTTATGCAAAGTACATGAAAGACATCATCACCAATAAGAGAAAAATATCGGAAGCTGAAATCTCCACCATGCTAGCTAATTATACTTTTAAGGGTGGAGTACCTAAAAAACTTGGAGATCCAGGAATACCAACTATACCTTGCTCCATCAAAACAAATTATGTGAAAACTGCTTTATGTGATTTGGGAGCTGGTGTTAGTGTTATGCCTTTCTCTTTATATAAAAGACTTGATTTGAATAAACTCACATGTACTGAAATATCTTTGCAAATGGCTGACAAATCAACTACCATACCTATCAGTATTTGTGAGGATGTGCCCGTTGTTGTTGCTAATGTTACTATTTTGGCTGACTTTGTTATACTTGGGATGCCCGAGGACGACAACATGTCGATTATCCTTGGTAGACCCTTCTTGAATACTGTAGGGGCTGCTATTGATTGCAATAAAAGCAAGGTCACTTTTCATATCAATGGTAATGAGCATACGGTGCACTTTCCGAAGAAACAATTCCAAGTGAATGGTATTAATGTTATAGAAAAATCTCCGACAATCACTATTGGAAGTTTTCAACTACCACTACCTGCTGTCAAAAAGAAATATGAAATGCTTATTGTTGGGGACATTCATATCCCCGTTGAGGTAACTTAGTGATTTACGAAAGTTCTTCGGTTTCATGTTAATCGAAAGTGGTTGTTAATAAGACTTGATCAACCTTATTAATTGATCATTTTTGAGAGATATGAAGTTGATGAATTTAGTGAGCACTACCTTCTGTCCCTACCTTTTGTTTTCTGTTTTTATTAGTTAAATAAAATAAAATGCCAAGTTTTGTCTGTTTTCTGAATTTCTCATGCAATAAAAAATGACCCAAAAATAAAAGTTCTCAGAATGCTCTAAAAATTTAATACGGTTTTTTTCTGAATATTTAAAAAAATTTGGTGCAAATAACATCAGAGGGAGGTGCACCAGGTGGGCACAACCCACTTGGGCGTGCCAGGACCCCCAGGCGCGCCCTGGTGGGTTGTGGTCCCCATGTGGGCCCCCTCACTTATATCTTCATCCCACATCAACACCTACCTCCAGAAAAAAATCACCATTGCTTTATATCTCGTGTTCTTGCTCCCGAACCCGCGGATTTCGTTCTCTTTGCTCGAAGCTCCGTTTTCGAAACTATTTCGGGGGATTTGTGCTTGGTATGACTCCTCAGTTGGTCCAATTAGTTTTTGCTTTAGTGGTTTATATTTTGAATA
Source organism: Thinopyrum elongatum (assembly GCA_011799875.1). NCBI lineage: Eukaryota > Viridiplantae > Streptophyta > Magnoliopsida > Poales > Poaceae > Thinopyrum > Thinopyrum elongatum. The sequence continues at coordinate 154,994,968 of CM022297.1, forward strand.
ATTAGCTACTCTTGGTGCTGCTGTAGATAAGATTGCATGTTGAATTCTTAGAGTTCTAAGTAGTTTGAATGCTTGCTATGGCCTCTATGCATCCCTATGAGTAGTTGCTTTCAATCTTGTGAAGTTTTGTTAACAAATTTTTATGACCCAAAATTTTTCAGAAAATTGTACGTGAATATGATGAACCTCTTTGGAAGGAGTTCTTCGAAGAGGAGATCCTCGGAGTCATCTTCTAGTAGCAGCTTCGCTTGTCGGTCCTATGTTGAACCAAGTGAAAGTTCCATACGAGATGCCGCCACCAAAACATGCTTATGGCCATGCGATGATTATATGGTGCGCATGGGCATTAAGGAAGAATTTGAGCAATATGTTCACAATGCCGAGCTCGGTCCCTACATTTCAAATAAGTGCAACCAACACCTCACTCTCACTGAATCATTTACCAAAGAATTTAAATTCCATCCCCGTGAGTCTAGGGTGTCATTTAAACTTCATGAAAATCCATTTACCTTATCTCTAGAGAGATTTGCCTACTACTGCAAAATCCCATTCTGGGGTTCGCTTGACGAACCACCAAGGTCTGAGTTTGAGATATTCTTGACTAGTCTTTGCTATGGTGAGACTAGGGGAGTGATGCAGGGAAGAATAAAGAGCATTCATTTTCCCTCAATTCAGTACTTTGCATTATTTAATGGAAAATGTATTGTGGGTAAACAAGATTGTAGCACACTTTGTGCTCCAGACTTGAGCCTCATACACACCGCTCTCACCGGTGATAAAAGTTATAACCTTGGAGCAATTGTTGCACGCAGGTTGCAACACAACGCTGGTAGTGGATATCTTTATGGTGGAATTTATGCCACACGCTTAGCAAGAGAGCTGGGTGTTTCACCTTGGCCTTATGACCCTATTTTACCCACGCAGTACTTAGACTTTGATGCTATGAAACGTCATAATATCCTTAGTGGTGAACCCCATAATTTCACTTATAACCTTTTTTTTAATAAAAGTTCCGTTGTGGACACATATTTGCCTGCACCTGCTCTCTTTGATGTTCATAGTAAGGGAAGATATTATGTTCTTGAGAGCGAGGCCCGAGCTCATAACGCGGCAGTTGTGGCTGCACGGCGGGCTGAGGCATCCGCACTGAGAGCCTCCGTGAGCTATCACCCCGATCATTATGCAGGCTACTAACTGATTACCAAGTTAGGCCAAAAGCCTAAGCTTGGGGGAGTACGTATACCCACCGACATTACATTCATGTTCACACATTTCATTCCAGTTGTCGGTGTTCACACTTTTTCATTGCATTATCCATGTTAAATTTATTTTCTCACTTTTTTCTTGTGTGTTTGAAAAACTTTGAGAAAATCCAAAAATATATTTCCTACTTCTTTTTGATTTTTCTTCCTAATTTAAATTGTTGTAGCACTAAAAAGAAAACTCAAAAAGATTTCCTTGTTCTTCTTTTGCTTGTTGGGAGCTTTCCCGTATAAATAGTTTTTCTTGTTTTTGCTTTTCCCTTTTTGTTTGCTTGTTCAAGAAAAATCAAAAACTCCAAAAATATTTCAGTGTGTTTCTATGAATTTCTTTTCTTTTTACTGAGTCATAACGAGGAGAAGACCACGATGAAAATGTTGAGTGGCTCTCATATGCATTATTGTTTATCTAACAAAGAGCCTATATTACCTTGTCTTCTCCTTTTGAATAAAATGTTTGCAGATTCCAGCTTAGTTCACGGCACTCTTGCACTATTATTATTTTCATAACGTTCAGTCGTGCAAGTGAAAGGCAATAATGACGATATTTGATGAACTGGCCGTGGTAGAGAGAAACGGGTATGAACTCAACTTGTTCCGTTTCTGTAAATATGTTTAACCTAGTATCCATGATTCAGCCTATTATGATCAATCATGTTTGCAATGACAATTAGAGATTATAGTTTCTCATGCCATGCATAAGTAGCTAGGAGTGGATAATGATTTATCTTGGATGTCAACATTGCGTTAAAATGATTGTGATGTAGTATGATGATATGGTATCCTCCTCTGAATGGTCGAGTGGCTTGACTTGGCACATGTTCATGCATGTAGTTGAATCAAAACCAACATAGCCTCTATGATATTTATGTTCATGTCATATCCTACTCATGCTAGTATCCAATGTTACTTAAGCATAATGGATGTTCATGACCATTGTTGCTCTCTAGCTGGCCGCTTCTCAACCTATTTGCTAGCCTTCGCCTGTACTAAGTGGGAATTCTGCTTGTGCATCAAAAACCTGAAACCCAAGTTATTCCAGATGAGTCCACCATACCTACATATATGCGGTATTACCCTGCCGTCTTAAGTAAATTTGCATGTGCCACCTCTAAAAACTTCAAATAAATATCCTTTTTGTGTGCCTGGATTGTTCAAAGAGTGACAGGAGGTAATCAGCATCTTCCATGCTAAGCGGGTTATTCTCATGATGAGTGTTTATTCACTCGTCCTTGCACGAGAGGGGCGGTAATAGGGATTCCCAGTCCCAAACTCAAATTGCAAATAATTAAACAAAACTCCCCTGGGACTGTTGTTGGTATGGACGGCACCCGTTGTTTCGGACAAGCCGTGGAGTGTGACTGTTGGTGGAGGGGGAGTAAACATTTACTTTTATCGCTTGGGAACCGCCACTAATGTGTTTAGCATGGAAGATACCGATAACTGATGGTCGCGAAGTAAACAAGAAGGGTGCATCTCTTAAAATTTCATTTACCTCTGTTTTAAAAGCTTGAGCTCTTCCTCTACGAAGGGACTATCTATTTACTTTTATGTTGTGTCATCACCTTCTCAAATAAGCGCCAGAACCTGAGAGCACTGTTGTCATGCTCATGGATTGTGTGTAGCTAATGTTGGGTGCATCATGACTGGATCTTTTCTACCATGAATTACAATGTTTAGTCGCTGCTTGAACTTTGGAGGTGCTCTGCATTTATGTTTTGCGGTCTCAGAAAGGGCTAGCGAGATACCACTATTGTCATATTATATCATGGTTGTTTTGACAACGTGTTGCTATTTGAGATATCTTATTATTGCTTGCTAGCTGATTATGTCATTGATATGAGTTAATACAATTTTTAAGAGTTATTGTCGACATGGTTAGTTATAATCTTGGCTGAAAACCTGGGTGCTGTTTAAGCTTATTTATGTAAACAAGAGCAAAAGAGTTCGTAAAAGTTTTTCTTTTTTACTTTCAGTTTATCAACTGAATTGCTTGAGGACAAGCAAAGGTTTAAGCTTGGGGGATTTGATACGTCTCCGTCGTATCTATTTTTCCTAACGCCTTTCCTCTTGTTTTGGACTCTAATTTGCATGATTTGAATGAAACTAACCCGGACTGACGCTGTTTTCAGCAGAGCTACCATGGTGTTGTTTTTGTGCAGAAATAAAAGTTCTCGGATTGGAACGAAACTTTGCGAGGATTTTTTATATGAATAAAGAAAAATATTGGAGCCAAGAACCACCGGAGGGGTGCCCCTAGGTGAGCACAACCCACCGGGCGCGCCCCCCCTCCAGGCGTGCCTAGGTGGGTTGTCCCCACCTGGTGGCCCCGCAGACCCTGAAACCGACGCTATAAAATCACATTTTTCCAGAAAAAAATTAGAGAGGTAGAATTATTGCGTTTCGCGAGACGGAGCCACCGCCACCTCCTGTTCTTCATCGGGAGGCCAAATCTGGAGTCCGTTTGGGGCTCCGGAGAGGGGGATCTTCGATCTTCGTCATCACCAACCCTTCTTCATCGCCAATTCCATGATGCTCCCCACCGGGAGTGAGTAATTCTTTCGTAGGCTCGCTGGTCGGTGAGGAGTTGGATGAGATTCATCATGTAATCGAGTTAGTTTTGTTAGGGCTTGATCCCTAGTATCCATTATGTTCTGAGATTGATGTTGCTATGACTTTGCCATGCTTAATGCTTGTCACTTTGGGCCCGGGTGCCATGATTTCAGATCTGAACCGTTTATGTTAGCACCATTATATCTATGTTCTAGATCCGATCTTGCAAGTTATAGTCACCTACTACGTGTTATGATCCGGCAACCCTGGAGTGACAATAGTCGGGACACTTCCCGGTGATGACCGTAGTTTGAGGAGTTCGTGTATTCACCATGTGTTAATGCTTTGTTCCGGTTCTCTATTAAAAGGAGGCCTTAATATCCCTTAGTTTCCAATATGGACCCTGCTGCCACGGGAGGGTAGGACAAAAGATGTCATGCAAGTTCTTTCCATAAGCACGTATGACTATTTACGGAATACATGCCTCCATTATATTTATGAACTGGAGCTAGTGCCATATCACCCTAGGTTATAACTGTCACCTGATGAATATCATCCAACGAATCACCGATCCAATGCCTACGACTTTCCTACATATTGATCTTGATAAGTTACTACTGCTGCTGTCACTATTGGCATTGCTACAAAACTACTGCTATCATTGTTACCGTTACTATTGTTGTTGCTACTACTATCAAAACTATCATATTACTGTGCTACTGATCACTTTGCCGTAGATAATTAATCTACAGGTGTGATTGAATTGACAACTCAGTTGCTAATACTCGCAAATATTCTTTGGCTCCCCTTGTGTCGAATCTATAAATTTGGGTTGAATACTCTACCCTCGAAAACTGTTGCGATCCCCTATACTTGTGGGTTATCACTATTCGTCATGGCAACAATGTTCTCAAGATGCCAGGGTGCAGCGGCGTCATCACGGTCACCTGTGATGAGAAGGATGCGGTTTGTTCCCTTGAGCATGCCTACCGTGCCGCAGCAGCCGAGAACTCTGATGACGAAGGTGGCATCCTGCCTCCCGAGGCCACCCCCACAAAGAAGAAGCAGCTTCTCCCCAAGAGTCGTTCGGAGGACAAGAAGCCCGCTGGCATCACCTCGTGCTTCACACCCGCCATCGGGGCGCCTCTCCCTCCCGCATAGGAAGGCGCACCCGGCGCCTCCCTCAGGACGGGCTTGGGGGCTTCCGTCTGGAGAGCCTCTGACCTGACCAGCGCGCCTGGCCCGAGCTCTGACCCGAGCACAGGCCTGACTCTCGGCCTGGCCCCGTACACGTCACCTCACCAGATCCTTAGTGCCTTTGTCTTCTCACGGAACGATCATGAGTAGATCAGTGAGTGCGCGTCGCCTCTCATATTATGTAGTTGCCTAATTCGCAGGAACCTCAGGAGACAGGCGTTCGAGCAATGTTGTCGACACCGTGCTACCTCAGGAGGGCCGGCTCCGGCCGGGCAGCAGTTCAACTCACAAAGGCTAAGTAAATCACTCCACCTGTCTTTGCTGCTGGCCAAGGCCCTCTTCCCTAGCAACCCCCGCAAAGCAGAACTGCTCCTTTTCCGCGCAAACCGCTTTCACGTTAACAGGGGGGCTCTTGAGCATCGTGCCTCAGGAGCTCCTACTGGTTCTCGAGCCCTCACCCCTGGCCTTGTCCACGGCATCGTGACCTAGCATACCAGTGGCAGCTGAGCTTTGCTCGAGGGCCGGGTCCTGAGGACGTAGAGCATCAAGGTCGGCAAAGAGAGGGGGTGGTGCGCCTCGCGAGGGAATACGGGGAGAGGGTTGTGGTACGGTGGTGCAGGCATTTGTTCGAAATATGACGGGCGTCAATTTTTTCACGCACCCCTAGCAGGACTTGTGCTGGTTCATTTTAGGATAGGAGGCGCACATAGGATCAAAAGCTCCAGAGAAGCATGCCCTCACGACGTAAGAGCCCGCTACGGGCCGCGAGCGCACCAAGCTAAGTTATCCTACTCACGCCAGGCTTGAACCTTACCACTGATGCCTTATTTAGACTCTCGTGACCTCACTCGGGCAAGGAATCCCCCCTCTTTAATCTTTCGGGAGCTGCTTGGCTCCAAAGGGGACCTCGTGAGCATCGCGCCTCAGGAGCTCTCACCGGACCTTGGGTCACTCACCTCCTGGCCTTGCACATGGCATCGCAACCTGGCATACCAGCGACGGTCGAAGCTTACCTGGGGACTGGGTCCTGTTGACGCAGAGCAACAAGCTACCTTAAGAGAAAAAAGGGGACTCGTGCCCAAGCGAGAGACACAAACGCAATCTGAGAACATAAGCTGGAAACGCTAAAGATAAAGGCGCAAGCGCCGCGGTTTCTTACACGCCCCACGGGGCCTTTCACGACTTCGATGCAGGAAATAAAACAAAATAAAAGGCCTCCCAAGGGCCGCAGCTCAGGAGGCACTGGCCCCGGTGTTGCGGCATCTAGACGGTGTCTCCCTCCTCCTTGACCTGAGCGCGGTGACGCGGTGGCTCGTCATAGTCATCGTCGCTCGAGCTCCCCCCGAAGGGGGTGCCGTCACTGCTGGAGGCATCACGGCCGTCGCCAAGGGCAAGTTCACCACCGAGGACATCGCCTTCGCGATGATCATCGTCAGAGAGGCGGTCGCCGCCGCTGCCATCGCCCTCCGGGCAGCACTCCTGGCGCCCGTCGTCTCCTCCGAAGACCTTGAAGAAGAGCGTCGTCGCCTCGTCGTACTTGAAGTGAACTGTGTGCCTCCCTTTCGAGCCGCAGGCACGGGCGATCGACCGCCATCCCCGGGTCAGGTAGACAAAGCCGGAGGGGGTGGCCTCAACCTCAACCTCCGCATGGCGATGTGGGGAAGTGGAGGCGTCCGTGTCCCATCGTGCGCCACGCGTCAAGCCAGGCCCGCAGGCGGTGAGGGCCCGCGTTGCTTCACCCTTCTTCCCTTGCTTTCGCCGCGAAGCCAGGGCGAGCATTCCTTGGGCCCGGGGCTACTGTCGGCATTCTAGGATCGAGGGTACCCAAACCTGCCTGCTTGCGACTGATACATCTCCAACATATCTATAATTTTTTATTGTTCCATGCTATTATATTATCTGTTTTGGATGTTTTATATGCATTAATATGCTATTTTATTTATTTTTGAGACTAACCTGTTAACCTAGAGCCCAGTGCCAGTTCCTGTTTTTTCCTTGTTTTTTGAGTTTTACAGAAAATGAATACCAAACGGAGTCCAAACGGAATAAAACTTTCACGGTGATTTTTCTTGGACCAGAAGACACCCGGAGGACTTGGAGAGGGGGCCTGAGGAGTCCTGAGGAGCCCACAAGCCCTCAGGGCGTGCCCTAGGGGGGGCGCGCCTCCCTGGCTTGTGGACCCCTCGGGAGTCTCCCAACCCTAATCTTTGAACTATAAATTCCCAAATATTCCCCCAACACCAAAAGCGTCCACCAAAATACTTTTCCGCCGCCGCAAGCCTCTGTTCCCGTGAGATCCCATCTTGGGGCCTTTTCCGGCACTCTGCCAGAGGGGGATTCGATAGTGGAGGGCCTCTACATCAACCTTGCTGCCCTTCTGATGATGTGTGAGTAGTTTACCACAGACCTACGGGTCCATAGCTAGTAGCTAGATGGCTTCTTCTCTCTCTTTGATCTTCAATACAATGTTCCCTTCGATGTTCTTGGAGATCTATTCAATGTAATACTTTTTTGCGGTGTGTTTGTTGAGATCTGATGAATTGTGGATTTGTGATCAGATTATCTATGAATATTATTTGAGTCTTCTCTGAACTCTTTTATGCATGATTAAGATATCTTTGTATTTCTCTTCGAACTATCACTACAACAGGATGCGGCTAACGCGACACTACAATCAGAGACCCTTCGACGATGTGTGTGATGCATTAATCACAAACAATGATCTAAAAAAACTGTCAAAAAAGATGCAAAACGTTTGCGATGGAGGATACATCAAACACGGTTCATATTTTAGTTGCGTGTGCATTGCGGGGCATACGGTTCAGTTCAATGAACTGTTTGTGATGAGGCGGAACAACAGAAATGGGCAGCCACATGAAGGTGTGTGTGCGATATACGGCATACAGTTCACCCGGATGAACTGTTTGTGATTAGGCAACCCAAAAGAAACGGTCAGCCAGATCAAGGTGTGTGCGATATACGACATACGGTTCACTCAGATGAACTATTTTCAATTAGGCAACACAATAGAAACGGTTCAGCCAGATCAAGGTGTGTGCAATGGAGGGCATACACTTCATTCCGATAAACTGTTTGTGTTGAGCCAAGAGAACAGAAACGTTTCACATAAACAAGATGTGTGTGATACGCAGCTAACATCCAATTACATAGGTGGCTAGTACACACATGACATTTCCACACACCAAAGTAAACTATTACATGCATAATTAACTAGGATAAACGATCATCTGATCATCATCTACTTCTTGTGACGCTTTCCGCCACTGCTCTACTAGGATAAATGGAACAGTATTCTTTACTATGAATAGTGTGCTCTGTTGGGCACACAAGTATATGGATCATAGCCTTGGGCGAGAAATGTGCCCGCACGTGTCGTGCTAGCTCGATGTTCCTTCTATGCTAAGTTTCCATTAATTGATGGCATTTTATGAACAGGCCATTGTTTCCCGCCATTTCCTCACCGGTTTCCCGCCGCCACCCAGTGATATTGCACATAAACCTAGGCCTCGCGTGACGCATGGAGGCAACAAGCGCAGCCTGTAGCACATCCACCTTTTCCAAGCATGCCAACCCACCAAAGCGCCGCCTCTGCCATCAACCTCCTCGACGAGGAAAACGAGAAGGCACCACAGCCCGTCGAAGCCGAGGCGCTCCCCGGCAACATGATGGACGACACTGTGATGCGCGTCATCGCCAGGGTTGAGCAGAGCCTTGGCGCATGGCGCTTCAGCGCTGCGGATCAAGATAGGCATGTCAGCGCCGAGAGGCTGCAGCTCACCGCACAACATGATCGATGGTGTGCCACAGAGCAAACTAGGCACGTCCGTGCTGATAAGCTGCGGCTCGCCGCACAGTGAGACCGTTGGAGCACCGCAGAGCGAGAGGCGCGGCATGCCGCACAGCAAGAGCGGATCCATTGGTGCTTGACTGTTGTCGACAGGGCATCGCAGCTGGGTACATGTCTCGTCGGTAGCCCCATTCCTTGCCAGGAGTGGGCAGAGGCCGTCTGCGCCGTACTTGCACCAGAGGCCGGCCGCACCGTACTTGCACCGGACGCCCGCCGCGCCGTTCGCATGGGTCACGCCGTTTGCCTTGTCCGTGGCCCGCTCGATGCCAATGCGCTGGTCGCTAGGCTCGACCACCTCCTTGGCCCAGGTGTCCACCTGGGTGCAATAGAGGAACATGGCCATCGCACCCTCGAGCTAGTGATCTCCGATGAAATAGCCAACTTGGAGCTCGAGATTGTGCTCCAGATGTACCGCGAGCATTTTGACCGCTTGGACGAATGCCTGCATGAGTTCAGGCAGAGCCAAGAGCTACCGTAGGCAAGGGCTGCTGGTCATGGTCTCATGGACGCATTTTATTTTGTTGAGTCATTTCGACGTGGATCGCTATGTATTCACAGCAATCAGAAAATTGCTCTGTTTATTACTCTATTTCAATGTGTGTACTCTGTTTTCCGTTCTTATATGTTCTGTTTCAATGTGTGTGTATATGCTTTCCATTCTGTATATGTGGATGATAACAGCTAGATACAAATTAGTATACGAAAACTGATAGAAAATGGAATTCATAATATATATTAATTGTTCATTAGTTCATCATAGAATATATATAATATCATCACATATATGTGATGATACTTAACTACTAGGTACAATGCATAAAATTGAAAACAAACAATACTAAAACTAATAATCCCTCCTAGGGGCAGTATTCCGGCAGCCCCTTGCCAGCAGCTCCCTGGTGCGCGGCGTCTTCCCAGCGCGGAGGCAGTACTCCGCCTCCTCCGCCTCACAGTGCTTGACGTACCGATCTGCCTCTTGCTGGCGTACGAGCGTGAACGATCTTGCCATTTCGTTGGGCGCCCACCGGAGCTCCTCGTCGGTGGCACGCTGGAGCTTTTCGGCCCACCTCAATGTAGCGATGAGGTGCCTAGCGCCCCTTCCCCATGAAGTACCCGTCTTCGTACACCCCCTCCGCACGACGACGCGCCCACCCCCAAAGCTCCACTGCCTCCTTTTGTCAGGCGACATCACGGGCTTCACAGGCCGCCTGGTACCAGGCTTCCTCCTCCGCCATCTCCATCTTGAACGCCACTTGCTTGGCTTTCTCTGCCGGTGGCAGCGACTTCCACAGACAAAGACTATAATGGCCCCAAAACCACTCCAAAGTTGGGGGGTCCGGCGCAACCTTGTCTGGCGGCGCGTAGAGGTCCCCCTCGTCGCTGCTCTTCGACTGAGCGTCCTCGGGGGCGGCGCCTCATCATCGGCACATGGGCAGATCGGTGGTGCCATGGTAGAGATTTGAGAGAGAGAGAGAGAGAGGGCGAGCGAGGGGAGGATATAGATGAGAATGCAGGCGGGACAACATGAGAAAGGTAGTATTTATTGGCTGCCGAATCTAAATCGATGGGAACAGTACACACGCCGGTCAACGGAATTTATGAGTACTGTAGTTTGAATTACACACAATTCCCGCAGCAAAAGCCGTGTGTGAACTTAATAGCTGATGGTTTCCAATACAGAACCGTGTCTGATTAATAACCCGCGCCACTCACCTTCCAAACCTCGAGGCGCGAAATAGAGTGCCAATCGTGTGGGGCCCGGTTGTCTTGCCAGATCTTTACATTTTCTTTTTTGAACACCAGATATTTACATCGTCTGATCATTTTTTAATTTTTTGGAATTTAAATGCCATGGAATTCGTTCCAATTTATTGCACATGGAATTAACTCACACACAAGTACATAAATATTTTTTTTAAACCGTTATGGTTAGCCGCTGCATGTAGACGTAGTTCAAATTTGGATTACGGTCATTAAATGGCTAGAAAATCACTTAAATATCTTAAAAAGGTCAAATGACCCTTGAAATTTTCCAATTTTTGACATGACAGTTGTATTAGTGCACATTAACTGTAGAAAATTTTTGAAGCCCATAAGAGGAAGCTATCATGGATTCGTCATCAAACATGCATTGTTCCCTCTCGAAACCACGAGCCTTCTAGTGAGTTGCTCCGGTTTACGAGGGGTGTGTGTCCAAACTTTCATCAAACAGGCCAATTTTTTTACCACATCATCTTGGTGGCATGACATTACGACAAGCAAGGTTTCATGTTTTTCTGATCATTTCTTAATTTTTTTGGAATTTAAATGCCATGGCACTCCATGCATGTGTCCAGGCTGTGACACTAATATGTTTGAAAATTCCTTCTAATTTACTGCACATGGAATTAACTCGCACACAAGTACACAAATATGATTTTTTTTTTGAACCGTTATGGTTAGCCGTTGCATGTAGATGTAGTTCAAATTTGAATTACGGTCATTAAATGGCTAGAAAATCACTTAAATGTCTTTAAAAGGTCAAATGACCCCTAAAATTTTCCAAATTTTCACCTGACAGTAGTATTAGTGCACGTTAAATGTAGAAAAAATTTGAAGGCTGTAAGAGGAAGCTATCTCCCGTTCGTCATCAAACATGCATTGTTCCCTCTCGGAACCACGAGCCTTCTAATGAGTTGCTCCGGTTTGTGAGGGGTGTGTGTCCAAACTTTCGTCAAACATGCCAAATTTTTTACCACGTCATCTTGGTGGCATGACATTATATCAAGCAAGGTTTCATGTGTTTTTGATCTTTTTTTATTTTTTTGGAATTAAAATGCCAAGGCACTCCATGCATGTGTCCAGGCCGTGAAACCAATATGTTTGAAAATTCCTTCTAATTTACTGCACATGGAATTAACTCGCACACAAGTACACAAATATGATTTTTCAAACCGTTATGGTTAGTCGTTGCATGTAGATGTAGTTCAAATTTGAATTATTGTCATTAAATGGCTAGAAAATCACTTAAATGTCTCTAAAAGGTCAAATGACCCCTAGAATTTTCCAAATTTTCAAATGATAGTTGTATTAGTACACGTTAAATGTAGAAAAAATTTGAAGGCCATAATAGGAAGCTATCGCCCGTTCATCATCAAACATGCATTGTTCCCTCTCGGAACCACGAGCCTTCTAGTGAGTTGCTCCGGTTTGTGAGGGATGTGTGTCCAAACTTTTGTCAAACATACCAAAAAATTTACCACATCATCTTGGTGGCATGACATTACATCAAGCAAGGTTTCATGTGTTTCTGATCCTTTTTTAATGTTTTGGAATTTAAATGCCATGGCACTCCATGCATGTGTCTAGGCCGTGAGACCAATATGTTTGAAAATTCCTTCCAATTTACTGTACATGGAATTAACTCGCACACAAGTACACAAATATGATTTTTCAAACCGTTATGGTTAGTTGTTGCATGTAGATGTAGTTCAAATTTGAAATACGGTCATTAAATGGCTAGAAAATCACTTAAATGTCTTTAAAAGGTCAAATGACCCCTAAAATTTTCCAAATTTTCAAGTGACAGTTGGATTAGTGCATGTTAACTGTAGAAAAAATTTGAAGGCAGTAAGGGGAAGGTATCACCCATTCGTCATCAAACATGCATTGTTCCCTCTCGAAACCACGAGCCTTCTAGTGAGTTGCTCCGGTTTGTGAGGGGTGTGTGTCCAATTTTTTTTCAAACATGCCAAATTTTTTACCACATCACTTTGGTGGCATGACATTAAATCAAGCAAGGTTTCATGTGTTTCTGATCTTTTTTTAATTTTTTGGAATTTAAATGCCATGGCACTCCATGCTTTGTGTCATAGCCGTGAGACCAATATGTTTGAAAATTCCTTCCAATTTACTACACATGGAATTAACTCGCACACAAGTACACGAATATGACTTCTCAAACCGTTATGGTTAGTTGTTGCATGTACATGTAGTTCAAATTTGAATTACGGTCATTAAATGGCTAGAAAATCACTTAAATGTCTTAAAAGGTCAAATGACCCCTGAAAATTTCCAAATTTTGACATGACAGTTTTATTAGTACTACAAATTTTCTCGTATAGTTAAAACACCATCCATTGCCACTTTACTCCAAATTCGTCTTTCACACCTAATAAAAAATATCGACAACATCACACACAGCTTTTTGTAGGAACCGTTTGCGATTAAAATTCGTGGGTCTATTTAAGTCTTCCTCCTTAAGCTTCGCTGGCTCGTCTGCTCCAGTGCTGGCAACCCCCGAATCCACGAATCCCGATCCCCATTCCCGCAACCCCTTCTTGCAAAGATGTCGCCATGGAAACACTTCGTGAGGGCCCATACGATGGTTGCGTCCTCCCCGAGCGCCGCTGCCTGTGACGAGAGCGCGGCCGCCTACACAGAGAGTGCCGCTGCATCCGCATTGAGCGCAGCCACATCCACTGAGAGGGCATCTGCGGCAGCCGACAGGGTAGCTGCAACAGCCGAGACGGCTATAGCAGCTGCTGCAACGGCGGCTGCAAACGCCGAGAATGCTCGAGCTGCCGTCCGTGCTGCTGATGTCGCCCTGGTCCGGGTCGAGGCCATCCACGTCAAGATCGAGGACGCACACGCCAAGATATTCCAGGCCACCTCGGAATCCAGCATTTAACCCACGTCCGAAAAGGCGGCGGTGGCCATGGAGCACCTGCTTCCTCATGAGATCGTCGAGCGGGAGCTGGAGATGTAGGAGGCGGCAGAGATCGAGGAGCGTTGGGAGGAGGAGTTGCGCGTGGCCGAGGTTGAGGTAGAGAAGAGTCTGTCCATCGAGGAATCAGCGGTGGAGTACCAACGCGAGCTCTGGCGCAGCCACTACTACGAGTACTACAACCTTGAGGGCGGCACCGAGGACGAGGACGAGGACACGGTTGACTTCAGCAGGGGGAAGCGGAGTCCACCAACGGTGGCATGTTGCCAGGACAAGTCATCGACGTCTCATCTCACACCGGCGATGCATAGGCCAGCGGCGGCTTTGTTAAAATTATGTGTACTTAGGCTTTGTTTTTAATGTTGGTCTTTTGTTAGAGCAATGTTTAGGTTAACTGGCTCTATTTAATTACTAAAATTGCTCGATTCAATAAGTGTGGTCTGTGTGTTGTACGCTCTTTTGTGTGCCCAAATTAGCAAGCGATGTTAAATTATGCAATTACGTGGATGAGGACAGTACCCAGGGAAATTTCCACCAAAATTTGAATTATCAAACTCATCCCATGTGCGTAAAGCAGAAGAATCGTTTGCGATGCACACAATCGTTCAAAGTGAATGTTCTCCGGTGGCACCACGCGCAAAGTTTCCCTCCACATTTCAAAATTTTTAGCCTACCACCAAAATATCTACACCCGCCCCCCCTTCCCACCCCATTTTCTCCCCGGCCACAAGTCACATTTCCCCTGTTTCCTCCTTCCTTCCTTCCAAAGCTATAGCTGCTTCCTCGATTGCTTCCTCACTCTCGCCATCTTGCGTCCTAATGCCGGGGTCGCCATGGTCTTCTTCAATGACCTCTCTAGTGGTTCCTCCGACGATGACGACTCCTTCACCACCCGGGTATGCCTCTCTTCTCTCTCTCTCGGGTTATGACTTGGAATGAAGGATTTTAACCCAGTGGTTGATTTGAGTCATTTCTTCCTCTTGTAGCTCCCTAGGACCATCAGTTGCAACTAATGGAGCAGGCTGGCTGAAGATCTGCCTGCTCGTTGTCACCATCAATCTCGATGCGTGAAGCTAGTTGCGTTTGAATCTGTGGACAGTGGGAGGAAGTTTCTGGCATGTGCAGAGAAGGTTAGCCCCACTTTCATTATTACAAATCATTTGTTAGATGTGATTTAGACACTGTCACTGTGCTATGTTATTCTAGATGTTAAGACAGTGTCACAATTTGTACCTAGTATTTAAAAATGTTGCCATCTCATCAGCAGCGCCATTAGAAAATTATTTGGCACCGCTTCAGCAGTTTGTGCAGCCAACTTTGGTCCACACATCTAAGCAGCCAAGCAGTAAAATACTAAATCTTTATGGCACGAAGGAACTGGGCATCGGAGCAACTAGGTGCTCCGGAGTCCGGGTCCCTACTTTTTTTCCGTTGCATCGGCTCGCCAGTGCAGGGCACCGGTGCCAAATGTAGCAATAGTTGTCTTTACACCGGTGTTGGCATACATAGTGGACGACCTTGCTATTAGTTCTATGTTACTAAATTTGTGTATGTATACACCTATTAGTATCAATTTGCTGTCATCCAAACACTGTCGCTATGCTGTTGCAGTTATATTTAGCTTCCTCATAAAATGTTCAATTTGTTATTTATAGTGCATGACTAAGAGCTTGTAGCGTTGTTGTAGTTAATTATAGCTTCTGATGTTTTAGAATTTGGTTATTGTCTTAGTAGCAATTAATTCATTTGCACATTGATCTTTTTAAGAAGGTATGTCATAATTAACCTGTTTCTTCAGTTTTTCAAAATATGTATTTGGTGATTTTTTATGTTGCTAGAAACCCATTTCCCCTACAATTGTTACTGATCTAGTTTTAAATATTATAGGATGAACGGAAGTGTTCTTACCTGGAGTGGGTTGATCAAGAGTGGCCACAGTCTTTGAAGATGTGCCTAGCAAAGCTCTGGAGCATGTATGATAAAGAGAACAGAGGTAGGCTTAGAGAAAGTGTTGTTAACACTAAAGAATATTTGAAGATGTGGGATAAAAAGAGGAAGATGGAGAATGAGCTCAGATTTTTTAAATTAGACATTGCTAAGATGGTGTTGGCGAAGGAGGAGGCACTTTCCGAATTGGCCAGTGCAAAACAGGTTCTTACTGAACTGAAAGCAGAGGTGGATAAGACGAGCCTGGATGATCTCGATTAGGGAAATGAATATATTGTTCTAATATTGTTCTTATGAAGATGAACTAGCTATATGTTGTACTGTGTTGTTTTCAGGTTGCTATCGTACTGTGATGTTAAAATATATTTATGTGCATGATATGAAATTGGCAAATAGCTATTCGATATGAAATGTGAATTTGCGTAATACTGGAATTATTAATTATAAACTAATAAACCTGCTAAATGGGTCATGGAACTTTGCAAACAGTTCTAGCAGTAAAAGCGCTTGTGATGGATAGCCCAATGCCATATAGTTTTCTTCATCAAATCGTGTGTGATGTAGTTGAATAAAAGCAAATGGTTAACCGAGGCAGAGTGTGTGTGATAGTTACACCTATCACACACGAGGCTATACATACAACTGTGTGGGATGTATATACGAACAAAAACATTTTCCCTGGGTTGACTGTGTGGGATGTACATACGAACGGAAACGTTTTCCCTGGATTGACTATGTGGGATGTACATAAGAACGGAAACGTATTCCTTGGATTGACTGTGTGGAATGTACATAACAAACGGAAACGTTTGTTTGGGACTGACTGTGTGGGATGTACTTACCACCGGAACCGATTGGGCCTGTATAACCGTATTTGATCGCTCGCCCACACTACAAAAAAAATACACTTCCGTGATGATACGTGTTTGTCACAGTAGGTCACGTTTTCTGTCATGCATGTACATCCATGACGATTTTATGACAGAATCAATATAGTCATACCTGTGCTGTCGTAGAAGTGTTCCATGACAATACCAAAATTATCATCACGGAAGTGTCCACTTCCATGAAGATAAATGGCGCGTCAAGGAAGTATTTTCGTCAAGGGTAACTGACACGTGGCATCCACCGTAATGGGTCGTCGTTAAGCTATCGGGTTTTGGTTTGGATCCGATAACCCGTTAACAGCCCTGACCAATGGTGATTTTCCATGTGTAAAATTCTCATTCGCCGGAGGATCCACGTGTCAGCTCCTCGTTGGGATAGATGTCAACCGTCCAATGGACAGGAGTCGCCAATGAAACCTTGACACGTGGGACGGCCCAATAGAGGCTCATATATGTTTAAAAGCCGGCCCAGGAAAAGGCCCACAAGATTTCGTCAGATCTAACGGGCCGGCCCATTCATTTTCTGGACCAAATTGTGGCGCACATCAGATACGGCCCGTTAAATGTCTACAATATTCTGGGCCAGTTTATGGCCCATATTAGATCCAGCCCGTTAACAGCCTGCAATAGTTTGGGACAAATTACGGCCCATAACAGATACGGCCCTTTAACAGCTACTGTGCCTTTGGGCCAATTGGGGGCCTGCTTTGCTCTTCGGCCTATTAATGGCCCATTTAATAGTTTGGCCCAATATTAGTTTCGGCCTGTTAGTGGCCCTGTGTACATATGGGCCTCTTTCGGCCAGGTTTCATTTTCGGCCATTTATAGGCCCGAGCAGCATCTGGACCTAATTCTGGTCCGTAGTGACTTTCGGCCTCTTAACGGCCCATACTCTTCGTGGATACAGTTTAGCCCAAACTACCTATCGGCCCATAAAAGGCCCTTAATAGTGTTGGGCCTAAATTTGGCCCGCTATGCAATCAGCTTGCTTTGAGCCCGTCCTGAAATTGGGCCCACCAAGGCCCAACAACATTTCGGCCTGTTAATGGCCCGTCATATCACTGGGCCAATAATGGGCCAATGTAGATTCCAGCCTGCTGTCGGCCCCTGATTTGTTCGACACAATTCAGGCTCAATCTACATCTTAGCCTGTTAAAAGCCCATTTTATTTTCTGGCCCATTTAAGGCAAGCGCTTTACTCGGCCTTTTAAAGCCCGAAACTAATAGAGGGCCAGATTAAGTCTAGGCCTACTAAAGGCCCAAGATAATTGTAGGCCCACGGTTCGGCCCATTCATAGTGATTGGCGGCCGGCCAGTTTTAGTACCGATTTTTTTTTACATAACCCTAACGTATTGGCTAATTGTGCTCCAATCGAAGATTACGACCTTTTCTCAGAGCGACGACATAACATACAGCAAATAAATTACAGCATTGTGACGAAGAATAAACCTAGACTATACAACAAAGAAATTACAGCATATTACATCCCCTGGGCATCAAAGTTTGCCGCCAGTGATAATAAAGGGCAACCAGACAGCAGATTCCATACACTGGGCAGGTCGCCACTAGTAGAAGTAAACACGCCGACAAAATAATAGACAGAACCGACAGCACTTCAACACAGTTCAAGAAAGGTTAGCCCTGCCCAGGAGCTGCAGCGCAAGCATCTTAGCAACCTGATGAGACTGCGCTTGTTTGACGCTTATATCCACCAACTCAAGCTGCATAGCATCAATAGACATCCTGTACTTTTGGTTAATCTTGCATCGAGATTGGAGTTCCAGTCGGATTTGAGTGGAAGCATGTCTATCTGCTTGAATTTCAGACTGAAGAAGTCGAACAGATTTAGGCGGCGACTTCATCGACCTTGTGTCATTGCTATTAGCGAGTAAGTTCAACACTACATCAAGACATGACTTTGGGTTGTATCGCTATCCTCAAGATATGTTGCCTTCTTCTCTGGAATATATGTTGGAGGGACAAGCAATGGGTTCGTCTCACTATCATGGTGGCAGTTCTTCCTAGCATCAGTGATGTCACCCTGAAAGAGAAACAAGTAGGTAGATAACAGGTTTTGCATGTATTAGCATCAGTGCTGTCAATTCATCTCATTTCTTAGTCAGAAATAAAGAGACATTGTTTAAAATAGCATTAACATAATAGGCATTGTTCATAGTTAAGACGACAGGAAATGGCATTGTGCAGGAGCAGCCAGCTTCACCACACCACTGGATTACAGATCAAGAACACAAGCATACATGTAGTGCTAAACAAAGTATAAGCATGAATGGTGAGTGTACTATTAATTTATACCATTTCAGATCGGTAAATAAAGAGACATGATTTAAATAACATTAACATAATATGGCATTGTTCATAGTTAAGACATAGCAGGATATGACATTGTGCTGAAGTTGGTAGTTTCACCACACCACTGGATTACAGATCAAGAACACAAGCATACATGCAACGCTAAAGAAGATAACTTGCTATGTTTAGTTTAATTTACATGGTATGAATAAGGAACTAGGTTGTGCAACTAAAAACTGAAATTGAGAAGGACAAACTTATGTTTATGTACTTCTTCGTAATAAACTTTGAACATGCAATTTGATGCAGACGACAAAAATAAATAGCATTTGCAGTCATAGCTATCCAAATATACACAACAAAGTTTGAAGGCTTGAGGAGGACAAACTTACATTAGTAGTGAAGACCGGCTCTATAAAGCCCTTGTCCATATTGATGGGGGGGGGGCAATTCAAGAACTTTACCAGAGACTCTTCTTCAAGAGCATTGCCTTTATTCTACATTTTGTTAAGAGTAAATATAGATGTGATAATATAGGAACAAATGGCTATTATTAAAGCTAAGATACAAAATCTATGTGTTACAGCATACATGCAAAAGGCACTGACAAGAGCAATGCAGAGCTAAACTTCTTCAGTAGCATTGGTTTTATTCAATATTTTAGCAATAGTAAATATAGATGTGATGTATAGAAAATGGAGGGCAAGGGAATAAGCTGCAAAGTGTACATGAACAACTAGCTAACAATATAAGTACAGTGATGAAGGACAACGGATACTTACAAGAACAATGCAGAGCAAAACTTCTACATAAGCATTGGGTTTATTCTACATTAATGTAAGCACTAATATAGATCTGATAATTTGGAGCGAACAGTGGATAAGCAAGCTATAATGCACAATGATGTCACATAATCCACCAGGTATGAATGTAAGTACAATGATAGGACAACAGGTACTAACAAGAGCAAAGCAGCGAGCAGCATAGTTGCGATATCCTAGGTTTTGCGGCACTGGTTCTGTCGCCAATATAAGTGGGGTGCTATCTGATTTCTCCGGTACCACCACCTTTTTCAAGGACTTTGCTTGTATGCCCTCAGGTTTTGCAATCACCTCTTCCTTTTGGATATCTGAAACACAAGAACATCATTTTAATGAAAAAACATGGTACTCCCTCCGTCCAAAAAAGCTTGTCCCAAGCTTGTGCATTGAATGAATGTATTTAGCACTAACTTGGTGCTAGATACATCCATTTGCGGGACAAGCTTTTTCGGACGGAGGGAGTATGACGACAAATGGAATAGGTATTGATAATGGATGGGCATGGCATCTTCACATATATCATGAGTAAACTAAGCAGATGGTGGTGCAACGAAACAGAAGAAATGCAAGACACCTTATGCAAGATACGTACAACCAATAAAACCTTGCCAAATTAGAACAGGCACCTTATTGGGTGAATAGGATAGGCCATATGCCTTTGACTCCTTGAGCTCAGAATAGTCATTAGGATCATATGCTGAATACGAATTTGTAGGTCGGGAGCATGTGGGTTTCATTGCATCCAGAATGGACCTCAATCCCTTGAAGCCAAGTTTGTTACCCACTGAAATGTTTCGCAATATTCTTCGGATGTGCGCATTCTTATATTCATTGTGATTACGTGTAATATCTGAGAAGCATGGAAACATAAATAGTAGTGAGATTATCTTTGTAATGAAGAGGATATTCTAATATAATAGGGCTCCCTGTAAACCTTTGTGTGCTATCAGTGGATTCAGATGAGAGAGTCCATGTGTGCTGTAATATGGTGCGTAGATTAATATAATCTGGCACAACTACACAAAAAAATAGGCTCCCTGTTGGGAGCTCCAGATGTAAGGATAGTTGGCAGATGATAGGTTCATAATATATTGTATAGAAAGTTTATTGCCAAACCATGATAACGAGAGCGCGCAGCCACTAGGCAGATCATAGTGTAGATAAAAGGGGTACACCAACAATCATAAATAAATCGGGAAAGCGGAATTGACTGGAAAATACGGGGTTGTATTACCGCTACTAATATAAAGCCTATCGATCACCTACATGCCAACTCTATTCATCTGAAGGTGCACTACTGTTACTATCAGTCTAGTCTATCAAAGACCGCACGGCTCCCACCATTTCCTGGATATTGTGGCTGACCAACTCGAAGCTGAAATCATGTAGCACAAGCAGCCCAATAGAGCTGTCGACTACAGATGTCCCTGCTCCCCTTCCTAACAAGGAACATACTGTACTTACTAAAGAAGAACAGAAGAGGAACATGATAAAGAATAGAAGGGGAAGCATATTATTGAGATTCCGCTTCTTTCTCTATAATGTTGGTTGCCCACCCATGATGAATCAGAGTGCCTAAATAAATGCCATTGCATGATGTCTCTCTATATGTGGCCACATGCATTTGGAAACTCAAGTGGGAGCATTAGCTTACCAATTAAATGTGTGTCTGTTAACTAATGTCAGTATCATATTACATTCGTATTTGAAGAAGTAAGCTTTGGATGTATGATTCGTGTGTTGTTTACCTTCAAGAGTGGACTGCTGCTAGTACGACACAAAGCATCTAGATAGATCATAGTGTAGATATAATGGGAAAACCCTAAGCATCACGAGTAAAATCAGGAAAGTGGAACTTGCTGGAAAATATGTGCAAGTATTGCCGGAACGGCTAGAAAGGCTTCGAATACCAGCTCTCTACAACTGAAGGCACAGTACTGTTACTATCAGTCTAACTCTCAAAGGTGACACAGCTCCCAGCATTTACTGAATATTGCGGCAGACCAACATGAAGAGTTAAAAGCGTCCATGACAAGCGACCGAATAGACCTGTACACTACCAATGTCCCTGCTCCTCTTCACTACAAGGAACATATTGTACTACTATTATACTCCCTCTGTTCCTAAATACAAGTCTTTGTAGAGATTCCACTATGGATCACATACGAATGTATATAGATACATTTTAGAGGGTAGATTCACTCATTTTGTTCCGTATGTAGTCCATGGAGGAATCTCTACAAAGACGTATATTTAGGAACGGAGGGAGTACTTATTAAAGAAGAATAGAAGAGGAGCATGCTAAAGAAGAGCAAGCAAATTTTGGATAATAAAATGTTCGTTTCCCACACATGATGAACCAGAGCGCCTAAAGAATGCAACTCCCTGGTGTCCCTCGATATGTGGCGCACGTGCTTTTCGAAAGTAAAGTAGGAACATTAGCTGAACAATTAAACATTCTCTATTTTGGTACAACATGTCAGCATCATATCAGATTCGTATTTGAGCAACTAAGTTTGTTATTATGAGTGGCATGTTGTTTAGCTTGATGGGTTGAAGAGCACTACTTGCACGTCTCGAAGCACCTACGATGATGGTACTGAATATATGGGAATTTCTTGACGCAAGTCGCCTGACTTTCGTCATTTGGGTCAGTCGACCATTTCAGGCGGTTGGATGAAGATCCTACGTCTCCTAACCCTTCTTCTTCCTCGCCTCTTATCCTTTCCCTATAGACCACCGCACGGGCCGCCGGCCGAACCACCAGCCCTCGCCCTCCCCTAAACCGCACACCACCTCCGGTCTTCCGGCAACCCCGGCCATCCCTCTAGCCAACCCCACCCCCACCCGCCCACCTGCGTCGAGTTTTGCCTCCAACAAGACCCCACCATAGCCCGACGACTGCCCCCCACAACCACTATCCCCACCCGAAACCCTAATCTAGATAATGGGGCACCCCTCCGGCGAGCCCCTTCCTTCCCTTCGACGAACTCCCAAAAATGGACTGACCCCAAATTGAAATTCATTCGACTGTCATTTAAGCTAATGCGGAATATAAAAGGGGAAAACCATAAGCATTGCGAGTATAGTGGCGAGCGTGCAATGGCGGATCTGAAGGTGCAAACCAGACAAAGGCAACTTCGCAACCAATGTTTGGTTTCAACTAACAAGTAAGATTCTAAGTGATGGACAAGAAATCATAGTAAAGCAGTGGTGATCTATTTTCTTGCTGAGATAAGTAACTTGAGCAGATATGAAAGAGTACTGCCTCTAGTGTGGCACCGTGTAAGCATCTGCTGAGACGTTGAGGGTGCTGCGATAGCGATGGTTGTCGGCGGCATGGAAGTAGATCTAGGAGGGCAGACGGTGGCGGCGAGGGATATATCCCGGCGTGGTGGACGAGACGGTCGTACGAGCAGCCTCGGCAAGGTGGACGACGGCGCGGATGAAGCGAGAGGACGCGATGCAAGGATCCTGGTCCAAAGCCATGGATGAGAGAGGTCGATCTCTTGTAATGGACGACAGCACCGGGGTAACAGCTCCGGCATGGTGGAGGAGGACGGCGGTGGATGAGGTGGCGGACGGAGGAAACTGGGGTGGAGAGGGTGTTTTGGCGCCCACGGAGTATGAATGGGGAAATGGAGGGAGAGAGGTAGGGGGAACCATGTCTTGAGGACGCGCTTGTCTCAAATGCGAGGAAATTTACAAACTTAGCCCCCGTTTATATTTTCCTACATCACAGCAATATTGGTCGGTTGGGGATAGGACGGTAATCTCGCATACACCGAATATTTGCCGACGGAGATTTCGGTCGAGGAGAGTTTGTTTTGGCGCCCACCCTGTATGAATCCGGGGGAGGTGAGAGGCGATTTCGGCCGAGGAGAAACTGTGTTTTGGCGCCCGCCATGTATGAATCCGGGTGAGAGGCAGTTATGTCACGTTTGAGATAAATTACAAGCCTACCCCTATCAAAACCTATAGAAATCGAGCCGACTGGTTTTGCGTGTCAGGGTTAGGCAGTAATTTCCATCTCCCCGATTTTACGCCACTTCGTTCAAATTTTTGGAAAAAAGATTGCAGGTTTACCGTGCCAACTCAATTTGGATCCATTTTGTATTCTTTTTTTTGGGTAGGATCCATTTTGTATTCCAATACAAATCTATATACATCATTTTTTTATATATACTTTCAAAAGCACAACACCCTTTATACAAAAATATGGTTTACAAATGGTATGATCTCAGATTCATAAGGTTGAATCCATCTTAATTTGACTTTTCAAATATTTGAAACCACTTTATGTTGAAATCCAATGTATGCATTCCTCGCTAACTGTCTCCAATTAATGTGTGTTTCATGCGGGTTTTTTTACTTCTCAAACACGTATAATGTGTTTGACACGCGCAGCATATATATAGTGTAATCCCGTTTAGACATTAATTGCATATAAGCCATGCATTGTCTCTAATTAAAAAATCTATGGATCACTAATATTGATAAACTAAATAACATTACACGTGTTCCCAAATTCAAATGAATATGCATGTTTGATAGACCAATTTTCATTATGATATATATCGATGTCCTGATCTCTAGTTTAAATATTTGAATCCCCTTTAATCTAGATATTCGTCTCATATAGCTATCACTCATGCTTATATATCCCTCTAGATCTATACACCTTCACCGTCTCACGGGTATCTCTCGTGCTACTTGTATGTCGACAACAGTCTTTTATCTTCGTAACACACTGACGGTACTCTCTCCCTCGACCTTCACTTTATCTCTCTCGAAGTATATCTCGCTCACTACTATGTGTTTCTAACTATGGTTCTACCTGTGAAATCTCTTTCTCTCACACAAACACAAACTTCGTCTCCCGGGGTCTCATTTCTCTCTACTATTCCCATGTATGCCGTTCACACACACCCTCACACACATAGATGTCTCGCGCTCCCTATGTCTTAGTAGCCACGACTCTCCCTCTTAAATATCTCTCTCTCACACAAACACAAACTCCGTATTGCAGGCTCTCATATCTCTCCACCATTCCCTTTGTATGTCACTCAGACACCCTCTCTCCCTAGGGATATCTCGCGTTCCCTCATATGTCTCTCTAGCTACGACTCTCCTTGTGAAATATCTTTCTCTCTCGCAAACACAAAACTCCATCTCTCGGGATCTCATTTCTCTCTGATATTCGTTTGTATGCCACTCACATGCACCCTCTCTCTATCTCTCTCCCACCCACACACATAACTCAGCCTTCTGATCCACTTGACTATTATCTCTAACACACACACTAGCCGATCTCCCTCTAGCTAGCATCTCTATCTTTCTATTTCTCTGTTTCTCCACCAACCTTCTTTCTCGCCCGCACTCTTGCTTCCTATCACGCACACTATATCTGTTTCTCTCCACATGCATTCATGCACCCTCATTTTATCTTTGTCTCTCACACACATAACTCACCCCTCTGAACCACTCGACTGTTAACTCTAACACACAAACTAGCCGATGTCCCTCTAGCTAGCATCTTTACCCCTCTATCTATTTGTTTCTTCGTCAACCTTTCCTTCTCACACGCACTCTTGCTTCCTATCACGCACACTATATGTGTTTCTCTATACATGCATCTATAGGTCGATCTCTTTTGCACACACATTGTGTCTCGCTCTCTCTCCTCGCCATAGATGCATGCTCCAGCCCACGCCACTCTCTCTTAAATAAAAAACCACACATGCTCAATCATTGGGCCTTCTTCCCTCCACTCTCACATGCATGCGTACTGTCATACTCATACCGATCCATCTCCCCCATCCCGCTGATCTCATGACTTATGTCTCCTTTCTGTTATCTCGATCATGCGCGCACACACATACACACACACGTCCCACGTATGTATACCTCTCGCACATGCACGTTCAAAGGTCTCATATGTCTCCATACGTAGTTAATTACCCTCAACCCTCACCCCACATCGAATCTTTCTCTTCTTGTGTGCACATGAATTCCGTCTGGATGGGTCTCTTCTCTAAAACACACACTCACACTTAACTATCTCCTTCTAGCTACCCCCTCTCCCACTCCTTCCCTCTATCCCATAAACCAATAAGACTATCCCTTCGTTTAATTCCCGCCTCCATGCACCATCGACAGTAGTCTTCCTTGGTGTCTCTCGAACAAACACGTTATCTCGATGTCCACTCCTCTCACGCGCACACTCCTTCTCTTCCCTCTTTACGGGCCTCTTCTCTCTTGTACCCCCCCCCCCTTGTTGGAGGCCTCTACCATACACATCACCTCTCTATGATGAAGCCACACACACTTAATTACTTTCCCTACCAAAGACTCAGTTTCACACACACACTATAAGACTCCATTTCACACACACACACACACTCTAGGTGGAGCATTTGTTCCTACCACCCTTCATCCAACCTTACCCATATGATAATCAATCACCTTAATTTACTTATATAACATGGACAGATTCCACTTTATTTTAGTAGTTAGCAAACTTCTCATAATTATATACTAACGCAAATCATGAGCAGCAAGTGACTTTTTTTTTACACAACCACATTAATATGGCCACATAAACGGTATAAATCACAAGCTAAAGTGTAGTAACCATTATACTTATATCCCGATGCAAAAGGTGGAGTACATGTCTGAAGAGTAGAGGCGCACACACACACACTCTATCTCTCAGAATCTCACACACATACCAGTTACGTGACGCCCCCTAAACAGACCCGTATGTGTACAATTTATGCACGCGCGGGTACACGTGATGGAGCACATTTATTTAAGCAGGACGGCGAACCCAAACAGTAGCCGCATTCATTCCCCTCCCGCCGCCTCATCTCCGATCGCCGTCGCCCGATAGCCATGGCTCGGCCGAAGGTAACGATATACGCCATGCCCCAGCCGGAGCGGCGCTTTGATATGCTTCCGGAGATCTGGAGGTGGCGCGAAGCCTGGATCACAGCCACCCTGCCTCCGAAATCCGAACTAGCCGGAGCCGGAGGAGGAGTCGGTGGAAGCGGAGTAGCACGCGGAGCCGGAGGAGGAGAACGATGACGAGGGCGACGCGGAGCTGGAACAGGAGGATGACGACATGGGCGAAGCGCAGCCGGAGGAGGAGGATGATGACGCGGGCGAGGCAGAGCCGGAGGAGGAGGACGATGACGCGGGGGCGGTGGAATAGTAGGCCATCCTCGAGTCCATCCAGTCGAAGGCCGAGGTGGAGGCCAACCACCGCTTCCACCGCCAGCGGGAGTGGGGGATCAACGAGATGTTCGCCAAACTGGAGGAGCAGGAGGAGCTAGAGCTGCAGCACGTGGCCGCCTACCCATCTTCGACGACGAGTAGTGTGGTCTAGCTTAGGTTATGTAGTACTTAGTAGTACTAGTTCTACTATTGCATGGTATGTATGGATTTGAGATATCTAGTACTACTCCTCAATGTAAACTGCTTTTAAGATGAAAGAATGAAAGCTTGGCGAGCGCCTTTTGTTTGTCACAAAACATACTTCTAATACTCCCTCCTTTCTTGTTTATAGGGCTCGTCTAAAAAAATAGATTTCCATTATACTCAGACTTAAAGGGCTTTGAGTCTCATGCTACATTTATTTCATAGAGATAAGAGAAAGGAAATTTTAGTGGTCATGCATGCATCTTTTGTGCTACTCAGTAGTACTACTATATTAGGGTTGATCGGTCGCTTCCTGCGGACGTGCCCGGGCGGTGGAAGAGGAAGGAGAAGGGAAGCGGGCTGTCGATTACTAGTACGCCAGTTGCAGCATGAGCTCCAAGGAACGTTCATGCCAAACAATGCATAGTACACCAGCGGAGTGACATGGCTAGAACATGCAGGCTATCGTTCGACAGCCTACCGCTCCGCCTCGCATGGTGTTTGGTCATGCAAGATTTGCATGCACGCATGTCACACACGTAGTTGTCAAAGTCGTGCTCGAAAAAGGGCGATGAGGTCAGCTAGTCCGCGTTGATCCATGCGCCCGGAAAACAAACTAATCCTAGTCGTTGTAAATGCCGTGCATGCTTTAATTCCAGGCTAGTGGATGGACACAAACGTGCCTTACAATGAACCGCCCGCCAGCTCCCTAATCTCAAATATAAACTGCAGTAGTGCGCGCCCGCAGAACATCCTTTCCGAAGGGACGAAGCCCTGTAGTTACCATCTCCTCTCGTGTAAACCAGCTCCACAAGGGACAAGGCAGTTCGTCGCCATTGGCATGGATTTGCAAGGTGGTGGTGCTTTTCGTCCTTGTCGAGGTTGGGAGACCTTGGACGATGATCCTTCGGGAGAAATCGTAAGTCACTCCGACTTCCTCACATCCGCAAGACTTAGCGGTACTTGCACCAAATATTTTAAGAGGGTGCGTAAATATGTGTGGGAGAAGGCCATGCTAGTTGGTCTGCCATGCGCCCTCGAGGACGAGGATGTTTCCTTGGGGGTCTCTCCAGCGCAGTGTGGCCGTAGTTGCAAGTTGACGCCCCTTGAGATGCCGACGTTGAGGGGCACTTGGATTTTGTCTGATGAGCTGGTAAGTGATGAGTTTGATCTCGTAGTAAATGCATTCTAAAGACTACTTCTGTGTCCATTTCCTAATTCCCCCACTACCCACTGTTTCACAGGTTAGGCTTGGTGCCAATGGAGATTGGCTTGCATATGTACGGGAGGGTACCAACATCAATTTGCACAACATCTTCAATGGTGACACCGTTCCCATAGACCCTTTGTCCAACCTTGGGATCAGCCATGCAATGGGCCCTCGCCTGAATTGGTACGATGGAACCACGATGAGATTGAAGAAGATAGCAATCCCGGAAGCCCCGATAAGGTCATCTGCCAACCAAAATTACACTCTCATCGCGGTGTTCGACATCGTGATTGCTTTCACGAACCCTGCACATGGCGATCAAAGGTGGACCATGCTGTCTGCGGCTGATTTGTTGCCGTACGAGTACGAAGACGTTGTGCTCCTTTCTAACCGCATCTTCGCCGTGACAAACCAGCGGACTTGTTTGATATGGGACACATCCTATGGTGTACTCCCTCTCTTCTAGTTTATTTGTTTTGAATTTTTCCATTTTATAAGTTTCAAATTCAAATTTAGAGCTCCCCATCACATGTTGAGATTACAATGTGCATTAAATCGTTGCGTGCATGTAGTAGTTTTTTATTGGTCATTTATATTGGTCACGCATGCATGCATTGCAAGTAACATTTTTTTAGGAAACTGAGTGCAATAATTGAGTGGTTTTGCAAACTACCAGTACTACACCTGAAATGGTACAAAATCAATACCACCACCACGCCCGCGTCAGACCGCCCTGGCCGACCCAAACCCCCTCCCTTGCTAGCGCGCGCTTCCCGCCTGAAACGGTCAGTGCCGCCCCAGAGCGTCAGTGCTACATTAATGCCTGGCCAGAGCGGAGACGACCTCTCACTGGCGCCGGCTTTGAAGCAGCGCGACGGCCGAGAGAGCGCCGCTCCCCGGTGCACGCGACTGCTCCGTGTCGAGGCTGGCCATAGTGGGGAGTACATACACTCAAGAATAGCATATATGGCGATGTGGCAGAGAATTAAAGAAGAGACATGGGGTCATGCATGGCAATAAATATGATCATCTATGATACTACTCTATGATACTATGCACTATAAAAGTAGTATATCATACACTAGTATATTGTATTATATGATACTCCCCACTATGAGTAGCCTCAAAGGACACCACGGCCGGCCGTCGTCCGTGCGCCGCCCACATTACAGTTGCAACTTGTTTAGAGTAGGTTTTACTCCGGTCTGTATGAAAACTGTAATGTATCTCGTCCGGTTTATATGAAAAGTTTTCAAAATGTAATGATTTTTGTCCGGTTTCTATGAATTTTGCCTTGTTTGCACGATTATGCAGGGCAAAGTCATCCCCTAATCAAAATCAGCTCGCCAATCGTGGATATGCATGGGCCATTTGGTCTAACTTGGAACCTTGTAGCTGACAACACCCAGTTGGGACGTACTATCTTAGCAGTTGTTACCCATGGTACCATTGAAGGGCAACAAGGTGCCACAATCTATCACGATCGGACCCTGATCATGTATCTAGGTAATCCCTTCTCTCCAATCTAAGAGTAGTAGAGCTAGGAGCTATCATATATCTTATTGCCATGTCATCTTATAGCATTTTAGTACATGTCTCTTTATACTCCAGGAGCAGGAGTAGTTCTTTCCTTCTTTTTTTTATTGATTGGGATAGTCATCTACGCAACTTTCTAATGCCAGCTGTATATAAACTATAAAGGACTTAAAAATTTCAATTTCGTGTAATACTAGCTAGGTAGCCATAATCCCATCAAACAAAACTACTCCTCCTTTAATTAATGTACACGGCCCAGGTAAGACTCTCAAATTGTTTGTCGTCGCCCGTGCCGCAGCTGGTCTATACATTGCTTCCCCCCCCCCTCATAGAAATAAGCAATATCAAGTATTTTATTTTAATCCGTATCCTCTCCTTATGTCACCTTATTATACTGCATGGACCATAACCATGCACATCACCATGTATCCAGGTTTGAGATGCCAGGTGTACCAGATGGACGGCGGCATGTTCGACCCCCGTGATGCTACCTGGGTGCGGATGAACACACTTGAAGAGCACTCGATTTTCATTGGGGACAACTACCCCATAGTGCAAACGATGCCACCTTCCATGCACGATGCCGACGCCCTGCCGTTCATGAAGAACGGGTGCGTTTTCATTGCGCACCGACAGATTCATATCTTGAACGCCCCTATCCCTGATCTATGCCGCTTCAGTTTGGACGAGTCTCCATCGTGGGGAGCCACACTAAGAAGCTGCGATGATATGGACTCTCGTTGCCCACCGTTATGGATCATGCCATCTATGAAGAACACGTGGGACTGGAAATTCAAGATGGACATGTACGCAGGGATGTACGAACCTGAGTAATGTAGCGCAATAAGTGAAGTAGAAAGGCACAAATAGTATGAACATGCATGGCAATGCACGGTGATATTATGATGTACGTGGAAATGCACATATTAGGTTTTATATGTGTTTACATGTATGGTCTGAGACCTTCCAACTAGACGTGTCAGTCTCTCCGGATTGCACTTTGTATCGTTATATACTACTACTAGTACTACGTGTGGTCTCCGACCTAGAAGTGGAAGAAGTGGAGACGCTCTTCGACGCTGTTCATGTCCCACTCCTTTCGCTGACATGTGGGACATCCAGCACTTGCCGTGTTTCGCACTCCTTCGTCATAAGAGTTGAAATGCTAGCTTTCATCAAAAATAAAAAATAAATATAAATCATCAGTGATACTATACCATGCGGTTTCCTTGCTCCTCGATATCGGAAAGAATACTTTCGTTCGCCGACATGTGGGACGTTGACCATCCTGGTCCACTTGCCATGCACGCAGAACTCCAGGGGAGAGTCACCCCAGTCGTCGTGCTGCAATAATAATGACTAATGAGCCCAACCTTTCCCACTGTAAAATTGCTTAGACGAAGGAACCATCATGACTTCATAGACTTCCGCTTCTTGAAGAAAACTACTCTACCAGCAATACTGCTCGCTACAGTATTACTGTACACCAGCGGATGCCTCCTTTGGTTCATAGGATAGGAATTTTATAGGAATAGGAAAATCATAGGAAGTGAGATGACATGCATCTCAATTCCTATAGAGAAAGAGATGCCATTTGATGCATAGGATAGGAATTTTTCCATTGAATCTAGGCTAATGTACTGGTAATTTGCTCTAAAAACTACAGTAGTAACTAGTACTGGTAGATGCTCGTAATAATTAAACAAACGTATGGGCGACACAGACACACACACTAACTACTAGTACTCCTTCTCGGCTTTGTCGGTGACACCCCATCGTGCTTGGATCTTCGCCGAGCTCTCCTCAGCAGCACGTGCGTCCTCTTCTTTCTTGCGGTGGCGGGACTCTTTTTTCTTGAGTGCTTTCTACCTTTTCCGCTCCCTCTGTGCGGCTTTGGCCGCCTCTTGCTCTACCGCCCATTCGGCCTTGGCAACTTCAAAGTCCACCCACGTAGGTGTGAGGTCGCGAGCGGCGATGAACTCGGCACGGCGGGATGCCATCACTTCCCTACCATTTTGTGTGCGGTCGTGGGCGGTGAGGAACTGGCGCGGCGGGATGCCATCGCTTCCTTACCGGTTAGTGTGTGGCGCGGTGGCATGAACGACGCTTGGTGAAAGCTCTGGGGCGGAGTGGCCGGACAACAGTATAGTCCATTGGTTTGTCAAGAGCTCAAGGACAGACGACGAAGGAAATTTGGATTCCCCTTCAATCCTGGTCATTTATTATCGCACATGGTTAATTTCCGTAGCCTTTGGAAACTGTGTGCGCTAACCCTATTGTGGGTTCTTTCTGATTGGTCGCCACCCCAGCCATGCGGACCGTGCGTGTGCACCGTGATCGAATGGCATTCCACGTCCCTATCATCACACCCGTGTAGCTTTAGCTGGGATTTGATGTTTCTGCGCTACTACCTCCGTCCTGGTTGATGCATGTAACTACAAATAATATCACTAGAAACTATGTTTAAATATGAATCCAATGATATAATTTTTGGTGACAAGCATTATTATTTTCTTAGTTCAATCTGTGGTCAAAGTTTGGCACAAAATACTAAGGGGACCAATAAATCAGGATGGTGGTAGTAAATTTCTACAAATTGCACATAATGGCCTATATATGGTAAATGAACCCGGAGAAGTGCCAAATTTGAACACGGCGCTTTGTAGGGTGTATGTTGATCATAGAAAAAAATGTCAACTGCCACATTAATTTAGAACTTTTCCAATCTACAAAACCAATATACCACCACGCCAGCGTCTGACCGCCCTGGACCACCGAAACCCCTTCCCTCGCTCACGGGCGCTTCCCGCCTGAAACGGTCACCGTCGCTCCAGAACGTCAATACCGCATTCACGCCCGACGCGACCACTCACAAGCGCTGGCCTTGCAGTAGCGCGACGGCCGAGAGAGCGCCACCTGCGCGGCATCCCGGTGCAAGCGACTGCTCCGTGTTAATGACACCACGGCCATCCGTTCGTCCACCACCCACATTAATGACACGCGGCTGCCGATGAACCTACTCCGGCGCCAGCCGTCCGTCCGTCTGCCGGGCTCATTGCCATTCGCCCGCTATATTAACTTTAGACCCAGCCATAGCCACAGACCCGCAGTCATTCTCCTCCAGTCCCTTCCTTCTGTCGGCACCACTCCAACAATGGCCTCCTCGCGCTCCAAAGCTCTCTTGGACATACTGTCGCTGGAGCAGACGAAGGACGTCGCCGGCGATCATTTAGATTAGGTTTACAGTAGGTTTTAGTACGGTTTGTGCAAAAAATGTAATGAATTTCGTCCCGTTTATAGGAAAAGTTTTCGAAATGTAATGAATTTCATCCGGTTAATATGAAATTTGCTTCGTCTTGCATTTTCACTAACATGTGTGATTGCAATTGAATAAACCGTCGATAGCCAAAATCTAATCGTTCGGTGGGCATCGGCTGAGAAGAGAGAGACGGGGAGGGAGAAGAGATCGTCCGCCCGCCGTTCACAAACTCCAAGAAATATGGTGATAATGTGAGGTGGCCATGCGGGAGTCCGAACCGCTCCCAAGCCCGCTTCTGACCACCCTGGCCCACCAGAAAACCCCTCCCCCTCCCGCGCACACTCCCCCAGGCGCCAGCTGCCCGCATTCAGAGCAAGTACAATACAGGGCTATAAGCCCGCTTATGTGGAGGAGAGAGGCATTGAAAAAGTGAAGGAGTGGGCTCTAATGCAAGAGCCCGTCTCTACACGTTCTCCTAGGTATAAAAAAACATTCGTGTCTAAAAAAACAAGGTAAAAAACATTTGAGAGGAAATAGATAGAGGGGAAGTGAGAAAAAGTTGTAACCTTATAGCCATCCTTATAGTCAACACTATGGTATACGAGGAAGGAGGGAGTTGTGCACATGCCAAGTTCACTGCGCTGCCATGTTTCACACTCCTCCGTTGTAACAGTGGAGACAATAGTCTTCATAAAAAATAAACAAGGAATACTCCTTGGTCGTCCTCGATATCGAAAAGAATACTTTCATTCGCCGACATGTGGGACGTCGTCCATCCTGGTCCACTTGCCATGCACAAAGTACTGCAGGGGAGAGTCACCCCAGTCGTAGCGCCGCAGTAATAAATGACTAATGAGCCATCAAA
Organism: Thinopyrum elongatum; assembly: GCA_011799875.1. Lineage (NCBI taxonomy): Eukaryota > Viridiplantae > Streptophyta > Magnoliopsida > Poales > Poaceae > Thinopyrum > Thinopyrum elongatum. Next base: position 155,028,805 of record CM022297.1, read on the forward strand.
TCACAGGCCCAAGCTTTCCCACTGTAAGTTGCTCGGACGAAGGAGCCATCATGACTTCGTTGAATCCGCTTCTTCAAGAAAACTTATTGTACCCACAATACTGCTACCACACGCGAAGACTGGACGCCACTGTAGCACGTCATATTACTGAAACCCACTAGGCCAAACTAGCCCGCCTAGGATTTGTACGTCTCTGTACTGCTATGATTTTCTAGCACACGTATCCTTTGTCAATCTAACAACTAGAAAGAAATGGAGGGCCTTTCTCTCTAACTAGATCTCTCTCCATCCCACAACCCCTCTAGCACACGTACACACTCTCTGTAGCCACTCCGAAAGTACGACGTCACTACACATTCACGCTTCCAGCAAAAAAATTACACATTCACGCATGTTACAAGTACGTGCCAATTTTGTTCCGAATGTTGGCTATTAATGTGAATGTATCCGTGAACCAACTCTTTGAGTTTGATGTGAATTAATGTATAATTGTGGTCTATTGTCTGATCGATCGCTAAGCCTACAATTTTAGGAGCTTGGGCTATTAGCCGATTGACGACCAGACCTATAAGCGTACCATGAGCTCATCAGCCCCAACGTTTCTCTTCGGTGAGTGTTTGCAAGTACACTATAGCTCGTACAGTAGCTAGCCTACTAACACCAAGAATCATCAAACAAGCCTTGCTGATATGATAAACAGTTCAAACTTACATCTAAGCATGCCATATATTACATCAAAAGCTGGTGAGGATATATCTGTTTCCATAACTCGGAGTGGGTTCACATGATTCACTATCAAACAAAAGTAGCAAGTACCGCCCACACAAGATAGTGCAGTAGCCCTAAGATGGTTTGATAACACACATCGTTCTGGTAATTAAACACAATGCAAACTATGTTGAAGGATTAGCGCGACCAACTATTCCTTGTCATCGATCTCTGGGGCAATGTCCACAGCACGGACAGCGGCATGGGAATCGATCTATGGGGCGATGTCCACAGAACGGACCGTGACATGGGAATCAATCTCTGGGGCGATGTCCACAGGACGGACCGCGGCATCGGAATCGATCTCTGGGGCGATGTCCACAGGACGGACCGTGACATCGGAATCGATCTCTGGGGCGATGTCCAGAGGATGGACCGCGACATCGGAATCATCAAGGACGTCCACTGGCACCTGCACAACCCTAAGATATTAGCAAGCACATTGCAAATAATCAAAAACCACAACTATGGTAAGCCATTTTTTTACCTTTTGCAGCTCACCGGGGGACCCATCCCTCTGGGGGCCATCTCCTCGATGGGGGCCATCGCCTTGCCAGGGAAATACTGCTTCTCAACGGTGACTATCTCCTCAAACTCGGCCTTGAGGCTCTCATAGGTGGCCATTAGATTTTCTGGGGTAGGCACGGTGGGGCCCTTGCTGTTCTTCCAGCTTTCTTGGTTGAGGAGTTCGTCCGCCAACGTCATCAACTCTTTGGCTAGTGCTTGTTTCTTGGAGTTCTTCGTCTCCATGGGTTGGCCCGCCAACATGGCCAACTCATTGGCCGGTGCTCGCTTCTTGGAGATCTCTGTCTCAAGTGGGTTGTCCGCCGGCAACTCCTTGCCTAGTGCTTCAGGATCCATCAATAAACTGACAAATAAAAAGCAATCGAAAGGAAACCACAATCGCAATGAAAACGGGAAAAGAATAGGCAGTGAGAATTGATCAGTGCTTCACAAAAAGAAGATTCTTGGAATGAAAATGTAGTAGCATCACTGATTCGCCCACCTTTCCTTCATCGGTACAGAAGAAAAATGGCAGAAGTGAGTAGCCTGGAGTGAGGTTTTCTTCAAGATAGGGGAGAAAGGGCTTCAACAAGCGTTCCAGTGAAATGATGGCTGCTTCGTCCCGTCCAACTTCGAGGCCACTTTACCACTGCTGGTAAAGGTGTGGGTTTTGTGATATGACGGGTCATGACGGCCACACCGGGGTGACTGGTGAGTCTCGACTGTAGCACCTCGCTGTGATTTGGGGGATGGCTCGCGGGCCCGGATGCTTGATGTCCCACATGTAATAGAGCGGCTAGTCATAGAGTTTGGACGACAGACGAGGAGTTGGCAATAGTAGTACTACCTCCGTCCTGGTTTATTGGTCCCTATGATAATCTGTGCCAAATTCTGACTATAAATTTAACTAACGAAATGTGCATGGATGTCACAAAAAATTACATCATTGAAAACTATGTTCAAATATGAATCCAAGGATATAATTTTTGTTAACATGCACTAACATTTTGTCAGTTAAATCTTTGGTCAAAATTTAGCAAAAATTACAAAGGGGACCAATAAAGATTGTACTCTCACATTTTGTTTTGAGGATACTCCCACATAGAAAATATAAATAATAATGCGTATTGGTGCATCCCACGTTTCCGATAATTTGATCCGTGGGCTTGTTCACAATTTTTACGAGGCAGTGGTTGTTCACTTAATGGAGGGTCTAGTACCAGACTTGAACAATACAAAGTGCGACCTGGCACACCGTTAATGAGCCCTCGATAGTTCGGCTTGTTATCCTTGTGGTCGCTTCTTAATGAACAAAGCCAATCATCAATTTCTTAAGGAGCTTAACGAACCAGCTAACGAGTTTCACGCTAAGTTTGTTAGTAAAAACACAACACATGTTTCATCTTACGTGATTTTTTTAATGAGCTTCGAACGAACCGAGCCGAGCAGGGTTTTTTGCTCGTTAATCTTTCAAAGCTTAATGGGCCGAATCTTAATGACCACGAGCACGAACTTAACGAGCCGAGTAGCTCGTTAATCCACCCCTACACACCACTTGGAATAAGCGGGTAACTATCTGAAAAAACAATCAACAACTCAAAAAAAATGGCGACCTGGCACGTACACAATTTTAAATGATTGTTTTGATGGAGTGAAAAAAGAAAACTACCCTATTCGTATATATATAAGGGTAGGAGCCTCCGCGCTTCCTTGCTAGGGTTGCTCTATTCACACACTCTCATCCTCTTCAGATCTAAACAAGATAGTGGTGGTCACACTGTCTTTCTATCCTCACTGCTGGTTACAGATCCTGACGCATCCCCTCCGCTGGGGAAGGGGAGGATGGGCAGCATTTAGGCCATTGTCGACGGCGAGGGAGGAAATCCACTGCCGGCCGCACCGTTATCTCTGGCCGAGCGCTGGCGCGGGAGGTCCTCCGATCCCTTGGTTGCTTCCGTAGTGTCGGCGGATCCGACCTCCCGCGCCCCACTTAGCCACACCCCGACGACCTTCAGGTATATCTTACTTCGAAACCGGCCTAGCTCTACTTCCCCAACTCACTACGTCGCTACATGCGCATCATTTTCTAACTCTCAGCCCCCCATGTAGCTAGGCTCGATCGGATTGTCCAACGCCACCTAATTTTTTTCTGTTGTTAGAGGTAAAGCTACTTCATGGAGTCGAATCTTGAAGTACTTGGTTCAAACAGGATAGAAAGGGGGAAAAGATGTAGTATGTACATAGGACTTGGTACAAACATGAAAGAAAGGGGCTGAAAGTAGTACAGACTGGCCATCCAACCGGTCTCTTGGTCGAAAACAGAAATAAAGATGAAACGCTTTACACACTGGTATGGTCAGGACTAGATTTGTCATCCACACATATGAATAGGTGGCTAAAGTGAACAAAGATGAGCCCAACCCAAATATGTTGCTTGGATGTTTGTTTCTCGGGGCAACAAACTCTAAATCACTACTTTATGCCCTAGTTTAGGTACATGGTGTTGGACTGCTGGTGCACCCACTATCCCATGTCCTTAGAGCAACTTATTTAGTTGTTCTTAATCTATTGCCCCTGGTAAAATGAAGCCATTCCACTGTTACAAATCATCAAAAGTTTAACCAATTGTTTTTGCCAGTAATTGTTTGAGACTCTGACTATTTCCTTTGTAGCTTTTTGTGCAAACAGCAATATACATTTCACCTCGATGCTATTGCGACCTTTTGGTGCACTGCACAAAAATCACTTCTTTTTAACTGGAACGTCACACTGGAACCGTTGGTTGATTTCAGTGGAACTGCACAAATGGAGATCTGTGTTCCAATCTTCATCCTCCATATTGACACCCTAACCTTTCCTTAGGTAAGAATGATATTTAATGCAGGTTCGCCTCTATTTTGTAACTGCCATGAGAAAATAATGCTATTGTTTACTAGTAGACTTGTACTCCCTCACTAACAAAACCAAATCTGACATTGAAGCCCAATCATGTACTTGGTTTCACCAATTGGTGAGGAGAAAGAGAAACAGACCAAGAAGAGGAAGACAAAGAAGAAGAAGAAACAGAAGAAGGAAATGAAGAAGGATCACACGCTGGTACCGTCCTATTTTATCCTAACATCTTGCTAGTGGTACTATATTGTTGCGTTGCTACTAGTATTAATTTACTTGAAGAAATGCACTTGTAGTATGTAGCAGAGTAGTACTTGGCTTGACGACACATCATACTAATTAACTGGATTCTGGATGCATGTGTGACCCGGCCCTATAGGATCAATAGTGCCAAGGTGATCTTCCTGATGCCGAGGCCTCAGTCGAGGCCATTCAAGGGCTCCAGCAATGTCGGCCTCACATGTGAGACGATCCTCCAGGAGCCCTTCCACTTTTGCTGCCTCTCCTGCAAGGTCATTAATCAATTAGGAGTATTAAGCAGCACTAATTAATCACTGCCTAATTGTCCTATCGGAATTAAACAAATCTTTAGTAGCACCTCATGCTGAATCATGTACGTGTGTGTGTGTGTGTGTGTCTGTGCAGGTGGACCATGTGGTGGTGGAGCCTGGAGGGGATCTTGGCAGTGTCATGAGATAGTAATGCTATTGTTTTGCATGTCAATTTATTGCCACTGGTTCAATGAGCCAATGTTTCGCTACTGTATTGTCATCATGCTTTGATGCTATTGTTAAAGTAATATGCTATTGTCTTTATATCCTTCCTCACTAAGCTAATGAAGGTTTCACCTTGTTCCTACTTGTGCAAACAGGGATCATGTTGTGTCATTCGTACATTTTAGTGGAACTGCACAAGTGGATACAATGAACTGTATCCCAGCCAGTGCTTTAACTCTGCTGGAAGTCCTTGATAATATCTCGATATAATCTCAGCACTGGTAAACAAGAGTGATGTAAACCGTACATTGGAAGTGCACAAAAATATGTACTATTGAATGATTCCAGTCAGTGCTTTATCTTCTCTTCTGGGACTAGTTGAATAAGCTTCCTTGCTTAGGTTGGTACCGGCCTAAGGCCTTCATCTAGATTAGTGTGTTGTCATCTCTATTTGTATCGTGCTACTGTTTTGCCACTGTCATGAGAAAGTCCTTTATCTTTGCATGTTAAATCTTTGCAAGCTATGATACATGGCAATGCTTTCAGTGTTGAGATAATTGGCACTGATAATATAAACTAATACCTCTCTTTAAGCAAGGCTATTATGTTGCTAACTTTACCCATTAGGATAATGAGGATGTTTCTATTTGTTAGTGTATGTTTCATCAACTAGTGCCACTATTACAGTAATCTCACTTTCTCAATATATGTGCCAACAGGGATGCTTGATTTCAGTTGAACTGCACAAAAACTTTGGGTGGTTCATTGCCTCGATTGCCTTGTTCCTTTCATGTCAGTGGCTTATCTTAGTTTCCAGTCAAAGGAAGCACTAATTGATATGCTTCCTCACACAGGTTGGTACCGGTCTTCATCCTGATTATTGTGCTTGTCATATCTAATGGTAATTTTGTATGTGCTACTGTTGGCCGATTTCATAAAGTAGTAACTTGTGAGCATAAACTCGCAGGCAAACCATTACATTGGCCGATTTCAGTAGAATTGCACAAAAAGATCAGATGGACAGATACTTATGATGCTGCTTTCTACTCACAAGTTCACTCAGACAAGCATCGATATTGACAAGAAGTGCCAGAGCGAATGCCAACAATATTGCTTGGCGCATAGCCCTGAAAAACGCAGTCCAGTCTTTGGTCCCAACCTGCGCTTTTCAGTTATCGGCTCGTATGCTAGTAGCGAACTATATGCCATGGAGTCTGAAGATTCCAGACAAGTTGGTAGACACATATATTCATATGGCACTTAACCAGTCTGCATGCCTGTGATGCTCCATTTCAGTTGAACTGCACAAAAACTTTGGGTGGTTCATTTTGTCGACAGCCTCGTTTGTTGTCTGCAATGTAGATTTTTGGCGAGATACAGGACAAAGATGGGCTAGTAAATTAGTTGGATGAAAGTAGTGGCCAAGTTGCTCAAACCTCTCATGGCATCAAGGCCACTATCATGAGGATAAACCTACAAGCAAAGTGTAGATAGTCTGTGCTGCCTCTTATGTACTCGAAAGTTTGCTCAGACAAGCATTAATTTTACCAAGAAGTACCACCGAGTGAAAGTAGTTGGATGAAAGTACTGGCCAAGTTGCTCAAACCTCTCACGGCATCAAGGCCACTATCATGAGGATAAACCTACAAGCAAAGTTCAGATGGTCTCTGCTGCCTCTTATGTACTCGAAAGTTTGCTCAGACAAGCTTTAATTTTAGAAAGAAGTACCACCGAGTGAACATCACTTGCCTGTCTGTACCGTAGGTGATTAATGTGTGTCGATGGATGACATTGGTTGTGTTCTCTCAATCATTTGGATGCGTAAACATGCTGAACTTGTGTATATCTGAATCTTTTGTGAATGTTAGCTATGAATATTGGCTTGTGATCTAAGTATTAATCATTTGGATGCAAAGGCATGCTGAACTTGTCTATACATGAATTTTTTGAGTTGTTGATTGCCAATGTTGGCTATGAATATGAACGTATCCTATGAACCTGAGTTTGACCTGAATGTTTACCTTTTCTATTGGACTTGTGTGTGAATAGTTAGAATGTACTAGCAAGATGCCCATGCGTTGCACGGAACATCAAGATGCATTTGTATGGGTCATTTATCTTGTGGGAGAAAAGGATGAATGAGGGAAGGCCTTATTTGCAAATGTGGAGAGGGGTGTGGGTATCTTTTTGCAAAATTGCCATAGTTTCCTTCCTATCCGTCAGATATAAATCGGACGGCCTATATTGTTGGATGGCAAGCACACCATCATTACCAACTCTGTTTTTTATAAGAGTAGAGATACTGTGGGATTGTGATGTGTGAGTGTCACACAACACACCTTCGTTCCGAGAAGAATGGCACATGCTTGTTAGGGTAGCAACGGCGCGTGAGCTCCTTTTTTATCTTTTTGCTCAGTCTCCCCCCCTTCCCGCTCAACCCCTGCCATAATGTTTTTGGCCGAAAAAACAAACATAATACTGCATTGTTTTTGGGCCTTGATGAAAAATCAAGTGCTGCTTTCTGTAGGTTGGCCCGCCCAGCAAATGGGCTGCTGGTCCGCCATGGACTGGGAGGCTAAACATACAAGTTGTATCATGGAGAGGCAAGTAAAAAAATACGCCACCGAGAGCCATCCACTGAAAAGAATAATTTGCGTCTGATGTGCTTCTTCAGTCTTCCCTCTGGTTGTTCTCCCGCCGCCCAAACCAGCAACTCGACCGGACTGCATTGCCGCTCAGGGGCCGGCGGCGGTGCCTCGCGTCGTGCCCCCCGTCCCCTCTTAAATCCATGGGTTTGTCAGCCTAGTCAATAAATGATTTTTTTACAACGAAGACTGTCATCGGGGAGCTGTTTTTTAGGGGTATCGGGGATCTAGCAGTAGCAGGTATCATATTTTTCAGAGGGCGAACTAGTATCAGGTTGGCCTAAGTTATGTTATTTAACATGCGCAACCCACGACACAGCCAGACCGTGGTTTCAACTTAAATTTTTGAGGTCCATCATGTATATACCGGCCTATGGGCCTCCCAGCCTAGGTTTTATTTTTTCATAAACATCAACAGCCCAATCTATCTTTTTATAACAAAACGCATATCTCTGTTCTATTTTTCTATATATAAGAATAAGAATGCCGGGTCCAATTTATGTTTTCCTTTATAACCACATTATATATATATATATATATATTTATATTTTTATTATTATCGTATATTTAATTGAAACTTATAAATATTATAAAAACATCCCAAGTCTTATCAACTTATAAAAACAAATGTTTAACAGAAGTTGGCAAGGGAAATCGTGGTTAAGGCAACGAAAATCCTGGTGATTGCTGACAAAAGTTGCGAAGATTTAAGAACCGATGTAATAATAATGCGCTCATTTTTATTTTGATCAATAACTCGCTAATTAGCTAATTTTATATATAATAAAATGTCCACCTCCTATTTATTTTTTGGTACTAATTGCACCGTCTAACCTATCAATTTATTTACAACAAGCCCAACAAATCCGTGTATTTCAAGAAAGTGCAAATCTACTGTGATTTCTTAGAAAAAATTAAATGGGTCGCATTGACGCTACATTATTTTCTCACCCAGCCCAGCAAATTGACTATAAATTCTAGAAAATATGGGTTAAATATGTTTCTCTCTAAAAAAAGGGTTAAATATGCTCTGCATTTTTGCAGGCTGACATGTGGGCCAATAGGTCAAAGCCTACGCAAGGCGTTGTCAACTTAGTCAACAAATGATTCTGACATCCACAGCCATTGGAGTTATATCCAATGGCCGGCATGCATCTTCAATCTCTCGTCTTCATCCTCCAGCGCCGTCGGGACCACCTGCTCCGGCCTCCGGCGGCTTATGGCTCAGCTTAGCACGCATCGCTGCGAAGCGCTACCCCACCGCCGGGCAGGCTATCCCTCCAGTCCTACACACCTCCTATTATTCTCCACCGACTGCAGCCCCATGCCGCACCAGAGGTAGTTAACCCTCGTACTTCTCTCCATCTACGACTCCACTGCTGCGTTTTCCCATCTCCGGCTCGTTCTCATCCGGGGCCTCACCGTCGTCCACTGCCTTGGCGCGCTCGGCACTACATAGTCAACATGGTCAACAAACGAGAGTCATCAGAGCAGGACAGTATGTGGAGAGGCTGGTAGTGGGGACGCACCTGTCCATGGACGCACACATGCAACTGGCTCCTTATTAGGCCGAAAAAATATTATTCCTCCCCCTGACAGCTTGGACCCACCAGCTACATCTTCGCACGCAAGCAAGTGTGTCCTTATTACGCGGAAAAAATGTTTTCTCTCCTGGATAGCTGGGACCCAGCAACTAAATCTTCGCACGCAAGGAAATGCCTCCTTATTATGGGTAAAAAAAATTATTCCCCCCTTGACAACTAGGACCCACCAGCTAGATCTTCGCATGCAAGGAGTCTGACATGTGGGCCATTAGGTCGCCTACCGAAGGCGTTGTCAAATTAGTCAACGAAATGATTCTGACATCTGTAGTCGTTGGATGTACATCCAACGGCCGCCGGCATGCATCTTCAATCTCTCGTCTTCTTCCTCCAGCGCTGGTGGGACCTCCTACTCCCGCCTCTGGCGGCCCACGGTGCTGCTTCACACGCCTCGCTGCGAAGCGCTACTCCATCGCCGGCCAGGCCTTCCCTCCACCCCTCCTGTTATTCTCCACCGACTGCAGCCCCAGGCCACACTGAACCAGTTAACCCTTGTACGTTGTACTCTTAGGCTGCGACTCCACTGCTGCATCTTCCCCATCTTCGGGTCGTTCCCGTCCGGGGCCTCGCCGTCGTCCATCGCCTTGGTGCGCTCGGTGCGGTGTGGTCAACATGGTCAACAAACGAGAGTCATCGGAAGAGGACTGTACGTGGAGAGGCTGACAGTGGGGACACACCAGGTCCATGGACGCACGCATGCAACTGCCTCCTTATTAGGCGAAAATAAAATTATTCCTCCCCCTGAAAGCTGGGACCCACCATGTATATCCTTCAAGGAAGGAAGTGCCTCCTTATTCCTACCCCTGACAGCTAGGACCCACCAACAACATCTTTGCATGCAAGGAAGTGCCTCCTTATTACGGGCAAAAAATATATGATTCCGCCCCAGACCGCTGGGACCCGCCAGCTATATATTCACATGCAAGGAAGTGCCTCCTTGTCCTCCCTGGTAGCTGGGACCCACCTGATCGAAGCGTATGTAACGTTGTCTGTGTACATACCGGTCGATCAGTCTGCCTGCCATGATGAACCGTAGTCGAGTAAGGAGCTGTAGCAGTTCAGGCAGTCCCATCTAAATCCTGTACACATACAACAGCTATGCTGCAAAAAAGACGGCCACGTACGTACATACGGGCGTGGTCTCGAACGCGTATAGCGACGACGTCCTGTTCATCGGCAGCCAACCGGCTGGGTCGGAACGGAGGAAACAGCGTCGTGTTCATCGGGAGGCAACGGACTGGGTCAGAATATGGCCTGTTCATCGGGAGCCAACCGGCTTGTATGATATAGCCGAAACGAGGTCTGGCGTACCGCAGAAGGGAGGAAACGACCTTCTGTTCGAGTGCCTGTGGTCGAAACGAGGTGTTGTTGATCGGGAGGGGTGTGGCGTACTGGAAAACGGAGGAAACGGACTTGTGTTGGAGCGCCTACAGTCGAAACGGGGTCATGTTCATCGGGAGGGGTGTGGCGTACCGCAAAACGGGACTCCACGGGCTACTGTTCATACACCGCCTACTGCCTCGCTCCAGCCTCCACGAGGCTACTGTTAATCCACCGTCGACTTCCTCCAGGCTCCACCTGCTACTGTTCATCCACCACGTCTTCCTCCTGCCTCCACCAGCTATTGTTCATCCACAGGCTACTATTCATCCAGCCTCCACCGGCTACTGTTCAACCAGCCCTCCATGGGGTCCTGTTCATCCACCCCCACCTCCTCAATCGGGGTCCTGTTCATCCAGCGGCAACGGCCTCTACTACCACGGGGTCCTATTCATCAAACTCCCACCGGAACTGTTCATCCAACCCCCAACAATGGTCACTATTCATCAAGAGGCAGCAGGTTCGATCGGCTTCAGTTAGCAGTAGTAGCGAAGGAATCGCTCGGGTTCAGTTAACAGCCAAGGGATCGATTGCTCGGGTTCAATAACGTAGCTAGTGCAATCGCTGGGGTTCAGTAAGCGAACGCCTCGCTCAGGTTCAGTTAGAGCCCAACGCCTCGCACACACGTGCGTACGTGTATGAGAGAATCGCGCAAACCTCCGTGCATCGCTCGGCACCGACCACCCACCGTAACCGGGAACTCCCTGATATTTTCCTCGCCCTCGCTTCTACCACGATTTTTTCCGTCATGGACGGCCCAAAGAATGTCATGCAGGTGCGTCCCCGACCGGCCCAGGACGAAAAGCCCATTTTCTGTCATGCTTTTTTGTCATAGAAGTAGGAGCCCACCACATCTATGATGATACGTGCTTTTGTCACAATTATCGTCATAGAAGTGTCATAAGCATGACAGAAAAAAATTCGTTCGGCCCAAAATGTCACGGATGTGTCTTTTTTTTGTAGTGCCCGTCACACACGACCTCACTTTGCCAAGCGTGTGTGCCAGGAGGGCCTATCCCCGACGGTTTCTGGGTCGGCTGGGAAGGACCCCCCTATCGCACACACTCACTTGGCGACGGTTCAAAACGCTGTCGCGGAAAGGGGTTAAATACCATTTGTATAGCACCTCGCTGTACCAGTGTATCGGTTTGGTTTGGCCAACTAGATTGGTTTTTCTTGCAATGGGAGAGGTGCTTAGTTTTGGGTTCAATCTTGCGGTGTCCTCACCCAGTGACATAGTAGGGGTAGCGAGGCACATATTGTATTGTTGCCATCGAGGATAAAAAGTTGGGGTTTTCATCACATTGCTTGAGTTTATCCCTCTACATCATGTCATCTTGCTTAAGGCATTACTCCGTTCTTATGAACTTAATACTCTAGATGCATGCTGGATAGCGGTTGATGTGTGGAGTAATAGTAGTAGATGCAGGCAGGAGTCGGTCTACTTGTCACGGACGTGATGCCTATATTCATGATCATTGCCTTAGATATTGTCATAACTTTGCGATTTTCTATCAATTGCTCAACGGTAATTTGTTTACCCACCGTATGCTATCTTCAAGAGAGAAGCCTCTAGTGAAACCTATGGCCCCCGGGTCTATTTTCCATTATATATTTTCAGATCTATAAACCAAAAAACCCAAAAATACCTTGCTGCAATTTATTTATATTTACTTTAGTTTGCTCTTTTATTTATCTTTTATACCTATCTCTATTAGATCTCACTCTTGTTCGAGACCATGAAGGGATTGACAACCCCTTTTTTGCGTTGAGTGCAAGTGTTTGTTAGTTTGTGCAGGTGCATAAATTGGAGACTTGCTTGTGCCTCCTACTGGATTGATACCTTGGTTCTTAACTGAGGGAAATACTTATCTCTACTTTGCTGCATCACCCTTTACTCTTCAAGGGAAAAATCAACGCAAGCTCAAGAAGTAGCAGAAAGAATTTATGGTGCTGTTGCCGGGGAGGTTCTACATCAAGCCTACCAAGTACCCCTCATAAACTCTCATCTCTTGCATTACATTATTTGCCATTTGCCTCTCGTTTTCCTCTCCCCCGCTTCTAAAATGTTTTCAGAAAAACACAAAATTATTTGCCTTTTTATTTGCCCTTCTTCCGTTCGTCTTTTTGTTTGCTCGTGTGCTAGATTGCTTGCCTTGTCACGATGTCTCAAGAAAATACCAAATTGTGTGACTTTTCCAATACTAATAATAATGATTTTATTAGTACTCCGATTGCTCCCGCCACTAGTGCGGAATCTTATGATATTAATGCCGCTTTGTTGAATCTTCTTATCAAAGAGCAATTTTCCGGCCTTCCTAGTGAAGTTGCTACATCCCATCTAAATACTTTAGTTGAGTTGTGTGATATGCAAAAGAAAAAGAATGTGGATAATGATATTGTTAAATTGAAGCTATTTCCGTTCTCACTACAAGATCGTGCTAAAACTTGGTTTTCATCTTTGCCTAAAAATAGTATTGTTTCATGGAATAAGTGTAAAGATGCTTTATTTCCAAATATTTTCCTCCCGCTAAGATCATCTCCCTTAGGAATGATATAATGAATTTTAAGCAACTTTATCATGAACATGTTGCACAATCTTGGGAGAGGATGAAATAGATGATAAGAAATTGCCCTACTCATGGTTTAAGTTTATGGATGATCATACAAAAAATTTATGCCGGATTGAACTTTGCATCTAGAAATCTTTTAGATTCCGCCGCGGGAGGTACTTTTATGGAAATTACATTAGGAGAAGCTACTAAACTCCTAGATAATATTATGGCAAATTACTCTCAATGGCATACCAAAAGATCTTCCACTAGTAAAAAAGGGCATGCGATTGAAGAAATTAATACTTTGAGTGGAAAGATGGATGAACTTATGAAATTTTTTGCTAGTAAGAGTGCTCCTATTGATCCTAATGATATGCCTTTGTCCACTTTGATTGAGAATAATAATGAATCTATGGATGTGAATTTTGTTGGTAGGAACAATTTTGGTAATAATGCATATAGAGGTAATTTCAACCCTAGGCCGTTTACTAGTAATTCCTCTAATAATTATGGTAATTCCTACAACAATTCTTATGGAAATTATAATAAAATACCCTCTGATCTTGAGCATAATATTAAAGATTTCATTAATTCTCAAAAGAATTTCAATGCTTTGGTAGAAGAAAAATTGCTTAAGATGATGATTTGGCTAGGAACATTGATAGCATTTTCTTGAGATTGATTCTTTGAAGATTAGATCTATGCCACCCAAGTATGATATTAATGAATCTCTGAAAGCTATTAAAATTTCTATGGAATAATGCAAAGAAAGAACCGCTAGGATGAGTGCTAAGCGAGATTGGTTTGTAAAAGCGTGTTCTTCTAGTTTTTGTGAAAATAATGATGAAGATCTTAAAGTGATTGGTGTGACTCCTAATGAATCTTTGTTTTCTAATATAAATCTTGATAAAGATAGGACTGGATATGAGTCAACTTTAGCTAGAAGGTGTCCCAATAATTTGGAGTTTAAAGATCTTAATGAGAAAATTAATAAAAGTGGGATTGGAGGGGCCAAAACTTTAAGTAGTGATGAACCCACTCTTTTGGATTTCAAAGACTTTAATTATGATAATTGTTCTTTGATAGATTGTATTTCCTTGTTGCAATCCATGTTAAATTCACCTCATGCTTACAATCAAAATAAAGCTTTTACTAAACATATCGTTGATGCTATGATGAAATCTTTTGAAGAAAAACTTGAGTTGGAAGTTTGTATCCCTAGAAAGCTTTATGATGAGTGGGAACCTACTATTAAGATTAAAATTAAAGATTATGAGTGCAATGCTTTGTGTGATTTGGGTTCTAGCGTTTCCACTATTCCGAAAACTTGATGTGATGTGCTAGGTTTCCGTGAATTTGATGATTGTTCTTTGAATATGCATCTAGCGGATTCCTCTATTAGAAACCTATGGGAAGGACTAATGATGTTCTTATTGTTGCAAATAGGAATTATGTGCCCGTAGATCAAGGTTGTCAGAATCGTGATTCTATTGTACGATTCTACGACTTTATGATCCAAACTAATCCCTCTGATTCTACGATTTTGGTTAGTAGAATCTACGTTTTTACGATTCTTTTAGTTAAGATTCTATGATTTGCGATCCTACCATCAGAGCTCCGATCTGATTCAGAATCATGATTCTGACAACCTTGCCGTAGATTTTATTGTGCTTGATATAGATTGCAATCCTACATGTCCTATTATTCTTGGTAGACCTTTCCTTAGAACGATTGGTGCTATTATTGATATGAAAGAAGGAAACATTAGATTTCAATTTCCCTTAAGGAATGGCATGGAACACTTTCCAAGAAATAAAATTAAGTTAACATATGAATCTATTATGAGGGCTACTTATGGTTTGCATACCAAAGATGACAATACCTAGATCTATGTTTTATGCCTAGCTAGGGGCATTAAACAATAGCGCTTGTTGGGAGGCAACCCAATTTTATTTTTATGTTTATGTTTTTGGTTCTGTTTTTCAATAAATGCACATTATTACCTCCGTAGTAATTGTATTTTGGTGTTTTCATTAGTGTTCGAGCCAAGCAAGACCTTTTGGATGGTCTACGGTGATAGTTGATTTGATCTTGCTGAAAAACAGAAACTTTTGCGCCCATTGCCAGAATTTTAAAAAAACACAGAAACGTGCTTTTGATCTGAATATTTTACACAAGATTGATATACAAATTTACCAGGTTTTCCTAATTGTTCAGAATTTTTGGAGTTACAAAAGTATATGAAATTTTTAGATTACTATAGACTGTTCTGTTTTTGACAGATTATGTTTCCTATGTGTTGTTTGCTTATTTTGATGAATCTATGGGTAGTATCGGGGGGCATGAACCATGGAGAAGTTGGAATACAGTATATATAACACCAATATAAATTAAGAATGAGTTCACAACAGCACCTAAAGTGGTGATTTATTTTATTATACTAACGGATCTTATGAGTTTTCTGTTGAGTTTTCTGTTGTGAAGTTTTCAAGTTTTGGGTAAAGATTTGATGGACAATGAAAGGAGTGGCTAGAGCCTAAGCTTGGGGATGCCTAAGGAACCCCAAGGTAATATTCAAGTGCAACCAAGCATCTAAGCTTGGGGATACCCCGGATGGCATCCCCTCTTGTCTTCAGTCCATCGGTAAATTTACTTGAGGCTATATTTTTATTCACCACATGATATGTGTTTTGCTTGGAGCGTCTTGTATGATATGAGTCTTTGATTTTTAGTTTGCCACAATATTCCTTTCTGTACACACGTTTTGAGAGGGACACGCATTAATCATGAATTTATTAGAATACTCTATGTGCTTCACTTATATCTTTTGAGCTAGGCAGTTTGCTTTAGTGCTTCACTTATATCTTTTTAGAGCACGGCGGTGGCTTTATTTTATAGAAATTGTTGAACTCTCATGCTTCACTTATATTATTTTGAGAGTCTTAAACAGCATGGCAATTTTCTTAGGTTATGAATTTAGTCCTAATATGATGGGCATCCAAGAGGGATATAATAAAAACTTTCATATAAAGAGCATTGAATAGATGAGAAGTTTGATTCCTTGCATTTGTTTTGAGATATAAAGATGGTGATATTAGAGTTATGTTGTTGAGTAATTGTGGATTGCTAGAAATACTTGTGTTAAAGTTTGTGATTCCGGTAGCATGCATGTATGGTGAACCATTATGTGATGAAGTCGGAGCATGATTTATTTTTTGATTGTCTTCCTTATGAGTGGCGGTTGGGGACGAGCGATGATTTTTTCCTACCAATCTATCCCCCTAGGAGCATGCGTGTAGTACTTTGTTTCGATGGCTAATGAATTTTTGCAATAAGTATGTGAGTTCTTTATGACTAATGTTGAGTCCATGGATTATACGCACTCTCACCCTTCCACCATTGCTAGCCTCTCTAGTACCGCGCAACTTTTGCCGGTGCATTAAACCCACCATATACCTTTCCTCAAAACAGCCACCATACCTACCTATTATGGCATTTCCATAGCCATTCTGAGATATATTGCCATGCAACTTCTACCATTCCATTTTATTATGACACGCACCATCATTGTCATATCTCTTTGCATGATCGTAAGATAGCTAGCATGATGTTTTCATGGCTTGTCCATTTTTTTATATCATTGCTACGCTAGATCATTGCACATCCCGGTACACCGCCGGAGGCATTCATATAGAGTCATATCTTGTTCTAGTATCGAGTTGTAATTCTTGAGTTGTAAATAAATAAAAGTGTGATGATCATCATTATTAGAGCATTGTCCCATGTGAGGAAAGGATGATGGAAGCTATGATTCCCTCACAAGTTGGGATGAGTCTCCAGACTTTATAAAAAATGAAAGAGGCCAAAGAAGCCCAAATAAAAAAATAAAAGAGGCCAAAGAAGCCCAAACAAAAAAAAGAAAAAAATGAGAGAAAAGAGAGAAGGGACAATGTTACTATCCTTTTTCCACACTTGTGCTTCAAAGTAGCACCATGATCTTCATGATAGAGAGTCTCCTATTTTGTCACTTTCATATACTAGTGGGAATTTTTCATTATAGAACTTGGCTTGTATATTCCAATGATGGGCTTCCTCAAATTGCCCTAGGTCTTCGTGATCAAGCAAGTTGGATGCACACCCACTTAGTTTCTTTTTGAGCTTATACACTTATAGCTCTAGTGCATCCGTTGCATGGCAATCCCTACTCACTTGCATCAATATCAATTGATGGGCATCTCCATAGCCCATTAATTTGCCTAGTTGATGTGAGACTTTCTCCTTCTTTTTGTCTTCTCCACAACCACCATATTCTATTCCACCTATAGTGCTATATCCATGGCTCACGCTCATGTATTGCGTGAAAGTTGAAAAAGTTTGAGAACACCAAAAGTATGAAACAATTGCTTGGCTTGTCATCAGGGTTGTGCATGATGAAATACTTTGTGTGATGAAGATGGAGCATAGCCAGACTATATGATTTTGTAGGGATAACTTTCTTTGGCCATGTTATTTTGAGAATACATGATTGCTTTATTAGTATGCTTGAAGTATTATTATTTTTATGTCAATATTAAACTTTTGTTTTGAATCTTATGGATCTGAATGTTCATGCCACAATAAAGAAGATTACATTGATAAATATGTTAGGTAGCATTCCACATCAAAAATTCTGTTTTTATCATTTACCTACTCGAGGACGAGTAGGAATTAAGCTTGGGGATGCTTGATACGTCTCCAGCGTATCTATAATTTTTGATTGTTTCATGCTATTATATTATCTGTTTTGGATGTTTTATATGCATTAATATGCTATTTTATATTATTTTTGGGACTAACCTATTAACATAGAGCCCAGTGCCAGTTTCTGTTTTTTTCTTGTTTTTGTGTTTTACAGAAAAGGAATACCAAACGGAGTCCAAACGGAGTCCAAACGGAATAAAACTTTCGCGATGATTTTTCTTGGACCAGAAGACACCCGAAGGACTTGGAGAGGGGGCCAAAGGAGTCCCGAGGAGCCCACAAGCCCTTAGGGTGCGCCCTAGGGGGGCTCCCTGCACTATAAATTCCCAAATATTCCCCCAACACCAAAAGCGTCCACCAAAATACTTTTCCGCCGCCGCAAGCCTCCGTTCCCGTGAGATCCCATCTTGGGGCCTTTTCCAGCACTCTGCCGGAGGGGGATTCGATCACGGAGGGCCTCTACATCAACCTTGCTGCCCTTCCGATGATGTGCGAGCAGTTTACCACAGACCTACGGGTCCATAGCTAGTAGCTAGATGGCTTCTTCTCTCTCTTTGATCTTCAGTACAATGTTCTCCTTGATGTTCTTGGAGATCTATTCGATGTAATACTTTTTTGCGGTGTGTTTGTTGAGATCCGATGAATTGTGGATTTATGATCATATTATCTATGAATATTATTTGAGTCTTCTCTGAACTCTTTTATGCATGATTAAGATATCTTTGTATTTCTCTTCGAACTATCGGTTCGGTTTGGCCAACTAGATTGGTTTTTCTTGCAATGGGAGAGGTGCTTAGTTTTGGGTTCAATCTTGCGGTGTCCTCACCCAGTGACATAGTAGGGGTAGCGAGGCACGTATTGTATTGTTGCCATCGAGGATAAAAAGATGGGGTTTTCATCATATTTCTTGAGTTTATCCCTCTACATCATGTCATCTTGCTTAAGGCGTTACTCCGTTCTTATGAACTTAATACTCTAGATGCATGCTGGATAGTGGTCGATGTGTGGAGTAATAGTAGTAGATGCAGGCAGGAGTCGGTCTACTTGTCACGGACGTGATGCCTATATTCATGATCATTGCCTTAGATATCGTCATAACTTTGCAGTTTTCTATCAATTGCTCAACAGTAATTTGTTTACCCACCATATGCTATCTTCAAGAGAGAAGCCTCTAGTGAAACCTATGGCCCCCGAGTCTATTTTCCATTATATATTTTCAGATCTATAAACCAAAAAACCCAAAAATACCTTTGCTGCAATTTATTTATATTTACTTTAGTTTGCTCTTTTATTTATCTTTTATACCTATGTCTTTTAGATCTCACTCTTGTTCGAGACCGTGAAGGGATTGACAACCCCTTTTTCGCGTTGAGTGCAAGTGTTTGTTAGTTTGTGCAGGTGCATAAATTGGAGACTTGCTTGTGCCTCATACTGGATTGATACCTTGCTTCTTAACTGAGGGAAATACTTATCTCTACTTTGCTGCATCACCCTTTCCTCTTCTGCATCACCCTTTCCTCTTCAAGGGAAAAATCAATGCAAGCTCAAGAAGTAGCAGTGGCCCAGTGCGTGGCCCCCCCTCAACGGCCCGGAGCGGCCCAGCTACAAGAGTCTGGAAGCAAGACCCTCGCGAGCCCCCCCCCTCCCCCGGCCTCGCGAGGCGGACGACGCCAAGACCTCCCAAGGAGCAGTTCCCCGAGCCTGCCTCCCAAGAAGCGGAGACTTCTATGCAGGTACCCCGCCTCACAAGGCTCGCGATGACGTGAGCCATGATGACCAAGGCCAGCTGGCGGGCGCCAGTGTGCGCAGAGGAGGACAGTTTCCTCTTTGGTGCTAAGGAGGCAAGGACCAGCATGGGTTCCCGAGGGATCCACCCAAAGGTTTCTGTTCCGGTGCAACGAGACCAAGACCATGAGCTCGGAAGGACGAATGTCATTACCGAGCCCACCATTGCGTCATGACCAGAAGCTTTGTAGGCGAAGACCACCTTTCGTTAGGATAAGATGTACCTCTTGTCCTCTTTCAAATTAGCCATTGTGGAATCCCTTCCCGCCTAAGCTATGAGGGAAGAGGACCGGGCCTAGTACAAAGATAGTCTAGTCTCCAAAGTAGAGGGGGATCGAACCCTTCGGCCATTGAGCTCTCCCGAGGCAGCTCTCCCACTGTACTAGTTCATCCTCAAACCTCCTCGCGAGGCTAATCCACCACAAAGCAGGAGTACGGTTTTACAACGCAAGGTGGCCCAAACTTGGGTAAATCTCTATGTTCATCTCCTTCCCCGCTCGCACGAACTCGACGAGGCCAAGCCTTGAGGTGATGAGCTTGAGGCTGAGGCTAGGGTAGATCTTCGCGCACGCCCCAGAGTTCGAACCTTGTTTGGGTCTACGGAGCCCTGATTCCGACAGATTGATCCCCTATACTTGTGGGTCATCACTATGCAGCGGTGTAACACCTATTCTCCCCCCGGTAATCTATAATTAAACATGGTGCTTAATGCTATATATTATTATCCAATGATGTGTGGCAATCCTATGATATTTGAGTAGATTTCTTTTGTCCTACAGGTTAATTGTGGTATGGTGTGATTGATATAAGTTGTATATTAAATTGGTGTTGTCCTATGGTGCCCTCCGTGTCGCGCAAGTGTGTGGGATTGCCGTTGTAGCGTTTTGCAATACGTTCACTTATAGTGGGTAGCGAGAGTGAGAGAAGCTTATACCCGAGTAGGGGTTCGTGCGTATAGGAGTAAAGAGGACTTGTTACTTAATGCTATGGTTGGGTTTTACATTAATGATCTTTAGTAGTTGTGGATGCTTGCTAGAGTTCCAATTATAAGTGCATAAGATCCAAGTACGAAAATTGTGTTAGCATATGCCTCTCCCTCATTGCGTATATATGATAAGTATCTATCATGTTATATTCAATTGCCTATGGACAATCTTTCTCTTTGTGTTACAAAAAGCTCTGTACTAAAACAAACTAGCTTTTATTATCTAGCTAAGTACTTCTAGTTTTATTCTTGCAAACTTATTCTATTACACCAACAAAGTAGTTTTATTCTTGTTCTAGATAAAGCAAACATTGGTGTGCTTAGAGTTGTATTGGTGGTCGATAGAACTTGAAGAGGATATAAATTCTACCTTTAGCTCCTAGTTGGGTTCGACACTCTTATTTATCGAAAAACCTACAATTGATCCCCTACACTTCTGGGTTATCAGTATTCACCATACAAAATGGTGTATGGTAAGTCATGCCATCTACCCTTAGAACTAGAAGATAAAGCTTATTGGGCAGTCAAAAATATCAACTTTAATCTTAAGGAAGCAGGAGAAAAAAGATAGTTAGATATACATGCTTCTAGAGAGCTTCTCAATAGTGCTTATGAGAGTGCTTAGTTGTTTACAGAGAAGGTTAAGATGTGGCACGATCGTAAGACACTGAAACAAATGTTTGCTGCCGGGGACAAGTCCTCCCATTTAACTCTCGTGTCAAGTTGTTTCAGGGAAACTCGGGTCTCACTGGGAAGGGCCTTATGAGATTGAAGAAGTTTATAATTCCGAAGCTATTGGACTGAAGGGGGAAAATATGGATCTTGGATCATGAATGGACAACGTTTGAAGCTATACCTCGCTGATGAAAAAAAAGAAGAACGGGAAGTAGAGGAGGTAAGTTTTATCATGATCGAGGAAGCCGAATCTCTTAGGAGAAAGCGAAAGGTATGAAAAAGTACCTTTGCAACATAGATGAATCATTGAAGTTTTCATCCATAGTTGGAGGTTTTTGTCACTAACTTTCTAGGTAGAAAACTTTCTAAGGAAGAAGTTGACGAAGAGACCAACAGAGCGAAAGACGGTGAATCATATGACCGTTGCTAGCCGTATGGACGGTCGTATGGGAGGAATATATAAATGGCGATGATCACGGAGAGAATGATGGCCTTTCATGTGAGCGCCCGCGGTCGGATGCATTGTCGCATGGCTCCTCCTCGAAGAAGGGTTTAGTGACAGAGCGACCAATGGCATATCATGCGATCAGTGGAGATCATATGAGCGGTCACATGTATACATCACAGTAACAGGTTTGAAAAGAGAGAGAGAAAAGGGCTCGGCAGCAAGTCATATATACGACCGGCCGTGCAAGCACCCCCGGTCGCATGGAAGGTCGTCAATTGAGCTGTTACCGTGATTCCTTCCTCATTTTGTTTTGATCTCTTTCTAACTAACTCTTAATATATAATCTCATGATTACCAGGGGTCTAAACCTTTATAAAGGGCTGAGAGGCGCATCCCTCAGCCCTAGACCAATCTAATCTCAAGTCTCTTTCGCTTGCCTTCTACTCCAGAAAGCTTTAGTTGCAGGTAACGAGCACGGCCGTCGCCATGAACACGAAGTCTTCGTCAGCAACCAACCATATCATCCCTTTTCCCAATCATGACGAGGTGGTTCCCGCTGGTTGAGAGGACTTGAGGAAGGTGAGCCTCCATGATGAACTGCTCCTGGAGAAGGAGACCGGTCACAAGGTGAAGGTGTTGAAGATCAAGTAGGAAGAACCCAAACAGGAAGGAGATGACAATTCAACTCCATATGAGTATCCTCCAAACAATTATCAGTCAACATCCGAGGATCTATTCCGTTATTCCCTTTGTGGCCTCCCCAAAAGGAGTGGGGAAAGGAAACACCTACCCCGGAGGAGATAAAGGAAAAGATCAAGGATCTGGAGCAAGTTTCCAAGGCTTGCGTGAACACAATCGGAGAGGGTATTGACTCTTATTGGTTTATGAGCAAAGACCTTAAGGAAAGGGTCGATGGTCTCTTCCATAAGATCAGTCTCATGGCTGACACCATTAATCAGAATACTGCATAGCTTGAGTTTTTGACCCAGGTTGTAGATCAACAGTAGGTCGTGATCGAGGAGATGAGGGAGCACTTCAGGAACATCTTCACCACCTACAAGGATACCCTAGAGTGAGCATGAAATGCTAAGTGCCTGGATCTCCCCGACTTGATTGTAAGCTTGGGGCAGATTCACATGCACTTTGTATCTTTACGTTCCTGCATTTCTTTCCTACAAGTCGAGATTAGCTTTCATTTTTTACTTTCAATAAGGTTGAAATATAAATTTCCTTTTTTAGTAAGGGATGATTCTTTTCGATGAGTATTTGGATGTCTTGATGTGCGAGATCATTATTGCTTTGTTGAGAACGTACATGATGATGAGTGTGATCAAAGTAGTAGCACATAATTACTTGCATGATTATTATAAGTACTCCACATTGCAGTTGTGAAGTTTTTGAAAGGAGATGAAATAACTATAAATGCTAGCTCATTGGAGATTCAACTGATAAAAGGGCCAACAGTAAAATTATAAATCCTCTAAAATTGAAAAGTGCTTTTACAAAAAGAGTTCTCCCGAGATTCATGTTTTTAGCTTGCATTTCACATAAAAAGCGAGATGGGCTCTTAACATATTCCAATGATAAGAGACAAGAATATCTAAAATAATGAATCTCTAGAAGAAAAGAGGAGAAAGAACCCTCTTCTCCTTGCCCGGTTGAAACAATGATGAACTAGGGTATGAAGTTGTTGGAAATATACCCTAGAGGCAATTAAAGTATATTATTATATTTACATGTTTATAATTAAGAGTTTATATTCTATGAAATAACTGTTATGATCCTCGAATATGTGATTCAGTGGAAAACTCATATGCACGTGTGGAATGATAAACGGTAAAATATGATTCCTAGACTTGCCTCTAAGACTAGCTCAAGTGTTGTTGGTGATCACGTTTTCCGATTCTTAGCATATTGTTAAGTGTAACGGTAGTCCTAAAACAACATTGAGAATATGGCGTTGGAAGAACGATCATATTGAATCGACCCAAACTTATTTGTTATACTTTGAGATGCAATTGTCACAAGTCAATTATTATAACACGGAGAGTTAACGAGTGATTTAATTCCTTAGACCACGAGAGTATCGTAGTCACTTCTTACTGTACAATTCCGCCGGGGAAACTTCCGTCCGGGTGGGGGAAATCGAAGCCATCGACATCACCAATGATCCTCTCATCGTGGGAGGACCAATCTTCATCAACATATTCACTAGCACCATCTCATCTCAAACCCTAGTTCATCTCTTGTATTCAATCTTTGTCCCAAAACCTCAGATTGGTACCTATGGGTTGCTAGTAGTGTTGATTACATCTTGTAGTTAATGCTAGTTGGTTTATTTGGTGGAAGATTAAGTGTTCAGATCCTCAAGCATATTCAATACCCCTATGATCTTGAACAAGAATATGATTTGTGAGTAGTTACTTTTGTTCTTGAGGACATGGGAGAAGTCTTGTTATAAGTAATCATGTGACGTTGGTATTCGTTCAATATTTTGATGATATATATGTATGTTGTTGCTTCCTTTAGTGGTGTCATGTGAACGTCGACTACATGACACTTCACCATACTTGGGCCTAAGGTAAGGCATTGTGGAGTAATAAGTAGATGATGGGTTGCTAGAGTGACTTTAGCTTAAACCCTAGTTTATGCGTTATTCCGTAAGGGGCTGATTTGGATCCATATGTTTCATGTTATGGTTAGATTTATCTTAACTCTTATTTCGTAGTTGCGGATGCTTGCGAGAGGGGGTAATCATAAGTGGGTTGCTAGTTCAAGTAAGAACATCACCCAAGCACCATTCCACCCACATATCAAATTATGAAAGTAGCGATCACGAATCAACTAAACATGATGAATGTGACTAAACGACAATTCCCATGTGTCCTCGAGCACACTTTGCTTTATATAAGAGAACTTTCCAGCTTGTCCTTTGCTATAAAAAGGATTGGGCCAGCTTGCTGCGCATTTGCTACTATTGTTACTTGTTACTTGTTATGAATTATCTTGCTACAAAACTATCTATCACTGTTACTTACAGCACTTGTAGAGAATACCTTGCTGAAAACCACTTACCATTTCCTTCTGCTCCTTGTTGGATTCGACACTCTTACTTATCGAAAGGATAATGATTGATCCCCTATACTTGTGGACCATCAGTTTTGCAGGTTGCATGAGATGTGGTATAGCCTTCGTCATGATAATGAGTTTATGTATGAGATGGTTATATGTTTTAATCTTAAGTGGCATGTGCATCATAGTATGGCATGATGGCTGGAGCCAAGGGATTGTCTTTTTAATGACCTGTGTGTCAGCCTTGTTATTTATTCGACGAAGGTAATACGGAGGACCCCAGAGCTTCACCAGGCGCAGGAGAACAAATAGTGTTGCCACGACGACATTCTTCAAAATTGTCGCCACGGCAGTGTTTTCGGAGAATTTTTGTGACGACCTCGGAGGACCATGAAGAATGTTCTTGGTGCCTACGGTTATACCATATCCAGCTATTATGAATTGCCTGAGATGTTTATCCCTTTGTTGTTTGCATCCTTTGATTGTGCAGTAGCCAATTATTAGGGTGATATCTCATAGAAAATATCAAGTTAAAAGTGCTCTTCTAGTGTTGCAACCATCTATAACACGTAGCTTTCCGGAGTGCGTCATGTCCACATGAGTACAACTGGACCGTGAGGTGTAAAACGGGTGAAAGGTCAGACCATGCAAGCAGATAACACTCGGTTATCTTAAAGTTCTGGCAAAATGGTTCTGAGCTCGAGCACGAAGCGTCTAAAGATGAACAAGAGTCATATGGAGATATGATCAGCAAGTTTACCCACCGATCAAAATTCACGTCATCAGTGATGTCCAAATCTATGGCTGTGAATCAGATCAGGGTCTTGGATCACTTAAAATCAATTATGAGAGATATTGATTTGATTGGGAGCACAATTATGTATTAATTTAGTTTAATCACTAGTGCAAATTAATTATGAACAATATCTATGTGTAGTTTGAATTATAGTTATAGAACAATGGCTCACAGTTCCACCTTTGTTGCCGAAATTGATTAACTATTATTTATCTGGTTGAATCTTTATGATTGGTAAAACGTAATGAGAGGATCATCCTCTAAGAGTGCCAAGGAGGATTTTGTCCTACTACATGCTTACAATACTCTCTTGTTGATGCTACGGATGACGAAAACTCACGTCCTTCGAACCAAAAGGCTATAATTTCATTATGGTCTGGTTGCTTCCGAGAAACCCAAACTTCAAAATGTTTGGGATAGTTATGTGATATTCTTGGAACTAAAAATTGTTTTCAGAAACAAACAAAGGTTAAAAGATATGTGATATCTAAAGAAGTGTTTTATTTGCAAGTGTCGTGCATACGACCATCTATGGGTCCATCTAGCCCCTTTGCAGTTCGACTAGGGGAATGCGCAAGCACAAAGAGCAGAACCAACAGAGGACGCAATGGCTTTTACCCAGGTTCGGACCACCGTGAGGTGTAAAACCCTACTCCTGCTTTGTGTATTGGATGTATGTGAGCACAAATACAAGGAGCGCTTTTCCCGGCAAGGTGCGGAGAGAGAGCAGCTACACATGCAAATTGTGCAAGGGTTCGATCCTTGTAACCGTTGCCCTGGCCCTCCTTTTATAGTTCAAGGGGTCACCACAGTGGAAAAATAGTCATTACATATTGACTAGATAGCAAACATTGCTATCATACCTAACTCTGCCAGTTTAGGATAATGGCATTAAATGCTCCGTTTGGTGTCATGTGGAGGAGGAATCCTGGCAAGGCTTCTGCACCGCTCACCCAGCTACCTCCTATTTACTCAACACGCCTTCTGGACGGGTGTCATTAAAGGTAATTGTCCCTCCAGCATGCTGACATGTTCCCGACAAATCTCACCTAACTGCATGTGGGCTCGACACCTCATCAATTAGTGACTAGCTGCTCGATGAGGTGGAGCGTTGGCGGCTAGGGAGAGCTTGCCGGTCACAGAGCTTGCCAGGACTTCACCTTGCCGGCTCGACCTTGTCGGCAAGGGTTGTCTTCGGTGTTGATCTTGATGCTTTGTCTTGATCTTCTCCCAGTAGCTTTGGCAACTGGGCCTTGAATCTTGGTCTTTGCAATCTCTGGCAAGCCTTGGCCAGCAGGGAAGCCACCACTGTCTTGCATAAGTCAGGGTATAAAATACCCATGTTTTATACACTAACAGTAGCCCCCGGGCCTGGGCCATACGCGCTTCGGAAGCGTCGTTGGGCTAGGTCCAAACAATGCACAGACACGCGATGGGAAACTGATGTTATAATTTTAACATTTTTTATCCCTGTCTCCTGAGATCTTCTTTGCTTCTTCATTAATCTGGATTTGTGTTTGCCTTTGGCCATCCTCCGGCAAACCCTGTCATCGGGTGAGCAGCTACTGCATGTGCATAGGCCTGGAGTATGCACGCATGCGAGGCACCATTGGGCTGGACCTGAACGGGTGCACAGCCACGCGTGGCAAAGAGTAACTGCCATATCTGTCATAATTTCTCTTTTGCTGCGCTTTCCTCCATGCGTATTGCATGCAAGACACAGGATTGGTGAAACTGGGCAGCCGCTGGGGTAGTGCACCTGGCAAGGACAGCAAGGCACGGGATTGGCGAAACTGGGCGGCCGCTGGAGTAGTGCGTCTGGCAAGGAATGCGAGGCACGGGATTGGCGAAACTGGGCGGTCGCTCAAAAACAGTGAAGAGCCAGCCCTCGTGCCTTCCCTATAAAGAGGGGGCTGCGGAGAGCGATGCTCATTCACCTCTTCCGATTCCAATCTCTCGGCCACTACCGCCTCTTTCTTCTACCTTCTCCCCTAAATCTGCTGCCACTATGGCGAGGAGAAAGGGTCGAGCTCGTGCATCCATTGTTGCTGCGAGAGCCTCTCCTCGGCAGCACGCTCGCATTCCAGCCATGGCTGCGGAGGCTAGCTCCAGTGCCCGAGGAAGGGCTGTAGCCCGTAGCCATGAAAAACATGACATCATCGGTCGAGGTGGCCACGGTGGAGCACTCGTCGTTTCATCCCTGACCACTCCACCCCAGGCAGAGGGTCATACAGAGGATACGGTGCACAAATTCGTCGTGGAACTGCGCCATCGACCGTGCAGCTGTCTGCGTCTTCCTTGCCCTTTCGCCAGGGTGATGGAAGATAGCCATCTGTGTGGCCTGTGGTTGCGGGTGGACGGCCGCTGCAACGGGCCCATCTGGGTGGTTGTCCAGACCTCCGTCAATGGCATCATGTACTTCACGCACGGATGGAAGTCCTTCGTCCATGCCCACAACCTGGGGCAGGGACACCTCCTTCACTTCAGGTTGGTCAGGTCAGATATGCTCTTTGTGAATTTCTTCGAGGCTTCAGGCGCTCGCTTGGAGTGCTGCGCGGAGAGCTCGAGCAGCAGCGACATTGCGTCCTCCAGCGAGAGCGACGACAAGGACGATGATGATGGCTCTGACTCCAGCTGAACACCGGCAGCACCATCATCTGGTCTTCTGGGAGCGAGTCGAGCTTCGCCTAGGCGCTCCTTTTGCCCCTGCATTGCACTCGATGTAAACCCTATGGGGTAATATCAAGAAATGTCATCGGACGCCCCCGAATGAATATCTACTGTTTATCATGTTTGATGAATGAATGCATGCTATATCCCTTATTTCTATTTGTCTTTATATGATTTGACTGTGTACCCTACGCATACCAGAAGCTTGCCAGTGCACGCACTTGCCGTGAGCACTTGAGGAACGGGTCCTTAGCAGCCTGCCGGTAGTGTTGCCGCCGACAAGTTTTCCTTTGACGTTCACAACGCAGCCACTTAAATTGTTAAGTGGACTCAAAACAAAGTAAGGGCGCAAATGATCACGACAAGGTTCCTTCGCATGTAGGTTTTTCATACAAACACAGAATCGTTCAAGGGAAATTGCAAATGTAACAAGGAAGGAAATTGTTTCAAAGTTTTTCAACTTAGCTTTCCCTTGTGCTTGTCTTTCTTGTCGTACGAAATGATCACTTGAACACCAATGTCATTTTAAATGGTATCCACATTGTCACTCCCCCCAGGAAACTTGTACGCGGGGAATCCTTCTGTCCTTTGAGAAAAAGAAAGAAGAGAAAAAAGTTGTTTGGAAACCTTGGCGGTCCATCAACCATTTCATACAAATTAAAGTGTAATCACAACATCACATGCATTTATACATAAATGAATATGTACAAAAGGTTGTGAAACACTTAGCTCTATTCACATATGCACAGGATTTGCGCCTAGCTTTGTACAAAGGGTTACAAGTCTTGCCGACAAAGCTTGTACAAAAGGGATTGCCGGGGACAAGGCCCGGCAACTGCGCCTCATGGGTAGAACTTGAAAAGATGCTCAATATTCCATGAGTTCTGCACTCTAATGCCATCCTCGGTCTCCAGACGGACTGCCCAGGTCGGGTGACTTGCACTACCCGATAAGGGCCTTCCCACTTTAGCGTCAATTTATTTGATCCTTTGGCGGACTGAATCTGCCGAAGAACAAGGTCGCCTTCCTCAAAGCTTCGGGCATGAACTTTGCGGCTATGATAGTGGCGCAAAGCTTGCTGGTAGCATCACTACAGGAATCAGGCAGTTTGCCGTCTGCCATTGCAGATGGCAAAGGCATGCTTGGCAGACGGCAAAGCCTTTGCTGTCAGCCAGCAGACGGCCAATAGTCCGGCTGAACGAGTTATGGTAAAGGGCACTTTGCCGTCTGTTGGCAGACGGCAAAGAACTGCAGCTGACGTCAGGCGTTGGCTGGGCCAACACAAGCTCTTTGTCGTCTGCTGGCAGACGGCAAAGAAGCAAAGCTCTTTGCCGTCTGTCAGCAGACGGTAAAGAGGCCAAATAGGCCAGCCCAGGTTGCATAGACTGCTGCCACGTGGCCTCTTTGCCGTCTGCTGGCAGATGGCAAACCTCTTTGCCGTCTGCTAGCAGACGGCAAAGTGGCTATATAGCCCCTGTTTTTTCTGTTTTTTGTTATATCAATTCATTTTCATAGAAATTCAAACACACACACACACACACACACACACACATATATATATATATATATATATATATATATATATATATATATATATATATATATATATTCAGAATCACATAGTTTCAAACATCAAACATCATACATCAAACATAGTTTCACCATCGTCATCAAACATCATACATCCAATTCATATATACATAGTTTCACAAACATCCAATAGTTTCACAAACATCCAATACATCAAACATCTAACATCTAAACAGTAGCATTCTGCCCTTCCATGAAGTGATCTTCCAAATCTTCAACAGCTTGAAGATCTTCCAAACCACCATCAACTTGTTTACCTTTGGGAAACCTGCAACAGATCAACCGATCGGAAACTCAAAATGGAGCTCTTGTTTTAGATTTTAAAACTTTATTAATAATTGGAATAGGTAATACAAAGTCATATTATAAAGAATCAGAAATGACCTAAAACTAAATATCTATTTTCCTAAAAACTATCTTATTACTAAGTTTTTTTCTGGATCTTCTTCTTTTCTTCCAACCTGCATAACAAAAACACTAAGAAAGAGAGAACGGGTTAGGAGTAGAAATGTAGCATTTCACTTGGTGAAATGCAATGTTGTAGGAGCTATTCCTTGAAATCAAGACTATCTCAGTCAGGATTTCTAAATACCAAATGACCTTATTTCAGAAAAGCCAAATAGAGGAAAACCATTATCAAGAGCCAAATCAGAGGACCAGCCAAGAGCCAAGTCAGGAAGCCATCAACTGCCATATATCAAAGATCATTAACAGAAATAGCTCCAAAGGATTAAGCCCAACTAAAACTAGTGTTTAGAGCCAATGATTACACTCTACCACTACAACCAACTTTTGTCCAGTGACAATGAGATATGTCACTGAGCAATTCAAAACAAAGCTCCAGGAGGAGATATACATCAAACCAGCCGGCCAGACCAAGTCCCAAGCCCAATGAGACACCCAGCAGCTTACTAGATAACTAGAAGACCTCAAGGTATACTTGAGGATTGTGTGCTCAGCTAGCCTGGAGATGCCAGGGCTAGATCATCATAGCACAGGGATAGCCACATGTAAATTAAGCCTAAGAGAAGGGGGCTCAGACCAGCATCACTGCCCAAATCAGATGTAGTATCTGTCTTATCAGTAGAAAACTAGGAAGTAACAGCCAAAACCAAGTATAGCATCTGTTCATAGGATATTAGAAAGAGACCAATAGGAATAGCCAAACCAAGTGGTATCTGTTCATATCAGTATTAGAAGTAAAACAACTAAGAACAAGTATCTGTTCATGAGTAAAGTAGCTATAGCATAGAAGAAATAGCAGGGTAGCACCCCAAATGATTATCTGCTTTTGCAGAACACAGCACCACACTTGCACCTGGTATTTTTCTGCAATTAGGGCACTGCACCCACAAACACAGGGGGCTAGTACCATTATAAACTGCTACTGCAAGTAATAGCAGCAGCAGCAAATAACAACAGAAGTGATAACTAATTTCCAAAGGTTAAACAGACCAATGGAAAAGAAAATGTAACACTAGGGATTCAGTTAACTGAATTAAGTTACCATCAACAGCTAGTGAGATAGCTAACAGTAGCAACAAAAAAATATAGGGAGAGATCCCAGTCCAGTAGAGCACAGGTTAGCCACCGATTTAACAACACAGTCAGAGCTACCACATATGCACAGGAGTACATCTACACACATGAACAACTACTGACCATATTAGCCAATCCAGGAGCACATATGTAAGCAGATACACATAAACAGTCACTGACCAAAACCCTGACACAGCAAGAATCCATCATAGAGAGCTCCAACACAAGTTGATGCTCATCTGGAGCATCTAGCAGCAGCTAATAGAGCTTCACATCCAACTAGATCAAGAGCTAAAGCTATGCATTAGAGAGATCAGAGGAGGGGAGCAAGGAGAAGCTCACCAAGAGGAGTTGTAGCCGAAGCAGGATGCAGCCACACCATCACTATGGTGTGACCAGCAGCACAACCAACACCACCACGGTGGCGCCAGCGAGAGCACGCAGCACGGAGGCGGCCAACCCAGGGGCACCACAGCATGGAGGCGCCAACCCAGGGGCACCCCCGCGCCACGGCACGCCCAGCACCACCGGAGCACCTCACGGCCACCGGAGCCCCACCAGAGGCGAGAACCACCCCAACACCGAAATCCTAGCGAAGAGAAAACCGAAGCGAGCGACCATAGGAGGCAGGGAAAATCAGATCGAGACGGAGGGATCGATAGAGCTCGACGAGAGGAAGAGATGGGTAGCCAAGGTGTCGCCGAAGACCGTCGGAAACCACCGGAATTGGCCGGAAAACGTGGCGGCAACAAAGGGGATCGGGAGACAGAGAGAGAGCTGAGCGGCGGGGGCGCCTGGCGGCGGTGGCGACGGGGCCGCAGGGCTCTGGGGCGGCGGGGTGGTGCGGTGGCGGCGGCGGCAGTGTCCGAGCGGCGGCGGTGCTCGGTGCGGCGGTGCGGTCGCGGGTGAGGTGCGGTGCGGGAGAGCGAGGGGAGAGAGAGAGAGAGGGGTGGGGCCGGGCGGAGAGAGAGGGGAGAGAGAGAGGAGGTGGGGGCAACGGCTTTTTTTTACCCGCAAAAAAAAGATAGCCCCACCTCTTTGCCGTCTGCCAGCAGATGGCAAAGATTCTTTGCCATCTGCTGGCAGTCGGCAAAGAGGTGGGGTGATTCTTTGCCGTCTGCTGGCAGACGGCAAAGAGGTGGGGCTAGAGGTGGGGCTGGTGGGCCGTTACAGTGCTGGCGTCCACTGGACCCCACCCACCTCTTTGCCGTCTGCCAGCAGATAGCAAAGAATCTTTGCCATCTGTTGGCAGATGGCAAAGAATTGGCTGATGGCAACCAGGTTCCTTGCCGTCTGTCAGTTCTTTGCCGTCTGTTTTCTGTGAGCTGATGGCAAAGACCTTCTTTGCTGTCTGCTAGCAGACGGCAAAGAGCTGGATGACGGCAAAGATCCTGATTCCAGTAGTGCATGCAGCTCGCACAGCTTCCCGAAGACGATCTTCCTCAAGGAGAGTTGCATCATCTTCCTCAAGGAGAGTTGCATCATCTTGCTGCAACTGCTCTTGCTCTGCCTCATCATAGGCAAGCACTCGAGGTGACCCATATGTGAGTTCTGTGGGGATTACCGCTTCTGCACCATAGACTAGTGAGAAGGGTGTTTGGCCAGTAGCTCGATTTGGTGTCGTCCTGAGTGACCAAAGAACTGCTGGCAACTCATCGATCCGGCGTCTTCCACACTTGTGTAGCCTATCAAAAGTTCTTGTCTTGAGACCATGCAGCCTTCAGCATTCATCCGTTCTGCTTGTCCATTGCTTCTCGGGTGAGCAATAGAACAAAACAGATCTTGCTTCCAAGGTCTTGGATGTATTGCATGAAGGTGTGGCTCGTGAATTGGGTGCCGTTGTCGGTGATGATTCTATTAGGAACCCCGAAATGGCAAACTAATCCTTTGAAGAACTTGACGGCTGAATGTGTTGTCACCTTCCTCACTGGTTCCACTTCAGGCCCCTTTGTGAAATTGTCGATGGCGACATACAAGAAGTCAAAGCCCCCGGTAGCACGGGGGAAAGAGCCCAAAATATCAAGCCCCCAGACCAAAAAAGGCCAAGAGAGAAGGACTATTTTAAGAGCTTGAGCTGGCTGATGTATGTTCTTTGAATGGAACTGCCATGCTTCACAATTGGTTACTAGCTCAGTTGCATCCTGGAGGGCAGTGGGAAATGAAAAACCTTGCCGGAAAGCCTTGCCGACAAGTGCTCTTGATCCTATGTGAGAACCACATATGCCTCCATGTATCTCTGCCAACAACTTTAGTCCATCTTCCCGGCAAATGCACTTCAATTTCACACCGTTTGGTCTTTTTCTGTGCAGAATGTTATCCACAAGCTGATACATACTTGATTGGCGTGCTACTTTCTCAACTTCTTCTTGCTCATCGGGAAGTTCTCCTGTTTGAAGAAAATGAACTATGTGTTGTGCCCATGCCAGAGCCTGCGGCTCAACGACAAGGATTAAAGGCATCTCTTCAGCCATGGGAGCACTTGCCTCAGCGGCAAGAACCTGAGGTTCTGCGCAAAGCTGCTACTCACCGACGGTTGCGTCGTTGTTCCTATTGGTGCAATGACATAAACAATATGGGACTTATATGTTTGCTAGTGCACACAGAGTAACAGGTCCCTGAAGTATCGAGGAGTTTGATGCAAACGACGAAGATAATCTCTCTACGTGGCAGCGAAGGTTATCATTGAAGATAAAGCTAACAAGAGTGACCCCTAAAAAATTGCTGAAGTTCAAGCAATTGGTTCGGTGTCTATTCAAAGAATATGACTGCGTTCGAGGAAGAATGAAGACGAAGTGAAGATGTAGCATTTGTTTCGTTATTCTTCTTCTTTCATTGAGTCATAGGACCACTTACTATTAAGAGGGGTATAGTGTTCAAAGCTTTGATTCTCTGATGCTAAACCCAAATCCTATGAAAGTTGTGAGAGAAATCTCTTTGTGTTCCGAGCAAATACTTGCCAGCAAGAGACTGTGATCTTCTTCGTTGCGAGAGATTTGACTCGGACCGAGGAGTTAGCATTACTTGTTCCACAAGTAATGTTACTGTTGCTCCAAAATCCGATCGTTGTGAATGTGTCGGTTGGCCATTGGCTGGACCTCATGTCCAAAATGGTCATTTCCCGTCTGGGAAGGCTGCGGCTATAAATAGCCACCCCATACTGGCTTTGTCCGGTGGCTGCTCCGTTTGATTCTGAGAAGATTGTTGAGCAACCCACTCTCTGAGCGATTTGAGTTTAAAATCCACCGAGAAAAAAACCCTAGAGCCGAAGAATTAGATAGTGGTTCAGCATCACTGGAATCTAAGTTTAGTACGCTCCGCCTATTACTCTTGAGAGCTGCAAACTCTCTAGACGGTTAGGTGTCAATTTCTTCAGAGACCAAGAGTGATTGTGGTTCTCGAAGAAGAAGTCTGTAAAGGTTCGGAGATCGCCTTCAAGTATCTACCACGAGTAATCGGCATCGGTTAACGAATCATGTCGGTGCAACAAACCTTCACGTATGTTGCCCAGACTGTACAGATGCACGATGGCAAGGAAGCAAACTTCACCAAGCATCCAAGTCAAGACCAAGCCAGATGAACAGCTCTTTGAGGGATCAAAGGGCGGATCAAGAAGACCAAGACAAGCCGAGGCAGTAGGATATCACTAAGGGAAAAGCCTCCCTTACCGGGAAGGCGAGCCTGGTCAGGTCGAGGCCGCCCTGAGGACGAATCCAATATTTCCCCGGCAGGCTTGCCGGGGCCGCCAAAGGCAAATCTCCCCGCCAAGACACCACTGCTCCACTGCATCACAACACAAGTCATCTATTAGTGCGGTGTCGAGCCCCCAAGTGATTAAGTGGCTGTCATTTGGCACGTGGCAGCCATTTGGAAGGAAGATTACCTATATATGACACCCATCCAGAGGCTTGTCAAGCAGACAGGTAGAAGACAACTAAGCGGCGTGGCAGGCTTGCTGGGCTGCATCCTCAGCGTGACACCTAGCAGTGCATTTAATGCACTTTGTCCTAACTGCCAGAGTTAGGTATGATAGCACTGTTGGCTATCTAATCGCTAGATAATGACTGTTTTGCCATTGTGGTTACCCCTTAGCCTATAAAATGAGGGCCATGGCAACCTAGAAAAGGATTCGGACACTTTTACACTCATACGCGCGTAGCTGCTCTCCTCGAGGCGACCTTGCCGAGCTTGAGTGTTGCAGGTTCATCGCGGTCCTTCCATCAATCCACCAAAGCAGGAGTAGGGTTTTATGCTTCCAAGCGGCCCGAACCTGGGTAAAAAACACCAGCGTCACCTCTGTCGTGCTGTGCCATGGCTTCTGCTCTTTGTGCAACGTGACCTTCCCCCTTGATGAACCACAAGGGGCAGATGGCCCCATAGTGATCGTGTTCCACCGCGACAAATCGATTGTCGAGGAGAACAGGGTGAAGAGAGTTTATCTCCCGTGTTAAGTCACAGCCCCTCCAACCAGTTGTAGTCCTTGTGCAGAAGGACGAACTGGTCGAACAAATACCTTGTCGCCATCGAGCATCATCGGTTATCTCTGTCACTCATGTTTACCTTCGATGCATTTTCATTTGTATGATTTACATCGATGCATGTCTTAGTTCTCCTTCTGTACTCTATTCTAGTTCACTGTAGTTTGCTCTTCATTCATTCCGCTACTGGGTTCTGAGAGATTTAAGTTTTCTGAAGAAAATTTAAAACTCCCATTCACCCCCCTCTGGTAGACACACTTCATTACTACAATTGGTATCAGAGCAAGGTACTCCTTGACTCTGCTCATTTTAGTCTAACGACTTTGGAGTTAAAGTATGTCTTCAGTGAACTACAAGTCACATCTCAAGATTCCCATATTCGATGGGACGGACTACCCCTTCTGGAAGGAGAAGATGAAGATCCGTCTCCGAGCAATAGATGATGATATGTGGAATGTGGTGCAATTCGGGCTCAACGTTGTTGTACCTCAAGCCCCTTCTGACGAAGAAAAGAAGCTCATTCAGCTGGATGCTCAGGCCAAAGATGAAATTGGTGGCCATCTCAATCGGGCACAATTTCTTCGCTATCGCCAGTGTGAAACTACGAAGGAATTATGGGACGTCCTCAAAAAGATCAATGAAGGAGTTTCAACCCAGAAAGAAGCTAGAATTGATACTCTTCGAGCCAAGTCCAATCGTTTCAAGCGCATTGGAAATGAAAGCTGCCAACAAACCTTCGATTGCCTGTGTGATATCGCGAATGAACTTCAAGGTCTCGGCGCCAAAGAAATCACTAACCATGAAGTCGTTAAGAAATTACTCTGGTCTCTTGACAGTGCTTTCGATACACTAGTTCTGATAATACGTGAACGACCTGACTTCAAGCACCTTGACTCTGCTGATATCATGGAGAGACTGAACACTCACAAGGAACAGGAAGAAGAGAAAAGAGATCTGTTTGGCTCAAGTTTACACAAAAATCATGCTCTCAAGGCAGTGGCTGATTCCTCCGCCGATGGAAATGCCGAAGAAGATTCTGATGATCCAGAAAGACTCAGCAAAGATCTCACACTGATCACGAAAAGATTCCAATGCTTTCACAAGAAGAGCCAGTTCCAGAAAGAAGTTCAAGCAACTCTGGGGGTTCAAAATCTTCATCAAAACCTACTG
Organism: Thinopyrum elongatum; assembly: GCA_011799875.1. NCBI lineage: Eukaryota > Viridiplantae > Streptophyta > Magnoliopsida > Poales > Poaceae > Thinopyrum > Thinopyrum elongatum. The sequence goes on from CM022297.1 coordinate 155,065,811, forward strand.
GAGAATACACCTGTTTCAAGTGCAAAAAGCCTGGACACTTCATTTCGGACTGCCCTCTCTAGGAAGCTGAAATCCGTGCTAGTGGGAGATATGATTCGGGCAACCATCAAGGCAAAAAAATAGCAAGAACTACGACTCCGATGATGAGAAGAAGACGAAGAAATTATTCAAGAAGAAGGACAACTCCACTTCAAAATCTTCGTCAAGATCCTCGTCAAGGAATCCTTCCAAGTCCTCCTCCAACCACAAGAATACCTCTCGCAAGGCCAAGGCATACATCAGCAAGGAAATAGATTCTGATGAAGAAGAATCATCAGGTTCCGAAGAAGAAGAAGAATCCGATGAGGATTCCAACTCTGGCATGGCGGGCATAGCATGTGCCTCCTCTGCTACATCAAACTTCTTCGGGAATCCGTCAAGCGACGACGAATCTCCTGCCTACTGCTTCATGGCCAAGGCTCCAAAAGAAAAGGTATCCTCCAAACATCACAAGGTGCACTTCAGTGATCAATATTCTTCTGATGAGGATGACCATGCTAAGTTGATCAAAATTGCTAATATTCAACAAAATTCTCTTGAGAAAATTGAGAAAACCCTCAGGAAATCTGAAGGGTTGTTGGTTGAGGAGATGGAGAAAAACCAGTTGCTGACCGAAGGGTATTTCACTCTCAAGTCACGAATGGATGAACTCTCAACTCGTCATGATTTTCTCTTAGCAGACCATGAAAGATTGACCTATGATTACCTGAAAAGGAAATAGGAACTCGAGGCGCTGAGAGAGGCTCATGAGGATTTGGTCAGAGAAAATTCTCTTCTTACCCAACAACTTAAAGAGAAACCTAAAGTGTTTGAGCCACCATGTTTAAAATGCCTTGAACGAACCAATGCTTAATCAAATGCTGAATCATCTGTGAATGCTAAACCCTCGGTCGAGGAAAATGGTTCTGTTTCTGATTAGAATGCTAGGTTGAAGGATCTTCTTCAGACAGGAATGTTCAAATCTCTCAAGAGGCATCAAACCCTCTGTGATGTTTTGAAGAAATCTATCCTTAAAAAAAACCCCGAAAAGGAAGGTATCGGTTTTGAAAGGAAACTGAATGAAGATGGTTCTTACTAGGAACCACATCAATATCCTCAAACTGTGTGAGTTCCTGCAAAGAGCAAAACGCTCAATCCAGCATTACTTTCGGGATACAACTCTCCTATTCCTGAATATCCTGATGATGATTCCCTGGACAATTATAAGTTGTTCAAGAATCAACATGGTGAGACTGTGGCTCATTATGTTGGACCTAACAGCAGAAATGGCCCCCCAAAGAAAGCTATTTGGGTGCCTAAGAAAACTATTGATGCTTTGCCTATTTCTGCTTGACTGACCATGCAGACACAAAGAATTCGACAAAATGAGTATATGCATATTGCATACAATCACTATGCTCATTCGTCTGGAAAGAATTTCAATGCTTACTCTTTCAATTATACTCGCACCTCATCGAGTAACAACTATGCTTATCGAAAGAAATCATATCATGCTCGTTCATTTGTTTCGAAGCCACCTGCAAAGATGTGGGTGGTTAAGAAAGCCTAATTCTTCTGCAGGACTATGTCTCCGGGTGCACTGAATAGATTATGGATAGTGGATGCACTAGTCATATGACCGGAGACAAGTCGTTGTTTGTCGACCCCAACTTAACTACTTCTCCTCTGAAGTATATCACTTTTGGCGACAACAACAAAGGAAAGGTAATTGGGCTAGGTAAAATTACCATATCCAAAGACAAGTCCATTGATGATGTTCTACTTGTCTAGTCTCTTGGATTCAATCTTATGTCAGTTGGCAAGTTATGTGATCTTGGCATGCTAGTTTTATTCTCGATATCCAAATGCATTGTCTTCATGGCCTCTGACAATTCCTTCTCCTTTGAGGTAATTAGAAAGGGTGATCTTTATAATGTGGATTTATCTAAGGGTCCCTCAGTCCAAACTTGTTTGCTTCCAAAAGCAACCGAAGGTTGGCTGTGGCACCGAAGACTTGGTCATGCAGGTATGAGAAATTTGCAGACCCTAGTGAAGAAAAATCATCTCCGTGGCATTCCTGATGTGAAATTCGACAAGAATCGTCTCTGTGCTGCTTGTGAGGCTGGTAAATTGGCTAAGAAGCATCACTCTTCAAAAACAGTCATGACCACTACAAGACCTCTGGAAATTCTTCATATGGATTTATTCGGTCCTCAAAATTATGTAAGCTTTGGTGGCAGTCATTATGGTCTGGTTATTGTTGATGATTTCTCTCGATGCACTTGGGTATTCTTTCTTGAAGACAAGACCTGTACTCAAGATATCTTCAAAAGCTTCACTAAGAAGGCCCAGAATGAATATGATGTGCGAATTAAGCATGTCAGAAGTGACAATGGAACTGAGTTCAAAAATACTCATATTGCTGAATTTCTCGATGAACATGGTATTACTCATGAGTTCTCTGCTGCATACACTCCCCAACAAAATGGAGTTGTTGAACAAAAGAATAGAACTCTCATTGAAATGGTGAGAACAATGCTCAGTGAGTATAAAACTCCCATTCGTTTCTGGGCTGATGCTATTAACACTGCTTGTCATGTTATCAATCGTGTTTATCTTCACAAGTTCCTTAAGAAAACTTCATATGAGCTTATCACTGGCAAGAAACTGAATGTTTCTTATCTATGTGTTTTTGGTGCACCTTGTTACATTCTTGATATGAATCATTCTTCCAAGTTTGCACCTAAGGCACATGAAGGTTTTCTTCTCGGTTATGGCTCAAACTCGTAGACGTATCGTGTCTATAACTCTCACCACATGAAAGTTTATAACTCTCACCACATGAAAGTTATGGAAACGGTAAATGTGCGGTTTGATGAATCTAACGGTTCCCAAAAGGAGCACCTACCAAATGTGATAGATGAACCATTGATATCGGATGCTATTCGGCAAATGGCCATTGGGAGCGTCAAGCCTATTGAAGGGAATGCACTTGAGTCCTCTGATGATGATGCTCCTATGACTCGAAGTAGAACTCGTCAAGCCACTGCCGAAGCAAATGCTCCTCCGAATGGAAATGGCAATCAAAATTCAAATGTCGATCAAAATGGCAACCCTGAAGGGAATGATGATACAAATACTAATGCTAATGAAACTGACAATGAACATCACAAAGAAAATGCTCATCCTCGTGTGGCAAATCGAGTTGATCCTTCATTAATTCTCGATGAAATTGAGAATCCAGGTTATTGACCCACAACTCGCTCACATACTCGTTTGGCTAACTACTATGGAAGTTTCTCCTTTGTTTCATTGGTAGAACCTACCAAGTATGAAGAAGCCATGAATGATCCACATTGGATGAATGCCATGCGAGAGGAGTTGGTGCAATTCAAATTGGTTGACAAACCGAATCCCAAGAAGCACAATATCATCGGCACAAAATGGATTTTCCGCAATAAGCAAGATGAGAATGTATCATGGTGAGAAACAAAGCATGACTTGTTGCTCAAGGGTACACACAGGTAGAAGGTATTGATTTTGGTGAAACATATGCTCCTGTTGCACGCCTTGAGGCAATTCGTATTCTTCTCGCTTATGTAAACTACAATAATATTTTGCTTTATCAAATGGATGTGAAAAGTACTTTCCTCAATGGTGAAATTGTTGAGGAAGTTTATGTTAGACAGCCACCTGGCTTTGAACATCTTGAGTTTCCTAACAAAGTTTTCAGTTCGAAGAAAGCTTTATATGGGCTAAAGCAAGCCCCTCGAGCTTGGTATGACACTCTGAAGAAGTTTCTGCTCGATAAAGGGTTCAAGCCAGGATCCACTTGTCGGTGTTCTGGGAACCAGGGTACCCAGACTTGCCTGCCTGCGGCCCACGGCGTGGCTCCATCTGCGGCCTAGTACGGCCCATCTTCAGCATCAACAACACAAGGCCCTCGCGAGGGGCCAAGCCTCGCGAGGCGGACGACGTCAAGACCTCTGGAGGAAGTGGCCTCCTTAGGCCGGCTCCTGAGGAGCGGAGATTTCTATGCAAGCCCCACCTCATGAGGTTCAGATGACGCAAGCTCTGACGACCAAGGCCAGGTGGGTGCCAGCGGGCGCAGTACAACAGGTTTCCTCTTTGGTGCTAAGGAAGCAGGTGCAGACACAGAGTCCCGAGAAATCAGCCAAAGGTTTCCATTCCCGTGCTACAAGACCAGGACGGCAGGACGGAGGTCATCGCCGAGCCCACCATGACATCACAACCAGAAGCTTTGCAGGCAAAGACCACCTTTCATCAGGATAAGATGTACTACTTGTCTCCCTTCAAACTTGGCCATTGTGGGATCCCTTCCCGCCTTCGTTTTGGGGGAAGAGGACCAAGGCCACTATAAATATAGCTAGGCGACCACCGTAGAAGGGGACGGAGGAACCAGATCACCCCCACCAGCTCACACCAACACAAGAACACACCTCCTGAGGTTGTTCCCCCTCTGTACTAGTTCATCCTCAGCCCACCTCGAGGCCAATCCACCACAAAGCCGGAGTAGGGTTTTACACCGCAAGGTGGCCCGAACCTGGGTAAATCGCTGTATCCCTTTCCTTTCCAGTTCATCGAGCTAGGCCTTGAGATCGACGAGTTGGCAGACTGGGGAGATTGAGTTCTTTGCACGCACCCCAGAGTTCGAACCTTTCTTGGGTCTGCGGAGCCCTGAATCCGACACCACTGATCCCACACTTTTCACTCGTGCTATTGACAATGATTTATTCGTATGTAAAATCTATGTGGATGATATTATCTTTGGATGTACTAACAATGCCTGCAGCTTAGAGTTCGGGAAAATGATGTCCGATAAATATCAAATGTCTATGATGGGCGAACTCAAGTTCTTTCTCGGACTGCAAATCCGTCAACAAGTAAATGGCATTTTCATCTCTCAGGAAAAATATTTGAAAGAGTGCCTGAAGAAGTTCAAAATGCAAGATTCCAAAATGAAGGGCTATAAAACTCCTATGCCCACGAATGGTAAGCTAGATGCAGATGTGTATTGTAAGGATTACGATCAGAAAGCTTATCGTTTGATGATTGGATCTCTTCTTTATCTATGTGCGTCTAGACCTGACATTATGTTGATGTTTGCATGTGTGCCCGCTATCAAGCTGCACCGAAAGAATCGCATCACCAAGCGGTAAAGCGCATTCCGAGATATTTGGCTCACACCCCCACCTTAGGTTTATGGTATCCTAAGGGAGCACAGTTTGATCTCGTTGGATATTCAGACTCAGATTGGGCTGGTGTCTTGGTTGATAGTAAATCTACTTCGGGGACATGTCATTTCCTAGGTAGACCATTGGTCTGTCGGTCATCAAGGAAGCAGAATTGTGTATCTCTTTCCACGGCTAAGGCTGAATATATTGCTGTTGGCGCTTATTGCACTCAGTTATTGTGGATGAAGCAAACACTGAAGGATTATGGCATCAAGGTCAAGCATATTCCTCTATATTGTGACAATGAGAGTGCCATCAAAATTGCACATAATCCTATGCAGCATTCTCGCACGAAGCATATTGCCATCAGACATCATTTTATTTGTGATCATGTTGCTCGAGAGGATATTGTCATCAATCGCGTCAAGACCGAAGACAAATCTTGCTGATATATTCACCAAGCCTCCCGACGAGAAAAGATTCTGTGCGTTACGGTGTGAGCTAAATATCCTAGACTTCACAAATGTGCAGTAAGCTGGACTCGGCACCCGTGCTAACACTTCCACATCTTCGAAGGAATGGGTGCATAACACTCGAAGAGTCTGAAAATTTCGACAAAGTGAAAATTTTCTTTCTGAGAGTGAATACATTAATGAACAACTAGAATAACCGGGTGCCACAATAATTGTGCGACGCTTGGGGTCATACAGTTCTTATACGGTGGGTTACGCCACCACAATTCTCTTTCGTTGGATTTCTCTTCAATCGATAGCTTTTGTCTTTGTCCGAATGCATTTCATTCATAGCTAGTTGCTTGAGTGTTTGTGTTTTCTGACTGAGTGAAATGCCTAGGACCCTGTTTTCCCTCTGTTCTATCTCTTCCAGTCTATGCTAATCCGTTACAAATGCTCAAATTTTATCTGGAATGAAACTTTATCTTTTGTCCTTGACCACGATTAAGATTCGGTCCGAACATTAATCTGTTTTGGCAAAAGCTGTCCAAAATTTGGGGTTTCCCGCCCAAGTCAGGACCACAATCTTTTTGACCATTGCCACGTGCAACACATCAACTGTTAGTCCATCCTAACCATTGAATCATAATCGTCTCTGCTTAGAGACCGTCTGATCAAATCCTCTGCGTGCGGTTATTTCCATTCACCTATATAAACCGCATTGCTTCCTTCTTCCACTTTAGTTTCCTTCTCCTCGCCTCCTCTCTGCCAAAACCCTCGCCACAGTGCTCTTCCTTGAGCTTGACACTGACGACCCCTTCGCCGCTTAACTGCCGGAAAGAGGTCACCGGAGTCCTTCCACGCCGCTGCGGGACATTTTCTTCCCCGCGCCGCCGTAGTTGCTGCACATCACCAAGCTAGGGTACGTGTGGTTTGAACTCGGGTCTCCTTCCTTCTCGAGTCGAGTTCGTTCGTGGTTAATTATCTCTGATTTTACCACATAACTTAGATATAGGATGTTACCCTTCTAGTGCAGATGTGGTTTGTAGTTGTTCCTTGCATCCGAATCTATCAGATCTAGGGTTTGTGTTATGTTTCGCTTGAATGATATGCCTAGCTCGCTGTCTAGTATTTTCTTCGGATCTACTAGCTCGGTCTATATGTTTCATTCATTCGAAACATTTCTCAAAGTCTGTATCTGTTTCTTCCTCAAAATGTTTTCGTTCAAAAAAGTATTCGCTGTGAGCATTTGTAACCCTGTCCCCATTTTCCCTCGTACCTATTCTGATTCACAGGTGTATGCACTCTGTTGAGGATTCTGCTAGACCGCACAGTATGGCTGATGACGAAGAGGTATTCATGGGAACAACTGATGAATCCAAAGCACCAAATGCAAAGGGCCCAACGGTAGGCCCATCTACCAGCAAGAGAAAGAGATCCGAACCTAATGCAAATGAGCAAGAAGCAGATGCTCCGAAGAAAAGGAAAGGTGGTAGGCAACCCTTCACGAACTCAGCTCAGTATATCTCTCACGATAACTACAACACAGTTCCTGGAGAAGATTCGACTCAGAAAAAGGCATGTGAAAAAGATTCGGCGTCACTGGGTATGGAAGTGGTTCAACTACAAAATGGTTCATCCTCGATATGCCAGGAACTTTGCCTTTCATCCCCCATGGGGTGACTGTCATGAAATTGGACTCATCCGACCAGGTGAACCCCAAGCAAGGCCTCCACCACCTCCTGACACTGATGATTCGTCTCTTAAGACACCTGACTCTTATCCCGAGGAAAAAGCCAAGCGTCTCAAGAATGCTGAAAAGAGAGCCAAGAAGGCTGAAAAGGAACATGCTAGATAAGAAGAAAATCGTCGTCTCATCAAATCAGACATCGAGAAGAGAAAGGCTGAAGGAAAAGCAGAACGCTGCACAAAGAACAAACATGATCCAAGATCTGCTGCTCTGAAGAAAAAGAGCGCACCAAGGAAAAGACCTGCTAAGCCAGTTGAATCTGAAAGTGATTCTTTTGATCAAGATGATCCTCCACTCACCAGAGAAGAAATTGATGCAACTCTTTCAGAACAAGTGAATATCACTACATCCACTATTATGCCTGATCTTCGAGCAAGCGTTGTCCCAGTAGAGCCTCTAAAGAAGAACCCACTGAAAAGAAAAACTCCTCCTACCACTGTCACAATGGTTGACAAAGTGAATACAGATTCTCATCCTGATGCAATAAACTTGCAAGATTTGGTAGTTGATGCCCCAGTTGGCACAGCTAAGCCAGGAGAAAAGCTCCCGACACAGAAACTGAAGCAAATCAAAGCCCCAGCTGCTAAGAAAAATGTTCCAAGTGTTGATGTTGTGCAGGAAAAGGCTGCACAGTTTGCTCCAAAGCTGACACAACCTTTGGCTTTGATGCCTCCGACCGAACAAAATGTAGCACAAGATGCTCCTGCTGCTCAGCCTCAAGATGATTTTGATGCACCGCACTATTTCAATCAAGTGTTCATCATGGAACAGCTTGATAGATTTTTGGAAAACATGTTTGATGGAGAAGTGGCATCTTTGCCCATTCCCCCTGAAGTAATTTCTCTAGCTTCAGATCTGGTCCACGACATGAGAAATGATTCAGCCGAGATAAATGACCTCACTACCCAACTCAAGCAGCTTGACAACCGTATGAAAGATACGAAATCCAAGTTTGTCATCAAGCAACTTGAAGAATCTTATGTGGATGTCAATAAGGCTTTGACTATCCTTCGGCACAAAAGATTGGGATTTCACTCAGATTTGGATCAAATCGTCCGCAAAATTTTCCTCGATCATCAAGCCCAAGTCACTGGCTACAATGATCTTGTCAAAGGGCACATTGATCCATCAAAGCAAAAGAAGAAGAAGATAGCGAAGAAGAATGTTCCTCCTCCTCCACCACTCGCTGAGACACAGAAAGAAAAGTCTCCGGAATGAGCGATTCCTTCGTCAACTCTTGAACTAGCTGCAGACGCAACTACTTCACCAAGGCCAACTGAATCAGTTCATGTGGCTTCACCAGTTCATGAAGAAAATCCGGCTCAGCATAATGTTTCGGAAGAAGGAGAAATTCCTCAGTCTGTACGCCAAGTGTCTCATGCCCATGCCGTACCAAATGATTCGGTTCCACTCTCTGCCCCTCAAACGGCTCCCGAAGAACAACACCCACAGTCGCCCATGCCTGACCACACTATAGTTTCAACTGCCAAAGTGTCAGATCCCTCTCCTCTGTGAATTTCACTCAATACTGCACGACGAACCTCAGATGTTGATCCTTCTGCAGCAAAATCAGCCTCTACTCATCACTCCGACTTAGTAGTTTATGGCGATGAAGTGATCTCCATTGAAGATGAACTCAAATACCCTTATCCCCGCGAGCAACTGCCGTTGTTTACCATCGGTGTTGGCGTCAAAGGGCCTCTCTTCAATCGGAACACTCATCCGGTTTTCTTTCAAGAGAGTCCATACAACAAGCCCCGTACTTCTGAATCTCCTTGGTTTTGGACTCAGGAATAGGCAATATACTATTCACGAATTCTTTATGACAGCCTCAAGATTTTCTCTCATGAGTTCCCAGATATTGCTGCTATGAAGAACATCGGCTGTTTCAACCAAGTACTGCAAGACATCGAAGACTTTGGTCTCACGCATGTCTTTGCATATCAGCATCCATGGAATAGGGAGATTATTCTTCAATTTTATGCAACAATATATATCTCCGGTGATGAATCTGATAGCACAAAGTGGATCATGGAATGGATGACTGAAGGAAAGAGAATAAAATGCTCTGCAATGGACTTTGTATCTCATTTTCATTTCCCTCGGTTCAAACATGGCAAGACAGAGATTCGAGTTCATAACATTGATGCTATCTCTGATGAAGATTTCCGATGCACAATGGATGACGATAAAATTCGTGACTACAATGGTCCTCCCCTGCCTGAGCACTTGAAATTCGACAATCAAACTTTATACCATATTCTCACATACACCCTCTGTCCGCTGGTTGGGATGAATACAGACAACGTGATATCTAATGTTCTTTGCAACACCATCCATGCCATCTCACAAGGTTTTACCTTCGATGTCGAAGACATGTTCCTGCGCATACTGATGGATTCAGCTCAGCACCCGAAAACTATCAAGGTATTTGCGCCCTGGATTCAAAAGGTGGTTGACTATGCAATGAAAACCGAATACTTAGCAAAAGTCAGTCACAAAAGCTTCATTCCTCCTGTGCATGATACTCTGAGAGTAATGGAAGATTTTTCTTCGGGGAAAGCTCCAGTGTCTAGTCCTCCTGATTATCATAACACTTTCTATGGACCAAAGCTACCTCAGCGTGATCGTCAACCAAACACTCAACCTCCTTCACATCTTGAAGTGAGCATGCACACTCAACAGCTTCTGCTGAAGCATATGGCCGAAGATCACCAAGAAAAAGAGCACCTGGCTGCCGAACTTAATGCAATTCACATCCGAACAAAAGTTGTGCACATGATCACAGCTGAAAACAAGAAGCGTCTCTAGAAATTGCTTCGGAAGTTCTTCTCCAAGAAGCAATTGAGCAACTCTCATCTCAAAGAACTCTATGAGTATATTGATCAAGGGTTCTCAACTGAAGATTTTCCAGATCAGATCACTTCGCCTCTGCCAGCTCGTGAACCACAACCAATTTACTCCGGATTCAGTTGCGCAAATTGCTCGACGAGTTAGAACCAACCTCGCCCACTGAGAAACCCGCTGAAGGAAATACTCTGTCTCGCAAGACTCCATAGGCTGATCCCAACATGCCTTCATCTTCTCAGCACCACGCCAGTATTGAAGGATCTGCTGCTGCTGATGATGTTGAAGATTTACTAGCCACCTCTGAATCAGAAAATTCTTCGGGAAGTTCTTCGGGCGATGCCTCAGAGTGAATCAGATTCACCTATTTTTTTGCACTCATGTTTTTCATCACCTTTTTGACACTAGTTGACAAAAAGGGGGAGAATTACATCGAGAGTTTCGATAGATTTGCTCTGTTGGTTTTGGTCTCCATGTTTATTTGCTCTGGTTTATGAGACTTTTGCGCTGTATGTTTAGAAGACTTTCTACGCCACTTGATGTGCTCTGATGTAAAACTTCTGATATGAGATGTAATATTAATAACCCCGCCCGCTGCACTATTTTCTCTCGAAGTATTTGTTTTGCAGGTGGAATTATTGTCAGAAGTCATGAATGATTGCACTATAATTCTCATTGGATTATCTATCATCAGTGCGAATCTCTAGCTTGCTTGATTGAAAATCCTCTTTATATGTAAATGAAATGCAAGGAATTTCATTGTATATCAATTGACCCTGCATACGTCTAGGGGGAGTATATTTCATCATCGAGTCAAGTAACACAAGTTCACTCTTGTTCGATTTACCTTTCACTTATCTATCTTCACTTCGATGATTATCTGTTTTGTCAACAACCGTCCAAAAAGGGGGAGATTGTTTATGCAATTATAGTCCCCTTATGTTTTGGAGTTTGTTGACATAAACAGAATGGGACTTATGTGTTTGCTAGTGCACACAGAGTAACATGTCCCTGAAGTATCGAGGAGTTTGATGCAAACGACGAAGATGATCTCTCTGCGTGGCAGCGAAGGTTATCATCGAAGATAAAGCTAACAAGAGTGACCCCTAAAAATTTGCTGAAGTTCAAGCAATTGGTTCAGTGTCTATTCAAAGAATATGACTACGTTCGAGGAAGAATGAAGACGAAGTGAAGATGTAGCATTTATTTCGTTATTCTTCTTCTTTCATTGAGTCATAGGACCACCGTACTATTACGAGGGGTATAGCGTTCGAAGCTTTGATTCTCTGATGCTAAACCCAAATCCTATGAAAGCTGTGAGAGAATTCTCTTTGTGTTCCGAGCAAATACTTGCCAGCAAGAGACTGTGATCTTCTTCGCTGCGAGAGATTTGACTCGGACCGAGGAGTTAGCATTACTTGTTCCTCAAGTAATGTTACCGTTGCTCCAAAATCCGACCATTGTGAACGTGTCGGTTGGCCATTGGCTGGACCTCGTGTCCAAAATGTCATTTCCCGTCTGGGAAGGCTGCGGGTAAAAATAGCCACCCCGCGCCGGCTTTGTCCGGTGGCTGCTCCGTTTGATTCTGAGAAGATTGTTGAGCAACCCACTCTCTAAGAAATTTGAGTTTAAAATCCACCAAGAGAAAAACCCTAGAGCCAAAGAATTAGATAGTGGTTCAGTATCACTGGAATCTAATTTTAGTACGCTCCACCTATTACTCTTGAGAGCTGCGAACTCTCTAGACGGTTAGGTGTCAATTTCTTCAGAGACCAAGAGTGATTGTGGTTCTCGAAGAAGAAGTCTGTAAAGGTTCGGAGATCACCTTCAAGTATTTACCACGAGTAATCGGCATCGGTTGACGAATCAATTGTCGAGGAAAATAGGGTGAAGAGAGTTTATCTTCTGTGTTAAGTCACAGCCCCTCCAACCAGATGTAGTCCTTGTGCAGAAGGACGAACTGGTCGAACAAATACCTTGTCGCCATCGAGCATCATCAGTTATCTCTGTCACTCATATTTACCTTGGATGCATTTTCATTCGTATGATTTACACCGATGCATGTCTTAGTTCTCCTTCAGTACTCTGTTCTAGTTCACTGTAGTTTGCTCTTCATTCATTCTGCTGCTGGGTTCTGAGAGATTTAAGTTTTCCGAAGAAAATTTAAAACTCCCATTCACCCCCCTCTGGTAGACATACTTCATTCCTACGGTTCCCGGCAACATTCGTGTCGGTGGCTTCTGGGAGTTCTTCCGGAAAATACTTGCCGGTGTTCATTTTTCTTCTCTTACTAGCCTGCGTTGACGGAGTGACTGATGGTTGATTCAAATGGAGTACAAATGTTCCTGGTTCCACAGATAGCTTTTGGGCAGCACACTTTGACAGGTGATCAGCAATGCTGTTTTCCGCACGAGGGATGTGCTTTGTTTTCCGTCAAAGTGTTCCTCCAATTTCCTCACTTCTTCCACGTATGCTTCCATCAATGGGCTTTGGTAGTCTTTGTTCACTTGTTTCACAACAAGCTGTGAGTCTCCATGGACGATCAATTTCCCGATTCCTAAATCCACTGCCATCCTAAGACCAGCAAGGAGTCATTCATACTGTGCAGTGTTGTTGGTTGCTTTCTCCCTGGGAAAGTTCATTTGGATCACATACATGAGGTGCTCCCCTGTGGGTGTGACAAGCAGCACTCCGGCACCGGCCCCTTGCAGCGAGAAGGCACCATCAAAGTACATGATCCATTCTTCAGTTGTTTCTTTGTCGGGGAGAGTTGATTCTTGAATTTCGTCATCTTGTGTTGGTGGCCATTCTGCAATGAACTCCGCCAAGGCTATGCTTTGAATAGTTGAAGTTGAAAGGATCGATTTGGTTGACTAGAGGGGGTGAATAGGCAACTACCAATTTTTAGCTTTTCGTAAGAAATTAGGGTTAGCAACAAAAAGGTTGTCTAGATGTACAACTAGGTGAACAACCTATATGATGCTAGCAATCACAACACCACATGCAAGCAAGGTACACAACACAAGTAAAGCTTGCACAAAGTAAAGGTAAGAGATAACCACAAGTGGAGTCGGGGGAGACGAGATGTGTTACTGAAGTTCCTTCCATTTGAGAGGAAGTACGTCTCCATTGGAGCAGTGTGGAGGCACAATGCTCCCCAAGAACCACTAGGGCCATTGTATTCTCCTCACGCCCTCACACAATGCGAGATGCCGTGATTCCACTAGTGGTGCCCTTGAAGGCGGCGATCGGACCTTTACAAACAAGGTTAGGGCTCTCTCCACAACCGAATTGGAGGCTCCCAACACCACCATGGAGCTTCACCACAATGGAATGTTGCTCCGAGGTGATCTCAACCATCTAGGGTGCTCAAACACCCAGGAGTAACAAGATCCATAAGGGATTAGCGGGGGGAATCAAATTTTTCTTGGTGGAAGTGTAGATCGGGGCCTTCTCAACCAATCCCTATAAAATCAACAAGTTTGATTGGCTAGGGAGAGAGATCGGGCAAAAATGAGCTTTGTAGCAAAAATGAGCTTTGTAGCAAAAATGGAGCTTGGGAGAGGAAGAGGTAAATCTTCTTTGGGAAGAATACCCCCTTTATATAGTGGGGAACAAATCCAACCGTTACCCAGTTTTCAGCCTACACCATGCGGTACTACCGCTCAAAAGAGCAGTACTACCGCCGGAGCAATAGTGCACAAGATGCAATGCAAAGGCACAGGTCCTCGAGCCGGTAGTGCCGCCGGAATGGTACTACCGCTCGCCCCAGCGGTACTACCGCTAGGGTTGCAGCACAAGGCTCTAAGATAGTCGAACAGGACAAGTGGAGGAGGAGCACCACCTGCAGCGGTACTACCACTGGAGCAAGCGGTACTACCGCTTACAGGCGGTACTACCGCTAGAGCAAGCGCTACTACCACTTACAGGCGGTACTACCGCTGGAGCAAGCGGTACTGCCGCTTACAGGCGGTACTACCGCCCGCCACAGCCGCTTTACTACCGCTAAAGAAATAGGGGAGGACTCAGAGGGCAGAGCCGCGAGTGGCAGTGGCAGCGGTGGTAGGCGCGGTACTACCGCTAACAAGTGGTTCTACCGCCCCTACTGCCGCTGCTACTTCTGCTTGCCTAATTGGGTCAAAATGGGGTAAGTTGTAGTAAGCCAGTGGGACCACCACTGGACTACCGCTGAACCCGACACGAAAAATCGAGACCCGAGTCGAGGCGGTAGTACAAGCGGTACTGGCAGCGGTACTACCGCCTATAAGCTGTACTACCGCTGCCAGCCGCGGTACTACTGATGGCAGCCTTCCAAGGCACTCCAATGCAATGGAATGGATACACCAAAGATGCGGGAGGATACAGAGGGTGCAAATACAGATGTGTATGTGTTGATTCCACCCAAACCTTTTCGAAGCGGGCCCCCTCTTGATAGTACAGTATTTCCTACGACTCAAGTGCAACGAAAAAGAAACGAAGGAAAATTAACCGTCTTCTATATAAAAGCTCTGAGGGGCAGAAATCGTCTTGTGCCATATGATGGAATATATGAAATGCTCAATGCACATGATTAGTCCACAAGAGTATTGTCATCAATCACCAAAACCACTAAGGGAGAAATATTCCCTAATAATCTCCCCCTTTTTGGTGGATTGATGACAACACGGGATTTGCACAAGGAATACAACTAGATAATAAGCAAACCCAACATCTACAAAATATAGACGGGCTCCCCCTAGATGTGTGCACTAATTAGATATGCTTATGGAATGCAAAACACACACACTAGGATCAACACTCCCCCTATATTTCATAGACCGGTAATACTTGCATAAACATGGTATGAGATATAAATAAGGATGCAAGGAAAAGCATGTGAGCATAAAGATAGGACATAAGATAAGCATACTGCCTCACACACTGACATCATACTGAACATAAAGATTGATAAGGTAGCATATGTCTCACACCATATGACTTGGTCTAGAGGACACATAAACACAAACCAAAGCAAATGAGCAATAAAAGAGTTCACGAGCGAGAAAAGGCACAACAGATAAAAACACACTTGAGACTTGGAAAATCCCTAAACACCTCTCCCCCTTTGGCATCGAGACACCAAAAGGGGAACGGAGAAAACTAAGGGCACAAGTCGTAGCATAGTAGGAGATCGTCAATATCATCACTCCTCGTGGTCGCTGGCTATCTCATCATCAGCAGCAGCAGCAGTCTGATCCACCTCTGAGTCTGACCAGTGGCAATGCTGAGTGGTCCACTCCTCCTCATCAGTGGTCCTCTCCTCGGACCCATCGGGAACCTCAAGCCCAAGCTGCCTCATGATAAGCTTTTCACGGCAGTGGGACTTCTTCTCTGCCACATGAGACATATACTGCGCGTGAGCCTGCATGCAAAACAGCTTCTTCATCTTTAACTTGAGCTTCTTAGCCAAAGATGGCTCCATTCCACCTGGCTCATAGTCAGGTTCGTCATCATCGTCAATCTCATCCTCATCCATAGGGGCCTTCGTCGTAGGAATGGGAGTACCCCTGTTATCCTTCTCCCTCAGTCGAACCACCTCATGGGAGGTCAAGTCACCAAGCACCAACATCTCATTTGGATAAGTGATAGCCCAAGCCTTCTCAATGAGAAGCATCAAGTAAGGTTCATAAATGGGACACTTACGCTCCGTGATGGCCGAGAGAAGCTCCGACCACATGATATGTGACACATTCAAAGGTTGCCCAGTGGGCGCCTCCTTCTCCTTCTAACAGTATAGCAGCAAGTCCACAAGATAAGAGTGAACCTGATCCAAGTTCCCAATGCGGGGCAAGAGTGTGTGCCTGAAGGTGTGTTGCATGATATCCAGGAAAGGGCACAACTCATATGAATTCTTCTTGGTGGTTGGAGAGATCTTCAAGGTGCTTGATGACCCACAAGTATAGGGGATCTATCGTAGTCATTTCGATAAGTAAGAGTGTCAAACCCAACGAGGAGCAGAAGGAAATGATAAGCGGTTTTCAGCAAGGTATTTTCTGCAAGCACTGAAATTATCGGTAACAGATAGTTGTGTGATAAGATAATTCGTAACGAGTAACAAGTAACTAAGGTGCAGAAAGGTGGCCCAATCCTTTTTTTAGCAAAGGACAAGCCTGTACAAACTCTTATATAAAGCAAAGTGCTCCCGAGGACACATGGGAATTACTGTCAAGCTAGTTTTCATCATGCTCATATGATTCGCGTTCGTTACTTTGATAATTTGATATGTGGGTGGACCAGCGCTTGGGTGATGCCCTTACTTGGACAAGCCTCCCACTTATGATTAACCCCTCTCGCAAGCATCCGCAACTATGAAAGAAGAATTAAGATAAATCTAACCATAGCATGAAACATATGGATCCAAATCAGCCCCTTACGAAGCAACGCATAAACTAGGGTTTAAGCTTCTGTCACTCCAGCAACCCATCATCTACTTATTACTTCCCAATGCCTTCCCCTAGGCCCAAATCATGGTGAAGTGTCATGTAGTCGACGTTCACATAACACCACTAGAGGAAAGACAACATACATCTCATCAAAATATCGAACGAATATCAAATTCACATGATTACTTATAACAAGACTTCTCCCATGTCCTCAGGAACAAACGTAACTACTCACAAAGCATGTTCATGTTCAAGATCAAAGGGGTATTGAATATCATTAAGGATGTGAAGATATGATCTTCCACCAAATAAACCAACTAGCATCAACTACAAGGAGTAATCAACACTACTAGCAACCCACAGGTACCGATTTGAGGTTTTGGGACAAAGACTAAATACAAGAGATGAACTAGGGTTTGAGAGGAGATGGTGCTGATGAAGATGTAGATGAAGATTACCCCTCCCTCGATGAGAGGATCATTGGTGATGACGATGGCTTCGATTTCCCCCTCCCGGAGGGAAGTTTCTCCGGCAGAACAGCTCCGCCGGAGCCCTATATTGCTTCTGCCCAGGTTCCGCCTTGAGACGGCGGTGCTTCATCCTGAAAGCTTCCTTCTGATTTTTTCCAGGTCAAAACACATCATATAGCATAAGATGGGCATCGGGGGCCTACCAGGTGGCCCACAAGGCAGGGAGGCACGCCTAGGGGGTAGGGCGTGCCCCCCACCCTTGTGGCTGCCTGGTGGGTCCCTTCAGGTGCTTTCTTCGCCCAATATTTTTCATATATTCCAAAATAATTCTCCGTAAAGTTTCAGGACTTTTGGAGTTGTGCAGAATAGGTCTCTTAGATTTGCTCCTTTTCCAACCCAGAATTCCACCTACCGGCATTCTCCCTCTTCATATAAACCTTGTAAAATAAGAGAGAAAAGGCATAAGTATTGTGCTAGAATGTGTAATAACAACCCATAATGCAATAAATATCAATATAAAAGCATGATGCAAAATGGACGTATCAACTCCCCCAAGCTTATACCTCGCTTGTCCTCAAGCGAAAGCCGAAATCGAAAAATATGTCCACATGTTTAGAGATAGAGGTGTTGATAAAATAAAATACGGACATGAGGGCATCAAGAGCATCTTTAGAACAGCAATAAATATTGTCATATAATTTCTTATGCTAAAGTAACAATTCGTTCACAAGGTAAAGTATGAATCGGACATTTCATTGAAAACCTACAAACTATGATCTCAGTCATTGAAGCAATTGCAATTTATCATAACATCGGAAAGAGTCAATTTAAGAGCTTTTCAGCAAGTCCACGTACTCAACTATCATTTAATCTTTCACAATTGCTAACACTCACGCGATACTTATGGGTTCAATGCCTCAGTCGGACACAGAGAAAGATAGGGGCTTATAGTTTCGCCTCCCAACCTTTTACCTCAAGGGTAATGTCAACAATAATACTTTATGATAACCTACATCCGAGTGGATATATATATATATCTGGATCCTTCTCCAACACATAGTGCTTGCCAAAAGAAAAAGTATAAAAAGGAAAGGTGAAGATCACCATGACTCTTGTATAAGGGTAGGAGATAAAAGTAAAAGACAGGCCCTTCGTAGAGGGAAGCAGAGGTTGTCATGCGCTTTTATTGTTGGATGTACAAAATCTTAATGCAAAAGAATGTCACTTTATATTGCCGCTTGTGATAAAGAACTTTTTTATGCAGTCCGTCGCTTTTATTTCTTCCATATCACAAGTTCATATAAAGCTTATTTCCTTCACACTAATTGATCATACATATTTAGAGAGCAATTTTTATTGCTTGCACCGATGACAACTTACTTGAAGGATCTTACTCAATCCATAAGTAGGTATGGTGGACTCTCATGGCAAAACTGGTTTAAGGGATATTTGGATGCACAAGTAGTATCTCTACTTGGTGAAAAAGGTTTGGCTAGCAAAAGAGGGAAAAGCAAGCTCAACATGTTGGATAATCCAAGACACTATAACTTCTATCCGGATATAAGAAAACATAACCCATTATGTTGTCTTCCTTGTCCAACATCAACTTTTTAGCATGTCATATTTTAATGAGTGCTCACAATTACATAAGATGTCCAAGATAGTATATTTATATGTGAAACCTCTCTTTCTTTATTGCTTCTTATTAATTGCAACAATGACCAAAACTATGTTTGTCAACTCTCAACAACTTTTATTCATCATACTCTTTATATGTGAAGTCATCACTCTCCATAAGATCATTATACGATCTTTTATTTCTTTCATTCTTTCTTTTATTTATTCCCTCAAGATCATAGCAAGAAAGCAAAGCCCTCAACTCAAAACTACTCTTTATTATATATAACTCACGGACTCGATTACATAGATAGATCTCGAAGCAAAACTCAAAGCTAGATCATACTAAAACTTTATTCTACTAGATCAAGATATAACCAAAAGGATCGAACTAAGAAAAATGATAAAAGTAAAGGTGTGATGGTGATACGATATTGGGGCACCTCCCCCAAGCTTGGCAGTTGCCAAGGGGAGTGCCCATACCCATGTATTTAGATCTCTTTCTTCGGAGGTGGTGAGGTGATATTCTTGGTGATGATGCCCCTTAAGGTGCGATTCTCCTCCTCAAGCTTATTATTTTGCTGCTTAAGATCCATTATTTCCTTGCGAAGTTTGCTCGTGATGGCTAGAGCTCCAATCACCCATGGATGTTTCATAGCTGCGGGGGAAAAAGCAACACTCTTTTTCATATTTTCATAAGAGAGATATCTAGCATTGGGAGGGATGACCGAATTAGGTATTGCTGAGCTCTGAAGTTCCTCCCGCATGGCTCCAGGTTGAAGCCGAGAGGTAGCTTCTTGGTCCTCCTCCATGGCATCCACTCTTTTCAGGTCGGCCTCCATCTCTTCCTCCATTGATTGCCCAAAGTGATCAGCTTCACTACTTGCTCTTGGGCCCGGTGTCGTGTGAGAGACACAACTCTCCCCGACCGACTCTTGCGAAGACATCTTGCTCTAATTCTGCGTACCACCTACCTATTCCTTTTCGGAGTCTAAAACGTTCTGGAAAGTGTCCCTTATGTACTCCTCCGGTGTTACGGTATTGATAATATTCGTCTCGACATCTATGGGAGTACCTGAAATATAATGTTTGATTCTTTGACCGTTTACCACCTTCGGGTTGGTGCCTTCGGCATTGTTGATCTTAATGGCACCGGAACAATAGACCTCTTCAATAATGTAAGGACCTTCCCATTTAGAGAGAAGCTTTCCTGCAAAAAATCTTAAATGAGAGTTGTATAGCAAAACATGATCACCTACATTAAACTCACGCTTTTGTATCCTTTTGTCCTGCCATCTTTTAACTTTTTCTTTAAACAACTTGGCATTCTCATAAGCTTGGGTTCTCCATTCATCAAGTGAGCTAATGTCAAATAACCTCTTCTCACCGGCAAGTTTGAAATCATAGTTGAGCTCTTTAATAGCCCAATACGCTTTATGTTCTAGTTCAAGAGGTAAGTGATAAGCTTTTCCATAAACCATTTTATACGGAGACATACCCATAGGGCTTTTATAAGCAGTTCTATAGGCCCATAATGCATCATCAAGTTTCTTAGACCAATTCTTTCTAGATCTATTAACATTCTTTTGCAAAATTAATTTAATCTCTCTATTTCTCAATTCTACTTGACTACTAGACTGAGGGTGATATGGAGATGCAATTCTATGGTTGACATCATGTTTAGCAAGCATTTTACGGAAAGCACCATGAATAAAATGTGAACCACCATCAGTCATTAAATATCTAGGGACTTCAAACCTCGGACAAATAACTTCTTTAAGCATCTTAATAGAAGTGTTATGATCAGCACTACTAGTTGGAATAGCTTCTACCCACTTACTAACGTAATCAACAACAACTAAAATATGTGTATACCCATTAGAGGAAGGAAAAGGTCCCATATAATCAAAGCCCCAAACATCAAATGGTTCAATAACAAGTGAATAATTCATAGGCATTTCCTGACGTCTACTAATATTGCCGATTCTCTAGCATTCATCACAAGACAAGACAAACTTACGAGCATCCTTGAAGAGAGTAGGCCAATAAAAACCAAATTGCAATACCTTGTGTGCAGTTCTATCTCCAGCATGGTGTCCTCCGTAAGCTTCGGAGTGGCACTTGCGTAGGATCTGTTCCTGTTCATGCTCAGGTACACAACGTCTAATAACACCATCTACTCCTTCTTTATAAAGGTGTGGGTCATCCCAAAAGTAATGTCTTAAATCATAGAAAAACTTTTTCTTTTGCTAGTATGTGAAACTAGGTGGTATAAATTTAGCAACAATGTAATTAGCATAATCAGCATACCATGGAGTATTACGAGAAGCATTTATGACAGCTAATTGCTCATCACGAAAACTATCATCAATAGGTAGTGGGTCATCAACAACATTTTCTAACCTAGACAAGTTGTCTGCAACGAGGTTCTCAGCTCCCTTTCTATCAATAATATGCAAATCAAATTCTTGCAGTAAGAGAACCCATCTAATAAGTCTAGGTTTAGCATCTTTCTTTTCCATAAGGTATTTAATAGCAGCATGATCAGTGTGAACAGTTACTTTGGAATCAACAATATAAGATCTGAACTTATCACAAGCAAAAACGACTGCTAAAAATTCTTTTTCAGTAGTAGCATAATTTCTCTGGGCACAGTCTAGAGTTTTACTAGCATAGTGAATAACATTCAATTTCATATCAACTCTTTGTCCTAGAACAGCACCAACAGCATAATCACTAGCATCACACATAATTTCAAAGGGTAGATTCCAATCAGGTGGTTGAACAATAGGTGTAGAAATCAAGGCTTTCTTAAGTGTTTCAAATGCTTCTACACAATCATCATAAAAAACAAAGGGAACATCTTTTTGCAAAAGATTAGTGAGAGGCCTAGAAATTTTAGAGAAGTCTTTAATAAACCTCCTATAGAAACTAGCATGACCAAGGAAACTTCTTATACCTTTGATATCTTTAGGACACGGCATCATTTCAATAGCATCTCCTTTAGCTTTATCAACTTCAATACCTCTTTCAGAAATTTTATGCCCCAAGACAATACCTTCATTAACCATAAAGTGGAACTTCTCCCAATTCAGGACAAGATTAGTTTCTTCACAACTCTGCAAAACTCGATCAAGGTTGCTTAAGCAATCATCAAAAGAAGTTCTGTAAATGGAGAAATCATCCATGAAAACCTCAACAATCTTTTCACAGAAGTCAGAGAATATAGGAGTCATACATCTTTGAAAGGTAGCAGGTGCATTGCATAAACCAAAAGGCATACGTCTATAAGCAAAGGTACCGAAAGGGCAAGTAAAAGTGGTCTTTTCTTGGTCCTCTTTTGACACAGGTATTTGAGAAAAACCAGAATAACCATCTAGAAAGCAAAAATGTGTATGTTTGGATAATCTTTCTAGCATTTGATCAATAAAAGGTAGAGGGTAATGATCTTTTCTAGTAGCTTCGTTTAATTTGCGAAAATCAATTACCATTCTATAACCTGTAACAATTCTTTGTGGAATCAATTCATTCTTATCATTAGGAACAACAGTAATACCTCCCTTCTTAGGGACACAATGAACAGGACTTACCCGTCTACTATCAGCAATAGGATAAATTATACATGCCTCCAGAAGTTTTAGTATTTCATTTCTTACCACTTCCTTCATCTTAGGATTTAACCATCGTTGGTGATCAACAACTGGTTTAGCATCAGGTTCCATATTAATTTTGTGCTGACATAGAGTGGGACTAATGCCCTTAAGATCATCAAGAGTATATCCAATAGCGGCACGGTGCTTCCTCAGAGTTTTCAATAATCTCTTTTCTTCATGCTCTGAAAGGTTAGCACTAATAATAACAGGATATATCTTCTTTTCATCAAGATAAGCATATTTCAAAGTATCAGGTAACTGTTTAAGCTCAAACACGGGATCACCCTTGGGTGGAGGAGGATCTCCAAGGATTTCAACAGGCAAATAGTGTTTCAAAACAGGCATTTGGTTAAAGAATATTTCATCTAACTCCTTTCTTTCATTCATAAACATATCATTTTCATGATCTAGCAAATATTGTTCTAAAGGATCGGTAGGAGGCACGACGATAGAAGCAAGACCAATGATTTCATCCTTACTAGGGAATTCCTTATCATGGGGTTGTCTACGAAATTTAGAGAAATTAAAATCATGAGACACATCCCCAAAGCTTATAGTAACAATTTCTTTCTCACAGTCTATCCTACCATTAATAGTATTCAAGAAAGGTCTACCAAATATAATGGGGCAAAAATCTTCTTGTGGGGAACCAAGAAAATGAAAATCAGTAGGGTATTTTATTTTCCCACACAAGACTTCAACATCTCTAACAATCCCAATTGGTGATATAGTATCTCTATTGGCAAGTTTAATAGTAACATCAATATCTTCTATCTCAGCAGGTGCAATATCATTCATAATTTCTTGATATAAGGTATAAGGAATTGCACTCACACTAGCACCCACATCACATAAACCAAGATAACAATGATCTCCTATTTTAGCAGAAACAACAGGCATGCCAACAACGGGTCTATGTTTATCTTTAATATCAGGTTTAGCAATTCTAGCAGCTTCACCACAGAAATAAATAACATGCTCATCAATATTATTGACCAAGAGATCTTTAACCATAGCAATACTAGGTTCAATTTTAATTTGTTCACGGGGTGTAGGTGTTCTAATATTACTCTTACGAACCACAGTTGAAGCTTTAGCATGATCCTTTATTCTAACAGGAAAAGGTGGTTTCTCAATATAAGCAGTAGGAACAGTAGGATCAACATTATAAGTAATAGTTTCTTCTTCAATTTTAATAGGTTCTACTACTTTTACTTCAATGGGAGGATTATATTTAAACCACTTCTCCTTAGGGAGATCAACATGAGTAGCAAATGATTCACAAAAGGAAGCTACTATATCAGAGTCAAGTCCATATTTAGTGCTAAAATCATGAAAAGCATAAGTATCCATAAAAGATTTAACACAATCAAACTTAAGGTTTATACCTGACTCATTACCTTTGTCGAGTTCCCAATCTTCAGAGTTGCATTTAATTCTTTCCAATAAATCCCATTTGAATTCAATAGTCTTCTTCATAAAAGAACTAGTGCAAGAAGTATCGAGCATGGATTAATCATTACGAGAAAGCCGATCATAAAAATTCTGAATAATAATTTCCCTTGAGAGCTCATGATTGGGGCATGAATATAACATTGACTTAAGCCTCCCCCAAGCTTGAGCGATACTTTCTCCTTCACGAGGCCAAAAATTATAAATATAATTCCGATCATGATGAACCTGATGCATAGGATAAAACTTCTAATAAAATTCCAATTTCAATCGGTTGTAGTTCCATGATCCAATATCATCACATAGCCTATACCATGTCAATGCCTTCTCCTTCAAAGATAAAGGGAAGACCTTTTTCTTGACCTCAACCTCGGGCAAACCTGCAAGCTTAAATAATCCACAAACTTCATCCACATATATTAGATGCATATCAGGATGTAATGTTCCATCTCCTGCATAAGGATTAGCTAGCAATTTCTCTATCATACCCGAAGGAATTTCATAATAAATATTTTCAGTAGGTGCAGTAGGTTGAGGAGCAACTCTTTGCTCTTCCGGTCAAGGTGAAGATGCCACGAACAAGCCCCTCAAAGGATTATTTTCCATAGTGACAAGTGACAGTAAATTTCAGCACGTAATATAAATGTTTCCTGACCAAATTCCACTTACCAAAGGCGCTTCACTCCCCGGCAATGGCGCCAGAAAAGAGTCTTGATGACCCACAAGTTTAGGGGATCTATCATAGTCCTTTCTATAAGTAAGAGTGTCGAACCCAACGAGGAGCAAAAGGAAATGACAAGCGGTTTTCAGCAAGATATTTTCTGCAAGCACTGAAATTATCGGTAACAGATAGTTGGGTGATAAGATAATTTGTAACGGGTAACAAGTAACAAAAGTAAATAAGGTGCAGCAAGGTGGCCCAATCCTTTTTGTTGCAAAGGACAAGCCTGGACAAACTCTTATATAAAGCAAAGTGCTCCCGAGGACACATGGGAATTACTGTCAAGCTAGTTTTCATCATGCTCATATGATTCGCGTTCGTTACTCTGATAATTTGATATGTGGGTGGACCGGCGCTTGCGTGCTGCCCTTACTTGGACAAGCCTCCCACTTATGATTAACCCCTCTTGCAAGCATCCGCAACTACGAAAGAATAATTAAGATAAATCTAACCATAGCATGAAACATATGGATCCAAATCAGCCCCTTATGAAGCAACGCATAAACTAGGGTTTAAGCTTCTATCACTCTAGCAACCCATCATCTACTTATTACTTCCCAATGCCTTCCCCTCTGGGGAGAGCACGAGTGACGGTGACTACGACGAGCCGCCATGCTATCGAGCTCGCACCGGGGAGGGCAATGAGCCACCTCGCCACCGCACCCCGGTGAAGCAGGAGGAGGACTTCGACTAAGCGCGGGCGTCGCTGGAGCCGGGTCTCAGGAGCCACGGTGGTCACGAGGCTGCTTTTGCTTTTTTTTTCTCTTTTTCTTGCATCAAGAAACATAGAAGGCCCTGGTAGGGCATGTAATGGACCATGGCGCTTGCGCTGTTTATGTTAACGCTTTTATTTCGTACCGTAGCATTCGCGTTGCTACCAACCAACAAGCTCTTGTTGACCGCGATTAGGGTAACTTACCATGGTGTGCTTGTGGTAGACTCCTGTGCCGCGAGGGCGTGTTCCTCCAGAACTTTGGTCCTCTGTGTGCCTCTCGTTCCAGAGAGATCTTGCCGGGGGTTTCCTTCTCATGGACCCGAAGGTTCTCCGGCCTCAGGAGGCGCTCAGTGGCCACGAGGTCTCCAGTGGGTCATGAGGATATGGGGCCTCCGGAGCTGCCCCTCAGGGCGCCACGCCCCGCGTGAGCCCCCGAGCGAGGACCAATCATCGCTGGTACGCCGGGTCGTGATGCCCAGCGAGGCCAGGAGGTGCGGACTCAGGAGGGCGTACATGCCCGTTGGTTTGTTTAAGGGCGTCGCGCAAGGATTAGGACACCAAAGATTAGGACACGAAGGCTTTGGCGAGGTGTGCTCGTGGGCGAGCCTAGGCGTACACACCGTACCCAGCCCCCGCTCGTGAGACACGCGGGAAAGAGCGATGGGCAACTGCCACTCTCCCTAAGGCGAGACTCGAGAGATTAAAACGCTGCAAGGAGAAAAATTCCCACCCTTTCAAATAAAGACGCGAGAGTTTCGAATTTCATTCCAAGAAGTGGCAAATCAGCTACAGAAAGCAAGCAAAAGAACAGCCGCGTCAGGCACCTACACTAGTCTTCTGGTCTTCCCGCCAGCGCGGAGCATGGGGCTTCCACTAAGACGTGGGTGGGAGCCCCCGTGAGGCTCAGGGGCAGCACTCAGGAGACTCTGGGGCGTGTACAGCCCTAATCATTATTACGTGGGAGTGTCACGAGCAGAGAATTGAGAGGCGCATGGCACTCGTTGATCACGGATAGAACTTCCAGAGGTGCTGGATGTTCCAGGTATTCTGGATGGGGACCCCGTCCTGCGTCTCCATGCGCGCGGTGCCAGGCCTAGAGACACGGGCGATCCTGAAAGGGCCCTCCCACATGGGCGAGAGCTTGTGAAGCCCCTCCCTGGAGAGCACCCGCCTCAGGACGAGGTCACCCACCTCAAGGGTCCTGGAGCAGACGCTGCAGCAGTGATACCGCCGCAGCGCCTGCTGGTACCTCACAGCACGGAGCGAGGCTTGGCGGCGGCCCTCCTCCCCGAGCACGAGGTCCATCCCGCGCGAGGCATCCTGGCGTGCCTCGTCAAACGCCAAGACCCACGGGGAGTGATGTTTGACCTCGTGAGGGAGGACCGCCTCAGCCCTGTAGACAAGGAAGAACGGGGTCTCGCCGATGGGCTTAGTCGCGGTGGTGTGGATGGACCACAGCACGGACTGAAGCTCATCGAGCCAACCCTTCCCGCAGGCCTCGAGTTTCTTCTTGAAGCTCCTCGTCTTGAGGCCCCTCAAGACCTCTGTGTTGTCGCGTTCGGCTTGGCCGTTACTCCGTGGGTGCGCCACTGAAGTGTAGCATATCTGCGTTCCAAGGTTAGCACAATATGTTTTGAAGAGATTGCTTGTGAACTAAGAGCCATTGTCAGTGATGATACGGTTGGGGACCCCGAAGCAGCTCACGAGGCCCTTGATGAACTTGACGGCTGAGCCAGCTGGGATAGTGTGCACGGGCTCCACCTCCGCCCACTTGGTGAATTTGTCGATGGCGACGTAGAGGTAGCGGTAGCCCCCGGCTCCTCGGGGAAACGGGCCCAGGATATCCAGCCCCCAGACCGCGAACGGCCACGAGAGCGGGATGGTCTGCAGGCCCTGAGCAGGCTAGTGGATCTATTTGGCGTGGAATTGATAGGCCTCGCAGGATCGCACCAGCTCGATGGCGTCATTGAGCGCCGTGGGCCAGTAGAACCTGCTGCGGAACGCCTTGCCCACGAGGGTGCGCGACAAAGAATGGTGCCCACAATCCCCACCATGGATGTCAGTCAGCAACTTGCACCCTTGCTCCTTGGAGATGCATCGCAGTGAGACGTCGTTTGGGTGCCGTCGGTAGAGCTCGTCGTCCTGCAAGCAGTAAGCGGTGGCCTGACGGGCCACGCGTTCTGCATCTTCCTCCTTCTCCGGCAGGGTGCCTCGGAGCATGTACGCCTTGAGCTCTTTGGTCCAGCACCCCTCCTGAGGTTTGAACGCCAGGGACAGGTAGGCTCCAGAGGTCGGACCACAGGCCAGGGCGCCCGTGGATGGGGCTAGGGGCGGCTCCTCCCGAAACAGTGCAGGGCCTACGGCGGGGGGAGGCGTCGATGGCTTGAAGAGCTCTCCTCGAAGACACCAGGCTTCTGAGGCTGGCATCGGGACGCCCTCTTGGCGATGTCGTCCGCCTCCTGGTTCGTGCCACATGGCACGTGCTGCAATTCCAAGCCCAAGAATCATTTTTCAATTTTGCGTACCTCTTCTAAGTATGCCTCCATGTGCTCGTCCTTAGGTTTGTACGCCTTGTTGGAGAAGTTGACGAGGAGCTGAGAATCGCCCTTGATGGTGAGACGCTTGACCCCCAGGGCCGCCACGGCCCTGAGGCCAGCGATCAGGCCCTCGTATTCCGCAATGTTGTTGGAGACCTTCTCTCCATGCTGGAAGCAGAGATGCACGGCGTAGTAGAGCTTGTCCTGGGTAGGCGAGATGAGTACGGCTCCGGCCCCCGCGCCCTGGCGTGCGAACGCGCCATCGAAGTACATGACCCAGCCGTCGGGCACCTCGTCTCCGGGCGCGAGGGAGCAGTCTTCACCCATCCCTTGGTCAGGGGCGTCAGTCCATTCTGCCACAAAGTCAGCGAGGGTTGTGCCCTTGATGACCCTGGTGGTGCTGAACTCCAGCTGGAACGCCTGCAGCTCGATGTTCCACTCGGCGACCCTCCCCGCGGCATTAGGGCTATGAAGCACCTTCTCTAGGGGGTACGCAGAGACAACCTTGATGGGATGGCCTTGGAAATAGTGTTGTAGTTTCCTGGAGGCGATGAGGAACGCGAGCAGGAGCTTCTGTGGCATGGGGTAGCGCACGCGTGCGTCACGCAACACCGTACTAACGAAGTACACGGGATGCTTGACGTCGGAACATGTGTCGGCGATGTCCAGCCCAGCTTGAGGCGAGAGGGCCTTAGGAGCCTTGCCGTCCGATGAGGTAGTCGAGGCCTCAGGAGCGCCATCCTGAGGTGGAAACGGCGCGGCCGCGCGTGGGGTCCTGCACCGCGCACCCGCCCCTGCGCGCTCATCCCGGACCGCCACGAGCACTGCGCTAGCAGAGTGGGGTGTGGCGGCCAGGTAAAGTACCAGGGGCTCAAGAGGATGAGGCGCCACCATCACTGGCGGGCTGGTGAGATACCTCTTGAGGTCTTGGAAGGCCGCCTCGGCCTCCGGAGTCCATTCAAAGGGGCCCTTCTTTTTCATTAGCTTGAAGAACAGGAGGGCGCGCTCGCCGAGCTTGGAGATGAAACGCCCCAACGAAGTTACACAGCCCACGAGCTTCTGCATCTCCTTGAGGGTCTGCGGCGGGCTCATCCTTTCTATTGCCTTGATCTTCTATGGGTTAGCTTCGATCCCTCTGTGCGACACCAGGAAACCCAGCAGCTTGCCGGACGGGACACCGAACATGCATTTCTCCAGGTTGAGCTGCAGGTTTACCTTGCGTGGGTTGGCGAATGTTTCTTCCAGATCTTCAACAAGGGTCCTTGCTTCCCGCGACTTAACCACTATGTCATCGACGTACACCTCAGCATTCCTCCCGAGCTGCAGGCCCAGGGCGATGTGCATCAATCGCTGGAAGGTCACGCTGGCATTCCGTAGCCCAAAGGGCATGCAGGTGTAGCAGTACACTCCGCACGGGGAAAGGAAGGTTGTCTTCTCGATGTCCTGCACCGCCATCTTGATCTGGTGGTAGCCCAAAAAGGCATCCAAGAAGCACAGCAAGTCACACTCGGTAGTGGAATCAATGATCTGATTGATGCGCGGAAGAGGGAACGGATCCTGAGGGTACGCCTTGTTGAGACTCGTGAAGTCGACGCACATGCGCTCCTTTCTGCCCTTCTTGGGGACAATGACCGGGTTGGCCAGCTAATCCGTGTGCTGCACCTCCCAGACGATGCCAGCATCTTGCAGCTTACGGACCTCCTAGACGATGAATGATTGTTTATCCGGGGCTTGCCGCCGTGCCTTCTGCTTCACCGGGCGCGCACCAGGGCACACCATCAGATGATGTCCGGTCACTTCTCACGGGATACTGACCAAGTTCGTCGCCTCCCATGCAAACACATCCTTGTTCACATGGAGGAAACTGACCAGCGCCTCTTCCTGATCTGGGGGGAGGCCAGCGCCTATGGTGAAGGTGTGGCCTGAGCCCCCGTCGTCGACTGGCACCTGCTTCGTCTTGACCCGATCTTGAGAGAACAATTGCTTCTTTTTTGCGGGCGCAGCTTCTGGGATCTCTGGAGTGTCCCCAACGCCTGGTTGTGCGGCTGCCGTAGCCTTGAAAGAGAGCTTGAGGGCCAGGAGTGCACCCTTGGTGTCCCTCGCCACGGTGATGATGCCACTACTCCCTGGCATCTTGACAACGTTGTAGCCGGGGTGCGTCCCTGCCATCAACTTGGCAAGGGACGAATACCCAAGGATGGTGTTGTACGGGAGGCCGATGTGGGCGACATCGAAGTTGATGAGCTCGGTGCAGTAGTTGTAGCATGTGCCGAAGGTGACAGGGAGGCGGATCTGCCTAGGGGAGCGATGGAGCCGTCGACCACCCCCGAGAAGGGCCTGGTGGGGGCGAGCTGGTCGTAGGGCACTTGAAGCAGATCGAAGGCTTCCACGGAAACGACGTTGAGGCCAGCACCACCGTCGATGAGGGTCCTGGTGACCGCGACGTTGCTGATGGTGGGCGTGCACAACATCGGGAGGGCGCCAACGCCTGCCGTGGTCTGGGGGTGATCCCTGAAGTCGAAGGTGATGGCAGTCTCATGCACAACACGGCCCGGAGGAGCCTCCTGCCGCGGCCGAGCAGCCCCAACCCGATGAAGAAGCTGCTTGACGTGGCGGCCCGAGGCCTGCGCCTGCGACCCGCCGAGGATGGCCGCAACCGCATGGGGTGTCAGGGTCATGAAATGCGCGATGAGCAGGCCGCACAACTCCTCCCAGGAAGCCACCGAAGACTCCAGCAGGCCAAGCAACCAGGAGCGCGGCACGCCCGCGAGGGCCATAGGGAGCCAGTTCGCCATGACCTTGTCATCGCCACCCGCTGCCCAGATGGCCTACGCGTATGCCTAAACGAACTCCGCGGGGTTTGCCGCACCACCGTACCGCGGGGGCAACGCCGGCCTGAACTTCGGCGGCCACCGCACCTGCCGCAGGGCGGGGGAAAAGGCCTGGATGCCCATGACTCCTCCGAATGCACCCAACGGCCCGGGGAGTGGGGCGGCGCCGACCATGGGAACCACGCAGTGTGGGCGGAGCGTGGCTTGGTGAAGAGGCAGAGCTTCGACACGCCCCTACCTAGAGCGCCAAATGTTGGATTCAGGGCTCCGCAGACCCAAGAAAGGTTCGAATTCTGGGGCGTGTGCGAAGGACTCAACCTATCTAGCCAACCAGCTCATCGCCCTGCGGCCTAGCTCGATGCACATGAACAAGGAAGAAGATGAACATAACAGTTTACCCAGGCTCGGGCCACCTTGCGGTGTAAGACCCTACTCCTGCTTTGTGGTGGATTGGCCTCATGAGGAGGTTTGTGGATGAACTAGTACAGAGGATGAGCTACCTCGTGAGGGCTCTGAGGGTGAGGGTGGAATGGATCTGATCCGGTCCCTCTCTACGGTGGTGGCTAACCTATACTTATAGTGGCCTCGGTCCTCTTCCCCCAAATCGTAGGCGGGAAGGGATCCCATAGTGGCCAATTTGAAAGGGGACAAGTAGTACATCTTATCCTGACAAAAGGTGGTCTTCGCGTGCAAAGCCTCTGGTTGTGATGCAGCAGTGGGCTCGACGATGACATCCGTCCTGCTGTCCTGGCGGTCTTGGTCTTGTAGCACCGGAATGGAAACCTTTGTCAGGCTCCTTGGGAACCCGCATCTGCGCTTGCCTCCTTAGCACCAAAGAGGAAACTGCCTCCTCTGCGCCCACTGGCGCCCGCCTGGCCTTGGTCGTCATGGCTTGCATCATCGCAACCTCACGAGGTTGGGTACCTACATAGAAATCTCCGCTCCTTAGGAGGCAGCCTGGGGAGGCCGCTCCCTCGGGAGTTCTTGGTGTCGTCCGCCTCACGAGGGTCTTGTCTTAGTAGTCTTGGAGGTGGGCCGTACCAGGCCGTCGAAGGAGCCACGCCACGGGCCGCAGGCAGGCAAGTCTGGGTACCCTGGTTCCTAGAACACCGACACTTGTTCTTATTCTTCTTATTTGACTTGGGTACAAACCCAAGTCCTTTCCCACAACTTCCTTTTGATTGCTCAAAAGGTCATTTAGGTTCTTCTCGCCTTGTATGCACGTCACAAGGCCCTTCTCAAGTTGCTCCTTCAACTTGGCATTCTCCTCCACAAGATGCACATGCTCACAACAAGGGTTAGTAGCATGGGCATTATCAATTAAAACAAAAGGAGGACACGTGGAAATCTCCTTGGTTAACTTCACTTGGAGTTGATCATGAGACTCCTTGAGAGAGGCATGAACACCCTAAAATACCTTGTGGGCCTTGTCAAGTGTGTCAAACTCTTCCTTGAGTCTATCGTGACCAACCCCAAGTGCAAATTTCTCGGACTTAAGCACACGGGTAAGAACAATAGCATGATCAAGATCTTTTTGAAATTAGGCAAGATCAATGTTGTGTGACTCCTCCAAAGCCAAACGAGGACCTCGCTCTTCCTCAAGAGCAATGGAAAGATCTGCTATCTCATTGGCATAGTCACGACTATGCCCTTCTAACTTAGAGATGGTATCCTCATGAGACTCAATGATATCATTGGCCTCACCAAGTTGTTCCAAGAGAGCAACAAATTGCTTCTTAGTCTCACCTCTTAGCTTAATCAAGAACTTATCAAATTCGTTCTCATCCACCTTGGCCTCAACATGATTATCCACACAATCTAACAATGAAGGAGTAGTAGTGATGTTGGTTTTGATGTTGGAGGTTACCTTGTTGGTACCTTTGGCCATGAGGCACTTGGCGATGAGGTTCTCATTGGGGCACTGAAGAGCGACACCTTGGTTGGTGAAGAGGTGGCAATGGCTATGGTGGCCATTGCCATTCCTTCACCACTTGAATCTTCATCATCATCATCGAAGGTGTACTCTTCATGTGCCACCAATCCCTTTTGAGGTATGTTCTTGGAGAAGTTATTCTTGTTTGGAAAGGACTTGGCTTTGTCTTTGCGATTGAGCTTGCCACCATTGTCCTCCCATTTCTCATAGGGGTAATCCACCATAAAGTGACTCACATTGCTGCAATTGTAGCAAGTCCTCACCCGTTGCTTGTTATTTGAACCACTTGAGTTGTTCTGGGAGAAGTTGGGCCTTGACTTCCTCTTGTTGCCCAAAAATTGCCTTGATGCAAGAGCCATGTGCTCGTGATAAGCATATTTGGTGTCTTCGGGGCAACTCTCTTCCTCTTCCTCCTCTTCTTCTTTCGGAATGGCCTTGGCCTTCAAGGCATGGTTGGGAGAGGCTTTCTTTGACCGGACATGAGCTAGAGCATTGTTGGTGGTCTTGTTCATGATGTTCATGGCAATAAACTCATAAAACACTTCACTTGAAGACAAGATGTGGAAGTCCGGCCTTTGACGTATCACTGAGGACATGGCCTTGTTGAATGGCATGATGTCCTTGAGGAACTTGCGCTTGATCCAGTTGTCATCTGTATCCTTGCTCCCATGATCTTGGAGAGAAACTGCAAGAGTTGTCAACCTCCGGTAGAGATCGCAAGGATCCTCATCTTCAATCATCACAAAATCATCGGCCTCATCAAGGACCACCTCAAAGTTGGACCATTGTATGATTGAGCTCCCCTTGTACAAATATATGATATGTTCCCAACAATCCTTTGCATGGGAGAAGGGGCGCAAGTGAGATAGATCTTCAGGAGGCACCGCGGCTTGGAGGATGAACAATGCGGAGTGATTGTATTGATTGTCCGTCTCTTCTCTTCGAGTGAAGTTGTTTGGATCATGGGGGTAGAAACCTTGCTCAATGATTCTCCAAAGATCTATTGAGTTGTGATTCAAATGAGACTTGACGCGAAAAACCGAATTAGCAAAATCACCTTTCACAAGCTTAGGAGGAGGACCAAGGTTGTTAATATGCGGTGTAGGGACCGGTCCTCCATAGACCGGGGGAGGGGGAACGGAGGCAAAGGTTCCCATCCCATTCTTGTTTTGAGGGGAGGATGTATGAGTAACTTTAGCCAATTCCTTGCCGGAATTGGCCTTCGACTCTGATGTGGTGGGATTAACCACAAGCAACGGATCGGGAATAGTTTTCAACCCCTCAAATAATTCTTTAAGCATGGACTTGACCTCGATAGTCATAGACATCTTAAGTGAAGCCATAGCTTCATTTAATTCATCTCGGGTGATCAAAGTCCACGGCCTCGGGCACTTCCTCCTCTCCATCAACCATACTCTTTGGGTTGTGAAACCCTTAATAAAGAGACGAGGCTCTGATACCAATTGAAAGGATCGATATGGTTGACTAGAGGGGGGTGAATAGGCAACTACCAATTTTTAGCTTTTCTTAATAAATTAGGGTTAGCAACAAAAAGGTTGTCTAGATGTGCAACTAGGTGAAAACCCTATATGGTGCTAGCAATCACAACACCATATGCAAGCAAGGTAAACAACACAAGTAAAGCTTGCACAAAGTAAAGGTAAGAGATAACCACAAGTGGAGTCGGGGGAGACGAGGATGTGTCACCGAAGTTCCTTCCCTTTGAGAGGAAGTACGCCTCCGTTGGAGCGGTGCGGAGGCACAATCCTCCCCAAGAAGCCACTAGGGCCACCGTATTATCCTCACGTCCTCACGCAATGTGAGATGCTGTGATTCCACTAGTGGTGCCCTTGAAGGCGGCGACCGGACCTTTACAAACAAGGTTGGGGCTCTCTCCACAACCCAATTGGAGGCTCCCAACACCACCACGGAACTTCACCACAATGGAATGTGGCTCCGAGGTGACCTCAACCGTCTAGGGTGCTCAAACACCCAAGAGTAACAAGATCCGCAAGGGATTAGTGGGGGAATCAAATTTCTCTTGGTGGAAGTGTAGATCGGGGCCTTCCCAACCAATCACTCGAAAATCAACAAGTTTGATTGGCTAGGGAGAGAGATCGGACGAAAATGAGCTTTGTACCAACAATGGAGCTTGGGAGAGGAAGAGGTTAATCTTCTTTGGGAAGAAGACCCCCTTTATATAGTGGGGAACAAATCCAACCGTTACCCAGTTTTCAGCCCGCACCGCGCGGTACTACCGCTCGGGCTGTAGTGCACAAGATGCAGTGCAAAGACATAGGTCCTCGAGCCGGTAGTGCCATCGGAGCAGTACTACTGCTCGCCCCAGCGGTACTACCACTGGGGTTGCAGCACAAGGCTCTAAGATAGTCGAACAGGACAAGTGGAGGAAGAGCACCACCTACAGCGGTACTACTGTTGGAGAAAGCGGTACTACCGCTTACAGGTGGTATTACCGCCCGCCACTGCCGCTCTACTGCCGCTGAAGAAACAGGGGAGGACTCGGAGGGCAGAGCCGTGAGCGGCAGTGGCAGCGGTTGTAGGCGATGTACTACCGCTAACAAGCGGTACTACCGCCCCTACTGCCGCTACTACTTCTACTTGCCTAACTGTGTCAAAATGGGGTCAGCAATAGTAAGCCAGTGGGACCACCGTTGGACTACCGCTGAACCCGACATGAAAAATTGAGACCTGAGTCAAGGCGGTAGTACAAGCGGTACCAGTAGCGGTACTACCGCTGCCAGCCTTCCAATACACTCCAATGCAATGGAATGGATACACCAAAGAAGCAGGAGGATACAAAGGGTGCAAATAGAGATGTGTACGTGTTGATTCCACCCAAACCTTTCCGAAGCGGACCCCCTCTTGATAGTACGGTATTTCCTATGACTCAAGTCCACCGAAAAAGAAACAAAGGAAAATAAACCATCTTCTATATAAAGGCTCCGAGGTGCAGAAATCATCTTGTGCCGTATGACGGAATATCTGAAATGCCCAATGCACATGATTAGTCTGCAAGAGTATTGTCATCAATCACCAAAACCACTAAGGGAGAAATATGTCCTAACAGAAGTGCTCTCAAACTTGAGTGCAAAGCTCGACAACTCCAATGCCCACTCCACTATTCTACGAGTTGCATCTAGATTTCTCAAAATGCGCTGCAACGGGGAGCGAGTGACGACTGTTATCTCATGTGCTTGGAAGTAGTGGTGCAACTTTCTCGAGGCCATGAGAAGGCCGAAAAGCAACTTCTACACTCCAGAGTATCTTGATCTAGCCCCCTGCAAGAGGGAACTAACAAAATATACTGGTCGTTGCACCACTTTCTTCTTTGGCACCACTTGCTGATCAGCTTTATTTGCTTGCGTCATTTCTGTTTTGTCAGCACCAGACCTTGCCGGAGAAGATTCCAGCTTGTCGCTGGGCGGGCTTGCCACTATTGCTTCCTCATCATCGCCTTCCTTCTGTGCCACTAGTGCAACACTAACCACTTTATTTGTTGCCGCGAGATACAGTAGCAACGGTTCTTGTTGTTTAGGTGCAACTAGTGATGCGCAGATGATAAGTATCTTTTCAAATCCTGCAGCACGGCCTCCACTTCTGGAGTCCATTCATTGGTCTGCCTTTTTCAATATCTTGAAAAACGGCAAGGCGTGCTCAACAGATTTTGAAATGAACCTACTTAAGGCAGCAACACAGCCGGCAAGACGTCGCACATCCTTCACGCTTTTTGGTGCTTGAATCTGCTCAATTGCTTTGATCTTGTCAGGATTTGCTTCGATTCCACATTGAGATACAAAGAACCCGATAAGTTTGCCAGATGGAACGCCAAACACACACTTCTCGGGGTTGAGCTTCAAATTGATCTTGCACAAATTTGCAAATGTTTCATCTAAATCTTGAATGAGGGTTGGTTTGTCCTTGGTTTTGACCACTATATTATCCATATACGCTTCCACATTTCTGTGCAGCTGGGGATTAAAACCAATCTGGACTGCTCTCACAAATGTTGAACCAACTCTCTTTAACCCGAAAGGCATACGCACAAAGCAGTATGTCCCACATGGGGTAATGAATGCGGTTTTCTCCTCATCCTCTTTGGCCATGAATATCTGATGGTAGCACTACAAAAAACAAATACACTTCCATGATGATACGTGTTTGTCACAGTAGGTCATGTTTTCTATCATGCATGTACATCCATGACGATTTTATGACAGAATCAAGATAGTCATACCTGTGCTGTCATAGAAGTGTTCCATGACAATACCAAAATTATCATCACGGAAGTCTTCACTTCCATGACGATAAATGACGCGTCATGGAAGTGCTTTCATCAAGGGTAACCGACACGTGGCATCCACCGTAATGGGTCACCGTTAATCTATCAGTTCCAATTTTGGATCTGATAACCCGTTAACAGCAACGACCAATGGCGATTTTCCACGTGTAAAATTCTCATTGGCTGGAGGAAACACGTGTCAGCTCATCATTGGGTCAGATACGCTCCTATGATATGTCGACATGTGCGACGGCCCAACACTGGCCCATTTAGCTTACAAAGGCCGGCCCATTTGACTTGGTCAAAAGATAGCGGGCCGGCCCATGAAAAGCCTGTTAACAGTCTGTTCGCATATAGCCCATTTTACGGCCCGGTAACTCACGACCCGTTATGGCGTTCCCGAAATCGGCCCAACAGCGTCATGTGGGCCGTCCAGTATAATACCAGCACGTTTCATTTTCGGCCCATGTATGGCCACGATGTCTTTCGGCCCATACAAGGCCTTTCCAATCTTTGGGCCCTTTAATGGGCCGCAGTGACTCTGGCCCATAATAAATAGTAAATTTCTTTATGCCCAGTAACGGCCCATGATTCACATGGGTTGTTTCCAGCCCGTGTTAGCTTTCGGCCTACTGACGGCCCATACATTCTTGGGCTCCTTTCTGGCCCTCGATTACTTCTAACCCGTTACTGGCCTGTTCCCCAAATGGGCCAAATTCGGCCCGTGGTTAGAATCGGCCCGTTTGTGGCCTGTTAACCCGTTGCGCCGTTTCCAGCCCGTCCTATATTCTGGCCCATTAACGACCCATTATGCCTATGACAGAATTAAGCCTTTGCTGTCTTCTGGCCTATTAACGGCCCGTTACTGTGCTGTCCTGATACCAATTACGCCCGTTTATGGCCCATGTGGGCCCATTTATCTGACAGCCCGAGGCCCACTGGATCTACGGGCCGTTGGAGGCCCATTTATCCGACGGCCCGTAGGAGGCCCATGGGTCCTATGGCCCGTAGCAGGCACAAGGTTACCACGGTCCGTATATGGCCCATGGTTGTTGCGGCCACTAGCAAACCAAGGAAAAAGAAGACTAGGGAAATAAATAAGCCAGAAACTAACGCTAGGCTATTAAGGCGATTGCACAGATTACATCCACTGGGCATCAAAGTTCGCCACCAGTGCAAATATAGGGAACACCCTACACTATACAAAAATGGCTTGCTATTTTCTTTAGCCAGTTGCTACACGTTAAGAACAAATTTTGTATCGCAACAAAATAAATTACAACCATAAAACAAAAGGAAGGTTGGCATAAAAGTTAACAGTCCGGCAGATAAATGCACCACCAGAAGTTCAGAAGCTTAGTTCATTTGACCTGACTGTTATGTTTTCATGCTGTACTATCCGATGGAGCACCATAACCTTCGCCTTCATTTCTCCTAGGCTCCTGAACAACATAGCAGATGTCTGATAGTCTGGTTTCAAAACCATGCATATCTTGACGACATCAAACAATGGTTGTCCTTGTTTCACAAAGGGTCTCTGTTAGGGAATGGACTTGTGTCTGGAGCGCAGATATAACATTGTTTTGAGCTTGCATATCTTGATCATGAGGCAGTTTGGATGAGATTGCCTTAACAACCAACCTAGTATTACGCAGGAACGTGCTTTTGGCACTGTTAGTGGACAGGTACTGACCCACTGCAGCAAGAGGTGACATTGCGGTTATAGTTGCCTCGTCACCTTCAGAAGGTCGCGGTTCCACCATTTGTTCCATAGCTTGCTGAAAAGTTGAGTTTTTACATTAGTAGTACCAGAACAGAAGATATTAAGGAGGCAGCAAAACCAAACAAAATAGCTTTGGTCTATATATAGAACTTATTCTGGAGAACTCGTGTAAAATATTAGTTGTATTTTACTGCAAAGTACATAATAAAACCAGGTTCCAAACATATGACCATGTACCATGGCTAATGTATTGTCTATTTCTTCACATTGTATTTACAGCTAAGGACAAAGAGACAAAGTTTATAATATGGTAAGCATAGTATGACATCATTCATATCACAAAACAACTAAGAACAGACAAACAGGCAATTGTAATATTGTGTAGACAAGTCCAGCACGGAACTAGATTACAGATCAAGATCAGAGGAACATCACTCCTCTCTTTCAAACTTTGTAAGGTGCAATGATACGCTAAGATAATTGTGTATAAAATTGAAAAGAGTAATAGACATTGGCTGCAAACCGTGCAGTTCAATGCACAAGTCAGAGTAAGTAGTAGTTAAAAGGCATGAGGATTAAGGACTTACAACAGCGGCTTTGACTGGTGTAGTCATGCCCTTCATCTTGCTGGTGTGACAGTCCTTGAAGATTTCCACAGCATTTGGTTCAGGTACTTTTTGGTCCTTGCGGGGTTTCCTCTGCATTTGGAACAAGTCAATATAGATCTGATAATGTGGCACAGCGAAAAGAGTGAAACAGCAGCTAATTACAAGAGCCACACAGTGTGCAATATAGCTACGATATCCTGTCATCTGTTGGAATTTCACTTTCATACGGTTGGCCTTGTTCTTTGAACAGTTCACCTACAAGAAGATAGATTTGTGAGGCACATGCGTAAATAGGAGTTCAACATGTGATCTGATCACATATATATAACGTACTTGATACTCTGGATCAGACCAGTGTTTAACGAGGCCTCTCTAGTCTTTATCCGATATATTTTCCAATGGAGATGTTTGGGCAAGTTCACTGTTAGCCTTGCCTTCAAAGTGAGTTTTCCTCAAGTTATACCGATACTGTCATAGAGCAGACTTGAAAACATGGGTGCATGCTTGTCTGGTTGCATCATCTTGGCTATCCAACTTGAACCTCATCTGTTGAAAATTATGGGAGTCTCATTGCCAGCAACCTAGAAAGTATGGGACAAACCAAGACGATATTACTAATTTCCATACATAACCATACTTACAGATAAATGGTCGAGGAAGGTGTTGAATTGGGTTTTGTCTTTGTCATTCTTGTACTGAATCCATGTTGGGAGGATACGTGCATGACACCTAACGGCAACCGATGCCTCTGATACTAACTTGGCTGACTCTGTAGCATCACGTGGCCTTTTTAAACCTGCCTCAAAATGGATCTCCATTCTTCCTCCTCTAGATTTAGTTAACCTATCGAGCATTATCCCTGATGGCTGTTTCCTCTTGCGCCTATGTGCTAGTCCAACAACGAACATAGGAAGTGTTAGTGTACATCAAACTGTGAGACTACATATAAAGAAGCATGCAACTCTAACTTGACTCCAGCAACTACCTTCTTGCTGTTGAAGCTCACAAGGTTCATCTGATCTTGCCAACTCATCTTGTGTCAAGAGTGCTTCAGAAGTAGTGTCAGGTGGCAAGGGAGCTTGGGAACGTGCTGCTAGCTGAGTTGACAAACGAGTAACTCGTGCAGCTGGTGGTACTGTGGAAGGTGTTGCAACAACTAGGGTTGTCACTGCTTGTTTGGTGGCAGCTATTAGTTTCTGTTTGGATTGTTTTGCAGCTGGTGTAGCACGGGATACCGTGTTTGTACAATTTTCCGGTGGACTTTGACCTTCTATTGCACCATCAGTGCCAGCAGAATCTGCATAATTCTTCCGCTTTCGTTTCCGTGTGTCCCGAGTACTAACACCATCCCCTGCCTTCCTCTTTCTCTGTGCCATGTCAAGTCAAGCTGACAAGAAAAAGGAATAAAAATTTAGTTCTTCAGAACAAATTGATGCGTGATACAGATGAACTGAACTTTGATGTTAGACAACCGCATGATAGGAGGATGTAATATGTACGAAAAACAGGACGACATGAGATAATCAGAACTATGATGTGTAAACTAAGCAGAAGGCATTTCAATAAATTAGAAGCAATGCAATGTAAGGTAGACACCATATGAAAGATGCTACAAATATCGCTCTGCCAAGTTAACAGTTTCTCGTCATAACTGGCATTTAAACAAATGTGAAGCAGTACAAGAAATAAATCATATGCAAGATGCAAACAACATCACACTACCAAGTTAAAGGTCTCTCGTCATTAGTGCCATTGCATATTCACAACATTGCATATTCACAGCTATGATGTGTAAACAAAGCAAAAGGCATTTCAACAAATTAGAAGCAATGAAAGCTAGACACCATATGTAAGACACAACGAATAT
The DNA here is from genome assembly GCA_011799875.1 of Thinopyrum elongatum. Lineage (NCBI taxonomy): Eukaryota > Viridiplantae > Streptophyta > Magnoliopsida > Poales > Poaceae > Thinopyrum > Thinopyrum elongatum. Next base: position 155,106,922 of record CM022297.1, read on the forward strand.
CACTTTACCAAGTTAAAACTGTCTCGTCATTAGTGCCATTTCAACAAATTAGTAGTACAAGCTAGAAAATAATGTGAGATGTAAACTATGTCAAACTCCCAAGTTAAATGTGTCTTGTGAAAAGTGATTGTTGCAGGTTACACAACAGTAGTACTTTGATGTAAGAACATGGTGTGATAGACAGATATTGTATGTTCTAGAAATAGGAACACGTGTCTTATTCACAAGTATAATGTGTAAAGTAAGCAAATGGAATTTAACAAAATTAGAAGCAATACAAGCTAGACATCATACATAACATGCAACCACATATACCAGTGCCACGTTAGAGGGAGCACCTGTGATGGTGGACAAGGGGAGACATGCTCATCATCAACACAGCTACGTTGAGTGTCTATGCATGTGTTGTCTTCCAAATCTTGTTGGGGGGATGGCGGAGTAGAATGTATAGAGGCCCTCCGTTTCAGTTGTTTGGAAGGAGCACCTTTATCCACTGTCTTGCTAATTTCCTTATGCTTTATTGATTTTTTGCATTGTCAAGTAAAACCGACAAGAAAAAGCAATAAAATTCACTCTTCAGAACTCATTCATGCATGATACTGACAATCACTACCTTGATGTAAGGCAAACACATGATACGAGGATGGAATATGTACGAAAAACAGGACAGCATGGCATATTCACAACTATTTGTGTAAACTAAGCAAAAGTAATATAATCAAATTACAAGCAATACAAGCTAGACACCGTATGCAACATGCAAGACAATATCACACTACCAAGCTAGAGAAAGCACCTGGGATGCGGTTTCGCCGGAAGACCCCCATCAGTCCCTGCCTTAATTTTTTTCCTTCCTCTTTCTTAATTTTATTGCCTTGTCAAGTCAAACCCACAAGAAAAATGAATAAAAATTTGCTTTTTATAACTCATTGATGCAGGATGCTGACGAGCACTACTTTAATGTAAGGCGACCGCATGATAGGATGATTGAATGTGTAAGAAAAAAGGACAGCATTGCATATTCACAACTATGATGTGTAAACTAAGCAGAAGGCATTTCAACAAATTAGAAGCAATGAAAGCTAGACACCATATGAAAGATGCAACGAATATCACTCTACCAAGTTAAAAATGTATCGTCATAAGTGCCATTTCAACAAATTAGAAGTAGTACAAGCTAGAAAAGAATGCGAGATGTAACCTATATCACACTCCCAAGTTAAACGTGTCTTATGATAAGTGATTGTTGCAGGTTACACAACAGTAGTACTTTGATGTAAGAACATGGTGTGATAGACAGATATTGTATGTTCTAGAAACAGGAACTCGTGTCTTATTCACAAGTATAATGTGTAAAGTAAGCAGATGGAATTCAACAAAATTAGAAGCAATACAAGCTAGACATCATACATAACATGCAACCTCATATAACAGTGCCAAGTTAGAGGGAGCACCTCTGATGGTGGACTAGGGGAGACGTGCTCATCATCAACATAGCTACGTTGAGTATCTATGCATGTGTTGTCTTGCAAATCTTCTTGGGGGGATGGCGGAGTAGAATCTGTAGAGGCCCTCCATTTCAGTTGTTTGGAAGGAGCACCTTTATCCACTGCCTTGCTAATTTCCTTCCGCTTTATTGATTTTGCATTGTCAAGTAAAACTGACAAGAAAATGCAATAAAATTCACTCTTCAGAACTCATTCATGCATGATACTGACAATCACTACTTTGATGTAAGGCAAACACATGATACGAGGATGGAATATGTACAAAAACAGGACGGCATGGCATATTCACAACTATTTGTGTAAACTAAGCAGAAGCCATTTCAATAAATTAGAAGCAATGCAAGCTAGACACCACATGAAAGATGTAACCAATATGACTGCCAAGTTAAAAGCGTCCCATCATAAATGGCGTTTCAACAAATTAGAAGCAGTGCATGCTATAAATCATATGAAAGATGCAACCAATATCACTCTGCATATACTAAAGGTGTCTCGTCATAATTGATTGATGCGGGATACAAAAAAACAGTAGTTTTATGGAAGGACATGCTTAATAGACAGATGTACTATGTACCAAAAACAGGAAGGCATGTCACATTAACATGTATAATGTATAAACTAAGCAGAATAGCACATGCAACTTAACCAGATTGGAAGAATTACAATCTAGACACTATATGCAATATGCAACCACATATCACGCTGCCAAGTTAGAGCAAGCACCTGCGATGGTGGTGTAGGGGAAATGCGGTCATCAACTACAGAGCTACATTGACTATCTTCATCTAGCATTGTTGTTTCTTGAGAATCATATGGGAAGGCTGACACTGCATTCTTTAAAAGAGGATCTTTTCTTACAGTAGTCCATTGGCCTGACTGTCTCATCATAAGTGATTGATGAGGGATACCCAAGAACATTAGTTTGATGTAAGAACATGGTTAATAGACAGATGTAGTAGTATGTACCAAAAACAGGAAGGCATGTCATATTCAAAGGTATAATGTGTAAGCTAAGCAGATGCAATTTAACCAAATTGGAAGGAATAAAAGCTAGAGACCTGGCTGGAGTGGTGAGCATGATCATCGAGGACCTGAGAGCCTGTTGGGAGGTGGGCTGCTTCGCCACCACCGTGGCTTTTTAGTTGGCTTACAGGTGATGCATGTTTGTGTTGGGCTTGTCACTGGCTCGGCCAGTGCCCTGACTAGCTATTTGGCTTCTGGTGCTCCTGGGATGGTGGTTCATGTAAAAAATATCTTTCCTTATCTTAATAAAGACCGACTTCGGCCTTTCAAATACAAGCTAGACACCATATGCAACATGCAACCACATATGACACCGCGAAGTTAAAGCAGGCACCTGGGATGGTGGTTCATGGCGAGCGAGATCATTAACTCCAGAGCTACGTTTACCGTCTCCATCTATTAAACATGCAACCTTTAAAGTGTCGAGACATGTCTTGCCTGCCAACAAAGAAAGCAGGGGTGACTTCTCTTTTATTTCATGCTTCTGTCAACAGTTTGGCAGAGTCTGAAATACCCATGCATAAAAAACAATAGTGAGAGTATGGGTGAAGTGTGTGCAGAACTAGTGCACTGTAAAAGTGGCAGATAGCAGGTGGGTGAAAAATAAATGACAAGAGACATATGATAGCTCTACAACATTGCATGGCAAACAAAATTAGATTCTACTCCGTATGATTTTGTAATATATGAGCAAAGGGATGGCTAGGAAATGCAGGTACTGACCACATGTGGTCCTATCAAAATAACAATCGACTGAAAATAAATAGGTCAGTCGACTTTTTTATGAACCGTCCGATCTACAAGGAACGGGCAAATGGCCTTCATCTACCTCCCGCCAGTCGATCTTTCTCGAACTGCCAGCGACCACCGGCCCAGACCCCTGCCTTCGCCGCCCCACCCTCCCCTCGACCTCACACCACCACCGTGCTTGGCAGCGCCCCCTGGCCATCCCTTTAAGCCCGGCCGACCTCTAGATCGGGCGCCAGTAGCTCCTAGGCCCCACACACCCCTAAGATAAACACCGAGGCACTGCTTCCCCAGCGTAATAGGCGGACTAGCGCCTGTTACGCCGAGGAATGCTTCCTTTAATTGGGAATCAACTGACCAAGAATTGAAATCCAGGGGGGCGACGGACCTCTAGCTAAGGTGAAATAGTATATGAGGAGAAACCTTGTGCATCGCGAGTTACTAGGAACATCTAGTATCAGGAAGAAGGTATAGGAAGAAGCGGTCAACTAGTGTCTTCTGTGGGATGAATACCATGCAAGCAGACACGTAAGATTTGCATGAATAAATGAAGAGGAGTACCAGTTCCGGTTGCCAGTGTTGTATCCTCCTGATATCACGGCGGTGTTCTTCTTTTTACCAGGGGAACCGATGTTTTGGAGGAGGGTGGAGCCTTTAACGAACCCATGGCCAAATTGTTGACTGTGTTGCAGTGGCCGTCTGTCGGCGGAGGGGAAGCAGATCCAAGGCGGCGAACGACAGCATAGCGGGAACAGCTCAGGCGCGGTGGACGGTGGCGATGTTTGAGCGGCAGCGATGAGGCGTAGGACGGCATGGTTGAACTGGCTCGAGTACAGCGCACGTCGGCGTCCTGGAGGCAGCTCGGCCTTGGCTTCAACTACTAGCCGTGGAGGGCGTTGTGGTTGCGGTTGCGGTGGACGATGTCGGGGTATCGGCTCCGGCGTGATGGAGGAGGACGGCGGTTGATGGGTGGGATGGGGTGGCGGACGGAGGATGCCGGGGTTTCACGACTGGTGGAGAGGTAGTTTTGGCACCCATGGAGTATGAATGGGGAATCAGACGGGGGGCGGGGGGAGCTAAGGGGAACCATGTTTCAGTCTGGGACGCGCTTGTTTTTGTTTTTTGTTTTGAACAGATGGGACACGCTTGTTTGAAATTTGGGGAAAGTACAAACTTTGCCCCCCTCTTAAATTTCGGACCTACTGCGGGTCGGGGGTAGGACGGTAATCCCAGGTGTCCCAAATAGTGGGCGGGAGCGATTTCGACCGAGCGAATGTGTGTTTAGGCGGCCACGGTGTATGAATGTTTTTCGGAGGTGGTTGTGTGGCGTCTAGATGAAGTTACAAACCTACCCCGGTTTAGACCTATAGACATCGGGCCGGTAGGCTTCACGGGCTAGAGTTAGAAAAGTAATTTCCTTCTACCAAACATTGGTCTCACGCGGTTTTGGGCGAGTAGAGGCTCTTTTGGCGCTTCGTTCAAAATTTTGAAACAGAAGCATTCACGTTTAGAGTACTCTTGAACTTTGAGGATTGACCTAAATAGACAACGTTAAATTTGACCTTGTATGTTTGAAAACCTCATTAAATTATGCGCTTCTTTTTGAAATTTTGACACTTGAAAATCCTATAACTACGATTATTTTGGAATGGAGGAGGTAAATTTGAATCTATTTTGTACACGACTATATATGCTATTATGTACAAAAGCAGAGCAAATATTGGTGCCCCCATAATTTAGGTATGATTTACAAATGCCATGATCTCGAATTCAAATAATTGAATGGACTTCATGTTGAATTCGAATTTTTTAAACCACCTTAAGTTGAATTCAAATGTATACTAGTTCATAGCTAGCTATTTATAATGTTCCTTGTGTAACTTTTGTATGTATAATGTGCTTTACACACACAACATGAACTATACTCACGTTTATATTCGAATTGCTAAAGCGATGCATTGTCTGGAGTTCAAAATACTGACTCTATGGATCAATTATGTCGAATAATAACATAGACATGCTCAAATTCAATAGAATATAGATGTCTGATGGATCAATGACCGTTCCTTACGCGAATATCAAATATAATGATCCCATCCTAATATTTGGATACAATTTATATTTTTAATCAATGTGTACATCAGTCTTTTACGTGTAGTTTCACTCTCCATAGGCCCCTCCTCACACACACACTGACTTTCTCTCTCACACATATGCGCACATGGTGTATATCCATCGGTGGTCTCTCACACATGCTCACACACTCTCTCCTGAGGTGTCTTTCTCGCAGACATGCTCTCGATCTCACCCTCCCCCCTCTCGCATCCATTTACGACTATTTTCACTAACCTTTATTGTCGGATTCAGGGCTCCGCAGACCCAAGAAGGTTTGAACTCTGGGGCGTGTATGAAGAACTCAACCTCTCCAGCCAACCAACACGTCGCCCTACAGCCTAGCTCGATGAACAGGAAAGAAGATGGACACGACAGTTTACCCAGGTTCGGGCCACCTTGCGGTGTAAGACCCTACTCCTGCTTTGTGGTGGATTTGCCTCACGAGGGGCTGAGGATGAACTAGTACAAAGGATGAACAAGCTCGCGAGGCTCGCTCTGGTGAGAATGAGTCAACCTGGGATCGGATCGGATCGGGCCCGTCTATGGTGGTGGCTAACCTATATTTATAGCGGCCTCGGACCTCTTCCCCGAAAACGAAGGCGGGAAGGGATTCCACAACGGCCAATTTGAAAGGGGACAAGTAGTACATCTTATCCTGATGAAAGGTGGTCTTCTCCTGCAAAGCTCTAGTCGTGATGCTGTAGTGGGCTCGGTGATGACATCCGTCCTGGCGGTCTTGGTCTCGTTGCACGGGAATGGAAACCTTTGGCTGATTCCTCGGGACCCCGGGCCTGCGCTTGCCACCTTAGCACCAAAGAGGAAACCTGCTCCTCTACGCCCACTGGCACCCGCCTGGCCTTGGTCGTCATGGCTTGCGTTACCGCAACCTCATGAGGTTGGGCACTTGCATAGGAAACTCCGCTCCTCGGGAGGCAGCCTAGGGAGGCCGCTCCCTCAGGAGGTCTTGGCGCTATCCACCTCGCGAGGCTTGGCCCCTCGCGAGGTTCTTATATTGTTGGTGCTGAAGCTGGGCCGTACCAGGCCATCGTTGGAGCCACGCCGTGGGCCGCAGGCAGGCAAGTCTGGGTACTCTGGTTCCCAGAACACCGATAGTAGCCCCCGGGCCCAAGGCGTGCTCGGACTTGGCTTCAAGGTGAAGCCAAAGGGCAAGGGCGAAGCGCCGCGGGCCCCAATTGCCTGCGGACCAAGCCGATGCGTGCCGCTTGATGGGACGTGGGCGTCTCCACTTCCCCACGCCGCCCCGGCAACTGCCCAAGCTGACAAAAAGACTGGCGCCCGCACTGCACCATCATTGCCTTCTCTTTGCATTGCCCCAGATCCCCTTTCTTCCTGCCGAGAACACCTCCAGATCTAGTCGAATTCCTCCTCCCTTACGCGTCTCTTCTCCAAGTTCTTCGCAGATGGCATCTGGGAAGGTGAAGCCGGCCGCGTAGGCCGCGAGCTCCTCTTCTTCTCCCGCGCCGGCCCTCGGCGCGTCCTCCATTACCGAGGAGAGGCACCTCGCCGCCGCGCTCCCGCTGACGGCGAGCAGCGACAATGAGCCGAAGGAGATGATGCTCCTGGCAGGCTCCGCTGACCAAAGGACCCTGGCGGGGACGTTCTATCCATTCTTCCTCCACAGTGTCTTCGCGGGGCTCATCCCGCCTTTCTCTGAGTTCTTCACCGCCGTCCTCGACCATTACCAGGTTCAGGCCCTGCATCTTCAGCCCAATTCCATCCTTCTCCTGTCGATCTTCGCCTTATACTGTGAGGCGTTCGTGGGTGTGATGCCTTTCGTTGCTCTCCTCCGCCATTTCTTCTATCTTCGGATGCACGACTCAACCCAGCGTTCAGGCTGTGCCTCCTTTGCCGCGGTCCATAGTGGCAACGCGCTCATGAGGGCTGGGAAGAAGGTGGAGAACTTCCGACGCAAGTAGGTCTTCATGGACGCCAGGGGCCTCCACACGCGGCTGGAGTTGCCAACCGAGCTGCCGGAGAAGCTTGATTGGTGGGGTCATGAGAAGCTCACCGACCCCCGAGCGGCGCTAGTCCTGAAGAAGATGATGGCGGACATGGAGGCCGGGGCGTTGATGGGGGCCATGCTTGTCAAGGAGTTCCTGACGCAGCACCTGGCCCTGCTCCAAGCACACTCGCGCCCCATGTGGGAGTTCAAGGGCGCAGAGGACGACATCCGGCTGCGCTCGGGGAGCGTGATGGGCGAGGAGCTAGACAAGGTCATGCACACCCTGCTTGAGAAGGATCCGGGCAGCCTTCCGGTGGCCTACATCCCGCTGTATCATCGCGCCGACAGGGCGGCACTGGTCGCCGCCATGCCCATCTTCAATGAGCTGAGGCTCGTGCCGCCCCAGCTTCCCAACTCCCCGGTGCTGGTGTCCTCTGGTGACAACGCCGGGGAAAAGGGGGAGGAGGACTCGGAGGCGACCATGGACGACGTGGCGGAGACATCTCCTTCGTCACAGAGCGAGCTTCTTCGTGGCCTCTCCGACGATGACGACGCCGCCGAGAATCTCGCACTGCTGCTGCCGAGGCCATGAAGAAGCAGGTGGAGGCCCTGCTGGGGAAGTTCCTCTGCGTCCCCGACCCCGCAGCTGCGGCGGCAGAACCCGGCAGCGGAGATGGTGGGAGCATCATCGACGATGGGCTTCCCAAGGCGAGCGATGGCGGTGCTTCTTCCTAGTTGACCCTGGAACATTCATGGTGCCTCGCGGAGGCGTGAGAACTTCTGTTTGAACTCGTGGAGCATTATGTCTTGTAATAACTTGCTAGAACTCCGTGATTTCTCTTTTGTGCTTGGTTTCCTTCATGTTTGCCTCAGCGTTCTGTGTCGGCAGGGCCCAGCCCCGCGCGTACCCCGTCTGCCGTTGGGGCGTCCGGATCACCAGGACGAGACCAAGGGGCGAGGGGCTACGTGGCTAGTGAGGCCCCTGAGGCGCGATGCTCAGGGGTCCCCCTTGACGTATGAACAACCTCGATGTTCTGCGTCGGCAGGGCCCAGCCCCGCGCATACCTTGACTGCCGTTGGGGCGTCCGAATCACCAGGACGAGACCAAGGGGCGAGGGGCTACGTAACCAGTGAGGCCCTTGAGTCGCGATGCTCAGGGGTCCCCCTTGACATACGAACGGCCCTCACGAAGGAGAAACGAGCAGTGGTACAAGGTAATCCGGAGTCCTCCATACCTTTGCTTGCCAGCTTTTGCCTAGGAGGGACGCGAGAAAACCAGGTAAGGTGGCGTGCGCCAGGCGTGGCCTGGGCGTAGCCCCTGTGCCCAGCCCTCTCACGCGGGCCTCTCTAGGGAAAAGCCGTGAGGTGTTGCCGAGCGAAGAGCCAAAGGCTGTCCTGAGGTTGATGCGGCCACGGGGGCCACCCTCAGTTGTTTATTCACCAGCGCAGAGCATGGTGCTTCCACTCTTCCGTGGGCAGAGCCGCTCCTCGACCGTGTCGTTCGCCAGCGTGGAGCATGGGGCTTCCACTAGTACGTGGGCATAGTTGCTCCTCAACCATGTCGTCCGCCAGCGCGGAGCATGGGGCTTCCACTGGTGCGTGGGTGGGAGTTCCCTTGGGGGAAGACTCCGGGGCGTGTACAGCCCTGTCCGGACACGTGGCTAGCACGACCGGACTGGAGGAGGTGTATATGGGCACCCGTGAGCTAGCGCCGGACTCACGAGGCCCTACCTCAAGGCGGGTTGCACCTGAATTTTGTTACGCGGTGCCTGTAAGAATCATGAGAGATGTTAGGGTGGCCTGCGCCGAGTGAATCTCTGGAGGACATCGCATGAGAAGGCCAAGCACCAACGACCCCCAGAAGGTGACATGAACGGGGCCGGCCCACCAGACAGAGCTTAGCCGTTAGGTTTATCGACGCTGCAGGGACAGACCCGAGCACAGACGCCGTGCCCAGTCTTATCATGCAACAATCCTAAGGAAAGACAACCGGCGCACGGCTCCCGCGTTGGCGAGGCACCGGGTCGTGCGCCCTAACTCATCCACTCTCGATTAGCTCATGCGAGAACAAGGTACCAAGGACCACGGGAGGTGTCGTGCACGGGAGCTGGCCCGCGAGACAGAGCTAGACCACTTGGGCTTAGCGACACTGCAGGGACAGACCCGAGCACAGACGTCGTGCCAGTCCTTAATCATGAGGTGGGTGCGTGCGGGTTTGTGAGGGCGCACAACGTTCATTGTGGCAAAGCACCAGACATGCAGGTGACAATATTAAGTAATTCATGAAAGGGCGAAGCCAGTTCTGATATATGCGCAAAATGATACAGGCTGTGGGAGCGGGCCCCGACAGCTTGAGGATAATGCAGCCCGAGGGGCGCCCTCAACTGAACAAACCAAAAAGTCACCTGGCACAGTTGTTGTAGAAGCATTGGAGTAGCTGAAGATGCGTGCTGCGGAGATTGCTCCTCACGAGTCAGTTGGCTCCTGAGGCTCGGGAGGCTCTGGAGGCTCTGGAGGCCCAGGAAGCTCGCGAGGGTCCGGCACCTCCTCTGCCAGGACCACCTGGCGCCAGGCCTCGTGAGCCACCAGGACGCCCTGCATGTAGCACTAGTGCAAGGCAGCCACGTCCAACATTTCGAACGGCATGCAGACGTAACTGCGGGGGCAGCCCCCAGTCCGTCCAATGTGGGACGGGTAGAAGAGCTCCAGAGAAGCAACCCTGTTGAGACCTGGGATGTTGACGCAGACGCGCAGCTCGCTACCCATGTCAGGGGCAGCAGCTGCACTGGATGATGCGGGGCGACGCTCGCCATGCATGACTCGCGCCTCCTGAAGCTCCTCGATCGTCTTGGTGATGACAACGTTGCTGATGGTCGGCGAGCAGAGCATCGGGAGCACGCCAGCGGCGGCTGAACATTTGAGCTGGTCCATGGAGTTGAACGTGATGGCGTACTTGGACCACCTGAGGGGGCGCGACGCCTCAAGCTTGGGGAGGGCCGCGTTCACCTCGCGAGCGAACTGCTTGAAGATGCGATGAGAAGCGGGGGCCTGAGCACTTCCCAGGATGTAGGCGACCGCGCATGGCTCTTGGAAGCCCCCAGCACCATCATCTTGGTGGTTGTCGTCGTTCCTCCTTGGAGGCGGTGGTAGCGGAGGGAGGCCGGCGTTGCCCTAAGGATGGTCCTCTCGCGGCTGGTCATGCCAGGCCTGGCGGGGGTCGCGGTTGTCCCAGCGGCCTCCTCCACGGCCGTAGCCACGGTCGTTGCGCTCGAGACAGCAGCCGAGGCGCCCGTCATGGATTGCCCTGAGCTCCTGGCAGTCGTTGGTGTTGTGGCTATGGACATTATGGAAGACGCAGAACAGACGACTGCCCTTGGAGGATTCGGGGTGGTCGCAGCCGCGCTTCATCTCAGGTTCTGCCACGAGCACAGCCGGGCCCTTGCGCTTCACGTCCTTAGCCTTGGCCTTCTTGTCTTCAGGATCTGCCTCCGAAAGCTCCAAGAGGGAGAGGCGACCTTCCTCTGCCCTCGCACACCTGACCGCCAGGTTGAACATCTCTAGAGCCGAACACAAGTCCTCGTGTATGGCGAGCTCTTCCTTCATCTTGACGTCCCGGACGCCATCAGAGAACGCTGAGATGATGGCCTCGTCTGACACCTTGGGGATCTTGAGGTGAACGGTGTTGAAGCGTTGTATGTACTTGTGCAAGGTCTCACCCGGTTGCTGCTTGATGCGCTGAAGGTCGCCTACCGCTGGAGCGCGGTCGCGAGTGCCTTGGAAGTTGGTGATGAAGCGCTCGAGGAGCTCGTCCCAGGAGGAGATTGACCCCACCGGAAGGTTCAGGAGCCAAGAGCGCGCGCCGTCCTTGAGGGCCATGGGAAACCAGTTCGCCATGATCTTGTCGTTGGCGTTCGCCGCCTCGATGCTCAGCTCATAGAGCTGGAGGAACTCAACGGGGTCGGGGGTGTCGTTGTAGCGCGGAGGCAGATCTGGTTTGAACTTGCCGGGCCAGACGACGTGGCTCAGCTCTGGGGTGAAAGCACGGCACCCTGCCGCACTCACAGGGGCCAGCCACTGGGGAGGAGCCTGATCTCGACGCGCACGCGCTGCTGCCTCTGGCGGTACGCGGTCTTGGCGTGGCGGTGCTGGAAGCGCACGCACTTCTCCTTGGGGCCGCTACACCACCTGACAGCTTTCTTCATCGCGCGCCGGTGCTCTGCGTGGCTGGTCACGCTGGGGAGCTTCACGCCTCGGCTCGGGGCCCATGCCGTGCAGAGGAGGAGGAGGAGGAGGCGCACCATGAGCCACGTCGCCCTCCAGGGACAACGGAGGGCGAAGCGAACAAGACGGTGTAGGGGCCTCGCCAGTGGCGTTGACAGGTTCGGCGATGCGGGTGAGCCAGTCGTCGTAGAGGTCGTTGGCCGGATGATAGCGTAGGAGCTCGCGCGCCATGAGCAGCACAGACTGCGCGTTTGCCGGCCCACGACGGCCATGAGAAGACGACGCCGTAGCTGGAGTGGGTGACGGAGTTGCGGTGCGGCCGTCACGCTGCACGGATGGTGGTAGCAACGAGTCCTGCTGTTCGTGGGCAGCAGGGTCGGTGGCGGCGTTAGCCACCGGGGAGGCAGAGCGACGAGGGGCGCCGTCACCCGCGGGTGCCGTCTGGGCGACACGAGCGGCCCGGTGCTTGGCTCGAACATGGCGGGCGTCAGCCATTGGAGCGGCGGAACGGCAGTGGAGCGAGTGGTGGGAGAGAAGCTTCAACACGCCCTACCTGGCGAGCCAAATGTCGGATTCAGGGCTCCACAAACCCAAAGAAGGTTCGAACTCTGGGATGTGTATGAAGAACTCAACCTCTCCAGCCAACCAACCTGTCGCCCTACAGCCTAGCTCGATGAACAGGAAAGAAGATGGACACGACAGTTTACCCAGGTTCGGGCCACCTTGCGGTGCAAGACCCTACTCCTGCTTTGTGGTGGATTTGCCTCATGAGGGGCTGAGGATGAACTAGTACAGAGGATGAACAAGCTCGCGAGGCTCGCTCTGATGAGAATGAGTCGACCTGGGATCGGATCGGATCGGGCCCGTCTATGGTGGTGGCTAACCTATATTTATAGCGGCCTCGGTCCTCTTCCCCGAAAACGAAGGCGGGAAGGGATTCCACAACAGCCAATTTGAAAGGGGACAAGTAGTACATCTTATCCTGACGAAAGGTGGTCTTCTCCTGCAAAGCTCTGGTCGTGACGCTGCGGTGGGCTCGATGATGACATCCGTCCTGCCGTCCTGGCGGTCTTGGTCTCGTTGCACGGGAATGGAAACCTTTGGCTGATTCCTCGGGACCCCGCGCCTGCGCTTGCCTCCTTTGCACCAAAGAGGAAACCTGCTCCTCTGCGCCCGCTGGCGCCCGCCTGGCCTTGGTCGTCATGGCTTGCGTCACCGCAACCTCATGAGGTTGGGCACTTGCATAGGAAACTCCGCTCCTCGGGAGGTAGCCTGGGGAGGCTGCTCCCTGAAGAGGTCTTGGCATTGTCCGCCTCGCGAGGCTTGGCCCCTCGCGAGGGTCTTGTCTTGTTGGTGCTGAAGCTGGGCCGTACCAGGCCGTCGATGGAGCCACGCCGTGGGCCGCAGGCAGGCAAGTCTGGGTACCCTGATTCCCAGAACGCCGACATTTATCACAGGCACTCTTCCTCTCACACGCATACGCACGCACAATCCCCATCAACCCTTTCTCTATACATAGACCTGCCTACGTGTCTCCCGCACGCACATTATCTTTAGGCCTGTCTCGCACGCATTGTCTCCACCTCTCTTCCTAATTGATGAGTATGATTCTAGTAGAGCATTCTATAGGATGCCCCTTAAAGTTAGGTTGGATGAATGGTAATATCAGAGATAAGGGGTTACCTTAGTCCGAGGACCTAGGATTACAAATCCTAGCCGGCTTTGTCAGTGGACACAGAGTCCTTCGCGACTCTGATATCTTTGTCTTGTACGACTAGTCCTCCATGGGTCTCCTTGAATGCGTCACGGGCCGACCAATGTGGCGCAGGACGGAACCGAACCAAGGGCCTCACCTCGGCCCACCGGACCTCACGTGGTGACACACCCTCTGCCCCTAGGTCTCGTTATCTTCTCACACCCACACATACCAACACAGACACCACACAAAATATTTTCTCCTCATGCCTCTATCCCCTCCCCCTTGCATATACACACTCAAGGGCATCTCTCGCTGTGACATCATATTCGTCTCTCTCTCTCTAGACCTCTCTCATTTCTCGTGCTATCTCTCCCACGTCACCCCCCCCGCCGGCCCCTCTATCCATGCCTCTCTCGAATACGTAATACATACACATACCCTCTCTAGGCCCTGCCAAATACGTCAACTACACATTCACACATATTACATCACGTACCCCATTGATCTAAAAAGCCCTCTCTTCATGTTTATTTCGCATACAACATTCCTTTTGAATAAAACCACACAAAGTGTGGCCAAAAAATTATTTTAGAATTTCTACATATATACAACATTACAAAGTTATATGGAGAAGTATGAACGTTAATTTGCATTGCATGGTGCACCCAATGATATTTATTCCGCACTGTGAATTTTTATATTTTTATACTATATATAAAGTTAGTCATAATAAAGAGAAACGAAGAGCATCGATCTCTCTCTCCATCGCATACACCCCCTCTACGCCCCTTTCACGTACGCACACAAACTATCTCCTGGTCCTCTAAAAGTATGCCCCCGGCACATTCACGCATGTTTCATCTTTCTCTCGCGATATATACAATGATGATCATTGTATTTGAAGTGAAAGCACGATACGTACATTGGACTTCAGAATCCACTCATTACGGTCACCATTTACGTTCTGTGGTTATTATACAGTCACGGGCTCACCGTACAACTCTGTATTTGCTCAAGACACGACTAGTTGACCAATTAAACGCTCTATGTGGCACCTCTAGTGTTGCATCACATTATCTCACTACCATTGGGCCCACCTGTCGGCGTGTATAAGAATGAAAACAAATGATAAAAAAATATTGGACGGTGGTTCGAAGTCATGACTGCGGGCACAGCGGACAAGGTGGTCTTGTATTGGTATGCTGAGCCATCTGTTTTAACACACAGGAGCTGGTGTGGTGATTATACACACATGCACACATGCACATGAACTGCATGCACGCATGCAACAGTCACACGTACACACGTAGCCACGCACGCACGCAACACTCACACGCACACACGCACGCATGCATGCACACACCACACGACCAACACACACGCTCACGCTCAAGTGCTCAACCTACGCGTGCATGCGCAAACATCAGGCCCTGGCAGACACATACACAACCAGGTGGTTCCCGCGCATGGGTTGGAGTCTTGTCGCGCCTGCGTAAAGTTGTGTTTATCTTACCTTTTTCCTATGCGAACTGACAGGTGGGACCCACAAGGAACATGGTCAATTTAATCAGTCAACATAGTGCCACACAGACTATTTGGTCGGTCAACAGAGTGCAATCCGATGCTGAACGGTGAGCAAGTGACCGTATAATCACCGCAAAATGTATATAGTGACCGTAATGAGCATATTCTGAAGTCCGGTGACCATATTACGCTTTTCGCTTGAAATACACTGACCGCCAGTGTATTTATCTCTTCTCTCACTGTCTCTATGGAGCCGAGTAGGCCAACGTGCCAGTGCCTAAATTGGCGCACGCCACCCCATTATTGTTATACTGGTTTCGTAAGAGCGAACAAGCATTCACGTCTACTGTACAAACTATAGATATGAGTTACAAATGCTATGAAGACGAATACAAATATTTGAATCCACTTTATGCCCAATTTCTCTCTGTAGGCCCTCCAAAAGTACATCTCTACACATTCTCGCATGTTACATCTCACAACTATGCAATACAACACTACTACTACACTCTAACACAATAAATCATATGTGTTTTTAGTTTTACTAGATCTCATATTGTTACTTAATTATTCAGTTTGCATACATTAAAATTGCCTTTGAAATGTATGGCTAGTATCATCTACCGCGCGGGAAAATCCCGCCCCTGCCTGTTTAATTGGGTTTGTATCGATGGATCGTGCGAAACAGCAAAACTATAGTAGTACTACAGTACAAGTAACAGTTCACTGGGCCGCCGTGTCATGTACTCCTCCGTCGTAAGAGTGGAGCGCTCGCTTTCATAAATGTTCTAGTCCCTTTCGCCAACATGTGGGACATCAAGCAACCGGGTCCACGTGCCATACCGAAATAACAGTGCAGAGCAGCAGGGGTGAAGCACCCCAGTCATGGCGCCGACGTAGTAATGAGCAATGAGGCGTCAAATCACAAAGCTGCACCTTTCCCGCAATGAAGTTGGAGGGACGAAGTAATGCTAAAAAAAGGAACTTGGAGGGACGAAGCAACCATCATTTCACTCGTTGTTGAATCCGCTTCTCCCTCATCTTCTTCAAGTTAACCACGTGTTGCTTCTGCCGTTGTTCTGCCTGATGTGGGACGCGGATCGGCTTGGTAAAGCACTGACACGTGGGACCGCATGTAGCAAACTGCCAGGCCAACATCCTCTAAAAATAAGAAACCTCCCCTGCCTTCCACGTGGCAAAATCACCTCCTTTTTACTAATCTTGATACTATAATTTTTTTTGATCAATATAATCAAGATTTGTATAGATAGCACACAGGAGCAAAACCAAGTGGTATGGTTAAGGGCATCCACAATGTGTAGCCAAATGTGAAAATAGCTTTTGGCATCGATGGGAACCATTGTGGAGGGAGTTGCCAAAGCCAAAAAGATGGAACCGAAGCTCCCTAATTGATTGATTGAAGGAATAGAAAAATGCAACCTCTCTCCTCTTTCTCCCGTGCTTGGACGCATGCACAGTATAGAGCACAGAGTCTACTCCCCTGTCCCTTCTATCACAAATAACAAAGCAGTGAGGCGTGAAATCACAAAGCACGGACGAAGCAACCATAATTTCACTCTTCGCTGACTCCGCTTCTCCATCGTCTTCTTCGAGAAACCACCTTACCGCACTAAGCTGGACGGACGACGCTATTGTGTACTACCTCCGTCCTGGTTTATTGGTCCCCTTTGTAATTTGTGCAAAAGTTTGACAAAAGATTTAACTAATAAAATATTATTGCATGCCAACAAAAATTATACCGTTGGATTCATATTTGAACATAGTTTTCAATGATCTAATTTTTTATGACATGCATGAACATTTCGTTAGTTAAGTCTATGGTCAAAATTTGGCACGAAATACAATGAGGACCAATAAACCAGGACGGAGGTAGTAGTACTAGTACATTTACGCCTCCATTGGTTCAACGGACTTCCTGGATGCAATGAAGGCGGTTGTCTCGGCTTGCAGGCGGCACTTGCGAACGACTTATTGTGGTCTCCCTCAATGGTGTGCTCCGTCGAACGCACTTTGCCAAAGCCACAACGTTTGAGATATCATCGACGTCACCGCAATGGGGAAGGAAGTCAAATAGTTACTACCTCCATTTTTTTATACAAGGCCAGTATCAAAATTACAATTTGCAGAAGGCCACTAACACTAATCGAGGCAAAATTGATGGGGTTTGCCTCGTACTAGCAACCAAGGACATTAATATACCCTTGCAAGCATGCGGAAGTGAGAAGGTTGGTTTGCATGGCGCTGCATTAATCAAGCAATGAGGAGTGAGATGGCTAGCTCTTTGGGCGTTGGAGAAAAAATACGCATTAATTGACACGTCAAACGAGGATTTGTATCGATCAATCCTACGAAGGAAAACCCCGCCTTTCTTTTTTAACACAAGTAGTACATACGTGCTTGTATCCTGTTTGGGTCTAGGCCTTGCATTGCCATACTTCGCCACACATTTTTGCCAAGCTTGCCTAAAGTTTTTCAAAATGAAAATGTCGGGCCCATTTCTGAGAATAAATCCCAGAGTAGCCCTAAGTCACACCAGCCCCAAGAACAACTGGTGGACTCCCTTGATATAGATAACCAATACAAATATAATATTACACAGGGCTGAGCCAGGGTGACTCAACAAATTTATTACAAACTTGCCAAATACTATGGTGGCGGAATATGACAGTGGTGTGGTGGTACTATCATATTGATACAATAAAATAGAGCCAAGCGTCAGTGTAAGGCTTGACTATTTATTTTGTGTAGTGGAAGCTCAGCGGATGGTACATGTGGTAGACTTCTATGGCACAGGTGGACTGACTGCGACTCCTCTAGGCGTCGGGCTCGCTAGCGCAATCCTCCTCCAAGTCTGGCCAAGTAAATAGCCAGGGACAAGCCAGGGAGTACGTTGGAATGTACTCGCAAACATAATGAACAAAAGATATAACGAATGCATATGCTCATGTTGGATTATACTAAATGCTCATGCTGACTAAAATCTTAGACATGCCATGATAATAACAGAATGATACGGAAGTAAATATAGCATGTCAGTCATAATCAAACTTAATAAAAATAGAAGCTAATGAATGTCACGGGTAGTCTAGCCAGCCCAGGTGACATTCAGAAAATAAGAGAAATGCCAACCGGGTGTCTAAAAGAGAGTCAGGCGAGACAGGACCGCCCAAAAACTCAAGCGACACCACGAAAGGTCTTGAAAAGAAATGCCAGTCGGGTGTCAAAAAGTGACGCCACGGTCGGTCTTGAAAAGAAATGCCAAACGGGTATCCACAAGAGAGTCGGGCGAGACAGGACCGCCCGAGAACTCGAGAGACGCCTCGTAAGGGCTTGAAAAGAAATGCCAAACAGGTATCTACAAGAGAGTCAGGCGAGACAGGACCGCCCGAGAACTCGAGAGACGCCTCGTAAGGGCTTGAAAAGAAATGCCAAATGGGTGTCTACAAGAGAGTCAGGCGAGACAGGACCGCCCGAGAACTCGAGAGACGCCTCGTGAGGTCTTGTAAATAAAACTAAATGCCCAGGGTAGTCTAGCCAGCCCCTGAGACAATCAGAAAATAAAATAAAAGAAACGGGTTAGTCCACAATAATATTCATATCATCAATAATACTCATATTAACATTAGTAGTAGTAATAATTATCCTGCAAAATAATTCATGCTCAATTTTAATTATTTCCTCCAAAGACTGACACTGGGACCGACACTTGACCCACCCAGCTAATGCCCTTGACCGTGGACACAGCTATTCGAATAGGTATAACTCTGCAGAGGGTGTACTCTTTACCCACGTGTATGAGGTTTCTTTAGTCAGTACCGTGACACTGACTAATTCCCATTACAGTCTTTGGGTTGAAAACACGCCTGACCAACACACACCAGATTAACCATCCAGATGCTAGGAATCACCCAAAGCATCATTCCAGAAAAACTCTAAGTCGGGGAGACAACAATCTCGAGTAGCATGGGATCACTATTCATACATGCGGATTACAAGGGGTGCCCCCTCTCGGCTACAACTGGAAACACCCATGCCCCCTGACCCGATGACAGGATTTAGTCCATGGCCGTGGAAACCCTCATCGTGGCCCTCTATGTGGTGTGTACCCGGACAGGGGTTAACAACTTACTAGGCCGTACCTTCCTTGCGGAAGGACCCGTGGCAGCACGATATCCAGCTAGGTGTAACGCAACAAGACTCGATCTAGGCCGACTCAGGAGGTGTTACTTATTATCACCGGTATATATATAATGGGACACCGCCATGTCAAAACAAGGCTCGTGCCCACCGGCACGTCCAAGGCAGGAGTTCACTCCTGGTTTCTCACAATCTTTCTGCATGTCAGACACCTGAGTGAAATGCAAGCAAGTGAATAGATGACGTGACCATGCATGCATGAATGTTTCTACTCATACGGTGCAAACCCAACTGATGCAATCATGTCATGCAATATGCAATCACCATATCCAAAGTTCAAATATGCTTGCCATGCCCAAAGTAGTCAGGAGAAAACTGATGTCTACTACGCAACTTTATTCTTGTAGACTCGTGTTGGGCCTCCAAGCGCAGAGTTTTGTAGGACAGTAGCAATTTTGCCTCAAGTGGATGACCTCAGGTTTATCAATCCGTGGGAGGCGTAGATGAAGATGGTCTCTCTCAAACAACCCTGCAACCAAATAACAAGAAGTCTCTTGTGTCCCCAACACACCAAATACAATGGTAATTTGTATAGGTGCACTAGTTCGGCGAAGAGATGGTGATACAAGCGCAGTAATGATAGTAGATATTGATTTTTGTAATAGGAACAATAAAAAACAGCAAGGTAGCAATTGATAAAATGGAGCACAAACGGTATTGCAATGCTTGAAAACAAGGCCTAGGGTCCGTACTTTTGCTAGTGCAATCTCTCAACAATGCTAATCTAATTGGATCATATAACCATCCCTCAACGTGCGATGAAGAATCACTCCAAAGTTCTTATCTAGCGGAGAACATAAGAAGAAATTGTTTGTAGCTATTCTTTCTAATCGATCTATCCAAGAGTTCGTACTAAAATAACACCAAAGCAAATTCAGATTCATAATACTCAATCCAACACAAAGAACCTCAAAGAGTGCCCCCAAGATTTCTACCGGAGAAACAAAGACAAGAACGTGCATCAACCCCTATGCATAGATTACCCCAATGTCACCTCGGGAATCCGCAAGTTGAGTGCCAAAACATATATCAAGTGAATCAATATGATACCCCATTGTCACCACGGGTATTCATAGCAAGACATACATCAAGTGTTCTCAAATCCATAAAAGTATTCAATCCAATAAAACGAAATCTCAAAGGGAAAACTCAATTCACAACAAGATAGAGAGGGGAAAACACCATATGATCTGACTATATTAAAAAGCCTGCGATACATCAAGATCATGACATCTCAAGAACATGAGAGAGAGAGAGAGAGAGAGAGATTAAACACATAGCTACTGGTACAAACCCTCAGCCCCGAGGGTGGACTACTGCCTCCTCATCATGGTGGCCGCCGGGATGATGAAGATGGCCACCGGTGATGATCTCCCCCTCCGGCGGAGTGCCAGAACAGGGTCTAGATTGGTTTTTCATGGCTACAGAGGCTTGCGGCGGTGGAACTTTTGATCTAGGGTTACCCCTGATGGTTTCTCTATTTATAGGAATTTTTTGCGTTGGTTTCACGCTAAGATGGGCCTCGAGGTGAGCACAACCCACCGGGGCGTGCCCCGGTGTCTTGTGCCCTACTCCTTCACCTTTTTGGTCCTTCCATGAAGCTTCGAGGGTCTCTTTTGTTCCAAAAAAAACCGTCAAAAAGTTTCAGCTCATTTGGAGAACTTTCATTTCTGCACAAAAATCAACACCACAGTAGTTCTGCTGAAAACAGCGTCAGTCCGGGTTAGTTCTATGCAAATCATACCAAAACCATATAAAATTGTTGTAAATATGGCATGAATACATCATAAATTATAGATACGTTGGAGATGTATCAGCATCCCCAAGCTTAATTCCTACTCGTCCTCGAGTAGGTAAATGATAAAAGAAATAATTTATGAAGTGTGAACGCTAGCAAAATGCATAAGTTTGATGAATGATAATTTCAATCACTTTTTCTAGCATCATAACAGCAACTCTTTCTCATAAAACTTATCATGATAAAGTAGCAATTGAAAACAGAATTTTTGTTGTGGAAAGCTACCTATCATATTCATCATATACTCTTTCTTTTGTAGCATGGACATTTGGACTTGAATGATTCAAAGCAATAGTCTATAATTTGACATGAAGACATCAATACTCAAGCATATCAACAAGCAACCATGTATTTCAAAATATCAACACTAGAAAGTTATCCCTAGCCCATCATGCTCAATCATTGATCCATCCGCAAAACACACTCACATATTAGCTACATCCAATGCTCAAGTACGATCATAGTGCCCCTTAGTTGGTGCTTTATAAGAGAAGATGGAGACTCAAATAAAAATAAAAATTGCATAAAGTAAATAGATAGGCCCTTCGCAGAGGGAAGTAGGGATTTGTAGAGGTGCCAGAGCTCAAAGCTTAAATTGAGAGATAAAAATTTTGAGAGGCATACTTTTCCCGTCAACGAAAACGACCGAGTAATTCCCAACACTTTCCATGCTAGATATATCATAGGCGGTTCCCAAACAGAAAATAAAGTTTATTCCTTTTCCCACCATTCTTTCACAATCCATGGCTAGCCGTATCCACGGGTGCCCTCCATACCAACACTTTCCAAGGAATTTATTATTTGACAACATAAAGTAAATTCATTTTTCATTTCGGGACTGGGCATCCCTAATACCTTTGAATTACTCTCGTGCAATGACAAGTGAATAAACACTCATCTTGAGAATAACACATCTAGCATGGAAAATATTGGCCACCCCCTGCCGCTTCATGAGCGGTACGAGCACACAAAAAGGAAATTATTTTGAAATTTTAGAGATGGCACATACAAATTTGCTTAGAACGGCATGGGAATACCGCATATAGGTAGGTATGGTGGACTCATGTGGCAAAACTGGGTTTAGTGATTTTGGATGCACAAGTAGTATTCCCACTTAGTACAAATGGAGGCTAGCAAATAGATTGAGAAGCAACCAACCAAGAAACAAAAATTCACATAAACGAGCATTGAGCATAACTAACACCGAATAATGCACCACAAGTAGGATGTAATTTCATTCCATAACTATTGACTTTTGAGCTTGCATAGGGAATCACAAACCTTAACACCAATATTCCAACTAAAGCATAATTACTCACCAACATGACTCACATATTATTATCTCCATATCTCAAAACTATTGCAAGGAATCAAACTTATCATATCCAACGATCTACATGAGAGTTTTTATTATATCCTTCTTGGATATTCATTATATTAGGACCAATTTCAAAGCTTGTGCAAATTGTCATCACTATTATCAACTCTCAAAATAATATAAGTGAAGCATGAGAGTGTTCGACAAACTACTCCAAAAACATATAAGTGAAGATCAAATGAGTAGTTAAGTAAATAGGTAGCTATTTGAGGACTGTCTCTTATTTAAAAAAACTTTCAGATCTAAGTATTTTATTAAAACAGCAAGCAAAACAAAATAAATGACATTCCAAGAAAAGCACACATCATGTGAAGAAGCAAAAACTTAGGCTCAACCGAGGCTAACCGATAATTGTTGATGAAGAAAGGTGGGATGCCTACCGGGGCATCCCCAAGCTTAGATGCTTGAGACTTCTTGGAATATTAACTTGGGATGCCTTGGGCATCCCCAAGCTTTAGCTCTTGTGTCTTCATCATTCCTCTCAAATCACGGTTTCCCTAATTCTTAAAAACTTCATCTACACAAAACTCAACAAGAACTCGTGAGATAAGTTAGTATAAATCAATGCAAAACCGTATCATTCTCTACTGTAGCAAATCACTAAAATATTATTCAACATTGCATACTAAATGCCTCTGCATATTTAATACTCCTATCCTCAAATAGAATCATTAAACAAGCAAACAATGCGAACATAACAGCAATCTGTCTAAACAGGACAGTCTGTAAAGAGTGCAATTGTACTAATACTTACCTAACTCGAAAAATTCTGAAAATTTACCACACTGTAGAAAATTTATCATATCTTATTGTGCAAAAAGTTTCAACAATTTATCACATTCTTAATTTTCTGGATAATTATTGCAACAGCAATAAACTTTCTGTTTTGAAACAGTAACTCATATATTTGCAAAATAAGCATGGTGAAGGCTATCCTTGCCACTTTTATTGAAATAAAAGATGCAAAAAATTATTATAAATAACAGAAAGCAAATCCTAATAAAATAAAATGACTCTCCAAGCAAAACTCATATCACGTGACGAATGAAAATATAGCTCCAAGTGAGGTTACCGATAATGTTGAAGACGAAAGAGGGGATGCCTTCCGGAGCATCCCCAAGCTTAGTTGCTTGGATATTCCTTGAATATTACCTTGGGGGTGCCTTGAGAATCCCCAAGCTCAGGGTCTTGTCACTCCTTATTCTCCTCATATTGATATCTCACCCAAAACTTAAAAACTTCAATCACACAAAACTTAACGAACTTCGTGAGATGGGTTAGTATGATAAAGACAAATCATACCCTTTTGTACTGTCAAGATAAGATTCATAATTGTTTACACTTAATGCCTACTGTACTCTACAATTTCCATAATTTATATTAGGCAATATAAGCCATACAAACTATAAAACAAGCAAACTATGCATTGAAAACAGAATCTGTCAAAAACAGAACAGTACATAAAGATCTGAATTAAGGTCATACTTATGTAACTCCAAAAATTCTGAAAAATTAGTAAAACATAGACAAGTTGTATATACATCAACTGTAAAACATTCAGAATTTTTACACGTTCCAGTAAAATATAGTAATTTCTGTACTGGACGCAAAAGTTTCTGTTTTTGCACAGAATCAAGTCAACTATCATCCACACTATCCCAAAGGCTTTACTTGGCACTTTATTGAAACAAAAGTTATAAAACATGATTACTACAGTAGCCTAATCATGTGAACACGCAAAAACAGTAGGTTTGAATTTCAAATGCGCTCGGGCGCGTGTACAGAGAAGGCGCGGTGGTCACCGGCGGCGATCGCCGGTGTTTCAGAGGGCGACGAGGATATGAGCGTGCTCGGGGAGGTGTTCCACGTCGGTGGGAGGTGGTGGTGGTTGCCGGCGAGCTACGGAATGGCAGCGAGGTCAATGACGGCAGACGGTGATTCGGGTGGTGGTGGATCTCGTCGGAGAGGGCTCCGGACGTCAAATTGACGTGCGGAATGAACTTGGTGGAGTGGCGGAGGGTGACTGGCAAGATTTCAGAGGTGGTGGTGGCCTATCGGCGTCGAGCTGGTCGGGGACAATAGCAGCGAAGCGGTGGTCGGAGTCGGGGAAGGAAGCCTCTCCAAGGGCAGGGGAGTGGCGTAGGGGCGATTGAGAGGTGGTGTGGGTGATGGGTGAAGAGAACGGAGCTCGGGATGCCTTTATATAGGCGATCCGAGGGTGGCCGAGGCGAAATGAATGACGCCGGAGTTATTTCGCCGGCGAAGTAGGTTAGGGACGGTGGTCAGTCTAGAAGGGAATGGAGCTTTCCTGAAGCGCCAGCGCGGACGAGCTCGAGCTCGGGTGCCTTATCCACGGTGTGGCCCCCGTACGGGTGTGGCGGCGGTGGCTTACTTCGGCGGCTGCCAGGAGGGGTCCAGACAGCGTGGTCAGCATGGTCACTGCACGGAGAGGTGGGAAGGAACGACGGATGGAGGGAGAGGTAGGTCGGGGAGGTGCGGCGCAGTGATGGAGGTTGGTGGCCGAGGCGGCTCCGCTCAGTCCGCCGTGGATGAGCACGGTGGCCGTTACACCGGCCAGCCGACAGCTCGACAACGGTGAGTGGCTGAGGAGTGGGCCAGAGGTTCGGTTATTGATGAGCAACGGGGATGCCGTGGTGGAGAAGGAAGGGGAGGGGTGCACGGCACCGATCGCCACTGTGACTGAATCCAAATTCAGTTAACTGAATTTTTATCAGTGATGAACAGTGCACCCACTACCTATATGATGAAATGACAGAGGATGCTAGGTATTTTAGGAATTTATGTGGATTTTTGTGGTAAGGTGTTGATGCGCAAAAATGAGTTTGGCAAAGTTTCAGAATTTTTCAAGAAGTTAAGAATAGGTTTGGAGCAAGGAATCTGTTTCTGGTCCAAATTTGGACTGAATAAATTTTGAAAAATTTGAATTGTGGAACCCAATGTTTCTGGTGAAATGGGTTGTGGGTACCATCTAGTTGCTAGGGTAATTTTGGTAGGAGCAGAAGAGTTGAGGATGATATGGTTCCTTTGTAAATCAGAGAAACTAGGATAAATATAAATTCCAATTTTGGAATTTATTTAAAATATGAGAAATATTTTTGTGGAGAGGGAAAGTGTTGGATACTGTCCTGGAATGTGAGAATGACTTGTGGAATTATTTAGAAGTGACAGAAAAGTTGTTGGAAGGATTTAGAAGGGTTTGAAAGAAGTGAAAAGAATCATTTCATTGAAATGATTTAATCATTGAAAACTTTTCTGAAATAAAAATATTTTTGATCCTCCAAAATAGATTCCCAAATAAAACCATCAATCAAAATAGAACCATTTAATAAAATTTGAAACCCAATTAAAATTTGAAATGGTTTTCAGAACAGAAGAAAGAAAATAATACCAAAATGGTTCAAAGAATTTTATTTTAAAGAAAAGATTTTGAAAATCCAGGGAAAATATTTTGGGGTTTACAGAAAAGGAGGTACACTTGCACACGGCTGTCGTGGTCATACCGCACCCTCACACAGTCGCTCCTGCACGCCGCAAACCCAACCAAGGGAACGCACCCTCACTGACACGTGCTACCGCATGTGATCAAACCAAACTCAGCCATCCTACCGCTAACACATAATTTTCGTTCATACAGTATGTTTATCCAACCAGATGTTGGGGAAGATCCATGGGGCCCGTGCGGTGGTCTGTTGGGGAAGAAGAAGAGGTGAGGAAGAAAACGGGTTAGGAGACGTAGGATATTCATCCAACCGCCTGAAATGGTCGACTGACCCAAATGATGAAAGTCAGGCGACTTGCACCAATATATGTTTTTACACAGCAAAAGATCCCTAAAAACAACAACATAAAGAAAAACTATCACTGCTTGCGGAACGACACGGCCTCGTCATCTTTGGCTGCCGGCACGAACCAGCCGTAGCTGCCGACGTGTGTCTCCGCACCGTGGTTGTCCTCGGCCTCCAGCTACTCGTTCACGCGGAGCGTGCGGTCGCTCTGCACGGATGCGAGCACCGCCCGGTTTGTGTCCACGACGTTCGGTTCCGCCTGCAGGAGGGCCTCAATGGCAGGGGCATCCACGCGCTCCGCGTCGAGTTGAGCCTCCGCCGCCCGGTTCAAGTCCAGGATGTTCGGTTGCGCCTGCAGGAGGGCCTCGATGGCAGCGGCATCCGCGCGCTCTGCATCGAGTTGAGCCTCCGCTGCCCGGTTCAAGTCCAGGATGTCCGGTTCCGCTTGCAGGAGGGCCTCGATGGCTGCAGCATCCGCGCGCTCCGCGTCAAGTTGAGCCTCCGCCGTCCGGTTCACATCCACGACATCCGGTTCCGCCTGCAGGAGGGCCTCGATGGCAGCGGCATCCACGCGCTCCGCGTCGAGTTGAGCCTCCGCCTCCCGGTCCTCCTTTAGGATCGCCAGGTTGAACCGCTGGTCCACCTGCACCATGGGGGACCCGGACGCCGGCACGAAGTCGACGTCCATCATCTCATACGCATCGGGGGCCTTCTGCGCCGCGACCTCTGCCATGAACATTGGATCGGCTTCCTCCTCCTCGGAGCTTGGCTCTAGAGAACTCGGGGATTGGCCTGCCGCAAAGCGAGCTTGGGAACGGAGGCCTGTGGCACCGACTGTCACCACGATTTCTGCGCGGCGCTCCGGCGTCAGCATCTTGTAGTACGTGATCTTGCGGCACACCATGGCTTTCCGGCGAACTAGGGGACGGCTGATGCGGGCTAGGGGATCGAAAGGTGGGGGAATGGGCTGGAGAGGAGGTGTGGTTTTGGGGTAGTGGTGACCGGCCGGCAAGTAGCTGGCGTAGGCCGAGCAGCGAAGGTTCTGGTGTGAATAGTGGTTCCGGTGACGACCGGTCAATCGGTTTTGACTGTGTAGAGTTTGCAAAGCCGGACGACTGGAGCCTGGAGAGTTGTGGGGTGGGATGGGACCGAAGTGTCGGAGTTTCACGTGGCAGACGTCCGGACCTCCCCACCGTTCCTGTCGACGACGAGGCAGTGACTTCGTAAATCTCAAGATGACTAGCAAGATGCCCGTGCATTGCATGGAACATCAGGATGCATTTTTTTACAAAACACCTGTTGTGATTGACCCATGAAGGAGTAATCCCATGTGTAAAAACTAATGATATCTCAAGAATTTCATCGGAAAAAATGGTATCTCGAGAATTTCATCAAAAAATGATATCTCGAGAAAGATGAGAGATAAGGTGAGGAGGAGTGGGGCACGGTGGTGATTGGTGGTCGGACTTAGCGGAGGCATGGAGATGGATGATGCCGGCAGCGGCCACCATGCTAGATTATTCCAGAGGCTTCCTTTTTTAATTACTCAACAATGAAGTTGTGGGAGATAAGGATGAACGAGAGAGGTGCGGGTATCCTTTTGCAAAATTGCCATAGTTTGCTTTCTATCCATCAGATATAGATCGGACGGTCTATATTGCAAGATGGCAGGCACACCATCATCACCGAGAGTAGAGATAAGAGTAGAGATATAGTATTATAGATATGACGGCTCAGTCTCTCAAAGGTGCTCATAGGGGTAGGGTGTGTGTGTGTGCGTTCATAGGGGTGAGTGTATGCGTGCATGTATGAGCGGTTGCGTCTGTACTTTGTTCAAAAAAAGGAGTACTCAAAGTATGCAAGTTCATAACGAATGGACGGTGTACATCACTCTTGTCGCGTTCACGTTGCACCCCGACACGGTGGACCCTGCACGTCGCTCACTGAATGGAATGCGCTTCGTCTTGCGTTTTCGCTCGCTTGTGGGACCGCAGTTGAGAGCAAACCGATGTTCGTCCCCCTCCCCCGCCCATGGCATTTATGGATACTACTAGACTAGAAGAGAGAGAGGTCGGCCGAGTGTTAATGAGGCCATACTGACGCTCGAATTTGGTCAGGAAAACATGGAAACTGACATGTGGGGCACACCTATCAGGATGACTTGGCATAGACTAGTCCAATGGAGGAGCTGGCCCACGACCTCCTCGCCACCGGCAACCGTTCATGTGGGTCGTGGGGACTAGCAATGTGGCGCAGCTCTCGCACCGCCTCTAGGCACGGCGACCGCGGTGAGTGACATGCTCATCGCCGCTGGACACACTTGGCTTCAGGGTGTCGAGGGTGGCGCTGCTGCTGTGGCACGACCAGCAGATCAACACCCGGCTCGTCGAGCATGCACGGGGGCCGAAGTGAGCGCGCGCCGCGACACGTCCGCGGAGTGTTTTAGCGCAGCCAACTGCATCCCCAGGACCTGAGACCATGTCGGGTCGTCTTTCAATGACATGTGGGATCGCATGTGAGCAAAGGGCATGTCCAACGTTGCCACGCCCGCAGCTGACTACCCTGGCACACAAAAAACCCTCGTCCCTCGCGCCATCACGCGCGTGTGTTCCCAGCCGTCGCCAGCTGCCCGCATTCATGCCGTCCGTCCGTATGCCATCATTAAGCAGGCTCGCTGCTTGAGGAACCAACTCCGGTGACTTATTGATGCACCCGGACGCTTGGCCTCACCGGAATGCGCTACTTAAAGCGGCAACGCCCAGCTAAACTCCACACCATAGTGCATCCTCCTACCTGGCACCACATCCACCATGACCGTGAGCGGGAACGCTCTGTGGGAGAGCTTGTCTTCGGGGATGAAGCTGGAGGTCACCGCCCTCGCTCAACTCGCCGCTCGCAATGCAATACCGGCGTAGCCGGACGCGGACGCGACCGCACAAGCGGTGGCCATGCTGGTAGCCGATGACGGGAGCACCGCCAGCCACGCGCCCTACTTGCCGCCGTCCAACATTCGGTGGTGCATGTGGCAGGTGAAGCGATGGACCGTCCACGTCCATCATCATAGACCTCACGTCCACCGGCACCGCCGAGGTCAGGGACTCCTCCGAGGATGAGTAGGGCATGAGAGGTGGCAGGGCATGGTGTGCCAACTGGCCGGTCCGTCTCCCGTGTTCTACTCTTCCTCGTCGGAGACCACACCTTCACTTCACGGGTCTTGAACCCCGCCGCCGTTCATGGAGACGGCAGATGGAGGACGTCGTCGCTGATGCAGAAGTACAAAGGAAAGTGGACGTCGGTCGCCGCCGTAGAATAGGCTTAGGGTCGGGTTTCTTTTCTTTTTCTATCCTATAAAAGTTCGAAATGTAATGAAAATCTGCCATGTTTGCATGAATCTCGTCCGGTGTATATGAACTTTCACAATAATAGTAAGATATATTGTATGAAAATATATTGAATGATGATTCGTTTTTGTGTGTATAAACTTGGTCTAAGTTTAGAAGGTTTGACCCAAGACAAAGCTAACATGCAAAGTAAATAAACACATAGGTATACATACACAATTTATCTTAGGCACTCCCATAGTACGTCCACTACACATTCACGTATCTCACATCTTTCTCTCACTCTGTCTGTCAAACCAACTAAGCCTTGTCCTAATAAAAAATAAAGTCCTAAAAAACCAACTAAGCCAACCTCCCAGCATATCGCGTGGGAAAAGACCCGGCCGCGCCGTTTTAGTCGGGATTACCGGATTACTAGTAGTAGTATCGATGGATCGCGCGAAGCACCAAGTTTAAAAGGAAAAATGCGGTACACTCACAGCACACCTGTCGCGATCGCATTGCACCCCTCACACGGTCGGTCCTGCACACGGCTCACTCAAACGGAACTCGCTTCGGCTTGCCTCTTCACTGACACGTGGGACCGCATTTGGAGAAACCGATCATGCGCCAAACTCCCCCGCCCACCACGTGAAAATTCCCCCCAAATCCCAAATTCAATTGCCCTTCGGCCAACTAGCCAATAATATTCCCCAAACCCCCCTCCCCCGGCCCCCTCCACTCCATTCGCTCCACCAAAGCCGCCCTCCCCATCATGCCGATACGTCGGCGCCACGGTTCGTCGAGGGGATGCACGGCGATCCTCTCGCTCCCACACTACGTTCTCGTAGACTGTCGTCCTCCAGCCGCGCCGCCACCACTGGTGACGTTCTTGTGGAGACGCACGATGGTCAGCTTCTCCCATGGTACGCGCATTCTAGGTTGAGGCCCCGTGCATGTCGGAGTAGCGCTGAATGTTAGCTGATAGACGCTGTTAATCTCACTGTTTGCCGAAATAGTTTACAGTCAATATGCTCTTCTTAAGAAGCTTCCTTGCCCTGTTCTGCACTCAATATGCTTTGCTGAGATGGCATGCCACGCCCGATTAGTTGCTAAAATATCCTGCCATATATTTATTGTGAAGTAGATCGCCATGGTCTAGTAGCCAATCTGTTAGGTGAAATAGCTCGACACCATTTTGTACTCGATCTTTGTTGCTCAGATGGCCTTCGATGGCTGTGTGCTCGGCCTCATTGACTGCTGAAACAGCCTGCCATAATTTAGCACTCAAATTTGTTTGTTGAATTAGCTTTACATATATTTCATTACTTAGATCTGCTTGTCCAAATATCTTGCCATAGCTTTAAACATCGACCTAGGTATTTTTTTCTGGACTTTATAAAAAAGCATATATGTTTTTCCTGCAATATCTAGTAGAAGAACTAATTTGTATGTCTAACAGATGGACAGGACTTGGATAACTTCTGCTCGAAGATTCTCCGCTGCATATGTCGAGGGGGTTGAAAACTTCTATCAGAGCTGAGTACGGTGGTCCGAAATCAGATGTGCTCTGCCCGTGTAGTAGTTGTATGAATTCAGTTACAAGACCCCAATCAACTTTGCAAAATCATCTACACTTGTATGGGATGTCGGTCACATATACTAGGTGGGTTCATCATGGTGAAGCTGTGAACGTCAATGTTACTGACTATGTGGAAGCAGCAGATCACCATCTTGATCTGCCTAATGCTCGGGTGGAAGAGGAGGAGGAGGTGGTGGTGGCGGCGGAGCCAGCGAGTTTGACCAACATTGAAACAATGCTACAAAATGCTCGTGCATTTCATGAACTTTCACCTGCAGAAGAAAAACGGTGGGCCCGCATGTTGGAACAATTCAACATGGCAGTCACCCCAGGAAATAAGTTGTCAGTATTCTCAGCTATGGTCACCTTTCTTCAGGTGAAGACATCTGAGCAGATGACCAACAAATCATTCGATGCGATGTTGGCTGCTTTCCGCAAATCTTTCCCAGATGCGTCTGAGCTACCACACGCCTATAGTAAAATGAAGAATTTCCTTCGTGCAGTTGGAATTGGATATGATATGATCCATGTTTGTAAGAATAATTGTGTTCTGTTCCGGAAGGATTATGCCAACTTAAGTGAATGCCCAAAATGCAAATCATCAAGATGGAAAGATGGAAGAGGATTCCTCATAATGTTCTGAGACATTTTCCAATTATACCAAGATTGCAGAGGTTGTTTCATGATGCTGAAACAAGAGAGGATGTACTGTGGCATTCTAGGAACCAGGAGTACAAAGATCAGAATGTAATGAGCCATCCATCTCATGGTAGTGACTGGAAAAGCTTCAATCAGAAACACAAAAAGTTTGCTGCTGACCCGAGAAACATTAGACTTGGCTTAGCTACAGATGGATTTAACCCATTTGGCCACCAGAGCGCCACATATAGCATGTGGCCAGTGCTTGTTATCCCTTACAACATGCCACCAAATGTCTGCACCAAAGAATCAAACTACATGATGGCCTTGCTCATCCCAGGTCCAAAAAGTCCTAGAAAGGATTTTGATTTATTTATGGAGCCTCTTGTGGAGGAACTTCAACAGCTATGGAGGGGTGTTCTCACTCGAGACCTATATAGCAGCCCACCAGCTGATTTCTTTCTGCGTGTTGTTATAATTTGGTGCATCCTGTCAGGGCAAACGACACATGGTTACAATGCATGTGTTCGTTGTGATAGGAATCCGCTGTCATACGCAATACTTAGCAAGATCTGTTACATTGGACATCGCCGTTTCCTTGCCAAGGACAAGCCGTGTCCTACAAAATACTGAAGAAATGTGTTCAATGCAAAGCATGAAAACCGTGATGCGCCAAAGAGTCTCACCGGCGATGATTTGCAAGTGGAATTAGAGAAGGTCAGGCATATTACACCAGGAAACCATCCTGATAATGGTAGCGGGAAAAGGAAGCGTGGCAGGGCAGAAGAGAGATTATTGTTTACCCGCAAGTCCACTTTGTGGGACTTGGAGTATTGGAAAGATTTGGATCTGCGGCATAATCTTGATGTGATGCACATCGAGAAAAATATATGTGACAGCATTATCGGCACACTTCTTAATATTGAAGGCAAGACGAAAGATACCTTAAAATCTAGGATTGATTTGACACACCTGGGTATCAGAAAGGATTTGCAGGTGGAAGATGAAGGTGCACCACGGTATATGGCACCAGCTGTGTACGTCTTGGACAAGGTAAAAAGAAAAGAATTCTGCAAGGTCCTGTCACGTGTGAGCTTCCCACATGGATTTGCTTCCAACCCTGAAAGGAGAGTCAGTGGAGATGGAAACAAGGTACAAGGGTTGAAAACTCATGACTGCCACATCCTACTTCAAAGGGTTTTACCTATTATCCTTAGAGGATTGGGCCGCCCTGACTTATACAGAGCAGTTGCAGAGTTGGTACAATTCTTCAGGGAACTCTGCAGTAGAAATATCAAGATACATGCTTTGGAGCATCTTAGAGACAAGATACCAACTATCCTATGCGACCTTGAGAAGATATATCCTCCAGCCTTCTTTGATGTGATGGTGCATTTGGCTATTCATCTACCTGATGAGGCACTACTTAGAGGTCCAGTACAGTATGGCTGGATGTACCCTATTTAAACGCGGCTAGGCACTTTCAAGGGCTATGTTAGGAACAGAACTAGACCTGAGGGTTCCATTGCAGATGCCTACATTGCTACAAAAGCGTTGACATTCTGCTCAAAATACATTGAAACAGCTGATCAGCTTAGCAAAGAGGTGGGTGAAGACAATCCCGAGCTCAATGTTTTCGATTGTTCTGTTCGAGTTACAGGGAAGAGTCGACAAGACGACAAACCTAAAGATTTGGAAAAAATGGTTTGGTATGTGTTGAATAACTGTCCTGAGATTCTACCTTATATCGAGTAAGTACAAAGTACTGCAGCTTATACATCATAATCTACTATACTTGTAGCACATTCTTATATATTTAGATGTTTGACGCGATCACTATGTTGTGCAGCATCTACAAAAAGGAGTTACTGCTGCAAAATCCAATAAACATTGACAAACTGGGTATGGCAGGATTTGCGAAATGGTTCAAGAGCCATGTAAGCTTTTGAATTGCACTATCAGTTTTTTTAATATATTGAGTACATAAGATGATCAGCTTGTCTATAACCATAGGTTAAGAAGATGCGGGAGGATGGGCAGGCAGTTGATGATGCCCTTTACGCACTAGCAATGGGTCCTGATACTCGGGTAAGACATTATGAATCTTGCGTTGTTGGAGATGTGCGCTACAACACCCTTGCACGCGACGAAGGCAGGAAGACACAAAACAGTGCCATCATGAGCACGGATACTTACGGCAAAGAGACAACTGAAATGTATGCTAACATAACAAACATTGTTCAGTTGCAGTATATCTCTAGTTTCGAGGTTCATCGGTGTGTGGTTCTGTTGTGTTGTCATTGGTATAACCTATTTTCCAGGATCGCAAAACCCAGAGCTGATGATTATTTCAAATCCATCAATGTCAAGGCAGCGTACCAGACTGACGAGCCTTTTATTTTGGCAAATCAAGCAACACAGATATTCTTCTTGGAAGACACATATGCATGTAGCGATGACTGGAGAGTATTGCAAAGGTTTGAGCAGAGGAATTCGTTTAATGAAGTTGCACAACAAGATGATGCTTACACTGTTCCTGATGTAGAAGATTCCACAGATGTTCCTAATATCATTGAGAACCATCACGTCAATGACGCTGGTGAAAAGATTGCCTGTCGGGCTGTGGACATACGAGAGTTGATCAATAAGATGCCAATGTTCGAGGACATTAAGGATGAAGAAGAAGATGACACTGGGGGGAATTACGATTCAGGCTGATACACATGGCGAAGATGTTGACGCTGCTGCTGCTACGGATGATGATTAGATTGCTTTTTTCGTATTTGCCTGTGAGAAGACGACTTTTTATCTACTATGTGAAATTGTGTTTGCTATGACAACTGAAACCTGATGAAGTTGTTGTTTAGTATTTTGCTGTGAGAACATCACTTATTATGTATGTTGATTTGTGTTTGGTGATTGTATGATGAGTAAAACATGATGACATTGTTGTTTAGTTGTACTCATATTTGGCTGTGAAACTTGTATTTGATGACATAGTTTGCTGTTGGACTGCATTTTTCTCGACGTCTTTGAATGGGAACAAAGCTGACCCGACAGGGCCTCCACTAATTTATTTATTTATTAGCAAAAGGGCCACTGCTATTTATTTATTTATGATCAAAAGGGGATACCCCCCGATTTTCGTTAATAGAAATCATAAATTTTCACAACAATATGCCCAGCCTGCTAAACAGGTTTCATTCATTACTAGTTTCAGCAAAGTGCTCATGTCATAGCCACTGAATACATCACGAGTGCTACATACACTGCAAATAAAGAGACAATCATCCTACAGAGCACAACGATCTTGCCCATTATCTTCAAATGCTCTTTCATCTCCTCATTGCTGTCAAGGCCGTTCAGTAGCTGTTGCTTGGCCATGATCAGATGAACTACATCTTTAACCTTCTGCTCTGCATCTTCCTCTTCTGCCGTTCCTTCAGTTACTTGTCCAACACCCCAACCTACTGGTATTGGGATTCCTCGGCTAACCAAATAATCAGCGTAGTTCCATTCCCCCACATCAGCAACTTCCCAGAAATACAAATCACACGAATCTTCCCTTTTCTGCATGAATCAAATTCGAAGATCATCAACAAAACTATTTAAAAAATCAGCAACTAAAAGCAGGCGAAAAACACTTAAACATATTATTACCCCATCATTCGGGCGTTTGTAGAAGACTCGGCCAGGGTTGAGGATTGTAGTTGAGACACGACGGATGACTCTGCATGATCTGCAGCAGTGGCACCACACCAACGGCAACGGAATGCGATGAGCAAACGGCTGCGGTGAGTGTGCCGGCGGGGGTGTGATGAGACCCACAGCGGATGGTACGGGTGGTGACTTGGCACATATCTAGTTGTTGCCTGCTGAAGAGTAGGTGGACGAGCCGCCAGCGGACATGGTTGCTGCGGCCAGAGCTTCTGATGCTAGGTAGAGTAACTAGAGAAGAGGAGAAGCGAACGTTGGATATGTCAGTTTCATTACTTGCAGAGTAGCATAGCACTATATATAGTCATAGTCTAGGTTTGGATTCGAACCAGCTACAGGAGCACGTCTCTCTTTTTTCTAAAACTCTGCAACATCTCTTTACTGGTACACTAGCTTGTCCTGTACGCCTTCTCAAGTCTTTGATTTTCGGGAATGTTATGTGGCGAATGTTCCCTAGGAGGAGGACGGCAAACAAACGCATTTTCCTGGCAATTTTAGTTGCGACGCAAGATCAAACGGTGGCAGTTTCAGGAATGTTATCTGGCGAACGAGCCCAGTTTTTCTTTTCTTCCTATAAAAAAGTATGCTACGTGGTGTCGGCTTAGTCAACAAACGATTGTGCCAACCTTGACCATTGGATTGATATTCAACGTCTATCGTGTTTCTTCAGTCTCTTCTTCCTCCAGCCGCCAAAGCCAAACCAGCACCGGCGGGACCGCCTGCTCTCGTCTCCCACGGCTGGCTGTGCTGTCACGCACGCATCACGGCCACATCGCACCCTAAAACTCTGCGCATCTTCCCTGGCTCCTGTTCATTCCCGTATGAGGCCTCACCATCGTCCTCCGCCTTGGTTCGCTCGCCGCGGCGCCGCCCTCCGGTGTTGTCAACATGGTCAACAACCGAGAGGAATAAGGAAATAACTGTACATGGTGAGGATGACAGTAGGGACCCACCAGGATCATGACAGTAGGCAAGCAAGTGCCTCCTTTATTACAAGAACAAAATGGTTCCTCCTGATGGTTTACTGACATCTGGGTCGCACGCCACTGTCAACGTAGTCAATAAGCAAGATAACTGCACAAGGAGCGGCTGACACCCGGGACCCACCAGCTCGCGCAGTAATTTTTTTTTGTTTTCGGGACGGAGCAGGGTATCAACTGTGGCCCGTCTAGCCCAGACTTTTATTTCATATATGTTTACCACATGACCAGCCTAGTTTTGTTTTTTCTTTCTGAAAATGGCTAGCCAGGCTATTTTGTTTTTTGCAGAATAACCAATAGAGGCCTACTTGCTTTTCTACACCCTGCTGGGCTTGAAATCTTTCAAGACAAGGAAGGATGCATTCGGCTTGCCCAGAAAATGGGCTATAAGTAATAAGAAATGGGCTGTAAAATGAAAAATACAGCAAACAGGCAACTAGTTCCAAATTACTTTTTTCTTTCCGATTTTGATATTTAAATTTCATTGTTTTTGTGCGAGTAAAATTTCATAGGATTTTACATTAAGGTATGTTTATTTTTAAAATTAATTTGAATCTGGCTAGAAATTTCAGGCTGTATGCTGTTTGGGACAGATTTGGAGGCTGACTTGTGGGTCTACAAGGTTGATGTGTACGAAAGGCTTTGTCAACTTAGTCCACAAACGATTCTAGCAGCAGTGACCATTGGATTGTTAATCCAACGGCTGTGCTGCTTCTTCAACCTCTGGTCTTCTTACTCTAGCCGCCCAAACCAGCGCTGGCCGTACTGCCTGCTCATGCCTCTCGTAGCCGGCTGTGCTGCCGCGCAGGCCTAACCACCCCACACTACTCCCATCACTGTCCTGGCCATCCCTGTACTCACTCAGACCTCCTGTTATTCTCCGGCGATGGCAGACGAACTAGTAAACCCTCATACTCCCCTCCGTGTGGGAAACAACTGCCGAGTCTTCTCCGGCTCCGGGTCGTTCCCTTCCTAGGCCTCGCCGTCGTCCACCGCCCTGGTGCTCTCGGCGCGGCATGGTCAAACATGGAGAGGATGACAGCTGGGTCCACGGCCGCACGCAAGGAAGTGCCTCCTTATTACATGCAAAATAATGATTCCTCCACCTGACAGCAGGGACCCACCGAAAGCGCCTCTGTATTTCGCGAAAAAAAGTTCCTCCTGCTGACAGCTCGGACCCACCAACTATATCTTCGCACGCAAGGAAGTGCCTCCTTATTATGCACAAAAAAATGAATAGCCCCGTTGCTAGGTGGGACCCACCATATTTGGAGGCTGACTTGTGGGCCTACTAAGTTGACGCGGACGCAGGGTTTGGTCAACTTAGTCAATATAAATTGCGGTGACCGTACGATGTCCATCCAACGGCCGGCGTGCTTCTTCAACCTCTGGTCTTCTTGCTCCAGCCACCCAAACTATCGCGGGCCGTGCCGCCTGCTCCTGCCTCTCGTGGCCGGCTGTGCTGCCGTGCAGGCCTCACCGCCCCCTCCTACTCCAACCGCTAGCCAGGCCATCCCTCTACTCACCCACAACCCCTGTTATTCTACGGCGACGGCAGCCTCACACCACATCCGAACCAATCAACCCTCGTACTCCCCTCCGAGTGGGCATGCACTGCCGCGTTTTCCCCGGCTCTGCATCGTCCCCTTCCTAGGCCTCGCCGTCGTCCACCGCCTTGGAGCTCTCGGCGCGGCGTGGTCAACATGGTCAAGGAACGACTTCCATTGGAAGAGGACTATACGTGGAGAGGCTGACAACTGGGTCCACGGCCGCAGCAAGTAAGTGCCTCCTTATTACGCGTAAAATAATTATTCCTCCACCTGACAGCTGGGACCTACCGAAAGGGCCTCTATATTTTGCGAAAAAAGTTTCCCCCTGACAGCTGGGACCCACCAGTTATATCTTCGCATGCAAGGAAGTGCCTCCTTGTCCTCCCTGACAGCTGGGACCCACCCGGTTGAAACATACATAGGGTTGTCTGTCTGGTCGCGAACGTGTACGTACATACTGGTCGATCAGTCTCTCTGCAACGATGAACCGTGGCCGAGCAAGCAGTGGCACGTGTAGTAGTAGAGCCCCCGATGTAGCAGTTCAGGCAGTCCAGTCAAAACCATGTACACGTACGTATAGCCAGATGCCAAAAAATACGGCCACGTACGTACATACGGGCGGGGTCTCGAACGCCTACTCGCGCATATGTACGGCCAGGGCTCGTGTACATGGAGAGGCAATGGACGGCAGCAACGGCGTCCTGTTCATCGGCAGCCAACCGGCTGGGTCAGAACGGAGAAACAGCGTCCTGTTCATCGGGAGGCAACAGACTGGGTCGGAATGCGTCATGTTCAACAGGAGCCAACTGGCTTGGATGGAACAGCTGGAACAGGGTCTGGCGTACCGCAAAATGGAGGAAAACGGCCTTCTGTTCGACCGCGTACGGTCGAAACGGGGTCCTGTTCATCGGGAAGGGTCTGGCGTACCGCAGAACAGAGGAAACGGCCTTCTGTTCGAGTGCCTACGGTCGAAACGGGGTGCTGTTGATCGGGAGGGGTGTGGCGTACCGCAAAACGGAGGAAACGGACTTGTGTTGGAGTGCCTACGGTCGAAACGGGGTGCTGTTGATCGGGAGGGGTGTGGCGTACCGCAAAACGGAGGAAACGGACTTGTGTTGGAGTGCCTACGGTCGAAACGGGGTCCTGTTCATCGGGAGGGGTGTGGCGTACCGCAAAACGGGACTCCACGGGCTACTGTTTATCCACCGTCGACTTCCTCCAGCCTCCACCTACTACTGTTCATCCACCGTCAACTTCCTCCTGCCTCCACCAGCTATTGTTCATCGACAGGGTCCTGTTCATCCAGCCTCCACCGACTACTATTCAACCAGCCCTCCACGGGGTCCTGTTCATCCAACCTCCACCGGCTACTATTCAACCAGCCCTCCACGGGGTCCTGTTCAACCAGCCCTCCACGGGGTCCTGTTCAACCAGCCCTCCACGAGGTCCCTCCACCGGCTACTGTTCATCCACCCCCACCTCCTTGATCGGGGTCATGTTCATCCAACGGCAACGGCCTCTACTACCACGGGATCCTGTTCATCCAACCCCCATCGGGTACTGTTCATCCAACCCCCACCGGGGACTATTCATCAAGAAGCAGCTTCGATCGGCTTCAGTTAGCAGCAGTAGCGAAGGAATCACTCGGGTTCAATTAACAGCCAAGGGATCGATCGGGGTTCAGTAACATAGCTAGTGCAATCGCTCAGGTTCAGTTAGAGCCCAACGCCTCTCTCGGGTTCAGTTAGAGCCCAATGCCTCGCACACATGCGTGTACATGTGCGAGAGAAATGCGCAAACCTCCATGCATCGCTCGGCCCCGACCACCCACCGTAACCAGGAACTCCCCGAAATTTTCCTCACCCTCGCTTCTACCACGATTTTTTCCGTCATGGACGGCCCAAAGAATGTCATGCAAGTGCGTCCCCGGCCCGCCCAGGACGAAAAGCCCATTTTCTGTCATGATTTTTTGTCATAGAAGTAGGAGCCCACCACATCTATGATGATACGTGCTTTTGTCACAATTATCGTCATAGAAGTGTCATAAGCATGATAGAAAAAAATTAGTTTGGCCCAAAATGTCACGGATGTGTCTTTTTTTGTAGTGTAGCCAGAATATGCATCAAGGAAGGAAATTAAATCACAGCCAACAGTAGAGTCTACAATTTGATCAATGCGCGGCAAAGGAAAAGGATCCTTTGGGCATGCTTTATTAAGATCAGTGTAGTCGATGCAAAGTCTCCACTTCCCTTTGCCATGCGCACTACAACTGGATTTGCTAACCAAGTTGGATGTAGCACACCTCTAACTAAACCTGCTGCTTCCAGTTTCTTGATTTCCTCAGCAATGAACTATTGCCGCTTTAAAGCCTACCTCCCGACCTTCTGCTCGACGGGCCGAGCGTGGGGACAGACGGCAAGGTGTTGCTCTATTACCTCACTGGGAACATCGGGGATGTCAGATGGTTGCCATGCAAACACATCGACATTCACCTGTAGGAAGGCAACGAGCGAGCTTTCCTATTTGCTGTCAAGGGTGGAACTGACGGTGAAGGTACCGCCAGTGCCATCCTCCCTTGTCGGCACCTTCTTCGTTGCTGGTGGAGTGGCCTTGGATTTCTTGCCGGTAGAGCTCTCCGGCAAGTCTTCAACAGGTGCACAACACTCCTCGGAGGTGCGCTTCCTGGAATTCTTGTCAGAGGTCTTACTGGACTTCTTGTTTTTCTTCTTTTTTGCGGGAGCTGGTGCCTTGGCGGCCTCTGCTACAACTGCATCTCTGTATAACTTGTCGACACATATGAAAACATCCTTCTTACATGATATGATGGAAATGACACCCATTGGCCCTGGCATTTTCAATGTGGTGTAGGCATAGTGGGATGCTGCCATAAATTTAGCCAAAGCTGGGCGACCCAGAATTCCATTAAACAGCAAGGGGATCTTGACTACATGAAATGCAATCTTTTCTATCCTTTAATTCAATTCCCCGCCAAACGTCATCGGCAATGTGATCTTCCCCTTGGGTTGGCTCCTTCCTGGCTTGATTCCTTGGAATGTCCCAGTTTTCTCGAGCTCGTCATCGGGAATTTATAGTCTCTTGATTACTTCTAGAGAAATCAAGTTCAGGCCAGCCCCATCATCAACTAACATTTTCGTGACTTGGAGGTTGTGAATTGTTGGCGAAACCAACAACGGCAAACACCTGACCGTAGTTCTGCGATCAGGGTGGTCCTCGGCATCGAAAATGATAGGCGTGTGTGACCACTTAAGTGGTTTTTGGGCGTCTATTGCCAGTTCTACCGCGTTGACTTCACGCGCCCACTTCTTGAACTGGCGGTGAGAGGATGCAAAGATGCACCCCCATCAATGCACATGGCTTCCGTTGCCTTCTGGAATTCATGGTCGCTGGATTCATCATCATCCTCCTCTTCTTCACTTCCATCATCTTCCTCTTTCTACTCACGGCTTCTACCATGTTTCTCCTTCTGTTGTTTGGCTTTGCCGCGGCATCCTTCTCGGACACCACGGCCCTTTTTGCCAGATCCACTTGCACCATCCTGGCCCTTCTCCTTGTCGCGCTTTTCATGTTTATCTTTTTGTTTCTCAGCAAGTTGTTCAACCTGCCGGCACTCCTGGAGATCATGACCCTTGGTGCGGTGAATCTTGCAATATGGCCCGTCAGAGTTGCCGGTCTTCTCGCCCACCGCGTCTTCCTGGCAAGCAGCGCATGCAGCAGCTTTCTTGCTGGAGCCCTCTATTTTAGGTTTCTTGGCAACGTTGGAGTTACTGGAGCCTTCCACAGCCATGACTGTCTTGCCTTTGCGCTTTTGGCCTTTCTTTTTTGGGGTGGCAGCGTCGTCGTCCTCAGAATCAACTTCGGCGCCAGCATCATCCCCGGGAAGCCTTCTCCCCTCCTCAGCACATGCACACTTGTCCGCCAACGTATAGAGCTCGTTGGCGGTCTTCGGCAACCGGACGTTCATCTTCTCACACATCTTTCGATTGCGCACGTTTGTTTGAAACGCGGCAATCACAGCTGCCGGGTGTACATCTGGAATTTTACAGTGCACACGGCTGAATCTCTATATATATCTATGCAAATTCTCACCCTCCCTTTGTGGAATCACTTGCAGGTTGCTGGGCTGTCCAGGGGCCTTGTGGCCTCCAGTGAAGGCACCAACAAACTCATTGCACATATCCAATCATGAGGAGATGGAGTTCTCTGGCAAATTCATCCGCCAAGACCTCACATTGGGCTTGAGCACCAATGGAAAGTAATTGGCGACGATGTTTTCATCTCTTCCCCCGACAGCTTGCACGGCAATTGTGTAAATGCCCAAGAATTCTGCCGGGTTCAGCTTGTCGTCGTACTTCTCTGGTACTTCTGGCTTGAAGGCCCGGACAGACGGCCAACGGAATTGCCGCAGCTCATGAGTGAAGGCGGGGCATCCAACCTCGTAAGGTAGATACCCGCCAACAATAGGCGCAGGCTCATCAACAACTGGACCGTTGCGCTCGTCAGATTGGCGGTGTTGCCTGGCGTCATTCAATGGTGGTGCGAACATCCTCTACCCGCCTATCTTGCAGCACCTGCCGCTAATTTTGCCACTCCCACGGATCTGAGGAGGCCATCGACATCTCATCGGGCTCCATAGTCCGTTGGGTTTGCCGCGGTTGTTGACATTGCTGTTGCTGAGACTGTTGCCATGGAGGCGACTATACCGTAGGTGCAGCACCTTCAACACGACCACCAGTTTGAGCTACTAGTGCAATTCATGGACGCCGTGAGGGCTCTATTTGTCATGACTTGCTTGAATCAGCAAATCCAATCAAGCTCTGGATGGTGACTCTCTACTCATCCATCTTGTCTGCCGTTGGAGGAAAGTTTAACAGCATCTGGGCTCGCACCATTGCCTCCGCTGCTTTTGTTGGCATGGCTGGGTGTGAAGAACGTGACTCGCTCGACTTCTGGTAGAGCCAGCAGGAGCGCCATTGTGATCTTTGCCACCACGGCTCAGGCACAACAGTGGGTTGGCATGGCGGAAGTGGAGCCTAGGGATCTTGAACTTGATCAACAGGCATCTTGTCATGCGGACGCTGCTATCTATGATCAATAGCACTGCTCAGGGTCACGTCACGCCCATCTTATGATGGTTGTGATGTGTGTCTTGACGCTGCATCTCTGGGTGCTGCAGCAGGAGGATCTTGGCTCGCGCTGGACCGGGCATGGTCGCTCCGGTGACTGTGCTCGCCGGTGCATCGAGGAGGTGGGTTTTGTCCGTCCGCACCGCCCGTGCCGTCGTGGTTGTGTTCGCCAGAGGGTCGAGGAAGTGGACCACCTCCAGCACCTCCGCCTCCCGCTCCGGCCGCAGTGGGAATGATGACCGCGCCGCCTGCGCCGGTCGTGCCAGCCGCAGTACTCGCACCGCCCGCATTGGCAGCGCCGCCTGCATCGCCTGCGAATATGTGCAAGGGAACCTTGGAAGTGGAAGGATTAGCCATTGTGATTCCCTTCTTCTTGGGGGCCATCGATGATGAAAAAGGTGGTGAAGCTAATGAAATCGACGCGCAATCTGCTGGTTCAGGTTCGTGCAAGCGATCCCCCACTAGTATAGTGAGCTGCTATACAAACGGTTTTTAACCCCTTTCCGCGACGGCATTTTAAACCATTGCCTAGTGAGTGTGGGCGATAGGGGGTCCTTCCCGCACGACCCAGAAACCGTTGGGAATAGGGAGTAGCAATGCATATGTTTTGCATAACTAAGCGTATGCGTTGCCGGCATGTATCCCAAACGCGAGTCTTCAGACAACTGTTTGTGATATCTCGCATATCCCAAACGCTCCATCCTTGCTACTCGTTTGTGCTTGCATTACCATCGCAGTCAGTCTTCCGTGGTAATACGTTTACGATGCGCGCCCCATCACAAACAGTTCACTATTATAGAACG
Source organism: Thinopyrum elongatum (assembly GCA_011799875.1). NCBI lineage: Eukaryota > Viridiplantae > Streptophyta > Magnoliopsida > Poales > Poaceae > Thinopyrum > Thinopyrum elongatum. The sequence goes on from CM022297.1 coordinate 155,150,657, forward strand.
TGTATGATAAGCAGACAATCACACACATTTACTTTTCCTCGACTGTATGTGATTCGATGTAAGAGTGCATATAGTTATCCCTATAAAACTGTATGCGAAGCTTGAATATATCCCACATGATTCATCCGTCGCACCCGCGTCAGATGAGGGCCTATCGCACGCTTTCTTCTATGAGCAAACGTTTACCATGCGCACGATATCATAAACAGTCCATAATTTCAAGTGTGTGTGATAAGGTGACTTTCACAAACATTTAATAAGAAGGAACTGTGTGTGCTGCTGTTGTTAATTTCACATGTTTTTTGTTGGCTGGTCGTGTGTGCAGTAGAGATTGATCGCACACGTAGTGGATCCGAGAAACGTGTCCGATCTCCATGTTTATCGCAGACGTTTTTCTTTCACAAACCGTGTGCAGTGTAATCCCTAATTTAATCACTGCATTTGAAAATCATAGATTTTGAATTTGAAAGTAGGCAATCACTTATTTCATATCGAACCATGTTTATTACAAATATAGGTTCAAGCACGAATGCATAATTCGATGCACAGGTACATATACTGAAGAACTACAGAAGCACCAAGTAAAGAATGATGAATCACAATTGTACTAAAGACTGTAAAGAGAGAGGTGAAAGACATTCTGGTTGCTGGACAAGGTGAAGCGGAATGCCCATATTGCGCCCTCCTCCATGCATAATGCACGCACGACTCTAGGACAACCCCTTGTGATGGCTGCCCGCCCATCCTTCACTGTATTCATTAGGACTTCTCGATGCTCATTGTAGCTCGATGAAATACTTTAACCTTCATTGCGTGTCCACCAATCATGTACTTTGAGAGGTAATCTTGAGTAAACTGCTTTGGGAACCACCGCAAACGAAAAAGATTCAGACATTGTTGTCTAACAACTCATTATGGGCAGTAAAAAGAGAAGGCTACAGAGTTTGTAGTTACCATCCTACAGCCCACTATTGTGTTGGATAGAGCCTAAACAAATAATTTGATTGCCACCGTTCGTATCTTTTTGCTAATAATCCTTATCAGTTTCATCACTTGATGCTGGTTCATGAATATCTCATTGCCCCATACGCAAAAAGGGTTGATGCGTGGATCTTTGCCAAGGACATATGTACCTACAAGCAACAAGTCAATATTAGAAGCTAAAAAGTGTCCAGACCTAGATCTATATGCACTACATTACGGAACGACGGGGGAGTACAAGCCGATGGATGAAACTAACCTCAGTGGAAAATGCTGGCCACTCCCGTTGTTGTCCTGCATAAGTAGTGGAAAGGCATGATAAGTACAGCAACCTTAACATCAAATAAATATAGCCAAGGTAAACAACATCATCTCCAAATGATAGCTTGAATGTGTTGGTTTCAGCATGCTGTTAAAGCGGATATAAAATGGAAGGGAATGTTACCTACAACAGGCTTAACAGCCACCAAATATTGCATTTCAAACCGGTATTGTTGAAAATGAATAGACGTAGATCATGCTTAAACATCACACTGGATAAATGTGTAAAACTGAAATAAAGGGCATGTGTTAACTACACCAGGCATAACTGGAACCAAATATAGCCGTTCAAACTAGTATTGATGAAATCGAGTTGCACAGTTATGACTTGCACATAATGAACATCACATTGTGAATGACTGAAATAAACAATGCATAAATGATCAGTATAACAACCAAATATAGTAACTGAAAACTGGACAGAGTCTCACTGCAACCAACCTAACAAGGAAATACAGATAAGCAGGGCATATGCTTGAAAACTGGACAAATACTCACTGCAACCAACCTAACAAGCAAATACAGATAAACAAGGCATCTGCTTGAAAACTAGACAAATGCTCACTGCAACCAACCTAACAACCAAATACAGATAAACAAGGCATCTGCTTGATAACTGGACAAATGCTCACTGCAACCAACCTAACAACCAAATACAGACAAACAAGGCATCTACTCACTATAAACAACCAAATATAGCCATTCGTGAAACTGAAGTGGACAATTCATACTTAAACATCACATAGCCCTATTGAACATTACATTTTTGCATAACTGAAATAATTAAACACAGCAAAGTTAAAAAACTGCATGGCAAAAGCTACTACAATAAAGGGTATGGATTGGCTAGCTAAAAAAGGTGGGATTTGCTGATAGGATGTTGCCTCACTTGGCATGGACAGGATCCTTATGGTTGGAAGAGAACAGACCCATGGTGCGCTCTCTAATGTCGCAGATGGGCTGTTTCACTTTGGAAGAACCTTTGTGGGTGCCCTCCTCGTGGTCGTGGTCAATGAGATCTGACTTGGCAATTGAGGATCCCAAGCCGCCACTGTAGAACGTGTCCTTTAGAAATGACAAAATGGGCTCGATGGCGTACAAGGATCGCAAATCCTTGACCGCGTGGCGGAGGAGATCAGTGGTAGGGCCTTCGTAGAGATCGACAACGATTGAACCAGAGGGGTTGGGGATGGACCACTTAACCTGTGATATGGCCCGTGTGAAGCCGTCGCTGTCGACGAGCTTGATGTTGTACCCAGCTTTCTCGAGATACAGTAATATGCTAGCCCGTTGATGTGAAGCCTTCGACATGGCAACGAAGTCAACGTCCTTGCCGGCTTCCACGGCGAGGTGTTGCTCCAGGATCGACAGGTCGGGACGAACGACGACCACCTTGCCAACGTCCGCCGGAGAGGCCATGATAAACCTCTTTTTGGCCGAACGCTCATCAGTCTCCCCGGGATACATGGTTGGGCTTAGGCTACAACTCTCTGGAGCAGGGGATGTGGATCTGGTGGGGAGGGATACCGTAGGCCTCATCTAAAAACTCAGGGGGGCAACGGTATGGGAATCATTGGGTAACCTTAACTTTATTATCTATGCTAGGAGGCACGGGCAGACCGGCAGGGGTTGGCAGCGCCGGCGCCGGTGCTGGCAGTGAGCTAGGGTTTGAGGGGGGAGGGGTAGGTGGGGGGACTATGGAGGGGGGCTGGTGTTTGAGGATACACCACGGCTACTGAAAATTTTAGTAATGGTGGGTGGAGATGGTGGTGGACGAGGAAGGGAGACAGTTCAAATGCCTCATCTACTGGAATTTTACTATAAGGTCGGTGGTGGAGGAGTGGGGGCGACGGTTGAAATACTGCGGCTACTAAAACTTGGGTAAAGGAATTGATGCGGGGTGGGAGAACCCAAGATCACACACGGTCCAATAAGAATATGCGTGTATGATAATAAGAAAAAGCGGCGAAACCGCCGATTTTTGCATCGCTCAAGGCGGGTAGTTTGTTTTTATATTTCTAGCTTGCTGGTCTATCGCACATGGTTCATCCTAATTTTCAGACGCAGACGTGGAATTCATCCTAAATAAACTACCTGCCTTTAGCTTGCGCAGGTGGTGATTTTACAGTGCACTAGCATCGCACACGGTTAAGCCAGTACCTCCACCCTTGCTCACGCTTGCACAGTCGTGGTGATTTCACAGCGCACTTGCATCGCACATGGTTAACCCAGTACCTCCACCCTTGCTCGCGCTTGCGCAGTCATGGTGATTTCACAGCGCACTTGCATCGCACACAGTTAAGCCAGTACCTCCACCCTTGCTTGCACTTGCGCAGTCGTGGTGATTTCACAGCGCACTTGCATCGCACACAGTTAAGCCACTACCTCCACCCTTGCTCGCGCTTGCGTAGTCATGGTGATTTCACAGCGCACTAGCATCGCACACGGTTAACCCACTACCTCCACCCTTGCTCGCGCTTGCGCAGTCATGGTGATTTCACAGCGCACTTGCCTCACACACGGTTAAGCTAGTACACCCGTGTCCGTTGAGAGTCATCCAAGTCTTCACAGCAAAAAAATGTGAGAGAGGGTCAGAAGACAACCACACCAGCATGTGGCCCAAATATATATGAATGAAAAGGGTGGTGTGTGATGTTCAAAATTCCAATGCACAACTTTGACCGCACGGGCCCATGGTTGGGCGCGTCGTCGAAGATCGATGAGAGGGGCCAGAAGTCAAGAACCACCTGGAAGTGGCCAAATATATGTAGGAATATAGGGTGTGATGTTTAAATACACAATGCACAACTTTGGTGGCATCTGCCTCGCAAACTAAAAAGCCCCCTTGGATATATCTATAATGACATAATGGCGTAGCTACCTAGCTAGGGTGCTTGCCCCACCTCCCACTTCGTGTCGGCGGGACGGATGCACGTACTGATACTTTGGTCATACATGCATGTCGCCATGACCTACCATAAGACAGACCAGTGAATCTATCGCTTGGTCAAATGACAAATGTTGTTGTTGATAAAAAATGGATAGAATATATATATATATATATATATATATATATATATATATATATATATATATATATATATAAACTGCTTGGGCCAATAGATTGGACCATCATAAAAATCACACGAGAGGGGCCACAAAACCAGCACCGCCTGCATGCGACCCAAAATGATGTACGTTGGAAGGGGTGATGTGTTTTCAATATCAAATAATGTACAATTTTGATGTGGTGCCTGCCTCTCGATACAGACAACCACCATGAAAGCCAGGTAATTAAGGACGAGATACGTAGGGTACGGTGTCGGTCCAACCCACCAATCCGAGCGTGTGCGAGGGAATCCTGAGAACGCATGAGCTCGAACATGTGACGGTGACCTGCCCTAACACGAACTAGGAGGAATCCATTCATGGCCAACACGTACCCCTCATTATCGGTCAAAGGGATGATATATATAGACCCGGGGAGCCCACAGATATGTGTGTCATCACAAAAAACTGCACAAGGGAGACGTGGTCGATCAGAAGACCCCCTATACCCTGCATGCGGCCCGAAAGTATGTATGGGTGGTGTGTGATACGTCTCCAACGTATCTATAATTTTTTATTGTTCCATGCTATTTTATATCATTTTTGGGACTAACCTATTAACCTAGTGCCCAGTGCCAGTTTCTGTTTTTTCCTTGTTTTTGTCTTTTACAGAAAATGAATACCAAACGGAGTCCAAATGGAATAAAATTTTATGGTGATTTTTCTCGGACCAGAAGAAACCCACAAGACTTGGAGAGGAGGCCAGAAGACCTATGAGGCGGCCACAAGCCGTAGGGGCGCGCCCTTGTGGACCCCTCAGAGACCTTCCAACCCGAACTCCACCACTATAAATCCTCAAATATTCCCACTATACCAGAGGGCACACCAAAAATACTTTTTTGCCGCCGCAAGCTTCTGTTCCCGTGAGATCCCATCTTGGGGCCTTTTCCGGCACTCCGCCGGAGGGGGATTCGATCACGGAGAGGCTCTACACCAACCTTGCCGCCCTTCTGATGATGTGTGAGTAGTTTACCACATACCTACGAGTCCATAGCTAGTAGCTATATGGCTTCTTCTCTCTCTTTGATCTTTAATACAATTTTCTCCTTGATGTTCTTGGAGATCTATTCGATGTAATCTTATTTTGTGGTGCGTTTGTTGAGATCCGATGAATTGTGGATTTATGATCAGATTATCTATGAATATTATTTGAGTCTTCTCTGAACTCTTTTATGCATGATTGAGATAGCTTTGTATTTCTCTCCGATCTATCGATTTGGTTTGGCCTACTAGATTGGTTTTTCTTGCAATGGGAGAGGTGCTTTGTGATGGGCTCAATCTTACGGTGTCCTCACCCAGTGACAGTAGGGGTAGCGAGGCACGTATCGTATTGTTGCCATTAAGGATAAAAAGATGGGGTTTATATCATATTGCTTGAGTTTATCCCTCTACATCATGTCATCTTGCTTAAGGCATTACTCTGTTCTTTTGAACTTAATACTCTAGATGTAGGCAGGAATTGGTCTATGTGTGGAGTAATAGTAGTAGATGCAGGTAGGAGTCAGTCTACTTGTCACGGACGTGATGCCTATATTCATGATCATGGCCTTGGATGTCTTCATAATTATGTGCTTTTCTATCAATTGCTCAACAGTAATTTGTTTACCCACTGTATGCTTTCTTCAAGAGAGAAGCCTCTAGTGAAACCTATGCCCCTCGGGTCTATTTTCCATCATATATTTTCAGATATACAAAACCAAAAAACCAAAAAATACCTTGCTGCAATTTATTTATATTTACTTTAGTTTGCCTTTTATTTATCTTTTACATTTATCTCTATTAGATCTCACTCTTGCAAGTGACCATGAAGGGATTGACAACCCCTTTTTCGCGTTTTGTGCAAGTGTTTGTTAGTTTGTGCAGGTGCATATATTGGAGATTTGCTTGTACCTCCTACTGGGTTGATACCTTGGTTCTTAACTTAGGGAAATACTTATCTCTACTATGCTGCATCACCCTTTCCTCTTCAAGGAAAAAATCAATGCAAGCTCAAGAAGTAGCCGGAAGAATTTCTGGCGTCGTTGCCGGATAGGTTCTACATCAAGCCTACCAAGTACCTATCATAAACTCTCATCTCTTGCACTTACATTATTTGCCATCTGCCTCTCGTTTTCATCTCCCCACTTCTAAAATGTTTTCCAAAAAACACAAAACAATTTGCCTTTTTATTTGCCTTCTTTTCAGTTTGCCTTTATGTCTTACTTGGTTTGTTTCCTTGTTTGCTTGGTATAATTGTGTGTTTATTGCAAATCAGAAGCAAACGAAAAAAGGGGGGTTTATGGATCCTGATCTACTTGCTAATCTTTTTAAAAGATCCAATTATGATGAACCAATTGCTAGTGAGTTGAGTGCACTGGATTATCTTTATGAAGTTTTTCTTGAAATTTGTGAATCTGAAAATTGTGATGAAGTGCTAAAAAGAAAATTTATGAAGTGATTCATGATAGCTCCTTGAATGAAAAGCATGATTGTAATGATGTTATTATAAATTCTATTAATGTCAATTGTGCTAATAACATGCAAAACCCTAAGCTTGGGGATGCTAATTTTTATATGTCCACTACCTATTGCAATGATCATGATTGGGGTGATTCTTCTTATGATCTTGCAAAATTATTTAAGCCTCATGATGAATATGTTTGCAATAATATTGAAAGTAGGTTTGGAAGAGTGTCAACTCTAGGTAATAATGATCCCACTACTTTGGAGAATGATCAATCTTATGAAATATTTGATAAAAGTGGGCTTGGAGAGGTCGTGACTTATTGGATGATAATCCCACTATTTTGGAAGAGTGTCAACTTTGCATGCATGTGGATCATGTAGAGAATATGTTATGTGATAGCTATATTGTTGAATTTGAATATGATCCTGCATGTAATTATTATGAGAGAGGAAAATATGGTTGTAGAAATCTTCATGCCACTAAATTACCTCTCGTTAAGTTGAGATTGCTATTGTTTCTTTCTTCTTCCTTGCATATGCTAGTTCTTCCTTGTCTTGATAATTTGTTTGCTTATAAAATACCTATGCATAGGAAGTATGTTAGACTTAAACTTGTTTTCACATGCTATATGATGCTCTTTTTGTGCTTCAATTTTTGTCTTTCTGTGAGCATCATTAAAATTACCAATGCCTAGCTAAAAGGCTTTAAAGAAAAGCGCTTGTTGGGAGACAACCCAATATATTTCCTTTCTGTTTTTATGAGTATACACATTATTACCTCTATAGTAATTGTGTTTTAGTGTTTTAATTAGTGTTTGAGCCAAGTAAGACCTTTGGGACGGTCCATGGTGATAGTTGATTTGATCTTGCTAAAAAATAGAAACTTTTGCGCTCATTGCCAGAAATTTAGGAATTCACAGAGGCATGCTTTTGATCTGAATTTTTTACACAAGATTTACATAAAAATTTCCCAGGCTTTCCTAAGTTTTCAGAATTTTTGGAGTTACAGAAGTATACGAAATTTCCTGCTTACTACAGACTGTTCTGTTTTTGACAGATTCTGTTTTCTATGTGTTCTTTGCTTTTGATGAATCTATGGGTAGTATTGGGGGTATGAACCATGGAGAAGTTGGAATACAGTAGATATTACACCAATATAAATTTAGAATGAGTTCACAACAGTACCTAAAGTGGTGATTTATTTTATTATATTAACGGATCTTACGAGTTTTCTGTTGAGTTTTGTGTTGTGAAGCAAGTTTTGGGTAAAGTTTTGATGGACCACGGAATAAGGAGTAGCAAGAACCTAAGCTTGGGGATGCCCAAGGCACCCCAAGGTAATATTCAAGGACAACCAAGAATCTAAGCTTCGGGATGCCCCGAATGGCATCCCCTCTTTCGTCTTCAATCCATCGGTAAATTTACTTGAGGCTATATTTTTATTCACCACATGATATGTGTTTTGCTTGGGGCGTCTTGTATCATATGAGTCTTTGCTTTTTAGTTTAACACAATCATCCTTGCCGTACACACCTTTTGAGTGGGACACACATTAATCGTGAATTTATTAGAATACTCTATGTGCTTCACTTATATCTTTTGAGCTAGGTAGTTGCTCTAGTGCTTCACTTATATCTTTTTAGAGCATGGCGGTGGTTTTATTTTATAGAAATTGATGAACTCTCATGCTTCACTTATATTATTTTGAGAGTCTTGAAAACAGCATGGTAATTTTTTTAGGATATGAATTTGGTTATAATATGATGGGCATCCAAGAGGGATATAATAAAAACTTTCATATAGAGCATTGAATATATGAGAAGTTTGATTCCTTGCATTTGTTTTGAGATATAAAGATGGTGATATTAGAGTCATGCTAGTGAGTAATTGTGGATTGGTAGAAATACTTGTGTTAAGGTTTTTGATTCCCGAAGCATGCATGTATGGTGAACCGTTATGTGATGAAGTCGGACCAAGATTTATTTTTTTGATTGTCTTCCTTATGAGTAGCGGTTGGGGACGAATGATAGTCTTTTCCTACCAATATAACCCCCTAGGAGCATGCATATTAGTACTTTGTTTCGATGGCTAATAAATTTTTGCAATAAGTATGTGAGTTCTTTAGGACTAATGTTGAGTCCATGGATTATACGCACTCTCACCCTTCCACCATTGCTAGCCTCTCTAGTACCGCGCAACTTTCATCGATGCATTAAACCCACCATATACCCTTCCTCAAAACAGCCACCATACCTACCTATTATGGCATTTCAATAGCCATTCTGAGATTGATTGCCATGCAACTTCCACCGTTCCATTTATTATGACACATACCATCATTGTCATATTGCTTTGCATGATCGTAAGATAGCTAGCATGATATTTTTCATGGCTTGTCCATTTTTTGATATCTTTGCTACGCTAGATCATTGCACATCCCAGTACACTACCGGATGCATTCATATAGAGTCATATTTTGTTCTCGTATCGAGTTGTAATTCTTGAGTTGTAAGTAAATAAAAGTGTGATGATCATCACTATTAGAGCATTGTCCCATGTGAGGAAAGGATGATGGAGGCTATGATTCCCCCACAAGTCGGGATGAGACTCCAGACTTAAAAAAAAGAGGCCAAATATCTGAAAACAAACAAAAAAAAGAAAAGAAAAAAATGAGAGAAAAAGAGAGAAGGGACAATGTTACTATCCTTTTTCCACACTTGTGCTTCAATGTAACACCATGTTCTTCATGATAGAGTCTCCTATTTTATCACTTTCATATACTAGTGGGAATTTTTCATTATAGAACTTGGCTTGTATATTCCAATGATGGGCTTCCTCAAATTGCCCTAGGTCTTCGTGAGCAAGCAAGTTGGATGCACACCCACTTAGTTTCCTTTTGAGCTTTCATACACTTATAGCTCTAGTGCATTCGTTGCATGGCAATCCCTACTCACTTGCATCGATATCAATTGATGAGCATCTCCATAGCCCATTAATTTGCCTAGTTGATGTGAGACTTTCTCCTTTTTGTCTTCTCCACACAACCTCCACCATACTCTATTCCATCTATAGTGCTATATCCATGGCTCACGCTCATGTATTGCGTGAAAGTTGAAAAGGCTTGAGAACATTAAAAGTATGAAACAATTGCTTGGCTTATCATCGAGGTTGTGCATGATGAAATATTTTGTGTGATGAAGATAGAGCATAGCCAGACTATATGATTTTGTAGAGATAACTTTCTTTAGCCATGATATTTTGAGAAGACATGATTGCTTTATTAGTATGCTTGAAGTATTATTATTTTTATATCAATATTAATCTTTTGTTTCGAATCTTATGGATCTGAACATTCATGCCACAATAAAGAAAATTGCATTAATAAATATGTTAAGTAGCATTCCACATCAAAAAAATTGTTTTTATCATTTACCTACTCGACGACGAGCAGGAATAAGCTTGGGGATGCTTTATACGCCTCCAACGTATCTATAATTTTTTATTGTTCCATGCTATTATATTATCTATCTTGGATGTTTTATATGTATTTATATGCTATTTTATTTCATTTTTGGGACTAACCTATTAACCTAGTGCCCAGTGCCAGTTTCTGTTTTTCCATTTTTTTGTCTTCTACAGAAAATGAATACCAAACGGAGTCCAAACAGAATAAACATTTATGGTGATTTTTCTTGGACCAGAAGAAACCCACGAGACTTGGAGAGGAGGCTAGAAGACCTACAAGGCGGCCACAAGCCGTAGGGGCGTGCCCCAGGGGGGCGCCCCCCAGGGCTTGTGGGCCCCTCAGAGACCTTCCAACCCTAACTTCACCACTATAAATCCTCAAATATTCCCCTATACCAGAGGGCACACCAAAAATACTTTTCCGCTACCGCAAGCTTCTGTTCCCGTGACATCCCATCTTGGGGCCTTTTCCGGCACTCTGCCGGAGGGGGATTCGATCATGGAGAGCCTCTACACCAACCTTGTTGCCCTTCCGATGATGTGTGAGTAGTTTACCACAGACCTGCGGGTCCATAGCTAGTAGCTAGATGGCTTCTTCTCTCTCTTTGATATTCAATACAATGTTCTCCTCGATGTTCTTGTAGATCTGTTCGATGTAATCTTCTTTTGCGGTGCGTTTGTTGAGATCCGATGAATTGTGGATTTATGATCAGATTATCTATGAATATTATTTGAGTCCTCTCTAAACTATTTTATGCATGATTGAGATAGCTTTGTATTTCACTCCGATCTATCGATTTGGTTTGGCCTACTAGATTTGTTTTTCTTGCAATGGGAGAGGTGCTTTGTGCTGGGTTCAATCTTGCGGTGTCCTCACCCAGTGACAGTAGAGGTAGCGAGGCACGTATTGTATTGTTGCCATTAAGGATAAAATGATGGGGTTTATATCATATTGCTTGAGTTTATCCGTCTACATCATGTCATCTTGCTTAATTAAGGTGTTACTCTGTTCTTTTGAACTTAATACTCTAGATGCAGGCAGGAGTCGGTCGATGTGTGGAGTAATAGCAGTAGATGCAGGCAGGAGTCGGTCTAGTTGTCACGGACGTGATGCCTATATTCATGATCATTGCCTTGGATGTCTTCATAACTATGCGCTTTTCTATCAATTGCTCAACAGTAATTTGTTTACCCACCGTATGCTTTCTTCAAGAGAGAAGCCTCTAGTGAAACCTATGGCCCCCGGGTCTATTTTCCATCATATATTTTCAGATCTACAAAACCAAAAAACCCAAAAATACCTTGCTGCAATTTATTTATATTTACTTTAGTTTACCTTTTATTTATCTTTTACATCTATCTCTATTAGATCTCACTCTTGCAAGTGACCGTGAAGGGATTGACAACCCCTTTTTCGCGTTGTGTGCAAGTGTTTCCTAGTTTGTGCAGGTGCATATATTGGAGACTTGCTTGTGCCTCCTACTGGATTGATACCTTGGTTCTTAACTGAGGGAAATACTTATCTCTACTTTGCTGCATCACCCTTTCCTCTTCAAGGGAAAAATCATCGCAAGCTCAAGAAGTAGCATTGTTTGATTTGTTCAAATCCCCAATGCACAACTTCGATGGGGCACCAACTACATTACAAACCAAACACTGTACCCGACCCCAAGCTAGGTTAAATATGTATGATGTCGGTTCCCCAACTTCGAGGCGGCGGGGGGGGGGGGGGTGTCGTCCAACGCATGTGCTCAAACTTGATTTGGTCTAACATGGCACACAGAGCAATAGGAAACCGTCATGGTCAAACCCTTCTCGTACGTTGGGTCAAAGGGGTAGATTGTGTGGGGGCCCTCATTACCGATCAAGGATGGTATGTATATAGACCTCGGGGAGCCCACAGATATGTGTGCCATCTATAAACTGCACGAGGGAGGCATGCTCGATCAGAACACCCCCTATACCCTGCATGCGGCCCGGGAAAAATGTATGGGTGGTGTGTGGTTTGTTCAAATACCGAATGCACAACTTTGATGGGGCACCAACTACATTATTAACATTACAAACTGAACATAGTACCCCCCAGCCAGGTTAAAGACGTACGATGTCGGTTCCACAACTTCGAGGTGGGTGGGGGGTTGGGGGGTGTCGTCCAATGCATGTGCTCGAACTTGATTTGCTCTAACATAGCACACAGAGCAAGAGGAAACCGTCATGGTCAAACCCTTCTCGTACATTGGGTCAAAGGGATATATTGTGTGGGCCTATAGATCTCGATCATTCTCTGATTTTTTAGAACAAGAAATAACGAAAAAAACATATTCTACAAATTACCAAAACAAGGATCCCAAGGTTTATATAATCGTCATGACAGGTCACTACAGACACATTTAGATGATAAATGTCTATAATGACCATATCATGGCGCTTTAATGAAGCTTGAGATATGCAACTTCCCACCGAATCACCCATCCTTAGACTCCTCCAGCCCCAACACGCTTAACTTCTGCGTTCTACTCGACTCGATTAGCGGATGGGAAGCCGCCCCTTGCTGATAAGACTTGCCTCGTTGCCTTTAAGGTGTTTCACGCTAGTCACCGTATGGGACCTACTCCCTACTATCACACACGTTTGTGCTTTTAGAAACAGTGTGCAATATTTACATGGCCGGTGTGTCGCCGCCTAGCCTTCTATGAGCACTGACACTGGCAGCGGGAAACCGATGGGAGAAGAGGCGCGAAAAGGATGGGAGGAGTGGCGGGAAACGGTAGCGTGTTTGGATATATAACACCATTAATATGGTAAACTTAGTAAAGAAGGAAGCGTGAGCTAGCACGACTCATGCGCACAGTGCTTACCCATGGGTGACAGACGGTTGACCAGAACCGCTTTAAATATGCAGGGTTCATTTGGCCTTTTTTATACATTATAATTAAGTTTTATAAGCATTAATTTAATGTGCATAATTCAAATTAGTGCACCAAAATGGCTACAAAAATCATACATGTGTCCTTGGATGCATGTTTAGGTCCCATGCAAAGAATGGGAATGAATTACAACCGTCTCGGCGTCTGGCTTGGCCTCGGACATTGAGAATCTCGGTTTTTAAATCCCTGTAAATCCAAAACTCACCCGAAAATCATGAAGTTGGCATGGTGTCACAACATGGCACATATATGTCATGGAAAAAAATTGTCCATTTTGGGGCAAGTTTTATTACAAGCCTCTTACAAACTGGAGCTTCTCTCAAAAAGCCTCATGGTTCCGATAGGGAAATGTGTCCCCTTGTGGGCGAAACGATAATCACTGCCTCTTCTCGCCTTGTATTTTTTTTCTACAGGAAACATGGAACGACAGGATATCCGTACTGAAATTTAAAATTATTCAGGGTTCGTTTGGCCTTTTTATACATTAATTGAGTTTCCTAGGCATTTCAAATCTGAACTACAAATACATGTTCTAGTGCACCAAAATGGCTAGAAAAATCATACATGTGTCCTTGGTTGCATGTTTAGGTCCCATGCAAGGAATGGGAATGAATTACAACCGGCTCGACGTCCTGGCTCGTCCTCAAACATTGGGAAACTCCGTTTTTAAATCCCCGTAAATTCAAAACTCACCAGAAAATCATGAAAGTTGGCATGGTGTCACGACATGGCACATAAATGTCGTGGTAAAAAAATTGACCAATTTGGGCCAAGCTTTATTACAAACCTCTTACAAACCGGAGCCTCTCACAAGAACCCTCATGGTTTCGACAGGGAAACGTGTCCCCCTTGTGGGAGAAACAATAATCGCTCCCTCTTTTCGCCTTGTATTTTCTTCTACAGGCAACATGGAACAACGGGAGATTCGCGCTGAACTTCAAAATTATTCAGGGTTCATTTGACCTTTTTTATATATTAATTGAGTTTTCTAGGCATTTAATGTCCATAATTCAAATCTGAACTACAAATACATGCTCCAGTGCACCAAAATGGCTAGAAAATCATACATGTGTCCTTGGGTGCATGTTTAGGTCCCATGCAAGGAATGGGAATGAATTCAACCGCCTCGGTGTCCTAGCTCGGCCTCAAACATTGCGAATCTCGGTTTTAAATCTCCATAAATCCAAAACTCACCAAAAAATCATGAAACTTGGCATGGTGTCACGACATGGCACATATATGTCATGGTAAAAAAATTGTCCAATTTGGGCCAACCTTTATTACAAGCCTCTTACAAATCGGAGCTTCTCGCAACCCTCATGGTTCCGGTAGGGAAACATCCCCCTCTTGTCGGCGAAACAATAATCACTACCTCTTGTTGCCTTGTATTTTGTTTTCTAGAGGCAAAATAGAACAACAGGAGTGTCGTGCTGAAATTTGAAACTATTCAGGGTTCGTTTGGCCATTTTATATATTAATTGAGTTTTCTAGGCATTCAATGTCCATAATTCAAATTTGAACTACAAGCACATGCTCCAGTGAAGCGAAATGGGTGGAAAATCGTACATGTGTCCTTGGGTGCATGTTTAGGTCTCATGAAGGAATGAGAATGAATTACAAACGTCTCATCGTCCTGAAACATTTAGAATCTCGGTTTTTAAATTCTAGTAAATCCAAAACTCACCCAAAAATCATGAAACTTGGCATGGTTTCATGACATGGCACATATATGTTGTGGTAAAAAAATTGTCTAGTTTGAGACAAGGCGCACACATTAATAGCCAATGAAGTGCTTTTCAAACAAATAGCTAACACGTTAATATCGCAAACGGTTGTATTATATGAACCATGTATGTTCCCGTAACCATTTAAGTGCGGCCACGCGTCCCTCTTTTCTTATGGGAGAGTACTACCTCGGTCCTCGTTCATTGGTCATCTTTGTATTTCGTGCCAAAATTTAACCATAGTCCGTGGTGTGCGTGCAATTGTTTGATTTGACGGGACGAGCGCGAGAAGTCCACCATGCAGGCTCGACGGGACACGTGCGAGCAGTCTGCCGCGCAGGCTCAACGGGACGCGTGCGACCTATCCACCGCATAGGCTCGACGGGACACATGCGAGCAGTCTGCCGTGCATGCTCACCGGGAAGCGAGCTCTTTGACCTCCATCCACCAGCCGCCCGCCTCGCTCACAACTTCTCCATTAATTGTGGCCGAGCGTTGTTTAACATGCGGTTAATTAAAGCACCTAGACGGGGGGGGGGGGGGTTTCTTGTGATCCCATGGCCCCGCTCAACGTTAGCATTTGCTTTGTTCGTGTTTTCAACTCGTATTCCGGATAATTTAAAATGCCACATGCGGCAACGGATAATATGACGACAAATAAAATGGCAACAGATAATACGATGATAAATTTACAATGGCGCGAATAATAATTGTCTTACATATTCTGGATAATTTAAAATGCCACATGCGGCAACGCCCGGAAGACACGGTGGCAAGAGAAGAAGGAAATCGCAGACAACGATCTGCGTCGCTACTGTCTCTACTCCTTGATGGATTGTTGGGCGACGAGATCCTCTAGCTCCTTCTTCAATTCCTCATGACTTTGCTTGACAGCAGCCACGGATTCCTCCACCTCTAGCTCGCGCTCGATCCGGAGCTTCCTCAAGTCACCCATCAGTTCCTCGATGACCTCTTTCAGCGTCATCCCCGAGGCACTACTCTGCTCATGCAGCTTCTTCCAGTCGGCGGCCTCATCCTTTGTCACTGGGAGCGCCTTGAGGAGCTTTGCATTGTCACCCATGAGTTGCTCAACGAGGCCGGTCGCCTTCTCAACCGAGGCATTGCTAATCTCGAGCAGCTTCATCAAGCCATCGACCAGCTCCTGCTGCTTAATTAGGCCAGCGAGAATATCGTCGTCGCTACC
This sequence comes from Thinopyrum elongatum, assembly GCA_011799875.1. NCBI lineage: Eukaryota > Viridiplantae > Streptophyta > Magnoliopsida > Poales > Poaceae > Thinopyrum > Thinopyrum elongatum. The sequence goes on from CM022297.1 coordinate 155,166,832, forward strand.
TAAGGACTTCAGCACCGCCAACTCACCGCGATCACCGACGCGGCCAGTGCGCTTGTGAGAGCCCTCACGTGCCGGTCAAAGCTCGTTCGAGGGCTCCGCGGCATGCCACGACATCGCTGATGTGGCTGCCGCGTAGCGGCAGGACCTCTCTAGTGCTTCCGCGGCCTTGGTCTTTTCTCCCTGGTATATGTCGACCCGAAACTCCTCCTATCGGTGATGGCAAAGAAATGTGTTTTGGGTGATGGGAAGAGGAATTGTGAAGTAATTTTCGAGTGGGTCATTTTTATAGCCCAGTGCTAAGTGGGAACACGTTTAGGTTTGATCGGTGTGAACAAATTTGCAATCACTTATTGCGTGGTAATCTGGAATGTGACGAGAAACAAGCTCAAAATTTATTGATGGTTTTGGGCTCGAAGCCCGAAATGGTTCCCGGATGGCGTACGTGGGCCCACATTCTCGGATGTGTACGTATCTGCCCACTATCACACACGGTCCAGATATCACCATTGTGTCCGATGGATGGGTCGTCGCGCCTCCAACGCGGTGCCAGAAGGTTGACCAGAATTGCAATATGCAGGTGTGGTTGCTCGCCGTTCAGGCGGCCGCGGCGCGCTCTGCTCACGGCCCCCCGCGCACTCTGCTCGTCATTGAGGTGGCCGCGGCGCGCTCTGCTCGCGTCTGTCCGCGTGTTTTGCTCGCCATTGAGGCGGCCGCGGCGCGTTCTGCTCTGGCGTCCTTGCACGCGCTCTGCTCACCGTTTAGGCAAATTTACAATGGCAGCGGTTAATAATTGTCTTACATATTCAAGATAATTTAAAATGCCACATGCGGCAATGCCCAAAACACTAACGACCTACATATGCTTAGTGACTTAAAATGTCGATATGCGACATTTGCATACAATTATAATAAAATATAGGCTAAAAGGCTCAGCTGACGGCGTTCCGACGACGGTCTTCTCGGACTCCATGATCAGCATAGCACCCTTGCGGCTGTTCATTCCAAGTGTCCCGACCCGCGGCCAAGGTACCCGTCTTCGCCTATGGAGCTACTGGCGCTGGGAGGCTCTTGGGGCTGTTGGGCCTCTTCAAGTAGAGCTTGACAGCGTGCAATCATGCGCATGACATGCCCGCGGAACCGCTCCATTTCCATGTCCCTGCCCTGGTAGCAAATTTCGTCCATCACCTGCATCCTCAAGATACCACGTTGGCGATGTTCTACTTCGTCGGCGACATCAACTCCGCCAAGGGTGCACTCGAGCCTGGCCACCACATCGTCGGGATCGAGGTTGACACGGCCGCCACCGGCAATGATGAAGTCGCAGACTGATTGTCTCATAACTGAATTGCAGAGGTCCTGTGCCCATTCCTGGCGGGGCATCAGGCTCTCGATGAGCACCGGTGACGGTGGCTCTTCGGGTGGGTCGTCGATCATGCCGCCTAGCAGCTCTGGATCTTTTGCACGGTGGATGGCAAGCTGCTCATCACACTTCCTCTGCAATATGTCCATTGTGCGTCCAAGGACTATCACGACGATATAGCTGCCGATGGGCCATGGTGCATGCACTGGCCGATGAAGCTCTTGCTCCCCGACCTGCTCCGGCACGTTCTCCTCGCCGAAGATGTAACGCGGGTAGGGGGCGATGTCGAACCTTTGGTCGTTGCCAGGCATGCTTGGAATAACTAATGGTAGATGGGTGTGGACTAGATCTGCGCACAGTGTCGTGACAGTGTGTTGCCGCTGGGTCATATGCAGCAAGCCACTAGCTGGTGGCAGGAAACCGATGAGGGAAGAGGCAAGAAGCATTGGCGTGGATTGTGGGACATGTGTATGATGTCATTAATTTCTGCACTGGGCGTCTGTGTTGGTATAGGTACTACCTCCGTCGTGGTTTATTGGACCCCTTCGTATTTAGTAGTACCAAAATTTGACCTTAAATTTAACTACGAATATATTAATGCATGTCATAAAAAATAATATTGTTTGACGGCTATTCCCTGCTATGTTCAACTGCTATATGCAATAATTATGAATGTGCTTGCTCGCCGTTTAGGCAGCCACAGCGCGCTCTACTCGCCGTTTAGGCGCCAAGGCACGCCTGCTAGCGGTTGGGGCCAGCGCATGATCACGATGGGGAAGCTTTAGTTATTTGATCTCAGATTATGTTAATTAATTATACCTCCAGACCCGGAATCATCCAGCTCTGGAGGTATAATTAATTAACCTAAACTATGATCTCTGGCGCCTGTTCCCGTCATGCAATTCCATCCTGTCGTCGACCATTGGGAGTATGCCGGTATGTGTGGGTAACTAGCTAGCAAGTGGATCATTAGTGAGTCGTCACCGCCGGCCATTGCTGTGATTATTTATAGCTAGGAGCTGGCTAGGGGATTGGGGATTTTACAATTCACCCATGTGGAGCGCGGGAAGCCTTCGCTGGAGCATGAAAGCCTTCACTGGAGCGCGGAAGCCTTCCCTGGAGTGCGGGAAGATTAAGTGGAGCACACAACCCGACAACTGTATGCGGTGTCACGTGTTATCACACACGTGTTAACATAAGGAAATGTATGTGTAACTTACTAATCATCGCACACGAGTACTCGCATACGCATCGTGTGCGATACTCCTAGCCACCGCAAGCAACTAGTTTGCATTTTTCAAAGTTTTTTGTACACATAGAATCGCACACGAATTAACAGTAGTAACTGTTTGTGTTATATTTTCTCATCGCAAACAGTTCATCCGAGTGGGTTGTTTGCCGTGTATCACAAACATCTTGTTTACACAAGTCATTTGTGTTCTTTTGCCTCATCGCAAACAGCTCGTCTATGTGAACTGTATGTCGCATATCACACACATCTTGTTAAGTTGAACCGTTTCTGTTGTGTTCCCTAATCGAAAACAGTTCGTCTGAGTGAACCATATGCCATATATCACACACACCTTGATCTGGCTAACTGTTTCTGTTGCATTCCCTAATAGCAAACAGTTCATCCGAGCGAACTGTATGCCGTAGATTCCACACTAGGGATGGCACCCGCAGGGCATGGGTACGGGTGGAGCCATCCCAAACCCTTACCTGTTCCCCCATGAGCTTACCCATCACCCTTACCCATACGCGTCAGCAGGTACAATTTTTTCCCATACCCTTTACCCGATAGGGTAGATAGGTACTCGTGGGTAAAATTACCCATGATTGCAAAGCATCAATTTGAACAAATCATAGCCACAAACAAAAACATATAATCATAATTTACAACAATAGATTATAACAACAACACATTTAATAAACAACATCACTTTCTCGTAAACAATAACACATCAAAACAACATCACATAGTCATAAACAACAACACATAGTCATACATTTTGAGTTCATAAATTAATGATATAGTGTAGACTATAGAGATAATTTGAGTTTGCATAGATTTTATATGGGTACATGGGTATGTGGGTATGGGTTATACGATCCCATACCCGTACCTGCTCTACCCAATGGGTTTTAGATTTCCCTATTTATATACCCATGGGTAACTTTTTGTCCCATACCCTTACCCTAATAGGGGTTTTACCCGCAGGGTAAGTGGGTAATGGGTACCCATTGCCATCCCTATTCCACACACCTTTATATAGCCGCCCGTTTCTGTTGTTCTGCCTCATCGCAAACAGTTATTATGGATTAACCGTATGTCACACATCGCACACGCAACTGTAATATGAACTGTGTTTGACGTATCTGCCATTGCAAATGTTTTGCATCTTTTTTGATGGGTTTTTTACATCACCGTTTGCAATTAATGCATGGCACATAGTTTCATCGAAGGGTATCTGATTGTAGTGTCGCGTTAGCAGCATCCTGTAGTAGTGCCCCTACCTGGTGCGCCAAAGATTTCGTGCGTACGAACATCTTTGGGGCCATCTAGCCCCTTTGTAGTTCAACTAGGGGAATGCGCAAGCACAAAGAGCATAACCAACACAGGACGCAATGGCTTTTACCCAGGTTCAGGCCACCGTGAGGTGTAAAACCCTACTCATGCTTTGTGTATTGGATGTGTGTGAGCACAAATACAAGGAGCGCTTTTCCAGGCAAGGTGCAGAGAGAGAGCAGCTATGCATGCGAATTGTGCAAGGGTTCGATCCTTGTAACCGTTGCCCTGGCCTTCCTTTTATAGTTCAAGGGGTCACAACAGTGGCAAAACAGTCATTACATATTGACTAGATAGCAAATAGTGCTATCATACCTAACTCTGCCAGTTTAGGACAAAAGCATTAAATGCTTCGTTAGGTGTCATGTGGAGGAGGAATCCCGGCAAGGCTTCTGCACCGCTCGGCCGACTACCTCCTATTTACTTGACACACCTTCTAGATGGGTATCATTAAAGGTAAATCTCCTTCCAGCATGCTGACACATGCCCAACAAATCTCATCTAACTGCCTGCAGGCTCGACACCTCATCAATTAGTGACTAGCTGCTCGATGAGGTGGAGCGCTGGCGGCTAGCGAGAGCTTGCCGGGACTTCACCTTGCTGGCTCGGCCTTGCCGGGAAGGGTTGTCTTCGGTGTTCATCTTGATGATTTGTCTTGATCTTCTCCCAGTAGCTTTGGCAGCTGGGCCTTGAATCTTAGTTTTGGCAATCTCTGTGCATAAGTCAGGTTATAAAATACCCATATTTTATAAACTGACATCAAGTTCTAGTGAAACATGCAACTATGTTTAAAGACTGAAATGCGTAAGATCCAGAAGAACGCCAATCATGATTTGATGGTGAGAACTTAAAGATAAAGAACAAAACCGAAGAATGTAATGAGACTTACATGCTTAGGGAAATCCAAGGCTCATGCCACTCTTAAAAGTTGGATGCTTCTTCTGTGAGTAGGAGAAATATTGGAAGTAAAACTATAAGAAGTAAAAACGGTAGAAAGAAAAGAAGACTAGAATGTCCAGCTCAGGTATGAATGTCGTACAAGTTCTAAGAAGTAGAGAAAGTTGGCCAAGTAAGTGTAATTCTTGGAAATTATGATTAAATTGCTTATCACTGATTATGGATAAAAGTTGATCGACTCGATTGCATGTTGTTGCGACTCATTGCAAGAAACTACAACTGCCTAAATGACCAACAAACGATGAGGTTAAAATATGTGTTGATTTTTTTGTAAAAGTTATGATATTTTTCATCAGCAAATTACCTTTGTATTTATTGTCATAATTAATTTTAGAGTTTTGTACACTCTAGCCCATTGCATAGAAGTTGGAAGGAGGTTGTTCATGAGAGAACAACAGTTGTTCGATGTTATGAACAAAAGGCCATACTCCTATTGTGAATAGTATGTATATTATGAATATTGCATAACACTGACGCTAAATGCCGTAAGACTAAAAGAATATCACGTATGTGTGGCACTGCATTTAGTCACATTGGAGAAACCAGCATGGAGAAATTCCATAGTGATGGATTTTGAAGTCATGTGATTATGAATCATCTAACACTTGCAACTTTCTTCCAATTAGTGAAGTAAACTAAAATATCGTCCACGGGCCATGAAGAACGAGCAATAAAATAAATGAAATATGCATATTGATGTGTGTAGTCCAATAAGAGTTATTGCAAGCAGTGGGTTTATCTATCTTCAAGGATGACTCAGATAGATATTTATATTTACTTATTGAGACATAAATATGAATCCTTTGACATGTTTCAAAAGGTTTTCCGGAATGAAGTAGAGCTTATTGTAACAAGAAAATATGTTTCTTCAATTAGATTGCGGAAAGTAATATTTGAATTACAAGTTTAGCGGATGTCTGATGAGCTGTGAAAAAAAATTATAGCTTGCACTTCCCAGAACATCACTAAGAGTAGAATGTTTTGAGTGGATGTAATCAAACTATGTATGACATGGTGAGATCAAAGATGACATTTATCAATTTGCCAATATACTTTTTAATGTGATGCTTTAGAGACTGCAACTTTCACACCAAAAAAGAGCACCATCAAATCTCTTGAAATGACACCATATAAGATATGGAATGGTATGAAAAAACCATTTGGGAATATAAGGCATAAGTAAAAGTGTTTACGCGTTTATGTCCCAAGTCAGATAAAGTGCTACATTGTAGGTTATCCCAAATAGTTGGGTATTCCTCTATCAATACACCGAGGCAAAGTGTTTTGTCATAGAGTGCGGTAAATTTTGAAGAAAATGTTTTCTGCAAAATAGTGAGTGGGTGGACAATGCAACTCGATAAGATTTCAGAATCATCGTAACAAGTCAAAGAAAGGAAACACTAGAATTGGTTCTAGAATTTCCTACTGCGACTGATACGGAAGCCTCTACATAAGATGTAGAGACTTCAGTCGAACTTGCAGCTGAACTATATAGGTTGGTAAAACTCGTGCAAACCTTCATTGTGTGCAGACGAGATATTGTTGAACAAACAATGAACCTGTAATACACAGAGAAGCGTTGATGGGCCCTAAATCCGGAATTGGCTATATGCCAAAACAATCCTAGATAGTATACATATACATAATTCAAGTTTAGAACTTGATGGACTCTCTGGAAGACTTAAATTATAAAGTATAGTAATGGATCGATAAACTAACAAAGATAAAAAAGTTTTATAATGTTTGACTTGTCAGAAATAGTTTATGACAGGATCAAGGAGTTGACTATGATGAGATTGTCTCATCATAGCAATACTTAAAGTTAGTTTGGGTTAATCTAGCAATTACTAAATATTTCAATTATGAGATATAATATATGGATGTCAAAATGATTTCTAAGAGATGGAAATAGAACCAAGGTTGTATCTATTATATGGTCTAGGGTAATTTTGTCAATCTAGAGGATGCTAGTAAGTGTGCAAACTTCAAGAGATCCTATAATGGACTGAAGCAAGCATAATGGAGTTGGAATCTTTGTTTTGATGAAATGGTCAAATAATTTGATTTCATCTTGGAAAGCAAAGATGCTTGTATTTACAAGAAAGTAAGTGGGAGCATGATAATATTTCTAAACACTATACATGCATGGCACATTGTTGATCGAAAATTATATAAATTTCTTGACACAAATTAAGACTCTATTGAAACTAGTTTTTCAGTAAAGTACTTAGGTAATATAGTCATGGAATTAGCCATAATCATCTATGAAGATAGTAGTGTCTAATTGGGCTTAGCCAAAATACATATTGGCACGAGACTAAAGTAGTTTAGTATGAAAAACGACGACAAGAGTTTCTTGTTGAAGTCACATGGAAGGAGTTTTTAGCAAGAATCGATATCTTGAAATACTGATGAGCTAAATACATGATTTCAATCACACTTGTGTTAATTATATTCCATGGTATGTAAACAATGAGATGTGTCCAATACTCCAAGAAAGTTGTGAGGAAAGGTACCAAAATGGTCAAATTATTGATCATAGGACAACAGTAAAAGTGTCGTTAAGTACTGACGATATGTTTCTCTCCTACGGAGAAAATGAAGAGATTGTTGTAAGGAATTTCATCAATACATGCTCGTTGTAAGTAGTACATCAACAAAATATTCATCGATGCACCAAGCGATTTTTGATTTCAATTAAATGATTTATGGTGGCATAGTAAGTTGGAATTGGTCCAAGGAAGTTACTGTGGTGAATTCTATAATAGAAGGTTGAGTATATTGTCGCTTTAGAAGCAACAATGGAGAGTGGTGAATCAAAAGTTCATTTATGAGCTTGGTATGGTTTCTAGATGATAGTGCAATGGAAGACTATTCCTAACAGTGGTTCTGTATCTCAGTCTAGGAAATTATAGGTGAGGGAGTCCTGGATTAGGGGGTACTCGGGCTGCCGGCCTATCTCTCATGGGCCGGACAGGTGGGCCGCACCACAACTGCTAGAAGGCCGAGCTATGAGGCGATTCCATATCCGGAGTGGAGATCTTTGGTGCCTTGGTGTGTCCTCCAAGTCAAGATAAGAAGAATCGACGTGATTATTCCATCCTTGTAACCAACCATGTGTAACCCTAGTACCCCTGGTGTCTATATAAACCAGAGAGTCTAGTCCATAGAGGTTAGAACAACAACCATCATCCTACTCGCCTAGGATTTAGTTCATCTGATCTCGTGGTAGATCGACTCTGTAATCATCCTATACACTTCAATATAATCAAGCAGGACGTAGGGTTTTACCTCTTCGAGAGGGCACGAACCTGGGTAAACATCATGTCCTTCGTCCCTTGTTCCCCATCGACCCAAGATCCACAGCTCAGGACCCCCTACCCGAGATCCACCGGTTTTGACACCAACATTGGTGCTTTCATTGAGAGTTCCACTGTGAGATTGCCGAAGGATCGATGGCTCGCCTGATCATTGGAGATGGCATCAACACCGGGGACATCTTTGTCCCCGGTTAGCTTTTCGCATTCGGCAGCATTGTTCTGCACACTAACCCGGCCGGTCATCTCGACCAGGTCAACAGCTTCGCCCCTGAGCACCATATCAGGTTCGGCAATCTAATCTTCACCGGGTTCTCAGCTTTGACTGAGGCGCCCGAAAACCCCGAAGCTTTGACTTCGGGCTCTCCTCCCAACCCAATCCCTGGGTCGGCCCTCACCTCGGATCTGGCTTCAAGCCTGGATGCGACTTCGGTGTCCGAAGACCAGGAGCCGATCCTGGTCGGACTCGCCTCCCTCACTCTTCTTACTTTGGATCCGGCTTCAAGCCCGGATACAAATTCGGCGTTCGAAGACCGGGGGTCAACCCTAGACGGACTCACCCCTAACTCTACCGTACCGGAGGTGGACTCCAATGAAATATCAGATGCCGATCCGGCTGGTCTCTTCCTTTTAAGCGAGATGCTAAATCGGATCTAGCGATGAACATCACGAATGACCCGCCCTTGACCAATGCTTGGCTTGGTTTTGAGGCGGGCCACAGGGAATTTTTCGCCCCACCCACCACCCACTTAGTAGCCACTGTTGAAGACTTAACGGACATGCTGGACTACTCTTCTGAGGAGGTCGACGACATGGATGAAGATGTCGAAGACATAGCCCACACTGCTACTCCCATCACCGGACGGTGGACGGCCACCTCCACCTACGACATCTACATGGTGGACACTCCCAAAGACAATGGCGATGGAGCTAATAACGGTGACAGCAGCCCCAGGAGAGATGGAAACAAGACCGGCGAGGAGCCGCCCAAGCACCGACGACAGCGCCGATGATCCAAGGGACGTAGGGGCAGGGAAAGCAACACGGTCACCGGGGGAGATGACACCCCGAACAATATCGAAGACCTCGACGACCCCACCCTCAAGCAATAGCCTGATGGCTCGGAGGGGCATGAGGGCCAGTATAACCCCGAGGACCTCAATGGCTCCGAAGACAGTAATTACCTACCTCTCTCCGAAGAGGAGGTCAGCCTCGGAGCCGAGGATTTCATCGTTCCAGAGGATCCACTGGACCAAGAGCGGTTCAAACAGCAACTTATAGCCATTGCATGAAGCCTGAAGAAGAAGAAGCAGCAGCTGAAAGCCGAACAAAACACCCTCAACGATAGATGGACAAAAGTCCTGCAGCCAAGGAAGGGTACGACTACGAACAACAAACCAAGAGCTACCCAAAGCGGATACTGTTGCCACAATTCGACGGCGAGGCCCTTGCACCCACACCACCAAGATATACCCAGGCAGACCAGCCCGACCGCCCCCCTCGAGGACGGGACAGGCCGGCTGGAGAGGTTGAATACCCACCCGCTCCCCCTTGCCGTAAAGGCAAGGAGGAAGCATAGCCAGAATACCAATATGATCTCCGTAATGACCTGGTCATTAGAGCAGGACAGACAAGATCCATATATGGATCTCAAGAGTACGCTCCAGCTGGACGGGACGGATACCAAGCTTGGCGCGACCGAAAAGATAGAGTTCGGGAGCAGCACCGGGCCGCGATGGCAGCCGATCTCCGGCACGACGTAGCCCGGGTTAGGGGCACCGCTCACCCCGTGTGCTTCACGGATGAGGTGATGCGGCATCAGTTCCCCGAAGGGTTTAAACCCGTAAATATCGAACAATACAACGAGACTACAGACCCGGCCGGATCGAAGGTTTTCTTCTCCACATTCATATGGCTCGAGGAGATGACCTCCACGCCATAAAATACCTGCCACTAAAGCTCAAAGGACCAGCCAGGCATTGGTTGAATAGCCTCCCTGAAAACTCCATAGAGAGTAGGGAAGAGCTCGAGGATGCTTTCCGAGCTAACTTTCAAGGCACTTATGTTCAGCCTCTGGACGCCGATGACCTGAGCCATGTGGTCCAACAACCCAGTGAGTCAGCCCAGCAATTTTGGAATCGGTTTTTGACCAAAAAGAACCAGACTGTCCGGACACCGAAGCTATAGCCGCATTCAAGCATAGTATCCGGGACGAATGGCTCGCTCGCCAGCTCGGCCAAGATAAGCCGATGACAATGTCGGCACTTACCTCTCTCATGACCCGCTTTTGCGTGAGAGAAGATAGCTGGTTGGCTCGTAGAAGCAACAACCCAGAGGAGCCCGGTACTTCAGAAGCCCGGGACGGCAACAGGAAGCCACGGTGCAACAAAAACAAGGGTCGACACAACGGCACCGATGCCGATGACACGACAGTGAATGCCGGATTCCGCAACTCGAAATCAGGACCGTAGAAGAAGCCCTCTAAAGGGAACCAGGATGGACCCACCAAGTTGGACATAATCTTGGACAGGCCCTGCCAGATCCATGGCACCTCTGACAAGCCCGCCAATCAGACTAACTGTAACTATTGGGTGATCAAACAGGCCGGCAAACTCATAGCCGAGGACACAGGCAAAAGCCCCCGCAGTGAGGACGATGAGGAACCTCGCAGGCCGAACAATGGAGGTCAGAAACAATTCCCTCCTGAGGGTAAAGACGGTGAACATGATCTACGCCACACATATACCCAAGAAGGAGAGGAAATGCGCACTTCGGGATGTCTACGCCGTAGAGCCTGTAGCCCCGAAATTTAACCCATGGTCGGCAAGCCCGATCACCTTTGACCGCAGGGACCATCCGACCAGTATCCATCATGGAGGATCGGTGGTCCTGGTTCTTGACCCCATTATCGACGGGTACCACCTCACTAGAGTCCTCATGGACGGAGGCAGTAGCCTCAATCTGATTTACTCAGATACAGTAAGGAAACTGGGTATTGACCCATCAAGGATCAAACCTGGTAATACCACCTTTAAAGGGGTAATCCTAGGCGTTGAAGCCCGCTGCTTGGGCACCCTAACCCTGGAAGTAGTGTTCGGCTCGCCAGACAACTTTCGCAGCAAAGACTTGATCTTCGACATTGTCCCCTTTGCAACTGCTATCACACCCTCCTGGGCCGGATGGCATTCGCTCGATTCAATGTCGTCCCCCATTACGCCTGCCTGAAGCTAAAGATGCCCGGTCCCAAGGGCGTCATCACTGTCAATGGCAATACATGGCTTTCACTCCAGACTGAGGAACATACAGCGGCTCTGGCAGCCAAAGTCCAAACCGGCATCGAGGGGTCAAAGTATCAGCCCGCTATCAAGGCACAGAAGGGAAGGAAACGGGCCCGAGCTCTGTCTCCATTCGAGGAGACTCCCTACACTCGACATAAATAGGGATACGCCACCAGAACATGCCCATTCTAGTCACACAATACATGCCTCGCAGGCACAACTTCGCACTTAAAATACCATGGGCAGCTGTGGGGACCAATCACCCGAGAGCCAAGTGTTCGGTTCCACTGAGCTATGGTCAAACACGTCTTCGGACAGAAACATGTACCATCTAGGACCTATCCAACATTAAGCTAGCACAGCACGGCGACTTCTCAAGACCCCTTGCCAAGGGCCCGTCGACCGATTATCATCCCCTCCAAGGAGTTCTTCTTCTCGTCGGGAGTAAAGGCGCAGACGTGCAGCAGGGCACAGTAGGGACATCAAACTACGAATCAAGGCCCTGTGTAAATCTTTCTTCTGTAAAACCTATTCTTCTTCTTCTTCTCAAATGATCTGTAACAATTACCTCGGCAGTTCGGACTGTATGGATAGATGTCACGAGTTCATTGGAAATAAAGGCCATCGTTCATGGTCCTCTTGCAATCTTTTATGTTGCATAACTTTTCCTACTCCTTCAACACTGAAGCAGCCTAGTTCGGTATGTGTAATCTTTAGATGCGATCGGCTAATAGGCCGGGGGGCTCAATTATAAAACTCGCCCCAAGCATCAGTCCTGCACTATCTTCTGTATCAAGTGGTCGGCGTCTCGGATATTGCATTATATGAATTAGTTCTGAATTATGTCTTGGGTCAATAGTTGGGTTGCCCGGCTCCTGTGTTTACCCTCTTATGTTTCGCATGTTCGGCTAAGAAGGTAAAGGGAGAACCACTGCGGTTGTATTTTTGGCTAGCTCGGTCAAGTACCTCAGTGGAGAGAGCTGAAAACTGACTGTCATAATAAGCAAGAACTGGTCAGTGATGCGATGACAAGTGTCAAACCAAGAATCGATGATGATTACTCCGTGTTATACGAAGGGTTTTGTCTTTGCACAAACCACATGATAAAGGTATATACCTCGGCTCTCTCGAACATCACAAAACACTGGGGGCTAGTCACTAGCCCCCGCAGTCAAGCTCCTATGGCTAAGTGAAAGTAATAAAACCGCATAGTACGATTGCCTCGTTTTCCTCGCGCACTACCGCCTTCGGGCACCGAGGCGTCGGCTAAGGGTCATAGTGCGAAGGTTGGAACACCCCTTGTAGTATCTACATGGGGGCTGAAGTTGATGACTGGTAACTTTCAGAATAAAATAGATGCATAGGAGTCAAAATAAACAAAAATAGATACAAGTATGATAAACCGTATGAAATAACCGCATCATAAAGCAAAAGGTTCAACTGTCATTCAAGGCATCATAGTACGCTCATTCAAGGATTACATCTTTTGAACACTAGTCCTCTATCGCCCGAGCACCATCCATCACGATGGGGAAATATTGCTCGGGACGCCGGTGCTCCTTTCCAACGGGCGGGGTGACGTGGCTTGAGACTGCGTTGGTATTTCCCCAAAGAGGAAGGGATGATGCGGCACAGCTACGGTAAGTATTTCCCTCAGTTGTGAAACCAAGGTATCAATCCAGTAGGAGAAACAAGCAACACTATGTAAATGGTACCTGCACACAAAGAACAAATACTTGTAACCCGACGCGTAAGAGGGGTTATCAATCCCTCCTCAGTAAAAAGATAGATTAATTTGTATGAGTTTGGATAAATAGATCTGAAAACAAATACGGCAAAAGATAGATCTAAAAGCAATATGATAAAAGATAGACCCGGGGCCCATAGATTTCACTAGTGGCTTCTCTCGAGAAAATAGCATACGGTGGGTAAACAAATTACTGTTGGGCAATTGATAGAAGAACAAATAATTATGACGATATCCAAGGCAATGATCATGAATATAGGCATCACGTCCAAGATTAGTAGAACGACTCCTTCCTGCATGTACTACTATTACTCCACACATCGACCGCTATCCAGCATGCATCTAGTGTATTAAGTTCATGGAGAAACGGAGTAATGCAATAAGAACGATGGCATGATGTAGACAAGATCTATTCATGTAGGAATAGACCCCATCTTTTTATCCTTAATAGCAACGATACATACGTGCCTCGCTACCCCTTCTGTCACTGGGTGAGGACACCGTAAGATCGAACCCATCACAAAGCACCTCTTCCCATTGCAAGAAAAATCAATCTAGTTGGCCTAACTAAACCAAAAATTTAGGGAAGAACTACGAGGCTATAAATAATCATGCATAAAAGAGATCAAAGAAGACTCAAATAATATTCATGGATATAGATCTGATCATAAACTCAAACTTCATCGGATCCCAACAAACACACCACAAAAAGTCATTACATCAAATAGATCTCCAAGAGACCATTGTATTGAGAATCAAAAAGACAGAAGAAGCCAACTAGCTACTACCTACGGACCCGTAGGTCTATGGTGAACTACTCACGCATCATCGGAGGAGCACCAATGATGATGATGAACCCCTCCTTGATCGTGTTCCCATCCGGCAAAGTGCCGGAAAGGGCCTCTAGATTGGATCTCGTGGTTCTGGAACTTGCAGCGGCTGGAATTGCGTTTCGTCGACACCCCTAGGGTTTTTGGAATATTTGGGAATTTATAGAGCTGAGAGGCGGTGCAGGAGACCCCCATGGGCCCCACAGCCCATCAGGGCGCGCCAGGAGCCTCTGGCGCGCCCTGGTGTCTTGTGGGCCCCACGGGCCTCCCTCTAGGTGCTTCCTTGGCTCCCAAGTTGTCTTCTGGTCCAAAAAAATCTCCAAAAAGTTTCGCTGCGTTTGGACTCCATTTGATAGGGATATTCTGCGAAGTAGAAAAACAATCAAAAAACAGCAACTGACGCTGGGCACTATGTCAATAGGTTAGTCCCAAACAATGATATAAAGTTGCTATAAAATGATTGTAAAACATCCAAGAATGATAATATAACAGCATGGAACAATCAAAAATTATAGATACGTTGGAGATGTATCAGCATCCCCAAGCTTAATTCCTTCTCGTCCTTGAGTAGGTAAATGATAAAAATAGAATTTTTGATGTGGAATGCTGCCTAACATGTTCATCACACATTCTTTTCTTTTGTAGCATGGACATTTAGACTTTTAGATGGTTCAAAGCAATAGTCTATATTTGACATGAAGACTTCAATACTCAAGCATATCAACAAGCAACCATGTCTTTCAAAATATCTATACTAAAGAAAGTTATCCCTAGCCCATCGTGCTCAATCATTGATCCATTCACGAAACACACTCGAATATTAGCTACATCCAATGCTCAAGTATGATCATAGTGCTCCCTAGTTGGTGCTTTTATAAGAGAAGATGGAGACTCAAAATAAAAATAAAATTTGCATAAAGTAAATAGATAGGCCCTTCGTAGAGGGAAGCAAAGATTTGTAGAGGTGCTAGAGCTCAAAGCAAAAAAATGAGAGATAATTTTTTTTGGGAGGCATACTTTTCCCGTCAACGAAAACGACCGAGTAGTTCCCAATACTTTCCATGCTAGATACATCATAGGCGGTTCCCAAACATAAAATAAAGTTTATTCCTTTTTCCACCATTATTTCACAATCCATGGCTAGCCGAATTCACTGGTGCCTTCCATACCAACACTTTCCAAGGAATTTATTATTTGACAACATAAAGTAAATTTCTTTTTCATTTCAGGACTGGGCATCCCTATTACCGCCGTACTCTCGTGCAATGACAAGTGAATAAACACTCATCTTGAGAATAACACATCTAGCATGGAAAAATATTGGCCACCCCCTGCCGCTTCATGAGCGGTACAGGCACACAAAAAGGAAATTCATTTTGAAAATTAGAGATGGCACATACAAATTTACTTAGAACGGCACGGAAATACCGCATATAGGTAGGTATGGTGGACTCATATGGCAAAACTGGGTTTAAGGATTTTGGATGCACAAGTAGTATTCCCACTTAGTACAAATGGAGGCTAGCAAATAGATTGAGAAGCAACCAACCAAGAAACGAAAATTCACATAAGCGAGCATTGAGCATAACTAACACCGAATAATGCACCACAAGTAGGATGTAATTTCATTGCATAACTATTGACTTTCATGCTTGCATAGGGAATCACAAAGCTTAACACCAATATTCTTACTAAAGCATAATTATTCACCAACATGACTCACATATTACTATCATCATATCTCAAAACTGTTACAAAGAATCAAGTTTTTTTGTCCAATGATCTTCATGAAAGTTTTTATTATATCCTTCTTGAATATCTATCACTTTGGGACTAATTTCATATGTTGCAATTGCTTTTGATAAGCTCAAACAAATTTAAGTGAAGAACATGAGCATAAAAAAATTTATCTCTCAAAATAATATAAGTGAAGCATGAGAGAATTTATTCAAAAATTTACTAACTCTCAAATTAATCTAAGTGAAGCATGAGAGTATTTCTTCAAAAATATTAAAGCACACCGTGCTCAAAAATATATAAGTGAAGCACTAGAGCAATTCCATAGCTCAAAAAATTTAAGTGAAGCACATAGAGCAATTCTAACAAATCATAGCAAAAATTTGGCTCTCTCAAATAGGTGTGTCCAACAAGGATAGATGTGACAAACTAAAAAGAAAAACAAGAAAAGACTCATATAATACAAGACGCTCCAAGCAAAACTCATGATATGTGACGAATAAAAATATAGCTCCAAGTAAAATTACCGATGGTTGTTAGAAGAAAGAGGGGATGCCTTCCGGGGCATACCCAAGCTTAGTTGCTTGGTTCTCCTTGAATATTAACTTGGGGTTCCATGGGCATCCCCAAGCTTAGGCTCTTTTCACTCCTTATTCATTCATCCATCGTGATCTCACCCAAAACTTGAAAACTTCAATCACACAAAACTTAACAAAACCCTCGTGAGATCAGTTAGTATAATAAAGCAAATCACCACTCAAAGTACTGTTGCAAACCCATTCATATTTTATTATTGCATTATACCTACTGTATTCTAAATTTTCCATGGCTTATACCCTCCAATACAATCCACAGATTCATCAAAATGAGCACACAATGCAACGAAAACAGAATCTGTCAAAAACAGAACAGTCTGTAGGAATCTGGACTCTAACCATACTTCTGTAACTCCAAAAATTCTGAACAATTAGGACAACATAGGCAATTTGTATATCAATCTTGTGTAAAAAATTAAGAATTTTTTGTCGCTTCTGTGATTTTACAAAATTCTGCTACTGGACACAAAAGTTTCTGTTTTTCAACAAGATCAAATCAACTATCACCCAACATGATCCCAAAGGCTTTACTTGGCACAAACAGTAATTAAAACATAAAAACACAATCATAACAGAAGTATAATTGCATATTTATTGAAGAACAGAAAGAAAAATAAAAAATTCAAAGATAACTATTGGGTTGCCTCCCAACAAGCTTTTTTCTTTATAGCCATTAAGATAGGCTTTGAGGTTTCAATGATGCTCACATGAAAGACAAGATTTGAAGCACAAATATAGCATCATAAAACTTGCGAAAAACACATTTAAGTCTAACATACTTCCTATGCATAGGCATTTTATAAGCAAACAAATTATCGAAACAAGCAAAAACTAGCATATGCAAGGAAGAAGAATAAAACACTGACAATCTCAACATGAAGGGAGGTAATTTAGTAGTATGAAATTTTCTACAACCATATTTCCCTCTCTCATAATAATTACATGTAGGATGATATTCAAAATCAACAATATAGCTATCACATAACATATTCTCTACATGATCCACATGCATCCAAAGTTGACACTCTTCCAAAATAGTGGGATTATCATCAAATAAAGTCATGACCTCTCCAAGCCCACTTTTATCAAAAATTTCATAAGATTGAACACTCTCCAAATATGTGGGATATTTTTTCCTAGAGTTGACACTCTTCCAAACCCACTTCCAATGATATTGGAAACATTATTATCAATAGCATAATCATCATGAGGTTTAAATAAATTTTCAAGATCATAAGAAGCATCACCCCAATCATGATCATTGCAATAAGTAGTGGACATAGCAAAATTAGCATCCCCAAGCTTAGGGTTTTGCATGTTATTAGCACAATTAACATTAATAGAATTTATAATAACATCATTGCAATCATGCTTTTCATTCAAGGAGCTATCGTGAATCACTTCATAAATTTCTTCTTTTAACATTTCATCACAATTTTCAGATTCACGAATCTCAAGCAAAACATCATAAAGATAATCTAGTGAACTCAATTAATTAGCAATTGGTTCATCATAATTGGATCTTTTAAAAAGATTAGCAAGAGGATGAGGATCCATATCAATAGATTTTTAGGAAGCGAAGATGCAAGCAAATAGAAGGCACATGGCAACACAAATAAAGATAGCAAACAAAAGATCAAACAAGAAAAAGGCAAACAAAAAAGAAGGCAAATAAAAAGGCAAAAATTGTGAAGTGGGGGAGATGAAAATGAGAGGCAAATGGCAAATAATGTAAATTGCAAGGAGATGAGATTTGTGATTAGGAATCTGATAGATGTTGATGATGTCTCCCAGGCAACGGCGCCAGAAATTCCTTTGACGTGGCTTGAGACTGCGTTGGTATTTCCCCAAAGAGGAAGGATGACACAGCATAGCTATGGTAAGTATTTCCCTCAGTTGTGAAACCAAGGTATCAATCCACTAGGAGAACCAAGCAACACTATGTAAACGGTACCTGCACACAAAGAACAAATACTTGCAACCCGACGCGTAAGAGGGGTTGTCAATCCCTCCTCGGTAAAAAGATAGATTAATTTGTATGAGTTTGGATAAATAGATCTGAAAACAAATATGGCAAAAGATAGATCTAAAAGCAATATGATAAAAGATAGACCCGGGGCCCGTAGATTTCACTAGTGGCTTCTCTCGAGAAAATAGCATACGGTGGGTAAACAAATTACTGTTGGGCAATTGATAGAAGAACAAATAATTATGACTATATCCAAGGCAATGATCATGAATATAGGCATCACGTCCAAGATTAGTAGACCGACTCCTGCCTGCATCTACTACTATTACTCCACACATCGACCGCTATCCAGCATGCATCTAGTGTATTAAGTTCACGGAGTAACGGAGTAATGCAATAAGAACGATGACATGATGTAGACAAGATCTATTCATGTAGGAATAGACCCCATCTTTTATCCTTAATAGCAATGATATATACGTGCCTCGCTACCCCTTCTATCACTGGGTGAGGACACCATAAGATCGAACCCATCACAAAGCACCTCTTCCCATTGCAAGAAAAATCAATCTAGTTGGCCTAACTAAACCAAAGATTCAGAGAAGAACTATGAGGCTATAAATAAGCATGCATAAAAGAGATCAAAGAAGACTCAAATAATATTCATGGATATAGATCTGATCATAAACTCGAACTTCATCGGATCCCAACAAACACACCGCAAAAAGTCATTACATCAAATAGATCTCCAAGAGACCATTGTGTTGAGAATCAAAAAGAGAGAAAAAGCCATCTAGCTATTGCCTACGGACCCGTAGGTCTATGGTGAACTACTCATGCATCATCGGAGGAGCACCAATGAGGACGATGAACCCCTCCGTGATCATGTTCCCCTCCGACAGAGTGCCGGAAAGGGCCTCTAGATTAGATCTCGTGGTTCTGGAACTTGCAGCGGCTGGAATTGTGTTCCATCGACTCCCCTAGGGTTTCTGGAATATTTGGGTATTTATAGAGCTGAGAGGCGGTTCAGGAGACCCGCATGGGCCCCATGCCCATCAGGGCGCGCCAGGGGCCTCTGGCGTGCCCTGGTGTCTTGTGGGCCCCACGGGCCTCCCCCCAGGTGCTTCCTTGGCTCCTAAGTTGTCTTATGGTCCAAAAAATCTCCAAAGAGTTTCACTGCGTTTGGACTCCGTTTGTTAGGCATATTCTGTGAAGTAAAAAACAAGCAAAAAATAGCAGCTAGCACTGGGCACTATGCCAATAGGTTAGTCCCAAAAAATGATATAAAGTTGCTATAAAATGATTGTAAAACATCCAAGAATGATAATATAACACATGGAACAATAAAAATTTATAGATATGTTGGAGACGTATCATGGGGGTCCGGTGGCCATCTCGACCAGCTTAATCTTGGGCCAGTGCACCATGGTCTTGGTGAAGGCCATTTGAGCTCCCTTGATGCACAAGGAGCGCTTAACAGCATCAACCTGGGAAGCAGCATCGCATAGCTTCTGCACCAGGCCGAAGTAGCTGCTCGGTATGGGCACTGAAGGCCACAGCCGGACACAAAGGTCCTTCATGGCCGGTTCCACCATTCGGTGCAGCTCCATCAGCTGCTTCATCTGATTACTCAGGAGGGGTGGGTGTTCGGGCGCCTGGAACTGCGCCCAGAATAGCCTTTGCTCGGCATCACCCTCCCGAGCCGCATAATGCCTTGCCACATCCGCCGCACTCCTCGAAAGCTCCGCAAATGCGCGTGAGGAATGCCACACTCGTGTGAGCAATAAGAACCTGCGCCCGCCAAAGACACTCTGCAGTAAGTACAACTTACCATCTGCAATTTGCTTTACTTGGCGGATCTCTTCTCGGGCGCCCCGTGTCTCCGTCCTCATCTCCTAGATCTCCTGCTTTACCTTGGATAGCTCAGTGCTTGACCCTTATTTTTCTGCTCAAGGTCCTCACATTTAGTGACGGCATCCTTGAGCTCCTGCTGCACTTCGGCTACTCTGGCCTCGTGCTTGTCGCTGACGGTTTTCACCGTCGTGAGTTTGGCAGTTGCTCGCTCGGCCGCCGCCTTCTGTTCGGCCGCTTCTTCCTTGGCCTTTTTTAGTTCGGCCTTGAGGTCCTCGACCTCCGCAGCGACAACTACAGTCATAATTAAGCAATTCTTGCTTAGGGATAACCCCGAATACGTTGCCCAACAAGGAAACTCCGAATTACTAAGTCTTGATAGGACTAACCTTGCGCTTCATCAAATCGCTTGTTGACAAGGTCGAGCTCCTCATCGGAGCTTTTGAGCTTTCGATTCATTTCGGCCAGCTCCACGGCATTGGCATCCTCCGCCAAAGACAAGGCCTACATAAACAAAAAGATCACATCAGTTTGACTCCTGATTTAATGATTTTCGACCCTCTGCCAGGTTTTTTCATCCTGATAGAGTCTCGGGGGCTGCTATATACACGAGGATTGCACAACTTTGCTCACAATATCGACTTTATGGAAAGAACATTACATGGCTTACCTCGAAGCCCGTCAGGAGGCCACCAAAGGCTTCCTTCAGTCCACTGTTAACGGATCGAATACTTTGCAAAACCACGCCCATCAGGAAGCGGTGTTCCATGATGATGGAGGAACTATTCAAAGCCTCCTCCATCATGTCCGGCCACCCAGCCACAATCCGATATCCGGTGTTAGGCGATGGCAACGGGGCCCCGGCTCCCCCTTCGGGGGCCTTGGGGACTCCGGAACCGTCTTTCGAGAGGGCTTAGATTGACCAAGCTCCCCCTCTTTGTTCACCAGGAGGGATCTCCCCTCCTGGTCTTCAGCGACCGAGGTGTTAACCTCGGCCATAATGTCATCGCCACCGCCCCCCGTGTCTGGACCGGGAGGGGTCTTTCGAGACAACACCTCCCCGGTGTCCCCTACAACTACAGGGGGCATGGAGCATGATGCACCCGCTCTTCGCCAGCTCGGCGGGCAGAGGGTTCCCCTCTGAGACCTGGTCAGTAGGGAGGCCGCGTGGCGGGCTGCAAAATGAAACACGTCTACTCAATCAATGATAAACTGGTAAAGCAAGATACCAAGGGAGTCTTCGGATCCGTACCCTTGGGCAAGGGGCTTCACCCTGGGGTTCCTTTGAGGAACCTCTTCGAACGATGCGGACTCCTTGTCGAAATCCGAACTATCGTCAGGTAGGACCAACTTGGCCCTACGCTGCTCCTTTGGGGCATGAGGAGGTTGTTCCTCCTCGGCGTCCTCCGATGCCGCCCTCTTCCTTATGCGGGAGGAGTTGCTCTCCTCCCTGTCCTCTTCCTACCCCTCCTCGTGAGTGGAAGGAGCTTGGGTATCCCCGGACTTGGTGTCCGGATGTACTCTAGGGCGGAGGCCTTCTCTGGCCTCCCTCACCTCGTTCTTCTTCTTCTTCTTCTTCTTCTTCTTCTTCTTCTTCTTCTTCTCTTTCTTCTCTGGCGCTATGTATGGCACCACGGTCAGCATCTCCTCTAGCAGGGCCGACCTAGGGTCTTCGGGCAGCGGGGACGAACTGTCGATCCGCACGGCCTTGTCGAGCCAGTCCTACGTGAAAGGGGAAGAAAGAGTCAGGTCTCTTGATAAAAGGTGAATACCCGAACATAAAAGAATAAAGCTTCATTACCTTCTTAGGAGGGTGCGCGGTGTCGAGGCCGATGTCCTCCTCCTTGGTCAGCCACTCCTTCTGGGGCTTGAATAGAACCTTCCACAGCTTGTCATGCGTGGTTCCATAGAAGCTGAGCACGGTGATGGGGTCTTTGGGCTTGTAAGCCCACATTGGGGCATCCCGTTGCTGGCAAGGGAGGAGGCGGCGGCAGAGCATCACCTGAACCACATTGGTCAGCTTGGCGCCCGCCTTTTCATACTGAGGATACGCTTCTGTAGCGACTCCACCTCCGTGGGTGACCCCCAGTCAAGGCTCTTCTTAGTCCACGAGGTTAGCCTCGCGGGTGGTCTGAATCCGAATTCGGGAGCTGCCG
The DNA here is from genome assembly GCA_011799875.1 of Thinopyrum elongatum. Classification (NCBI taxonomy): domain Eukaryota; kingdom Viridiplantae; phylum Streptophyta; class Magnoliopsida; order Poales; family Poaceae; genus Thinopyrum; species Thinopyrum elongatum. The sequence goes on from CM022297.1 coordinate 155,189,196, forward strand.
CCTAGGCCGCGTCGCGTGGCTCTGTGATGTAGAACCACACCTTCTGCCAAACCTTGACAGTATCTATGAATGTGCCCTCCGGCCACTCAACCCAGGTGAGCTTCCTGATCATCGTCCCCCCCCCCCCCCCCGCTGTCCGCTTGCTGCCCGTCGACAATCTTCGACTTGACGTTGAAGACCTTCAGCCATAAGCCAAAGTGTGGCTAGATTCGAAGAAATTCCTCGCAGACGATGATGAAGGCCGAGATGTGAAGAAAGGAGTTCGGGGCCAGATCATGAAAATCTAGCCCGTAGAAGAACATCAACCCCCTGACGAAGGGGTGGAGCGGGAAGCCCAGTCCCTGGACGAAGTGGGGGACGAACACCACCCTCTCGCCTGGTTTGGGCGTGGGGACGGCCTAGCCCTCCTCTGGGGCCTGGTGAACGATGGCGGCCGGGAGGTAGCTGACGCGCTTCAGGTCCTCGATATCGTCGTTGGTGACGATGGAGGCCTCCCACTTGCCCTTAGCACCAGATTCGGCCATGGCCGAATTGAAGGAGTGGCTAGGAAGGAGCGCTCGAAGAGAGGTGGTTTGGGGTGCTGGAGCTCTGTGGATTGGGAAAGCAATGGTGAGAGGAAGGAGAAGGCGTGCACAGATAGCGGTGGTTGTTTCCCCTTTTATAAGCTACCGTAATATCAACAGTCCTTTTACTGCGCCGCAGGCCTCGCCACTTCCCGATATACTCATGACGTTATGCACAAGTGGGGTAACCAAGATCATTTATCATATCCCTTAAAAAACGGGCACGATCTCCATATTGATGGGACATGCCAATGGAGGCACTTCCTCGAACCACGAATCGAGTTTTCGCAACGGTTCAATATTGGTGACCGGCTCTGACCTTTCGCCAAAAGCTGTTAGGCACTATTCACACTTGGGCGATTGGCCTTCGAGGCTAAACAATATCTATAGTCTGGATCCCGAATACGACCCGGTCAACACATACCGAACTTAGCTGAAGTAACTCCTGGAGACTTGGTTAAAAGGAGCTATTCCAAACATAGAGGGGGAGAGGAACTCGCCCCGCAAGCTGGAGACTTCAGGTGCATCAAGAACTCGGGAAGCTATGAAACGCCAACGTTGGAGGCTAGTTTGGGGGCTACTGAGGGAGTCCTGGATTAGGGGGTCCTTGGGATGTCGGCCTATCTCTCATGGGCCAGACAAGTGGGCCGCACTACAATTGCCAGAAGGCTGAGCTATGAGGTGATTCCATATCTGGAGAGGAGATCTTTGGTGCCTTGGTGTGTCCTCCAAGTCAAGGTAAGCAGAATCGGCGTGATTATTCCATCCTTGTAACTGACCATGTGTAACCCTAGTACCCCTGGTGTCTATATAAACCAGAGGGTTTAGTCCGTAGAGGCTAGAACAACAACCACCATCCTACTCGCCTAGGGTTTAGTTCATCTTATCTCGTGGTAGATCGACTGTGTAATCATCCTATACACTTCAATATAATCAAGTAGGGTGTAGGGTTTTACCTCTTTGAGAGGGCCTGAACCTGGGTAAACATCATGTCCTTCGTCCCTTGTTCCCTATCGATCCAAGATCCACAACTCGGGACCCCCTACCCGAGATCCGCCGGTTTTGACACCGACAATAGGTCCTTCCAGTGATTCAATACACAGAAAGCCAGTTTCACACAAATTATGAGTTCATGTGAAAGCATGACAGATGCATTGAAATGAAAATGATACACGCGGATCTGAAGTTGTCAAGATCCAACGGGATGAAGACTATACCACAAGTAGAGCATGGACAAACACCAGATTGCCATTGGTATAAATGAAAATGTGCTAACTAGATTATTGACTCTAGTGCAAGTGGGAGACTATTGAAAATATGCCCTAGAGGCAATAATATTGTATTGTTATATTTCCACTTTTATAATTAAAAGTTTATATTCTATGTTATAACTGCTATGATCCTGGAATATGCAATCCAGTGGAAAACTCATATGCACATATGGAATGATAAACGGTAAAATATGATTCCTAGTCTTGCCTCTAAGACTAGCTCAAGTGTTGTTGGTGATCACATTTTCTGGATCTTAGGATATCGTTAAGTGTAGCGATAGTCCTCAAACAACATTGAGAATATGACATTGGGAGAATGATCATATTTAATCGACCCAAACTTGTTTGTTATACTTTGAGATACAATCGTCACAAGTCAATTGTTATAACACAGAGAGTTAACGTGTGATTTAATTCCTTAGACCATGAGAGTATCGTAGTCACTTTTTACCGTACGATGGATTTGGGGTTGCTCAAACATCATATGTAACACGATGATCATAACGACAACTTACAGGTTCATCGGAAAGTTTGACAAGGCAGTAGTGCAGAAAAGCCTAGCTATGGCGTGCTAAAATAGCCTTGGTGGCATGGACACCCGACGCCACCAATATGGCGCCATTGTTAAAAATTAGTGTTTGCTTTGGACCCTACGCCAGCAGTATTTTGAAGGGCAATGGCATGACACGTGGACAACGCCATCACTAATATTCATCAGTTGTGACGTTCCATGTTGTCGCGACGCCAGTAATTTGATTTTCAAATTTGAAATAAAAGTTGTATAGCAGCGATGGCAACTAAAATGGCAGCATAATCCAGTTTAAGAACAATAAATAAATCAACTATAAATAGACCCAATAATAGCATTTAAGTTCAACAATGCACTTATTGATATAGTTCAACAAAGTAGGCAAAGTAACACACATGAATGTACAAGTTCAAATAAATAGAGGTGATAATAACATGACATCTTCCATGCATGCCAACTAGCTAACTAGGACTTTTCGGTCGGTGGAGTCAGGGTCATAGTCCGGAGTAAGTGAACCATCATCGCTGCCAGCAGGCCTGTAGTAGACCATGATCTCTTTACGATCATAGTCGAGGTAGAACGTGGCTCTCTCCCCAGCTTCCATCTCGTAAGTAGTTGCAAGGGCTTTCCAACCAGGGCAACCGAAATAGGTGTGGTTCGCTTCATTGGTGACAAGACAATTGAATAGTTGGGCCGTCAGCATCTTCATGAGGGTGCACTGGAATGTGATGGTGGCATCTACTGGAACTCGAAACTTCTCTAAGAAGTCATGCCTTGCACTACTGCAGGATGCTGCTAACGCGACACTACGATCAGAGACCCTTTGACGAAACTGTGTGCGATGCATTAATCACAAATGGTGATGTACAATAATCGTAAAAAAAGATGCAAAATGTTTGCGATGAAGGATACATCAAACACGGTTTAGATTTTAGTTGTGTGTGCGATGCGGGGCATACGGTTCAGTTCAATGAACTGTTTGCGATGAGGCAGAACAATAGAAACGGGCAGCCAGATGAAGGCGTGTGTGATATACGGCATACAGTTCACTCAGATAAACTATTTGTGATGATGCAGAACAACAGAAACGGGCAGCCAGATGAAGGTGTGTGCAATATACGGCATACAGTTCACTCGGATGAACTGTTTGCGTTGAGCCAAGAGAACAAAAACGGTTCAACTTACCAAGATGTGTGTGATACGCGACAAACAGGTCTGTAATCGGAAATGTGTGGGAAGACCGATAACAACACAGACGATTCCTGTTAACAAACCATGTGTGTTGTGAACAAACGATTGCTGGTATACAATTGTCAGTGATTGGTGAAATCATCACCGACGGGTTCCATTGTTTAGTTCGTGTGCGCTGTGATTTGCTCTGTCTACAGAGCATCAACATATATACTTAAAAAGACAGCATTGCATAACCAAATTAAGCATACAATTACACAAGTGACTACACACATAATATTTCCACACACCAAAGTAAGCAATTACATGCATACTAAACTAGGAGAAACGAGGATCTAATCATCTACTGGTTGCGACGACGCTTGCCATTGCTCTGCTTCCAGCTGGATCCCTGGCCGTTTTGGGGAAGGAGTGTCGGGGCACGACACCTATGGGATCCCGAGAGACCCCTTTACGATTCGGCGGGGGGAGAGGTACACGCAAAGAGCAGAACCGGTGATCGACGTGTGAGGTTTTTACCCAGGTTCGGGCCGCTGATCAGCGTAAAACCCTACTCCTGCTTTGTGTTCTTATTGATGTTCTTGAGCCCAGCCTTCAGGAGCGCTCGCAATGAATAGTACGTTCAAAGAGCAGCTACGCATGCAGAATGGGCCAGAAGTTCTCCTCCTCTGTAGCAGTTGCCTTGGGCCTCCTTTTATATGCTCAAAGGGGTCTCCACAGTGGCAAAATGTACGTACATTGAGGTGTAAAGTAGCTACAGGGTATCATACCTAACCCCCGACGGATTAGGACAAGCGCATTTAATGCACCGTGAGGTGTCCGTTTAGGTGTCCTCACTTTCTTGGGGATGGAAAAAGGGGCCATCCCATCAGCACCGCTTAAGCTCTACTCCACTGGCGCGCCACCACGCATCCATGGAAGGAGCCAGAATGTCAGGCTTTGTCACTGTGCTGGAGCGGTGGGATAGTGGCAGAATCCCGCCAGGCGCCGAAACTTGTTGCGCGCCAAGCCTTGCCGGTCGCCAAGCCTTGCCGGGCGCCGATCCTTACCGGGCTCCTCAGGCCACCCCGGCAAGGGTCTTGCCGGGGAGGCTGGTCTTCGAATTCCAGCTCTTCTTGTCTGCCGATCCTCAGATTTCTAACTTGATGATTTCTTTGATGACTTAAATCGTCCTCGAGCTGATCCCGGCAAGCCTTGCCGCGAGGACGGCTACAACTGCCCGTGCACAAGTAAGGGGTACTAGTGGCCCAATACTTAGTACACCGACAGGAGCCCCCGGGCCTGGGCCATACACGAGTGCGAGGCGTTGTTGGGCTAGGCCCAAACAGTGCACGGGCATGCGTGGCAGGGAATTAACTGCTCGTAAAGATCTTGTTTTACTGTGCCTCCACTACGCGTACGGAGCGCGCGATGTGAGAAGCGTGCCAAAAAGGCTGTAAACTATTTTGCGCCCACAGAGGCGCATTCATATTGGGGGATAAACAAGGTGGCCCCGCTCCTTCCCCATAAAAAGGAGAAGTCGTGGAGGCGCAAACCCATTCACGCCCCTCTTCTTCCCAATCCGGCTATCGCCATCGCCTTCCTCTGCCCGAGCTCAGAGCGAAACCTTCTTTCTCTTCTGCTCGCCGCTCCCGCGCTCGTTCTGTCCTCCGGCTTCCATCTCCACAGCCGCCATGCCGCCCAAGACCAGCAAAGGCAAGGGCACCGACAAGGAGGCGAAAGCCGAAGTTCCGGAAAGCGAGCTGGTGAAGATGCGGAAGAGGCTCGTCGTCTTCCCTCCGACGCTTGACGCCGAAACCTTGAAGGGACGATACCAATGCATGTGGGCGAAGGGAACACAAGCCCACCCCGCCACACGCGTCATCCCAGGTGCTAGTTCCAAAGGCGGATCGGACAGATACCCCTTCTTCACTGCGTACTTTTATTGCGGGCTCTGTCCACCTTTTTCCGATTTCTTCAATGACATCATGTATACATACGGCTTCCGCCTTCTTGACTTCACGCCGAATGCCGTATTTTGCATGTCGATCTTTGCCCATCTTTGTGAAAATTTTGCCGGCGTGATCCCCAATTCTGCTCTTTTCCGCCACTATTTCTATCCTCGAATCCAAAAAGGAGAGGCTCTCTCTGGATCTATTGCTTGGATTCCAAGGGCCTGGAACAAAGAGATATACCCAGATGGAGTTTACCGCGAAAAGTGGGACGAGTGGCGGGCCGAATGGTGCTGGATCCAGGAAGCAGATCCTCATCCTTTTTGCCATCCCCGGCGACAGAAGGTGGTCCGCGGCAAGGATTGGGGCGATCTCGCCGCAGAAGACGAGAAGCTCACAATCGCCACTACTAGAATCCTCCGCTTGAAGGCTACCGAGCTGACAATGGAGATGATCGGCTTCGACTTCCTCCGCCGCCGCATCGCCCCTTTGCAGAATAGGGGAAGGCCAGCCTGGGAGTATAAGAACGCAGCGGATATCATGAGGCTGCGCCCCGGGCTGAACAACAACTTGACTGTTATGCAGCTTGGCGCTCTCCGCCAGAAGTTATTCCAGCGCGAAGACAAGCACCGGCTGCCGGCAAGGATCGTCCCCTTGTGCAACAACTCTGCGCTGGGGTCGATCATTGCTTTCTTGCCGATGTTCAACGCCCACGGCCTTGACCCGACCTGGGTCGAGCCAAGCGAGGAAGAGGCGCAGAAATTCTTCGACAATCTGACGGAAAAGCCTGTCCGGCAAGAGCCAGATCTTATTCGCGCCACCACGGATCAGGAGGTAGCATACATCGCTACCAGAGTGGAGGAAGCGAATCTTGCCGCGGAGGCCGGCAGCATTGGCTTCACAGAGTGGGAAGCCAGCGAGGCAGAGGTGGTAGTGGAGGCGAAGCCTGCCGAGGAGGATGAGGTTGCCGGGGAGGAGAGCGGCGCAGCCGCTGAAATCTCGTCCGGCGAGGACTCAGTCGAAGAAGAAGAGACGCGAGAAGAGCCCCCTCCCTCGAAGAAGAAGGCGAAGCGTGTCCTTCGGAAGGCTGCGTCTGACATCCCGGCACGCCAGCCCTCTTCGAGCGGCAAAGCCCCCGGCAAGAAAGTGGCCGGCAAGACCGGACCGCGGCAGGGGGTCCGTCAACAGCCTGCACGGCGTGCGAGGCCCGCACCAGCGGCCACTGCTGGGGCGGCAGGAGGGTCTCGCACCACCGCACCGGAAGCTGCCCCGGCGCCTGCCACAGCCAAGCGGCCTAGGACTCCTCCTCCGCCTCCCCACTCAGACACCGCAATGGAGGTCGACTTCGACATCTCTGGCTTTAGTCCGGAGCGAGAGGAAGAAGAGTAAGTACTTTGCCATAGCTTTTACCTTCCAATCTTGCATCAATCTTTACTGACTTGCTTGTATTGCTTCTGTAGTGACACAGAAACCTTGCTGGAGAGGATGGCGAAGAGGTCAAGGACTTCTACGGGCAACGAGCCCCCGGCAGGCTCCACTAGCGTGCCAGAGACCATCGTCGTGAGCCCGGAGCCTAGTCCTCAACGCAGCCCCCAGCGTAAGTTCATTGTCCCTTTTTCTGTTGGCTGGTGTCGAGGCTTTCATTCTTGTCGCTGATATCTTCGGGTTCGCAGGAGAAGAACGGCAACAAGGAGAAGATTGCCCCATTGTGCCTCCTTCATCGACCGCTCCGCCCACAAGCACACCTCCGGCAAGAGATCCTGCCGACGAGCCCGTCCAGATTGAGGAGGAGCCGACAAGTACGGACTCCGGCAACCCACCCCCGGCAACCGGAGTTGCCGGGAGAGGCGAAGCTACCCCTCGACAGCCCGACGCAGGTACTCGATTGCCTCAAAGTGCTAGTTATGGACAAAGGGGAAAGGTATTCTTTTCCCCTTACTTCTTTGTCTTTGATCACTTCAAAATCCAAAAATTCGATCTTATTCTGACCTTCTCCTTCTCCCTTCAGAGTTCTCTGAGATGGAACATATGGACGTCGACGCCGTCATCAAGGAGACCGCCAGGGATGCTGCTGCCGAAGCGGACAGGATTACTGCCAGCGAGGCCACCAAGGATGATGTTGTCGGGGCCGGTGACGCTCTTGACGGGGAGGCCGCCAAGACAGCACGAAAGGAAATCGCGGAAGAACCTGCTGAAGAGGGCGACAGGGAGGCTGGGGACCATACTGACGGCATTCCTGCCGCAGGAGCGCCAGGCGTTGCATCGGCCGCGGAGCCCCCTGTCACTGGTGAGGCGGCCACTGAAGATCAGCCATCAACATCTGACGAGCCCTCATCCAGCAAGTATCTCAAAGTCGGCGAAAACCTATTTATCAACTTGCCAGGGATGGTAAGCCGAGGCACCAGCCGAAGGAGAAATTTTCGAGGAAATCATTGCCGCTGCCGGGCTCGAAGTTGTTGACGATCCCAGTGCTAGCAGTGGCAAGTCTGAAGAGGATCGGCTCCTCCAGGCTATGGGCGAAAACTTCCGCAAACTCCAGGCTCTCCATCGTGCCCGAAAAGAGAAGGCGGACTCCAGAATTGCAGTTGTCGAGGTAGGCGAAGCGGATTTTCAAAAGCGCGTCGCACAAATGCAAATCTGGCATGCCGAGGCCCTTCAAGAGCTGGTTGCCGGCCGGGAACAAGTGAGCCAGCAGTGGAATGAGATCCTCCTGAAGCAATCAGACATGGAGAAGGCGCATGATGAAGCTGTTCAAAGGATTGCTGCCGAAGATGCCCTCCTGACGGGGCGCCACGTTGCTCTTGATGCTCATGAGGAAGATCTCACTGCTTGTGAGCAGGCGCTCGCCGCCAAGCTTCGCAGCAAGGATGAAGACATTGAAAATCTTGTCGCGCGGCGGACCCAGGAGTTGGAGCAGAAGCACAAGGAGGCGCTCGAAGCTCTAACCGCAAGTCACGCCGGCAAGCTCAAGGAGGCCGTCGATGCTGCCGAAGCTGCAGAGGCCGCCAAGAACGAGTTGAACGACAGAGTGAAGAGGCTGGAAACAGATCTCGAAGAGCACGGCAAGGAACTCTCGACGCTCAAGGGGGACAGGGAAAAAACCCTCCACTCCTTGGCGGAGATGCAAGTTGCCCTGTCCGACAAGACCAAGCAGCTCTCCTCTGCGGCTGATAATATTGCGGTTCTGGAGCTGAAGCTGACCACGCTGCAGAAATCCCTCGAGGCCGGCAGGGCCCGTGAGAAGGCTCTACTCAAGGATCTCCAAGGAGAGAGGAACCTGCTCAAGAGCGCTGCCGCTGCCCAGGCTGATTATGAAAAGGGAGTGGAGATCTGGACTGGCCGTCTCATCGCCACCGCGGAGAAGCTTACCGCAGAACTGTCAACCATGGGCTTGTCGAACTTCAGATATTCTTTCGAGGAAAGAATATCTCCAAGCGCCAGGTTGACGATGTTCTTTGAAAGCATCATCAACGCGTTGAGGGCGCTCCAGTCCAGCCGGGCGACCCAACTGGCGAACGAGACTCGCCGGCTTTGCCGGGCCGTCCTTCGCAAGGTGCTCCTCAAGGTGGTGCACAGCAATCCCGGCATCGACCTCTCCAGCGCACTCGGCCACCTGCCAAAGGATGCAAATGTTGAGGCGCTTGAGAAGTGCATCGCGCCGATCCTTGAGAAGGTGGACTCCATCAAAAGGATCGAAGGCCAGCGCAGGGATTGAGTGCTTCCCTTTTATTCTTGCCGCCACCATCTCATGTAAAAGACAGTTAAGTCTCGAGTTAGGACTGCGACAACTCATGGATGTAATATAATTTAACTATGTTTAGGCTCATGCTAGCTACTTTCCTTGTCTGATTCCTTTATGTATGGAGTTCACCCTACGCTTACTGAAAAACTTGCCGGCGCGCAACCTGCCGCGAGCGCTGGGTGCGGGACTTCAGCAGCCTGCTGGAGGCGCAGCGGCCGGCAAGACTCCTTGGCGCTCTCAGTGCAGCCACTTAAATCGTTGAGCGGACTCGAAACAAAATAAGGGCGCGACTGATTACAACAAGGGTTCCTTCGCGTGCAGATTTTCCATACAAGGGTCGGAATCGTCCAAGGAACTAACTTGGCAATAAGAAGAAAAACTTGCTCTGAGTTTTTAGGACTTAGCTTTCTGTCTTTGCCCTTCCTCCGGTAAGCATACGATTCCGAACGTCACCAACTGGTATTCATGTCTCCCTTCCTCCCCCGGCAAATGTGCGCGCGAGGAACCCTTCTGTCTTTAAGAAAAAGAAAGAAGAGAAAATAAAGAGATGAAACCTTGGCGGTTCGTTAGAACTTACCAGGATCAGGTGTTATACAACATCTTAGACAAACATGCATATATGAATGTGAACATGAGAATCAATAAGGAAATGTACAACACTTAAATTTATTCATCTGTGCTCAGGGTCTGCGCCTGGCTTTGTACAAAGGATCACATGCCTTGTCGGCAAGACTTGTACAAAAAGGTGGTTGCCGGGAGCCCCCGGCAACCGCGCCTTATGGATAGAACTTGCGAAGATGTTCGATATTCCAGGAATTACTCCCTGGAACGCCATCCTCGGTCTCCAGGCGGACAGCGCCAGGCCTGGTGACTCGTACAACCCGATAAGGGCCTTCCCACTTTGGTGTCAACTTGTTTGAATTCTTGGCGGACTGAATCCGTCGAAGAACAAGGTCGCCTTCCTCAAAGCTTCGGGCATGAACTTTGCGGCTATGATAGCGACGCAAAGCTTGCTGGTAGCGTGCAGCTCGCACAGCAGCCTGAAGACGATTCTCCTCAAGGAGCACAGCGTCATCTTGCCGCAGTTGCTCTTGCTCGAGCTCATCATAAGCGAGCACTCGAGGAGATCCGTATATGAGTTCTGTGGGGAGAACTGCTTCTGCTCCATACACTAGAGCGAAGGGCGTCTGGCCGGTGGCTCGATTTGGTGTCGTTCTGATTGACCAAAGAACCGCCGGCAACTCATCAATCCAGCGTCTTCCGCACTTTTTCAGCCTGTCAAAAGTTCTGGTCCTGAGACTGCGCAGCACTTCAGCATTGGCCATCTCTGCTTGGCCGTTGCTTCTCGGGTGAGCAACAGAGGCAAAACAAATCTTGCCGCCAAGGTCTTGGACGTACTGCATGAAGGTGTGACTTGTGAACTGCGTGCCGTTGTCGGTGATGATCCTGTTAGGCACACCGAAACGGCAAACAATTCCCTTGAAGAACTTGACAGCCGACTGCGCTGTCACCTTCCTCACTGCTTCCACCTCCGGCCACTTTGTGAACTTGTCGATAGCAACGTACAAGTACTCAAAGCCTCCGGCAGCACGGGGGAAGGGGCCCAGTATGTCGAGCCCCCAGACCGAAAATGGCCAGGAGAGAGGGATTGTTTGAAGAGCTTGAGCTGGCTGATGTAATTTCTTCGAATGAAACTGGCACGCTTCACACCTGGTTACTAGTGCAGTCGCATCCTGGAGGGCGGTGGGCCAAAAGAAACCTTGCCGGAATGCTTTCCCGGCAAGCGCTCTTGACCCTATGTGAGAGCCACACATGCCCCCATGTATCTCTGCCAACAGCTCTAGTCCATCTTCCCGAGGAATGCACTTCAATTTCACACCGTTTGGTCTCTTTCTGTACAGGATGTCATCGACGAACTTGTACATAACAGACCGACGGGCTACTCTCTCCGCTTCTTCTTGTTCCTCAGGGAGTTCACCTGTCTGAAGGAAATGGACAATGTGCTGCGCCCATGCTGGAGCCTGAGGCTCGATGGCTAGGACTAAAGGCATCTCCTCCGCCGGGGGGACGTTTGTCTCAACAGCAAGGGCCTGAGGCCCTACCGGAGCCTGTTGTTCCCCAGCAGGCGTGTCGATCCCGGCAACTTCCTCGCCGGCGGCTCCGGGGAGCTCTGCCGGGAAGTACTGGCCAGAGTTCAACTTTCTTCTCTTTTCTTGCCGCGTCGATGGCGCCACAGATGGTTGAGTCAATTGGAGCACAAAAGTTCCTGGTTCCACAGGCAACTTGAGGGCAGCACGCTTTGACAGGTCGTCAGCAACGCTGTTCTCGGCACGAGGAACGTGCTCCATCTGCAGACCGTCAAAGCGCTCTTCCAATTTCCTCACTTCATCTACGTAGGCTTGCATCAATGGACTTTGATAGTTCTTGTTGACCTGCCTGACGACAAGCTGTGAATCACCTTTGATAATGAGCTTTCTGATACCAAGGTCTGCTGCGATCCTAAGACCGGCAAGCAAACCTTCGTACTCTGCAGTGTTATTGGTTGAACTCTCCCGGGGAAAATGCATTTGGACTACATACTTGAGGTGTTCTCCGGTGGGTGCGACAAGCAGCACACCAGCACCGGCGCCTTGCAGCGAAAAAGCCCCATCAAAGTACATAACCCATTGCTGATCGATTTCCTTGCCGGGGAGACTTGTTTCTTAAACTTCTTCGTCTGGCGTCGGGGTCCATTCTGCAATGAACTCTGCCAAGGCCCTGCTCTGAATTGTGGAAGTACTTTCAAACTTAAGACCGAAGCTGGACAGTTCCAACGCCCACTCCACGATCCTGCCGGTTGCCTCCGGATTTTGCAAAATCCGTTGCAACGGAAAGCGAGTGACGACGGTGATCTCATGTGCTTGAAAATAATGGCGCAGCTTCCTTGAGGCCATAAGGAGGCCGAAAAGCAACTTCTGCACACCAGAATATCTTGATCTAGCCCCTTGTAAGAGGGAGCTAACAAAATAAACTGGGCGCTGCACCACCTTTTTCTTCTGCACGGGCTCTTCTGTTTGCGCAGATCCTGCCTTGCCGGGATCATCCCTTGCCGGGGAAGATCTTGCCGCGCCATCTGGCGGTCCTGCCGCTGATGTTGCCTCCTCATCAGCTTCCCTCTGCGCCACCAGCGCAGCACTAACCACTTGATTTGTTGCCGCCAGATACAGCAGCAACGGCTCTTGTGGTTTAGGCGCGACTAGCGTCGGCGGAGAAGAAAGGTATTTCTTCAAATCTTGCAGCGCTGCCTCCGCTTCCGGAGTCCATTTCATTGGACCTGCCTTCTTCAAAATTTTAAAGAAGGGCAGGGCACGCTCAGCAGATTTGGAAATAAACCTGCTTAGAGCAGCAACACAGCCGGCAAGACGGCGCACATCCTTGACGCGTCTCGGCGCTTCAATTTGCTCAATGGCTTTGATCTTGTCGGGGTTCCCTTCGATTCCCCGGCAAGATACAAAGAATCCGAGGAGCTTGCCGGAAGGAACACCGAACACGCACTTCTCAGGATTGAGCTTCAAGTTGATCTCGCGCAAGTTTGCAAATGTTTCTTCTAAGTCTTGAATGAGCGTTGCTTTATCCTTAGTTTTGACCACTATATCATCCATATACGCCTCCATATTTCTATGGAGTTGTGGCTCAAAACCAATCTGGATTGCTCTGGCAAATGTTGAACCAGCACTTTTCAACCCGAAAGGCATTCGTATAAAACAATACGTACCACATGGGGTGATAAAGGCGGTCTTCTCTTCATCTTCCTTTGCCATAAAAATCTGATGATACCCTGAATAGGCATCAAGGAAGGACAGGAGATCACAAACAGCGGTGGCATCCACAATCTGGTCGATGCGCGGCAAGGGAAAAGGATCTTTTGGACAAGCTTTATTGATATCTGTGTAATCGATACAAAGCCTCCATTTCCCGTTCGCTTTCCGCACTACAACCGGATTGGCCAGCCAGGTTGGATGAAGCACTCCTTTGACCAGTCCTGCCGCCTCCAGCTTCTTAATTTCTTCGGCAATGAATTCTTGCCGCTCCAAGGCCTGTTTCCTCACCCTTTGCTTGACGGGCCGCGCATGAGGACAGACAGCAAGGTGGTGCTCAATTACTTTCCTGGGAACGCCAGGGATGTCAGACGGTTGCCATGCAAACACGTCGACATTCGCCCGCAGGAAAGCAACGAGCGCGCTTTCCTATTTGTCATCTAGGGTGGAACTTATGGTGAAAGTTCCCCCCGTTCCGTCCTCCAGGCAGGCACCTTCTTAGTTTCCGGTGGGGCAGCCTTGGACTTCTTGTTCTTGACGGTGGAACTCTCTGGTGTGTCCTCGACAGAAACGCAGCACTCCGAGGAGGCCCGCTTACCAGAGTTCGCGCCAAGGTTCCTGCCGGTCTTCTTCTTCTCTCCGGGAGTTCCAGCGGTAGGAGCAGATGCCTTGATGGCAGGTGCTGCAACTGCTTCCCGGTAAAGTTGGTCGGCACAGATGAGCGCATCCTTCTTGTCGGAATGGATAGTGATGACACTCAATGGCCCAGGCATCTTCAAGACGTTGTATGCGTAGTGTGATGCCGCCATGAACTTAGCCAGCGCTGGCCGACCAAGGATCCCATTGTATGACATGGGGATCTTGGCGACATCAAACACCACCTTTTCGGTCCTGAAGTTAAGCTTGCTGCCAAATGTTACCGACAGCGTGATCTTGCCCTTAGGCTGGGTTCTTCCCGGGTTGACCCCTTGAAACGTACCCGTTTCCTCGAGGTCTTCGTCGGGAATCTGAAGCTTTGTGAGCATGTCTGGTGATATTAAGTTTAGGCCGGCCCCGCCGTCAACTAACATCTTCGTCACCTTGAGGTTGCGAATTGTCGGGGAAACCAACAATGGCAAACACCCGACCGCAGTTGTGCGATCAGGGTGATCCTCGGCGCCAAAGATGATAGGCGTGCTGGACCACTTCAGAGGCCTACAAGCATCGGGGGATGGCTCTGCCGCATTAACCTCCCGCACCCACTGTTTAAGTTGGCGGTGGGAAGAATGCAGCGAGGCACCCCCATCAATGCACATAGCCTCCGTAGCCTTCTGGAATTCCTGCTCACTGGATTCGTCATCTTCCTCATCATCATCTCCTTCTTTATCTCGGCCCCGAGCGGGCCGATCCTTCTGCTGCTTGGCCTTGCCGCGGCGACCCCCTCGGCCACCGCGTTTCTTGGCGGACCCCTCAGCACCATCTTGGGCCTTCTCCTTGTCTCGCCTCTCGTATTCGGCCTTCTGCTTCTCAGCAAGCTGCTCAACTTGCCGGCAGTCCTGGAGATCGTGGCCCTTAGTGCGATGGATCTTGCAGTATTGCTTGCCGGAGTTCTCCGACTTGTCGGCAGCCGCCAAGGCCTGACAGGAAGGGCACCCGGCAAGATCCTTGCCGGGGGCGCTAACCTTGGCCTTCTTGGCGGCGCCAGGGTTGCCGGATTCCTCGACGGCAAGCACGGCCTTGCCTCCGCGCTTCCTATTCCGCCGCCGGCCTTTCCTTGACGGAGCCGCGGCATCTTCTTCTTCTGAGTCGCCTGTCGCACCAACAGCTTCACCGGGGAGTTTTCTCCCCTCTTCAGCTCGAGCACACTTGTCGGCCAAAGTGTAAAGCTCGGCAATACTCCTGACTTTGTTCATCGCCAGCTCTTCCCACATCCTGCGGTTACGCACGTTCTGATGAAACGCGCTAATGACAGCGGCAGGATGAACATCAGGAATATTGTACTGCACCCGGCTGAATCTCTGCATAAACTTGCGCAGGGACTCGCCCTCCTTCTGAGGGATGATGTGCAAATCACTTTCTTGGCCAGGAGCTTGGTGGCCTCCAACAAAGGCGCCAACAAACTGACGGCACAGATCTGACCAGCAAGAAATAGAATCCTCCGGCAGATGCATCAACCACGACCTGACGTTGGGTTTGAGCACCAACGGGAAGTAGTTGGCGAGTATCTTGTCATCTCGGCCCCCGGCAGCTTGCACTGCAATGGTGTAGATGCTCAGGAACTCCGAGGGATGGGTCTTGCCGTCATATTTCTCCGGGACCTCTGGCTTGAAGGTTCGGAGGTTGGGCCACTGGACTTGCCGCAGCTCACGGGTAAACGCTGGAGGTCCCACCTCGTAAGGCAGGTCTCCTACGTTCCCTGGCGTGGGCTCGTCGACAACTGGCCCCGCGCGCTTATCAGACTAATAGCGCGCTTCCCGTCGCCGCTCGATGGTTGTTCGAGCGTCCTCCTTGCCTCGTTCCTGGAGAACTAGACACTGATCACGGCGCATCCGCGGATCGGACGACGCCGTGGAAACTTCTTCATGGCGGTCGACTTGCTGAGCCGTCGGCCGCCGCTGATGTCGCGGAGGAGAGTGCACTGTAGTTGCACCACCTCCGGTTTTCTCTCCACCGGCTCGCATCGGATCGATGGGCTTCCGCTGAGAGGGCCCTGCCTCTTGTGGTCCATCCTTATTAGCGAAGCCGATAAGGCTCTGGATAGTAGCTCGCCACTCCTCCATCTTCTCCGGGGCGGGAGGAAAATTGAGGAGCAGCTACGCACGTGCCAAGGCTTCCGCTGGCGTAGGTGGCGGCGACAGGTGCGAAGTACGTGAGGTGCTCTGACTCCTAACCAAGTTAGAAGGAGCACCACCACGGTCACGCGACCGCGCGCCACCCTCGCCGGCAGCTCGGTGTGCATGCTGGTCCCGCGCATCTTGGGATCTATGCGCAGAAACCTTTTCGTAGGGACGCCCCGAACCACCAGCGCCATGATGTCGCTCGTCTCGCACAACCTGGGCAGGTTGCGAGGCTCGCGGCGGCGCGGGAGCTCCAGCAGGCGCTCTTTGATCCCTAGAGTTTGTTGTGCCACCCGTAGGCAACGCAACGCCATCTCTAGATCCAGCGGCGCGCAAGTTACCACTGCCACTGCGAACGATACCGCTCGCTTGGCTTGGATCACCAGAACGCCGCGGGGGTTCCAGTCCTCTTCCTTTTGCACCCACACCATCGCCTGTCTGTGAAGGCGCGGGCAAAACGGACCCGGACGGTTGTGCTGTCGTGATGTTCTTCTTCTTGGGCGGCATGATGAAGGAACTAGGGCGTTGACCACCAGATCAGGTTCATGCAACCTTCAATCCCCCTACCTGGCGCGCCAAAGATGTCGGGGCACGACACCTATGGGATCCCGAGAGACCCCTTTACGATTCGGCGGGGGGAGAGGTACACGCAAAGAGCAGAACCGGTGATCGACGCGTGAGGTTTTTACCCAGGTTCGGGCCGCTGATCAGCGTAAAACCCTACTCCTGCTTTGTGTTCTTATTGATGTTCTTGAGCCCAGCCTTCAGGAGCGCTCGCAATGAACAGTACGTTCAAAGAGCAGCTACGCATGCAGAATGGGCCAGAAGTTCTCCTCCTCTGTAGCAGTTGCATTGGGCCTCCTTTTATATGCTCAAAGGGGTCTCCACAGTGGCAAAATGTACATACATTGAGGTGTAAAGTAGCTACAGGGTATCATACCTAACCCCCGACGGATTAGGACAAGCGCATTTAATGCACCGTGAGGTGTCCGTTTAGGTGTCCTCACTTTCTTGGGGATGGAAAAAGGGGCCATCCCATCAGCACCGCTTAAGCTCTCCTCCACTGGTGCGCCGCCACGCATCCATGGAAGGAGCCAAAATGTCAGGCTTTGTCGTTGTGCTGGAGCGGTGGCATAGTGGCAGAATCCCGCCAGGCGCCGAAACTTGTTGGGCGCCAAGCCTTGCCGGTCGCCAAGCCTTGCCGGGCGCCGATCCTTGCCGGGCTCCTTAGGCCACCCCGGCAAGGGTCTTGCCGGGGAGGCTGGTCTTCGAATTCCAGCTCTTCTTGTCTGCCGATCCTCAGATTTCTGACTTGATGATTTCTTTGATGACTTAAATCGTCCTCGAGCTGATCCCGGCAAGCCTTGCCGCGAGGACGGCTACAACTGCCCGTGCACAAGTAAGGGGTACTAGTGGCCCAATACTTAGTACACCGACAAGGAGGCACTTCCTCATGTCAATGATTCGCCTGTACATCTCGTAGCTCATGTATGCCTCCTTGGCCGTGAACACGACATGAGCTTTGTCGAGTTTCTCCATCCAGGCCGAGTGCCAGGCACGCTTGTCCTTGTTGCAGGAATCCTTCATGTCTCTGTAGTAGGGATCGACGATGGCCTCGGCGAGGTGAACCAGTGAGTCCTTCTCATGCTCGTTGCCGCCCCAGATCTTGTATTGGCCCTGGATGTCAAAAAGATTCTGGCAGGCGATGCCCGAATTCTTGAGCACCTTTACATCGTTGGTGATGTCCACCGTAGCAAACATGTAGTGGGGGCTGTTGACAAAACCTGGCAAAACGCTCGCAAGGCCTTGTGGCCAGGCAGTAGTGGTAGACGAGGACATGATTGCGCACGCACATCTGGGCGACTGTGACCTTGGGACGAGACCCGACACGAGCGCGGGTGTACTCGAGGTCGAACCCGGCCACCTTGTACTTCTCCTCAGCAAGCAACAGCTCCATGATGTGGATGGAGTGCTCCACCCAGACCGGGTTGTTGGTGTACACCACCAAGAGCTCCGTGAACCTTCTGTGGGTGTCCACCACGGCATGCATGGTGGACTGCTGCTCGTCGTCGGCAGCCGCTCGTCGTCGGCAGCCGCTCAGAGCGCCATTGGAGCCGCGCAGGATACCCTCTAAGAATTTGTCGTGGTGGGTGTGCTTCTTGCAATGGTGGGGCACGATCAAAAGGTTGAAGAGACAAAAGGGTTATATGGCCGCTGTAATAAATGGGGGCCGGCCGGCCTGTAATCGTCACGTCTTGTCACCACGTTCATAGCGGAGGATTCCAGTGCACGCTTGACAACACCGCACGCATTTTGTTTGACCACGCGTGGGCTCGAAGAGGCGCCAAATGTATCGTCGGTGAGCATGTTCCCGCGCTACCTATCCACAATAAAATTGAGTAACAACCTATGGATGCCTGCATGATCATAATCATAGTAAAGATGAGCTATCATTTGTCATAATTCCTTTTATCCCTATGTGTTCCTATAACCAATGATGGACTCATGCTTCTCTCATATCGGTATCTCATAAATATCAAGTTGACCTTGTTCTTTACAAGTTATGGTACTTGCTCGGGGACGAGCAATTCTTAAGCTTGGGGAGTTGATGAGTCCAACTTATGTGATATTTTGCTAGTTATTTTGTGCCTACATGATAGGCTTTGTGGAATTTTGCCGCGTTCACGCACCTCTTTTTGTTGATTTCCCTCAAGTAACGCTTTTTGGACCATTTAGCACTATATGGAAGAAATCCTAAGAAGTGGTAGTGGAATCACGTCACATACCATAAAAGAGTCAAGAAAGGAGGTCAAAGGAGTCATCACAATGCTTCCAGAGCAAAAGACGGCATTCCATGCGACCACGCTCGCACATATGGGCGGTCATATGAGGTGCCAGTGTTGCCGCCTGATCGACTACTTCCACCCCGTGAAATTGGATCAGGGATCAGACACCGAGAGATACCAGAAACTCATCCAGAAGGCATAACCCTAGCCTCCTAAATCCATCTAGAGGAGGTATTAGCAAGGAGAAGGGGCCATCTTCCTCGCCAAGCACAAGGCGGCTACAACATCATCACCACTGTCATCATCATCATCATCATCATCATCACCACTATCATCGTCATCATCATCCACATCCTTATCATTGTAACCTCAGGAACCCTAGCGGATGATCTTGTGTGTTATTCGTATTATTCACTCATGTTTGTCACCACCTCCATCATGATGTTTGTTGTCCCCATGTGTGAGTAGACCCCTAGTTCTCGGGGATATGGATGGTATGTATAGGATTTGAATCGTTATTTTGGATACGGGATCCTCTATTGAATGCTTAGATTAATAACTTCATTAATGTTGTGAAGGGGCCCCACTCAGCATTATTGCTTTATGGCCACGAAGTATATCACTGTCGTTGTAAAGGGCTAGGATGTGAAGGTAATTCCAGGTGACAGTGAAAGCCTTTGCTCCTAACCTGTGCAATTTATAGGGGAGTTACGGAGAACCCTTAGAGAGGCCGCATCCACGGGGTAAACCCTTAATTATCATAGTTGTAATCTGATACGTCTCCAATGTATCTATAATTTATGAAGTATTCATGCTGCTATATTATCATTCTTGGATGTTTTACAATCATTTTATAGCAACTTTATATCATTTTTTGGGACTAACCTATTGACCCAGTGCCCAGTGCCAGTTGCTGTTTTTTGCTTGTTTTTTACATCACAGGAAATCAATATCAAACGGAGTCCAAACACCATGAAACTTTTTGTGGATTTTTTATGGACCAGAAGACATCCAATGGGCTAGAGCAGCACCTGGATTGTGCCCACCTCGGTGGCCTCCCGCACCGCCTCTTTGCCCTATAAATTGCCAAATATTCCAAAAACCCTCGGGGTTAACCTAGATCAGAAGTTCCGCCGCTGCAAGGCCTCCGTATCCACGAGATCCAATCTAGACCCCGTTCCGACGCCCTGCCGGAGGGGGAGATCATCACCGGTGGCCATCTTCATCATCTCAGCGGCCACCACGATGAGGAGGGAGTAGTCCACCCTCGGGGCTGAGGGTTTGTACCAGTAGCTATGTGTTTAATCTCTCTCTCTCGTGTTCTTTAGATGTCATGATCTTGATGAATCGCAGGCTTTGTTAATATAGTCAGATTATATGATGTTTTCCCCTCTCTATCTTGTTGTGATGAATTGAGTTTTCCCTTCGAGATTTTGTTTTATCGGATTGAATACTTGTATGGATTTGAGAGCACTTGATATATGTCTTGCATACGAATACCCGTGGTGACAATGGGGTATTATATTGATTCACTTGATATATGTTTTGGCACTCAACTCGCGGATTCCCGAGGTGACATTGGGGTAATCTATGCATAGGGGTTGATGCACGTTCTTGTCTTTGTTTCTCCGGTAGAAATCTTGGGGCTCTCTTTGAGGTTCATTGTGTCGGATTGAGCATTACGAATCTGAATTTGCTTTGGTGTTATTTTAGTACGAACTCTTGGATAGATCGATCGGAAAGAATAGCTTTGAGGTGGTTTCGTACCCTACAAACAATTTATTCTTATGTTCTCCGCTAGATAGGAACATTGGAGTGATTCTTCATCGCACGTTGAGGGATGGTTATGTGATCCAATTATATTAGCATTGTTGAGAGATTGCACTAGCGAAAGTACGGACCCTAGGCCTTGTTTTCAAGCATTGCAATACCGTTTGTGCTCACTTTTGTCACTTGCTACCTTGCTGTTTTTATTTATTCAGATTATAAAAATATATTTCTACCATCCAGATTACACTTTTATCACCATCTCTTCGCCGAACTAGTGCACCTATACAATTTGCCATTGTATTGGGTGTGTTGGGGACACAAGAGATTTCTTGTATTTGGTTGCAGGGTTGTTTGAGAGAGACCATCTTCATCCTACGCCTCCCACGGATTGATAAACCTCAGGTCATCCACTTGAGGGAAAATTGCTACTGTCCTACAAAACTCTGCGCTTGGAGGCCCAACACGAGTCTACAAGAATAAAGTTGCGTAGTAGACATCAAGCTCTTTTCTGGCGCCGTTGCCTGGGAGGCTAGGTAAGAGGCACTCACATCCCGTCAACGAAGCTCTTTTCTGGCGCCGTTGCCGGGGAGGTGAGTGCTTGAAGGTATATCTTTAGATCTTGCAATTGAATCTTTTAGTTTCTTGTTTTATCACTAGTTTGGTTTATAAAAAGAAAACTACAAAAAAATGGAATTGAGGGTGCATCATATTATTCATCTCTATAATGTCTTTCGTGAAAATGATGGAAAGGAAAATTGTGCTCAATTGATAGAAGAAGAATTCTATAAAATGTTTGACAAAAAATCTTTGAATGATGAGCATGATTGCAATGTTGTTGGTATGAATTCTTTGAATATCCATGATGCTAATGATATGCAAAGCTACAAGCTTGGGGATGCCATGTTTGATGAAGATGGTATTTTTAGTCCCCCAAGTTTTGATGTGCAAATTTGTTATAATGGTAGCATGCCTCCTATTTATGATGATTATATTGATGAAAGTGGGTTTGGAAGAGTATCAACTCTAGGTACTAATGATCCCACTATTTTGGAGGGTGTTGAATCTTATTGTGATAATTATGAAAGTGGATTTGGAGAGGTCATGACTTTATTTAGTGATGAATCCACTATTTTGGAAGAGGTTTCAATTGATTATGACAACAAAGTTGCTATCTATGATGATTATGGTGATGACATGTGTGCTATAAAGAATAATGATAACCATGAAACTTGTCATCATAATTTTAATGTTCAATTTGATTATGCCAATCAAGAATCCCATGATAGTTATTTTGTTGAGTTTGCTCCCACTACTATTGACGAGAATAAATTTGCTTGTGTGGAGAGTAAGAAATTTTTTATGCTTGTGGATCATGAAAAGAATGCTTTATGTGATGACTATATTGTTGAATTCATTCATGATGCTACTAAAAATTATTATGAGAGAGGAACATATGCTTGTAGGCTTCTCACTAATACCAAGTTTCTTCTCTATGTGTTGAAAATCATGAAGTTTTGCTTGTTTTGCCTTCCTATGCTAGTTGATTCTTGTTCCCATAAATTGTTTGCTCACAAAATCCCTATGCATAGGAAGTGGGTTAGACTTAAATGTGCTAGTTATATGCTTCATGATGCTCTCTTTATGTTTCAATTCTTATCTTTTATGCGAGCATCATTGAAATCATCATGCCTAGCTAAAAGGCATTAAAGAAAAGCGCTTGTTGGGAGACAACCCAACACTTTTACCTACTGTTTTTGTGTGTTCACATGGTTAGGCTACTGTAATATTGTTTTATAGCTTTTGTTTCAATAAAGTTTCAAGTAAAGCCTTTGGGATAGTGTGGATGATAGTTGACTTGATTCTGTGCAAAAACAGAAACTTTTGCGCCCAGTAACAGAATTGTTTTAATTCACTGGAGCATATAAAAACTCTGAATTTTTTTACAATTGATGTGTATACAAATTTTCTACGTTTTCTTAAGTTTTCAGAATTTTTGGAGGTGCAGAAGAATGACTAATATTCAGATATTTACATACTGTTCTGTTTTTGACAGATTCTGTTTTCAATGCATAGTTTGCTTGTTTCCTAGTTTCTATGGCTTATATTTCTCAATATAAATTGTGGAAATGATATGCTACAGTAGGCATTGTGTGGAAACAATTATGAATCTTGTCGTTGACAGTATCAAAGTGAATGATTTGTCTTTATCATACTAACCCATCTCACGAAGTTCCGTTAAGTTTTGTGTCATTGAAGTTTTCAAGTTTTGGGTGAGATATCGATATGAGGAGAATAAGGAGTGACAAGACCCTAAGCTTGGGTATGCCCAAGGCACCCCCAAGGTAATATTCAAGGAAGATCCAAGCAATTAAGCTTGGGGATGCCCCGGAAGGCATCCCCTCTTTCGTCTCCAACATTATCGGTAACCTCACTTGGAGCTACATTTTTATTCGTCACATGATATGTGTTTTGCTTGGAGCATCATTTTCTTGTTAAGATTTGCTTTCTGTTATTTAGAATAATGTTTTGAATCTTTCTTTTCAATAAAAATGTCAAGGATAGCCTTTACCATGCTTGTTTTGCAAGTATATGAGTTGCTGTTTCAAAACAGAAAGTTTATCGATGTTATAAAAATTCCCGAGAAAAGTAAGAATGTGTTAAAATGTTGAAACTTTTTGCACAATAAGCTCTGATAAATTTTCTACAGTGTGGTAAATTTTCATAATTTTTGGAGTTAAAGAAGTATTGATACTCTTGCATTCTTTACAGACTGTACTATTTGGGTAGATTGCTGTTATGTTTGCATTGTTTGCATATGTTTGCTTGTTTAATGATTCTATTTGAGGATAGGGGTATTAAATATGCAGAGGCATTTAGTATGCAATGTTGAATAATAATTTTTGTGATTTGCTACAGTAGACAATGATAAGGTTTTTGCATTGGTTTATACTAACTTATCTCACGAGTTCTTGTTGAGTTTTGTGTGTATGAAGTTTTTAAGATTTAGGGAAACCGTGATATAAAAGGAATTAAGGAGACGCAAAAGCTCAAGCTTGGGGATGCCCAAGGCACTCCAAGAGAATATTTCAAGAAGTCTCAAGCATCTAAGCTTGGGGATGCCCTGGTAGGCATCCCACCTTTCTCCATCAACAATTATCGGTTAGTATCGGTTGAGCCTAAGTTTTTGCTTCTTCACTTGAGTTGTGCTATTCTTGGAATGTCATTTTGTTTTGTTTTACTTGCTGTTTTAATAAAATACTTAGATCTGAAAGTTTTTAAATAAGAGAGAGTCCTCAATTAGCTACCCCTTTACTTAACTACTCGCTTGATCTTCACTTATATCTTTTTGGAGTAGTTTGTCATTCACTCTTGTGCTTCACTTATATCCTAGGAGTAAATTGTTGAATGAATTGAAAATCCTAAAGTGGAAATTATATGTGCTTCATATGTTCATATCATGCCTAGTGGTACCTTCACATTGGGTTTAGAAAGTGAAATCTTTTGAAGCTTGACAATCACAATATTGGTCATACAAGCAATTCATGAATGATTACTATAAGGAAGAGAACTTTCACATGCAAATACACTATCTTGGAAATATTTTGTGATTGTGAGCCCCCATCAAAATATTATGTGCCAAAATTGTTGACGTTGGACAAGGAAGACAACGTAATGGTTTATGTTTGTTCATATTCACATAGAAGTTATATTGTCATAGATCCTTCAACATGTGGTGCTTGCCCCGCATCTTTGCTAGCCAAAAATTCCGCACCAAGTAGAGATACTACTTGTGCATCCAAAAAACCCTTAAACCCAAATCTTATTTTCAAGAGTCCACCATACCTACCTAAGGATTGAGTAAGATCCTTCAAGTAAGTTGTCATTGGTGCAATAAGGCAATAAAAATTGCTTCTAAAAGTGTTAGATCATTTAGTGTAAGAGAAAATTGAGCGTTGTACGAACTTGTGATGGCAAAGAATAAAAGCGACAGACTGCATAATAAAGGTTGCTATCATAAGGGGCAATATAACGTGACGTTCTTTTGCACTAAGGGGTTGAGCATACAAACAAATAAGCGCATGGCAACCTCTGCTTCCCTCTGCGAAGGGCCTATCTTTTACTTTTATGTATTTACTTTTATGCAAGAGTCAAAGTTTTTCTCTCTATTCCTTTTTATTTTTCTCTTTTGGCAAGCATCATGTGGTGAGGAAAGATCTAGGCACATATATCTAGTTGGATATGGGTAGCATGAGTTATTATTGTTGACATCACCCTTGAGGTGAATACGTTGGGAGGCGAAATTATAAGCCCCCATCTTTCTATATGTCCGGTTGAAACGTTTTGCTCATGCGTATGCGGTGAGTGTTAGCAATCATAGAAGACTATATGATGGTTGAGTATGTGGAGCTCTTACTAAGACTCTGTTGAATAAGTTGAATTGCAATTGTTTGGTGACTGAGAACACAGGTTGTTGAGTTTCAAGAGAATTCATTGTTTGAACCTTAACATGTGAATCGGTTGCTACTTTAACATGAGAAGTTTTATAAGAAAGAATTGCTGTTATGATGCTAGAAAAAGTGATTGAAATTACAATTGATCAAACTTATGCACTTTGCTAGCATTCACACTTCATAAATTATTTCTTTTATCATTTACCTACTCGAGGACGAGTAGGAATTAAGCTTGAGGATGCTGATACGTCTCCAACGTATCTATAATTTATGAAGTATTCATGCTGCTATATTATCATTCTTGGATGTTTTACAATCATTTTATAGCAACTTTATATCATTTTTTGGCACTAACCTATTGACCCAGTGCCCAGTGCCAGTTGCTGTTTTTTGCTTGTTTTTTACATCGCAGGAAATCAATATCAAACGGAGTCCAAACACCGCGAAACTTTTTGTGGATTTTTTATGGACCAGAAGACATCCAATGGGCCAGAGCAGCACCTAGGGGGTGCCCCGAGGGGGGCACAACCCACCAGGGCGCGCCTGGGTCCCCAGGCGCGCCCCGGTGGGTTGTGCCCACCTCGGTGGCCTCCCGCACCGCCTCTTCGCCCTATAAATTGCCAAATATTCCAAAAACCCTCGGGGTTACCCTAGATCAGAAGTTTCGCTGCCGCAAGGCCTCTGTATCCACGAGATCCAAACTAGACCCCGTTTCGGCGCCCTGCCGGAGGGGGAGATCATCACCGGTGGCCATCTTCATCATCTCGGCGGCCACCACGATGAGGAAGGAGTAGTCCACCCTCAGGGCTGAGGGTTTATACCAGTAGCTATGTGTTTAATCTCTCTCTCTCTCGTGTTCTTGAGATGTCACGATCTTGATGAATCACGGGCTTTGTTAATATAGTCGGATTATATGATGTTTTCCCCTCTCTATCTTGTTGTGATGAATTGAGTTTTCCCTTTGAGATTTCGTTTTATCGGATTGAATACTTCTATGGATTTGAGAGCACTTGATATATGTCTTGCATACGAATACCCGTGGTGACAATGGGGGTATTATATTGATTCACTTGATATATGTTTTGGCACTCAACTCGCGGATTCCTGAGGTGACATTGGGGTAATCTATGCATAGGGGTTGATGCACGTTCTTGTCTTTGTTTCTCTGGTAGAAATCTTGGGGCACTCTTTGAGGTTCTTTGTGTTGGATTGAGCATTACGAATCTGAATTTGCTTTGGTGTTATTTTAGTACAAACTCTTGGATAGATCGATCGGAAAGAATAGCTTTGAGGTGGTTTCGTACCCTACAAACAATTTATTCTTATGTTCTCCGCTAGATAGGAACTTTGGAGTGATTCTTCATCGCACGTTGAGGGATGGTTATGTGATCCAATTATATTAACATTGTTGAGAGATTGCACTAGCGAAAGTACGGACCCTAGGCCTTGTTTTCACGCATTGCAATACCGTTTGTGCTCACTTTTGTCACTTGCTACCTTGCTGTTTTTATTTATTGAGATTATAAAAATATATTTCTACCATCCATATTACACTTTTATCACCATCTCTTCGCCGAACTAGTGCACCTATACAATTTGCCATTGTATTGGGTGTGTTGGGGACACAAGAGATTTCTTGTATTTGGTTGCAGGGTTGTTTGAGAGAGACCATCTTCATCCTACGCCTCCCACGGATTGATAAACCTTAGGTCATCCACTTGAGGGAAAATTGCTACTGTCCTACAAAACTCTGCGCTTGGAGGCCCAACATGAGTCTACAAGAATAAAGTCGCGTAGTAGACATCATAATCCTATGGGGGAGACTATGATGGTGGCGTGTGTGGCATGAAGTGTACTTCGAGTAGAACGTGTTCTGTACCCGGCTTCGCCCAGCATAATTGTCAAGAGTGGCTCAAGTATCCATGCCATACTATGCCCATGCATAGGTTGCGTTAGAAACATACCAATGGGGATTCCGGACTCCTTGAGAACGCCTTACCCCTCTGCTATTCCACCAGTCACTCAAGCTATAGTTTTCCTATTATTTTTATGTTATTTACCGTAAAGCTTGCTTTGCTACTCAATTATAAATTACTTCTACCCTCGCTTTGTTTGGAGTCTATAATTATTTGCAGGCACAAAGCCATAATTAACTACAAGAGGCAAAATCCTTATTGTTGTGCTTCCTGTGGGATCGATACTCTTACTTCGAAAAGGCTACAACTAAACCCTGTGCACTTGCATGCTATCATATTTCTATCGATCCAGTCATTGGGTTTGCCCTGGTCGGCCAACGAAGCACATGGGCAATGACCATCATTATCTATCATTGGTTGATATTAATGAGTTACAGAATGAATACTACATATTCGGATGTGCTCGACATGATCAAATCAATATTACGCCATTAGGTATATTCATATTATGATAGGTACATATGTGTATGGTTACTGTATAGTCACCTTCCAATGCCATTGTGGTCCATGGGTGTAACTTGGATAGCATGGTTATTTCCTTGGGGGAATGTGAAACACAAAACGTCACCATTTTCACACCATAGTCTTTCTCACATCATATTCAAAAAGCAAGAGGTCCCGTTTGATACCATTTAGTAAAGAGTAATCATTCTGGTCTTCTATCTCTATCCTCTATGCTGACCCATTAGGCCCATCATAGAGGTTGATCCTCTGCCATGAATATGCAAAATTATAAGTATATGAGATGGAAGCTACATTGTGGAAGGAAAATAGAAATGGGGACAAAGGTGTCGATGCCTTTGGTCAAGTTTGTCCTCCGGTCGACTGAATTTGTTGGTAAGCATGCTAATAAGAGTGCTATTTAAAGAGTAGTAGTTAGATCGTGACGAGACAATGTTCTGGTTTTCTTTTAACCCGCCTGGAGCATGAAAGAATAAAATGTACAATCAATTCACCTTATGTAGGTTATGGGCATGATTATTTTTTCTCAGTGTTCTATTCTTTAGGACTGTCGGGTTTGTCCTCCAGTCGACTGAGTTTGTAAATAAGTATGCTAATATGAGTGCTATTTAAAGGGAAGGAGTTGGATCTTGACCATGCAATGTTCTGGTTTTTTTAACCCGCCTGGAGCATGAAAGAATAAAACATATAGTCAATTCACTTTCTCCATCACCCTTTAGGGGTGATTCATTGAAGAATCATCTTCTATACATGTCGCCCATAGCTTGCTTAACTTCTAGCCTATAGTTGGTCTTTGCGCCAATTCGTGCAACAGGTCATCTAGTGATTTTAAAGGATGATGTGGTGTAGTGGTACAAGACTACATAGTGCAGTTTGTTGCGGCTGCGACAGCGGTGCTTGAACATGTTTCGGATGTGGTGTCAGCCGAAGCTGCTGCCTT
Source organism: Thinopyrum elongatum (assembly GCA_011799875.1). Classification (NCBI taxonomy): domain Eukaryota; kingdom Viridiplantae; phylum Streptophyta; class Magnoliopsida; order Poales; family Poaceae; genus Thinopyrum; species Thinopyrum elongatum. The sequence continues at coordinate 155,217,421 of CM022297.1, forward strand.
ACTTGAAGGGCTCAAACTTGCAACGCGGCTGGGGTGCAACAACATAATAGTGCGCATGGACAATGTTCTAGCGGTCCAAGCTCTAAACAAAGATGAAGGCTATTCCGTGGTTGCAGCGCCAATTTTATCCACTTGTCGTAGTGATTTCTTTGGTTTTGGGAAGGCTTGGATTGAATTTTGTAGTAGGGACTCTAATGTAGTAGCGCATGTGCTAGCTAAGTGGGGACGTGAGAACCAACCCTTGGAGTGGTTTGACTCACCCCTGAAAGTGCATCTAATCCTCGATGGTTGTGGTAATTCATCACAACATATATATCATTGAACTAATGCCTACTCAGAGAATATTTCAGAAAAGTCCAATTTAGGTGCAATAATTGGGATGTGAAAGTGGACACTTCAAAATGCTAAGGAAAAGTGTTGGCCAAGCCTCAAGACTCTCCATTTATATTTAAATGATCTAAGATCACATTTAGTCCACAGGAAAGCCAATTCTGTTCAAAGGGCATGAGGTCTTGATAATGGATTCACTAGTCAAGTGCTAAGAAATATTGCTCCAAACATTTTCCCACATTCCACTACGTCATAAATCCTAAAGTTCATCTCAGTCCCACCGAAACACTCATACCCGGACTCACCGAGATACACATGACATAGCTATTGCCTAAACCCTAGAATCTCGGTCTCACCAAGTTGACCCTTCGGGCCTGCCAAAGAGCATTGGCCAACCTTCTGTTGCCAACTGAAATTCAATCAGAATTTTTGAGTGGTTTTTATCGGTGACACCGAAGTGTGGAAAGTGCTTAGGTCAGCATGAATCGGTCCCACCAATTGGTTTCATCCGGTCTCACCGAAAAGCCTAAAATTCAAACCTTTTGTACTAGTCAGTCTCACCGAGTGGTTTTGACCGGTCCCACCAGTGACGCCCCCGGCTTAATCGTGCACTAATCATACACGCAAATGCACACGATCAAGTCTAAGGACTCACTTGAAGGAATCACAACACAACTCTAAAACATAAATAAAGTCATACAAGCTTTATATTACAAGCCAGGGGCCTCGAGGGCTCGAATACATAAGCTCGCATACAAGCGTCAGCGGAAGCATCAGATATCTGAGTACAGATATAAAAGATAAAATAGATAAGCCTTAAAAAGGTGGGGCAAAAGAAAACACTACGATCGAAAGGCGCAGGCCTCCTGCCTGGGACCCTCTGAACCTACTCCTGGTCGTCAGCCAACTCGTAGTAGTAACCACCCTCGGGGTGGTAGTAGTAGTCGTCGATGGGGGCAGCTGGCTTCGGGGCTCCGTCATCTGGTTGCATCAAACGGGTACGGGGAAAAAGAGGAAGCAAAGCAACCGTGAGTACTCATCCGAAGTACTCAGCAAGCAAGGATCTACACTACATATGCAACATTTTCAAAGAAAGGCTGTATATGTGGACTGGGCTGCAGAAATGCCAGAATAGAGAGAAGACCTAGTCCTATCGAAGACTGGCATCTTCAGCGGTCTTGCAGCATTAGAAGAGTGTAGATTAGTAAAGTATAAAGTAGTAGTAGCATTAAGTATCAACCTCGGCCAGAGATCCTTCCTCGACTCCCTGCGAGAAAGCAATCCCAGGGCCATACTATCCATTTCTCATCACGAGTATCCAGTTCTAGTTGTATCGATCGGGATACAACTCCGAGCGTCTGTTACCGAGGATCCGGCTATGCATAGATTAGTTCTTCCCTGCAGGGGTGCACCAACTTACCCACCACGCTCGCTTAACTCCGGCCGGACACACTTTTCTGGGTCATGCCCGGCCTCGGCCAAACGACACACCACGACCCTACCTAAAGCTCAGCAGAGAGGTCCCTCTCGGTCTATATCCTAAGCGCTCAGGGGTCTTGGGCCGTCGCCCTATGCACTCCGGGTCGTAGCGAGCAGGATGGATACCAGCGCAAACGGCACGATCCGACCCGGCCACCATGCTGAACTGGACGTCTGACAGAGCTTTCGGCTGATGCATACGATGCAGAGTGCCCATAACTATTCCCGCGTGATGGTTAGTGCTATCGGGCCAGAGGCCCACTCAGATCACATATCCAAATCGCTAGTGTATTGGTGGTGCGGTAACGAGCAGAGACTCATGATCGATGTGATCCCGTCGCCCCGTCTCGAGGACTTGTGGCAAGGGCTAAGAATTCCCGGCCACGCCTCGTATTTATCTCTCGGGCACCCTCCAGGTCAACCCATCTCCACATCACTCGCGGGTACCCCTCAGGGTCGACCCGCCTTTCCAAGTAACAGTTGTAAAGTCCAAGTATCCGTGTGTCCATAACATCAGGGAATCCGAGGTATCACCCTCGTTGGATTCCTACTCGATGTATCCGTCAAGGTGAACTCAGAGGAGTCACCCTCGATGGGTTCACACTTGAGGTGTTGCACGACAGCGTCGTTATCGGGTGTGGTGAAGGAGGAATCACCCTCGATGACCATGACCGAATAGCTACACTACAGAGTTAACATCAGAAGTGCTAAACGAGGTATCACCCTCGGCACTCGACAGTAACGCTGCAGTGTCGTACAATTAAGGGGGTGATGTGCGGTGCTGGGGCCTAGTCGTCGAGTCTTCCGATGATCTAGCGGGGCAATCGGGACAAGTGGGGTCACTGGGGTCTCTAACCATCCTATTCTAAGTAGTTTAGGATAAGCAAGTAATCATCAATAGTAGGTTACAAAAATCAGGCTATGCATCAGGAATAGGATAACAGTAGCAGCAGCAATTCTAATGCAAGCATAAGAGAGAAAGAATAGGCGATATCGGCATGTTCAAAGGGGGGGTGCTTGCCTGGTTGCTCGGCAGATGGAAAAGGAAACTCCGACGATGAAGTAGTCGATCACCAGGGCATCGTCAGCGGTCTCGGGGTCTACCGGGAAGAAAGGGGGAAGAAACAATAAATAACAGAACAATCAAAGCATCACAAAATGTAACAAGGCAGATACGCGGTGCTAGGGGAGACCTGACGAAGGGCTACATGTTGCAGACGGAGCGGCAAAACATCCGGAGATATTTTACCAGCTCCGGGCAATTATCGGTTAGATGAACCGGAGTGAAAAGTTCCATGTTCATCATGCTAGAAGCATGTGACAGGTATGAGGAGGGCATATTCGGATTCGTCTTGTCGTTCTGAGCAACTTTCATGTACAAAGTTTTTCGATCTGAGCTACAGTTTATTTTCTATGATTTTCTATTGTTTAAATCATTTTTTGGAATTAATTTAGTTAATAGAAATTGAAATATGATGTCAGTAGTGACGTCAGCATTACGTCAGCCGGTCAAACCAGCTGACCAGAGTCAAATCTGACCTGTGGGGTCACTAGGACCCACATGTCAGCCTCTGTTAGTGTTAAACAGAGTTAAATTTAAACTAATTAGCTAATTAAGCTACTGGGCCCACCTGTCAGCCACTAATTAAGTTATTCAATTAATTCTAAATTAGTTTTAGTTAATTAGGGAGGTGGACCCCATCTGTCAGCGGCTGAGGCCGGTCCAGTCAGTAGTTGACTAAAGTCAACTGGGCCAGCTGGGCCCTTGGGGCCACCAGGCAGTGACCCTGGGGGTGGCCCCGACCGGCCACATCAGCACGGGCACCGGCGTTTAGCCGCCGGTGGCCAAAACCACGGCGGAGGCACGGGCCAGCGGCGGAAATTGGCTACGGGGGTCCGTTCGTCGCGCGGCTTGCATCATTCGAACGAGGGGAACCCGCCGCGTCATTTGGGGGTACTGGGCAGAGCTGGGGCTGCCGGAGTCGACGGCGGCGAGCGCCATGGCGGACGCCGACGTTCTGGCCTCGACGGGGTGGAGGCTAGAGGGCATAGGAGGACGCGGGGGTGAGCTTGCCGGGCTCCTGGGAGCACCAGGAGCTCGATGCGCTGCCCAGGGACGAACGCCGTGGCCTGAGCGCGCTTCTGCGACGAGCTAGACGGCGGCGAGCGGTTCGGCCATGTTAAAATAATATTTTACCCAAACTAGTTTTTGGTGGTAGGTAATATTGCACTGTAATATTTGAGCCAAGTCTCACATTTTACAAAAGTGTAAATGTGGCCTAACATTTAACAAAACAGAGATGAAACAAAGAAACAGAAAAAGAAATAGGAAAAGGCCTAAACTACTGCTAGGGACTGGGCCTAAGTGCACAGTGCACCGACCCAGCCCACTAGGCCCAACTCTCTCTCTCCTCCCGCTCTCTCTCCATCGCCCTGTCAACGCGTGCCTGGCCGCGCCGACGAGCGCCACCCGAACGGCGACACGCCGACGCCACCGACACTGAGGGGATAAGGATTCCCCCTCGTCCCTTCTCCCTGGACTCCCTGGACATTTTCCCCCTCTCTCTCTCGCTCTCGAGCCCCCTCTCTTCCTCTCTAGCGCGCCGCCGTCGCCACATCCCCGTCGTCCCCGGGGTCACCGACGTCCCCGAGATCGGCGACCGTGTCCGGGAGACGCGTCTGCCTCGGCTACTTCCTCTGCGCTCCCTCGTTCGAGTCGGGCATCATCGGAGTCCGCGGATCGAGCCGTCCCTGTCTTCGGCATCTCCGGCGATCACCGTTGTCTACGGCCACCTCTGCGCTCCTAACCTGTCGAGGGCTTTACGTAGCCACTCGGTGAGCGTCCACCTCCCCTCTCCCCCTCTTCTTTTCACTATACCGCGGCCGTAGCCATCGTTTCCATCGTGTCCGAGCTCGCCGCCGCGCGGGCTTCTCGCCGGCAATGCTACGGTGACCGCGCGTCCCCGTAACTCTGTCCCACGAGCTCGTGAGCTCGCGTAGCGCACCCCTGTATCTTTGGAACAAGCAAGCGAGCGATGTCTCGTCGATTTCGCTGACACCCGAAGATCACCGCCGCCGTTGCTCAACGCCGGCGCCACCTCCGGCCTCCCCTGCTCACCCTGACCCTGTAGATCGATGGGCGGCTCCACCAGCTTTCGAAAGAGCCAAACCGCATCGTTTTTGGGCCTCCGTAGGGGATTTCTGAGCTGATGTGGCACATGTGGGGCCCACCCCTGGGACGCTGACTGTGGGCCCCCGTCGATTATTTGACCATGTTGACTGCGGTCAACGCGCGATACTGTTCACGACAGGTCGTTGACGTGTGGGTCCCGCAAAGCTAATCACTGTTAACTGCTAATTAATGACTCTGTTAATTAGCTAGAGACACTGATAGTAGGCCCCACCAGTAGATTAGTTAGTTTAACTAAATTGTTAGGCTCTGAGTCACTGACAGGTGGGTCCCACCCACCAGTTTGACCAGTCAGCAGCCCAGTTGACTGCTGATGCAGTAGTGACATCTGCTGACGTCATAATTCACTTTTAGTAATTCTGTTAAATTAAATAAATTCAAAAAATATTTAAATCTTTTAAAATTCATAGTAATTAAACCGTAGCTCGGATCGAAAAACTTTCTACATGAAAGTTGATCAGAACGACGAGACGAAGCCGACCGTGCTATCTGTTTCCGTATCGGGACCTTCTATGGAGGTGAACCCACAACTTTTAGCCTGTTTTCGGTAGATGAATAGTTCTTATATACCGGTTAATAAATTCAACTTAAATCCTAAAATAACTAAAATGACTTAGACATATTTTTAGGCAACCCTGCACTGCAGGTTAGCATAGCATGCTCTGTGGTGCATATATTTATTGTGTATTTATTTGTTTCCTCCCCCTCTTCTCTCTCGGTAGACCCTGACACCGACGTCGTCCCCGAGGCCGACGCAGCTCCGGAGACCGACTGCACCGTTGATGACCTTGCCTTTGCCGCCGAGCAACCAGGCAAGCACCCCCCTTTGAACATTCCGATATCACCTATTCTCTTCTCTCTTATGCTTGCATTAGAAATTGCTGCTGCTATTGCTTTACCTATTCTGATGCATAGCCTGATTTTGTAACCTGCTATTGATAATTACCTTCTTTCCTAAACTATTTAGCATAGGTTGGTTAGAGACCCGTCAGAGACCCCATTTTGACCCAACTGCCCCGCTGGATTATCAGAAGACCCGACCAGCGGGATTGAAGACCAGGCCCCGGCACCACACATTACCTCCCTAGTTGTACGACACTACCGGGTTACTATCAAGTGCCGAGGGTGATACCTCGTTAGCACTTCTGATCTTAACCTTGTAGGTTAGTTCATCGGTTGTGGTCATCGAGGGTGATTCCTCTTTCTCCACTCCCGGTAACGACGTTGTCATGCAACTCCTCAAGAGTGGACCTCGAGGGTGATTCCTCCTTAGTTCACCTTGACGATTACATCAGGTGGAATTCCATCGAGGGTGATTCCTCAGGGATCCCCCTTGGTGTTCTGGACACACGGATACTATGACTATACCACATAACCATGATATTAAAGTCGGGTCGGCCCTGAGGGGTACCCGCGCGAGCAAGTGATGCGATTGATGTGTAGTCGGGTGACCAGAGAGAGTACCCGCGAGATAATTACGAGGCATGGCCGGGCATTCTTAGCCCTTGCCGCAAGTCCTCGAGACAGGGTAACGGGGTCACATCGATCGTGAGTCTCTGCTCATTATCGCGCGCTCCTAATTCACTAACGGTTTGGATATTTGATCTGAGTGGGCCTCTGGCCCGATAGCACTAACCATCACGTGGGAACAGTTATGGGCACTCTGCGTCGTATGCATCAGCCGAAGCTTAACAGACGTCAACGATTGAGCGGTGCGCGCTGGGTTGGACCGCGTTAAGCACCCTCCGTTGTACTGGAGGCTGCTAGGTCTGCTCACCGGCCACGTACGCAACATGCAAGAGCGCCCGGGGCGATGACCCAAGACCCTTGGGGGCATAGGTTTAGTCCGGCGTGCTGACCTCTTTGATAAGCTTAGGTCGGGTTGCGGCGTATCGTTTGGCCGAGGCCGGGCATGACCCAGAAAAGTGTGTCCGGCCGGAGTTAATCGAGCGTGGTGGGTAAGTTGGTGCACTCGTGCAGGGAAGAACTAATCTATGCATAGCCGATCCTCGGTAACGGACGCTCGGAGTTGTATCCCGATCGATACAACTAGAACTGGACACTTGTGGTGAGGAATGGATACTAGGGCTCTGGGATTGCTTTCTCGCAGGGAGACGGGAAAGGATCTCTGGCCGAGGTTGATACTGATTACTGCTACTACTTTATGATGTACTAATCTACACTCTTCTAATGCTGCAAGACGCTTGAAGATGCTAGTCTTCGATAGGACTAGGCTTTCTCTCTATTCTGGCATTTCTGCAGCCCAGTCCACATATACAGCCCTTCTTTGATAATGTTGCATATGTAGTGTAGATCATTGCTTGCTGAGTACTTCGGATGAGTACTCACGGTTGCTTTGCTTCTTCTTTTTCCCCATATATCCTTTTGATGCGACCAGACGAAGGAGCCCCGGAGCCAGCTGCCCCCGCCGATGACTGCTACTACCACCCAGAGGGTGATTACTACTACGAGCTTGCCGACGACCAGGAGTAGGATCGGAGGGTCCCAGGCAGGAGGCCTGCGCCTTTCGATCGTAGCTTTTGTTTTGCCCCGCCTTTCTAAGGGCTTATCTGTTTCTGTTTCATATCTGTACTCAGATATCTGATGCTTCCGCTGATGCTTGTATGCGAGCTTATGTATTCGAGCCCTCGAGGCCCCTGGCTTGTAATATAATGCTTGTATGCCATTATTTATGTTTTAGAGTTGTGTTGTGATATCTTCAAGTGAGTCCTTAGGCTTGATTGTGTGCATTTGCGTATATGGTTACTGCACGATTAAGCCGGGGGCGTCATAGGTTGGTATAAGCTACTGGGCCCACCTGTCAGCCACTAATTAAGTTATTCAATTAATTCTAAATTAGTTTTAGTTAATTAGGGAGGTGGGCCCCATCTGTCAGCAGCTGAGGCCGGTCCAGTCAGCAGTTGACTAAAGTTAACTGGGCCAGCTGGGCCCTTGGGGCCACCGGGCAGTGACCCTGGGGGTGGCCCCGACCGGCCACATCAGCACGGGCGCCGGCGTTTAGCCGCCGGTGGCCAAAACCACGGCGGAGGCACGGGCCAGTGGCAGAAATTGGCTACGGGGGTCCGTTCGTCGCGCGGCTTGCGTCATTCGAACAAGGGGAACCCGCCGCGTCATTTGGGGGTACTGGGCGGAGCTGGGGCTGCCGGAGTCGACGGCGGCGAGCGCCGTGGCGGACGCCAACGTTCGAGCTTCGATGGGGTGGAGGCTAGAGGGCATGGGAGGACGTGGGGGTGAGCTTGCCGGGCTCCTAGGAGCACCAGGAGCTCGATGCGCTGCCCAGGGACGAACGCGGTGGCCTGAGCGCGCGTCTGCGACGAGCTCAACGGTGGCGAGCGGTTCGGCCATGTCGGAGCAGGAGCTACGGGTGGCTAGAGAGGTTCGAGACGGGCGCATTCGGCGCTGTTGCTCACCGCGGTAACGCAGGGTATAGGCAGCGGGCTCGGGGAAGCTCGGAGTGTACGGCACGACGGCGATGGCGATGGCGATGCAGAGAAGGGGATCGGCTCGATCCCGTGGCTGCGCTGCTCCCCGAGTCGATGTAAAGCTCCCGCTCGATGGAGACGAGGGCCCCGGAGCGCGTGGACACGGAGGCAAGGTCGGAGGGGCTCGGTGGCCGCGACGGCGAGAGCGGCGCAGTGTCGGAGCTTTCGGGTGCCGCCGTTTTTCGTGTGAGAGGGAGGACGAGGGAGAGACTGAGGGGCTAGGGTTGCGGGAGGCTTCGGGGCAGCACTTGTAGGCGCCGGGGAGCCGCGGGATCGATGACACGGCGGCGAGCGGTGTCGTGACAGCGCGCTGGCGCGACAGCGGCGCGAGGAGGACGGAGAGCTGCGGTGGGCTGGGCCGCTCGCGACTGTGCACTCGAGCCCAGCGCCACAGTAGCCACTTGGCCTTTTTCTATTTTTGTTTCCTGTTTTTGTTTTCTTTTCTGTTTGCAAAATTATTAGGCCACTTAATGACTTTTGTAAAACTGTGAATTATGCCACATAAATATGTTGCAATATTTAGCACTGCCAGAAATTGGTTTGTGTGAAATATGATATCATTTGAATTTTTAATAATTGATAAGGATTAAAGGGGTGTTGTTTAGGCACTGTTTGAGGTTGTTAGCATTACTTAATTAATTTCATTAATGTGGATTACAATTTTACAATTGCCTCTGGATTATTTACCACATTATGTACATTTTAGTTTTCAAACTTGAACAACTTTTATTTTTACTTTGTAGTTGAATTTATTTCAGAGAGGAATTTGAATTTGGAATTGGAATGAGATATGATGCAAATGATGTTCATGCACTGTTGAGCAAGGTGATTTGGCATTACCAGAATGGTAACCATTGTGGTCATTACATAGGGATGTTACACCACCGAGTAGTGCATTGTAACAGTTGGAATTTTGGTGATGCCTATATACACGCACACACACCCTACCCCTATGAGCACCTCCGAAAGACTTAGTCGGCACATCATCTTAAAATTGACGAAGTCGTCACAAATGCCTTTGTAGTCGACGGGAACGTCCGAACGTGCATCGTCGGAAGGCCTGAAATAAATATAGAAATATGCAAGCACCAATGTCAAGTCTGGAACTTGAACTCTGGTGGGCTGAGAATACCGTTGTCCTCTTAACCATCGAACCACAGATTGGTTCGCTTTTACTTATGCATATAGATACCGTACATATATGCTCAGTATGGAACACGGAAACTGGACTATAAAAGCATTGCTGATCCGACCCCGCATACTATATATTGGTCATTAACTGACATATAAAAATGTTTGGATAATTTTACTTCTACAAATATATATATCACAAAAACTAAGTACATTTTTAGCACTGGCTAAAAAGGTTATTATTCAGACAAAAACACATAACTGTCACGTAAAAGATGTCGTATTTTTAGTGCCAAATTTACGGTTTGATCCAAAAATAAGGAGGCATTAAAATGACGCGGATCTTTGGGTCTTGCGTGCCAGTGCACTTGAATTGGATTTTTTTAAGAGGTAATATCATTGGGAGTCATAGAACTTGCTATGTATGTTCAGTTTGGTACTAGAATTTTGAAAATACGGATTTGTGGTCACCCAACTTGCGTTCCGGTGCAAATACGGTCACAAAGCGTGTACGCGGGCGTATTCACCGCTTGCATGGCACGCCACTCATGCATGGCCCCAGTGTCAATGACTGTTGGGGGCGGAGGCATTGGGTGTGACATGCGTGATGTCCTTTTTGCAAAAACACCCCCAGCCTTTTGATAATTATGGCTGTATAATTCATTCGCACGTAATAATTACAGATGTATAATTCATTCACACGTAATAAGTACTGGTAATTAAGTCAATGGGTCCCATTTGGCAGTCGGCCTACACTTCGTACCTATGTGGGACCCACCTGCCAGTGAATGTGAGAAATATTTGAAGATCTAAAAATTAATCACGCCGTGTGGATTCAAACCAGCAATCTCTTCACTCCGGTCTCACATGCTAACTACCACACTCGACGTCTTTTGCTGTCTAGTACTGAGATGCATATACTGTTATATTGTTTGATCCGACAAATAAATTCTTTTTTTTGCCGGGACAACCATAAATTCAAGCATATACAAAGACAACGACGATGTTAGCAATAAGCTTGCTCTAATATCAAGTTATATAAACGAATTTAGAGGGTGTGCAGTTTTTTTCATTTCGCTCAATTTTTTTATGGTTGGTTTGAACTACTATGTCAAAATGGACTTAGATCACTTAAAATTAAAATCCAATTTTGTACGGTTGCGGTAGGTTAGTTTTTTTCACACCTCTAGGTCTAGAATTCAAATTATGAGGCACAAATTTTTTGATTATTTTTGTACCAAATATGTTTATTTGGCAAAAATATAACCTACACAAGATTCAAACCTGGGCCAGTTGCTAGCTAATTGATGGAATAACATCAGGATAAAAATGATATATTCATCATGCGCTATATTTTATTTTATCTAGACTTTTAGATTTTTAATTATTTGAATTCAAACAAAAAAATTGTTGATTTGTTTGAAAGAATTTTTGACCATTTCGAGGGTGAGTGAATTTTTTTGCCATTTTGAAATTCGTACTAGTTCATGCGTCTAAGGAGAAACATAGAATTTTATATGTTGGCAATGACGACTGCTCGAGGATGAGCGGATTTTTTCACTAGAATTTATTCGTACGGATTTTGAATTCAAAAGTTTTTGGCATTAAAATATATCAATTGAAACTAGAAAAGAACAAAGCTTGGGCACGTTCCAGTGGTTAGTACTGCGCATCCAGTAGGTGACCCCAGCTTGCAGCTTTGTGAAAACATCAGCTAAACCATGCTATCACTATAAATTAAATTAGGTATATTTCTTTAAATACGTGCTTGGTGCAGTGGTTTGGCACAGGCCATGCAGTCGCGAGTTCGAGCCCAGCTGTGACGCCCCCAGCCCGATCGTGCACTAATCATACACGCAAATGCACACGATCAAGCCTAAGGACTCACGGGAAGATATCACAACACAACTCTAAAACATAAATAAAGTCATACAAGCTTTATATTACAAGCCAGGGGCCTCGAGGGCTCGAATACATAAACTTGCGAACAAGCGTCAGCGGAAGCATCAGATATCTGAGTACAGATATGAAACAGAAACATAAAGGCCTTTAGAAAGGCGGGGCAAAATAAAACACTACGATCGAAAGGCGTAGGCCTCCTGCCTGGGACCCTCCGATCCTACTCCTGGTCGTCAGTCAACTCGTAGTAGTATCCATCCTCTGGGTAGTAGTAGTAGTCGATCGACGGGGCATCTGTCTCAGGGGCTCCGTCCTCTGGTCGCGACAAACTGATATGGGGAGAAAATGAAAACAAAGCAACCGTGAGTACTCAGAAGTACTCAGCAAGCAAGGATCTACACTACATATGCAACATTTTCAGAGAGAGGCTGTATATGTGGACTGGGCTGCAGAAATGCCAGAAATAGAGATGAGGCCTAGTCCTATCGAAGACTAGCATCTTCAGCGGTCTTGCAGAAATAGAAGAGGGTAGAACAGTACAATATAATGTAGCAGTATCATTAAGTCTCAACCTCACCCTGAGATCCTTTCTCGACTCCCCGTGAGAAAGCAATCCCAGAGCCATACAGTCATCAACCTCGTCCGGAGATCCCTTCTCGACTCCCTGCGAGAAAGCAATCCCAGAGCCTCATATCCAAGTATCCAGTTCTAAAATTGTATCAATCAGGATACAACTCCGAGTGTCCTTTACCGTAGGACCGGCTATCGATAGAAGTTTTCTTCCCTGCAGGGGTGCACCAACTTACCCAACACGCTCGATTAACTCCGGCCGGACATACTTTCCTGGGTCATGCCCGGCCTCGGCCAAACGATACACCGCAGCCCTACCTAAAGCTCAGCAGAGAGGTCCCTGCCGGTCTACATCCTAAGCACTCAGGGGTCTTGGGCCATCGCCCTGTGCACTCCGGGTCGTTGTGTGCAGGGTGGATACCAGCACCGCCTCGGAGGGTCGGTACGATCCGACCGTGCCACAATGCTGAACTGGACGTCTGACAGAACTGTCGGCTGATGCTACGATGCAGAACGCCCATACTATGCCCACGTGATGGTTAGTGCTATCAGACCAGAGGCCTGCTCGGATCAAATATCCAAATCGTTAGGACTAGGGGCTTGCGGTAACGAGCAGAGACTCACGAAAGATGTGACCCCGTCGCCCCGTCTTGAGGACTTGCTGCAAGGGTTAAGAATGCCCGGCCGCGCCTCGTATTCATCACTCAGGCACCATACAGGCACCCGTCTTCACAACACTCGCCTCTCAGGCGCACGCGGGTACCCCTCAGGGTCGACCCGCCTATCCAAGTAACAGTGTAAAGTCCAAGTATCCGTGTGTCCATAACATCAGGGGAATCCGAGGTATCACCCTCGTTGGATTCCTACTTGATGTATCCGTCAAGGTGAACTCGGAGGAATCACCCTCACTGGGTCCACACTTGAGGTGCTGTACGACAGCGTCGTTATCGGAAGCGGTGAAGGAGGAATCACCCTCGATGACCATGACCGAATAGCTACTCTACAGAGTTAACATCAGGAGTGCTACAAGAGGTTTCACCCTCGACACTCGATAGTAACGCTGCAGTGTCGTTACAACTAGGGGGGTGATGTGCGGTGTCGGGGCCTGGTCTTCAATCCCGTTGATCGGGTCTTCTGACAATCCAGCGCGGCAGTCGGGATAAGTGGGGTCACTGATAGGTCTCTACCCAACCTATACTAAGCAGTTTAGGGTATGCAGGTAATTATCAACAGCAGGTTACAATAAATAGGCTATGCATCAGAATAGGTAAAGCGGTAGCAGCAGCAATTCTAATGCAAGCATGAGAAATAGAATGGGCGATATCGGTATGCTCAAGGGGGGGGGGGGGCTTGCCTGGTTGCTCTGGCAAGAGAGAGGGGTCGTCAATGGGCTGCTCGTCGGTAGTGTAGTCGTACCCGGGTGCAGCGTCGTCGGTCTCAGCGTCTATCGAAGAGAGAGAAGGAGGGGGAGAGAAACAATAAATTCACGGTAATAAGGCAAACAATATGTATGACATGCCTAAATGATATGCCGGGGTGTTCTACTGCCTAACTAAATGATTTAGTTAATTTAGGAATTTATTTAATTAAAGTTAGGCACTATTCATTCACTGAAAATGGTCTAAAAGTTCAATGTTCTTATAGCTGCGGGCGTCTGACGGGAATACGAAGGACGTATTCGGGTTCGTATCGAAATTCTGAGCAAGTTTCATATATAAATTATTTTCATCGGAGTTACGGTTTATTTAATATGATTTTCTAAAGTTTAAAATATTTTCTGAATTTATTTATTAATTTAAATTCGAATTATCCAGAATAGTGAATGATGACGCCAGCATGAGGTCAGGGTGACGTCAGCAGGTCAACTCTGGCTGACCAGAGTCAAACCTGACAGGTGGGACCCACATGTCATACACTGTGGCTTAATCAGAGAGGTTAACTTAATTATTTGAGTTAATTAACAGGTGGGGCCCAGCAGTTAGTGACTGATTAGTGTTTAAACTAATTAACAAATTTTCTATTTATTTTAAATTCGTTTAAACGACCGGGCCCCACATGTCAGTGAGACCGGGCGGCCACGTCAGCGTTGACCCCGGTCAACGGGGTCAAAGGGGCCCGCGGGGCCCCACAGTCAGTGGCACAGGGCGGGACCGACCGGTGCCACGTCGGACCGGCCGCCGGAGAGCGCTCCGGCGAGCCCGAACGTGGCGCCGAGCTCCGGCGAGCTCGGGATTTGGCTAGGGTGCACCGTTGGGCGCGCGGTTTGGTGATTTGGAACGGCAACTCCACGCCGCGTCGAGTGGTGGTGGAGGCGCGGCCGGAGACGGCGTGTAGCGACCGCGGCGAGCAGCGAGGCGGACGCCGGAGTTCGGCCGTCGACGGGAGCGGGGCTGCGGTGCGAATGCGAGCAAGCGGAGCAGCTAGGCGAGGCCTATGCGACGCGGCAGATACAACGGAGGCACACACGGGACCAAATGGTCGCCGTGGCCACGCCGGCGATGAGGCCAGGCGGCGGAGGGTTCGGCCGAATGCGGAGCGGGAGTTACAGGCGATTAGAAGAGGCAGGGGAGGGCGCATCCGGCGCAGGAGCTCACCGGCGTTGCAGAGAAGGCCCGAGGACGGCTCGGGGAAGGGCGACGGCGGCGAATCGAGGCGGTGTTCGACGGCGGCCGTAGGGGAAGAAGGTGAAGCAGGCCGGCGATGCAGAGCTCCCGGGGCTCGGGCTCGTGGTCGAGGAGGACGGGCGCGTTGCGGCGGAGCTCGTGGACACGACGGGGAGGCGAACGGGGCACGGTGGCCGTGGCTACGCCGGAGCCATGGCGGTGGTGGCGCTCGGGTGAGGGAGGAGCAGAGGAAGGAGAGGGAGAGTAGTGGCTAGGGTTAGCCAGAGGGGTCGAGGGGGGGTCCTTATCCCCTCCAGGGGCGCGCGGTGGCCACTGTCGACGCAGGAGAGGGGGGGGCCAGGTGCGGCGAACGCGCGCCCACCAGGTGCTCGACAGCGAGACCCGGGCGTGAGCAGTACGAAGAGGACAAGCGGGGTGGGCTGGGCCGGCCACTGTGCTGACTTAGGCCCAGCACAGTCGGCCTTTTTTCTTTTTTGTTTGTTTTTTGTTTCTTTTTCTGCTTTTCTTTATTCCTTTTTCTGTTTTGTAAATATTTAGGCACCCAAATGGTTTTTGTAAAAAGGGAGACCTAGTCCATAAATACCAGTGCTTTACTCCCTAACACCTAAAATTAGTTTGGGCAAAACATCATTTCATATTTGTTTTAAATAAATTAAAAGGTTACTAAATGTTATTTTCAGCCACTGTTTGAGGATGTTTGAGTCACTTACCCAACTCCAATGATGTTGGTTACAATTTTAGAATTGTCTCTAGAATATTTGTTATTTATCGAACATTTTAGTTTTTATGTTGGACAACTTTTATTTTCCACTTTCATTTTAAATTTGAATTTGCCTTAGGAGTTGAAATGCAATATGGTGCTAATGATGATTATGCACTATTAAACATGCTGACTTGTCATTATCAAAAGGGTGATTACTGTGGCTAACCACTGGGGGTGTTACAAATCTCATCCACTAACAAGAATTCTCGTCCCGAGAATTAAGAGGTAGAAGGAAAAAGTTCGGGGTATTCCGCACAAAGATTATCCTCGCGTTCCCAAGTGGCTTCATCTTCAGTATGATTTGACCACTGCACTTTGAGGAACTTGGTAACCTTCTGACGAGTTCGACGTTCAGCTTCATCGAGAATGCGGATCGGATGCTCCTTATAAGATAGATCATCTTGCAATTCGAGCACCTCATGATCCACTGCTCGGTGCGGAGATTCTTTGAAGCATTGACGAAGTTGCGACACATGGAAGACGTCGTGGATATGAGAGAATTGCGGCGGCAAATCCAATTTATATGCCACCTGTCCATGTCTTGCAATTATGCGGAAAGGACCAATGTAGCGCGGAGCTAGCTTGCCCTTGATTCCAAAACGGTGAGTGCCCTTCATAGGAGTGACACGAAGATAAGCTTGATCACCAGGTTGATAAGTCAAACCCCATCGTTTGCGATCATAGTTGCTCTTCTGGCGGTCCTGAGCCGCCTTGAGATTTTCACGGACGATACGGACTTGTTCTTCGGCGTGTTGAATAATATCCGGACCCACGAGCGGTAGTTCCCCAGTTTCTGACCAATTCAGAGGGGTTCGACACTTACGTCCATATAGAACTTCAAAGGGAGCCATTTTCAAACTGGCTTGATAGCTGTTGTTATAAGAGAACTCGGCATATGGAAGAGATTCTTCCCACTTCTTGCCGAAAGAAATAACACAAGCTCGAAGCATGTCTTCAAGCACTTGATTGACTCGTTCAACTTGGCCTTGAGATTGGGGATGATAAGCTGAACTCCAGGTAATATGAGTTCCCATAGTTGTTTGGAAACTTTCCCAGAATTTGGAAGTGAAAAGGCCGCCACGGTCCAAACTGATCTCCTTCGGAATACCGTGGAGTGATACAATTCTGGAGATATACAACTCTGCTAACTGACTAGCAGTGATAGTTTCTTTGACAGGCAGAAAGTGTGCAACTTTAGAGAGTTGGTCGACGATGACAAGAATAGCATCGTGACCCTTCTGTGACCTGGGAAGTCCTGTAACGAAATCCATCTGAACCTTATCCCATTTCCGTAGAGGAATAGGAAGCGGTTGCAGAATTCCAGCTGGTTTCTGATGTTCTGCTTTAACGCGACGACACACATCACATTCAGCAACATAACGAGCAATGTCCTGCTTCATTTTAGACCACCAGTACCTTTGACGGAGATCACGATACATCTTGGTGCTACCCGGATGAATAGACAGCGGGGTATCATGTGCCTCCTTCATGACCTTGTCGGTCATAAGCTCGAAGCGAGGTACCACAATGCGGTTTCTGAAATACAAGGTTCCATCTTCAGACAGCGAGAAATCCCTATACTTTACAAGGTGAAGGTCTTTCTTCATCAGATCAACTTCAGCATCTTTAGCTTGCGCATTCTTAACAGCTTTCTCAAGATCTGGTTGTATCACAAGGTTATTAAGAGAACCCTGTGGAACAATCCGCATATTCAGCTTGCGCAGTTCTTCAAAAAGACGAGGTTGAGCTCGCCTAACCATGAGGTTGTCGCAATAGGACTTGCGGCTTAAGGCATCAGCCATCACGTTAGCCTTGCCAGGGGTATAGGATATACCCAAATCATAGTCCGCAATGGCCTCCATCCATCTTTGCTGACGGAGGTTTAGAGAAGGTTGAGTAAACAAGTACTTCAGACTTTTATGATCCGTGTAGATCTCGCAACGATTACCGAGAAGGTATGTCGCCACAACTGCAATGCATAGATCACAGCAGCTAGTTCTAGATCATGTACCGGATAATTTTCTTCATGTGGGCGCAACTGACGAGAGCCATAAGCAATCACTTTACGCTCTTGCATTAGGACACAGCCTAATCCTTCACGGGATGCATCACAATAAATCACAAAGTCTTTGCGGGTGTCTGGAGGAGATAGTACTGGGGTATTATAATGGATTGACATCTGCCCTAGTGGATAAAGAATGTACTCTGGATGTATCCCTGCTCGAACAGCTGGTAGCTGCGTCGCAGGGTGAGGTGGAAACAAACGATCCATCTGAAACAGAGGAAACTCATGATTGTCAAATGACAAGGAGAAGTTTAACCGATCTCGGAGGGAAAGGTTAAACAAAACAATGGAAAGGAAAATGATTATCAGACTAATCAGATCAAAGACAGGGAAATCGCACAGATATCCAGCTCTCCGGGTAGACGGGATTTACGAGATCCTAAGTGTCGGCGTTAGTAAAATTCATTTAACCCGAATAGAAGAGAGAGCCAAGTCCCAGAGTAAAGGTCGAGGAGTAAAAGATCCTAATACCACCCAATTGGCGACGTAGGCCCGTAAGCCACACAGCCAAGTTAGTAAAATCATTTTTGGACGACTAGACTCAACTTCGGCCAAGGAGTTCGAAAGGGGGGGGGGGGGTCCTACAGTCAGTCGGCTCTGATACCAACTTGTGACGCCCCCGGCCCGATCGTGCACTAATCATACACGCAAATGCACACGATCAAGCCTAAGGACTCACGGGAAGATATCACAACACAACTCTAAAACATAAATAAAGTCATACAAGCTTTATATTACAAGCCAGGGGCCTCGAGGGCTCGAATACATAAGCTTGCGAACAAGCGTCAGCGGAAGCATCAGATATCTGAGTACAGATATGAAACAGAAACATAAAGGCCTTTAGAAAGGCGGGGCAAAATAAAACACTACGATCGAAAGGCGTAGGCCTCCTGCCTGGGACCCTCTGATCCTACTCCTGGTCGTCAGTCAACTCGTAGTAGTATCCATCCTCTGGGTAGTAGTAGTAGTCGATCGACGGGGCATCTGTCTCAGGGGCTCCGTCCTCTGGTCGCGACAAACTGATATGGGGAGAAAAGGAAAACAAAGCAACCGTGAGTACTCAGAAGTACTCAGCAAGCAAGGATCTACACTACATATGCAACATTTTCAGAGAGAGGCTGTATATGTGGACTGGGCTGCAGAAATGCCAGAAATAGAGAGGAGGCCTAGTCCTATCGAAGACCAGCATCTTCAGCGGTCTTGCAGAAATAGAAGAGGGTAGAACAGTACAATATAATGTAGCAGTATCATTTAGTCTCAACCTCACCCAGAGATCCTTTCTCGACTCCCTGCGAGAAAGCAATCCCAGAGCCATACAGTCATCAACCTCGTCCGGAGATCCCTTCTCGACTCCCTGCGAGAAAGCAATCCCAGAGCCTCATATCCAAGTATCCAGTTCTAAAATTGTATCAATCAGGATACAACTCCGAGTGTCCTTTACCGTAGGACCGGCTATCGATAGAAGTTTTCTTCCCTGCAGGGGTGCACCAACTTACCCAACACGCTCGATTAACTCCGGCCGGACATACTTTCCTGGGTCATGCCCGGTCTCGGCCAAACGATACACCGCAGCCCTACCTAAAGCTCAGCAGAGAAGTCCCCGCCGGTCTACATCCTAAGCACTCAGGGGTCTTGGGCCATCGCCCTGTGCACTCCGGGTCATTGTGTGCAAGGTGGATACCAGCACCGCCTCGGAGGGTCGGTACGATCCGACCGTGCCACAATGCTGAACTGGACGTCTGATAGAACTGTCGGCTGATGCGACGATGCAGAACGCCCATACTATGCCCATGTGATGGTTAGTGCTATCAGACCAGAGGCCTGCTCGGATCAAATATCCAAATCGTTAGGACTAGGGGCTTGCGGTAACGAGCAGAGACTCACGAAAGATGTGACCCCGTCGCCCCGTCTCGAGGACTTGCTGCAAGGGTTAAGAATGCCCGGCCGCGCCTCGTATTCATCACTCGGGCACCATACAGGCACCCGTCTTCACAACACTCACCTCTCAGGCGCACGCGGGTACCCCTCAGGGTCGACCCGCCTATCCAAGTAACAGTGTAAAGTCCAAGTATCCGTGTGTCCATAACATCAGGGGAATCTGAGGTATCACCCTCGTTGGATTCCTACTTGATGTATCCGTCAAGGTGAACTCGGAGGAATCACCCTCACTGGGTCCACACTTGAGGTGTTGTACGACAGCGGCGTTATCGGAAGCGGTGAAGAAGGAATCACCCTCGATGACCACGACCGAATAGCTACTCTACAGAGTTAACATCAGGAATGCTACAAGAGGTTTCACCCTCGGCACTCGATAGTAACGCTGCAGTGTCGTTACAACTAGGGGGGTGATGTGCGGTGTCGGGGCCTGGTCTTCAATCCCGTTGATCGGGTCTTCTGACAATCCAGCGCGGCAGTCGAGATAAGTGGGGTCACTGATAGGTCTCTACCCAACCTATACTAAGCAGTTTAGGGTATGCAGGTAATTATCAACAACAGGTTACAATAAACAGGCTATGCATCAGAATAGGTAAAGCGGTAGCAGCAGCAATTCTAATGCAAGCATGAGAAATAGAATGGGCGATATCGGTATGCTCAAGGCGGGGGGGGGGGGTTGCCTGGTTGCTCTGGAAAGAGAGAGGGGTCGTCAACGGGCTGCTCGTCGGTAGTGTAGTCGTACCCGGGTGCAGCGTCGTCGGTCTCAGCGTCTATCGAAGAGAGAGAAGGAGGGGGAGAGAAACAATAAATTCACGGCAATAAGGCAAACAATATGTATGACATGCCTAAATGATATGCCGGGGTGTTCTACTGCCTAACTAAATGATTTAGTTAATTTAGGAATTTATTTGGATTTATTTAATTAAAGTTGGGCACTATTCATTCACTGAAAACGGTATAAAAGTTCAATGTTTTTATAGCTGCGGGCGTCTGACGGGAATACGGAGGACGTATTCGGGTTCGTATCGAAATTCTGAGCAAGTTTCATATATAAATTATTTTCATCGGAGTTACGGTTTATTTAATATGATTTTCTAAAGTTTAAAACATTTTCTGAATTTATTTATTAATTTAAATTCGAATTATCCAGAATAGTGAATGATAACGCCAGCATTAGGTCAGGGTGACGTCAGCAGGTCAACTCTGGCTGACCAGAGTCAAACCTGACAGGTGGGACCCACATGTCATACACTGTGGCTTAATCAGAGAGGTTAATTTAATTATTTGAGTTAATTAACAGGTGGGGCCCAGCAGTCAGTGACTGATTAGTGTTTAAACTAATTAACTAACTAATTAACAGATTTTCTATTTATTTTAAATTCGTTCGAACGACCGGGCCCCACATGTCAGTGAGACCGGGCGGCCACGTCAGCGTTGACCCCAGTCAACGGGGTCAAAGGGGCCCGCGGGGCCCCACAGTCAGTGGCACAGGGCGGGACCCACCGGTGCCACGTCGGACCGGCCGCCGGAGAGCGCTCCGGCGAGCCCGAACGCGGCGCCGAGCTCCGGCGAGCTCGGGATTTGGCTAGGGTGCACCGTTGGGCGCGCGGTTTGGTGATTTGGAACGGCAACTCCACGCCGCGTCGAGTGGTGGTGGAGGCGCGGCCGGAGACGGCGTGTAGCGACCGCGGCGAGCAGCGAGGCGGACGCCGGAGTTCGGCCGTCGACGGGAGCGGGGCTGCGGTGCGAATGCGAGCAAGCGGAGCAGCTAGGCGAGGCCTACGCGACGCGGCAGATACAACGGAGGCACGCACGGGAGCAAATGGTCGCCGTGGCCACGCCGGCGACGAGGCCAGGCGGCGGAGGGTTCGGCCAAACGCGGAGCGGGAGTTACAGGCGATTAGAAGAGGCAGGGGACGGCGCATCCGGCGCAGGAGCTCACCGGCGTTGCAGAGAAGGCCCGAGGACGGCTCGGGGAAGGGCGACGGCGACGAATCGAGGCGGTGTTCGACGACGGCCGTAGGGGAAGAAGGTGAAGCAGGCCGGTGATGCAGAGCTCCCGGGGCTCGGGCTCGTGGTCGAGGAGGACGGGCGCGTTGCGGCGGAGCTCGTGGAAACGACGGGGAGGCGAACGGGGCACGGTGGCCGTGGCTACGCCAGAGCCATGGCGGCGGTGGCGCTCGGGTGAGGGAGGAGTAGAGGAAGGAAAGGGAGAGTAGTGGCTAGGGTTAGCCAGAGGGGTCGAGGGGGGGTCCTTATCCCCTCCAGGGGCGCGCGGTGGCCGCTGTCGACGCAGGAGAGGGGGGGGCCAGGTGCGGCGAGCGCGCGCGCACCAGGTGCTCGACAGCGAGACCCGGGCGTGAGCAGTACGAAGAGGACGAGCGGGGTGGGCTGGGCCGGCCACTTTGCTGACTTAGGCCCAGCACAGTGGGCCTTTTTTCTTTTTTGTTTGTTTTCTGTTTCTTTTTTCTGCTTTTCTTTATTCCTTTTTCTGTTTTGTAAATATTTAGGCACCCAAATGGTTTTTGTAAAAAGGGAGACCTAGTCCATAAATACCAGTGCTTTACTCCCTAACACCTAAAATTAGTTTGGGCAAAACATCATTTCATATTTGTTTTAAATAAATTAAAAGGTTACTAAATGTTATTTTCAGCCACTGTTTGAGGATGTTTGAGTCACTTACCCAACTCCAATGATGTTGGTTACAATTTTAGAATTGTCTCTAGAATATTTGTTATTTATCGAACATTTTAGTTTTTATGTTGGACAACTTTTATTTTCCACTTTCATTTTAAATTTGAATTTGACTTAGGAGTTGAAATGCAATATGGTGCTAATGATGATTATGCACTATTAAACATGCTGACTTGTCATTATCAAAAGGGTGATTACTGTGGCTAACCACTGGGGGTGTTACACCAGCGCGGACTTTTTCTTTCTCATTTCTTTGTCAAGCGTGACGTGCACGCGGCCTTATTATTTCTCATTTCTCTGTCAAGCTGGACCCACACGTGCTGATGAGGAGGCTTTTATGCAATTAAATACAAAGCAGGGGTGTTTCTGCAAAAAAATGGTACCGGTCATTGACAGTGGGCCATAGCCATGTTTGCATGCCATGCAAGCGCAGGATACGGATAAAGTGACCGTATTTGCACGAGAATGCAAGTTGGGTGACCACAAATCTGTATTTTCAAAGTTCTAGCACCAAACTGAACATCCAACGCAAGTTTTATGACCTTTGATGATATTGCCTCTTTTTTAAAAATATTGCAAAATTAGTCAAAAAATTCAGAAACTTCTTGCAAACAAGAATGATACGGTGTTATGCCCGTGTGACAAGTTTCGCGAAGGAATGAGTTTCATGGTATTTTAGGCGAAACAAAACAAAATCGACACTATACAAACATATTCACACCTTTTGTTTATGTCAAGGAGTCCATGGAAGTCACTTCTTCGCTAAACTTTTTATATAAGTATAACACTACAAGATTCTCGTCTCCGAAAATTTTCAGGAATTTTTGACTCTTTTTGTAATTTATAAATTGTTATTTTTCAAATCGGTTGCAATGGGACCCAAGACCGATTAGGTATTTCCGGGCATTAAAATGACATATATAACACTAATAAGGTTCTCCTATATGACATGAATGCGCCATCAATTTCTCTGACGAATACCCTAGTATATTTGTACAGCAATTAGTGTACAATTTTCACAAATTTCTCCGACGAATGCCCTCGTATACTTTCAGTTCATTTTCTGGCAGAAATTGAAAATATGCCGTAAATATATTTTAGCTGCATTGTTATCCTTTGACCAAAAAAATGAATCCCATTACTCCGCAATAAATGCGGCACACTATATAAAACCCAACCTGATGCCCGGGGTACTCCCAGCAATTTGACACCAGAGGCTCGTCTAGTCTAATCCACCTCCCCACTAATCCACCAGCTGTTTACACAGGGTCAGCTAACCGCTCTCTGTATAGATCAACGTCACTCCCCATCTTGTTCGTCTTGGTCACCCCCACCCCCACTTTCCCTTCATCCCTTCACTGGTCAAAGGCACCACCACCCACATCACAGTACAAGCCAAGCCAAGCCAAGCCAGAGAAGAGGACCAGGCGTAGGTGGATGCAAGTGTGAGCCCACCGTGTCCGCCCCATTCACACCCTAGCCCCATGGAGCATCCGGCGCCGGCGCCGGAGCCGATGCTGCTCGACGAGCAGCCCCCCACCGCAGTCGCCTGCGAGAAGGTAACCGGATCTGTGCTGGGATGGTGTTGGCCGTGTGTTTCTTGGCGTGGTGTTCCGTTGAGCTGATGTTTAGCGTGTTGTTTTCGTTGGGCGCTCTTGTTGAGCAGAAGCAGCAGGATGGCGAGGCGCCGTATGCGGAGGGGAACGACGCCATGACCGGTCACATCATCTCCACCACCATCGGCGGCAAGAACGGCGAGCCCAAGCAGGTGAGCTGAGCGTCTCTTATGTTTCCCTTGTGTCTCTTGGCCTGAGTTTGCACGGCCAGTTCTTGCCTTGGTGAGATGTGTGTGTTCTCCTGCAGCTATTCTCTTTAGCTATGTAGAGTGCTTTGGTGATGACAAGTCATTGAAATATAGCTGTGTGGATTCTTGGTTAGATTTTTCTTCGTTTACCACCAAGAACGAAAAAATGTTACAAAGCGGTTGAATTTATCAATTATCAAGGACGATGTAGCTTGTCAGCCTATTTTTGTTGTGCTCATTTGTCTGATCCTCATGTAACTATGGTTTGCTCAAGAGATCTGTTCCAAATATGCCTGTGTGGTGTTCAATACTGTGGGTTTTCGGGACAAATTTGGACAGCTTCAGTTAGATTTTGGCCAACACTAGTGCTCAAATCTGTTACTATGAGCAACAGCTGATGCTTCTTTGGCGCCCAGTTGGTAATGTCCTGCTTTGTTTTTCAGACGATTAGCTACATGGCGGAGCGCGTTGTGGGCACTGGTTCGTTTGGCATCGTCTTTCAGGTGATTGCTCTAGCCATTGTTTGTTTCCTTGTTTGTGTTGTTGACTACCAGCCTGATGTTTAGGGAAATGTTGCATGTGTAGGCTAAATGCCTGGAAACCGGGGAGACGGTGGCCATTAAGAAGGTACTGCAGGACCGACGGTACAAGAACCGTGAGCTGCAGCTTATGCGGTCGATGATCCATTCCAATGTTGTCTCCCTCAAGCACTGCTTCTTCTCAACCACAAGTAGAGATGAACTGTTTCTGAATCTTGTCATGGAGTATGTCCCGGAGACGCTCTACCGCGTGCTTAAGCACTACAGTAATGCCAAACAGGGGATGCCACTTATCTACGTCAAGCTTTACACCTATCAGGTTTGTGAATTTCCAATGAATAAATGTGAAATGTGTGCCTGTCATTGTGCAACTATTCTAAGTCAATTTTACATTGGTGGCAGCTATTCAGGGGGCTGGCGTACATTCATACTGTTCCAGGAGTCTGTCACAGGGATGTGAAGCCACAAAATGTTTTGGTATGTATTGGTGAACACTGGCTGTGTGCATCACTTGATGCAGAGGCCGTGGTCTTCCCCTTTCTGGAAAAAATGTATCAGTGAACACTGAACAGATTTGCTCGGTTTTCATGTATGGCTTTTCATGCTTGATTTTGAACTTGCCTCCACTTGCTTCATTATACAGGTTGATCCTTTAACACATCAAGTTAAGATCTGCGACTTTGGAAGTGCGAAAGTTCTGGTATGTTGGCTCTTTCCCCAAGAGTTTAGTGATACGTACACACTGCTTCAATCCATTTGTCCTGTCGTGTTGGCTACTCATTCTATTCAGTATTGAACCCAAATCGGCATCATGGTCTGTGCTATTTTGATTTATTCTTACTGTTTTAGGCTTATAGCTGGCCAGGTGTTAAGATTAAAATTAAGTCACTTTTATATACCTTACAGTTTGACTTCTTCAGATAGTTTTTGTTTATAAACTATTATCTCTGTATTCCGCTTATTCCTTACTAGATTGCTGAATTCTTGCTTTAGCCGAATGCAAAGTTTCTGCCCTTCACTTCATTTATTTACATTGGATGTCCGACACTGAATTTAAACTTTTGTTCCTTTGCTACAATATCAACCTGCATAGTACTTTGATGGTACTTACCTGCTAATCCGATATCATTTTTCTTGTGCTGTTCTATCAGGTGGCGGGTGAGCCCAATATATCATACATATGCTCACGCTACTACCGTGCTCCGGAGCTTATATTTGGTGCGACTGAATATACAACATCGATAGATATATGGTCAGCTGGTTGTGTTCTTGCAGAACTGCTCCTTGGTCAGGTTAGTTCCTTCGTTTCGTTCACATATTTTGCAACCTCCTAGGTTCCAACTAAGATGTCAATACTGTAGTTTCTGATCTTTCATTTGTTTTTGCTAGCCACTATTTCCAGGAGAGAGTGCAGTCGATCAACTCGTAGAGATAATCAAGGTCTGCGAACATTCCATATATCTTTTTTTCGCTTATACTATTAGATGTTGTTGACCTTTGTGATGTTCTTGTAGGTTCTTGGAACGCCAACTCGGGAGGAAATACGTTGTATGAATCCGAATTATACGGAGTTTAGGTTTCCGCAGATAAAAGCTCATCCTTGGCACAAGGTAGGCTTGCAATCTCATTCTAATGTCCAATCATATATCACATTCGCTGTTATTAATATATGTGGCTCACTGTTATTAATATAGTCCAGCCGTATATAAGATCTGCTGTAATATACTTAACCATGTAATGTGATGCCTACGTGTACTGATTGCACTTTGCTGTGATCAGGTTTTCCACAAGAAAATGCCTCCTGAAGCCATAGATCTTGCTTCACGTCTTCTTCAATATTCACCAAGCCTCCGTTGCACTGCTGTAAGTTTTTTCTTTTCACGTTGCTTGCTCTTCTAGGTGTTTGTTGTGGCAAGCAGGAGAGGAACAGATGAATGTAAATGTAAATATGAATGGTCTTTTAGAGACAATCAGATATGTAATTCTCCTTACTGCTTGTTGGTTACTTATTTATGTATATGTGTGTAGTGTACGTTTGTCAAACTAGATTGATCAGTACTAGTCTTCTATGACCATCATAATCATAGTTATGAGGACCGCCAATCCAGTACCATAGATCGATGCTTGGTAGATCACGAGTTGATATTTAGTCGTCATGTAACATGTTTTGCTATAGCATGATGGCTATACTCACGCATTTGAATATCCGCATGCAGCTTGACGCATGTGCGCATCCTTTCTTTGATGAGCTACGGGAGCCTAACGCGCGCCTGCCAAACGGACGCCCGTTCCCACCTCTGTTCAACTTCAAGCATGAAGTAAGTGCATCAGAGAAAAACTAAGCTGCTCAATTGCAATTTGACAAAAATGTATGCAACCTGTTCGTGCTGTTGTGCTTATGGGATCTGCATTTTTTCTGCAGCTGGCCAATGCTTCACAAGACCTCATCAACAGGCTTGTGCCTGAACATGTTCGCCGACAAGCTGGTCTCGCTTTCGTGCATGCGGGGAGCTGAATATGCGCACCGGTGCCCTCAACCTTGCACCTTATTGTTTTGCCATGGGCAGAAGGGTGGTGGTTTAAGATGGAGGCAGATCAGATGATCCCTGGAGCGATATATGCCAGATTCCACCATCAGGAGTACCGGTACAGCACCGAGGAATAACAACTGTCTAGATCATCTGCCAGGGAAGGAGCCTTGCCAGGGAAACAGCATAGCCTTACGCCGTGGACCCGAGTTTTCTTTCAGTTTTTGCCCTATTGTAAGAGTTAATAGCTTCTTAATGTACTGTAGCTCGTAAGTTGTCAACTATTTCGTTCTCCATTCACTGACGTAAATTGTTGCAGTAAACTTCTCTGTTCAATAAGTTGTGTCATGGCAGAGCTTGCACGCCCACTGCCTGTCATGTAGTCTAGCTGTTTATTTTCCGTTGTGTAGTTGCGACCCGTCGTGGGATGGCATGACTGAACGGGAACTAGGATTTTTGGGATCGAGAATTGGGAAAGCTATAGGTTTAGTATGGCCAAAGGCTCACAATAGAATCCAATGCTGATTCCAGAGAAATAGGGGAGGCTTAAATTGCCCCGCTGGCAATAGGGAGAAAGGAAACAACTCGGCAAGTGATGTTAGGAGCCCTCCTAACCGGTGCATATACTTGGGCTGGCCCGTGGACAACATATGGGCTGGGCTGGGCTGTGCATATGTTGAAGTGTTGCCGGAAGTAAGTGGAGAGGAGACAACGAGGAGGGTATCCAGTGGATCACGGACGAACCGGCGGCGGCTCCTTTCTCCTGCCTTCTTCTTTCCCACTGTTGCAAGCTTTCTCTGTTCTTCTCCATTGTGTAATTCCTCTGTAATCACTACTCTGTACTGCTACTCGTGAGATCGATCTATACAAGCTAGCCACCATCACCTCTTTTACATCGGGTATTCAGAGTCAGTCTCCACCTTTCGACCCCAAAAATTTTCTCCCCAATCACCACCTTCAACCTGTTTGATGAAATGTATAGCCACCAAATGTCCTCAGATCAGATCAGGTTCTCAGCATAGTCGTGGAGCAAGCGATTTACCCTATCACTACTGATGTATTGTATTCCCTCTTCTCTCCCTTTGGTGTAGAGCAGTTGGTGGTGTATCCCCAAACAAAATCAGAGGATGGAGAGCCTTGTGTAGCGGCGGATGTCCAATTCACTTCGGTGCATGCGGCGGCACACGCGTTCGCATACTCGGATGGCCGCTGCATCTACTACCGGTGTTGTCGCCTGCAAATGTGGTGCGCTACACTCGACGTGTTGCCGGCCCCAGCGTCTCCTTCACCCACCGTCGTCAAGGACAACTATGACACCGCCGTCGACCTCGACAACTCCACCGCGGCCATCTCTGGTCATGACGGCAAGTCCGTCGGGGCCATCAACATCCCTGCGGCGGCCAGCACCAGCACGCCGCCTCACGGCCATGATACATCGCCCAAGGGTTCCCTCGACAACGATTGCAGTGTCCTAGTCGCGGGCACGGACAAGTGCACATTGGTGGTGGCAATTCCAGAAGTTGTCACCAAGCTCGCCGTCTTCCCCATCGTCCCCTCCACCACCAATGCCCAGGAGGTCCTCGAGGTCATCCACGACGCGTCCTCTGCTTGCATCGTGATGGCGCACATCACCTGTTTGACGGATGGCTCGAACCAAGTTGTCGCCATCAACATCGTCAACAAGGCCAACACCATCTGCCCCGACCTCGCCATCGACCTCAACACCACTGCTGTCTTCCCCAACCTCGTTGTCATCCGGAATGATAGGGAAGTCGAGCAGTTGCCTTCGCACGCGGTCACTGAGGAGGACACCACTCCTGGGGTGATCACCACCGATGTTTTCACCCAACGAGTCTCTCTGGTGTCGACAGTCGTGTACGACAATGCCAACAAAATTGTTGCACCTGCGGCGCCCGTGCTACTGAGTGCGGAGTGCTCGCGCTCCTTCCTTCCCGACACACCTAAGCTCTCGCAGATGGCAATGGCGTTTCCACAAGTCTGGTGGCAGTGGATGAGGCTACGACCGACGTTGTGGCCGTCATTTTGGAGGGATCTTGCTGACGGGAATGAGGTACGATTCATGCCATGGCCATCCTTTCTATCAAATCATACTGCAGATAGGAATGAGATTCGACCCACTCCATGGCCGTCATTTGCAATCGAGGTGCCATCAGAGGTCTGTCGTGCTTGTGTTTCCCATTGCAATTTCCCCGTACCTTCTTCTGTCCATGACCTTCATACATGGATGTTTAGGGCACGCCCGTTTCTGTTTCTCCAAGTGTGTGGCATTGGCTTGACTAATAGTTCTAATTCGAAGAAACCAATTCATATCGGAGATTTTGTGTACAAAACATGGCAACAGTGGAACAATCTCAGTGGATACTTCATAAGGATAATCACCGACCATTTCTTGTGCATGTTGTCTTCAAAACATGACACCGTGGATTCAGGCTTTACTAAGAATTTCAAGTTTACTATTGCCTTTGAACAACATCAGTCTTATCTTGCTATGGTGGATGTGCACATGTTTCCGAGTCTAAAGAAGTTGGAAAATCTTTGCACAAAACTCGTGACCAGTATTGATCTTCAGTTAATGCAGTGTCAGCCATTACTGTCCTCTGTTCCAGCTACCATCACAGTGCATTGCTTGATCTCCATGGCGCCAAGAGATACGCATGTCCCGAGTCATCCGATAATGCAAGTTATGGGTGATCTGAACCTGTGTGTCGTGGAATCGCGACTACTTATCTGTTCTATGGCTGCACATCTATTTCAATACATGCAGCAAATGGGCGCTCTAAGCGCAGGATGTTAGAACAATATTTTTCTTCAGTTCATGCAAATTGGGCCATATGAACTAGGCCGTGCTGCTATTATTTACTTGCTTGAGGACTATTTGAGACAAGTTAATCTTGAGCTATGACGGGAATGGTCGCCGCTGGTAAAAGCTAATTTCAGCGAGGTTTGTTCACTCAGGCAGTTTTATTCAGATTCTATATTATGTTGGTTCCCTTGGAATCCAGGGGATTATTTTCTCAGAATAACCACAGGGTTTCTTACTGCTAATAGTGGTTCACAATGGCATGTTATGTGTATCATTGCGGAGTCCAGTCAGTGCTTCTCAAAGATTGCAAAAAGTGACTGGTTGGTTCCTATTTTTCCGAAGATGATGATGTGGTGCTTGGTTCTACTATCTGCTGGTGACATTGATTATGAGTTGTGGCGTCAACCAGACCAAACAAAAGATTGTGGTGTACTTGTGAAGTTCAGAACATTGCATATCTTTCTACCCCCTTCGGTCAAGCTGCAACCATGGCCTTCCTGCAGATATACATTCACACATTTCGAGCAGCAGTTCTTTCCCCAGTTACCTTTTCCTCGGACTGACAAAATGTCAGAGACAAGGCGGCACACAAACATTTCAGTACAGTGGCAGTTTTTACATCAAGAAGAATTTAGCGGGAGTCGCTATTGTGATACCGAAGGCAATTCTAGACCAGATGGCCTATACATGGTAGCAGGCTGCTATGGCGCTGGGCATCTAGTGTTGTATTGCCAACCATCTCACACAGACATAGTAGTAGTTCTGACCATGGTACCGCATCGCATAAAAAATTTCTATGGTCTGTATAGTTTTAGTGATAGTCTGACAAGGGAGCTTGCAGAATTTGATGTGTATAGAGCTATACTGTGTGAGCTTATGCTAGTTTTGGACCAGCACCTGGACATCTTGAATTCGTAGCTTGATGTTTCTAGCAGTTGTTGCTCTCTGTTGTGGCTCCATTCAGATTATTTGCTCAATTATGCTATGGATGTGATTGGATCTGACCGGGGCATCTACCTGTTTGACATATCATGGGATCCTGGAGGGATGGCATGGCCGTTGTTACTCGAATTGGCTCCGCGAGTGGTCTTCAAAGGAGGAAAGTGTGTCATCATCTGAACTGCGGCCTATCTCGTCCACGCCAGCTACATTTCATTTTGGCGACTGCAGGGACTCCGATGTATTCAAGGTACACCAAGTTTTGTGTAACCAGGGTGGTGTGAGCCTTTCAGGTCCTATACATCGACGATGGCCATGTGGGACACGATCTCTTCTACCTGCTACAATCAAGGGCAGTTTGAAGGAGGGAGGGGTATCATCACTGCCACCGCTTTCTTTGCGCAAGGCTCCGTCGGCCATGAATACTACCTCGGCTTCGACCATGACTCTGCCGACAAGGGCTACGTCCTTGATGCCTCCTTCGGGGGGGGGGGGGGGCTACCTTGGCCACAACTACTTCTTCGACCTCGTTGAAATCTACCCTGGCTTTGGCTCCCACCGTGACTATGACCGCTTCTCCGAGCTCGTTCAAGTCCACCTCAACAATGGTTACTACTGCGACAACTACCATGGCGACCCCGACATGATCGATGATCTTCAAGCACCATGGGATCCTGGCAAGCTCTTTAGGACAACGGCTTGGGGGCAAGCCGCATTTCAAGAAGGGAGGGATGTTAGGAGCCCTCCTAACCGGTGCATATACTTGGGCTGGCCCGTGGAAAACATATGGGTTGGGCTAGGCTGTGCACATGTTGAAGTGTTGCTGGCTATAAGTAAGTGGAGAGGAGGCAACGAGGAGGGTATCCAGTGGATCACGGACGAACCGGCGACAACTCCTTTCTCCTACCTTCTTCTTTCCCCCTGTTGAAAGCTTCCTCTGTTCTTCTCCTCCATTGTGTAATTTCTCTGTAATCACTACTTTGTACTGCTACTCGTGAGAGAGATTGATCTATACAAGCTAGCCACCATCACCTCTCTTACAAGTGAACTGATACAATAATAGTAAATAATGGTTGAATAGACGGTGAGTCCCACGAGCCGTCCGATCCTGTGACGAGCTTCAATCTTGAGCGTCCACTAACTGAATCTTGACGAGGAGGTATCTGAAGCAATTCTGGCCTGACAATACCTCCCTGTGAAGACGAACTTGTCCTCAAGAAGTTGATGGGCGATCGAACCAGCCTCACACTATTTGCTTGAACAAGGCCGGGAAGGTGGTCTTGATGAAATCAGTGTCTTCCCAGGATGCATCATCTAGTGGTAGATTCGCCCATTGGACCACGGGCAGATTATTGCAAGGAATTTGCTGTGCCTCCAATACTAACACTGGCCCAGTTTTGATCCATCCATCTTCTCCAACAGGGAGACCAGCGCATGGAATAGCTTGAGGCCCCACGTCCTTCTTCAACTGACTCACATGGAAAACTGGATGAATATGGGCTTTCTCTAGAAGGAGCAATTTATAGGCCACTTTCCCCAGTATAGGAATCACTCGGAATGGTCCATAGAATTTGCTCTACAATTTGATGTGCGCTGTCAAACCAAATACACTTAGGCGGTACGGTTGCATCTTCAAATACACCATGTCCCCCACGTCGAAACTACGCTCAATACGCTTGCGATCCGCATACTTTTTAATGCGCCCTTGAGTTGCTGCATCCACTTGTCTCCGTCATTCAGAAAGTGCTTTGCTTCAGAACTAGTACTGTTAGGGAGGATGTTTTCAGAAATGCTTGGGGGTGGGTATCCGTACATCGGTTCAAATGGATTTTCGAAAGAGATAAATGAAAAGAAGTCTTGTAATAGTCCTCCGCCATTGCCAGGTGACTTGTCCACTTTGTCGGCTCTTTAGATGCCTCGCAATGTAAGTAATTTTTGATGCATAGATTCTCACATTCCGCGTGACCGTCAGATTGTGGATGATACGCAGAACTATATCGTAGCTCACTGCCCATGCTTCTGAATATATGCTGCCAACGTTTACTTGTGAAGATCCGGTCACAATCAGAAACTATTGCCTGTGGAGGGCCATGTAACTTCAATACATTGTCAATGAACGTTGTAGCCACTTTCATCACTGTAAATGGATGAGCTAGGGGTATAAAATGGGCAAATTTGGAAAGCCTGTCAACCACCACAAAAATAACTTCCTTTCCTTTTGATTTCGGCAGCCCTTCGATGAAATTCATACTAACATGTGTCCACATCATATTAGTGATTTTATGTGGGTCCAGGAAACCAGGATAAGGACATGTTTCCCCTTTATTTTTCTGGCATGTTAGGCATTAAGTGACAAACTGATCCACATCGCTCTTCGTACCTGGCCAATAAAATATTTTCTTGAGCCTGTGGTAAGTAACTATCATACGAGAGTGCCCTCCAAGTGCAGAAGAATGTAAGGCATGGAGAAGCCTATTTCGCAGGTCACTTTCCTTGCCTACATAGACCTTGCCTTTGTGTCTGATGATCCCATCATGTAAGCTGTTTTGATCCACTCTGTGCTCTGGTGACAATAGCAGTTTCTCAAGTAGTTCTTTTGTAGTGCTTGTCTGTCAGATAAGAATCCCCCACAGCTAATATCCAGGTAGGTGTTAGTAAAGAAATTGCTTGCAAGGAAAATTTCTTGGATAAAGTGTCTGCCACAATGTTATCTTTGCCCTTTTTTGTAGTCCAAATGGAAGTTGAATTCCAATAACTTCAACATGAGTTTCTGTTGAATTCTTGAGAAGATTTGTTGATCTGTCATAAACTTGAGACTCTGATGATCTGTTCTAATAATAACATCTGACCCCAAGAAGTAGTGCCTCCATATCTTTAAATGCTTAAATGATAGCTAGGGCTTCCTTTACATATGTGGACAGGGCATGATTCTTTGGGCAGAGAGTGGAGCTATAGTATGCTATGGGCCTACCTTGTTGCATCATCACTGCTCCCAAGCCTGTTCCAGATACATCAGTTTCAAGGATAAATGGTTCAGAAAAATTGGGAAGGGCTAAAGCAGGTGCAGATATCAAGGCATGTTTGAGCTCCTGAAAAGCTGTGTTTTGAGCGATAGTCCTAGCAAAGCTATATTTCTTAAGTACATCCTGAAGAGGCCTTGCACTATTGCCAAAGTTCTTAACAAACCTCATGTAGTATCCACACAACCCCATAAATGCCCTAAGGTGTGTGACTGTTGTAGGTACTGGCCAGTCAGCAACAATGCAACCTGGGAAGAATCGGTAGAAACTCCTTGACCAGAAATATTGTTACCCAAATAGTCAATCTGCGGTACTGCAAATGCACACTTAGATAGCTTGGCAGATAGTTTATGCTCTTGCAGGAGTTGCATGTCAATTGTCAAGTGTGCTATGTGCTCTTCCATAGATTTGTTGAATATCAAGATGTCATCAAAGAAAACCAGTATGAACTTCCTCAAATACTTCTCAAATATCTTGTTCATGAGACATTGGAAGGTTCCAGGAGCATTGGTGAGGCTAAAGGGCATCACCAAGAACTCATAATGGCCAAAATAAGTTCTAAAAGCACTCCTAGGACTGTCTTTATCATGCATCCTAATCTGATGGTAACCTGATCTTAAGTCCAGCTTGGAAAATACTATTGCACCAATTAACTCATCTAACAAATCGTCAATGATGGGAATTGGAAACTTGTTCTTAATAGTTGCACCATTGAGCTTTCTATAATCTATGCACAATCTCCAGGTGCCATATTTTTTCATAACCAAAATTGAGGGGAGGAGTAGGGGCTTTGACTTGCTCTTATAATTCTAGATTTCAACAGTTCATTCACTTGTTTTTCCATCTCATTTCTTTGTAAATGAGGAACTCTGTAAGGCCTTGAATTAGGAGGGGTAGATTCAACTTTTAAGGGTATTTGATGATCACACTCTCTCTTGGGTGGTAATCCCTCAGGTTCTTTGAAAACAATGGAGTAACTGCTACTTGTGAGCTGTGTTGGGATTTTTTCGAAGAGGAGAGGAGATGCAATACAGTAGAGATAAGTATTTCCCTCAGTGAGAACCAAGGTTTATCGAACCAATAGAAGAATCATCAAAGCCTCGCGAAAAGCACCTGCACATACAAAAGCAAATACTTGCACCCAACGTGGGCAAGAGGGTTGTCAATCCCCTTGAAATCGTTACTTGCGAGGATTAAATCTTGTATAGGTAGATTGATAAATTGCAAAGTAAAATAAAAGTGATAAAATTGCAGTAAAGGTATTTTGGATTTTATAATATGACAAAGGTAGACCCGGGGGCCATAGTTTTGACTAGAGGCTTCTCTCTCGAACACATAGCATGCGGTGGGTGAACAAATTACTGTTGAGCAATTGATAGAAAAGTGCATAGTTATGACGTATTCACGGCAATGATCATGTATATAGGCATCACGTCCGAGACAAGTAGACCGACTCCTGCCTGCATCTACTACTATTACACCACCAATCGACCGCTATCCAGCATGCATCTATGGTATTAAATTCATGAAAAATGGGGTAATGCCTTAAGCAAGATGAAATGTTGTAGACAAAGTAAACCGAATGAATATGAATAAACCCCATCATTTTACCCTTAACGACAATTATACAAATACATGTCTTGGACCCTTCTTTCACTGGGATATACAGCACCGCAAGATTGAACCAATCACAAAGCACCTCTCCCATTGAAGATAAATCAATCTAGTTGGCCAAACCAAACGGATAGATCAAAGAGAGAAATACAAAGCTATAACAATCATGCATAATAAAGTTTAGAAAAGACTCAGTTACTTTCAATGAATAATCTGATCATAAACCCACAATGTAACAGATCCCAACAAACACACCGCAAAAGAAGGTTACGTTGGGTAGAACTCCAAGAAGATCGAGGAGAACATGGTATTGAAGATCAAAGAGGGAGAAGAAGCCATCTAGCTACTAGCTATGGACCCGTAGGTCTGTGGTGAACTACTCACACATCATCGGAAAGGTAGCAAGGATGATGTAGAAGCCCTCTGTGATCGATTTCCCATCCGACAGATTACCGGAAAAGGCCACCAGATGGGAACACGGAAGAACAGAAGATTGCGGCGGCGGAAAAAGAGTTTCAGGTGGCTCTCTGTTGGTTTCCCAATATTTGAGAATTTATAAAAAGGAATTAGGTCAGACGAAGCCTCATGGGGCCCACAAGGTAATAGGACGCTCCCCCAGGGCATGCCCTGTTGCCTTGCCGTCTCCTCGATCGTCATCTGGTCTCCTCCCGAAGCTTCTAGGGTCTCTCTTGTCCAGAAAAAAATCATCAAAAAGTTTCGTAGCGTTTGGACTCCGTTTGGTACCGATTTTCTGGAAAACCAAAAACAAGCAAAAAACAACAAGTGGAACTAAGCACTAGGTTAAATGGTTAGTCCCAAAAAATGTTATAAAATAGCACAAAAAGACATATAAAGTATCCAAGATTGATAATATAATAGCATGAAACAATAAAAAATTACAGATACGTTGGAGACGAATCATCATCCCCAAGCTTAATTCTTGCTCGTCCTCTAGTAGGTAAATGATAAAAATAGAATTTTTCATGTGAAATACTACCTAACATGTGTATCATATAATCTCTTTTATGGTATGAATATTTAGATCCGAGTGATTCAAAGAAATAGTCTATAATTTGATATAAAGTCATCAATACTCAGGCATACCAACAAATAATCATGCCTTTCAAAACAAAAATGCTAAAGAATGCTATCCCTACAAAATCATATAGCCTTGTCATGCTTGGTCTTCCTAACATAAAGTATTATCATGAACTACCCCAATGACAAGCCAAGCAATTGGATCATACTTTTTAACGCGCTTCAGCTTTTTCAACCTCACGCAATACATCAGTGTGTGCCATGGATATAGCACTATGGGTGGAATGGAATGCGGTGATGGAGATTAATAAGGGGAAGTCGAAAGAGGAAGATAGTCTCGTATCAACGCGGTTAATCAATGGGCTTTGGAGATGCCCATCAATTGATGTCAACATGAAGAGTAGGGATTGCCATGCAACAAATGCACTAAGAGTTGTAAGTGTATGAAAGCTCGGTGGAAACTAAGTGCAAGTTCATCCAACTTGCTTTCTCATGAAGACCTCGGGCATTTGAGGTAGCCCATCATTGGAATATACAAGCCAAGTTCTATAACATTAAATTCCCACTAATATATGAAACTGACAACATAGGAGACTCTCAATATGAAAAACAAGGTGCTACTCTGAAGCACAAGTGTGGAAAAGGATAGTAACATTGCCCCTTCTCTCTTTTTCTCTCATTTATTTTTTCTCTTTTTTTTGTTGGGCTCTTTTTGGCCTCTCTGTTTTTTCCGCCCGGTCTCTCATCCTGACTTGTGGGGGAATCATAGTCTCCATCATCCTTTCCTCACTGGGACAATGCTCCAATGATGATGATCATCACACTTTTATTTACTTACAACTCGATAACTAGAACAATATGACTCTATATGTATGCCTCTGTCAGTGTACCGGGATGTGCAATGATGCTAGTGTAACATGTATAATAATGATGAACGGTGCCTGAGCCACAAGTACTATGTCAGCTATATGATCATGCAAAGCATTATGACAATGAATGTGTATGTCATGAAAATGGAACGGTGGAATTGCATGGCAATATATCTCGGAATGGCTATGGAAATGCCATAATAGGTAGGTATGGTGGCTGTTTTGAGGAAGATATAAGGAGGCTTATGTGTGATAGAGCGTATCATATCACGGGGTTTGGATGCACCGGCGAAGTTTGTACCAACTCTCAATGTGAGAAAGGGCAATGCATGGTACCGAAGAGGCTAGCAAATGGCGGAAAGGTAAGAGTGCGTATAATCCATGGACTCACATTAGTCTTAAAGAACTCACATACTTACTTTGAAAGTTTATTAGACCTCAAAGAAAAGTACTACTCGCATGCCCCTAGGGTGATAGATTGGTAGGAAAAGACCATCACTCATCCCTGACCGCCACTCATAAGGTAGACACTCAATAATAAATCATGCTCCAACTTCATCGCATAACTAGAGACTATACATGCATGCTTCGGGAATCACAAACCTTAACACCAATATTCTTACTAAACCACAATAATTCACTAGTACCGCCACATATTACCATATTAATATCACAAAACTATTGCAAGGAATCAAACTTATCATATTCAGTGATCTACATGAAAGTTTTATTATATCGCTCTTGAATACCTCTCATATTAGGACCAAATTCATAACACGTGCATATTGGCATTACTATTTATTAGACCCTCAAAAAGATATAAGTGAAGCATGAGAGTGCAACTATTTATTTAAAATATAACCACCACCGTGCTCTAAAAGATATAAGTGTAGCACTAGAGCAACTACCTAGCTCAAAAGATATAAGTGAAGCACATAGAGTATTCTAACAAATCACGAATAAATGTGTGTCCCTCTCAAAAGGTGTGTGCAGCAAACAATGATTCTAGCAAACTAAAAAGCAAACAAAGCAAAGACTACTATAATACAAGATGCTCCAAGCAAAACTCATATCATGTGATGAATAAAAATATAGCTCCAAGTAGTATACCAACGGATTGTAGACGAAAGAGGGGATGCCATCCGGGGCATCCCAAAGCTTAGACGCCTGGGTCTTCCTTGAATATTACCTTGGGGTGCCTTGTGCATCCCCAAGCTTAGGGTCTTGATGCTCCTTATTGCTTCATCCATCGTGATCTCACCAAAAAATTGAAAACTTTAGCACAAAAAACTCAACAGAAACCTCGTGAGATCCATTAGTATAATAAGCAAATCATAAACTTTAGGTACTGTTATGAACCCATTCATATTTTATTATTGCATAACACCTACTGTATTCTAACTTCTCCATGACTTATACCCCCCGATATAATCCATAGCATCATTAAAACAAGCAAACTATGCAATAGAAAACAGAATTTGTCTAAAACAGAACAATCTAATGATCTGAACAAACACTATACTTCTGTAACTCTAAAAATTCTAAAAAATTAGGAAAACACGGGCAATTTGTATGTCAATAATGTGTAAAAAAAGCAAAAATTATCATGTTCTAGTGAATTATAATAATTCCAGTATTGGGCAAAAAGTTTCTGTTTTTTCAGACAATCAAGTCAACTATCAACCAAATCACCCCAAAGGCTTTACTTGGAACAAATACTAATTAAAATATAAAAATATAATCATAGCAGTAGCAATAATTGTGTGAACACTCAAAAATAGAAAGAAAAAGGAAAATTTTAAGATAACTATTGGGTTGCCTCCCAACAAGCGCTATTATTTTATGCCCCTAGCTAGGTGTAAGGCAAGGTTTCAAGTATTGTCATCTTTAGTTTCCAAATCCTTTTTAATCAAGTCTTACAAAACTTTCCTAATTAGTTCTCAACTTTCATGTTCTTCTTTTCTAGTAGGAGAACTTAAATAGTTGAAGGGACTTTGTTTGGTAATTTTAACGTTCATTACTTCAAACTCCGTATCATCACCATAGAGATCTTCATACAAAACATGTATTTCATCATCAATAGGATCTCTAGCCGTACTCTCAAACCACTCATTACTAAACCCTTCATCAATCCCCTTAGTATTCCAATCAAATTTATCACAAGTATGATGGTATAAAGTTTTAATAATTTCAGCATAAGGAACTCTTCTCCTAAGATTTTCCCATGAGCAAAATAATCTTTAGATTCCAACCTTCGTATAGTGTCTTTATAATGGAGAATTTCTTCTATAGGAGGATGCTCAAAATCTATCTTATAAAAAGCAAAAATGTCCCTAGCTTCCCGAATTATATAATCAAATTCATGCATAAGGATAATAGATGAAATCTTTTTAATTTTAGGATCATGGATGTTGGGAAGTTCATAGAATATCTTTTGTAAGGCCGGATGAATATGCAAAAAAAAATCTTTCTAACTTAACCACAAGCATAGCAATAGCATCCACACAGCAATTTGTTTTGTCAAGAATAGATCCTTTAATTTTTGGTATGACTCCCCGTGCAATTAAAGAATTATTGAATGCTATTCTTCCCAATAATATTCCCGCTACCCACATGATATATTTTGGTTTTGAAAATAGTGGGAGCTTTGTTCCCCGGAGGATCATGGTTAAGATAAAAATTTAAGGTTTTCCTCAAGAGATTTACTAGTACTATCCTCACTAGCACTTTCAATAATAACTTTCTCAAGCTCAGACATGATAGCAACTTCAAGCAAGCAAACGAGCAAACTAACAAAGCAAAACAATTTTTTTTGTGTTTTTGTATTTTTATGAGAAGTGGGGGAGACGAAGACGAGAGGCAAAGGCAAATAAAAAGTAGAGCAAGTAGATGATAGTTTGTGTATAGGTACTTGATAGGTTTTGATGATGTCTCCCCGGCAACGATGCCAGAAATTCTTCCTGCTACTTGTGAGCTGCGACGAGATTTTCCCCTAAGAGGAGGGGAGATGCGGTACAGTAGAGATAAGTATTTCCCTCAGTGAGAACCAAGGTTTAACGAACCAATAGGAGAATCACGCAAAGCCTCGTGAACAACACATGCACACAAAAAAGCAAATATTTGCACCCAACACAGACAAGAGGGTTGTCAATCCCCTTGAACTCGTTACTTGCAAGGATTAAATCTTGTATAGGTAGATGGATAAATTGCAAAGTAAAATAAAAGTAATAAAATTGCAGCAAAGGTATTTTGGAATTTATAATATGATAAAGGTAGACCCGGGGCCATAGTTTTCACTAGAGGCTTCTCTCTCGAACACATAGCATACGGTGGGTGAACAAATTACTGTTGAGCAATTGATAGAAAAGCACATAGTTATGACTTCTTCACGGCAATGATCATGTATATAGGCATCACGTCCGAGACAAGTAGACCGAGTCCTGCCTGCATCTACTACTATTACTCCACCAATCGACCGCTATCCAGCATCCGTCAATGGTATTAAGTTCATGAAAATGGAGTAACACCTTAAGCAAGATGACATGAGGTAGACAAAGTAAACCCAATCAATATGATTAAACCCCATCGTTCTACCCTTAATGGCAACAATACAAATGCATGTCTTGTCCCCTTCTATCACTGGGATATAGAGCAATGCAAGATTGAACCCATCACAAAACACCTCTCCCACTAAAGATAAATCAATTTAGTTGGACAAACCAAAGGGATAGATCGGAGAGAAATACAAAGCTATAACAATCATGCATAATAAAGTTCAGAAAAAGACTCAATTACTTTCATTGAATAATCTGATCATAAACCCACAATTCATTGGATCCCAACAAACACACCGCAAAATAAGATTACATCAGATAGAACTCCAAGAAGATCAAGGGGAACATGGTATTGAAGATCAAAGAGAGAGAAGAAACCATCTAGCTACTAGCTATGGACCCGTAGGTCTGTGGTGAACTACTCACGCATCATCGAAAGGCAGCAAGGATGATGTAAGCCCTCCATGATCGGTTCCCCTCTGGCCGATTACCGGAAAAGGCCTCTAGATGGGATCGCGGAAGAACGGAAGCTTGCGGCAAAAAAAAGGGTTTCAGGTGGCTCTCTGTTGGTTTCCCAATATTTGAGGATTTATAGAAGTGGAATTCGGTCAGACGAAGCCTCATGGGGCCCACAAGGTAACAAGGCCCCCCCAGGGGCGCCCTGTTTCCTTGTCGTCTCCTCGATCGTCGTATGGTCTCCTCCCGAAGCTTCTAGGGTCTCTCTTATCCAGAAATAATCATCAAAAAGTTTTGTAGCGTTTGGACTCCGTTTGGTACTGATTTTCTGGAAAACCAAAAACAAGCAGAAAACAGCAATTGGCACTAGGCACTGGGTTAACAGGTTAGTCCCAAAAAATGATACAAAATAGCACAAAAAGACATATAAAGTATCCAAGATTGATAATATAATTGTATGAAACAATAAAAAACTATAGATACGTTGAGACGTATCAGTAACCATCTAGTACTTGCTAAACTTCTAGCACTTCCTACTGTGTAGGTGCTTTGAGTGTAGTATCTCTAATGAGATGCAAACTGTATCTTGTAGCTCCCCCGTTCTTAAGCTTCTGGAGTTTAGGAATTCAATTTCTGTAGTTGTGGCAAGTATTTCACAAGCAGGTAATGTAAGAGGTGTGGTTTTGTCCTTGACCAAAGAGAGCTGTCTTGGGTTATAGTGAAATTCAACAAGACTATGTTGTGCCATCCAATCACAACCTAAAACAATGTCATGTCATGGCAGTTTAAAATTCTAAAGGACCAAGTGAATTGGTGTTAGCCAATAGTGAAAGTAGTAGCAAGAATAAAGAAACTTGACCACAGTTTTCCTCCTCCAGCTACAGAAACCATCTTGGTTTTATCCTTGATAATAGTGCAGTTTGTCTTGAGAGCAAATTGCAAATTCATAAATGTTGAGTTGCTGCCAGAGTCTACTAGTGCCACTTCTTCTTTACCTCCTATGTGGACAAGTATAGATATAGAGTTCACCCGCAAAAAAATTATGGATATAGGTTCACACTGTCAGAGTGCATTGCTTGCAAGGATATGTTCGTAATTGCTCCTCTCCTTCTGGATTTGTAGGATTGTCAGTTTCTTCAATTTCCTACTGAGCAGGTGGTGTGTCACTTGGTTCTTATCCCGTCAAGAGGATCAAAACTGGTGCCTGCATTTGTGGCCATGGAACCAATGGTCCCCACATCTCCAACATTTTCTTGGCCCTTTGGACAACTACATGAGCTCTGCTTTCGGTTTGCTTGTCTGAAGATGTACTGTAGTGTTTCTGAAAACTTGTAGAGGGCTTGGCCGAATTGGTACTCTAATAGTATTTTGATTCCAAAGGTTCTCCCTTTTCTAAATCAACTTCCAACCAATAAGCATCAGTGATTGAAGCAGGTTTGAGAGGCCTGAGCTGATACTTGAGGTGGGATTTGAGCCCATTCACATAACACTTAACAAACCATCATTCTGTAATCATAGGGCTTTCTTGGTGCCATCTACCATAAGATCCTCAAACTGCTGTGTGTACTCTGCTATAGATAACTGGTGTTGCTTGAGAGAATTGAAGCATTCAGTTAAGTCATATGAACTAGAGGGAGAGAGTCTATACAACAATTCTTCACAAAATTGAGACCAAGTCAGTTTCTTCTTTAGCAATCCTGATCTCCTTACGCACACATTAGCTGGGCCAATGACATACAATTGAGAAAGGTTTACTCTATACTCAGGAGGTGCTCCATCCATCTGAAAGTATTTCTCACACTACCTTATCCAGCCACCTAGGTTGTCCCAATAAAACTTTGGATAATCCATGCAAGGGCCCTTAGTGATGAATTTGAGAAATTGAGTTCTCATTTCCTTCTCATATTCCCTATAGTAATCTTCCCACTAAGTTCTAACTGCAGGCGGTTGAAAATTATAGAAAGCAGGTGTATGTGGAGTTCTTATAGGCGACATAGGAGTTGCATTGCGTGAAGCAATATCTTGATAAGAGGACTGGCCAAACCCTGGAGGTGCCTGGCGTTTGTTGGTGTTGATAGGTGGCAGATTTGGTGTTACTTGCCTGCTAGTGCTCTTGCTTTCTCTAGTTCAGCTTGCAACTATTTCGCAATTCCTCGGTCAGTGGTCGAGCATCCTGATCTGGCTTATCCTGTGGTGCTGCAGATTTCAGGGTACTGTCAATCTATGTTGTCACATTCTACACCGGGGAAGTTGATGCGCCTTGTGTTCCAAATGATTCGAGAACATCTCACATCACTGATAACTGAGTTGTGAGGGCTGTAACTGCATCTTGCACACCCGACATGACTGAAGCCATGGCATCCTATTTGAGGTGTATGGCATGCATATCCTTGCGTAATCCATCGACCTCTTCTCTTAGTTCTTTCTTCCCTATTTTGGATAAGCTCACCTTTCATGGCGAGGAGATCCGCCACTTCGGCCTTGTTCAAGCTTGGCTTTTGAATGCCCCATCTTGATTGGACATCATGGAGAGGAATTTTACTGTAGGTTGTGCCGGTAACCCGATACCGTAGTCTAGTCCTGCCGCCGCCATGATCCACGCCATCGATTTAGCACCACTCATTGTCAACCTGGGATTTGACACTTGAGCAAGGTGCTCCAACAACCATTCGATCGTCCATGACTTGCCGACGAATTTTCCTATCGCCACCAACACGTACTACCCTGTTCACTGCCTCGACGCTGCCCCGGTCGCCACCGCCATGCGTACGAGCCCCGTCCCCAACACCAACAAGAGTGGGAAAGGAGGGAGCAAATATCAACAAAATCTCGCAAATCGGTCGGGCCACCGAGAGAAGGCATGGCTCATGGTACCAATTGGCGTGCCCTGATCTAGTTGCAAAACGGAACGATCATGAAAACTAGGGTTCATGTGGTCGAGAATGGAGGAAAGTAGCTCGATGAGTTGTATATTACTATAAGATATAGGTTTAGTTTGGCCAAAGGCTCACAATAGAATCGAATGCTGCCGGGGTGGGTCGGTTATCAATGGGATGGCTAGGCCCCTTTGTGGTTCGGCGTGGGGATAACACCCGACGCAAAGAGCAGGAACAACAGAGGACGCAGCAAGATTTACCCAGGTTCGGGCCGCTAAGAAGCATAAAACCCTACTCCTGCTTTTGGTGTATTGAAATGTGGAGCACAAGTACATGAAGAGCTCTCCCCCGGCAAGGTGCTAGGAGAAGGTAGCTACGTGAGCAAGTATGCGTGGGGTTAGAATGGGTTCAAACCCTTGTAAAGGTTGCCTTGGCCCTCCTTTTATAGCTCAAGGGGTTACCACAGTGGCAAAAGGGTCATTACATAGTGATTAGATAGCAACAGTGCTATCATACCTAACTCTGCTAGTTAGGACAAAAAACATTAAATGCATC
This sequence comes from Thinopyrum elongatum, assembly GCA_011799875.1. NCBI lineage: Eukaryota > Viridiplantae > Streptophyta > Magnoliopsida > Poales > Poaceae > Thinopyrum > Thinopyrum elongatum. The sequence continues at coordinate 155,262,220 of CM022297.1, forward strand.
ACTAGGTGTCGTGAGGAGGAGGAGCCCCGACAAGGATGTAGCACCGCTTGCCCAGATAACTCCTATTAATGTGACACGCCATTTGGAAGGTTGTCGATAAAGGTAATCTTTCCTCCAGCAAGCCAACATGTGCCGACAAATGCCACCTTACTGCCTGCGGGCTCGACACCTCACCGATTAGCGACCAGCTGGCTGGTGAGGTGGAGGTCCGGTAGTTGGCGGGGCTTTGCTAGCCACGAGGCTTCCCAGGCCTTCACCTTGCCGGCTCACTCTCCCCGGTAAGTGCCACTTCTAGTGCTTCGTCCTGTAGTTTGTCTTGGTCTTCTTGATGCGCTTCATGATCTCTCAAAGGGCTGATCCTTGATGTGAAAATCTTTAAGTGAAAACTTGTTCTGGTGGGGGAGCTACTACTTGTCTTTGCATAAGTCTGGGTATTACACATCCATGTTTAATACACCGACAGGAGCCCCTGGCCTTGTCCACACATGCTGTCGGACATCGTTGGGCGAGGCCCAAACAATGCACAGGCAAGCAGTGCTGACCATGCCAGAACGATGCTTGTGTCTTGAAATCTTCTTTGCTTCTTCATTAATCTAAACTTGAGCCAGCCCGCAGTTTTCTTCTGGTATCCTTACCATTTAGGCGGCCTTCGCCGTCCGTGCCATGAACCGGGAGCGCATTAGTACGTGGGTCGCCACCAAGTTCTGCCTGGGTGGGCCCACGGTCACACGTGGCTTGGAGTAACTGCCATCTCTGCCATCACTCTCTCCCTTTACTGCATCCCCTCCCCCCACGACGCAGGTTATGCTTGATACGTGGGATTGGCGTAGAAGGGCGGTCGTGGCTGTCATTCCTTGAACAGGGGAGCCATAACGCTGGATTGGTGAGAACAGGCGGCCGATGGAGTAATGCGCTCGTCAGTAGCGTGGGGTGTGGGATTAGTGGAGCGGGACAGTTGCCCTAGGGTAGTGGAGAGCCAGCCCCCATGCCTTCCCCTATAAAAAGGGGGAAGGGCGTGGAAAGCGATGATCATCCTTCTTCGTCCTTATCTATTCCTTCTGCAACTGCCACCACCATGGCGAGAGGAAGAGGCCGGGCTCGTGCTTCTGTCACTGCAGCGAGAGCTTCTCCTCGGCAACACTCCCTTTCTTCGGCTACAGCCACGGAGGCCGACTCTAGCGCGTGGGGTAGGTCTACAGGACGAGGTCATGGTCGATGCGGGGCCCGTAGCCAGGGAGACCGAAGCGGAGCGCTCGTCATCCCACCTCCAGCTGCTCCGCCCCCGGCGGAAGGCCATACGGGGGACACTGCACTCGAATTCATTGTGGAGTTGCGTGACCCGCCAAGAAGCAGGCTGCAGCTCCCTCGTCCCTTCGCCAGGGTAATGGAGGTGGACTAGCCGCTTGGGCTGTGGCTGTGCGTGAATGGTTGCCTTAATGGCGTTGTTTGGGTGAACGTAGAGTTCCCCACCAACGGCATCATGTACCTCACCCGAGGGTGGGAATCCTTCGCTCGTGCCCGCTATCTGGCGGAGGGGCACTTTCTCCACTTCAAGTTGGTGGAGTCCGACGCGCTCTCCGTGAAGCTCTTTGGGCCTTCGGGCGCTCGTCTAGGGTGCTGCGCGGAAAGCTCGAGTGACAACGAAAACTTCTCCTCGAGCGACAACGACGAGGAGGAGGTAGATGATGAAGACGACGGTGGCGAGTCCCCAGTCATCAAGTCCGAAGACGATGACTCGGATTCCAGCTGAACGTCGGCAGCACCATCATCGCTAGCTGAGCACCGGCAGCACCATCATCTGCAGCTGGACCCCGGCAAAATGGTCTGCCGGGGGTGCTTTGCCTAGGCGCCCCTTTTGCCCTCTTTGCACTTGATGTAAACCCTAGGAGGAAAGGGCCAAGAAAGACATTATCGAGCACTTTTCATTTTTCAATAAATGTATGATATTCGATGTGCTCAAATAAATGTATACTATCCTCCTTGTTTGTCTCCGCTTTCGTATGATTTTTGATTTATTACCCTACGATGTTTGGAAACTCACTGGGGAGCATACTCGCTGCAAGTGCTTTGAAGAACTGGTCTTTAGCAGTTTGCCGTAAGCGCAACCAACGGAAAGGCAACTTGTTGGTCTCAAACGCAGCTGCACAGACTTTGCCGAGCGGACTCGAGGCAGAGCTAGAGCGCGAGATGAAAACACGACAGGATTCCTTCGCATGTAGGTTTTTTGTACGAACATAGAATCGTGCAAGGGGAATCTCAGAGATGTAAACAATGAAATTATAGTTGAAGAAATTTTCAACTTATCTTTCTTTGATGTACTTCTTATCATATGAAATGAAGCAAACGCCAAACGCTATTTGAAATGGTGGTACCCCATCATCCTCTCCTAGGAAAGGTGCATGCGGGGAATCCTTCTGCCTTTGTAGAAAAAGAAAGAAGAGAAAAGGTAGTGTGGAGACCTTGGCGGTATGTTAGCCATTTCATTTAAGCAAGCATAACCACATCATACTATGCACTAGTACGTAAGTAAATATGCAAATGAATTTGTGGAACACCTAGCTTTATTAACATATGCACAGGATCTGCACTTGGCATTGTACAAAGGGTTACAAGTCCTTGAGACTATGCTTGTACAAAAGGGGTTGCCAGGACAAGGCCTGACAACGGCGCCTTACGGGTAGAACTTGCGAAGATGCTCAATGTTCCACGAGTTTTGCACACGAATGCCATTTTCGGTTTCCAGACGGACTGTGCTAGGTCTGGTGACTCGTACTACCCGATAAGGGCCCTCCCACTTCAGCGTCAACTTATTTGTTCCCTTGGCGGACTGAACACGCCGAAGGACATGGTCGCCTTCCTCAAGACTTCGGGCATGAACCTTGTGGCTATGATAGCGGCGCAAGGCTTGCTAGTAGCGTGCAGCTCACACAGCTGCCCGAAGGCGATCTTCCTCAAGGAGCACAGCATCTTCATGCCAGAGCTGCTCTTGCTCTACTTCATCATAGGCAAGTACTCGAGGTGACCCGTATATGAGTTCCATGGGTAGCACCGTCTGCACCATAGACTAGGGAGAAGGGTGTTTGACCAGTAGCTCGATTTGGTGTCGTTCTGAGTGACCAAAGAACCACCAGCAACTCATCAATCTAGCGCTTCCCGCACTTGTGTAGCTTGTCAAACGTTCTTGTCTTGAGACCGTGCAGCACTTCTGCATTTGTCCTTTCTGCTTATCTGTTGCTCCTGGGATGAGCAACGGAAGCAAAGCAAACCTTGCTTCCAAGGCTTTGGATGTACTGTGTGAAGGCGCGACTCGTGAACTGTGTGCTGTTGTCGGTGATGATTCTATTTGGAACTCCAAAATGGGAAACTAGTCCTTTGAAGAACTTGACAGCTGATTGTGCAGTCACCTTCCTCACTGGCTCCACTTCAGGCCACTTTGTGAACTTGTCGACGGGAACGTACAAGAACTCAAAGCCCCCGGTAGCACGAGGGAAGGGGCCCAGTATGTCGAGCCCCCAAACCAAAAAAGGCCAGGAGAGAGGGATTGTTTGGAGGGCTTGTGCTGGTTGGTGTATGCTCTTCGAATGGAACTGACATGCTTCACATCTTGTTACTAGCTCAGTTGCATCCTAGAGGGCACTGGGCCAATAAAAACCTTGCCGGAAAGCTTTCCCGACTAGGGCTCTTGATCCCATGTGCGAACCACATATGCCTCCATGTATCTCTGCCAACAACTTCAGTCCATCCTCCCGGCAAATGCACTTCAATTTCACCCCATTCGGTCTCTTTCTGCACATGATGTTATCCACAAACTGATACATACTCGATTGAGGGGCTACTTTCTCAGCTTGCTCTTGCTCATCGGGAAGTTCTCCTATTTGGAGAAACTGAACTATTTGTTGCGCCCATTCCGGAGCCTGTGGCTCGACGACAAGGACTAAAGGCATCTCTTCAGCTGCGGGAGCGCTAACCTCAACGGCAAGAATCTGAGACTCTGCTTGAGGCCGCTGCTCACCGGCAAGCGTATCGCTATCTCTGGCAGTGTTCTTGCCGGCGTCTTCAGGGAGCTCTGTCAGAAGATATTTGCCGGTGTTTAGATTTCTTGTCTTTTTTTCTCTCATTGATGGAGTAACTGATGGTTGGTTCAAATGGAGTAGAAAAGTTCCCGGTTCCACGGGTATCTTTTGGGCAGCATACTTTGACAGCTGATCAGCCATAATGTTCTACGCACGGGGAATATACTCTGTTTGTAACCCGTCAAAGTGTTCCTCCAACTTCCTCACTTCATCCACATATGTTTCCATCAACGGGCTCTGATAGTCCTTGTTTACTTGCTTCACCACGAGTTGTGAATCACCACGGATGATCCATTTTCTGATTCCCAATTCTACCACAATTCTGAGGCCGGCAAGCAGTCCTTCGTACTCCATGATGTTGTTGGTAGCTTCTTCCCTGGGAAAGTGCATTTGAACCACGTACTTGAGTTGCTCTCCGGTGGGTGCGACAAGCAGCACTCTGGCACCGGTGCCTTGCAGCGAGAAAGCACCGTCAAAGTACATGATCCACTCTTTCTCAGTTTCCTTCCCGGGGAGAGTTGATTCTGGAATCTCTTCATCTTGTGTTGGCGTCCATTCTGCGATGAATTCTGCTAATGCTCCGCTTTGAATTGTTGAAGTACTCTCAAACTTGAGTGCAAAGCTTGACAATTCTAATGCCCACTCCACTATCCTGCCATTTGCCTCTGGATTCCTCAGAATACGCTGCAACGGGAAGCGAGTGACAAGAGTGATCTCATGTGCTTGGAAGTAGTGGTGCAGCTTTCTCGAGGCCATGAGGAGGCCGAAGAGCAGCTTCTGCACACCAGAGTACCTTGATCTAGCCCCCTAGAAGAGAGAACTAACAAAGTACCCTGGCCGCTGCACCATCTTCTTCTTTTGGTTCTACCTGTTGATCAACTTCTTTCGTTTGGGCAACTTTTGCCTTGCCTGTGTCAGAATCTGCCGGGAAGGGTTCTGGCTTGTCGGGTGACGGGCTTGCCACTATTGTTTCCTCATCGCTGGCTTCTCTCTGTGCAACTAGTGCAACACTAACCACTTGATTCATCGCTGCTAAATATAGCAGCAACGGTTCCTATGGCTTAGGCGCGACTAAGGTTGGTGCAGAGGATAGGTACCTTTTCAGATCCTGTAGCGCATCCTCCGCTTCCAGAGTCCATTTTACTGGACCCGCCTTTTCAGTATGTTGAAAAATGGTAGGGCGCACTCAGCAGACCTTGAAATGAACCTACTCAAATCTGCAACACAATCGGCAAGACATCGCACATCCTTGACGGTCTTGGGTGCTTGAATCTACTCAATAGCCTTGATCTTGTCGGGGTTTGCTTCGATCCCACGCTGAGACACAAAGACCCGAGAAGCTTGCCGAATGGAACACCAAACACACATTTCTCAGGGTTAAGCTTCATGTTGATTTTGCGCAAATTTGCAAATGTATCTTCCAGATGTTGAATGAGGGTCGACCCATCCTTGGTTTTGACCACTATATCATCCATATAGGCTTTTATATATCTATGCAGTTGTGGATCAAAACCAATTTGGACTGCTCTTGCAAACATTAAACCAACACTTTTTAGTCCGGAAGGCATGCGTATAAAGCAATACGTGCCACATAGAGTAATAAATGCGGTTTTCTCCTCATCTCCCTTGGACATGAATATCTGATGGTACCTGGAGTATGCATCAACGAACGAAAGCAAATCGCAGCCGGCAGTGGAGTCTACAATCTGATCGATGCACGACAAGGGGAAAGGATCCTTCGGACATGCCTTATTGAGATCCGCGTAATCAATACAAAGTCTCCATTTCCCATTTGCCTTGCGCACGATGACCGGATTCGCCAACCAAGTTGGATGAAGTACTCCCCTAACCAGGCCTGCTGCCTCAAGTTTCCTGATCTCTTCTGTTATGAATTGTTGTTGTTCTAAAGCTTGCTTCCTGACCTTCTGCTTGACGGGCCAAGCATGGGGACAGACAGCAAGGTGGTGCTTAATTACCTCCCTGGGAACACCGGGGATGTCAGATGGCTGCCATGAAAACACATCTACATTCGCCCATAGGAGGTAATGAGTGCGCTTTCCTATTTACTGTTAAGGGTGGCACCGATGGTGAAGGTACCTCTAGTGCCGTCCTCCCTTGCTGGCACCTTCTTAGTTGCAGGTGGAGTGGCCTTGGATCTCTTGCCGGCAGAGCTTTCCGGCAATTCTTCAATGGATGCGCAGCACTCCGAAGAGGTGCGCTTCCCGGAAGCCTCGCTAGATGTCTTGCCGGGTTTCTTGTTGTTCTTCTTCTTGGCGGGAGCTGTAGCCTTGACGGTCTCCACTGCAACCGCGTCTCTGTAGAGCTTGTCCACACATATGACTGCATCCTTCTTATCAGAGTTAATGGAGATGACACCCATAGGCCCCGGCATCTTCAGCGTGTTGTAGGCACAGTGAGATGTTGCCATGAACTTAGCCAAGGCTGGGCGACCAAGAATCCCATTAAACGGCAAGGGGATATTAACAACATCAAACACGATTTTCTCTGTTCTGTAATTCAGTTCCCTGCCAAACTGGCAGTGTGATCTTCCCCTTAAGTTGGCTCCTTCCCGGGTTAATTCCCTGGTATGCCCCGGTTTTCTTGAGCTCTTCCTCAGGAATTTGCAGCCTCTTGATCACCTCAGGGGAGCGATACGTCTCCAACGTATCTATAATTTATGAAGTATTCATGCCATGTTTACAAAAATTCTATATGATTTTGGTATGATTTGATTAGAACTAACCCGGACTGACGCTGTTTTCAGCAGAACTACCGTGGTGTCATTTTTTGTGCAGAAATAAAAGTTCTCGGAATGGACTGAAAATTTACGGAGAATATTTTTGGAAAATATAAAAAATACTGGAACAAAAAGATATCAAAGAGGAGTCTCGAGGCAACCACAAGGGTGGAGGGCGCGCCCCCTGCCTTGTCGCCGCCTCGTGGGCCCCCTTGACTTGTCCCCGACGCCAACACCTCCTATAAATACCAAAACCTCCAGAAATAAACCTAGATCGGAAGTTCCGCCGCCGCAAGCCTCTGTAGCCACGAAAAACCAATCGGGAGCCCGTTCCGGCACCCTGCCAGAGGGGGAAACCATCACCGGAGGCCATCTTCATCATCTCGGCGGTCTCCATGACGAGGAGGGAGTAGTTCACCCTCGGGTCTGAGGGTATGTACCAGTAGCTATGAGTTTGATCTCTCCCTCTCTTGTGTTCTTGATTTGGCACGATCTTGATGTATCGCGAGCTTTGTTATTATAGTTGGATCATATGGTGTTTCTTCCCTCTCTATCTCTTGTTGTGATGAATTGAGTCTTGCCCTTTGAGGTTTCGTTATGTTGGATTGAGTATTGGATTTGAGAACACTTGATGTATGTCTTGCGATGGGATATCTGTGGTGACAATGGGATGTTCTATTGATGCACTTGATGTATGTTTTGGCACTCAACTCACCGATTCCCGAGGTGACATTGGGGTAATCTATGCATAGGGGTTGATGCATGTTTTCGTCCTACGTTCTCCGATAGAAACTTTGGAGTGATTCTTTGTTGCACGTTGAGGGATTGTTATGTGATCCAATTATGTTATCATTGTTGAGAGAACTTGCACTAGTGAAAGTATGAACCCTAGGTCTTATTTCCAAGCATTGCAATACCATTTTTGCTCACTTTTGTTACTTGCTACCTTGCTGTTTTTATATTTTCAGATTACAAAAACCTATATCTACTATCCATATTACACTTGTATCACCATCTCCTCGCCGAACTAGTGCACCTATACAATTTACCATTGTATTGGGTGTGTTGGGGACACAAGAGACTCTTTGTTATTTGGTTGCAGGGTTGCTTGAGAGAGACCATGTTCATCCTACGCCTCCCACAGACTGATAAACCTTAGGTCATCCACTTGAGGGAAATTTGCTACTGTCCTACAAAACTCTGCGCTTGGAGACCCAACACGAGTCTACAAGAAGAAGGTTGCGTAGTAGACATCAAGGGCTTTTCTGGCGCCGTTGCTGGGGAGGTTAGTGCTTGAAGGTATATCTTTAGATCTAGCAATTGAATCTTTTAGTTTCTTGTTTTATCACTAGTTTAGTCTATAAAATAAAACTACAAAAAAAATGGAAGTGAGGTTGCCTCATATGCTTCATCTTTTTAATGTCTTTCGTGAAAATGATGGGAAGGAAAATTGTGCTCAAGTGTTAGAGGAAGAAGTCTATAAAATGTTTGGAATAAAATCTTTGAATGATGAGCATGATTGCAATGTTGTTAGCATGAATTCTTTGAATATCCATGATGCTAATGATATGCAAAGCCATAAGCTTGGGGATGCTATGTTTGATGAAGATGATATTTTTAGTCCCTCAAGTTTTGATGAGAAAATTTATTATGATGAAAGCATGCCTCCTATTTATGATGATTATATTGATGAAATTGGGTTTGGAAGAGTGTCAACTCTAGGTAGTATTGATCCCACTATTTTGGAGGGTGTTGAATCTTTTCACAATATTGATAGAAGTGGATTTGGAGAGGTCATGACTTTATTTATTGATGAATCCACTATTTTGGAAGAGGTTCCAATTGATTATGAGAACAAAGTTGCTATCTATGATGATTATTGTGATGACATATATTCTATAAAGAATAATGATAACCATGAAACTTGTTATCATGATTTTAATTTTCAATTGGATTATGCCTCACATGATAGTTATTTGGTTGAGTTTGCTCCCACTATTCCGAATGAGAAGAATTTTGCTTATGTGGAGAGTAGTAAATTTTCTATGCTTGTGGATCATGAAAATAATGCTTTATGTGATGGTTATATTGTTGAATTCATTCATGATGCTACTGCAAATTATTATGAGAGGGGAACATATGCTTCTACATATTGCAATAATATCAAGTTTCCTCTCTATGTGTTGAAAATCTTGAAGTTATGCTTATTTTGCCTTCTTATGCTAGTTGATTCTTGTTCCCATAAATTGTTTTATCACAAAATCCCTATGCATAGGAAGTGGGTTAGACTTAAATGTGCTAGTCATATGCTTCATGATGCTTCCGTTATGTTTCAATTCTTATCTTTTATGTGAGCATCATTGAAATCATCATGCCTAGCTAAAAAGGCATTAAAGAAAAGCGCTTGTTGGGATACAACCCAATATTTACCCCTACTGTTTTGGTGTGTTCACATGATTAAGCTACTATATTAATCATGTTTTATAGTTTTTGTTTCAATAAAGTGCCAAGTAAAGCCTTTGGGATAGTGTGGATGATAGTTGACTTGATTCTGTGCAAAAACAGAAACTTTTGCGCCCAGTACAGAAATTCCAATCTTTTACTGGAACATGGAAAAATTATGAATTTCATACAATTGATGGGTATATAAATTTTATACGTTTTCCTAATTTTTAAGAATTGTTGGAGTTACAGAAGTATAACCTTAATTCAGATCTTTACGTACTGTTCTGTTTTTGAAGATTCTGTTTTTGATGCATAGTTTGCTTGTTTTCTAGTTTCTATGGCTTATATTTCTTAATATAAATTGTAGAAATGATAAGTTACAGTAGGCATTGTATGAGAACAATTATGAGTCTTGCCTTTGACAGTACCCAAGAGAATGATTTATTTTATTATACTAATGGATCTCACGAAGGTTTTGTTAAGTTTTGTGTGATTGAAGTTTTCAAGTTTTGGGTGAGATATCGATATGAGGAGAATAAGGAGTGACAAGACCCTAAGCTTGCGGATGCCCAAGGCACCCCAATATAATATTCAAGGAATATCCAAGCAGCTAAGCTTGGGGATGCCCCGGAAGGCATCCCCTCTTTCGTCTTCAATATTATCGGTAACCTTACTTGGAGCTATATTTTTATTCGTCACATGATATGATTTTTGCTTGAAGCATCATTTTATTTTATTAGGACTTGCTTGCTGTTATTTAGAATAATGTTTTTCATCTTTTATTTCAATAAAAGAGTCAAGTTTAGCCTTTACCATGCTTATTTTGCAAGTCTATATGTTGCTGTTTGAAAACAGAAAGTTTTCTATCATTGTCTGAATTCTTATGTAATGTCAGAACATGATAAAATCTCGAAATTTTTACACGTTGAGTAACAACAATTTTTCTACAGTTTGGTAATTTTTCATAATTTTTGGAGTTAGGTAAGTATGAGTAAAATTGCACTATTTACAGACTGTCCTGTTTAGATATGTTTACTTGTTTGCATTGTTTGCATATGTTTACTTGTTTAATGATTCTAATTGAGGATAGGAGTATTGAATATGCAGAGGCATTTAGTATGCAATGTTAAATAATAATTTTAGTGATTTGTTACAGTAGATAATGATAAGGTTTTGCGTTTGATTTATACTAACTTTTCTCACGAGTTCTTGTTGAGTTTTGTGTGGATGAAGTTTTTAAGAATTATGGAAAACCGCGATATGAGAGGAATTAAGGAGACACAAGAGCTCAAGCTTGGGGATGCCCAAGGCATCCCTAGTTAATATTTCAAGAAGTCTCAAGCATCTAAGCTTGGGGATGCCCCTGTTGGCATCCCACCTTTCTTCTTCAACAATGATCGGTCAGTTTTGGTTGAGCCTAAGTTTTTGCTTCTTCACATGCTATGTGCTATGCTTTGAATGTCATTTTATTTTGTTTTGCTTGCTGTTTGAATAAAATACTTAAGATATGAAATTCTTAAATGAGAGAGAGTCTTCACATAGCTACTTAATTATTTGACTACTCATTGATCTTCACTTATATCTTTTTGGAGTAGTTTGTCATTTACTCGTGTGCTTCACTTATATCCTATGAGTAAATGGTTGAATGAATTGAATATCTTAAATCTGAAATTATATATGTTTCATATGCTTATCCCATGGGGAGTAATGACTTCACATATAAGAAGAATAGGTGGTAAATTTATTGAAAGTTAGCGAACATAGTATTTGTCACTTGAACAATTCATGAAAGAATATTGAAGGAAGAGAGATTTCACATATAAATATACTATCTTGGACATCTTCTATGATTGTGAGCCCCATTAATTATTTTCAAACTTGAGCAAATTAGTTGAAGTTGGACAAGGAAGATAACGTAATGAGTTATGCTTGGGTATATTTGTATAGAAGTTATATTGTTATGGATCCTCCAACATGTAGTGCTTGCTATTTAGAATCTTTTGCTAGCCAAAATTTCTGTACTAAGCGGGAATACTGCTTGTGCATCCAAAATCCTTGAACCAAGTTTCTTCCCTGAGTGTCCACCATATCTACCTATATACGGTATTTACCTGCCGTTCCAAGTAAATTTGCATGTGCCAAACTCTAAACCTTCAAATAATAATCTGTTCTGTATGCCCGAATCGCTCATGTAGCGACTAGGGTCTGTCAGTATCTTCCATGGTAGGTGGGTTATTCTCACGATGAGTGTTTATTCACTTATCATTCATGAGAGAGTGGCTGGTAATTGGGATGCCCAGTCCTATGATCAAAAGATCAAAAACAAAATTTCAAATAATTAAACAAAACTCCCCCAGGAAAGTTGTTGGTATGGACGGTACCCGTTGTTTCGGATCAGCCGTGGAGTGTGATTGTAGGTGGAGGGGGAGTAAAAACTTTACCATTCTGTTTGGGAACCGCCTATAATGTGTCTAGCATGGAAGATAGTGAGAACTCTTGGTTGTTATGTTGACAATGAAGCATACTTCTCAAAATTATATTCATCTTTGTTTTAAAAGCTTCGAGCTCTGGCACCTCTGCAAATCCCTGCTTCCCTCTGCAAAGGGCCTATCTTTTACTTTTATGCAAGAGTCAGTAGTATTCCTTCTCATTCAAACCTACTGTTTAGTTGGCAAGCATCATGTGGTGGGGAAAGATCTAAGCATATATGGCCATTCAAATATATTTGATCATGAATTATTATTGTTGACAATTATCTATATGATAAATAAGTTGGGAGGCGAAACACTAAGCCCCTATCTTTCTCTGTGTTCGATGGATGCTATTTATTCTAAAAATATGCTTTGAGTGGTAGAATCATGGAAGACTATATGATAGTTGAGTATGTGGAATTTGCTAAATCAGAGCTCTTACATAGACCCTTCCCGAAAATAAGATGAATTGCAATTGTTTGACGGCTGAGAACATAGTTTGTTAGTTTTCAAGAAAGTTTATGGTCTATGCTTTAACATGTGAATAGCTTGCTACTTGATCATGAGAAGTTTTATGAGATGAGCTACTGTTTATGATATATAATGATGCTAGAAAAGGTGATTGAAATTATTATTGATCAAAGTTGTGCACTTGCTAGCATTCACACTTCATAAATTATTTCTTTTATCATTTACCTACTCGAGGACGAGCATGAATTAAGCTTGGGGATGCTGGTACGTCTCCAACGTATCTATAATTTATGAAGTATTCATGCCATGTTTACAACAATTCTATATGATTTTGGTATGATTTGATTAGAACTAACCCGGACTGACGCTGTTTTCAGCAGAACTTCCGTGGTGTCATTTTTTGTGCAGAAATAAAAGTTCTCGGAATGGGCTGAAAATTTACGGAGAATATTTTTGGAAAATATAAAAAATACTGGAACGAAAAGATATCGGAGAGGAGGCTCGAGGCAACCACAAGGGTGGAGGGCGTGCCCCCCTGCCTTGTCGCCGCCTCGTGGGCCCCCTTGACTTGTCCCCGACGCCAACACCTCCTATAAATACCAAAACCTCCAGAAATAAACCTAGATCGGAAGTTTCGCCGCCGCAAGCCTCTGTAGCCACGAAAAACCAATCGGGAGCCCGTTCCGGCACCCTGCCAGAGGGGGAAACCATCACCGAAGGCCATCTTCATCTTCTTGGCGGTCTCCATGACGAGGAGGGAGTAGTTCACCCTCGGGGCTGAGGGTATGTACCAGTAGCTATGTGTTTGATCTCTCCCTCTCTTGTGTTCTTGATTTGGCACGATCTTGATGTATCGCGAGCTTTGTTATTATAGTTGGATCATATGGTGTTTCTTCCCTCTCTATCTCTTGTTGTGATGAATTGAGTCTTGCTCTTTGAGGTTTTGTTATGTTGGATTGAGTATTGGATTTGAGAACACTTGATGTATGTCTTGCGATGGGATATCTGTGGTGACAATGGGATGTTCTATTGATGCACTTGATGTATGTTTTGGCACTCAACTCGTGGATTCCCGAGGTGACATTGGGGTAATCTATGCATAGGGGTTGATGCATGTTTTCGTCCTATGTTCTCCGATAGAAACTTTGGAGTGATTCTTTGTTGCACGTTGAGGGATTGTTATGTGATCCAATTATGTTATCATTGTTGAGAAAACTTGCACTAGTGAAAGTATGAACCCTAGGCCTTATTTCCAAGCATTGCAATACCGTTTTTGCTCACTTTTGTTACTTGCTACCTTGCTGTTTTTATATTTTTAGATTACAAAAACCTATATCTACTATCCATATTACACTTGTATCACCATCTCTTCACGGAACTAGTGCACCTATACAATTTACCATTGTATTGGGTGTGTTGGGGACACAAGAGACTCTTTGTTGTTTTGTTGCAGGGTTGCTTGAGAGAGACCATCTTCATCCGACGCCTCCCACGGACTGATAAACCTTAGGTCATCCACTTGAGGGAAATTTGCTACTGTCCTACAAAACTCTATGCTTGGAGGCCCAACACGAGTCTACAAGAAGAAGGTTGCGTAGTAGACATCAGGGAGGTCAAGTTCAAGCCAGCCCCACTGTCAACTAATATTTTCGTAACCTTGAGGTTGCGTATTGTTGGCGAACCCAACAACGGCAAACACCCAACCGCAATTGTGTGATCTGGGTGGTACTCGGCATCGAAAATAATAGGCGTGTGGGACCACTTGAGGGGCTTTTGGGCATCCGTTTTCGGCTCCGCTGCATTGACCTCTGATACGTCTCCAACGTATCTATAATTTTTGCTTGTTCCATGCTATTATATTATCATTCTTGGATGTTATACAATCATTTTATAGCAACTTTATATCATTCTTTGGGACTAACCTATTGACATAGTGCCCAGTGCCAGTTGCTATTTTTTTCTTATTTTTTACTTCACAGAATATCAGTACCAAACGAAGTCCAAATGCAGCGAAACTTTTTGGATAATTTTTCTGGACCAGAAGACACCTGATGGGCCAAAGAAGTACCAGAGGGGGGCTCCGAGGGGAGCACAACCCACCAGGGCGCGCCCAGGAGCCCAGGCACGCCCAGGTGGGTTGTGCCCACCTCGGTGGCCTCCCGCACCGCCTCTTCGCCCTATAAATACACAAATATTCCAAAAACCCTAGGGGAGTCGACGAAACACAATTCCAGCCGCCGCAAGTTCCACAACCACGAGATCCAATCTAGACACCATCACGAAGGGGTTCATCATCCTCATTTGTGCCTCTCGGATGATGCGTGAGTAGTTCATCATAGACCTACGGGTCTGTAGGCAGTAGCTAGATGGCTTCCTCTCTCTCTTTTGATTCTCAATACAATGGTCTCTTGGAGATCTATTGTAGGATCGAAAGTATGTCTAGAGGGGGGGGGGTGATTAGACTACTTGACCAAATAAAATCTAGCCTTTTCCCAATTTTAAGTCTTGGCAGATTTTAGCAACTTAGCACAAGTCAAGCAATCAACCTACACATGCAATTCTGAGAGTATAGCAGCGGAATGTAAATCATTGCATATGAAGGTAAAGGGGAGGAGTTTGGAGGGAGCAAACGCAATGTAGACACGGAGATTTTTCGCGTGGTTCCGATAGGTGGTGCTATCGTACATCCACGTTGATGGAGACTTCAACCCACGAAGGGTAACGGTTGCGCGAGTCCACAGAGGGCTCCACCCACGAAGGGTCCACGAAGAAGCAACCTTGTCTATCCCACCATGGCCATCGCCCACGAAGGACTTGCCTCACTAGGGTAGATCTTCACGAAGTAGGCGATCTCCTTGCCCGTACAAACTCCTTGGTTCAACTCCATAATCTTGACGGAGGCTCCCAAGTAACACCTAACCAATCTAGGAGACACCACTCTCCAAAAGGTAATAGATGGCGTGTTGATGATGAACTCCTTGCTCTTGTTCTTCAAATGATAGTCTCCCCAACACTCAACTCTCTCACACAGATTTGGATTTGGTGGAAAGATGATTTGAGTGGAAAGCTACTTGGGGAAGGCTAGAGATCAAGATTCTTGTGGTTGGATTGGAATATCTTGGTCTCAAGACATGAGTAGGTGGTTCTCTCTCAGAAAATGAGTACTGGAAGTGTAGGCACGTTCTGATGGCTCTCCCCTCGAATGGAGGAACGGTGGAGGGGTATATATAGCCTCCACACAAAATCTAACCTTTACACACAATTTACCAAATTCGGTGGGACCGACTAGTGAAACTCGGTCAGACCGATTTAGTTGAAAATGTGAATGTTAGGCTTTTCGGTGGGACCGACATATCAACTCGGTGAGACCGATTTCGTTAGGGTTAGGGCATAACATAATCTCGGTGAGACCGATCACATGAACTCGGTGAGACCAATTTCTGTATTAGGCAAACAGAGAGTTGGTCAGGCAAACTCGGTGGGACCGATCGCTCATTTTGGTGAGACCGAAACGTTACGAAGAGGAAACAGAGAGTTTGCATTGCGAACTCGGTGGGACCGATCGCTCATCTCGGTTAGACCAAAACGTTATACTCGCAAAAAAAAGACCGAAACATTACGAAGGGAAACAAAGAGTTAGCAATCCCATCTCGGTGAGACCGAGATCCCTATCGGTGAGACCGAACTGATTAGGGTTTCTGGCAGTGGCTATGTCAAATGAACTCGGTGGCGCCGGATAGATCAAATCAGTGGGGCCGAGTTTGACTTTAGGTTTGGGACATATGTGGATATGAGAAAGTGGTTGAGGGCTTTGGAGCATATCACTAAGCATTTTGACCAAGCAAGCCATTAAGCAACACCTCATCCCCTTTTAATAGTATTGGCTTTCCTATGGACTCAATGTGATCTTGGATCACTAAAATGAAAAGAGTAGAATCTTGAGCTTGAGCCAATATGTGTCCTTAGCATTTTGAGGGGTCCACATTCCTAGTCCATGCCATGCCAATCATTGAACTTTCTGAAATGATCATCTTGAAAGAGTATTAGTTCAATGAGCTATATGTTGTTAAGAATTACCAAAACCACCCAGGGATTAGTTGCACTTTCATCTATTTGATGTAACTCTTTTTTGTGGTGTGTTTTTTGGGATCCGATGAACTTTGAGTTTATGATCAGATCTATATCCATGAATATTATTTGAGTCTTCTTTTGATCTCTTATATGCATGATTATTTATAGCCTCGTATTTCTTCTTCGAATCTTTGGTTTAGTTAGGCCAACTAGATCGATTTTTCTTGCCATGGGAAGAGGTGCTTTGTGATGGGTTCGATCATGTGGTGTTCTTTCCCAGTGAAAGAAGGGGCAGCAAGACACGCATGTATCGTTGCTATTAAGGATAACAAGATGGGGGCTATTCCCACATGAATAGATCTCGTCTACATCATGTCATCGTTCTTATTGCATTACTCCATTTCTCCATGAACTTAATACACTAGATGCATGTTGGATAGCGGTTGATGTGTGGATTAATAATAGTAGATGCAGGTAGGAGTCGGTCTACTAATCTTGGACGTGATGCCTATATATTGATCATTGCCTTGGATATCGTCATAATTATTCGATCTTCTATCAATTGCCCAATAGTAATTTGTTTACCCACCGTGTGCTATTTTCTTGAGAGAAACCACTAGTGAAATCTACGGCCCCCGGGTCTATTCTTTATCATATTTGCTTTGAGATCTATTTTTATTCGCTTTTGTTTTCAGATATATTATTCCAAAAACCCAAAAAATACCTTCCTGCACCTTTTTATTACTTATTTTATTTCACGTTTTATCGAGATCTATTTATCCAATCTACACAATTTTTATCCCATCAACTTGACAATTTCTGGCATCGTCACCCGTAGAGGGATTGACAACCCCCCCCCCTAATCGTCGGGTTGCAAGTATTTGTTCTTTGTGTGCAGGTACTGTTTACATAGTGTTGCTTGGTTCTCCTACTGGATTGATACCTTGGTTTCATAACTGAGGGATATACCTACCTTAGCTGTGCTGCATCATCCCTTCCTCTTTGGGGAAATACCGACGTAGTTCAAGCGACATCAACCTCACGCGCCCACTGTTTGAGCTGGCGGTGAGAGGAGTGCAAAGATTCCCCCCGTCAATGCACATGGCCTCTATTGCCTTCTGGAATTCATGTTCGCTAGACTCGTCATCATCTTCCTCTCCACTCTCTTCATCCTCTTCTTTATTTTCTCTGCCCCTGGTGGGCTTTTCCTTCTGCTGATTGGCATTGCCATAGCGCCCTCCTTGGCCTCCATGACCCTTCTTGCCCGGACCGCTCGTACCATCCTGGCCTTTCTCCTTGTCCCACTTCTCATATTCAGCTTTCTATTTCTCAACCAGTTGTTCGACTTGGCGACACTCTTGGAGATCATGACCCTTGGTATAGTGAATCTTGCAGTACGACCCATCAGACTTGCCGGCTTTCTTGCCCGCCGTAGCTAACTTGCAATCAGCACATGCAAATGCTTCCTTGCCGGAGCTTTCCGTCTTGGTTTTCTTGGCGGGGCTGGAGTTACCGGACCCCTCTACAGCCATAACTAACTTGCCCTTTCGCTTTCTGTTGCATCTTCAACCTTTCTTCTTTGGGGTGATAGCATCGTCGTCATCAGAATCGACTTCAATGCTAGCGTCTTCCCCGGGAAGCCTTCTCCCTTCTTCAGCACGCGCACACTTATCCGCCAATGTGTAGAGCTCGTTGATGGTCTTCGGCAACCAAATATGCATCTTCTCCCGCATCTTGTGATCGCGCACATTTGTATGGAACGTGGCAATCACAGCTGCGGGGTACGCATCCGGTATGCTACGGTGTACACAACTAAATCTCTGGATGTACTTGCGCAGATCTTCTCCCTCCTTTTGTGGGATCACTTGCAAGTCACTGGGCAATCCGGGGCCTTTTTGTCCTCTGATAAAGGTGCCAACGAACTCGTTGCATAGATCTGACCACGAAGAAATGGAGTTTTCAGGCAAGTTCATCAACCAAGATCTCACATTGGGCTTGAGTACCAATGGGAAATAGTTGGCTAGGATTTTCTCATCCCTCCTTCCGGCAGCTTGCACGGCAATTGTGTAAATGCCCAGGAACTCTGCCGGGTTTAACTTGTCGTCATACTTTTGTGGCACTTTGGGATTGAACGCGCAGAAGGACGGCCAACGGACTTGCCACAGCTCACATGTGAAAGCAGTGCACCCAACCTCGTAAGGTAGGAACCCGCCAACAACGGGCGCTGGCTCGTCGACGACTGGACCGTTGTGCTTGTCTGATTGACAGCGCGCCTCCCGGCGTCATTGAATGGTGGTGCGAGCGTCTTCCGCTCGCCTATCCAGTAGTACCTGCCACTGATCTCGATGTGTTTGCGGATCTGAAGAAGCCATTGACACATTGTCTGGTTCAGCAGTTCGTTGGGTCTGCTGCGGCTGCCGGCGCTGCTGTTGTGGTTGCTACCGCGGAGGCGATTGCATCGTGGGTGCACCACCTGCCACACAACCATTGGTCTGAGCTGTTGGTACGGTTGGCGGGCGCCGCGAGGGTTCCGCCAACTGGGTTCTGTTTGCATCAGCAAACTCGATCAAGCTCCGGATGGTGGCCCTCCACTCATCCATTTTCTTAGCCGTTGGAGGAAAATCTCATAGCATCTGGGCTCGCGCCATCGCCTCCTTTGTCGTCGAAGGCATGTTGGAGTGCAAAGAATGCGACGTCGCTCGACTCCTGACAGAGCCAGCAGGAGCGCCGTTGCGATCTTGTCGCCCAACCGCGGGGGTGGCAGTAAGTTGGCATGGCGGGAGTTGTGCCTGAGGATCTTGAGCTTGATCGACCGGTGACTTGCCGTGCGGACGCTGCTGCGAAGGTACAATAACACCTCTCGGCGTCACATCACGCCCATCTTGCGATGGACACGGAGTGTGACTAGATGTTGTCTCCCTTGCGGCCGCCGGAGTCGACGCACCAGGAAGGTCTCGGCTTGTGCCTGACCGGGCAGGGTTGCTCCGGTGGACGCGCTCGCCGGTGCGCCGGGGAGGCGGGAGCCGCATGCCCGCATCACCGACGTCGTTGTTGTTGTCTTAGCCAGAGGGTCAAAGTAGATGTCCTCCTTCGGTATTCCCACCGCCCGCTTCTGCCGTAGTGGGCACAGCGACCGCGCCACCTGCGCCGGTCGTGCCTACCATGGCGTTCGCACCGTCCGCGGCGACAGCGCTGCCTGCGCCGCCCGCAGACACATGCGATGGAAGCTTGGATGTGGAAGGCTTCGCTGCCATGGAGCCCTTCTTTTTAGGTGCCATGGGTGGTGATGATGATGACGATGAAACTCGATGGAGTCGACGCGCCGCCTGCTGTCCAGGTTCACGCCGGTGATCCCCTACCCGACGCGCCAAAGATGCCGGTGCGGGTCGGCTATCTATGGGACGGCTAGGCCCCTTTGTGGTTCGGCGGGGGGATAATACCCAATGCAAAGAGCAGGAACAACAGAGTACGCAGCAAGATTTACCCAGGTTCGGGCCGCTAAGAAACATAAAACCCTACTCCAGCTTTTGGTGTATTGAAGTATGGAGCACAAGTACACGGAGCACTCTCCCCCGGCAAGGTGCTAGGAGAAGGCAGCTACATGAGCAAGTATGCGTGGGGTTATTATGGGTTCGAACCCTTGTAAAGGTTGCATTGGCCCTCCTTTTATAGCTCAAGGGGTTACCACAGTGGCAAAAGGGTCATTACATAGTGATTAGATAGCAGCAATGCTATCATACCTAACTCTGCTAGTTAGGACAAAAAGCATTAAATGCATCGCTAGGTGTCATGAGGAGGTGGAGCCCCGGCAAGGATGTAGTACCACTTTCCCAGCTAACTCCTACTAGTGTGACACGCCATTTGGACGGGTGTCGATAAAGGTAATCTTTCCTCCAGCAAGCCGACACATGCCGACAAACGCCACCTTACTGCCTGCGGGCTTGACACCTCACCGATTAGCGGCCAGCTGGCTGGTGAGGTGGAGCGCCCACAGTTGGTGGGGGTTTGCTAGCCACGAGGCTTGTCGGGCCTTCACCTTGCCGGCTCATCCTCGCCGGCAAGGGCCACTTCTAGTGCTTCGTCATGTAGTTTGTCTTGGTCTTCTTGATGCGCTTCATGATCTCTCAAAGGGCTGCTCCTTGATGTGAAAATATTTAAGTGAAAACTTGGTCTGGTGGGGGAGCTGCTACTTGTCTGTGCGTAAGTCTGGGTATTACACATCCATGTTTAATACACCGACAAATGCCGATTACAGAGTAATGGGGGAGGCTTATATAGCCCAGCTAGCAATAGGTAGAAAGTAAACAACTCAACAAGTGAACTAATACAGTAAAAGTAAAATAATGGTTGAATTGACGGTGAGTCCCACGAGCATCCGATCCTGTGATGAGCTTCAATCTTGAGCGTCCACTAACTGAATCTTGATGGTGAGTTATCTAAAGCAGTTCCGGCCTGATGATGTCTACTACGCAACCTTTCTTCTTGTAGACTCATGTTGGGCCCCCAAGCGCAGAGTTTTGTAGGACATTAGCAAATTTTCCTCAAGTGGATGACCTAAGGTTTATCAATCTGTGGGAGGCGTAGGATGAAGATGGTCTTTCTCAAACAACCCTACAACAAAATAACAAAGAGTCTCTTGTGTCCCCAACACACCCAATGCAATGGTAGATTGTATAGGTGCACTAGTTTGGCAAAGAGATGGTGATACAAGTGTAATATGGATAGTAGATATAGGTTTTTGTAATCTGAAAATACAAAAACAGCAAGGTAGCAAGTAGTAAAAGTGAGCAAAAACGGTATTGCAATGCTTAAAAACAAGGCCTAGGGTTCATACATTCACTAGTGCAAAATCTCTCAACAATGATAACATAATTGGATCATATAACAATCCCTCAACATGCAACAAAGAATCACTCCAAAGTTTCTATTGGAGAACGTAGGACGAAAACGTGTATCAACCCCTATGCATAGATTACCCCAATGTCACCTCGGGAATCCTTGAGTTGAATACCAAAACATACATCAAGTGACTCAATATAATACCCCATTGTCACCACGGATATCCATATGCAAGACATACATCAAGTGATCTCAAACCCAATATTCAATCCAATAGAACGAAACCTCAAAGAGCAAGACTCAATTCATCACAAGAAGGTAGAGGGGGAAGAACACCATAAGATCCAAATATATTAACAAAGCTCACGGTACATCAAGATCATGCCAAATCAAGAACACAAGAGAGAGAGTTATCAAACACATAGCTACTGGTACATACCCTCAGCCCCGAGGGTGAACTACTCCCTCCTCATCATGGTGGCTGCCGAGATGATGAAGATGGCCTCCGGTGGTGATTTCCCCCTCTGGCAGGGTGCCGGAATGGGGTCCCGATTGGTTTTTCGTGGCTATGAAGGCTTGCGGCGGCGGAACTTCTCATCTGGGGTTCTTTTCGGGGATTTTGGTATTTATAGGAATTTTTGGCATTGGTCTCACGTCAAGGGGGTGCCCGAGGGGCCCACAAGCTCGGAGCTAGCGCCCTGGGCATAGGGCACGCCTAGCAAGCTTGTGGCCTCCTCGTCCACTTCCGGGCCCAACTCCGGTGCTTCGGGGGTCTCTTTTGGTCCATAAAAAATCACCGTAAATTTTTAGCCCATTTCGAGAACTTTTATTTCTGCACAAAAAATGACACCACGGTAGTTCTGCTGAAAACATCATCAGTCCGGGTTAGTTCTAATCAAATCATACCAAAACCATATAAAATTGTTGTAAACATGGCATGAATACTTCATAAAGTATAGATACATTAGAGACGTATCAGCATCCCTAAGCTTAATTCCCGCTCGTCCAGAGTAGGTAAATGATAAAAGAAATAATTTATGAAGTGTGAATGCTAGCATAGTGCATAAATTTGATCCATGATAGTTCCAAACACTTTTTCTAGCATCATTATATATCATAAACAGTAGCTCATCTCATAAAACTTGTCATGATCAAGTAACAAGCTATTCACATGTTAAAGCATAGACCATAAACTTTCTTGAAAACCAACAAACTATGTTCTCAGTCATCAAACAATTGCAATTCGTCTTATTTTCGGGAAGGGTCTATTTAAGAGCTTTGGTTTTAGCAAATTCCACATAGTCAACTATCGTACAGTCTTCCATGATTGCTGACACTCAAAGCATATTTTTAGAACAAATAGCATCCATCGAACACAGAGAAAGATAGGGGCTTAATGTTTCGCCTCCCAACTTATCTATCATATAGATAGTTGTCAACAATAATAACTCATGATCAAATATATTTGAATGGCCATATATGCTTGGATCTTTCCCCACCACATGATACTTGCCAACTAGAGAATAATTGAGGTTGAAATGAGAAGGAATACTACTGAGTCTTGCATAAAAGTAAAAGATAGGCCCTTCGCAGAGGGAAGCAGGGATTTGCAGAGGTGCCAGAGCTCGAAGCTTTTAAAACAGAGATGAACATAATTTTGAGAGGTATGCTTTCATTGTGAACGTAACGACCGAGAGTTCCCAATATCTTCCATGCTAGACACTGTAACACCCCCAGTGGTTAACTACAGTAATCACCCTTTTGATTATGCCATGTCATCATGTTTAACAGTGCATGATCATCATTAGCATCATATTGCATTTCAACTCCTAAGTCAAAATCCAAATTTAAATGGAAGTGGAAAATAAAAGTTATCCAACATAAAAACTAAAATGTTCAATCAATAACAAATAATACAGAGACCATTCTAAAATTGAAACCAACAATTAATAAATTAATTAGGTGGCACTAACATTACAAAAACAGCTAGGATTAATGTATTTTAATTATTATAAAAATTGTGTGAACTCCAGTTGACTCCAAACTAAATTTTGGTAGTGGTAGAGGATGCCTAGTATTTATTGGAGCAATTGCCATGTTTTATAAAAATCATTTGGTGGCCTAGCTATTTACTAAACAGAGATATAAGAATAAATAAAAGAAAAAGGCAAAAGGAAATAAAACAGAAAACAGAAAAAGAAAAACAAAAGAAAACAAAAAGAGAAAAGGACCCCCCCCCCCGACTGGGCCTCGACCCAGCATGCCAAGCGGCCCACCATGCCGACCCACCCCATCCCCATAACCCCCCCACTCCCCCCCTCCGTGACCTAGCCCACCCCCACTTCGATCCCCCCTCGTCCCCTGCGCCGCCGCCCCGTCAGCCTCCCCCGCCGCCCGGCGCCTCCGGCGCCGCACCCCGCCGCCGGCCTCGCCTCGCCGGTCTGCTCCTCGCCTCCACGCTCGCCGGCCTCCTCCTTCCCCGTCGGTCCAACCCCGCCTCTTCAGCCCCATGTGAGCCGCTCGCCGCCCCGCTCTTTCCCTCGTTGCCCGCTCGTCGCTCTCCCCTGCGCCCCGCCGCGCGCGCGCTCGGGCGCGCCTCGGTGCGCTCTGGCCGCCGCCCGGCCGCGGTCACCGCTTGCCTCCTCCGGCCCGCGCACGCGCTCACCCCCGGCTCACCTGCCCCGCTCGTGCCCGCCACCGCTCAGCCCCTGCCTCCGGCCCGGCAACTCCGGCGCCGGCCGCGACCACCGGCGGCCTGGCCGCCCCGCCCCCCTCACGGCCTCGCCCGCCCTACGGGCACCGCCTGGCCTCTGGCGCCGCGGGCGCTGCCCCTCCCCTGCTGGACATTGTCCAGTGGCCATGGCAATGGCCTCGGACATGTCCGGCCACTGCCTGATCAGTGGGGCCCAGTGCCCCTATTTAAAAAAAATAGTTTAAAAATAATATAAATAAATAATTAATTAGTGGATTAATTAAGTTAATTAATTCTGCTTTGTTAAACTAATTAAACCTAGTTAACCTAATCATCTAGTTAAGCTAACTAACCTGTTTTAGTTAAATTGTGACTATGACATGTGGGTCCCCTTGACCCAGTTGACTGGTCAACTTTGACCTAGTCAGCGCTGACTGGACCATTTGACTTAGTCAACGTTTTAAATAATTCCGAAAATGCTTTAAAGCTTTAGAAAATCATATAAAATAATCCGTAGCTCAGATCAAAAAACTTTGTACATGAAAGTTGCTCTGAACGACGAGACGAATTTGGATACGCGGTCCGTTCGTCCGTCACGCATCCCTATCTATCCGAACATGGAACCGTCCCCCTCCGGATCGTCTGTCCGATAATTCTGAAGACCCGGGAAATATCATCAGATATTCTCCCGCTCCGTCTGATACGTGTAGTACTGCGTTAGACTACCCCTAGCACCGTGTATCGTATTTTTCATGCTCATGTTTGTTGTGTATTTATACCTTTTCCTCCCCCTCTTCTCTCTCGTTAGACCCCGACACCAACGTCGTCCCCGAGACCGACGCAGCTCCGGAGACCGAAGACACCATAGACGACCTTGCCCTTGCCGCCGAGCAACCAGGCAAGCCCCCCCTTTGATCATCCCGATATCGCCCATTCTATTTTCTCATGCTTGCATTAGAATTGCTGCTGCTACTGCTTTACCTATTCTGATGCATAGCCTGTTTATTGTAACCTGCTGTTGATAATTACCTGCATATCCTAAACTGCTTAGTATAGGCTGGGTAGAGACCTATCAGTGACCCCACTTATCCCAATTGCCCCGCTGGATTATCCGAAGACCCGATCAACGGGAATTGAAGACCAGGCCCCGACACGGCACATCACCCCCCTTAGTTGTAACGACACCGCAGCGTTAATATCGAGAGCCGAGGGTGATACCTCGTGTAGCACTTCTGATGTTAACTCTGTAGAGTAGCTATTTGGTCACGGTCATCGAGGGTGATTCCTCCTTCACCACTTCCGGTAACGACGCTGTCGTGCAACACATCAAGTGTGAACCCATCGAGGGTGATTCCTCCGAGTTCACCTTGACGGATACATCGGGTGGAAATTCAATGAGGGTGATACCTCGGATTCCCCTGATGTTATAGACACACGGATACTTGGACTTTACACTGTTACTTGGATAGGCGGGTCGACCCTGAGGGGTACCCGCGTGCGCCTGAGAGGCGAGTGTTGTGAAGACGGGTTGCCTGTATGGTGCCTGAGTGATGAATACGAGGCGCGGTCGGGCATTCTTAACCCTTGCAGCAAGTCCTCGAGACGGGGCGACGGGGTCACATCTTTCGTGAGTCTCTGCTCGTTACCGCAAGCCCAAGGTACTAGCGATTTGGATATTTGATCTGAGTGGGCCTCTGGCCCGATAGCACTAACCACCACGTGGGCATAGTATGGGCGTTCTGCATCGTATGCATCAGCCAAAAGCTCTGTCAGACGTCCAGTTCAGCAGTGCGGCATGGAGTGATTGGCGCCATTCACGACAGAGGTGGTGCTTGGATCTGAGCCATGTGCGCAACGACCCGGAGGGTGAGGGGCGATTTGCCCAAGACCCCCTTGCGCTTAGGATGTAGACCGGCGGGGACCTCTCTACTGAGCTCTAGGTAGGGCTGCGGTGTGTCGTTTGGCCGAGGTCGGGCATGACCCGAAAAAGTGTGTCCGGCCAGAGTTAAGTGAGCGTGGTGGGTAAGTTGGTGCACCCCTGCAGGGAAGAAAACTTCTATTGATAGCCTGTCCTACGGTAACGGACACTCAGAGTTGTATCCTGATTGATACAATTTAGAACTGGATACTTGGATACTATGGCTCTGGGATTGCTTCTCGCAGGGAGTCGAGAAGGGATCTCAGGACGAGGTTGATGACTGTATGGCCCTGGGATTGCTTTCTTGCAGGGAGTCAAGAAAGGATCTCTGGGTGAGGTTGAGACTTAATGATACTGCTACTTTATATTGATCTGTTCTGCTCTCTTCTATTGCTGCAAGACCGATGAAGATGCTAGTCTTCGATAGGACTAGGCTTTCCTCTCTATTCTGGCATTTCTGCAGCCCAGTCCACATATACAGCCTCTCTTTGAAAATGTTGCATATGTAGTGTAGATCCTTGCTTGCTGGGTACTTCTGAGTACTCATGGTTGCTTTGTTTTCCTTTTCTCCCCATATCAGTTTGTCGTGACCAGAGGATGGAGCCCCTTGAGACAGATGCCCCATCGTTCGACTATTACTACTACCCCAAGGATGGATGCTGCTATGAGCTTGTCGTCGACCAGGAGTAGGATCGGAGGGTCCCAGGCAGGAGGCCTACGCCTTTCGATCATAGTGTTTTATTTTGCCCCGCCTTTCTTAAGGCCTTTCTGTTTCTTTTTTTTAATATCTATACTCAGATATCTGATGCTTCCGCTGACGCTTGTTCGCAAGCTTATGTATTCGAGCCCTCGAGGCCCCTGGCTTGTAATATAAAGCTTGTATGACTTTATTTATGTTTTAGAGTTGTGTTGTGATATCTTCCCGTGAGTCCTTAGGCTTGATCGTGTGCATTTGCGTGTATGATTAGTGCACGATTGAGCCGGGGGCGTCACAAGTTGGTATCAGAGCCGACTGACTGTAGGAACCCCCTTTCCAACTCCTTGGCCGAAGTTGAGTGTAGTGGACCAAAACTGTTTTGCTAACTTGGCTGTGTGGCTTACAGGCCCACGTCGCAATTGGGTGGTATTAGGATCTTTTATTCCTTGTCTTTACTCTGGGACTCTGAACTCTCTTCTATTCGGGTTAAAATTTTACTAACTCCAACCTTAGGTTCTCGTGATCACATCCACCCGGTGTTCTGAAAATTTCCCCCCTTCCTTCAAGATTGCGGGCCAGGTTCTATTCACAGGATCCTCTTATCGAGGGCACCCTGTTTTGTCACTTGCAGATTCCTCGCTCCAATAGTTTTCTCCGATGTTGATGTAGCCTTTGCTATGTCTCGTTGTGTACTTCCTTGCCGCGTGCCTGCGCGCCGCCTAGTTTGTCTAGCTGCGTGCATTTCCGAACTCCTACCGCCGTTTGTGTCCAATTCCGTGCATCGTTCTGTGTGTCTTTGATGACTACTAATATGCACCTAATGCCTTCTTGTTCATCACTCATGTTACATCGTGAATGACCTCTTACACATGCAGTTTTTCTTGCTAAACTGCCCCTGTTAATTTGGCAGGATGGCTGACGATCCCCCACCTCCACCTTATATTGCCGCAATGATGCAGCAATTTGAACTGAACCGTCAGGTTATGACCGGGATATTGGCTCAGTTCCCAAACCAGAATGCTCATCAGCAGCCTACACCAACAAAACTGCCAGAATTCGTGCGCCTCAATCCATCCACTTTTCGCAGCTCGACTGATCCAATGGATGCTGATGATTGGCTCCGTGACATTACCTTCCAGATGAAGTCGGCCAATGTTATCCCTGACAGTTACGTCACCTATGCGACGTATCACCTGAGGGGATCAGCTGCTCAATGGTGGGAAAGCCACAAGGGTATGTTGCCTGCTGAAACTGTAACCACTTGGCCGGAATTTCAGTCAGCCTTTCGTGCACGGTACATTCCTCAAGGTCTGATGGACCAGAAGAAGCAAGAATTCCGTAAACTCACCCAGGGAATAATGACTGTGGATGAATATCAGAGGAAATTTCTTGAATTGTCCCGCTATGCTGAAGATGACGTCTGCACTGACGCACGCAAGCAGGAGAAATTCCGTGAAGGACTGCGAACGGATATAAAACTTGCACTTGCTGTCCATGATTGCACAGAATTCGCAACGCTTGTCAGCAAATCTTTCCAAGTTGAAACAGCTCTGACTGAGTACCAGGAGTCACTCAAGCGCACTCTTGAAGCTGGCTCATCCTCGGGTCAGCCTGTTCAGAAGCGTCGAGTCTGGATCCCACACAATATTCATCATCGACCTGCTCCAACACCAAGGCCGCCATATGCTGCACCTCATCTACCTTCGCCACCAAGACAACTGAACATTTCAAGTGGACATACCAATGTTGGTGTTTCTCCCCATAATGATGGTCTGTGCCACCAGTGTGGACAGCCAGGGCACCGTACTATCAACTGCCGTCAGAGTCAGCCTCAACACGCATCACGTCCTTCTGCTGGTTGCAGGAAGAGCCGTCGAAAACATCCTTCTAGGAACATTGAAACTAGACTGCCTGCTAGTCAACTTGTTCATGTCAACCAAGTCAACATTGAAGAAGCTCGACAGGACCCCAAGATTGTGATGGGCACCCTTCTAGTGAATTCAATCCCAGCTTCAGTCCTCTTTGATTCTGGAGCATCGCACTCCTTCATGTCCGAAAGTTTTGCGCGAAGCCATGATATACTTTTCGAGGAGATGTCCATCCCATTAGTAATCCATTCACCTGGGGCTAATTCGCAAACTACCATGGTAAGCCACGGTAACCACATTGTGATCGGAGGATTGATGTTCCCTGTTTCACTCATTGCTCTCAAGACCTCCAACATAGACATTATTCTGGGTATGGACTGGTTGAAGCCTCATAAAGCTTTGATTGACTGTGCCACTGAATCAGTCCGGCTCACTCACCCTTCTGGCCAGAAAGTACAATACTCAGCTCGAATAGCTCAGGATGCTGAGACTCAAATATATGTTCTGAATGCATTGAATGCTTCCCCTCTTGAAGGCATCAAGAACGTTCCAGTTGTTCGTGATTTTCAAGATGTCTTTCCAGAAGAACTTCCAGGAATACCCCCTGCTAGAGCTATCGAGTTTGTCATCGACTTGAAGCCTGGCACTACCCCTATTGCGAAGCGTCCTTATAAAATGCCTCCACGCCACCTTCTTGAACTTAAGGAGGAAATCGACACGTCACTTAAGAAAGGTTTCATCCGCCCCAGTTCCTCTGCTTGGGGAGCACCTTCACTCTTCGTTAAGAAGAAGGATGGAACTAACCGTTTGGTTCAGGATTATCGGCCCATTAACCAAGCCACCATCCAGAACAAATACCCGCTTCCTCGGATCAATGATTTGTATGATCAACTTGCTGGATCATCGGTATTCTCTAAACTTGATTTGAGGTTGGGTTATCATCAGATCCGTGTACGTGAAGAGGATATTCCCAAGACTGCATTTGTTACTCGTTATGGCTCCTACGAGTACACTGTCATGTCATTTGGCTTAACAAATGCTCCAGCCACATTCTCCCGTCTGATGAATTACATCTTCATGGATTACCTCGACAAGTTCGTCATGGTTTATCTAGATGATATTCTGGTCTATTCAAAGAATAAGGAAGAACATGCCGAACACCTCCGTCTTGTACTGGAAAGGCTCCGAGAACACCAGTTGTATGCCAAATACTCCAAATGTGAATTCTGGCTTTCTGAAGTAACTTACCTTGGTCATGTGATTTCCAAGGATGGAATTGCTGTTAACCCAGAACGAGTTCAGGCTATTCTTGACTGGACACCTCCGAAAAACGTCAAGCAAGTGAGAAGTTTTCTTGGATTTGTCAAGAACTTTTCTAAGATTGCTAAGCCTTTGACTGATCTGCTTCACAAGGGCGTTAAATTTGAATGGACAGAAAAATGTCAGGAAAGTTTCCAGACACTCAAAGACAAGCTGACATCTGCCCCAGTACTATCTCCTCCAGATACCCGCAAAGACTTTGTGATCTATTGTGACACAGCCCGTGAAGGATTAGGCTGTGTCCTAATGCAAGAGCGTAAAGTGATTGCTTATGGCTCTCGTCAGTTGCGCCCACATGAAGAAAATTATCCGGTACATGATCTAGAACTAGCTGCTGTCATCTATGCACTGTAGTTGTGGTGACATTACCTTCTCGGTAATCGTTGCGAGATCTACACGGATCATAAAAGTCTGAAGTACTTGTTCACTCAACCATCTCTAAACCTCCGTCAGCAAAGATGGATGGAGGCCATTGCGGACTATGATTTGGGTATATCCTATACCCCTGGCAAGGCTAACGTGATGGCTGATGCCTTAAGCTGCAAGTCCTATTGCGACAACCTCATGGTTACGCGAGCTCAGCCTCGTCTTTTTGAAGAACTGCGCAAGCTAAATCTGCGTATTGTTCCATAGTGTTCTCTTAATAACCTTGTGATACAACCAGATCTCGAGAAAGCTGTTAAGAATGCGCAAGCTAAAGATGCTGAAGTTGATCTGATGAAGGAAAATCTTCACCTTGAAAAGTACAGGGATTTCTCGCTATCTGAAGATGGAACCTTGTATTTCAGAAACCGCATTGTGGTACCTCGCTTCGAACTTATGACTGACAAGGTCATGAAGGAGGCACATGATACCCCGCTGTCTATTCATCCGGGTAGCACCAAGATGTATCATGATCTCCGTCAAAGGTACTGGTGGTCTAGAATGAAGCAGGACATTGCTCGTTATGTTGCCGAATGTGATGTGTGTCATCGCGTTAAAGTAGAACATCAGAAACCTGCTGGAATTCTGCAACCACTTCCTATTCCTCTATGGAAATGGGATAAGGTTCAGATGGATTTCGTTACAGGACTTCCCAGGTCACAGAAGGGTCACGATGCTATTCTTGTCGTCATCGACCAACTCTCTAAAGTTGCACACTTTCTGCCTGTCAAAGAAACTATCACTGCTAGTCAGTTAGCAGAGTTGTATATCTCCAGAATTGTATCACTCCACGGTATTTCGAAGGAGATCAGTTTGGACCGTGGCGGTCTTTTCACTTCCAAATTCTGGGAAAGTTTCCAAACAGCTATGGGAACTCATATTACCTAGAGTTCAACTTATCACCCCCAATCCCAAGGCCAAGTCGAGCGAGTCAATCAAGTGCTTGAAGACATGCTTCGAGCTTGTGTCATTTCTTTCGGTAAGAAGTGGGAAGAATCTCTTCCATATGCCGAGTTCTCTTATAACAACAGCTATCAAGCCAGCTTGAAAATGGCCCCCTTCGAAGTACTCTATGGACGTAAGTGTCGAACCCCTCTGAATTGGTCAGAAACTGGGGAACGACCACTCGTGGGTCCGGATATTATCCAACACGCAGAAGAACAAGTTCGTATTGTCCGGGAAAATCTCAAGGTGGCTCAGGACCGCCAGAAGAGCAACTATGATCACAAACGATGGGGTTTGACTTATCAACCTGGTGATCAAGCTTATCTTCGTGTCACCCCTATGAAGGGCACTCACCCTTTTGGAATCAAGGGCAAGTTAGCTCCACGCTACATTGGTCCTTTCCGCATAATTGCAAGACATGGTCAGGTGGCGTATAAATTGGAGTTGCCGCCGCAGTTCTCTCATATCCACGACGTATTCCATGTGTCGCAACTTCGTAAATGCTTCAAGGAATCTCCGCACCGAGCTGTGGATCACGAGATGCTCGAATTGCATGATGATCTTTCATATAAGGAGCATCCGATCCGCATTCTCGATGAAGCTGAATGTCGGACCCGTCAGAAGGTTACCAAGTTCCTCAAAGTACAGTGGTCGAATCATACTGAAGATGAAGCCACTTGGGAACGCGAAGATAATCTTCGTGCGGAATACCCCGGACTTTTCCCTTCTACCTCTTAATTCTCGGGACGAGAATTCTTGTTAGTGGAGGAGATTTGTAACACCCCCAGTGGTTAACTACAATAATCACCCTTTTGATTATGCCATGTCATCATGTTTAACAGTGCATGATCATCATTAGCATCATATTGCATTTCAACTCCTAAGTCAAAATCCAAATTTAAATGGAAGTGGAAAATAAAAGTTATCCAACATAAAAACTAAAATGTTCAATCAATAACAAATAATACAGAGACCATTCTAAAATTGAAACCAACAATTAATAAATTAATTAGGTGGCACTAACATTACCAACACAGCTAGGATTAATGTATTTTAATTATTATAAAAATTGTGTGAACTCCAGTTGACTCCAAACTAATTTTTGGTAGTGGTAGAGGATGCCTAGTATTTATTGGAGCAATTGCCATGTTTTATAAAAATCATTTGGTGGCCTAGCTATTTACTAAACAGAGATATAAGAATAAATAAAAGAAAAAGGCAAAAGGAAATAAAACAGAAAACAGAAAAAGAAAAACAAAAGAAAACAAAAAGAGAAAAGGACCCCCCCCCCGACTGGGCCTCGACCCAGCAGGCCAAGCGGCCCACTAGGCCGGCCCACCCCATCCCCATAACCCCCCCCCCACTCCCCCCCGTGACCTAGCCCACCCCCACTTCGATCCCCCCATCGTCCCCTACGCCGCCGCCCTGTCGGCCTCCCCCGCCGCCCGGCGCCTCCGGCGCCGCACCCTGCCGCCGGCCTCGCCTCGCCGGTCTGCTCCTCGCCTCCACGCTCGCCGGCCTCCTCCTTCCCCGTCGGTCCAACCCCGCGCTCTTCAGCCCCATGTGAGCCGCTTGCCGCCCCGCTCTTTCCCCCGTTGCCCGCTCATCGCTCTCCCCTGCGCCCCGCCGCGCGCGCGCGCTCGGGCGCGCCTCGGCGCGCTCTGGCCGCCGCCCGGCCGCGGTCACTGCTTGCCTCCTCCGGCCCGCGCACGCGCTCACCCCCGGCTCGCCTGCCCCGCTCGTGCCCGCCACCGCTCCGCCCCTGCCTCCGGCCCGGCAACTCCGGCGCCGGCCGCGACCACCGGCGGCCTGGCCGCCCCGCCCCCCTCACGGCCTCGCCCGCCCTACGGGCGCCGCCTGGCCTCTGGCGCCGCGGGCGCTGCCCCTCCCCTGCTGGACATTGTCCAGTGGCCATGGCAGTGGCCCCGGACATGTCCGGCCACTGCCTGACCAGTGGGGCCCAGTGCCCCTATTTAAAAAAAAAATAGTTTAAAAATAATATAAATAATTAATTAATTAGTGGATTAATTAAGTTAATTAATTATGCTTTGTTAAACTAATTAAACCTAGTTAACCTAATCATCTAGTTAAGCTAACTAACCTGTTTTAGTTAAATTGTGACTATGACATGTGGGTCCCCTTGACCCAGTTGACTGGTCAACTTTGACCTAGTCAGCGCTGACTAGACCATTTGACTTCGTCAACGTTTTAAATAATTCCGAAAATGCTTTAAAGCTTTAGAAAATCATATAAAATAATCCGTAGCTCAGATCAAAAAACTTTGTACATGAAAGTTGCTCTGAACGACGAGACGAATTCGGATACGCGGTCCGTTCGTTCGTCACGCGTCCCTATCTATCCAAACATGGAATCGTCCCCCTCTGGATCGTCTGTCCGATAATTCCGAAGACCCGGGAAATATCGTCAGATATTCTCCCGCTCCGTCTGATACGTGTAGTACTGCGTTAGACTACCCCTAGCACCGTGTATCGTATTTGTCATGCTCATGTTTGCTGTGTATTTATATTGTTTCCTCCCCCTCTTCTCTCTCGTTAGACCCCGACACCGACGTCGTCCCCGAGACCGACGCAGCTCCGGAGACCGAAGACACCATAGACGACCTTGCCCTTGCCGCCGAGCAACCAGGCAAGCCCCCCCTTTGATCATCCCGATATCACCCATTCTATTTTCTCATGCTTGCATTAGAATTGCTGCTGCTACTGCTTTACCTATTCTGATGCATAGACTATTTATTGTAACCTGTTGTTGATAATTACCTGCATATCCTAAACTGCTTAGTATAGGCTGGGTAGAGACCTATCAGTGACCCCACTTATCCCGATTGCCCCGCTGGATTATACGAAGACCCGATCAACGGGAATTGAAGACAAGGCCCCGACATCGCACATCACCCCCCTTAGTTGTAACGACACCGCAGCGTTAATATCGAGAGCCGAGGGTGATACCTTGTGTAGCACTTCTGATGTTAACTCTGTAGAGTAGCTATTCGGTCATGGTCATCGAGGGTGATTCCTCCTTCACCACTTCCGGTAACTACGCTGTCGTGCAACACATCAAGTGTGAACCCATCGAGGGTGATTCCTCCGAGTTCACCTTGACGGATACATCGGGTGGAAATTCAATGAGGGTGATACCTCGGATTCCCCTGATGTTATAGACACACGGATACTTGGACTTTACAATGTTACTTGGATAGGCGGGTCGACCCTGAGGGGTACCCGCGTGCGCCTGAGAGGCGAGTGTTGTGAAGACAGGTTGCCTGTATGGTGCCCGAGTGATGAATACGAGGCACGGCCGGGCATTCTTAACCCTTGCAGCAAGTCCTCGAGACGGGGTGACGGGGTCACATCTTTCGTGAGTCTCTGCTCGTTACCGCAAGCCCAAGGTACTAGCGATTTGGATATTTGATCTGAGTGGGCCTCTGGCCCGATAGCACTAACCACCACGTGGGCATAGTATGGGCGTTCTGCATCATATGCATCAGCCGAAAGCTCTGTCAGACATCCAGTTCAACAGTGCGGCATGGAGTGATTGGCGCCATTCACGACAGAGGTGGTGCTTGGATCTGAGCCATGTGCACAATGACCCGGAGGGCGAGGGGCGATGGCCCAAGACCCCCTTATGCTTAGGATGTAGACCGGCGAGGACCTCTCTGCTGAGCTCTAGGTAGGGCTGCGGTGTGTCGTTTGGCCGAGGTCGGGCATGACCCGAAAAAGTGTGTCCGGCCGGAGTTAAGCGAGCGTGGTGGGTAAGTTGGTGCACCCCTGCAGGGAAGAAAACTTCTATCGACAGCCTGTCCTACGGTAACGGACACTCGGAGTTGTATCCTGATTGATACAATTTAGAACTGGATACTTGGATACTATGGCTCTGGGATTGCTTCTCGCAGGGAGTCGAGAAGGGATCTCAGGACGAGGTTGATGACTGTATGGCTCTGGGATTGCTTTCTCGCATGGAGTCAAGAAAGGATCTCTGGGTGAGGTTGAGACTTAATGATACTACTACTTTATATTGATCTGTTCTGCTCTCTTCTATTGCTGCAAGACCGATGAAGATGCTAGTCTTCGATAGGACTAGGCTTTCCTCTCTATTCTGGCATTTCTGCAGCCCAGTCCACATATACAGCCTCTCTTTGAAAATGTTGCATATGTAGTGTAGATCCTTGCTTGCTGAGTACTTCTGAGTACTCACGGTTGCTTTGTTTTCCTTTTCTCCCCATATCAGTTTGTCGTGACCAGAGGTTGGAGCCCCTTGAGACAGATGCCCCATCGTTTGACTATTACTACTACCCCGAGGATGGATGCTGCTTCGAGCTTGCCGTCGACCAGGAGTAGGACCGGAGGGTCCCAGGCAGGAGGCCTATGCCTTTCGATCGTAGTGTTTTATTTTGCCCCGCCTTTCTTAAGGCCTTTCTATTTCTTTTTTTTAATATCTGTACTAAGATATCTGATGCTTCCGCTGACGCTTGTTCGCAAGCTTATGTATTCGAGCCCTCGAGGCCCCTGGCTTGTAATATAAAGCTTGTATGACTTTATTTATGTTTTAGAGTTGTGTTGTGAAATCTTCCCGTGAGTCCTTAGGCTTGATAGTGTGCATTTGCGTGTATGATTAGTGCACGATTGAGCCGGGGGCGTCACAGACACATTATAGGTGGTTCACAAACAGAAAGGTAAAGTTTTTACTCCCCCTCCACCAACAAACACAAGCCTTGGCGAGCCGAATCCTCGGGTGCCCTCCATACCAACAACGATCCGGGGGAGTTTTGTTTCATTATTATATTTTGATTGTGATTTTGATTTTGATCATAGTACTGGGCATCCCAATTACCAGACACTTTCTCGTGAATGACAAGTGAATAAACACTCATCGTGAGAATAACCCACCTAGCATGGAAGATACTAACCGCCCCCTGTCACTTCATGAGCGATTTGGGCATATAAAACAGATTATTATTTGAAGATTTAGAGTTTGACACATGCAAGTTTACTTGGAACGGCAGGTAAATACCGCATATAGGTAGGTATGGTGGACTCATATGGAATAAATTTGGGTTTAAGGAACTGGATGCACAAGCAGTATTCTCGCTTAGTACAGGTGAAGGCTAGCAAAAGATCCTAAGCAAGCACCACATGTTGGAGGATCCACAACAATATAACTTCTATACAAATATACCCAAACATAACTCATTACATTGTATTCCTTGTCCAACTTCAACTAATTTTCTCAAGTTTTAAAATAATTAATGGGGCTCAGAGCATCTCCAACAGGCGCGCGATATTAGCGCCGCGCTGGAAAATTTTCATTTTTTGCGCGCGCGCAGCCGTTCCGGGCGCTCCAGCCGAGGCGCAAAAAATGCGCGCGCGGCATAAGTGGTTTAGCACACGGAGCAAAACGGCATCACGCGCCACTTATTGCGTGCACCCGCTCCTGCACGCTACACAGTCGAGCGCCCGCGCCGTGACTTCCACCTACCGCCAATCCAGGCGCTGGCACCACCGCCCGCACCACCCCATTTGCTCCGGCGACCCGACGGTGCTTCCCCGACCTATCCCCGCGCCGCCGCTGCTTCCTCCGCCTCCCTCTAGTCGCCGCCGCCCCTTGCGCGCGCCATTCCTCTGATGAACAGCGCCCGGCCACCCACTGCCGCTCGGCGCCCACAAGGTGTTCGACAAAACGCTTGCAAGGTATGTATTGCTTCAACTTCACATTTTTTACATGAATTTGGTGCATGTTGTTTGTAGTTTTTATAGACTAGTTTAAATTCAATATTGTAGATGAGTTTGTCATATGATTCTTCTGAAGAAGAATTTGATATTGAAGAGGAGGAGGACCTTGCAATGATCCTAGCTATGCACATCAATAAAAAGCCAAAGCACGGTGGTTCGGTTATGGGTTGGCAGAAAATTTGGAGGGATAAGATCGATGCCAACAACAGATTGATGAGGCACTATTTTTTGGATAATCCTGTGTACCCCGAGTCGTACTTTCGGCACCGGTTTAGGATGAGCACCGAGTTGTTCAGGCGCATTGCAGAGAAACTGGCGAGCCATGATCGATTATTTCAGCAAAGGAGGAATGCCACCGGAGAACTTGGGCATAGCACCTTTCAAAAGGTGACAACTGCTTTGCATATGTTGGCATACAGTATTCCAGCTGATCTAGTTGATGACCACTTGGCCATGGGTGAGAGTCAAGCCATCATGTGTGTCAAGCGCTTCGCAGTCGGAATTGTGCAAGTGTTTGGCCTGGAGTATTTGAGATCTCCCAATGCTGAAGACGCCGCAAGGCTTTTGGAGATGAACAAAGCTCGTGGGTTCCCAGGTATGCTTGGCTCAATAGATTGCATGCATTGGAGTTGGAAGAACTTTCCTAAGGCATGGCATGGGCAATTCCACGGCCAGAAAAAGGGTTCCACTATAATCCTTGAAGCGATGGCCGACCAAGAGACTTGGATTTGGCATGCTTTTTTTGGAATGCCTAGATCTTTGAATGACATCAACATTGTTAATCGGTCACCACTCATGAATAAGATT
This sequence comes from Thinopyrum elongatum, assembly GCA_011799875.1. Taxonomy (NCBI): domain Eukaryota; kingdom Viridiplantae; phylum Streptophyta; class Magnoliopsida; order Poales; family Poaceae; genus Thinopyrum; species Thinopyrum elongatum. The sequence goes on from CM022297.1 coordinate 155,299,744, forward strand.
GCAAATGGTGAACTACCACCGGTGCAGTTTGTAGCAAGTGGCCATACATACAACTATGGCTACTATCTTGCGGATGGCATCTACCCAAAGTGGCAAACATTTGTGAAGCCGTTGAAAAAACCGGAAGGTAAAAAAAATCTAGATTTCCACAATGCCCAGGCGGCGGCTAGGAAAGATGTGGAGAGAGCTTTTGGGATTTTGCAAGCCCAATTTGCTATTGTGAGAGGACCAGCTAGATTTTGCGATCAAAAGATCCTTTGGTACATCATGCATGCTTGTGTGATCATGCATAACATGATCATTGAGAATGAGCGTGGCCAAGATTTAGACTACTCTCAGTATGAGCTCTTGGGACATCCCGTGCGAGTGCGGCGGAGGGCTGCGAGGGTGGCCCCATTTGTTGCCTCCTATCATGCCATTCGACGTGCCGAAACGCTTGATGATCTTCAGAAGGATCTAATCGAGGAGTGGTGGGCATGGAATGGCCAACAAAACGCATGATGATTTGTATGTTTGATGTTGTACATTTGATGTTGTAGTGTCGAACTATTTGTTTTATTGGAAGATAAACTATTTGTCTGAGTTGTAATAAAATTGAACTATTTATTGTTATTTATTTTTATGTGTTTGATCTTCTTGGTTTTGTTTGGAGTGTCATATGTTGTTAGTGCTGGGCGCGCGCGCCGTTTTTTTGCAGCGCGAGCTGGAGCGGCTCGTGCTGTGCGCAAAAATTGACTATTTCAGCACTGTAAATCCTATTGGAGATGCTCTCACAATCATAGAAGATGTCCAAGATAGTATATTTATATGTGAAATCTCTCTTCCTTCAATAGTCTTTCATGAATTGTTCAAGTGACCAATGATGTGTTTGCTAACTTTCAAATAAAATTTACCACCTATACTTGTTATATGTTTACTCCCCATGGGATAAGCATATGAAACATATATAATTTCAGATTTATGATATTCAATTCATTCAACCACTTACTCATAGGATATAAGTGAAGCACGAGAGTAAATGACAAACTACTCCAAAAAGATATAAGTAAAGATCATTGAGTAGTCAAATAATTAAGTAGCTATGTGAAGATTCCCTCTCATTTAAGAATTTTAGATCTTAAGTATTTTATTCAAACAGCAAGCAAATCCTAACAAAATAAAATGACGCTCCAAGCAAAACACATATCATGTGACGAATAAAAATATAGCTCCAAGTGAGGTTACTGATAATGTTGAAGACGAAAGAGGGGATGCCTTCTGGGGCATCCCCAAGCTTAGTTTCTTGTATCTTCCTTGAATATTATCTTGGGGTGCCTTGGGCATCCCCAAGCTTAGGGTCTTGTTACTCCTTATTCTCCTCATATCTATATCTCACCCAAAATTTGAAAACTTCAATCACACAAAACTTAACGGAACTTCGTGAGATGGGTTAGCACAGTAAAACAAATCATTCACTTGGGAACTGTCAAAGACAAGATTCATAATTGTTTCCACATAATTCCTACTGTACTCTATAATTTTCACAATTTACATTAAGCAATATAAGCCATAGAAACCATAAAACAAGCAAACTATGCATTGCAAACAGAATCTGTCAAAAACAGAACAGTCTGTAAAGATTTGAATAATGACTATACTTCTGCCACTCCAAAAATTCTGAAAAATTAGGAAAACGTAGGAAATTTGTATATCAATAATCTGTAAAAAATCAGAATTTTTGGACGCTCCAATGATTTTTAACAATTCTATTACTGGACGCAAAAGTTTCTGTTTTTGCATAGAACCAAATCAACTATCAACCACACTATCCCAAAGGCTTTACTTGGCACTTTATTGAAACAAAAGCTATAAAACATGATTACTAAAGTAGCTTAATCATGTTAACACACAAAAACAGTAGGGGTAAATGTTGGGTTGTCTCCCAACAAGCATTTTTCTTTAATGCCTTTTTAGCTAGGCATGATGATTTCAATGATGCTCACATAAAAGGTAAGAGTTGAAACATAATGGGAGCATCATGAAGCATATGACTAGCACATTTAACCCTAAACCACTTCCTATGCATATGGATTTTGTGAGAAAACAAATTATGGGAACAAGAATCAACTAGCATAGGAAGGCAAAACAAACAATACTTCAAAACTTTCAACATAAAGAGAGAAAACTTGATATTATTGCAATATGTAAAAGCATATGTTCCTCTCTCAGAATAATTTTCAGTAGCATTATGAATGAATTCAACAATATAGCTATCGCATAAAGCATTCTTTTTGTGATCCACAAGCATAGAAATTTTATTACTCTCCACATAAGCAAATTTCTTCTCATTCATAAAAGTGGGAGCAAACTCAACAAAATAACTTTCACATGACACTTGATTTACATAATCAATTTGAGCATTAAAATCATGATGAAAAATTCATGGTTATGATTATTCTTTATAGCATACATGTCATCACAATAATCATCATGGATAGCAACTTTGTTGTCATAATCAATTGAAATCTCATCCAAAATAGTGGAATCATCATTAAATAAAGTCATGACCTCTCCAAATCCACTTTTATCAATATTGTAATAAGATTCAACACCCTCCAAAATAGTGGGATCATTACCTAGAGTTGACACTCTTCGAAACCTACTTTCATCAATATAATCATCATAAATAGGAGGCATGCTATCATCATAATAAATTTGCTCATCAAACCTTGAAGTTCTCATTTGGGGTTCTTTTCGGGGGTTTTGGTATTTATAGGAATTTTTGGTGTTGGTCTCACCTCAAGGGGGTGCCCGAGGGGCCCACAAGCTCGGAGCTAGCGCCCTGGGGGGTAGGGCGCGCTAGCGAGCTTGTGGCCTCCTCGTCCACTTCCTAGCCCATCTCCGGTGCTTCGGGGTCTCTTTTGGTCCATAAAAAATCACCGTAAATTTTTAGCCCATTCCGAGAACTTTTATTTCTGCACAAAAAATGACACCACGGTAGTTCTGCTGAAAAAAAGTCAGTCCGGATTAGTTCTAATCAAATCATACCAAAACCATATAAAATTGTTATAAACATGGCATGAATACTTCATAAATTATAGATACGTTGGAGACGTATCACCTGACAGTCGGTTGGGCTACACTACAAAAAAAAAACACTTCCGTGATGATACGTGTTTGTCAAAGTAGGTCACGTTTTCTGTCATGCATGTACATCCATGATGATTTTATGATAGAATCAAGATATTCATACCTGTGCTGTCATAGAAGTGTTCCATGATAATACCAAAATTATCATCACGGAAGTGTCCACTTCCATGACGATAAATGGCGCGTCATGGAAGTGTTTTCGTCAAGGGTAACCGACACATGGCATCCACCGTAATGGGTCACCGTTAAGCTATCGGGTTCCGGTTTGGATCCGATAACCCGTTAACAACCCTGACCAATGGGGATTTTCCACGTGTAAAATTCTCATTCGCCGGAGGATCCACGTGTCATCTCTGTGTTAAGACAGATGTCATCCAACGAATGGACGGGATGCGCCTACGATACGTCGACATGTGGCTCGGCTCAATAGTGGCCCATTCAGGTCAAAAGGTCGGCCCATTTGACTTGGTCAAAGGTAGCGGCCCGGCCCACGGAAACCCTGTTAACGGCCTGTTCGCATATAGCCCATATACAGCCCGCTAACTCACGACCCGTTATAGCCTATCCGAATTAGACCCAGTAGCATCATCTGGGCCATCCAATATGATACCAGCCCGTTGTAACCTCCGGCCCATGTATGGCCCATGACGTCTTTCGGCCCATATGAGGCCCTTTGTAACTCTTGGCCCATAAACGGCTCGTGGTGAAACTGGCCCATAATGAACAGCATGTCGCTTTATACCAATTAACGGCCCATTATTCCATTGGGCCGTTTCTAGCCCGTGTTATCTTTCGGCCTTCTATGGGCCCATTTATTATTGGGCTCATTTTCAGCATTCGATTACTTACGGTCCATTACTGGCCTGTTCTGCTTGTGGGCCAAATTCAGCCCATGGTTAAAGTCAGCCCATCTGTGGCCCATTAATCCGTTGGGACATTTTCATAGCATCATCAAATATGGCCCATTAACGACCCGTTATGCCTGTCGATAGAATTAAGCCCGTTGTACACATCGGCCTATTAACGGCCCGTTATGGTCAGCCCATAAACAGACGATTCCCATTCTAGCCCATTTACGACCCATATTGCGGTCCGTTAATGGTCCATAAATAGTATGGCCCATGTTTGGCCAATTGATCATACGGCCCGTAGAAGGCCCATTGAATCTATGGTCTGTAGAAGGCCCATAGTCACTACAACGGATAGCAGGACCATGGTTACAATGGTCCGTATGTTGCCCATGGTTATTGTGGCCTAGTTTAAAAAATAGGTTATTGCGGCCACTAGGAAACCGAGAAAAAATAATTGCAAAACTACAAGCAAACAAATAAATAAGACTAACAAAATAAATAAGCAAGCAACTAACACTAGGATATTATGGCGATTACACAGATTACATCCACGGGGCATCAAAGTTCGCCACCAGTGCAAATATAGGGAACAAAGCAGCATATTACATACACTGGTTGTCAAAGTTGGCGACCAGTGCAAATAAACACCACAGCAAAACAAGTCTAGAACTGAAACCACTTCAGAAGAGCTCAAGAAACAATATCCTGGGTACCTACCATGCTGGCAAGAAGCTTAGCAAGTTTATTAGCTTTCTCTTGTTTGGCGCTTAAATCCTCCAGCGCTTGCTGTTGCACCAGAAACTATGCATCTGAATTCTGCAGGGACTTCCTCAGTCCTTCGGCTTCGTGTCACAGCACATCTGATCTATGTCTTTCAACTTGAAGTTGAGACTCAAGAAGTCGAACTGATTCAGGCAGCGACTTTGAAGAGCTTGTGCCAGCAGTAGTGGCCAGTAACTCGAACACTACATCAAGACAGGACCTTGGGGTTGTCTCACTGTCTTCATGATAGTTTTTATCAGCTTTCTTGGAGACCAATAGGGATGTCTTTCTATCTTGAACCTTACCTGCATTACTTCCTTTACCATTGCATAACGGGGTACTCTTCTCCAATATTTTGTTCGCATTCTAAAAGAGAAACAAGCAGACACATCACAGGTTTACCATGTTGTATATGAAACTCATTTTGGTAAATCAGTTCAGTAGTAAAGTGGACAGGATAATAGCATGAAACAAACATATATCTATGTACCATGGTCACTGTATGGTCTATATCATTCTAGTTTATGTTGCCAAATCAAGATAGAGACACAGCTCAAATCATATCTGTTTAAGACAAAGCAGCATAGACAGAATATAAGTGTGGGAAACTACACAACAGAAACACCACTTGTAATGTGCATGACATAAGAACATAACTGTTTATTCAATTGAAACTGAAATCAACATAGAGCAAGTTACAACAGCAAACCAGTTAAAGAAACAGGTTTAAAACATACCTGTTGCGCCATTGGAGTTTTGATTCCATCCTTCAAATTTGAAATTAGTTGGTATGAGTAAATACAGTGATGCAAGAGCAAAGGAGTATGAACCATAGGTACGGAACATGACCTGAGAACAATTCTTCTTCTACTTTAAGCGTTGAGTTGGGGTTCGGAGTGGTGGTCCTCGTGCTTTGGGCACTGTAGTTGCCTTACTAACTGCTCTTGTTTGGGTGCTCTATGGTGGAGACAGTGATGTGTCAACTAGAACTGGGTTACTATCTGCCGGGGTTGGGGTTAGAAGGGGTGTAGCTGGTTCTCTGTCCAACTTGGTAGGGGTACAATCTGCGAGAGTCTGGATTATGTGTGGTGGGGCTGGTTCTTGGGCAAGTACAACCATGGTTCATCTGCATCGACTGGTAGCACTATCGTTTCTGAAGACCGTGTTGTTACTCCCTTAGATACTGCCATCACCCCCTCCAATTCAAATGGCTGATAAACAAGAAAAGTAATTGAATGTACAAACATTGTATGATAGAAAGGTGCAATGGATAGTGGGGAATAAAAGAGGGCATGAAATAATTCACATTTATGTTTGTCTAACCAAACAGGATAGCATGATAATATTTCACATATATGATGGCTAACTAAACATGATAGCATGACACAATTTCACATATATGATGGCTAACTAAATAGGATAGAAAGACATAATTCAAAATATGATGACTATGTAAATAGGATGACATGATATAACTGTATGATGTGTTTATTAAATAGGTTGGCATGCCATAATTCACATACATGCCGCCTATGGAAACATGATGACATGATATAATTCACTAATAGAATGACATAATTCAAAATATGATGACTATGTAAACACTAAACAGGATGAGATGATATAACTATATGATGTCTTTATTAAATGGGTTGGCATGCCATAATTCAGATAGATGTTGTCTATGTTGTAGGATCGAAAGTATGTCTAGAGGGGGCTGATTAGACTACTTGACCAAATAAAAATCTATCCTTTCCCAATTTTAGTTGTGGCAGATTTTAGTAATGAGCACAAGTCAAGCAATCAACCTACACATGCAATTCTAAGAGTATAGTAGCGGGAAGTAAAACCTTGCATATGAAGGTAAATGGAAGAGTTTGGAGAAGGCAAACGCAATGGAGACACAGAGATTTTTGGCGTGGTTCCGATAGGTGGTGCTATCGTACGTCCACGTTGATGGAGACTTCAACCCACGAAGGGTAACGACTGCGCGAGTCCATGGAGGGCTCTGTCGGGGTTATGATCTGACAATGAGTACTAGGGGTACGAATAAGGGGCAGAGACTAGCTACATCGTAGGGGTAACACTCGGTGTTTAACGAGTTCAGGGCCCTCACTCGGTGGAGGTAAAAGCCCTACGTCTCGTGCCCTGAGGATTGCTTTGATTTGATGGGTATAGTTACAGAGAGTGAACGTGCCCGGCCATGAGGAGGGGAGCGGCTTATATAGAGTGCGGTGCAGCCCCATGTTCCCCATGCCGCCGGGGCAATTAATGTCATTGAATGAGGTGGTTACTAGTGTAATGAGCCTCTACTACAGCAGTTACAGGTAACGGTAGCTATAATTCTATTTAGTGGATGACTTAGGATTCTTCGACCGTTGCAGCTCCCACGACGCCTTCTTGTCCTGTACGTCCGAGTGGTAGTTCGTCCGCCGAGTGACGTGTGGTTGTCCGAGTGCTGCAGAGCCATTCGAGTGATCCTCCCGATGTATGATCCGAATGCTGACACGGTCCAGATGGGGGGTGATTAGACTACTTGACCAGGGAAGGGTTTGGAGAAGGCAAACGCAATGTAGACACGAAGATTTTTGGCGTGGTTCCGATAGGTGGTGCTATCGTACATCCACGTTGATGGAGACTTCAACCCATGAAGGGTAACGGTTGCGCGAGTCCACGAAGGGCTCCACCCACGAAGGGTCCACGAAGAAGCCACCTTGTCTATCTCACCATGGCCATCGCCCACGAAGGACTTGCCTCAATCGGGTAGATCTTCATGAAGTAGGCAATCTCCTTGCCCTTACAAACTCCTTGGTTCAACTCCACAATCTTGACGGAGGCTCCCAAGTGACACCTAACCAATCTAGGAGACACCACTCTCCAAAAGGTAATAAACGGTGTGTTGATGATGAACTCCTTGCTCTTGTGCTTCAAATGATAGTCTCCCCAACACTCAACTCTCTCTCACAGATTTGGCTATGGTGGAAAGATGATTTGAGTGGAAAGCAACTTGGGGAAGGCTAGAGATCAAGATTCTTGTGGTTGGATCGGAATGTCTTGGTCTCAACACATGAGTAGGTGGTTCTCTCTTAGAAAATGAGTAGTGGAAGTGTAGGCACGTTCTGATGGCTCTCTCTTGAATAGAGAAGGGGGTGGAGGGGTATATATAGCCTCCACACAAAATCTAACCGTTACACACATTTGACCCAACTCGGTCAGACCGAATAGAAGAACCCGGTGAGACCGATCTAGTTCAAAATGTGAACATTAGGATTTTCGGTGGGACCGACATGATCAACTCGATGGGACCGATGCGCTAGGGTTAGGGCAAAACCTCAGCTCGGTGTGACCGATTGCATGAACTCGGTGAGACCGATTTCAGCAATGAGCAAACTGAGAGTTGGTCAGGCAAACTCGGTGGGACCGATCGCTCCTTTCGGTAAGACCGAAACATTACGAAAGGGAAAGAAAGAGTTTGCATTGCGAACTCGGTGGGACCGATCGGTTATTTCGGTGAGACCGAAATGTTACGAAGGGAAACAGAGAGTTAGCAATCCCATCTCGGTGAGACCGAAATCCCTATCGGTGAGACCGAACTGATTAGGGTTTCTGGCTATGGCTATGTCAAAAGAACTCGATGGCGCCGGATGGATCAAATTGGTGGGGCCGAGTTTGACTTTAGGTTTAGGACATATTTGGAATTGAGAAAGTGGTTGAGGGCTTTGGAGCATATCACTAAGCATTTTGAGCAAGTAGACCATTAAGCAACACCTCACCCCCTTTTAATAGTATTGGCTTTTCCTATGGACTCAATGTGATCTTGGATCACTAAAATAGAAATGAAGAGTCTTGAGCTTTTGCCAATATTTGTCCTTAGCATTTTGAGCGGTCCACATCTCTAGTCCATGTGCCATGCCAATCATTGAACTACCTGAAATATTTAACTTGAATGGATATTAGTTCAATGAGCTATATGTTGTTATGAATTACCAAAACCACCCAGGGATTAGTTGCACTTTCAATCTCCCCCTTTTTGGTAATTGATGACAACATATAGATCAAAGCTTCGACAAATGATAATATGAATGAAAATACATCGTCACTTTGAGAAGTATGTGATAAGCAAGAGCTCCCCCTAAATTTGTGCATTATTTAAAATTTGCTTTTGAATGCAAATGCACAATCGATTAGGACCATGGGTTACTCTTCCATGTCACATACATCTTGGTGGAGCGCTCAAAATGATAGAATATAAATAGCATGCACTCATCACCAAGGCAAACATGATTGATCATACACTAGTAATAAGATATCATCATTCAAGCACACATTAAAGCATAATATGATCAATCACATGATCATAAGAGTATCTCACACACAAGCACAAATATTGTAGCAAACAAACGAGCAAATAACAAGTAGCAAGAGAGGCAAACAAAGCAAAACACTCTCTCTCTCTCGAAGCCTATGATCTATACACTTTCTCCCCCTTTGGCAACAAGTTACCAAAAAGCTTGAAAATGCATAGTGCTATGCGGCACTCTAAGCACGATCTCCGGGAGCTCCGGTGTGCGAAGATGGCGTGGAGAGGACAACATCTGCAAAAGCTTCCAATGATGTCTGAGGAACTGGAGGAGTTGCAACTGGAGGGGCAACTGGGGCAGTGGCTGCAGGTGCTGAAGTGGTGGCTCTTGTGTCACTGACTGGCACAGCTACAGACCTGTTGGCTCTAGGCACTCTCTGAAATGCCTCTATGGTAGATCTTCATCTCCTGTCCTCTGCTTCTTCTTGAAGTTGCTCAACTGTGGTCTGAATTTCTGTGACCTTCAAGTCAAGATCATAAAATTTTGTTTCAATGATCCTCTCAAGACTCTCTTGATTTTGAGTCAGGGTGGCTAGTCCTTTCTCAATTCTCATAGTGCCCTCAAGCAGATAGCTGAGCTGATCCTGCTTGGTCTTGATATTTAGAGTTGCAACATCTGGAATCTTGAAAGTCTTTGGTACCTTTGCTTTTACTCTCTTCTCCTGAGCCTCCACAGATGTAGGATGTGATGCATCCATGACAACAACATTGTCCTCAAAGTCTGTCCTCAGGGGAAGGTGCTCTCTGTCTAGCAGATATGTGCTTGTGCCCATCTTGGAGTTGATGAGCATCTGAATGTGTGGGGCATATCCACATGACCTCTTCTGATCTGTTGCAGTCCTCTTAATTGTTTCAACAATCAAGGTCATCACCTTGAACTTCTCTGGCACATCAAACATATGTAACAAGTTGATTGAATGACCTCTGATCATCCTGTCATCTCCTGATTTGGGCAACAAAGTATGCCTCAGTATAGTGTTGAGTGTAGGCAGCCCTGACAGAAGATAGTAAATGGACCCAAACTTGTGAGTCGCCAATGCAGCATCTGGAATTTCCTTGTACATGTGAGCCATGGAGTTATGATCTTTCCTGAGCTTGGCATAGACATCTAAGTCATCCTCTGCCTCTTCAGGGGCATTGATCAGCTTGGCCCACTCAGCAATTGAAGATTGGTACCTTGTACCTTCAGTCATCCAAACTATCTTGCCATCTGGGTAAAAATGTGCAGTGGAATAAAATTGCATCACCATCTCATCATTCCATTTAGTCAGCTTCTGACCAACAAACTTGTCAACCTCATTCATCCTGAAACTCTCATGAACTCTAGGGAAGTAATCTTCATTGTCATCAATGAATTCCCAGTCAACCCATCTCATGTCACTTACTATGGGCTTCTTGTCCAAAAGTACTGTTTCATAAAAGTCTTGATGCTCCTTGGTGTGAAACCTGTAATCCACAGCAGTCCTTCTCCTTGTAGCATAGGGGTCTATCTGCCTCCATAGTCTGAGACCTGCATCTTTTCTCACTTTCATGTTCTCTGCTATTGGATGAGTGTCATCATGGTCTGGAATTTTTGGCTTGAGTTTCCTGAGCACTTGCTGCTCCTCATCTTCCTGAACTTCAGGCACTGGGGCCTTGTTCTTCTCTGCAGCTGAGATATTTCTTGTGCTTCTCTTGGGTGCTGTTGGCTTTGGAGCTTGAGCTTGCGAAGGTTGCTTGGGAGCTGTCTTGGGCTTGGATGGAGCAGCCCCAGACTTAATAGCATCTCCCATCAATTTCTGAGATTTCTGAGCTGGTGCAGCATCTTCTTCCTCATCATCTTCATCTGGATCTCTCATCATTGATGATCTGCCAATAACTTTGGCCATGGTCTTCTTGACCCTTTCTTTCCTTTTCTTGCCTCTAGCAGCCTCTTCTTCTCCTGGTTTAGCTGTGAACTCCATAGTTTCCTGAGTGGAGGCTCTGGCTTTTGACATAGGCACTCTCTTGGTAGGAACTTTCTTCTTCATGCCAGGCTTGATGGCAGCAGCAGCAACAGCATACTCCTTCTTGACTACCTTCTTCTTTGAGGTGACCTCCTCATCAACCACAAAGTCCTCATCTTTAGAATCTGAGGTTCTCTTCTTCCTTTGCCTAGTTGCAGCCTTAGGCAAGTTGCTTGGGGTGCTTCTGCTACCCTCATCATAACTGCTATTGGAGGGACTAGTGCCCTCACTGAGATTTGCTTGCTCCTCTGACCTATTCTGGCTGTCACTATTGTCTGACATCTCTGACACTGAAAGCTGACCCTGTGAATAGATAGGTTGAGATAGAGTGGATAAGCATCACAAAGTACAACCATTTTGGAAAACAAATGAGTCAAAAACTTAGTTTTAGTTTTCTACAGAAAGCATTTCGGAGCTACCGATATTACAAACTCAGTGACACCGAAGCAGCTTTAGAGTCTAAACATGTGAAATCGGTCAGACCGAGACACAGTTCGGTGACTCTGAGATGCTAGGGTTTCACAGAGAAATGAACTCGGTCACACCGATTGGTATGTTTCGGTCAGACCAAAAAATACTTGTGCTATGGCCTGAGCCAAATCGGTGAGACCGAAATCCTAATATCGGTCGGTCCGAGATGAGTTCAGCGGAAACCTAAACCTAAATTTTTGCATCATATCTAATCTAACAGAGTTTCTAGTGGATAGAATAGTCTCAAACGTGGAAAGAATATAGGCATTGATCTTTGTGCTCGGAATCGGAGTGGGGAAGGCACAAAGGGACGATTTCATACCCTACCTTGGCGATGAACTTGCTACGGTGACAACGGCGGTGAAGATTCCCATTGATGGCGGCGAAAACCAGCGACAGGAGGACGCTGACGAGGAGGAGACGATCCGGAGACCTCAAGTCGACAGAGCTGGACAGGCACGGGCGAAGCATTTGGAGGAATTTCCAAATTTTCAGCCCGTGGGTATATATGTCCAGTCGGTGTGACCGAGTGGAATGACTCGGTGGCACCGACATGCAGAATCGCAAGCGGTTGCTGCAACTCGGTGTGACCGAAAGGTTCAAATCGGTTGCACCGAGATTAAAACTTAGATCAACTTAATGAACTCGGTGTGACCGAATGGGATGGATTGGTCAGACCGAAATGCACTAAGAAGTTTTGGAAGTTAAGTCTATGACGAATCGGTGGCTCCGAGTGCTCCTCACTCGGAGGGTCCGAATATGACTTGATCAAGCTTTGTGATATAGCATGAATAGAGTTTGAGACGAGAAAATCATAGATAGCTAGAGGGAGTACTTAGGCATTCTTGTCCATCCATTTGGCAAAAAGAAGAAAAACCAATCAATCAAAACAACAAATGGATGTCCTCGAATGGAGAAAAATTATGCATCCAACATGCTCACACAATAAGATAGCAAATGAAATATGTGTCAAAGCATGCACAAACACTCTAGCATCTATCAAGAAATTGGCGATGACTAAGTCATCTATATATGAGTATATTGACTTAGGAGTGAAATGAGAACATTTGATCATAGGTCATACTCATCGTTTAGGCACAAGTGGGGTTACCACTTTTACATAAAGCATTGTTGTGTTCACACCATTAGAGTTGCTTTAGCTCAATTCTTAGAGTAAAGCTCCCCCTAGATGTGATATCCCCCCTAAGAGGGATGAATTAACCTTGGGTTTTGTCGATGATGACTTCATGTAGATGTTGAAGATGTGGATGCTCAATGTTGATGTAGATCATTTGGAGCAATCCATTGGAGCGAGTTGCACTTTCAATACCTACACGGGTTAGTCCCACAAGGAACATGCAAGAATATCCATAGACATAGAGTGAAATACACATATGATGATGTCGGCGTTCTGGGAACGGGGGTACCTAGACTTGCCTGCCTGCGGCCCACGGCGTGGCTCCATCGATGGCCTGGTACGGCCCAGCTTCAGCAACAACAACTCAAGACCCTCGCGAGGCAGACGACACCAAGACCCCCACGAGGAGTGGCCTCCTCAGGCTGGCTCCTGAGGGGCAGAGAGTTCTATGCAAGCCACACCTCATGAGGTCCGGATGACGTGAGCCATGACGACCAAGGCTAGGCGGGCGCCAGCGGGCGCAGTGTACCAGTTTCCTCTTTGGTGCTAAAGAGGCAAGCGCAGGCACGGAGTCCTGAGGAATCAGGCAAAGGTTTCCATTCCCGTGCAACAAGACCAAGACCGCCAGGCCAGCAGGACGGAGGTCATCATGGAGCCCACCATGGCGTCACGACCAGAGGCTTTTGCAGGCGAAGACTACTTTTTTCAGGATAGCATGTACTAGTTGTCTCCCTTCGAATTTGGCCATTGTGGGATCCCTTCCCGCCTTTCATTTGGGAAGAGGACCAAGGCCACTATAAATAGGACTTAGCCACCACCGTAGAGAGGGATCGGACCCCCGGGCGGATCATTCAGATCACCCTCACTCCACCAGCTCACTCGAGCACAAGAACACCTCTCCTCCTGAGGCTGTTCACCACTGTACTAGTTCATCCTCAGCCCCTCGAGGCCAATCCACCACCAAGTAGGAGTAGGGTTTTACACCGCAAGGTGGCCCGAACCTGGGTAAGCTATTGTGTCTCTTTTCCTTATAGTTCGTCGAGCTAGGCTGTGAGATTAGCGAGTAGGCAGACTAGGAAGGACGAGTTCTTCGCACGCACCCCAGAGTTCGAACCTCTCAGGGGTTTGCGAAACCTGAAATCTGACATTTGGCGTGCCAGGTAGGGGTGCGTCGGAGCCTCTTCCCCGCCGGTCGATCCACCACTGCTCCACCGCTTCCATGGCTGACGTTCGTCGAGCTCGCGCTAAGCGCCAGGCCGCCCTCGCCGCCTGCGTCGCTCAGACAGCGCCTGCGGGTGACGGCTGCCCTCGCCATCCCCCATCTCCAGTGGCGAACACCGCCACCGGCCCCGCGGGGCACGAGCAGCAAGCTTTGTCACTGCACCCTTCTGTGCAGCGGGATGGGCGCACCGCCCCCCATCGCTGACTCCGGCTGGTTCATCGTCTCATGCTCATCGCGGGCCGGCGAACGCGCAGGCTGTGTTGCTCATGGCGCACGAGCTCCTACGTTACCGCCCCGTCGGTGACCTCTATGAAGACTGGTTGTACCGCATCGTCGAGCTTGTCAGCGCCGCCGGGGACTCTCCCGCACCGTCTCGCTCGCTGCCTCACCCGCCGCCTGCTGCGGGTGACATAGCCCACGGAGCACCTCCTCCACCTCCCCGTCAAGATGTCACCCTTGGGCCAAGGCGCGAGGCCCTACGGCGTGACTCGCCACGCAGGGCGCCGACGCGTGAAGAGGAAAGCTGCCAGGTGGTGCAGCGGCCGCAAGAAGATGCTCGTGCACTCCCAGCACCGCCACGTCAAGACCGCGCGCCGCCTGCAGCGGTGGCGCGCGAGCGCCAAGACCAGGTTCGACCTCCACGACGGGCTCCCATGACCACAGCGGGTTGCCGCGCATTCACTCCGAAGCTACGCAGTGTCGTCTGGCCGGGGAAGTTCAAGCCCGACCTGCCTCCGCGCTACGACGGCACCCCCAACCCTGCCGAGTTCCTGCAACTCTACGAGCTGAGCATCGAGGCAGCCAACGGCTATGAGAAGGTTATGGCGAACTGGTTTCCCATGGCCCTCAAGGATGGTGCGCGCTCGTGGCTCCTGAACCTGCCCGCGGGATCGATCTCCTCCTGGGACGAAATGCGAGAGCGTTTCGTTGCCAACTTCCAGGGCACTCGCGACGGTCCACCGGCTGCGGGAGACCTGCGGCGCATCAAGCAGCAGCCAGGAGAGACCTTGCAGAAGTACATCCAGCGCTTCAACAGCGTCCGCCTCAAGATCCCCAAGGTGTCGGACGAGGCCATCATCTCGGCATTCACTGATGGCGTCCGCGACATCAAGATGAAGGAGGAGCTCGCCATACATGAGGACCTATGCACGGCTCTGGAGATGTTCAACATGGCAACCAAGTGTGCGAGAGCTGAGGAAGGTTGCCTCTCTCTCCTGGAGCTCCCAGGGGCTGACCTAGAAGACAAGAAGGCCAAAGCCAAGGACGTGAAGCACAAGGGACCGGCCGTGCTCGCGGCCGAACCAGAGATGAAGCGCGGCTGCGACCACCCAGAGTCATCCAAGGGCAGCCACCCGTTCTGCGTCTTCCACAACGTGCACAGCCACAACACCAATGACTGCCAGGAGCTCAGGGCCATCCGCGACGGGCACCTCAGTCGACGCCCCGAGCGCAGCGACCGATGGCCGTGGAGGAGGCCGAGGTGGAGGACGCTGGGACGGCCGCGACCCCCGCCAAGACTGCCGCGATCAGCCTCGTGAGGATCACTGGCAGGGCTAGCCTCGCGAGGGCCACTGGAGGGACCAGCCTTGTGAGGACCGTCCTCAGGGCAATGCTGGCCTTCCTCCGCTGCCGCCACCACCAAGAAGGAATGACGACCACCACCAGGACGAGGGGGCTGGGGGCTTCCAGGAGCCTCGTGCCATCGCCTGCATCCTGGGCGGCGCTCAGGCCCCTGCCTCTCATCGCATCTTCAAGCAGTTTGCCCGTGAGGTGAACGCGGCCCTCCCCAAGCTCGAGGCAATGCATCCGCTCAGGTGGTCCAAGTGCACCATCACCTTCAGCCCATCCGATCAGCTCAAGTGCGCGGCAACTGCCAGCGCTCTCCCGATGCTCTGCTCGCCTACCATCAGCAATGTGCTCGTCACCAAGACTCTCATCGATGGCGGTGCGGGGCTCAACGTTCTCTCCATCGAGACATTCGACCAACTCTAGGTGCCCTATGACCAGCTACAGCCTACCAAGCCTTTCTCAGGAGTGACCGACGGCTCCACCACCCCGATAGGGCAGATCCGCCTCCCTGTCACCTTCGGCAAGCGTGACAACTACCACACTGAGCTCATCGACTTCGACGTCGCCCACATTCGCCTTCCATACAACGCCATCCTTGGGTATCCGGCCCTGGCCAAGTTCATGGCGGTGACTCATCATGGTTACAATGTCCTCAAGATGCCAGGGAGCTGCGGCGCCATCATGGTCGCCTCCGAGAAGGACGCGGTGTGCTCTCTCGAGCGCGCCTACCAGGCTGTGGCGGTCAAGAACCCAGACGATGAAGGCGCCGTCTACCCTCCTGAGGCTGTCCCCAAGAAGAAGAAGCAGCTGCTCCACCAAGGACCTCAGGAGAGCGGGGTGTCCAGTGGCACCACCTCAGGCCCTGCGCCCACTGACGGGGCGCCTCCCTCTCTCGCATAGGAAGGCACGCCCGGCGCCCCTCTCAGGCTGGGCTCGGGGGCTCCTCTCTGGAGGGCCTCTAACCTGGCCAACATCACAAGGGAGGTGCTCGGGGACCATGTGGAGGCGTGCTTCAGCGCGCGCTTCCGCCAGGAGGGTACAAGGCGCGAGGTGCCAGGTGCTCAGGAGTTCATCACCAAGGCAATCGAGGAGCTTCAGGAGGCAAGAGCTATGCGAGGCGACCATCGCCCACCACCCGGCGTGGCTCCTTGTCCCGGCGAGGATAGCAAGCTGCGCGTCTGCGTCAACATCCCAGGGCTCAAGAAGGCCGCATCTCAGGAGCGCTTCTGGCCTTCCCGCGCTGGCAGGTGCGAGGGTCCCCCTCACAGCTATGTTCGCATGCCTTTGGGCTTGTCGAGCGTGGCTGCTACATTCCAGCGCCACATGCGGGGCGTCCTGGTGGCTCATGAGGCCAGAAGCCAGGCGATCCTGTCAGAGGAGGAGATGGATCCTCGCGAGCCCCCTGGGCCCCCAGAGCCTCCCGAGGTTCAGGGCCTGGGCGGCTCATGAGGAGCGACTTCTGCGGCACGCGTCTTCAGCTACTCCAACATCTCTTCAGCAACGGTGCCAGGTGACATTTTCTGGTTTGTTCAGTTGGGGGCGCCCCTCGGGCTGCATTATCCCCAAGCCGCGTGGGTCTTTCCCTGCGGCATGAATCATTTTGCATCTATCAGAACTAGCTCTACCTTATCTATGGGTTGATTTATGTTATCACCTGCTTGCCTGGTGTTCTATCGCCTCCGCGGCCTCCCGCATTGTTGACCAGCCTCTTGCTCATCCTGCAACGGGGGCTACACATGTTGGCACGGCGCTTGTGCTCGGATCCGTCCCTGCAACGCTGCAAATCTGAGAGATCAAGCTCTGGCTCGCGGCCTGCCCCGCGCACGTCACCTCACCAGATCCTCAGTGCCTTCATCTTCTTGCGAAAAGATCAGCGGCAGGACAACAAGCGCGATTACGAGTTATACTCTCCTCTCGGACTAACCCGCAGGAATCCATGGAGTTTAGCCATGGGTGGCCCCGCCGGCCGTCCCTTTTTCTTGCAATTCGCTTGCATGTTAAAGGGGGGCTCCTGAGCATCGCGCCTCAGGAGCTCTTACTGACTCTCCAGCCCTCACCCCCTGGCCTTGACCACGGCATCGCGACCTGGCATACCAGCGGCGGCTGAGCCTCACTCGAGGGTCGGGACCTGAGGACATAGAGCACCTAGATGAGCGGGGAGAAGGGGAGGTCGGTGTGAGCCCTACCTGGAAGCATCACTGCCAAGGCACAATCAGGCGCTGTGCAAAGGAATCACTTCAGGCCTACTAAGATAAGTCACCCATGCATATTAGAGTGAACCTCATCGTCCGGTATTTTGATTCTCGCAATCTCGCTCCAGCAATGCCGCTTCCCTTTTCGGCCTCCAGGGAGCTGCTTGCACGCCAAAGGGGACCTCTTGAGCATCGCGCCTCAGGAGCTCTTACCGGACCTCGGGCTGCTCACCTCCTGGCCTTGACCACGGCATCGCGACCTGGCATACCAGCGACGGCTGAAGCCTGCCTGGCGATTGGGACCTGCCGGCGTAGAGCACTAAGCTACCGCGAGAACGAAAAGGGGGAACCATGCCGAAGCAAGATGCGCGGCTGCAACATCATACTAGGAATAGTAAACATTGGATCAAAAGCGTTGCAGTTTCTTACAAACTTCCATGGGGTTTGTCACAATTCCGCACAGGGAAACAAAAGAAGGAAAACGTCAAGGGACCCCGGCTGCTGGGCATCACCGACGACGCCGAGCGGACGCCGCTGCCGCGCTCCGGGCACGGCGAGAGCTCGGCGGCATGTAGTTGTCATCACTGGACTCCGGAGAATCGCTGGGCTCCGGAGAGTCGCTGGATTCCCAGGAGTCATCGCTGCTGCTGGAGGAGCTGCCGGCGAGGTCGGAGGCGGGCTCGACATCCACGGCCGCGCCACACGGACTGCTTCCCCCGAGGCAGCACTCCAGATGCCGGCCCTCCTCATCGAAGACCTTGAAGAACAATGTAGAGGCGCCATCGTACTCAAAGTGGATGGCAAGGGCCCCCTCTGGACGGTAGGCACGGGCGACCTCGCCCCATCCTCGGGTCATGAAGATGTCGCCCGGGGGGACGACCTCGACCTCCGCCCCCGTGGCTAGGCCGCAGCACCCGGTGTGCTGCAGCCACAGCTCAAGTGGCCCCCTCGGCGGCATCTCCTCGGCGAAGAACCTTGGGAGCCGGATCAACGTGCGCGGTGGCATTGCCGCCCACACCACGAACTCGCGCTCGCCATGGGTTCGCCGGCCTGCTGGCCGCGCAGCCTCGGTCAGTCCACCGAGACCCCGGCCCGCGCGGCGCTGGGCATTACCGCCCTATCCGGAGCCCTGCGCGCGGGCGTACAGAGGAAGCGGGAAGCCAGGCGGAGGCCGCTCGTACCAAGGCCGCGTCACCTCTTGCCTTTCATCGGCGTCGTCACGACGGCCGAGCCTCTTCTTCGGCAGAAGTGGCCACGGCTCCTCCTGAGGGGTTTTTCCCTTCTCCGCTGAAGAGAATCTCCTGATCGGCGCCACGGATGCTGCTGCAAGACGGCGAGACAAAGAAGAAGAAGGAGCGGGCAGCGAGAAGATGAAGATGGGTGAGGGGGGCTCTGCCCCTCCCCTCATTTATAGCTGGAGGGAGGCCAACCGCCAGCCTCCACGATCCCACGCAATGATGGTTTTTCTCTGCATGCAGCAGTGTCTCGTCAAGTCAAGCAATTGCCGAGGCGGCGTGGGGAAGCGGAGGCGCCCATGTCCCATCAAGCACCACGTGTCGACCGGGCCCACAGGCAGTGGGGGCCTGCAGCGCTCCGCACTTACCCCTTGGCTTCGCTGATGGGGTGGCGGTGCGCCCATCCCGCCGCACAGAAGGGTGCATCGATGAAGCTTGCTGCTCGTGCCCTGCGGGGCCGGTGGCAGCATTCGCCACTGGAGAAGGGGGACGGCGAGGGCAGCCGTCACCCGCAGGCTCTGTCTGAGCGACGCGGGCGGCGAGGGCGGCCCGGCGCTCAGCACGAGCTCAACGAGCGTCAGCCATGGAAGCGGTGGAGCGATGGTGGATCGACCGGCGGAAGAGAGGCTCTGACGCACCCCTACCTAGCGCGCCAAATGTTGGATTTTGGGTTCCGCAAACCCTTGAGAGGTTCGAACTCTGGGGTGTGTGCGAAGAACTCGTCCTCCCCAGTCTGCCTACTCACTAATCCCACAGCCTAGCTCGACGAACTGTAAGGAAAAGATACACAACAGTTTACCCAGGTTCAGGCCACCTTGCGGTGTAAAACCCTACTCCTGCTTTGTGGTGGATTGGCCTTGAGGGGCTGAGGATGAACTAGTACAGTGGCGAACAACCTCAGGAGGAGAGGTGTTCTTGAGCTCGAGTGAGCTGGAGGGGTGAGGGTGATCTGAATGATCCATCCAGGGGTCCGATGGGGTCCGATGCCCCTCTACGGTGGTGGCTAAGTCCTATTTATAGTGGCCTTGGTCCTCTTCCCAAATGAAAGGCAGGAAGGGATCCCACAATGGCCAAATTCGAAGGGAGACAACTAGTACATGCTATCCTGACAAAAGTAGTCTTCGCCTGCAAAAGCCTGTGGTCGTGATGCCATGGGGGGCTCGGTGATGACCTCCATCCTGCCGGCCTGGCGGTCTTGGTCTTGTTGCACGGGAATGGAAACCTTTGGCTAATTCCTCGGGACTCTGCGCCTGCGCTTGCCTCTTTAGCACCAAAGAGGAAACTGGTACACTGCGCCCGCTGGCGCCCGCCTGGCCTTGGTCGTCATGGCTCACGTCATCCGGACCTCATGAGGTGAGGCTTGCATAGAACTCTCCGCCCCTCAGGAGCCAACCTGAAGAGGCCGCTCCTCGTGGGGGTCTTGGTGTCGTCCGCCTCGTGAGGTTTGGCCCCTCGCAAGGGTCTTGAGTTGTTGTCGCTGAAGCTGGGCCGTACCAGGCTGTCGGTGGAGCCACGCCGTGGGCTGCAGGCAGGCAAGTCTGGGTACCCACGTTCCCAGAATGCCGACAGATGATGTCCATGAAAGCATTGGGTTACCTTGTCCCTTGTCTTACCAACAAGAGGGTTTGTGACTCCTTGAACTAGTGCAAGATATGGAAGTTCATTGCACTTGTCCTTGCCAAAATGAATATGAGTGAAGTATGTTGGCGAAGTCACCCTCAAGAACTCTCTAGTTCTTCTTCTTTGGGATCCACATCAGCTTGATGGGAATCCTTGGAGTTGTAGTCGTACTTGATGTAGTCTTGGGAACCCACTTGACCAAGGCCTTTGGAGCTTCTTCAAATGAATCAATCTCCTCTTGAAGGTCGTCCTTGCCTTTTAGCTTGTGGTCTTGTGGTGGAAGATCATCTTGAGCTTGTGTTCCCTTGAAGGAAGTGGGATCATACTTCTCTTGTTGAGGAACAAACTTCGTCTTGGGGTATTGATCTTGTTCCCACTCAACTCCATTGGCATTGAACTTGCGTTCAAAACCAACACCTTGATTCTTTCGGTGCCTTCCTTGCTTGCGTACAATTTCCTCAAATTGCTTACTTCCGGCAAGGCTCTTGTAAACACCTTTCTCTATAATTCCCTTCAATAAGCTATTTTCTTGCTCAAGTGTAACTTGGCTAAGAGAATCATTAGTGGAATTAAGAGAACTACTAGAAGCAACAATATTGGATTTAACATGATTATTGTTACTACTAGAAGAAGAATCTTTCTTGCTCTTGTTGCTAGATTTTACTTGTGGCATGTAAGTAGACAAGAGTAAACGCTTGGCAATGTATGAAGAACTTTTCTTACGAAGATCATCATTGATTGCTTTTAAGAACCCATGCTCTTGCTCTAGATTGAGCTTTTCAAAGCGTAGCTTCTCATGAGTCTTTAAAAGCTCTCGATGATCCTCTAAGGTAGTTTCATGAGCTAACTTAAGAGTGTTTAGTTCTTTAGTTAAACGCTCAATCTCCTTCTTATCATCGTCATTCGTTTTATCTTGATTAGCATGATTAATAGAAATTTCATCATAGTTTTCATCACTAGAGTTGTCAACAAGTAAATCATCATCACCTAGCAAATCATCTCATCACTATTAAAATCAACATACTCGGGGTGTGATACCTTGGGGCCTTTAGCCATGAAGCATCTTCCAATCCTTTCATTTGGTGAGTCAAATATGTCGTAGGAGTTGGATGACACAAGTGCAAGACCGGCAACACCTTCGTCTTGGGTATGTTCAGAGTCGGAGTGATAACTTCTCTCGGAGTGGTGTTCGAAGTCAGAACCGGATACCCATTCACCAACATGAGCTTGATGTCTTTGTCTTGTGTAGCTCTTTGATGACTTGTCCTTCCTTTCCGAATCCTTGCTTCTGCGAGAGGGTCTTCGTTCATAACGATCATCTCTACTCCTTCTCTCTCTTGGCGGTGATTCCTCTCTTTTACTTCTCCTTTTAGGTGAGTCTTCTCTTCTCTTGTAGGGAGCCGTACACTCATTGGAGTAGTGTCTGGGTCTTCCACAATTGTAGCAATTTTGTTCACGACTAGAAGATCTCTTGTCATAGTAGGACCTCGACTTGGAACTTCTCTCTTTGCTTCTACTCTTGTAGAACTTGTTGAAGTTCTTCACCATTAGGCTCAATTCTTCATTGAAGACTTGTTTCTCACTTGATGATGTAGGAGAATCACATGAAGCTTTGTAAGCACCACTAGACTTGTTGTGAAGCTCTTCTTTATCCTTGAGTGACATCTCATGAGCAACAATTCTACCAATGACTTCCGTTGGCTTGAGATCTTTGTAATTGGGCATCATTTGGATCAAAGTGCACACTGTATCATATTTTCCATCCAAGGCTCTTAGGATCTTCTTGATGATGAATCTGTCGGTCATCTCTTCACTTCCTAAGCCGGTAATCTCATTTGTGATGAGAGCAAGCCTAGAGTACATTTCAGCGACTCCTTCACCATCCTTCATTTTGAACTTGTCAAGTTTTCTTTGAAGCACATCCAATTTGGATTCCTTGACAGACTCGGTACCTTCGTGCATATCAACCAAAGTATCCCAAATTTCCTTTGCATTCTCAAGACGGCTGATTTTGTTGAATTCTTCGGGGCACAATCCGTTGAAGAGGATATCGCAAGCTTGAGCGTTGTATTGCAGCATCTTCAATTCTTCCGCGGTTGCTTCACGATTTGGTTCTCTTCCATCTTCGAAGAATTCACCTTGCAAACCAATACATACAATAGCCCAAACGCGGGGTTATGTCCAAGAATATGCATTTATATCTTATGCATCCAACTAGCAAAATTTGTACCATCAAAGTAAGGACCTCTATGGTGGTAATTTCCCTCGCTAGACGCCATACTCTCCTAGGTCGTGAAACCAAGGCTATGATCACCAAAGCTATGGAAATCAAGACAAATGGAGACCAAAGCTCTGATACCACTTGTAGGATCAAAAGTAGGTCTAGAGGGGGGGGGGGTGATTATACTACTTGACCAAATAAAAATCTAGCCTTTTCCCAATTTTATGTCTTGGCAGATTTTAGCAACTTAGCACAAGTCAAGCAATCAACCTACACATGCAATTCTAAGAGTGTAGCAGCGGAAAGTAAAACATTGCATATGAAGGTAAAGGGAAGGGTTTGGAGAAGGCAAATGCAATGTAGACATGAAGATTTTTGGCATGGTTCCGATAGGTGCTGCTATCGTACATCCACGTTGATGGAGACTTCAACCCACGAAGGGTAACGATTGCGCGAGTCCACGGAGGGCTCCACCCACGAAGGGTCCACGAAGAAGAAACCTTGTCTATCCCACCATGGCCATCGCCCATGAAGGACTTGCCTCACTCGGGTAGATCTTCACGAAGTAGGCGATCTCCTTGCCCTTACAAACTCCTTGGTTCAACTCCACAATCTTGACGGAGGCTCCCAAGTGACACCTAACCAATCTAGGAGACACCACTCTCCAAAAGGTAATAAACGGTGTGTTGATGATGAACTCCTTGCTCTTGTGCTTCAAATGATGGTCTCCCCAACACTCAACTCTCTCTCACAGATTTGGCTATGGTGGAAAGATGATTTGAGTGGAAAGCAACTTGGGGAAGGCTAGAGATCAAGATTCTTGTGGTTGGATTGGAATGTCTTGGTCTCAACACATGAGTAGGTGGTTCTGTCTTAGAAAATGAGTAGTGGAAGTGTAGGCACGTTCTGATGGCTCTCTCTTGAATAGAGAAGGGTGTGGAGGGGTATATATAGCCTCCACACAAAATCTAACCGTTACACACATTTGACCCAACTCGGTCAGACCGAATAGAAGAACTCGGTGAGACCGATCTAGTTCAAAATGTGAACATTAGGATTTTCGGTGGGACCGACATGATCAACTCGGTGGGACCGATGCGCTAGGGTTAGGGCGAAACCTCATCTTGGTGTGACCGATTGCATGAATTCGGTGAGACCGATTTCAGCAATGAGCAAACAGAGAGTTGGTCAGGCAAACTCGGTGGGACCGATCGCTCCTTTCGGTAAGACCGAAACATTACGAAAGGGAAACAGAGAGTTTGCATTGCGAACTCGGTGGGACCGATCGCTCATTTCGGTGAGACCGAAATGTTATGAAGGGAAACAGAGAGTTAGCAATCCCATCTCGGTGAGACCGAAATCCCTATCGGTGAGACCGAATTGATTAGGGTTTCTGGCTATGGCTATGTCAAAAGAACTCGGTGGTGCCAGATGGATCAAATTGGTGGGGCCGAGTTTGAGTTTATGTTTAGGACATATTTGGAATTGAGAAAGTGGTTGAGGGCTTTGGAGCATATCACTAAGCATTTTGAGCAAGTAGACCATTAAGCAACACCTCACCCCCTTTTAATAGTATTGGCTTTTCCTATGGACTCAATATGATCTTGGATCACTAAAATAGAAATGAAGAGTTTTGAGCTTTTGCCAATATTTGTCCTTAGCATTTTGAGGGGTCTACATCTCTAGTCCATGTGCCATGCCAATCATTGAACTACCTGAAATATTTAACTTGAATGGATATTAGTTCAATGAGCTATATGTTGTTATGAATTACCAAAACCACCCAGGGATTAGTTGCACTTTCACATTCGTTTTGTCTCTCGGAGGAGATAGACTCGGGGACCGAGTGAGGGCATGCCATGACAACTCAAGTGTCGACACCGGCGCGTGGTCTGACTCTCCAGAGAGACGCCACTCCTTATCCCAGGGGAACGCCAGCGCAAGCCTCCTACGAGTCCAGGTTTACAACGCATGCACCTTGGAGCCTACCGAGAGGGCCAAGTGAACCCACAGAGGGGTGTCAAGCTCATCACATAATGATCCTGAAGAAGACTTCAGTCGGGTGTTTAACATGGCCGAGTGCACGGGTCCCCGCAGAGGGTGGTCAGTCGGACTGACACGCGCCCTTTAGGAAAGGATTCACTGGTAATCAATCGGATTGATTTGTCGCGGAAATCTCGGGATTTGAATTCGTGTGTTCGCGCGCTGAAGCGGTAACGTCGTGTGTTCGCGCGCTGAAGCGGTAACATCATGTGTTCATGGGAAAGTGGGAGGTGTGGCTCCTCGATTTGCGTGCATGATCCCCGCCACATGCCGTGCCTGTCCTGTGCAAATCCTTGCCGTGCGGGACGTCGATCCAGGGATTCACGGTGAGAGATCCAGCTGAGGATTTTGTATGCAGGCATAAAAGGTTCGAGGGCAGAGCTCTGGGTCTCAGATCCCCTTTCTCTCCTCGCTCCGACTCCTCCACCTCCTTCCTCGTCTCGGGTGTGCAGAGATGGCGAAGGGTTCCACGGTGAAAGCGGAGAAGGCAAAGAAGACGGGGGCGGCTTCTTCCTCCGGCTCTGGTGCGTCGCAGGAGGACGAGCGAGTTTTGCTCATCACTCATGTCGTGCGGGGCTTCTCCATGCCTCCTCATCCCTTCTTCTGAGCTTTTCTCGACTACTTCAGTGCGCAGCTCCATCACCTTCCTCCCAATGCCATCATCTACCTCGCGGCCTTTGTCTCCCTCTGCGAAAATTTCCTCAGTTGTCGACCCCATTGGGGACTCTTCAAGCACATCTTCACATGTCAGTCAATGACTGTGAAGAAGGATCCATCAGCCAGTGCGAAGACCCACATCACCCAGTTGTGCGGAGGTCTGGGCATCCAAGTCCGCGAGGGGAGTGCTTTCCCAATGATGAGTTTTCCTGAGTCCGTCAAGGGATGGCAGGGGACCTGGTTCTACTGCAGGGATGTCCCTAGTGGCCCAAACCAGTCGGGGCTCCCTCCATACTCGACGGAGAGGGTCAGGGATCCCGAGTCCCTCGTGGTGGTGAAGGAGGAGAGGACGGAGGTCGGCATCTTGGCCACCGCCCTGGTCGGAATCGTGAATGCGAGCGTGAATGGAATGGATCTGTTGGAGAGTTTTCTCACTCGGCAGATCCAACCGCTATAGGCCAGGGCTCACCCCATGTGGTGGGATGAGGGTCCGAATGACCCCACCCGAGTGCACCTGGAGGAGCTTGCCGAGAAGGATGTGGCAGCCAAGATCTGGGCCATAACCTCTGCCCGGGACAATCAGCGGGGGGGGGGGGGGGTGAGGGGGGCAGGATGGTGCCAGCTTACTCTAGAGAGCTCCCGCCGACTGTTGAGGTAGGGTGTTCTTGCTTATTTGATCCGTTGATGTATTGTTTTTTGTGCATCTGATTTTGATGTCTTGCCGTGTTTGCTTCTGCAGGAGTTTCAGAACATGATTTCCATTATCCTGGTGGTGGACCGGTCGCCTGAAGACGTGATGAGTGACACCGAGCGGCAGTACTTGGAGGAATCTGATGACGACGAGAGTGATGGTGATGAGGAGAGCGACGAGGAGGAGAGCTCTGAGGAGGGGAACAAGGTGGAGTCCTCTCCATCTTATGAGGTTACCAAGGAGCCCCGATCCAAGGTGCTGCATGATCCAAAGGGGAAGGCGAGTAGAGCCCAGCAGCCGACTGCCTTTGGCCGGACCACTCGGAGCTCGAAGCGTGCTTGCGCCGAGGCTGAGAGTTCAGCGGAGAAGCAGCCCAAGTTGCCCAAGCAAATCTCCTCCAAGCCCCAAAAGGTTGCAGTACCTCGGATCAAGGTGTTCGTGCCCGTGGCCTCAATGTGAGTACTCTTGTCCATTCCTTGTCTATTTTTGTGCTGGTTCGGTTGCTGATCGAGTGTTGTCTGATTTCCGCAGCAACGACACCTCGATGACTTCAGCGGACCCGCACGCCCGCAAGCCAGACTCGAATGACGCTTATGCAGCGAACGCTGCCACCTCCAAGGGTTCGTTACGCCGACTGACTCATACGGTTATGCTCTCTTCGACTGAGCTTTGATGATTTCCTTGGTTTATGCAGCCCCACCTGAGATTATCCAGCTGGACGATGAAGTGGGTGCTGACCCGCCGAATCCGGACGTCATTAGGGGGAGCGCCGAGTGCTGACACGCCAATGACGGATGCCTCTCCTAGCCAAACGGCCCATGTTTCACCGGCGAAAGTCGCCACCAAGACCGCGAGGCCGAGTCCCCTGGCTCAAGGTGGCTTGGCGTCTTCGACCGCGGTGGTGTTGGCTGCAGGATCTTCCCAGGCTCCTCCGAGTGGCACAGTGACGATTTCGGCCCAGAGGCTGACATCTGCGACTCCGCCTGCCCCGACTACTGCTTTCCCTATACCATGTTCTGGAGGATCAGGTGGGGGCGAGTAAGGAGGCGCTAATCCAGGTGGGTTTGATGTGCAGCCAACTGAAGGAGGCCTATGATGCCAACACGGCGCTAGAGACCAATGTCCGAGTAAGTACCATTGTGAGTACGATTTCCGGTCAAAATTTCTTCTTTTCTTGTAGTAGGATTTCTGTCAGTGGGTTTGCGTAGGGCACACCCACTAGGTGTACATGATCCAGTGGGGGCACGCTGAGTGCACCCACTGGGTGTAGTCCCCGAGGACTCCAGTCGGCAGGAGTCTTTGAAATTTTTCGTTTACCTCTTTTTCTGTATCCACTCGGAGTCTAGCCGGAGCGTAGCCGAGTGGACATGATCCAGTGGGGGCACGCTGAGTGCACCCACTGGGTGTAGTCCCCAAGGCTACCATTGACTGGGACAGGCAGTGGTAGTCTTAGAACTTGTGCGTTTTTTTAGCTCCATTGGCCAGTCACTTTCCAGTGGGGGCACAGTGAGTGCACCCAGTGGGTGTAGTCCCCGAGAGTGTCATCGATTGTGGTCAATCGATGGTAGTCTTTAGAACTATCATTAGGCATTCGGGACGCCCAGCGACACTCGTGTGTTGATGAGGTAATAGGTAGAACTTTCCTCGTTACTGACTCGAAAGTCAGCTGAGTGAAGCAGGTCATTTTGTGTTGTTGTCCTCTATCTTCTTCATTGCCGACTCAGGGGTTAGCCAGGTGATGATAGATCAGAGGATACTTCAAGATCTGGTATTGATCGAGCTTGTTCCACTCGATAGTGCTTGGTCGACTCGGTAACCAAAACGTACTTGAGAATTTGGTACTGGTCAAGCTTGTTCCTCTTGGGGGGAGTACGACCGAGTGAGAAGCCCACTCAGTAGTCAGAGGGTACTTCAGGATCTGGTACTGGTCGATCTTGTTCCTTCCAGCGGTGCCTGCTCGGGTGCTTGTGAGTTACTCCTTTGGTTTCTCATTTGAGTCTTTTGACTGACTATTTCTTACATGTTGCAAAGGACTTGTGAGATGGGGTCCCACTATGCCGCGATGGAGAAGGAGGTGACATCCCTTCATCTTGATCTGAAAAGCTCAAGAGCGCCCGATTGGAACAAGAGAAGAAGGCCCTGGGAGGTAAGCTATTTCCTCCGACTGGTAGCTAAATACTGTTCTTCCCTCTTTATCCGAATCATCTCACTCCGACAGATGTTCATAGCGAGAATGCCCAACTCGTAATGAGGCTCAGGACTTCTATTTCTTTAGAAACCATGAAGCAGGCGCTGGAGAACAAGGATAAAGATCTGGCGCTGGCCCAGAAGGAAGCAAGGACCAAGGCCAAACTTGCCAACGAGAAGCTGGCTTCAGTCGGCAGGTTGGAGGAGGAGATCAAGAGACTCAAGGCTGCTGCTGATGTCTTCACTCAGGAGAAGGTCAAGCTGGAGTAGAAGGTCACCCAGTTGACTGAAAAGAAGGATGCCCTGAAGGTACATATGGAGGAGGTGTGCGAGGAGTTTTGCGAGAAGCTCTTCGGTAAGTTCTTCCTCAGCCGAGTGAATCCCGTATGCGACCAAATCTTTCTCAGTCATTCGCTCACGCACTGTCTTCTTCCAACCAGAGCATTGCTATAACAAGGAATTGGAGCTGCAGAGGATAGAGAGGGACCTGGACCCTTCTCGGTCACTCGTCGCTAATAAAGAAGCACTTGCCATCCTTCGGCTTGAAGACCGCTTGGAGAATGCATTGGGCTATATCACTCGATCAAAGGGTGCTACGGGTCGGATTGATGAGGAGCTGCAGCCGGGTGTGGAGACCCAGAAGGACCTGGAGTCGGTGTTGACGCGGCTGAATGAAGTCCCTACTCGGGTCAAGGCTTGGAAGAAATCTGCAGCCCAGAGTGGTGCTGATGTGGCGATGTCACTCGTCCACGTTCATTGCAAGAACGTGGACAAGGAGAAGCTAAAGAACCTGCGAGTGATGAACAAGAAGAACCTCAAGTTTGAGGATTTCATGGAGACCTTGGTCAAAGATGCTACTCGCATCACCGATGGGATTGACCTGGAGACCTTCGTTGAGCCGACCAGTCCCCCGCCTGAGGCTTGAAAAACACTTGATTATATTTGCCCTGGAATGCCGGGTGGTAGCTATAATGAAATACTTTGCCGAGCCTTGGGCTCGTTTTATCTCGGAGACATTCGAACAGATCGAATCCTTAATTTCAAACCTTTTGCACTTCTATTTGCTTCTCGTGTTTTATTTGACTTTAGGCGAAAGTTGGTTCGCATCTAAGCCCCCGAGTGTGGACCAGATCCCCACTCGGATTGTTTTTTGAACTTAGGCGAAAGCTGGTTCGCGACTAAGCCCCGAGTGTAGAGCAGATCCTCACTCAGATTATTTTCGAACTTAGGCGAAAAATGGTTCGCAGCTAAGCCCCCGAGTGTGGAGCAGATCCTCACTCGGATTGTTTTTTAACTTAGGCGAAAACTGGTTCACAGCTAAGCCCCCGAGTGTGGAGCAGATCCTCACTCGTATTTTTTTAACTTACGCGAAAACTGGTTCGCAGCTAAGCCCCCGAGTGTGGAGCAGATCCTCACTCGGATTGTTTTTTAACTTAGGCGAAAACTGGTTCGCAGCTAAGCCCCCGAGTGTGGAGCAGATCCTCACTTGGATTGATTTTTAACTTAGGCAAAAACTGGTTCACAGCTAAGCCCCCGAGTGTGGAGCAGATCCTCACTCGGATTATTTTTGAACTTAGGCAAAAGCTGGTTCGCGGCTAAGCTTTCTCACCTCTACACCCACTGGAGGTGTGTTAGTTTCCGAATGCGGTTAGTCACCTGAGTGAAATGCGATCGTAGGTCGAACTAGAAGATATATGGGAAAAAGCGAGACTTTTATTCATCTAAATTCATTCAGACTAACTATTACAAGGGAGAAATTTTATTCTAAGTATAAAACTTGTGGAGCAAATCTGCGTTCCAAGCCCTGGGCTCTTCTATTCCTTTGGTGAAGTTGTACAACCTGTATGCTCCATTATGTAAGACCTTGGATATAGCAAATGGTCCCTCCCAGGGGGGTGCCAGCTTGTGAGGTTTTTGTTGATCCACTCGGAGGACCAATTCTCCTTCCTGGAAAGCACATCCTCTGACGTGTCTATCGTGGTAGAGATGCAAGTCTTGTTGGTACAACGTCGATCTTATAAGCGCTAGCTCACGTTCTTCCTCCAAAGGTCTAGGCCATCCTGCCTTGCTTCCTCGGCTTTGGCTTCCAAGTAAAGATCCACTCGGGGAGAGTTGTGGAGCAGATCACTCGGCAAGACCGCTTCCGACCCGTACACCATAAAGAATGGGGTGCGGTTCGTGGATCGATTTGGAGTTGTTCGCAGGCCCCAGAGGACCGACGACAACTTGTTCACCTAGGCTCCTGCTGCGTGGGTTAGATCATGCATGAGTCGAGGCTTCAATCCTCAAAGTATGAGCCCATTTGCTCTCTCGGCTTGCCCATTCGACTGTGGGTGCGCCACAGAGGTGTAATCGACCCAAGTGCCCTGGGTGTAACAAAACTGGCGGAACTCATCTGAGTCGAAGTTGGACCCATTATCGGTGATGCTGCTGTGCGGGACTACGAATCTGAAGATAATCTCCCTGATGAATTGAAGTGTAGTGGCTGAATCCAACTTCTTTATGGGCTTGGCCTCGATCCAGTTGGTGAACTTGTCTACTGCTACCAACAGGTGTGTGAAGCCACTAGCCCTAGTCCGGAGAGGGCCGACCATGTCGAGTCCCCAAACGGCGAACGGCCAAGTGAGAGAGATAGTCTTCAGGGCAGACGCCGGCTTGTGTGATTGGTTTGCATAGAACTGACACCCGATGCATTGATCCACTATGTCTCGGGCGGCCTCATTGGCTTGGGGCCAGTAGAATCCGGCTCTGAATGCTTTGGCGACCAAGGTCCGAGAGGATGCATGATGCCCACATGTTCCCGAGTGAATCTCTTGAAGTATTTATTGTCCTTCCTCCGGGGATATGTACCGCTGAGTGACTCCAGTCGTACTTTTGTTATATAGTTGATCTCCCATGACTGTGAAGGCCTTGGATCGGCGGACGATCTAGCGGACTTCATCTTCACCTATGGGAGCTCCTGCCGGAGCAAGTATGCTAGGTATGGCTCGGTCCACTCGGGAGTGATGACCAGTATCTCTTGGACCAGGTCAATTACTGCGGGAATGTCTACTTCAGTCGGGTTGGAAGGTCCGACTGGTTGTGGAGGCTCTTCCACGAAAGGATCTTCCTTGATCATGGGCGAGTGTAGGTGTTCTAGGAACACATTCTTGGGTACTACCTTCCGAGTGGAGCCCATCTTGGCCAGGTCGTCAGCCGCTTGGTTTTTGAGTCGCGGCACATGATGGAGCTCCAGCCCTTCAAAGTGTTTTTCCAGTTTCCTGACGGTGTTGCAATAGCCGGTCATCACAGGGCTGCGGATATCCCATTCTTTCATGACTTGATTCACCACTAAGTCTGAATCGCCATAGATCATCAGTCGACGAATTCCCAGAGAAATTGCCATTCGCAGTCCATATAAGAGAGCTTCGTACTCAGCTTCGTTGTTGGAGGAGTCAAAGTGGATCTGAAGTACGTAGCTGAGTCGACCGCCTTTAGAAGACACCAATACCACTCTAGCCCCGGAGCCATGGAGCATCTTGGAGCCATCGAAAAACATCGTCCAGTGTTCGGGAACACTCGGGACAGGCTGCTCTTGCTCAATCCATTCGGCCAGGAAATCTACCAGGGCTTGTGACTTGATGGCCTTCTTGGCTTCAAACCTGATGTCCAGCGTGAGGAGCTCAATGGCCCACTTGGCTACTCGACCAGTGGCATCTCTATTGTTCATGATCTCAGACAGAGGAGCGGCACTTATCATTGTGACCGAGTGTTCTTGAAAATAGTGCGCCACCTTCTTTGCAGTTAGATAAATTCCATATACTAGCTTCTGATAATGCGGATACCTTTGTTTGGAAGGTGTGAGAACTTCAGAGATGTAGTAGACCGGTCGTTGGAGCTTGAAGGCTTTGCCTTGTTCTTCCCGTTCCATAGTGAGGACCGTGCTAACAACTTGGCTCATGCCCGCGATGTATAAGAGCAAAGGCTCTTTGCTGCCCGGAGCAGCTAGCACCGGCTGGGTGGAAAGCAGGGCTTTGAGTTCCTGGAATGCAGCCTGCACTTCGCGAGTCCACTCGAACCTGTCAGACTTCTTCATCAATCGGTAAAGCGGCAGGGCTTTTTCACCGAGTCTTGAGATGAATCTGCTCAAGCCTGCCAGGCACCCCGTGAGACGTTGCACGTCGTGGAGACGCTCGGGTTGCTTCATCCAGATGATGGTCCCGATCTTCTCAGGATTGGCATCGATCCCATGTTCGGAAATGAGGAAACTAAGTAACTTAACTGCTGGTATGCCGAACGTACACTTGGTTGGATTGAGCTTGATGCCGAAAGTGCGTAAGTTCACAAAAGTCTCAGCGAGGTCGGTTAGGAGGTCGGAACCTTTCTTGGACTTAACCACGATGTCATCCATATAAGCTTCCATGTTCTGACTGATCTGCTTCCGTAGGCACTTCTGGATCATACACTAAAACATGGCCCCAGTGTTTTTCAACCCAAATGGCATCGTGATATAACAAAAACACCCGAATGGGGTGATGAACGCTGTTTTTATTTCATCAGGGCCGTACAGTCGGATTTGGTGGTACCCGGAGTACGCATCCAGAAATGACAACCGCTCACATCCGGCAGTAGAGTCTATTATCTGATCTATGCGAGGGAGAGGGAAATGATCTTTCGGGCAGGCCCGATTGATATGCCTGAAATCTACACACATTCGGAGAGACATGTCTTCCTTCGTCACCAAGACGACGTTGGCGAGCCACTCGGAGTGGTACACCTCTCGGATGAACTCGACGGCTAAGAGTCATGCTATCTCCTCGCCAATCGCCTTGTGCTTCTCGATGGAGGATCTCCGAAGGTGCTCTTTGATAGGCTTCATCATCGAATCGACAGGGAGTCTGTGCTCGGCCAGCTCTCAGGGAACACCCGGCATGTCAGAAGGCTTCCATGCGAAGATGTCCCAGTTCTCACGGAGGAACTGGATGAACGCGACTTCCTATTTGCTGTCCAGGGTGGTGGAGATGTTGGTCAGGGTAGCATTCGGGTCTTCGGGATGGATGTGCACCGGCTTCGTTTCTCCGGCCGACTGGAAAGCAGATTCCACAGTTGGCTTCTTGGACTTCAACAAATCGCTTGCGTCCACCGCCTTCTTGTATTCGTCCAGCTCGGCTATCGCCATCTGCTCATTAGCAATCTGGGAGCCCTTCTGGAGGCATTCTTTAGCCAACTTCCGATTGCCTATGATGGTGATCACGCCTTTCAGCCCTGGCATCTTAAGCTTAAGATACACGTAACATGGACAGGCCATAAAACGTGCGTAGGCAGGCCTAGCCAGAATGGCGTGATAAGCACTTCAGAAGTCCACCACCTCGAAAGTCAGCTGTTCCTTTCAGAAGTTCTTCTCCTCGCCGAATGCAATGTCGAGGGCAATCTGGCCGAGTGATTTAGCCTTCTTCCTAGGGATTACCCCATGGAACTGCATGTTGCTCTTGCTGAGCCGAGTCATCGGGATGCCCATCACCTCCAATGTGTCGGCGTAAATGATATTAAGCCTGCTGCCGCCGTCCATTAGGACTTTCCGCAATCGAACTCCTCCCACGACTGGATCTACAACCAAGGCCTGCCGGCCGGGGGTCGGTATGTGAGCCAGATGATCTGACTGATCAAAGGTTACTGGCGTCTTTACCTAGTCGAGAAATTTGGTGATAGTTGGAACTGCCATGTTGACTTCTCGGTTGATGACTTTGAGGTGACTCTTGCTCTCCATGTCCGCAAAGATCATCAAGACATTCTCGACATTGGGGTACCCAGAAGTACCATTGGCCTCGTCATCATCATCTTCATCCTTGTCTCCAGAGAATCTTGCCGCATCTCTTGCTTTAGGAGCTGACACTCCTGAGTGGTGTGTTTGGGCAAAATCAAATTGCCCTCCTCCTCTTTCTTCGTATGGATCTAGCAAGGTTGGTTGAGGATGTCGCTCTTCATGGTGACTTGCTTTTTCCCTCTCCAATCCTTTTTCTGCTTTTGGGAGCTCTTCTTGCCTTGGCTAGCCAGAGCCGCAGCCTCGGCACTCCCTCTGGCATCTGCTTTTCGCTTGTGCTTCTTGCCCTTGTTCTCCGACTGATGCGCGTCGCTGGCTTGGCTCTTGCCACTCCTCAGTCGGTCTTCCTCTTCACCGTAAGCATACCGGTTGGCTATCTCCATAGCTCGACTAAGAGTCGGGGTCTCAGTTCGGCCGAACTTCATGTTCAACTCTCGGTACCTGACTCCGGCCTTGAAGGCACAGATTGCCTGGTGCTCGGTGACGTTCTCCACCGTATTGTGCAGAATGGTCCACCGCTGGATATACTCTTGGAGAGTCTCATTCTGCTTCTGCACGCAGTGTTGCAAGTCGGTCAAACCTTCTGCTCTCTTGTATATGCCTTCAAAGGTCTTGACGAACACCTTCGCCAGATCATTCCAGCAGAAAATGCTACCCGGCAGGAGCTGTGTTAGCCAAGCCCGAGCAGAACCCTCTAGCATCAGCAGCAAATGTTTCATGGACACATTATCGTTGCTGCCGCCAATCTGGCCTGCTACTCGGTAATCTTCTAGCCAAATTTTGGGCTTGGATTCGCCGGTGAACTTGCTGATCCCCGTGGCCAACCTGAAGTTGTTGGGAATCTCAGCCGCTCGTATGTAACGACTGAAGCACTCGGGACCTGATGGTACGGAACCACTCGGTACATCGTGATCTTGGCCCTCTCGTAGGGCCTGGCCTCTGTCGACCAAGTTCTGAGCGAGAACGGATCTTGTGTTGAACAGCGGGTCTCGAGTGTCCCTCGACGGACAAGTAGGACTTGGCCTGCAATCACCGTCGTGAGTCCGTCTATTGTCGTAGGGTTGGCGCCCGTACGTGACATCCCGTGGTGGGGGCATCAGGGCACAATCGTAGTAGTCGTTACGCCAAGGCGACGCAACTCGATCGCGCCTTCGATCTTCGTGACGATCTCTGGAGGAAGAAGTAGCTCGGCGCCTGCCCGAGCCGAGTGGGCTATGATCTGACTGGATGGTCTCCGCACGCACGGATGCGCTATGGATCCGGTCTCTAGACTGGGATACCACCGCATTCTGTGACAGTGTTGTCTTGAGGAGCGCTTGGATCTGACGAATCCCTTCTCCGGCCGAAGAGCCAGAGGGTTGGATGGAATCCTCAATCCGAGTGGCGGCTGCTAGATTTTGAAGTGGAGTACTGAGGACTTGATACTTATGAGGTTGGTCACTCGAGTAGAGCCGGCGTTTTGCCGACTGGCACTGGGTTGACGGTACTCGCGTTCATCCAACTCCCTCTGAAGCCACTCGAGGCGATCGCGCTCGGCTAGAGTGGCCAGGTGAGTCGACTCCATGGCTAGCGCCTCAGGACTCGTCCTGGTAATGGGAGTGTTCAGGAGCTGGTCATTCCTCCGACGGAGCTCGTCCCGCTGCTCCCAGGTGAGAGCCTGAGGTACTGATGACCCACAAGTATAGGGGATCAATCGTAGTCCTTTCGATAAGTAAGAGTGTTGAACCCAATGAGGAGCAGAAGGAAATGACAAGTAGTTTTCAGCAAGGTATTCTCTGCAAGCACTGAAATTATAAGTAGCGAGTAGTTTGATAGCAAGGTAATTTGTAACAAGCAAGCAACGGTAATAGTAACAAAAGTGCAGCAAGGTAGCCCAATCCTTTTGAGGCAAAGGATAGGCCAAAATGGTCTCTTATGATAAGCAAAGCGTTCTTGAGGGTACACGGGAATTTCATCTAGTCACTTACATCATGTTGGTTTGATTTGTGTTCGCTACGTTGATAATTTGATATGTGGGTGGACCTGTGCTTATGTGCTATTCTTACTTGAACAAGCCTCCTACTTATGATTAACCCCCTCGCAAGCATCCACAACTACGAGAAAAGTATTAAGAATAAATCTAACCATAGCATTAAACTTTTGGATCCAAATCGGTCCCTTATGGAATAGCGCATAAACTAGGGTTTAAGCTTCTGTCACTCTCGCAACCCATCATCTAATAACTACTCCACAATGCATTCCCTTAGGCCAAAATATGGTGAAGTGTCATGTAGTCGACGTTCACATGACACCACTAAGGGAATCACAACATACATACCATCAAAATATCAAACACATATCAAGTTCACATGATTACTTGCAACAAGATTTCTCCCGTGACCTCAAGAACAAAAGTAACTACTCACAAATGATAGTCATGCTCAAGATCAGAGGGGTATTAAATAGCATAATGGATCTGAACATATAATCTTCCACCAAATAAACCATATAGTAATCAACTACAAGATGTAATCAACACTACTAGTCACCCACAAGCACCAATCTAAGGTTCCGGTACAAATATTGAACACAAGAGATGAACTAGGGTTTGAGAGGAGATGGTGCTGTTGAAGATGTTGATGGAGATTGCCCTCCCCAAGATGGGAGAGTTGTTGGTGATGATGATGACGATGATTTCCCCCTTCCGGGAGGGAAATTCCCCCGGCGGAATCGTTCCGCCGGAGGGCAAAAGTGCTCCTGCCCAAGTTCTGCCTCGATACGGCGGCGCTTCGTCCCGAAAGT
This sequence comes from Thinopyrum elongatum, assembly GCA_011799875.1. Classification (NCBI taxonomy): domain Eukaryota; kingdom Viridiplantae; phylum Streptophyta; class Magnoliopsida; order Poales; family Poaceae; genus Thinopyrum; species Thinopyrum elongatum. The sequence goes on from CM022297.1 coordinate 155,336,658, forward strand.
CCTCTCCATATTTTTTCTAGGTCAAAATGACTTATATACCAGAAGAGGGGCACCGGAGGTGGCCGAGGAGGGCACAACCCACCAGGGCGCGCCTGGGCTCCCTGGCGCGCCCAGGTGGGTTGTACCCACCTGATGGGCCCCCTATGGTACTTATTTGCTCCAATAATTCTTATATATTCCATAAAAATTCTCCGTGAAGTTTCAGCTCATTTGGAGTTGTGCAGAATAGGTGGCCTGACGTAGCTTTTTCAGGTCCAGAATTCCAGCTTTGTGTGAACCTTGCATATTATGATAGAAAAGGCATTAGAATTACTCCAAAAAGTATTATTATACCTAAAATAATATAAATAACAGTAGGAAAACATGATGCAAAATGGACGTATCAGGTACATACGGCTCGTGGCCCGGGAAGCCGCCGTTGGTGTTTGCGTGGGACGTACCCGCACGGTCGTCTTTGGGCTCCGTGTAACCCGGAGGCACGCGGTGCTCAGAGTTATCCGCCATGAGAATCTCGATAGTCGACTCAATGCTTTCGGACTTGGACTCCTCTGAGGAATTGCTGAGTGATCCGTTGGAGATGTCGAGGGCAGGCTCATCGAAGTCGATGGCCACCACTTGTTCCACCGCCGCCTGAGTGACGACAGCGTGCTTGATCCTGCGTTCAGCCGTGAACGCCCAGAGCGCTTGCCACGGCACACAACGGTGGGATGGTCAACCACTCGGTAAAGGGCTGAGGGCTGTCGAAGAAGGACTCCATAGGAGGAAGCGCGGAAGTGCGTCGCGCCATGGACGGGCAACGCCTCCACATCCAGCGGGGCCTCACGTAGCCACGCTGAGTCATCGGCGATGAAGGAGATCATCCCAAAGCGGATTTCGCCACCGACCGACATGATGATGATGGAGAAAATCCACCTACACCATGAAATTTTGCTAGATGCCTAGCCCCATAGTGGGCGCCAACTGTCGGGGTTATGATCCTGATAATGAGTACTAGGGGTACGAATAAGGAGCAGAGACTAGCTACATCGTAGGTGTAACACTCGGTGTTTGACGATTTTAGGCCCCTCACTTGGTGGAAGTAAAGGCCTACGTCTCGTGCCCTGAGGCTTGATTTGATTTGATGGGTATAGTTACAGAGAGTGAACGTGCCTGGCTATGAAGAGGGGAACGGCTTATATAGAGTGCGCTGGAGCCCCATGTTCCCCACACCGCCGGGGCAATTAATGTCATTGAATGAGGCGGTTACTAGTGTAATGAGCCTCTACTACAGCAGTTACAGGTAACGGTAGCTATAACTCTATTTAGTGGATGACTTAGGATTCTTCGACCATTGCAACTCCCATGACGCCTTCCTGTCCTGTACGTCCGAGTGGTAGTTCGTCCGCCAAGTGACGTGTGGTTTTCTGAGTGCTGCAGAGCCGTGCGAGTGATCCTCCTGATGTATCATCTGAATGCTGACACAGTCCAGAGACCTACCTATGATGGTGATGGGCCCCTTGTGGGTTCTTGACCCTACCTGTAATAGGTGACCACATCAGGCTCCACCCATGAAGGGTCCACGAAGAAGCAACCTTGTCTATCCCACCAAGGCCATCGCCCACGAAGGACTTGCCTCACTCGGGTAGATCTTCACGAAGTAGCCGATCTCCTTGCCCTTACAAACTTCTTGGTTCAACTCCACATCTTGACGGAGGCTCTCAAGCAACACCTAACCAATCTACGAGACACCACTCTCCAAAAGGTAATAGATGGTGTGTTGATGATGAACTCCTTGCTCTTGTGCTTCAAATCATAGTCTCCCCAACACTCAACTCTCTCTCTCTCAGATTTGGCTATGGTGGAAAGATGAATTGAGTGGAAAGTAGTCCTGGCCATGGGCAGCCCGGCCCGAATGACCCGGCCCGACCCGACGGTGCTCCCGGGCCAGGCCCGGGCCCGCCGTTTTTGTGATTTACTGAAGTGGCCCGGCTCGAGGCCCGGCGGGCTTTTACACATGCGAGCCGGGATTGGGCCTGATTTTCTAGGCCCGACGCCCGGGCCAGGCCCGGGCCTCCGTTTTTTTGCATCGGGCTTGGCTAGGCCCGACCCGAGGTATGGTCAGGTATAGTGGAAAGTAACTTGGGGAAGGCTAGAAATCAAGATTCTTGTGGTAGGATTGGAATGTCTTGATCTCAACACATGAGTAGGTGGTTCTCTCTCAGAAAGTGTATGGTGGAAGTGTAGTCACGTTCTGATGGTTCTCTCACAAATGGAGAAGGGGGTGGAGGGGTATATATAGCCTCCACACAAAATCCAACCGTTACACACATTTGACTCCTGTCTGTGGGACCGAATGGTTAAACTCGATGGCACTGATCTGTTCAAAAATGTGAACGTTAGGAATCTTGGTGGGACCGACTGGAACAACTCGGTGGGACCGATGTGCTAGGGCTTAGGGCAAACATCATCTCGGTGGTGCTGATTGCATCAACTCGGTGAGACCAAAGTGAAGCAATAAGGCAACCGAGAATTTTTCAAGCCCACTTGGTGAGACCGATTGCATAACTCGGTGAGACCGAAATAAATGCAACAAGTCACAGAGTGTTGGCAAGGCCATCTCGGTGAGACCGAGACCCGTATCGGTGAGACCGAACTGCTAGGGTTTCGAGCTGGGCTATGTCATATGAACTCGGTGGCTCTAGATGGAAAGAATCGGTGGGGCCGATATGGAGTTTAGGATTTTGACATTTTTGGATGGAGAAAGTGGCTGAGGGTTTTGGAGTAATATCACTAAGCATTTGAGCAAGCAAGCCATTAAGCAACACCTCATCCCCTTTTAATAGTATTGGCTTTCCTATGGACTCAATGTGATCTTGGATCACTAAAATAAAGATGAAGAATCTTGAGCTTTTGCCAATATTTGTCCTTTGCATTTTGAGGGGTCCACATCTCTAGTCCATGCCATGCCATTCATTGAACTTCCTGAAAAATTTATCTTGAATGGATATTAGTTCAATGAGCTATATTTTGTTATGAATTACCAAAACCACCTGAGGATTAGTTGCACTTTCAATCTCCCCTTTTTGGTAATTGATGACAACATATAGATCAAAGCTTCGACAAATGATAAAATGAATGAAATACATCGTCTCTTTGAGAAGTATGTGATAAGCAAGAGCTCCCCCTAAATTTATGCATTATTTAAAATTTGCGTTTGAATGCAAATGCACAATCGATTACACTACAAAAAAAGACACATCTATGACATTAATTGTGTCATGCTTATGACACTTCTATGACGATAATTGTGACAAAACCCGGTATCATCATAGATGTGGTGGGATCCTACTTCTTTGACAAAAAATCATGACAGAAAATGGGCTTTTCGTCCTGGGCGGGCCGGAGACGCAGTTGCATGACATTCTTTGGGCCGTCCATGATAGAAAAAATCATGGTAGAAGCAAGGGCGAGGAAAATATCGGGGAGTTCCCGGTTACGGTGGGTGGTCGGGGCCGAGAGATGCACTGTGGTTTGCGCGTTTCTCTCGTGTACGCGCGTGTGTGTGAGGCGTTGGGCTCTAACTGAACTCGAGCGATCGCACTGCTAGCTACGTTACTGAACCCGAGCGATCGATCCCTTGGCTCTTAACTAAACTCGAGCGATTCATTTGCTGCTGACTGAACCCGAGCGATTCCTTCACTGCTGCTGCTAACTGAACTGAGCGATCGATCACTGATGCTGCTTACTGAAGCCGATTGAGCCCCCGTGCGAGATGTAGCCAGCCGGTGTTGGTTGCCTCTCGGTGAACAGTGACCATTACTACCATGCGTGCAATACGTAGAACGAGTCGAGACGTGGTGAGTCGAGCCGGTTGGTTGGCTGTGGATGAACAGTTCCCAGTGGGGGTTGGATGAACATGACCTCGTGGTAGTAGGCCGTTGCTGCTGGATGAACAAGACCCCGAGGAGGCCGCCGCACCCCAGCCGGTTGGGGGTGGACGAACAGGACCCCGTGGAGGCTCTATGAACAGTAGCCGATGGAGGCTGGATGAACAGTAGCCCGTGGATGAACAGTCGCCCATGGAGGATGGAGGAGGTCGACGGTGGATGAACAGTAGCCCGTGGAGGCTAGAGCGAGGCAGTAGACGGTGGATGAACATGACCCCGTTTCGATCGTAGGTGCTCCAACACAAGTCCGTGTCCTCCATTTTGCGGTGCGCAACACCCCTCCCGATCAACATGACCCCGTTTCGACCGTTGGCACTCGGCCAGAAGTCTGTTTCCTCTGTTTTGCGGTACACCAGACCCTTACCGATGAACAGGACCCTGTTTCGACCGTACGCGGTCGAACAGAAGGCCTGTTTCCTCCGTTCTGTGGTATGCCAGACCTCATTTCTGCTGTTCCATCCAAGCCGGTTGGCTCCCGATGAACATGACCTATTCCGTTGCCTCCTGATGAACACGACACATTCTGTTGCCTCCCGATGAACATGACGCAATTTCTCCGTTCCGACCCAGCCGGTTGGCTTCCGATGAACAGGACACCGTTGCTGCTGTCCGTTGCCTCTCCATGTACACGAGCCTTGGCCGTACGTATGCGCGAGTACGCGTTCGAGACCCCGCCCGTATATATGTACATGGCTGTATTTTTCGGCATCTAGCTGTACGTACATGTACACGGTTTTGACTGGACTGCATGAACTGCTACCGCTCCTTACTTGGCCACGGTTCATCATGGTAGATAGACCGATCGACCATTATGTACACAGACAACGCTACGTACGTTTCGACCAGGTGGGTCCCAGCTATCAGGGTGGACAAGGAGGCACTTCCTTGCGTGCGAATATATAGCTGGCGGGTCCCAGCGGTCAAGGGCGGAATCATATATTTTTTGCCCGTAATAAGGAGGCACTTCCTTGCGTGCAAATATGTTGTTGGTGGGTCCCAGCGATCAGGGGCAGGCATAAGGAGACACTTCCTTCCTTGCAAAGATATACGTGGTGGGTCCCAGCTTTCAGGGGGAGGAATAATTTTATTTTTGCGTAATAAGGAGGCGGTTGCATGCGTGCGTCCATGGACCTGGTGCGTCCCCACTGTCAGCCTCTCCACGTATAGTCCTCTTCCGATGACTCTCATTTGTTGACCACGTTGACCATGCCGCGCCGAGCGCACCAAGGCAGTGGACGACGGCGAGGCCCCGGACGGCAACGAGCCGGTGATGGGAAGACGCGGCAGTGGAGTCGCGGACGAAGAGGTTTACGAGGGTTAACTGGTTATGGTGCAGCATGGTTCTGCAGTCGGCGGAGAATAACAGCAAGTGTGGAGCGGTGGAGGGATGGCTTGGCCGACGGTGGGGTAGCGCTTCACAGTGAAGCGTGCTAAGCAGAGCTGTTAGTAGCCGGAGGCGGGAGCAGGTGGTCCCGGCGGTGCTGGAGAAAGAAGACAAGAGATTGAAGATGAATGCCGGCCGTTGGATGTAAATCCAACGGCTATCGATGTCAGAATCATTTGTTGACTAAGTTGACAACGCCTTGCGTTGGCTTCGACCTATTGGCCCACATTCCGGCCTCCAAAAATATCGCACATATTCAACCCATTTTTTAAAAATTTACAGTCCATTCGCTGCGCTGGGTGAACAAATAATGTAGCGTCCATGCGGCCCATTTATTTTTTTTCTAAAAAAACTACAACCCATTTGCACTTTCTAGAAATACACGAATTTGCTGGCCTGGGTGAACAAATAATGTAGCGTCCATGCGGCCCATTTATTTTTTTCTAAAAAACTACAACCCATTTGCACTTTCTAGAAATACACGAATTTGCTGGCCTGGGTGAACAAATAATAAAGCGTCCATGCGGCCCATTTATTTTTTTTCTAAAAAAACTACATCCCATTTGCACTTTCTAGAAATACACGAATTTGCTGGCCTGAGTGAACAAATAATGTGGCGTCCATGCGGCCCATTTATTTTTTCCTAAAAAATTACAGCCCATTATCAATTTCTCGAAATACACGATTTTGCTGGGCTGGTTCTAATTATAATGTTGGGTTGGGCGCAGCAATGTTATCAAAAAATAAACATGGGCTGAGCATTTTGTTATAAATATATTTAAATAATAAGTACTTTATCTACGTTGGTCCTTAAATCTTACCAAGCTTTTGTACACAATCACCTGTATTTTTGTTGACCTTAAGTAAAAAAAACTCAGGATTTTATTGTTAAACATTTATTTTTATAAGTTCATAATACATGGGATATTTTTTTCTTATATATGTAAGCATCTGTTAAATATATGATGATAATAACAATAATATATAATAACATATAAAATAATATAAATATAAATAATATAGTTAGAAGGGAAACATAAGTTGGACCTGGCGTTCCTATTCTTATATAGATAGAAAAATAGAACAGACCTCTGCATTTTCTTCAAAAAAAATACATAAGTTGGGCTGCGGATGTTTAAGAAAAAAATAAAAGCTAGGATGGGAGGGCTATAGGCCGGTCGATACATGACGGCCCTCAAAAAACTACAAACCGGCATGTCGTGGGCTGCACATGTTAAAAAAGAAAGCCTAGACTGGGTAGCCCACAACCTAGTTGATACTTGTTGGCCCACTGATAATAAATGATACATGCCAGCTCCCTGATGACTAGCTTCGTTGTAAATTTATCTCCTTTAGTAACTACGTTGACAAACCCATGGCCCCCAACATCAGTATAGCATTAGGAGGAAGTATTTATTCAATGAGGCACTTGCTTGCGTACGGCCATGGACCTGGTGGGTCCCGACTGTCCGCCTCTCCACGTACAGTCCTCTCTAGATTTCTCTCGGTTGTTGAGCATGTCCACAACGGCAGACAGCGGCGCCGCGGCGAGCGCACAAAGGCGGAGGATGACGTCCAGGCCCTGGACGAGAACGCACCGGAGCCGGGGAAGACGTGCTACAGTAGTGGTAGATGTTATGCCTAATTTCGAGCGAAAGTACTGGAGTAGCCCAGTGGCCAAGTTCAACTCCCCAACCGCTGCTCCGCGCCCGGGTTCGATTCCACCTGATGCACTAAAAATATCCACAAATTTTTGCCTCTGCCTCTGGCATGTGGGTGCCCATTGTCATCTACGCACGCCACCTCCAACACACTCAACATTGTGTGGGCATTTTGAAAATAGCATATATTTTTTACTGTGCATCATATGAAGATGTGCTATGCATGAATGTAGATCAGCATGATGTTAACTGGCTGGTAGTTCCATTTTCAACCAAGAATAAAACTTCCAACATGATGTTCTCCCTGTTTGAAAAGGGCGTGTTAATATAAATGCTCTGCCTCGGAAACTTGCAGTTTCTTATCTAAAAGTGAAACTTACAGTTTCTTTTCTGAGAATCACATTGTCTGCACTTTTATATGAAACTACATTTTTAAACTGCTAAAAATAGATCTCTAGAATTCATAAAATACTTCATATGCTCAATACTTCAAATCTGAAATTCAAAAGACATTCATATCTGAAAGTACTCTCAAATCTGAAACACAAAACACAATTCACAACCTGCAAATACTGACAACCCTAAGCTCCTCCTCAGACTATTTTGGGGGAGGGGGAGAGTCCCCTCCTATTCCTCGACGGCAGATAGCCGCCCCGTGGGACGAGGTGACCGGCGAGGGAGAGGATGGCGGGGGGGAAGCGTCGTCGCGCCAACTGTTTTTCTCCTCTTGCAGTTGGGTTCGGTCGACGAAGACTCCACCGGCTCGCTCTACCACGGCACCCTCACAAACGGCACCATGTAGATGCTCGATCCTTCAATCTCGAGTGGATGCTCCATCTTGGATCGCTACTCCCACCACCGCAGCCTCATGATCGGATCTGGTGAATCTGTTTGCTCCATGGCCAAGAGGAGCAGCTCTATGTACTCCCGTGCGACTCCCTCCCTGTGTATCGCCTCCTTTTCACTCTTTTCTAGATATTTGGCCATCGCTTTCGCTGTCGCTGCTAATTGCTCCGGGTTGTCAAACCAAAACTGTATCTCCAACATCCTAGCTAGCTTCACAGGGTCGCCGCCTATGAGCCACACGTATCGGTTGTACTCCTCCATCGATCTACTTCTCCACAACACCTTCACTCGCCGGCGGTGGTTTTTGAATGGAAGAGGAGAGGAGCGGCGCTTGTTTTGAATTAGAACAGGAGAGGAGCAGCGGTGGTTTTGAAATGGAAGAGGAGAGAAGCGGCGCTGGTTTTGGATTGGAACAAGAGAGGAGCAGCGGTGGTTTTGAAATGGAAGAGGAGAGGAGCGGCGCTGGTTTTTGATTGGAATAGTAGAGGAGCAGTGGTGGTTTAAGAGGAGAGGAGCGGCACTGGTCTTGGAAGTATTTTTTTGTTTTGCATATTAATTATATTATTTTTGCAACGTATAACATATATTTTATTTGTGAAAATCATGGTCAAATATGACCCAGAATACAAGTGAGACTAGTTAATGTGGGGTCGCTTTCTTAATTGAAGGGTAAATTGATTTTGATTTTGATCCAGTCACAGTGCGCCGGCCCTCTTGTCCAATCCTAAATCGCTGCCACATGCTCCTCTCCCTCTTCTCCATTGAAAAACCACCCCCTCTCCTCTCCATCATCTCCATTCCAAAACCACCGTCTCGCCTCTCCCTCTTCTCCATTGCAAAACCACACCCTCTACTCTCCATCTTCTCCATTGCAAAACCACCGTCTTGCCTCTTACTCTTCTCCATTGCAAGACCACCGTCTCTCCTCCCATCTTCCAAAGCTAGCACCGGACCCCTCAGAAGGACATCTATGGAGAGGATGCAGCAGCGAATCGGGCAGATCGCCGGCGGCGACCAGGCGAAGTTAGCCAGGTTGAAGGAGATACTTACTTGGTTTGACAACGAGTGGGAGATTTCGAGGACGGTGAGGGCCATGTGGCAATGTATGCGAAAGAGCAAGACGGCGGCGGTGAGGGCGGCGATGTACTCCCCAGCGGCAGTCATGCCGCAGTCCTTCAAGTTCATTGAGTATCTCCTCTGGGCGATGGAGCAGACAGATTCGCCCGAGGCGAAAGTCAGGCGGAGGTGGTGGGTGTACAGGTCGAAGGTCGAGCATCCAGAGGATAAAGAATCGATCGAGTACGGTGTGCCATTTGTGAGGGTGCAGTGCCAGCCGGAGCCACAGGATTATTCGTTCTCCCACCGCAAGAGGAGTCCGGATGGTGCAACGTCGCTTCCCCACCGTTCTCCATGGTTCCCTAGCTGCGCGCCTCGTTTCAACGGCGGCGGTAGGGTTTAAGGTAAAGCTTCACACTAACCTAATCTTCCATCTGCTCATGCTTACAATCAGTGTGACGACTAATGAAAATCATGCTTACAATCAGTCTCTGAGTACTACGCCAATCACCCTAAAATAGCTCTGGACCAAAAACAAAGTTGTGACACTGTGTACAAATAAAGAAAAATCGATTGGTGCTTTTTTCAGAAAAGAGTACTCCCTAGAAAAGTGCCAATATAAGCTACTCCCTCCATCCCATAATATAAGAGCATTTTTTACACTACAATAGTGTCAAAAACGCTCTTATATTATTGGACGGAGGAAGTACTAGTATTTGATTAGAGGATTTGCTGCCAAGAAAGATCCATCCACAGAGAGCGCCACCCATCCTACCGGTGGTGGATGCCAATGCTTAGATGGAGCATGGTTGGTGTCGGTAATTTTTACTTGGCACCTGGCACTCTGCATATATGCCGGTTCCATCCGTACATTTGTGCAGTTCCACCAAAATGCAGCTGAATAACCCTGTTTGCACAGATAATGAAAAAGCGTGATTACATTATAGTGGCACTAGTTGATGAAACATACACTAATAAATAGAAGAAACTTCATTTTCTTAATGGGAAAATATTGTGATAGTATCACAGTATGCCATGTTGCGAGGGTGAGATGGGCCCTGCGATGCCTCATACGGTAGGCCTCATACTGGAAATCGACCCAATTCTTCCCGATACACCTTCTGCCAGTGATGAACATCAGTGTACAGCGGCAGTACAAGGAGGGGCCTTGAGACATTCCAATCTCTATTTTTGTGCAGATCAACTAAAATTAAGCAGCCCAGTTTGCAGAAACACTTAAACATTAACAATGAGACTAGTTGATGAAACATATACTAACAAAGTGAAGCACTTTCTTTATCTACATTGGAAATGAAATGATAGAGAGGACACTCGCTCTATTTTAACTGTATTATTACTTCATTTTATCAGTGACACTAGGGTCGAGCCAGTGGCAAGCGAGGTGTACCGTATGTCACAAGGATGGAGGCCGGGGGTGCTTAGACTGGGATGCTGAAGCTGACTCTTTCAGTCCCTATCTTCCCCCCTGATGTTTCTGTGGTAGCATTTGGGTTGTAATCCAAACTTGGTCGAGCTGGTGCTGCGTCCCCCTACCTGCCTAGCTTATGTGCCAAACTTGTCTCCTGCTAGTACTCAGTCCGTTCTAGTAGTAGTTGCATAACTGCCTATTTACACTGAGATGTTGCCGGATAATGGTTCTGTATGGTTGGGTTTGTTTAATGAAATCGGAGGAAACCCCTCTTTTGATATAAAAAAAATCAGTGGCACTGGCGGTGCCAAAACATTGCCTCAAATTAACAGTGCCACTAGATTAAGGTGCAAAATAATAACATTAATGCTTTATCATGGCAGTGCCAAAACAGTAGCACAAGAGCAGAGTCAACATGCAGGATCTTTGGCAAATGGTCGGACCAAAAAGGAACATACCTCATGATGGGAACCATATCTATAGTCAACGCCATCGTAGAAGGGATGACACCAGTCACCAACATGGATGATTCAATTCATGGGACCTTTTTGTGCAGTTCACCTAAAATGAAACAATGTTTGCATCATGTAGTTAGCAAGTACTTGGTCCCAAGAGCTAGCAGCTTCTTCTTCATTAGTTGCAATAAAATTGAGCAACATCAAGGTTGGTCCTGAAGCTTGTGGAATGTTCAACTATAATTTGGATATCATTTTGTGCAGTTCAACTAAGATCAAGCGTGAAATGTATATCTCTGTTTGCACAAAAAGATGGAAAGGAGGGTGACTAACAAGTGATGAAACATACATCAAATGAAAAGAAGCATGTTCCTTATCTGAATGGCGATCCTACAAGGACAGTAGCAATTTCTAAAGCAGCAGCATTGCTAGATATTAGTGTGGGCATTAGGATTAACTATGACAACCGTATGGCATTACTTTAATGGTGCCATTGCTTCATTTTAACAGCAACATTACATTAACAGCTGCTAAAGAGTTGGTATTTGGGCACGGGAGAGTAGGCGGACCAGGACAGTTGCATTTCTAATGAAAAGAAGCAACTTATCTTAATGGGAAATTTAGCAGGACATGAAAAACAGTGCCATTGACTCATATTACTGGAGGCATTACATTGAAAACAACATTGGTTTAACGAGTCCTTACTTTAACAGTGGGACTGCTACATTTTACTAGTGGCATTACATAAGAGGGGCTCGGGGCAACAAACATCCAAATAGGATATCTGGATTGGTCCCATTTATTTCGCTATAGCCACCTTATACTGAGTGAGGCTAGCAAATCTAGTGCTGGACATACTCTGTTGACTTGTCCCCCAGTCCCCACTTTCTTTCCTTTTTCAACCAATAGATCGGTTTATATTGAGTTTGTACTGCGTTTCCCTTTATTTCCCTATTAGACCAAGAGACCAGTTGGATAGCCAGTCTCTGCTACTTTTCGCCCCCATTATTTCCTCTTTCGACCAAGTCCTAGATTCAGGTAACAAATCTTCCCCCACCCCCCACCCCCTTTCTTCCCCGTTTGAACCAAGTAGTACTAGATTCGACTGCATGAAGTAGTTTTACCTCTTAACAGTAAAAATTTAGGTGGCTTTCGAACAGCCGATCGATCCTATCTACGAGGGGGCCTAAGAAATAGTAAAAGATACAAATGCAGCGACGTGAGAAGCTGGGGCAGTAGAGCAAGGCCGGTTTCGAAGGAAGTTATACCTGAGGGTCGCCGGGATGTCACTAGGTGGGCGGCGGGAGGCCGGATCTGCCCACACTATGGCAGCGAGGAAGAAGGGGTCAGAGGCCCTCCCTAGCCGACACTGCATGGGAGAGAACGACAAGGCACGCTGATCGGGACGCGCCGGCAGTGGGTAAGAGCCATCGCCGAGGACGACCGCGTGAACATTGCACCTTCTCATCTTCCCCGGCGGAGGGGATCCGGCCGGATCTGTGACCAGCGGTGAGCAGAGAGAGAGAGAGTGTGGCCACCGTTGTCGTGTTTAGATCTGGAGAGGATGAGAGAGTGTGAAGAGAGCAACACTAGCAAGCAAGCGCGGAGGCTCCTCCCTATATAGTGGAGTAGTTTTCTTTTATCTACCGGAGCCGGCTTGCCCTCGTCAATGACTGTCGAGAGGTCTTCATGCACGTGCCCCAGAGGCACAGTTGTCGTCATTTTGATCTAAAGCACCGGATTAACATATAACACAAAAAAATGCCACATGACAAGAAACCATAACCTCACTACCCCAAGGAGACAACATGAATCCCAATGGACAAATTAGATGAGGATCAAAGCTCAAATTAAAGACAAACTCGTAGAAAAGGGGTCAATCAATAGATGTCCTAATTAACATAGCCGGCTTGACCTAGATGGCAGCCGAGTAGCCTTCATGCATGTGCCCCCAATGACCAGCGCCTTGGAGGAACACAGTTGTCGCTGTTTAATCCTCGCAGTGATCTGAAGCACATGACACCTAATATTGCGAGATGACAAGAAACCTTTTTTTAGATTTCTCATCAGAACTACAGCCCTGTACAACACAGCCTACACGGTATGTAGATGATAGCCAATCCAGCCGTCTGCTGGAGTCTAGTCACATGCATGGATGAACTGATCTCCCGTGTTGTGCAGGGATGGTCCAGGCACCGATGTGTTTACAGCACTGCTCCAGTACTATCGCTCGTCTCTCACTTCTATTAACTCAGCCGACTTGTGGGGACAGGGGAGTGTGCCTATGGTCAGCTCTCAATTGCGGTCCCACATGTGTGTGCAAACGCAATGTGACGTGCTTTCCATTCGGAGAGCGGCATGCCAGACCGACCGACCGTCTGGGGTGCGACGCGAACGCGACAGGCATGTTGTATACATGTGTACCGCCGTTTTCTTGAGGCTTTGCTCCATGGCGCAATCCATGGACACAATATTATATTTAAAAGTCGAGGGCGGGGCTTTTCCCGTGCGGTAGGCAGGGTAGTTCCTCCTAGTTAGTTCGACAGAGAGGCGAGAAGATGAGGGAGTAGGCTGCTGCAAACGTAGGGCTGTGTGATTTGACGGCTCGTTACTGCTGGACAGGTGGGGCCCTGTGATTTGACTTGCCATTATCAGTATTACTGCGGTGCTATGACCGACGTGAGTCTCCCAATTCCTAACCATCTCCATGGTATATAGGTGCCAAGTACTGTACTCCTTACTCCTTGGCAAATGCAATAAATACTACGAAGAAAGAGATAGAGAGAAGTAAAAAAATACTCTTATAGCCAACCTTATAGCTAACCTTGTTGTACAAGTCACTATAAGTGATGACTATGTATGACATGCCAACATCAGATAGCCTAACGCACCTGGACGGAGGAAGTAGTTTCATGCATGCGAAGTAGGCAAAAAAATGCTCATTTATACTCCCTCCGTCCTTAAAAGAGTGTACTTCCAACTTTGTTGGAAAGTCAAACTTTTTTATGTTAGACCGTATTTATACAATAATAGACCAACATTTATGCCATCAAATTAGTAGCATTAGATTCATGATAAAATATATTTTCATCATATACCTATTTGGTTTCACAAGCATTGATATATTTTTGCACAAACTCGGTCAAACTTTGAGATAGTTTGACCCTCCAACAAAGTTGGAAGTACACTCTTTCAAGGACGGAGGGAGTAGCCGTCTGAAATCTCCAAGGGCACGACCGCGCGAGCGAGGCGACGGACATGGTAGGCGCGACCATGATACGGGCTGCTGACAGCCCTTGGGTCTAAGATCAAACGATCGCATGCTAAGTTGCTGAAAATTTACAGAATAACCCTCCAGGATAGGATATTCACCCATAGGTCTAGAATCACGCCATGCAACCGTTCGATCTTAGATCCAAGGGCTCTCGGAAGCCCGTATCATGGGAGCATGGAAAGCTTCGTATCACCTGTAATTTTCCCGACGCTTGACGTCCGAACACGCAGATGCATGAAGCCATTTAATTGGGCTTCTAGTAGACATGACATCTAATTGGGCCCCCATAGTGTCGTGGGAAACCATGGCCACCTATGGGGCCAAGGGCCCCTTTTGGTTCGGCAGTGGGACTGAGCGCATTGCACAAAGAGCGGAGGAGCGCAGCGTAGCGCGGCAGAGATCATACGGGCAGTTTTTACCCAGGTTCGGGCCGCCGCGAGGCGTAAAACCCTACTCCTGCTTTGGTGGATTGATGGTGGATGGTGGTGGAAACGCAGCGCTCTTGCCCGCCAGGGTTGCCTCGGGGCGAGAGTAGCTACATGCGTATGGGTGTACAGGGGTCCGAATCCTTTCTATGGTTGCCATGGGCCTTCTTTTATAGATTAAGGGGTCACCACAGTGGCAAATCAGTCATTGTGTACTGATTAGATAGCGAACAGTGCTATCATATATCCTCTGCAGACAGAGCAGTACGCATTAAATGCACCGCTCAGTGTCACATCATGGCCTGCCCGACACGCCTTGCCGGGCTGTTTGGCCACCTTCTCTCTTGTCTGCATGACACGTTGCAGGATGGGTGTCATCTGGAGGTGATTCCTGTAGGAAATGGCTGCCATGTGGCAAAAGGCAGCCACTTAGTCATCTCGGGGCTTGACACCGCACCGATCGGTGACTTGCGTCGTCGTGAGGTGGGGCAGTGAAGCCTTGGCGGGGCGTTTTGCCTCCGTATGGCCCCGGCAGGCCTGCCGAGGCGACCTTGAGGTTTGCTTCCGGGGCAACCTTGACCTCGCCAGTCTCTCCTGCCCGGCAAGGGAGGTTTTTCCCTTAGTGATGTCTTGCTTCTTGGCTTGACTTGGTCTTCTTAGCTTGCCCTTTGATTCTTCAAAGAGCCTATCTCTTTACCTTGGCCTTGTCCTGGATGTTGCAATCTTGATCTTGGGCCTGTGCACGGTCTGGGCAACAGACCCAGGGTTTGTTGCACCGACAGGAGCCCCCGGGCGTCGTTGGGGTAGGCCCTAACTTGTGCACAGGCGAGGGGGAAATAGCCGCTCACCCTTTGAGATTTTCTTTGCTTCTTCATTAATCCGAGCTCGGATCAGTTTCCAGTTCTTCGGCCCGTCGTGTAACACCAACTGCAGTGGGGCCACTCTTGTAATGGCCCATGAATGACTTTAAGGCATGGGTGAGTAACTGCCAATTCACTCCTCCCACCACGCCCTTATCCTTGGCCACGTATGCTGCATGCATCGAGCGGGGTAGGTAACGGAGGTGCATGGCGCGGGGAGCGTTAAGGCAGGGGCCTGGTCTTCATGGATTGGTGGAGGAGGACGGTGGTTACCCATCGATGAATCAGCCCCCAGCCCCCGGCTTGCCTATAAAAAGGAGGGACAGGGGGGAAGCGGGAGTGTTTATCCATGCCCTTCTTCTTTCTTCTCGTAATGCTGAGAGAAAGAGACCGGGGCCGAGCCCTAGACTCGAGCTTGAGGTTGGCGACGTTGGAAGCTTGTGAAGGGGCTCGGGGAGAGAGCCTGGTCCGGAGTAAAAAGGGGCGTGGCGGATATGCCACCCGCGGCGCGGGAGGCACTGAGCCTTTCTCTCGGGGGGGGGGGCGTGTTTGTTCCCTCCTCCTGGGTGCTGAAGTTCTTGGCGGCTCCGGTGTCCGTCAGCGGCGCAGCGCTCGGGTTCCTTGGTAATCCCGGTACCGCCCCCCTTGGTGAAGTCAGGGAAAATGTTGAAGAAGACGACATCTTCCTACCCGCCAAGGTGGGGAGCGATGCCCCTCGCGCACCTCGGACGTCGCTGTCGCCTGCAGCTTCTCCAGGGGAGGCAACGGCTCATGGAGCCAGCGTCCCTCTGGAGCAGTGGTGATGGAGAAAGATCGAGGGAAGACGGAGAAGGCAGGTGGCAGGGCGTCAGGTCGGAGTACGATGGCACCGACGCCTTCGTCTCATATTGCCGACCTGCTACCTCGTCTTTCCGCTCTTCCCCTCCCTCCCTGGCACCATCATCACCGGCCTCTTGGTTGCCAGGGAGAGGGCCGCTCTCTTGGTGCCTTCGCCTCCTCCAGCAGTCTTCCAGCTGGGCCTCGGTGGTTCTCCCCGCCGGTGCTTTTTGCTGGAACTTCTGGTTGGCCCTGGAGGTGGTGACTGAGGCATCGTTGAGCTGCTCCTTCTATCTCCCTCCTTCGCAGCCTCGCCACTCTCGATCTTGTCAGGCTGTGCCCGGCAGGTCCTGGCGGGGTCGAGTGGGTCATCTTGCCCAGGCACCCCTTTCACCCTCCTTCTCTTCCACCACAGTGCCTAGGAGGAGGTGGACAAGAAAGGGATTACGGGGCACTTATCTTTTTTTCAATCTAAAATATGTAGGCACTTGCCAAACTTTTGTTCAAATTATGTAATCTCTTTTATCCATGTTTGTGTTCTGTAAGGTCTGTACTTGTTGATCAACATATTAATGAAAAAGATAAACCTTGCCAGGCACTTGTGCATGGAACATGTCCAGGCAGAGGGAGAATGCCTCTTTACGCTCAAGTAAACAAGTTTTTCCCCGGTAGGCTATCCTGCCGATAACCTCTAGTTGCTACCGCGGGGTTGGGCCTGCCGGGCACAAATCGTGAAGAGGGACCAGCCCCCCGCCAACTTCCTCGCCAAAGGACACTACAACCTCCCTGTGCAATGTCGAGTCAAGGGACGGGAGCACCTATGTCTTGAAAGCAGCGAGGTTTTCCTATGCACAAGCTTTACTTACAGAACTCGTATGGATAAGAGAGAGAACTTATCTATTTGGGCTTGCCGGGGATCGCGATGTAGGCTTGTCTTCTCTTCTCCTTTTTCGGGACCGAATCCATGGTAGGAGCCTGCAGTATGATGCTGATGAAAATGATGCCTCATGCGATCTTATCTACATGAACATGTAATGCTCATGATATGCTTATGCATGCATGCAATCTGTTGGGGGGCCCCCAGCACTTCATTTATTTCTCTGTTGCTCAGGGTCTGTGCCTGACTTTGTACAAGGGGTTACATGCAACAGAGGCAAGGCCTGTACAAAAGGGTGGCTGCCGGGCAGGGCCCGACAACCGCGCCTTACGGGTAGACTTGCGGAGATGCTCAATGTTCCATGAGTTTTGCAACTGCATGCCATGTCCCATCTCCAGACGGACTGCGCCAGGTCTGGTGACTCGTACTACCCGGTAAGGGCCTTCCCACTTTGGCGTCAACTTGTTTTCACCCTTGGCAGACTGAACGCACCTAAGGACAAGGTCGCCTTCCTCAAAACACCGGGCACGAACCTTGCGGCTGTGATAACGACGCAGGGCCTACTGATAGTGTGCGGCACGCGTAGCAGCCCGGAGACGGTTCTCATTGAGTAGCATAGCATCGTCACGCCGATGCTGATCTTGCGCTACTTCATCATTGGCAAGCACTCGAGGTGACCCGTAAATGAGTTCCATGGGGATAACTGCTTCTGTCCCATAGACTAGGGAGAAGGGAGTCTGCCCGGTAGCTCGATTTGGTGTCGTTCTGAGGGACCAAAGAACCACCGGCAGCTCATTGATCCACCGCCTGCCACACTTCTGCAGCCTATCGAAAGTTCTCGTCTTGAGTCCTCACAACACTTCAGCGTTCGCCCTCTCAGCTTGCCCGTTGCTCCTTGGATGGGCCACAGAGGCATATGAGATTTTGCTTCCGAGGGCATGAACGTATTGCATGAAGGCGCGACTCGTGAACTGGGTGCCGTTGTCAGTGATGATCCGGGCAGGAACTCCGAAGCGGCACACCAATCCTTTCAAGAACTTGATAGCTGACTGAGCAGTCACCTTTCTCATGGGCTCTACTTTCGGCCACTTTGTAAACTTGTCGATTGCAACGAACAAGAATTCAAAGCCCCCGACAGCACGGGGGAAAGGGCCGAGGATATCGAGCCCCCAGACCAAAAACGGCCATGACAAAGGGATTGTCTGAAGAGCTTGGGCAGGCAGGTGGATGTTCTTGGAATGGAACTGGCAGGCTTCACACTTGGTGACAAGCTCGACCGCATCTTGGAGGGTGGTGGGCCAGTAGAATCCTTGCCGAAAAGCTTTCCCAACCAATGCCCTTGATCCAATGTGAGAGCCGCACATACCATTGTGTATCGCCGCCAGCAGTTCCTTTCCTCCTTCTCGGCAAATGCACTTCAATTTCACACCATTGGGCCTCCTTCTGTACAGCGTGTCATCAACGAACTGATACATACTGGCCCTCCGGGCTACTATTTCAGCTTCTTCTTGCTCTTTGCGAAGTTCTCCAATTTGGAGGAAATGGACTATGTGTCATGCCCAAGGCGGAGCCTGTGGCTCGGCAACAAGGACTAACGGCACCTCCCCATTCGTGAGAGTGCGATCCTCGACCGCGGGGACCGGTGGCCTGGCGGGAGGATGTAGCTCAGCAACCGAAGGGGAGTTGTGCCCGACAAGCTTTCTGCCGGGATCCTCGAGGGGTTCTACCGGGAGAGGCTTGCCGGAGTCCAATTTGCTCCTCTTTCTGGCCATTGTTGCCGGGGATACGGAGGGCTAAGTCAGATAGAGAACAAAAGTTCCTGGTTCCACAGGGAGCTTCTGCGCAGCGCACTTTGACAAATGATCAGCAATGCTATTTTCCGCACGGGGTACGTGCTCTGGTTGCAATCTGTTAAAGCGCTCCTCCAACTTTCTCACTTCCTCAACGTATGCCTCCATCAATGGACTTTGGTAATCCTTGTTGACTTGTCTCACCACAAGTTGTGAATCTCCACGGATGGTCAGCTTCTTGATCCCCAGTTCTGTTGTAATCCTGAGCCCAGCAAGGAGCCCTTCATACTCTGCTGTATTGTTGGTAGCTTCCTCCCGGGGAAAATGCATCTGGACGACGTACTTCAGGTGCTCTCCGGTGGGAGCAACGAGAAGCACGCTAGCCCCTGCACCTTGTAGGGAGAAGGCACCATCGAAATACATGATCCATTCTTGGGGTGCTTCCTTGCCGGGGATAACTGTCTCCAATACCTCTTCATCAGGAGTTGGCATACATTCTGCAATAAACTCTGCCAATGCTCTACTCTGAATGGTTGATGTGCTCTCAAACTTCAAACCAAAGCTGGATAACTCCAAAGCCCACTCCTCTATCCTGCCAGTTGCCTCAGGGTTTTGGAGTATCCATTGCATAGGGAAACGGATGACAACTGTGATCTCATGGGCTTGGAAGCAGTGGCGCAGTTTCATTGAGGCCATGACAAGGCCAAAGATCAGTTTTTGCACGCCAGAGTACTTGGATCTAGCCCCCTGCAACAGGGAGCTAACAAAGTATACTGGGTGCTGCACCACTTTCTTCTTTGCCGTGACCAGAGAACTGCTTCCGCTGTTCTACTCTTCTCTACCTTGATCTGCACTTGACCCTGCCGGGGTGTGTTTGCTTTCCTCCCCGGAAGGGACACCAGCTGCATTTGCTGCTTCATCCACTTCCCTCTACGCCACTAGTGCTGCGCTAACCACCTGATTACTTGCCACCAAATATAGCAGCAACGGCTCTTGAGGTTTTGGAGCAAGCAAAGTGGGCACAGAGGAAAGGTAGGCCTTCAAATCTTGTAGTGTGGCGTCTGCCTCGGGGGTCCATTCCATGGGCCCTGCCTTTTTCAAAACCTTGAATAACAGCAAGGCACGCTCGGCAGACTTGGAAATGAACCTGTTGAGCGTGGCAACACATCTAGTCAAACGCCTCACATCCTTGACTGTGTTGGGTGCTTCAATCTACTCGATAGCCTTGATCTTGTCGGGGTTGGCCTCTATCCCTCGGTGGGACACAAAGAAGCCAAGTAGCTTGCCGGAAGAAACGCCAAACACACACTTCTACGGATTTAGCTTCAAGTTGATCTTGCACAGATTAGCAAACATCTCTTCCAAATCCTGGATGAGGGTTGATCTGTCCTTGGTCTTGACCACAATATCGTCCATGTAGGCCTCAACATTCCTGTGCAACTGTGACTCAAAACCAATCTGGACTGCTCTTGCGAAGGTAGACCCGGCGCTCTTCAACCCGAAAGGCATCCGCGCGAAGCAGTATGTGCCACATGGGGTGATGAAAGCGGTCTTCTCTTCGTCTTCCTTGGACATGAAGATCTGATGATATCTAGAGTAGGCATCCAGGAAGGAAAGCTGGTCGCACCCGGAGGTGGAATCCACAATCTGGTCGATGCGCGGCAAGGGGAATGGGTCCTTCGGGCATGCCTTGTTTAGATCCGTAAAATCTATGCAGAGCCTCCACTTCCCATTGGCCTTGCGTACCACCACTGGATTTGCTAACTACGTTGGATGTAACACTCCTCTAACTAGACCAGCTGCCTCAAGTTTCTTGATCTCCTCGGCAATAAACTATTGCCGCTCCAAAGCTTGCTTCTGGACCTTCTGCTTGACGGGTCAGTCATGTGGGCAGACAGCAAGGTGGTGCTCGACTACCTTCCTGGGAACACCGGGGATGTCAGCTGGTTGCCAGGCAAACACATCGACATTCACCCGCAGGAAGGCAACGAGCGCGCTTTCCTATTTGTCATCGAGGGTGGCGCTGATGGTGAAAGTACCACCAGCGCCAGCCAGCCCTACCAGGACCTGTTTCATAGCGGGTGCAGAGGCCTTGGATCTCTTGCTATTGGAACTCTCCGGCGAGTCATCAACAGGCGTAGCATACCCCGAAGAGGTACGCTTCCCGGATTCCTTGCCGGCGTTCCTGTTAGCCTCCTTCTTTCCATTACTTTCCTTGGCGGGGATTGCAGCTTCAGTGGCCTCTGCCGCGACTACATCCCGGGACATCTTGTCCACACAAATAATTGCATCCTTCTCGTCTGATGGAATGGAAATGACACCCACCGGCCTTGGCATCTTTAAGGTGTTGTAGGCATAGTGGGATGCCGCCATGAACTTGGCCAAAGCTGGGCGACCAAGGATTCCATTGTATGGCAGGGGGAGGTCAACCACATCAAACACGATCTTCTCAGTCCGGTAGTTCAACTCTCCCCCAAATGTCACTGGTAACGTGATTTTCCCCTTAGGACGACTCCTACCGGGGTTGATCCCTTGAAACGTACCAGTAACTTTGAGCTCTTCTTCTGCTATCTGGAGATTGCTGATGACCTTTGAAGAAATCAGATTCAACCCGGCCCCGCCGTCAACCAGCATCTTTGTGCCTCTGAGGTTGCGGATTGTTGGTGATACCAACAACGGCAAGCACCCTACCGCGGTGGTGCAGTCAGGGTGGTCCGCTTCGTCGAAGATGATGGGCGTGCGGGACCACTTGAGCGGCCTTTGAGAGTCTGCCACTGACTCCACGACATTGACTTCACGCGCCCACCATTTAAGTTGGCGGTGAGAGGAGTGCAAAGATGCACCCCCGTCAATGCACATGGCGTCAGTGGCTTTCTGGAATTCCTGCTCGCTGGTCTCCTCCTCATCTCCTCCATCACTCTCATCATCGCAATCCCCCTTCTCACGGCCTCTGGCGGGTTTCCCTTGATTCTGAGGAGCCTTGCCAGGGCGGCTTGCTTCGCCACCCCGGCCCTTTCCGCCAGCGCCATTCTGACCTTTCTCTTTATCTCACTTCTCATATTCAGCCCTCTGCTTCTTGACAAGCTGCTCAACCTGATGACACTCTTGGAGATCGTGGCCCTTGGTCTGATGGATCTTGCAATATGGCCCATCGCCTTTCCTAGCCTTCTCGGCAGCCGCGGCTTCCCGGTAGTCAGTGCATGCGGCAACCTCCTTGCCGGGTATCTCAGCCTTGGCTTTCTTGCCGGTACTAGGCAGGCCCGATCCCTCAATGATCATCACTGCCTTATCCTTGCGCCTTTTGTTGCGCTTCTTGTTCTTCTTCTTTTGACTGGTGGCCTCATCATCATCTTCTGAATCGATGTCGACGCCATCCTCCTCTCTGGGGAGCTTCCTCTCTTCCTCTATTCGAGCACACTTATCCACCAGAGTGTAAAGCTCCTTCACAGTCTTGGGCAATCGAACATTCATCTTGGAACGTATCCGATGATTGCGCACGTTGGACTGCAATGCAGCTATCACAGCTGCCGGGTGGATGTCCGGAATATTCCTGTGGACTCTACTGAATCTCTGCATGTATTTCCACAGGCTCTCGCCTTCCTTCTGCGGGAGGAGCTGCAAGTCGCTGGGCCGCCCTGGTTCTTGATGGCCGCCCGTGAAGGCGCCAATGAACTCATGGCACAAGTCAGCCTAGGTCGAAATGGAGTTCTCCGGTAGGTGCATCAGCCAAGCCCTCACATTTGGCTTGAGTGCCAAAGGGAAGTAGTTGGTGAATACCTTCTCATCTCTTCCCCCGGCAGCTTGAACATCGATGGTGTAGATGCTCAAGAACTCTGCCGAGTTCAGTCTTCCATCATACTTCTCTGGTATCTCTGGCTTGAATGTGCGAGTGGATGGCCAACGAACTTGCCGTAGCTCGCGGGTGAAGGTAGGGCACACAGCCTCGAAAGGCAGGTACCCGCCGTCAGCGAGTTCGGGCTCATCGACGTTGGGGCCATCGCGCCTGTCGGACTGGCGGTGGCCGTCGCGGTGTCGCTCGGTGCTGACACACGCGCCTTCCCTACGCCTATCCTCCAGGACTCGCCATGGGACTTGACGCGCTCAAGGGTCGGACGAAGCCATCGAGACGTCGTCAGGTTCTTGGTCGCGCGACTCCCGCAGCGACTGCTGTGGAGGGGACTGCACCGTAGGAGTGTCCCCATCCACACGGCTAGCAGCGTAGGCCATTGCCGCTGCCTGGGGAGGCCGTTGCGGGCAAGCCCGCTGTGATCCTCCCGCCTCGACGAAGCCAATCAGACTCTGAATGGTGGCTCTCCACTCATCCATCTGATCGGCTGCTGGCGGAAATTTCAACAGTAGCTGGGCTCGCGCCATGGCCTCCGAAGCGGTGCTCGGCATGGATGTCGATGAAGATTGTAATGTCGCCTGGCTCCTGACGGTGCCGGTAGCGGTCGCGCCGTGCTCTCGTCGTTGTGAGCCAGCTGCCTGGATGGCGTGTGGACGAGGTGGAGGCACTTGAGGGCCAGCGGCTCCATTTGGCGTATAGGCTGGGTCGGCTCGTTCCGGGGGTGGCGCATGTTCTACGGCCGCTCCCGTAGCGGGAGCGGTCGGGCAGTTGCGATTCCCCCCAGAGCGAGTACCCCCGCTGCGGCTGTGCCCTTCGGCCGGACGAGGAGGTGCAGATGGAATGATCTCTCCTCCCGTACCTCGTGGGACGTGGCCGCTAGAATGTAGTTGGTGTTGTCCTTCTCCGGTGCCTCGTACTCCTGCTTCGGCCGCAGGGGAGGTGGTAATGACGCCGCCCGCGCCGACCATGTCCCCCACAGCGTCCGCACTTCCAGGCGTCCCCGTAGCCCCACGGCATCGGGGGGCACATGTGGCAGGGCCCTCGAGGTGGATGGATGAGCTGCGGCACCGGGCTTCTTCTTGGGCGCCATGGACGATGGAGCCGTTGACGAAGAAGATGGCGGTGAAGATGGCACGCTTCATACACTTCTCGGGTTCGCGCAAGTGCTTCCCCCTACCTGGCGCGCCAAAGATGTCATGGGAAACCACGGCCACCTATGGGGCCAAGGGCCCCTTTTGGTTCGGCAGGGGGACTGAGCGCATTGCATAAAGAGCGGAGGAGCACAGCGTAGCGCGGCAGAGATCACACAGGCAGTTTTTACCCAGGTTCGGGCCGCTGCGAGGTGTAAAACCCTACTCCTGCTTTGGTGGATTGATGGTGGATGGTGGTGGAAATGCAACGCTCTTGCCTGGAAGAGTTGCCTCGAGGCGAGAGCAGCTACGCACGTATGGGTGTACAGGGGTCCGAATCCTTTCTATGGTTGCCATGGGCCTCCTTTTATTGTAATAGGTGGTCACCACAGTGGCAAATCAGTCATTGTGTACTAATTAGATAGCGAACAGTGCTATCATATCTCCTCTGCAGACAAAGTAGTACGCATTAAATGCAGCACTCAGTGTCACATCATGGCCTGCCCGGCACGCCTTGCCGGGGTGTTTGGCCACCTTCTCTCCTATCTGCATGACACGTCGCAGGACGGGTGTCATCTGGAGGTGATTCCTGTAGGAAATGGCTGCCATGTGGCAAAAGTCAGCCACTTAGTCATCTCGGGGCTTGACACCGCACCGATCGGTGACTTGCGTCGTCGTGAGGTGGGGCGGTGAAGCCTTGGCGGGGCGTTTTGCCTCCGTATGCCCCCGGCAGGCCTGCCGTGGCGGCCTTGGGGTTTGCTTCCAGGGCAACCTTGACCTCGCCAGGCTCTCCTGCCCGGCAAGGGAGGGTTTTCCCTTAGCGGTGTCTTGCTTCTTGGCTTGATTTGGTCTTCTCAGCTTGCCCTTTGATTCTTCAAAGAGCCTATCTCTTTACCTTGGCCATGTCCTGGATGTTGCAATCTTGATCTTGGGCCTGTGCACGGTCTGGGCAACAGACCCAGGGTTTGTTGCACTGACACATAGTACTGTGAATGAATCCATTTATCCACCGGCAAGCCACTACCCTGCCGTTTGCATCCCCCACTCAGCATTTTTACAATCGGAAAACCGCTAGCAGTTCGCTCCTACTCGTCCTCGGCCGTCCTTTAACATTACGGCAATTCACTCCTAGCCGTCCCGTCCTTTCACATTACAGCAGTTCCACTAATCCTAACCCTCCTCCCAAATCCATGGTGTCCCAAATCTCCATGATCGACGATGAGTACAAGGTTAGAACCATCACCGGCGATGAGTTCGATGTCATCTACACCCATTCTTCCGCGACGGTGAAAGGATGCCTTGCTCGCTTCAGACGCATGTTCGAAAAGTCAAATGGTGATGAGTTGGTCTCTGGGCTAGATGTTGAGTACACCACAGTCCTGGGAAAAGAGAAGAATCTAAAAGAGGAAGAGAGGAAGAAGCCCGCCGTGATCTAGGTTTGCGTGCATAACTTGTGCTTGGTCTACCACATATGCCATGCCGACGTTGAGTGCGAGGATCTTAAGAACTTCCTTGCGGGCGGCAAAGTCAAATTCGTTTCTGTAGACTTTACGAATGACATAAAAGTCCTGGATCGGATAGGCCTCGTTGTAGGCCAGCCCTTCGACCTCCATAGGAATGGGCTGGTGTCCTCCCGTCAGCCTTCAATGCTGACCCTGGCAACAGCCATGGTTGATCCGTCGTACGGTAAACTAATGAAACCTCCGCCCAAGTTCCATCTTGCATGGCAGTGGAATGTACTAGATAGAGACCACATCTAGTACGCTGCAATGGATGCCTACCTTTGTTTCAATATCTACAAGGGTTGGATGAAGAGCGAGAGCCAAGTGTGCGGTTCAAGCAAAGAAGTATCGGCCAAGAGGAAGAGGGACAAGGACGAAGTCGAGCACATGGACGAGGAGTCCGAGTAAGGTGGCAGTGTCGTTGCTCATGGTGGTTCTAATGCAGTGTCTACCGGATTGGTTGCTTAGTTTAATTTCAGGGTGCTTAGTTTTATTTGAGGGGTGTGTTGTGCTGAGCCCCCAGCAGAACTATGTTATGCTCCTTCTCGTTACTTTAAACTCTTCAGTATGTACATACTAGTATTTCTTACAGTTCATCTTGTAGTTGGTAGTACTACCACTCGTTTCTTCACATTATATACGTACTATATATGATATGGCCAACATCATATTGGCTATACTATAACCACGCTCTAAGCATGGCACATACGCAAAACACTTAAATGAGACTAGCAAGATGCCCCTGCGTTGCACAGAACATCAAGATGCATTTGTATGAGTAGTTTATCTTGTGGGAGAAAAGGATGAAGGAGGGAAGGCCTTATTTGCAAATTTGGAGAGGGGTGTGGGTATCTTTTTGCAAAATTGCCATAGTTTCCTTCATATCCGTCAGATATAAATCGGACGGCCTATATTGCAGGATGGCAGGCACACCATCATCACCAACTCTGTTTTTTTATAAGAGTATAGATATAGATATAGAGATAAGTAATTTAAAAAACATAAATCAGAGAAGTTTACCCAAAGCATGAAGGAGTTTAGTTGTCAAAGAATTAAATACGTATGCTAATTTCTTTAATAGACTTTAGCACCCCATCTAAGCACGTACTAGCTTTTTTAATAGTACTATATGCATAATTTGGCGACAAGCGCTCTCTATATGTACCACCTTTTTTCTTTAATTTCATCTTGTTAGTTTTTCTCCATGGCACAATCCATCGATACTAGTACAACTATACAAAAGTACATTTAAAAGGCTAGAGGGCGGGGCAGTCTCACTTGGTCGGTTTCACGAGAGGCGAGGGCCTTTGTGATTTGATGGCTCATTACTGCTGGAAGGTGCGGCCTTGTGATTTGACTGCTCGTATAAATATTGCCGACGACCGGAGGAGGAGCAAAGAACCGTGTGGTATATTCAAGTTTTCCACTGGAGTAGGACTAGTATGACGGAGGAGTGCGAAACACGGCAGCCCAGTGCGACATGGCGATCCCACGGCACCGCTCATCGTTAGCATTGTTCTTTTCGTGCCTCGCAGAGAACGTGACACATGCAGCGAAAGACCCGAAGCAAAAGAAGAAACACAGGAGCAAAAGAAGAAGGAAGATTCCCCCCCCCCCCCCAAAAAAAAGAAGGAAGACGCAGACACAAGTCTGGGGCGCTACTCTCTACTTCATGAAGAGTTCCCCGCGGAGTCCTAACTGCTTCTTCATTGCCTCCACGACCTTCATCTCCTCGCTCGTCTCCTCCACCATCTTCTTCATTCTGTCCATGACGCGGGATTTCTCGACGCGAGCGTTCATCATCTCTTCCACGGCCGCTTTACGTACCTTG
Organism: Thinopyrum elongatum; assembly: GCA_011799875.1. Taxonomy (NCBI): domain Eukaryota; kingdom Viridiplantae; phylum Streptophyta; class Magnoliopsida; order Poales; family Poaceae; genus Thinopyrum; species Thinopyrum elongatum. The sequence goes on from CM022297.1 coordinate 155,363,767, forward strand.
ACAGCAGCCGGGTGCTCGATGCGGAGCTTCACCAACTCCTCCTTCTGTTCCATGACGAGGGCGTGCAGCATCTTCACCGAGGAACTACTCTTCTCATGCAGCTTCTTCCAGCCGACGTTCTCCTCTTTCAGCATGTCGAGCTTGTGGTGGAGCTTCGCCTTGTCCTCCTGAAGTTGCAGGATTTCGCCGGTCGCCTTCTTACCTGAGGCAATGCTCTCCTTTAGCTGCATGACCAAGCTGGCGGTCAACTCCTCCCGCTTATTGAGCTCAGCGGGCATGTCGTCGAGGCTCTCCTTCAGCAGCTCCACCAAGCCGTCGATGAACTCCTTCTTATTGAGCTGATCGGGCATGTCGTCGATGGATAACGACTCCAGCACCGCCAGCTCGGCATGTTCGCCTCCGCAGCTAGGGCGCTCCTGGGAGCCCTCGCCTGCCCATGAGTGATCTTTCAAGGTCTCTACGAGGCGGCGAGCCCTCTCTTTTTTTCCACGACCTTGGTCGCCGCTCCCTTGCTACGAGTAGTTCTCGACCTAGAGCTCTGCACACCGGCCATGGCAAGGACGGACGAACAAGAAAGACTTATGAGGAGGAAGGTAGAGTGATTTTCGGCTAGGTAGTTCCCCTTTTTATAACCTAGTACTAGCACTAGTACGAAAACCTGCATAGTGGGAACACGTTCAGGTTTGATACGTACTAGGTGTGAGCAGGTTTGCACTTAATTATAGCATGGTAGTACTACTTTGGAATGTGATGGGAACAAGCTAAAGATTAATTGATGGTTTTGGTTTCGAGGCCCAAAACGGCTCCCGATGAGTTTCCTGGAACACAAATTTCAAGAACTACTGCTCAAATGCGGTCGCACAAGTCAGTGATGTAACTGGTCGTACATGTCAGACCAAACCGATGCGTGTCGCGGGTCTGACCGACCATAAGTATTACGTGATGGAGACTTCTGGTTGTGGCTTCGGGTGATTGTCACGACCAAGCAGTCAAAAACTAGTGATAAATCAATTACCATCTTTTTCCAAACGACCAAGTATTTTCACAGGAATACAATACATATAGATGGAGTGATTGTCATGGTTGCAAACCGCCATGGCACCGCAAGTTCACTGCAGCAGCAACCGAGTAGGTCACTGCATCGCTGGCGGGGAAGGAGGGCAGCTCACCTCACCTACGATGCATGCCCAGCGGCGCCACCGCAGCTGGTCCCGCGATTTGGCTTCTCCTACCGCCCATTTGAACAGTTGCACCTGCTGCTCATGCCATTCCGCAGGCATGCACGTTCTTTCCTCCGCAGTCGACTCCGTGAATATGATCTCAGCCATTAGCCCCAGCTCAAAATCAACGTGACGCTGCCAGATGCTGACATCCCTCAGCATCTCTCCCCTGACATAGACTTGTGCCTCCGCCTTGTGCTTCGCCAGGCACAGCTCCTTCGAACTTGTCTCCAATCGATGCGACGCTTCCTCGATCCGATTTGCCCTTGCTGCCCACCACCTGAAACGCAGCCCTGGCATGTCCTCCGGTGCCACCGATCTGCGATTCCAGAGCAATGGATCCCCTCTGAAACACATGTGTGTTTTGCTCAAAGGCGGTGATACGTCTTCATCGTATCTACTTTTGCAAACTCTTTTGCCCTTGTTGTGGACTCTAATTTGCATGATTTGAATGAAACTAACCCGGACTGACGCTGTTTTCAGCAGAATTTCCTTGGTGTTATTTTCGTGCAGAAATAAAAGTTCTCAGAATGACCTGGAAATTTACGGAGAATATTTTTGGAATAAATAAAAAATACTTGAGAAAGAATCAACCAGAGGGGGTCCACCCATTGGCCACAAGCCAGGGGGCGCCCCCCTGGGGCGCGTCCTGGCGGCTTGTGGGCCCCCTGGACCTCCTCCGACCCTAATTTCAACTCTATATGTTCACATCCAGAGAGAAAAATCAGAGAGAAGAGTTCATCGCATTTTATGATACGGAGCCACCGCCGCCTCCTGTTCTTCATCGGGAGGGCTGATCTAGAGTTCGTCCGGGGCTCCGGAGAGGGGGATTCGTCGCCATCATCATCACCAACCGTCCTTCATCACCAATTTCATGATGCTCACCGCCGTGCGTGAGTAATTCCATCGTAGGCTTGCTGGACGGTGATGGGTTGGATGAGATTTATCATGTAATCGAGTTAGTTTTGTTAGGGTTTGATCCCTAGTATCCACTATGTTCTGAGATTGATGTTGCTATGACTTTGCTATGCTTAATGCTTGTCACTAGGGCCCGAGTGCCATGATTTCAGATCTGAACCTATTATGTTTTCATGAATATATATGTGTTCTTGATCCTATCTTGCAAGTTGTAGACACCTATTACATGTTATTATCCGCATACCCCAAGGTGATAATAATTGGGATTCTTTCCAATGATTACCGTAGTTTGAGGAGTTCATGTATTCACTAAGTCCTAATGCTTTGGTCCGGTTCTCTATTAAAAGGAGGCCTTAATATCCCTTAGTTTCCATTAGGACCCTGCTGCCACGGGAGGGTAGGACAAAAGATGCCATGCAAGTTCTTATCCATAAGCACGTATGACTATATTCGAAATACATGCCTACATTATATTGATGAATTGGAGCTATTTCTGTGTCACCCTAGGTTATAATTGTTGCATGATGAATGCCATCCGACATAATTATCCATCACTGATCCATTGCCTACGAGCTTTTCAAATATTGATCTTTGCTACGTTACTTTGCCGTTGCCACTGTTACAGTTGCTACAAAACTGCTACTGTTACTTTTGCCACCGTTACCATTACTTCCATACTACTTTGCTACTAAAAACTTTGCTGCAGATATTAAGTCTTTCAGGTGTGGTTGAATTGACAACTCAGCTGCTAATACTTGGGAATATTCTTTGGCTCCCCTTGTGTCGAATCAATAAATTTGGGTTGAATACTCTACCCTCGAAAACTGTTGCGATCCCCTATACTTGTGGGTTATCAAGACCTTTTTCTGGCACCATTGCCGGGGAGCATAGCTCTATTCTCTGAGTCACTTGGGATTTATATCTGTTGATCACTATGAAGTGAAAGATACCAAAAGCAAGATCTATCCCTCTACTACGATGGGAGGTAACGAACTGCCATCTAGCTCTGCACTTGATTCACCTTCTGTTTTGAGTAAGCTTGCGACACCACCACCTGCTGGTAATTCTGATATGTCGCAAGTAATCGATGATGCCACTTCTACTATGCATGATGCTTATGATGATACTACTGCTTTGTTTGATAATACTGTGCCACTAGGTGAATTTCTTGATGAACAACTTGCTAGGGTTAGAGAGAATGAGATTACTGAAACTGATGAGTATGATTCTCCTCCTAGATATGAATTGCCTAAGGTACCTGAGGGTTATATTATGGATGAAGAAACTGCTAGAGACTTTTTTGCTTGCAATGATAGAGATGATCTTAAGAAATTGTTAGCCAAGCTGAAAGAAAAATCTTTGAATGCTAGAATGCAATATGACCCTAAGTTTGCTACTTCACCTATCTTTGTTACTAATAAGGATTATGAATTCTCTGTCGATCCTGAGTTAATTACTTTGGTTGAATCTGATCCTTTCCATGGCTATGGATCTGAAACTGTTGTGGCACATCTTACTAAATTGAATGATATAGCCACCCTATTTGCTCATGAGGAAAAAATTCACTATTACTACATTCTTAAGCTGTTTCCTTTCTCGTTAAAGAATGATGCTAAGATATGGTTTAATTTTCTTGCTCCTGGTTGTGTGCATAGTCCCTAGGATATGATATATTACTTCTCTGAAAAATATTTTCCTGCTCATAAGAAACAAGCTGCCTTAAAGGAAATATTTAACTTTGTGCAAATTGAAGAAGATAGTCTCCCACAATCTTGGGGGAGGCTTCTCCAATTACTTAATGCTTTGCTTGATCATCCTCTCAAAAAAATGAAATACTTGATATCTTTTATAATGGACTAACCGATGCTTCTAGGGACCATCTAGATAGTTGTGCTGGTTGTGTTTTCAGGGAACGAACTATTGAACAAGCTGAAGTGTTATTGAATAATATATTGAGCAATGATAATGATTGGACTCTTCCCGAACCACCTCCTAAGCCAACTCCGAAGACAAGAGGTATTCTATTTCTCAGTCCTGAAGATATGCAAGAGGCAAAGAAATCGATGAAAGAAAAAGGTATTAAAGCTGAAGACGTTAAGAATTTACCACCTATTGAAGAAATTCATGGTCTTAATATTCTGACACATGTAGTAGAGGTAAATTCTCTCTATAGATTTGAGGAAGGGGATATTCCTTAAAATAAGTCTGCTAGTCAATGCTTGGATGAATTTGATAACTTTATTGTTAAACAAGAAAACTTCAATGCTTATGTTAGTAGACAATTGAAGCGTAATGCCTATATGCTTGAACGCTTGGGTGATTATATGTGTAGAACTATTAATGATCTTAAGCTTATCAGTAAACATGCTTCCATGGTAAAAACTCAACTGGAACAAGTACTTAAAGCTCAGAATGACTTGCTTAATGAGATGAGCAATAAAAACAATGATCATGTTGTTAGAGTTATGACTAGAGGTGGTAAAATGACTCAGGAACCTTTGTATCCTGAGGGCCATCCTAAGAGAGTTGAGCAAGATTCTCAGAGAATTAACACTGATGCACCTAGTCCTAGTAATAAAAAGAAAAAGAAAGATGATAGGACTTTGCATGCTCCTAGTGAACCTGTTATAGACACACCTGAGAACCCAAATGATATTTCTATTTCTGATGCTGAAACACAATCTGGTGATGAACATGAACCTAGTGATAATGTTAATGATGATGTTCATGTTGATACTCAACCTAGCAATGATAATGATGTAGAGATCGAACCTGCCGTCGATCTTGATAACCCACAACCTAAGAATAAACGTTATGATAAGAGAGACTTCGTTGCTAGAAAGCACGATAAAGAAAGAGAACCGTGGGTTCAGAAACCCATGCCCTTTCCTCCTAAGCCATCCAAGAAAAAGGATGATGAGGATTTTGAGCACTTTGTTGAAATGCTTAGACCTGTCTTTCTGCGTATGCGTTTGACTGATATCCTGAAAATGTCTCCTTATGCTAAGTATATGAAAGATATTGTTACAAATAAATGAAAGGTACCGGAAGCTGAAATTTCCACTATGCTTGCTAATTATACTTTTAAGGGTGGAATACCAAAGAAACTAGGAGATCCAGGAATACCAACTATACCATGCTCCATCAAAAGAAACTATGTTAAAACTGCTTTATGTGATTTGGGATCCGATGTTAGTGTTATGCCTTTCTCTTTGTATTGTAGACTTGATTTGAATAAGTTGACACCTACTAAAATATCCTTGCAAATGGCTAATAAATCAACTGCTATACCCATCGGTATTTGTGAGGATGTGCCTGTTGTGGTTGCAAACATTACTATCATAATGGACTTTGTTATTCTTGATATTCCCGAGGGCGACAGTATGTCGATCATCCTTGGTAGACCCTTTTTGAATACTACAGGGGCTGTTATTGATTGCAACAAAGGCAATGTCACTTTTCATGTTAATGGTAATGAGCATACGGTACACTTTCCGAAGAAACAACCTCAAGTGAATAGTATCAATTCTATTGGAAAATTTTCAACAATTACTATTGGGGGTTTTGAATTCCCTCTTCCTACTGTCAAAAAGAAATATGATATTCTTATTGTGGGGGACATGCATATCCTCGTTGAGGTAACCTAGTGTTATTCAAAAATTCTCCGGTTTCATGTTATTCGAAAGAAGTTTGTTAATAAGACTTGACCAACCTTGTTAATGGATTCCTTTTTATGAGCATGAGATGGATGAATTTAGAAAGCACAACTTTCTGTACCCACCTTTTACTTTCTGGTATTTAGAATAAATAAAGCAAAAATACTATTACTTGTCTGTTTTCTGAATTATCCGTGCAATATAAAATGTCCCAAAAATAAAAGTTCTCCAAATGCCCTGAAAATTTAGTATGATTTTTTTAGATTATTTGAGAATTTCTGGCACTGACAACACACCAGGGGATGCACCAGTGGGCCACAAGCCTAAGGGGCGCACCCACCCCCCGGGGGTGTGCCCTGGTGGCATGTGGGTCCCACATGGGTCCCCCTCACTTATTCCAGCACCCATCCACTTAGTCTTCCTCCAGAAAAAAACATCCCCTTGCTCAAACCCGTGTTCTTGCTCATCTTGCTGCCATTTTCGATCTCCTTGTGCAAAGCTCCATTTGCAAAACTATTTTGGGGGATTGTTCTTTGGTATTTGATTCCTCCAATGGTCCAATTAGTTTTTGTTCTAGTGCTTTATATATTGCAAATTTTTGCTGCTGTGGTGACCTTGTTCTTGAGCTTGCATGTCAAATTTATATGGTCTCAAGTAGTTTTGATGCATGAAATAGCCTCTAGGCACTTGTAGGAGTAGTTACTATCAATTTTGTTGAGTTTGGTTCACTTTTATTTTGAGTCACTAAAAATTTCAGAATTTCTCAGATAAAAGAAATGATGAAGAGATGGTTGAGGGGCTCTTCAAGTAGGGGTTCAAAGTAAAATGAAAATGAAGAGAAGAAGAAGCCCAAGTACAACCTCCCTCGCACCGCGGAGGTTCGGCCGTGTGAATGGCCAAGTGATGCATTCTTGAGGGCGGCCAGAATTTATGAGGATTGCTATTATTTGGCGGATAAGGCGGGCATCACCGACTTCCTCCACGATAAGTGTGACCAATACCTCCTACTCACTAATACCTTTGTGCAAAATTTTCACTTTCGTTATAGGGAAGATCCTCCTATGGTAGAATTTCATTTATATGATGTGCCTAAGAAAATGACTCTCTATGATGTTTACGATGTTTGCAAATTACCTTATGAGGGCAGCGTCAGTGAACCACGTCCTAGAGATGTGGAGGATTTTATTGATGAAGTTACCGTAGGGGAAGAGAGAGGGGTGTCAGAAGCGAGAGTGGCTAGTTTACATTTTCCTGTTTTGCACTATTACTCATTATTTGCGGGGAGATGTTTGATTGGTCGAGGGGAGAGTGGAGGCCTTAATGCCCCTGACCTTGCTATTTTGTGCCATGCTTTATATCGTGATATAACTTTTAGTTTGGGCGCTATTGTTGCTCGAAGGTTGAGTTTAAACCGTTCGAGGGGTCCTATTTTTGGAGGTATCTACGCTTCTCGTTTAGCTAAACATTTTGAGATTCCCATTAGGCTCGCTGAGCAGGAAGAAATGTTGTTACCCACTAAATATTTAGACTATGACAGTATGGTAGCACATGATTTTATTTCCAAAGATGACGACAAGTGGCTCATCTATAACTTAGTGTTCAGCCAGGGTACCTATCAGATTATTACTTTGCCTGCACCTTCTTTGTTTGATATTCATTCAGAAGGTACATTATTATGCCCGATGATATTTATGCATACTGGGAGCGGACGCGATCCCCAGTCCCTGAGCCAGCACTACCACCTAATCCATATCAGGAACCTATTTTATCAGTGGGAGCCACAGGAGCTCGCCAATCGGTGGAACACTCAGGACCCTCCGGAGTACCGAGGTGAGGGTTATTTTTCGCCATGGTCGTAGACCAACTTACCCCTAAAGCCTAAGCTTGGGGGAGTACGTATTTCTCACCGACATTACATTCATGTTCACACATTCATTCCAATTGTCGGTGTTCATACTTTTTCATTGTATTATCCATGCTAGTTTATTTCTTTTTCTCGCTTTCTTCTTTTGTGTTCGAAAAACTTTGAGAAAATAAAAAAAAATTAGTTGTAGTATTAAAAGAAAACCCAAAAAGATTTCTCATTCTTCTTTTTGTTTGTTGGGTGCTTTCCCGTGTAAATAGTTTTTCTCGTTCTTGTTTTTGCTTTCTTCAGAAAAATAAAAACTCCAAAAACATTTCAGTGTGTTTCTTTGAAGTTCTTTTCTTTTCTTTGGGTCGAGAGGAGAAGACCACGATGAAAATGTTGAGTGGTTCTCATATGCATTATTGTTGATCTAACGAAGAGCCCATATTACCTTGTCTTCTCCTTTGAATAAATGTTTGCAGATTCCAGCTTAGTCCAATGCACGTGCACTCTTGTTATTATTCACACCATTCGGTCGTGCAAGTGAAAAGGCAATAATGACGATATATGATGAAATGATGGAGATGAAGAAAAGCTGGTACGAACTCGACCTATTTTGTTTTTGTAAATATGATTAGTTCATCGTTCCTAATTCAGCCCTTTATGAATGAAACATGTTTGCAAAGGCAATTAGAGATTATAGTTACTCATGCCATGCTTAATTAGCTAGGAGTTGATAATGGTTTGTCTTGAGTGCCAACATGCAAATTAAAATGGTTATGATGTAGTATGATAGGATGGTATCCTCCTTTGAATGATTTAAGTGACTTGACTTGGCACATGTTCACGCATGTAGTTGAATCAAAATCAACATAGCCTCCATGATATTTATGTTCATGGTGATTTATATCCTACTCATGCTTGCATTCAATGTTGGTTAATCTCAATACATGTTTATGACTATTGTCGCTCTCTAGTTGGTCGCTCCTCAATCTTTTGCTAGCCTTGACTTGTACTAAGTGGGAATACTGCTTGTGCATCCACTTCCATAAACCCAAAGTTGTTCCATATGAGTCCACCATACCTACCTATATGCGGTATTTACCTGCCGTTCCAAGTAAATTTGCATGTGCCAAACTCTAAACCTTCAAATAATATTCTATTTTGTATGCCCGAATCGCTCATGTAGCAACTAGGGGCTATCAGTATCTTCCATGCTAGGTGGGTTATTCTCACGATGAGTGTTTATTCACTTGTCATTCACGAGAAAGTGGCTGGTAATTGGGATGCCCAGTTCCATGCTCTAAATCAAATGAAAATATACTATCAAACAAAACTCCCCTAGGACTGTTGTTGGTATGGACGGTACCCGTTGTTTCGGACCAGCCGTGGAGTGTGCTTGTTGGTGGAGGGGGAGTAAAAACTTTACCATTCTGTTTGGGAACCGCCTATAATGTATTTAGCATGGAAGATACCGAGATCTCTTGGTCGTTATGTTGAAAATGAAAGCATGCCGCTCAAAATTACATTCATCTCTGTTTTAAAAGCTCGAGCTCTGGCACCTCTGCAAATCCTTGCTTCCCTCTGTGAAAGGCCTATCTATTTACTTTTATGCTGATTCATCATCCTCTTATAAAAAGCACCAGTTAGAGAGCACCACTATCATTTGCATGCATTGTTGTTAATTGATATTGAGTATGACTGTGACTAGATCTCTTTTACCATGAATTACAATGTCTAGTCAGTCCTAGATCTTCAGGGGTGCTCTACATTTATGTTTTGTGTTCTCAGACAGGGCTAGCGAGATACCATTTTGTTATATCATATCATGATTGTTTTCAAAAAGTGTTGTCATCCGAGATTCATTATTATTGCTTGCTAGTTGATTATGCCATTGATATGAGTAAATGTGAGACCTAAATGTTATTGTGAATATGGTTAGTTCATAATTCTTGCTAAAAACCAGAATCCTGGCTTTGCATATTTGCAACAACAAGATCAAACAGACTTTGTAAAAGTTTTTCTTTGTTACTTTCAGTTTGTCAACTGAATTGCTTGAGGACAAGCAATGGGTTAAGCTTGGGGGAGTTGATACGTCTTCGTCGTATCTACTTTTCCAAACTCTTTTGCCCTTGTTGTGGACTCTAATTTGCATGATTTGAATGAAACTAACCCGGACTGACGCTGTTTTCAGCAGAATTGCCTTGGTCTTATTTTTGTGTAGAAATAAAAGTTCTCGGAATGACCTGGAAATTTACGGAGAATATATTTTGAATAAATAAAAAATATTGGCGAAAGAATCAACCAGAGGGGGTCCACCCATTGGCCACAAGCCAGGGGGTGCCCCCCCTGGGGCGCGCCTTGGTGGCTTGTGGGCCCCCTGGACCTCCTCCAACCCTTATTCCAACTCTATATATTCACATCCAGAGAGAAGAGTTCATCGCGTTTTATGATACGGAGCCGCCGCCGCCTCCTGTTCTTCATCGGGAGGGCTGATCTGGAGTCCGTTCGGGGCTTCGGAGAGGGGGATTCATCGCCATCATCATCACCAACCTTCCTCCATCACCAATTTCATGATGCTCACCGCCGTGCGTGAGTAATTCCATCGTAGGCTTGCTGGACGGTGATGGGTTGGATGAGATTTATCATGTAATCGAGTTAGTTTTGTTAGGGTTTGATCCCTAGTATCCACTATGTTCTAAGATTGATGTTGCTATGACTTTGCTATGCTTAATGCTTGTCACTAGGGCCCGAGTGCCATGATTTCAGATCTGAACCTATTATGTTTTCATGAATATATATGTGTTCTTGATCCTATCTTGCAAGTTGTAGACACCTATTACGTGTTATGATCCGCATACCCCAAGGTGACAATAATTGGGATTCTTTCCGATGATTACCGTAGTTTGAAGAGTTCATGTGTTCACTAAGTGCTAATGCTTTGGTCCAGTTCTCTATTAAAAGGAGGCCTTAATATCCCTTAGTTTCCATTAGGACCCTGCTGCCATGGGAGGGTAGGACAAAAGATGTCATGCAAGTTCTTTTCCATAAGCACGTATGACTATATTCAAAATACATGCCTACATTATATTGATGAATTGGAGCTAGTTCTGTGTCACCGTAGGTTATAATTGTTGCATGATGAATGCCATCCGACATAATTATCCATCACTGATCCATTGCCTACGAGCTTTTCACATATTGATCTTTGCTACGTTACTTTGCTGTTGCCACTGTTACAATTCACTACTTGGGAAAAGCCTAGCAGTAGCGCGGGTTAAATGCTTAGCAGTAGCGCGGGTGGCCGCGCTACTGATACGGCGCCACAGCTAACTCTTATCAGTAGCGCGGTTTGACCCGCGCTGCTGCTAATAGCTGTAGCGCCCTTGAACAAAAAGCGCTACTGCTAAGAACTCGCTGCTGCTAAAGCCATACCCCGCACTACTGTTATTAGTTTCTAAATTTTTTTTCTGCTCCATATTTTGTGCTGCTGAATTTTGTTTAGGGCTTTATACAATAATCTCTAGCATATCATACACATACAAATGTAATCATAGCATATACATACAAATATTCTCATCAAATCATGTCGTCATCATAATCATCATCCAACACAAAGTGGTCTCTCGTCATCATCTCGAAAATAGCGATACAAGTCTCGATTACTTGCAACTACATCGTCATCCATCTAAACAATGATATACGCGAGAAGAGCTATCACTATGAGTGAGAGAGGAACTATGCAGTACATGAGTTCGTATCCCTCTCTCGCATTAGCGTGAACCTAAACTAACTACTGGCTGTCGCTCGGAAACCGGAAACCGGTACACCTGGGCCTGACACTCCGGCCACTCGTCGTATACTCCTGGCATAGCACTTCTTCGCCATCGATGATCTATGCACCTGCATCGTCACATGAGTCGATGATATGCAACATATATAGTTGAGCAACAAAAAGAGACAGACTTGGCAAAAATAGAAGCAACATATCATAAGCATAAATAACAAAGTTCATCGTACCCAAAATGCCCTAACTAGAGTGATCTTCGCTAGTTGAGGAGGACGGTTTAATTACATCACAAATAAAGTTTCGTCGTGCATAACTCAAAGTTTCGTCATACAGAAAGTATGGACTAAACGAACACATTGTCATATATCGTCAATCACTCCAACATGTTGTGCCATCCATCCAAGTCAGGGAGATAGTCCCCGAGCTTAGTGAAAGGCTTTAGGTCGAGACCTTGAGCGGCTACGCGTGTTCGGACGTCTTCCCGCGACATTTGCCCTTCCTCGTAGAACATCCTTGTTTTTTCGAGGACCTCCTTCATGATGATTTGGGCAAGTTCACGCTAGATGTGATAGAACTCAGCTCGAAGTCGATGATCCAGGATATCTCCTAGGTTCTTTGCCCATTCTAGAATATGGGCATTGTCGGATGTAGGTGACATGCAAAGGTTCTGCTGATCCCGTCTGTACTCCAGCATGTGGTGGAGGACATAGAATCCTTCACTAAGAGTACCACTCAGTTGCTGGATGCAGTGGAAGTCGGTCTTTTGGCCGAAGCAGGGCCTGTGGTCCCTTGTCTTCTTGGTCTTGATCTCTCCAGCCCGTGCGCCGTAGATAAAGATAGCACTGTCGAGAACAAACTTGATGTGGGTGTAATCCTTTTTCTTCATGTTCTTCGACGAGTCCAAGTAAAGAGCGTGGGAGAATCGGGGGTAAAGGATGATGAGGACGGCGCGCCCGTCGCTGCGCAAAATAAGTACACCTCAAATTAGCCTCCACCGTGCAAATGAATGATTGAAATCGAAGGAAGGATATCCGCACGCATGACTTACATGGGATGATAAGGCACGAGAATCGTCTCCTTGTCCTTATTGGCGACCATGAAATTGGCGATGTAGTCCCTCGCGTATTCACGGTGCACTGGGCAGACTGCCAAGAAGGCCTCGTGCATGAAGTACGGGTCAGCGACATAGATATAAGGTATGTGCTCAATCCTGATGATGTAGTTCATCTGCAAGGCAAAAAGGCGGACAAACGTAAAATCCAGCTTTTTCAAGTGAAACATGTCAAAGATGTAATCGAATCGAAGGAAGAACTTCTTCGTGGGTAATGTGTCGACGTACGACCTTTGCCGTGGCACGTTAACCACGTAGATTGGGTATCTTGGATTTTCCGAGGCGATTAGGCTTTTCTCTCTCTGCAGCACATCGTCATGAAGTCTCCTTAGATCGTCGTATATGGCCTATAACGCTGCCTTAGGTAGGATCAGATGACCGGGGATATGGTGTTTTGCCGCACCGGGGATAGGTATACGGTCTTGAACCTAAGGCTGCGGAGGCGGCTGGATCATAGAAGCAGCTTTGTTGCCTTTCCTCGCTCTCTTCCAATGCTTCTTTGGTACTGGAGGGTCGTCTATCATACGTTCAGCCTCCGGAGGCGGCAATTCAGGCACCGACTCATGACGCTCAAACCCTGAGTACTCATATTGCTGAGCCATCAATCCTCCGTCGTCATAGGCGCCAGTATTGATAAACTGTAGAGTGTCATCCTCATCCTCATCCATGGCATCGATATCATGCATTGCTTCTTCGACGGCGGCGACATCATCAGCGACTAATGGAGCCTCTTCCTTGCCCCGTCCACTATCACCCGGCACGACAGGCGACGCTAATTGGGTAGGTGGGGTGTTGATGTTCATACCTTGCTGAGGCTGCGTGGTCGTGGGTGTGCTCCCGGCCGCCTCCAGACGAAGCAGACTCTTTGGCCACAACAGGACCCACCTCTTGCAATCGTCAAGCCACCACGGGGTCTCGTCGTCATCTCCCCCTGGTACCGGAGGAGACAAATTCTCGTGGCCCAGTTTGACACTGGCCACAGAAACCTTGTAGACGTCAGGGGGGATCGGCCGGCTGTGGAACAATGGTTCCTTCGGCTTCACTATCGTCGCCTTCCCCACGTCCACCTTCTGGCCGCTGATAGTGTACAGTATGATGCATGGGGTTTCGTTGGCCTGCAAAGACATGTCTACGACGTGAGACATCCGAAAGGCAACGAAAATGGGAGATTATACATTTATTGAAGAGGGCCGGTGTGACAGGTACCGTGAGGGCGTCAAGCTCAGCCAAAGACGAAGCACCGCCGAGCACGTCTGAGATGGAGGACGGGCTGCTATGAGCAGGTGCGGGAGCCGATGCAGGAGCTGGTGCGGGAGTTGGTGCTGGTGCAACGCTAGTCGAGCTGCTCCCGAAGAAATTGGCAAGGGGAAAGTCCGCTGCATCTTTATTTGGATTTTCCCTGCTCCAAGCGACGATAGCCAGAAGCAACATACCATACGAAGCTGCCATTTCCTCTTTTGCGGTAGCTACCACTGCTTTGACTGTCTCGGTTGATTTCTTATCAACCGCAATCGCAACCTTCTTGTCGATGTTTTCTTCAGTTAACCTCCATCTTTCCTTTCTCTCCTCCGTGGTCTCACGGTAGTACTTCTTCCACGTGGCGCCTTCTCCGACGCTGTGCACGCGTCCATACGACAGCCGAGTGTCCACCGGGAGTCCTTTCAATATGTTCAAGGCCCGGTTGAATGGGGTGTCCCACTTGGGCCTCGCCAACGCCTCAGACGGCTAGTCGCTTTCGGCCGCGATCCTGTGCTGCTCTCTCTGCAAAAGGAACAAGGATGTTTACAAATATGACTAAACGTGCAGTTGAATTGATCAGAAGCTAAAATTAGTGGGTAATTAAAAATTACTAGCAGTCTCATGAACTCCGTCGTGACCGGGTCCATCTCGAAAACCTTCTTGACTGGGTCCCAATGGTACCGGGCCCTGAGGACGTCACGCTCCTGCGGGACGGTGAACTCCGCCAAGGGGTCTGGGATGCCCAGACTTTCGCGTTCCACGTCCTCCTTGGCCCATATGGACCTCTTCCCCGCGTAACCACGGCTTCCGAGGTGGTGGCACCCCATGTTCCTCTCTTGAAGCCTCTTCATGTACTCTGACTTTTCTTTGGCAGCTTCGGCAATGCAAGCCGCCTTGAATATTTCAAACTGCTCTTCCGTAATTGTCGGATTATCCTTTACAATCTCGGAGTAGGGCTCCTTTTTGTCGATGATCCTTGCTTTCACCCTTACTTTCCAGGTGGACAACGCGCCGCTAAACTTGCCCATTGCGCATTTGTTTATCTTCTTCATTGCCAGGTCTTTATCTGGATTTTTATATTTGCTTTCATCCCGGCACGGGAACAAGAACACCTGGTGCAGCTTCGTTAGGAGGGACTGCTTCATATCTGGTATCTTCCATAGTTTCACATTGTTGATGGTGGCGCAAGCCCGTAGTATGCAGCCTATTTGATTGCCGTAGCATGCGCGCGCTTCTGCGGGCTCTTTTGGCTCAAAATTGCCGTCGTCCACCTCCGTGACCACCACTCTAGTAGTGATGAGCTGGTTTGGGCGCCGTTGCCTCTTTGGTTTCGGTTCTATACCGGCTCCGCCAGTCTCGGTGCCGGTCTCGGCGCCGGTCTCTGCACTGGTCTCAGTCTCAGCGCCGGTCTCGATGTCGGTCTCAGTCTCCGATGTGACAGGTGGGCCCTGCAACAACCGTTACTCATCGAGAAGGTTCAAATAGGCGTCTGCCGCCTCGTAGACAGTGAAATCACCAGAACCCTGGCCTTCATCGTTGCTAGCCATGTTTCATATGATTAAATCTAGTCAAATAATTCTAGACCTAATAAAATGGATAATGACATAAAAAAGGCCTATATTTTGCTAGAACGTTGATTCATTCCCGGTGCGGTAAATCCCGGGCACTCGATATGTCCTAGTTTGTAGCACAAGTCATGCCGAAATTCACGGAAAATTTCGGCATGACCTTTGCTAAAAAGTAGACAAATCGAGCACCTGAAATTTGTCGGAACGGAAATGAATCAACATTCCGGCAAAACATAGGCCACTCAGAATCATTCCCTGCAAACAACAAAAGGCCACTTGGGCAAAATCGAACCACTTCAATGTTGCATATAATAGGACCACTTAAGAACATGTACATGAGCAACTACAACAGTAGATAAACATGAGCAAACACAATTGAGGATTTGCATATATCATGACCACTTCAATATTTGACACTTCAAGAAAATCTACACAAATTTCAAATTATGAACCCTAGAACTCAATTCAAATTATGTCCTAAATTTTTGTCATAATAAAAAATCAGTAAAAATTAGGAACCTAGTACACTTGCAGCACTGATAGAAATTTATATTTTTATACTGAATTTTTTCTCTAAAATAAAGCCTACTGCCCTAATTAACATCTAGTTAAACCCTACAGCCCTAACCCTACATGAAGGAAATATGCCCTAGAGGCAATAATAAAGTTGTTATTTATATTTCCTTATATCATGATAAATGTTTATTATTCATGCTAGAATTGTATTAACCAGAAACTTAGTACATGTGTGAATACATAGACAAACAGAGTATCCCTAGTATGCCTCTACTTTACTAGCTTGTTTATCAAAGATGGTTATGTTTCCTGACCATAGACATGTGTTGTCATTTGATGAACAGGATCACATCATTAGAGAATGATGTGATGGACAAGACCCATCCGTTAGCTTAGCATATTGATCGTTTAGTTTTATTGCTATTGCTTTCTTCATGACTTATACATATTCCTCTGATTATGAGATTATGCAACTCCCGAATACCAGAGGAACACTTTGTGTGCTATCAAACGTCACAACGTAACTAGGTGATTATAAAGATGCTCTACAGGTGTCTCCGAAGGTGTTTGTTGGGTTGGCATAGATCAAGATTAGGATTTGTCACTCCGTGTATCGGAGAGGTATCTCTGGGCCCTCTCGGTAATGCACATCACTATAAGCCTTGCAAGCAATGTGACTAATGAGTTAGTTACAGGATGATGCATTACGGAACGAGTAAAGAGACTTGTTGGTAACGAGATTGAAATAGGTATGATGATACCGACGATTGAATCTCGGGCAAGTAACATACCGATGACAAAGGGAATGATGTATGTTGTTATGCGGTTTGACCGATAAAGATCTTCGTAGAATATGTAGGAGCGAATATGAGCATCCAGGTTCCGCTATTGGTTATTGACCGAAGATGTGTCTCGGTCATGTCTACATAGTTCTCGAACCCGTAGGGTCTGCACGCTTAATGTTCGATGATGATTTGTATTATGAGTTATGTGTTTTGGTGACCGAAGTTTGTTCGGAGTCCCAGATGAGATCACGGACATGACGAGGAGTCTCGAAATGGTCGAGAGGTAAAGATTGATATATTCGAACACCGGAATGGTTCCGGAGTAATTCGGGTATTTTTCGGAGTACCGAGGGGTTACCGGAACCCCCCGGGGAAGTTAATGGGCCTTATTGGGCCATAGTGGAGAGAGGGAGAAAGGCCACAAGGTGGCGCGCACCTCCCCCCTGCCCAATCCGAATTGGACAAGGGGTGGGGGGCGCGGCCCCTCCTTTCCTTCTCCCTCTCCCCCCTTTCCCCTTTCCCCTCTCCGTTGGAAGGAAGGGGGGCCGAATCCTACTAGGAATGGAGTCCTAGTAGGACCCCCCCTTGGCGCGCCTCCTCCTGGTCAGCCGCCTCCTCCCCCTTTCCTTTATATACGGGGGGGGGGGGCACCCCAAAGACACACAATTGTTCTCTTAGCCATGTGCGGTGCCCCCCTACACAGTTTACTCCTCCGGTCATAGCGTCGTAGTGCTTAGGCGAAGCCCTGCGCGGATCACATCACCAACACCGTCGCCACGCCGTCGTGCTGACGGAGCTCTCCCTCGACCCTCTACTAGATCAAGAGTTCAAGGGACGTCATCGAGCTGAACGTGTGCTGAACACGGAGGTACCGTACGTTCGGTTCTTGGATCGGTTGGATCGTGAAGACATTCGATTACATCAACCGCGTTAACCTAGCGCTTCCGCTTTCTGTCTATGAGGGTACGTGGACACACTCTCCCCCTCTCGTTGCTATGCATCTCCTAGATAGATCTTGCGTGAGCGTAAGAATTTTTTTGAAATTGCACGTTACCCAATAGTGGCATCCGAGCCAGGTCTATGCGTAGATGATATGCACGAGTAGAACACAAAGAGTTGTGGGCGATAATAGTCATACTACTTACCACCAACGTCTTACTTTGATTCTGCGGTATTGTTGGATGAAGCGGCCCAGACCGACATTACATGACCGCGTTCATGACACTGGTTCTACCGACGTGCTTTGCACACAGGTGGCTGGCGGGTGTCTATTTCTCCAACTTTAGTTGAATTGAGTTTGACTACGGCCGGTCCTTGTTCAAGGTTAAAATAGCACACTTGACGAAAAATCAATGTGGTTTTGATGCGTAGGTAAGAATGGTTCTTGCTAGAAGCCCATAGCAGCCACGTAAAACTTGCAACAATGAAGTAGAGGATGTCTAACTTGTTTTTGCAGGGCATGTTGTGATATGATATGGTCAAGACATGATGTGATATACGTTAATGTATGAGATGATCATGTTTTGTAAAAGTTATCGGCAACTGGCAGGAGCCTTATGGTTGTCGCTTTATTGTATGAAATGTAATTGCCATGCAATTGCTTTACTTTTTCACTATGCGGTAGCAATAGTCGTAGAAGCAATAGTTGGCGAGACGACAACGACGCTATGATGGAGATCAAGGTGTCAAGCCGGTGACGATGGAGATCATGACGGTGCTTTGGAGATGGAGATCAAAGGCACAAGATGATGATGACCATATCATGTCACATATTTTGATTACATGTGATGTTTATCTTTTATGCATCTTATTTTGCTTAGTACGGCGGTAGCATTATAAGATGATCCCTCACTAAATTTCAAGGTATAAGTGTTCTCCCTAAGTATGCACCGTTGCTATAGTTCGTCGTGCCGAGACACCACGTGATCATCGGGTGTGATAAGCTCTACGTTCACATACAACGGTTGCAAGCCAGTTTTGCACGTGCAGAATACTCGGGTTAAACTTGACGAGCCTAGCATATGCAGATATGGCCTCGGAACACTGAGACCGAAAGGTCGAACGTGAATCATATAGTAGATATGATCAACATAGAGATGTTCACCATTGAAAACTACTCCATCTCACGTGATGATCGGACATGGTTTAGTTGATATGGATCACGTGATCATTTAGATGACTAGAGGGATGTCTATCTAAGTGGGAGTTCTTAAGTAATATTATTAATTGAACTTTAATTTATCATGAACTTAGTACCTGATAGTTTTTGCATATCTATGTTGTTGTAGATCAATGGCCCGTGCTACCGTTCCCTTGAATTTTAATGCGTTCCTAGAGAAAGCTAAGTTGAAAGATGATGGTAGCAACTACACGGACTGGGTCCATAACTTGAGGATTATCCTCATTGCTGCACAGAAGAATTACGTCCTGGAAGCACCGCTAGGTGCAAGACCCGCTGCAGGAGCAACTCCGGACGTTATGAACGTTTGGCAGAGCAAAGCTGATGAATACTCGATAGTTCAGTGTGCCATGCTTTACGACTTAGAATCGGGACTTCAAAGACGTTTTGAACGTCATGGAGCATATGAGATGTTCCAAGAGTTGAAGTTAATATTTCAAGCAAATGCCAGAGTTGAGAGATATGAAGTCTCCAACAAGTTCTATAGCTGCAATATGGAGGAGAATAGTTCTGTCAGTGAACATATACTCAGAATGTCTGGGTACCATAACCACTTGACTCAGCTGGGAGTTAATCTTCCTGATGATAGTGTCATTGACAGAGTTCTTCAATCACTGCCACCAAGCTATAAAGGCTTCGTGATGAACTATAATATGCAAGGGATGGAAAAGACAATTCTCGAGCTCTTCGCGATGCTAAAGGCTGCGGAGGTAGAAATCAAGAAGGAGCATCAAGTGTTGATGGTTAACAAGACCACTAGTTTCAAGAAAAAGGGCAAAGGGAAGAAGGGGAACTTCAAGAAGAATAGCAAGCAAGTTGCTACTCCCGGGAAGAAGCCCAAGTCTAGACCTAAGCCTGAAACTGAGTGCTTCTACTGCAAAGGGACTGGTCACTGGAAGCGGAACTGCCCCAAGTATTTGGCGGATAAGAAGGATGGCAAAGTAAAAGGTATATTTGATATACATGTTATTGATGTGTACCTTACTAATGCTCGTAGTAGCGCCTGGGTATTTGATACTGGTTCTGTTGCTCATATTTGCAACTCGAAACAGGGGCTACGGATTAAACGAAGATTGGCTAAGGACGAGGTGACGATGCGCGTGGGAAATGGTTCCAAAGTCGATGTGATCGCCGTCGGCACGCTATCTCTACATCTACCTTCAGGATTAGTTTTAGACCTGAATAATTGTTATTTGGTGCCAGCGTTGAGCATGAACATTATATCTAGATCTTGTTTGATGCGAGACGGTTATTCATTTAAATCAGAGAATAATGGTTGTTCTATTTATATGAGTAATATCTTTTATGGTCATGCACCCTTGAGGAGTGGTCTATTTTTGTTGAATCTCGATTGTAGTGATACACATATTCATAATATTGAAGCCAAAAGATGCAAAGTTAATAATGATAGTGCAACTTATTTGTGGCACTGCCGTTTAGGTCATATTGGTGTAAAGCGCATGAAGAAACTCCATGCTGATGGGCTTTTGGAATCACTTGATTATGAATCACTTGATACTTGCGAACCATGCCTCATGGGCAAGATGACTAAGATTCCGTTCTCCGGAACAATGGAGCGAGCAACTGACTTATTGGAAATAATACATACTGATGTATGCGGTCCGATGAGTGTTGAGGCTCACGGCGGGTATCGTTATTTTCTGACCTTCACAGATGATTTGAGCAGATATGGGTATATCTACTGAATGAAACATAAGTCTGAAACATTTGAAAAGTTCAAAGAATTTCAGTGAAGTGGAAAATCATCGTAACAAGAAAATAAAGTTTCTACGATCTGATCGTGGAGGTGAATATTTGAGTTATGAGTTTGGTCTTCATTTGAAACAATGTGGAATAGTTTCGCAACTCACGCCACCTGGAACACCACAGCGTAATGGTGTGTCCGAACGTCGTAACTGTACTTTATTAGATATGGTGCGATCTATGATGTCTCTTACCGATTTACCACTATCGTTTTGGGGTTATGCTTTAGAGACGGCTGCATTCACGTTAAATAGGGCACCATCTAAATCCGTTGAGATGACACCATATGAACTGTGGTTTGGCAAGAAACCTAAGTTGTCATTTCTTAAAGTTTGGGGCTGCGATGCTTATGTGAAAAACTTCAACCTGATAAGCTCGAACCCAAATCGGAGAAATGCGTCTTCATAGGATACCCAAAGGAGACTGTTGGGTACATCTTCTATCACAGATCCGAAGGCAAGATATTCATTGCTAAGAATGGATCCTTTCTAGAGAAGGAGTTTCTCTCGAAAGAAGTGAGTGGGAGGAAAGTATAACTTGATGAGGTAATTGTACCTTCTCCCGAATTGGAAAGTAGTTCATCATAGAAATCAGTTCCAGTGATGCCTACACCAATTAGTGAGGAAGTTAATGATGATGATCATGAAACTTCGGATCAAGTTACTACCGAACCTCGTAGGTCAACCAGAGTACGTTCCGCACCAGAGTGGTACGGTAATCCTGTTCTGCAAGTCATGTTACTAGACCATGACGAACCTACGAACTATGAGGAAGCGATGATGAGCCCAGACTCCGCGAAATGGCTTGAGGCCATGAAATCTAAGATGGGATCCATGTATGAGAACAAAGTGTGGACTTTGGTTGACTTGCCCGATGATCGGCAAGCCATAGAGAAAAAATGGATCTTCAAGAGAAAGACTGATGCTGACGGTAATGTTACTGTCTACAAAACTCGACTTGTTGCGAAAGGTTTTCGACAAGTTCAAGGAGTTGACTACGATGAGACCTTCTCACCCGTAGCGATGCTTAAGTCTGTCTAAATCATGTTAGCAATTGCCGCATTTTATGATTATGAAATTTGGCAAATGGATGTCAAAACTGCATTCCTTAATGGATTTCTTAAAGAAGAGTTGTATATGATGCAACCATAAGGTTTTGTCGATCCTAAGGGTGCTAACAAAGTGTGCAAGCTCCAGCGATCCATTTATGTACTGGTGCAAGCCTCTCGGAGTTGGAATATACGCTTTGATAGTGTGATCAAAGCATATGGTTTTATACAGACTTTTGGAGAAGCCTGTATTTACAAGAAAGTGAGTGGGAGCTCTGTAGCATTTGTGATATTATATGTGGGTGACATATTGTTGATTGGAAATGATACGGAATTTCTGGATAGCATAAAAGGATACTTGAATAAGAATTTTTCAATGAAAGACCTCGGTGAAGCTGCTTATATATTAGGCATCAAGATCTATAGAGATAGATCAAGACGCTTAATTGGACTTTCATAAAGCACATACCTTGATAAAGTTTTGAAGAAGTTCAAAATGGATCAGTCAAAGAAAGGGTTCTTACCTGTGTTACAAGGTCTGAAGTGGAGTCAGACTCAATGTCCGACCACTGCAGAAGATAGAGAGAAAATGAAAGTCATTCCCTATGCTTCAGCCACATGTTCTATCATGTATGCAATGCTGTGTACCAGACCTGATGTGTGCCTTGCTATAAGTTTAGCAGGGAGGTACCAAAGTAATCCAGGAGTGGATCACTGGACAGTGGTTAAGAACATCCTGAAATACCTGAAAAGGACTAAGGATATGTTTCTCATTTATGGAGGTGACAAAGAGCTTGTCGTAAATGGTTACGTCGATGCAAGCTTTGACACTGATCCGGATGACTCTAAGTCACAAACCAGATACGTATTTATATTGAATGGTGGAGCTGTCAGTTGGTGCAGTTCCAAGCAGAGCGTCGTGGCGGGATCTACGTGTGAAGCGGAGTACATAGCTGCTTCAGAAGCAGCAAATGAAGGAGTCTGGATGAAGGAGTTCATATCCGATCTAGGTGTAATACCTAGTGCATCGAGTCCAATGAAAATCTTTTGTGACAATACTGGAGCAATTGCCTTGGCGAAGGAATCCAGATTTCACAAGAGAACCAAACACATCAAGAGATGCTTCAATTCCATCCGTGATCAAGTCAAGGAGGGAGACATAGAGATTTGCAAAATACATACGGATCTGAATGTTGCAGACCCGTTGACTAAACCTCTTCCACGAGCAAAACATGATCAACACCAAGACTCCATGGGTGTTAGAATCATCACTATGTAATATAGATTATTGACTCTAGCGCAAATGGGAGACTGAAGGAAATATGCCCTAGAGGTAATAATAAAGTTGTTATTTATATTTCCTTATATCATGATAAATGTTTATTATTCATGCTAGAATTGTATTAACCGGAAACTTAGTACAAGTGTGAATACATAGACAAACAGAGTATCCCTAGTATGCCTCTACTTGACTAGCTTGTTTATCAAAGATGGTTATGTTTCCTGACCATAGACATGTGTTGTCATTTGATGAACAGGATCACATCATTAGAGAATGATGTGATGGACAAGACCCATCCGTTAGCTTAGCATATTGATCGTTTAGTTTTATTGCTATTGCTTTCTTCATCACTTATACATTTTCCTCTGACTATGAGATTATGCAACTCCCAAATACCAGAGGAACACTTTGTGTGCTATCAAACATCACAGCGTAACTGGGTGATTATAAAGATGCTCTACAGGTGTCTCCGAAGGTGTTTGTTGGGTTGGCATAGATCAAGATTAGGATTTGTCACTCCATGTATCGGAGAGGTATCTCTGGGCCCTCTCGGTAATGCACATCACTATAAGCCTTGCAAGCAATGTGATTAATGAGTTAGTTATGGGATGATGCATTACGGAACGATTAAAGAGACTTGCCGGTAATAAGATTGAACTAGGTATGATGATACCGACGATCGAATCTCGGGCAAGTAACATACCGATGACAAAGGGAATGACGGATGTTGTTATGCGGTTTGACCGATAAAGATCTTCGTAGAATATGTAGGAGCCAATATGAGCATCCAGGTTCTGCTATTGGTTATTGACCGAAGATGTGTCTCGGTCATGTCTACATAGTACTCGAACCCGTAGGGTCCACACGCTTAACGTTCGATGACGATTTGTATTATGAGTTATGTGTTTTGGTGACCGAAGTTTGTTTGGAGTCCCGGATGAGATCATGGACATGACGAGGAGTCTCGAAATGGTCGAGAGGTAAAGATTGATATATTGGAAGGTTATATTCGGACACCGGAATGGTTCCGGAGTAATTCGGGTATTTTTTGGAGTACCGAGGGGTTACCGGAACCCCCCGGGGAAGTTAATGGGCCTTATTGGGCCATAGTGGAGAGAGGGAGAAAGGCCACAAGGTGGCGTGCGCCTCCCCCCTGCCCAATCCGAATTGGACAAGGGGTGGGGGGCGCGGCCCCTCCTTTCCTTCTCCCTCTCCCCCCTTTCCCCTTTCCCCTCTCCGTTGGAAGGAAGGGGGGCCGAATCCTACAAGGAGTGGAGTCCTAGTAGGACCCCCCCCCCTTGGCGCGCCTCCTCCTGGCCGGCCGCCTCCTCCCCCTCTCCTTTATATACGGGGGCGGGGGGGGCACCCCAAAGACACATCAATTGTTCTCTTAGCCGTGTGCGGTGCCCCCCTCCACATTTTACTCCTCCGGTCATAGCGTCGTAGTGCTTAGGCGAAGCCCTGCGCGGATCACATCACCAACACCGTCGCCACGCTGTCGTGCTGACGGAACTCTCCCTTGGCCATCTACTAGATCAAGAGTTCAAGGGACGTCATCGAGCTGAACGTGTGCTGAACACGGAGGTGCCGTACGTTCGGTACTTGGATCGTTTGATCGTGAAGACGTTCGACTACATCAACCGCGTTAACCTAACGCTTCTGCTTTCGGTCTACGAGGGTACGTGGACACACTCTCCCCCTCTCATTGCTATGCATCTCCTAGATAGATCTTGCGTGAGCGTAAGAATTTTTTTGAAATTGCACGTTCCCCAACACTATTGCCCTAGTACTTAAGCATCTACAAGTACTAACTAATTGGATGAACCCTAGCTAGCTACTTAAGCATCTACAACTACTTAAGCACCCATTGATGAACCCTAGGAATTATACAACTACTTAAGCATACATTGGGTGCAGAACAACTATATAAGTACTTAAGAAACTATATATACAACCCTATAATATATTTAGTTAACTACTTAAGCATATACAAGTTTGTCCTAAAAATAATATTTAGTTAAGTACTTAAGCATATACAAATTTGTCCTAAAAATTTAGTTAACTACTAATTTCATTCATTTAGGTCATTCATTTAACTTCACCTAATTAACCTAGTAAAACCCTACTTCCCTAACTAAAAAACATCTAATTAACATCTACTAGTACCACTACTGCCCTAACCTAATTAACCTAAGTTAATTCCTAGGGTCCTGTTATATGTTGCTGCTCTACTGCCCTAACCTAATTAACCTAAGTTAATCTAATTAACATCGACTAGTACCACTACTGCTAATTCCTAGGGTTCATAACTAAATTCACCTAAGTTAATTAACCTAGAGAGGAGGGGTGGGGCTTACAGAGAGGAGGGCGTTGAGGGTGGCTCGGGGGAACGTTTGTGGGGAGGCAGGGGCATCGAGGGAGGCAGGGGTGGCGAGGAGCGGACGAGCTAGCTCCGGGGGCACGCGGCTCCGGTGGCGGCGATGGCACGTGGCTCCGGTGACGGCGACGGAGGCAGGGCGACGAGGGAGCAGGGGTGGCGAGGAGCGGACGAGGGTGTGGCTCCGGGGGCGCGCGGCTCGGACGGCGACAGATCAACGGCGGGCGAGGGTGGGGGAGAAGGGGAGAGGGGGAAAAGGACTTAGCAAATTTTTGAGCCCGCGCGTGTGGTTAAGTCAAACTAGCAGTAGCGCTGGCAAGGAAAACGCGCTATAGCTAAGGTAGCTATAGCGCTTTCCACTAAAACACGCTACTGCTACTGGAAGCAGCTAATTATTTTCCTTTTTCTTTTCCTTTTATCTAAGGAACTTAGGTATAGCGCGTGACCAGAAAAGCGCTACTGCTAAAGTAGCTATAGCGCTTTGTGAGAACAAGCGCTACTGCTATGTCTTTCTCCTCTATTTTCCTTTTTCTTTTGTTTTTCTTGTTTTCATTTCTCCTTTTTCTATTTCTTTCATTTTCATTTATTTTCTATTAATTTTTCTACTTATTTTCTTTTTCTTAGCAGTAGCGCTCTACCATAGAAACGCGCTGCTACAACGCACTTAGCAATAGCGTGTTTCACACAGGCTCGCTACTACTATTCCTAGCCTACCGGCAATAGTGTGGGAATTATAGTAGTAGTGCTTTTTTGCGTAGAGGCGCTACTGCTACAACTATAGTTGTAGCGTGCTTTTGTGATGAGCGCTACTACTAAGTAGCAGTAGCGCTTAGTTTTGACCAGCGCTGCTGCTATACCTCTGTGTATAAGGTTTTCCCTAGTAGTGATTGCTACAAAACTGCTACTGTTACTTTTGCCACCGTTACCGTTACTTCCATACTACTTTGCTACTAAAAACTTTGCTGCAGATATTAAGTCTTTTAGCTGTGGTTGAATTGATAACTCAGTTGCTAATACTTCGGAATATTCTTTGGATCCCCTTGTGTCGAATCAATAAATTTGGGTTGAATACTCTACCCTCGAAAACTATTGCGATCCCCTATACTTGTGGGTTATCAGGCGGCAGTGCTATGGGCCGCAGCGAGAGGGCAGCCCGCGGGATCCTGGGATCTAAGGGATTATCCATGGCGGGATCCGGTGGGCGAGGTGGGGAGGCGAGCGTAGGCGCTGGGAGAGCCCTACGAGGCTAAGATAAAGAGTAGTACTCCACTCTGTCCATATTTAAATACAAAGGACACCAATAGTAACCCAGGCAAAAATTGATCATGCTGCCTACGTCCTGGTTTATTGGCCCCCTTTTTATTTTGTGCCAATTTTTGACCAAAAATTTAACTAAGAAAATGTTATTGCATGTCACCAAAAATTATATGATTGGAATCACATTTGAACATAGTTTTCGATTACATTAATTTTTATGACATGCATAACTATTGTGTTACTTAAAATTATGGTAAAAAATTGGCACAAAATACGAAGGAGACCAATGGAAGTAGCAACCCATGATTTAACTACTCGCATGCACGCAGTGGAGTAGTAATGTCATTCTCAACTACTTCCTCCCTCACGTCCACTCAATTTGCATGCACTGTATTAATTGACCATCAATGAAGTGAATGACTTTACACGCGTCAAATTATCATATGGGGTAGATCTTCGTACAAAAATGTGTCCCACCGTGTACCCGCGTGTGCGTGCGAGGGAATGAGTGCATGCGTGCACATCTTCGCTTCGTGCACGTACTGCTAGTGTGCGTGAGAGAGGACGAGTACATTCTTCTGGAACCAGCAGCACGTCACTGTGATCAATCCACACAAGGAGGTCGTGACAACGCCTCCACATGTGCCACGTGGCTTCATGGATGCCCCCACATCATTTTAATCATAATATATTAACTGAAAAAGGGAGAGACACTGTGTAGCGTACCATTGGAATTCTAATTTACGTGTTTTGCACATACTGGAAGTACTAGTAAGGTACACGTGCATTGCATGCATGAGATTTGGCAACCAAATTATGAATAAATACCACACTATAGCATGTAAGCTTTGAGTCATATATGCATGATGTAGACATTCATTTAATTCTTATAGTTCATCTCATTCAAAATCAATTAGTTTTTATAAAAAAAGTTAATCTATTTTATGATTCATGGAATTGTGCATTGTAAAGCATAAAGTAAAAACAAATAATGGCAATTCAACTAGAAAAAAAGTTTGGGAAATTATGATACAGAAGATTCTAGAACAAAGGAGAAGTACTTGTGTTTTGAGGTTTGTGCATTATGCTTAAGTTCAACCATGGAGTCTTCTAGATTGTACATGTGACAGAATCTAGTGGAATGTAGATGATATCCAACGGCCAGTAGTGCTCGGATTTGCCATCTCTGCACCGTCGGATTGGCTTCCTCCAACGACCATCTTTCAAATTTATTCGCACACTATATAGGGTATAGATATAGATATAGATATAGACTAGTGGCACATCATCTAAAGCCTTTCTACACGCTCATTTTTTGTACAAATGTGCTCCACCGTGCACCCGCACGTTTGTATGTCGGAACGAGTGCGTGTGTGCACCGCTTCTCTTTTGCACACATAGTCCGTGTGTGTGAGAGATACTAAGATATTGTGAGGGAATACGTGTCAATGCAATTTATGTGAGGGAGAGGCCTATATACATACATGTATGTGCATGGGGCCGGGGTGATATACGAGAAGGGAGGGGAGGGGTCGGCCGTGCGAGATATCGATAGAGACATATAGAGGGAAGAGCTCTACGAGCGTACAAGCACTGGGATATGGGGGGCTGGAAGATGGTGCGAGGGGACAAGTGGAGGGAGACTATGAAGGAGTGCACAAGTGCGAGAATGATATTTAAAGAGAGGGGGCGAGAACGTGCGCGGTTGCGCGCAGTGGCAGAGCCATGAAAAATAAATGAGCTAGGGGGCCAAGCATTGCTAATCCTTTACGGGGAGGGCCAGTTCATCAACTTAAACCATTTTACCAGCAATTGATCTATTGATCACATTCATATTAGCCTCAATATATAGTGATGTTAGGGGGGGCAGGGCCCTTGTTGCTCCTGTCTTCGCCACTGTGCGCGCGTCTGAGAGATGAAGCGGAATGCATGGATGATGAGAGGGAGATGATGGATAGATAATGTGGGTGTATTAGCTATGTAGTCCTATATAGAGAGGTATAGATTGATCGATGTGTACGTGGGAAAGAGGGTGAGACCTGACTAGATATATAGATCGATCGGTTTGTGTGGAAAACTGGAAAATACCTAGCTATATATATACGCACATAGAGGAACATCGATCGTTGCGCATGCATGTGAGAGCTAAAGAATGCCCGAAGTGATGAAGAGGGGGGGTGTGCATGCATTGGAGACCGACCTGAAGAAGAAAATTGCATGTGTGCGATGGATAATGCCGAGTGGTAGTGTGTGTGCATGCATGCACGAGAGAAAGTTAGTGGTACAATTACAAAGAGAAGACGACTGTGTGGGTGTAAAAGACTAGGTAAGGTCATAATCAATGTAAAGTTGACTTCAAATATTTGAATAAGAGATCATGATGTTTGAAACCCATGCATGCATGAATATAACTGAGATATGTGTGGTGTGGTTTGGAAACGAGCATGCTATACTGTATCACATTGAACATGGTCAGACTGATTTGAATTTGAGATACCGATGGCAGGCATCGTTTGGCCACATTGCATCCATGCATGGACACACTATTCAAATTAGAGATGATGGGTGGCTTTCGCATCACATATCTATACCCCTATATAGTGTGCGAATAACTTTGAAAGATGGTCGTTGGATGAAACCAATCCGACGGTGCAGAGATGGCAAATCCGAGCACTACTGGCCGTTGGATATCATATACATTCCAACAGATTTTGCCACATGTACAATCTAGAAGACTCCATTGTTGAACTTAAGCAGAATGCACAAACCTCAAAACACAAGCACTTCTCCTTCGTTCTAGAATCTTCCGTATCATAATTGCCCAATTTTTTTTCTAGATGAATCGCCATTATTTTTTTTACTTTATGCTTTACAACGCACAATTCCATGAATCTTAAAATAGATTAGCTTTTTTATAAAAACTAATTGATTTTGAATGAGATGAACTATAAGAATTAAACGAACATCTACATCATGCATATATGACTCAAAGCTTACATGCTATAATGTGGTATTTATTCATAATTTGGTTGCCAAATCTCATGCGTGCAATGCACGTGTACCTTACTAGTCTAAATGGTGTGTGTGTGTGTGTGTGTGTGTGTTGTGCGTGTTAAACACATTGTACGTAGTATCATACATGGTTTAGATTCCGAACATCTAGCTAGAGCATACATGTGCTATGATTTGAATTCAACATAAAATGGATACATATATTTGAATTCGAGATCGTATGTACATGTAGTTCATATTTATATGAGAATTTACTACTCCTATATTCATGTCATGTGTTGTGAAGATAATATTTAGATGGTTGTATAACTAACCCGAGTACAATCCCATTCAAACAGGGAAAATGTACTCAAATTTAGTCCATATGCTAGACAACACGAATTGTTTTTTTATTGTTGAGGGAAGTGCAAATTGATTTGGTACTGTACACGTTAAGCTTGTTGTCCCGTTTTTTTAGTTTTTTGTTGTTGTATTTGAATGCATTTCTAGTAATATAGTAAAACGGGACATGGCTCTCTCTAGTGTGGTGCAAATTGTCTTTTTTTTGTACACGTTAAGCTTGTTCTCCTGAAATTTCAAGCCACGCCTTGTTATGCCGAAATTTTAAGCTAGCATCTTAGTCTATCGTGTTGCGAAACTCCCGCCTCTTCAACCCGCGCCTTGTTACCCCGAAATTTTAAGATATCTCTTTGTCTCGTTGTGCTCCGAATACTCCCTCCATCTCAACCCGCGCCTTGCTATCCCAAAATTACAACGCGCACGAAAACTCCCACCTCCTGCGAAATTCCCGTGATACCCCTGAACCGAAAGAACCGCCTAGCTCAAATTGGTGGGGGTACTTTCATAACTTAACCCACATTTCGGACAAGCGAGTCCCTAAGCCATGGTTCCCCCCTCCTATTCCCTCCGTCCCCCCCCCATTCGTACACCGAGGCCGCGAAAACCCGCGAAGCCCCACACCCTCCTCCGTCTGCCACCCAGCCGGAGCCTCTTCCCCAACGACGTCGTCCACCGCAACACCTCGACGTCCCTCATCCACCACACCGGATGAGGATCCGTCGTCGATCTCATCGTCCCGCCGGTTCAGCCACCCCGTCCTCCACCTCCAAGGAGCTGACCCGACATTCCCCTCGTCTTTCGCGCCACCTCCATTCCCACACTGGCGTCTTCACCTGCACCACCGGAAGAGCAGCATCATCACCGATTCCTCGGATGAAGCTGAGGCCTAATCGGCGCCACCAAAGAGGTTCTAGACTAATCACTACATTTTCTTCTTGATTCAATCTCACGGTGCTGGCGGCGCTCAGTCCTGAGCCGACATGGCGCGGCTCCATCTACGGTGGCGTCGCCGGCCACTTCCTCCAAGGTGTCGCTCTCTCGGCAGTGACGTCCACATCAGTAGGAGCTGCTGCTTTGGCTCTCACTCGCGCTGCTGCTCTGCTCTTGCTCTCGGTCCCCTGCCTGGTCTGCTCTTGCTCTTGCTTGCGCTGCTTCTATCGCTCTTGCTCTTGCTTGCACTGCTGCTCTACTCTTGCTCGCGCTGCTACTGCACGAGCAGCAGATCTTGCTCTTGCTCGAGCCCCTGCAGCTGCTACCCAAGATGCTGCTACACGACCAGCTACCCCGGCTCTTGCACGCACTGCTGCTCCGGGCGCTGCTGCTGCAGCTACTACTTTTCTGCTACTAGTGCGTTCAGTTTCGACAGTAAAATTCAGTTTCGACAGCAAAATTCAGTTTCAACAGTAAAATTCAGTTTCGACAGTTAAATTCAGTTTCAACAGTTAAGTTTAGAGATGAGCGGCTGATGTATTTTACATCTAGCACTTTGTGGTTATGTATTTTACATCATCTATTGGAGATGCTATTAGAATTCCACTCAGGTTAACGTTGCCTCTCTTGTCCTGCTTCAGCCTCGCCGTCGTACAACTCACCGGAGCTACTCCAACGACGAAACCCTCCATCACAACAGAGCAGTACCCTCGGCTCCATCTCCAGACGCCTAAGATCTTCTTCCCCTCCTCTGACAGCCACATCAGCCGAAGCATCCTCACCGACCAACCCAATCATGCTAAGATCGACATGGCTTCGCCAAAGAGGTTTTACACTTGTTGCATCGCTTTTTTACTGTACATGTTATATATATTGTCCACTAAGCACACGTAGTAATGTGAAATGCGATTAGTTTGTCCTACTATATGACAAGCAGTGAGGTACCAGGCAACTTAGCTATCCGTGATGGACTCTCTTGAACGCCATCATTATTTATTTCTGCGCATTTGAGCCGTGCATTTGTAGATGGGCCTGGGAGTTGAGCTAGTAGGGCAGTGGCCTGGGTCCAAAGTAGTAGAAGTAGCACAAAAACATTTTTTGAGTGTAGGCTTTTCCCTGCTCAAGCCTGCCTACTAGAATCCTATGGTACTACTATTCATGCATTTGGTTCAAAGGAATGGAGCAAAGGAAAACTGTAGGATTTGTTCCTTTAGTGTCTCCTTGAAAGAAAAACCGTAGGAATATTAATATCCACTTGTCCTCCTTTCCAAATTCCTATTCATGAAGCACAAGACTAAGAGATAGTAGCATAATAGCATTATAACCGTACATTTTCCTGTCTTTCGACTTAATCTCACCATGCTTCTTTGCATCCTGTGATCTTCCAATTCTTGTGAACCAAACACCCAGATTGTCAGAAATCCTGTGTTTTTAAATTCTCTGTTTTGCACGTGCATTCCTATCCTATTCCTGTGTATTTCCTATCCCTGCATTGTTAGAATCCTCCAATTCAAACAAACCCTTACAGAATTACTTCTGTTACAGATATGTGTCAAAGAAAACCTTGTGTGGTTTGTCCCACTCCTGCTGCGCTGTGGTCCACCCCAGCTCAGCTGCTCCAATGACAGAAGGGTTCACCACAGCAGGGATCCGCCCTCCAGACTGTCTTTCACCGCCTCAGATCTTCTTCCCTGCCGCCGGCAGCCATGACAACTGCATTACCATCATCAACTGAGCAGATGACCTTGAGGACTACACGGGTCCGCAAGAGAGGTCGCACTCTTTCGTGTCTGCTTACGTTATGCATCACTTAATATGATGACATGCTACTTTATCGTCCTACTCACCGATTAGACTCCGAGTCAGGTCCAAACTAATGCTCAAACTTGAGTTTTTAAATGGTTGTGGGCTACATATTGGGGCAGCAATCAATACTATCTGTCTACTATCTGGTTAATCTCGCGTGTCTACTATGAGTTTCATGTTGGGTGGAAACAAACATTAAAGGAGCCATTATCTGTATTTTTTAACTGAAGTATTATCTGCCTGCTATCATTGGTTTTGGGTCTATCCATAGTTTGCAACCATCACTCTGGATTTGTGCATGCACTCCTTACATAATCGCACTATGTTTTATTCCTATGCATGTCAGTTATTGTACACAATGGTACTAAACATGTAGAGCAAAAGAGACGAGCCTTGTGTGGCAATAAAATTTCAAGCAAACGTCGCTCCATGGTGGGCGCAAAAGCAACCCCCCTCCCCCCATTCCAGATTGTAATCAAGAGGAAGATAACTATTCAGAAGGGGATTCAGAGGGAGCAGACCACTCCTATTTACCCCTTGAGGTCTTTTGCTCTAACTTGGCATGCTGATGTTGGTCATATCATGCATATGGTGCCTTGCATTGCTTACTTTATACATAAAATATGTCATCTGATTAGTTTAGACATGCATTGTGTGAATGCCATCTGTTTAGTTTCTATATCATATATGTGAATCATGCAATGCCATCTTGTTTAGCCAGGCATCATATATGTGAATTTTGCAATGCCATCCTGGTTAGCCAGTCATCTTATATGTGAATTATATCATGCCATCCTTTTTTTATTACATATTAAATTTGTCAACAATTTTAGTACATTCAATTACTCTTCCTGTGCATCAGCCATTCGACACGGTCATGAAAAAATCTGGAGTGAAAACAAGGTCTTCAGAGCAGACAATACTATCAGACGAAGCGAATGTCTTGCTGGTTACGGATAGCTCCTCAGAGGAGGATTCAGAGACAGATGACCAGTCCTATTCCCCCCCCCCCCCCGAGGTGCATGCTCTAACTTGGCAGGGTTATATTGCTCATATCGTGCATATGGTGTCTTGCATTGGCATGTCATTTGCTTATTTAGACATGCTTTGTGTGAATGCCACCTGTTGATGTCTAATTACCATATATGTGAATTTTGCAATGCCATCTTGTTGCAAGACATTATATATGTGAATTATGCAATGCTATCTTGTTGCAAGGCATTATGTATGTGAATTATGCAATGCCATGCTGTTTAGCCAAGCGTCATATATGTGAATTATATCATGCCATCCTTTTTTGTATTACTCATTCCATGTGTCGACAATGTTTGTATATTCAACTGCTCTTCCTGTGCATCAGCCATTTAAATTGATGATGGAAAAATCTGGATTGAAAACAAGGTCTTCAGAGCCGACAATGCTACCTGCTGAAGTAGATATCTTGCTGGTTATAGATAGCTCCTCAGAGGAGGATTCAGAGGCAGATGACCAGTCCTATTTCCCCCCTAAGGTGTATGCTCAAACTTGGGAAGGTTATATTACTCATATCATGCATATGTTGTCTTGCAATGCTTAGTTTTTACATCATATACACAATATTGAATGCCATCTTCTTAGTTGACACATCATATATGCGATTGCCCTCTACTCACTTGCTTAGTATATAAATCATATACTTGGATTATATCATGCCATGATGTTTACATATACAGCATGTATCTGAATTATGGCATGCCAACCCATTTTCTAAAGACATAATATAGTTATATCATCTCATCATGTTTACATAGTCATCATATTTTGAATTATGTCATTCTATCCGTGAATTATATCATGCTGTCATGTTTCCATGTACGGCATGTTTGTGAATTATGGCATGCCAACCACTTTAATAGACACATCGTATAGTTATATCATGTCATCCTGTTTACATAGTCATCATATTTTGAAGTATGTCATTCTATCATGTTTAGTTAGCCATCATATATGTGAAATTGTGTCATGCTATCCTGTTTAATTAGCCATCATATATGTGAAATTATGTCATGCTATCCTGTTTGGTTAGACAACATAAATGTGAATTATTTCATGCCCTGTTTTCTTCCCTACTATCCATTGCACCTATCTATCTTACAATGTCTGTATATTTAATTAATTTTCTTGTTTATCAGCCATTTGAATTGGAGGGAGTGATGGCAGTATCTATGGGAGTAAAAACACGGTCTTCAGAAAAGATCGTGCTACCCGTCGATGCAGATAGAACCACGGTTGTACTTTCCCAAGAACCAGCCCCACCACACATAACCCAGACTCACGCAGATTGTACCCCTACCCAGTTGGACAGAGAACCAGCTACACCCCTTCTAACCCCAACCACAGCAGATAGTAACCCAGTTCCAGTTGACATAGCACCATCTCCACCACAGAGCACCCAAACACGAGCAGTTAGTAAGGCAACTGCAGTGCCCAAAGCACGAGGACCACCACTCTGGACCCCAAGTCAAAGCTTAAAGCAGAAGAAGAATTGTTCTCAGGTCAGGTTCCGTAGCTATGGTTCATACTCCTTTGCTCTTGCATCATTGTATTAACTCATACCAACTAATTTCAAATTTGAAGGACGCAATTGAAACTCCAATGGAGCAACAGGTATGTAAACCTGTTTCTTTAACGTGTTTGTTGTTGTAACTTGCTCTATGTTGATTTTAGTTTCAATTGAATAAACAGTTATGTTCTCATGCCATGCACATTACAAGTGTTGTTAGTGCTGTGTAGTTTCCCACACTTATATTCTGTCAATGCTGCTTTGTCTTAAACAGATATGATTTGAACTATCTCTATCTTGATTTGGCAACATAAACTAGAATGATATAGACCATACAGTGACC
Source organism: Thinopyrum elongatum (assembly GCA_011799875.1). Taxonomy (NCBI): domain Eukaryota; kingdom Viridiplantae; phylum Streptophyta; class Magnoliopsida; order Poales; family Poaceae; genus Thinopyrum; species Thinopyrum elongatum. The sequence continues at coordinate 155,399,295 of CM022297.1, forward strand.
ATACTACATTGAACTAGTTTGTTTCATTCTGTTATCCTATCCACCTTACTACTGAACTAGTTTACCAAAATGAGTTTCATATACAGCATGGTAAACCTATGATGTGTCTGCTTGTTTCTCTTTTAGAATGCGGACAAAATATTGGAGAAGAGTACCCCGTTATGCAATGGTAAAGGAAGTAATGCAGATAAGGTTCAAGATAGTGAGACATCCCTGTTGGTCTCCAAGAAAGCTGATAAAAATTATCTTGAAGACAGTGAGACAACCCCAAAGTCATGTCTTGATGTAGTGTTCGAATTACTAGCCACTACTGCTGGCACCAGCTCTTCGAACTCGCTGCCTGAATCAGTTCGGCTTCTTGAGTCTCAACTTCAAGTTGGAAGACATCGATCAGATGTGCTGTGATAGGAAGCTGAAGGACTGAGGAAGTCCCTGCAGAATTCAGATGCATACTTTCTGGTGCAACAGCAAGCGCTAGAGGATTTAAGCGCCAATCAAGAGAAAGCTAATAAGCTTGCTAAGCGTCTTGCCAGCATGGTGGATGCCCAGGATATTGTTTCTTGAGCTCTTGTGAAGTGGTTTCAATGCTGGACTTGTTTTGCTGTGGATTTTATTTGCACTGGTCACCAACTTTGACAACCAGTGTATGTAATATGCTGCTTTGTTCCCTATATTTGCACTGGTGGCGAACTTTGATGCCTAGTGGATGTAATATGTGTAATAGCCATGATAGCCTAGCGTAAGTTGCTTGCTTATTTATTTCCTTGTTGTCTTGTTTATTTGTTTGCTTGTAGTCAGTGCGGTTCTTTTTCCGCGGTTTGCTAGTGGCCGCAATAACCTATTTTTTAAAACTAGGCCACAATAACCATGGGCTACATATCTACTGTAGTGACCATGGGCCTCCTACGGGCCATATAAACAATGGGCCTTCTACGGGCCGTAGAAACAATGGGCCTTCTACGGGCCGTAGAATCAATGGGCCTTCTACGGGCCGTATGATCGGTTGGCCAAACATGGGCCAATAACGGACCACTTTATGGGCCGTAAACGGGCTAGAGTGGGAATCGTCCGTTCATGGGCCGACCATAACGGGCCGTTAATAGGGCGATGAGTATAACGGGCTTGTTTCTATCGACAGGCATAACGGGTCGTTAATGGGCCATATTTGATGACGCTATGAAAACGGTCCAACGGATTAACGGGCCACAAAAGGGCCGACTTTAACCACGTGCTAAATTTGGCCCACAACCGGAACAGGCCAGTAACGGACCGTAAGTAATCGAATGCTGCAACTCAACCCAAGAATAAATGGGCCCTGAGAAGGCCGAAAGATAACATGGGCTGGAAACGGCCCAATGGAATAATGGGCCGTTAATGGGTATAATGTGATACACTGTTCATTACAGGCTAGTTTCACCACGGGCCTTTAATGGGCCAAGAGTTACAAAGGGCCTCATATGGGCCAAAAGATGTCATGGGCCATACATGGGCCGGAAGTTCCAACAGGCTGGAATCAAATTGGACGGCCTAGATGACGCTACTGGGCCTAATTCAGATAGGCCATAATGGGCCGTGAGTTAGCGGGATGTAAATGGGCTATATGCGAACAGGCCGCTAATAGGCTTTAAGTGGGCCGGTCGTTACCTTTTGACCAGGTCAAACGGGCTGGCCTTTTGACCTGAATGGGCCACTGTTGGGCCGAGCCACGTGTCGATGTATCATAGGTGCGTCCCGCCCATTCGCTGGATGACAACTGTCACAACGCTGGGCCGACACGTGGATCCGTCGGCGAATGAGAATTTTACACGTGGAAAATCACCATTGGTCTGGGCTGTTAACGGGTTATCGGATCCAAACCAGAACCCGATAGCTTAACGGTGACCCGTTACGGTGGATGCCATGTGTCAGTTACCCTTGACGAAAGCGCTTCCATGACGCGCCATTTATCGTCATGGAAGTGGACACTTCCGTGGTGATAATTTTGGTATTGTCATGGAACACTTCTACGACAGCACAGGTATGACTATCTTGATTCTGTCATAAAATCGTCATTGATGTACATGCATGACAGAAAACGTGACCTACTGTGACAAACACGTATCATCACGGAAGTGGTTTTTTTTGTAGTGTTAGGATCATGGGTCACTCTTCCATGTCACATACATCTTGGTGGAGCGCACAAAATGATAAGAGTGAAATAGCATGCACGCATCACCAAATACATAGGTGAATGATCATACACAAATAATCATAGAGATAGGCATATATCACACATTAGGAAAAGTATGATCAAACACACGACCACACAAGGTATCTTACGAGCATAAAACAATAAGCAGCACAAACCAAATGGACGAAGTAGCAACTAGAAAATAAAAACCAACAAGCAAAAGAACGAGATACTCTCTCTCTCTCTCTCTCTCGAAGCCTATGATCTATAAATTTTTCTCCCCCTTTGGCAACAAGTAACCAAAAAGCTTGAAAAAGGTATAGTGCTATACAACACTCTAGGCACGATCTCCGGGAGCTCCTGAAGGGGTCTTCTGGCTTGTTGCTCCGGTGTCCGTAGATGGTGTTGAGAGATCTACTTCTGCAAATGCCTCGGCTGATGTCTGTTGAGCTGGTGGAGTTGACCCTGGGAGTGGCACTATAGTAGTGGCGGCAGGTGCAGAGTGTGTAGTCCTGGTGTCTGCTACTGGCACAGTTGATGACCTTTGTGCCCTAGGCACTGTATGGAATCTGTCAGTGGTAGGTTTGTCATCATTATCCTCAGCATCATCTCTCAGCTTCTCCACAATAGATTGTATCTCTGTGATCTTGACATCAAGATTATACATTTTATCTTCAACTATCCGCTCTAGGCTCTCCTGGTTCTTGGCTAAGTTGGCTAGACTTCGCTCAATCCTTAGAGTTGCTTCTAGTAGATATGTCAATTGGTCTTGCTTTGATTTGAGATTTACTATTGAAGCATTGGATGCATTTGCTACCTTTGCCGCTTTGGTTACTTTTGCTGCCTCTGCCTTCTCTTGGGCCTCAACTGAAGTTGGATGTGAAGCATCCATCACCACTTCATTATCTTCAAACTCTGGCCGAAGAGGAAGGTGCTCTCTATCAAGCAGATATGTGTCTGTACCAATCTTGGAGTTGATAAGCATCTGGATGTGTGGTGCATATCCACATGACCTCTTCTGATCAGCAGCAGTCCTTTTGATTGTCTCTACAATCAGGCTCATGACTTTGAATTTATGTGGAATATCAAACAAGTGGAGTAGGTTGATGGAGCGACCACGGATCATGCTCTCATCTCCAGATTTAGGCAACAAGGTATGCCTCAAGATATAGTTTATGGTGGCCGAACCAGCAAGCAGAAAGTATATGGAGCCAAACTTGTGTGTTTCCAAAGCCTCATCAGGAATAGTCTTGTACATGTGTGCCATAGTGTTGTGATCCATCCTGGGCTTTCCATATACATCAATGCCATTTTTTCCTTCTTCTGGGGCATTGATAAGAGCAGCCCACTCAGAGATTGATGACTGGTATCTAGTGCGCTCAGTCATCCACACAATTCTTCCATCTGGGTAAAAGTGTGTTATGGATTAAAACTGCATCACCATCTCATCATTCCATTTTGTGAGCTTTTGTCCAACAAAAGCATCAACATTTGTCAGCCTGAGGCTCTCATGAACATGGGGGAAGTAATCTTCATTGGCATCTATATACTTCCAATCCACCCATTTCATGTTGCTTATGATGGGCTTCTTGTCAAGCAACACTATCTCAAAAAAATCTTGATGTTCTCTGGTATGGAAACGATAGTCACATGTTGTTCTCATCCTCACTGAGTATGGATCCACTTTCATCCATTCTCTCATTCCACTATCCTTCCCAAGCTTCATGTTTTCAGCCACTGGATGTCCATCATCATGATCTGGAATCTTTGGCTTTAGTTTCCTAAGCACTTGTGGCTCTTCATCCTCCTGAACTTCTGGAAGTGGGCCTTGTTCTTTTCAGCAGCAGGGATGTTTCTTGTGGATCTCTTGGGTGCAGCAGCCTTAGGTGCAGGCTTGGGCTTGGACTTGGAGGGTGCACCTACAGATTTCATGGCATCTGCCATTAGCTTTTGAGACTTGGCAGGGGGTGCAGCTGGTTCCTCTTCCTCCTCATCTTCATCATCCACCGCCATGGATGGTCTGCCAATCACTCTGGCAATGGTCTTCTTCACTCTCTCTTTCCTCTTTTTCTTCCCATAAGCAGCTTCTTCTTCTCTTGGCTCAAGAGTAGATTCCATGGTCTCTTGTGGAACTGTTGATTTTCTGGCCTTAGACATAGGAACTCTCTTTGCAGGGGCCTTCTTCTGGAGACCTGGCTTAGTGGCAACAGCAGTGCTATACTCTTTCTTAAGCACTTTCTTCCTTGTTGAAGTGACCTCTTCTTCAACCACAAAATCTTCATCCTCCTTGTCTGAGGTTCTCTTCTTTCTTTGTCTTGTGGCATCTTTGGGCAGATTGCTTGGAGTACTTCTGCTGCCCTCATCATACCTTCCACTAGGGCTTGTGCCCTCACTGAGATTAACCTCTTCCTCTGACTTGTTCTGGCTGTAACTTGCATCAGACATCTTGCAAACAGACCCTGTGAATAGACAGGTATGGGCAGAGTGGATGAGCATCACAAAAAGCAGCTGGTTTTTCAAAAATTTGAATCAAAACTTTAGTTTTAGTTTTCTACAGAAAGCATTTCAGAGCTACCGATATGAAAATCTCAGTGACACCGAAGCAATAACAAAGTCTAAACACACAAGATCGATCAGACCGAGTTGTGGTTCGGTGACTCTGAGATGCTAGGGTTTCACTGAGGTTTTGCTTTCGGTCTCACTGATCAGTACACTTCGGTGGTACCGAGTTTTACTTAGTGTAATGGCCAGGGCCAATCGGTGGGACCGAAATGTTCATTTCGGTCGGTCTGAGATGAGCTCGGCGAAAACCTAACCCTAAAATTTTTCATCGAATCTAACCTAAAGGAGTTTTTCTGTGGATAGAAAGTTCTCATTCGTGGCAAGAAGCTAGGAATTATCTTTGTGCATAGAATCAGAAAGGGGAATAGCACAAAGAGATTGAACCGTACCCTAACTTGGCGACGATTCGCTATGGCGATAACGGTGGTGGAGATTCCCATTGACGGCGACGGAAACCTGCGGCGGAGGCACACAGGCGGACACGGCGATGATCCGGAGACCAAATGGGCGGCAGCAATGGGGCGTGAGCTCGAGTGGTTTGAAGTAATTTTCAATCGTACGGGTTCGCAGGATATATACCCATGTGCTGTCGGTAGCACCAAATGGAATGCTTCGGTGGCGCCGAGAAGCAAAACTGCGTGCAGTTAGTGCAACTCAGTGGGACCGAGTCATTCTAATTGGTATCACCGAGATGAAACCCTAGATCTGTCTGGTGATTTCGGTGGGACCGAATAGGAGTGAGTTGGTCTGACCAAAATACACAAGAAGGTTTTGGAAAGTAGCCCTTGATGGATCGGTGACTCCGAGTGCTCCTCACCCGGAGGGTCCAAAAAAGACTTGTTCAACTTTTTGTGATGTAGCATGAATAGAGTTTGAGACGAGAAAGGCATAGATAGCTAGAGAAGGTTCTTAGGCATTCTTGTCCATCCATTTGGCCAATAAAATCAAGACAATCAAAACTACAAATGGATGTCCTCGAATGAATAAATTATGCAACCAATCATTCTCACACAATAAGATAGCAAATGAAATACTCCCTCCGTCCCAAAATAAGTGACTCGACTTTGTACTAACTTTGCACTAAAGCCAGTACAAAGTTGAGTCACTTATTTTGAGATGGAGGGAGTATGTGTCAAAGCATGCACAAACAATTCTAGCATCTATCAAGCAATTGGCGATGACTAGGTCATCTATATATGAGTATATTGACTTAGGAGTCGAATGAGAACATTTGATCATAGGTCATACTCATCGTTTAAGCACGAGTGGGGTTACCACTTTTACATAAAGCATTAATGTGTTCACACCATTAGAGTTGCTTTAGATCAATTTTTAGAGTAAAGCTCCCCCTAGATGTGATATCCCCCCTAAGAGGGATGAACTAACCTTGGGTTTTGTCGATGATGACTTCATGTAGATAGTGAAGATGTGGATGCTCAATGTTGATGTAGATCATTTGGAGCAATCCATTGGAGTGTTGCACTTTCAATACCTACACGGGTTAGTCCCACAAGGAACATACAAGGATATCCATAGACATAGAGTGAATTGCACATATGATGATGTCCATGAAAGCATTAGGTTACCTTGTCCCTTGTCTTACCAACAAGAGGGTTTGTGACTCCAAACTAGTGCAAGATATGAAAGTTGATTGCACAAGTCCTTGCCAAAATGAATATGAGTGAAGTATGTTGGCGGAGTCACCCTCAAGAACACTCTAGATCTTATTCTTTGGGATCCACATCAACTTGATGAGAATCCTTGGAGTTGTGGTTGAACTCGATGATGTAGAGCTTGACGTAGTCTTGGGAACCCACTTGACCATGGCCTTAGGAGCTTCTTCAAATGAGTCAATCTCTTCTTGAAGCTTGTCCTTGCCTTTTAGCTTGTGGTCTTGTGGTGGAAGATCATCTTAAGCTTGTGTTCCCTTGAAAGAAGTGGGGTCATACTTCTCTTGTTGAGGAACAAACTTCGTCTTGGGGTATTGATCTTCTTCCCACTCAACTCCATTGGCATTGAACTTTCGTTCGAAACCAACACCTTGATTCTTCTGGTGCCTTCCTTGCTTGCGGACAATTTCCTCAAATTGCTTACTCCCAGCAAGACTCTTGTAAACACCTTTCTCTATAATTCCCTTCAATGAGCTATTTTCTTGCTCAAGTGAAACTTGGCTAAGAGAATCATTAGTGGAATCAAGAGAACTACTAGAAGCAGCAATATTTGATTTAACATGGTTATTGTTACTACTAGAGGAAGAATCTTTCTTGCTCTTGTTGCTAAATTTTACTTGTGGTATGTAAGTAGACAAGAGGAGACGTTTGGCAAGATAAGAATAACTCTTCTTTCGAAGATCAACATTGATAGCTTTTAGAAACTCATGCTCTTGCTCTAAATTTAGCTTCTTGAAGCGTAGCTTCTCATGAGTCTTTAAGAGCTCTCTATGATCCTCTAGAGTTGTTTCATGAGCTAACTTAAGAGTGTTTAGTTCTTTAGTTAGATGCTCAATCTCCTTATCATTGTCATTCATTTCATCTTGATTATCATGATTACTAGCAAGTTCATCATAGTTTTCATCACTAGTGTTGTCACCAAGTAAATCATCATCACCTAGCAAATCATCTTCATCACAATTGAAATCAACATAGTCGGGGTGTGATACCTTAGGGCCTTTAGCCATGAAGCATCTTCCAATTCCTTCATTTGGTGAGTCAAATATGTCGTAGGAGTTGGATGACACAAGTGCAAGACCGGTAACACCTTCATCTTGAGTATAGTCAGAGTCGGAGTGATAGCTTCTCTCGGAGTAGTTGTCGGAGTCGGAACCGGATACCCATTCACCAACGTGAGCTTGATGTCTTCGTCTTGTGTAGCTCTTTGATGACTTGTCCTTCCTTTCTGAATCCTTGCTTCTACGAGAGGGTCTTCATTCATAACGATCATCTCTACTCCTTCTCTATTTTGGTGGTGATTCATCTCCTCTACTCCTCCTTTTTGGTGAGTCTTCTCTTTTCTTGTAGGGAGTCCTACACTCATTGGAGTAGTGTCCGGGTCTTCCAGAATTGTAGCAATTACGATCACGACTAGAAGATCTCTTGTCATTGTAGGATCTTGACTTGGAGCTTCTCTCTTTGCTTCTATTCTTGTAGAACTTGTTGAAGTTCTTCACCATTAATCTTAGTTCTTCATTAGAGACTTGCTTCTCACTTGATGTTGTAGGACCATCACTTGAAGCTTTGTAAGCACCACTTGACTTGTTGTGGAGCTCTTCCTTATCCTTGAGTGACATCTCATGAGCAACAATTCTACCAATGACTTCTGTGGGCTTGAGATCTTTGTAATTGGGCATCATTTGGATCAAAGTGCAAACGGTGTTGTATTTTCCATCCAAGGCTCTTAGGATTTTCTTGATGATGAATTTGTTGGTCATCTCTTCACTTCCTAAGCCGGCAATCTCATTTGTGATGAGAGCAAGCCTAGAGTACATTTCAGCGACTCCTTCACCATCCTTCATCTCGAACTTGTCAAGTTGACTTTGAAGCACATCCAACTTGGATTCCTTGATGGACTCGGTACCTTCGTGCATATCAACCAAAGTATCCCAAATTTCCTTTCCATTCTCAAGGCGGCTGATTTTGTTGAATTCTTCGCGGCACAATCCATTGAAGAGAATATCGCAAGCTTGAGCATTGTATTGCAACATCTTCATTTCTTCTGCTGTTGCTTCATGATCCGGTTCTTTTCCATCCTCGAAGAAATCACCTTGCAAACCAATACGCACAATAGCCCAAATGGCAGGGTTATGACCAAGAATATGCATTTTCATCTTATGCTTCCAACTAGCAAAATTTGTACCATCAAAGTAAGGACCTCTATGGTGGTAATTTCCCTCGCTAGACGCCATACTCTCCTAGGTTGTGAAACCAAGGCTATGATCACCAAAGCTATGGAAATCAAGGCAAATGGAGACCAAAGCTTTGATACCACTTGTAGGATCGAAAGTATGTCTAGAGGGGGGTGATTAGACTACTTGACCAAATAAAAATCTATCCTTTTCCCAATTTTAGTTGTGGGAAGATTTTAGCAATTAGCACAAGTCAAGCAATCAACCTACACATGCAATTCTAAGAGTATAGCAGCGGAAAGTAAAACATTGCATGTGAAGGTAAAGGGAAGGGTTTGGAGAAGGCAATCGCAATGGAGACACGGAGATTTTTGGCATGGTTTCAATAGGTGGTGCTATCGTACGTCCACGTTGATGGAGACTTCAACCCACGAAGGGCAACGGCTGTGCGAGTCCACGGAGGGCTCCACCCATGAAGGGTCCACGAAGAAGCAACCTTGTCTGTCCCACCATGGCCATCGCCCACGAAGGACTTGCCTCACTCGGGTAGATCTTCATGAAGTAGGCGATCTCCTTGCCCTTACAAACTTCTTGGTTCAACTCCACATCTTGATGGAGGCTCCCAAGCGACACCTAACCAATCTAGGAGACACAACTCTCCAAAAGGTAATAGATGGTGTATTGATGATGAACTCTTGCTCTTGTGCTTCAAATGATAGTCTCCCCAACACTCAACTCTCTCTCTCTCTCAGATTTGGCTATGGTGGAAAGATGATTTGAGTGGAAAGCAACTTGGGGAAGGCTAGAAATCAAGATTCTTGTGGTAGGATTGGAATGTCTTGATCTCAACACATGAGTAGGTGGTTCTCTCTCAGAAAGTGTATGGTGGAAGTGCAGGCACGTTCTGATGGCTCTCTCACAAATGGAGAAGGGGGTGGAGGGGTATATATAGCCTCCACACAAAATCCAACCGTTACACACATTTGACTCATCTCGGTGGGACCGAATGGTTAAACTCGGTGGCACCGATCTGTTCAAAAATGTGAACATTAGGAATCTCGGTGGGACCGACTGGAACAACTCGGTGGGACTGATGTGCTAGGGCTTAGGGCAAACATCATCTCGGTGGCGCCGATTGCATCAACTCGGTGAGAACAAAGTGAAGCAATAAGGCAACAGAGAATTTGTCAAGCCAACTCGGTGAGACTGATTACATAACTTAGTGAGACCGAAATAAATGCAACAAGTCATAGAGTGTTGGCAAGGACATCTCGGTGAGTCCGAGACCCGTATCGGTGAGACCAAACTGCTAGGGTTTCTGGCTGTGGCTATGTCATATGAACTCGGTGGCTTCGGATGGAAAAAATCAGTGGGGCCAAGTTGGAGTTTAGGATTTTGACATATTTGGATGGAGAAAGTGGCTCAGGGTTTTGGAGCAATATCACTAAGCATTTGAGCAAGCAAGCCATTAAGCAACACCTCATCCCTTTTTAATAGTATTGGCTTTCCTATGGACTCAATGTGATCTTGGATCACTAAAATAAAGATGAAGAGTCTTGAGCTTTTGCCAATATTTTTCCTTAGCATTTTAAGGGGTTCATATCTCTAGTCCATGCCATGCCATTCGTTGAACTTCCTGAAATATTTATCTTGAATGGATATTAGTTCAATGAGCTATATGTTGTTATGAATTACAAAAACCACCCAGGGATTAGTTGCACTTTCATACGTAAACATGATGGCATGATATAATTCAAATATATGATGTAAAAACTAAGCAGATGGCATTCAATATTGTGTATATGATGTAAAAACTAAGCAATGCAAGACAACATATGCATATGAGTAATATAACCCTGCCAAGTTTGAGCATACACCTCAGGGGGGAAATAGGACTGGTCATCTGTCTCTGAATCCTCCTCTAAGGAGCTATCTGTAACCAGCAAGATGTTTGCTTCAGCAGGTAGCATTGTCTGCTCTAAAGACCTTGTTTTCACTCCAGATACTTCCATCACCGATTCAAATGGCTGACGCACAGGAAGAGTAGTTGAATATACAAACATTGTCAACAAATGGAATACGTAATACAAAAAAAGGATAGCATCATATAATTCACATATGTGATGATTGGCTAAACAGCATGGCATTGCATAATTCACATATATAATGCCTTGCAACAAGATAGCATTGCATAATTCACATATATAATGTCTTGCAACAAGATGGCATTGCATAATTCACATATATGGTAATTAGACACTAAACAGGTGGCATTCACACAAAGCATGTCTAAACTAAGCAAATGACATAGCAATGCAAGACACCATACGCATGATATGAGCAACATAACCCTGCCAAGTTAGAGCATACACCTCGAGGGGGAATAGGACTAGTCATCTGTCTCTAAATCCTCCTCTGAGGAGCTATCCATAACCAGCGAGATATGCGCTTCGTCAGATAGCATTGTTTGCTCTGAAGACCTTTTTTTCACTCCTAATTTTTCCATCACCGTGTCAAATGGCTGATGCACACGAAGAGTAGTTGAATGTACTAACATTGTTGACAAATGTAATACATAATAAAAAAAAGGATGGCGTGATATAATTCACATATAAGATGACTGGCTAAGCAGGATGGCATTGCAAAATTCACATATATGATGCCTGGCTAAACAAGATGGCGTTGCATAATTCACATATACGATATATAAACTAAACAGATGGCATTCACACAAAGAATGTCTAAACTAAGTAGATGACATATTTGATGTATAAAGTAAGCAATGCAAGGCACCATATGCATGATATGACCAACATCAGCATGCCAAGTTAGATCAAAGACCTCAAGGGGCAAATAGGAGTGATCTGCTCCTTCTGAATCCCCCTCGGAACAATTATCTTCCTCTTGATTACAATCTGAAATGGGGGGAGGGGGGCTGCCTTTGCGCCCACCATGGAGCAACACGTCTGCATGAAAGTTTATTGCCACGCAAGGCTCGTATCTTTTGCTGTACATGTTTAGTACCATTGTGTACAATAACTGACATGCATAGGAATAAAACATAGTGAGATTATGTAAGGAGTGCATGCAGAAATCTAGAGTGATGGTAGCAACCTATGGATAGACCCAAAACCAATGATAGCAGGCAGATAATAGCTTTAGTTAAAAAATACAGATAATGGCTTCTTTACTGTTTGTTTCCCACCCAACATGAAATTCATAGTAGATACCAGAGATTAACTAGATAGTAGGCAGATACTATATATTGCGGCCCCGATATGTACCCCACAACCATTTAAAAACTCAAGTTTGTGCATTAGTTTGGAGTTGACTCAGAGTCTAATCGGTGAACAGGACGATAAAGTAGCATGTAATATTAAGCGATGCATAACGTAAGCAGACACGAAACAGTGCGACCTCTCTTGCGAACCCGTGTAGTCCTCAAGGTCATCTGCTCAGCTGATGATGGTAATGCAGTTGTCGTGGCTGCCGGCGGCGGGGAAGAAGATCTGAGGCGGCGAAAGACAGTCTGGAGGGCGGATCCCTGCTGTGGTGGACCCTTCCGTCGTTGGAGCAGCTGAGCTAGGGTGGACGACGGCGCGGCAGGAGCTGGACAAAACACACAAGGTTTTCTTTGACAACTATCTGTAAGAGAAGTAATTCTGTAAGGGCTCGTTTGAATTGGAGGATACTAACAACCCAGGGATAGGAAATACACAGTAACAGGATAGGAATGCATGTGCAAAACAGAGAATTTAAAATCACAGGATTTCTATCAATCTGGGTGTTTGGTTCACAGGAATTGGAAGGTCACAGGAATGCAAAGAAGCATGGTCAAATTAAGTCAAACCACAAGAAAATGTACAGTTATAATGCTATTATGCTACTATCACCTAGTCTTCTTCTTCATGAATAGAAATTTGAAAAGGAGGGCCAAGTGGATATTAAAATTCCTACGGTTTTTCTTTGAAAGAGACACTAAAGGAACAAATCCTACAGCTTTCCTTTGCTCCATTCCTTTGAACCAAATGCATGAATAGTAGTACCATAGGAGTGTTTTTTCCTTCACTTTTCCTTTTAACCGCTGGCAATTCTAGTAGACAGGCTTGAACAGGCAAAATCCTACACTCCAAAAATGTTTTTTGTGCTACTTCTACTACTTTGGACCCAGGCCACTGCCCTACTAGCTGAACTCCCAGGCCCATCTACACATGCACAGCTCAAACGCGCAGAAATAAGTAATGATGCTTTTGAGAGAGTCCATCACGGGTAGCTAAGTTGCCTGGTACCTCACTGCTTGTTATATAGGAGAAACTAATCGTATTTCACATTACTACGCGTGCTCAGTGGACAATATATATAACATGTAGAGTAAAAAAGTGATGCAGCAAGTGTACAACCTCTTCAGCGAAGCCATGCCGATCTCAGCATCATTGGGTTGGTCGCTGAGGATGCTGCGACTGATGTGGCTGTCAGAGGAGGGGAAGAAGATCTTAGGCATCTCGAGATGGAGCCAAGGGTACTGCTCCGCTGTGATGGAGGGTTTCGTCGTTGGAGCAGCTCTGGTGAGGTGTACGACGGCGAGGCTGAAGTAGGACAAGAGAGACAACGTTAACCTGAAGTGGTATTCTAATAGCATCTCCAATAGATGATGTAAAATACATAACTAAAAAGTGCTAGATGTAAAATACATCAGCCGCTCATCTCTGAACTTAACTGTCGAAACTGAATTTAACTATCGAAACTGAATTTTACTGTCGAAACTAAACACACCAGTAGCAGAAAAGGAGTGCACTAATAGTTTTGAGCGCTCAAGCACTAGTGGCAGAGTAGCAGTGATCTAAATTGGTAGCCTCTCCAGCAAGGAACGTACTACCAGAGAGCAGCCGGGGTAAAGCAGCAGCGCGTGCGAGAGCCGGGGCAGCTGGTCGTGTTGCAGCATCTCGGGTAGTAGCAACAGGAGCTCGAGCGAGAGCCGGAGTTGCTGCTCATGCAGCAGCAGCGCGAGCAAGAGTAGACCAGTAGCGCAAGCAAGAGCAGCAGCACGAGCAAGAGCCAGAGCAGACCAGGCAGGGGACCGAGAGCAAGAGCAGAGCAACAACGTGAGCGAGAGCCGAAGCAGCAGCAGCAGGGCCAGCGAGAGCCGGAGCAGCAGCAGCTCCCATTGATGTGGACGTCGCCGTCGAGGGAGTGACACCGTGGAGGAAGTGGCCAGTGACGCCGCCGTAGATGGAGCCGCGCCATGGCAGCTCGGGACCGAGCGCCGGCAGCACCGTGAGATCGAATCAAGAAGAAAATGCAGCAATTAGTGTAGAACCTCTTTGGTGGCGCCGATTAGGCCTCAAATTCATCCGAGGAATTGGTGATGGTGCTGCTCTTCCGGTGGTGCAGGTGAAGATGGCGCTGTGGGAATGGAGGTGGCGCAAAAGACGAGGCAAACATCAGGGCAGCTCCTTAGAGGTGGAGGACAGGGTGGCTGAACCGGCAGGATGATGAGATCGATGATGGATCCTCATCCGGTGCGGTGGATGAGGGACGTCGAGCTGTTGCAGTGGACGATGTCGTCGGGGAAGAGGCTCTGGTTGGGTGGCGGACGGAGGAGGGTGTGGGGCTTTGTGGGTTTTTGCGGCCTCGGTGTACGAATGGGGGCGGAGGGGATGGGAGGGGGAAACCATGGCTTAGGGACGCGCTTATCCAAAATCTAGGGTAAGTTATGAAAGTAGCCCCACCGATATGAACTAGGTGGTTCTTTCGGTTCAGGGGTATCACGGGAATTTCACGTGTCGGGATTTCGCAGGAGGTGGGAGTTTTTGCGCGTGTTGTAATTTTGGGGTATCAAGGCGCAGGTTGAGATGGAGGGAATTTTAGGAGCACAACAAGACAAAGAGATATCTTCAAATTTCAGGGTAACAAGGCGTGGGTTGAAATTTCCGGACAAGCCTAACATGTACTGTACCAAATCAATTCGCACTTCCCTTGACGAAAAAACCAAAAAGAAATCAATTCGCACCACACAAGAGAGTCTAGTCCCGTTTTACTATATGAGTTACTACCAATGCCATTCAAAACATGGAACCCCTGTTATGTTCAATTAAAATATTTCACTACATGTATAATGCATGTAACTTGCTACTCAAATGAACATTTTAGTGCATTCCAAACATATATACTACCGCTTCAATATGAACTAAATTTGCATTCGTTTATCTATTTGAATAAGATCTACAATCATGATTGTTGTCAAGTTAAACCATTTGAATTCTTTCTCTATTTTAATAAGATTGATGTCTACTACGCAACTTTATTCCTGAAGACTCGTGTTGGGCCTCCAAACACAGAGTTTTGTAGGACAGTAGCAATTTTCCCTCAAGTGGATGACCTAAGGTTTATCAATCCGTGGGAGACATAGGATGAAGATGATCTCTCTCAAACAACCGTGCAACCAAATAACAAAAAGTCTCTTGTGTCCCAAACACACCAAATACAATGGTAATTTATATAGGTGCACTAGTTCGGCGAAGAGATGGTGATACAAGCGTAGTAATGAAAGTAGATATTGATTTTTGTAATAGGAACAATAAAAAACAGCAAGGTAGCAATTGATAAAATGGAGCACAAATGGTATTGCAATGCTTGAAAATGAGGCCTAGGGTCCGTACTTTCGCTAGTGCAATCTCTCAACAATGCTATGTAAATTGGATCATATAACCTTCCCTCAACGTGCGATGAAGAATCACTCCAAAGTTCATATCTAGCAGAGAACATAAGAAGAAATTGTTTGTAGGGTATGAAACCACCTCAAAGCTATTCTTTCTGATCAATCTATCCTAGAGTTTGTACTAGAATAACACCAAACTATTCTTTCCGATCGATCTAACCAAGAGTTCGTACTAAAATAACACCATATGATACACATCAACCAACTCTAATGCCACCTAGGTACTCCAATGTCACCATGAGTATCCGTGAGTTGATTATGCGATATGCATCAAACAATTGCAGATTCATAATACTCAATCCAACACAAAGAACCTCAAAGAGTGCCCCAAGATTTCTATCGGAGAAACAAGGACGAAAATGTGCATCAACCCCTATGCATAGATTACCCCAATGTCACCTCGGGAATCTGCGAGTTGAGTGCCAAGACATAGATCAAGTGCTCTCAAATCCATAAAAGTATTCAATCCGATAAAGCGAAATCTCAAAGGGAAAACTCAATTCATCACAACAAGATAGAGAGGGGAAAACACCATATGATCCAACTATATTAACAAAGCTCGCAATACATCAAGATCGTGCCAACTCAAGAACACGATAGAGAGAGATTAAACACATAGCTACTGGTACAAACCCTCAGCCCCGAGGGTGGACTACTCCCTCCTCATCATGGTGGCCGCCGAGATGATGAAGATGGCTACCGGTGAAGATTTCCCCCTCTGGCAGGGTGCCGGAACGAGGTCTAGATTGGTTTTTTGTGGCTACAGAGGCTTGCAGCGGCGGAACTTCTGATCTATGGTTATTTCTAATGGTTTCTCTATTTATAGGATTTTTTGGCTTCGGTTTCACGCGAAGATGGGCCTCGAGGTGAGCACAACCCACCTGCACATGGGTTGGGCTCCAAGCGCACCCTGGTGGGTTGTGCCCACCTCTTGGATCTTCTGGCCCTCCCACGAAGCTTCTAGTGCCTCTTTTGTTCCAAAAAAATCGTCAAAAAGTTTCGTTGCATTTGGAGAACTTTCATTTCTGCAAAAAAAAAACAACATCAAGGTAGTTCTGCAGAAAATAGCGTCAGTCCGGGTTAGTTCCATTCAAATCATACCAAAACCATATAAAATTGTTGTAAACATGGCATGAATACTTCATAAATTATAGATATGTTGGAGACGTATCAGCATCCCCAAGCTTAATTCCTACTCGTCCTCGAGTAGGTAAATGATAAAAGAAATAATTTATGAAGTGTGAATGCTAGCAAAGTGCATAAGTTTGATCAGTGATAATTTCAATCACTTTTCCTAGCATCATAACAACAATTCTTTCTCATAAAAGTTCTCATGTTAAAGTTGCAACCAATTCATATGTTAAGGTTCAAACAATGAATTCTCTTGAAACTCAACAACCTATATTCTTAGTCACCAAACAATTGCAATTCAACTTATTCAATAGAGTCTAAGTAAGAGCTCCACATACTCAATCATCATATAGTCTTCTATGATTGCTAGTACTTGAAGCATATTTTTAGAACAAATGGCATTCATCGAACACAGAGAAAGATAGGGGCTTAATGTTTTGCCTCCCAACTCATTATCATAGAGATAATTGCCAACAATAATTAATCATGATCAAATATATTTGACTGGTCATATGTGCCTAGATCTTTTCCCACCACATGATGCTTGCCAACTAGAGAATAATTGAGGTTGAATGAGGATGTATACTATTGACTCTTGCATAAAAGTAAATACTGAAAGGTAAAAGATAGGCCCTTCGCAGAGGGAAGCAGAGGTTGCCATGCGCTTTTTGGTTTTGTATGCACAATCCCTTAATGCAAAAGAATGTTATGTTATATTGCCCCTTATGATAGCAACCTTTATTATGCAGTCCGTCGCTTTTATTACTTTGCCATCACAAGTTCATAGAACGCTCAATTTTCTCTTACACTAAATGATCAAACACATTTAGAGCAATTTTTATTGCCTTTTTGCACCGATGACAACTTACTTGAAGGATCTTATTCAATCCATAGGTACGTATGGTGGACATTCATGGCAAGAAACTGGGTTTAAGGGTTTTTGGATGTACACGTAGTATCTCTACTTAGTACAAATTTTTTGGCTAGCAAAAAATCCTAAGCAAACACCACATGTTGGAGGATCCATAACAATATAACTTCTATGCAAATATACCCAAACATAATTCATTACGTTGTATTCCTTGTCCAACTTCAACTAATTTGCTCAAGTTTGGAAATAATTAATGGGTATTCACAATCATAGAAGATGTCCAAGATAATATATTTATATGTGAAAGTTCTTTTCCTTATACTAATCATTCATGAATTGCTTGTATGACCAATATTGTGATTGTGAAGGTTCAAAAGATTTCACCTTCTAAACACAAAGTGAAGCTACTACTAGATATGATATGAACATATAATTTCAACTTCATGATATTAAATTCATTCAACAATTTACTCCTATGATATAAGTGAAGCACAAGAGTAAATGACAAACTACTCCAAAAAGATATAAGTGAAGATCATGCGAGTAGTTAAGTAAATGGGTAGCTATTTGAGGACTCTCTCTTATTTAAAAACTTTCAGATCTAAGTATTTTATTAAAACAGCAAGCAAAACAAAATAAAATGACATTCCAAAAATAGCACACATCATGTGAAGAAGCAAAAACTTAGGATCAACCGAGGCTAACCGATAATTGTTGATGAAGAAAGGTGCGATGCCTACCGGGGCATCCCCAAGCTTAGATGCTTGAGACTTCTTGGAATATTATCTTGGGATGCCTTGGGCATCCCCAAGCTTGAGCTTTTGTGTCTCCTTAATTCCTTTTATATCACGATTCCCCTAAATCTTAAAAACTTCATCCACACAAAACTCAACAAGAACTCGTGAGATAAGTTAGTATAAACCAATGCAATAACCTTATCATTCTCTACTGTAGTAAATCACTAAAATTATTATTTAACATTGCATACTAAATGCCCCTTCATATTCAATAGTCCTATCCTCAAATAGAATCATTAAACAAGCAAACATATGCAAACAATGCAAACATAACAGCAATCTGTCTAAACAGTATAGTCTGTAAAGAGTGCAATTTTACTCACACTTCCATAACTCCAAAAATTATGAAAATTTATAAAACTGTATAAACTTTATCATGTCTTATTGTGAAAAAAATTCAACATTTTATCACATTCTGGCTTTTCTCAAGAATTCACGCAATAGCGTGCAACTTTCTGTTTTCAAACAACAACACATAGACTTGCAAAATAAGCATGGCAAAGGCTATACTTGACATTTTTATTGAAGTAAAAGATATAAAACATTATTCTTGATAACATCAAGGAAATACTAATAAAATAAAATGATGCTCCAAGCAAAACACATATCATGTGACGAATGAAAATATTGCTCCAAGTGAGGTTACCGATAATGTTGGAGATGAAAGAGGGGATGCCTTCCGGGGCATCCCCAAGCTTAGTTGCTTGGATATTCCTTTAATATTACCTTGGGGTGCCTTGGTAATCCCCAAGCTTAGGGTCTTGTCACTCCTTATTCTCCTCATATCGAGATCTCAACCAAAACATAAAAACTTCAATCACACAAAACTTAACAGAACTTCGTGAGATGGGTTAGTATGATAAAACAAATCATTCACTTGGGTACTGTCAAAGACAAGATTCATAATTGTTCTCACACAATGCCTACTATACTCTACAATTTCCATAATTTATATTAAGCAATATAAGCCATAGAAACAAAAAAACAAGCAAACCATGCATTGAAAACAGAAACTTTCAAAAACAGAACAGTACGTAAAGATCTGAATTTTAGTCATACTTCTGAAACTCAAAAAATTCTGAAAATTTGGGACAACGTACGAAATTTGTAGGTAAATCATCTGTAAAACATTCAGAGTTTTACTACGCTCCAGGGAATTTAAAAAATTCTGTTATTGGAAGCAAAAGTTTCTATTTTTGCACAGAATCAAGTCAACTATCATCCATACTATCCCAAAGGCTTTACTTGGCACTTTATGGAAAAAAGAGAGCTATAAGACATGATTAATACAGTAGCTTAATCATGTGAACACACAAAAACAGTAGGGGTAAATGTTGGGTTGTCTCCCAACAAGCGCTTTTCTTTTATGCCTTTTTAGCTAGGCATGATGATTTCAATGATGCTCACATAAAAGTAAAGAATTGAAACATAACGGGAGCATCATGAAGCATATGACTAGCACATTTAAGTCTAACCCACTTTCTATGCATAGTGATTTTGTGAGCAAATAACTTTTGGGAGCAAGAATCAACTAGCATAGGAAGCAAAACAAGCAAAACTTCAAGATTTTCAACATAAAGAGAGGAAACTTGATATTATTGAGATATATAGAAGCACATGTTCCTCTCTCATAATAATTTTCAGTAGCATCATGAATGAACTCAACAATATAACTATCACATAAAGTATTCTTTTCATGATACATAAGCATAGAAATTTTATTACTCTCCACATAAGCAAATTTATTCTCATGAATAGTAGTGGGAGCAAACTAAACAATAAGATCATGTGATTGGAAATTAAAATCATGATGACAAGTTTCATGGTTATCATTATTCTTTATAGCATACATGTCATCACCATAATCATCATAGATAGCAATTTTTTCTCATAATCAATTGAAACCTCTTCTGAAATAGTGGATTCATCACAAATAAAGTCATGACCTCTCCAAATCCACTTTCATAATTATTACAATAAGATTCAACACCCTCCAAATAGTGGGATCAATATTACATAAAGTTAACACTCTTCCAAACGCACTTTCATCATTGTAATCATCATAAATAGGAGGCAGCATCATCATAATAAAATTGCTCATTAAAACTTGGGGGACTAAAAATATCATCTTCATCAAATATAGCATCCCCAAGTTTATGGCTTTGCACATCATTAGCATCATGGATATTCAAAGAATTCATACTAACAACATTGCAATCATGCTCATCATTCTGGATTTTATGCAAAACATTTATTGAATTCTTCTTCTATCAATTGAGCACAATTTTCCTTTCATCATTTTTAAGAAAGACATGATAAAGACAAATAATATGAGCCACCTCAATTCCTTTTTTGTAGTTTACTTTTATGAACCAAACTAGTGATAAAACAAGAAACTAAAAGATTAATTGCAAGACTAAAGATATACCTTAAGCACTCACCTCCCTGGCAACGGCGCAGAAAAGAGCTTGATGTCTACTACGAAACTTTATTCTGTAGAATCGTGTTGGGCCTCCAAGCGCAGAGTTTTGTAGGATAGTAGCAATTTTCCCTCAAGGGATGACCTAAGGTTTATCAATTTATGGGAGGCGTAGGATGAATATGGTCTCTCTGAAACAACCCTGCAACACAAGAACAAAAAGTATCTTGTGTCCCCAACACACCAAATACAATGGTAATTTATATAGGTGCACTAGTTCGGCAAAGAGATGGTGATACAAGCGTAGTAATGAAAGTAGATATTGATTTTGTAATAGGAACAAAAAAACAGCAAGGTAGCAATTGATAAAACAGAGCACAAATGGTATTGCAATGCTTGAAAATGAGGCCTAGGGTCCGTACTTTCGCTAGTGCAATCTCTCAACAATGCTAATATAATTGGATCATATAACCTTCCCTAAACGTGCGAGAAGAATCACTCCAAAGTTCCTATCTAGCGGAGAACATAAGAAGAAATTGTTTGTAGGGTACGAAACCACTCAAAGCTATTCTTTCCGATAATCTATCCTAGAGTTCGTACTAAAATAACACCAAGCTATTCTTCCAATCGATCTAACCAAGAGTTTGTACTAAAATAACACCATATGATACACATCAACCAACTATAATGCCACCTAGATACTCCAATGTCACCGGAGTATCCGTGAGTTGATTATGTGATATGCATCAAACATTTCAGGTCATAATGCTCAATCCAACACAAAGAACCTCAAAGAGTGCCCCAAGATTTCTATTGAACAAACAAGGAGAAAAACGTGCATAAACCCCTATCCATAGATTACCCCAATATCACCTCGGGAATCCGTGAGTTGAGTGCCAAGACATAGATCAAGTGCTCTCAAATCCATAAAAGTATCAATCCGATAAAACGAAATCTCAAAGGGAAAACTCAATTCATCACAACAAGATAGAGAGGGGAAAACACCATATGATCCGTCTATATTAACAAAGCCCGCGATACATCAAGATCGTGCCAACTCAGAACACAGAGAGAGAGAGAGAGAGAGAGAGAGATTAAACACATAGCTGTGTGGTACAAACCCTCAGCCCCGAGGGTGGACTACTCCCTCCTCATCATGGTGGCCGCCGGGGATGATGAAGATGGCCACCGGTGATGATTCTCCCTCGGCAGGGTGCGGAACGGGGGTAGATTGGTTTTTTATGGCTACATAGGCTTGCAGCGGCGGAACTTTGTCTAGGGTTATTTCTGATGGTTTCTCTATTTATAGGATTTTTTGGCGTCGGTTTCATGCTAAGATGGGCCTCGAGGTGAGCACAACCCACTTGCACACGGGTTGGGCTCCAGGTGCCCTGGTGGGTTGTGCCACCTCGTGGCTCTTCTGGCCCTCCACGAAGCTTCTAGTGCCTCTTTTGTTCCAAAAAAAATGTCAAAAAGTTTCGTTGCATTTGGAGAACTTTCATTTCTGCACAAAAAACAAACACACGGTAGTTCTGCTGAAAAAACGTCCGTCCGGGTTAGTTCCATTCAAGTCTACCACAAACCATTAAATTGTCGTAAACATGGCATGAATACTTCATAAATTATAGATACATTGGAGACGTATCAAAGATCTACACATCATCATTGTTGTCAAGTTAAACCATCGTTTGATATTATCTTCACAACACACCACATGATTACTGTCGAGTTAGATATAAACATGTATATATATGAACTCGAACTCGAATTTTTGAATCCACTTTATGTTGATTTCAAATCATAGTACATTTCAGCTCTAGCTAGATCTTCATAATCTAAAACATGTCTCATATGATAATGGTTTATCACATAATGTATGGTGCCCCGCCCCCTACGCCTCCGTATTTAGTTGTGAGTACAAACGCCACACATTATCACAAATTCAAATAAAAGTGAGATTGTTCGATATATAGTATGGTTTAGATTGTTCAATATTTAGTTGTGAGCTGCAAACGCCACACATTATCATAATTCAAATAAAATGTGAGATTGTTCGATATATAGTATGGTTTAGATTGTTCGATATTTAGCCGTGAGTTGCAAACGCCATGCATTATCACATTATAGTATACATGTCCAAAACCACACACGCGTATCACCGTTATATTCATCGCATAGGTTTATAACACTATGATCTTATTCAAATATATGGAATCCACTTTCATAAAGAATTATGATCTTTGTTAGTCTCTTACACCCCACAATCCTTAACCTTTGTGCTAGCACTAACTTTCTCTTGTGCATGCACTATCACATAAAGCATTCTTTTCATGATACATAAGCATAGAAATTTTATTACTCTCCACATAAGCAAATTTATTCTCATGAATAGTAGTGGGAGCAAACTCAACAAAATAACTATCATGTGATTGGAAATTAAAATCATGATGACAAGTTTCATGGTTATCATTATTCTTTATAGCATACATGTCATCACCATAATCATCATAGATAGCAACTTTTTTCTCATAATCAATTGAAACCTCTTCTGAAATAGTGGATTCATCACTAAATAAAGTCATGACCTCTCCAAATCCACTTTCATAATTATTACAATAAGATTCAACACCCTCCAAAATAGTGGGATCAATATTACATAAAGTTAACACTCTTCCAAACGCACTTTCATCATTGTAATCATCATAAATAGGAGGCATGCAATCATCATAATAAAATTGCTCATTAAAACTTGGGGGACTAAAAATATCATCTTCATCAAATATAGCATCCCCAAGCTTTATGGCTTTGCACATCATTAGCATCATGGATATTCAAAGAATTCATACTAACAACATTGCAATCATGCTCATCATTCATGGATTTTATGCAAAACATTTTATTGAATTCTTCTTCTATCAATTGAGCACAATTTTCCTTTCCATCATTTTTAAGAAAGACATGATAAAGACAAATAATATGAGGCCACCTCAATTCCATTTTTTGTAGTTTACTTTTATGAACCAAACTAGTGATAAAACAAGAAACTAAAAGATTCAATTGCAAGATCTAAAGATATACCTTCAAGCACTCACCTCCCTGGCAACGGCGCCAGAAAAGAGCTTGATGTCTACTACGAAACTTTATTCTTGTAGAATCGTGTTGGGCCTCCAAGCGCAGAGTTTTGTAGGATAGTAGCAATTTTCCCTCAAGTGGATGACCTAAGGTTTATCAATTTATGGGAGGCGTAGGATGAATATGGTCTCTCTGAAACAACCCTGCAACCAAAGAACAAAAAGTATCTTGTGTCCCCAACACACCAAATACAATGGTAATTTATATAGGTGCACTAGTTCGGCAAAGAGATGGTGATACAAGCGTAGTAATGAAAGTAGATATTGATTTTTGTAATAGGAACAATAAAAACAGCAAGGTAGCAATTGATAAAACAGAGCACAAATGGTATTGCAATGCTTGAAAATGAGGCCTAGGGTCCGTACTTTCGCTAGTGCAATCTCTCAACAATGCTAATATAATTGGATCATATAACCTTCCCTAAACGTGCGACGAAGAATCACTCCAAAGTTCCTATCTAGCGGAGAACATAAGAAGAAATTGTTTGTAGGGTACGAAACCACCTCAAAGCTATTCTTTCCGATCAATCTATCCTAGAGTTCGTACTAAAATAACACCAAGCTATTCTTTCCAATCGATCTAACCAAGAGTTTGTACTAAAATAACACCATATGATACACATCAACCAACTATAATGCCACCTAGATACTCCAATGTCACCGCGAGTATCCGTGAGTTGATTATGTGATATGCATCAAACAATTTCAGGTTCATAATGCTCAATCCAACACAAAGAACCTCAAAGAGTGCCCCAAGATTTCTATTGAACAAACAAGGAAGAAAACGTGCATCAACCCCTATCCATAGATTACCCCAATATCACCTCGGGAATCCGTGAGTTGAGTGCCAAGACATAGATCAAGTGCTCTCAAATCCATAAAAGTATTCAATCCGATAAAACGAAATCTCAAAGGGAAAACTCAATTCATCACAACAAGATAGAGAGGGGAAAACACCATATGATCCGTCTATATTAACAAAGCCCGCGATACATCAAGATCGTGCCAACTCAAGAACACGAGAGAGAGAGAGAGAGAGAGAGAGATTAAACACATAGCTGGTGGTACAAACCCTCAGCCCCGAGGGTGGACTACTCCCTCCTCATCATGGTGGCCGCCGGGATGATGAAGATGGCCACCGGTGATGATTTCTCCCTCCGGCAGGGTGCCGGAACGGGGTCTAGATTGGTTTTTTATGGCTACATAGGCTTGCAGCGGCGGAACTTCTGATCTAGGGTTATTTCTGATGGTTTCTCTATTTATAGGATTTTTTGGCGTCGGTTTCATGCTAAGATGGGCCTCGAGGTGAGCACAACCCACTTGCACACGGGTTGGGCTCCAGGTGCCCTGGTGGGTTGTGCCCACCTCGTGGCTCTTCTGGCCCTCCCACGAAGCTTCTAGTGCCTCTTTTGTTCCAAAAAAAATGTCAAAAAGTTTCGTTGCATTTGGAGAACTTTCATTTCTGCACAAAAAACAACACCACGGTAGTTCTGCTGAAAACAACGTCCGTCCGGGTTAGTTCCATTCAAGTCATACCAAAACCATATAAAATTGTCGTAAACATGGCATGAATACTTCATAAATTATAGATACATTGGAGACGTATCAAAGATCTACAATCATCATTGTTGTCAAGTTAAACCATCGTTTGTATATTATCTTCACAACACACCACATGATTACTGTCGAGTTAGATATAAACTATGTATACTATATGAACTCGAACTCGAATTTTTGAATCCACTTTATGTTGATTTCAAATCATAGTACATTTCAGGCTCTAGCTAGATCTTCATAATCTAAACCATGTCTCATATGTATAATGTGTTTATCACATAATGTATGGTGCCCCGCCCCCTACGCCTACAAGTATTTAGTTGTGAGCTACAAACGCCACACATTATCACAAATTCAAATAAAATGTGAGATTGTTCGATATATAGTATGGTTTAGATTGTTCAATATTTAGTTGTGAGCTGCAAACGCCACACATTATCATAAATTCAAATAAAATGTGAGATTGTTCGATATATAGTATGGTTTAGATTGTTCGATATTTAGCCGTGAGTTGCAAACGCCATGCATTATCACATTATAGTATAACATGTCCAAAACCACACCACGCGTATCACCGTTATATTCATGCATGCATAGGTTTATAACACTATGATCTCTTATTCAAATATATGAATCCACTTTCATAAAGAATTATGATCTTTGTTAGTCTCTTACACCCACACAATCCTCTAACCTTTGTTGCTAGCACTAACTTTCTCTTGTGCATGCACACGCCCTCCTCGCCCTCCCCCTCCCTCGGCATTCTATCCATCGCGCACATTCATTTATTTTCTTTAGGTCGTTCTCCCACGGTCTCCACAACTCCTTCTTTTCGACACACACCGATCGATAAACCTCTCTAGCGATGTATACCTACCACATACACACACACTTTCCATCTCCTCCTTTCTCTGTCCATGCCTCATGTCTCTCATACGGTCCCACACACGTGTAAACTCTCGCCCCTCTTTTCATCGATCTCACAATCGCACACTCCTCACCCCTATCTAGTAGGCCTCTTGCACCACCTCCTAGCTCCATCCCTCTCTCTCTATCCGTCTCTCTGGGCCTTATTTGCCTCTAACAAATGGATGTACACCGGCCGATCTCCCGCTATACATATAGCTAGCTAGGTCATCTATAACTTGTTTTCCCTATGCGCCGATCGATCTACCTCATTAGTTATGTCTCTCCCTTCCTCCGACACACAACAATTGATCTACCAATCTAGTTAGGTCTGCTTACCAAACACATATGGTCCTCCTTCATCATCCATGCTTGCCTCCCGACACATCTATCACGCACACGCACACACAGAAACACATCCCATCTCTTCTTGATATTATAGTTGTACCCTCAGTTTGTCTAGTAGGCCTCTCCCACCATCTCCGAGAAGCAACTCCACCACCCCTCCGGCACTCTACCTCTCTCTCTCTCTCTCTCTCGCAACCAATTTCCCGTCCTTCACTTATGTATGGATGTCGATCGATCTCCCTCAAGACATAGCTAGGTCTCTCCTTCTCAACACATATACGAGTCGATCTACCTCTCTAGTTAGGTCTCTGCCTCCCCCCCCCCACACACACACACCGATACATCGAGCGCTCTAGTCATGTCTCCCTGCCACACATGAACTTGCCCTCTCCCCTCTGACGTTCCTGTAGGTCAGTCGCCCTATATCTTTGACGTGCGCACACAAAATTTCAATGGCTCTCTTCATCGATCTCGCACCCACACACTTGATCCTTTCTTTGACTCTATCGATATCTATTACCCCTCCCTCTCTTCTCGTGGATCGCCCCCTCTATATATGATATAGCTAGGCCTCTATTTCACACACATTGCATGTGTCACATTTTTGTTTGAGATATCATCGACACATATTCCCACAAATACACTCACGAAATCACCCCCCCCCATCAAAAAAACACTCACGAACGCACACACCATCTCTCTAGGTTTGTATCTCCCTCACACACACCCATGTAGGTGGGGGACATGCACGAAGAGAAGAGGTGCATGCATGGCGCACGTACTCCCGTCTCTTTCCCAACCACACTCGCGTGGGTACACGGTGGAGCTCTTTTCTGTATGAAAAGGCAGCCCACGTGATAATTTGACATGTGTACTGGTTGTCCACTTGATAGAGGATCGTGTACCACGGGTGAACAAACAAATTGTGAATTGACACGTTATTTAAAAAAAGATTTTACTCCTCGATGGCGCATGTACAGAATATAAACCAATTGTTATGGAGAGAAAAAAGAAAATTGCTCCACTATACTATACTATATAATATAGGCAGGATCCTCAATGCTTGCTTTCTTGGGTCGGTCTCTTCTACTCTCTCACACAAGATGGTGGTGGCCACACTCTCTCTCTCACCGATGGTCCCTGATCCGGCCAGATCCAGTCCGTCGGCGGAAAGGGACGATGTGCAACGTTGCTCCGGTCGCCGGCGTTGACGCAGGAAACCCACTGCCGGCGCGTCCCGATCTGCGGTACCCGTTGTTCTCTCTAAGCAAGCTCCGGCGCGGTAGTGCCTTTACCCCTTGCTCGCTGCAACAGTATGGGCAGATCCCGCCCATCACCGCCCTCCTGGTTACATCCCGACGACGCTCAGGTATAGCTTCCTCTGGAACCGGCCTTGCTCCACCGCTCATCTTCCCACGTCGTTGCATGTGGATCTTCTCTAGTTATTTACCTAAAATGTACTATAGCTTGGCCGGCATACTTTCCATGTTTCATCAACAGTGCCACTATTATTGCAATCACACTTATTCAATATCCTTGTCAACAGGGATACTCAGCTCCATTTTAGTGCAACTGAACAAAATGATGGGATGGTGCATGCATCCAACTGCTACATGTCTTGGCGGGCATCAACGAGCCGCGTGAAAATGGCTACCAACATGTCCACCGTGGCCAGGAAATGAAAGCATGCTTAGGGACCTGATCAATCATTTTTTACTTTATTTGTACACCTTCTTACAACTTTGTGTTAAGTTGTGAAGTAAATATTGGATCTGATATGTGAATCATTGATATGCATTAGCATGCATGTTAGTTTCCTTTGTATTTGTTGGAATGTTGTTGTCGGCGTGCGACACCTATGGGACCCTCTAAGGACCCCTTTACGATTCGGCAGGGGGAGAGGTATGCGCAAAGAGCAGAATCAACGATCGACGCGGGGCGATTTTACCCAGGTTCGGGCCGCTAATCAGCGTAAAACCCTACTCCTGCCTTGTTTTATTATCGGTGTTCTTGAGCCCAGGCTCCAGGAGCGCTCGCAGTGAAAAGTATGTTCAAAGAGCAGCTACGCATGTAGAATGGGCCAGCAGATCCTCCTCCCTGTAGCAGTTGCCTTGGGCCTCCTTTTATATCACCAAGGGGTCACCACAGTGGCGAAATGTACATACATTGAGGTGTAAAGTAGCTACAGGGTCATCATACCTTAACCCTGACGGATTAGGACGAACGCATTTAATGCACCATGAGGTGTCCGTCTAGGTGTCCTCACTTTCTTGGGGATGGAAAAAGGGGCCATCCCATCAGCACCGCTTAAGCTCTCCTCCACTAGCGCATCGCCACGCATCCAGAGAAGGACCCAGAATGTCGGGTTTGTTGCTGTGCCAGAGCGGTGGCACAGCAAAATATCTTGCCGGGTGCTGAATCTTGCCGGGTGCTGAATCTTGCCGGGCGCCGAGCCTTGCCGGGCGCCGAATCTTGTCGGGCTTCGCAGGCCACCCCGGCAATATCTTGCCGGGGAAGCTGGCCTTCGGATTCCAACTCTTCTTATCTGCTGATCCTCAGATCTTTGACTTGAGGATTTCTTTGGTGCCCTGAGTCAACCTCGAACTGTTCCCCGACAAGCCTTGCCGCGAGTATGGCTACAACTGCCCGTGCACAAGTACGGGGTACTAATGGCCCAATACTTAGTACACCGACAAGAGCCCCCGGGCCTAGGCCACACACGAGTGCGAGGCGTTGTTGGGCTAGGCCCAAACAGTGCACGGGCACACGTGGCAGGGGATTAACTGCTCGTAAATATCCCGTTTACTGTGCCCCCCACTACGCGCGCTGAACGCGCGACGTGGGAAGCGTGCCTCAAAAGCTGCAACTGCAATGCGCCTGCAGAGGCGCATTCATATTGGGGAGTAAAAGAGGCGGCCCCGCTCCTTCCCCATAAAAAGGAGAAACCACAGAGGCACAGCCTATTTACCCCCCTCTTCTTCTCAATCTGGTCGTCGCCATTGCTTTCCTTCTCTCGAGCTCAGAGCAAAGCTTTCCCTCATCCGCTCGTCGCCTCCACGCCCGCTTCATCCCCGGCTTCCGCCCTTGCAGTCGCCATGCCGCCCAAGACCAGCAAAGGCAAGGGCAAGGAGACGAAAGCCGATGTTCCGGAGAGCGAGCTGGTGAAGATGCGGAAGAAGTATGTCGTCTTCGCCCCGTCGCTTGATGCGGAAACTTTGAAGAGGCGGTACCAGTGTATGTGGGCGAGGGAGACGCAGGCTCACCCTGCCACTCGCGTGATTCCAGGTTCCTGCTCCAAGAGTGGGTCAGACAGATATCCCTTTTTCGTCGCATACTTCTATTGCGGGCTCTGTCCTCCATTTTCTGACTTCTTCAACGACATTATGTACACATACGGCTTCCATCTTCTCGATTTCACGCTGAATGCGGTATTGTGCATGTCCATCTTTGCTCACCTTTGTGAAAACTTTGTCGGAGTGGTTCCCAATACTGCCCTTTTCTGCCACTACTTTTTTCCTCGTATCCAAAAAGGAGAGGCCCTCTCTGGTTCTATCGCCTGGATTCCAAGGGCTTGGAATAAGGAAATATACCCAGAAGGGGTTTACCGCGAGAAGTGGGACGAATGGCTGGCTTAGTGGTGCTGGATCAAGGAAACAGATCCCCATCCGTTCTGTCTGCCTCGACAGCAGAAAGCGGTCCGCGGCAGTGGCAATCTTGCTGCTGAAGATGAAAAACTCACAATCGCCACCACGAGGATTCTTCGCCTGAAAGCTGTCGGGCCAACAATGGAGATGATTGGCTTCGATTTTCTCCGCCGCCGCATTGCCCCCTTGCAGAATAAAGGAAGACCAGCTTGGGAATACCGAAACGCAGCAGACATCATGAGACTACGCCCCGGGTTGAACAACAATTTGACTGCTATGCAACTTGGCGCTCTCCGTCAAAAGCTGTTCCAGCGCGACAACAAGCATCGGTTGCCGGCAAGGATTGTCCCTCTGTGCAACAACTCTTCCCTGGGGTCAATTATCGCTACCATGCCACTGTTCAATGCCCACAGTCTCGACACGACTTGGGTTGAGCCATCCGAGGAAGCGGCACAAAAGTTCTTTGATAACTTGACGGAGAGGGCCGTCCGGGAAGAAGCAAACTTCATCCGAGCCACCACCGACGAAGAGGTGGCATACATCGCCACTAGGGCGGAGGAGGCAAATCTTGCCGCGGAGGCTGGCAGCGTCGGCTTCACAGAATGGGAAACCAGTGACGCAGAGGTAGTGGTGGAAGGAAAACCTGCCGGGAAGGGCAAAGCTGCCGGGGAACAGAGCAGTACAGCCGCTGAGAGCTCGTCCGATGAAGACACGGCTGAAGAAGAACCGCAAGAAGAGCTCCCAGCCCCGAAGAAGACAAAGCGTGTTCTTCGAAAGGCCGCATCTGGCATCCCGGCAAGCCAACCTTCCACGAGCAGCGAGGCTCCCGGCAAGAAAGCGGCCGGCAAGGAGTCCGATAGCAACCTGCGCGGCGTGCGAGACCCACATCAGCGGCAACTGCTGAGGCGGCAGGGGTGTCTCGCACTACCGCACCAGAAGCTGAGGTGACGGAAACACGCCAACCCCCGCCGCCCGCTACAGCCAAGCAATCTAGGACCCCTCCTCCGCCTTCCCACACAGACACTGCAACGGAGGTCGATTTCGACATCTCCGGCTTTAGTCTGGAGCGAGAAGAGGAAGAGTGAGTACCTTGCCACAGCCTTTATCTTCCAATCCTGGATCAATCTTATTGACTTGCTTGTATTGTCTCTATAGTGATGCAGAAACCTTGATGGAGAGGATGGCGAAGAGGACAAAGACTTCTACAGGCGATGAGCCTCCGGCAGGCTTCGTGAGCGTGCCGGAAACTACTACTATCAGCCCGGATCTCAGTCCTCGACGCAGCCCCCAGCGTAAGTTCATTATTCTTTTCGGTTGGGGAATGCTAAGGTTCCTATCCTTGCCGCTGATATCTTTGGGCTTGCAGGAGAAGGACGGCAACAAAGGGAGTTATCAGGAGATACCCTCGTCGCGCCACCTCTGTCAACCACATCGCCCACAAGCGCGTCCCCGGCAAGTGATCACACCGACGAGCTTGTCTTGGTTGAGGAGGAGCCAACAACCATGGATGCTGGCATCTTACCCCCGGCAACCGAGGTTGCCGGGAGGGGCGAGGCCACCTCTCGACAGCCCGATGCAGGTAACCAATTGCCTCAGCGCGCTTGCTATTCTTTCCTTTATCTCTCTTTCTTTTGTCTTCTTGAACTTTGATCTTGATCTCATTCTGTTTCTCCCCCTTGTCCTTTAGAATTCCTTGAGATGGAAGACATGGACATCGACGCTGTCATCGAGGAGACCACCAGGGATGTTGCCGCCGAAGCCGACAAGATCGCTGCCAGCGAGGCCGCCATGGATGCCACCGTAGAAGCCAGCGGTGCTTTTGCCGAGGAGGCCGCCAAGACTGCACAGGAGGAACCCGCCAAAGAGTCTACTGAAGAGGGCGGCAAGGAGGTTGGTGACCGTACTGACGGCATTGCTGCCGCAGATGCGCCAGGCGCTACGCCGGCCACGGAGCCCCCTGGTACTGGTGAGGCAGTTGTTGAGGATCAACCGTCAACATCTAAAGTCCCCTCATCCAGCAAATATATCAAAGTTGGCGAGAACCTGTTTGTCAACTTGCCGGGGACGGCAAGCATTGGGGCACCGACTAAAGGGGAAGTCTTTGATGAAGAAATCATCGCTGCTGCCGAGCTCGAGGTTGTTGATGATCCAAGCGCTAGCAGCGGCAAATCTGAAGAGGATCAGCTCCTTCAGGCCATGGGCGAAAATTTCCGCAAGCTCCAAGCTCTTCACCGCGCCCGAAAAGAGAAAGCGGATTCCAGAATGGCAGTTGTCGAGGCAGCCGAAGCAGATTTTCAGAGGCGCGTCGAACAAATGCAAGTCTGGTACGCCGAGGCCCTCCAAGAGTTGACTGCCGGCCGGGAACAAGTGAGCCAATAGTGGACAGAAATCCTCCTGAAACAATCTGATATGGAGAAGGCGCAAGAGGATGCTACACAAAGAATTGCTGCTAAAGATGCTCTCCTGACGGGGCATTGCATTGCGCTTGATGCTCACAAGGAAGACCTTGCCGCACGTGAGCAGGCGCTCGCCGCCAAGCTTCGCAGCAAAGATGAAGATATCGAGAAGCTTGTCGCACGGTGGACCCAGGAGCTGGAGCAGAAACACAAAGAGGCGCTCGAAGCTCTAACTGTAGATCACGCCGGCAAGCTCAAGGAGGCCATCAATGCTGCCGAGGCTGCAGAGGCTGCCAAGAATGAGCTGAGCGACAAAGTAAAGAAACTGGAAGTGGATCTCGAAGAACACGACAAGGAGCTCTCGATGCTCAAAGGTGATAGGGAAAAAACCCTCCACACCCTGGCGGAGATGCAAGTTGCCATGTCTAACAAGACCAAGCAGCTCTCCTCAGCAAATGATGCTATTGCCATTCTGGAATTGAAGCTGACCATGTTGGAGAAGTCTCTCAGGGCCGGCAGGGCCCGTGAGAAGGCCCTGCTCAAAGATCTCCAGGAAAAGAGGAACCTGCTCAAGAGCGTTGCCGCCGCCCAAGTTGATTACAAAAAGGGGGTGAAAATCTGGACTGGACGTCTCATCGACGCTGTGGAGAAGCTCACGGCAGAACTGTGAACCATGGGCCTGTCAAACTTCAGGTATTCTTCCGAGGAAAGGATATCTTCGAGTGCCAGGTTGACGATGTTCTTCGAAAGCATCATTGATGCTCTGAAGTTGCTTCAGTCTAACCGGGCGACCCAATTGGCCAACGAGTCCCGCCGGCTTTGCCGGGCCGTCCTCCGCAAGGTAATTATCAAGGTGGTGCATAATAATCCTGGCATCGACCTCTCCAACGTGCTTGGCCACCTGCCAAAGGACGCAAATCTCGAGGCGCTTGAAGAGCTTGTCGCGCCTATCCTTAAGAAGGTGGATTCAATCAAAAGGGTCGAAGGCCAGCGCAGAGATTAACTGCTCCACCTCTTCTTGCCGTCGTCATTCCATGCCAAAGATAATTAAGTCTTAAGTTAGAACTGCAGCAACTTATTAATGTAATATAACTTGCTTATGTTTGGGTACATGCATGCTATCTCCCTTGTCTGATTCCTTTATGTATGGAGTTCACCCTACGCTTACTGAAAAACTTGCCGGCGTGCAACCTGCCACGAGCGCTGGGTGCAGGACTTCAGCAGCCTACTGGAGGCGCAGCAGCCGGCAAAACTCCTTGGCGTTCTTAGTGCAGCCACTTAAATCGTTGAGCGGACTCGAAACAAAATAAGGGCGCAACCGATTACAGCAAGGGTTCCTTCGCGTGCAGGTTTTCCATACAAAAGTCAAAATCATCCAAGGAAATAACTTTGCGATAAAGGAAACTTGCCCTAAGTTTTAGAACTTAGCTTTCTGTCGCTGTCCTTCCTCCGGCAAGCGTTAATTCTGAACATCGCCAACTGGTACTCATATCTCCCTCCCCCCCCCCCCGGCAAATGTGCAAGCGAGGAATCCTTCTGTCTTTTGAGAAAAAGAAAGAAGAGAAAATAAAGATATGAAACCTTGGCGGTTCGTTAGAACTTACCGGGAGTAAGTGTCATACAACATCTTAGACACACATGTATATATATATGAACATGGAAATCAATAAGGAAATGCACAACACTTAAATTTATTCATCTGTGCTCAGGGTCTGCGCCTGGCTTTGTACAAAGGATTATATACCTTGCCGGCAAGACTTGTACAAAAGGGTGGTTGCTAGGGGCCCCCGGCAACCGCGCCTTATGGGTAGAACTTGCGAAGATGTTCGATATTCCAGGAATTGCTCACTGGAACGCCATCTTCGGTCTCCAGGCGGACAGCGCCGGGCCTGGTGACTCGTACTACCCGATAAGGGCCTTCCCACTTCGGCGTCAACTTGTTTGAATTCTTGGCAGACTGAATCCATCGAAGAACAAGGTCGCCTTCCTCAAGGCTTCGGGCATGAACTTTACGGCTATGGTATCGGCGCAAAGCTTGCTGGTAGCGTGCAGCTCGCACAGCAGCCTAAAGACGATTCTCCTCAAGGAGCATAGCGTCATCTTGCCGCAGCTGCTCTTGCTCAAGCTCATCATAAGCGAGCACTCGAGGTGATCCGTACGTGAGTTCCGTGGAGAGAACTGCTTCCGCTCCGTAGACCAGAGCGAAGGGTGTCTGGCCGGTGGCTTGATTTGGTGTCGTTCTGATTGACCAAAGAACCGCCGGCAACTCATCAATCCAGCGTCTTCCGCACTTTTTCAGCCTGTCAAAGGTTCTGGTCCTGAGACGGCGTAGCACTTCAGCATTGGCCCTCTCCGCTTGGCCGTTGCTTCTCGGGTGAGCAACAGAGGCAAAACAAATTTTGCCGCCAAGGTCTTGGACGTACTGTATGAAGGTGCGACTTGTTAATTGCGTGCCGTTGTCGGTGATGATCCTGTTGGGCACACCGAAACGGTAAACTATCCCTTTAAAGTACCTGACGGCTGATTGTGTTGTCACCTTCCTCACTGCTTCCACCTCCAGCCACTTTGTGAACTTGTCGATAGCAACGTACAAGTACTCAAAGCCCCCGGTAGCACGGGGGAAAGGGCCCAGTATGTCGAGCCCCCAGACCGAAAATGGCCAGGAGAGAGGGATTGTCTGAAGAGCTTGAGCTGGTTGATGCGATTTCTTCGAATGAAACTGGCACGCTTCACACTTAGTTACTAGTGCAGTTGCATCCTGGAGAGCGGTGGGCCAATAGAAACCTTGCCGGAATGCTTTCCCGACAAGTGCTCTTGATCCTATGTGAGAGCCACATATGCCTCCATGTATTTCTGCCAACAGCTCTAGTCCATCCTCCCGAGGAATGCACTTCAATTTCACACCGTTTGGTCTCTTTCTGTACAGGACATCATCGACGAACTTGTACATAACAAACCGATGGGCTACTCTTTTCGCTTCTTCCTGTTCCTCCGGGAGTTCTCCTGTTTGAAGGAAATGGACAATGTGCTGTGCCCATGCTGGAGCCTGGGGCTCGACAGCTAGGACTAAAGGCATCTCCTCCGCCGGGGGAACATTTGTCTCGACAGCGAAAGCGTGAGGTTCCGCCGGAGCCTGTCGTTCCCCGGCAGGTTTGTCATTGATCCCGACAAGTTCCTTGCCGGCGGCTCCGGGGAGCTCTGCCGAAAAGTACTGTCCAGAATTCAACTTTCTTCTCTTTTCTTGCCGCATTGATGGCGCCACGGATGGTTGAGTCAAATGGAGCACAAAAGTTCCTGGTTCCACAGGCAACTTGAGGGCAGCGCGCTTTGACAGGTCATCAGCAATACTGTTCTCGGCACGAGGGATGTGCTTCATTTGCAGATCATCAAAGTGCTCTTCCATTTTTCTCACTTCATCCACGTAGGCTTGCATCAATGGACTCTGATAACTCTTATTAACTTGCATGACGACAAGCTGTGAATCGCCTCTGATGACGAGCTTCTTGATACCAAGGTCTGCCGCGATCCTGAGACCGGCAAGCAAGCCCTCGTACTTCGCAGTGTTGTTCGTCGAACTCTCCCGGGGAAAATGCATTTGGACTACGTACTTGAGGTGCTCTCCGGTGGGTGCAACAAGCAGCACGCCAGCACCGGCGCCTTGCAGCGAAAAAGCCCCGTCAAAGTAGATAACCCATTGCTGGTCAATTTCCTTGCCGGGGAGAATTGTTTCTTGAACCTCCTCGTCTGGCGTTGGGGTCCATTCCGCAACAAACTCTGCCAAGGCCCTGCTCTGAATTATCGAAGTGCTTTCAAACTTGAGACCAAAGCTCGACAACTCCAACGCCCACTCCACAATCCTGCCGGTTGCTTCCGGATTTCACAAAATCCGTTGCAACGGAAAGCGAGTGACGACGGTGATTTCATGTGCTTGAAAATAATGGCGCAACTTCCTCGAGGCCATAAGGAGGCCGAAAAGCAACTTCTACACGCCAGAATATCTTGACCTAGCTCCTTGTAAAAGAGAGCTAACAAAATAAACTGGGCACTGCACCACCTTTTTCTTCTGCAATGATTCTTCTGACTGCACAGATCTTGTCTTGCCGGGATCAACCCTTGCCGGGGAAGATCCTGCCGCATCACCTGACGGTCCTGCCGCTGGTGTCGCTCCCTCATCAGCTTCTCTCTGCGCCACTAACGTAGCACTAACCACTTGATTTGTTGCTGCCAAATATAGCAGCAACGGCTCTCGTGGTTTAGGCGCGACTAGCGTCGGCGGAGAAGAAAGGTATTTCTTCAAATCTTGTAGCGCAGCCTCCGCCTCCGGAGTCCATTTCATCGGACCTTCCTTTTTCAAAATTTTGAAAAAGGGTAGGGCGCGCTCAGCAGATTTGGAAATAAACCTGCTTAGAGCAGCAACACAGCCGGCAAGACGATGGACATCCTTGACGCGTCTTGGCGCTTCAATCTGCTCAATAGCTTTGATCTTGTCGGGGTTCTCTTTGATTCCCCGACAAGATACAAAGAATCCGAGGAGCTTGCCGAAAGGAACACCGAACACGCACTTCTCAGGATTGAGCTTTAAGTTGATCTTGCGTAGATTTGCAAATGTTTCTTCTAAATCTTGTATGAGCGTCGCTTTGTCCTTGGTTTTGACCACTATGTCATCCATGTATGCCTCCAAATTTCTATGGAGTTGAGGCTCAAAACCGATTTGGACCGCTCTCGCAAATGTAGAACCAGCACTTTTCAAGCCGAAAGGCATTCGTATAAAACAGTACGTACCAAATGGGGTGATAAATGCGGTCTTTTCTTCATCTTCTTTCGCCATGAAGATCTGATGATACCCTGAGTAGGCATCAAGGAAGGACAGGAGATCACAACCAGCGGTGGAATCCACAATCTGGTCGATGCGCGGCAAGGGAAAGGGATCTTTTGGACAGGCTTTATTGATATCTGTATAATCGATACACAGCCTCCAATTCCCATTCGCCTTGCGCACTACAACCGGATTGGCCAACCAGGTTGGGTGAAGCACTCCTCTGACGAATCCTGCCGCCTCCAGCTTTTTGATTTCCTCGACAATGAATTCTTGCCGCTCCAAGGCTTGCTTCCTGACCCTCTACTTGATGGGCCGCGCGTGAGGACAGATAGCAAGGTGGTGCTCAATTACCTCCCTGGGAACACCGGGGATGTCAGACGGTTGCCATGCAAACACGTCGACATTCGCCCGCAGGAAGGCAACGAGCGCGCTTTCCTATTTGTCATCTAGGGTGGAACTTAAGGTGAAAGTTCCTCCCGTTCCGTCCTCCCTGACGGGCACCTTCTTGGTATCTGGTGGAGCAGCCTTGGATTTCTTGTTCTTGCCGGTGGAACTCTCTGGTGCATCCTCGACGGAAGCGCAGCACTCCGAGGAGGCACGCTTACCGGAGTTTGTGCCAAGATTCTCGCCGGTCTTCTTCTTCCCCCCGGGAGTTCCAGCGGCAGGAGCAGATGCCTTGATGGCAGGTGCTGCAACTACTTCCCGGTAGAGTTGGTCGGCACAGATGAGCGCATCCTTCTTATCGGAATGGATAGTAATGACACTCAACGGCCCGGGCATCTTCAAAACATTATACGCGTAGTGTGATGCCGCCATGAACTTAGCCAGCGCTGGCCGACCAAGGATCCCATTGTATGACATAGGGATCTTGGCGACATCAAACACCACCTTCTCGGTCCTGTAGTTGAGCTCACTACCAAATGTCACCGGTAGCGTAATCTTGCCCTTTGGCTGGGTTCTTCCTGGATTGACCCCTTGAAACGTGCCTGTTTCTTCGAGATCTTCATCAGGAATTTGAAGCCTCTTGAGCACATCTGGTGAGATTAGGTTCAGCCCGGCCCCACCGTCAACTAGCATTTTCGTCACCTTGAGGTTGCGGATTGTTGGTGAGACCAACAATGGCAAGCACCCGACCGCAGTTGTGCAATCAGGGTGATCCTCGGAGTCGAAAATGATAGGCGTGTTGGACCACTTCAGGGGCTTACATGCATCTGGTGACGGCTCTGTTGCATTGACTTCTCGCACCCACTGTTTGAGTCGACGGTGGGAAGAATGCAGTGAGGCACCCCCATCGATACACATAGCCTCTGTACCTTTCTGGAATTCTTGCTCACTGGACTCATTGTCTTCTTCGTCATCATCTTCTTCCTTGTCTCGGCCTCGAGCGGGCCTCTCCCTCTGTTGCTTGGCCTTGCCGCGGCGACCCCCTCGACCACCGTGCTTCTTGCTGGATCCGTCAGCACCGTCATGGGCCTTCTCCTTATCTCGCCTTTTGTACTCAGCCCTCTGTTTCTCGGCAAGCTGTTCAACTTGCCGACAGTTTTGGAGACCGTGGCCCTTGGTGCGATGGATCTTGCAATACTGCTTGCCGGAGCTTTCCGACTTGTCGGCCGCCGCCAAGGCCTGACAGGAAGAGCACCCAGCAAGTTCCTTGCCGGGGTCGTCAACCTTGGCCTTCTTGGCGGCGCCGGGGTTGCCGGATTCCTCGACAGCAAGCACGGCCTTGCCTCTGCATTTCTTGTTCCGTCGCCGGCCTTTCCTTGACGGGGTCGCAGCGTCTTCATCTTCCGATTCGCCCCCCGCGCCAACAGCCTCGCCGGGGAGTTTCCTCCCCTCTTCAGCTCGAGCGCATTTGTCGGCCAAAGCGTAAAGCTCGGCGATACTCCTGACTTTGTTCATTGCCAGCTCTTCCCGCATTTTGCGGTTACGCACGTTCTGATGAAACGCGCTAACAACAGCGGCAGGGTGAACGTCAGGAATATTGTACTGCACCCGGCTGAATCTCTGGATAAACTTGCGCAGGGATTCGCCCTCCTTCTGAGGGATGATATGCAAATCACTCTCTTGGCCAGGAGCTTGGTGGCCTCCAACAAAGGCGCCAACAAACTGATGGCACAAATCTGACCAAGAAGAAATAGAATTCTCCGGCAGATGCATCAACCACGACCTGACGTTGGGTTTGAGCACCAACGGGAAGTAGTTGGCAAGTATCTTGTCATCTCGGCCCCCGGCAGCCTGCACCGCAATGGTGTAGATGCTCAGGAACTCCGAGGGATGAGTCTTGCCGTCATATTTCTCCGGGACCTCTGGCTTGAAGGTTCGGGAATTGGGCCACTGGACTTGCCGCAGCTCACGGGTAAACGCCGGAGTCCCTACCTCGTAAGGCAAGTCTCCTGCGTCCCCCGGCGCAGGCTCATCGACAGCCGGCCCTGCGCGCTTATCAGACTGATAGCGCGCTTCCCGTCGCCGCTCGATGGTAGTTCGAGCGTCCTCTTTGCCTCGTTCCTGGAGAACTTGACGCTGGTCGAGGCGCATCCGTGGATCGGACGACACCGTGGAATCATCATCACGGCGATCGACCTGCTGGGTTGTCGCTCGCCGCTGGTGTCGCGGAGGGGAGTGCACCGTGGTTGCACCACCTCCGGTTTTCTCCACATCAGCTCGCGCCGGATCGATGGGCCTTCGCTATGAGGGCACTGCCTCTTGTGGCCCATCTTTGTTGGCGAAGCCGATAAGGCTCTGGATAGTAGCTCGCCACTCCTCCATCTTCTCCAGAGCAGGAGGGAAATCGAGGAGCAGCTGCGCATGTGCCAAGGCTTTCGCTGGTGTAGGCGGCGACAACAGGTGCGAGGTACGTGAGGTGCTCTGACTCCTAGCCATGTTAGAAGGAGCACCGTCACGGTCACGCGACCGCACGCCACCTCCGCCGGCAGCTCGGTGTGCATGCTGGGCTCGCGCATCTTGGGATCGATGCACAGAAATCTTTTCATGGGGACGCCCTGAACCACCAGCGCCATGACGTCGCTCGTCGTGCACGACCTGGGTAGGCCATGACGCTTGCGCCGGCGCGGGAGCTCCAGAAGGCGTCCTCTGATCTCTGGAATTCATTGTGCCACCTGTAGGCAACACAGCTCCATCTCTGGATCCAGCGGCGTGTGGGTTGCCGCTGCCACTACAAACGACGCCGCTAGCCTGGCTTGGATCACCGGAACGCCGTGGAGGCTCTAATCCTCTTCCTTCTGCACCCACGCCATCGCCCGTATGCGAAGGCACAGGCAAAACGGACGTGGATGGTTGCGCCGTTGCAGCGCTCTTCTTCTTGGGTGGCATGATGCTGAAGATGATGAAGAAACTAAGGCGCCGATCACTGGATCAGGTTCACACAACCTACAACCCCCTACCTGGCGCGCCAAAGATGTCGGCGTGCGACACCTATGGGACCCTCAAAGGACCCCTTTACGATTCGGCAGGGGGAGAGGTATGCGCAAAGAGCAGAACCAACGATCGACGCGGGGCGATTTTACCCAGGTTTGGGCCGCTAATCAGCGTAAAACCGTACTCCTGCCTTGTTTTATTATCGGTGTTCTTGAGCCCAGGCTCCAGGAGCGTTCGCAGTGAACAGTACGTTCAAAGAGCAGCTACGCATGCAGAATGGGCCAGCAGATCCTCCTCCCTGTAGCAGTTGCCTTGGGCCTCCTTTTATATCACCAAGGGGTCACCACAGTGGCGAAATGTACATACATTGAGGTGTAAAGTAGCTATAGGGTCATCATACCTAACCCCTGATGGATTAGGATGAACGCATTTAATGCACCGTGAGGTGTCCATCTAGGTGTCCTCACTTTCTTGGGGATGGAAAAAGGGGCCATCCCATCAGCACCGCTTAAGATCTCCTCCACTGGCGCGTCGCCACGCATCCAGAGAAGGACCCAGAATGTCGGGTTTGTTGCTGTGCCAGAGCGGTGGCACAGCAACAAAATCTTGCCGGGTGCTGAATCTTGCTGGGTGCTGAATTTTGCCGGGCGCCGAATCTTGCCAGGCTTCGCAGGCCACCCCGGCAAGATCTTGCCGGGGAAGCTGGCCTTCGGATTCCAGCTCTTCTTATCTGCTGATCCTCAGATGTTTGACTTGAGGATTTCTTTGGTGGCCTGAGTCAACCTCAAACTGTTCCCCGACAAGCCTTGCCGCGAGTATGGCTACAACTGCCCGTGCACAAGTACGGGGTACTAATGGCCCAATACTTAGCACACCGACAGTTGTAACAAGAAAACCTTCAAGGCAAGGCACATGAAAGAAAAGTTGAAAGCTTCATAGCATTGTAGTAGTATAATTTTATCTCGCTGAGAAATTACATTTACTAGTACACATATATAAAAAAATCCTGAAAGGTTGGTGGCATTGCGAGAAACCATTCTAGGAGCACAGAACTTCCTTTGCTCGACATGTGGGACATCCAGCATCCAGGTCCACGTGCCATGCACCAAATTATGAGTGCATAACAGCAAGGAATACTACTAATGAGCCATCACATCTCAAAGCCACACCTTTCCAATAGTAAGCTGGACGCATGAACAGCACACCATTTCACACATCATAGAATCCTCTCGTAATAATTTTCCAAGAAAAACACCACACATGAAGATTGGACAGTACTGTTGCAGCAAGGCATATAACCCTTCTCCGAAACATCAAGTATGGCCGTATGGGGATGGTTCCAGAAAATAATATTCCCTCCCTTCCGGTTTATGGGCCTCAATTCCAAATCTAAACCAAGCAATGAACCAGTACTACTAGATAGTGAGTGTTTACTACTGTATCATGTATGTACGAATTGCAACGCATGCAAGTGTTAGCATTACAATGACCACGCACGAATTTGATGGTATGATTTGTGTAAGTTGCATGTCATATTATTGCTCTAACATGTGGTCAAAGTTAGCCTCAAAAACGCATTTTAGACCCTATATGGATTGAGGGAGTACATGCATTGCTCAGTTTTCTCTTAATCCTTGCATGCAATGTTTTTATTGAAGCTTGAAATGTGAACATGTGAATGGGAGGGACTACTACAACCCTTCCAAAAGAACTGTAGTACTAATGGTATCGTACTCCCTCCGTTCACCATCTCACATGCTCAGTACTTTTGCAAACTATGGAAGTAACAGATTTATTCCACCACTCGGCATCTATTATGGTTAGGGAGATTTCAAATTGAGTCATATAGACCGGAAAGTAGGCACTTAGGGCATCCACAATGTATGCTTTTTGTTGCCTCTAATCCCTCTCTCCTCTTAGAGGCAGCCTCTATACATTGCATGAACTGCCTCTAACAAAAAATTGGCTAGCATCGCCTCTAACCTTAGAGGCTGCCTCTAACAATTTAACAATCCATCTGGTCCCACTTGTCAGCCTTAGGAAGCATAAGAAAGTACAAGAGAAATATTACTAATTGGACAAATGTGGTGCTAATCAATACTTTTTAAATTTCTGCTAAGGCCCACCTTAGAGGCTGGTTAGAGTCTCTATACATTGTGATTTTTTCATTTGATAAGAGGCAAACCATGTGGGGCCTACCTTAGAGGCAAGATTGCCTCTATACACTGGAGATGCTCTGTACTACTTTTGATGTGTCCCGTCAACTCGCAGAATGAGGAGAAACTTGCTTAGTACGCCCTCTCCCCCGCCCACGCGCGCGGTGGCTCGCGGGACGAGGAGAAAATTTTACTACTCCCTCCGTTAGACCTATACTCCTCATCCCTACCTTGGTTAGAGAGATTATCATATTTTTTGAAATATA
Source organism: Thinopyrum elongatum (assembly GCA_011799875.1). Lineage (NCBI taxonomy): Eukaryota > Viridiplantae > Streptophyta > Magnoliopsida > Poales > Poaceae > Thinopyrum > Thinopyrum elongatum. The sequence continues at coordinate 155,442,402 of CM022297.1, forward strand.
AGTCTTTTAGCAGATTTCAATATGAACTACTAGTACATACGCCAAATACTGATGTATATAGACATATTCTAGAGTGTAGATTCACTCATTTTGCTCCGTATGTAGTCCATATTGAAACGGATGTAGAAGTATGCACTCTCCCTCGCCCCTCGCCCACGTGGTGGATGTGCAGCAATTCATTCGGTGTCAGATAGCCAGAACCATATACTGTAGTACCAAGCATTGCTCGACTTCCCGAAGAGGCGAAGAGCCAAGCGCAAGGTTAATATTTTTTAGATGCCAAGCACAAGGTTTATAGGAGAATGATTAGTAGTACTACTACTAGTACGTACTGTATTAGGAAGAAGGCAACAAGAATGTATGTTTTGTGTGACAGTCTCTTCTTACAGGACATGCTAGACCTAGTGGACCTCATTGTTGCAATGGGAGTATCACAGATGGCATGATTCAGAGTGGTGGGCAACGGGAATAATATTTGGAGTTGCTTATTCTTAAACCCCATGAAGAAGTCCCATCAAAAGGAATAACCATCCTCTACACGTGCTCCTATGTAAAATGAGTAAATGAGAGAAAAAGAGAAAGAGATAAAGTAAAAAAAATCACCAGCCTTAGAGCCAGCCCTATTGTATCAGTGAATGATATTTCTACATCGTGATTGACATGGCTATATCATTAACCATGCTGCGGAGGTAGCAGCGGATTTTTATTTATTTGCGGAGGTAGCAGCGGATGGATATTCAACGTGGAGTGAAATGATGGCTGCTTCCTCGGTCAAACATAGAGAAAGGTGGGCCTCGTGATTTGAAGGCTCATTAGTCATTGATACGTCTCCAACGTATCTATAATTTTTGATTGTTCCATGCTGTTATATTATCATTCTTGGATGTTTTACAATCATTTTATAGTCATTTTATATCATTTTTTGGTACTAACCTATTGACATAGTGCCAAGTGCGAGTTGCTGTTTTTTACATCGCAGGAAATCAATACCAAACGGAGTCCAAACGCAGCGAAACTTTTTGTGGATTTTTTTTGGACCAGAAGACATCCAGTGGGCTGGAGAAGCGCCTGGGGGGTGTTCCGAGGGGAGCACAACCCACCAGGGCGCGCTTGGAGGCCCAGGCGCGCCCTGGTGGGTTGTGCCCACCTCGGGTGCCCCCCGAACCGCCTCTTTGCTCAATAAATTCCCCAATATTCCAGAAACCCTAGGAGAGTTGTCGAAAATCAATTCCAGCCGCCGCAGAGTCTAGAACTACCAGATCCAATCTAGACACCATCATGGAGGGGTTCACCACTTCCATTGGTGCCTCTCCGATGATGCGTGAGTAGTTCTTTGTAGACCTGCGGGTCCGTAGTTAGTAGCTAGATGGCTTCCTCTCTCTGTCTTGATCTTCAATACAATGGTCTCTTGGAGATCCATATGATGTAACTCTTTTTGCGGTGTGTTTGTTGGGATCCGATGAACTTTGAGTTTATGATCAGATCTATCTTTTTATCCATGAAAGTTATTTGAGTCTTCTTTGATCTCTTATATGCATGATTGCTTATAGCCTCGTATTTCTTCTCCGATATTTGGGTTTTGTTTGGCCAACTTGATCTATTTATCTTGCAATGGGAATAGGTGCTTTGTAGTGGGTTCGATCTTACGGTGCTTGATCCCAGTGACAGAAGGGGAACCGACACGTATGTATAGTTGCTACTAAGGATAAAACAATGGGGTCTATTTCTACATAAATAGATCTTGTCTACATCATGTCATCATTCTTAGTGCATTACTCCATTTCTCCATGAACTTAATACACTAGATGCATGCTGGATAGCGGTCGATGTGTGGAGTAATAGTAGTAGATGCAGGCAGGAGTCGGTCTACTAATCTTGGACGTGATGCCTATATAATGATCATTGCCTGGATATCGTCATGATTATTTGAAGTTTTATCAATTGCCCAACAGTAATTTGTTCACCCACCGTTTGCTATTTTTCTCGAGAGAAGCCACTAGTGAAACCTACGGCCCCCGGGTCTCTTCTTTAATATATTTGCCTTTACGATCTATTTTCCTTTGCTTTTATTTTCAGATCTATTAAACCAAAAATACAAAAATACCTTGCTACACTTTATTTTATTTGGCGTTCGATCTATCAATATTTACTACTCTCTCATGTCCGTTTGCCAATTTTTGGCGCCGTTGCCCGAAAGGGATTGACAACCCCTTTTACACGTCGGGTTGCGAGTATTTGTTTTTTGTGTGCAGGTGTTGTTTACGTAGTGTTGCTTGGTTCTCCTACTGGTTCGCTAACCTTGGTTTCATCACTGAGGGAAATACCTACCGCCGCTGTGCTGCATCATCCCTTCCTCTTTGGGGAAATACCGACGTAGCTTCAAGCCGCATCAAAAGGAATTTCTGGCGCCGTTGCCGGGGAGACATCATCAACATCTACCAGGTTCCTAATCACAAATCTCATCTCCTTGCAATTTACATTATTCGCCATTTGCCTCTCATTTTTCTCTCCCCCACTTCACCAATTTGCCGTTTTATTCGCCCCTCTTTTTCGTTCGCCTTTTTCTCGTGAGATCTCTTGTTTGCTATCCCTACTTATGTTACCATGTGCCTTCTATTTGTTTGCTTCTTTGCTTGCTAATAATCTATTGATATGGATCCTTATCCACTTGCTAATCTTTTCAAAAGATCGAATTATGATGAACCAATTGCTAGTAAATTGTGTTCACTAGATTATCTTTATGAAGTTTTGCTTGAGATCTATGAATCTGAAAATTGTGATGAAGTGCTAAAAGAAGAAAATTATGAAGTGATTCATGATAGCTCCTTGAATGAAAAGCATGATTGCAATGATGTTACCATAAACTCTATTAATGTAAATTGTGCTAATAATATGCAAAACCCCAAGCTTGGGGATGCTAATTTTGATATGTCCACTACTTTTTGCAATGATGATGATTGGGGTGATTCTTCTTATGATCTTGAAAATTTATTTGAGCCTCATGATGAATATGCTATTGATAATAATTTTTGCAATAGTATTGAAAGTGGGTTTGGAAGAGTGTAAACTTTAGGTAAAAATAATCCCACATACTCGGAGACTGTTCAATCTTATGAGAATTTTGATAAAAGTGGGTTCGGAGAGGTCATGACTTTAGTTGATGTTAATCCCACTATATTGGAAGAGTGTCAACTTTGCATGAATGTGGATCATGAAGAGAAAATTTTATATGATAGCTATATTGTTGAATTTGAATATGATCCCACATGTAATTATTATGATAGAGGAAAATATGGTTGTGGAAATTTTCATATTACTAAATTACCTCTCTTCATTCTCAGATTACTATTGTTTCTTTCTTCTTCCTTGCGTATGCTAGATCTTGCTTGTCTTGCTAATTTGTTTTCCTATAAAATTCCTATGCATAGGAAGTATGTTAGACTTAAATGTGTTTTTCACATGTCCTATGATGCTCTCTTTGTGTTTCAATTATTATCTTTCTTGTGAGCATCATTTAATCTTATGCCTAGCTAGGGGCGTAAAATGATAGCGCTCGTTGGGAGGAAACCCAACTTGTATCTTTTTACTTTTTGGTTTTCTTGCTGTTTTCAATAAAATACCCAATTAATGCCTCTGTTTAGATGTGTTTTGTGGTTTAAATTAGTGTTTGTGTCAAGTAAAGCCTTTAGGATTATGTTGGGTGATAGTTGATTTGATCTTGTTGGAAAACAGAAACTTTTGCGTCCAGTAAAACAATTTTGAAAATTCACAGAAGAGAAAAAATCTGAATTTTTTACAAAAGATTTATATACAAATTTCCTCTGCTTTCCTAATTTTTCGGAATTTTTGGAGTTTCAAAAGTATTCGAAATATCCAGATTGCTATAGACTGTTCTGTTTTTGACAGATTCTGTTTTCTTTGCGTTGTGTGCTTGTTTTGATGATTCTATGGTTTTCTTTGAAGAGTTTTTGCCATAGAAAAGTTGGAATACAGTAGATATAATGCAAGAATAAAATATGAATTGGTTTGCTACAGTATTTATAGTAGTGATTTGTTTTCTTATACTAACGGATCTCACGAAGGTTTTGTTCAGTTTTGTGTGATTGAAGTTTTCAAGTTTTGGGTTATCTTACGATGGATGAAGGAATAAGGAGTAAGAAGAGCCTAAGCTTGGAGATGCCCATGGCATCCCAAGCTATTATCCAAAGAGAAGCAAGCAACTAAGCTTGGGGATGCCCTGAGTGGCATCCCCTCTTTCTTCTAACGACCATCGGTATTTTACTCGAAACTATATTTTTATTCGTCACATACTATGAGTTTTGCTTGGAGCGTCTTGTATGATATGACTCTTTGCTTGTTTTGCTTTCTGTTCTAAGTCATGAATCCTTGCTGGATACACCTATTTGAGAGATCCAAAATTATGCCATGACTTGTTAGAATTGCTCTCTATGCTTCACTTAAATTTTTATGAGCTATGGAATTGCTCTAGTGCTTCACTTATATCTTTTTGAGCATGGCGTGCTTTAGTATTTTTGAAGAAATGCTCTCATGCTTCAATTAGATTTATTTGGGAGTTAGTAATTTTTTTAATAAATTCTCTCTTGCTTCACTTAAATTAATTTGAGAGAAAGAAGTATTATGCTCATGATCTTCACTTATATTTGTTTGAGCTTATCAAAAGCAACACATGAAAATTAGTTCCAAAGTGATAGATATCCAAGAAGGATATAATAAAAACTTTCATGAAGATCATTGGACAAAATAAACTTGATTCCTTGTAATAGTTTTGAGATATGATGATGTGATATGTGAGTTATGTTGATGAGTAATTGTGTTTTAGTAAGAATATTGGTGTTAAGGTTTGTGATTCCCAATGCAAGCATGAAAGTCAATAGTCATGCAATGAAATTATATCCTACTTGTGGTGCATTATTCGGTGTTAATTATGCTTAATGCTCGCTTATGAGATTATTCGTTTTTTGGTTGGTCGCTTCTCAATCTTTTGCTAGCCTTCATTTTGCACTAAGTATGATCACTACTTGTGCATCCAAAACCCTTTAAACCAGTTTTACCACATGAGTCCACTATATCTACCTATATGCGGTATTCTTTTGCCATTCTAAGCAAATTTGTATGTGCCATCTCTAATTTTCAAAATAAACTTCTCTTTTGTGTGTTCGTACTGCTCACGAGGCGGTGAGGGGTGGCTAATATTTTCCATGCTAGATGTGTTATTCTCACGATGAGTGTTTATTCACTTGTCATTGCACGAGAGTAAGGCAAAGGTATTAGGGATGCCCAGTCCCGAAATGAAAAATGAATATACTTTATGTTGTCAAATAATAAATTCCTTGGAAAGTGTTGGTATGGAGGGCACCCGTGGATACGGCTAGCCATGGAAAGTGAAAGAAATGGTGGAAAAAGGAATAAACTTTATTTTCTGTTTGGAAACCGCCTATGATATATCTAGCATGGAAAGTGTTGGGAACTCTAAGTCGTTTTCGTTGGTGGGAAAAGCACACCTCCCAAAATGTTTTTATCTCTAAGTTTTTCGCTTTGAGCTCTGGCACCTCTACAAATCCCTACTTCCCTCTGCGAAGGGCCTTTCTTTACTTTATGCAATTTTTATTTTTAATTTGAGTCTCCATCTTCTCTTATAAAGAACCAACTAGGAGGCACTATGGTCGTACTTGAGCATTGGGTGTAGTTAATATGTGAGTGTGTTTCATGAATGGATCAATGGTTGAGCATGATGGGCTAGGGTTAACTTATTTTAGCGTTGATATTTTGAAAGACATAGTTGCTTGTTGATATGCTTGAGTATTTAAGTCATCATGTCAAAACTAGACTATTGCTTTGAATCATATAAAAGTCCAAATGTCCATGCTATAAAGGAAAGAATATGAGATGACATGTTAGGCAGCATTCCACATCAAAAATTCTGTTTTTATCATTTACCTACTCGAGGACGAGTAGGAATTAAGCTTGGGGATGCTGATACGTCTCCAACGTATCCATAATTTTTGATTGTTCCATGCTGTTATATTATCATTCTTGGATGTTTTACAATCATTTTATAGTCATTTTATATCATTTTTTGGTACTAACCTATTGACATAGTGCCAAGTGCCAGTTGCTGTTTTTTGCATGTGTTTTACATCGCAGGAAATCAATACCAAACGGAGTCCAAACACAGCGAAACTTTTTGTGGATTTTTTTGGACCAGAAAACATCCAGTGGGCCGGAGAAGCGCCTGGGGGGTGCTCCGAGGGGAGCACAACCCACCAGGGCGCGCCTGGAGGCCCAGGCGCGCCCTGGTGGGTTGTGCCCACCTCGGGTGCCCCCTGAACTGCCTCTTTGCTCTATAAATACCGCAATATTCTGGAAACCCTAGGAGAGTCGTCGAAAATCAATTCCAGCCACCGCAGAGTCCAGAACCACCAGATCCAATCTAGACACCATCATGGAGGGGTTCACCACTTCCGTTGGTGCCTCTCCGATGATGCGTGAGTAGTTCTTTGTAGACCTACGGGTCCGTAGTTAGCAGCTAGATGGCTTCCTCTCTCTCTCTCTCTCTTGATCTTCAATACAATGGTCTCTTGGAGATCCATATGATGTAACTCTTTTTGCGGTGTGTTTGTTGGGATCCGATGAACTTTGAGTTTATGATCAGATCCATGAAAGTTATTTGAGTCTTCTTTGATCTCTTATATGCATGATTGCTTATAGCCTCGTATTTCTTCTCCGATATTTGGGTTTTGTTTGGCCAACTTGATCTATTTATCTTGCAATGGGAATAGGTGCTTTGTAGTGGGTTCGATCTTACGGTGCTTGATCCCAGTGACAGAAGGGGAACCGACACGTATGTATCGTTGCTACTAAGGATAAAACGATGGGGTCTATTTCTACATAAATAGATCTTGTCTACATCATGTCATCGTTCTTAGTGCATTACTCCGTTTCTCCATGAACTTAATACACTAGATGCATGCTGGATAATGGTCGATGTGTGGAGTAATAGTAGTAGATGCAGGCAGGAGTCGGTCTACTAATCTTGGACGTGATGCCTATATAATGATCATTGCCTAGATATTGTCATGATTATTTGAAGTTTTATCAATTGCCCAACAGTAATTTGTTCACCCACCGTTTGCTATTTTTCTCGAGAGAAACCACTAGTGAAACCTACGGCCCCCAGTCTCTTCTTTAATATATTTGCCTTTGCGGTCTATTTTCCTTTGCTTTTATTTTCAGATCTATTAAACCAAAAATACAAAAATACCTTGCTGCACTTTATTTTATTTGGCGTTCGATCTATCAATATTTACTATTCTCTCATGTCCGTTTGCCAATTTTTGGCGCCGTTGCCCGAAATGGATTGACAACCCCTTTTACACGTCGGGTTGCGAGTATTTGTTATTTGTGTGCTGGTGCTGTTTACGTAGTGTTTCTTGGTTCTCCTACTGGTTCGATAACCTTGGTTTCATCTCTAAGGGAAATACCTACCACCATTGTGCTGCATCATCCCTTCCTCTTTTGGGAAATACCGACGTAGCTTCAAGCCGCATCAGTCATTATTACTGCCTATACTCTTTGCCCAGATAATAACCGCATGGTAGAGTAGTTAGCTATACTTTTAATAACCATGCTCAAAGAGAAGAGGTGCACGCACCCACGCACGTAGCAATCTCTGCGTCTTCCCCAACCACACACGTGACATGGTGGAGCTCATTTATGTATGATGATGCAGCCCACGTGATAATTTGACGCATCTAGTAGTAGTTACTCACTTAATGGAGGGTCGGGAACCACGCATGAATGGTGCCGCGTTATTTATAAATAAAGTTTTTTTCTTCAGTGACACATACGCAATATAAATAGGTTCATATGGAGAGCAAAAGAAACCGCTCCATTATATACATAGCCAGGAGCCTACACGGTTGCTTGCTGGGGTTGCTCTCTTCACACTCTCTCACACAAAATGACTATGGCCACATCTCTAGTCACACATCCGGGTGGATCACATCCACTAGGGGAAGGGGTGGATGCTTTGTGTAGATGCGGTCGCCGTCGGCGACGGCGAAAACCCACTGTCGGCGCGTCCCGATCAGGGGTCCTCGCCATTCTCTCTCACAAAGCCGGTGCGGTTGCCTTCGTCCCTTGCTCACTGCCGTGACATGGGAAGATGCCGCCACCCGCCGCCCTCCTCTAGCTACATCCTGACATCCCTCAGGTACAACTTCCTTTACAGCCGGCTTGCACCACTGCCCCAGCTGCCCACATCGCTCCATGTGGATATTTCTCTACTTCTTTGCCCCACACGTACCTCTATTGGCTTCTACTATATTTGTGATGAGTTTATATCTCGTCAACTAGTCCCACTAGTCTTATTCTAATCACACTTTTTCAATTTCTTTGCCACAGGGATGCTCAGCTCGATTTTAGTGAAACTGCACAAAATGATCCGATGGTCAAAGGGTTGCAAACTTCATTTCTTCAGAAGGTCGACATCGCCAGCAAATTAAAGCCTGGTTAGGGGTTAGGGTTCAAGGCCTAGGGACTGCATGGATCATTTTTTCTTTAGTTGTCTCTGTTCCAAAATAAGTGTCAACTTTAGTACAACTTTCTACTAAAGTTGGCATAAAGTTGAGACACTTATTTTGGAACGGAGGGAGTACATATTGGCTATGATCTGTGAATCATTGAGATGCAATAGCATGAATGTTAGTCTCATTTGTATTTGATGGAATGTTGCAACGAGGCAACCTTGGACGCAAGATACATGAAACAGAAGCTGGAAGCTTCATAGCATTGTACAATTTTATCTCGCTCAAAAATTACAGTACTGTGTACAAAAGAGTTAGGTATCACACGGTGTCCAGAAAATATGGTGATAGTGTGAGGTGGGCCATGTAATCACTGAGCTGGCGTGTTTTTGCTGATTTCGCACTCCTCCGCTGTAAGAGTGGAGAAAATTGTAAAGAGTGGAGACGCTCTACCTCATTTCGCTGAAACGTGGGACATCCAGCATCCGGTGCATGTGTCATGCACCAAAGTAAAGTGTACAGTACAACTGAGACTCAGGACGGTCGTACCACCTCAGTAATAATGACCAATGAGCCGTCAAATCACATAGACCCGGCAGTAAGTTGGACGGAGTAAGCAACCATCACTCTTCGTTGAATCCACTTCTCCCTTCAACGCATGCGCTAGTGAGAGGTCACGTCCGCTCTACCCAGGCATGAATACGGCACCGATTCTCTGGAGCGGCGCTGACCGTTTCGGGCGGGAAGTGCGCGCAGGCAATGGAGGGGCTTTGGGTGGGCCAGGCTGGTCAGGAGCGGGCGTGGCAGCTGTCCCAATCGGACGGCCAGAAACGAGAGGATGCACCGACTCTCGCGGCTAAATCATAGTACTACACACCATCTCTGTGTAGGTCGATGTGTCGCTCTCTCTAAAACACACACGCTGTTAAAAAAAACACACACACACACACACACGCGCGCGCGCGCGCACACACACACACGCACACATAGGTTCATAGAATAAGAATATCGTGGGAGTGGGAAGCCACAGGAAGTGAGATAAATGGAGTATGTACAAGAAGAGAAGAGGTACATGCACGTCCGTCGGAGACATAGTCTCTACCTCGCACTATAGCTCAGCCGACCACAGCACGACGGTCAGATCTGTGCCTCTCGTCCCGGTGCTGGCAGTCAACCGCAATATCTGCGGCCGCGGGATTTGATGTACGCGGCTACCAGATTTGGAGCATTCCGACTGCCTGCGACTACGCCTTGCCATGGATTGTCCGGGTACCGGGTCGCACAACAATGGCAATGCCTCCACGTCACGTGCAGGTACTGAATCCGCCTCTAGCCGCCCGGATCTATCCTGTCGGTGTATCGCCGGCAAAGACACGGTCGGCCACCATCCAGGCTCGGTCCTGGCCCAGTGGCTGGTCGGTTCACCGTTGCCGCTCATAAAGTGCGATGGCTGCCCGCGGCAGGTCCTGCGCCGCGTTTCGACCACGCCAGAACATCCCGGGTGGGTGTTCATCAAGTGTGAAAAAGATAAGGTGTGTAGTACTTCTTTTGATTCGGTGGTGCTCCCTTATTTGGTGCATGTTCGGCGGGTTATACTCAAAGTTGTGTGTAGGATGGATGCAAGTTTTGGTTTTGGGAAGAAGAATACATCAATCTATTGATAGCACGAAATTTGGTAGATGCTCGTGCACTCCTTGCTAGAATAGAGGCTAGAGATGAGACTAGAGATGATATTAGATGTGAAGCAACGTCTAGTTCTTTAGAATCGAAGAAGAAAGAAGTGTGCAAGCTCGAGAAGCCACAGATCAACAATGAAGACATAGAGAAGATATTAATACAATTAGTGGGAGCAGTTATGGAAATTGGATACCTTTTAAAATGTCTAATTGTGGTTCTTGTTTTGTTTGGTCTTGCTCTCCTAGCAAAGAATAATGTACTTCTCTGTATCAAAATGTCGTTGATGAAATAAAGAAATGTGCTGGAAAATAAATGTGTGCATACTGCCGTTGGCCGTATAATTACGTTGGTTCTGAATTTTTCTTTGTTTATTGGGCTCATCTTATTTTCTTCGTTTTACCATATTATGCAGTCTTATTTTCACTTCTTTCCACCACGTGTTCACATTCCAAGGTGCATTAAATTGATGCATGCAAGGATTAAAAGAAACCAACCAGTGCATATAACCATTCCTACTCATTTAGTGGTTGTCCATGAATATATTGTAATTAATGCAGATTAAAGTTTGAGTAATTTTGTAAACTACGAGATGGAGTACATTTCTCCACTCATCATCTGCCTTGGTTGATGAGATTTTAAATTTAAGCCCTATAAACCACAAAGGAGGGAGTAGTTAAAAAAATTGGTCAAACTTTGACAAAAAAATATATGATGTGGCGTAAAAGCCTGGACGGAGGTAGTAGTACGAGATACAGTGGCACACTGACTTAGGCCGAATACAAGTGCCCAGAATTATTGGAAGAGAGCAAAGTGTACATACAAAATAATTAAAATTGAATTTCTCGAAAATATTTAATTTTTGTTTTCAAAACAGAGGCAAAATATTTGCCTCATCCATTAAATAAGAGGATAATGGAGTTTAACAGTTTGCAAGTGACCCTACAAATAAACGGCATGGCAATTACTCTCGTACAACAATACGCCCTAGTTTCTTAGCACCCGCTGTAACCCTTAGTACATACGGTGGCACACTGACTTAGGCCGAATACAAGTGCCCAAAATATTTAAAATTGTAGGACTTAGTTCCGATATTTTGATCATGTGGTTCAGTTGTTGTTCACTTCGGAGGGTCGTGTACCACATGTGAACGATAGTAGGTGCGACCGGGAGGCGTGGAGCGTAAATTGCGAGTTGACTCCTTCGAGCGTTAAATTTTCTTCACGTATTAGCATTGCCCTAGTATTTTTCTTCACTAGTATGTTAAACAAAGAGTTCTATTTCATGCACAATTTAAAATGATTTTTATGGAGAGAAAAAGAAAACCACTCCAACTATATACGCTGCAGCCTTAGCGCTTGTTTTCTAGGGTTTGCTATCTTCACTCTCTCTCTCTCCACTATATATATACACGCTGGAGCCTTAGCGCTTGTAGTTGCTCTCTTCACACTCTCTCACCCTCTCCAGATCTAAACAAGACTGCGTTGGCCTCTTGCTCTCTCTCTCTCCCCTCACTGCTGGTCAAAGAGCCGGTAGGATCCCGTCCGCTGGGGAAGGGAAGGAGGCTTAACGCTGTCGCCGTCGGCGAGAGAGCGAATCCACTGTCGGCGCCGCTGTTCTCTTTCACCCAGCGACGACGCGGGAGGACCTTCGACCCCTTCTTCCTTGCTGCCGTACATAGTGTGGGCAGATTGGCCTCCGGCCACCCGCTGAGCCACACCCCTAGAACCTTAAGGTATAATTTACTTAATACACAGCCATTGCTCTAGCTGCATGTGGAATTTTTTCGCTTCTGCACTTGAATCTAGGTGCTGGATCAAACAGGAAAGTAGTGGGGAAAGTTGTATAGCATGAATCTAGGACGTGGTTCAAAGAGGAAAGAAAGGGGGAAAGTAGTACAGACTAGCTATCCAACACCTATGTTGGTCGAAAAGGGAAAACAATGACAAACGCAATACACACATCTCTAAGGAACTGATCTTTCTGTGGGTGTGGGACAAGGCTATAGAGTTTGAGCAGGACTAGATTTGCTGCCCTCACATAGGGAAAGGTGTCTAAAGATAACAAAAATGGGACCAACACAAATATGGTCCTTGGTTTTTTGTTGCAACAGACTGTGCATCACCCCTTTATACATCGGTAGATGCACATGGTGCTGGTGCGTCCACTATCCCATACAACTCTTTAGTTGTCGTTAATCTAATAATGCCGCTGGAAAATTGAAGCAATGCCACAGTTAAAAGCAAATTACATGTTTAACGAATTTTATTGTTAATATAATCTCTCTGTTAATATGAACCAATGCCACTGTTTGAGAAATGCTACTGTCTTGCTTTCTTTCCCATTTAGATAAGTTAGATGCTTCTTTTTGTGGGCTTCTGTGTCATCCACCGTTATTGACCAGTAATTGTTTCCTTTGTACCTCTGTGTAAACAGGTTATCTACTTCACCTCTTTGCTATTGCGACCTTTTGTTGCACTGCACAAAACACTTTTGTTTTAAGAGTGTTTTTTGTAGTTCAACCAAAATGTCAGACCGACAATGTTGCTTGATTTCTTGATCTTAGTGGAACTGCACAAGAGGAGATCTGACTTCCTATCTGTGTTGGCAAATTTGTTTCATATCTTCTTCTTGTGAGTTGTTTGAATTCTGCGTCATGAGAGGTCAGTCCTGGCCTTCTTCCACATGATTGTGCAGTGTGCTTTCATATGTTGTGCTACTTATATGGTAATGTTGCTTGATTTTAGTGAACTGCACAAAAGGAGACCAGACTTCCAATCTGTATGTGCACCATAATATCCCAGTGAGGTAAGATAATGATATTTCACAACTGTTGGCCTGTATTTTGCTACTGTCATCAGAAAATTAGTGTCATTGTTTAGTGCTATACTTGTGGTCCCTAATTGACATGCCAAATCTTACGTTGAAGGCGAAGCTTGTCTGTTATTGAACCAAGTGATGAAGGGGAAGAACAAGCGGAAGAAGAACAAAAATCAACTCCCGGTGCTGTAATGAAGCACTGGAATTGTGACACAAGTAATAATATAGTTTTGCATCTTAATTTATTGCTATGGCTGGAATGAACAATTGTTTTGCCACTGTGATTTGATGCCACTCTTAATGTAATATGTAATTATCTCTACTTGTGCAAATAGGGATCTTGTTTGAAGATAACATATATTTTAGTGGAACTGCACAAGAAGATGTTGGAAACATTAAACTAATCGAGGAGTATATAGTAAGCATGGCAACCACAGTAGATAATAACGGATGCTTCCCGAGAAGTGCTTCATCTGTATGCTCTACACAATAAGCCTCCTGACAAAGGTTCATACCGGCCCACGGGTTTCGTCCATATGATTGAGCTTTGTCAACTCTATTGGTGTTGTGCTACTATTTAGCTACTATCATGAGAAAGTGGTATTGTCCTCGAGAAGTGCTTCATTTGTGTTGTTTTAAATATTTCCTTTCCTTTTTTTCGAGCAAACAAGGATGCTAGCATTTAGTTGTTCTCTTGTCTTTGCACAACAGGATTATCCTCCTCTGAAGAAGAATATGGAGTACGTGAAGTGCCTAGTTCCGATTATGTCAGGATGAAGAAGCCAAGCCTCTCTTCTTATCAGAAGTGAGTAGCTGAAGGATGGTTACATTACTGCCCACAAGAACAAACTAACTTCAACTCAGAAGGACTCACAGGTCTCCATCTTTGCTGCTGTGATGGCCAACACAATGTTGTTTTAGGATTCTTTCTGGTGAGTTCCATTTTTTAAAATGTGTGCTCTGCATGGATCATGTAGGTGCCTGTTTAAACTATAAATTCATAATACATTTTGTTTTATACTAATCACTTTTTTGTATTTATGCAAACAGGGATGCTCAGCTTGATTTCAATGGGAACTGCACAAAATGTTCTGATGGTTCGTGCCCTCCATTATACTTCATCATGCACAATACATCGAATGTTCTTGAATCATTCATTTCCACCTCCAGCCACAAAATTAGCTACAAGAAAGGAGGTGCCGATATGTTCAAGGCGTTGCAACATATAAAGGCGAAATCCTACAAGCTACGTGCGAAGTTGGTTGATTTAGTGGAACTGCACAAAAAGAACAGCTGATTTATTTAGCACGAGGTGACATGTCAATGTGCAAACTGATGGCAAACCCCGCCCATTCCACAATCATAGGCATTTGATATTTTGGAATGGGAAAACCTTGTCAACGTTTGCTAATTGATGTACGCAAAAAGACACGCATTTGATATTTTGGAATGGGACAACCTTGTCAAATTTTGCTCATTGATGTTAGCAAGAAGACATGCGTTTGATATTTTGGAATGGGACGCCCTTTGCCGTCAGCGGCATCGAACAATTTTCTATAGTTGTGAAGTAAATATTGACTCTGACGTGTGAATCATTGAGATGCATAATCATCGATTGTTTTGAATGTTCTCAATGAATTGCCAGTCCTATGAGTTTGATTGCAATGTACGGGCACGCTAAAAAGCTGCTCAAACTTTTTGTACGTGTGAAACTGCTGCAAACGAGGTGATCACCGTGCGTCCTGAGAATAATGCTAGTACGTATTGTTTTACATGTTCATCTAATGCCAGTGATACAAGAATTTGAACCAATCGGACTAAACTCATTCATACACGGTCGGATTTCTTATAAACATGCCAGATTTCATTACATTTCATACATTCTTCAATTAAAAAGGGGTGCACTTGAGGTATAATTAATTAACCTAATCTATGATCTCCGGCGCCCATTCCCCGTGTCCGGCTGAGCCCCAAGAACAGAAGCTTCTTCTCCAGCTCCACCTCCGGAGCCACAGGAAGTAAAGCTGTCCGACTCCACATCACCGCCAAGCAGCTAATCGGCTGTCAATGTTCAACCCGCCAAGCTTGGCTTCAACTGGAGGGTAGGAGCGGTGGCCCTACTTGGACCCGAGCGGCGGCGGCCTACCGTCTTCTACTCTACCTTTTTTTTTCTATGTGGTGCGGCCTCGTTGGCGGTGGGGCGGGGCCTCGACGGAGCCGACGATGTCCTCTGCCTCATTATCGGCGGGGCGGCGCCTCAGCGGAGTGGGGGAAATCCTCCCCCTCGTTGCCGGTAGGGAGGGGCCTCGGTGGAGCCAGCGATGTCCTCTGCCTTGTTGTTGGCGGGGCGGGGCCTCGGCGGAGCAGGGCCTCGCCATAGCCAGCGAAGTCCTCCACCTCAGTGCCGGCGGGGTGGGGCCTCGGCAGAGCTGGCATTGTCCTCTGCCTCATCATCGGTCTCACCAAACAGCGCCTCGCCTACTTCATCGCCCTCTTTGTAGGCGGCCGCAACCTCCGCCACCGGCATGCGGTACCTCCAGCTCGCGAGGCGACTCTCGCGGGCGGAGCGATACGACTCGACAGGCGCATCCTGCTCCACTCGCTCCGTGGTGATCTACTCCTCCGCCTGCAGGTGCTCCTGGAGGACATGGTGGTTGTAGGCGGCGTCGGCCTGCGCTTCCCGAAACTGCTCCTCACACTTTTGCCTCACCATGTCCATGTATTGGGCACGGGCCTCGCCGATGGTCATGGTGCAATGCACCGGCGAAGATGGCGCGGAGGAGGGGTTGGCGCCGGATCTTCGACGACCACGTTCTCCATAGGGACGTCGTCGTCCTCCGGCTGCCTACCGGCCAGCCAGTCGGCAGCAATGGCTACCATCTCCTTCTTCTGGTCTGTCGTCCACCCGTCCCGAAGAGTGCTGGAGCGTGAGGAAGCCATGGTGGGAGTAGTGTGGAGAGGAGAAAGGGAACGGAGGCGTATGATTGCGGCTATGGCCGGCGTAGCAGTTTATATAGCAATGGTGGGCGGCAGAGGGACGGACGGGTGGCGCCGGAGTAGCCGCCTCGGCAACCGCGTATCATTAATGTGGGTGGCAGACGAATAGACGGACGGCACTTCTGTCGTTTGAACACGGAGCAACCACCTGCACCGGGAAGCGACGGGCGGCGCTCATACGTCCATTTTGCATCATGTTTTCCTACTGTTATTTATAATGTTTTTATGCATAATAATGCTTTTTGGAGTAATTTTAATGCCTTTTCTCTCATAATGTGCAAGGTTTACACAAAGAGGGAGAATACCGGCAGCTGGAATTCTAGACCTGAAAAAGCTACATCAGAGTTATCTATTCTGCACATCTCGAAATGAGCTGAAAATTTACGGAGAATTATTTTGCAATATATAAAAAAATACTGGAGCAAATAACTACCGGAGGAGGCCCACCAGGTGGGCACAAGCCACCTGGGCACGCCAGACCCCCCAGGCGCACCCTGGTGGGTTGTGCCCTCCTCGGCCCACCTCCGGTGCACATCTTCTGGTATATAGGTCATTTTGAACTAGAAAAATCAGAGGGGGGCTTTCGGGATGAAGCGCCGCCGTCTCGAGGCGGAACTTGAGCAGGAGCACTTTTACCCTCCGACAGAGCGATTCCGCCGGGGGAACTTCCTTCCCGGAGGGGGAAATCATCGTCATCGTCATCACCAACAACCCTCTCATCTTTGGGAGTGCTATCTCCATCAACATCTTCAACAACACCATCTCCTCGCAAACCCTAGTTCATCTCTTGTGTTCAATCTTTGTACCGGATCCTCAGATTGGTACCTGTGGGTGACTAGTAGTGTTGATTACATCTTGTAGTTGATTACTATATGGTTTATTTGGTGGAAGATTATATGTTCAGATCCTTTATGCTATTTAATACCCCTCTGATCTTGAGCATGATTATAATTTGTGATTAGTTACTTTTGTTCTTGAGGTCACGGGAGAAGTCATGTTGCAAGTAATCATGTGAACTTGATATGTGTTCGATATATTGATGATATGTATGTTGTGATTCCCTTAGTGGTGTCATGTGAACGTCGACTACATGGCACTTCACCATATTTGGGCCTAAGGGAATGCATTGTCGAGTAGTTCTTAGATGTTGGGTTGCTAGAGTGACAGAAGCTTAAACCCTAGTTTATGCGCTACTTCGTAAGGGACCGATTTGGATCCAAAAGTTTAATGCTATGGTTAGATTTTATCTTAATACTTTTCTCGTAGTTGCGGATGCTTGCAAGGGGGTTAGCCATAAGTAGGAGGTTTGTTCAAGTAAGAACAGCACCTAAGCACCGGTCCACCCACATATCAAATTATCAAAGTAGCGAACACAAATCAAACCAACATGATGAAAGTGATATGGTGAAATTCCCATGTACCCTCAAGAACGCTTTGCTTATCATAAGAGACCGTTTTGGCCTGTCCTTTGCCTCAAAAGTATTGGGCTACCTTACTGCACTTTATTTACCATTACCGTTACTTGCTCGTTACAAGTTATCTTGCTATCAAACTACTTGTTACCGACTATTTCAATGCTTGCAGAAAATACCTTGCGGAGAACCACTTGTCATTTCCTTCTGCTCCTCGTTGGGTTCGACACTCTTACTTATCGAAAGGACTACGATTAATCCCCTATACTTGTGGGTCATCAAGGCTCTTTTCAGGTGCCGTTTCCGGGGAGTGAAGCGCTCTTGGTAAGGAAAAATTATTACTACATGCTGAAATTTATTGTCACTTGTTGTTGGGAATATGCCCTAGAGGCAATAATAAATTGGTTGTTATCATATTTCCCTGTTCATGATAATCGTTTATTATCCATGCTAGAATTGTATTGATCGAAAACTCAAATACATGTGTGGATACATAGACAACAACGTGTCCCTAGTGAGCCTCTATCGGACTAGCTCGTTCATCAAAGATGGCTATGGTTTCCTAGACATGGACATGAGTTGTCATTTGATAATGGGATCACATCGTTAGGAGAATGATGTGATGGACAAGACCCAAACTATGAACGTAGTATATGATCATGTCAAGTTTATTGCTATTGTTTTCTGCATGTCAAGTATATGTTTCTATGACCATGAGATCATGCAACTCACTGACACCGGAGGAGTACCTTGTGTGTACCAAACATCACAACGTAACTGGGTGACTATAAAGGTGTTCTACACGTATCACCGAAGGTGTCTGTTGAGTTGGCATGGATCAAGACTGGGATTTGTCACTCCGTATGACGGAGAGGTATCTCAGGGCCCACTCAGTAATACAGCATCACAATGAGCTTGTAAGCAATGTGACCAATGAGTTAGTCACGGGATCTTGTATTACGGAACGAGTAAAGATACTTGCTGGTAACGAGATTGAACTAGGTATGGTGATACCGATGATCGAATCTCGGGCAAGTAACATACCGATAGACAAAGGGAACTACATACGGGATTAGCTGAATCCTTGACATCGAGGTTCGACCGATAAGATCTTCGTAGAATATGTGGGAACCAATATGGGCATCCAGGTCCCGCTATTGGTTATTGACCGTAGAGGTGTCTCGGTCATGTCTGCATAGTTCTTGAACCCACAGGGTCTACACACTTAATGTTTGGTGACGATATAAGTATAGTTGAGTCATTATGGTGGTTACCGAAGGTTGTTCGGAGTCCCGGATGAGATCCCGGACGTGACGAGGAACTCCGAAAGTGTCCGAAGGAGAAGATTGATATATTGGACGAAGGGTATTGGAGTCCGGAAGTGTTCCGGGGGTACCGGGTGATGACCAGCATGACTAAAAGGGGTTTCGGGGGGCCCCGGCAAGTGTTGGTGGCCCCATGGGCCAAGGGGAGGGAGCAAACCAGCCCACTAAGGGGCTGTGCGCCCCCCTCACCCTTTCCCACATGACCAGGAGAGGTGGGGCACCCCCCTCTAGGGTTTCCCTCCACCCGGCTTAGGGGGCAAGTCACCCTAGGGGACATCCCATTTGCCCTGGCCGCCGCCCCCCCTAGGGGAAGCCCTAGGGGTGCCACCCCCTCCTCCCTTCCCCTATATATAGAGAGGTAGAGAGATGGTAGCCACACCCCTTGAGCACATCTCTACACCACGGCGCTGCCTCTCCTCTCCCTCGTATCCTTCTTCCTCGCCGTAGTGCTTAGCCAAGCTCTGCTGAGATTCCGCCACCACCACCGCCACGACGCCATCGCTCACTGGATCAAGGAGGTGAAGGCGTCATCAAGCCATACGTGTGTTGAATGTGGAGGTGTCGTCCGTTCGGCACTTGGATCGGGAGTTCGCGGGACGGATCGTGATTGGATCGCGAAGACGTTTGACTACATCATCCGCGTTTCTTAATGCTTCCGCTTAGCGATCTACAAGGGTATGTAGATGCAATCTCTCCTCTCGTAGATGTTCATCTCCTAGATTGATCTTGGTGAGCGTAGGAAAATTTTTGTTTCCCATGCAACGTTCCCCAACACTTGTTACTATGGAGAACCATCCTTTGAGGGGTTTGTTCGGGGTATCTTCACCCCGACCAGAAGCACAATTAGTTGCCCCTCAACCTATTGCACCTACTGAAAATATTGGTTATGAAATTCCTTCGGGTATGATAGAACAACTGCTAGCTAATCCTTATGAAGGAGATGGAACTGAATATCCCAATATGCACTTGATATATGTGGATGAAATTTGTGGATTATTTAAGCTTGCAGGTTTATCCGGAGATGAAGCTAAGAAGAAGGTTTTCCCTTTATCTTTGAAGGGAAAAGCATTGACATGGTATAGGCTATGTGATGATATCAGATCTTGGAACTGGAATCGATTGAAATTGGAATTTCACCAAAAAAATATCCTATGCATCTAGTTCATCGTGATCGGAATTATATATATAATTTTTGGCCTCGTGAAGGAGAAAGTATTGCTCTAGCTTGGGGGAGGCTTAAGTCAATTTTATATTCATGCCGCAATCATGAGCTCTCTAGAGAAATTATCATTCAGAATTTTTATGCTCGGCTTTCTCGTGATGATCAATCCATGTTTGATACTTCTTGTACTAGTTATTTATGAAGAAGACTATTGAATTCAGGTGGGATCTTTTAGAAAGAATTAAATGCAACTCTGAAGATTGGGAATTCGACGAAGGTAAAGAGTCAGGTATTAAGCTTGAATTTGATTGTGTTAAATATTTTATGAATACCGATGCTTTTCACAAGTTTAGCACTAAATATGGACTTGACTCTGAGATAGTAGCCTCTTTTTGTGAAACATTTGCTACTCATGTTGATCTCTCCAAAGAGAAATGGCTTAAATATCACCCCCCTATCAAAGAAGAAATTAAAGAACCGGTAATAGTTAAAGATGAAACTATTATCTACAGTGTTGATTCAGTTGTACCTACTGCTTATATTGAGAAACCACCTTTCCCTGTTAAGATAAAGGAACGTGCTAAGGTTGCAGCTATGGTTCACAAAAGTAATATTAGAGCACCTAAACCTGCTGAACAAATTAAAGTAGAACCTAGTGTTGCTATGGTTAAAGATCTCCTGGTAGAAAATATTGATGGGCATGTTATTTATTTCTGTGATGAAGCTGCTAGAATTGCCAAACTCGGTGAAAAAGATAAACTTAGACCTGTTGTTGGCATGCCTGTTGTCTCAGTTAAAATAGGAGATCATTGTTATCATGGTTTTTGTGACTTAGGTGATAGCGTGAGTGATATTCCTTTTACCTTATACCAAGAAATTATGAATGACATAGCACCCGCTAAAATAGAAGACATAGATGTTACTATTAAACTTGCTAATAGAGACACCATCAAACCACTTGGGATTGTTAGAGATGTTGAAGTTTTGTGTGCAAAAATAAAATACCCTACTGATTTTCTAGTTCTTAGTTTCCCACAAGATGACTTTTGTCCCATTATCTTTGGTCGACCTTTCTTGAACACTATCAATACTACTATAGATTGTCATAAACAAATTGTGAGTGTTCGCTTTGGTGATGAGTCTCATGAATTTAATTTTTCCAAGTTTAATAGAAAACCTCATAAGAAAGAATTACCTAGTAAGGATGAAATAATTGGTCTTGCTTCTATTGTTGTGCCTCCTACTGATCCACTAGAACAATATTTGCTAGACCATAAAAATGATATGCATATGCATGAAAGAAATGAAATAGATAAAAAATTCTTTGAACAACGACCTCTGTTCAAACACAATTTGCCTATTGAAATTCTAGGAGGTCCTCCTCCACCTACAGGTGATCCCGTGTTTGAATTAAAACAATTGCCTAACACTTTGAAATATGCTTATCTCGATGAGAAAAAGATATATCTTGTTATTATTAGTGCTAACCTTTCAGAACATGAAGAAGAAAGATTGTTAAAAATTCTGAAGAAGCACCATGCTGCCATTGGATATACTCTTGATGATCTTAAGGGGATTAGTCCCACTCTCTGTCAGCACAAGATTAACATGGAACCTGATGCTAAACCCGTTGTTGATCATCAATGATGTTTGAACCCTAAGATGAAGGAAGTGGTAAGAACTGAAATATTAAAGCTTATGGAAGCAGGTATAATCTATCCCATAGCTGATAGTAGATGGGTAAGCCCAGTTCATTGTGTCCCTAAGAAGGGAGGTATTACTGCTGTTCCTAATGATAAAAATGAACTTATTCCACAAAGAATTGTTACTGGTTATAGAATGGTAATTGGTTTTAGAAAATTAAATAAAGCAACTAGAAAAGATCATTACCCTTTGCCTTTTATTGATCAAATGTTAGAAATACTATCTAGGCACACACACTTTTATTTTCTTGATGGATATTCTGGTTTTTCTCAAATACCTGTTTCACAACCTGATCAAGAGAAAACCACTTTTACTTGCCCTTTTGGAACTTATGCTTATAGACTTATGCCTTTTGGTTTATGCAATGCACCTGCTACCTTTCACAGATGTATGACTGCTATATTCTCTGATTTTTGTGAAAAGATTGTTGAGGTTTTCATGGATGATATTTCTGTTTATGGAACTTCTTTTGATGATTGCTTGACTAACCTTGATCGAGTTTTGTAGAGATGTGAGCAAACTAACCTTGTCTTGAATTGAGAAAAGTGCAACTTTATGGTTAATGAAGGTATTGTCTTGGGGCATAAAAATTTTGAACGAGGTATTGAGGTGGACAAAGCTAAAGTTGATGCAATTGAGAAAATGCCATGTCCTAAAGATATTAAAGGTATTCGTAGTTTCCTTGGTCATGCTGGTTTCTATAGGAGGTTTACTAAAGACTTCTCTAAAATTTCTAGGCCTCTTACAAATCTTTTACAAAAGGATGTTCCATTTGTTTTTGATGATGACTGTGTAGAAGCCTTTGAAACACTTAAGAAAGCCTTAACTTCTGCACCTATTGTTCAACCACCTGATTGGAATTTTCCTTTTGAAACTATGTGTGATGCTAGTGATTATGCTGTTGGTGCTGTTCTAGGACAAAGAGTTGATAAGAAATTAAATGCTATTCATTATGCTAGCAAAACACTAGATAGTGCCCAGAGAAATTATGCTACTACTGAAAAATAATTTTTAGCAGTTGTGTTTGCTTGTGACAAATCTAGATCTTACATTGTTGATTTCAAAGTAACTATTCACACTGATCATGCTGCAATTAAATATCTTATGGAAAAGAAAGATGATAAACCTAGACTCATTAGGTGGGTTCTCTTGCTACAAGAATTTGATTTACATATTACTGATAGAAAAGGAGCTGAGAACCCCGTAGCTGATAACTTATCTAGGTTGGAGAATATCCTTGATGACCCACTACTTATTGATGATAGCTTTCCTGATGAACAAATAGCTGCAATAAATGTCTCTCATAATACTCCTTGGTATGCTGACTATGCTAATTATATTGTTGCTAAATACATACCACCTAGTTTCACATACCAACAAAAGAAAAAAAAATCTATGATTTAAGACATTACTTTTGGGATGATCCACATCTTAATAAAGAAGGAGTAGATGGTATTATCAGACGTTGTGTACCAGAGCATGAACAGGAACAAATCCTACAGAAATGTCACTCCGAAGCTTATGGAGGGCATCATGCGGGATAGAACTGCTCATAAGGTATTGTAATCTAGTTTTTATTGGCCTACTCTCTTCAAGGATGCCCGTAAGTTTGTTTTATCTTGTGATGAATGTCAAAGAATTGGTAATATCGGTAAGCATCTAGAAATGCCTATGAATTATTCACTTGTTGTTAAACTATTTGATGTTTGGGATTTTGATTATATGGGACCTTTTCCTTCCTCTAATGGGTATACACATATTTTGGTTGCTATTGATTATGTTATTAAGTGGGTAGAAGCTATTCCAACTAGAAGTGCTGATCATAACACTTCCATTAAAATGCTTAAAGAAGTTATTTTCCTGAGGTTTCGAGTCCCTAGATATTTAATGACTGATGGTGGTTCACACTTTATTCATGGTGCTTTCCGTAAAATGCTTGCTAAATATGATGTTAACCATAGAATTGCATCACCCTATCATCCTCAATCTAGTGGTCAAGTTGAACTTAGCAATAGAGAAATAAAATTAATATTACAAAAAACTGTTAATAGGTCCCGAAAGAATTGGTCTAAGAAATTGGATGACGAACTTTGGGCCTACAGAACAGCATATAAAAATCCTATGGGTATGTCTCCCTATAAAATGGTTTATGGAAAAGCTTGTCATTTGCCTATTGAGTTAGAACATAAAGCACATTGGGTAATTAAAGAACTCAACTATGATTTCAAACTTGCTGGTGAAAAGAGGTTATTTGATATTAGCTCATTAGATGAATGGAGAACCCAAGCTTATGAAAATGCCAAGTTATTTAAAGAAAAAGTTAAAAGATTGCATGACAAAAGAATCCAAAAGCGGGAATTCAAAGTTGGAGAATATGTTCTTTTGTACAACTCTCATTTTAGATTCTTTGCAGGAAAACTTCTCTCTAAATGGGAAGGACCATATATTATCGAGGAGGTTTATTGCTCTGGAGCCATCAAAATTAATAATGCCGAAGGTACTAACCCGAAGTTGGTTAATGGTAAAAGAATTACACACTATATCTCAGGTATGCCTATTAATGTTGAAAGCAATATTATTCAAACCATGACACCGGAGGAACACATAAAAGAGACCTTCCGGAACACTCTAGAATACTAAAAAAGAGGAGGTACGCGATACGGAAAATAAGCAGGAATTATGCAAAAAGATATTAAGGTTTGAATAGGAGATCAATGACTTTTGGGAGGAAAATTCCTTCCTCAAGCGTAAGCTGAGGAAGAAGAACGCTACTACATCACCACCACCATCATCATCTTCCCCACCAAAGGAGACTTGAGTTCATGGTATGGGCACCCCCCTTGGCTTGTGCCAAGCTTGGGGGACGTGCCCCAGTATTGTATCACCGCCACTATCTTTGCCTTTACCTATTTTAGTTCGATCTTTAGTTATCCTATGGTTTAGTTGAATAAAACTTTAGTTCGATCCTTTATTTTCGAGTGCTTGCTTAGTGATCTATCTATCTATGTAATCGTGTGTGAGATATATAATAAAGAGTAGTTTGAGTTTTGTTTCTTTACTCTTTTGTTCCAATAAAAAGAAAGGAAGATAAATGAAAAATATCATATGCTAATTGATACGTCCATTTTGCATCATGTTTTCCTACTGTTGTTTATAATGTTTTTATGCATAATAATGCCTTTTGGAGTATTTCTAATGCCTTTTCACTATTAGGGAAAACCTTATACATAGAATCTTAGCAGCAGCGCGGTACAGGAAGAGGCGCTACTGCTAATTAGCAGTAGCGAGGGAAAAAAGCAGGCGCTACTGCTACTGACTTAGCAGTAGCGCGGCTCGGTAGAACCACGCTGCTACTAAAATTGACCGAGCGTTCCCGCCACCCTAGGTTTAGCAGCAGCGCACTCTAGCTAACCGCGCTATTGATAAAGTAATAGTAGCAGCGCACTTTTTTTGGGTGACGCTACTGCTATTTTGAAACTGGCCACATGGCGGGCCCCTCTTAGCAGTAGCGCGTGTGTCAGAAGCGCGCTGCTGCTATCTTATTAGTAGCAGCGCGGTTTACGACCAGCGCTACTGCTAAGCCGCAGCATATACCACCTTTTCCCTCCCCCCTCCCCCTCCCCCATCCTCTCTTCCTCACTTTCCCCTTCCTCCCACCTCCTCTCTCCCTCACTTTGCTTCTTCCCCACTACTTCTCCCCCCATTACTCTCCTTCTTCTACCTACCTTTCTCTCTCTTTATTACTCCTAGCTAACTACACCACCTCCATTAATGCATCTCCTTTCTCTTTTTCCTTCCCCCTCCACTAGTTGAAGTTGTCTCCTCCCAAACTAGCTAGCTAGGTAGATGTAGCATTTAGTGAAGTGACCTATGTACCCCCTAACTAGATCTAGCCTTGTCAAGAAGAGCTTTGTCCACTTTTGATCTCCCTACTACATCATCATCTCCATCATGTGCTCGATCTCGAGATAGGTGATTAAAAATTTATGCTTTTGCAAGAATGGAAATATGTGTATGTGTGTGTGATATGACATAATCGGGCGATATGATGGAAATTGTGTGTGTGGCATGAGTTGACGCCGAATTGTGCTTGTGAGTTGCCTATGTTTTGCCGAAATGTCGATTTATTTCCGTTTCGGTGAATTCCGGGCAAACTCTATATGTCCTATTTTTAGGGAAGGTCATGCCGAATTTTTGTATGACTTTGATGCATGCACGCATTTTTATAATCAATTTGTTTATTATTACCATGCAGGCGTTCATGATGGTCAGTGGAACGATGGTGGACAGGTGCTTGCGGTCGGCGGTGCAGGACATGAAAGAAAATAACCTGACAGAGGTTTTATGTCCGTGTCGAAGATGCAAAGGACGAGTTTGGCTCGACCCCTATGACGATGGTCATGTCGAAGCGCACCTGCTCATGACTGGTTTCATGGATGGCTATACTCGGTGGATAATTGAAGATGAGGATGATGATGTTAAGGACGCCGACGGGGCAGGCAATGATGACATGGGGCAAGACGAAGAGATGATCGATAATGGCGGTGGGGAAGAGGCCAGACATGGCGGCGGAGAAGGGGCCGGACATGGCGGTGGAGAGAACGTGGACTCCACGCCGCAGAGTTCGTCGGTACTAAGTTCAATCGTGCGGGACCCTCATGTTCAAGCACTACTTCGCAAGGAGACGAGTACTGAGAGAGCTGCTTCTAGAGAGGAGGCCAAGCTGCAGCAACTGGTGGTAGACTCGAACACTCCATTGTATCATGGTTGCAATCCTGAGGTGACCCGCTTGAGTTTCATGCTCCAACTCCTGAAGACGAAGGCTAAAAACAAATGGACCGACACTAGCCTCGATGAGCATCTCAAGTACCTAAAGGATGTTCTTCCCGCGGGGAATCTTTGTCCTACTAGTGTGGATGAGGCCAAGAAGATCGTGTGCCCTCTTGATCTGCCGCACGTTAGATACCATGCATGCATCAACGATTGCATAATTTATCGGAAGGAGCATGCGGAAAAAACAAGCTGTCCGGTGTGCAATGCTTCTCGATACAAGAAGGCCGGGAAGAAATCTCCCCAGAAAGTTGTATGGTACTTACCGATCACTCCCCGTCTCCAGTGGTATTTCATAGATCCCAAGGAAGCAAAGCTCATGCGCTGGCACGCGGAGAGGAAGAAGCCCGACGATGGAGATGATCCGAAGCTGAGACACGTCAAGGGTGGAAGCCAGTGGAGAGCGTTGAACGGCGAATATCGGTATTTCGAATGTGATGCAAGGAACATCGTGCTCGGCGCGTGTACAGATGGCATGAATCTGTTTGGCAACCAGAACACCAACCATAGCACATGGCTCGTGTTTGTATGGATGTACAACCTCCCCCCCTGGTGGTGCATGAAGTCGAAGTACATTCACATGAGCATGCTGATTCAAGGGCCGAAACAACCGGGAAATAATATTAATTTGTATTTGGGGCTACTTCAAGAGGAGTTAGACACGTTATGGAAAACACCGGCCAAGACATGGGACGCCAGCAAAGGCGAGTATTTCTATATGAGAGCCGCGCTGATCACGACGGTGCACGACTATCTCGATTACGGATATGTCGCAGGCCAGGTGTGCCATGGATATTGCGGATGCACGCGGTGCATGGATGATATGACGTCTCAGCAGCTAACGTCAAGGAAAGATGGCGGGTCTGGGAAAATCGTGTACATGGGGCATCGAAGATGGCTCGAGAAGGACGACCCGTGGAGAAACCATGGAGATCTATTCAATGGTGACGCTGAGCATCGTGGACCTCCAGGTAAGTGGAGCGGCGCCAAAATCGATGAGCTGTTGAAAAACTGGGAACAATGCCCCGTGCTGAGAAAGACGATGAAAAAGGCGCCGGAGCCACTGCTGAAGGTATGGAAGACGAGGTCTGTGTTCTGGGACTTGGAGTACTGGCACAAACTCGACATACCTCATTGCCTTGATCAAATGCATATCTGTAAGAATGTCCTTGAGAGCTTGCTCGCGACACTGATGAACATGCCGGATAAGACCAAGGACGGGCCGAAGGCAAGAAAAGACTTGCAAGATTTGAAAATCAGGGAAGATCTGCACATGCCGCCCCATAAAAAGTCAGACGAGACAGAGACTGAGATAGAGGCGTGGGAGAAGAAGGGCAAAAAAGTAAAGGAAGAGGATTATTGCCCCCCTTCTTGCTTCACCTTAAGTCTGGCTGAGATCGATCAATTCTTTAAGTGCCTTACCGGAGTCAAAGTTAGTTTCGGTTACTGTGGCAAGATAAGCAGATATCTAGACACGACCAAGAAAAGGTTCAGCAGGATGAAGTCCCATGACTGTCATGTGATGATGACGCAGATACTACCTGTTGCCCTTAGAGGGATAATGGACAAGCACGTCCGTGACATGCTTATTGGTCTCTGCAACTTTTTCGACGTCATCTCTTGAAAGTCGATCAGTGTGAAGTAGCTCCGAAGGCTACAAGAAGAGATCATTGTGATACTGAATGAGCTTGAGATGTACTTCCCGCCCGCATTCTTTGATGTCATGGTGCATCTGTGTGTCCATATTGTGGACGACATAATAGACCTTGGGTCGTCATTCCTGCACAACACGATGCCGTTTGAGAGGATGAATGGGATCATCAAAGGATTCGTTCGTAACATGTCCCGTCCAGATGGAAGCATCGTCTAGGGCTATCTGACACAAGAGTGCATCTCTTTCTGCGAGAATTTTCTATATGGCGCAGACCAGCCGCCTAGTGTTGGTGTTGGTTTGCCCGTTAACAAGCACGATGGGAGGCTCAAAGGAGAAGGTCACTCCAACGGTCACAGGGAACTGCACGTGGCATACTCAGATCGACGCAACGACTTTGACAGAGCAAACTTGGTAGTGCTACAACACCTAGATGAGGTAGATCCTTTCGTGGCACTGCACAAAGAAATTATCGCAAAGAAGTATCGTGACCGGGGGGTATGCAGGATGGATGCCGAAGTTACTAGAGAGCACAACTCCACTTTTCTGCATTGGTTCAAAGAGCATATTATTGCTAATCCCCCGGAAGAGGGCTCTAAGGACAGATTGCTCATATACGCCTTAGCACATAGACCCTCGCCCAACCTCGTCACCTATCAAGCATACGATATCAACGGATACACATTCTACATGGAGGCCAAAGATATGGACAGTGATGTTCTACACGGAGGCCAAAGATATGGACAGTGCTGATCAGAACTCAGGGGTGACGATGGAATGCATGACCGGCAGCGACAACGGCGCAACTGAGAGATTTTACGGAAGGGTCGAGGAGATCTGGGAGCTTGACTACTCTGGACTGCACAACGCGATGATGTTCCGTGTCAGATGGGCTAAGAATGTCGAAAGAGAAAACCAGTATTTCACAACCATGACTATACCCGACGCCAAGAGCGCTACCATGAACGCTATCGCAAAAAACGAGCCATGGGTACACGCTAAGCACGTGACACAATGCTTCTTCATAACCGACCCGTGCAATCCCAGTCGTGTTGTCGTGAGGAGAGGCAAAAGGAACATCATTGGAATTGATGGAGTCACCAACGAGGAAGACTACGACCAGTACGGCAACCCAATGAGGGAAGATGACAATGACGAAGAAGTATACGTCAAAAGAAGAATCAATACTACATTACCTAAGAAAGATCGTACTCCATGGAAAAGGAAAAGTCACAATGAGTGGCTCAATTATTCTTCAACGAACAAGAAGGGAAAGAAGCTCACTCAAAAACGAAAACGTCAACGCTGAGGAACCGTTATTGGTCAAATGATGTAATATATATGTTCCTATTTTGTGTACACACTTAACCATTATGCATGGGTCAAATGATGTAATATATATGTTCCTATTTTGTATACATACTTAACTGTCAAATGATGCAATATATATCGCCTTAGTTATATACATTGTATCACGTTCCCTTCGTTCACTGCTCTCGGAAAAAAGGAAAAGAAAAGAAAAGAAAAGGGAGAGAAAATAAAGGAAAAGAAAATAGAAGAAACAAACAGGAAAACTGCTATAGGTACTGGTTTAGCAGTAGCGCTTTTCTGAAAAAGAGCTATAGCTAGTCAAGTTAGTAGTAGCACTGTCCGGATAAACACGCTATAGCTACCTGTGATAGCAGTAGCGCTTTCTGGCTAAACGCGCTATAGCTAAGTTAGCTATAGCGCGTTCTTTCGGAACGCGCTACTGCTACCTCGACTTAACCCCCCAAATCCCCACTCTCTGCTTCTTCCCGCCTCTGCTTTTCCCCCCAAATCCCCACTCTCTCTTCCCTCGTCGTCGCCGCCGGAGCCCTGCCCTCGCCGCGCCCCTGCGCTCGCCCCCGACCTCGGCGCTCGCCCCCGACCCCGGCGCTCGCCCCCGTCTCCCCCGACCCCGGCGACCCTCAGTGCCGTGCCGTCTCCCCCGACCCCGCCTCGTCTCGTGTTGCCGGCGCCGTCTCCCCAACCCCTCTCTCCTCCTCTCCTACCCTCTGTAAGCCCTCTCCCTCCCCTCTTCTCTGCTATTTAGTGCTGTTAGTATGAAATAGTATGAACCCTAGGCTATTTTTTAGTGTAAGAAAAAACAGAATTGATTATATAGGTTTCTTGCATTTTTTAGTTAAAGCAATTGTTGCTATTTAAATTTTATAGTGCTAGTTAGTTAATTAGAATTAGTATGAAACCTAGGACAGATTAGTTAAAGCAACTGTTGCTATTTAAATTTTTTAGTTAAAGCAATTGTTGCTATTTAAAAAAACAGAATTCGAAGTGGACAGATTAGTTAAAGCAACTGTTGCTATTTAATTTTTTTAGTTAAAGCAATTGTTGCTATTTTTTAGTTGCAAATTTGAAGTGGACATGTGATATGTGGACATGTGATTTGGACATGTCATATTTGGAATTTGGACATGTCATTTGGACATGTGATGTTTTGGACAAGTCATATTTGGAAAATGATGATTATGTGCAGGGTAAATGATCCGAGTGGCCTATGTTTCACCGGAATGTTGATTCATTTCCGTTCCGGTGAATTTCAGGCACTCGATATGTCCACTTTTTAGCAAAGGTCATGCCGAAATTTTCCGTGAATTTTGGCATGACTTGTACTAGAAAGTAGGCATATCGAGTGTCGGGAGTTGCTGGGAAATGGCATTCCGGCAAACATAGATCTTTTTTTATGTCATTTCTTTTTTTTTTATAGTCAGAATTAAACGAGGAGACTTAATCATAGGAAACATGTCGAACAACGAAGAAACCGGGCCTTCTGACCAAGATGCAGACGAGATGGATTATGAGGGTGAACAACAGTACCTTGACTTTTTGTCTGCTAAGCACAGTCAACGTTTGCAGGTCGGCCTCGATGATGGTACTAACGCCGACACCGACGGCGCCGGCACCGATGGCGGCGCCGAGACCGGCGGGGAAGGTACCGGTAGGGAAGATACCGAAGGGGAAGGTACCGGCGCCGATGCCGCTACCGAAAAGAAGAAGCAGAGGATACGAAAACCTAACAAACTCGGCATTGGACGACTGGTGATCACAAAGATGGCACCTGGCAAGTTTGAGCCATTAGAGCCAGAAGAACCTCACAAGTGCTATGGGAACCAAGTAGGATGCATCCTACAGGAATGCGCGAGCATCAATGACGATGACTTAAGGAGTAAAGAACATTTGAGGCAGTTGCTCCTGACGAAGCTGCACAAGACATTCAAGTTCCCTGACCGAGAATGATAGCATAGAACAACCGTGGGATGATCCAAAGATGAAAAATATTAACAATCACGCCATGGGCATGTTCAGCAATGATTTAGCCTCCTGGAAAGGGAGGGTGAAACGAGCTATTGAGGCTGAGGAACCCCTGTCCAAGATTCTGGAGGAAAATCCGACACTTACGGAAGAGGAGTTTGAAAAGTTCAAGGACACTTGTGCTACCGAGGCAGCCAAGGCCAAGGCTGCGAAATTCAAGAGCCTTCAGCAAAGGAACACGGGGAAGCATCGCCTCGGAAGCCGTGGCTACCTTGGCAAAAGGCCCATATGGGATAAGGAGGACGCGGAATGTGAAGCCACGGGTCTCCCAGACCCCTTCGCGAAGTTCACCAACCCCTTGGAGCGTGACTTCATCAGGGCCCGCTACAAGTGGGACAAGGAAAAGAAGGTTTTTTACACGGACCAGATCACGAGGAGATTGATTAGAATACTAGTAATTATTCTTCTACCACCTTACATTTAGCTCCTGATCAAGTCGACTACAAATTCGTAAACGGTTCACGTTCCTTCTGCAGGAGAAGCAACACCAGCTTGCAGCCGAAAGCCCTACTTCGCCGATGAGGCCCAAGTGGGACACCCCTCTCAACCGGGCCTTGAACGAACTTAAGAGACTCCCTTTGGGCCAGCGGCCGCAATATGGACGTGTGCACGGCGCCGGAGACGGCGCCATGTGGAAGGTGTTTTACAATGAGGGCCCGGAGGCCAAGAAGCAGAAAAAGAAGTTTAGTTAGGCGGACATCGACGAGAAGGTGAAGCTTGCGTTCGAGAAAAAAGCAGCTGAGGACGCGAAAAAAGCAGCCGAGGAGAAAAATGAGTTGCTACAGCAGGCAGTCGATGCAGCTGTAAATGCCTGCAAAAATGATTTTGCTACTAACTTGGTCCCGGCTATCATCAACTGGACGAAGGAAAATCCAGACAAGACGGTACATGATTTCCCCATGCCCAGTTTCGTCGGGAGCAACTCGGTGAGCAACACCACCGCACCATCACCTGCTCACGCAACCGGGCCTGCTCTCGCACCCGCACCCACACCCGCTCATAGCAGCCCGTCCTCAGTCTCTGGCGCGCTAGGCGGGCCTTCGTCTTTGGCTGAGCTCGACGCCCTCACGGTAATTACATGTCGCACCAACATATATATCTAGAATATTCCATTTTTGTTGCCTTTCGGATGTTTTACGCCACAGACATGTGTTTGCAGGCCGACGAAACCCCGTGCACCGTACTCTACTTGATCAAAGGCCAGAAGGTGGACGTGGGAAAGGGAGCGATAACGAAGCCCTTGGAACTCATGTTCCACAACTAGCCGAGGCCCGGTGGGCACTTCAGGGTTACCTTGTCGAGTGTGAAATCGGGGCACGAGGATTTGCCTCCTCCAGTACGGCTAGGGGGAGAGGACAACGAGACCCCGCTGTGGATTGGAAGCTGCAAGGGTTGGGTGCTGCTATGGCCAAAGAATCTTCTTCGTCTGGAGCCAGCCGAGAGCACACCAATAACCACACATCAACAAGCATGTATGGAGACCACCACCCCGCCTACGCAATTACCAGCGCCTGTAGTGCCGGGTGAGAGCAGCGGACGATGTGATGAAGGGGGTCCAATACTGGCTAATGTAATCGCCCCCGTAGAACAAAGAATGGATGATGAGATGGAGGTGGAGGACCCAATGAGTTTCCTCAATATAGGCGCCTATGACGGTGACTTAGATATGATGAGTTAGCCATATGACGAATCGGGCTATCAGCATGCTGATGAGGATATGGATGATCTGCCCGGGCAGGAACGTCCTAGCAGGGGTTGCAAGAAGTCTCTCTTCATGAAATCCTCACAGGACATGCCTGAAGATGCCGCCTCAACACAGGCTCAACTAGCCGGGGGTCGTACAGTGCTTAGCTCGGCAACACTGGGGCAGGGGTTAAGGAAGGGTCTGGAAGGTCAGCCCAAGAAAAAGGAGAGGAAGAGACCGGGGAAGATAGGCTCAACTGCCTACAAACAAGCCAGAGCACATAGCAGCCAAACGGAGGATTTTGAAGAGCATGTACCCGTCAAAGGTGCGGCCATGTTCCATGTCACGAGCGAGCCGATGCTACCGCCGAAACCGCTGGAGGCACTATCAGGGGATCTCAGGAGACTGCATGACCATGTGCTGTCAATTGAGAAAAGCCTACTAGCCTCAAAGGATCCAGGATATCCGACATACGCGGCTCGTGTGCCTGAGGGGAAGTGCTACATCGACACACGGCCCGCGGAGGTGTTCTTCCTGCGGTTTGACCATATCTTCGAGATGTTTCTGACAAGGCGGCTCGATTTTACAATCATCCGCCTTTTTGCGCTACATATGAGCTCCGTCATGAAGAGAGAAGAAGTCTCGCAAATCTGTGTGGCGGATCCATACTACATGCATGAGTCCTTCTTGAGTCTCGGCGACTTTGAGCGTGAAACTGCTAGGGAGTACCTCCAAAACTTCATGGTACAGAATAAGGACCAGGAAATTGTCCTCCTGCCTTATCATCCAAAGTAAGTCAGTGCCGGACAACCCTTTCATACATTTCAATCATTCCTTCTCACTCATATGGAGAATAATTTGAGGTGTTTTTTTCCCCGGAGCAACGGGCGTGCCGTCCTTATCATTCTTTACCCGCGAGTCTCCCACGCCGTGTATTTCGACCCTACCAGAAACTACGAGAAGAAGGACTACACCCACATAATGAATATTCTAGATGATGCTCTCCTAGGCTTCAGCATTAGGGGTGGCCACCTGTAGATCAGGAAACAAAGGAACAAGAAGTTGGGTTTCTCGCATAAAACTAACTTCTGCTGCATCCATGTCCCAAAACCAAGCAAGAACGATGGATTCTACCTCCTCCATCTCATGATGGAGTTCAAAACGGATCACCAAAAGCTTCGCATGACAAGCAGAAATGATGATCATATCCGCAAGTGGGTAGAATCTCGAGGAGAAGCGGATTATAAACTTAGAGATGACTTCTTTCACATCCAGAGGGACATTGCGACGATCATCATGAAAGAAGTCGTCGATGAGAAGGGGATGTTCCACCACGGCCCTATATCGTGAGCTGACGTCCGAACTCGCACAGGCATGCAATGTTAGGACCTCACGCCGTTCAAGAAGCTAGGGTCCATCCTTGATGATATGGAAGGATGGAACTTCTAGTGATTTACGATGCCGATGATGATGATATGTGTCGGTTGAACTTGTATACTTTCTGTAGTGATGAAACTTTGTGATGTCCATGGTCCCTGCCGAACTTGCGTAACACTACTTTGTTAGTTTGGGTACGATGACCTGTGTACCTCTAGTTAATTAGTTTGCGTACTATATGTTGCATCTAGTTGCTAACCCTTTCTTTTTCGTGTTGCTCTAGTATATTTTGTTGCATATGATTGTACATTCTCTTGATGAAGATGCAACTCTAACAGGTACCTAGATTCTTGATGGCGAAGAAGCAATGCTATATGTTGTACAAAGGGAAGGTTCCGGGAGTGTACGCCGAGTGGCCTGAGTGTCAGGCGCAAGTGGATGGGGTCTCGGGCGCCAGCCATAAAGGCTTCAAAAGCAGACAAGAAGCAGAAGCTAGTTACTTGAGGTTCACACTAGCGCGAGAGAGGACTCGTAACCGCCGCCTCATGTACTGCATAGTTCCGCTCTCACTCATAGTGATAGCTCTTCTCGCGTATATCATTGATTAGATGGATGACGATGTAGTTGCAAGTATTCGAGACTTGTATCACTATTTTCGAGATGATGATGAGAGACCACTTTGTGTTGGATGATGATGACATGATTTGAAGAGACTATTTGTATGTATATGCTATGATTACATTTGTATGTGTATGATATACTAGAGATTATTGTATAAAGCCCTAAACAAAATTCAGCAGCACAAAATATGGAGCAGAAAAAAAAAATCAAAAACTAATAACAGTAGCGCGGGGTATGGCTTTAGCAGCTGCGAGTTCATAGCAGTAGCGCTCTTTGTTCAAGGGCGCTACAGCTATTAGCAGCAGCGCGTGTTGGAGACCGACGCTGGTGCTATCCCTCGATAGCAGTAGCGCGGGTCAAACCGCGCTACTG
The DNA here is from genome assembly GCA_011799875.1 of Thinopyrum elongatum. NCBI lineage: Eukaryota > Viridiplantae > Streptophyta > Magnoliopsida > Poales > Poaceae > Thinopyrum > Thinopyrum elongatum. The sequence continues at coordinate 155,477,928 of CM022297.1, forward strand.
ATAAGAGTTAGCTATGGCGCCGTATTAGTAGCGCGGCCACCCGCGCTACTGCTACGCATTTAACCCGCGCTACTGCTAGGCTTTTCCCTAGTAGTGTTTCTCTCATATTATGCAAGGTTTACACAAAGAAGGAGAATACCGACAGTTGGAATTCTGGACCTGAAAAAGCTACGTCAGAGTTACCTATTCTGCACATCTCCAAATGAGCTGAAAATTTACGGAGAATTATTTTGGAATATATGAAGAATAATGGAGCAAATAACTACCAGAGGGGGCCCACCAGGTGGGCACAACCCACTTGGGCGCGCCAGGGAGCCCAGGAGCGCCCTGGTGGGTTGTGCCCTCCTCGGCCCACCTCCGGTGCCCCTCTTCTGGTATATAAGTCATTTTGACCTAGAAAAAATAAGGAGAGGACTTTCGGGATGAAGCGCCGTCGTCTTGAGGCAGAACTTGTGCAGGAGCACTTTTGCCCTCCGGCGGAGCGATTCTGCCAGGGAAACTTCCCTCCCGGAGGGGGAAATCATCGTCATCATCATCACCAACAACTCTCCCATCTTTGGGAGGGCCATCTCCATCAACATCTTCAACAGCACCATCTCCTCTCAAACCCTAGTTCATCTCTTGTGTTCAATCTTTGTACCGGAACCTTAGATTGGTACTTGTGGGTGACTAGTAGTGTTATTTACATCTTGTAGTTGATTACTATATGGTTTATTTGGTGGAAGATTATATGTTCAGATCCATTATGCTTTTTAATACCCCTCAGATCTTGAGCATGATTATTATTTGTGAGTAGTTACTTTTGTTCTTGATGTCACGGGAGAAGTCATGTTGCAAGTAATCATGTGAACTTGATATGTGTTCGATATTTTGATGATATGTATGTTATGATTGGTGTCATGTGAACGTCGACTACATGGCACTTCACCATATTTGGGCCTAAGGGAATGCATTGTGGAGTAGTTATTAGAGGATGGGTTGCTAGAGTGACAGAAGCTTAAACCCTAGTTTATGCGCTATTTCATAAGGGACTGAATTGGATCCTAAAGTTTAAAGCTATGGTTAGATTTTATCTTAATACTTTTCTTGTAGTTGCGGATGCTTCCGAGGGGGTTAATCATAAGTAGGAGGTTTGTTCAAGTAAGAACAGCACCTAAGCACCGGTCCACCCACATATCAAATTATCAAAGTTGCGAACACGAATCAAACCAACATGATGAAAGTGATATGATATGATGAAATTCCTGTGTACCCTCAAGAAAGCTTTGCTTATCATAAGAGACCATTTTAGCCTGTCCTTTGCCACAAAAGGATTGGGCTACCTTACTGCACTTTATTTACCATTATCATTACTTGTTCGTTACAAATTATCTTGCTATCAAACTATCTGTTACCAACAATTTCAGTGCTTGCAGAAAATACCTTGCTGAGAACCACTTGTCATTTCCTTCTGCTCCTCGTTGGGTTGGACACTCTTACTAATCGAAAGGACTACGATTGATCTCCTATACTTTTGGGTCATCAAGGCTCTTTTCTGGCGCCGTTGCCAGGGAGTGAAGCGCTCTTGGTAAGTGGAAATTGGTAAGGGAAAATTATTACTACGTGCTAAAATTTATTGTCACTTGTTACTATGGAGAATCATCCTTTGAGGGGTTTGTTCGGGGTATCTTCACCTTGACCGAAACCACAATTAGCTACCCCTCAACCTACTGCACCTACTGAAAATATTGGTTATGAAATTCCTTCGGGTATGATAAAAAATCTGCTAGCTAATCCTTATGTAGGAGATGGAACTGAACATCCTGATATGCACTTGATATATGTGGATGAAATTTGTGGATTATTTAAGCTTGCAGGTTTGCCCGAAGATGAAGCTAAGAAGAAGGTTTTCCCTTTATCTTTGAAGGGAAAAGCATTGGCATGGTATAGGCTATGTGATGATATTGGATCTTGGAACTGGAATCGATTGAAATTGGAATTTCACCAAAAAAATTATCCTATGCATCTAGTTCATCGTGATCGGAATTATATATATAATTTTTGGCCTTGTGAAGGAGAAAGTATCGCTCTAGCTTGGGGGAGGATTAAGTCAATGTTATATTCATGCCCCAATCATGAGCTATCAAGAGAAATTATTATTCAGAATTTTTATGCTCGGCTTTCTCATGATGATCGATCCATACTCGATACTTCTTGTACTGGTTCTTTTATGAAGAAGACTATTGAATTCAGGTGGGATCTTTTAGAAAGAATTAAATGCAACTCTAAAGATTGGGAACTCGACGAAGGTAAAGAGTCAGGTATTAAGCTTGAGTTTGATTGTGTTAAATCTTTTATGAATACCGATGCTTTTCACAAGTTTAGCACTAAATATGGACTTGACTCTGAGATACTAGCCTCCTTTTGTGAATCATTTGCTACTCATGTTGATCTCCCTAAAGAGAAGTGGCTTAAATATCACCCACCTATTAAAGAAGAAATTAAAGAACCCGACATAGCTAAAGATGAAACCATCATTTACAATGTTGATCCAGTTGTGCCTACTGCTTATATTGAAATCCCACCTTTCCCAGTTAGGATAAAGGAACATGCTAAAGTTTCAACTGTGGTTCGCAAAAGTAATATTAGAGCACCTAAACCTACTGAACAAATTAAAGTAGAACCTAGTGCTACTATGGTTAAAGATCTCTTGGTAGAAAATATTGATGGGCATGTTATATACTTCCGTGATGAAGCTGCTAGAATTTCCAAACCTGATGAAAAAGATAAACACAGACCCGTTGTTGGCATGCCTGTTGTCTCAGTTAAAATAGGAGATCATTGTTATCATGGTTTATGTGATTTAGGTGCTAGCATGAGTGCTATTCATTTTACCTTATAGCAAGAAATTATGAATGACATAGCACCCACTGAAATAGAAGACATAGATGTTACTATTAAACTTGCTAATAGAGACACCATCACACCACTTGGGATTGTTAGAGATGTTGAAGTCTTGTGTGGGAAAATAAAATACCCTACTGATTTTCTAGTTCTTGGTTCCCCACAAGATGATTTCTGTCCCATTATCTTTGGTAGACCTTTCTTGAACACTGTCAATGCTACTATGGATTGTCATAAACAAACTGTCAGTGTTAGCTTTGGTGATGAGTCTCATGAGTTTAATTTTTCCAAGTTTAATAGACAACCTGATAAGAAAGAATTACCTAGCAAGGATGAAACAATTGGTCTTGCTTCTATTGTCGTGCCTCCTACGGATCAACTAGAACAATATTTGCTAGACCATGAAAATGATATGCACATGCATGAAAGAAATGAAATAGATAAAAAATCCTTTGAACAACGACCTCTGCTCAAACATAATTTGCCTATTGAAACTCTAGGAGGTCCACCTCCACCTAAAGGTGATCCTATGTTTGAATTGAAACAATTAAATGACACTTTGAAATATGCTTATCTCGATGAGAAAAAGATATATCCTGTTATTATTAGTGCTAACCTTTCAGAACATGAAGAGGAGAGATTATTGAAAGTTCTAAAGAAGCACCGAGCTACTATCGGATATACTCTTGATGATCTTAAGGGCATTAGTCCCACTCTCTGTCAGCACAAGATTAATATGGAACCTGATGCTAAACCCGTTGTTAATCATCAACGACGTTTGAATCCTAAGATGAAAGAAGTGGTAAGAACTGAAATATTAAAACTTCTGGAAGCAGGTATCATCTATCCCATAGCTGATAATAGATGGGTGAGTCCCCTTCATTGTGTCCTTGAAAGGAGGTATTATCATTGTTCCCAATGATAAAAATGAACTCATTCCACAAAGAGTATTGTTACTGGCTATAGAATGGTAATTGATTTTAGAAAATTAAATAAAGCTACGAGAAAAGATCATTACCCTTTCCCTTTTATTGATCAAATGTTAGAAAGATAATCAAAGCACACACACTTTTTCTTCCTTGATGGATATTCTGGTTTTTCTCAAATACCTGTTTCACAACCTGATCAAGAGAAAACCACCTTTACTTGCCCTTTTGGAACCTATGCTTATAGACGTATGCCTTTTGGTTTATGCAATGCACCTGCTGCCTTTCAAAGATGTATGACTGCTATATTCTCTGATTTTAGTGAAAAGATTGTTGAGGTTTTCATGGATGTTTTTCTGTATATGGATCTTCTTTTGATGATTGCTTCAGCAACCTTGATCGAGTTTTGCAGAGATGTGAGCAAACTAATCTTGTCTTGAGTTGGGAGAAGTGCCACTTTATGGTTAATGAAGGTATTGTTTTGGGGCATAAAATTTCTGAACGAGGTATTGAGGTGGACCAAGCTAAAGTTGATGCAAATAAGAAAATGCCATGTCCTAAAGATATTAAACGTATTCGTAGTTTCCTCGGTCATGTTGGTTTCTATAGGAGATTTATTAAAGACTTCTCTAAAATTTCTAGGCCTCTTACAAATCTTTTACAAAATGATGTTCCATTTGTTTTTGATGATGATTGTGTACAAGCCTTTGAAACACTTACGAAAGCCTTAACTTCTGCACCTATTGTTCAACCACCTGATTGGAACTTGCCTTTTGAAATTATGTGTGATGCTAGTGATTATGCTGTTGGTGCTGTCCTAGGACAAAGAGTTGATAAGAAACTAAATGTTATTCATTATGCTAGCAAAATTCTAGACAGTGCCCAAAGAAATTATGCTACTACTGAAAAAGAATTTTTAGTAGTTGTGTTTGCTTGTGACAAATTCAGATCTTACATTGTTGATTCTAAAGTTATTGTTCACACCGATCAAGCTGCTATTAAATATCTAATGGAAAAGAAAGATGCTAAACCTAGACTCATTAGGTGGGTTCTCTTGCTACAAGAATTTGATTTACATATAACTGGTAGAAAAGGAGCTGAGAACCCCGTAGCCGATAACTTATCTAGGTTAGAGAATATCCTTGATGACCCACTACCTATTGATGATAGCTTCCCTGATGAACAAAGCTGCAATAAATGTTTCTCATAATACTCCTTGGTATGCTGACTATGCTAATTATATTGTTGCTAAATACATACCACCTAGTTTCACTTATCAACAAAAGAAAAAAAATCTATGATTTAAGACATTGCTTTTGGGATGACCCACATCTTTATAAAGAAGGAGAAGATGGTATTATTAGACGTTGTGTACCTGAGCATGAACAGGAACAAATCCTACGGAAATGTCACTCTGAAGCTTATGGAGGGCATCATGCGGGAGATAGACTGCTCACAAGGTATTGCAATCTGGTTTTTATTGGCCTACTCTCTTCAGGGATGCCCGTAAGTTTGTTTTATCTTGTGATGAATGTCAACGAATTGGTAATAGTGGTAAGCATCAAGAAATGCCTATGAATTATTCACTTGCTGTTGAACCATTTGATGTTTGGGGTTTTGATTATATGGGACCTTTTCCTTCCTCTAATGGGTATACAAATATTTTGGTTGCCGTTGATTATGATACTAAGTGGGTAGAAGCTATTCCAACTAGTAGTGGTGATCATAACACTTCCATTAAAATGCTTAAAGTAGTTATTTTCCCGAGGTTTGGAGTCCCTAGATACCTAATGACTGATGGTGGTTCACACTTTATTCATGGTGCTTTCTGTAAAATGCTTGCTAAATATGATGTTAACCATAGAATTGCATCACCCTATCATCCTCAATCTTGTGGCCAAGTTGAACTTAGCAATAGAGAAATAAAGCTAATATTACAGAAAACTGTTCATAGGTCCCGAAAGAATTGGTCTAAGAAATTGGATGATGCACGTTGGGTCTACAGAACAGCATATAAAAATCCTATGGGTATGTCTCCCTATAAAATGGTTTATGGAAAAGCTTGTCATTTGCCTCTTGAGTTAGAACATAAAGCATTTTGGGCAATTAAAGAACTCAACTATGATTTCAAACTTGCCGGTGAAAAGAGGTTATTTGATATTAGCTCACTTGATGAATGGAGAACCCGAGCCTATGAAAGTGCTAAATTGTTTAAAGAAAAAGTTAAAAGATGGCATGACAAGAGAATCCAAAAGCGGGAATTCAAAGTTGGAGAATATGTTCTTTTGTACAACTCTCGTTTTAGATTCTTTGCAGGAAAACTTCTCTCTAAATGGGAAGGACCATATATCATCGAAGAGGTTTACCGCTCTGGAGCTATCAAAATAAATAATGCTGAAGGTACTAACCCCAAGGTGGTCAATGGGCAAAGAATTAAACACTATATCTCAGGTACGACCATTAATGTTGAAAGCAATATTATTCAAACCATGACACCGGAGGAACACATAAAAGAGACCTTCTGGAACACTCCAAAATAATTAAAAAGAGGAGGTACGTGATACGGTAAGTAAACGGACTCCAAAAAATCCGAAAAAATATTTTCTGTCAGTTTTGGAATATTACAAAAATTAGGAAAATAAGAAACAACCTGGAAGGCACCCGAGGAGGGCACAAGACACCAGGGCGCGCCAGGGCCCCCTGGCACGCCCAGGTGGGTTGTGCCCACCTCGGGAACCTTCCCGACTCCGTTTTCCTCCCGTTTGCTTGTTTCCCAAGTTCAAAAATCTTTATATACCCCGCGAACGCATTGAACACTATATCACGGAGAAATCTTCTGTTCTTCTTTCTTGCTGTTTTCTGGCAGATCTGAAAATATGTCATCTAAAGATTCGGAGGGTGAGAGCTATGTTGCTGACTATATTGCAAACCCCAAGGTTTATGGAGATGTGGAACATAATGGTTGGACCACGGAGGAAGAAGAGGACTATGATCCGAAAAGGAAAGAAGAGACAAGTTCGGATGAAGATGAAGTTCCATTACCCCAACCTGGGGACATGCACGTGGAATTCAAGAAATCAAGTCTCCCTAATAAAGCAAAGAAACCTAAGATCCAGTTTATCCCTTTTCATCTCTTGCAGGAAAACAAGCAAGAATTATGCAAAAAGGTACTAAGGCTTGAGCAGGAGATCGATGACTAGAGGGAAGAAAATTCCATCCTCAAGCATAAGCTGAGGAAGAAGAACACTAATACCTCATCACCACCACCATCTTCATCCCCAACGGAGACTTGAGTTCATGGTATGGACACTCCACTTGGCTTGTGCCAAGCTTGAGGAAGGTGTCCCGGTATCGTATCACCACCACTATCTTCGCTTTTATCTATTTTAGTTTGACCTTTAGTTTCCTATAATTTAGTTGAATAAAAGTTTAGTTTGATCCTTTCTTTTCGAGTGTTTGCTTAGTGATCTATCTATCGATGTAATCGTGTTCGAGATATATAATAAAGAGTAGTTTGAGTTTTGTTTCTTTATTTTAATGTTGCAGTAAAAGAAAGGAAAATAAATGAAAAAGGTCATATGATAATCTTGTGGTAAGTAATGACATCACATAAGGAAAAGTATAAGTGGTAAAATTTGTTGGAGATTGACAAACATAGCATTGGTCAAGGATGCAACTCATGAAAGAATTAATAAGGGAAGAGAAGATTCACATGCAAATACACTATCTTGGACATCTTTTATGATTGTTAGCCCTCACTAAATATTTTGTGTCAAAATAGTTGACGTTGGACAAGGAAGACAACGTAATGATTTATGTTTGTTCATACTCACATAGAAGTTATATTGTCATAGATCCTTTAACATGTGGTGCTTGCCCAATATCTTTTCTAGCCAAAAATTCCGCACTAAGTAGAGATACTACTTGTGAATCTAAAATCCTTAAACCCAAATCTTATTTTGTGAGTCCACCATACCTACCTATGGATTGAGTAAGATCCTTCAAGTAAGTTGTCATCGGTGCAATAAGGCAATAAAAAATGCTTCTAAATGTGTTGGACCATTTAGTGTAAGAGAAAATTGAGCATTGCACGAACTTGTGATGGCAAAATAATAAAAGCAACAGACTGCATAATAAAGGTTGCCATCATAAGGGGTAATGTAATGTGATGTTCTTTTGCATTAAGGGATTTGGAATACAAACAAATAAGCGCATGACAACCTCTGCTTCCCTCTGTGAAGGGCCTGTCTTTTAATTTTATGCATTTACTTTTATGAAGAGTCAAAGTTTTCTTCCCTATTCCTTTTTTTTATTTTCTCTTTTTGCAAGCATCATGTGGTGAGGAAAGATCTAGGCACATATATCCAGTTGGATATGAGTAGGCATGAGTTATTATTGTTGACATCACCCTTGAGGTGAATACGTTGGGAGGCAAAACTATAAGCCCCTATCTTTCTATGTGTCCGGTTGAAACTTTTTGTTCATGGGTACGCTGTGAGTGTTAGCAATCATAGAAGATTAGATGATGGTTGAGTATTTGGACTTGCCTAAAGGCTCCAATACGAGACCCTTCCTGAAAATATGATGAATTGTAGTTGCAAAGTTGACTGAGAACATAGTTTGTTGGTTTTCAATAAGGTTTATGCTTTATACTTCAATGTTGTGATGGATTGTTACTTGTTCATGAGAAGTTATATGATAAAAGTTATCTGATAAAGTTTTATGTTAAAGTTCTTTGTTGTTATAATAATATGCATGATGCTTCTATGTCTGTATTTTGTTTTTATCGACACCTCTCTCTCTAAGCATGTGGGCATGTTTTTCGATTTCGGTTTTCGCTTGAGGACAAGCGAGGTCTAATCTTGGGGGAGTTGATACGTCCATTTTGCATCATGTTTTCCTACTGTTATTTACAATGTTTTTATGCATAATAATGCCTTTTGGAGTATTTCCAATGCCTTTTCTCTCATATTATGCAAGGTTTACACAAAGAGGGAGAATACCGGCAGCTGGAATTCTAGACCTGAAAAAGCTATGTCAGAGTTACCTATTCTGCACATCTCCAAATGAGCTGAAAATTTACGGAGAATTATTTTGGAATATATGAAGAATAATGGAGCAAATAACTACCAGAGGGGTGATACGTCTCCAACGTATCTATAATTTTTTATTGTTCCATGCTATTATATTATCTGTTTTGGATGTTTTATATGCATTAATATGCTATTTTATATTATTTTTGGGACTAACTTATTAACCTAGAGCCCAGTGCCATTTTCTGTTTTTCCTTGTTTTTGAGTTTCGCAGAAAAGGAATATCAAACGGAGTCCGAACAGAATAAAACTTTACGATGATTTTTCTTGGACCAGAAGACACCTACGAGACTTGGAGTCGAAGTCAGAAGACCCACGAGGCGACGACAAGCCGTAGGGGCGCGCCCCCTGGCTTGTGGCCCCCTCAGGAGTCCACCGACCTACTTCTCCGTCCTATATATTCACATATATTCAAAAACCCTAGGAGAGAGCCACGAAAATACTTTTCCACCACCGCAACCTTCTGTTCCCGTGAGATCCCATCTTGGGGCCTTTTCCGGTGATCTTTCGGAGGGGGATTCGATCATGGAGGGCATCTACATCAACCCTATTGCCTCTCCGATGAAGCGTGAGTAGTTTACCTCAGACCTATGGATCCATAGCTAGTAGCTAGATGGCTTCTTCTCTCTCTTTGATTCGCAATACCATGTTCTCCTCGATGTTCTTGCAAATCTATCCGATGTAATATTCTTTTGCGGTGTGTTTGTCGAGATCCGATGAATTGTGGATTTATGATCAGATTATCTATGAATATTATTTGAATCTTCTCTGAATTCTTATATGCATGATTTGATATCTTTGTATTTCTCTTCGAATTATCGCTTTGGTTTGGCCAACAAGATTGGTATTTCTTGCAATGGGAGAGGTGCTTAGTTTTGGGTTCAATCTTGCGGTGTCCTCACCCAGTGACATAGTAGGGGTAGCGAGGCACGTATTGTATTGTTGCCATCAAGGATAAAAAGATGGAGTTTTCATCATATTGCTTGAGTTTATCCCTCTACATCATGTCATCTTACTTAAGGCGTTACTCCGTTCTTTATGAACTTAGTACTCTAGATGCATACTGGATAGCGGTCGATGTGTGGAGTAATAGTAGTAGATGCAGAATCGTTTCGGTCTACTTGACACAGACGTGATGCCTATATGCATAATCATTGCCTTGGATATCGTCATAACTTTATGCTTTTCTATCAATTGCTCGACAGTAATTTGTTCACCCACCGTATTATTTGCCTTCAAGAGAGAAGCCTCTAGTGAAACCTATGGCCCCGTGTCTATTTTCCATCATATATTTTCAGATCTATATATCAAAAAATACCAAAAATACCTTGCTGCAATTTATTTACTTTTATTTTGTTTTACGTTTTGGCAATCTTATATACCTATCTCTATCAGATCTCACCTTTGCAATTGACCGTGAAGGGATTGACAACCCCTTTATCGTGTTGGGTGCATGTGTTTGATTGTTTGTGCAGGTGCATAGATTGGGGACTTGCTTGTACCTCCTACTGGATTGATACCTTGGTTCTCTAACTGAGGGAAATACTTATCTCTACTTTGCTGCATCACCCTTTCCTCTTCAAGGGAAAAACCAACGCAAGCTCAAGAAGTAGCAGGAAGAATTTCTGGCACCGTTGCCGGGGAGGTCTACATCAAGCCTACCAAGTACCCACCATAAACTCTCATCTCTTGGATTACATTATTCGCCATTTGCCTCTCGTTTTCCTCTCCCCCACTTCTAAAACGATTTTCAGAAAAATACAAAAAGATTTTATTCGCCCTTCTTCCGTTCGCCTTTTCGTTTGCTTTTTGTTTGCTCGTGTGCTAGATTGCTTGCTTTGTCATGATGACTCAAGAGAACACTAAGTTGTGTGACTTTTCCAACACTAATAATAATGATTTTATTAGTTTTCTGATTGCTCCCGCCACTAGTGCGGAATCTTATGAAATTAATGCCGCTTTGTTGAATCTTGTTATGAAAGAGCAATTTTCCGGCCTTCCTAGTGAAGATGCCGCATCCCATCTGTGACGCCCCCGGTTCAATCGTACACTAATCATACACGCAAACGTGTACGATCAAACCCAGGGACTCACGGGAAGATATCACAACACAACTCTAAACACAAATAAACGGAGGTCCACAATATTACAGACCAGGGATCCGAAGATCCGAATACATGAGTCAGTCATACAAATAATATCTGGGTACAGACATAGTTAGACAAGTTCTGCCTTAAGAAGGCTAGCACGAACAGCGACACTAGATCGAAAGGCGTTGGCCTCCTGCCTGGGAGCCTCCGATCCTACTCCTGGTCAGCTGGCTCGATCCAGTAGTACGTGCCCTCTGGACCCGCCTGGTAGTAGGCTCCGGTGGTGGCGTCTGGCTCCTGGACTCCATCGTCTGGTGTATCATCAAGGTGGGGTATATGGGGGAAAAGAGAAAATAAAGCAACCGTGAGTACTCATCCGAAGTACTCAGCAAGCAAGGATCTATACTACATATGCAACATTATCAATGGAGAAAAGGCTATATATGTGGACTGGGCTGCAGAAATGCCAGAATAGAGAGAAAGGCCTAGTCCTATCGAAGACTAGCATCTTCAAACATCTTCTCAAAGCCATCATCTTGCAGCAGTAGAAGAGAGTAGAATAGCATTTTATTTAGCAAACATGTTGAAGTACAGCTCAAAGATCCTTCCTCGACTCCCAGTGAGAAAGTAATCCCGAAGCTTCAATTAAGTAACAAGTATCCAGTTTAAGTAGTAGATCGGGATACACAAACTGAGCGTCCTTTACCGTAGGACCGGCTATCGATAGAAGATTCATCCCTGCAGGGGTGCACTACTGTTACCCAACACGCTCGATCAACTCTGGCCGGACATACTTGCTGGGTAATGCCCGTCCTCGGAAGATCAACACGAAGCAGCGCTCTACCTAGGCTCAGCAGAGAGGTCAGCACGCCGGACTAACCTATGCACCCAGGGGTCTCGGGCCATCGCCCTAGGCACCCTGCGCGTTGCGTGGCTGGCCGGGGTGCAGGCGCGACACTGAACTCGCCAGTGAAGTATCCAGCCCAATCCCGACGATCAGCCCGCACGGTGAATCGTGACGTCTGATAAGCTTTCGGCGAAACGTACATCGCAGAGGGCCCCATAACCATTATCCCGCGTGGTGGCAGTGCGTATAGGGCACGTCGACCCACTCAGATCACACACCCAAATCCAATAGGCTCAATTAGTATCAAGCGGAGACAATCAGAGTCTCTGATGCTCCGCCACAATGTCACACTCGAGTGCCCTTCCTGCACACCCGAAATCATAGATCCCCAGCGGGTACCCACCAGGGTGGACCCGCCTGTGAAAAAGGTCAAGTAACCGTGTGGTCATAATCATCAGGGTGAACGTAAGAGGTATCACCCTCGAGGTTCACACTGAGGGGTTGCACGACAGAGTCGTATCGGACATGGAGAAGGAGGAATCACCCTCGATGACCACGACCGAACAGCTATGCTGCAGAGTATTCATCAGGAGTGCGTTACGAGGTATCACCCTCGGCACTCGATAGTAACTAAGCAGAGTCGTACAACTAAGGGGGGTGTGAAGTGAGGCGTCTATCTCTGATCGACGATCACGTTGATCGAGTCGTCGATGAACAAGCAGGGGCGACAAAGTAAGGTGGTGGGGTCACAGATGGTTCATACCAACCTATACTAAACAGTTTATCATAGGCAGGTAAGGTAGCAATGAACAGGTTACAACAGCAGGCTATGCATCAGAATAGGAGCATACATTAACAGTAGCGAAATCTAATGCAAGCAGGAGAATAGAATGGGCGATATCTGGAATGCTCAAGGGGGGGGGGGGGCTTGCCTGGTTGCTCTGGCAAGAGAGGGAGGTCGTCAACGGGCTGCTCGTCGGTAGTGTAGTCGTAACCTGGTGCAGCGTCGTCGGTCTCGGCGTCTATCGAGAGAGAAGGAGGGGGAGAGAAACAATAAATTCACGGCAATAATGCAAACAATATGTATGACATGCCTAAATGATATGCCGGGGTGTTCTACTGCCTAACTAAATGATTTAGTTAATTTAGGAATTTATTTAATTAAAGTTGGGCACTATTCATTTATCGAAATCGGTCTAATTGTTCCACGTTCTTATAGTTGCGGGCATCCGACGGGAATACAGAGGGCGTATCCGGGTTCGTATCGTCGTTCTGAGCAAGTTTCATGTATAAAATATTTTCATCGGAGTTACGGTTTAAAAGATATGATTTTCTAAAGTTTTTATTAATTTCTGAAATTTAATTAATTATTTAATTCAACATTATCCGAAACAGTGATTGATGACGTCAGCATGACATCATGCTGACGTCAGCAGCCACCTGACAGGGTGGGTCCCACCTGTCATAGGCTGTCAGGTTAATTAGGTTTAATTAATTTAATTACTGATTAATTAACACTAATTAGTTAATTAGATTAACCTAATCAGGATTAATTAACTAATTAATTAACTAATTAATTATTTTATTTATTTTTATTTTTATTTTCTTAAAATCGTTTCTGGGCCGTGGGCCCCATTCGTCAGCGTCACAGGGGGTTCGGGCCCCACTGGGCAGTGGCCCAGGGGGGGCCTAACGGGTCGGGGCGACGGGCGCAGCCCGAACGGGCGCTGGCCCGCGGGTGCGCACCCGACTGGGCGGCGCGGGGCAGTCGGCGGGCGCGGGCGCCGGCGAGGCCACGGCGGGGCGGGGCCGCGGCGATGCGGGCGGCCACCGGAGGGAGACGCCGGGGCCGTGGAGGGGTACGGCCGGAGCGGGCGGGTGGCGCGCGGGCGGTCGGCGGCGAGGAGCGACGCGGGCGCGCGAGCGAGGGCAGTGGGCGGCGCGCGCGCGCATGCGGCAGAGCGCGGCGAGGCTGCGGTGCGCGCGGGCGCGTGCGCGAGCCGGCGAGCGCGGGCGGAGCGGCGGCACGGGGGCGCCGTGCGCGCGGCGAGGTGCGGGAGCAGAGAGGGGGGAAGAGGCCCGAGGCCTCACCGTGCTCGTAGGGACGGGGCAGCGGGGGGGTCGGGGCGGTCGACGGGGACGACGGCGACGGAGACGAGGTGCAGGCCGGCGGGGAGGCGCGGGCTCCGGGCGGCGGCGTCCAACGGCGACGGCGAGCGGCGTCGGCGACGGGGCCGTTCCCGCGATCCCGATCCCGATCTGGATCGGGAGGTGGGGGCTGACGAGGGGGAGGCGGCGACGGGGCGGCGTCGGCGACGGCGTAGGCGACGGGGCGGACGGGATCGGGAGATCCCGATCCAGACGAGGGGGGAGGAGAGGAGCGAGGGGAGTGGGGGTGGGGATTAGGGTTTGGCCGGCTGGGGGCCATATAGGCCAGGGGGGGCACAAGTGGGCCGGCCGGCTGGGCTTCGGCCCAGTTGGGCCGGAGGGGGGGGGTCCTTTTTCTTCTTTTCTGTTTCATTTTTCTTTTATCTTTTTCTTTATTCTCCTTTCTCAGTTTAGTAGATAGTCAGGCCTCAAAATGGTTTTCGTAAAACATGAGACCTAGTTCATAAATACCAGTGCATTATTCCCTAACACCTAAAATTAGTTTGGACAAAACATAATTCCATATTTATTTCAGATTTAATAAATGGTTATTAAATATTATCTTTATCCACTGTTTGAGGTTGTTCGAGTCACTTATCCAATTCCAATGATGTTGGTTTCAATTTTAGAATAGCCTCTGGAATATTTGCTATATATCTGACATTTTAGCTCCTATGTTGGAGAACTTTCATATTCCACTTTCATTTAAATTTGAATTTGACTTAGGAGTTGAAATGCAATGTGATGCTAATGATGATTATGCACAATCGATCATGCTAACATGTCATTATCAAAAGTGATTACTGTTGCTAATCACCGGGGGTGTTACAACTCTCCTCATCTATTAAGAATTCTCGTCCCGAGAATTAAGAGGAAGACTGAAAGAAAGAGGGGTATTCTTCGCGAAGACGATCCTCGCGTTCCCAAGTGGCTTCATCTTCAGAATGATTTGACCACTGAACCTTGAGGAACTTGATTGACTTTTGACGTGTTCGACGCTCAGCTTGATCAAGAATACGGATGGGATGTTCTGGATAAGACAGATCTTCCCGTAATTCAAGCACTTCATGATCCACAGCTCGAATAGGATCCTTGAAGCAGCGGCGGAGTTGGGATACATGAAAGACGTCATGTACTTGAGAAAGGTTTGGCGGCAATTGCAACTGATATGCCACTTCTCCTCGACGGGCAAGAATACGGAACGGGCCAATGTAGCGAGGGGCTAACTTGCCTTTGATTCCGAACCGATGAGTGCCTTTCAACGGAGTGACGCGGAGGTAAGCTTGCTCGCCAGGTTGATAGACTATTTCCCGGTGCTTTCGGTCATAGTTGCTCTTCTGACGAGACTGAGCAGATTTCAAATGTTCACGAACAATGCGGACTTGTTCTTCGGCTTGCCGAATAATGTCCGGTCCGACGAGTGAGCGTTCCCCAGTTTCTGACCAATTCAGAGGGGCTCGACACTTACGACCGTATAGAACTTCAAACGGTGCCATCTTCAGACTAGCTTGATAGCTATTGTTGTAAGAGAATTCAGCATACGGGAGAGATTCCTCCCATTTCTTACCGAAGGAGATGACGCAAGCTCGAAGCATATCTTCGAGCACTTGATTGACTCGTTCAACTTGACCCTGTGACTGAGGGTGAAAAGCGGTGCTGAAAGACAGATGAGTTCCCATAGCTTCTTGGAAACTATTCCAGAATCTGGAGGTGAAGAGGCTGCCACGATCAGAACTGATCTCCAACGGAACACCGTGGAGTGACACAATTCGGGAAACATACAAGTCTGCTAACTGGCTAGCAGTGATTGTCTCCTTAACAGGCAGAAAGTGGGCAACCTTAGAGAATCGGTCAATGACAACAAATATAGCATCATTACCCTTCTGGGATTTGGGAAAACCAGTAATGAAATCCATTTGGACCTTGTCCCATTTCCATTCAGGAATTTCCAGGGGTTGCAGAGTTCCTGCGGGCCTTTGATGTTGGGCTTTAACGCGGCGGCAAACGTCACACTCAGAAACATAACGAGCAATGTCTCGCTTCATATTAGGCCACCAGAATCTTTGACAAATGTCACGGTACATCTTTGTGCTACCAGGATGAATAAACAAGGGAGTGTCATGAGCTTCCTTCATAACGTTTTCCCTCTCATTCTTGAACTTGGGTACGAAGAGACGGTGTTGGAAAAATAGGATCCCATCTGCATCAAGATGGAATTCCGACGGCTTTCCTTTCTCGAGGTATCGCTTGATCTTTTCAACTTCAGGGTCATACCTTTGCATAACCTTAATGCCGTGTTCTAAATCTGGTTCGACAACTAGGGTATTGAGATAACCCTGTGGAACAATATGGAGGTTCAATTTGCAAAGCTCTTCATGGAGAAGAGGTTGTGTTTCTTGAACCATAAGATTGTTGCTATAGGACTTGCGACTTAAAGCATCGGCCATTACATTAGCCTTGCCGGGGGTGTATGAGATATTCATATCATAATCGGCAATTGTTTCGAGCCATCTTTGTTGACGAAGGTTCAGATCTGGTTGAGTATATAAATATTTCAAGCTTTGGTGATCCGTGTATATCTCGCAACGGTTACCGAGAAGGTAATGTCGCCATAGCTTCAAGGCATAGATAACCGCAGAAAGTTCAAGATCATGCACGGGATAATTTTCTTCATGAGGACGCAATTGTCGGGAGGCATAAGCAATCACTTTGCGCTCTTGCATTAGGACACAGCCTAATCCTTGACGAGATGCATCACAGTATATCACGAAATCCTTTTGGGAATCCGGGGGTGCTAGTACTGGGGCAGATGTCAATTTATCTTTTAGTGTCTGAAAGCTTTCTTGACATTTTTCTGTCCACTCAAATTTAACACCTTTGTGAAGCAGATTTGTCAATGGTTTTGCAATCTTGGAAAAGTTCTCAACGAATCGACGGCAATAACTAGCGAGTCCGAGAAAACTTCTGACTTGCTTAACATTCTTTGGGGGAGTCCAGTCAAGAATAGCCTGAACTCGTTCGGGATTAACAGCAATCCCATCCTTGGAAATCACATGTCCAAGGTAAGTTACTTCCGGAAGCCAAAATTCGCATTTGGAATACTTGGCATACAACTGGTGTTCTCGGAGCCTTTCTAGAACAAGGCAGAGATGTTCAGCATGTTCCTCTTTATTCTTAGAATAGACCAGAATATCATCTAGATATACCACGACGAATTTGTCGAGGTAATCCATGAATATATAATTCATCAGACGGGAGAACGTAGCTGGGGCATTCGTTAGGCCAAATGACATGACGGTGTATTCATAGGAGCCATAACGAGTGACGAATGCAGTCTTGGGAATGTCCTCTTCACGGACACGGATCTGGTGATAACCCAACCTCAAGTCGAGTTTAGAGAACACCGATGATCCAGCGAGTTGATCATAAAGATCATTGATCCGGGGCAGTGGGTATTTATTCTGGATTGTGGCTTGGTTAATGGGCCGGTAATCCTGAACCAATCGGTTAGTTCCATCCTTCTTCTTAACGAAGAGTGAAGGTGCTCCCCAAGCAGAGGAACTGGGGCGGATGAAACCACTCTTAAGTGACTTGTCGATTTCTTCCTTAAGCTCCAGGAGGTGATGCGGAGGCATCTTATAAGGTCGCTTGGCAATAGGAACGGTGCCAGGCTTCAAGTCGATGACGAACTCGACAGCCCTAGCCGGGGGTATTCCTGGAAGTTCTTCCGGAAAGACGTCTGGAAAATCTCGAACGACAGGAACGTTCTCGATCCCTTCCAGAGGTGAGGCGTTCAAAGCATTCATAACATATATCTCAGCTTCAGCGTCTCGAGTAATGCGGGCGGTATAGTTCACTATCTCATCGGTGGGGTGAAGAAGTTGGACGACTTTAGTGGCACAATTGATCGAAGCAATGTGAACTTTCAACCAATCCATTCCGAGTATGAGGTCTATGGTGGAAGACTTCAGGATAATAGGGGAAGCTAGGAATTCAAATTCCTCGATTTCAACAGGGACATTATGTGCCATCATAGTGGTTTGACATTGGCCTCCAGGGGTACGGACAACTATTGGCAGGTTCATCTTTTCGAATGCAATGTCATGAGATAATGCAAATGCTTCAGACATGAATGAATGCGATGCTCCTGAATCAAATAATACAGAAGCAGGTACTGAGTTAACAAGAAGGGTACCCATCACAGTAGCAGGTTGATCCTGGACTTCTTCAATGTCAATGTTGTAAGCTTGACCACGACCACGTGAAGCAGACCCAGTATTATAGTTGCGGGTCTGATTGTTGCCACGGCCATATCCACGGCCAGCACGAGGAAAATCTAACTGATTCTGAGTCTGGCGGCAGTCTTTAGCCTGGTGGCCTGGTTTGCGGCACTTGAAACACAAACCATCTTCAGGACGAAGAGGGGCATGGTTCTGAATAGCTTGAGCCTTTGACGGCCTCGGTGGTGGAGGAGGCAGACGTGGTGCAGCATTGTTCTTTGGCGCAGAGGTATTGGGACGGAACGCGTTGTTGGGAATCCAAACTCTATGCTTCGGTGCTGAGCCCGAAGATGAGCCAGCATCACGATAGCGCTTCTGCGAGTCCTTGTGTTCCATCTGAGCGGTCTCAACGAGAATAGCCTTGTTCACTAGAGTTGAGAAGTCATTGATGTCTTGAGCAGCTAGTGCAAGCTTGAGGTCAGGGTGTAGTCCATTACGGAACTTCTCCTGTCTGCGAGCATCTGTGGCGATGTCTTCTTCAGCATAGCGGGAGAGATCAAGAAATTCCCGCTGATAAGCTTCGACGGTTTTATTGCCCTGAGTGAGGTTGCGGAACTGGGTCTTCATGCGTTCCATAATTGCTTGAGGGATGTAACGTGTACGGAAAGCAGCCTGGAACTCATACCAGGTGATGACTGTTCCAACAGGCAGAGTACGCTTGTGTGTGTCCCACCATTGAGCAGCGGGGCCCTTTAAGAAAAAGGCCGCGAAGGTGACGAAGTTGGCGGGGGCGACATTAGCAGACTCCATCTCGTGAGTGATGTCGCGGAGCCAGTCATCGGCATCCAGGGGCTTGTCAGAGTTGCGAAACTGCGTTGGGTTGAGTCGCGTAAACTCTGTCAAAGTTACTGAAGCTGGGTTCTGGTTCTGGTTGTTCTGATGCAGAAACTGAGCCATGATTCCAACCATGAACTGGCGGTTGAGCTCGAACTGTTGCATCATAGCTGCCATATAGTCTGGCGGTGGTGGACGTTCAGGGGTACGACCACGACCACGACCACCTGGTCTAACCATCCTGCTACGTATCAACAGGGGGTAGTTTAGTAAACGCAATTGCGAGTGTTTAGCGACAAGTATGATGTAACACGACAATACCTTAAGCAGTGTAATAGATACATAACAGTAGTCGATTAAGACATACAGATCCATACACAAGTCGGGTACATGCGGACAGCATAACAGCGCAAATTAAAAGCTAGACATACTAGGCGGCGCGCAGGCACGCGGTAAGGAAGTACACAACGAGACATAGCAAAGGCTACATCAACGTCGGAGAAAACCACTGTAACGGGGTAACTGCGAGTGCGGACGACGAATATTCGTCGCGGAAGGATCCTGTGATCCATGTGCACTCTGATGCAGAACCCGGTCTCGAACTGTAAGAAGAGGTCCACGTGTAGGTGTGTGACCTCCAACAGCAGGCCAGTCAATACCAGCATACATCTGAGTCCTGCGCCGGTAAAGGATGTGCTCCGGATGTATCCCTGCACGAACAGCGGGCATCAACTGCGTCATAGCATCGTAGAGACGTGCTCGAGTGGCAACCAACTCGACGGCAAGAGCCCGAACAGTGCGATCCAGATCCTGAGTGCACTGAATCAGAACGCGCGGATCATAGCGACGAGGTTCGAACGGGGCACAGATAGCTGTGTAGTATCCGGTAGCATCTCCAGCAGGGGCATACGGAATGTATCGGAACTCAGAGTCATCCAAGATATCACTGAACTGTCCTCGAAGACGTGCGACAGCAGAGTAGGCGGCATCATGTACTGCCATCTCAATCGTCACGCCGATACCGTGGAAAAGGTGCAGCTCGGTGTCTGAGTCATTCTGCCGATCATAGATACGAACATCAGCATGGTACTGCTCCTGATTAAACTCGCGGTAATCCTCGTAAACCATGTACTCAGGGTACCAGCGGTAGCCAAGTCTGGTCATGAGAGCGATCAGGACAGCTGGAAACCCAGGGATATTACGAGCCCAAGTGCGAAGCACAAGCTGTGTCGTAGGACGCGGTGGAAACAAACGGTCCATCTGAAACAGAGGAAATTCAGATTTGTCAAATGACAATGAGAAGTTTAACACAACTCGGAGAGAAAGGTTAAACAAAACAATGGAAAGGAAAATGATTATCAGACTAATCAGATCAATGACTGGGAAATCGCACAGATATCCAGCTCTCCGGGTAGACGGGATTTACGAGATCCTAAGTGTCGGCGTTAGTAAAATTTTATTTAACCCGAGTAGAAGAGATATTAGAGTCCCAGAGTATAGACGAGGAATAAAAGATCCTAATACCACCCAGTTGGCGACGTGGGCCCGTAAGCCACACAGCCAAGTTAGTAAATTAGTTTCTCGGTTTCTAGACTCAACTTCGGCCAAGGAATTTGGAGGGGGGGCTTCCTACAGGCAGTCGGCTCTGATACCAACTTGTGACGCCCCCGGTTCAATCGTACACTAATCATACACGCAAACGTGTACGATCAAACCCAGGGACTCACGGGAAGATATCACAACACAACTCTAAACACAAATAAACGGAGGTCCACAATATTACAGACCAGGGATCCGAAGATCCGAATACATGAGTCAGTCATACAAATAATATCTGGGTACAGACATAGTTAGACAAGTTCTGCCTTAAGAAGGCTAGCACAAACAGCGACACTAGATCGAAAGGCGTTGGCCTCCTGCCTGGGAGCCTCCGTCCTACGCCTGGTCAGCTGGCTCGATCCAGTAGTACGTGCCCTCTGGACCCCCGCCTGGTAGTAGGCTCCGGTGGTGGCGTCTGGCTCCTGGACTCCATCGTCTGGTGTATCATCAGTGGGGGTATATGGGGGAAAAGAGAAAATAAAGCAACCGTGAGTACTCATCCGAAGTACTCAGCAAGCAAGGATCTATACTACATATGCAACATTATCAATGGAAAAAGGCTATATATGTGGACTGGGCTGCAGAAATGCCAGAATAGAGAGAAAGGCCTAGTCCTATCGAAGACTAGCATCTTCAACATCTTCTCAAAGCCATCATCTTGCAGCAGTAGAAGAGAGTAGAATAGCATTTTATTTGCAAACTGTTAAGTACAGCTCAAAGATCCTTCCTCGACTCCCCGCGAGAAAGTAATCCCGAAGCTTCAATTAAGTAACAAGTATCCAGTTTAAGTAGTAGACCGGGATACACAAACTGAGCGTCCTTTACCGTAGACCGCTATCGATGAAGATTCAATCCCTGCAGGGGTGCCTACTGTTTACCCAACACGCTCGATCAACTCTGGCCGGACATACTTGCTGGGTAATGCCCGTCCTCGGAAGATCAACACGAAGCAGCGCTCAACCTAGGCTCAGCAGAGAGGTCGCACGCCGGACTAAACCTATGCACCCAGGGGTCTCGGGCCATCGCCCTGGGCCCCCTGCCGTTGCGTGGCTGGCCGGGGTGCAGGCGCGACACTGAACTCGCCAGTGAAGTATCCAGCCCAATCCCGACGATCAGCCCGCACGGTGAATCGTGACGTCTGATAAGCTTTCGGCGAAACGTTACATCGCAGAGGGCCCCATAACCATTATCCCGCGTGGTGGTAGTGGCTATAGGGCACGTCGACCCACTCAGATCCACACCCAAATCCAATAGGCTCAATTAGTATCAGCGGAGACAATCAGAGTCTCTGATGCTCCGCCACAATTTCACACTCGAGTGCCCTTCCGGCACACCCGAAATCATAGATCCCCAGCGGGTAACCCACCAGGGTGGACCCGCCTGTAAAAGGTCAAGTAACCGTGTGGTTATAATCATCAGGGTGAACGTAAGAGGTATCACCTCGAGGTTCACACTGAGGGGTTGCACGACAGAGTCGTATCGGACATGGAGAAGGAGGAATCACCCTCGATGACCACGACCGTACAGCTATGCTGCAGAGTATTCATCAGGAGTGCGTTACGAGGTATCACCCCGGCACTCGATAGTTACTACGCAGAGTCGTACAACTAAGGGGGTGTAAGTGAGGCGTCTGTCTCTGATCGACGATCACGTTGATCGAGTCGTCGATGAACAAGCAGGGGCGACAAAGTAAGGTGGTGGGGTCACAGATGGTTCTACCACCAACCTATACTAAACAGTTTATCATAGGCAGGTAAGGTAGCAATGAACAGGTTACAACAGCAGGCTTGCATCAGAATAGGAGCATACATTAACAGTAGCGAAATCTAATGCAAGCAGGAGATAGAATGGGCGATATCTGGAATGCTCAAGGGGGGGGGGGCTTGCCTGGTTGCTCTGGCAAGAGAGGGAGGTCGTCAACGGGCTGCTCGTCAGTAGCGTAGTCGTACTCGACAGCAGCGACGTCGGTCTCGGCGTCTATCGAGAGAGAAGGAGGGGGAGAGAAACAATAAATTCCACGGCAATATGCAAACATATGTATGACATGCCTAAATGATTGCCGGGGTGTTCTACTGCCTAAAACGATTAGTTAATTTAGGAATTTATTTGGATTTATTTAATTAAAGTTGGGCACTATTCATTTACTGAAATCGGTCTAAAAGTTTCAATGTTCTATAGCTGCGGGCGTCTGACGGGAATACGGAGGGCGTATCCGGGCTCGTATCGTCGTTCTGACAAGTTTCATGTATAAAATATTTTCATCGGAGATACGGTTTAAAAGATATGATTTTCTAAAGTTTTTATTAATTTCTGAAATTTAATTAATTATTTAATTCAACATTATCCGAAACAGTGATTGATGACGTCAGCATGACATCATGCTGACTCAGCAGCCACCTGACAGGGTGGGTCCACCTGTCATAGGCTGTTAGGTTAATTAGGTTTATAAATTTAATTACTGATTAATTAACACTAATTAGTTAATTAGATTAACCTAATCAGGATTAATTAACTAATTAATTAACTAATTAATTATTTAATTAATTATTTTATTTATTTTTATTTTTATTTTCTTAAAATCGTTTCTGGGCCGTGGGCCCCATTCGTCAGCCGTCACAGGGGGTTCGGGCCCCACTGGGCAGTGCCGCAGGGGGGGCCTAACGGGTCGGGGCGCGGCGCAGCCCGAACGGGCGTGGCCCCGGGTGCGCACCGACTGGGCGGCGCGGGGCATCGGGCGGGCGCGGGCGCCGGCGAGGCCACGGCGGGCGGGGCGCGGCGATGCGGGGCGGCCACCGGAGGGAGACGCCGGGGCCGTGGAGGGGTACGGCCGGACGGGCGGGGTGGCGACGGGCGGTCGGCGGAGAGGAGCGACGCGGCGCGCGAGCGAGGGCAGTGGGCGGCGCTGAGCGCATGGGCAAAGAGCGCGGCGAGGCTGCGGTGCGCGCGGGCGCGTGCGGCGAGCCGGCGAGCGCGGGCGGACGGCGGCACGGGGGCGCGGTGCGCGCGGCGGGGGTCGGGAGCAGAGAGGGGGGAGAGGCCCGAGGCCTCACGTGCTCGTAGGGACGGGGAGCGGGGGGGTCGGGGCGGTCGACGGGGACGACGGCGACGGAGACGAGTGCAGGCCGGCGGGGAGGCGGGCTCCAGGCGCGGCTTCCAACGGCGACGGCGAGCGGCGTCGGCGACGGGGCCGTTCCCGCGATCCCGATCCCGATCTGGATCGGGAGGTGGGGGCTGACGAGGAGGCGGCGACGGGACGGCGTCGGCGAGCGCGGGCGGACGGGATCGGGGATCCCGTCCAGACGGGGGGGGAGGGAGAAACAGAGGGGAGGGGGATCGGGGGACGGCGGGGCGGTCGATCTTGGTCGGTCGTCGGCCCTGCGTTATCTTTCTTCCTTCCTTTTTCTCTTGCTGTCTCTTCTTTGGGGTAGGGCTAGGGTTTCGGGTGGGGGGGTGGCTATGTAGGCGCCGGCTGGGCCGGCCTGGCGGCCCGGTGGCTTGCTGGGCCGAGGCCCAGTCGGGGGGAGGGGGGTCCCTTTATCCTTTTCTGTTTCTTTTTTTTTCTTTTCTTTATTCTCTTTTCTCTACTGTTAAATGTTTAGGCCCCAAATGGCTTTTGTAAAAAGTGTGACCTATTTCATAAATACCAGTGCATCATTCCCTAACACCTAAAATTAGTTTGGACAAAACATAATTCCATATTTATTTCAGATTCAATAAATGGTTATTAAATATTATCTTTATCCACTGTTTGAGGTTGTTCGAGTCACTTATCCAATTCCAATGATGTTGGTTTCAATTTTAGAATAGCCTCTGGAATATTTGTTATTTATCTGACATTTTAGCTCCTATGTTGGACAACTTTCATATTACACTTTCATTTAAATTTTGAATTTGCCTTAGGAGTTGAAATGCAATGTGATGCTAATGATGATTATGCACTGTTGATCATGCTAACATGTCATTATCAAAAGTGATTACTGTTGCTAATCACCGGGGGTGTTACACCATCTAAATAGTTTCGTTGAATTATGTGATATGCAAAAGAAGAAAGATGTGGATAATGATATTGTTAAATTGAAGCTATTTCCGTTCTCACTACGAGATCGTGCTAAAACTTGGTTTTCAACTTTGCCTAAAATAGTATTGATTCATGGAATAAGTGTAAAGATTCTTTTATTTCCAAGTACTTTCCGTCCGCTAAGATCATCTCCTTTAGGAATGATATAATGAATTTTAAGCAACTTGATCATGAGCATGTTGCACAATCTTGGGAGAGGATGAAATTGATGATAAGAAATTGTCCTACGCATGGTTTGATTTTATGGATGATTATACAAAAAAATTATGTGGGATTGAATTTTACATCTAGAAATCTTTTGGATTCTGCCGCAGGTGGTACTTTTATGGAAATCACGTTAGGAGAATCTACTAAACTCCTAAATAATATTATGGCAAATTACTCTCAATGGCATACCGAAAGATCTTCCACTAGTAAAAAAGTGCATGCAATTGAAGAAATAAATACTTTGAGTGGAAAGATGGATGAATTAAAGAAATTATTTGCTAGTAAGAGTGCTCCTCTTGATCCTAATGATATGCCTTTGTCCACTTTGATTGGAAATAATGATGAATCTATGGATGTGAATTTTGTTGGTAGGAACAATTTTGGTAATAACGCGTATAGAGGTAATTTCAACCCTAGGCCGTTTCCTAGTAAATCCTCTAATAATTATGGTAATTCCTACAACAATTCTTATGGAAATTATAATAAGATGCCCTCTGATCTTGAGAACAATATTAAAGAATTTATTAGTTCCCAAAAGAATTTCAATGCTTTGGTTGAAGAAAAATTGCTTAAGATTGATGATTTGGCTAGGAACATGGATAGAATTTCTCTTGAGATTGATTCTTTGAAAATTAGATCTATTCCACCCAAGCATGATATTAATGAGTCTCTAAAAGCTATGAGAGTTTCTATTGATAAGTGTAAAGAAAGAACCGCTAAGATGCGTGCTAAGCGAGATTGGTTTATGAAAGCGTGTTCTTCTAGTTTTCGTGAAAATAATGATGAAGATCTTAAAGTGATTGGTGTGACTCCTATTGAATCTTTGTTTTCTAAAATAAATCTTGATAAAGATGGGACTGGATATGAGTCAACTTTAGTTAGAAGGCGTCCCAATGATTCGGAGTTTATAGATCTTGATGCAAAAATTGATAAAAGTGGGATTGGAGAGGTCAAAACTTTAAGTAGCAATGAACCCACTCTTTTGGATTTCAAGGACTTTAATTATGATAATTTTTCTTTGATAGATTGTATTTCCTTGTTGCAATCCATGTTGAATTCTCCTCGTGCTTATAATCAAAATAAAGCTTTCACTAAACATATTGTTGATGCTATGATGAAATCTTTTGAAGAAAAACTTGAGTTGGAAGTTTCTATCCCTAGAAAGCTTTATAATGAGTGGGAACCTACCATTAAGATTAAAATTAAATATCATGAGTGCCATGCTTTGTGTGATTCGGGTGCTAGCGTTTCCACGATTCCAAAAGCTTTATGTGATGTGCTAGGTTTCCGTGAATTTGATGATTGTTCTTTAAATTTGCATCTTGCAGATTCCACAATAAAGAAACCTATGGGAAGGATTAATGATGTTCTTATTGTTGCAAATAGGAATTATGTACCCGTAGATTTCATTGTTCTTGATATAGATTGCAATCCTACATGTCCTATTATTCTTGGTAGACCTTTCCTTAGAACGATTGCTGCAATTATTGATATGAAAGAAGGAAACATTAGATTTCAATTTCCGTTAAGGAAGGGCATGGAACACTTTCCAAGAAACAAAATTAAGTTGCCATATGAATATATTATGAGAGCTACTTAGGATTGCATACTAAAGATGACAATACCTAGATCTATTGCAATATGCCTAGCTAGGGGCGTTAAACAATAGCGCTTATTGGGAAGCAACCCAATTTTATTTTTTTGTTTTTAGTTTTGCTTATGTTCTTGAATAAAATACACATTATTACCTCTGTAGTAATTGTGTTTTGGTGTTTTAATTAGTGTTTGTGCCAAGTAAGACCTTTGGGATGGCTTACGGTGATAGTTGATTTGATCTTGCTGAAAAACAGAAACTTTTTTGTCCAGTCACAGAATTGTTTAAATTCACTGGAGCGTGGAAAAACCCTGAATTTTTTACATAAGATTGATATACAAATTTCCTCTGCCTTCCTTATTTTTCAGAATTTTGTAGTTACAGAATTATTAGAACAATTCAGATCTTCGCATACTATTCTGTTTTGACAGATTCTGTTTTCTATGTGTTGTTTGCTTATTTTGATGAATCTATGGGTAGTATCGGGGGATATGAACCATGGAGAAGTTGGAATACAGTAGATATTACACAAATATAAATAAATAATGAGTTCACAACAGTACCAAAAAGTGGTGATTTATTTTCTTATACTAACGGATCTCATGAGTTTTCTGTTGAGTTTTGTGTTGTGAAGTTTTCAAGTTTTGCGTAAAGATTTGATGGACTATGGAATAAGGAGTGGCAAGAGCCTAAGCTTTGGGATGCCCAAGGAACCCCAAGGTAATATTCAAGGACAACCAAGAGCCTAAGCTTGGGGATGCCCCGGAAGGCATCCCCTCTTTCGTCTTCGTCTATCGTTAAATTTACTTGAGGCTATATTTTTATTCACCACATGATATGTGTTTTGCTTGGAGCGTCTTGTATGATATGAGTCTTTGATTTTTAGTTTGACACAATCATCCTTGCTGTACACACCTTTTGAGAGGGACACGCATGAATTGTGATTTAGTAGAATACTCTATGTGCTTCACTTATATCTTTTGAGCTAGGCAATTTTGCTCTAGTGCTTCACTTGTATCTTTTTGGAGCACGGCGGTGGCTTTATTTTATAGAAATTGTTGAACTCTCTTGCTTCACTTATATTATTTTGAGAGTCTCTAAACAGCATGGTAATTTTCTTTGGTTATGAATTTAGTCCTAATATTATGGGCATCCAAGAGGGATATAATAAAAACTTTCATATAAAGTGCATTGAATACTATGAGAAGTTTGATTCCTTATGATTGTTTTGAGATATAAAGATGGTGATATTAGAGTCATGCTAGTGAGTAATTGTGGATTGGTAGAAATACTTGTGTTAAAGTTTGTGATTCCCGTAGCATGCACGTATGGTGAACCGTAATGTGATGAAGTCGGAGCATGATTTATTTATTGATTGTCTTCCTTATGAGTGGCGGTCGGGGACGAGCGATGGTCTTTTCCTACCAATCTATCCCCCTAGGAGCATGCATGTAGTACTTTGTTTCGATAGCTAATATACTTTTGCAATAAGTGTGTGAGTTCTTTATGGCTAATGTTGAGTCCATGGATTATACGCACTTTCACCCGTCCACCATTGCTAGCCTCTCTAGTACCGCGCAACTTTCGCCGGTGCACTACACCAACCATAACCCTTCCTCAAAACAGCCACCATACCTATCTATTATGGCATTTCCATAGCCATTCCGAGATATATTGCCATGCAACTTCCACCATTCCGTTTATTATGACACGCTTCATCATTGTCATATTGCTTTGCATGATCATGTAGTTGACATCGTATTTTATACATGTCTCTCTTGATCATTGCACATCCCGATACACCACTGGAGGCATTCATATAGAGTCATATTTTTGTTCTAAGTATCGAGTTGTAATTCTTGAGTTGTAAGTAAATAAAAGTGTGATGATCATCATTATTAGAGCATTGTCCCATGTGAGGAAAGGATGATGGAGACTATGATTCCCACACAAGTTGGGATGAGACTCCGAACGAAAAATAAAAAAAGAGAAAAAAAAGAGGCCAAAGAGCCCAAAATAAAAAAATGAGAGAAAAGAGAGAAGGGGCAATGCTACTATCCTTTTTCCAAACTTGTGCGTCAAAGCAGCACCATGATCTTCATGATAGAGAGTCTCTTATTTTGTCACTTTCATATACTAGTGCGAATTTTTGTTATATAACTTGGCTTGTATATTCCAATGATGGGCTTCCACAAAGTGCCCTAGGTCTTCGTGAGCAAGCGAGTTGGATGCACACCCACTTAGTTTCTTTTTGAGCATTCATACACTTATAGCTCTAGTGCATCCGTTGCATGGCAATCCCTACTCACTCACATTGATATCTATTGATGGGCATCTCCATAGCCCATTGATACGCCTAGTTGATGTGATACTATCTCCTTCTTTTTGTCTTCTCCACAACCACCATATTCTATTCCACCTATAGTG
Source organism: Thinopyrum elongatum (assembly GCA_011799875.1). Lineage (NCBI taxonomy): Eukaryota > Viridiplantae > Streptophyta > Magnoliopsida > Poales > Poaceae > Thinopyrum > Thinopyrum elongatum. The sequence goes on from CM022297.1 coordinate 155,506,874, forward strand.
CTATATCCACGGCTCACGCTCATGTATTGCGTGAAAGTTGAAAAAGTTTGAGAACATCAAAAGTATGAAACAATTGCTTGGCTTATCATCGGGGTTGTGCATGATTTAATACTTTGTGTGATGAAGATGGAGCATAGCCAGACTATAAGATTTTGTAGGGATAACTTTCTTTGGCCATGATATTTTGAGAAGACATGATTGCTTTATTAGTATGCTTGAAGTATTATTGTTTTTAAGTCAATATTAAACTTTTGTTTTGAATCTTATGGATCTGAACATTCATGCCAAGATAAAGAAAATTAAAAGGATAAATATGTTAGGTAGCATTCCACATCAAAAATTCTATTTTTATCATTTACCTACTCGAGGACGAGCAGGAATTAAGCTTGGGGATGCTTGATACGTCTCCAACGTATCTATAATTTTTGATTTTTCCATGCTATTATATTATCTATTTTGGATGTTTTATATGCATTAATATGCTATTTTATATTATTTTTTGGACTAACTTATTAACCTAGAGCCCAGTGCCAGTTTCTGTATTTTCCTTGTTTTTGAGTTTCGCAGAAAAGGAATATCAAACAGAGTCCAAACGGAATAAAACTTTACGATGATTTTTCTTGGACCAGAAGACACCTACGAGACTTGGAGTCGAAGTCAACAGACCCACGAGGCGACGACAAGCCGTAGGGGTGCACCCTAGGGGGGCGCCCCCTGGCTTGTGGCCCCCTCGGGAGTCCACCGACCTACTTCTTCGTCCTATATATTCACATATATTCCAAAACCCTAGGAGAAAGCCACGAAAATACTTTTCCATCGCCGCAACCTTCTGTTCCCGTGAGATCCCATCTTGGGGCCTTTTTCGGCGATCTGCTGAAGATGGATTCGATCACGGAGGGCATCTACATCAACCCTATTGCCTCTCCGATGAAGCATGAGTAGTTTACCTCAGACCTACGGGTCCATAGCTAGTAGCTAGATGGCTTCTTCTCTCTCTTTGATTCTCAATACCATGTTCTCCTTGATGTTCTTGGAGATCTATCCGACGTAATATTCTTTTGCGGTGTGTTTGTCGAGATCCAATGAATTGTGGATTTATGATCAGATTATGTATGAATATTATTTGAATCTTCTCTGAATTCTTACATGCATGATTTGATATCTTTGTATTTCTCTTCGAATTATCGGTTTGTTTTGGCCAATTAGATTGGTATTTCTTGCAATGAAAGAGGTGCTTAGTTTTTGGTTCAATCTTGCGGTGTCCTCACCCAGTGACATAGTAGGGGTAGCGAGGCACGTATTGTATTGTTGCCATCAAGGATAAAAAGATGGGGTTTTCATCATATTGCTTGAGTTTATCCCTCTACATCATGTCATCTTACTTAAGGCGTTACTCCGTTCTTTATGAAATTAATACTCTAGATGCATGCTGGATAGCGGTCGATGTGTGGAGTAATAGTAGTAGATGCAGAATCATTTCGGTCTACTTGACACGGACGTGATGCCTATATGCATAATCATTGCCTTGGATATCGTCATAACTTTGCGCTTTTCTATCAATTGCTCAACAGTAATTTGTTCACCCACCGTATTATTTGCCTTCAAGAGAGAAGCCTCTAATGAAACCTATGGCCCCCGGGTCTATTTTCCATCATGTATTTTCAGATCTATATATCAAAAAATACCAAAAATACCTTGTTGCAATTTATTTACTTTTATTTTGTTTTACGTTTTGGCAATCTTATATACCTATCTCTATCAGATCTCACCTTTGCAATTGACCGTGAAGGGATTGACAACCCCTTTATCGTGTTGGGTGCATGTGTTTGATTGTTTGTCCAGGTGCATAGATTGGGGACTTGCTTGTACCTCCTACTGGATTGATACCTTGGTTCTCTAACTGAGGGAAATACTTATATCTACTTTGCTGCATCACCCTTTCCTCTTCAAGGGAAAAACCAATGCAAGCTCCAGAAGTAGCAAGGGGGCCCACCAGGTGGGCACAACCCACCTGGGCGCGCCAGGAAGCCGAGGCGCGCCCTGGTGGGTTGTACCCTCCTCGGCCCACATCTGGTGCCCCTCTTCTAGTATATAAGTCATTTTGACCTAGAAAAAATAAGGAGAGGACTTTCGGGACGAAGCGCCACCATCTCGAGGCGGAACTTGGGCAGGAGCACCTTTGCCCTCCGGCGGAGCGATTTCGCCAGGGGAACTTCCCTCCCGGAGGGGGAAATCATCATCATCGTCATCACCAACAACTCTCCCATCTTTGGGAGGGCCATCTTCATCAACATCTTCAACAGCACCATCTCCTCTCAAACCCTAGTTCATCTCTTGTGTTCAATCTTTGTACCGGAACCTTAGATTGGTACTTGTGGGTGACTAGTAGTGTTGATTACATCTTGTAGTTGATTACTATATGGTTTATTTGGTGGAAGATTAAATGTTCAGATCCATTATGCTATTTAATACCCCTCTGATCTTGAGCATGATTATTATTTGTGAGTAGTTACTTTTGTTCTTGAGGTCACGGGAGAAGTCATGTTGCAAGTAATCATGTGAACTTGATATGTGTTCGATATTTTGATGATATGTATGTTGTGATTCCCTTAGTGATGTCATGTGAACGTCGACTACATGGCACTTCACCATATTTGGGCCTAAGGGAATGCATTGTGGAGTAGTTATTAGATGATGGGTTGCTAGAGTGACAGAAGCTTAAACCCTAGTTTATGCGCTATTTCATAAGGGGCTGATTTGGATCCTAAAGTTTAATGCTATGGTTAGATTTTATCTTAATACTTTTCTCGTAGTTGTGGATGCTTGCGAGGGGGTTAATCATAAGTAGGAGGTTTTTTCAAGTAAGAACAGCACCTAAGCACCGGTCCACCCACATATCAAATTATCAAAGTAGCGAACACGAATCAAACCAACATGATGAAACTGATATGATGAAATTCCCATGTACCCTCAAGAATGCTTTGCTTATCATAAGAGACCATTTTGGCCTGTCCTTTGCCACAAAAGGATTGGGCTACCTTGCTGCACTTTATTTACCGTTACCGTTACTTGTTCATTACAAATTATCTTGCTATCAAACTATCTGTTACCGACAATTCAGTGCTTGCAGAAAATACCTTGCTGAGAACCACTTGTCATTTCCTTCTGCTCCTCGTTGGGTTCGACACTCTTACTTATTGAAAGGACTACGATTGATCCCCTATACTTGTGGGTCATTACTAATCTTATGGTAAGTAATGACATCACATAAGGAAACATATAAGTGGTAAAATTTATTGGAGATTGACAAACATAGCATTGGTCAATGATGCAATTCATGAAAGAATTAATAAGGGAAGAGAAGATTCACATGCAAATACACTATCTTGGACATCTTTTATGATTGTGAGCCCCCATTAAATATTATGTGTCAAAAAATTTGACGTTGGATAAGGAAGACAATGTAATGACTTATGTTTGTTCATATTCACATAGAAGTTACATTGTCATAGATCCTTCAACATATGGTGCTTGCTCAATATCTTTGCTAGCCAAAAACTCCGCACTAAGTAGAGATACTACTTGTGCATCCAAAAACCCTTAAACCCAAAATCTTATTTTGAGAGTCCACCATACCTACCTATGGATTGAGTAAGATCCTTCAGGTAAGTTGTCATCGGTACAATAAGGCAATAAAAATTGCTTCTAAATGTGTTGGATCATTTAGTGTAAGAGAAAATTGAGCGTTGTACGAACTTGTGATGGCAAAGTAATAAAAGCGACGGACTGCATAATAAAGGTTGCTATCATAAGCGGTAATATAACGTGACATTCTTTTGCATTAAGGGATTTGGCATACAAACAAATAAGCGCATGACAACCTCTGCTTCCCTCTATGAAGGGCCAATCTTTTACTTTTATGCATTTACTTTTATGTAAGAGTCAAAGTATTCTTCCCTATTCTTTTTTATTTTCTTTTTTTTGGAAGCATCATGTGGTGAGGAAAGATCTAGGCACATATATCCAGTTGGATATGAGTGGGCATGAGTTATTATTGTTGACATCACCCTTAGGTGAATACGTTGGGAGGCGAAACTATAAGCCCCTATCTTTCTATGTGTCCGGTTGAAACGTTTTGCTCATGTGTATGCGGTGAGTGTTAGCAATCATAGAAGACTATATGATGGTTGAGTATGTGGACTTGCCAACAAGGCTCTGATACATGACCCTTCCTGAAAAGATGATGAATTGTAGTTGCAAAGTTAACTGAGAACATAGTTTGTTGGATTTCAATAGAGTTTATGCTTTATACTTCGATGTTGTGATGAATTGTTACTTGTTCATGAGAAGTTATATGATAAAAGTTCTATGATAAAGTTTTATATTAAAGTTCGTTGCTGTTATAATAATATACATGATGCTTCTATGTCCGTATTTTGTTTTTATCGACACCTCTCTCTCTAAGCATGTGGACATGTTTTTCGATTTCGGTTTTCGCTTGAGGACAAGCGAGGTCTAAACTTGGGGGAGTTGATACGTCCATTTTGCATCATTTTTTCCTACTGTTATTTATAATGTTTTTATGCATAATAATGCTTTTTGGAGTAATTCTAATGCCTTTTCTCTCATAATGTGCAAGCTTTACACAAAGAGGGAGAATACCAACAGCTGGAAATCTGGACCTGAAAAAGCTACGTCATAGTTACCTATTCTGCACATCTCCAAATGAGCTGAAAATTTACGGAGAATTATTTTGCAATATATAAAAAATACTGGAGCAAATAACTACCAGAGGAGGCCCACCAGGTGGGCACAACCCACCTGGGCGCACCAGGCCCCCCAGGCGTGCCCTGGTGGGTTGTGCCCTCCTTGGCCCACCTTCGGTGCCCATCTTTTGGTATATAGGTCATTTTGACCTAGAAAAAATCAGAGGGGGACTTTCCGGACGAAGCGACGCCGTCTTGAGGCGGAACTTGGGCAGGAGCACTTTTACCCTCCAGCGGAGTGATTCCGCCGGGGGAACTTCCCTCCCGGAGGGGGAAATCATCGTCATCGTCATCACCAACAACCCTCTCATCTTTGGGAGGGCTATCTCCATCAACATCTTCAACAGCACCATCTCCTCTCAAACCCTAATTCATCTCTTGTGTTCAATCTTTGTATCGGAACCTCAGATTGGTACCTGTGGGTGAATAGTAGTGATGATTACATCTTGTAGTTGATTACTATATGGTTTATTTTGTGGAACATTATATGTTCAGATCCATTATGCTATTTAATACCCCTCTGATCTTGAGCATGAATATCATTTGTGAGTAGTTACTTTTGTTCTTGAGGTCACGGGAGAAGTCATGTTGCAAGTAATCATGTGAACTTGATATGTGTTCGATATTTTGACGATATGTATGTTGTGATTCCCTTAGTGGTGTCATGTGAACGTCGACTACATGGCACTTCACCATATTTGGGCCTAAGGGAATGCATTGTGGAGTAGTTATTAGATGATGGGTTGCTAGAGTGACAGAAGCTTAAACCCTAGTTTATGCCTACTTCGTAAGGGACCGATTTGGATACAAAAGTTTAAGGCTATGGTTAGATTTTATCTTAATACTTTTCTCGTAGTTGCGGATGCTTGCGAGGGGGTTAATCATAAGTAGGAGGTTTGTTCAAGTAAGAACAGCACCTAAGCACCGGTCCACCCACATATCAAATTATCAAAGTAGCAAACACAAATCAAACCAACATGATGAAAGTGATATGGTGAAATTCCCGTGTGCCCTCAAGAACGCTTTGCTTATCGTAAGAGACCATTTTGGCCTATCCTTTGCCTCAAAAGGATTGGGCTACCTTGCTGCACTTTATTTACCATTACCGTTACTTGCTCGTTACAAATTATCTTGCTATCAAACTACTTGTTACCGACTATTTCAGTGCTTGCAGAAAATACCTTGCTGAAATCCACTTGTCATTTCCTTCTGCTCCTTGTTGGGTTCGACACTCTTACTTATCGAAAGGACTATGATTGATCCCCTATACTTGTGGGTGATCAGGCGCTGACCATTTCGGGCGGAAAGCGCTCGGGCAAGGGAGGGGTTCTAGGTGGGCCAGAGCGGTCAGACTCGTGCTTGTCAGCGGTCTGGTCCAGCAGCCGGACATGCTGGCTCGCCAGCAAGCTAGCCGAGCTTAGCGACGACAACCACACGATGGATGTGGCTTCCGACTAGTAGCCTGCGCCACCGCCCAAGCCGGTTCATGTCATGTTCACCATAGAGAAGGTGCGGCCACACTTCGACACCCTAGTGGCGGAAGAGCTACCATCACAGGAGGACATGTGCTACATCCTCCGTCTCCTCAACGAGCACCAGCTCGCGGAGGGCCGAATCGCCAGCGAACAAGTGAATGACAATGCCATTGCGGACATGTGGCCCTATGATCTTGGCTTACTGAATGAGCAGCGGGTGCTATATCAGACCATCTGTAGGGCCCGCGAGGCCCTCTCCGTTGTCCTTCGAGTTGTTGCGCTCGCCATTGATACGTCTCCAACGTATCTATAATTTATGAAGTATTCATGCCATGTTTACAACAATTTTATATGGTTTTGGTACGATTTGGATGGAACTAACCCGGACTAACGCTATTTTCAGCAGAACTACCGTGGTGTTGTTTTTTTTGCAGAAATAAGTGTTCTCCAAATGCAACGGAACTTTTTGACAATTTTTTTGGAACAAAAGAGGCACTAGAAGCTTCATGGGAGGGCCAGAAGAGCCACGAGGAGGGCACAACCCACCAGAGCATGCCAGAGGGGCCTGGCTTGCCCCGGTGGGTTGTGCTCACCTCGAGGCCCATCTTTGCGTGATTCCAATGCTGAGAAATCCTATAAATAGAGAAACCATTAGAAATAATCCTAGATCATAAGTTCCGCCGCTGCAAGCCTCTGTAGCCACGAAAAACCAATCTAGACCCCATTTCGGCACTCTGCCGGAGGGGGGAAATCATCATCGGAGGCCATCTTCATCATCCCTATGGCCACCATGATGAGGAGGGAGTAGTCCACCCTCGGGGCTGAGGGTTTGTACCAGTAGCTATGTGTTTAATCTCTCTCTCTCGTGTTCTTGAGATGGCACGATCTTGATGTATCGCGGGCTTTGTTAATATAGTAGGATCATATGGTGTTTCCCCCTCTCTATCTTGTTGTGATGAATTGAGTTTTCCCTTTGAGATTTCGTTTTATCGTATTGAATACTTTTATGGATTTGAGAGCACTTGATCTATGTATTGGCACTCAACTTGCGGATTCCTGAGGTGACATTGGGGTAATCTATGCATAGGGGTTAATGCATGTTTTCGTCCTTGTTTCTCCGGTAGAAATCTTGGGGCACTCTTTGAGGTTCTTTGTGTTGGATTGAGTATTATGAATCTGAAATTGTTTGATGCATATCGTATAATCAACTCACGGATACTCGCGGTGACATTGGAGTATCTAGGTGACATTAGAGTTGGTTGATGTGTATCATATGGTGTTATTTTAGTACGAACTCTTGGTTAGATCGATCGGAAAGAATAGCTTGGTGTTATTTTAGTACGAACTCTAGGATAGATTGATCGGAAAGAATAGCTTTGAGGTGGTTTCGTACCCTACAAACAATTTCTTCTTATGTTCCCCGCTAGATAGGAACTTTGGAGTGATTCTTCATCGCACGTTGAGGGATGGTTATATGATCCAATTATATTAGCATTGTTGAGAGTTTGCACTAGCAAAAGTATGGACCCTAGGCCTCATTTTCAAGCATTGCAATACCGTTTTTGCTCCATTTTATCAATTGCTACCTTGCTGTTTTTTATTGTTCCTATTACAAAAATCAATATCTACTATCATTACTACACTTTTATCACCATCTCTTCGCCGAACTAGTGCACCTATACAATTTACCATTGTATTTGGTGTGTTGGGGACACAAGAGACTATTTGTTATTTGGTTGCAGGGTTGTTTGAGAGAGACCATCTTCATCCTACGCCTCCCACAGATTGATAAACCTTAGGTCATCCACTTGAGGGAAATTTGCTACTGTCCTACAAAACTCTGTGCTTGGAGGCCCAACACGAGTCTACAAGAACAAGTTGCGTAGTAGACATCAGCCGTGGTGCCACCATCTCACGTTGTCAACATGGACAACGAACATGAGGAATCAGGAGATGACTTTACATGGAGACGATGATAGTACGGACCCACCAGGGCCATAGCTGTACGTACGCAAGTGCCTCCTTATTACAACTATAAAAAAAATTGCTTCCTTCTGGTTTCCTGACATCACGGTCCCACACCATTTTCAACCTATATAGTCAATAAACGAGAGAATTGCACAAGGAGCGGCCAACAGCTGGGACCCAGCAGCTCAAGCAGTATTTGTTTTTTTAGGTGTGAGCAGAGTTTTTCTTGAGCGATGTTGTTATTGTTGTTCAGAGGAGCAGGGTATCAACTGGGCGGGCTGTGGCCCGTCTAGCCCAGTCTACTCCCTCCGTTCCAGAATATAAGGTGTATTGGTTTCCGTGCAAGTCAACCATTTGAAAGTTTGACCAAGATTATAGAATAAAATAAAAACATCTGCAATACTTAATGGATAAAATATGAAACTACTTTTCATGACGGATCACATGATATAAATTTCATATTGCGAATGTTGATATATTTTTCTAAAAACTCGGTCAAACTTGCACTTGTTTGACTTTTGAAAAAACAAATACACCTTATATAAAGGAATGGAGGGAGTATTATTTTATGTCGACCAAATATCCAGCCCACATATTAGTTTTTCAAGGTGAAAATGGCTAGCCCAGCTATACTTTTTTTTTTGAGGAATACCCAACACAGGTCAACTTGTTATTCTTCACCCCGTTGGGCTGTAAATCTTTCCTAGGAGGGATGCATTAGGCCTAACAAGAAAATGGGCTTTAAGAAATAATAAATGGGATGTAATTATAAAAACTGGACTGTAAATATAAAAAATGCACCAAACAGGTAATTAGTTTCAAAAATATTATTTTTGGATTTTGAAAATTTTAATTTCATTACTTGTTGTGCGTGCAATATTTCATTGGATTTTTACCTAATACAAATTTATTTTGAAATTGTATTTAATCTGACTCAAAATTTCAGGATAAAAATATTTCGGATCCCATCAAAATGTGGGAAATTTTGTTGAATTCTGTTTGGAGTGGTTGGTTGAAATTATTAATCGTTGTCCTGGCTAGAAAATGGGCTGTAATTTTACCAAATTGTAAACGGGTTGTAGTAAATTCCATTAGAATTCAAAAATGGGTTGTACATTATTACAAATCGCAAATGGGCTATATGTTCTCTGCCACAGATGTGATGCTCACTTGTGGGCCTACTACCCCTCAAAAAAAACTTGTGGGCCTACTAAGTTGACGCGTATGCAAGGCTTTGTCAACTTATAGTCAACACACGATTCTAGCAGCAGTGGTCGTTGTATATTCTTGCTTCAGCCGCCCAACCCACCGCTGGCAGTACCGCCTGCTACTGCCTCCCGTGGCCGATTGTGCTGCCGCGCAGGCTTCACCGGGCCACCCTACTCCCATCGCCGTCCAGGCCATTCCTCTACTAACCAACACCTCCTGTTATTCTCCGACGACGGCAGCCTCACACCGCAGCCGAACCAGTGAACCCTCGTACTCCCCTCCGTGTGGGCATCCACTGTTGTGTCTTCGCCGGCTCCACGTCATTCCCTTCCTAGGCCTCTCCATCGTCCACCACGTTGGTTCTCTCGGCGCGGCGTGGTCAACTTTGTCAACAAACGACAGCCATCGAAAGAGGCATGTACGTGGAGTGGCTGACAGTAGGGACCCACATGGCCCATGGCTGCACACAGCAAGTGCCTCCTTATTATGTGAAAACAGATGATGTCTCCCCCTGACAGGATTGACCCACCAGTTACATCTTCGCACGCAAGGAAGTGCTTCCTTTATTACGCAAAAAAAAAGTTTCCTCTCCCTGACAGCTGGGACCCACCAGCTTTATTATGATCCATTTCACGGAAATATACATTGTACCAAAGATGCTAAATTGTTTTCTTTTTATTCTAACTCGAAAAAGAAGAAATAAAAAAAAACATCTTCGCACGCAAGGAAGTGCCAACTTATTAGACGCAAAAAAAATGATTCCCCCCTACTAGCTGGGACCCACCAGATTTGAAGGCTGACTTATGGGCCTACTAAGTTGACGCATACGCAGGGCTTTGTCAACTTAGTCAATAAACGATTCTAGCTGCAGTGACCGTTGGATGTTAATCCAACGGCCGAGCTGTATCTTCAACCTCTGGTCTTCTTGCTCCAGCCGCCCAAACCAGCGCCCGCCGTACCGCCTGCTCCATCCTTTCGTGGTCGGCTGTGCTACCGCGCAGGCCTCACCGCTCGACCATACTACCACTGGCCAAGACTTCCCTCTACTCACCCACACCCCCTGTTATTCTCCGGTGACGGCAACCTTACACCGCAGCCGAACCAGTGAACCCTCGTACTCCCCTCCGCGTGGGCATCCACCTTCCTCGTCTTCCCTAGCTCCGTATCATTCCCTTCCTAGGCCTCGCCATCGTCCACCGCCTGGGTGCTGTCCGTGCGGCGTGGTCAACATGGTCAATGAATGACAGCCATCGGAAGAGGACTATACGCGGTGAGGCTGATAGATGGACCCACCAGCTACATCTTCGCATGCAAGGAAGTGCCTCCTTATTACGCGCAAAAAAATGAATCCTCCACTGACAGCTCGGACTCACCATCTATATCTTCGCACGAAAGGAAGTGCGTCCCTATCCTCCCTGACAGTTGGGACCCACCCGGTCGAAGCGTATGTAGCGTTGTCTGTCTGGTCGCGAACGTGTATGTACATACTGGTCGATCGGTCTCTCTGCAACGATGAACCGTGGCCGAGCAAGCAGCGGCACGTGTAGTAGTAGAGCCCCCGACGTAGCAATTCAGGCAGTTCCTTCTAAACTGTGTACACGTACGTACAGCCACATGCCAAAAATACGGCCTTGTATGTACATACGGGCGGGGTCTCGAACGCCTACTCGCGCATATGTATGGCCAGGGCTCGTGCACATGGTGAGGCAGCGGACGACAGCAACGGCGTCCTGTTCATCGGCAACCAACTGGCTGGGTCGGAATGGAGAAACTGCGTCGTGTTCAGCGGGACGCAACGGAACGCATCATGTTCATCAGGAGCCAATAGGCTTAGATGGAACAGCTGGAATGGGGTCTGGCATACCGCAGAACGGAGGAAAACGGCCTTCTGTTTGACCGCGTACGGTCGAAACGGGGTCCTGTTCATCGGGAAGGGTCTGGCGTACCGCAAAACGGAGGAAACGGACTTATGTTCGAGCGCCTACGGTCGAAACGGGGTCCTGTTGATCGAGAGGGGTGTGGCATACCGCAAAACGGAGGAACGGACTTCTGTTGGAAGGCCTACGGTCAAAATGGGGTCCTGTTCATCGGGAGGGGTGTGGCGTACCGCAACACGGGACTCCACGGGCTACTGTTCATCCACCATCTACTACCTCGCTCCAGACTCCACGAGCTACTGTTCATACGCCGTCGACTTCCTCCAACCTCCACCTGCTACTGTTCATCCACCGCGGCTTCCTCCTGCCTCCACCAGCTACTGTTCATCCACGGGCTACTGTTCAACCAGCCCTCCACGGGGTCCTGTTCATCCACCCCCAACCGGCTCAGGTGTGGCGGCCTCCTCGGGGTCTTGTTCATCCAGTGGCAATGGCCTACTACCACGGGGCCTTGTTCATCCAACCCCCACCGAAACTGTTCATCCAACCCCAACCAACCGGCTAGACTCACCATGTCTCGACTCATTCAACAACCCCCAACGGTCACTGTTCATCAAGAGGCAGGTTCAATCGGCTTCAGTAAGCAGCAGCAGCGATCGATCGCTCGAGTTCAGTTAGCAGGCGAAGGAATTGCTCGAGTTCATTCAGCAGCGAAGGAATCGCTCAGGTTCAGTTAACAGCCAGGGATCGATCGCTCAAGTTCAGTAACGTAGCTAGTGCAATCGCTCGGGTTCAATTAGTACCCAATGCCTCGCACACACGCGTGTACATATACGAGAGAAACGTGCAAATATCCGTGCATCGCTCGGCCCCGACCACCCACCGTAACCGGGAACTCCCCGAAATTTTCCTCGCCCTTGCTTCTACCATGATTTTTTCCGTCATGGACGGCCCAAAGAATGTCATGTAGGTGCGTCCCCGACCCGCCCAGGACGAAAAGCCCATTTTCTGTCATGATTTTTTGTCATAGAAGTAGGAGCCCACCACATCTATGATGATACATTTTTTTGTCACAATTATCGTCATAGAAGTGCCATGAGCATGACAGAAAAAAATTCGTTCGGGCCATAATGTCACGATGTGTCTTTTTTTGTAGTGCTAGCTGGCTTAGGCATATTGCATGTGTGCTGGATCTGTTCGGGGGATGGCACGAACCCGTAAGGGTCAGCGTGGGGCGATTAGTACCGGATATTATGGCCATGATTCTTGTAGCTCAGAGAATAAATAGAGAAGAGAAGTTGTGCGATAGTATGTAGCACAGAAAAACACTTGTGTGCTTGTGTCCCCTCTAGAAATGTATTCTCTATGAACTCTGATGGTCATCGTTGGCATGCAGCCAAATCCGGAGGCTGGCCGACAATTGGTATCACAGCTTTGTTGTTCGTGGACCTATGAAGATGGCCAACTCTCCGAGCCACCCAGGGAAGAAGGTGGACACCCTACGCATGAAGATTGATACGTGCATTTGCATCATGCTTTCCTACTGATATTTGTAATATTTTTATCATTACTTCACTTTATGATGTAATCCTAATGCCTTTTCTCTCTCAATTTGCAAGATTTACATGGAAGGGGAGACTGCCGACAGCTAGAATTCTGGACCTAAAAAGCTACCGCAGAGATACCTATTCTACGGAGCTCCAAATGACCTGAAACTTCACAAGAATTTTTTATTGGATATATTAAAAATACTAGAGCAAAGAAATACTAGAGGGGGCCCACCAGTTGCCCACAAGGCAACAGGATGCAGCCACCCCCAGGCACGCCTTGATGCCTTGTGGGGCCCACGGCTGGCTTCTGGTGCCCATCTTCTGCTATATGAGGGGTTTTTCCATAGAAAAATAAGAGGAGGACTTTCGGAACGAAGCACCGCCGTCTCGAGGCGGAACCTGGCCAGGAGCACTTTTGCTCTCCGGCGGAGCAATTCCATCGGGGATACTTCCCTCCGGGAGGGAGAAATCGAAGCCATCGACATCACCAACATTCCTCTCATTGTGGGAGGAGCAATATTAATCAACATCTTCCCAGCACCATCTCATCTCAAACCCTAGTTCATCTCTTGTATTCAATCTTTGTCCCAAAACCTCAGATTGGTACATGTGGGTTGCTAGTAGTGTTGATTACACCTTGTAGTTGATGCTAGTTGGTTTATTTGGTGGAAGATTATATGTTCAAATCCTCAAGCATATTCAATACACCTCTAATCTTGAACATGAATATGATTTGTGAGTAGTTACCTTCATTCTTGAGGACATGGGAGAAGTCTTGTTATAAGTAATCATGTGAAGTTGGTATTCGTTCGATATTTTGATGATATGTATGTTGTTGCTTCCTTTAGTGGTGTCATGTGAATGTTGACTACATGACACTTCACCATACTTCGGCCTAAGGGAAGGCATTGTGGAGTAATAAGTAGATGATGGGTTGCTAGAGCGACAGAAGCTTAAACCCTAGTTTATGCGTTATTCCGTAAGGGGTTGCATTTGGATCCATATGTTTCATGCTATTGTTAGATTTATCTTAATTCTTCTTTCGTAGTTGAGGATGCTTGCGAGAGGGGGTAATCGTAAGTGGGTTGCTTGTTCAAGTAAGAATAGCACCCGTCCACCCACATATCAAATTATCAAAGTAGCGAACGCGATTCAACTAAACATGATGAATGTGACTAGTCGACAATTCCCAAGTGTCCTCGAGAACGCTTTGCTTTATATAAGAGAACGTTCCGGCTTGTCCTTTGCTATAAAAGGGATTGAGCCACCTTGCTACACCTTTGTTAATATTGCTACTTGTTACGAAATATCTTGCTACGAAACTATCTGTTACCACTACTTTTAGTACTTGCAGAGAATACCTTGCTAAAAATCGCTTATCATTTCCTTCTACTCCTCGTTGGGTTCGACACTCTTACTTATCGAAAGGACTACAATTGATCCCCCTATACTTGTGGGTCATCAAAGATCATTACTGATAGCGGTGGCGCGCTCGTGGTACAGGGTGTCAAGCATGACACCGATGGCTCATGGTGGATGCTAACTTGGACGAACTATGCCAATTGGACCCTCCTTATGCAAGTCATGCTGGTGGCTCACCAACTTTGCTTCGTCGATAACGATGGGACACCGAAGCGTGAAACGGAACACACGACCATGGAGTGCGTCCTGCGGTTTGTCGCACCTGCTATATGAAGACGATGTGGCTCGTGACGGAGCTAAATCCGACAGATCTCGGGTAGGGGATCCCGGGCTAAGAGTCTAGGCACGATGGTAATAGGGACATGAGGTTTACACATGTTCGGACTCTCGGAGGAGATAATACGCTACGTCTTGCTTTTGTTTATTGCGTTGGATCGAGTACAAAGCACAGATCTTCTACCCTGAGATTGTTGTGTGTAACCTTAGATGTTCTATCGACTATCCCAACCTCGGTTTATATAAGATACCAGAGGCCTAGGATTAAAAGAGTCCTAGTCGGCTATGTAGGTGGAGTAGAGTCCTCCACAAATAAGGAGCCCTTGTCTTGAACGACAAGGCTTCCTAATTTTTCTCGTAGATCGCCATGGGCCATCCAAAGTGGCCAACTGACAAGGGGGTCCTCAGCCCGGCCCATGAGGTTGAGGGTCGACATGGTGAGAGCCCCCCTAGTCGAGATACCATCAGCTGGGTATATGCGGTGTCCGTGAAGAGAAGGCGTCGTCCATGCACCGACAGCACGAGGTGATCAAGTTCAACGACGGGACGAGCATCAACGATCTCATCTCTTGTTACACAACTTGAGCTCCCCGGTGACAAGATCGGTGATTCGGTCGTCATTCGCAAGTTCCTCTCCATGGTTCCCATGGCTTACTCTCAGATGACCTATGCAATCGAGATCCTGATAGACCCAACACACCTAATACAAGTTTCAGTTGTATAGGTGCACTAGTTCAGCGCAATGATGATGATATTGATGGTAGAAATAGTTTTTGTAATCTGAATAAATAAACATAACAAGGTAACAAGTAACATAAGTGAGTAAAAATGGTGTATCAATGCTTGGAAACAAGATATATGGTTCATACTTTCACTGGTCCAAACTCTCAACATCATTAATATAGTTAAACATCATGATAAGACCTCAGAAAGTGCAACGTAGAATCACTCCAAAGTTTCTATTTTTATCGAAGAAAGTATGATGAAATCGCGCAGGTGCACTTAACAACAAACCTCCTCAAAGTCATCTTTCCAATCTTAATCTATTGAACCACCGCCAATGTGCCACGGATAATTCCAGAAATTGTACTACGACAACACCATATGCTACTTATCGTTCAACCTTTATGCATAGAGTACCCCAATGTCACCACGGGTATCCGTGAGTTAATTTCTAGACATGCATCATATAATCTTAAATCCAAAGTATCTAGTCCAACATAAAGAAACCTCAAAGAGCAATACTCGATTCACTACAAAAATAACATATGGGGATGAACATCATCAGATCCAACTATATTAATAAAGCTCATTATACAATCACGATCAAATACTTCAAGAACATGGGAGAGAGAGAGATCAAACACATAGCTACTAGTACATACCCTCAACCCCGAGGACTACTCACACATCACCATGAGAACGGAGAGGGGGTTGTTGGTAATGGTGATGGCGGAGATGTCCCCGATGGCGCCCTGGCGCCACCGGAGGAGGGGGGAGGGGCCCTCCTTGTTCTTATTCCTTGGTCCTCAGGGGAGAGAGGGAGCTCTCCCCTAGATTAGATCTCTCTTTTCTGTCTCCTGTTTTTGGTACTTTTCTGAGGCTGAGCACCATTTCTCATATACCAGAAGATTCGTAACTCTGAACGGACTAAACTTTTAAGAGGATTTTGGATTTGTTAGGATCTGTCTCAAAGAAGAGCACCAACTGACTTCAGGAGTACCCACGCGGCCAGGGGGTGGTCGCGTGGGTTGGCTCTGTGGATCTATCGTGGCTCCCCTGGCTTCCATCTTCTGGCTCCTGGAGTCTTTTATTCTATAAAAATTCACAAAAAAATTAGCTCAATCCGGCTCCATGAATTTTTCACCTAAAATCCCCAAAACAATAGAAAATAGGAAACTGGCCTCTGGCACTATATTAATATGTTAGTCCAAATAAATATTGTGCCAAAATCATAAATAGATGATGTAAATATAGCATGAGCATTTCATAAATTATAAATATGTTTGAGACGTATCAGCTGGTGAACATCAGGGGTGAGTGTTTGATGGGATGGAAGTCATCGTCGGTCGCCAACTGGACTGCGGAGAGGTAATCGTACAGCTAGTGCTCCACATTGACTTCTCCACTGTACTTATGTACATGTCGCGCCTTGAATTTCTTTAGGAACTCATATTAAATAATTTCTTCCGAGAAGCAAGGAGGGCAAAGTGGAAGTCAACCAAGGTTTGACTAGATAGTGCCGATGCTGCCGCATGTCAACTCGGCTGCTTGCGTGCTGTCGGGGCGTAAATGGATGATACGTCTCCAACGTATCTATAATTTTTTGTTGTTCCATGCTATTATATTATCCATCTTGGATGTTTTATATGCATTACTATGCTATTTTATATCATTTTTTGGGACTAACCTATTAACCTAGTGCCCAGTGCCAGTTGATGTTTTTTCCTTGTTTTTGTCTTTTACAGAAAATCAATACCAAACGGAGTCCAAGCGGAACGAAACTTTTTGAGGATTTTTCTTGGACCAGAAGACACCTAGGAACCTTCGGGAGGGGGTTAGAGGGGCCACCAGTTGGCGACAAGCTCGGGAGGCACGCCCCCCAGGCTTGTGGGCCCCCTGATGCCTCTCCAACCCTAATCTTTGCACTATAAATACCCAAATATTCCCCGTATACCAGAGGGCACACCAAAAATACATTTTTGCCACCGCAAGTTTCTGTCCTCGTGAGATCCCATCTGGAGGCCTTTGCCGGTACTCCGCCGGAGGGGGATTCGATCACGGAGGGCCTCTACATCAACCTTGTTGCCCTTCCGATTATGTGTGAGTAGTTTTACCACAGACCTATGGGTCCATAGCTAGTATCTAGATGGCTTCTTCTCTCTCTTTGATCTCCAATACAATGTTCTCCTCGATGTTCTTGGAGATCTATTCGATGTAATCTTCTTTTGCGGTGCATATGTTGAGATCAGATAAATTGTGGGTTTATGATTAAATTATCTATGAATATTATTTGAGTCTTCTCTGAACTCTTTTATGCATGATTAAGGTAGCTTTGTATTTCTCTCCGATCTATTGATTTGGTTTGGCCAACTAGATTGGTTTTTCTTGCAATGGGAGAGGTGCTTTATAATGGGTTCAATCTTGCGGTGCTCAATCCCAGTGACAGAAGGGGACATGACACGTATTTTTATTGTTGCCATTAAGGATAAAAAGGTGGGGTTTATTCATATTGATTGGATCTATCTCTCTACATCATGTCATCTTGCTTAAGGCATTACTCCATTCTTGTTAACTTAATACACTAGATGCATGCTGGATAGCGGTCGATGTGTGGAGTAATAGTAGTAGATGCAGGCAGGAGTCAGTCTACTAGTCATGGACGTGGTGCCTATATTCATGATCATTGCCTTAGACATCGTTATAATTATTCACTTTTCTATCAATTGCTCAACAGCAATTTGTTTACTCGCCGTATGCGTTCTTTCAAGAGAGAAGCCTCTAGTGAAAACTATGGCCCCCGCGTCTATTCTTATCATATTATTTTCAGATCTATAAAAATCAAAAACCCAAAAATACCTTGCTGGAAGTTATTTACCTTTACTTTATTTTGCACTTTTATTTATCTTTTATACCTACCTCTTTCAGATCTCATCCTTGCAAGTAACCGTGAAGGGATTGACGACCCCTTTATCGCGTTGGGTGCAAGTATTTGTTTGTTTGTATAGGTGCAACCATTGGTGACTTGTGTGTTCCTCCTACTGGATTGATACCTTGGTTCTCAAACTGAGGGAAATACTTATCTCTACTTTGCTGCATCACCCTTTCCTCTTCAAGGGAAAAACCAATGCAAGCTCAAGAAGTAGCAATGGATGGTTGGGTCACCGGGCCTCACGGAGAAACCATGCCTGCCGCCTTGCCTTGGCCTCCTTGGGAGGTGGGGTTATCCCCTGGTGGTAGCGGGGTGATGGCGCCATCCTGGGGTTGGCGAGCACCCGGCTATGCAAGTGTGCTGGTGGAGTCCGATTGGTGTGAGCGGCTATAAGAATGAGACAATGTTTGAATCTAGTTGGGTGAACTTGCCAACATGTACATGTCATTCGATGTCCCCTCCTTGCTCTTCCATCTGTTGTAGACCTCTTTCTAAACCACTGATGTTTGGAGCAGATGTTTGACCTGCTCGAATTTCTCCTCATCTGGATGGTCGATCGGGAATTCGATGTCGTCCAACCTCCCCGTTGCAACCATAAGGTTTTTCGTAGGGGTGTGGAACACTACTGAATTGGCGGGTGCAGCTCCATGTACGGATGTGTGTGTTGCTCAGCCCCGGGCTGCAAACTCAATCACGTCTTTAGATGACATGTGGCATCCTTCCCTCTTCTGGATTGGCTTGATGGACACTAGCAGCTGGGCCAGCCTCTCTAAGACGAGATCGTGATCTTGCTGATCATCTTTGTGATACGTCTCCAACGTATCTATAATTTTTTATTGTTCCATGCTATTATATTATCTATTTTGGATGTTTTATATGCATTAATATGCTATTTTATATTATTTTTGGGACTAACCTATTAACCTAGAGTCCGGTGCCAGCTTCTGTTTTTTTCCTTGTTTTTCAGTTTTACAGAAAAGGAACACCAAACGGAGTCCAAACGGAATAAAACTTTCGCGATGATTTTTCTTGGACCAGAAGATACCCACGTAACTTGGAGAGAGGGCCAGAAGGTTCCCGAGGAGGCCACAAGCCTGCCAGGCGCGCCCTAGGGGGGCGCCCTGAGGGCTTGTGGGCCCCTCGGAGGTCTTCCAACCCTAATCTTTGCACTATAAATTCCCAAATATTCCCCCAACACCAGAAGCGTCCACCAAAATACTTTTTCGCCGCCGCAAGCCTCTGTTCCTGTGAGATCCCATCTTGGGGCCTTTTTCGGCGATCTGCCGGAGGGGAATTCGATCATGGAGGTCCTCTACATCAACCCTGCTGCCCTTCCAATTATGTGTGAGTAGTTTACCACAGACCTACGGGTCCATAGCTAGTAGCTAGATGGCTTCTTCTCTCTCTTTGATCTTTAATACAATGTTCTCCTCGATGTTCTTGGAGATCTATTCAATGTAATACTTTTTTGCGGTGTGTTTGTTGAGATCCGATGAATTGTGGATTTATGATCAGATTATCTATGAATATTATTTGAGTCTTCTCTGAACTCTTTTATGCATGATTAAGATATCTTTGTATTTCTCTTCAAACTATCGGTTTGGTTTGGCCAACTAGATTGGATTTTCTTACAACGAGAGAGGTGCTTAGTTTTGGGTTCAATCTTGCGGTGTCCTCACCCAGTGACAGAAGGGGTAGCGAGGCACGTATTGTATTGTAGCCATCAAGGATAAAAAGATGGGGTGTGTATCATATTGCTTGAGTTTATCCCTCTACATCATGTCATCTTACTTAAGGCATTACTCCATTCTTATGAACTTAATATTCTAGATGCATGCTGGATAGCAGTCGATGTGTGGAGTAATAGTAGTAGATGCAGAATTGTTTCGGTCTACTTGTCACAGACGTGATGCCTATATTCATGATCATTGCCTTAGATATCGTCATAACTTTGCGCTTTTCTATCAATTGCTCAACAGTAATTTGTTTACCCACCGTATGCTATCTTCAAGAGAGAAGCCTCTAGTGAAACCTATGGCCCCCGGGTCTATTTTCCATCATATATTTTCAGATCTATAAACCAAAAAACCCAAAAATACCTTGCTGCAATTTATTTAGATTTACTTTAGTTTGCTCTTTTATTCATCTTTTATACCTATCTCTTTTAGATCTCACTCTTGTTTGTGACCGTGAAGGGATTGACAACCCCTTTTTCGCGTTGAGTGCAAGTGTTTGTTAGTTTGTGCAGGTGCATAGATTGGAGACTTGCTTGTGCCTCCTACTGGATTGATACCTTGGTTCTTAACTGAGGGAAATACTTATCTCTACTTTGCTGCATCACCCTTTCCTCTTCAAGGGAAAAATCTACGCAAGCTCAAGTAGCAGGAAGAATTTATGGCGCCGTTGTCGGGGAGGTTCTACATCAAGCCTACCAAGTACCCATCATAAACTCTCATATCTTGCATTACATTATTTGCCATTTGCCTCTTGTTTTCCTCTCCCCCACTTCTAAAACATTTTCAGAAAAACACAAAAATATTTGCCTTTTAATTCGCCCTTCTTTCGTTCGTCTTTTCGTTTGCCCTTTTGTTTGCTCGTTTGCTAGATTGGTTTCTTGCCATCATGTCTGAATATGGGGAAGGTATTGTTGAAAAAGATCGTAGTAATCTTGAGGGAAACTTTGATGATTTTACTAATATTGATCCTCATGAAGAACCCACTATCATGCATACTAAAAAAACTCCGCGTGGGTAGTGGTAATATTATTGGAAAAGGTGTTATCCAAGATTTCTTTACTTGTGCTGGTACTATACCCATGCTAGGAGGATCAATCCTTAATAAAACTAATAGCCTAGAGGATGCAATATCTTTGCTTGTGATTGAACTTGAAAGACAATTTGTTCATATGCATCCGTGTATACAAAGGATTTTCCTCGAATTCTCCAATTTTCATCACCATTCCGTTAAACGTATTGCCACTATATTCCTAGATCATGAATTTAGATTTATTCTAAAATAAGCGGGTGAAATATTTGCTCATTATAATATCAATGGTGGTTGTCCTCCCATAGAGGAGATCCTTTTTAATCAAGAAGAAATAATGAGATTGCAATCTCCGGATTATGCTGCTTATAATGAAAACTTAAGAAAGAAAGTTCCTCCCAATGTTTTGGTTGATAAGATTTCTGAACACAATGAAAATTTTGCTATATAAAACAACGGATTTGGGTTTGTGCTAAGAGGTAGATTAACAGAGTTCACTCAAAGGAATGTCTATAATGAAGAAATAATTATCAAATACAAAGGGCCGAAGGAGGAACCTATTCCTCCCAAACTTGATCTTACAGATCCTTACCCTATCAAATTTAGCCCCTTTGATTATTTTTGCTTACCACAAAGAAAGCTTGCTGCCGAGAGGAGGGAATATGAGATGAGCATGGATGATCTCCCTCACATCTATTACAATACCTAGATCTATGTTTTATGCCTAGCTAGGGGCGTTAAACAATAGCGCTTGTTGGGAGGCAACCCAATTTTATTTTTATGTTTTTTTGTTCTGTTTTTCAATAAATACACATTATTACCTCTGTAGTAATTGTGTTTTGGTGTTTTAATTAGTGTTTGATCCAAGTAAGACCTTTGGGATGGTCTACGGTGATAGTTGATTTGATCTTGCTGAAAAACAGAAACTTTTATGCTCATTGCCAGAAATTTTAAAAATCACAGAAACGCGCTTTTGATCTGAATTTTTTACACAAGCTTGATATACAAATTTTCTAAATTTTCCTAATTTTTCAGAATTTTTGGAATTACATAAGTATACGAAATTTCCAGATTAATATAGACTGTTCTGTTTTTGACAGATTCTGCTTTCTATGTGTTGTTTGCTTATTTTGATGAATCTATGGGTAGTATCGGGGGGTATGAACCATGGAGAAGTTGGAATACAGTAGATATAACACCAATATAAATTAAAAATGAGTTCACAATAGTACCTAAAGTGGCAATTTATTTTATTATACTAACGGATCTTATGAGTTTTCTGTTGAGTTTTGTGTTGTGAAGTTTTCAAGTTTTGGGTAATGATTTGATGGACAACGGAATAAGGAGTGGCAAGAGCCTAAGATTGGGGATGCCCAAGGCACCCCAAGGTAATATTCAAGTACAACCAAGCATCTAAGCTTGGGGATGCCCCGGATGGCATCCCCTCTTTTGTCTTCAATCCATCGGTAAATTTACTTGAGGCTATATTTTTATTCACCACATGATACGTGTTTTGCTTGGAGCGCCTTGTATGATATGAGTATTTGCTTTCTAGTTGCCACAACCATCCTTGCTATACACACATTTTTATAGGGACACGCATTAATCGTGAATTTATTAGAATACTCTATGTGCTTCACTTATATCTTTTGAGCTAGGCAGTTTGCTCTAGTGCTTCACTTATATCTTTTTAGAGCACGGCAGTGGATTTATTTTATAGAAATTGTTGAACTCTCATGCTTCACTTATATTATTTTGAGAGTCTTAAACAGCATGGTAATTTTCTTAGGTTATAAATTTAGTCCTAATATGATGGGCATCCAAGAGGGATATAATAAAAACTTTCATATAAAGAGCTTTGAATAGATGAGAAGTTTGATTCCTTGCATTTGTTTTGAGATATAAAGATGGTGATATTAGAGTCATGCTAGTGAATAATTGTGGATTTGTAGAAATACTTGTGTTAAAGTTTGTGATTCCCGTAGCATGCACGAATAGTGAACCGTTATGTGATGAAGTCGGAGCATGATTTATTTTTTGATTGTCTTCCTTATGAGTGGCGGTAGGGGACGAGCGATGGTCTTTTCCTACCAATCTATCCCCCTAGGAGCATGCGCGTAGTACTTTTTTCAATGGCTAATAAATTTTTGCAATAAGTATGTGATTTCTTTATGACTAATGTTGAGTCCATGGATTATACGCACTCTCACCCTTCCACCATTGCTAGCCTCTCTAGTACCGCGCAACTTCCGCCAGTGCATTAAACCCACCGTATACCTTTCCTCAAAACAGCCACCATACCTACCTATTATGGCATTTCCATAGCCATTCCGAGATATATTGTAATGCAACTTCCACCATTCCGTTTTATTATGACACGCACTATCATTGTCATATTGCTTTGCATGATCATGTAGCTGGCATAGTATTTGTGACAAGGCCACCGTTCATATTTTTTATACATGTCACTCTTGATCATAGCACATCCCGGTACACCACTGGAGGCATTAATATAGAGTCATATCTTGTTCTAGTATCGAGTTATAATTCTTGAGTTGTAAGTAAATAAAAGTGTGATGGTCATCATTATTAGAGCATTGTCCCATGTGAGGAAAGGATGATGGAAGCTATGATTCCCTCATAAGTTGGGATGAGTCTCCGGAATTTATAAAAAAAATAAAAGAGGCCAAAGAAGCCCAAACAAAAAAAAGAAAAAAAGAGAGAGAAAAGAAAAAAAATGAGAGAAAAGAGAGAAGGGACAATGTTACTATCCTTTTTCCACACTTATGCTTCAAAGTAGCACCATGATCTTCATGATAGAGAGTCTCCTATTTTGTCACTTTCATATACTAGTGGAAATTTTTCATTATAGAACTTGGCTTGTATATTCCAATGATGGGCTTCCTCAAATTTCCCTAGGTCTTCGTGAGCAAGGAAGTTGGATGCACACCCACTTAGTTTCTTTTTGAGCTTTCATACACTTATAGCTCTAGTGCATCTGTTGCATGGCAATCCCTACTCACTTGCATCGATATCAATTGATGGGCATCTCCATAGCCCATTAATTTTCCTAGTTGATGTGAGACTTTCTCCTTCTTTTTGTCTTCTCCACAACCACCATATTCTATTCCACCTATAGTGCTATATCCATGGCTCACGCTCATGTATTGCGTGAAAGTTGAAAAAGTTTGAGAACACCAAAAGTATGAAACAATTGTTTGCCTTGTCATCGGGGTTGTGCGTGATGAAATACTTTGTGTGATGAAGATGCAGCATAGCCAGACTATATGATTTTGTAGGGATAACTTTCTTTGGCCATGTTATTTTGAGAAGACATGATTGCTTTATTAGTATGCTTGAAGTATTATTGTTTTTAGAGTGTGGATTTGATGTCACGGGGGATAGCTGCCCCCCTGGGTATCTACCGTTCGTCCCTCCTAGAGATCCGTGCAGCATGCGGATAGTTACCTTCTTAATCAGCAATGCATGAATAGTGAAACACTATTAGTACCTTTGTCCTTTCCTGGCATGTGATGGTGCTGTCAGATCAAAGGAATCGGGGCCGAGGAAAGGCTGGCATATTGTTTTTCATGGACAGGTCAGTGAACAGACATTGATAGACATATTTCTTGTCAGTTGTTAGAGTGTTTCAACCGTATATGTTTGATTATACTACACACTAGACAAAAGTTCTTAGTAGCTGAATAATCCAAAAAAGAAGCATTGGTAAGACAACAGTGCTTGTGCTCGCTGATCACATGCAGACAATTTAGAATTTCTAGACATATACATTACGTTCAGCTTTCATCATGTCTACTTTTTTGTCGGTTGCTTCATTGCATAAAATGGGGTCCTTTAGTACTGCCAGCGAAATGTGAACTAGATGCGCTGACAGAAGCTTATATCATACCCGTGATCTGTGTACAGATAAACCTTTTGTGCATGCAACTTCGAATAAAAGCCAAGATTGTACATACAACTTTTATGTCAGACTACTCGGCACTGTTTATCTGCAATGGTAGTCCAAAAATTACTGACACCTGCCTGTGATTAGTGTTTGTTTCCTGTATGTATTTAATCAAACCACTAGTTTAAACCTGCCCGCACAAATCTCGAAGCTCCTATATCGTACAGTGACTACGTGGGTGGCATCTATCCCCGGTGGGATGAAACTATTTTCGTTGTTTTTATGTCAATATTAAACTTCTGTTTTGAATCTTATGGATCTGAATATTCATGCCACAATAAAGAAGATTACATTGATAAATATGTTAGGTAGCATTCCACATCAAAATTCTGTTTTTATCATTTACCTACTCGAGGACGAGCAGGAATTAAGCTTGGGGATGCTTGATACGTCTCCAACGTATCTATAATTTTTGATTGTTCCATGCTATTATATTATCTGTTTTGGATATTTTATAAGCATTAATATGCTATTTTATATTATTTTTGGGACTAACCTATTAACCTAGAGCCCAGTGCCAGTTTCTGTTTTTTCCTTGTTTTTGAATTTTACAGAAAAGGAATGCCAAACGGAGTCCAAACGGAATAAAACTCTCATGATGATTTTTCTTGGACCAGAAGACACCTACGTAACTTGGAGAGAGGGCCAGAAGGTTCCCGAGGAGGCCACAAGCCTGCCAGGCGCGCCCTAGGGGGGCGCCTGATACGTCCATTTTGCATCATGTTTTCCTACTGTTATTTATGATGTTTTTATGCATAATAATGCTTTTTGGAGTAATTCTAATGCCTTTTCTCTCATAATATGCAAGGTTCACACAAAGAGGGAGAATTCCGGCAGCTGGAAATTTGGACCTGAAAAAGCTACGTCAGGCTACCTATTCTGCACAACTCCAAATGAGCTGAAACTTCACGAGGAATTTTTATGGAATAAATAAGAATTATTGGAGCAAATAACTACCAGAGTGGGCCCACCAGGTGGGCACAACCCACCTGGGCGCGCCAGGGAGCCCAGGCGCGCCCTGGTAGGTTGTGCCCTCCTCGGCCCACCTCCGGTGCCCCTCTTCTGGTATATAAGTCATTTTGACCTAGAAAAAAATAAGGAGAGGACTTTCAAGATGAAGCGCCGCCGTCTCGAGGCGGAACTTGGGCAGGAGCACTTTTGCCCTCCGGCGGAGCGATTCCGCCGGGGGAACTTCCCTCCCGGAGGGGGAAATCATTGTCATCATCATCACCAACAACTCTCCCATCTTGGGGAGGGCAATCTCCATCAACATCTTCAACAGCACCATCTCCTCTCAATCCCTAGTTCATCTATTGTGTTCAATCTTTGTACCAGAACTATAGATTGGTACTTGTGGGTGACTAGTAGTGTTGATTACATCTTGTAGTTGATTACTATATGGTTTATTTGGTGGAAGATTATATGTTCAGATCCATTATGCTATTTAATACCCCTCTAATCTTGAGCATGATTATCATTAGTGAGTAGTTACTTTTGTTCTTGAGGTCACGGGAGAAATCTTGTTGCAAGTAATCATGTGAACTTGATATGTGTTCGATATTCTGATGATATGTATGTTGTGATTCCCTTAGTGGTGTCATGTGAACGTCGACTACATGACACTTCACCATATTTGGGCCTAAGGGAATGCATTGTGGAGTAGTTATTAGATGATGGGTTGCGAGAGTGATAGAACCTTAAACCCTAGTTTATGCGCTATTCCGTAAGGGACTGATTTGGATCCAAAAGTTTAATGCTATGGTTAGATTTATTCTTAATACTTTTCTTGTAGTTGCGGATGCTTGCGAGGGGGTTAATCGTAAGTAGGAGGTTTGTTCAAGTAAGAACAGCACCTAAGCACCAGTCCACCCACATATCAAATTATCAAAGTAGCGAACACAAATCAAACCAACATGATGAAAGTGACTAGATGAAATTCCCGTGTACCCTCAAGAACGCTTTGCTTATCATAAGAGACCGTTTTGGCCTGTCCTTTGCCTCAAAAGGATTGGTCTACCTTAATGCACTTTTGATACCATTACCGTTACTTGCTCATTAAAAATTAGCTTGCTACCAAACTACTCGTTACTTATAATTTCAGTGGTTGCAGACATTACCTTGCTGAAAACCGCTTGTCATTTCCTTCTACTCCTCATTGGGTTCGACACTCTTACTTATCGAAAGGACTATGATTGATCCCCTATACTTGTGGGTCATCAGCGCCCTGAGGGCTTGTGGGCCCCTCGGAGGTCTTCCAACCCTAATCTTTGCACTATAAATTCCCAAATATTCCCCCAACACCAGAAGCGTCCACCAAAATACTTTTTCGCCGCCGCAAGCCTTTGTTCCCGTGAGATCCCATCTTGGGGCCTTTTCCGGTGATCTGCCGGAGGGGGATTCGATCACGGAGGGCCTCTACATCAACCTTGTTGCCCTTCCGATGATGTGTGAGTAGTTTACCACACACCTACGGGTCCATAGCTAGTAGCTAGATGGCTTCTTCTCTCTCTTTGATCTTCAATACAATGTTCTCCTCGATGTTCTTGGAGATCTATTCGATGTAATACTTTTTTGCGGTGTGTTTGTTGAGATCCGATGAATTGTGGATTTATGATTAGATATCTATAAATATTATTTGAGTCTTCTCTGAACTCTTTTATGCATGATTAAGATATCTTTGTATTTCTCTTCGAACTATCAGTTTGGTTTGGCCAACTAGATTGGTTTTTCTTTCAATGGGAGAGGTGCTTAGTTTTGGGTTCAATCTTGCAGTGTCCTCACCCAGTGATAGAAGGGGTAGCGAGGCACGTATTGTATTGTTGCCATGAATGATAAAAAGATGGGGTTTATATCATATTGCTTGAGTTTATCCCTCTACATCATGTCATCTTCCTTAAGGCGTTACTCCGTTCTTATGAACTTAATACTCTAGATGCATGCTGGATAGCGGTCGATGTGTGGAGTAATAGTAGTAGATGCAAAATCATTTCGGTCTACTTGTCACGGACGTGATGCCTATATTCATGATCATTGCCTTAGATATCATCATAACTTTGCGCTTTTCTATCAATTGCTCAACAGTAATTTGTTTACCCACCGTATGCTATCTTCAAGAGAGAAGCCTCTAGTGAAACCTATGGCCCCCGGGTCTATTTTCCATCATATATTTTCAGATCTATAAACCAAAAAAAACCCCAAAAATACCTTGCTGCAATTTATTTAGATTTACTTTAGTTTCCTCTTTTATTCATCTTTTATACCTATCTCTTTTAGATCTCACTCTTGTTCGTGACCGTGAAGGGATTGACAACCCCTTTTTCGCGTTGAGTGCAAGTGTTTGTTAGTTTGTGCAGGTGCATAGATTGGAGACTTGCTTGTGCCTCCTACTGGATTGATACCTTGGTTCTTAACTGAGGGAAATACTTATCTCTACTTTGCTGCATCACCCTTTCCTCTTCAAGGGAAAAATCAATGCAAGCTCAAGAAGTAGCAGTATGTATCGACACATCATCTTCTTGCGATTAGCCTAGAGCTTCTTAGAGGCACCGTCGACTGTAATATGGGTGTGGTGAGCACTGCCAGCGCGTCCTCGTCAAAGTGTCGCATTCAATGTCGGCACCTTCGCCACTCGTAATATTATCAACCACATAGCAGGTTGTTGCTTCCCTAGGTCGGCAAGGTGCCAATATCACCTTGGGACAACTGTCGTCACTTTACTCTTCCTCTGGATCATGCTCCTCGAGGACATCATAAAGCGAGTCCACGATGGTGATGTAGTGGGAGGTGGGTTGCTTGTTGAAGATTCGCTCTGGCTTCTGCATTCGGCAAGGTGATGGATTGAGGCGGCACATCTCACTGCGCGCCGGCGACGAATTTCAGATTTTCGAAGAAGTGAACCTGGCATCCAATGTAGGTGTTGATGGGCTCGATTTGGCCCGTGGAGTTGGTGATTAAGTTTATCGCCCGAAGGCAAGCTTTGGTAAGGATTAAATATGTTGCAGTTGATGTTAGATCCCATCTGAATCTCGACTCCGACTAGCATGACCAATGCTTAGCACGCCACTATCGGTGTGAAATCTAGCAGACCCCTCGATAGGGTGTCATGACTTGCCGGAAAGCCCAGGCGGAAACAGGAGACATATTACACAAGTTTGGGCCCTCTCTCTAGAGGTAAAACCCTACTTTTCCTTTTATTGTATTTGATTGAAGGGGTGTACATAGTACAGGGATGATCTCTAGGATCGTAGGGGTATCGAGTGATTGATTGTAAGGTGCCCTCGCGGCTACCCCGGACTCGGCTTATAAAGGATACCGAGGCCTAAGGTTACATGAATCCTAGTCAGCGAAGGCGGTTGGAGAGTCCTCCTGGATATCCGGTCTTCTTGCCTTGGTCGTCAAGATGTTCCTTCCTTTTAGAAGGCCCACATGCCAGATTGATGGTTGTTGGGAAACGGAGTACAAAACAAAAAAAAATGCCCTACGATTAACCAAGAACACTATGAAGATGCAATAGCAGTTTGGATTGGATCGTTACCAACTCTGAGTTGCAGCGGAAGAAGACGAGTTGCTGTAGATCATACTTGAAGTCCCTCTAACCGACGATGAACGATCACTTGAACGTAAGACCGAAAGCACGACCTCTCCACAGATTGCAAGCGTACGGTCTTCATGATCCGGCAACGCTTCCATCCAGAGCTAACCGTTGCCGAAGAATTATAGGGAGGAGATTAGAACCACACTGGGATTCTAATTATGAGGATTATAGGATCTAGGTCTAGCTCTAATTAGATCAACTAGAACTAGAACTAGAGAACTAGAGGAGGCTACAAAAACATGTGTATCAAAAGTGCCAAAACCCTCTAGTATATATAGGTTGGAGAGGGGAGAGGGGTGCCACACAAGGAGGGAAAGTTCCCCCCTTGCACCGGCCATGCGGAGGGGGAATCCCTCCCCAATTCGGCCTCCCCTCTCTCCTTTCCATGCGAAAGGGGGCGCCCCCACTATTGGACCCTTGTGGCCCAATTCTCCTTCCACCACTTGGGCTTTTAAGGCCCGTTGATATTTAATTAAATATAAAAAATCCTCCTAACTATTATTAGAGCCTTTCATTATTAATTTAATATCTCCAAAAACATTTTCCACCTATATATTATTTATCGTTAATACCCGGTATTGCCCGATAAACTCTGAAACCCTTCCGGTGACCCCGAAACGCTTCCGGTTCCTCTCAAAACTATTTAGAATATTAATGAAATAATTTCATAAATATTTACTCGTTAGTCCTATCCTACTAACACTCGGTAGATCATGATTATCTTTAGCTCTGACCCTGTAGGTTCGGTAAAACATAGACATGAACAAAACTCCTTCCGTTCAATGACCGATAGCGGAACCGTGGACGTCCATATCGATCCCTATGAGTACACGAATGACATTTGAGTGAACCTTTGGTTATCATGCTATTACCTTTGCTTCGTGATACTTTACAAAAAGTGAGGTGAGATATATCGGTAGCCTCTCAAGTCATACACATGCTCACTATACTGTTCTCCTTGCTGCCGGTTTTGTTCTTCTTTCTCATTGACATGTTCCAACATCCACGTGACATAGTCACCTGTGTTTGTACAGATGATGATGGATGCTGTCACACTGAGAGGGCCCTAAGAAAATCTCTCCATCATTGGAGGAGCAAATCCCACTCTTGAGTTGTCTAGTCCCTTGTCAAACTTTCCGATGAACTTGCAAGTTGTCGTTATGATGACCATGTTACAGATGAAGTTTGAGCAACCCCAAAGTTCATCGTACGATAAGAAGTGACTACTATACCCTCATGGTCTAAGGAACTAAATCACACGTTAACACTCCATGTTATAATAATTGATTTCTAACGATTGTATCTCAAAGTATAACAAACAAGTTTGGGTGAATTCAATACGATCGTTCTTCTAACGCCATACTCTCAAAAACATGTTTTAGGACTATCGTTAGCGATATCCTAAGATCCGGAAACATGATCACCAACAACATTTAAGCTAGTCTTAGAGGCGAGACTAGGAATCTTATTTTACCATTTATCATTCCATACGTGCATATGAGATTTCCACTGAATCACACATTCCAGGATCATAGCAGTTATAGAATAGAATATAAACTCTTAATTATGAAAATGGAAATATAATAATATAATAGTATTGCCTCTAGGGCATATTGCCAACAGACTCCCACTTGCACTAGAGTCAATAATCTAGTTATATAGTTTCTCTAACACCTATGGTTATCCAGTGGTGCTCATGCTTTGCTCGTGGTAGAGCCTTCGTCATTGGGTCTGGCACATTCAAATTCGTGTGAACCTTGAGAACTTCCACAAAACCCTTGTCGGCATACTGTCGAATAATGTGATATTTGCACTCGATATGTCTGGTCTTCATGTGGGATCTTGGTTACTTTACTTGAGCAACAACACCACTATTATCACAATAGAGTGCCATCGGGTTCATTTCACTTGGGACCACACCAATCTCTTCAAGAAACTTCTTAATCCAGACCGCATCCTTCGAAGCTTCTGGAGCCGCAATATGCTCTGCTTCTATTATAGAATCCACAATAGTGTTCAGCTTGAAACTCTTCCAAACCACTGCACCACCGTTAAGGGTGAAAACATAGCCTGATTGAGATTTATAGTCATCTATACCAGTCATGAAGCTAGCATTGGTGTAACCATTTACAATGAGTTCTTCATCTCCTCCATAAACAAGGAGCATGTCCTTTGTTCTTCTGAGGTACTTAAGAATATTTTTAACAGCTGCCCAGAGCCACTCCAGGATCACTTTGGTACCTACTGCTAACACTTAGCGCATAAGAAACATCTGGTCTTCGACATATCATAGCATACATGATGGATCCAATTACCGAGGCATATGGGATTCTACTCATCTGCACATGCTCATCAACTGTCTTGGGACATTGATTTCTGCTAAGTGTCGTGCCATGTGACATTGGGAGAAAACCTTTCTTCGCATTCTCCATTTTAAACCTTTTTAAAAACCTTGTCAATGTATGTGCTTTGTCTTAGCGCAATTAGACATCTTGATCTATCTCTATAGATCTTTATGCCTGATATATATATGCTGCTTCGCCTAAGTCTTTCATTGAAAACACACTCTTCAATAAGTCTTTTTTTGTGCTAAGAAACTTTAGATTATTTCCAATCAACAATATGTCATCTACATATAAGATTAGAAACGCTATAGAGCTCCCACCAAACTTCTTGTACACAAGCTTCTTCATCATTTTTTATGAAGACAAACTCTTTAACCACTTCATCAAAACATTAATTCCAGCTCCTTGATGCTTGCTTCATACCATAGATAGACCTTTGAAGCTTCCACACCTTTCCGGCATCCTTAGGGTCGACAAAACCTTTTGGTTGTATCATATATACATCCTCTTTGATATTTCCATTTAGGAAAGCAGTTTTGACATCCATCTGCCATATCTCGTAGTCAAAATACGCAGCAATTGCCATCATAATCTGCACAGACTCCAGCATGGCTACTGGTGAGTAACTTTCATCATAATCGACTCCCTCAACCCTTGAAAACCCTTTCGCGACTAGCCTCGCTTTATAGATAGTAGGATTACCATCTGTGTCTATTTTTCTCTTGAAGATCCATTTACATTGTATGGGTTTCACACCCTCTGGAGGATCAACCAAGTTCCAAACTTGATTCTTGTACATGGATTCCATTTCAGATGGCATGGCTTTAAGACATTCTTTTGAGCTGGGTGCCACCATCACTTCTCTGTAGTGCGTAGGTTCCTCTAAGATGAATATTTCATTGTGAGACCATTCAGGAGGTTCGATAGCTCTTCCTGACCTGCACGGTTCAGTTACAATCTTAACTGGAGTTTCTACAGCTGGTGTAGTAACTTTCGGCTTAGTTGTGCGGACAATTTCTGGTTCTTAGTCCTGTTTACTGTCGTCAGAGATTCAGTAATCTCGTCAAGCTATACTGTCCTCCCACTTACTTCTTTAGCGAGAAATTATTTCTCGAGAAAGTGTCTATTCTTTGCGATAAACACTTTGTCTTCAGACCTTTGGTAGAAGGAATACCCAATAGTCTCTTTGGGATAACCTACAAAGTAACATCTGTCTGCTTTGGGATCAAGTTTATTTGGTTGTAAATGTTTCACATAAGCTTCACGGCCCCAAATCTTGAGATGCGAGAAGTTGGGTTTCTTCTCATTCCATAACTCATATGGTGTTGTCTCAACAGACTTAAACAGTGTTCTGTTTAGTGTATATGTTGTTGTTTCAAGTGCATATCCCCAAAATGATAAAGGTAGATCGGTAACTGACATCATTACCTCACCATGTCTAACAAGGGTTCATTACGCCTCTCAGACAATCCATTTCTTTGTGGAGTTCTGGGAGGAGTAAGTTGTGAAACAATTCCACAATCACTCAGATAACTCGTGACTTTGATATTCTCCACCACGATCTGATCGTTGAAACTTTATCTTTTTGCCACGATGATTCTCGACTTTGTTTTGAAATTCTTTGAACTTTTCAAATGTTTCAGACTTATGTTTGATTAAGTAAATATAACCATATCTACTCAAATCATCAGTGAAGGTTACGAAGTATAAGTATCCACCCGCACCAGTAAGCTCATTGGACCACATACATCACTATGTACTATTTCCAATAATTCATGTGCCCGTTCAGGAGGACCAGTGAACGGCGGTTTAGTCATTTTAACCACCAGACAAGCTACGCATGTGTCAAATGATGTTAACGCTCCATCTTTATGAAGTTTTTGCATACGTTTCTTTCCGATGTGACCAACATGGCAGTGCCACCTATAAGTGGTATTATCATTCTTCTTAAGATGTTTAGCATTAATGTTATAGATATCTTTTTCACATTCAAGATCTAATAAGAATAAGCCACCAACCATGGGTGCAAATCCATAAAACACATTCTTATAATATACTGAATAACCATTGCTCTCAGACTTATAAGAATAACCGTCATTTATCAAACATGATCCAGAGATAATGTTCTTACATAACTTCAGAATAAAATAACAATTATTTAGTTCAAAGATAAATCCTGAAGGTAAACTTAAAGACATGACACCGATGGCTTGAGCGGCAATCCCATCACCATTCTCGACACGCATCACAACTTCATTTCTTCTCAGCTTGCGAATTTTCCGCAGTCCCTGCGTCGTGTTGCAAATGTGAGCAATTGATCCAATATCAAATACCCATGACTAACAAGAACTTTCAGCAAGTAGAATATCAATAACATTAACTTGTATAACTTTTATACCTTTACCATAAGACAAGTTCTTCTTATCTGCCAGATATTTCAAGCAATTTCTCTTCCAGTGTCCTTTTTCATTGCAGTGGAAATGTAGTCTCACAAGACGCTCCACCCTTGTTTCTTTTGGTGGTGCCTTTCTTTCTGAAACTTTCTATTTTGTTCATAAGCAACTTTTGTTGATTCTGCATTCCGTTCTCATTGGTTTTGAGTATCACTTCATAAAGAGAAGTAAGGATGGGAAAATCAGTCCCCGTTGCAGTGATACTATCATAATAGTCTGCTAGTCCGACACTGTGCTCATCAACTAGAGATTCTTCAGCTATTTTGCATTCTTCCATTGCTTCAGTCATCTCATGAACTTCAGTTGTTTCTTTGTGATACATAACTTCCAGTGCCTCGACAATTTCGACGGTACCGAGTTGTTTAAAATGTTTCTATAACACTGAATCCATTCAAGATAACATAATACTCTTCATGACACTGCAATCATTATTGCAAGATATAAACACGTTGATGACATCCTACATCGCTCCTGGCGTAGGAGGATGACCAAGTGCTTGATACAGCACATAATCTTTGATAACACTCCTTAGAACATATCTCAGAGTGTGGCATAGTTTCCACCATTTGTAGCTAACTTTTATTTCTCAAACAAAGGTGCTAAGTTTAAAACATTGCGAGCCATTGATCTACAACAATAAACACGAGATTCATTTAGACATTGTTCATAATTAATTTGCACTAGTGTTTACACAAATTTTAATATAAAGTGCACTCCCACTCAAATCAATATCTCTCATAATTGAAAGTGAGTGATTCAAGACCCTGATCTTATTCACGGCCATTGATGTGGACATCACTAATGACGTGAACTTTAATCGGTAGGAAAACTTTTGCTGATCATATCTCCATATAAATCTTGTTCAGCTTTCGATGCCACACTCTCCGAGCTCAGAATGATTCTGCTAGACTTCAAGACAACCGAGTATTTTTTTTCTTGTACGGTCTAACCTTTCATCCGTCTTACACCTCGCGGCCTATTTGTACTCATGTGGACATGACGCACTCCGAACAACTGCGTGTTATAGACGGTTGCAACACTGGGAAGAGCACTTTTAACTTGATATTTTTTGTGGGAGATCACCCTAATAATTGACTACTACAAAATCAAAGGGTGCAAACAACAAAGGGATAAATATCTTAGCCAATTCATAATAGCATGATATGGTATAGCCCCAGGCGCCTGGAACGTCTCCATGATCCTCCAAGGTCTTCATGAAAATTCTCCGAAAACGTTACCATGGCGACCATTTTGAAAACTACTGCCGTGGCAACACTTTCGTTCTCCTGCGCCTAGTGAAGCTCCGGGGTCCTCCACATTACTTTCGTCGAATAAATAACGAGGTTTGACATGTAGGTCATTAAAATGGCAATCCCTTGGCTGCAGCCATCATGTCGTAGTGTGACGTGCAGGTCACTTAACATTACAACATGTAACCATCTCATACATAAACTCATTATCATGACGAAGGTTATACCACATCACATGCAACCTGCAAAACCAAGTTAGACGTCCTCTACGGTTTGGCAAATTTTAATTACGTGGATTCTAGGGTTTTCGAACAACACTAGCTACCTACGTCCACCATTAAGGTGATAATTCTTGTTGCTAGATTAACTTTCAGGGTATGTGAGGGAAGAGACTTAATAAAAATATCTAGCCCCACACTAAACTTCGTCAGCACACATGACCCCCTAGAAGATCGATCATCTTCATCACCCTCTCGTGTTTGTGACAGTTCACTATTCTTACCTATGATGAAGCCCAAAGAACTATTAGCAGATCGTCGACAGCCATAGTCGATCGATTGTCAGAACTTTGTACGAAGCTACATCATGCCATCAATGAACTGAACCAAGGCAACACTCGAGGGAGGCATCGTAAGAACATCAAACCCTCACATCCACATGTGATCTAGATCGAAACCTGCATCTACTCATAGATCCGCTCTTATGCCACTTTTGGGAAACGTAGTTGAAAAGAAAAAATTCACCCTACGATCAACCAGAAACACTATGAAGATGCAATAACGGTTTGGATCGGATCGTTGCCAACTCCGAGTTGCATCAGAAGAAGACGAGTCGGTGTAGATCATACTTGAAGTCCCTCTAACCATCGATGAACAATCCCTCGAACGTAAGACCAAAAGCATGGCCTCTCCATAGATTGCAGGCGTACGGTCTTCACGATCCGGCAGCGCTTCGCCGTCCGGAGCTAATCGTCGCCGAAGAATTAGAGGGAGGAGATTAGAACCACACTTGGCTTCTAATTATGAGGATTATAGGATCTAGGTCTAGCTCTAATTAGATCAACTAGAACTAGAACTAGAGAACTAGAGGAGGCTACAAAAACTTGTGTATCAAAAGTGTCAAAACCCTCTAGTATATATAGGTTGGAGAGGGGAGAGGGGGCACCACACAAGGGGGATAGTCCCGCCCCCCTTCCACCGGCCATGGGTAGGGGGATCCCTCCACAATTCGGCTTCCCCTCTCCTTTCCATGAGAAAGTGGGGCGCCACCACTATTGGGCCCTTGTGGCCCAATTCTCCTTCCATCACTTGGCCTTTTAAGGCCCGTTGATATTTAATTAAATATAAAATACTCCTAACTATTACTAGAGCCTTTTATTATTAATTTAACATCTCCAAAAACATTTTCCACCTATATATTATTTATCAGTAATAGCCGGTATTGCCCGATAAACTTCGAAACCCTTCTCGTGACCCCGAAAAGCTTTCGGTTCCTCTCGAAACTATTTCTAATATTAATGAAGCAATTTCATAAATATTTCCTCGTTACTCCTATCCTACTAACACTCAGTAGATCATGATTACCTTAAGTTTGTGACCCTGTAGGTTCGGTAAAACATAGACATGAACAAAACCCCTTTCGTTCAATGACCGATAGCGGAACCATGGACGTCCATATCGATCCCTATGAGTACAAGAATGACATTCGAGTGAACCTTTGTTTATCGTGTGCTATTCCCTTTGCTTCGTGATACTTTACAAAACCCGAGATGAGATATATCGATATCCTCTCGAGCATACACACGCTCACTATACCGTTCTCCTCGTTACTAGTTTTGTTCTTCTTTCTCGTTGACATGTTCCGACATCCCCGTGACATAGTCACCTGTGTCTGGCCAGAAGATGATGGATCTCATCACATCGAGAGGACCCTAAGAATATCTCTCCATCGTTGGAGGAGCAAATCCCACTCTTGATCTATCTAATCCCTTGTCAAACTTTCGGATGAACCTGTAAGTTGTCTTGTGATCACTGTGTTACAGATGACGTTGGTGCAACCCCAGAGTTCATAGTACGGTAAGAAGTGACTACAGTACTCTCATGGTCTAAGGAACTAAATCGCACGTTAACACTCAGTGTTATAACAATTGATTTATGACGATTATATCTCAAAGTATAACAAACAAGTTTGGGTCGATTCAATACGATCGTTCTTCTAAAGTCATGCTCTCAAAAAGTTGTTTTAGGACTATCGTTACACTTAACGATACCCTAAGATCCGGAAAACATGATCACCAACAACATTTGTGCTAGTCTTAGAGGCGAGACTAGGAATCTTACTTTACCGTTTATCATTCCACATGTGCATATGAGTTTTCCACTGAATTGCACATTCCATGATCATAATAGTTATATCATAGGATATAAACTTTTAATTATGAATATGGAAATTTAATAATACAATATTATTGCCTCTAGGGCATATCTTCAACAATGGCTAGGGCCGTGTAGTGGCCTAAGTGGTGGCGTAAGGCACCCCTAGGCCGTTATACCATCATCTATAATAATTTTAGAACACGAGTTAGAGATTGCACCTTGTGGATTGCTTTATTACATAATTGATATCATCCATGCAATATCTCGATATCCATCCCCATGCCTATGTTTTCTGTCGTCGCTTGCTCTCTTCAAGAAAATTGATAGTTAGCAGCTGTTGGTTATTCTTCTGCTTTCTTACTTATACTAAAACATACACCCCTCATTTCACTCCATTGTCATTGCTATTAATAAATGCTTTGAGCAATACTTGTTTTCAGGTGTGGTTGAATTGACAACTCAACCTCTAAAGCTTAGAAGTATTCTTTCTGTTCCACCGTGATGAATATATATATTAGAGTTGTATACTTCTCAATGAAGACTGTTGTAATCTCTTGCACTTGGGGATATGAAAGAGCAAGTTCAAGATAAGCACCCGGAGAATTATATGGTTGAAACTTGCCATCCATCTATTAATAATGGACATGTGAAAATGTGTTCAAGTGAAGGCTTCCCACATTGGAGTATGGGGGAGAAAATTGATAGTCTTCTCGAAGTTTTCATGATCAAGATAAGGATTATGACTTGAGAGAAGCATGAACGCCATCATCGAGCTCAAGTGGAATGAGCAATGAAAAGGGTTGCATATGCTAGACTTTCCTAGTTACTGGTCTCAAGGTGCTTGGAGGGGGGGCCGTATTATAAGTTTCTAAAGTTTTGATAACCACATGACAAAGAGGGGCTACCAGACGTATAGTTTAACCACATCATATATAGAGTGCTCAAAGGTGTTAATATTTTGCATCCTCCATGTTTTGTTAATGTTGGGTGGCTCTTTTGTGAGGACCTAGATATTATTATTAGCTTTCAAATTTGTCCTAGATCATTGAGAACATAGTTCATACAAGAAAGTACTGACATTTTCTGTGCATGTCTATCTAGAGTGTCCGAGGGTCTGACATTCCAGGTTTGCGGCTGCTCTGTCTCAAGGTATCGAGTGGTCCGACCTATGGGCCGAAACACCCAGATCGTTTGGAGCGAGTAGATCTAATGGGCGCCTGTTTAGAGGGTCTTCTTCTCCAACAACATGGTGCAGGGTGCTTTTGGGCATGTTTTTTTTTTCATTCTTGCGAGCTCTAACATCCTCCCTCGAAGCCCTAACTTCCACTAAATGTACTTGCTATCATTTATATATGCTGTCACTTATAAAAATACTGAAGGATAAATCTTCTATATCTAAATAGTTAGCCCCCACTAACATATTTCTCTCAAAATGCAAGCATGCCACCTAATCATTCAACATGCATAAGAAAAGGCCCACCCGAGCATGCAACTATGCGTATTAAAAATCCACTTCAACAGGCAATCATGGTTGCCTGTAAAATTCCATTCTATTATGTTATTTACATTTAATTCTTATGTACTTTCAAAAACTATTATTTCAAATATTCATGTTTCATATAACCAAAACTTCATTGAAATATTGCAAAATATTCCCGCAACAACATGCGGGGCATCATCTAGTAGTCAAAAACTACGCAACCGGGAATATTATAATCTGCCACAATACCAAATGTTGCAAAAAAAAACCTATTTGAATTTGTGTACCCCCAACGATTTCATCCAAGAAAAAAGACCAACTCTATTTGAATTCCTTTACTCTTTGAAGAAAAAAAGAATTGGCCGGTACGCAAAGCCTGGCACTCATTGCCCTTCTTCCAATTTCGAATCCCTGCATTGCATCGCCCTCACCTGATCTTTCGCTGTCTCGGCTCAACTTGCGCCGTGTTATAAAAAAAAAGGTCAACTTGCGTCGGCCAATTCGCAACACCAGACGATAATAAGAATCTACAGTAGCTGCCTCCCGTCATCATTCATTTCTTCCCGCAAAGCCCAAGATTCCGTAGGTCATTAATTAGATATTGGTCCATCAACGACACCATGGCATGAGATGAGATGAGAAGGCGGCCATGGTGACAACTGCTGGAGACGCTAGAGCGTGTGAAGGGCCGACCGTGGAAGGCGGCGTCGTCGGACATGTTGCGGTCGACATCGACAGGTCGGCGGTGACGGCTGATCGGCAGTGGCAGGTTGGAACCGGGAGCGGCTGCAGAATTTGCCAGCTTGAGGACGGCGACCTGCCGGCGGAGAGCGGGAGCGGGCAGTTGGTAAACCTCGGCTGCGGCTGCCGAGGCGAGATCGCGGCGGCGCACCGGCGGTGCGCCGAGGCATGGTTCTCCGTGAGGGGCAACAGGTATTGATACTCGCATCTCTTGTGTACTTAAAAATGCTTATACGTAGTACTTTTTCTCAATCATCTTCTTCTTTGGCCACCGTCGCCTCCTCAATTCAATCTCTCGCCTCCGCGTTGCCACCGCACCGGCCCGTCATGTCCGATGGTTGCCGCACCTGGCTAACACCCTCGCCGTCGATTCGCAAGACCTCATGGAACCCAGCCGATACGTTTTTTTCCCTAGAAAAAAGTAGTGGCATTAGACACAAAGCATGAAAATTTGAGGGAAACGCTCAACCTGAAACTCTAGGGTTAGAAAGGAGCTCAAGACGCTCTGAATGCGTCAAACTCTGAAGAATAGTTTTTGTGCCAGTCAACATTAGAGCCTTCTCAGTTAGGGAGGATGACTGAAGTGCGTATTATACGGACGTTCATAAGTAATGACAATCATGGTATGGAATCTCTCACTGTGGTGAAGAAAAAGAATAAAGTTGCGCAATCAGAACCGTAAGCCGGTATAGAACTAAGGCATTTTTATACGAGCTCAACAGCGAACGCACATCATGTGACTATTACCTCGATTATTATTGCAACCACTTGCTAGGTGGGTCATACGTATGAGGTGCAAATTGGAGATCTTCGATTGTGAAGTCTCATCCAAGGTTGATGATACTGCCTGTAGATTTCTTTCGCTGTCGTTGCCCTTGAGAATTTCATCCTCATCCAAGGTTTCAAAACATTTATTTATTTATTTTTTGGTCTAATAGCAGTGTACTTTAGAACTAAGACGCTTGTCCGGCCTTCAAATGAGACTCTTAGAGCATCTTCAATGCGGACCCTCAAACGAATATGCTCCATATAAATAAAGATGGGATGAAAATGATCATGTAGTCAATGACAGGCGGGGCTCGTATCTCAGCTGCCACCTCAGCTAGTCAATGTTTTCTTTTATGCTCGGTCTTTGCCATGTCAGCCGACGGGTGGGGCCAACCTGTTGGTTTCCCTGTTTTCGCAAGAAAATCACACAAGCAATTATCTTCGCTATTCGTTAAACGCAGATATGGTGTTTCATTCTGCCCTGGCCGAAAAGTGATATTAAGTTGTTACCCTAGCCGCAAATATGATGGTTTTGGGTAAATACCTCTGGAAGAACACTCAAATTAGATCGATGCAGGCATCATAACAAAAATTAGATCAGGGCATCTTCTTCCCCATGTCGTTGCGGATCATCAACGAGGCTTAATCATCCAGCGGGGCCATCTCTCGCCGGATTTGATGTTGCGCATGGAGCTTGGTGAGTCGGCTAAAAAAAATTGACATCCTCGCGACAACATAATTTACCATAAAAAACATTTGATTTATCATAGTTACTAAAACCTAACGTCAGATTTCTAATTTTACCGTTGGTTTTTGGTGTAGTCCTGCCTATTGTGAGCATCGGCTGAGTTGTTTATGTTTTATTAGCTTTCCAGGGTTTTGCCACTTCTCAAAAAAAAAACATGTTTCTTAATGCTCCCGCCGGCTCCTTGAAGAGAACTGAAAAATCACTCGGAAATACTCGATTTGTCTGGAGCCAAACTTCGAAGACTTTGATCATATTTATATAAAAATATATTAACATCTATAATATTAAATCTATACAATATAAACATTAAATTCACGACGCTTCTAATGATATTGATCCAGAGTACTCGGTATATATACTACTCCCTTCGTTCCTAAATATAAGTCTTTTTGGACATTCCATTATGGACTACATACGGAGCAAAATGAGTGAATCTACACTTTAAAATATGTCTACATACATTCGTATGTAGTTTGTAGTGAAATCTTTAAAAAGACTTACATTTAGGAACGGAGGGAGTAGTACTCTGCAACGAGCGAGTATAATTGTTGGTTTGTTCTCGAGTAGTACAACTTCAAACAAAACTGTAATGCCATGCAGAAAAAACTGTATTCTATCAATGTCGTAAAGTCAGCAAAAAAGAAAAGAACAACCTAT
Organism: Thinopyrum elongatum; assembly: GCA_011799875.1. NCBI lineage: Eukaryota > Viridiplantae > Streptophyta > Magnoliopsida > Poales > Poaceae > Thinopyrum > Thinopyrum elongatum. The sequence goes on from CM022297.1 coordinate 155,549,210, forward strand.
TAGTATCATTTTTATTTGATTAATAGATTGGTCTAAAAAGGAGTTGAATGCAGGCGGTGCGAGATCTGCGGCGAGAACGCGGCGAACATCACTAGATATGGGGCGGCGGCGGCAAGGAGTTCATGCGACACTGGCATGGGATGGCGAGCGTGGATGGAGGAGGCTCATCCAAGGCCAGGGGTCTCTGCACCTGCAGAACCCAGTCATTCTGCAATTTCTTGCTTGCGTGTTTGATCATTGTATTAATCTCGTCGTGGTTCTTCCATAATCGTATGGTTTGAGATGTTTGCAGCCTCGAAATTGTATCACATAGTACAACAGCGTTGCATATCTCTTGCGTAGCGAGGCCGGAGGAAGAACTTCAATTGAGATCTTTCTTTAGAGATGCCGGGAATGACATGATTGGCTGTCAAAAAGTAGTATAGTAAGAGCATCTATAACCATAACTATCAAATTTCGCACCCCAAACGTCCGGAAGTGCCAGGCGCGTTCGCGGACAGATCAGCACTCAAATATTAAATTCTACAACTGAATACCTTATTTTTAAATCATCAAATCCATATAATTACATGCGGCATAAAACCTAATTTAAATCTTCGCCGGCGCTCGTCTGACTCCACGGCCGTGTCCATGTCTAACGGCCAACTGAGCCCCTTGAAGTGAAGATGCGGTCGCCGGCGAGGTATAGCATGCGTGGAACATGGACCAGCTCATGGACTCGAGGTGTCATCATCTCCCATGTCTTACTCTTCCTCCTCAGAGCCCGTGGCCTCAACGTCATCGATCGATCGATGTGAGATGATCGATCGATGTGAGATCGATAATGGACGTGGCCGGGCTGGCGATGTGTGACTCCGCCTCCGTGGCCTCTGTTGAGAGAGCTTCCGCGGACATCCACGCATGGTGCCTTGCCCGGTGGACACACCTCACGTCGTGTCCGCCCCAAGACCGACCCCGCGAGGACGACGCGGCACCGAAGGGTTTGCGCCGCCATCCCAGGGTTCGGATGTCAGACGAACCGCAACGCATCCTGTGAGGCGGGAACGAGTCCATCCACGATCGTGCGCACTGAACCGCCATATCCTCCTCGGGACCGCAAGGGATAAGACCATAGTCACGAAGAGCAGGACAGGGGAAAGAAAAATGAAGTGGCGGTTCGGTTGGATAAATTTACATGGAGTCAGGTGGCCATAGTGGGTCAAACTCAAACCCGAGGACGCCGTGCATTTTGTCCGGGCTGCGTTTCAAGCGTCTGGTTGAATGGCAATTTTACATTCGGTCAGACCGTCCGGCTGTAGATGCTCTAATACAACTAAAACAGTGTAGCAAGTACGTACTTCAACTCAAGAACAGTATGGTAATCTGAACGACAACACGAGCCAGAAAGCATCTCTAGGCAGTTGTTAGCCTGTTTTTGCTGCCTAAATGAGAGAATAGCAGAAAAAAAGTTGATGAAATGTTCAACTTCAAATATAAAACCATGAAAAGATTTGATGGAAGTATAGATGCAGGTCAGCCCAACAGACGAGGCAAAATTGATAGTGCAACTTTGTATCCAATAAACATACGATTCCATGATCCAGATTAAGCTTGACTGACTTAAGCTCTAACGACAACTCAATCACTCGAAAGGTTACTAGCTAGCGTGGGACTTGTTCAGGATGACACCCTCATACTTGACCTGGAACCACTTCATGGCGTCTTCCTTGGTCACCCTTTGGTGGATCCCAACACGGGCCTTGCATCGGCGCCGGCGGGAGACGCGGTATCCAGCTCGCTCCAGAACAACGAAGAAGTCCATACCATAGATACCGGTTGATGGGTCATACCTGAGAGAATTAATCCAGTACGTTCGAAGTATGTAAGCAATAGGATATCAATAGTCCTAGCATGCAAAAAGTAGTTCAGAGAAGAATGCAAAACACTTTTATACAAACCTACCGGACAACATACAGGTATAACTGATACAACTGAACAAGACAAGACATTGTACTGATAAAATTCGATTTCTTTACTTGAAAAGGACAGACAAAATATACCAGACTTTTCTGCACTGGAAGCACAAAATATCAATTGCAGCAACAAACATTAGCATGTACTTACAAACAGATAGAGAATTCAAGAAAGATGACTTCTCGGTTATGAAAAGAGATTTGTTTATGAAACTTAATAACTGAGAAACACATTGTCCAACACATTAGGAACAATGCTTCATATCCATCACAGAAAAATAATTTCAGACTGGGGCAACACTTACTGAAGTGACTTGCAATGATAAGCAAAAACGTAGGCAGCAATAGCAATGCATACTAAAGTATTTATCATTATTATGCATTGCAAACTTTTAAAGACTGCATTACAAAATTCTTGTGATGATAAAAGTTCCACCATTTTGCGTTATTATGACAACATGCACATCAGGATTCCGCTGTGACACTTCCACAATGTGCATATGTCGCACAAGAAACTTTTAAAGAACCGGCACCCACCCTCAGTAATGCATGTATGTCACACAAGAAACTTAATGTTGCAAAAACCCAATCTCACAATCAAGTTATCAAGTGAACCAAATTTATAGTCCTAAATAAATACATAATTCGGATATATAAAATGCAAGCAGAACAGATTACAGGAAAGGTTATCTTACTTCATGCCAAGATCAATGTGCTCCTGAATACCAAACCCAAAGCAACCAGTGTCACTGAAGTTCCTCCTCAGGAGCTCGTACTCCTTCACCTTCAGCCCACTCTCGAGAAGCTGCATTGCCTTCTCACCCCTGATCGTCACGTAGCAGGCAATCTTCTCATTACGCCGAATGCCGAAAGACCTGACAGTGTACCTCGCTGCGAGGATAAAACCGCCATGACCGTAAGCACCACTGGATGTTGAAATCAGTCAAGAATCATGGAGCAAACATTAGCTTCTGGACAATATCTTACCCTTAGAGAAAACAGGCGACTGCCCGCTCAGCTGCTCCAACACCTGATGAGTAAATTCGAATAAATTAACCTCGCGCTCAAAACTTATTATTAAGAAAACTAGGTGTGCAAGCACACATAAGACGAACACCGTAGAGCACTACAGGATAAGTTTCATTTGGAGCGGATTGCGCAATTGCAGATCTATGACCACAAGCACTAAAATAATACTCCCTCCGTCCCAAAATAAGTGTCTTGAGTTTAGTACAAATTTGTACTAGAACTAGTACAACGTTGAGACACTTATTTTAGGACGGAGGGAGTATCAGATACAGCAAAGGATTTTAATTATTCTTTTGTCGAGGAGACCGTGTTGGGATGGATGGGTCCCGGATCTATTGTACCTTGGCAGCGCGAGTGAGGCGATCGCCGCTCTCGCCGACGGAGATGTTGAGGACGAGCTTCTGCACCTTGATCTCCCGCATCGTGTTCAACTGCTTCTTCTCCGTCGACTGCGAGAGACAAGCGCGTAAGAACATCGGGACACACAAGAAATGCCGAGCGTGGGCATCGCGGTATGAGTAGGGGAGCTCACCATGGTGATCTGACCGGGGAGGCCGCCGGTGGAGAGGAAGCGGAAGATGGTAGGGTTTAGCTGGTTCTGGGTGTGGCTGCGGCGGCGGAAACCCTAGAAATCTCCCGGTCTTATATAGGGGTTGCTGGAGGTTGCCGGGCGACGATTTGGCAGAATGGCGTGGGGGACTTGGAGCGGTCCGATCAATGGATGGACGGCCAGGATATTCAGCTCGGCTTATGCTTTCTTACTAGCTGGGCTGTTGACGTTCTCCGGCCCAGCCGGATGGCTAGCTGGACCGGACTCCCGGCCATCATACTCAATCCAACCAAACAACATTCTAGGGCGTTTTCTCAAAAAAAAAAAAAAAATCTAGGGCGATGTTTCTCTTAAAAATATTAATTCTGGAGCAATCTAAAAAATGACCATACCTTTCAATAAAAGAAAGATTGCACATTTCAGAAAGAAAAAAATGATTACGTCGACTATGTGGCGGGAGATTTTATTCTAGCGCTTTTGGCAAACGATGCAACTATTTTTATTTTTGACATGAAACACTCGTATTCCATTAAGACACGGCTAAATCGCGGTGCGCGGAGGAGAGTCCACTTTTACTAGAGCTCAGCCATTGGCATCGAACGAAGGCTTGAGGTTGTTCTGAGGCGCACTGGGCGGTGGCGATCTAGGGTTGGACCGCCCCGCCGTCGGTGGTGGTGGCCGCTTTCTTTGAGAGTGACGGTTGTTCCGAGCCGAATGATCAGTTGACGATGGCCCGGATCAGGTTCATGTGTACGTACGTGTGCTAGTGCGTGTGCCAGTGCTCTTACTAGAGAATCAATCCAGCTACTTGTGTGATTGCTAGCTTCGCACGTATGTTGCTGCGCTCGTGATGCCTGATTGATGTTCTGACGAGGTGATTTCTCTTCAGACTTGTTGTCCCCTAGCAAGAATAAGCTAGGGTTTGCTGTCCTCTGGCGGCTCCTGTCATCGAGAGTTGTTTTTTCTTCATCATTCCTCGTTGTTCCGACCGCCGACGACAATTAAAGTTTATTCCTGAAACTGTCGTGGCATGCTCTCAACAATGGCAGTACGTGAGGTGTTGGATCTTCAAGGGAAGGGTGAGAGCAGATGTGATTTTTTTTGTCTGGGTCTGATTTGGATAAAGTTAAGGCAATTGAGTTGAGGATTAAGTTAGGGCTTATTTCCTTCATGTTATTGAAAGCGATGGTCGCTCTGGTGGTCTTGTTCTTTATTACAATCAGTCTAATGAAGTGGTGTTGGGCTACTCTTCCCCCAACTTCATTGATGGGTTTGTGATGGATGGGATAATGTAGCATGGAGAACCAAACTTGGACCTTAAGCATTAGTATTGGACTTACTTACGGAATCTTCATAACAATTCTACACGGGCTTCGATGGTCATAGGTGATTTCAATGAAATTCTTGTTGCAAGTGAGAAGGAAGGAGGTAACATGAGGCCACCATAGTATATGCAAAATTTCAAAGATTGTCGTGGCCTACAAGAAACAATGTATGTGGGAGATCCCTTCACCTGGAGTCGAGTTATGATCAAAGAACGGTTGGACCGGGCAGTATGCAACGAAGCATGGTCAGCTAAATTCCCATTTGTGTCGATAGTACATGAACATCACATTCACTCAGATCACAGGCCCCCTTTGCTAGATACAAATTATTTTGAATCAGCCATGACACAACAGCCGAAGGGGGGACGCCAATACGAAGCACACTGGCTGAACGTTGATACAATGGATGAAATCGTCAAGACTGTGTGGCGGCGGTCTCAGCTAGCTAACGCTGGATCATCACTGGAAACTCTTACAAAAGCTGTAAAAGATGATCTTTTTCAGTGGGACAGGGATGTTCTCAGGGTCCCCAAGAGAAGGATCATAATCTTAGGAAAAAGGTGGAAAAACTGCGGAGAGGACATATGACAGTGGAAAACCGACAGAAAATATAAGAGTTGCAAATTCTGATTGAAAATCTACTTGACCAGGAGGAATTATTTTGGTTGCAATGAGCAAGGGCGAATTGGTTACTTCATGGGGACAAAAACACATCATTTTTTCACACAGCACTGTCAGCACGTAAAAAAGAGAAATTGCATCAAACGCCTACTAGATGCTACAGGGGTGTGGAAAGATGATATGAATGATCTGAACTCCATCATCATGGGATACTTTTCTGAATTATTTACCTCGCAGGTGCGCACGCTGGATATGAATGTATTGAGCCAGGTGAATAGTAGAGTTACCGAGGAGTGAACGAAATCCTGATGGCCCGTATACAGCTGAGGAAGTGAGAAAGGCACTATTCTCCATTGGGGACTTCAAGGCACCTGGTCCAGATGGCCTTCATGCCACTTTTTACAAGAGGTTCCGGTCGATGCTCGGTGATGACTTGGTTTTGGAGGTCCTGCAGGCGGTGAATAGTCGAGTAATGCCACAAGGGTGGAATAATACCACAATTGCCATGATCCCTAAAGTACAAACTCCAAAAAGGGTAACACAATTTAGACTCGCCAGCTTGTGTAATATGGTGTACACTGTGATATCTAAAATGATAGCGGCCAGGATTAAAATCCTTCTCCCAAATATAATTAGTCCTACCCAGAGAGTTTTTGTTCTAGGAAGACTTATTACAGATAACATCCTAATTCGTATGAAAGTTTACACACCATTAAGCAAAAGAAGGTGGGGAAGGAAGGATGGTGTGCGGTGAAGTTGCTTATGCATAAGGCCTATGACAGAGTTGAGTGGGTGTTTCTGGAAGCTGGGTTTTCACGCCGATTGGGTTCATCTGGTTATGACTTGTGTGTCCTTGGTGGAATAAAAGGTGAGATTTAATTCATTTGAAACAGAAACCATCATGCCTTCCAGAGGGCTTTGACAGGGTGACCCTTTATTACCGTATATGTTTCTGCTGTGTACGGAAGGACTTACGACCCTATTATCACATGATGAACAAACTGGAGAACTAGAGGGAGTAAAGGTTTGTTGTGACGCACCTGCAATTACGAATCTTTTGTTTGTAGACGAAACTATAATTTTAATGAAGGCAAATGAGAGGAATGTTGCTTGCTTGAAATCTATACTTGATAGATATTGTTCAGTGTCATGACAACTTGTCAATGTCGATAAATCAAGTATTTTTTCAGCCCTAGCACCGAAGTGAATATGAAGGCAGCGATGTGTACTACACTTAATATAATGACGAAGCATTAAATGATAAATACTTGGGGTTACTAGCAACCCTAGGCCTTGATAAAAGTGGCAGTTTTCAGTATCTGACCGACCCCCTAATTCAGATACTGATGGGCTATAAGGAGAAGTGTTTATCTTCAGGAGGTAAGGAGATCTTGTTAAAATCTGTTGCTCAAACTATACCAACTTACGCGATGTCGGTCTTCAAAATTCCAAAAAAAATGGAAAGGAATCACATATGCGATATCAAGTTTTTGGTGGGGTGATGATGCAACACGGAAAAAGATGCACTGATTCGCGTGGTGGAAGATGTGTATACCAAAAAAGCAAGGCGGCATGGGATTTAGGGATATCCATTGTTTCAATCTTGCACTGTTAGTTAAACAGGCTTGGCTACTGATTGACAACCCGAAATATTTATGTGCAGTAATTCTCATGGCAAAGTATTTCCTAGAGGGAGACCTGATGAATGCTACTTCGGACAGAAAAGCATCATACACATGGCAGAGTATTATGGTAGGAGTGGACACATTGAGGAGGGGCTATATCTGGAGGATTGGGGACGGTCAGAGCATTAACACTTGGAGTGATCCGTGGATACCTCAGTCACCCTCCAAAAAGGTTCTAACTGCCGTGGGAATAATCTTCTTTCACGTGTCTCTGATCTCGTAGATCCGGGTTCAGGAGACTCGGATGACTAGTTGGCGAGGCAAACATTTTGGTCGGTAGACGCTCATAGAATCTCGGCTATCCCTCTACCTTTATATGATATGACGGGCTTTGTGGCATGGAGCCCCTCAAGAACCAAGATTTTTTCGATCCAATCAGCCTACCATGAAGAGTGGGAGTTCCAGTATGGCCATAAAATTCAATCTAACACAATTGCTTCCACCAACACTAATACTTGGGCTTCGGTGTGGAAATTAGCATGCCCAGATAAGATCAAGATATTCATATGGAGAGCACTACACAGTGCCATTCCTTGTCAGACTATCTTAGCTGCAAAACACTAGGTAAAGGTGCATTGTCCAACTTGCAACCTTGGTCCCGGTAGTCTGAAGCACCTGCTCTTTGAATGCCACAAGACCATGATAGTGTGGAAATGTCTAGGGATTCATGATATTGTTAAAAAAAGCATGCAGAGCATATCTAGCTGGAGAAACAATTTTGGAGCATTTGTTGTGTCTCCTAGAACAGGATGTGCATGTCCTAGTGTTAGGACCGGGAGTATATCGACCATAGTGGGTGAATGTGAGATTAAAAAATTCTTGCAAATGTTTTGAATTGAGCCCAAGCACAGCAGCGGAAAAGATTCGGTAGATAAGTAACTAAGCAAGTATCCTACTGAGGAACAAATCTTTCAAGATAGGATGCGATGATAGATCGAGCATAGTAGAGAACTAGCTTAACTATACGATGGTAAAACAGTACACTACTAGTTGCAGCAGCATGAGGGAAAACTAGAGATGAATAGAGAGGCAAACACTACCGAAGGAGAATTAACTATAACATGAATGATAACTAAACCGAGTAGGATGTGATACACAGATTAAGTGAGAATGATAAATGATCGAATAAGCTATCGACACAGAGCACGAAAGATAATTGCCGAATGAAATGCGGAGTAATAAGATGAACCAGTGGTGCTCGATGGCGACAGATGAGTTTGATAGACCAGTTCGCCCTTCTACCAAAGGACTACGTTCGGTTGGAGGGACTTGTGATTGAACGCAAGAGCAAACCTCTCTCTGTCCTATTCTCCTTCAACTAGGAGCTGATCAAGCTCCAGTTGATCTCACTCGTGCTAGATACTTGTCGGCGATCTCCAAACCTTTGACGGACTTTCTTCACGAACCACAATTACTCTTGGTTGCTGAAGATCTTGCTCGGTGAAGACAACAATTCTTCAACACTCGAGCCGACACCTATCCGTCTAGAGAGTGTGCAGCTCTCAAGAGTAATAGGTACAAAAACTCTAACTCGGAACTACTGTGATGCACAACCATTGTATAAGTTTTGGCTCTTGGTTTCCTCTTGGTGGATTTTAAACTCAAATCTCTCGGAGAGGGGATGCTCAATCAATCTTCTCAAAAATCTTAAGCAGAGCAGCCAACCGCCAATGTTGGAGTGGGGTGACTACTTCCCTGAAGGGAAATGACCAAATTGGACATGCGGAACAGCCAATGGCCCAACATGAGTCCAACAGTCGGAATTCAAGCACAACGATAGCATTCCTTGCGGAGCAAGAAATGCGAACTTCTCAGTTTGAAAGATATCTCCTGCAGTACCGAAGAACTATGTCTTCTGCTGGCAGGTAATCATTCAGAGCATAAAGAGATTTCTCTCAGTCTTACATAGGTTTGGGCTAAGCATCACAATGGATCTAAGCTTCGAGAACCTATACCCCTCTTAATAGTACGGAGGTCTAACACGTCTCCAACGTATATATAATTTTTGATTGTTTCATGTTATTATATTATCAATCTTGGATGCTTTATATGCATTTTTATGCTATTTTATATCATTTTTTGGGCCTAACCTATTAACCCAGTGCCTAGTGCTAGTTCCTATTTTTTGCTTGTCTTTGGCTTTTCAGAAAATCAATCACAAACGAAGTGCAAACAAGATGAAACTTTACGGTGATTTTTTCTGGACTAGAAGGGACCCTAGAAGGTTCAGGAGGAGGCCAGAAGAGCTACGAGAGAGCCACGAGCTCACAGGGGGCGCCTCCTGAGCTCCTGGGTCCCACGCAACTCCGTCTGATCTAATTCTGCCTCTATAAATTCCCAAATATTCCCAAACCAATAGAGAGCCACCCGAAACACTTTTTCCGCTGCCGCAAACTTCTGTTCTTCCGCGATCCAATCTAGAGGCCTTTCCGGTACTCTGCCGGAAGGGGGAATCGATCACGGAGGGCTTCTACATATCCTTGCTGTCTTCCGATGATGCGTGAGTAGTTTACCAAAGACCTACGAGTCCATAGCTAGTAGCTAGATGGCTTCTTCTCTCTCTTTGATCTTCAATACATTGTTCTCCTCGATCTTCTTGGAGTTCTATCCGATGTAATCTTCTTTTCTTGTGTGTTTGTTGGGATCTGATGAATTATGGGTTTATGATCAGATTATTCATTGAAAGTAATTGAGTCTTTCCTGGACTTTATTATGTATGATTGCTATAACTTTGTATTTCTCTCCGATCAATCCGTTTGGTTTGGCCAACTAGATTGATTTATCTTTAGTAGGAGAGGTGCTTTGTAATGGGTTCAATCTTGTGGTGTCCTCACCCAGTGACAGAAGGGGTAGAAAGGCACGTATAGTGTTGTTGCTATTAAGGGTAAAACAATGGGGTTTAATCGTATTCCTTCAGTTTTCTTTGTCTACATCATGTCATCTTGCTTAAGGCGCTAATTTGTTTGTCATGAACTTGATACCATAGATGCATGCTGGATAGCGGTCGATTGGTGGAGTAATAGTAGTACATGCATGCAGGAGTCGGTCTACTTTCACGGGGGTGATGCCTATATAAATGATCATTGCCATGAATACGTCATAACTAAGCGCTTTTCTATCAATTGCACAACAGTAATTTGTTTACCCACCATATGCTATGTGTTCGAGAGAGAAGCCTCTAGTGAAAACTATGGCCCTCGGGTCTACTTTTATCATATTATTAAAACCAAAAATACCTTGATGCAATTTTATATTTTTTATTTTACTTTTCTTTTTATCTATCTATCACTATCAAAATTAATCCTTGCAAATAAAGAGTTCAAGGGGATTGACAACCCTCTTGCCCGTGTTGGGTGCAAGTATTTGCTTTTGTGTGTAGGTGTTGTAGAAGGGAATTTGCTTGGTTCTCCTATTGGTTCGATAACCTTGGTTCTCACCGAGGGAAATACTTATCTCTACTATACTGCTTCACCCCTCCTCTTCAGGGAAAATCCAAACCCAGTTTACAAGTAGCAGGAAGAATTTCTGGCGCCGTTGCCGGGGAGACATCATCAAATTTTTGTCAGGTTCCTACATACAAACTATCATCTACTTGCGCTACTTTTTGCCTTTTTATTTGCCTCTCTTTTTCATCTCTCTCCACTTCTAAAAAAATCAAAAATACCAAAAATATTTCATGTGCTATCTTTGCTTGTGTGCCATGTGCCTTCTATTTGCTTGCATCTTTGTTTGCTAAAAAATATTTATATGGTTGCTCATCCACTTGCTAATCTTTTCAAAAAAAATCCAATTATGATGAACCAATTGCTAGTGAGTTGAGTGCACTTGATTACCTTTATGAAGTTTTGTTTGAAAATCATGTATCTGCAAATTGTGATGAAGTGTTAGAAGAAGAAATTTATAAAGTGTTTCATGATAGTTCGTTGAATGAAAAGCATGATGGCAATGGTGTTAGTATAAATTATATTAATGTCAATTATGCTAATGATATGCAAAACTAGAAGCTTGGGGATGATGAATTTGTTATGTTCACTACTTATTGTAATGATCATGATTGGGGTGCTGCTTCTTATGATCTTGAAAATTTATTTAAGCCTCATGATGAATATGATATTAATAATAATGTTTGCAATAATATTGAAAGTGGGTTTGGAAGAGTGTCAACTTTAGGAAAAAAGAATCTCACATATTTGGAGAGTGTTCAGTCTTATGAAACTATTGATAAAAGTTGGTTTGGAGAGTTCATGACTTTAGTTAATGTTAATACCACTATCTCGGAAGATTATAAGATTTGCCTGCATGTGCATCATGGAGAGAATATTTTATATGATAGATATATTGTTGACTTTGATTATGATCCTACATGTAATTATTATGAGAGAGGCAAATATGGTTATAGAAATCTTCATGTCACTAAATTACCTCTCTTTGTGTTGAAATTATTAATGCATTTCTTCTTTCTTGCATATCCTAGAAGTTGCTTGCCTTGATAACTCGTTTACTTATAAAAATTCCTATGCATAGGAAGAGGGTTAGACTTAAGTGGGTTTGTTACATGTTATATGATGCTCTCTCAGTGCTTCAGTACTTATTTTTTGTGAGAATCATTGAAATCTCAAGCCTATCTTAATGGCTATAAAGAAAGAGCTTGTTGGGAGACAACCCAATAGTTATCTCAAATCTTTGCTTTTACTTTCTGTTCTTGTGTGTTCACACAATTATTGCTACTCTAATGATTGTGTTTTTATGTTTTAATTAGTGTTTATGCCAAGTAAAGCGTTTGGGATGATTTGGATAATAGTTGACTTGATTCCGTGAAAAAACAGAAACTTTTGCACCCAGTGCTGTAATTACTATAATTCACTAAACGTGATAAAATTCTGAATTTTTTACACATGATTGATATACAAATTGCTCATGTTTTCCTAATTTTTAAGATTTTTTGGAGTTATAGAAGTATAGTTTTTGTTCAAATCATTACAGATTTTTCTGTTTTAGACATATTCTGTTTTATTGCATAGTTTACTTGTTCTAATGATGCTATGGATTATATAGAGGGGTATAAGTCATGAAGAAGTTAGAATACAGTAGGTATTATGCAAGAATAAATTATGAATGAGTTTTTAACAGTACCTAAAGTTTATGATTTGTTCTATTATACTAACCTATCTCACAAGGTTTCTGTTGAGTTTTGTGTGCTGAAGTTTTCAAGTTTTGGGTGAGATCACGATGGATGAAGGAATAAGGAGTGGCAAGACCCTTAGCTTGCGGATGCCCAAGGCACCCCAAGGTAATATGCAAGGAAGACCCAAGCGTCTAAGCTTGGGGATGCCCCGGATGGCACCCCCTCTTTCGTCTACAATCTATCGGTATGTTACTTGGAGCTACATTTTTATTCATCACATGATATGAGTTTTGCTTGGAGCATCTTGTACCATAGTTTTGCTTTGTTTGCTTTTTAGTTTGCCACAATCATTGTTTGCTGGACACACCTTTTGAGAGGGACACACATTTATCATGATTTGTTAGAATACTCTATGTGCTTCACTTATATCTTTTGAGCTAGGCAATTGCTCTAGTGCTTCACTTATATCTTTTAGAGCGCGGCGGTGGTTATATTTTATAGAAATGATTGCACTCTCATGCTTTACTTAAATATTTTTGAGAGCCTATAAATAGGAAGTGGTAATGTGCATGTGTTATAAGACTAGTCCGAGAAGGATAGGCATTCAAGGGGGATATCATAAAAACTTTCATGTAGATCACTAAATATGAAACGCATGGTTTAATGATATTGATGTCTTAATATGAAAGGATATTGGTTCATGATCATTGGTTAGTATAAATATTGGCATTAAAGCTTGTTATTAACTTCTCATCTAAGTGTTGGTCATGGCATGGTGGGGAGGTTTGAGCATTTGTATTTCTGATTGAAATCCTTGAGTGATGTTATAATCGGATGTGCGTGATGGTTAACTCCTACCAACCAATTCCCTAGGGGCATGCGAGTAGTACTTTGCTTTGAGGGCTAATAGGCTTTCGCAATAAGTATGTGAGTTCTTTATGACTAATGTGAGTCCATGGTTATACGCACTCCTACCTTTCCGCAATTTGCCAGCCTCTTCGGCACCCTGCATTGCCCTTTCTCACCTTGAGAGTTGGTGCAAACTTCGCTGGTGGATCCAAACCTCGTGGTATGATACGCTCTATCACACATAAGCCTATTATATCTTCCTCAAAACAGACACCATACCTACCTATTATGTCATTTCCATAGCCATTCTGAGATACATTGCCATGCAACTTCCACCGTTCCCTTTTCATGACATATGTGTTCATCGTCATATTGCTTTGCATGATCATATAGAGCTGGCATGATATTTGTGGCACAACCACCATTCATCATTGTTACACATGTTATGCTCGATCATTGCACATCCTGTACACTGCTAGAGGCATTCATATAGTCATATTGTTTCAGTTGTATCGAGTTGCAAGTAAATAAAAGTGTGATGATCATCATTATTAGAGCATTGTCCCGGTGAGGAAAGGATAATGGAGACTATGATTCCCCCACAAGTCGGAATGAGACTCTGGACAAAAAATAAAAAGAAAAAAAAAGAGAAAGAAAGAAAAAAATATAAATGAGACAAAAGAGAGAATGGGCAATGTTACTATCCTTTTCCACACTTGTGCTTCATAGCAGCACCATCTTCATCTAGAGAGTCTCTTGAGTTGTCACTTTCATATACTAGTGGGAATTTTTCATTATAGAACTTGGCTTGTATATTTCGATGATGGGCTTCCTCAAATGCCCGAGGTCTTCAAGAGCAAGCAAGTTGGATGCACACCCACTTAGTTTCCCTTGAGCTTTCATACATGTATAGCTCTTAGTGCATCCGTTGCATGGCAATCCCTACTCCTTGCATTGACATTGATTGACGGGCATCTCCATAGCCCGTTGATTAGTCACGTTGATGCAAGGCTTTCTTCCCTTTTTTGACTTCCCTTATTAATCTCTATCACCGCATTCTATTCCACCTATAGTGCTATATCCATGGCTCACGCTCATGTATTACGTGGTGTTGAAAATGCTGAGGCCCGTTAGAAGTATGATCCAATTGCCTTGTTTATGCCGGGGTGCTCATGATTTATATTTATCCAGTGAAGGCGGAGTCATGCCATGCTAACATGATAAAATGAGCGGGGATAACATTCGTTAAGGATCATATATTTTGAAAAAGTAATGATTATGTTTCTTATATTCATGGATATTATTATGTTGATATTGTTACTTCATCGTTTATCAATAATTATACCATAAAGAGATTACATGATACACATGTTAGGTAGCATTTCACATCAATTTTTTTTGTTTTTATCATTTACCTACTCGAGGACGAGCGGGAATTAAGCTTGGGGATGCTGATATGTATCTACAATTTTTGATTGTTTCATGCTATTATATTATCAATCTTGGATGCTTTATATGCATTTTTATGCTATTTTATATCATTTTTTGGGACTAACCTATTAACCCAGTGCCCAGTGCCAGTTCCTGTTTTTTCCTTTTTTTACATTTCAGAAAATCAATACCAAACAAAGTCCAAACACGATGAAACTTTACGGTGATTTTTCTCGACCAAAGGGACCCTAGAATGTTCGGGAGGAGGCCAGAAGAGCTACGAGATAGCCACGAGCACACAGGGCGCGCCCTGGGGGGTAGGGGCGCCCCTGAGCTCGTCGGCCCCATGCAACTCCGTTTGACCTAATTCCACCTCTATAAATTCCCAAATATTCCCAAACCAACAAAGAGCCACCCAAAACACTTTTTCCGCCGCCACAAGCTTCTGTTGTTCCGCGATCCCATCTGGAGGCCTTTTCTGGTACTCTACCGGAGGGGGAATCGATCATGGAGGGCTTCTACATCATCCTTGCTGCCTTCCGATGAGGCGTGAGTAGTTTACTATAGACCTACGGGTCCATAGCTAGTAGCTAGATGGCGTTTTCTCTCTCTTTGATCTTCAATACAATGTTCTCCTTGATCTTCTTGGAGTTCTATCCGATGTAATCTTCTTTTGCGGTATTTCTGAAATTTATTATGATTGCACTAGCTTTGTATTTCTCTCTGATCTATCCATTTGGTTTGGCCAACTAGATTTATTTATCTTCAATGGGAGATGTGCTTTGCAATGGGTTCAATCTTGTGGTGTCCTCACCCAGTGACAGAAGGGGTAGCGAGGCACATATAGTGTTGTTGCTATTAAGGGTAAAACAATGGGGTTTAATCATATTGCTTGAGTTTACTTTGTCTACACCATGTCATCTTGCTTAAGGCGTTACTCTGTTTGTCATGAACTTAATGCCATAGATGCATGCTGGATAGCGGTCGATTGGTGGAGTAATAGTGGTAGATACAGGTAGGAGTCAGTCTACTTTTCATGGACGTGATGCCTATATACATGATCATTGCCATGAATACATCATAACTATGCGCTTTTCTATCAATTGTCCAACAGTAATTTGTTTACCCACCGTATGCTATGTGTTCGAGAGAGAAGCCTATAGCGAAAACTATGGCCCCCAGGTCTACTTTTACCATATTATTAAAACCAAAAGTACCTTGTTGCAATTTTATACTTTTTATACTTTCCTTTTTATCTATTTATCACTATTAGAATTAATCCTTGCAAATAACGAGTTCAAGGGGATTGACAACCCTCTTGCCCGCGTTGGGTGCAAGTATTTTGCTTTTGTGTGTGTAGGTGTTGTAGAAGGGAATTTGCTTGGTTCTCCTATTGCTTCGATAACCTTGGTTCTCAACGAGGGAAATACTTATCTCTACTGTACTGCTTCACCCCTCCTCTCCGGGGAAAATCCAAACGCAGTTTACAAGTAGCAAGGTTCTATGACTCAAGAAAGATAAGAAGAACAACGAAATGAATGCTACGTCTTCACTTCGCCTGCAACCTTCTCAGCTACAGTTAATTTTCTTCGGATGAACACTGAACCAATTGCTTCACGTCAGCAATAATTTTCAAGGGGTCAACTCCTTCACATCAACCTTCTCGCCTACACGGCTTCGATAGATATAACTCAATCATCTCCGCACCGCAGATGTTCTTTGGTGAAGTTCCTTGATACGTCTCCATCGTATCTACTTTTCCAAACTCTTTTCCCTTGTTTTGGACTCTAATTTGCATGATTTGAATGGAACTAACCCGGACTGACGCTGTTTTCAGCAGAATTGCCATGGTGTTATTTTTGTGTAGAAATCAAAGTTCTCGGATTGACCTGAAAATTTACGAAGAATATTTTTGGAATATATAAAAAATACTGGCGCAAGAATTAACCAGAGGGGTTCACCCAGAGGCCACAAGCCTGGGGGGCGCGCCCCCTGGGGCGCGCCTAGAGGGCTTGTGGGCCCCCTGGGCCTCCTCCGACCTCAACTCGAACTCTATATAACCCTATTCGAGGAGAAAAAAATCAGAGAAAAGGATTCATCACGTTTTACGATACGGAGCCGCTGCCACCTCCTGTTCTTCATCGGGAGGGCAGATCTGGAGTCCGTTCGGGGCTCCGGAGAGGGGGATTCGTCGCCATCATCATCACCAACCTTCCTCCATCACCAATTTCATGATGCTCACCACCGGGAGTGAGTAATTCCATCGTAGGCTTGTTGGACAGTAATGGGTTGGATGAGATTTATCATGTAATCGAGTTAGTTTTGTTAGGGTTTGATCCCTAGTATCCACTATGTTCTGAGATTGATGTTGCTATGACTTTGCTATGCTTAATGCTTGTCACTAAGGCCCGAGCGCCATGATTTCAGATCTGAACCTATTATGTTTTCATGAATATATTTGTGTTCTTGATCCTATGTTGCAAGTTGTAGACACCTATTATGAGTTATGATCCGCATACCCCAAGGTGACAATAATTGGGATTCTTTCCGGTGATTACCATAGTTTGAGGAGTTCATGTATTCACTAAGTGCTAATGCTTTGGTCCGATTCTCTATTAAAAGGAGGCCTTAATATCCCTTAGTTTCCATTAGGACCCCGCTGCCACGGGAGGGTAGGACAAAAGATGTCATGCAAGTTCTTTTCTATAAGCACGTATGACTATATACGGAATACATGCCTACATTATATTGATGAATTGGAGCTAGTTCTGTGTCACCCTAGGTTATGACTGCTACATGATGAATATCATCTGACACAATTATCATTGCCGATCCAATGCCTACGAGCTTTTCACATATTGATCTTTGCTAAGTTACTTTCATTGCTATTGCTGTTACAATCATTACAAAACTGCTACTGTTACTTTTGCCACCGTTACCGTTACTTCCATACTACTTTGCTACTAAATACTTTGCTGCAGATATTAAGTCTTTCAGGTGTGGTTGAATTGACAACTCAGCTGCTAATACTCGTGAATATTCTTTGGCTCCCCTTGTGTCGAATCAATAAATTTGGGTTGAATACTCTACCCTCGAAAACTGTTGCGATCCCCTATACTTGTGGGTTACCATTCCTTGAACTTGACACCAAAGATGGCATTCTCTTCAGTTCTGCATGGACTATTTCTCTCTGTGTGCACTAGCAAACAAATCAGTCCATGCCTATTTCTGTCAACAATCTCCAAAACACAAGAGGGCAAATATTACACCAACAATCTCCCCCTTTTTGGACGATTGTTGAAAAAACAGAACACATCGAAAGATAGATGAATTGATGAAAATGGGATGTGAAGGGAAATGAGAGACGAGAGATAATTACGAAGATAAAATATGCCCCCAGAATGTATGCATCATACTGAAGATATTTCAACTGAGGATATGCATAGGAGATAAACCGGAAGTTAGCGAGGTGAATCTTCGTACGAGAGGCATTGATATATGGTACCATTTATATCGTTGTTCAATGCTCTTGATCATGTCTGAGATGTTTCCTGCGACACACAATCTTTGAAGAAGATTTGTTAAAGATTATGAATACTTTGAAATGGTTTGTCGCAGAAATAAGCCATGAAGATTCCAAAGTTTGGGTCCACATGAGACATAATAAATCCCTGCAGATTAGTTATACGAGAGATTAGCATAGCAAGGGATGCACAAGAATTTAGCTCAAAGTAGATATACTTCGGACGGAGTTTTCCTGCAACAAAGATGGTGAAATAGAAACTCGCGAGGGAAAACATCACATCAAACAAACTGAATTTATTTTCTTTCGAGAATCGAGTAAGTTCAATCTGAAGCAAAACTTTCTTCTCCTGCATTGTTAGATAATGAAGAAGAAACATAGTAAAGCAGGAGATACAGGATATTGATTGAGACGTGATATCTCTTTTTGGAGAAGCATGATTTTCAATCCTCTTTGAAATACTTTTACTTCACTGATACGTCTCCAACGTATCTATAATTTTTGATTGTTCCATGCTATTATATTATCTGTTTTGGATGTTTTATATGCATTAATATGCTATTTTATATTATTTTTGGGACTAACCTATTAACCTAGAGCCCAGTGCCAGTTCCTGTTTTTTCCCTGTTTTTGAGTTTCACAGAAAAGGAATACCAAACGGAGTCCAAATGGAATAAAACTTTCGCGATGATCTTTCTTGGACCAAAAGGAAACCAGAGGACTTGGAGTGCAAGTCAGAGAAGCCACGAGGCGACCACAAGGACAGAGGGCGCGCCCAGGGGGGTAGGGCGTGCCCCCCACCCTTGTGGGCCCCTCGTGCGTCTCCTGACCTAATTCTTTCGCCTATATATACTCTTATATGCCCAAACCACCAGAGGCATCCACGAAAAGACTTTTCCACCACCGCAACCTTCTGTACCCATGAGATCCCATCTAGGGGCCTTTTCCAGCGTCCTGCCGGAGGGGGATTCGATCACGGAGGGCTTCTACATCAACACCATTGCCCTTCCGATGAAGCGTGAGTAGTTTACCTCAGACCTACGGGTCCATAGCTAGTAGCTAGATGGCTTCTTCTCTCTCTTTGATTCTCAGTACCATGTTCTCCTCGATGTTCTTGGAGATCTATTCGATGTAATACTTTTTTGCGGTGTATTTGCCGAGACCCGATGAATTGTGGATTTATGATCAGCTTATCTATGAATATTATTTGAATCTTCTCTGAATTCTTTTATGCATGATTTGATATCTTTGCAAGTCTCTTCGAACTATTGATTTGGTTTGGCTAACTAGATTGGTTTTTCTTGCAATGGGAGAAGTGCTTAGCTTTGGGTTCAATCTTGCGGTGTCCTTTCCCAGTGACAGTAAGGGCAGCAAGGCACATATTGTATTGTTGCCATCGAGGATAAAAAAGATGGGGGTTTCATCATATTGCTTGAGTTAATTTGTCTACATCATGTCATCTTTCTTAATGCGTTACTCTGTTCTTCATGAACTTAATACTCTAGATGCAGGCAGGAGTCGGTCGATGTGTGGAGTAATAGTAGTAGATGCAGAATCGTTTTGGTCTACTTGATATGGACGTGATGCCTATATTCATGATCATTGCCTTAGATATCGTCATAACTTTGCGCTTTTCTATCAATTGCTCGGCAGTAATTTGTTCACCCACCGTATTATTTTCTATCTTGAGAGAAGCCTCTAGTGAAACCTATGGCCCCCGGGTCTATTTTCCATCATACAATCTTCTACTTTCCAATCTATGAGTTTCTGATCTACTATTTTGCAATCTTTTACTTTCCAATCTATAAAACAAAAATACCAAAAATATTTACTTTACCATTTATCTATCTTTATCAGATCTCACTTTTGTGAGTAACCGTGAAGGGATTGACAACCCCTTATCGCGTTGGGTGCAAGTCTGGTGTTTGTTTGTGCAGGTATTCGGTGACTTG
Source organism: Thinopyrum elongatum (assembly GCA_011799875.1). Taxonomy (NCBI): domain Eukaryota; kingdom Viridiplantae; phylum Streptophyta; class Magnoliopsida; order Poales; family Poaceae; genus Thinopyrum; species Thinopyrum elongatum. The sequence goes on from CM022297.1 coordinate 155,569,252, forward strand.
CATGTTGTCTCCTACTAGATTGATACCTTGGTTCTCAAAACTGAGGGAAATACTTACTCTACTTTGCTGCATCACCCTTTCCTCTTCAAGGGAAAAACCAATGCAAGCTCAAGAAGTAGCATTCACCTGCATGAAAGATAAGTATCAAAGATAATCATTGCAAGGGAGTAAACTTTCATTAGCACCTGCAAACAGATAACGGAAAGCAAAGCATATAGCATTGCAGGGGTTATTAACGGTACATGACAACGAGGTTTACCAACACCACACGCGGTGCTATAAAGTTTCAGGCCAAAAGCAAATAGTTCAACGGGAGAAACCAAGCTATTCGACGGAAAAGCAAATGGCGAATGAAAGCACTCTGCAAATATCCCTCTCATCTATCCTCTCGATGTTCTTCTCCCCCCTTTTGTCAACAAATGTCAAAAAGGAAAGAGAATGCATATGAGGAACTACTCATCTAAAGAATCCTCAGAACTCAAACTGTTCGGTGAAGCAGAACGAGCGATGGTTGAGACCAAAGCGGGAGCTGGATTTTCAACTTAGGCTTCGGGAGTAGAGCGAGTTGCATCTGGCTTGAATATCAGAGTTCCTGCAGTATCTTCGATTTCCTCATCTGGTTCAACAAACAACAGATCAGTAGAGCTGGAACGCCGAGGAAGCACTAGGGTTTGTCTTCGAATACAAGGGACTTCAAACAGCTCGAGATAATCATATTCTTTTTCGATGCCCTTTGCAGTTAGCTACTCACGAGAGTAATGCTTGCGCAGAAGGGTCCAGGAGCACTTGTGTAGTTCTTTCTCATGCAGAAGAGCTTGGTGAGTGTAATTGTGAAGCAAATTGATCTCAGCCATCAACTCTGGTTTAGTTTGCGATCAAGCTTAATGTGGCTTTCTAGGGCCTGCTGAGTGTGAAGACAGATCTCATACAGCGAAGGATTTTCTTCACGAGGAATTTCTACTGTGGCCTTCTTGATCTTCGGAGCTTTAGCAGAGGCAGGGGCAGTTGAGTCAACAGGTGTCTCCCCTTCGCCTATGTCCTTCACGATCCGAAGAGTATCATAGACCGGTGGAATGAAAACTTTTGGCACATGGGGGCAGAAGAACTTTTTCTTAGTGAGCTGCTCTGTGGCATACATGATCCGGAGAGCATATGGCTTCAACACTTAAGCATTGTCAGCTGCATATGCTAGGTTCCGAATGAATAGATCAGGAATATCGAAGCGAATGCCATTTGATATTGCATTCAGTGTATTTGCCACAATGCCGTGAATGGTTTCTGGTCTCTTTGTTGGAGTGAGAGAGTTGCACAGAATATAAAACTGAAAGTGCTAGTTATCGACTAGAGGGGGGGGTGAATATGCGATTTTTATGAAAGTCTTCAAAGGATGCAAGATCTTCTAAGACAGACAACCAAACAACACATGTACGATATGCAGCGGAAGATAAACTACACTAGATAGGCCATAGTCAAGTCAACAGTACAATGAAAGCACGAAGACTAATAGCAGCTAGGTAGAACAGATCGGAATGGAAGACAGTATGAAGCCAAACAGATAAATGTCTTTGCACAGTGAAGTCAAACGGATCAGGTAAACATGCAATGACTTCACGAAGACAAACTGAAATGTAAAGGAGGTAGGGGATAGAACCAGTAGCTTGATGAAGACAAGGATTTGGTAGACCAGTTCCAGTTGTTGTGACAACTGTACATCTGGTTAGGGAGGCTGAGATTAAACTCAGAAGACCACGTCTTCACCTTATTCGCCTTGAGCTAAGGACACTTAGTCCTCGCCCAATCACTCAGGTAAGTGTTGTGGTATCACACGGCCACCTATGGGGCCATTGGCCCCTTGTGGTTCGGCAAGGGGGAAGAGCGCATTGCACAAAGAGCAGAAAGCATAGAGCAGCACGACAACGATGACAGGGGCAGTTTTACCCAGGTTCGGGCCGCCGCGACGCGTAAAACCCTACTCATGCTTTGGTGGATTGATGAAAGGACCGTGGTGGAGGCGCAGCGCTCTAGCCTGGCAAGGTCGCCTCGGGGCGAGAGCAGCTACGCGCGTACGAGCGTACAAGGGTCCGAATCCTTTCTAAGGTTACCATGGCCCTCCTTTTATAGGTCAAGGGGTCACCACAATGGCAAAACAGTCATTATGCACTGATTAGATAGCCACAGTGTTGTCATACCTAACTCTACAGACAGGACAGGGTGCATTAAATGCACCGCTTAGTGTCACATCGTGGTGTGGCCTGGCAAGCCTTGCCGCACCATGCAGCCACCTTCTCGCCTGTCTGCGTGACACGTCTCCTGGACGGGTGTCATTTAGGGATGATCTTCCTCAGAAATGGCCTGCCACATACCAAATAACAGCCACATAATCACTTGGGGGCTCGACACCGCACCGATAGGTGACTTGCGTTGCTGTGAGGTGGAGCGGTGGAGCCTTGGCGGGGTGATCCGCCTTTGGCGTCTCCGACAAGCCTGCCGGGGGAGTCTTGAGGCTTGTCTTGGGGTAACCTTGACCCCGCCAGGCTCGCCTGCCCGGCAAGGGAGGTTTTTCCTTAGTGATATCTTGCTTATTTGGTTGGTTTTGGTCTTCTTGATCCACCCTTTGATTTCTCAAAGAGCCATCTCTTCTACTTGGACTTGTCTTGAATGTCGTAACCTTGCTCTTGAGCCTGTGTACAGTCCGGGCAATACACCTGGGGGTTTGTTGCACCGACAGGAGCCCCCAAGCCTGGCCTGAACACGCTGCCGAGCATCGTCGGGGTAGGCCCTATCTAGTACACAGGCGAGCGGGTTGCGGTAGCTCGTCCTTTGAGATCTTCTTTGTTTCTCCATTAACCTGTGCTGGAGTTAGTTTTTGGTTTTTTCGCGCGTCGTGCGAGACGTAGTGGGGAGGTTAGTAAGCCATGATCCGTGGGCTACCCACGCCCCACGTTCACGGGGCGGTAACTGCCATTCTGCTATCTTCCCCGCTTCTGCCGTTTCCACCACGTGTGCAGCATGCATTGTGCTGGGTTGGTGGTGGACGCGGAGAGCGCGGAAACACGTGCCATGGCAGAAATCCAGATGCCATGGATTGGTGCATGGGGTCGGCCTCAATTCCACGAGCCGTTGGTGGCGCGGGAGGGAGCCGAATTGGCGAAGCGGGGCGGTCGCTCTCCCTGAGTAGGGAGCTAGCCCCCGGCCTCATTTTCCTTATAAAAGGGACGCTGGCGGGGGTGCAGGCTCATATCCATTCCCTTCTTCTTTCTTCTGGTGTCGTTTCTTCATCATGGTGAGGGGAAGAGGACGTAGTGGCACCCCAGTAGTGGCGACGAGGGCTTCTGCTCGACAACGCCTTCCTCCTCCCGCCGAAGATGTAGGGGCGGAGCCCGCTGCGAGAGGAGGTAGGAGGGGGTGAGGTCGCGGCCGTCGTGGTGCTCGGGGTTGAGGAGGGCGAGGGGGCGCTTGGGCCGCCCCTCTGCCGGCCGCTCAACCCCCAATGGAGGGCCACGTCGGAGACCAGCCGCTGGAATTCATCATCAAGCTGTACAGGCCCCTCGCGCGGCGGCCTCCGCCTCCCTACTCCGTTTGCGAGGGTGATGGAGCTTGAACAGCCGCGCGTGTTGAAGCTGCACATGAGGGGTTGCTGCAACGGCAGCATGCGGGTGGATGTGCACTTCCCCGCTCCTCATGTTATGCTCTTCCGACGCGGCTGGAAGACCTTTGCTCGTGCCCACAGCTTGTCGGAGGGACACGTCCTCCCATTTAAACTAATGGAGGCTGATCTACTCTCCGTCAAGGTCTTCGAGTGCTCGGGTGCTTGCTTAGGGTGCTGCGCGGAGAGCTCGACCGATGACGAAAGCTCCTCCTCGAGCGATAGCGACGAGGAGGACAATGACGGCGATGACGACGGCGCCAACGAGGAGGACGACGGCTTCGACTCCGGCTGAACACCAGCCGCACCATCACCGTCAGGTGGCGGCACCATCATCTGCATCTCCTTCCTGGCAAGGTGATTTGCCGGGGAGTTGGATGCAGAGGTGGGGGTGGTGCCCTCGGCTCCTCCAGCAGCCTTCCAGTTGGACCCCGGCAGGCTTCCTCTCGGGCTGCAGCTTCGTTCGCCCTGCCGCGTCCTGCTGGCCCTGGTGGCGGTGGACAGGGGGACCCTTCCGCCGCTCTCTTCACCATCACCTTCGCCAGTGCCCTCCCGATTTGTCAGGCTGCTTCCCAGCAGGCCCTGACAGGGTCAGGCTGGGCTTCTGCCCAGGCGCTCCTTTTGCCCTCTTCACCTTCTGCTGTAGTTCCTAGGAGGAGAGGGACAAGAAATGGATTATGGGGTACTTATCTTTTTCAGTCTAAAATGTGTAGGCAATTGCCAAACTTTAGTCTAAATTATGTAATCTTCTTTATCCATGTTAGTGTTCTGTAGCTGTACTTGCTTATCAGCATATTAATGAAAAAGACAAGCCTTGCCGGGTACTTCTGCATGTATCATGTCCATGCAGAGGTGAGGTGCCTCTATACGTTTAAGTAAACAAGTTTCCTCCGGCAAGCTATCTTGCCGGTACCTTTAGTTTGCTGCCGCGGGGCATGGCCTGCCGGGCATAGAACTATAAAAAAGGGACCAGCCCCTTGTCGAACCCTCTCCATCAAAGGCCACTGCGACCACCTTGTCTGAAGCAACGTTCGGGACAAAGGATGGGAGCACCTATGTTTCGAAGGTGACGAGGTTTTCATATACACAAGTTTTCTCTTTACAGAACAGGTATGGACAAGAAGGAACTTATCTGTTTGGCTTGCCGGGGACCGCTATGTAGGCTTGTCTCCATTTCTTCTCTTCGGGACCAAGTCCACGGCAAGAACCCTGCAACTTAGTGCAGATGAAAATAGTGCTACATGCGACCTCATCTACATGATCATGCTATGCTCATGATATGCTTATGCATGCATGCAATCTTGTCGGGGGCCCCCCAGCGCTTCATTTATTCATCTGTTGCTCAGGGTCTGTGCCTGGCTTTGTACAAAGGGTTACATGCAACATCAGCAAGGCTTGTACAAAAGGGTGGCTGCCGGGAAGGGCCCGACAGCCGCGCCTTACGGGTAGAACTTACGGAGATGCTCAATATTCCATGAGTTTTGCAACTGAATGCCATCTCCGGTCTCCAGACGGACTGCGCCGGGTCTGGTGACTCGTACTACCCGGTAAGGGCCTTCCCACTTTGGCGTCAACTTGTTTGCACCCTTGGTGGACTGAACACGCCTAAGGACAAGGTCGCCTTCCTCAAGGCTCCGGGCATGAACCCTGCGGCCGTGATAGCGACGCAGGGCTTGCTGGTAGCGTGCAGCACGCGTAGCAACCCGGAGACGGTTCTCCTCAAGTAGCACAGCATCGTCACGCCGGTGCTGTTCCTGCGCTACTTCATCATAGGCAAGCACTCGAGGTGATCCATATATGAGTTCCGTGGGGATAACTGCTTCTGCCCCATAGACTAGGGAGAAGGGAGTCTGCCCGGTAGCTCGATTTGGTGTCGTACGGAGGGACCAAAGAACCACCGGCAGCTCATCGATCCATCACCTGCCGCACTTCTGCAGCCTATCAAATGTTCTTGTCTTGAGTCCTCGCAGCACTTCAGCATTTGCCCTCTCAGCTTGTCCGTTGCTTCTGGGATTGGCAACAAAGACAAATGAGACTTTGCTTCCGAGGGCATGAACGTATTGCATGAAGGCGCGGCTTGTGAATTGGCTGCCATTGTCAGTGATGATCCTGGCGGGTACTCCGAAACGGCACACCAATCCTTTCAAGAACTTGATAGCTGACTGTGCGGTCACCTTCCTCACGGGCTCCACCTCTGGCCACTTTGTGAACTTGTCGATAGCGACGAACAAGAACTCAAAGCCCCCGATAGCACGGGGGAAGGAGCCCAAGATGTCGAGCCCCCAGACCGAGAAGGGCCATGACAAAGGGATCGTTTGGAGAGCTTGAGCAGGCTGATGGATATTCTTGGAGTGGAACTGGCAGGCTTCACATTTGGTGACTAGCTCAATTGCATCTTGGAGGGCCGTGGGCCAGTAAAAACCTTGCCAGAAGGCTTTTCCAACCAGGGCCCTCGATCCAATGTGGGAGCCGCATATACCCTTGTGTATCTCTGCCAACTGTTCCTTTCCTTCTTCCCAGCAAATGCACTTCAATTTCACTCTGTTGGGCCTTCTTCTGTATAGCGTGTTGTCAATGAACCGATACATACTGGCCCTCCGGGCTACTCTTTCAGCTTCTTCTTGCTCTTCGGGAAGTTCTCCTGTTTGGAGGAAATGGACTATGTGCCGCGCCCACGTTGGAGCCTGAGGCTCGGCAACAAGGACTAGCGGCACCTCCTCATTCACGGGAGCGCATGCCTCGACCACAGGAACAGGTGGTTCAGCGGGAGGGTGCTGCTCACCAGGCGAAACGGAGTTGTTCCCACCAACCTCTCTGCCGGGGACCTCAGAGGGCTCTGCCGGGAGAGGCCTACTGGAGTCCAGTTTCCTCCTCTTCCTAGCCATTGTTGCAGGGATACGGAGGGTCGAGTCAGATGGAGAACAAAAGTCCCTAGTTCCACAGGGAGTTTTTGCGCAGCGCACTTTGACAGATGATCAGCAATGTTGTTTTCCGCACGCGTTATGTGCTTTGTTTGCAATCCATCAAAGCGCTCCTCTAACTTTCTCACTTTCTCGACGTATGCCTCCATCAATGGGCTTTGATAATCCTTGTTCACTTGCCTCACCACAAGTTGCGAATCTCCATGAATGATCAACTTCTTGATTCCCAGTTCTGTTGCGATCCTGAGCCCGGCAAGGAGTCCTTCATATTCCGCTGTATTGTTGGTAGCCTTCTCCCGGGGGAAATACATTTGAACCATGTACTTGAGGTGCTCCCCAAAGGGAGCAACAAGAAGCACGCCAGCTCCTGCACCTTGTAGGGAGAAGGCACCATCAAAGTACATGATCCATTCTTGGGGCGCTTCCTTGCCGGGGATAACTGTCTCCAACATGTCTTCGTCAGGGGTAGGCGTCCATTCCGCAATAAACTCCGCCAGTGCTCTGCTCTGAATGGTTGACGTGCTATTGAACTTCAAACAAAAGCTAGATAACTCCAAAGCCCATTCCACTATCCTGCCAGTGGCCTCAGGGTTCCTCAGTATGCGTTGCAAGGGGAAGCGGGTGACAATCGTGATCTCGTGGGCTTGGAAGTAGTGGCGCAGTTTCTTTGAGACCATGATGAGGCCAAAAATCAACTTTTGCACACCAGAGTACCTCGACCTAGCCCCCTGCAACAGGGAGCTGATGAAGTACACTGGCCGCTGCACCACTTTCTTCCTTGCCGTGACCTTGGAGCTGTCTCCATTACCCCGCTCCTCCTTGTTCTGATCTGCCTCTGACCTTGCCGGGGCGAGTTCACTTCCTTCTCCAAAGGGGACAGCAGTTGCTGCTACTTCTTCATCTACTTCCCGCTGCACCACCAGCGCTGCGCTAACCACTTGATTGGTTGCCACTAAGTATAGCAGTAACGGTTCTTGTGGTTTTGGAGCGACTAAGGTGGGGACAGAGGAAAGATAGGTCTTCAGATCCTGCAGCGCAGCGTCTGCCTCCGGGATCCACTCCATGGGCCCAGCCTTCTTCAACATTTTGAAAAATGGCAGGGCGCGTTCGGCGGACATGGAAATGAACCTGCTTAGCGCGGCAACACATCCAGTCAAACGCCTCACGTCTTTAACTATCTCGGGTGCTTGAATCTGCTCAATTGCCTTGACCTTGTTGGGGTCGACTTCTATCCCCCGGTGGGACACAAAGAAGCCAAGCAGCTTGCCGGAAGGAACGCCAAACACACACTTCTCTGGGTTCAGCTTCAAGTTGATCTTGCGTAGATTTGCAAAGGTCTCTTCCAAGTCCTAAATGAGAGTTGATTTGTCCTTGGTTTTGACCACTATATCATCCATGTAGGCTTCAGTATTCCTGTGCAACTGGGACTCAAAGCCAATCTGTACTGCTCTCACGAAAGTGGATCCAGCGCTTTTTAACCCAAAGGGCATACGTACAAAGCAGTACGTGCTGCATGGGGTTATAAACGCGGTCTTCTCTTTGTCTTCCTCAGACATGAAAATCTGGTGGTACCCAGAGTAGGCATCCAAGAAGGAAAGTAGGTCACATCCAGAGGTGGAATCCACAATCTGATCGATGCGCGGCAAGGGGAATGGGTCCTTCGGGCATGCTTTATTTAGATCTATGAAATCTATGCAAAGCCTCCATTTCCCATTCACCTTGCGCACCACCACTGGATTGGCCAACCAAGTTGGATGCAATACTCCTCTGACCAAACCAACAACTTCGAGTTTCTTGATCTCCTCGGCAATAAACTGCCGCCGCTCCAAAGCTTGCTTTTGGACCTTTTGTTTGATGGGTCGGGCATGTGGGCAGACAGCAAGGTGGTGCTCGATTACCTCCCTGGGAACACCGGGGATGTCAGATGGTTGCCAAGCAAACACATCGACATTTGCCCGCAGGAAGGCAATGAGCGCGCTTTCCTATTTGTCATCAAGGGTGGAGCTGATAGTAAATGTACCATCAGCGCCAATCAACCCTTCCGGGACCTTCTTCACAGCAGGCGTAACAACCTTTGATCTCTTGCTATTGGAACTCTCCGACAAATCATCAACAGACGCAGCGCAATCCGAAGAGGTGCGCTTCCCGGATTCTTTGCTGGTGTCCTTGCTAGCTTTCTTCCCTTCCTTGCTTTCCTTGGCAGGAGCAGTAGCTTCCGCGGCCTCTATAGCGACTACTTCCCGGTACATCTTATCCACGCATATGACTGCGTCCTTCTTGTCTGATGGAATGGAAATGACGCCCATCGGTCCTGGCATCTTCAGAGTGTTGTAGGCATAGTGGGATGCCACCATGAATTTTGCCAGGGTAGGGCAGCCAAGGATTCCATTGTATGGCAGGGGGAGGTCGACCACATCAAACACAATCTTCTTGGTCCGGTAGTTCAGCTCCCCCCCCGAACGTTACCGGCAGTGTGATCTTCCCCTTAGGACGACTCTTGCCGGGGTTGATGCCTTGGAAAGTACCGGTAACCTTGAGCTCTTCATCTACTATCTGGAGCTTGCTGATGACCTTGGGAGATATCAGATTCAACCCGGCCCCACCGTCAACCAACATCTTTGTGACTTTGAGGTTGCGAATCGTTGGTGAAACCAACAATGGCAAACATCCTACCGCAGTGGTGCGGTCAGGGTGATCCTCTTCATGAAAGATGATGGGCGTGCGGGACCACTTGAGCGGCTTCCGAGAATCTGTCGCCGGCTCCACGGCATTGACGTCACGTGCCCACTGTTTGAGCTGGCAGTGAGAGGAGTGCAAGGACGCACCTCCATCAATGCACAGGGCATCAGTGGCCTTCTGGAACTCCTGCTCGTTGGTTTCCTCTTCATCTCCTTCATCACTCCCATCATCGCATTCCTTCTTCTCACGGCCTCTGGCCGGTTTCCCTTGATACCGAGGGGCCTTGCCGGGGTGACCTCCTCTCCCACCTCGGCCCTTCCCGCCAGCACCATCTTGGTCTCTCTCTTTGTCACGCTTCTCGTACTCAGCTTTCTATTTCTTGACGAGCTGCTCAACTTGATGACACTCTTGAAGATCGTGTCCCTTAGTCTGATGGATCTTGCAGTACGGCCTGTCAGCCTTCCCAGCCTTCTCGGCAGCCGCGGCTTCCCGGCAGTCAGCGCACGCGGCAACTTCCTTGCCAGGAGCCTCGGTCTTGGACTTCTTGCCAGTACTAGGAATGCTCGCTCTTTCAACAGCCATCACTGCTTTATCCTTGTGCTTCTTGTTGCGTTTCTTGTTCTTCTTCTTCTGATTGGTGGCGTCGTCGTCATCCTCTGAGTCAACGTCGACGCCATCTTCTTCACCGGGGAGTCGCCTCCCCTCCTCTGTTTGGGCACACTTGTCCGCCAGAGTGTATAGCTCATTCACAGTCTTGGGCAACCGAACGTTCATTTTGGAACATATCCTGCGGTTGCGCACGTTGGACTGGAACACAGCTATCACAGCTGCTGGATGGATGCCTGGAATGTTCCTGTGCACCCGGCTGAACCTCTGCATATACTTCCGCAAACTCTCTCCTTCCTTCTATGGGAGGAGCTGCAAGTCGCTGGGCCGCCCTGGTTCTTGATGGCCGCCCGTGAAGGCGCCAATAAACTCATGGCACAGATCAGCCCAGGTCGAGATGGAGTTCTCTGGCAAGTGCATCAGCCACGACCTCACATTTAGCTTGAGTGCCAAAGGGAAGTAGTTGGCGAACACCCTCTCGTCCCTTCCTCCGGCAGCTTGAATAGCGATGGTGTAGATGCTCAAGAACTCTGCCGGGTTCAATCTTCCATCGTACTTTTCTGGTATCTCTGGTTTGAACGTACGGGCAGATGGCCAACGGACTTGCCGCAGCTCACGAGTGAAGGCAGGGCACCCAACCTCGAAAGGCAGGTACCCGCCCCCACCGAGCATGGGTTCGTCGACGTTGGGGCCATTGCGCCTATCAGACTGGCGGTGGGTGTCGCGGCGTCGCTCGATGGTGACACGCACGTCTTCCCTCTGCCTGTCTTCTAGGACCCGTCGCTGGTCTCGACGTGCCTGAGGATCAGACAAAGCCGTTGATACGTCGTTGGGTTCTTGGTCGCATGGCCCTGGCTGCGGCCCCTGCACTGGCTGTCGTGGAGGGGACTGAACCATCGGAATGGCTCCCTCGGTGCGGCCAGCGGCTTGGGCTGTTGCCGCCGTTGGTGGAGGCCGTGGCGGGCCTGCCTGCTGTGATCCTCCCGCCTCAGTGAAACCAATCAAGCTCTGGATAGTGGCCCTCCACTCATCCATTTGATTGGCTGCTGGTGGAAATCTCAACAAGAGCTGGGCCCACTCCATGGCCTTCGAAGCGATGCTTAGCATGGACGACGACGCAGATCGCGACGTCAACCGACTTCTGATGGTGCATGTAGTGGCGGCGCCATGTTCTCACCGCCGCGAGCCAGTCGCCAGGGCGGCGTGACGATGAGGCGGATGCGCTTGGGGGTTGACAACCCCATTTGGCGCATCATCTCAACTAGCTTGCCCTGGGGGTGGCGCGGGCCCTGTAGCCGCACCCGCGGCGGGGGCAGCTAGGTGATTACAATCCACATCAGGGCGGGCGCCACCGTTGCGGTTGTGTCCCTCGGAGAGGTGGGGAGGCGGAGACGGAGCTTTCTCCCCACCCGCACCTTGTGGAGCATGGCCGCCGGGTTGTTGTTGGTTTCGCCCTCCTCCGGTGCCTCCTGCTCCTGCTTCGGCCGCAGGGGGAACGGTGATGGCGCCGCCTGCACCAGTCACGTTCCCTGTGGCGTCGGCATTCCCATGTTCCACCGTAGCCCCCACGACATTAGTGGCTGCATGCGAGGGAGCCTTTGAGGTAGACGGGTGAGCTGAAGCACCGGATTTCTTTTTGGCCACCATGGATGATGAAGCCGTTGATGAAGAAAATGATGATGAAGATGGCGCGCTGCTTACACTCTCGGGTTCATGCAAGCGCTTCCCCCTACCTGGCGCGCCAAAGATGTTGTGGTATCACACGGCCACCTATGGGGCCATCAGCCCCTTGTGGTTCGGCAAGGGGGAAGAGCGCATTGCACAAAGAGCGAAAAGCATAGAGCAGCACGACAACGATGACACGGGCAGTTTTACCCAGGTTCAGGTCGCCGCGAGGCATAAAACCCTACTCCTACTTTGGTGGATTGATGAAAGGACCGTGGTGCAGGCGTAGCGCTCTAGCCTGGCAAGGTCGCCTCGGGGCGAGAGCAGCTACGCGCGTACGAGCGTACAAGGGTTCGAATCCTTTCTAAGGTTACCACGGCCCTCCTTTTATAGGTCAAGGGATCACCACAATGGCAAAATAGTCATTATGCACTGATTAGATAGCCACAGTGTTGTCATACCTAACTCTACAGACAGGACATGGTGCATTAAATGCGCCGCTTAGTGTCACATCGTGGTGTGGCCTGGCAAGCCTTGCCGTGCCATGCAGCCACCTTCTCGCCTGTTTGCATGACACGTCTCCTAGACGGGTGTCATTTAGGGATGATCTTCCTCAAAAATGGCCTGCCACGTACCAAATGATAACCACATAATCACTTGAGGGCTCGACACCGCACCGATAGGTGACTTGCATTGCTGTGAGGTGGAGCGGTGGAGCCTTGGCGGGGTGATCCACCTTTGGCGTCCCCGGCAAGCCTGCCGGGGGAGTCTTGAGGCTTGTCTTGGGGTAACCTCGACCCCGCCAGGCTCGCCTGCCCGGCAAGGGAGGTTTTTCCTTAGTGATATCTTGCTTATTTGGTTGGTCTTGGTCTTCTTGATCCGCCCTTTGATTTCTCAAAGAGCCATCTCTTCTACTTGGCCTTGTCTTGAATGTCGTAACCTTGCTCTTGAGCCTGTGTACAGTTCGGGCAACACACCTGGGGGTTTGTTGCATCGACAGTATGTCTTCATGGTAGACTTCCAAACCTTCACAGACTCCGTTCACCGGCGATCCACAATGACTCTTGGATCCTCAGAACGTGACGCCTAACCGGCTGGAGGATACACAGTCCTCAAGTGTAATAAGTCTTCAGATCACGTGGACAGAAATACTTTAGTGATGCCTAACACTCTTTGGCTCTGGGTGTTTTGGGCTTTGTCCTCGCAAGGATCTCTCTCTCAAAGGCTTCGGAGGTGGGTTGCTCTCAAACGACAAAAGCCGTGCACTAACTCTGAGCAGCCACAAATTTATGGTAGAGGGGGTGGGCTATTTATAGCCAGCAGGCAACCCAACATTATATGTCCGAAATGACCCTGGGTCACTAAGGAACCGACACGTGTCCAATGGTCAGATTTCAAATACATGCGGCAGCTTGACTTGGGCTACAAGCAAAGCTGACTCATCCAACACTGGATAAGATTTGCTCTCATTGTCTTCACTCGAAGACATAGGATTTGGGTTGAGCATCATGTCAGTCTTCTGACTTTGTTCACTTGGACCCCACTTAATAGTTCGGTGGTTCCTATGACTCAAGTAAGAAGAAAATGAAACTACGAAAGAAACTATGTCTTCGCACTCCATTGTCTTCAAGTGAATGTCTTCACACGTCATTATCTTCGACGTGAATGTCTTCACGAACCACCATTGTCTTCAATGTCTTCATACATTTTTAGGGGTCATCTCTGGTAGGAAAACCAAATCAATGAGGGACTTCTACCTGTGTTGTCCTGCAATTCTCACAAACACATTAGTCCCTCAACCATGTTTGTCGTCAATACTCCAAAACCAACTAGGGGTGGCACTAGATGCACTTACAATCTCCCCCTTTTTGGTGATTGATGACAAACTGGTTGAAGTTTTCAACAGGGATAAAAATATGTGTAAGTTAAAGAACGCAGTCATTGGCTTCATGAAGTTGAGAGGGCTCCCCTGAAGATGTGCATGTAAGTAGTTTTCCTTTGAATGCAAATGCACATGGCAGGTTCTCCTTTGTGGAGATCTCCTTTAATTCATGAAGACAATTCATCGTGCAAGCAAGAATGTAATGAAGATAATGACATGCACAATGAAAAATGGGCGTCTGCAGAATGACTTCATGCAGAATTTATCATCGCAATAAACGGTAGCAGCAAAAGTGGCAGACAACCATCAAGTTTTAAGTGTTACAACTCAAACACCAACAGTTCAAGAACGGGAGTTGCAAAACTTAACAAAAATAATCACTCGGCCCATATAGACCCGCTTGAAACTATCAACTCATATGCGTCTCCCCCTTTTGCCAGGAATGACCAAAATGGTGTGAAGACATAGAGTGTCTAAGCGTTCCCATGTGGTGTAGGTGAAGATGTTGGGGCAGCAGGGTCGACGGTGGAGTTAGGCGGTGCAGAGGGGCCTGATGCCGAATCCTGATGCAGTGAAGCCATAGCTGGTGAAGTGGCATCGCCCTCTTCATCAATGACTCGCGCAACAATAGTTGGAGCCGAAGATGAGTATTCAGAATCTTCAATTGAAGGTGTTGGATGCCAGCTTGCTGACTGTGGAGGCCTAGAATCAAACTTGAAGCATTCAGTGAAGCCATCTGCTTGAAGATCATCTTTAGAACAGAGCATTGTGAGGCTCTTCCAGGCACGCTGATAGGCTTCATGAGCAATGAACAAGTTCTTGGTGGTGAGGTTGCGTATGCGATTGACATCAACAAGGAGACTTTGCATCTGGCGCTTCATCCAGTCATGATGCCTATCCTGCTTCTGATGAAGTGACACAAGAAGCTCTCTGTCATTCGGCACATGAGCACGCTTCTGAGGCCTTTGGGCTACTGTGCTGGATGTTGCATCAGTGTTGGCACGATGCGGCAGCCTGAGCTGACCAGCAAGAGGACCAGCAGCAGCAGGTGGATTTGGCACATGAGCACCTTGAAGCGGTTGAGCGAAGCTCTGGAAGGCAGCATTGTCTTCACGAACGGGTTCTTTGGCAGGCTCAGGATATATAGCTTCATGAAACATATCCACTTCAGGCAGAAAGACAACATGGTTGCGCGCTGAAGCTTGATAATTGATGGTGGAGTGAAGCTTATTCAGCCGCATGACCCATGGAGCATAGAACTTGAGGCCAAACAAATCAATGCCTGAAGCTGCCAACTGACGGATGAAGAAGTCTTGAGTGTTGAACCTGATGCCATTGATGATGTAGAAGACCAATGTCTTCATAGTGCCTTCAATCTTAGCATGAGGAGAATGCCCTTTGAGTGGCCATAGAGTATGCCTCAGAACGTGATAGATGGTGCGGGGCAGGTACTCAAGGTCATTGACAAAGAATTCCTTGGGGTACTCAGCATCAACAGGCAAAGGCTTCATCATGCTGAGCATTTGGCTCATGTTAGGCTCTGGTTTCTGAAAGATGCTCTGCAATTCTTGCTCATAGCGCTGACAACCTGGCTCATAGAGATCACCAGGAGTGGGCAGGGAAGTTAGCTCGATGATGTCTTGAGCTTTGGCTTCATGATGTACATCACCTGACATCCACTCAATGACCCATGTCTTCGGATCCCTGTTGTAGCCTGAGATATGGAGTGTGGCATAGAATTGCAGCAGGAGTTCTTCATTCCAGTGCTCCTTGTTGACGACAAATGGGAGCAAGCCAACTTCATGAAAACAGTCAAGAGCTTCTTCAAGGCAAGGGAGACAAGCAATGGCATGCAGCACAGGCGCTTGTGTGGGAAGATCCTATCCTGGTTGTACAGAATACATGAGTAGTAGCTCCTTTGCTGGTGGCTCCAGAACCTGTCAGATGAGATCTTAGGCTTCTTGTAAGGATTCTTGGCCTTGTCAAAGAATGTGTTGTGCTCTCTGAAGCTGAGCACACTGAATGAGCCTTGAGTAGTAACAGCACTGGGAAGTCTTGGCAGCCTGGGCTTTGGCTTCTGTGTCTGAGGCCTTTCCTCCACATGGTAATCGTACTGAGGACCAGGAGCAGCCGATGGTGTCATGATTGGCCACTTGACAGTTACAAGCTCACCACGATAGAATGCCCGTTCCATGGTGTGAGGTACAGGAGGAACAACAGCAACATCTGAGGTGGATGGCTGAATGTCTTCAGTGGCATCAGGGGCTTCAGTCTGAAGAGTGGCTTCGGGCTGCACATTGTCTTCAGCCATGACAATGTCATCGGCTTCAGCAGTGGTGGTATCGACAGCCTCATTTGCCGAGGCTTCAGTGGCTTCAGGAATTGGGGGGTCTGGCAAAATCACATATTCATCCTCTCTTGAATCAATGGTAGGGGGAATAACAACTTGATCTTCTTCTTTTTCTTCGGCTGATGCAGCCGGAATATCTTCAGCCCCTTTGGCTTCAGATTCTTGAGCAGTTTCTGTAGGGATGGCTTCAGGGAACACTTGACGTGCTACTGAGCTTGTGGCTTGCACATCCTCTTCAGGAATGCTCGACATGGAGACCGTTGGCCTTGGGCCTCGGTGAAGCCTTCGGAAAGAGGGCGACGCCTGTGGTGAGGGAGTGGTCTTCTCCATGTCTTCAGGTGTGTCTTGCGGAGTCTCAATCACTGGAGTGGTGACTTGAGCTGGTGGAGTGCGAGGAATGACTTCATGGAGCGGAGTGTTGGGGTGTTGCTCTTCCCAGAAATCATCATGTGTGGTTGGCGTCAGAGGACCGCCAATGCTAATCTGTTCACTGCTTGTGGGAGCAGGCGATGATACTGGCTTGGGCATGATCTGGGGGAACTGAGGAAGGACTTCATCATCAACAACATTGTCTTCATGACCAATGTCTTCAGTTGCGATGTGGTCAGCAGCTAGAATATCTTCAATAACATGAGCCTCTGTGGTAGCAGGCTCATGCACAACTAGACAGCGCTCGAGGTTGGAGGAGGCTGGGAGAGCAACAGATATTGGTTCAACAAACAGTGGCTCTTGTGGTGTAGCTTGATCTTTGCGCGAAGACTTTGAAGATTTTGTCTTCAACTTCTTCTTGGATGGAGCAGCATCATAAGCTTCATGATGTTTTCGCTTCTTGGCTTCAGCTTCAGCCTGCTTCGTCTTCTTCTGCTCAGAAGCAGCGGATGGGACCTTTGGCTTCGAGCCAATCATGCTGGTAGGGAAGACAATGCTTGGTATTTCCTGCCTTTGAGCTTCAGCCTCAGCTTGGATTGGCTTCTTCTTCTTAGCAGCCAACTTGGGGTCAATGCCTGGACGCGCAAGTGCTTTCCTCTTCAAGGCTTCGTTATGAGCCTAGACACATTTTTCAGCGTAATGCTTGAGGCGCTCTCTTGAGCCTTTGGCTTCATCACGGCGCTTAGCAAATTCAGCCTTGAGATCAATCATCATCTGCTTGAAATTTTGCACTTCAGTGACACTGAGCTTGGCCATGTGCTTCTTGAAGAGGGCCTTTTCATGATCAATTTTGTTCTTCTGCTCAACGACCTTTTGAGCAATGGCGAGTTCTTTGGCAATATAGCCCTGAAATGTTATGCTGATGCCAATTGGAAGCTGTAGATCATCAATGGTAAGAGAGGGATCATCAAACCATTCATCAATGAAGTTGTTGAGAATGTCAGCGTCAAACAGAGGCAGATCATTGAAGATTTCGGCCTCCTGTTTGCTCTTGATCAGCAGTTCAAGGGCATCATCATCAATATCTTCATCACTAGAGAGATCGACAATATCTTCATCATTGGGAAAGATGCCTGCAGGTGTAAGAGCTTGCCCTGAGGTCTTGTTTGTCTTCTTAGACGTGCAAGAGAAGTCTTTAGACTGCACACTGGATTCAGGAGGTGCAGATTTCAGTGGCTTCACTCTTGAAGCTTTTGGTGCAGTAGAAGATTTTGAAGCCTTTGCTTTCTTCACTGGCTTCGGGGGCTCTGGAACTTCAGCATGTTCCTCATCGGCAACAACATCTTCAACACTGGCCCTTTGAGCGGCCCAATGTGCCAGAAATGAGTCAAAATCCTCAAAGGGGCCAATGAGATTTGGCTCAGCTTCGCGACTGCCATCTGGCCTTGGAGCAGCTGGACCTGGGTTGAAGTTAATCCCAAGGCCCTTCTTGTTTTGAACTGCTGAAGCCTTAGCAAACTGAAGATTGGCTTCAAACAGATCATCCTCTCGACACCATTGAAGACTTGATGGGTCAGCATTTTCAGGCATTGGGCCACGGACCATGCAAGGAAAGAAGCCTTTAGTTATGGCTTTCAGCCTTGGTCTTGGGTTGCAGCTTCTTGTATATGATATATGCACATGGCGGCCTCACAGCATTCTTGTTTGCGTATTTTGGAGTCACAAAATGATACAGAAACCGTTGCTCTGCCCAATATCTGCGAATCCATTGGACTCTAGACTTGCGCTCACCATAGGTTTCTTCAGGGTCAGACTTGTACATCTCATATAGATCTAGTGGCAAGTCCAAGGCAGTGTTATCACGGTGCTGTCTGCCGCCCTTCTTTGCGGATTTCCCACCAACCATTGGCTTCTGACTGAAAGGCTTCACAATGGTGTTTGGCTTCAGTCGGCTGGTCAGACAAGAACTGGCTTCAGGCGACTCAATATGATGCTGTAAGAACTCTGCAAATGAATGCAGACTATGAGAACCAAGGGACTCTCCCACGGACATGTACCTGTGACAGCATTAGAGATGCGAGGGAAGGGGAAGAGGTCATATGCATTCTCAGAAGATTTTGAAGATAAATTAGTTTGAAGACATTGACCTCATAGTGCGAAGACATTCACTTATAGATGTGAGTTGGTTCCAGATTTGTACGAATCCATGAATAAGTACAAGTGAGGAATCTAACTAGTAGTGAGCATAAGTGAAAGTACTTGTGAGTCATGATATGCATAAAAGTAGATATCTAGATTTGGAAGTGAAGAAACAACTTTTCGAAGATATAGAAAGTTTTAACGGATCAAACACACGATAAAAATAGACTTTTAATTACCACTCAAGAACAGATGAGACTGCTAGACGAGTTGAGGATGGAGGCCGAGCAGTCCAATCTTCCGCGCCCTAACTTGGAGGCACCTACGGCGGCGGCGGGTGGAGGAAGATCCGCGACCGGCGTGACGACGGCGGCGGAGAAGTCGTGACAGCGAAGCGCTTCGTCTCCGGCGACGACGGAAGCTAGCGATGGCGCTAGGGTTTGAGCGAGACGGCGAGGGGAGTAAGGAAATGATGACCGCAGGGGGTTGAGTATTTATAAGGAAGAGGGACGACGCACTGTAATTACTCAGGTGCCCCTGGCAGTTCACATCTGAAGGACACGTGGCATGCATGCAATAGCTTGAATGTTGTGCCACGACCCCACGCGTGCCTGGTTTGTCGGGCGGTCGTTCCGGCTTCTCCGGTATTCAGGCAAATAGGATAGAGATAGTAAAAGCAGTTTAAATGTTTGTCTATATATCTTCAACTGACAAGGACACAGTGAAGACAATCGACACGTGTCAATAGAATGCATATGAAGAGACAGATAGAATTAGAGAGATAAGCACGGAAGGGGTTAGGGTCCGATCACATTCACTTAGCGCAGAAAATGGCGTCTTGAAGACATAGCTATAAGTGAATGATGTAGAGGACAGAACATATATATATATATATATCAGTGAAAACCAAATTGAACATTGTGAAGATTTAATCATGAAGATAAGGCAATGTTGAAGACAAACCAACTTTGAAGATAATGCAACATGACGCCAAACAAAAATCTTCAAGAAAGGTTGGTGGTGGTGTTACCCACCGTATAGGAAGTATTAGACCCAGACACGGCGCACAATTATCGTGGCGCTCTGAAGTCAAATTCCACATTAATGTATTCACACTCAGAGGGTATGCTTTCATGAATTGAAGACATACGTTACTTTGTGTGTTGCACACCAAAGTCATCAATATGCATAAGCATTAGGATGTGTGTCCATTCACAGCACATTTGAGGATTCTAAGATATTTAGCTCACACCGCAGCTTGCAAAACCTTTTCTCATCCAAGGGCTTTGTGAAGATATTTGCCAATTGCTCTTCAGTGTTAACGTGAATGATATCAATGTCTTCCTTCAACTCATGGTCTCTGAGAAAGTGATGACGGATCTAAATGTGCTTTGTCTTCGAGTGCTAAACTGGATTGTGAGCAATCTTGATGGCGCTTTCATTATTGCAGTAGAGGGGCACATTCTTCATGTTGATGCCATAGTCCTTGAGGGTTTGCTTCATCCAGAGAAGCCGAGCGCATCAAGATCCAGCAGCAATGTATTCAGCCTCAGCAGTGGATAGTGATACACAGTTCTGCTTCTTTGAAGACCAATAGACAAGAGATCGTCCAAGAAATTGACATGTGCCTGATGTGGACTTGCGATCAACCTTGTCACCAGCATAATCAGCATCTGAGAATCCAACTAGATCAAACTCTGAGCCCTTTGGATACCATAATCCTAGCGTTGGGGTGTGATCCAAATATCGAAGAATTCGCTTCACCCCGAGGTGATGCGATTCCTTTGGTGTCGCTTGGAATCGGGCACACATGCAAACGCTAAGCATTATATCTGGCCTAGATGCACATAAGTACAATAAAGAACCAATCATGGAGCGGTATACTTTTTGATCGAACTCTTTACCATTGTCGTTGGAGCCCATTTGACCTTTTGTTGGCATTGGCATCGTGTACCCTTTGCAGTCTTGCATTCCAAACTTCTTCAGGCAATCTTTGAGGTATTTTTCTTATGATATGAAGATGCCATTTCTCTGTTGACGGATTTGAAGACCAAGAAAGAATTTCAGCTCTCCCATCATGGAAATTTGATATTGCTCTTGCATCAAATGCCCAAACTCATCACTGTATCTTTTGTCTGTGCACCCGAAGATAATGTCATCCACATAGATTTGGCATACAAACAGTTCTCCATCATATGTCTTCGTGAAGTGAGTGGGATCAAGAGATCCAGGTTTGAAGCCTTTGCTCTTCAGGAAGTCTTTGAGCGTGTCATACCAAGCACGAGGTGCTTGTTTGAGGCCATACAGTGCCTTGTTGAGCTTGTAGACCATATCAGGTCACTTTGGATCTTCAAAACCAGGTGGTTGAGCTACATACACTTCTTCTTCAATTTTGCCATTGAGAAAGGCACTCTTCACATCCATTTGGTACAGAAGAATGTTGTTGTGGTTAGCATAGGCTAGCAGTATGCGAATGGCTTCAAGCCTAGCCACGGGAGCAAACACTACAAAAAAATACACTTCCGTGATGATACGTGTTTGTCACAGTAGGTCACGTTTTCTGTCATGCATGTACATCCATGACGATTTTATGACAGAATCAAGATAGTCATACCTGTGCTGTCGTAGAAGTGTTCCATGACATTGCCAAAATTATCATCATGGAAGTGTCCACTTCCATGACGATAAATGCCGCGTCATGGAAGTGCTTTCGTCAAGGGTAACCGACACATGGCATCCACCGTAACGAGTCATTGTTAAGCTATCGGGTTCCGGTTTGGATTCGATAACCCGTTAACAGCCTGGACCAATGGCGATTTTCCACGTGTAAAATTCTCATTCGCCGACGATCCATGTGTCAGCTCAGCGTTGGGACAGATGTCAACCGTCCATTGGACAAGAATCGCCAATGAAACATTGACACGTGGGACGGCCCAATAGATGCCCATATAGGTTTAAAAGCTGGCCTAGGAACAGACCCACAAGATTTCGTCAGATCTAATGGGCCGGCCCATTAACAGCCTAACATTTTCTGGACCAAATTATGGCCCACATCAGATACGGGCCGTTAAAGGACTGCAATATTCTGGGCCAGTTTACGGCCCATATCAGATCCAGCCCGTTAACAACCTGCAATAGTTTGGGCCAAATTACGGTCCATACCTGATCCGGCCCGTTAACTGACTTTCATTTCTTGGGCCAAATTATGGCCCATAACAGATACGGCCCTTTAACAGCTATTGTACCATCGGGCCCATTGGGGGACTAATTTGCTCTTCGGCCTCTTAATGGCCCGTTTAACAGTTCGACCCGATATTAGTTTCGGCTTGTCAGCGGCCCTGTCTACATATGGGCCTCTTTCGGCCCGGTTTCACTTTCGGCCATTTAAAGGCCTGGGTTTTACCTGGGCCTAATTCTGGTTCGTAGTTACTTTCAGCCTCTTAACGGCCCGTAGTCTTCGTGGATACATTCTAGCTTAAACTGCCTATCGGCCCGTTAAAGGCTCTTGAGAATGTTGGGCCTAATTTTGGCCCGTTATACATCCGGCCTGCTTCCCGCCCGTCATGTAATTGGGTCAGCCAATGCCCAAAAACATTTCAGCCTGTTATTGGCCCGTCACACAAATGGGCCAATAATGGGCCGATGTATATTACAGCATGCTGTCGGCCCGTGAATTGTTCGTCACAATTAAGGCTCAATCTAGTTCTCAACCTGTTAAAAGCCTATGTAATTTTCCGGCCCAATTAAGGTAAGCGGTTTACTCGGCCTTTTAAAGGCCCGAAACTAATAGTGGGCCAGATTAAGACTAGACCTAACTAATGGCCCAAGATGATTGTAGACCCATGGTTCGGCCCGTACTAGCAATTGGCGACCGACCAGTTTTAGTACCGAAATTATTTTTTTATAAACCTAACCTATTGGCTCATTGCGCTCCAATCGAATATTACGACCTTTTCTCAGAGCGACGACAGCATAAACAGTAAATAAATTACAGCATCGTGACGAAGAATAAACCTAGACTATACAACAAAGAAATTACAGCATATTACATCCCCTGGGCATCAAAGTTCGCCGCCAGTGATAATAAAGGGCAACCAGACAACATATTCCATAAAATGGGCAGGTCACCACCAGTGGAAGTAAACATGCCGACAAAATAATAGACATAACCGACAGCACTTCAACACAGTTCAAGAAAGGTTAGCCCGGCCCAGGAGCTGCAGCGCAAGCAGCTTAGCAACCTGATGAGACTGCACTTGTTTGACGCTTATATCCGCCAACTTACGCTGCATAGCATCAATAGACGTCCTGTACTTATGGTTAATCTTGCATAGAGATTGGAGTTCCTGTCGGATTTGAGCTGAAGCATGTCTTTCTGCTTGAATTTCAGACTGAAGAAGTCGAACAGATTCAGGCGGCGACTTCATCGAGCTTGTGTCACTGAGTAAGTTCGACACTACATCAAGACATGACTTTGTGGTTGTATCCCTACCCTCAAGATGTGTTGCCTTCTTCTCTGGAATATATGTTAGAGGGACAAACAATGGGTTCGTCTCACTATCATTGTGGTAGTTCTTCCTAGCATCAGTGCTGTCACCCTAAAAGAGAAACAAGTAGGTAGATAACAGGTTTTGCACGTATAAGCATCAGCACTGTCAATTCATCTCATTTCTTTGTCAGAAATAAAGAGACACGGTTTAAAATAGCATTAACATAATAGGCATTGTTCATAGTTAAGACGGCAGGAAATGGCATTGTGCAGGAGCGGCCAGCTTCACCATACCACTGGATTACAGATCAAGAACACAAGCATACATGTAGGGCTAAACAACGTATAAGCATGAATGGTGAGTGTACTGTCAATTTATACCATTTCAGATTGGTAAATAAAGAGACATGATTTAAATAACATTAATATAATATGGCATTGTTCATAGTTGAGACATAGCAGGATATGACATTGTGTTGGAGTTGGTAGTTTCACCACACCACTAGATTACAGATCAAGAACACAAGCATACACACAGTGCTGAAGAAGATAACTTGCTATGTTTAGTTTAATTTACATGGTATGAATAAGGAACTAGGTTGTACAACTAAAGACTGAAATTGAGAAGGACAAACTTATGTTTATGTACTTCTTCGTTATAAACTTTGAACAAGCAATTTGATGCATACGACAAAAATAAACAACATTTGCACTCATAGCTATCAAAATATACACAACAAATTTTGAAGGCTCGAGGAGGACAAACTTACATTAGGAGTGAAGACCGGCTCTATAAAGCCCTTGTCCATATTGATGCGGGGCAATTCAAGAAGTTTATCGCACACTCTTCTTCAAGAGCATTGCCTTTATTCTACATTTTGTTAAGAGTAAATATAGATGTGAAAATATAGGAACAAATGGCGATTATTTAACCTAAGATGCAGAGTACAGATGTAAATACAGCATACAGGCAAAAGGCACTGACAAGAGCAATGCAGAGCTAAACTTCTTCAGTAACATTGGTTTTATTCAATATTTTCGCAAGAGTAAATGTAGATCTGATGTGTAGAAAATGGAGGGCAAGGGAAAATAAGCTGCAAAGTGTACATGAAAAACTAGCTGACAATATAAGTACAATGATGAAGGACAACAGATACTTACAAGAACAATGCAGAACTAAATTTCTTCATAAGCATTGGGTTTATTCTACATTAATGGAAGCATTAATATAGATCTGATATTTTGGAGCGAACAGTGGATAAGCAAGCTATAATGCACAATGATGTCACATAATCCACCAGGTATGAATGTAAGTACAGCGATAGGACAATAGGTACTCACAAGAGCAAAGCAGCGACCAGCATAGTTGCGATATCCTAGGTTTTGCGGCGCTGGTTCTATCGCCAATATATGTGGGGTGCTATCTGATTTCTTCGGTAGCACCACCTTTTTCAAGGACTTTGCTTGTACTCCTTCAGGTTCTGCAATCACCCTCTTCCTTTTGGATGTCTGAAACACAAGAACAACATTTGAATGGAAAAACATGGTATGACGATAAATGGAATATGTATTGATAATGGATGGGCATGGCATCTTCACATATATCATGAGTAAACTAAGCAGACGGCGGTGCAACGAAGAAAAAAAAATGCAAGACACCTTATGAAAGATATGTGCAACCAATAAAACCTTGCCAAATTAGAACAGGCACCTTATTGGGTGAACAGGATAGGCCATCTGCCTTTGACTCCTTGAGCTCAGAATAGTCATTAGGATCATATTCTGAATACGAATCTATAGGTCGGGAGCATGTGGGTTTCATTGCATCCACAATGGACCTCAATCCCTTGATGCCAAGTTTGTTACCCATTGAACTATTCCGCAATAGTCTTCTGATGTGCGCATTCTTATATTCATTGTGATTACATACAATATCTGAAAAGCATGAAAACATAAATAGTAGTGAGATTATCTTTGTAATGCAGAGGATATTGTAATATAATAGGGGCTCCCTGTAAACCCTTGTGTGCTATCACTGGATTCTGATGAGAGAGCCCTTGTGTGCTGTAATATGGTGAGTAGATTAATATAATCTGGCACAACTACACACAAAAATAGGCTCCCTGTTGGGAGCTCCAGATGTAAGGATAGTTGGCAGATGATAGGTTCATAATATACCGTATAGAAAGTTTATTGCCAAACCATGATAACGAGAGCGCATAGCCACTAGGAAGATCATAGTGTAGATAATAGGGGTACACCATAACCACCATAAATAAATCGGGAAAGCAGAACTGGCTGGAAAATACAGGGTTTTGCCGCTACTAATATGCAGCCTATCAATCACCTACATGCCAGCTCTATTCATCTGAAGGCGCACAGCTGTTACTATCAGTCTAGTCTATCAAAGACTGCGCGGCTCCCACCATTTCTGGGATATTATGGCAGACCAACTCGAAGTGCGAAATCATGTAGCAGAACCGGCCCAATAGAGCTGTCGACTGCAGATGTCCCTGCTCCCCTTCCTGACAAGGAACATACTATACTTACTAAAGAAGAACAAAAGAGGAACATGTTAAAGAATAGAAGGGGAAGCATATTATTGAGATTCCCCTTCTTTCTATACAATGTTGGTTGCCCACCCATGATGAATCAGAGCGCCCAAAGAAATGCCATTCCATGTTGTCTCTCTATATGTGGCCACATGCATTTGGAAACTCAAGTGGGAGCATTAGCTAACCAATTAAATGTGTGTCTGTTAGCTAATGTCAGTATCATATCGCATTCATATTTGAAGAACCTTAGGACGTATGATTGGTGTGTTATTTAGCCTTAAAGGGTGGACAGCTGCTAGTAGGACACAAAGCACCTACGCGGATCATAGTGTAGATATAATGGGAAACCCCTAAGCATCAGGAGTAAAATCAAGAAAGTGGAACTTGCTGGAATATATGTGCTAGTATTGCCGGTACGGCTAGAAAGGCTTCAGATACCAACTCTCTACAACTGAAGGCGCAGTACTGTTACTATTAGTCTAACTCTCAAAGGCGACACATATGAACGAATACGAAGAGTTGAAAGTGTCCATGACAATTGACATGAAGACCAACACGAAGAGTTGAAAGCGTCCATGACAAGTGACCGAATAGACCTGTACACTGCAAATGTCCCTACTCCTCTTCACTACAAAGAACATACTGTACAACTATTATACTCCCTCTATTCCTAAATACAAGTCTTTGTAGAGATTCCACTATGGATCACATACGGATGTATATAGATACATTTTAGAGTGTAGATTCACTCATTTTGCTCCATATGTAGTCCATGGAGGAATCTCTACAAAGACTTATATTTAGGTACGGAGAAAGTACTTACAAAAGAAGAACAGAAGAGGAGCATGCGAAAGAAGAGCAATCAGATTTTGGATAATAAAATGTTGGTTGGCCACACATGATGAACCAGAGCGCATTAAGAATGCAACTCCCTACTGTCCCTCGATATGTGGCACATGTGCTTTTCGAAAGTAAAGTAGGAACATTAGCTGACCAATTAAATATTCTCTGTTTTAGTATATGTCAGCATCATATCAGATTCGTATTTGAGAAAGTAAGTTTGGAATTATGAGTGGCATGTTGTTTAGCTTGATGGGTTGAGGAGCACTGCTTGCACGTACGTCTCGAAGCACCTACGATAAAGGTACTGAATATATGGGAATGTCTACATGCAAGTCGCCCGACTTTCCTCATTTGGGCCAGTCGACCATTTCAGGCGGTTGGATGAAGATCCTACGTCTCCTAACCCTTCTTCTTCCCCCCCTCTTATTCTTTCCCTAAAGACCACCGCACGGGCCGCCGGCCGAACCACCCACCCTCCCCTGAACCGCCCACCACCTCCGGTCTTCCGCCGCCCCCGGCCATCCCTCTAGCTAACCCCACCCCCCACCCGCGTCGAGTTTTGCCTCCGGCAAGGCCCCACCATAGCCCGACGACAGCCCCCCACAACCACAGTCCCCACCCGAAACCCTAAGATAGATAATAGGGCAGCCCTCCGGCGAGCCCCTTCCTTCCCTCTGGCGAACTCCCAAAAATGGACTGACCCCAATTTGAAATTCAATCGACTGTCATTTAAGCTAATGTGGAATATAAAAGGGGAAAACCATAAGCATTGCGAGTATAGTGGTGCGCGTGCCATGGCGATCTGAAGGTGCAAACCGGATAAAGGAAACTTCGCAACCAATGTTTGGTTTCAACTAACAAGTAAGATTCTAAGTGATGGACAAGAAATCACAGTAAAGCAGTGGCGATCTATTTTCTTGCTGAGATAAATAACTTGAGCAGATATGAAAGAGTACCGCCTCTGGTGTGGCGCCGTGTAAGCATTTGCTGAGGCGTTGAGGGTGCTGCGGTAGCGATGGCTGTCGGCGGCGTGGAAGCAGATCTAGGAGGGCAGCCGGTGGCGGCGAGGAAAATATCCCGGCGCGGTGGACGAGACGGTCGTACGAGCGGCCTCGGCAAGGTGGACGATGGCGCGGATGAAGCAAGAGGACGCGATGCAAGGATCCTGGTCCGAAGCCGTGGATGAGAGAGGTCGTTCTCTTGTAATGGACGACGGTGTCGGGGTATCAACTCCGGCATGGTGGAGGAGGACGGTGGTGGATGGGGTGGCGGACGGAGGAGACTGCGGTGGAGAGGGTGTTTTGGCGCCCATGGAGTACGAATGGGGAAATGGAGGGAGAGAGTAAGGGGGGAACCATGTCTTCAGGGCGCGCTTGTCTCAAATGCGAGGAAATTTACAAACTTAGCCCCCATTTAAAATTTCCTACATCACAACAATATTAGTCGGTTGGGGATAGGACGGTAATCTCGCATACACCGAATATTTGCCGACGGTGATTTCAGCCGAGGAGAGTTTGTTTTGGCGCCCATCGTGTATGAATCGGGGAGGGAGGTGAGAGGCGATTTCGGCCGACGAGAAACTGTGTTTTGGTGCCCACCATGTATGAATCCAGGGAGGTGAGAGGCGGAGGCAGTTATGTCATGTTTGAGTGAAATTACAAGCCTACCCCTATCAAAACCTATAGAAATCGAGCCGATAGGCTTTGCGTGTCAGGGATAGGCAGTAATTTCCATCTCGCAGATTTTGGTTTTGGGCGGTTACTGCGAGTTTCCCTGCTTCGTTCAATTTTTTGCGGAGAAAGAGTGCACGTTTACCGTGCCAACTCAATTCGAATCCAGTTTGTATTTTTTTTCTGGCAGGATCCATTTTGTATTTGAATACAAATCTATATACATCATTTTTTATATATACTTTCAAAAGCACAACACCCTTTATACATAAATATGGTTTACAAATGGCATGATCTCAGATTCATAAGGCTGGATCCATCTTAATTTGGATTTTCAAATATTTGAAACCACTTTATGTTGAAATCCAATGTATGCATTCCTCGCTAACTGTCTCCAATTAATGTGTGTTTCATGCGGGTTTTTTACTTCTCAAACACGTATAATGTGTTTGACACACGCAACATACAGTGTAATCCCGTTTAGACATTAATTGCATATAAACCCTGCATCTCTAATTAAAGAATCTATGGATCACTAATATTGATAAACTATATAACATTACACGTGTCCCCAAATTCAAATGAATATGCATGTTTGATAGACCAATTTTCGTTATGATATTATCGATGTCGTGATCTCTAGTTTAAATATTTGAATCCCCTTTAATCCAGATATTCGTCTCATATAGCTATCACTCATGCTTGTATATCTCTCTAGACCTATACGCCTTCATCGTCTCTCGGGTATCTCTTGTGCTACTTGTATGTCGACAATGATCTTTTATCTTCGTAACACACTGACGGTACTCTCTCCCTCGACCTTCACTCTATCTCTCTCTAAGTATATCTCGCTCCCTGCTACGTGTCTCTAACTATGATTCTCCCCGTGAAATCTCTTTCTCTCACACAAACACAAACTTCGTCTCCCGGGGTTTCATTTCTCTCTACTATTCCCCTGTGTGCCACTCGCACACCCCCTCTCACACAGAGATGTCTTGCGCTCCTTAGGTATGAGAAGCTATGACTCTACCTCTTAAATATCTCTTTCTCACACACAAACACAAACTCTGTCTCCCAGGGTCTCATATCTCTCCACCATTCCCTTGTATGTCGCTCACACACACTCTCTCTCTCTCTAGAGATATCTCGCGTTCCCTGATATGTCTCTCTAGCTATCACTCTCCTTGTGAAATATCTTTCTCTCTCGCAAACACAAAACTCCGTCTCTCGGGATCTCATTTCTCTCTGATATTTGTTTGTATGTGACTCACATGCACCCTCTCACTATCTCTCTCACACCCACACACATAACTCAGCCTTCTGATCCACTCGTCTCTCATCTCTAACACACACACTAGCTAGCCGATCTCCCTCTAGCTAGCATCTTTATCTTTCTATTTATCTGTTTCTCCATCAACCTTCTTTCTTGCCCTCACTATTGCTTCCTATCACGCACACTATATATGTTTCTCTCTACATGCAGTCATGTGCCCTCTTTTTATCTTTCTCTCACACACACATAACTTCACCCCTCTGAACCACTCGGCGGTCATCTCTAACACACAAACTAGCCGATGTCCCTCTGGCTAGCATCTCTATCTCTCTATCTATCTGCAGTTTCTCCGTCAACCTTTCTTTCTCGCACGCACTCTTGCTTCCTATCACGCACACTATATCTGTCTTTCTATACATGCATCTATAGGTTGGTCCTTTTTGCACAATCGTTGTGTCTCGCTCTCTCTGCTCACCATAGATGCATGCTCCAGCCCATGCCACTATCTCTTAAAGACGGAAACACATGCTCAATTATCGGGCCTTCTTCCCTCCACTCTCACATACATGCATATTGTCATACCGATCCGTCTCTCCCATGTCGTTGATCTTATGACTTATGTCTTCTTTCTTTTATCTCGATCATGCGCGCGCGCACACACACACACATCCCACGTATACATGTATACCTCTCGCACATGCACGTTCAAGGTCTCCTATGTCTCCATACGTAGTTAATTACCCTCAGCCCTAACCCCACATCGAATCGTTCTCTTCTTGTGTGCACATGACTTCCGCCTGGATGGGTCTCTTCTCTAAAACACACACTCACACTTAACAATCTCCTTCTAGCTACCCCCCCTCTCTCACTCTTCCCCTATATCCCCGAAACCAATAAGACCATCCCTTCGTTTAATTCCCGCTTACATGCAGCATCGATATATAGTAGTCTTCCTCGGTGTCTCTCGAACAAACACGTTATCTCGATGTCGACTCCTCTCACGCGCACACGCCTTCTCTTCCCTCTTTACGGGCCTCCTCCCTCTCGCACCCCCCTCGTTGGTGGCCTCTGCCATACACATCACCTCTCTACGATGAAGCCACACACACTTAAATTACTTTCACCATCGAAGACTCCGCTTCACACACACACACACACACACACACACACACATTAAGACTCCATCTCACACACACATGCTCTAGGTGGAGCATTTGTTCCTACCACCCTTCGTCCAACCTTACCCGTATGATAAACAATCACCTTAATTTACTTATATAACATGGACAAATTCCACTTTATTTTAGTAGTTAGCAAAGTTCTCATAATTATATAACGCAAATCACGAGCAGGAAGTGACATTTTTTTTACACAACCACATTAACATGGCCACGTAAATCACAAGCTAAAGTGTAATACCATTATACTTATATCCCGATGCAAAAGGTGGAGTACATGTCCGAAGAGTAGAGTCGCACACACGCACTCTATCTCTCAGAATCTCACACACATACCAGTTACATGACGCCCCCTAAGCAGACCCGTATGTTACAATTTGTGCACCCGCGGGTACACGTGATGGTGCGCATTTATTTAAGCCGGACGGCGAACCCAAACAGTAGCTGCATTCATTCCCCTCCCGCCGCCTCTTCTCTGGTCGCCGTCGCCCGATAGCCATGGCCCGGTCGAAGGTAACGACACACGCCATGCTCCCGCCGGAGCGGTGCTTTGATCTGGAGGCGACGCAAAGCCCGGATCACAGCCGCCCTACCTCCGGAGTCCGGACTAGCCGGAGCCGGACAAGGAGGCGTTGGAGGCGGAGCAGCACACGGAGCCGGAGGAGGAGAACGACGACGCGGAGCCGGAACAGGAGGACGACGACGCGGGCGAAGCGAAGCCGGAGGAGGACGATGATTTCCATTATACTCAGACTTAAAGGGCTTTGAGTTTCACGCCACATTTATTTCATAGAGATAAAGAAAAGAAATTTTAGTGGTCATGCATGCATCTTTTTGTGGTAGCACTCCTATATAAGGGTTGACCGGTCGCTTCCCGCGGACGTGCGCGGGCGGTGGAAGAGGAAGGAGAAGGGAAGCGGGCTGTGGAGTACGCCAGTTGCAGCACGAGCTCCAAGGAACATTCGTGCCAAACAATGCATAGTAATACAGTATAGTCCAGCGGAGTATGAATTGGCCTTTAGGTTGCGTGTGGATGACATGGCTGCAACATGAAGGATGCAGTTCGACAGCCTACTGCTCCGCTTCGCACGGTTCGGTCACACAAGATTTGCATGCACGCATGTCACGCATGTACTTGTCGAAGGCGTGCTCGAAAAAGGCCGACCAGGTCCGCTAGTCCGCGTTGGTCCATGCGCCTGGAAAACAACTAATCCCAGTCGCTGTAAATGTCGTGCGTGCTTTAATTCTGGGCTAGTGGATGGACGCGAACGTGTCGTACAACGAACCGCCCGCCAGCTCCCTAATCTCTATCTCTACTCTTATAATAATAATAATCTATCTATCTATCTACTCTTATAAAAAACAGAGTTGGTGATGATGGTGTGCCTGCCATCCTGCAATATAGGCCGTCCGATTTATATCTGACTGATAGGAAGGTAACTATGGCAATTTTGCAAAAAGATACCCACACCCCTCTCCACATTTGCAAATAAGGCCTTCCCTTGTTCATCCTTTTCTCTCACAAGATAAACTACTCATACAAATGCATCTTGATGTTACGTGCAACACACGGGCATCTTGCTAGTAATAAATAATAAAAAAATATAAAAAACCGAGTTGGTGATGATGGTGTGCCTGCCATCCTGCAATGTAGACCGTCCGATCTATATCTGACGGATAGAAAACAAACTATGGCAATTTTGCAAAAAGATACCCGCACCCCTCTCCACATTTGTAGATTAGGCCTTCCCTCGTTCATCTTCGTCTCCCACATCTTATTGCCATGTCATCTTATAACATTTCAGTACATGTCTCTTTGTACTCCAGGAGCAGGAGTAGTTCTTTCCTTCTTTTTTATTTATTTATTTGGATAGTCATCTACGCAACTTTATAATGCCAGTTGTATAAACTATAAAGGACTTAACAATTTCAATTCCGTGTAGTACTAGCTAAGTAGCCATAATCCCATCAAACAAAACTGCTCCTACTTTAATTAATGTACATGGCCCAGGTAACACTCTCAAATTGTTTGTCGTCGCCCGTGCCGCAGCTGGTCTATACATTGCTTCCGTTCCCCCTCATAGAAATAAGCAATATAAAGTATTTTATTTTAATCCGTATCCCCTGCTTACGTCATCTTATTATACTGCATGTACCATAACCATGCACATCAGCATGTATCCAGGTTTGAGATGCCAGGTGTACCAGATGGACGGCGGTGTGTTCGACCCCCGTTATGCTACCTGGGTGCAGATGAACACACTTGAAGAGTACTCAATTTTCACCGGGGACAACTACCCCATAGTGCAAACGATGCCACCTTCCATGCACGACGCCGACGGCCTGCCATTCATGAAGAACGGGTGCATTTTTATTGCGCACCGACGGATTCATATCTTGAATGCCCCTATCCTTGATCTATGCCGCTTCAGTTTGGATGAGTCTCCATCATGGGGAGCCACACTTAAGAAGCTGCGATGATATGGACTCCCGTTGCCCACCGTTATGGATCGTTCCATCTATGAAGAACACGTGGGACTGGAACTACGAGACAAACATGTACCCAGGGATGTACGAACCTGAGTAATGTAGCACAGTAAGTGAAGTAGAAAGGCACAAATAGTATGAACATGCGTGGCATGTAGGCATTTGTTTCTTACTACCACTAAATGTTGTACGTGCAATGCACGGTGATATTATGATGTACGTGCCTAAGTACTCTACTACTATATTAATTGGAGGCACATATTAGGTTTTATATTTGTTTACGTGTATGGCCCGAGACCTTCCAACTAGACGCGTCTTTCTCTCCGGGTCGCACTTTGTATCGTTCATACTACTAGTACTACGTGTGGTCTTCGACCTAGAAGTGGAAGAAGTGGAGACGCTCTACCACGTTGTTCATGTCCCACTCCTTTCGCTGACACGTGGGACATCCAGCACATGCCGTGTTTGGCACTCCTTCGTCGTAAGAGTTGAAACGCTAGCTTTCATCAAAAATAAAAAATAAACATAAATCAGCAGTGATACTATACCACGCGGTTTCCTTGCTCCTCGATATCAGAGACGTCGACCATCCTGGTCCACTTGCCATGTACGCAGAACTCCAAGGGAGAGTCACCCCGGTCGTCGCGCCGCAGTAATAATGACTAATGAGCCGTCAAATCACAGGCCCAACCTTTCCCACTGTAAAGTTGCTCGGACGAAGTAACCATCATGACTTCGTTGAATTCCGCTTCTTGAAGAAAACTACTGTACCAGCAATACTGCTAGCTACAATAGTACTGTACTCCAGCGGAGGCCTCCTTTGGTTCATAGGATAGGAATTTTATAGGAATATGAAAATCATAGGAAGTGAGATGATGTGCATCTCAATTCCTATAGAGAAAGAGATGCCATTTGATGCATAGGATAGGAATTTTTCCATTGAGTCTAGGCTAATGTACTGGTAATTTGCTCTAAAAACTACAGTAGTAACTAGTACTGGTACATGCTCATAATTAATTAAACAAACATACAGGCGACACAGACACACACACTAACTACTAGTACTACTACTTCTCACATGCTGTCCAGACGCCGTTGTTCTCCTTCTCGTCTTTGTCGGCGACACCCCACCATGCTTGGATCTCCGCCGAGCTCTCCGCAGCAGCGCGTGCGTCCTCTTCTTTCTTGCGGCGGCGGGCCTCTCTTTTCTTGAGTGCTTTCAGCCTTTTCCGCTCCCTTTGCGCGGCTCTGGCTGCCTCTTGCTCTACTGCCCATTCGGCCTTGGCAGCTTCAAAGTCCGCCCACATAGGTGTGAGGTCGCGAGCGGCGATGAACTCGGCACGGCAGGATGCCATCGCTTCCCTACCATTTTGTGTGCAATCATGAGCGGCGAGGAACTCGGCGCGGCGGGATGCCATCGCTTCCTTACCGGTTAGTGTGCGGCGCGGTGGCATGAACGATGCTTGGTGAGAGCTCTGGGGCGGAGTGGCCGGACAACCGTATAGTGCATTGGTTTGTCAAGAGCTCAAGGACAGACGACGAAGAAAATTTGGATTCCCCTTCAATCCTGGTCATTTATTACCGAGTAAAATGCATTGGCGGTCATCGAACTTGTCTTGATAGCTCACTTTGATCATTGTACTTAAGAATACGGTCAATACGGTCATTATATACGAGATATGGTGATTATACGGTCACTGGCTCAGCGTATAGCTCCGTATTTGTCTGGTTGACCAGTCAAACAATCCACATGAGCCTCATCAGCTCGTGTTCTGTATCTATCTATCTATCTATGCGGGCCTACCTGTCAGTGGAGAAAGAAATAAAAACCAAAATTATGCATATGTGAGGAATCAAACCACGGACTCGTCGCTGCAACGCACACTCGTCAGCCAAATGAAAATGAAATACTTTGCGTTAAATGCACGAACCGATTTTTTTATATTATACGTGATGCACACATTAGCGCACACCGTCCACAGACGCAAGTAGCATGTACGCGTGCAGACACTCACGCTCACGCTGTCAAACCATGGTAATGCATGCACGTCGCCCTCTCAATCAAAGTCCTGCTCATGGCGCAACGCAAACGGCGAGCCCGTCACCTGCGCGCCCCGGCGGTGCCTGACATTACTATTTAGATGTTTGCTGGCAGCCTCCGCGAACACCGAGCATTTATTCACCTGGCTCAACACCAACGTCATACTCGTGCTTGGGCGCCGAGCTACTCGACATTAGCCATGGCTCTGCGCACGACGCGACGACGTGACTCGGTGCCTTGCTCATGTATATCATCCATCACAACGATAATCTATAAACAGCCTAGCTAGAGAGGGTACTATGGTACCTATATATGTATCATGAGCGATCGATCATAGTGCCACTGCACACGAGTGTGTGTTTGATCGATTCATCCATTATTCGTAAGTTATGCATGGTTGTGTGTGTCTAATGGTGGTCGTCGAAGGCTAGCTGGCGACAAGAGCGGTAGCATGGACGCCTGGTTGTCTATACGTGTCGCATACGCTTCAAAGGCTCGTCATCCATGAGTTCACATAATTTATTTCAGTACAATCATGAGCGTAACTGCGTAAGTGCGTCCGCGTGCGTGCTAGTATGTATTGTGTGCGTGCACGTGCGTACTGCGTGCGTGTGGGTCGTCCGCATGCATGCATGTGCGTCGCGTTTGCTCCTTGCAAAAATACCTCATTTGGTTAGCTCGTGGGGCTTTACTGGAGAGGTTCGGGGTTAATTCCCCACCCATGCAATGCATAATTTAGCTTTTCTAATTTATTTATTTTTTACCCATTGACGGGTGGGGCCGTAGAACCTGGGTGAGGCGCATGTGGACTGTTTGACTGGTTAACCAGACAAAATACGGAGCTATACGCTAAGCCAGTGACCGTATAATCATCTTAAGTCGTATATAGTGACCGTATTGATCGTATTCTTAAGTACAATGACCAAAGTGAGCTATCGAGACAAGTTCGATGACCGCTAGTGCATTTTACTCTTTATTACCGCACACGGTTACTTTCTGTTGCCTGTGGAAACTGTGTGCGCTGACCCTATTGTGGGTTGCTTTCTAATTGGCCCCCACCCCAGCCACACGGATCGCGCGCGTGCACCGTGATCGAATGGCATTCCACGTCCCTATCATCACACCCGTGTAGCTGTAGCTAGGATTTAATGTTTCTGCACCTCCGTCCTGGTTGATGCATGTAACTACAAATAATATCACTAGAAACTATGTTTATTAGTAAGGTACACGTGCATTGCACGCATGAGATTTGGCAACCAAATTATGAATAAATACCACACTATAGCATGTAAGCTTTGAGTCATATATGCATGATGTAGATGTTCGTTAATTCTTATAGTGGTAGTAAATTTCTACAAAATGCACATAATGGCCTAAATATGGTAAATGAACCCGGAGAAGTGCCAAATTTGAACACGGTGCTTTGTAGGGTGTATGTTGATCATAGAAAAAAAAGTGAACCGCCACATTAATTGAGTACTTTTGCAAACTACAAAAACAATATACCACCACGCCAGCGTCTGACCGCCCTGCCCTACCGAAATCCCTTCCATCGCTAGCACGCGCTTCCCGCCTGAAACGGTCACCGTCACTCCAGAACGTCAATGCCGCATTCACGCCCGACACGACCTCTCACTGGCGCCGGCATTGCAGCAGCGCGACGGCCGAGAGAGCGCCACCCGCGCGGCATCCCAGTGCAAGCGACTGCTCCGCGTTAACGACACCACAGCCATCCGTCCGTCCGCCGCCCACATTAATGACACGCGACTGCCGACGAACCTACTCTGGCGCCAGCCATCCATCCGTCTGCTGCGGCTCATTGCCATTTGCCTGCTATATTAACTTCAGCCCCAGCCCCTAGCCATAGCCAAAGACCCACAGTCATTCTCCTCCAGTCCCTTCCTTCTGTCGGCACCACTCCAACCATGGCCTCCTCTCGCTCCAAAGCTCTCTTGGATGTACTATCGCAGGAGCAGACGAAGGACATCGCTGGCTCCGCTCCGGGCGCGCTCCAAAGCTCTCTTGGACGTACTGTCGCAGGAGCAGACGAAGGACATCGCTGGCTCCCCCCCGGCCGCCCTCCGCCGCCATGACCACGAAGCCGGTGCGCGTGCGCGGGCGCAGCCGGCAGCGAGGAAGAGTAGTACATGGTAGGTCACCATCGCTCTGGTCCCACTCAGTCGATGCCAAGCTTGGCGGGGTAAACATCGGCGGCCGATTAGCCGCTTGACGACGACGTGGAGGTGGAAATCTTTAGAACCTTGTGCTCCGGAGGAGGAGATTATCGAGGCGGAGCTGGACAAAGCCGAGGCGGATGAGGAGGAGGCAAAGGCAATAGCCGGAGCGTCAGTTCTCGGGGCTCATGGCCGGACATGGTGGTCGGGCGCCGGCGATCATTTAGATTAGGTTTACAGTAGTCTTTAGTATGGTTTGTGCGAAATATGTAATGAATTTCATCCAGTTTATAGGAAAAGTTTTCGAAATGTAATGAATTTCATCCGGTTAATTTGAAATTTGCTTTGTTTGCATGAATTTTGTCCGGTTAGTTCATATAGTTGTCGAAAGGTATGCGGGCAGCATTGGATGGCATCCTCTGGCATCAGTGTCCTCGGACAGATGCCGATGTAAATTTGTGGGTCAGCGCTGGAGATGCCCTAACTATCATGCTATAATCGCTAACAGTGCTCCATTATTTCACAGGGAACAGTTATCCCTTGATCAAAATCAGATCCGCCGTGTTTCACACTCCTCCCACGTAAGAGTGGAGACGCTTGCTTACATAAAAATGGAGCAAGTGGACGACATTGTAGCACGTCATATCACTCAAACCCACTAGGCCAAACTAGCCCGCCTAACGCGCGGGAAAGCCCCACCCTCATCATTTTGTTCTGGATTTCTATCGATCGATCGCACGAAAATGTTACACTTTGCAAGTGCAAAAGGAAAAGGCGGCACACTTAAAGCACGGCTGTCGCATTCGCGTCGCACCCTCGACAGTCCGGCTCGCACGCCGCTCACCAAAGGGGACACCCGTTGTCTTGCATTTTCACTGACATGTGGGACTGCAATTGAATAAACCGTCGATAGCCGAAATCTAATTGCTCGGGGGGCGTTGGCTGAGAAGAGAGAGACGGGGAAGGGAGAAGAGATCGCCCGCCCGCCGCGCACGGACTCCAAGAAATATGGTGATAATGTGAGGTGGGCCATGCGGGAGTCCGGACCGCTTCCAAGCCCGCTTCTGACCGCCCTGGCCCACCAGAAAACCCCTCCCCCCCTCCCGCGCGCGCTCCCCCCTCAGGTGCCAGGTGCCCGCATTCATAGCAAGTACAATACTAGGCTATAAGCCCGCTTATGTGGAGGAGAGAGGCATTGAAAAAGTGAAGGAGTGGGCTCTGCAAGAGCCCGTCTCTACACGTGCTCCTAGGTATAAAAAAACTAATTCTAAAAAAAGGTATAAAAAAACAATTGTGTCTAAAAAAAGAAGGTAAAGAACATTTGAGAGGAAATAGATAGAGAGAAAGTGAGAAAAAGTTGTGACCTTATAGCCAACCTTATAGTCAACACTATGGTACATGAGGAAGGAGGGAGTTGTGCACATGCCAAGTTCACTGGGCTGCCGTGTTTCACACTCCTCCATCGTAATAGTGGAGACAATAGCTTTCATCAAAAATAAACAACGAATACTTCTTGCTCGTCCTCTATATCGGAAAGAATACTTTCATTCGCCGACATGTGGGACGTCGACCATCCTGGTCCACTTGCCATGCACAAAATTATCCTGGTCCATCCCGGTCGTAGCGCAGGCCCAACCTTTCCCACTGTAAGTTGGTCGGACGAAGGAACCATCATGACTTCGTTGAATTCCGCTTCTTGAAGAAAACTTACTGTACCCGCAATACTGCTACCACACGCGAAGACTGGACGGCACTGTAGCACGTCATATCACTGAAACCCACTAGGCCAAACTAGCCCACCTAGGATTTGTACGTCTCTGTACTGCTATGATTTTGTGTTCTCAAAAAATATCCTTTGTCAATCTAACGATTAGGAGTAGAAAGAAATGGAGGCCTCCTTTGGTTCACAGGATAGGTATTTTATAGGAATAGGAAAATCATAGGAAGTGAGATGACATGCATCTCAATTCCTATAGAGAAAGAGATGTTATTTGGTGCATAGGATAGGAATTTTTCCATTGAGTCTAGGCTAATTTTTTTCCCCTCCAAAATATGAAGGATTGATTCCTATCCTACATAGGAATAGGAATCCATTCCTATAAACCAAAGGGCTTCAAAGGAATTTTTCCTTTGCAAATCCTATCCTATAGAGTTCCTACAAAATTCCTACAAACCAAAGGAGGCCGGAGGGTCTTTCTCTCTCTCTAGATCTCTCTCCATCCCACAACCCCTCTAGCACACGTACACACTCTCTGTAGCCACTCCGAAAGTACGACGTCACTACACATTCA
Organism: Thinopyrum elongatum; assembly: GCA_011799875.1. Classification (NCBI taxonomy): domain Eukaryota; kingdom Viridiplantae; phylum Streptophyta; class Magnoliopsida; order Poales; family Poaceae; genus Thinopyrum; species Thinopyrum elongatum. Next base: position 155,608,510 of record CM022297.1, read on the forward strand.
CGCTTCCAACAAAAAAATTACACATTCACGCATGTTACAAGTATGTGCCAATTTTAATGGCTATTAATGTGAATATATCCGTGAACCAACTCTTTGAGTTTGATGTGAATTAATGTATAATTGTGGACTATTGTCTGATCGATCGCTAAGCCTACAATTTTAGGAGCTTGGGCTATTGGCCGATCGACGATGGATCAGACCTATAAGCGTACCACGAGCTCATCAGCCCCAACGTTTCTCTTTGGTGAGTGTTTGCAAGTACTATAGCTCGCATAGTAGCTAGCCTACTAACACCAAGAATCATCAAACAAGCCCTGCTGATATGATAAATAGTTCAAACTTACATCTAAGCATGCCATATATTACATCAAAAGCTGGTGAGGATACATCTGTTTCCATAACTCGGAGAGGGTTCGCATGATTCACTATCAAACAAAAGTAGCAAGTACCTCCCACACAAGATAGTGCACTAGCCCTAAGATGGTTTGATAACACGCATCGTTCTGCTAATTAAACACAATGCAAACTACCTTGAAGGATTAGCGCGACCAACTATTTCATGTCATCGATCTCTCGGGCAATGACCACAGCATGGACAACGGCATGGGAATCGATCTCTGGGGCGATGTCCACAGGATAGACCGCGACATCGGAATCGATCTCTGGGGTGATGTCCACAGGACGGACAGCGGCATCGGAATCGATCTCCGGGGCGATGTCCGCAGGACGGACCGTGACATCGAAAACGATCTCTGGGGCGATGTCCATAGGACGGACCGCGACATCGGAATCATCAAGGACGTCCACCGACACCTGCACAACCCTAACATATTAGCAAGCACATTGCAAATAATCAAAAACCACAACTATGGTAAGCCATTTTTTTACCTTGTGCAGCTCACCAGCGACTGTCTCCTCAAACTTGGCCTTGAGCCTCTCACAGGTAGGGATGTAAACGGATTGGATCGGATCGGATAATGCTTTTACCATATCCTTTACCATATTTTTTGGCCGGATTAGGAGCGGAGCGGATAATGACCGGATGCGGATTCGAATGCGGATTATGTCGGACTACGGATTCGGAGCGGAGGCGGAGCAAATTCGGACCGGAAACGGACAAAAATTATCGGATGATACGTGCAAAGACATGATTTATTTCTACTAAGCAAACAATATGAAAACACGTTTTCATCCAAGCGCATAACACTAGAGAGTGGCGTTTTAAAGTTATAAATCACCAGTATAGCAACAATATGTAGTACCGATAATATGCTGATAGCATTACACATAGAGTCCAAGACGAAGGTCGTACTTAAGAAATATTTAATTCAATCAAAGTTTTTATTTATTATGAAAGGCAAGTATCCGATCAAGTAGAAGCCGGTAATCATCCTTGATTTCTCTTCAACATGGTGTTCTTCCAATCCACTAGCATCACCCTGTGAGAATGATAAGAAATATTAGATCATTAGATGCTACACTTGACAATCAGAGAAATTATTGATACTTGGCTGTGGACAATTAAGTAGTTCGAACACACATGCATCAATTCTGAGGTGTATATATCCACATGATTAATTTGTAACTTCTTAGAGTACGTGTATACAGAGAGAAGAGAAACATCAAGCATTAGATATTGTATGCATCGATGCACGTACTATACATAGATGACTAATTCAATTATATTGATATCTGATCGGTAACTAGGAACATACATATCCAATCATGAGTACAGATGTATATATAAATGTAAATCTAATCTGATCGGCATGTGATTCGTAACTAGCAAGTAGCAGCACACATATAAAAGGCATATATTAGTAAAACTAATCCATATGTGCAAAGAGGATACAGGCTGGTAATATATACTAATATACATCAGAGAATTGTTGGTATAACTGCGTACCTAAACTTCTTGCTCCTGATGTAGTTGATCAACCTCTTATTCAATATCTGTTCCTTGATTATCCTATGTATCAGCAGCATGCAATTTAAGGAAAATATTGTTATTACTTTAGAGAAATAAAATAGCAGTAATGTTCTAGAGGTAATCAGACATACTTGCATAGCTAGCCTCTCCCCTAAAGTTGAAGTACTCATGGTATAATCGAAATTGTCATCATCACTGCCAGCTTCTGCTTGTTGCTACAAAGTCCAGGAAAAATATTAGCGTTAGATCATGTATAGGGCATTAATGGTCATGAAGGCAAGTCTCTTGCAAAATGAGTAAGAGTGGTAGAGAGGGCAGAGCCTTACCTTTTCGTCAAGCTGTTCCTCAAGACTCATATTAGCAACAAGTGTTTCCACAACCTCCAGATCATTCACAATAGAACCAAGTCTATCCCCTTTATTATTATTATTTTTCCGAGATGCAGCAACCCAGTCTTTTGTACATATTAATGCTTCTACCACATAGGGGTCAAGACGACTGCGGAATGGATCAATAACACGACCACCGGCACTGAAAGCTGCTTCCGAGGCAACAGTGGACACTTGTATGGCCAAAACATCACGAGCAAGCATTGATAACACATGATATACATCTTGATGTGTTTTCCACCATGATAAGATATCAAAGTTCTCAAAAGCAACCTTTGAAAGCCTTACTGTAACTTCTGCCATGTACTTATCCAAGTTAGTGTCACCTTCATTAGACCCATGAGTGCCCTGCCGAGACAGAAAATAATCATCTTCATCTTCTACCATAAGATCAGTATCGCCTTCTTGGGAAGTGGTAGTACAGCTAGGTCCATCAGTGCTCTGTGAATAGTTAGAAGCATATGCTTGGTACATCTGCTTCACAGCAATAATCAACTCTTCTACTTTACCACGATACATTAGTTCCCCATGAACCTTTCTCATGTAATGTTCAATTCCACTTCTCTTGTATCTAGGGTCAAGAAAGAAGGCAACCGCAAGAGCAAGATTTGACTTCCTCCAGTACTTATCAAATTTAGTTTGCATAGAACCTGCCATCTTTTTAATAGTAGTATCACTACTTTTACGCCAACCAGAAATTAAAGCCTTGATCTCACAGAAGCCTTTATAGAATAAGTTTGCTGTTGGATATTGATTACCTGATAGTAGAGTAGTGAGATCATCAAACTTCTTCAAGCATCTACAAAGGGTAAGCGCCTTGTCCCAATCATCAGCTGTTGGAGCAAACTTGTCAAACTTCTTTTTGTCAATCTCATGCAACCTATCAAAGGCCTTCTTATAATATAGGGCATCACTCAACATGTGGTATGTAGAATTCCACCTTGTTTGGACATCTAGCCGTAGACCTTTTTCTGTGGACAACCCACACTCAGATGCACACTTATAGAATTCCTCCTCCAACTGAGGCGATGATTTTACTGCCAAAACAAATGCCTTAACACCCCAAACTGCATTTGAAATCTAATCAAGACCATCTCTAGCAACCAAATTAAGAACATGATTTGCACATCTCACATGAAAGAATTCACCATCACATACTAGAGGGGAATACTCTTTCAGTTTACTAATGACATGTTTAACACAAACTTCATTTGAAGATGCATTGTCCAAAGTAAGAGAAAACATTTTTTTCTCAATAAACCAGCGCAAAATGCAAGCAATAAATTCTCCAGACATGTTAAGACCAGTATGGCGCCCTTCTACATGCATAAATTTAATGATCCTTTTCTGAATAATCCATTCATCATCAATCCAATGCACAGTGACACACATGTACCCTTTATTCTGATTTGATGTCCACATGTCCATTGTGGTGCTAAAATGATAGTTAATTGTTTTGAAACACTCATACAGCTTATCCTTTTCTGTTTGAAACATTGCCACTATTTCATTTTTAACAGTGTTACGGTTCTTCAGAGGAAATGAAGGGCGCAAAGATTTTATGAAGTCACGGAAGTATTCATGCTCAACAATATTGAAGGGATATTCATGCATGATTATTGCCAAGTAGAGTTTTCTCAAGGAAGACTCTTGATCATACTTATAAGCCTCAACAGCAACAGAACCATGTTCCTTCTTCTCTACTTTGAGCAACTGTTGGCCTGACTTCACACTACGCATCTTAATATGGTTCAAGAAGACTGATGTCCCATTCCTGCTATTTCTCCTTGCATCATAAGTGCAGTACTTGCATTTAGCCCATGCTTCCTTAACTTTCTTGCCATCTACCTCCACCATCTTGAAAAACTTATCAAAATGGTCCCAACATTCTGATGTGGTCTTCTTTTGTTTCTTCCCTACAGGCTCATCTACTCCTGCATCCTGATTATCACCCTCCAGATCAATCACTTCATTTGCAGCTTCATTGCCACTGCCAATATTCGGCGGCTCTTCATCTTGACTTTCAGCTGGGGGTGATACAACCATACTCTAAACTGCACTTGTTCTTGCAGATGATGATCTTTTCCCCAATATCTTTTTCAGACGATCTATAAAAAGAATAACAATACAAAAGTAATCCGTCACTTTTTACTGATCAAAGGAATTAATACTTAGAAGGATCGGCAAGCAAGACATTAAACAACATAAATTCAGTGTTTTGTAGTCTATTAAGATAAAGCCTACTCGACTACTACAAACTTGCCCAATGTCATGTATGGGTGTCGATCATGGCCGCGAGCAACACTGATTTTGCTCTGCACGGTGATCTAAACTGAATAGTATATGTGGGTGCCGAAGTGAAGTGGCATGCTGCAGTTTGCCTGCAACTGAAGCCAACTTACACATGTGCCAGAATGTTTTTCTATCCTGCTGAGTTGAACCAGCTGGGTGCGTCGGTTCAGTGTTTAAATCAGGCTGTGTTGCCAAGTGGATCTTGTATAAATGTTCAGGAATTTGTTGTACAGAAAAGGCTAGCTGAAAATTGAAGAAGAAAAGGACAAGCGTTGGCCGAAACCAAATACTACTGTCTCTGTCTGTCTCCTCAGTTTTTCAGTTACTCTGTTTTTGTCTGAAAGTCTGAAGCATACATCTTTCTAAAACACAGCATGTGTGTGAGTCCACAGAGAGCAGATAGAGACGAGAGAGATTGTGAGGGTCTGACCATAGATACATTGATTCAGCAAGACGTGTAAGTGCAAGAAGCTAACCCAAGGCCCAAGCAAGCAAGCAATCAGATTGATTTCTAGAGCTAGCTACTGGATTCATTGCTTTCAACCTGGTGAGTTCAGAGGAGTATGTGCGTCCGTGCTACTGGTCAAGTTCTATCGGCGTGTTACCGATGGCGAGCTACGTCGATGCGAACCCATGATGGATCCATGCAGACCGCCATCAAGACGATGGACGTTTCCCATCGTCACTTCCGGGCTGCCGATCGTGGCCGTGAGAAGCGTCAGCCACGCCCGTCGAGGCTCTACGACGTTGGAGTGCCTTTTGCCGTGGTGTGGGCGTGCTACTGCTCACGGCGTCCATTGACAGCCGGACATGATCATAGATCATCGTTGCTCTAACTTGCGCAAGACTTTGTGCATCTACGAATTCACTTACCACCGTTGTTGGCACCAACTGATTGGCCACGGGCATCTTTGACCATCGTTCAACCACTGGACTATCGAGAGATCAGAGATGCAGCCGGCGGCCGGGGAGAAGCAACAATGCAAGATGGCGATGGAGAGAGGGATATGATGTGCTATCGCCGATGTGCTACCAATTTTACAAGCGGTGATTGGGTACGAAATTATGGTAAGAGTATATGGGGTGACTGCAAATCAACAATTATTAACTTAAATGGGCATATGGACCAGCTCGTCTGGGCTTATTTTATCGGATATAATCCGGTTTTCTTACCTCGGATAATCCGCAAAAAATAGCGGATAATCCACATCCGCCGGATACTAGGGATACCATATCCGCTACCATATCCGTCGGATATCCGATTGATCGAAATCCGTATCCGCATCCATATCCGGTGGATTCACATAATTGCATACCATATCCTCAAAAATGGATGCGGATGCGGATTCGGCCCGGAAATTATCCGTACCATTTACATCCCTACTCACAGGTGGCCATTAGAGTTTCTGGGGTAGGCATGGTGGGGCCCTTGCTGTTCTTCCAGCTTTCTTTGAGGAGTTCGTCCGCCAACGTCGTCAACTCTTTGGCTAGTGCTTGTTTCTTGGAGTTCTTTGTCTCCATGGGTTGGCCCACCAACATGGCCAACTCATTGGTCGGTGCTCGCTTCCTAGAGATCTCTGTCTCGAGTGGGCTGTCCGCCGGCAACTCTTTGCCTAGTGCTCCAGGATCCATCAATAAACCGACAAACAAAAAGCAATTGAAAGGAAACCACAATCGCAATGAAAACGGGAAAAGAATAGGTAGTGAGAATCGGCCGGTGCTTCGCAAAAAGAAGATTCTTGGAATGAAAATATAGTAGCATCACTGATTCGCCCACCTTTCCTTCGTCGGTACAAAAAAAATGGCATAAGTGAGTAGCCTGGAGTGAGGTTTTCTTCAAGAAAGGGGAGAAAGGGCTTCAATGAGCGTTCCAGTGAAATGATGGTTGCTTCGTCCAGTCCAACTTCGAGGCCACTTTACCACTATTGGTAAAGGTGTGGGTTTGTGATATGACGGGTCATGACGGCCACACCGGGTTGACTAGTGAGTCTCGACTGTAGCACCTCGCTGTGATTTGGTGGATGGCATGCGGGCCCGGATGCTTGATGTCCCACATGTAATAGAGGGGCTAGTCATATAGTAGTTTGGACGACAGATGAGGAGCTCCGTCCTGGTTTATTGGTCCTTGGTCCCTATGATAATCTGTGCCAAATTTTGACTATAAATTTAACTAACCAAATGTTCATGCATGTCACAAAAAATTACGTCATTGAAAACTATGTTCAAATACCAATCCAAGGATATAATTTTTGTTAACATGCACTAACATTTTGCCAGTTAAATCTTTGGTCAAAATTTAGCACAAATTACAAAGGGGCCCAATAAAGATTGTACTCTCACATTTTGTTTTGAAGATACTCCCACATAGAAAATATAAATAATAATGCATGTTGGTGCAACCCACGTTTCCGATAATTTTAGCCGTGGGCTTGTTCATAATTTTTACGAGGCGGTGGTTATTCACTTAATGGAGGGTCTAGTACCAGACTTGAATGATACAAAGTGCGACCTGGCACACCGTAACACTACTTGGAATAAGCAGGTAGCTATCTCAAAAAACAATCAACAACTCAAAAAAAAAGGCGACCTGGCACGTACACAATTTTAAACGATTGTTTTGATGGAGTGAAAAAAGAAAACTACCCCACTATACGTATATATATAGGAAGGAGCCTCCGCGCTTGCTTGCTAGGGTTGCTCTATTCACACACTCTCATCCTCTCCAGATCTAAAGAAGATAGCGGTGGTAACACTGTCTTTCTATCCTCACCGCTGGTTACAGATCTGGACGTATCCCCCTCCGTCGGTGAAGGGGAGGAGGGGCAGCGTTTAGGCCGTTGTCGACAGCAAGGGAGGAGACCCACTGCCGGCCGCACCATTATCCCTGGCCGAGAGCCGACGCGGGAGGTCCTCCGGTCCCTTCGTTGCTGCCCTAGTGTGGGCGGATCCGGCCTCCCACCGCGCACCTATCCACATCCCGACGACCTTCAGGTATATCTTCCTTCGAAACTGGCCTAGCTCTACTTCCCCAGCTTGCTACGTCACTGCATGTGCATCATTTTCTACCTCTCAGCCCCCCTCGTAGCTAGGCTCGATCGGATGGCCCAACGTCACCTATTTTTTTTCCTATTGTTAGAGGTAAAGCTACTTCATGGAGTCGAATCTTGTACTTGGTTCAAACAAGAAATAAAGGGGGAAAATTTAGTATGTACATCGGACTTGGTACAAACAGGAAAGAAAGGGGGTGAAAGTAGTCCAGACTGGTCATCCAATCGGTCTCTTGGTAGAAAAGGGAAATATAGGGGAAACACTGTACACAGTTGTATGACCAGGACTAGATTTGCTATCCACACATAGGAATAGGTGGCTAGAGTGAACAAAAATGGGACCAACCCAGATATGTTTCTTGGATGTTTGTTTCTCGGGGCAACAAACTCTGAATCACCACTTTATGCCCCGGTTTAGATACATGGTGTTGGACTGCTGGTGCACCCACTGTCCCATGCCCTTATAGCAAATATTTAGCTGTTCTTAATCTAATGCCCCTGGTAAAATGAAGCCATGCCACTGTTATAAGCCATGACAAGTTTAACCAATTGTTTTTGCCAGTAATTGTTTGAGACTCTGACTGTTTCCTCTGTAGCTTTTTGTGCAAACAGGGATATCCATTTCACCTCGTTGCTATTGCGACCTTTTGGTGCACTGCACAAAACACTTCTTAAAAGAAGTGACTTTTGTGCTGTTTAACTGGAATGTCAGAATGGAACCGTTGGTTTATTTCGATGGAACTGCACAAAGGGAGATCTGTGTTCCAATCTTCATCCTCCATATTGGCACCATAACCTTCCTTTAGGTAAGAATGATATTTAATGCATGTGTTCACCTCTATTTTGTGACTGCCATGAGAAAATAATGCTATTGTTTACTAGTACACAAACTCCCTCACTTACAAAACCAATTCTGAAATAGAAGGCCAATCATGTACTTGGTTTCACCAACTAGTGAGGAGAAAGAGAAATAGAGCATGAAGAGGAAGACGAAGAAGAAGAAGATCACACGATGGTACCGTCCTATGTTATCCTGACATCTTGCTAGTGGTATTGTATTGCTGTGTTGCTACTAGTCTTACTTTACTTGGAAGACTAGCAAGATGCCCGTGCGTTGCACGTAACATCAAGATGCATTTGTATGAGTAGTTTATCTTGTGAGAGAAAAGGATGAACGAGGGAAGGCCTTATTTGCAAATGTGGAGAGGGGTGTGGGTATCTTTTTGCAAAATTGCCATAGTTTCCTTCCTATCTGTCAGATATAAATCGGACGGCCTAGATTGCAGGATGGCAGGCACACCATCATCACCAACTCTGTTTTTTATAAGAGTAGAGATAGATAGAGAAATGCAGCAGAGTAGTACTTGGCTTGACGACACATCATACTAATTAACTGGATTCTGGATGCATGTGTGACCCAGCTCTACACGATCAACAGTGCCAAGGTGATCTTGCTGAAGCCGAGGCCTCAGTCGAGGCCATTCAAGGGCTCCGGCAACGTCTCCCTTACATGTGAGACGATCCTCCAGGAGCCCTTCCACTTCTGTTGTCTCTCCTGTAAGGTCACTTAATTAATTAGGAGTACTTAAGTAGCACTAATTTATTGCTGCCTAATTTTCCTGTCGGAGTTAAACAAATCTTTAGTAGCACCCTATGCTGAATCATGTACGTGTGTATGTGTGACTGTGGAGGTAAATCATGTGGTGGAGCAGGGAGGGAATCTTGGTAGTGTCATAACATAATAATGCTATTGTTTTGCATGTTAATTTATTGCCACTGGTTCAATGAGGCAATGTTTTGCGTATTGTCCATCATGAATTTGATGCTACTGTTAAAGTAATATGCTAATGTCTTTCTATCCTTTCTCACTAAGCTAATGAAGGTTTCACCTTGTTCCTACTTGTGCAAACAGGGATCATGTTGTGCCAATCGTACATTTTAGTGGAACTGCACAAGAGAATACAATGAACTGTATCCCAGCCAGTGCTTTAACTCTGCTGGAAGTTCTTGATAATCTTTCGATATAATCTCACCACTGGTAAACAAGAGTGATGTCAACCATACATTTGAAGTGCACAAAAATATATACTATTGAATGATTCTAGTGAGTGCTTTATCATCTCTTCTGGGACTACTTGAATAAGCTTTTTTGCTTAGGTTGGTACCGGCCTAAGGCCTTCATCCATATTAGTTTGCTGTCATCTCTATTTGTATCGTGCTACTGTGTTGCTACTGTCATGAGAAACTCCTTTATCTTTGCATGTTAAAGTTTTGCAACCTATGATACATGGCAATGCTTTGAGTGTTGAGCTAGTTGGCACTGATTAAATAAACTAATACCTCTCTTTAAGCAAGACTACTATGTTGCAAACTTTACCCATTAAGATAATGAGGGTTCTTCTATTTGTTAGTGTATGTTTCATCAACTAGTCCCACTATTACAGTAATCTCACTCTCTCAATATATGTGCCAATAGGGATGCTCGATTTTGGTGGAACTGCACAAAAACTTTGGGTGCTTCATTGCCTCGACTGCATCCTTCCTTTCCTGTCAGTCGCTTGTCTCGGCTTCCAGTCAAAGGAAATAGTATTTGATATGCTACCTCACACAGGTTGGTACCGGTCTTTATCCTGATTATTGTGCTTTTCATATGTATTGGTAATTTGGTATTGTGCTACTGTTTGCCGATTTCATAAAGGAGTAACTTGGAGCCTGAACTCGCAGGCAAATCATTACATTGGGCGATTTCAGTAGAACTACACAAAAAGATCAGATGGACAGATACTTATGCTGCTGCTATGTACTCCAAAGTTCACTCAGACAAGCATCAATGTTGACAAGAAGAAGTGCTAGAGTGAACGCCAACAATATTGCTTGGCGCATAGCCCAGAAAAATGCAGTCCAGTCTTTGGTCCCAACTTGTGCCTTTTGGTTATCGGCACATATGGTGGCGAACTGTATGGCATGGAGTCTAAAGATTCCAGACAAGTTGGTTGGCGCGTATATTCATCTGGCACTTAATTAGTCTGCACGCCAGGGATGCTCCATTTCAGTTGAACTGCACAAAAAATTTAGGTGGTTCATTTTATCGACCGCCTCCTTTCTTGTCTGCAATGTAGAATTTTGGCGAGCTACAGGACCAAGATGAGCCAGTAAACTATTTGGATGAAATGAGTGGCCAAGTTGCTCAAACCTCCCTCGGCATCGAGGCCACTATCTCGAGGATAAATCTACAAGCAAAGTTTAGATTGTCTGTGCTGCCTCTTATGTACTCGAAAGTTTACTCGTACAAGCATTAATTTTAGCAAGAAGTACCACCGAGTGAACACCATTTACCAGTCTGTATCCTAGGTAATTAAAGTGTGTCTATGGATGATGTTGGCTGTGATCTCAATCATTTGGATGCATAAACATGCTGAACATGTGTATATCTGAATCTTTTTGTGAATTATCTATGAATATTGTCTTGTGATCTATCAACCATTTGGATGCATAAACATGCTGAACTTGTGTATATATGAATCTTTTGAGTAGTTGATTGTGAATGTTGGCTATGAATATGAACGTGTCCTGTGAACCTGAGTTTGATACAAATGTTTACCTTTTCTGTTGTAATTGTGTGTCAACTTGTTAGAATGTCTACTGTGGGATTGTGACGTGTGAGTGTCAATGGCACACCTTCTTCCCAAGAAGAATTGCACCTGCTTGTTAGGGTAGCAACGGCGCATCAACTCTTTTTTATCTTTTTGCTCTGTCTTCCCCCCTCCCCCGCTCAACCCCTGTCATAATGTTTTCGGCCTCAAAACAAACATAGTACTGCGTTGTTTTTGGGCGTTGATGAAAAATCAAGTGCTGCTTTCTGTAGGTTGGCCCGCCCAGCAAATGGGCTACTGGTCCACCATGGACTGGGAGGCTAAAAATACAAGTTGTATGGTGCAGAGGCAAGTAAAAAAAATGCCATCGAGAGCCATCCACTGAAAAAAAATCACGTCTGATGTGCTTCTTCAGTCACGCCACTGGCCCCCTCTTTAATCCAGTTTGCTCCATTCCCCAACCGGCAGCATGAGACGGAAGTTTATTTCCCCCTCGCGCTGCCGGGGGATTAAAGAAGCGCGGCATCGAATCCAACACCGGCGATGGCTGCTTGTCCAAGTGATTTTCAGATAAGAAACTGCATGTTTCAGAGGCAGAGCATTTAAATCAACGCGCACTTTTCAAACATGGATAACAGAATGTTGGAAATTTTATTCATGGCAAAAAATGGAACTAACAACAAGTTAACATCATGCTGATCAACATTCATGTATAGCACATCTTCATATGATGCAAAGTCAAAAAGATATGCTATTTTCAAAATGGCAAGACAATGTTGAGTGTGTGAAAAACTGGGTAAACCAGGGACGAAATTTTGGCAAGTGTTAGATATTTTTCAACTGCACCAGTTGGAATCGAACCCGGGCAATACAACTTTTGGGTGAGAGGGCTGCAGCCACCGGGCTAGTGCGGTATGTTCGAAAGAATGAAGGCGTCTTCCCCGGCTCCGGTTCTTTCCCGTCTGTGTGTGCTCGCCGTGGCGCCGTCGTATGCTGTTGTCAACATGCTCAACAAACGAGAGGAATCCGGAGAGGACTGTACGCTGAGAGGCTTACAGGGGGACCCACCAGGTCCAAGCCGTACGCAAGCAAGTGCCTCATTGGAAAAAAAGCTTCCTCCTAATTGTATACTGACGTTGGGGCCCATGGATTTGTCAACCTAGTCAATAAACGAAATAAATTTCCAACGATGACTGTCATTGGGGAGCTTTTTTTTCCAGGGGTATCGGGGATTTTTTTTTGTTGCGGGAAAGGGGTATCAGGTATCTAGCTGGTATCATTTTTTCCAGAGGGCGAACAAGTATCAGCTAGGCCTAGGTTTTGTTTTTTTAACATGCATAGCCCACGACATACCGAGACAATGGTTTCAACTTATGTTTTGAGGTCCATCATGTACGTACCGGCCTATGGGCCTCCCAGTGTAGGTTTTACTTTTTCTTAAACATCGGCAGCCCAATGTATTTTTTTAATAAAATGCAGATCTCTGTTCTATTTATCTATATATAAGAATAATAATGCAGTGTCCAATTTATGTTTTCCCTTCTAACCACATTATATATATTTATATTATTACTATTATCGTATAGTTAATAGAGACTTATATATACATTATAAAAACATCCCACGTCTTATTAACTTATAAAAGTAAATGTTTAACAGAAGTTGGTAAGGAAAATCCTGGTTGTTTTTGACTCACACGCAAGGAAAATCTTGGTGATTGCGTACAAAAGTTTGCGAAGATTTTAAGGACCAATGTAATAATAACGCGCTCATTTTTCTTTTGAGCAATAACTCGCTAATTTATTAATTTTATATATAATAAAATGTGTAGCTCCGGTTTATTTTTTGATATTAATTGCTCCTTCTAACCTAACATTAAATATAGAATAAGCCCAGCTAATTCGTGTATTTCAAGAAAGTGCAAATGGGCTGGGATTTCTTAGAAAATATTAAATGGGCCGCATTGACGCGAAATTATTTGTTCACCCAGCCTAGCAAATGGACTGTAAATTCTATAAAACATGGGTTAAACATATGCCACATTTTTGCAGGCTGACGTGTGGGCCAATAGGTCAAAGCCTACGCAAGGCGTTGTCAACTTAGTCAACAAATGATTCTGACATCCACAGCCATTGGATTTATATCCAACGGCTGGCATGCACCTTCAATCTCTCATTTTCTTCCTCCAGCGTCGCCGGGACCACCTGCTTCGGCCTCTGGCGGCTAGCGGCTCTGCTTAGCACGCATCACTGCGAAGTGCTACCCCATCGCCGGCCAGGCTATCCCTCCACCCCTCTACTCGTCCTGTTATTCTCCACCGACTGTAGCCCCACGCCGCACCAGAACCAGTTATAACCCTTGTACTCCTCTCAATCTGCGACTCCACTGCAGCGTCTTCCCATCTCCGGATCGTTCCCATCTGGGGTCTTGCCGTCGTCCACCGCCTTGCTGCGCTCGGTGTGGCGTGGTCAACAAACAAGAGTCATCGGAAGAGGACTGTACATGGAGAGCCTGACAGCTGGGACCCACGAGGTCCTCCTTATTAAGCTAAAAAAAATGTTTCCTCCCCCTGACAGCTGGGACCCACCGGCTGTATCTTCGCATGGAAGGAAGTGCCTCCTTGTTATGCGATGACAGCTGGGACCCGGCAGATTTGGTGGCTGACTTGTGGGCCTACCAAGCTGAAGCGTACGAAGGGCTTTGTCAACTTAATCAACAAATGATTCTAGCAGCTGGACCGTTGGATGTTAATCCAACAGCCGTGCTGCTTCTTCAACCTCTGTTCTTGCTCCTGTCTCCCGTGGGCGGTAGTGCTGTCGCGCACCCGAACCAGTCAAGTTTCCCACTCCTCTCCATCTGCAACTCCACTGCCGCGTCTTCCCCATATCCGGGTCGTTCTAGTTTGGGGCCTCGCCGTCGTCCACCGGCCTTGGTGTGCTTGGCACGGTGTGGTCAACGTGGTCAACAAACGAGAGTCATCGGAAGATGACTGTACGTGAGAGGCTGACAGTGGGGACGCACCACACCCATGGATGCATGCATGCAACTGCATCCTTTTTACCTTGAAAAATAATGTTTTCTCCCACTGACAGCTGGGACCCACCAGCTACATCTTCACACGCAAGGAAGTGCATCCTTATTACGGGCAAAAAAATGATTCCTCCCCCTAACAGCTGGGACCCAGTAGCTATATCTTCGCATGCAAGGAAGTGCGTCCTTATCCTCCCTGACAGCTGGGACCCACCCGGTCGAAGCGTACGTAGCGTTGTCTGTCTTGACATGAACGTGTACGTACATTCTGGTCGATCGGTCACTCTGCAATGATGAACCGTGGCCGAGTAAGTAGCGGCACATGTCATAGTAGAGCCCCCCACATAGCAGTTCAGGCTGCCCTGTCTAAACCGTGTACACGTACATACAGCCACACGCCAAAAAATACGGCCACGTACATACATATGAGCGGGGTTTCGAAACGCGTACTCGCGCATACGGATGGCCAGGGCTCATGACCATGGAGAGGCAACGGACGGAAGCCACGTTGTCCTGTTCATCGGCAGCTAACCGGCTGGGTCGGAATGGAGGAAACCTCGTCGTGTTCACCTGGAGCCAAGTGACTAGGTCGGAACGCGTCCTGTTCATCGGAAGCGAAGCCACTGGGTCGGAATGGGTCGTGTTCAACGGGAGCCAACTGGCTTGGACGGAATAGCCGGAACAGGGTCTGGCGTACCGCAAAATGGAGGAAAATGGCCTTCTGTTCGACCACGTACGGTCGAAACGGGGTCATGTTCATCGGGAAGGGTCTGGCGTACCGCACAACAGAGGAAACAGACTTGTGTTCGAGTGCCTACGGTCGAAACGGGGTGCTGTTGATCGTGAAGGGTGTGGCGTACCGCAAAACAGAGGAAACGGACTTGTGTTGGAGCGCCTATGGTCGAAACGGGGGTCCTGTTCATCGGGAGAAGTGTGGCGTACCACAAAACGGGACTCCATGGGCTACTGTTCATCCACAATCTACTGCCTCACTCCAGCCTCCACGGGCTACTGTTCATCCACCGTCGACTTCCTCCAGCCTCCACCAGCTACTGTTCACCACAGGGGTCCTGTTCATCCAGCCTCCACCGGCTACTGTTCAACCAGCCCTCCACACTGGGTCTTGTTCAACCAGCCCTCCACGGGGTCCTGTTCAACCAGCCCTCCACGGGGTCCCTCCACCGGCTACTATTCATCCACCCCACCTCCTCGATCGGGGTCCTGTTCATCCAGCGGCAACGGCCTCTACTACCACGGGATCCTGTTCATCCAACCCCCACCGAGACTATTCATCCAACCCCCACCAGGGACTGTTCATCAAGAGGCAGCTTCGATCGACTTCAGTTAGCAGCAGTAGCGAAGGAATCACTCGGGTTCAGTTAACAGCCAAGGGATCGATCGGGGTTCAGTAACGTAGCTAGTGCAATCGCTCGGGTTCAGTTAGAGCCCAACTCCTTGCTCGGGTTCAGTTAGAGCCCAACGCCTCGCACACACGCGCGTACGGCTACGAGAGAAACACGCAAACCTTCATGCATCGCTCGGCCCCGACCACCCACCGTAACCGGGAACTCTCCGAAATTTTCCTCGCCGTTGCTTCTACCACGATTTTTTCCGTCATGGACGGCCCAAAGAATGTCATGCAGGTGCATCCCCGGCCCGCCCAGGATGAAAAGCCCATTTTCTGTCATGATTTTTTGTCATAGAAGTAGGAGCCCACCACATCTATGATGATACGTGCTTTTGTCACAATTATCGTCATAGAAGTGTCATAAGCATGACATAATTTTTTTTGTTCGGCCCAAAATGTCACGGATGTGTCTTTTTTTTTTGTAGTGAAAGGTTTCATCGAAGTCAATTCCCTCTACTTGTGTGTAACCTTGAGCAACGAGATGAGCTTTGTTTCTCATGACTTGACCATGTTCATCTTGTTTGTTGTGATAGATCCATTTGGTGCCAATAATATTGTGCTTGCATGGATCAGGACGCTTAACTAGCTCACAGACATGGTTGAGCTCAAATTGTTGAAGCTCTTCTTGCATAGCTTGAATCCATTCTGGTTCCATAAAAGCTTCATCGACTTTCTTGAGTTCAGATATGGACACGAATGCAAAGTGCCCACCAAAGTTTGCTAGTTGCGTTGCTCTTGATCGAGTGAGTGGACCAGGTGCATTGATGCTATCAATTATCTTCTTAATCTGAACTTCATTGGCCACACGAGGATGAACAGGGCGAAGATTTTGCTGTTGCTGATCACTGTCTTCATCTTCAACATTATCTTCAGGCTCAGCATTGTCTTTATGTTGAGTAGGAGCTGGAATGATGATTTCTTCTTCAGCCTGTTCCTCGGTGGGTATGATTTCTCCAGTACCCATTAGCTTGATAGATTCACTAGGAGAAGCTTCATCTAGCACATTTGGCAGGTGCTCTCTTTGCGAGCCGTTAGTCTCATCGAACTGCAAATCTACAGTTTCAACCACTTTATAGTGAAAGAGGTTGAAGACTCTGTAGGTGTGCGAATCCTTTCTGTAACCAAGCATAAAACCTTCATGTGCTTTCGGTGCAAATTTGGAAGTGTGATGTGGATCCTTGATCCAGCACCTAGCACCGAAGACGTTGAAATAGCTTACTTTTGGCTTCTTACCAGTGAGTAGTTCATAAGATGTCTTCTTGAAGAATTTGTGAAGATAAACTCTGTTGATGATATGGCATGCAGTGTCAATGGCTTCAGGCCAGAACTTTCTTGGAGTCTTGTACTCATCAAGCATTGTATGAGCCATCCAAATAAGAGTCTTATTCTTGCGCTCCACGACGCCATTCTGCTGAGGTGTGTATGGAGCAGAGAGCTCATGAGTGATGCCCAATGTATCAAGATAAGTGTCGAGGCTAGTGTTCTTGAATTCTGTGCCATTGTCACTCCTGATGTGCTTGATCTTGATGCCATAGTTGGTCATGGCACGGTTGGCGAAACGTCAGTGAGTAGTTCATAAGATGTCTTCTTGAAGAATTTGTGAAGATAAACTTTGTTAATGATATGGCATGCAATGCCAATGGCTTCAGGCTAGAACTTTCTTGGAGTCTTGTACTCATCACTTTATCCATGTGTTGATCCTTTGAGATAGCAACTCTACCTAGGCCCAATACCCTGCTTTTACCAGTGTCAGCGAATGTGATGTGGCTTTTAGTAGATGGACGAAGAGTTGAATCCATGAGAAGACTTCGATCACCAGTCATGTGGTTAGTGCATCCACTGTCCATAATCCATTCAGTAGCTTTCGGAGTCGTACCCTACAGTACAATTAGCGGGATAGGCTTCACCAAGAGTATTGTGAAGCACAAACATTTGACTACAAGCATACTATCAAAGTTAAGATTCTTGGATGGTAAGATAGGATGTTCATCAAGAAATCCTGGGGCGAAATAAATGGTAAGACCATTTTGGCACTTTATCTTGCGTCCCACAAGATGTTTTAGGTCCCCAGCATTGTCTTCAGAAGTCAATGATTTCCGGCTGGAGACCTTTCCCTACAAGAGAAGTTAATTCTTCTTAACCACCCACATATTAAGGGGTGGCTTAGAAGCAATGAGTCTAAGTGCAGCATCTGAGAACTTTGGCTTTGGAGCCCTAGCAAATAGTTTTGCAGGAGGTGAATAGTACTCAAAAGAATATGCAGAAAAATTCTTTGATTTGTGAACATAGCGGTTTGATGAAACACGCTCATATTCATGAGTCTGATGATAATTTCCCTGCAAAACATTGGCATTAGGGTGAGCATATGAGGTCCTCTATCTGTTTGAAGCCTTTGGGCCATATGAAGCCTTTGGTCTGGGGTTTGTCTTCTTCCCTGGTGGTGTCATGATGACATTCACTGGAAGATTCTCAAGATAACTTTTAGCAACCCAGATCTTCTTCATAGGTGGTCCATTCCTGCAGTTAGTACCAATAAACCTGGCAAACACTTCACCATTCTGATTCTTAAACAGCTTATAATTGGAGTCAAAGGACTCATAAATGATAATGGGGTTAGCACAAGTGAAGCCAGATAAAGTGGATGGATCTATTGAGGGACCCTTTGCAGCAACCCATGTGGTTTTGGGGTACTGCTCAGGCTTCCAATAAGAACCATCAGCATTCATTTTCCTCTCAAAACCAACACCCTCTTTCCTAGGGTTTCGGTTCATAATCTTTTTCTTGAGAACATCACATAGTGTCTGATGCCCTTTGAGGCTTTTGTACATGCCTGTTTCAAGCAATGTCTTCAACCTGGCATTCTCATCATCAATAGTAGTGGCATCCTCAGAAGAGGAGTTAGTTACCACATTAGCAGTTGAAGATATTGCAACATCAGAGGCAGTAGAGCATTCAGCAATAGAGACAGCATTGTCACGCTCAAGACATTTTAAACATGGTGGCACAAAATCCTCCTGAGCGGAACTGATCTGTTGAGCAAGTAGTGAATCGTTTTCCTTTTGAAGATCTTCATGAGACGCTCTCAGTTTCTCTAGATCTTGCTTCCGTTGAAGATAATCATAGGAACATTTCTCATGAGTAGCCGAGAGGGTTTCATGACGACTTTCAAGTTCCTCGTACTTAATGCGAAGATTTTTTATGTCTTCAATTCAGGACTGGGTTCGATTCATTTCCTCGTCCAATAGGTCATCGCTTTTGTCTAGCAATTTTTGAATCTTTTCCATGGCTGTTTGTTGTTCAGTTGCAATTTTAGCAAGGGTCTTATAACTGGGTTTGGATTCACATTTAGAGTCATCTTCACTTGAGGTCTGAAAGTATGCATTGCGAGAGTTTACCTTGGCACCACGTGCCATGAAGCAGTAGGTGGGAGCAGAGTCATCGTCATCATTCTCTTCAGCGTTGGCGTCATGATCATTGTCTTCAATGTTGAAGATGGACTTGGCGACAAACGGTGAAGCTAGAGCCAGGCTTGCCATGCCTAAATCAGACTCCACCTCCGCCTCCTCAGAAGCAGACTCCTCCTCTAAATCCATCTCCTTGCCAATGAATGCACAAGCCTTGCCAGATGAGCTCTTCTTGTAAGATGAAGACTTTGAGGATTTCTTCTTCTTCTTGTTGTCAGAGTCATATTCCTTGCTCTTCTTCTTTTTATTTGCTTCCTTATCCCATTGAGGACATTCAGATATGTAGTGACCTGGCTTCTTGCATTTGTGGCATGTTCTCTTCTTGTAGTCATGAGTAGAAGCCTCATCATTTTTGGAACTGGATTTTGAAGACTTACCGAAGCGATTCTTCTTGGAGAACTTTTGGAACTTTCTCACAAGCATTGCTAGCTCTTTGCCAATGTCTTCAGGATCTCTAGAACTGCAGTCAGATTCTTCTTCAGATGAGGATGCAGCCTTTGCCTTCAAGGCACGAGATCGGCCGTAGTTGGGACCATAGATATCTCTCTTCTCAGATAGCTGGAATTCATGTGTGTTGAGCCTCTCAAGTATGTCAGATGGATCAAGATCTCTGAAGTTAGGACGTTCTTGGATCATCAAGGCCAAAGTATCAAATGAGCTGTCAAGTGATCTCAATAGATTCTTCACTATTTCATGCTCGGTGATCTCTGTGGCGCCAAGTGCGCGAAGCTCATTTGTGATATCAGTGAGGCGGTCGAAAGTGAGATGGACGTTCTCATTGTCATTCCTCTTGAATCGATTGAAGAGATTGCGGAGCACATCTATTCTTGAGTCTCTCTGGGTTGAGACGCCTTCGCTGACCTTGGACAGCCAGTCCCAGACCAGCTTCGCAGTTTCTAGTGCACTCACACAGCCATACTGTCCTTTGGTCAGATGACCACAGATGATGTTCTTGGCAGTTGAGTCCAGTTGTGCGAATCTCTTGACATCAGCAGCGGTGACGCCTTCACCGACTTTGGGAACACCAGTCTTGACGACATACCAGAGATCGATGTCAATGGCTTCAAGATGCATGCGCATCTTATTCTTCCAGTAGGGGTAATCAGTGTCATCGAAGAAGGGGCACGCATCGGAGACTTTGATTATCCCTGCAGTTGACATAGCTAAAACTTTAGGTGGTTAAACCGAATCACACAGAACAAGGGAGCACCTTGCTCTGATAACAATTGAAAGTGCTAGTTATCGACTAGAGGGGGGTGAATAGGCGATTTTTATGAAAGTCTTTGAAGGATGCAAGATCTTCTATGACAGACAACCAAACAACACCTATACGATAAGCAACGGAAGATAAAGACAGGCCATAGTCAAGTCAACAGTACAATGAAAGCATGAAGACTAATAGCAGCTAGGTAGAATAGATCGGAATGGAAGACAGTATGAAGCCAAACAGATAAATGTCTTTGCACAGTGAAGTCAAACGGATCAGGTAAACATGCAATGACTTCACGAAGACAAACTAAAAATGTAAAGGAGGTAGGGGATAGAACCAGTAGCTTGATGAAGACAAGGATTTGGTAGACCAGTTCCAGTTGCTGTGACAACTATACGTCTGGTTAGGGAGGTTGAGATTAAACTCAGAAGACCACGTCTTCACCTTATTCCCCTTGAGCTAAGGACACTTAGTCCTTGCCCAATCACTCAGGTAAGTCTTCAAGGTAGACTTCCAAACCTTCACAGACTCCGTTCACTGGCGATCCACAATGACTCTTGGATCCTCAGAACGTGACGCCTAACCGGCTGGAGGATACATAGTCCTCAAGTGTAATAAGTCTTCAGATCACGCGGACAGAAAGACTTCAGTGATGCCTAACACTCTTTGGCTCTGGGTGTTTTGGGCTTTGTCCTCGCAAGGATCTCTCTCTCTCTCTCAGAGGCTTCAGAGTTGGGTTGCTCTCAAACGACAACAACCGTGCACTAACTCTGAGCAGCCACCAATTTATAGTGGAGGGGGTGGGCTATTTATAGCCAGCAGGCAACCCGACATGATATGTCCGAAATGACCCTGGGTCACTAAGGAACCGACACGTGTCCAATGGTCGGATTTCAAACACACGCGGTAGCTTGACTTGGGCTACAAGCAAAGCTGACTCATCCAACACCGGATAAGATTTGCTCTCATTGTCTTCACTCGAAGACATAGGATTTGGGTTGAGCATCACGTCAGTCTTCTGACTTTGTTCACTTGGACCCCACTTAATAGTTCGGTGGTTCCTATGACTCAAGTAAGAAGAAAATGAAACTACGAAAGAAACTATGTCTTCGCACTCCACTGTCTTCAAGTGAATGTCTTCACACGTCATTATCTTCGACGTGAATGTCTTCACGAATCACCATTGTCTTCAATGTCTTCATACATTTTTAGGGGTCATCTCTGGTAGGAAAACCAAATCAATGAGGGACTTCTACCTGTGTTGTCCTGCAATTCTCACAGACACATTAGTCCCTCAACCACGTTTGTCGTCAATACTCCAAAACCAACTATGGGTGGCACTAGATGCACTTACAAAAAAAATACCTTATTCTCATAGGCCAGATTCTTTGTATTTGCCTCGATGCATGCATCACCAACAAGCTTGGGGTCTTTCAGCATATGAAGTTCAACTTCGGACACATCCCACTAGTGTAGTCTGTGTTCACAAGTCTCATCAAATTCGTACTCAGGAAGATTCAACAGAGCTAAAAACTGGTCAACTGAGCATTTGATCTTCTCCTCTTCAGTCATCCATTCTAGGATCCAAGTACTGCTGTCTGCAAGGTCTCCTGAGACATAAAGAGTGGTGAAGAATTGAAGAATTACTTCATGATTCTAACCATGATTGAAGCAAAGGAAACTCTTCAGGAAGACTTGTTCAATTTGCTTGATGGTATGGTGGAAACAGGGCAAACTCTTGAGCTGTGCGAAATCTAGAATCGTATGCTTGAAGATGCGATTTTTGCAGTAGAGAATGCGAGCATAATACACGACCTATTCCTTCATCAGAATCTTGGCAACAAGGAAGTTCTTTATCCATCATATGGGCTGGTCTCAAAGAATGGAAGTTTCGAATGGTGAAACTGCTCGTTGAAGGCTGGACCATTGGGGCCGTCCTCGACGGAAAACAGAGGAAAGGTCTCGAGCGGATTACTTGGTGATTCTTCATCGGCCATGCGCCTGGTTTCATAGTCATCAGGCACAGTTGAATCTTCTTCAATGGGCTTCAGAGGAGCGCATTGCTTCCTCAGCTTTGCCGAAACAGATGGCCTTCATGTGCTTAAACTTCAATCAATTTTGCTCACTGGAACTCATTCAGCGGGTTTCATATTTTCAGGCACTAGGGCCCTTTCTTTTGGTTCTCCTGACACAGACACTACTGCCTTAAGTTCGGACACTTGTTGCATACTGGGATGAGCCATTACTTCTTGAGCCATCGGCTCAATAGATTTCTTATCTCCTCTTCCATCTGTGGTGCTATGGAATGAGGAGCAGGATCAACATCCATTGGAGTGGAAGCACCAGATGGTGTGGCCGGGGTAGTTTTCTCCCGGGGAGTAGACTGCTCCCCCTCAATCTTGTCATATTTCTTGCTGGGGCCAGAGGGATCAACATGCATAGGCTTCGGAGGCAAAAGATTTGGCTTTTCAACCTCTATCTCTTTGTCAATCTGATCATCACGAGCTTGCTGCTGTGGTGGAACATTCTCTTCATCAGATTTCTCAATAAAGATGTCAACGACATCATGTTGCTCTTCTTGGGTTGTAGGCACAAGAAGGATGACCTCCTTAAGGCCAACTTGCTGCATAGGTTCTTCCTCATGAGGTGGAGAAGGTGGAACCTACTGCAAGGGTGCACTTGTATTGATTGGAACAACATCCACAATCACATTTTGAAGGTGGCGATCTTTCTTTCCTTTCAGTTGATAGCTCTTGCTAGTGGCTTTTGACATTTTTCCTCCTGCACTCTTTTGCGAGCAAGATCAGCCTTGCGATCAATCTCCTCATTCTTCCAATCACATAGCTGAGCTACATTCAGATGCATCTTGGAGTGCCAGTCAACTTTCTTGTTTCAAATGACACTAGGGGCCTTTGGCGAGTTCAACAATTTCTTTGTCCATGCCTTTTCTTTCGTATTCAATTTTGGCCTCTTTCCTCATTTTCTCGGGAGCTTCCTTATCCTTGACCGCTTTCTTGAGCATCATGGAATTTTTCCTCAGCTCTATGAAATGCTTCATTACCATTTTGGTAACAACTTTAGGCAGTCCCAGAACGCTTATATCATTAGATTTGGCATCGTATGCCGCACTGTCAATGACATTGATCATAAGCTTGAAGTCATACTTATGTTCCTCCGTGGAAGCATGAACATTTGGCTTTGCCTTCTTACTAGAAGCATATCCTTCAGACGACAGCTTTCTCTCTGCAACACTCTTCGAAGAAGTTGGCACGGCTGAACCCAAAGGTTTTCCAGTGACTAGGATAGGAGAATGCCTTGGTGATCTCCTTGGAGAAGATAAAATCTTCACGGGAGAAGGACTCTGTGCTGGCTGATCATACATGGGAATTTCATCACCCATTTCTTCATCAGAGGAGTCATCAGACTCATCAGAAGCAGCCTTCCTAGTTCTCTTAGTGACAGTTTTCTTTGGAGGAGCGCGAGAGGGAAACTGATTTCCTGTACTTGCTTCCTTTGGAAGTAGATGAAAGCTCCTTCCTCTTCTGCATGTCTTTCTTGGTCAGCTTGACATTTTTCGCTTCAACTTGCTTTTTCTTCGCTTCCCTAGCTTCACGCTTAGCTTTGGCCTTTGCCCTCCTAGCCACTTCCCCGGGAAAATCAGTGATGGTTTTGAGGGAGTCCGGATGAGCATTCGGAGGCAGTGGTGGCCTGACTTTTTCATCATTCGGGCCAATGCAGCTTTCAGCAATGCAGTCATTCCATGGTGGTGTGAAGGCAAACAGAATCTCGTACTTCTTGCCAAGATTTTTATATCTGTACCATTTGCCAGCCCAGTGGCGGATAATCCTTTGCAATCTGTTGTTGCGATCATTTGTTGATTCTATTCATGGTAGAGTTCTGTAACCTTCATAATCTGACATCATGACTATAGTGTCAGCGTTCTGGGAATGGGGGTACCCAGACTTGCCTGCCTGCGGCCCACGGCATGGCTCCATCGACGGCCTGGTACGGCCCAGCTTCAGCGACAACAACTCAAGACCCTCGCGAGGGGCCAAGCCTCACGAGGCGGATGACACCAAGACCTCCACGAGGAGCGGCCTCCTCAGGCGGGCTCCCGAGGAGCGGAGATCTCTATGCAAGCCTCACCTCGTGTGGTCCGGATGATGTGAGCCATGACGACCAAGGCCAGGCGGGCGCCAGCAGGCGCAGTGTACCAGTTTCCTCTTTGGTGCTAAGGAGGCAAGCGCAGGTGCGGAGTCCCGAGGAATCAGCCAAAGGTTTCCATTCCCGTGCAACAAGACCAAGACTGCCAGGACGGCAGGACGGAGGTCATCATCGAGCCCACCACAGCGTCACAACCAGAGGCTTTCATAGGCAAAGACTACTTTTGTCAGGATAGCATGTACTAGTTGTCCTCCTTTGAATTTGGCCGTTGTGGGATCCCTTCCCGCGTTCACTTGGGAAGAGGACCAAGGCCACTATAAATAGGACTTAGCCACCACCGTAGAGAGGGATCGGACCCCTGGGACGGATCATTCAGATCACCCTCACCCCACCAGCTCACTCGAGCTCAAGAACACCTCTCCTCCTGAGGCTGTTCGCCACGGTACTAGTTCATCCTCAGCCCCTCGAGGCCAATCCACCACAAAGCAGGAGTAGGGTTTTACACCGCAAGGTGGCCCGAACCTGGGTAAACTGTTGTGTCTCTTTTCCTTACAGTTCGTCCAGCTAGGCTGTGAGATTAGCGAGTAGGCAGACTGGGGAGGACGAGTTCTTCGCACGCACCCCAGAGTTCGAACCTCTCAAGGGTTTGCGGAACCCGAAATCCGACATATAGTGTTTTTCTCTCTGCCGTGACCACCCTGTTTGGGATTGCCATCGGAGAAGATGTTAAGGGCGCCAGTGACCAAATCATCCTCAGACTGATTGTTGGCAGAAGGGATCTCGTCATCATTTCCTTCAGAATCAGATTCTTGAATCTTCTTTGGAGCCCTGGGTGGCTTCAAAGATTTTCCTCCTCCGGTCATCCATTTCCGCTTAGACCTTGATGGATGGTGAGGCAATTCTTCTTTAGAGTTAGAGTGCTCATTCGAACTGGAATCCATGACACATGTGAAAGAGAATAGATGCAAGGGAAAAATAGGTAGGGTCACAAGCATGCACAGAAGATATTTTGAAAGAGATTTTTTGGGTAGGATCCGAAAAGAGATCTATGGTAGTGAGTAAAGATATCCTTGATAGTTTTTAATCTGGCAGCAGAGAATCTCAAGAGAAACTTAGACAGATTAAGGACTATCTAATCTTTCTCAGACCTGTGCAAGAATCCTAGATCAATGAAACTAGTACGAGGAAGATTTACAAACCGTACAAGTTAAATCCTAGAGACTTCTAAAGAGCAACCATAGAGAAATAAATCACAGAAATTGCATCGGTAAGAACTGCCCAAAGAACAGACGAACAGAGAGGAGCAGTTCCAGATCCAAGCGCCATAACTTAGCAAATTGAATCAACTATGGCAATGCGGGAGGATGGACTACCGCACCAGCGTGGACAGGAGTGACGAGATTCCACCGGAGTTGCACGGTGAAGCTCCTTGCCGGTGTTGCTTCGAGCGCGGGCTCGGACAGAGGTGGGAGGGGGGTTTGACTGAAAACGCGACGCACTGAGAAAGAAGATGAGCGGAGAGGGGTATTTATATATGGAGAGCATAACCTCCTCTCTTAAATCCATGACCCATAGTTTTGGGACGTTCTGCATTCGACAGACACAATCACTATCATGGAGATCGTGGGCATGTGGCGATGGTTATCGAGAAAATCCTGAGAAGAGGAGCGGGCGATCGAAAGGTTTGAAGAGGGCTTTCGCCAAATTTTGATAAAAAGTTCAAAGTCTATTCCTATTGCAACCAAGGATTTTGGAGAGAAATTTTCCTCAGATCAAATTGCACACTTGTGACAGACAACATAGACTTAGAAGAGAGAGAGAGAACAGAGGGGAAGCAGGGTCTAAAACAAAACACTCATCCAACAAAAAGAAACACAAGGCAATAGCTCTGAGTGAGTTGTTTATCGGACGAAACACAAACACAGCAAACAAATGAAGAAGAGGCAACAACGAAAAACCAACAACACCAACAATATAAGTCTCAGGGCTTAGAGATATGCGATGAGCATTCCTGAGAAGGTTCCTGCAAGAGATTTAGTTGATTTTTGCTACCCACACTTGTGTGGGAGGCGACCTCATTTGTGTTGATCGAGTAGGGACAAATTTCCTTTGATGTCTTTCATATCTTGCCTGTTGATTGCAAGAGTAATCATATGAGTAAGCATTGAAGTTGTTTCCTGGGATATGTGTATAATGGTTCGAAGAAATACACAGGTACTCCTTATGACAAAAGTTATGATGGTTCCCATTTGAAGGAGTAACAGTGTTGTTCTCCAAGTGCTTATCATGCATGGTTAGGCTAGTGGTAACAGATAACGTCTCAATTAAGCATTTCTTCACCCAGATTTGCTTCTTGGATGAGCCAGACCCGCAGTTAGTCCCAACACACCGAGCAAAAACCTTGCCATTCTTTTATTTGAAGAGTTTGTAGTTCGAGTCATCTGACTCATCAGAATCAACAGGGATAGGACTGTCATATCCAGACAGACGTGCTGGTTCGAGAGTTTAGTTCGTGGCATGAACCCAGCTTGCTTGAGGATATTGCTCGGGAGTCCAATACGTTCCATCAACATTGAGTTTTCTTTCGAAACCCAAACCTTCATTGCTAGTGTTTTTGTGTAGTATCGACTTCTTGAGTACATCACACAAAGTTGACGTCCTTTAAGGCTCTTTAGCATGCTAGCCTCAAGTAGGTTCCTTAACCTGAATTTTTCATTGGAGATAGCAACAATTTACTCGGAAAAGGGATTAGTCATATCATTCGTAATAGTTGCAATGTTCTCAATGATAGTGTTACACATTTCAGCAGTGGATTCAACATTGCTAGTTCCAGGCATTTTAGACAAGGAGGCACAAAATCATTAGGAAGTTTTTTAGATTGCTCAGTGGAGAGAGAAGCCTTTTCTTTCACAAGGACATCATAAGACTCTTTTAGTGACTTGAGTACTTGATTCCTGTTAAGGAATTCATCTAACAAACTCTCAAAGTCCACCACAAGAGAATTATATCGGTTGGAAAGATCATCAACAGTTGAAGAAAGAGCTTCATGCTCTTCGATCAACTCTTGATTTTTCTCCATCTCTTCGACCAGTAATCCTTCGGATTTCCTTATACTTTCCTCAAGCTTTTCAAGTTCATCTTGCTGAGATTTTGCAATCTTAACAAGTTTAGCATAGGCAACGCTATCTAAGGAGAAATCATTACCAGACTTTTGGTGTTTGGAAGATTGATACGTCTCCATCGTATCTACTTTTCCAAACACTTTTGCTCTTGTTTTGGACTCTAATTTGCATGATTAGTATGAAACTAACCCGAACTGACGTTGTTTTCAGCAGAACTACCTTAGTGTTGTTTTTGTGCAGAAATAAAAGTTCTTGGAATTGGACAAAACTTTCTAGACATTTTTTACAGAATATATAACAAATACTGGAGCCAAGACCTACCAGAGGAGGGCCACCTGTTGCCCACATGGAAATAGGGCGCAACCACCCCCCAAGTGCTTAGTTGCCTTGTGGGTCCCACGTGGCTCCGCTGACCCTAATCTCAAGCCTATAAATTCATTTTCCCCGAGAAAAAAATAAGAGAAGAAGTTTCATCACGTTTTATGATACGGAGCCGCCGCCACCTCCTGTTCTTCATCGGGAGGCTAGATCTGGAGTCCGTTCAGGGCTCCAGAGACGGGGATTCGTCGCCATCATCATCACCAACCCTTCTTCATCACCAATTTCATGATGCTCACCACCGGGAGTGAGTAATTCATTCATAGGCTTGCTGGACGGTGATGGGTTTGGATGAGATTTATCATGTAATCGAGTCAATTTGTTAGGGCTTGATCCCTAGTATCCACTATGTTCTGAGATTGATGTTGCTATGACTTTGCTATGCTTAATGCTTGTCACTAGGGCCTGAGGGCCACGATTTCAGATCTGAACCCTCTATGTTTTCATGAATATATTTGAGTTCTTGATCCTATCTGCTAGTCATATGCACTTGTTATTGTTCTGATCCGTAGACTCCTTAGTGACAATTGTTTGGGATACTCTCCGGGGATGACTGTAATTCGAGGAGTTCATGTATTCACCATATGTTAATGCTTTGTTCTGGTTCTCTATTAAAAGGAGGCCTTAATATCCCTTAGTTTCCTTATGTACGCCGCTGCCACGGGAGGGTAGGACAAAAGATGTCATGCAAGTTCTTATTATAAGCACGTATGACTATATACGGAATACATGCCTACATTACATTAATGAATTGGAGCTACTGTGTATTGCTACTTGTGAGCTGTGTTGGGATTTCCTCGAAGAGGAGAGGATGAAGCAGTTTAGTAGAGATAAGTATTTCCCTCAGTTAAGAACCAAGGTTATCAATCCAGTAGGAGAACCACACAGAACCTCATTAGTAGCACCTACACACACAAAAGCAAATACTTGCACCCAACGCAAACAAGAGGGTTGTCAATCCCCTCGGCGATTATTTGCAAGGATTAAATCTCCTAGTGGTAGGCAAATAAATAAATTGCAAAATAAAATAGAAATAAATAAAAGTGCAACAAGGTATTTTTGGATTTTATATATGATAAAAGTAGACCCGGGGCCATAGTTTTCACTAGAGGCTTCTCTCTCAAGCACATAAAGTACGGTGGGTGAACAAATTACTGTTGGGCAATTGATAGAAAAGCGCATAGTTATGATGATATTCAAGGCAATGATCTTGTATATAGGCATCACGTCCGAGGCAAGTAGACCGACGCCTGCCTACATCTACTACTATTACTCCACCCATCAACCGCTATCCAGCATGCATCTAGGGTATTAAGTTAATGACAACAGAGTGATGCCTTAAGCAAGATGACATGATGTAGACAAAGTACACCTAAGCAATATGAATAAACCCCATCTTTTTTATCCTTAATGGGAACAATACAAATACGTGTCATGTCCCTTTCTGTCACTGGGAATAAGCACCGCAAGATTGAATGCATTACAAAGCACCTCTCCCATGGCAAGAAAAATCAATCTAGTTGGCCAAACCAAATCAATAGATCGGAGAGAAATACAAAGCTATCATAATCATGCATAAAAGAGTTCAGAGAAGACTCAAATAATATTCATAGATAATCTGATCATAAACCCACAATTCATCTGATCTCAACAATCGCACCACAAAAGAAGATTACATCGAATAGATCTCCAAGAACATCAAGGAGAACATTGTATTGAAGATCAAAGAGAGAGAAGAAGCCATCTAGCTACTAGCTATGGACCCGTAGGTCTGTGGTAAACTACACATGCAGCATCGGAAGGGCAACAAGGATGATGTAGAAGCCTTCCGTGATTGATCCCCCCTCTGGCAGGGTGCCGGAAAAGGCCTCTAGATGGGATCGCGGAAGAACAAAAACTTGTGGCGGTGGAAAAAGTATTTCGGGTGGCTCTCTGATGTATTGGGAATATTTGGGAATTTATAGAGGTGGAATTAGGTAAAGAGGTGCCATGCGGGGCCCACAAGCGTGGAGGGCACGCCCCCCTGGGGTGCCCCCCTCGGCTTATCGCTTCCTTGTGACTCCCCAGGTCTTCTCCCGAACCTTCTAGAGTCCCTTCTAGTCCATAAAAAGTTAATCCAAAGTTTTTTCTCCGTTTGGACTCTCTTTGGTATTGATTTTCTGAAATGCCAAAAACAAGCAAAAAAATAACAACTGGCACCGGGCACTAGGTTAATAGGTTAGTCCCAAAAAAGATATATAATTGCATACAAAACATCCAAGATTGATACTATAAAAGCATGGAACAATAAAAAATTATAGATATGTTGGAGACGTATCAAGCATCCCCAAGCTTAATTCATGCTCGTCCTTGAGTAGTGATACGTCTCCAACGTATCTACAATTTTTGATTGTTCCATGCTATTATATTATCCATCTTGGATATTTTATATGCATTATTATGCTATTTTATATCATTTTTTTGGGACTAACCTATTAACCTAGTGCCAAGTGCTAGTTGCTATTTTTTCCTTGTTTTTGCCTTCACAGAAAATCAATACCAAATGGAGTCCAAATGGAATGAAACTTTTTGACGATTTTTCTTGGACCACAAGACACCCTGGAAGCTTCGGGAGGAGGCCAGATGGGCCACGAGGCGACGACAAGCTCAGGGGGCGCGCCCTAGGGGGGACGCCCCCAAGCTTGTGGGCCCCTCGTGGTTCCTCTAACCCTAATTCTTCTTCTATAAATACCCAAATATTCCCCATAGACTAGAGGGCACACCAAAAATACTTTTCCACCGCCGCAAGTTTCTGTCCTAATGAGATCCCATCTGGAGGCCTTTTTCGGTACTCCGTCGGAGGGGGATTCGACCACGAAGGGCTTCTACATCGACCTTGCTCCCCTTTCAATGATGTGTGAGTAGTTTACCACAGACCTACGGGTCCATATCTAGTAGCTAGATGGCTTATTTTCTCTCTTTGATCTTCAATACAATGTTCTCCTTGATGTTCTGGGAGATCTATCCGATGTAATCTTCTTTTGCGGTGCGTCTGTTGAGATCAGATGAATTATGGGTTTATGATCAGATTATCTATGAATATTATTTGAGTCTTCTCTGAACTCTTTTATGCATGATTATGATAGCTTTGTATTTCTCTCCGATCTATTGATTTGGTTTGTCCAACTAGATTGGTTTTTCTTGCCATGGGAGAGGTGCTTTGTAATGGGTTCAATCTTGCGGTGCTTATTCCCAGTGATAGAAAGGGACATGACACCTATTTGTATTGTTGCCATTAAGGATAAAAAGATGGGGTTTGTTCATATTGATTGGATCTATCCCTATACATCATGTCATCTTGCTTAAGGCATTACTCTGTTCTTGTTAACTTAATACACTAGGTGCATGCTGGATAGCGGTCGATGTGTGGAGTAATAGTAGTAGATGCATGCAGGAGTCGGTCTACTTGTCATGGACGTGATGCCTATATTCATTATCATTGCCTTAGATATCGTCATAACTATGCGCTTTTCTATCAATTGCTGACCAATAATTTGTTTACCCGCCGTATGCTTTCTTTCAAGAGAGAAGCCTCTAGTGAAAACTATGGCCCCCGGGTCTATCTTTTATCATATTATTTTCAGATCTACAAAATAAAAAACCCAAAAATACCTTGCTATAATTTAGTTACCTTTATCTTATTTGGCACTTTTACTTATCTTTTATATCTATCACTATAAGATCTCAGCCTTGCAAGTAACCGTGAAGGGATTGACAACCCCTTTATCGCATTGGGTGCAAGTATTTGTTTCTTTGTGTAGGTGCAACCATTGGTTACTTGTGTGTTCCTCCTACTGGATTGATACCTTGGTTCTCAACTGAAGGAAATACTTATCTCTACTTTGCAACATCACCCTTTCCTCTTCAAGGAAAAAATCAACGCAAGCTCAAGAAGTAGCAGGAAGAATTTCTGGCGCCGTTGCCAGGGAGGATCTACATCAAGCCTACCAAGTACCCATCATAAACTCTCATCTCTTGCATTTACATTATTTGCCATTTGCCTCTTGTTTTCCTCTCCCCACTTCTAAAATGTTTTTAGAAAAATACAAAAGTATTTGCCTTTTTATTCGCCTTCTTTCAGTTCGCTTTTTTGTTTGCTTTTTGTTTGCTTGTGTGCTAGATTATTTTCTTTGTCATGATGTCTCAAGAAAATACTAACTTGTGTGATTTTTCCAACACTAATAATAATGATTTTATTAGTACTTCGATTGCTCCCGCCACTAGTGCGGAATCTTATGAAATTAATGCCGCTTTCTTGAATCTTGTTATGAAATAACAATTTTCTGGTAGTCCTAATGAAGATGCTACATCCCATCTTAATATTTTCGTTGAATTGTGCGATATGCAAAATAAAAAAGATGTGGATAATGATATTGTTAAATTGAAGCCATTTCCATTCTCACTACGAGATCGTGCTAAAACTTGGTTTTCATCCTTGCCTAAAAATAGTATCGATTCATGGAATAAGTGTAAGGATGCTTTTATTTCCAAGTATTTTCCTCCCGCTAAGATCATCTCTCATAGGAATGAGACAATGAATTTTAAGCAACTTGATGATGAACATGTTACACAATCATGGGAGAGGATGAAGGTAACGATAAGAAATTACCCTACTCATGGTTTAAGTTTATGGATGATCATACAATTTTTTACACTGGATTGAGTTTTGCATCTAGAAATCTTTTAGATTCCACCACGAGTGATACTTTTATGGAAATCACATTAGGAGAAGCTACTAAACTCCTAGATAATATTATGGCAAATTACTCTCAATGGCATACCGAAAGATCTTCTACTAGTAAAAAAGTGCATGCTATTAAAGAAATTAATACTTTGAGTGGAAAGATGGATGGACTTATGAAATTGATTGCTAGCAAGAGTGCTCCTACTGATTCTAATGATATGCCTTTGTCTACTTTGATTGAGAATAATAATGAATCTATGGTTGTGAATTTTGTTGGTAGGAACAATTTTGGTAATAATGCGTATAGAGGCAATTTTCCTAGGCCGTTTCCTAGTAATTCCTCTAATAATTATGGTAATTCCTACAACAATTCTTATGGAAATTATAATAATTTACCCCCTTATCTTGAGAATAATATTAAAGATTTTATTAACTCCCAAAAGATTTTTAATGCTATGGTAGAAGAAAAATAGCTTAGGATTGATGATGTGGCTAGAAACGGATAGAATTTCTCATGAGATTGATTCCTTTAAGATTAGATCTATGCCACCCAAGCTTGATATTAATGAGTCTCTGAAATCTATTCAAATTTCTATTAATGAAAGTAGGGAGAGAACCGCTAGGATGCAAGCTAAGAGAGAATGGCTAGAAAAAGTATGTTCTTCTAGTTTTTGCGATAATCATGATGAAGATCTTAAAGTAATTGGTGTGACTCCTATTGAATCTTTGTTTTCTAAAATAAAACTTGATAAGGAAGGGACTGGAGAAGAGTCAACTTTAGCTAGAAGGCGTCCCAATAATTTGGTGGGTGAAGATGTTAATGTAAAAATTGATAAAAGTGGGTTTGGCGAGGTCAAAACTTTAACTAGTGATGAGCCCACTCCTTTCGATTTCAAGGATTTTAATTATGATAATTGTTCTTTGATTGAGTGTATTTCCTTGTTACAATCTATGCTTAATTCACCTCATGCTTATAATCAAAATAAGGCTTTTACTAAACATATTGTTGATGCTATGATCAAATCTTTTGAAGAAAAACTTGAGTTGGAAGTTTCAATCCCTATAAAGCTATATGATGAATGGGAACCTACTATTAAAATTAAGATTAAAGATTATGAGTGCAATGCTTTGTGTGATTTGGGTGACTATTCCAAAAAAATTATGTGATGTGCTAGGTTTTAATAAACTTGATGATTGTTCTTTAAATTTGCACTTCGTAGATTCTACTATTAAAAAACCTATGGGAAGAATTAATGATTTTATTATTATTGCAAATAGGAATTATGTGCCCGTAGATTTTATTGTGCTTGTTATAGATTGCAATCCTACACGCCCCATAATTCTTGGTAGACCTTTCTTTAGAACGATTGGTGCAATTATTAATATGAAAGAAGGAAACATTAGATTTCAATTTCCATTAAGGAAGGGCACGGAACACTTTCCAAGAAAGAAAATTAAGTTGCCACATGAATCTATTATGAGGGCTACTTATGGATTGAATACCAAACATGACAATACCTAGATCTATGCAATATGCCTAGCTAGGGGCGTAAAACAATAGCGCTTGTTGGGAGGCAACCCAATTTTATTTTATGTTTTCTGCTTTTGCTTTAGTTTTTCAATAAATATGCAATTATACTTCTGTTATTATTGTGTTTTCGTATTTTACTTAGTGTTTGTGCCAAGTAAGACCTTTGGGATGATTTGGAAGATTGTTGATTTGATTCTGTGAGAAAACAGAAGCTTTTGCGTCCAGTAGCAGAATTGTTAAAATTTTCTGGAGCGTGATAAAATTCTGAATTTTTTACAATTTATTGTATACAAATTGCCCATGTTCTCCTAATTTTTTGAGTTACAGAAGTTTGGCTAAAGTCCAGATTACTACAGACTGTTCTATTTTTGACAGATTCTGTTTTCATTGTGTTGTTCGCTTGTTTTGATGAATCTATGGGTCGTATTGGGGGGGGGGGATGAACCATGGTCAAGTTATAATACAGTAGATATAATGCAAATATAAAATTGGAATGAGTTTACAATAGTACCTAAAGGTGGTGATTTGCTTTATTATACTAACGGATCTCACGAGTTTTTTGTTGAGTTTTGTGTTGTGAAGTTTTCAAGTTTTGGGTGAAGTTTTGATGGACTACGGAATAAGGAGTGGCAAGAGCCTAAGCTTGGGGATGCCCATGGCACCCCAAGGAAATATTCAAGGACAACAAAGCATATAAGCTTGGGGATGCCCCGGAAGGCATCCCCTCTTTTGTCTACGATCCATTGGTAAATTACTTGAGGCTATATTTTTATTCACCACATGATATGTGTTTTGCTTGGAGCTGATACGTCCATTTTGCATCATGTTTTCCTACTGCTATTTATAATGTTTTTATGCATAATAACACTTTATGGAGTAATTCTAATGCTTTTTCTCTCATAATATGCAAGGTTTACACAAAGAGGGAAAATACCGGCAATTGGAATAATGGACCTGAAAAAGCTATGTCAGAGATACCTATTCTGCACATCTCCAAATGAGCTGAAATTTTACGGAGAATTATTTTGGAATATATAATAAATATTGGAGAAAATAACTACCAGAGGGGGGCTGCCAGGTGCCCACGAGACACGAGGGGATCGCCAGCCCCTCCAGGCGTGCCCTGGAGGGTGGTGGGCAGCCCAGCCCACCTCTGGTGCCCATCTTCTGGTATATAAGGTCTTTTGACCTAGGAAAAATATGGAGGGACTTTCGGGATGGAAACCCACCGTCTTGAGGCGGAACTTGGGCGGAAGCACTTTTGCCCTACGGCGGAGCGATTCCGCAGAGGGAACTTCCCTCCCGGAGGGGGAAATCGAAGCCATCGTCATCACCAACAACCCTCTCATCTTTGGGAGGCCAATCTCCATCAACATCTTCAACAACACCATCTCATCTCAAACCCTACTTCATCTCTTGTGTTCAATCTTTGTACCGGAACCTCAGATTGGTACCTGTGGGTGACTAGTAGTGTTGATTACATCTTGTAGTTGATGTTATATGGTTTATTTGGTGGAAGATTATATGTTCAGATCCATTATGCTATTTAATATCCCTCTGATCTTGAGCATGAATATTATCTGTGAGTAGTTACCTTTTTTCTTGAGGCCACGGGAGAAGTCATGTTGCAAGTAATCATGGGAATTTGATATGTGTTCGATATTTTGATGATATGTATGTTGTGATTCCTTAGTGGTGTTATGTGAACGTCGACTACATGACACTTCACCATCTTTGGGCCTAAGGGAATGCATTGTGGAATAGTTATTAGATGATGGGTTGCTAGAGTGACAGAAGCTTAAACCCTAGTTTATGCGATATTCCGTAAGGGACTGATTTGGATCCATATGTTTAATGCTATGGTTAGATTTTAACTTAATACTTCTTCCGTAGTTACAGATGCTTGTGAGAGGGTTAATCATAAGTGGGAGGCTTGTTCAAGTAAGCACATCACCCAAGCACCGGTCCACCCACATATCAAATTATCAAAGTAGCGAACGCGAATCAAACCAACATGATGAAAGTGACTAGATGAAATTCCCGTGTGCCCTCAAGAACGCTTTGCTTATTATTTGAGACTGTTTTGGCCTGTCCTTTGCCATCCAAAGGATTGGGCTATCTTGCTGCACTTTATTTACCATTACCGTTACTTGCTTGTTACAAATTATCTTGCTACCAAACTACCTGTTACCGACAATTTCAGTGCTTGCAGAAATTACCTTTCTGAAAACCACTTGTCATTTCCTTCTGCTCCTCATTGGGTTCGACACTCTTACTTATTGAAAGGAATACGATTGATCCCCTATACTTGTGGGTCATCAAGACTCTTTTCTGGCACCGTTGCCGGGGAGTGAAGCGCTCGTGGTAAGTGGAAATCGGTAAGGAAAAACTTATACTACGTGCTGAAATTTATTGTCACTTGTTACTATGGAAAACAATCCATTGAGGGGTTTGTTCGGGGTATCTTCACCTCGACCGGAAACACAAAGAGTTGCCCCTCAACCTACTGCACCTACTGAAAATATTGGTTATGAAATTCCTTCGGGTATGATAGAACAACTGCTAGCTAATCCTTATGCAGTAGATGGTACAAAACATCCTGATATGCATTTGATACATGTGGATGAAATTTGTGGATTGTTTAAGCTTACAGGTTTACCCGAAGATGAAGTTAGGAAGAAGGTTTTCCCTTTATATTTGGGGGGAAAATCATTGACATGGTATTGGCTATGCGATGATATTGGGTCTTGGAACTGGAATCGATTGAAATTGGAATTTCACCAAATTTTTTATCCTATGCATCTAGTTCATCGTGATCGGAATTATATATATAATTTTTGGCCTCATGAAGGAGAAATTATCGCTCTAGCTTGGGGGAGGCTTAAGTCAATGTTATATTCATGCCCCAATCATGAGCTCTTGAGAGAAATTATTATTCAAAATTTTTATGCTCGGCTTTCTCGTAATGATCAATCCTACTTCTTGTGCTGGTTCTTTAATGAAGAAGACTATTGAATTCAGGTGGGACCTTTTAGAAAGAATTAAACGCAACTCTGAAGATTGGGAACTCGACGAAGGTAAAGAGTCAGGTATTAAGCTTGAGTTTGATTGTGTTAAATCTTTTATGAATACCGATGCTTTTCACAAGTTTAGCACTAAATATGGACTTGACTCTGAGATAGTAGCCTCTTTTTGTGAATCATTTGCTACTCATGTTGATCTCCCTATGGAGAAGTGGTTTAAATATCATCCCCCTATTAAATAAGAAATTAAAGAACCGATTTTAGTTAAAGATGAAACTATCATTTACAATGTTGATCTAGTTGTGCCTACTGGTTATATTGAAAAACCACCTTTCCCTGTTAGGATAAAGGAACATGCTAAGGTATCAACAGTGGTTCGCAAAAGTAATATTAAAGCACCTAAACCTTCTGAACAAATTAAAGTAGAACCTAGCGTTGCTATGGTTAAAGATCTCTTGGTCGATAATATTGATGGGCATGTTATTTACTTTTGTGATGAAGCTGCTATAATTGCCAAACCCGATGAAAAAGATAAACATAGACCTGTTGTTGGCATGCCTGTCGTCTCAGTTAAAATAGGAGATCATTGTTATCATGGTTTATGTGAATTAGATGCTAGTGGGAGTGCTATCCCTTTGACCTTATACCAAGAAATTATGAATGACATAGCACCCGCTGAAATAGAAGACATAGATGTTACTATTAAACTTGCTAATAGAGACACCATCACACCACTTGGGATTGTTAGAGATGTTGAAGTCTTGTGTGGGAAAATAAAATACCCTACTGATTTTCTAGTTCTTGGTTCCCCACAAGATGATTTTTGTGCCATTATTTTTGGTAGACCTTTCTTGAACACTGTCAATGCTAAAATAGATTGTGAGAAAGAAACTGTTAGTGTTAGTTTTGGCGATGTGCCTTGATAACCCACAAGTATAGGGGATCGCAACAGTTTTTGAGGGTAGAGTATTCAACCCAAATTTATTGATTCGACACAAGGGGAGCCAAAGAATATTTGTAAGTATTAGCAGTTGAGTTGTCAATTCAACCACACCTGGAGATTAAATATCTACAACAAAGTGATCAGTAGCACAGTAATATGATAGTTTGATAGTAGTAGTGACAATAGCAGTGGCAACGGTAACAACAGTAACAGTTGTAACAGTAGCAATAGCAATAGTAACTTAGCGAGAACAATATGTGAAAAACTCGTAGGCATTGGATCGGTGAATTCATTGGATGATATTCATCATATATCAGTCATAACCTAGGGCGACACAGAACTAGCTCCAGTTCATAAATATAATGTAGCCATGTATTCCGTAAATAGTCATACATGCTTATGGAAAAGAACTTGCATGACATCTTTTGTCCTACCCTCCCGTGGCAGCAGGGTCCATAAGGCAACTAAGGGATATTAAGGCCTCCTTTTAATAGAGAACCGGAACAAAGCATTAACACATAGTGAATACATGAACTCCTCAAACTACGGTCATCACCGGAAAGTATCCCAATTACTGTCACCCTGGGATTTATGGATCATAACACGTAATAGGTGCATATGACTTGCAAGATCGGATCTAGAACATAGATGTAATGGTGAAAACATAAACAGTTTAGATATGAAATCATGACACTCGGGCCCTAGTGACAAGCATTAAGCATAGCAAAGTCATAGCAACATCAATCTCAGAACATAGTGGATACTAGGGATCAAGCCCTAACAAAACTAACTCGATTACATGATGAATCTCATCCAAATCCTCACCGACCAGCGAGCCTACGAAGGAATTACTCACTCCCGATGGGAAGCATCATAAAATTGGTGATCGAGGATGGTTGGTGATGATGAAGACCAAAGATTCCCTTCTCCGGAGCCCCGAACGGGCTCCAGATCTGGCCTCCCTGTCGGCGTTCTGGGAACCAGGGTACCCAAACTTGCCTGCCTGTGGCCCACGGCGTGGCTCCATCGACGGCCTGGTACGGCCCATCTACAACACCAACAAGACAAGACCTTCACGAGGGGCCAAGCCTCGCGAGGCGGACGACGCCAAGACCTCCTGAGGGAGCGGCCACCCCTGGGCTGCTCCTGAGGAGCGGAGTTTCCTATGCAAGTGCCCAACCTCATGAGGTTGCGGTGACGTAAGCCATGACGACCAAGGCCAGGCGGGCGCCAGCGGGCGCAGAGGAGCAGGTTTCCTCTTTGGTGCTAAGGAGGCAAGCACAGGCGCGGGGTCCCGAGGAATCAGCCAAAGGTTTCCATTCCCGTGCAACGAGACCAAGACCACCAGGACGGCAGGACGGATGTCATCGCCGAGCCCACCGTAGCGTCACGACCAGGGCTTTGCAGGAGAAGAACACCTTTCGTCAGGATAAGATGTACTACTTGTCCCCTTTCAAATTGGCCGTTGTGGAATCCCTTCCCACCTTTGTTTTCGGGGAAGAGGACCGAGGCCGCTATAAATATAGGTTAGCCACCACCGTAGAAGGGATCCAATCCCCGGTCGACTCATTCTCACCAGAGCGAGCCTCGCGAGCTTGTTCATCCTCTGTACTAGTTCATCCTCAGCCCCTCGTGAGGCTAATCCACCACAAAGCAGGAGTAGGGTCTTACACCGCAAGGTGGCCCGAACCTGGGTAAACTGCCATGTTCATCTTCTTCCTTGTTCACCGAGCTAGGCTGTAGGGCAACGGGTTGGTTGGCTGGAGAGGTTGAGTTCTTCGCACACGCCCCAGAGTTCGAACCTTTCTTGGGTCTGCAGAGCCCTGAATCTGACATTTGGCGCGCCAGGTAGGGGCGTGTCAAAACTCAGCCTTTCTGTCAATCACGTCCCGTCCTCGCCTTGTCGCACCCATGGCGGAGGACCCCCGAGCTCGTGCTGAGTGTTGGGCCGCTCGCCCCGCCCAGATGACGCTCCCTGGCTATGGAGTTCGCCACCCCGTGCTCCTCGCGGCCAGCACGGGCGCCGGCGTCGTCGACCATCGGCGATATGGACCTCCCCCGCCCTCTCCCGTGCGGCGCCACAATCGTGCCACCACGCGGTCTTCTGGCTACGCCACGGCGTCAACCCTGCACGCTCGCCAGGAGCAAGCGAACATGCGAGCTACACTCGTCGTGGCGCGCGAATTGCTGCGATGCAGGTTGGCACAAGGCAGCCACGACGCCTTGCTTGGGCGGGTCGCCGAGCTGCTTGATGCCGCCTGCGAAGGCGTGGTGCCTTTCTGCATCCCTCCTACATCGTAGGCGCCGCCCAGGGTGCGCGCTTGCCCCCGTTGCGTCTGCCTGCCTCCCCGGAGGGGGTCCGGAGGGTCTCGCAGCGGCGACCTGGCCCTCAACGCCGCCTGTCCGACCTAAGATGCGTTCCCTCGGAGCACAGCCTGGGTAGGCGGCTCCTCCCGGGGTCGCACCAAAGGACTACTCCCTGGTCAGCATGACCTGGCACCGAGGATGATGGACAACGGAATGGAGGGACTGGGCGCCGGCCTCGGGACAATGGCCCCCGGTTCCCCGTACCACCATCAATGGGCTCGTTGTACGAGCAAAGAAGAAGCCCGCGCACGTTCCCCTCGTCGGCTTGGACATTGGGATCGCCGAGGCCGCGCGGGACCGGGGCGTCTGGTGAGCCAACTCGACACCTTGCCGGCGCCTTCGAAGGCCATGGTCACCAACTACAACCATATCTTTGGAACATGTCGCGCTAACCCTGGATCGCAGGTAGATCGTGCCACGGCGGTACGCCCCTGG
Source organism: Thinopyrum elongatum (assembly GCA_011799875.1). NCBI lineage: Eukaryota > Viridiplantae > Streptophyta > Magnoliopsida > Poales > Poaceae > Thinopyrum > Thinopyrum elongatum. The sequence continues at coordinate 155,649,559 of CM022297.1, forward strand.
GCACCGGTCCCGCCTAAGGCAGGCGGGGCACGCCAGGGGGCAATGCGAAGAGGCGTCCCGTACGCAGTGGGGGAGCCTTGGCACCAGGCCCCCCCGCGTCGTGGGGCGCACGGCGCCACTATCACGGGGGCGTGAGCGATCCGGAAGCGGGTCCTCTCCCGGGAAAGGCACCGGCGAGCCCTCCACCAGCCGAGGGCCCGTGGCCCCATTACCACCGCTTGCATAGCCCCTTGCCCCTTCGACCTGTCTTGGTTTTCGGACGCCCCAACGGTGGCCGGGGTCTGCGCGGAGCGGGGTTCCCGCCCTAGGGGGCAAGGAGCGCCCCTCAAGTCTCCGCCCGTGACACTCTCATGTAATAATGAGTGGGGCTGTACATGCCCCGGAGTCTCCTGAGCGTCGCCCTCGGGCCTCACGGGGGCTCCCACCCACGTCCTGGTGGAAGCCCCATGCTCCGCGCTGGCGGGAAGACCAGAAGACTAGTATAGGTGCCGGACACGACTGTTCATTTGCTTGCTTTCTGTAGCTGATTTGCAACTTCTTGGAATGAAATTTGGAGTTCTCGCGTCTTTATTTGAAAGGGTTGGGAATTTTTCTCCTCGCAGCACTCGCTTTTTCAGGCCTCGTCTTAGGGAGAGTGACAGTTGTCCGTCGCTCTTCCTCATGCATCCCACGCGTGGGGGCTTGGCAGCACGGTGTGTACGCTTGGGCCCACCCGCAAACGCACCTCGCCAAAGCCTTGGCCTTTGGCGTCTTAATCCTCGCGTGACGCCCTCAAACGAGCTAGCGGGTATGCACGCCCTCCTGAGTCTGTGCCTCCGGGCATCGCGACGTGGCGTACCAGCGACCCACGCTCGGGGGCTCGCGTGGGGAACGGCACCTCCAGAGGTCCCCTGACCCCATAGCCGCAGGGTGTCTCCCGAGGCCTGAGGACCTTCGAGTCCACAAGAAGGAAATCTCCGGAGGACCTCTCCGGAACCAGGGACGTGTGGGAAGCCCAAAGCTCCAGGGAAGCTTGTCCACACAGCGAAGGAACCACCACAAGCTCATCAAGATAAGTCACCTCACACACGCAGGCGTGAACCTCATGACCAGCGTTACGTCTCTCGCGATCTCGCTCGGGCAAGGAAACTTCCCTCTCAGTTCTTCGGGGGCCGCTTGTGCGCCAAGGGGGACCTCCTGAGCATCGCGACTCAGGGGCTCTTACCGGACCTCGGGCCGCTCACCTCCTGGCCTTGACCATGGCATCGTGACCTGGCTTACCAGCGATAGCCGAAGCCTGCCTGGGGACTGGGTCCTGCCGGCGTAGAGCACCATGCTACCGCGAGAGTGAAAGGGGGAACCGTGCCAAGGCGAGAAATGCAAACACGACATTGAATCAGGAACGATAATGTTAAAATGCGAGCATCCCAGTTTCTTACATACCCCTGCGGGGCCCGTCATGGTTTTTGCGCAGGAACGAAGCAAAAGGAAAAACCCCTAAGTACCACGGCCTCAGCAGCATCACCAGCAACGCCGGGGCAGTGCTACTCCTCCCCTAGGCATGGGCGTGGCGGTGCAGCGGCTCGTAGCCGTCGTCATTGCTCGAGCCCGGCCCAGATGAAGTGCTGCTGCTGTCAGAGGAGTCGCGGACAAGGCCAGGGGCAAGTTCACCGCCGGTTGCCTCGCCGCCTCGATCGCCTCCCCTGGGGCAACACTCCAGATGTCGGCCGTCCTCTCCGAAGACCTTGAAGAAGAGCGTCGCAGCCCCGTCGTACTCGAAGTGGATGGCGTGCCTCCCCTCCGAGTCGCAAGCGCGAGCGATCACGCCCCATCCCCGGGTCATGAAGACGTCGCCGGAGGCAACGGCCTCGACCTCCGTCTTGGATGCCTGACCACAGCAGCCGTCGTGCTGTAACCATAGCTCGACAAGCCCCCGCGGTGGTATCTCCCTCGCCAGGGACCGTGGGAGCCAGATCCACGTGTGCGGCGGCATTGCCGCCCACTCGTGGGCCGTGCCTTCGACATGGGCTTGCTGGCGGGGTGGCCGTGCGGCCACCGCCTGCTCTCCTCCACGAACCTGTTCCTCGAGGTGCCCGCGGCCGCTCTCGCGGAAGGGGCTGCGCACGAGCGTGTGCGCGGGCCGGGAAGCCCGGTGGAGCATGTTCCTGCCAGGGCCGCGCTACCATGGGCCCCACGGCGGCATCGCAGGAGCGATCGCGCCTCTTCTTCGGCCGGAGCAGCTCAGGTTCCACCTGAGTGGCCTCTCCCTTCTCCGCGGCCGAGAACCTCCTCACTGGCGCCATGGAAGCTTTGGCGAGATAGCGGGGGAACTAAGAAGAAGAAGGGCAGGCGGCGAGAAGATGAAGACGAGCTGGGGGCTCCGCCCCCTCTCCCATTTATAAGTGGAGAGAGGCCAACCACCGGCCTCCCACGCTCCGAGCAATGATGGCTGATCTGCATATGCCAGGCAGTTGTCAAATCATGTAGTTGCCGAGGCAGCATGGGGAAGTGGAGACGCCCATGTCTCGTCAAAGCGCCACGCGTCAGCCTAGTTCACAGGCGATTGGGGCCCATGGTGCTTCGCCCTTGCCCTTTGGCATCGCCCCGAAGCCAAGTCCGAGCGCGCCTTGGGCCCAGGGGCTACTGTCGGTGTTCTGGGAACCAGGGTACCCAGACTTGCCTGCCTGCGGCCCATGGCGTGGCTCCATCGACGGCCTTGTACGGCCCATCTACAACACCAACAAGACAAGACCCTCGCGAGGGGCCAAGCCTCGCGAGGCGGACGACGCCAAGGCCTCCTGAGGGAGCGGCCACCCCTGGGCTGCTCCTGAGGAGCGGAGTTTCCTATGCAAGTGCCTAACCTCATGAGGTTGCGGTGACGTAAGCCATGACGACCAAGGCCAGGCGGGCGCCAGTGGGCGCAGAGGAGCAGGTTTCCTCTTTGGTGCTAAGGAGGCAAGCGCAAGCGCGGGATCCCGAGGAATCAGCCAAAGAATTTTTATTTCTTCACAAAAACAACATCATGGTAGTTCTGCTGAAAATAGCGTTGATGACCCACAAGTATAGGGGATCTATCGTAGTCCTTTCGATAAGTAAGAGTGTCGAACCCAACGAGGAGCAGAAGGAAATGACAAGCGGTTTTCTGCAAGGTATTCTCTGCAAGCACTGAAATTATCGGTAACAGATAGTTGTGTGATAAGATAATTTGTAACGGGTAATAAGTAACAAAAGTAACTAAGGTGCAGCAAGGTGGCCCAATCCTTTTTGTAGCAAAGGACAAGTCTGGACAAACTCTTATATAAATCAAAGCGCTCCCGAGGACACTTGGGAATTACTGTCAAGCTAGTTTTCATCATGCTCACATGATTCGCGTTCGTTACTTTGATAATTTGATATCTGGGTGGACCGGTGCTTGGATGCTGTCCTTCCTTGGACAAGCCTCCCACTTATGATTAACCCCTCTCGCAAGCATCCGCAACTATGAAATAAGAATTAAGATAAATCTAACCATAGCATGAAACATATGGATCCAAATCAGCCCCTTACGAAGCAACACATAAACTAGGGTTTAAGCTTCTGTCACTCTAGCAACCCATCATCTACTTATTACTTCCCAATGCCTTCCCCTAGGCCCAAATCATGGTGAAGTGTGATGTAGTTGACGTTCACATAACACCACTAGAGGAAAGACAACATACATCTCATCAAAATATTGAACGAATACCAAATTCACATGATTACTTATAACAAGACTTCTCCCATGTCCTCAGGAACAAATGTAACTACTCACAAAGCATATTCATGTTCATAATCAGAGGGGTATTGAATAGCATTAAGGATATGAACATATGATCTTCCACCGAATAAACCAACTAGCATCAACTACAAGGAGTAATCAACACTACTAGCAACCCACAGGTACCAATCTGAGGTTTTGAGACAAAGATCGGATACAAGAGATGAACTAGGGTTTGAGAGGAGATGGTGCTGGTGAAGATGTTGATGGAGATTGACCCCCTCTCGATGAGAGGATCGTTGGTGATGACGATGGCTTCGATTTCCCCCTCCCGGAGGGAAGTTTCTCCGGCAGAACAGCTCCACCGGAGCCCTAGATTGGTTCTGCCCAGGTTCCGCCCCGAGACAGCGGTGCTTCGTCCCGAAAGCTTCCTTCTGATTTTTTCCAGGTTAAAACACATCATATAGCAGAAGATGGGCATCGGGGGCCTGCCAGGTGGCCTACAAGGCAGGGAGGCGCGCCCAGGGGGGTAGGACATGCCCCCCACCCTTGTGGCTGCCTAGTGGGTCCACTCAGGTGCTTTCTTCGCCCAATATTTTTTATATATTCCAAAATAATTCTCCGTGAAGTTTCAAGACTTTTGGAGTTGTGCAGAATAGGTCTCTCAGATTTGCTCCTTTTCCAGTCCAGAATTCCAGCTGCCGGCATTCTCCTTCTTTATGTAAACCTTGTAAAATAAGAGAGAAAAGGCATAAGTGTTGTGCTAGAATGTGTAATAACATCCCATAATGCAATAAATATCAATATAAAAGCATGATGCAAAATGGACGTATCAAGCGTCTGTCCGGGTTAGTTTCATTCAAATCATGCAAATTAGAGTCCAAAGCAAGAGCAAAAGTGTTAGGAAAAGTAGACACAATGGAGATGTATCAACTCCCCCAAGCTTAATCCATTGCTTGTCCTCAAGCAATTCATTTGACAAACTGAAAGTGATAAAGAAAAACTTTTACAAACTCTTTTGTTCTTGTTTACATATATATGCTTAAATAGCACCCATGTTTTCAGCAAAGATCATGACTAACCATGCCAACAATAACTCTTAGAAATTATATTAACTCATATCAATGGCATAATCAACTAGCGAGCAATAATAAGATATCTCAAATGCCAACACTTTGTCAAAACAATCATGATATAATATGACGCAAGTGGTAGCTCGCTCTTCCTTTCTGAGACCAAAAAACATAAATGCAGAGCACTCCAAAGTTCAAGCAGTGACTAAACATTGTAATTCATGGTAGAAGGGATCCAGTCATGATGCATTCAACATTAACTAAACACAATGCATGAGGATGCCAATAGTGCTCTCAGGTCTGGCGCTTGTCTTAGAAGGTGACGACTCAACATAAAAGTAAATAGATATACCCTTCGCATAGGGAAGCAGGGATTTGTAGAGGTGCCAAAGCCCAAAGCTTAAAGCAGAGATAAATATAATTTTGGGAGGTACACCCTTCCTGTCAACGTTACGACCAAGAGTTTTCAATATCTTCCATGCTAAACAAATTAGCGGTGGTTCCCAAGCGATAAAAGCAAAGTTTACCTCCCCTCCACCAACAAACACAAGCCATGGCTAGACGAATCCACAGGTGCCTTCCATACCAACAACAGTCCTGGGGGAGTTTTGTTTAATTATTTGCATTTTTTTGATTTCGGGACTGGGCATCCCTATTACCAGCCCCTCTCGTGCAAGGATGAGTGAATAAACACTCATCATGAGAATAACCCGCCTAGCATGGAAGATACTGACCACCCCCTGTCGCACCATGAGTGGTCCGGGCACACAAAACAGATGTTCATTTGAAATTTTAGAGGTGGCACATGCAAATTTACTTGGAACGGCAGGGTAATACCGCATATAGGTAGATATAGTGGACTCATCTGGAATAACTTTGGTTTAAGGATTTTGCTGCACAAGTAGTATTCCCGCTTAGTACAGGCGAAGGCTAGCAAATAGGTTCAGAAGCGACTAGCTAGAGAGCATCAAGATCATCTTTAGAACAGCAACAAATATTGTCATATAATTTCTTATGCTAAAGTAACAATTCATTCACAAGGTAAAGTATGAATCGGAAATTTCATTGAAAACCAACAAACTATGATCTCAGTCATTGAAGCAATTGCAATTTATCATAACATCGGAAAGAGTCAATTCAAGAGCTTTTTAGCAAGTCCACATACTCAACTATCATTTAATCTTTCACAATTGCTAACACTCACACGATACTTATGGGTTTGAAGCCTCAGTCGGACACAGAGAAAGATAGGGGCTTATAGTTTCGCCTCCCAACCTTTTACCTCAAGGGTAATGTCAACAATAATACTTTATGATAACCTACATCCGAGTGGATATATATATCTGGATCCTTCTCCAACACATAGTGCTTGCCAAAAGAAAAAGTGTAAAAAGGAAAGGTGAAGATCACCATGACTCTTGTATAAGGGTAGAAGATAAAAATAAAGGATAGGCCCTTCGCAGAGGGAAGCAGAGGTTGTCATGCGCTTTTATTGTTGGATGCACAAAATCTTAATGCAAAAGAACGTCACTTTATATTGCCGCTTGTGATAAAGAACTTTATTATGCAGTCCGTCGCTTTTATTTCTTCCATATCACAAGTTCGTATAAAGCTTATTTTCTTCACACTAATAGATCATACATATTTAGAGAGCAATTTTTATAGCTTGCACCGATGACAACTTACTTGAAGGATCTTACTCAATCCATAGGTAGGTATGGTGGACTCTCATGGCAAAACTGGTTTAAGGGATGTTTGGATACACAAGTAGTATCTCTACTTGGTGCAAAGGATTTGGCTAGCATAAGAGGGAAAAGCAAGCTCAACATGTTGGAGAATCCAAGACACTATAACTTCTATTCGGATATAAGAAAACATAACCCATTATGTTGTCTTCCTTGTCCAACATCAACTTTTTAGCATGTCGTATTTTAATGAGTGCTCACAATTACAAAAGACGTCCAAGATAGTATATTTATATGTGAAACCTCTCTTTCTTTATTACTTCCTATTAATTGCAACAATGACCAAAACTATGTTTGCCAACTCTCAACAACTTTTATTCATCGTACTCTTTATATGTGAAGTCATTACTCTCCATAAGATCATTATACGATCTTTTTATTTATTTCTTTTATTTATCAAGATCATAGCAAGAAAGCAAAGCCCTCAACTCAAAACTACTCTTTATTATATATAACTCGGACTTGATTACACAGATAGAATATAAAGCAAAACTCAAAGCTAGATCTTACTAAAACTTTATTCTACTAGATCAAAATATAACCAAAAGGATCGAACTAAGAAAAACGGTAAAAGTAAAGATGTGATGGTGATACGATACCGGGGCACCTCCCCCAAGCTTGGCAGTTGCCAAGGGGAGTGCCCATACCCATGTATTTAGATCTCTTTCTTCAGAGGTGGTGAGGTGACATTCTTGGCGATGATGCCCCTGAGGATGCGATTTTCTTCCTCGAGCTTATTATTTTGCTGCTTAAGATCCATTATTTCCTTGCGAAGTTTACCCGTGACTGCTAGAGCTCCAATCACCCATGGATGTTTCATAGCTGCGAGGGAAAAAGCAACACTCTTTTTCATATTTTCATAAGAGAGAAATCTAGCATTGGGAGGGATGACCGAATTTGGTATTGCCGAGCTCTGAAGTTCCTCTAGCATGAATCCAGTTTGAAGGCGAGAGGTAACTTCTTGATCCTCCTCCATGGCATCCACCCTTTTCAAGTCAGCCTCCATCTCTTCCTCCGTTGATTGCCCAAAGTGGTCAGCTTCGCTGTTTGCTCTTGGGACCGGTGTCGGATGAGAGACACGACTCTCCCCGACCAACTCTTGTGAAGACATCTTGCTCCAAATCTACTGCAGAAACAACTCAAAATGAAAACAGTGGATTTTGCCATGGTACGGTGGTCAAAACCTTCGGGAGATTATATAATGAATTTTTACCGACCAAGAGAAGTATTGTGCAAGAAAACGGAGTCCGGAGGGCACACGAGGTGGCGGCAAGGGTGGGGGGCGTGCCCAGGGGGTAGGGCGCGCCTCCCTGCCTTGTCGCTTCCTTGTGCACCTTTCGGACTACTTTTAATTTTCCTAATTTTTTAAATATTCCAAAACGGAGAAAAATTGCCATTAGAACAGTTTTGGAGTCGGTTTACTTACCGTACCACATACCTATTCCTTTTTAGAGTCTGAAACATTCTGGAAAGTATCCCTTATGTACTCCTCCGGTGTTACGGTATTGATAATATTCGTCTCGACATTTATGGGAGTACCTGAAATATAATGTTTGATTCTTTGACCGTTTACCACCTTCGGGTTGGTGCCTTCGGCATTGTTGATCTTAATGGCACCAGAACGATAGACCTCTTCAATAAGGTAAGGACCTTCCCATTTAGAGAGAAGCTTTCCTGCAAAAAATCTTAAACAAGAGTTGTATAGCAAAACATGATCACCTACATTAAACTCACGCTTTTGTATCCTTTTGTCATGCCATCTTTTAACTTTTTCTTTAGACAACTTGGCATTCTCATAAGCTTGGGTTCTCCATTCATCAAGTGAGGTAATGTCAAATAACCTCTTCTCACCGGCAAGTTTGAAATCATAATTGAGCTCTTTAATAGCCCAATACGCTTTATGTTCTAGTTCAAGAGGTAAGTGACAAGCTTTTCCATAAACCATTTTATACGGAGACATACCCATAGGGTTTTTATAAGCAATTCTATAAGCCCATAATGCATCATCAAGTTTCTTAGACCAATTCTTTCTAGATCTATTAACAGTCTTTTGCAAAATTAGTTTAATCTCTCTATTGCTCAATTCTACTTGACCACTAGACTGAGGGTGATATGGAGATGCAATTCTATGGTTGACATCATATTTAGCAAGCATTTTATGGAAAGCACCATGAATAAAATGTCAACCACCATCAGTCATTAAATATCTAGGGACTCCAAACCTCGGAAAAATAACTTCTTTAAGCATCTTAATAGAAGTGTTATGATCAGCACTACTAGTTGGAATAGCTTCTACCCACTTAGTAACGTAATCAACAGCAACTAAAATATGTGTATACCCATTAGAGGAAGGAAAATGTCCCATATAATCAAAGCCCCAAACATCAAATGGTTCAATAACAAGTGAATAATACATTGTCATTTCCTGACGTCTACTAATATTGCCAATTCTCTGGCATTCATCACAGGACAAGACAAACTTACGGGCATCCTTGAAGAGAGTAGGCCAATAAAAACCAGATTGCAATACCTTGTGTGCAGTTCTATCTCCAGCATGGTGTCCTCCGTAAGCTTTGGAGTGGCACTTGCATAGGATATGTTCCTGTTCATGCTCAGGTACACAACGTCTAATAACACCATCTACTCCATCTTTATAAAGGTGTGGGTCATCCCAAAAGTAATGTCTTAAATCATAGAAAAACTTTTTCTTTTGCTGGTATGTGAAACTAGGTGGTATAAATTTAGCAACAATGTAATTAGCATAATCAGCATACCATGGAGTATTACGAAAAGCATTTATGACAGCTAATTGCTCATCAGGAAAGCTATCATCAATAGGTAGTGGGTCATCAAGAACATTTTCTAACCTAGACAAGTTGTCTGCAACGGGGTTCTTAGCTCCCTTCCTATCAATAATATGCAAATCAAATTCTTGTAGTAAGAGAACCCATCTAATAAGTCTAGGTTTAGCATCTTTCTTTTCCATAAGGTATTTAATAGCAGCATGATCAGTGTGAACAGTTACTTTGGAATCAACAATATAAGATCTGAACTTATCACAAGCAAAAACAACTGCTAAAAATTCTTTTTCAGTAGTAGCATAATTTCTCTGGGCACTGTCTAGAGTTTTACTAGCATAATGAATAACATTCAGTTTCTTATCAACTCTTTGTCCTAGAACAGCACCAACAGCATAATCACTAGCATCACACATAATTTCAAAGGGTAGATTCCAATCAGGTGGTTGAACAATAGGTGCAGAAATCAAGGCTTTCTTAAGTATTTCAAATGCTTCTACATAATCATCATCAAAAACAAAAGGAACATCTTTTTGCAAGAGATTAGTAAGAGGCCTAGAAATTTTAGAGAAGTCTTTAATAAACCTCCTATAGAAACCAGCATGACCAAGGAAACTTCTTATACCTTTGATATCTTTAGGACACGGCATCTTTTCAATATCATCTACTTTAGCTTTATCAACTTCAATACGTCTTTCAGAAATTTTATGCCCCAAGACAATACCTTCATTAACCATAAAGTGGCACTTCTCCCAATTCAAGACAAGATTAGTTTCTTCACATCTCTGCAAAACTCGATCAAGGTTGCTTAAGCAATCATCAAAAGAAGTTCCGTAAACGGAGAAATCATCCATGAAAACCTCAACAATCTTTTCACAAAAATCAGAGAATATAGCAGTCATACATCTTTGAAAGGTAGCAGGTGCATTACAAAAACCAAAAGGCATATGTCTATAAGCAAAGGTACTAAAAGGGCAAGTAAAAGTGGTCTTTTCTTGGTCCTCTTTTGACACAGGTATTTGAGAAAAACCAGAATAACCATCTAGAAAGCAAAAATGTGTATGTTTGGATAGTTTTTCTAGCATTTGATCAATAAAAGGTAGAGGGTAATGATCTTTTCTAGTAGCTTTGTTTAATTTGCGAAAATCAATTACCATTCTATAACCTGTAAAAATTCTTTGTGGAATCAATTCATTCTTATCATTAGGAACAACAGTAATACCTCCCTTCTTAGGGATACAATGAACAGGACTTACCCATCTACTATCAGCAATAGGATAAATTATACCTGCCTCCAGAAGTTTTAGTATTTCATTTCTTATGACTTCCTTCATCTTAGGATTTAACCGTCGTTGGTGATCAACAACTAGTTTAGCATCAGGCTCCATATTAATTTTATGCTGACATAGAGTGGGACTAATGCCCTTAAGATCATCAAGAGTATATCCAATAGCAGCACGGTGCTTCCTCAGAGTTTTCAATAATTTCTTTTCTTCATGCACTGAATGGTTAGCACTAATAATAACAGGATATATCTTCTTTTCATCAAGATAAGCATATTTCAAAGTATCAGGTAATTGTTTAAGCTCAAACACGGGATCACCCTTGGGTGGAGGAGGATCCCCAAGGATTTCAACAGGCAAATTGTGTTTCAAAACAGGCATTTGGTTAAATAATATTTCATCTAATTCCTTTCTTTCATTTATAAACATATCATTTTCATGATCTAGCAAACATTGTTCTAAAGGATCGGTAGGATGCACGGCAATAGAAGCAAGACCAATAATTTCATCTTTACTAGGCAATTCTTTATCATGGGGTTGTCGACGAAATTTAGAGAAATTAAAATCATGAGACACATCCCCAAAGCTTACAGTAACAATTTCTTTCTCACAGTCTATCCTAGCATTAACAGTATTCAAGAAAGGTCTACCAAATATAATGGGACAAAAATCATCTTGTGGGGAACTAAGAACAAGAAAATCAGTAGGGTATTTTATTTTCCCACACAAGACTTCAACATCTCTAACAATCCCAATTGGTGATATAGTATCTCTATTGGCAAGTTTAATAGTAACATCAATATCTTCTATCTCAGCAAGTGCAATATCATTCATAATTTCTCGATATAAGGTATAAGGAATTGCACTCACACTAGCACCCATATCACATAAACCATGATAACAATGATCTCCTATTTTAACAGAAACAACAGGCATGCCAACAACGGGTCTATGTTTATCTTTAATATCAGGTTTAGCAATTCTAGCAGCTTCACCACAGAAATAAATAGCATGCTCATCAATATTATCGACCAAGAGATCTTTAACCATAGCAATACTAGGTTCAACTTTAATTTGTTCAGGGGGTGTAGGTGTTCTAATATTACTCTTACGAACCACAGTTGAAGCTTTAGCATGATCCTTTATTCTAATAGGAAAAGGTGGGTTCTCAATATAAGCAGTAGGAACAATAGGATCAACATTATAAGTAATAGTTTCTTCTTCAACTCTAATAGGTTCTAGTACTTTTACTTCAATGGGAGGATGATATTTAAACCACTTCTCCTTAGGGAGATTGATAACCCACAAGTATAGGGGATTGTTTGTAGCCTTCTTTGATAAATAAGAGTGTCGAACCCAACGAGGAGCTAAAGGCAGAACAAATATTCCCTCAAGTTCTATCGACCACCGATACAACTCTACGCACACTTAACATTTGCTTTACCTAGAACAAGTATGAAACTATTTTGCGAGAATAAAACTATGAGTAGTTTGCGAGAATAAAACTATGAATAAATTGCAAGGTAATAAAAGTGGATAGCTTTTGTCAACAAGAAAGTCATTTGTCCCTAGGCAATCGATAACAAGTACCGGTAATCATTCTTGTAATTTTATATGAGGGAGAGGCATGAGCTAACATACTTTATCTACTTGGATCATATGCACTTATGATTGGACCCCTAGCAAGCATCCACAACTACTAAAGATCATTAAGGTCGTGAAACCCAACCATAGCATTAAGTATCAAGTCCTCTTTATCCCATACGCAACAACCCACCTACTCGGGTTTAAGCTTTTGTCACTCTCGCAACCCACCATAAGCGAATCATGAACGTATTGCAACACCCTACAGTGGGGGTCCCTCATGTTTGTGCGAGACGGAGGGCACTGTACGACAGCACCATAAATAAAATATACAATCATTCCAACCAAGATCACGATTAACCCACAGGACAAAACAGATCTACTCAAACATCATAGGATAGCCAAATATCATTGGGAAATAATATATGGAGTTGAGCACCATGTTTAAGTAGAGATTACAGCAGGGAGAAGAGGTGTTACACCGCTGCATAGAGGGGGAGAGAGTTGGTGTTGATGGTAGAAAGATTGTTGATGTAGATCGCCGTCATGATCCTGGCCCCGGCGGCACTCCGGTGCCACCGGGAGAGAGGGGGAGAGAGCCCCCCTCCTTCTTCCTCTTCTTCCTTGGCCTCCCCCCTAGATGGGAGGAGAGTTCCCCCTCTGGTTCATGGCCTCCATGGCGGCGGAGGGGTGGGAGCCCCTCCGAGATTGGATCTCCCTCTCCGTTCTCTTCTGTTTCGCGCTCCCCCAGATCTGGCCGAAAACCGTTTCTTATATTCCCGGAGATCCGTAACTCCGATTGCGCTGAGATTTTAACACGATTTTTTTCCGGATATAAGCTTCCTTGCTCCCGAAGTAGAGCTCCAACGGACATCCGAGGAGGGCACAACCCACCAGGGCGCGCTTGGCCCCTGGGGCGCGCCCTGGTGTCTTGTGGGGGCTGTGGGCCCCCGTTTGTGTTGATTCCAAGTCCCAAATATCACATATATTCCAAAATAATTCTCCGTAAATTTTTATCGCGTTTGGACTTCGTTTGATATGGATTTTCTGCGAAACAAAAAACATGCAAAAAGCAGGAACTGGCACTGGGCACTAGATCAATAGGTTAGTCCAATAAATCATATAAAATGTTGCCAAAAATATGTGAAAGTTGTATAATATTGGCATGAAACAATCAAAAATTATAGATACGATGGAGACGTATCAGCATCCCCAAGCTTAATTCCTGCTCGTCCTCGAGCAGGTAAATGATAAAAAAGATATTTTTTGATGTGGAATGCTACCTAACATAAACTTGATCATATGTCTAGTCATGTAATGAATATTAAGACATAAGTAATTCAAAGCAATAGTCTATAATTTGACATAAAGACATTAATACTCAGGCATCCCAACAAACAATCATGTCTTTCAAAATATCAACGCTAAAGAAAGCTATCCCTACAAAATCATATAGTCTTGTCATGCTCTGTCTTCTTAACACAAAGTATTTATCATGCACAACCCCGATGACAAGCCGAGCAATTGGTTCATACTTTTTAAAGCGCTTCAGCTTTTTCAACCCTCATGCAATACATGAGCGCAAGCCATGGATATAGCACTATGGGTGGAATAGAGTATGATGACAGGGGTAAATATAGAGAAGACAAAAAAGTAAGAAAGTCTCACATCGACGCGGCTAACCAACGGGCTATGGAGATGCCCATCAATTGATATCAATGCGAGGAGTAGGGATTGCCATGCAACGGATGCACTAAGGGCTATAAGTGTATGAAAGCTCAATATGAAAACTAAGTGGGTGTGCATCCAACTTGCTTGCTCATGAAGACCTCGGGCATTTGAGGAAGCCCATCATCGGAATATACAAGCCAAGTTCTATAATGAAAAATTCCGACTAGTATATGAAAGTGACTACATAGGAGACTCTCTATATGAAAAACATGGTGCTACTTTGAAGCACAAGTGTGGTAAAAGATAGTAGCAATGCCCCTTCTCTCTTTTTTTTTCCTTTTTTTTCTTTTTTTTCTCTCATTGTCCGGAGTCCACATCAAAAATTATCTTTTTTCTCTCATTAGCACACAACGATATCAAAAAACGGACAAGCCATGGAAATATCATGCTAGCTATCTTACGATCATGCAAAGCAATATGACAATGAATGCTCAAGTCATCAAAACAGAGGCGGTGGAAGTTGCATGGCAATATATCTCGGAATGGCTATGGAAAGGCCATAATAGGTACGTATGATGGCTGTTTTGAGGAAGATATAATAAGGCTTATGTGTGATAGAGCGTATCATATCACGGGGTTTAGATGCACCTGCGAAGTTTGCACCACATCTCGAGGTGAGAAAGGGCAATGCACGGTACCGTAGAGGCTAGCAAATTGCGGAAAGGTAAGAGTGCGTATAATCCATGGACTCACATTAGTCATAAAGAACTCATATACTTATTGCAAAAGTTTATTAGCCCACGAAGCAAAGTACTACTATGCATGCCCCTAGGGGGATAGATTGGTAGGAAAAGACCATCGCTCATCCCCGACCGCCACTCATAAGGAAGACAGTCAATAATAAATCATGCTCCAACTTCATAGCATAACGAGAGACTATACGTGCATGCTTTGGGAATCACAAACCTTAACACCAATGTTCTTACTAACCACAACCGTTTACTAGTACCTCCCACATATTACCATCTCTATATCGCAAAACTATTGCAAGGAATCAAACATATCATATTCAGTGATCCATAAGTTTTATGTAGGATTTTATGACTAACCATGCAATAGACCAATTCCTGTTGACTCTCTAAATAGGTATAAATGAAGCATGAGAGTTTAATTCTTTCTATAAAAGATCATGCTCTAATAAATATAAGTGAAGCAAAAGAGCATTCTACAAATAACGGTTTTCCATGTGAAGAGAAACAGGCAATCCAAACTTCAAATGATATAAGTGAAGCACATGAAGCATTATATAAAGCCATACTCAAAAGATATAAGTGAAGTGCAATGAGCATTCTATAAATCGACCATGGACCATCTCATACCAGCATGGTGCATAAAAGAAAAATGAAAACTAAACACAAAAGACACTCCAAGATTCACACATATCACATGAACGAAGCGAAGACGAAAACATACCGATACTTGTTGAAGAAAGATGGGATGCCTTCAAGGGCATCCCCAAGCTTAGACGCTTGAGTCTCCTTGAATATTTACTTGGGGTGCCTTGGGCATCCCCAAGCTTGAGCTCTTGCCTCTCCTTCTACTCCTCATATCGAGACCTCCTCGATCTTTGATCACTTCATCCACACAAAACTCAACAGAAAACTCGGTAAGATCCGTTAGTATAATAAAGCAAATCACTACTCTAAGTACGAGCGCGCCTTGGGCCTGGGGGCTACTATCGGCGTTCTGGGAACCAGGGTACCCAGACTTGCCTGCCTGCGGCCTACGGCGTGGCTCCATCGATGGCCTGGTACAGCCCATCTACAACACCAACAACACAAGACCCTCGCGAGGGGCCAAGCCTCGTGAGATGGACAACGCCAAGACCTCCTGAGGGAGCGGCCATCCTTGGGCTGCTCCTGAGGAGCGGAGTTTCCTATGCAAGCACCCAACATCATGAGGTTGCGGTGACGTAAGCCATGACGACCAAGGCCAGGTGGGCGCCAACGGGCGCAGAGGAGCAGGTTTCCTCTTTGGTGCTAAGGAGGCAAGCGCAGGCGCGGGGTCCTGAGGAATCAGCCAAAGGTTTCCATTCCCGTGCAACGAGACCAAGACCGCTAGGACGGCAGGACGGATGTCATCGCCAAGCCCACCGCAGCGTCACGACCAGAGCTTTGCAGGAGAAGACCACCTTTCGTCAGGATAATATGTACTACTTGTCCCCTTTCAAATTGGCCGTTGTGGAATCCCTTCCCGCCTTCATTTTCGGGGAAGAGGACCGAGGCCGCTATAAATATAGGTTAGCCACCACCGTAGAAGGGATCCAATCCCCGATCGACTCATTCTCACCAGAGCGAGCCTCGTGAGCTTGTTCATCCTCTATACTAGTTCATCCTCAGCCCCTCATGTGGCTAATCCAGCAAAAAGCAGGAGTAGGGTCTTACACTGCAAGGTGGCCCGAACCTGGGTAAACTATCGTGTTCATCTTCTTCCTTGTTCACCGAGCTAGGCTGTAGGGCGACGGGTTGGTTGGCTGGAGAGGTTGAGTTCTTCGCACAAGCCCCAGAGTTCGAACCTTTCTTGGGTCTGCGGAGCCCTGAATCCAACACTCCCGATGAAGAACAGGAGGTGGCGGCGGCTCTGTATCATAAAACACGATGAAACTTCCTCTCCCATATTTTTTCTAGAAAAATAGGATTTTATAGCGTCAGAATTAGGGTCGGGGGGGGGGGGGGGGGGGGGGGGGGGCGTGAGGGCCCAGCACCCATCAGGGCGCGCCAGAGGGGGGTGGCGCGCCCTGGTGTCTTGTGGGCAACCGGGCCCCCCTAGTGGGTCTTGGTTCCAATATTCTTCATTTATTCCAAAATACTTTTCCAAACTTCTCAAAAAAAAATACTTCTCCAAAAAGTTTCATCCAAATCAACGAACTTTTATTTCTGCACAAAAACAACACCATGGTAGTTCTGCTGAAAACAGCGTTGATGACCCACAAGTATAGGGGATCTATCGTAGTCCTTTTGATAAGTAAGAGTGTCGAATCCAACGAGGAGCAGAAGGAAATGACAAGCAGTTTTCAGCAAGGTATTCTCTGCAAGCACTGAAATTATCGGTAACAGATAGTTGTGTGATATGATAATTCGTAACGGGTAACAAGTAATAAAAGTAACTAAGGTGTAGCAAGGTGGCCCAATCCTTTTTGTAGCAAAGGACATGCCTGGACAAACTCTTATATAAAGCAAAGCGCTCCCGAGGACACATGGAAATTACTGTCAAGCTAGTTTTCATCATGCTCATATGATTCACGTTCGTTACTTTGATAATTTGATATGTGGGTGGACCAGTGCTTGGGTGCTGTCCTTCCTTGGACAAGCCTCCCACTTATGATTAACCCCTCTCGCAAGCATCCGCAACTACGAAATAAGAATTAAGATAAATCTAACCATAGCATGAAACATATGGATCCAAATCAGCCCCTTACGAAGCAATGCATAAACTAGGATTTAAGCTTCTGTCACTCTAGCAACCCATCATCTACTTATTACTTCCCAATGCCTTCCCCTAGGCCCAAATCATGGTGAAGTGTCATGTAGTCGACGTTCACATAACACCACTAGAGGAAAGACAACATACATCTCATCAAAATATCGAACGAATACCAAATTCACATGATTACTTATAACAAGACTTCTCCCATGTCCTCAGGAACAAACATAACTACTCACAAAGCATATTCATGTTCATAATCAGAGGGGTATTGAATAGCATTAAGATCTGAACATATGATCTTCCACCGAATAAACCAACTAGCATCAACTACAAGGAGTAATCAACACTACTTGCAACCCACAGGTACCAATCTGAGGTTTTGAGACAAAGATGGGATACAAGAGATGAACTAGGGTTTGAGAGGAGATGTCGATTTCCCCCTCCCGAAGGGAAGTTTCTCCGGCAGAACAGCTCCGCCGGAGCCCTAGATTGGTTCTGCCCAGGTTCCGCCTCGAGACGGCGGCGCTTCATCCCGAAAGCTTCCTTCTGATTTTTCCAGGTCAAAACACATCATATAGCAGAAGATGGGCATCGGGGGCCTGCCAGGTGGCCCATAAGGTAGGGAGGCGTGCCCAGCGGGGTAGGGCGCACCCCCCACCCTTGTGGCTGCCTGGTGGGTCCCCTCAGGTGCTTTCTTCGCCCAATATTTTTTATATATTCCAAAATAATTCTTCATGAAGTTTCAGGACTTTTGGAGTTGTGCAGAATAGGTCTCTCAGATTTGCTCCTTTTCCAGTCCAGAATTCCAGCTGCCGGCATTCTCCTTCTTTATGTAAACCTTGTAAAATAAGAGAGAAAAGGCATAAGTGTTGTGCTAGAATGTGTAATAACATCCCATAATACAATAAATATCAATATAAAAGCATGATGCAAAATGGACGTATCAACCGTCTGTCCGGGTTAGTTTCATTCAAATCATGCAAATTAGAGTCCAAAGCAAGAGCAAAAGCGTTAGGAAAAGTAGACACAATGGAGATGTATCAACTCCCCCAAGCTTAATCCATTGCTTGTCCTCAAGCAATTCAGTTGACAAACTGAAAGTGATAAAGAAAAACTTTTGCGAACTCTTTTGTTCTTGTTTACATATATATGCTTAAATAGCACCCATGTTTTTAGCAAAGATCATGACTAACCATGCCAACAATAACTCTTAGAAATTGTATTAACTCATATCAATGGCATAATCAACTAGCGAGCAATAATAAGATATCTCAAATGCCAACACTTTGTCAAAACAATCATGATATAATATGACGACAGTGGTAGCTCGCTATTCCTTTATGAGACCGCAAAACATAAATGCAGAGCACTCCAAAGTTCAAGCAGCGACTAAACATTATAATTCATGGTAGAAGAGATCCAGTCATGATGCATTCAACATTAACTGAACACAATGCATGAGGATGCCAATAGTGCTCTCAGGTCTGGCGCTTGTCTTAGAAGGTGATGACTCAACATAAAAGTAAATAGATATACCCATCGCAAAGGGAAGCAGGGATTTACAGAGGTGCCAGAGCCCAAAGCTTAAAGCAGAGATAAATATAATTTTGGGAGGTACACCCTTCCTGTAAACGTTACGACCAAGAGTTTTCAATATCTTCCATGCTAAACAAATTAGCGGCGGTTCCCAAGCGATAAAAGCAAAGTTTACTCCCCCTCCACCAATAAATACAAGCCATGGCTAGACGAATCCACGGGTGCCTTCCATACCAACAACAGTCCTGGGGGAGTTTTGTTTAATTATTTGCATTTTTTTGATTTCGGGACTGGGCATCCCTATTACCAGCCCCTCTCATGCAAGGACGAGTGAATAAACACTCATCATGAGAATAACCCGCTTAGCATGGAAGATATTGACCACCCCCTGTCGCACCATGAGTGGTCCAGGCACACAAAACAGATGTTCATTTGAAATTTTAGAGGTGGCACATGCAAATTTACTTGGAACGGCAGGGTAATACGGCATATAGGTAGATATAGTGGACTCATCAGGAATAACTTTGGTTTAAGGATTTTGCTGCACAAGTAGTATTCCCGCTTAGTACAGGCGAAGGCTAGCAAATAGGTTGAGAAGCGACCAGCTAGAGAGCAAAAACGGTCATGAACATGCATTATGAATAATCAACATTGAATACTAGCATGTGTAGGATATAAACACCATGAACATAAATATAGTGGAGGCTATGTTTGTTTTGATTCAACTACATGCGTGAACATGTGCCAAGTCAAGCCACTTGAAACATTTAGAGGAGGATACCATATCATCATACTACATCACAATCATTTTAATGCATGTTGACACCTAAGATAAATCATTATTGATACGTCTTCGTCGTATCTACTTTTCCTAACACTTTTCCTCTTATTTTGGACTCTAATTTGCATGATTTGAATGAAACTAACCTGGACTGATGTTGTTTTTAGCAGAACTACCATGGTGTTGTTTCTGTGTAGAAATAAAAGTTCTCGGAATGGCACGAAACTTTTTGGAGAATTTTTATGGAATAAAAGAAAAATACTAGAGCCAAGAACCACTGGAGGGGGGGCCCTTGGTGAGCACAACCCACCAAGGCACGCCCCCCCTCCTGGCGCGCCCAGGTGGGTTGTCCCCACTTGGTGGGCCCGCAGACCCTGATTCCAATGCTATAATTACACTACTAGGGAAAACCCTAGTAGTAGCGCTTGTTTTAAAGCTAGCAGGAGCGCTTGTACGAGCGCTACCACTAAGGCGCTACAGCTAACTAGTAGCAGTAGCGCTGGAAAGGGAGCGCTACTGCTATACCTAGTTAGCAGTAGCGCTTTTGTTGGGAAAGCGCTACTGATAGTAGTAAGTAGCAGTAGCGTTTCTTCTGAAAAGCGCTGCTGATAACTTTTCCTGTATTTTTAAAATTACAGCTTATTTTCGTTGTGGTTTTATATACATTACTTTCATCATATGATTTTATCACCATGATTAGTTATTATATATAACAGTGGGTGAAATGAACGTGGAGTAGATTCAAGTGGAGGCAACATGTGGTGCATGTCGAAAGTACTACTCTAATCCAAACTTGATCTAGTTTGGATTAGTAGTACTTTCGATGTGCACCACATGTTGCCTCCACTTGAATCTAATCCTTGTTCATTTCACCTACTGATATATATATATATATAATAACTCATCATGCTCATATAACAACCTAGCATCATGCATCATCGATCATAATAATAAATAACTCATCATTGGTATCATAATAACAAGTCATACTCATCATCATCGATCATACAACTTCTACTCGATACCACATCATCATCATAGTCATCTAACCAATCCTACTTAGTTGTTCTTAGCACATGATCATGAGTATTATTAGCTAGGACCTACTACCTTCTCTTAGGTAAAATAGCATAAAACAAGATAGGCCCTGACTCTCCATTATGGAGAATGGAGATTATCCTGTCTCCAATTCTTGCCTTTGGCACAATGTTGCTTCCAAGTACCTCCTTACGACTGTCCATACATTTTTTCCATTCTTTGATTTTCATGTCTTCACTAGTTTTAGAAATCTGATATGGACAGGTGTGATTCGTAGGATGACCTGGCTGTATGTTCAAAACATCAAGGTGACCATTCTGATACATCAGATGAGGCACACAATCCTTTGGGATTTTCTGTTGAAAAACATAGTAATAACTTCGTAGTTAGCAATGTAGTTAAGTTTTAAAAGAATTTATGCAAAAGATGCACGGATGTCGTAAGAGTAAAAAATCTTACCATGGCATCTCCATGGATGTTACCGTAGTTCAACACGTGCACTAGTGGCACGTATTGACCATAATGTGGAGGAGTTTGATAATAGATATTGTAATTCTCAAGATCAGTACAAAATGCGATCAGATGATTTTTCTCCTGATAAGTTAACTCAGAGCCATCGGTGTAGTAGGTTCTGTCTACCATCTTCCGCACATTCTTTGAAGAATGAAAATAAGCTGTCAATGGAAATAAGCTGTCAACTATTTTGAAATAAACAATATAAATTAGTTAATAACTATGTTTGAGAAACTCACATAGCGGTAGAATTGGAAGCGTATCAACAAGGACCCAAATGTCCATATTGTCTTGCTCGATGTCAGGATCACGAAGATCCATGGTGACAAGCATATCCTCATAAAAACCATACATCTTGCAAAGTGCTTCCCAATTCGGGCAACCAAAATGGGTTACGCTCTCAGAATTGTACAGATTTACTTCAAAATCCATACCATGATGGGTCCTTAGGTGAATTTTCTTTGTTTCCATACTTTCATGGTCTTCAAAACCCATCCTCTCCAAGACATAGCGTCTTGCATGGCATGGGATAAGCTAGTCGAATTGTAAAAGATGAAAATTACACGTTGAAATAGTTGAAGTCATGCTTAATTACGAAAAAAACACTTCTCGTCGTTGCGTACCGTTTAAACATCGAAGGTCTCCTAGAGCTTAATGCTGAAGCGCCGATCTTCGTCCAGGTGAGGCCTGTCGCACAGACCTCGGTCATCGTTGCACCAGTCGCACTCCCCTGGGAGACTTTCGTCGTCCGAGTACGACATTTCCTATGTTCATAATTCAAAGATTAAACTTGTACAATTAAATCCGGCATGACCTTTGCTAAAAAAGGACATATCGAGCGCCTGAAATTTGCCGGAACGGAAATTAATCAACACTCCGGCAAAACATAGGCCACTATAGGAGGTGTGACCTGCAAACATGGCCGGCCACTTGGGCAAGCACATATCCTATTTGAGCAACACAAGATATACATGTTTATATCTACATCATACGAGCATTCAAACTTGATGGAGTAGTTTTCCAATTTGAGCATTCAATAAGCAAAACCAAATCGTAAAATAAATTAGTATTCAAATTAGCATTCATTTAATAAGCAAAACTAAACCATCTCTTTCGTTCGTACATCGTCGAATATTATCATACATATAACATCACTAATACAGCTAAAACCCTAGCGAACGACGGGTATCGGCGCGGGCGGTGGACACCCAAAGAGAAGGAACCATCACAGGATCATAGCTCCAGTGAGATCCCTGAAGAACCTGCCAGGTATTGGAGAACCTGCCCTCCAACGCAACCATGTAGCGACGGACGTGCTCGTCCTTCTCGCTGACATGGTGACGTACCACCTCCGCGGAGTCCTCAAGCGGGAATAATTGCTTTAACTAAAAAAATAACAGCAAATGTGACACCTAAAACACCTAAATTCTATTAACTACACCTAATTAAAAACCTACATTTTGAACATGATTCGATCATAACTAGGGTTTATACTACATTATTCTAAGATTAAACACCTAAAATACCAAAATTAAATTAACAACATGGGGTGGCTGGTCTCACCTCGATCGAGGTCGGAGGGGGTCGGTGACGGGGACGACGGCGGGGATGATGCAGGGGCTCCTTGATTTTTGCAAAAACAAAATATAAACAAAAACATTATTATCGTCCTCTTAGGACTTAGTGAAACTCCATAAGCTACATTTAATTATTCTATTCAAATTTACTTATAATTTCCTATTCTATTCAAATTTACTTATTCAAATTTTCTAAAAATTTCCTATTCTATTCAAAAGACCTACATTTACTCTTTTTTTTCAATTTCATATTTTATTCTATTCAAATTTACTTATTCAAAATTTCTAAAAATTTCCTATTCTATTCAAAAGACCTACATTTATGTGGGAGGAGGAGAGAGCAGGAGAGGGAGGAGGGAGGAGGAGGAGGAGGGGGCCGCCGGAGAGGGAGGAGGAGGATCGGAGGGGGCCACCGGCAGAGAGGGAGGAGAGAGTATGGTCGTGGGAGGAGGGAGAGATGAGGGCGACGAGAGGAGGAGGAGGGAGGGAGGGAGGGGAGGGCGGCGAGAGGAGGAGGGAGGGAGGGAGGCAGATACCTTGGGGGCGTCGGCGGCGACGGCGGGCGACGGCGGCGACGACACAGGCGATGACGTGCGGCGAGTGATGAGAGTGTGTGAGGGAGAGTGAGGGACGCGCGCGGGGCGCCGGGCATGGATAAGGTAATCGTAGTAGTAGTGCTTTTTAGAAACAACCGCTACTGCTATTTAGCAGTAGCGCTTTTTAATAACGAGCGCTACTAGTATACCTACACTGCCATGCAACCGTTGGCAACTATAGTAGTAGCGTTTTTATAACAAAAGCGCTACTGCTACATGAATAGTAACAGCGCTCTTCAGTGACAAGCGCTACCGTTATTTAGCAGCAGCGCTTTCTTATAAAAAGCGCTACTACTGACCTCCTGTGTATAAGCATTTTCCTAGTAGTGTAAATTCACATTTTCAGAGAAAAAAATCAGGGAGAAAGAATTATCATGTTTCACGAGACGGAGCCGCCGCCACCTCCTGTTCTTCATCGGGAGGCCAGATTTGGAGTCCGTTTGGGGCTCCGGAGAGGGGGATCTTCGATCTTCGTCATCACCAACCCTTCTCCATCGCCAATGCCATGATGCTCCCCACCGGGAGTGAGTAATTCCTTCATAGGCTCATTGGTCGGTGAGGAGTTGGATGAGATTCATCATGTAATCGAGTTAGTTTTGTTAGGGCTTGATCCCTAGTATCCATTATGTTCTGAGATTGATGTTGCTATGACTTTGCCATGCTTAATGCTTGTCACTTTGGGCCTGGGTGCCATGATTTCAGATCTGAACCATTTATGTTATCACCATTATATCTATGTTCCAGATCCGATCTTGCAAGTTATAGTCACCTATTACGTGTTATGATCCATAAACCCCGGAGTGACAGAAGTCGGGATACTTTCCGATGATGACCGTAATTTGAGGAGTTCATGTATTCATTATGTGTTAATGCTTTATTCCGGTTCTCTATTAAAAGGAGGCCGTAATATCCCTTAGTTTCCAATAGGACCCCGCTGCCACGGGAGGGTAGGACAAAAGATGTCATGCAAGTTCTTTCCATAAGCACATATGACAATTTACGGAATACATACCTACATTATATTTATGAACTGGAGCTAGTGCCGTATCGCCCTAGGTTATGACTGTTATATGATGAATATCTTCCAGCGAATTCACCGATCCAATGCCTATGAATTTCTCTTATATTGTTTTTGCTAAGTTACTACTGCTATCGTTACTATTAGACTTGCTACAAAATCATTGCTATCACTGTTACTGTTACTATTGTTGTTGCTACTACTATCAAAACTATCATACTACTTTGCTACTGATCACTCTGCTGCAGATAATTAATCTCCAGGTGTGGTTGAATTGACAACTCAGCTGCTAATACTTGCAAATATTCTTTGGCTCTCCTTGTGTCAAATCAATAAATTTGGGTTGAATACTCTACCCTCAAAAACTGTTGCGATCCCCTATACTTGTGGGTTATCAAGACCTTTTTCTGGCGCCGTTGCAGAGGAACATAGCAATATTTGTTGAGTCAGTTGGGATTATTATCAATTTATCACTATGAAGAATCTGAAGGATACCAAGACTAAGATATTTCCCTGTAAGACGAGGGGAGGTAAGGAACTACCATCTAGCTCTACACTTGATTCACCTTCTGTTATGAGTAAACTTACAACACCACCACATGCTATTAATCCTGATATGTCACAAGTTATTTATGATGCTACTTTTACTATGAATGATGCTTATGATGATGCTAGTACTATGCTAGATGATGATGTGCCACTAGGTGATTTTCTTGATGAACAAATTGCTAGAATTAGAGAGAAAGAAATTGTTGAAACTGATGAGATCACTGAAATTGATGAAGTACTTGAAACTGAAAATCTTGAAACACCTGCTAGACCTAGCTCTCCTAGATATGAATTTGCTAAGATACCGGAAGGTTATGTTATGGATGAGGAGACAACTAGAGACTTTCTTGCTTGCAATGATAGGGATGATCATAAGAAATTATTATGCAAACTGAAAGAAAAATCTTTGAATGCTAGAATGAAATGTGATCCTAAGTTTGCTACTTCACATATCTTTGTTGATGATAAGGATTATGAATTCTCTGTCGACCTAGAGTTAATTACTTTGATTAAATTTGATCCTTTCCATGGTTATGAAACTGAAACTGTTGTGGCACACCTTACTAAGTTGAATGACATAGCCACCCTTTTTGCTCATGATGAGAAAATTCGCTATTATTATATCCTTAAGTTATTTCCATTCTCATTAAAGGGTGATGCTAAGATTTGGTATAATACCCTTGCTCCTGGTTGTGTGCGTAGTCCCCAGGATATGGTTTACTATTCTCTGAAAAATATTTTCCTGCTCATAAGAAACAAGCTGCCTTATAGGAAATATTTAACTTTGTGCAAATTGAAGAAGAGAGTCTCCCACAAGCTTGGGGGAGGCTTCTTCAATTGCTTAATGCTTTGCCTGATCATCCTCTTAAGAAAAATGAAATACTTGATATCTTCTATAATGGACTAACCGATGCTTCTAGGGATTTCCTAGATAGTTGTGCTGGTTGTGTTTTCAGGGAAAGAACTATTGAACAAGCTGAAGAATTATTGAATAACATATTGAAAAATTATGATGATTGGACTCTTCCCGAATCACCGCCTAAACCCACTCTGAAGAAGAGGGGTATCTTATATCTCAGTCCTGAAGATATGCAAGAGGCCAAGAAATGTATGAAGGAAAAAGGTCTTAAAGCCGAGGATGTAAAAAATTTACCTCCTATTGAAGAAATACATGGGCTTGATACACCACCACCACCTAAGGTGGTAGAGGTAAATTCTTTAATGAAATTCAATGACAATGACAATCCTTATAATATGCATCCTAGTCAATGCCTTTATGAGTTTGATAATTACATTAGAAAGCAAGATCATTTCAATGCAAATGTTATGAAACAGTTGAAATACAACTCCGATATGATTGCTCGCTTGAGTGACTTGTTATTTAGAATTACCAATGATGTTAGAGGTGTAGGAAAGCATGCCTCTATGGTTCAAACTCAACTAGAACAAGTTGCAAAATCTCAAAAAGAATTGCTTCATGAAATGAACAATAATATCAATGATCATGCTGTCAGAGTAATGACTAGAGGAGGTAGAATGACTCAGGAACGACTTTATCTTGAGGGACACCCTAAAAGAATTGAACAAGAATCTGAAAGAATTAACACTGATGCACCTAGTCCTTCTAAAAAGAAGAAGAAGAAGAAAAACGATAGGACTTTGCATGCCTCTAGTGAACCTGAAGTAGAAAAGCCTCCTGATAATGATAATGATGTATCTATTTCTGATGCTGAAACTCAATCTGGTAATGAACACTCACATACTGATAATGAAAAAGATAATGATGAGGTTCATGAAGACACTCAAACAAATAATAAAGAACCAGATAATGATGTCGAAATAGAACCAGCTGTTGATCTTGATAACCCACAACTAAAAAATAAAAGATATGATAAAAGAGACTTTGTTGCTAGAAAACATGGTAAGGAAAGAGAACCATGGGTTCAAAAACCTATGCCCTTTCCACCTAAATCAACTAAGAAGAAAGATGATGAAGAATTTGAATGCTTTGCTGAAATGATTAGGCCGGTCTTTTTGCGCACTCGTATAACTGATATCTTAAAGATGGCCCCTTACACAAAGTATATGAAAGACATCATCACCAATAAGAGAAAAATACCGAAAGCTGAAATCTCCACCATGCTTGCTAATTATTCTTTTAAGGATGGTGTACCTAAAAAACTTGGAGATCCGGGAATACCAACTATACCTTGCTCCATCAAAAGAAATTATGTGAAAACTGCTTTGTGTGATTTAGGAGCTAGTGTTAGTGTTATGCCCTTCTCTTTATATAAAAGACTTGATTTGAATAAACTCACACCTACTGAAATATCTTTGCAAATGGCTGACAAATCAATTGCCATACCTATCGGTATTTGTGAGGATGTGCCCGTTGTTGTTGCAAATGTTACTATCTTAACTGACTTTGTTATACTTCAGATGCCCGAGGACGACAACATATCGATTATCCTTGGTAGACCCTTCTTGAATATTGCAGGGGCTATTATTGATTGCAATAAAAGCAAGGTCACCTTTCATATCAATGGTAATGAGCATACGGTGCACTTTCCGAAAAAGCAATTCCAAGTGAATGGTATTAATGTTATTGAAAAGTCTCCGACAATCAATATTCGAAGTTTTCAACTACCTTTGCCTACTGTCAAAAATAAATATGAAATGCTTATTGTTGGGGACGTGCATATCCCCGTTGAAGTAACCTAGTGTTTTGCGAAAGTTCTTCGGTTTCATGCTAATCAAAAGTGGTTGCTAATAAGACTTGATCAACCTTATTAATGGATCATTTTTGAGAGGTATGAAGTTGATGAATTTAGTAGGCACTACTTTCTGTCCTTACTTTTATTTTCTATTTTTCTTAGTTAAATAACATAAAATGCCATGTTTTATCTATTTTCTGAATTTCCCGTGTAATAAAAAAATGACCCAAAAATAAAAGTTCTCAGAATGCCCTGAAAATTTAATACGATTTTTTTTCTGAATTTTTTATGCAAATAACATCAGAGGGGGGTGCACCAGGTGGGCACAACCCACCTGGGCGCGCCAGCAGCCCCAGACGCGCCCTGGTGGGTTGTGGTCCCCACGTGGGCCCCCTCACTTATATCTTTAGCCCATGTCATCACCTACCTCCAGAAAAAATTCACCATTACTCTCTCTCTCGTGTTCTTGCTCTCAAACCCGCGGATTTTGATCTCTTTGCTTGAAGCTCCATTTCTGAAACTGTTTTGGGGGATTGCTACTTGGTATGTGACTCCTCCATTGATCCAATTAGTTTTTGCTTTAGTGATTTATATTTTGAATAATTAGCTACTCTTGGTGCTGTTGTAGATGAGCTTGCATGTTGAATTCTTAGAGCTCTAAGTAGTTTGAATGCTTGATATGGCCTCTATGCATCCCTATGAGTAGTTGCTATCAATCTTGTGAAGTTTTGTTGACAAAAATTTTCGTGACCCAAAATTTTTCAAAAAATTGTACGCAAATATGATGAACCTCTTTGGAAGGAGTTCTTCGAGGAGGAGGTCCTTGGAGGCATCCTCTAGTAGTAGCTCAGTTCATCGGTCTTATGTTGAACCAAGTGCAAATTCTATATGGGATGTCACTACCAAATCATGTCTATGGCCGTGCGACGATTTCATGATCATGGCCGGTATTAAAGAAGAATTTGATCAATATATCCATAACACCGAGCTCGGTCCCTACATCGAAGATAAGTGCAACCAACTTCTCAGCCTCACTGAATCATTTACCAAAGATTTTAAATTCCATCCTCGTGAGTCTAGAGTGTCATTTAAACTGTATGACAATCCATTTACTTTACCTCTAGAGACATTTGCTAGCTACTGCAAAATTCCATTTTGGGGTTCGCTAGATGAACCACCAAGATCTGAGTATGAGATATTCTTGACTAGCCTTTGCTATGGTGAGACTAGAGGAGTGACGCAAGGTAGAATAAAGAGCATTCATTTTCCTTCAATTCAATACTTTGCTCTATTTAATGGAAAATGCATTGTAGGCAAACAAGATTGTAGTACACTTTGTGCTCCTGACTTGAGCCTCATACGCACCGCTCTCACCGGTGTCAAATGTTATAACCTTGGAGTGATTGTGGCACGCAGTTTGCAACACAACGCTGGTAGTGGATATTTTTATGGTGGGATTTATGCCACACGTTTAGCAAGGGAGCTGGGTGTTTCACCTTGGCCTTATGACCCTATCCTACCCATGCAGTACTTAGACTTTGACGCCATGAAACGCCATAAGTTCCTTACTGGTGAAATTCATAATTATACATATAACCTGCTGTTTAATAAAAAGTCTGTTGTGGACACCTTTTTGCCTGCGCCTGCTCTCTTTGATGTTCACAGCAAGGGAAGGTATTTTGTTCTTGAGAACGAGGCCCGTGCGCACCATGCAGAGGTTGTAGCTACTCGGCGGGCTAAGGAGGCTGCACCTAGAGCGTCCGTGAGCTACCACTCCGACTACTACGCATGCCATTAATGGTGATTACCAAGCTAGGCCAAAAGCCTAAGCTTGGGGGAGTATGTATTTCCACCGACATTACATTCATTGTTCATGCATCTCATTCCTGTTGTCAGTGTCCACACTTTTTCATTGTATTATCCATGCTAAATTTATTTTCTCATTTTCTTCTTGTGTGTTTGAAAAACTTTGAGAAAATCCAAAAAAAAATTGTTGTTTGCTTCTTTTCGGTTTTTCTTTCTATTTTAATTAGTTGTAGTATTAAAAGAAACCCCAAAAAGATTTCCTTGTTCTTCTTTTGCTTGTTGGGAGCTTTCCTGTGTAAATAGCTTTTCTCGTTTTTCTTTTTCTTTTCTTTAATTTGCTTTCTTCAAGAAAAACTAAAAACTCCAAAAATATTTTAGTGTGTTTCTCTGAAATTCTTTTCCTTTTATTGAGTCATACCGAGCAGAAGGCCACGATGAAAATGTTGAGTGGCTCTCATATGCATTATAGTTGATCTAACAAAGAGCTCAAATTACCTTGTCTTCTCCTTTGAATAAAATGTTTGTAGATTTCAGCTTAGTCCACGACACTCTTGCACTATTATCATTTTCATATCGTTCGGTCATGCAAGTGAAAGGCAATAATGACGATATTTGGTGAACTGGCTGTGGCAGAGAGAAACGGGTATGAACTCAACTTATTCTGTTTTTGTAAATATGTTTAACCTAGTATCCATGATTCAGCCTGTTATGATCAAACATGTTTGCAATGACAATTAGAGATTATAGTTTCTCATGCCATGCTTAAGTAGCTAGGAGTGGATAATGATTTATCTTGGATGTCAACATTGCGTTAAAATGATTGTGATGTAGTATGATGATATGGTATCCTCCTCTGAATGTTCGAGTGGCTTGACTTAGCACATGTTCATGCATGTAGTTGAATCAAAACCAACATAGCCTCTATGATATTTATGTTCATGGTGTTCATATCCTACTCATGCTAGTATCCAATGTTACTTATGCTTAATGCATGTTCATGACCGTTTTCGCTCTCTAGCTGGCCGCTTCTCAACCTATTTGCTAGCCTTCGCCTGTACTACGCGGGAATACTACTTGTGCATCAAAATCCAGAAACCTAAGTTATTCCAGATGAGTCCACCAAACCTACCTATATGCGGTATTACCCTGCCGTTCTAAGTAAATTTGCATGTGCCACCTCTAAAAACTTCAAATAAATATCCTTTTTGTGTGTGCCTGGATTGTTCATAGAGCGACAGGAGGTAGTCAATATCTTCCATGCTAAGCGGGTTATTCTCATGATGAGTGTTTATTCACTCGTCCTTGCATGAGAGGGGCGGTAATAGGGATTCCCAGTCCCTAATTCAAAATTGCAAATAATTAAACATAACTCCACTAGGAGTGTTGTTGGTATGGACGGTACCCGTGGATTCGGTTAGCCGTAGAGTGTGTTTGTTGGTGGAGGGGGAGTAAACCTTTACTTTTTATCGCTTGGGAACCGCCACTAATGTGTTTAGCATGGAAGATACCGATAACTAATGGTCACGAAGTAAACAAGAAGGGTGCATTTCTCAAAATTTCATTTACCTCTGCTTTAAAATTTTGAGCTCTGGCACCGCTGCAAATCACTGCTTCCCTCTGCGAACGGACTATCTATTTACTTTTATGTTGTGTCATCACCTTCTTAAATAAGCGCCAGATCCTGTGTGACGCCCCCGGCTTAATCATGCACTAATCATACACGCAAATGCACACGATCAAGCCTAAGGACTCACGGGAAGATATCACAACACAACTCTAAAACATGAATAAAGTCATACAAGCTTTATATTACAAGCCAGGGGCCTCGAGGGCTCGAATACATAAGCTTGCATACAAGCGTCAGCGAAAGCATCAGATATCTGAGTACAGATATATAAGATACACAGAAAGGCCCTTAGAGTGGGGCAAAAGAAAAACACTACGATCGAAAGGCGTAGGCCTCCTGCCTGGGACCCTCCGGTCCTACTCCTGGTCGTCGGCCAGCTCGTAGTAATATCCACCCTCGGGGTGGTTGTAGAAATCGTCGGCGGGGCAGCTGTATCCGGGGCTCCGTCATCTGGTTGCATCAAAAGGGATATGGGGGGAAAAGAAAGCAAAGCAACCGTGAGTACTCATCCGAAGTACTCAGCAAGCAAGGATCTACACTACATATGCAACATTTTCAAGGGGAGGCTGTATATGTGGACTGGGCTGCAGAAATGCCAGAATAGAGAGAAAGGCCTAGTCCTATCGAAGACTAGCATCTTCAGCGGTCTTGCAGCATTAGAAGAGTGTAGATTAGTACCGTATAAAGTAGTAGTATCGATAAGTCTCAACCTCACCCAGAGATCCTTTCTCGACTCCCTGCGAGAAAGCAATCCCAGAGCCATACAGTCATCAACCTCGTCCGGAGATCCCTTCTCGACTCCCTACGAGAAGCAATCCCAGAGCCATAGTATCCAATTCTAATTGTATCAATCGGGATACAACTCCGAGTGTCCGTTACCGAGGATCCGGCTATGCATAGATTAGTTTTTCCCTGTAGGGGTGCACCAACTTACCCACCACGCTCGCTTAACTCCGGCCACACACTTTTACGGGTCATGCCCGGCCTCGGCCAAACGACACACCGCAACCCTACCTACAACTCAGCAGAGATGTCCCCGCCGGTCTACATCCTAAGCGCAAGGGGGTCTTGGCCATCGCCCCTCACCCTCCGGGTCGTTGCGCACAGGGTGGATACCAGCGTCGCCTCGGGTGGCCGACATGATCCGACCGTGCCGTAATGCTGAACTGGACGTCTGTCAGAGCTTTTGGCTGATGCTACGTTGCAAAACGCCCATACTATGCCCACGTGATGGTTAGTGCTATCGGGCCAGAGGCCCACTCAGATCACATATCCAAACCGTTAGTACCTTGGGGTGCGGTAACGAACAGAGACTCACGATCGATGTGACCCCGTCGCCCCGTCTCGAGGACTTGCGGCAAGGGCCAAGAATGCCCGGCCACGCCTCGTATTCATACTCGGGCACCATACAGGCAACCCGTCTTCACATCACATGCGGGTACCCCTCAGGGTCGACCCGCCTTTCCAAGTAACAATGGTACAGTCCAAGTATCCGTGTGTCCATAACATCAGGGGGGAATCCGAGGTATCACCCTTGTTGGATTCCTACCCGATATATCTGTCAAGGTGAACTCGGAGGAATCACCCTCGCTGGGTTCACACATGAGGTGTTGTACGACGGCGTCGTTATCGGAAGCGATGAAGGAGGAATCACCCTCGATGACCACGACCGAATAGCTACTCTACAGAGTTAACATCATAAGTGCTACAAGAGGTTTCACCCTCAGCACTTGATAGCAACGCTGCAGTGTCGTTACAACTAAGGGGGTGATGTGCGGTGCCGGGGTCTGGTCTTCAATCCCGTTGATCGGGTCTTCTGGTAATCCAGCGGGGCAGTCGGGACAAGTGGGGGTCACTGATAGGTCTCTACCTAGCCTAGACTAAATAGTTTAGGTTAAGTAGGTAAGGTTTCAATAGCAGGTTACCATAAATAGGCTATGCATCAGAATAGGTAAAGCAGTAGCAGCAGTAATTCTAATGCAAGCATGAGAGAGAAAGAATGGGCGATATCGGTATGCTCAAAAGGGGGGTGCTTGCCTGGTTGCTCTGGCAAGAAGAAGGGGTCGTCAACAGTGTCGTCGGGCTCCTGAGCTGCGTCAGTCTCGGGGACGACGTCGGTGTCGGGGTCTAACGAGAGAGAAGAGGGGGAGGAAACAAATAAATACACGACAAACATAAGCATCACGGAGCAGGCTACGCTAACGTGCAGTGCAGGGTTGCCTGAAGATATGTCAAAGTCATTTAGTTATTTTAGGAATTTGTTTGGATTTATTTAATTAAAGTTGGGCACTACTCATTTATTGAAAACAGTCAAAAAGTTCCATGTTCAGGTAGTTAGGAGCATGTGGCGGATGAACAGGCTGCATATTCGGATTCGCCTCGTCGTTCTGAGCAACTTTCATGTACAAAGTTTTTCGATCCGAGCTACGGTTTATTTTCTATGATTTTCTAAAGACTTAATCTATTTTCTGAAATTCCTGGAATTAAATTAAATTAGAAATCAAATTGGAAAATGCTACGGGTACCCAGCACTGTGTACACAGAGTGCACACAGTGGCTGACCAGTGGGCCTGTTGACTGGGTCAATAGACCAGTCAACAGGGGCTGACGGGTGGGTCCTCGTGCTGAGTCAGCATGCTGACACAGCGAGGGTTATCCAGTTAAACAGTGCTGCGGGCCCTGTTTGTCAATTGCTGTTTAATTAAAACATTTTCATTAGCAGTTAACTTAAACGCATGGGGCCCGGTGTCAGTGAGTGGTTAGTTGGGTTAGTTAGGGACTAACGACGACACGTCAGCGGGGTTAGCACCGGTGGGGAGCTACAGTGCGCCGGAGACGAGGCTGAGCTCCGGCGATGGCCGTCCGGCCGGTTCTGGTGACCAAATGGACGACCGCGGGCATGATTCAAACGGGCGCAGCGTTCCGCACCCATCCATGGTGGTAGTTGGTCCGGGGGAGGTCGGGAGTGGCGCCGGTGATGAGCAGGGCGGCGGCGGCGTTCGGGAGCGCGGTGGGGACGAGGCTAGGGGGCGCGAAGAGGCTAGCCAAAGGGCTCGTCGGACTCATGCGAGCCCCAGGAATGCATTGGTGTGCTCAGGCGCGAGCTTGGCCGGGTGTGGCCGCGTCGTCGAGGCGACATGCGGCGGCCGGAGTACGGTTGCGTCGGCAGGGCAACTATAGAACGCTAGAGGGGGAATGGACGGGCGCCAATGTCACAGTGGCTCACCGCGGTAGCGTAGGGACCAGGCAATGGGCTCGGGGAGGTCCTGCGACGGAGATCGACGTTGGTGAGGCGGCGGCAGCCGACGAAGGAAATCGGCGCGGGTGACGGCCGTGGTGCTCCCCGGCTCGATCCGAAGGGCGGAGGGGACGTGGTCGAGGACGCTGCTCCTCCTGGCCATGGCGAGGGGGTGCAGGGTAGCCGATGGCCGCGAGCTCCACGGGTCAACGGCCACGGCGGCGCTCGGGTTCGGGGGAAGAGGAAGATGATGAGGCAGGGAGAGGGGAAAGTGGGGCTAGGGTTAGTTGGGGGCTCTTGGGGCTTCCTTATCCCCTCCAGAGACGCGGGGTTCGTCGCGGTGTCGAGCAGGGGGAGGGGGGCCATGGCGAGCGCGCGCGCGGGGGCGCTGTGGAGACGACAGAGAGGGGGGGGGTGAACAGCGTGAGGTGGGGGACAGCAGGCGGTGGGCTGGGCCGCCTGTGCTGACTTAGGCCCAGGTTGCGGTGGGCGGTTTTGTTCTCTTTTTATTTTCTGTTTTATTTCCTTTTCTTATTTTCTTTTCTCTCATTTCCTGTTTGGCAAATAGTTAGGCCACAAAATGACTTTAGCAAAACATGTGACTTGTACCATTAAATGTTATGCATTATCTACTATTGCCAAAAATTGGTTTGGAGACATATGGAGTTCACACAAATTCTGTATTAAATAAAATGTATTAAACCTTGCTGCTTTGGGCACTGTTAGAGTCACTTAATTAATTTATTAATTGTTGTTTACAATTTTAGAATTGTCTCTGGAATATTTGTCATTTAATGAACATTTTAGTTTCTGTGTTTGAACAACTTTTATTTTCCACTTTGAATTTAAATTGAAGTTTGAATTAGAAGTTTGAAATGCAATATGAAGCAAATGATGTTTAGGCACTGTTGATCATGATGACATGGCATTATCGAAAGGGGATTACTGTGGCTAACCACTGGGGGTGTTACAAATCTCCTCTACCAATAAGAATTCTCGTCCCGAGAATTAGAGGTGGAGTAAAGGGAAAAGACTAGGTTACAAAATTTCTAACGATTCTTCTCGGTTTTGGTTGCTCTTCTCGACGAGGTCGACCCACTACGTTGATGTCTTCATTCCTCTGTTTCAGGTCCTCATGACGAAGTCGGCATCCTTTCTTAGGGAACTCCATTGTACTTACGAATAGTAAAGGGGCAACTCGGCAACGATACCAATGGGTATCTCTTGAGTTGGTTAAATGAAACACATCGGGAGCCAAGCAAGAAGGTACAGTAAGAAGTTTCAAGTGAATAGGCAATCGTTCGATGTCTGAAACAAAGTGTGAGAATGGCCTAGAGCAACGAGAATAAGTACTGTGTCTGATACCAGAATTGATGTTCTCTCAGAAGGTGGCTTGTGAGTTGCGTACGAGGCCACGCGCGAGGAATAACTTCGACAACAGGGTGTACAGGAGAGTCAGGTTTCGATCCTGCGGAACTGTGGGTTATGGGCCCACCATGAGGGTTAAAAATAGGAAGGAGGCTGACATATTGCACGGTCACGATAGCAAGGCATGTCAGAGGATAATCTGTCAGTTATGTCAACGACAACATCGGTACCAAGGGCGAGGGACGAAGAGAACCATTTTCCTGCTCGTTGAATGAGGCGGACCGATAGGCAAAGTTCTCGTCCATCGGTGGTTACCGAAATGTCACTAACAATAGTAACGGGGTTTTACTAATCGAGTGGTACAACGAGGGGCTTACCTAAGCAGGGAATTATCACTGCTTAGTTAAGTCAGATTACAAGAAAGGTTAAACAAAACAATGGAAAGGAAAAGTGATTAGTATACTAATCAGAAAAATGGAAAGGAAATGTGTTTACACACAAGAATTGGGGTATATCCTTCCCAAGGAAAAGCGGAGCATGATATACATGAAAGGACAGCAAGTCCAAAAGCACTTAGATAACAGGGGCGAGGAAAGAATTATGGTATTACCCATACAACGGTGTTTGGATAATCGATTAAGAAACAAT
The DNA here is from genome assembly GCA_011799875.1 of Thinopyrum elongatum. NCBI lineage: Eukaryota > Viridiplantae > Streptophyta > Magnoliopsida > Poales > Poaceae > Thinopyrum > Thinopyrum elongatum. Next base: position 155,685,923 of record CM022297.1, read on the forward strand.
TAGCATTGCGCTGCCAATGTTCTTGTTGATATTCGGAATACCCCTGTCATGGTTCGAGGTAGCATTAACATGGTGTTTCAAACAAAGATTGAATCTGAAGGTCACAAGAAGTATCAAGGAACAATTTCAAGAAAAGCAAGGGGCTCAAGGTATAGCCAAAACATGACCAAGTTTGTGTTGGCAGGAAGCAAGGATGTGGTCGATGATATCGCAAATCAATGAGGGGCAAGGATGGTATTTCTCATCATGAGTCCAATTGATATCCTGGAAGAGCTCAGAATGCTGATGATGATCACAACACATTTGTCGAGAGATTCCATGAAGATGTAATCGATCGGCGATGACATCAAGTCAAAGAAATGATGAAGCAAAAGTTTATTGGAATCATGGGTGCGACACAAACTCGAAATCAAGTTTGCTGTTCAAGGAGAAATGATATGACGAGGAAATTCAACGTAAGATTAGCTCACCGTCGAAATTTGTGCTCTGGGAAGAAGGACCAGGTAGCACTGTTAGTATTAGCATGATAATGAAGTAGCCGTTCAGGCTAGGAATGACTTGAAGAATTATTAAACTCATAAGCAACAAAAATTACTTAGAGTTATTGAATCGGAGTGTGGAAGCGATTCACTTATCGGTTTTCTTGAGTGACTAACAACTCAGAACCCGAGGGAAATCTGAATTCGGTGAGAAGCAATACTAGAAGAAGACTCATAGGAAGCAATACAGTGCTTTGATATTCTCGAGATACCAGAGGGTAAAACTCGAAGGTAGAGCAGAATAGAGGTTGGACAGGTGAAATGATCTGTAGAGGACAATTATTTTAACCTGTCCGAGGGATGGAATCAAGGAGAAGACATGGTCGGAACCACAATTGCAAAAGGATCAATTCACAGATACAAGATGGACTTAAAACAAGGGATAATTATTATTTATTTATTTTTAAGAGGAGATTCCATGATAAATTCTACATCGAGTCCATGGGCATGAACACAAAGTTCAAGGTCGACTCCCACTTCTTCGATGCATAACCTTTCATTCACTTCTTGTTTCGCAGAAATTGTAGTGTTGAAAATTTATCTGGTGAAGCACCAGAAGAGTATGACTCGCATAACTTTCGTGTTCACACGGATTAGGGAAAGCATAGGTTCAACCTATCGGGACAATTTTACGAATCTATACAACCAGCAACCAAAGCAAGGGATGCGAGTCGAAGGCAGGATATCGAAGTCAAAGCAGATGGTACAATTTACCGAAGGTAATATGTATCAGGGGGAATAACTAACAAGGATATGGGATATGTAGGACACTATTAGATAATGATCCACCAAAAGATCTGGTGAACCGCAAAGGGATGCGATGGGGAGTATCGGTACTCAATCAGAAGAATGCAAGCGCGTCGGGTTATGGGATTATAATAATAGTTCGAGGCTTAACTTCAAAAGACTTACGAATTCCAAGTCGGGGGATCAGAAGCAGACGCCCTGATCAAAGATGGATAAGTTGAAAAGACTTAGGGGCCTATTGATCACAAATTGATCGGCTGAGAACCAGCTCATGTCCAAAATAACGTCTGAGTCGGAATGACGAATTCTAGGAATTAATTGATGATAGCAAGCAGTCACATACATAATGAATCAAAGGGCTCAAAATGATGGCAACAAAGGAGGTTGATGAGATTACTAGACATCTGGGATTAACCATAATGAAAGTAGGTAAGAAGAACCTCAAAAGCAGTAGGCTGCAGGAGATTCTTGGAAGATCGGATAGCATTATGAAATATTTCAGGAACACAAGAACAACTAGGGATGAACAGATCCCCGGTAATGTGAGGAATTAACCGCAGTGCGGAAGAAGCTGCACGGTAGTAGACTCAAAGGATTCCCGGATTAATGAGGAGTATTTCGGGGTATTTCGTACATAAAGGAGTAACTAGGAATGAAGATACAAACGGCAAAGAAGTGTAGTTATTCATAGTGATTACCGGTGGTAAGGATTTGCAATAATTAAGGGCACAAGGGCCTCAGGAAACTTCGGGGAGTATCTTCAGAATCTTCTGATGAAGCAGACGATCATCTGTAGTGAAGGGGCTCTCCGGGAGGAAGTGGTTACGAGATCCTAATGCCAGAGTTAACAAAATCATTCAACCCGAATAGAAGAGAGATCAGAGTCCCAGAGTAAAGGTCGAGGAGTAAAAGATCCTAATACCACCCAATTGGCGACGTGGGCCTGTAAGCCACACAGCCAAGTTAGTAAAACAGTTTTTGGTTGCTAGACTCAACTTCGGCCGAGGAGTTGGAAAGGGGGTTCCTACAGTCAGTTGGCTCTGATACCAACTTGTGACGCCCCCGGCTTAATCATGCACTAATCATACACGCAAATGCACACGATCAAGCCTAAGGACTCATGGGAAGATATCACAACACAACTCTAAAACATGAATAAAGTCATACAAGCTTTATATTACAAGCCAGGGGCCTCGAGGGCTCGAATACATAAGCTTGCATACAAGCGTCAGCGGAAGCATCAGATATCTGAGTACAGATATAAAAGAAAACACAGAAAGGCCCTTAGAGCGGGGCAAAAGAAAAACACTACGATCAAAAGGCGTAGGCCTCCTACCTGGGACCCTCCGGTCCTACTCCTGGTCATCGGCCAGCTCATAGTAATATCCACCCTCGGGGTGGTTGTAGTAATCGTCGGCGGGGCAGCTGTATCCGAGGCTCCGTCATCTGGTTGCATCAAAAGGGATATGGGGGAAAAGAAAGCAAAGCAACCATGAGTACTCATCCGAAGTACTCAGCAAGCAAGGATCTACACTACATATGCAACATTTTCAAAGGGAAGCTGTATATGTGGACTGGGCTGCAGAAATGCCAGAATAGAGAGAAAGGCCTAGTCCTATCGAAGACTAGCATCTTCAGCGGTCTTGCAGCATTAGAAGAGTGTAGATTAGTACCGTATAAAGTAGTAGTATCGATAAGTCTCAACCTCACCCAGAGATCCTTTCTCGACTCCCTGCGAGAAAGCAATCCCAGAGCCATACAATCATCAACCTTGTCCGGAGATCCCTTCTCGACTCCCTGCGAGAAGCAATCCCAGAGCCATAGTATCCAATTCTAATTGTATAAATCGGGATACAACTCCGAGTGTCCGTTACCGAGGATCCGGTTATGCATAGATTAGTTCTTCCCTGCAGGGGTGCACCAACTTACCCACCACGCTCGCTTAACTCTGGCCGGACACACTTTTACGGGTCATGCCCGGCCTCGGCCAAACGACACACCGCAACCCTACCTACAGCTCAGCAGAGAGGTCCCCGCCGGTCTACATCCTAAGCGCAAGGGGGTCTTGGCCATCGCCCCTCACCCTCCGGGTCGTTGCGCACAGGGTGGATACCAGCGTCGCCTCGGGTGGCCGACACGATCCGACCGTGCCACAATGCTGAACTGGACGTCTTTCAGAGCTTTCGGCTGATGCTACGATGCAGAACGCCCATACTATGCCCACGTGATGGTTAGTGCTATCGGGCCAGAGGCCCACTCAGATCACATATCCAAACCGTTAGTACCTTGGGGTGCGGTAACGAACAGAGACTCACGATCGATGTGACCCCATCGCCCCGTCTCGAGGACTTGCGGCAAGGGCCAAGAATGCCCGGCCATGCCTTGTATTCATCCTTGGGCACCATACAGGCAACCCGTCTTCACATCACATGCGGGTATCCCTCAGGGTCGACCCGCCTTTCCAAGTAACAATGGTACAGTCCAAGTATCCGTGTGTCCATAACATCAGGGGGGAATCCGAGGTATCACCCTCGTTGGATTCCTACCCGATATATCCGTCAAGGTGAACTCGGAGGAATCACCCTCGCTGGGTTCACACATGAGGTGTTGTACGACGGCGTCGTTATCGGAAGCGGTGAAGGAGGAATCACCCTCGATGACCACGACCGAATAGCTACTCTACAGAGTTAACATCATAAGTGCTACAAGAGGTTTCACCCTCGGCACTTGATAGCAACGCTGCAGTGTCGTTACAGCCTAGACAAGTGGGGGTCACTGATAGGTCTCTACCCAGCCTAGACTAAACAGTTTAGGTTAAGCAGGTAAGGTTTCAATAGCAGGTTACCATAAACAGGCTATGCATCAGAATAGGTAAAGCAGTAGCAGCAGCAATTCTAATGCAAGCATGAGAGAGAAAGAATGGGCGATATCGGTATGCTCAAAAGGGGGGTGCTTGCCTGGTTGCTCTGGCAAGAAGAAGGGGTCGTCAACAGTGTCGTCGGGCTCCTGAGCTGCGTCAGTCTCGGGGACGACGTCGGTGTCGGGGTCTAACGAGAGAGAAGAGGGGGAGGAAACAAATAAATACACGACAAACATAAGCATCACGGAGCAGGCTATGCTAACGTGCAGTGCAGGGTTGCCTGAAGACATGTCAAAGTCATTTAGTTATTTTAGGAATTTGTTTGGATTTATTTAATTAAAGTTGGGCACTACTCATTTATTGAAAACAGTCAAAAAGTTCCATGTTCAGGTAGTTAGGAGCATGTGGCGGACGAACGGGCTGCATATTCGGATTCGCTTCGTCGTTCTGAGCAACTTTCATGTACAAAGTTTTTCGATCCGAGCTACGGTTTATTTTCTACGATTTTCTAAAGACTTAATCGATTTTCTGAAATTCCTGGAATTAAATTAAATTAGAAATCAAATTGGAAAATGCTACGGGCACCCAGCACTATGTACATAGAGTGCACACAGTGGCTGACCAGTGGGCCTGTTGACTGGGTCAACAGACCAGTCAACAGGGGCTGACGAGTGGGTCTTCGTGCTAAGTCAGCATGCTGACTCAGTGAGGGTTATCCAGTTAAACAGTGCTGCGGGCCCCATTTGTCAGTTGCTGTTTAATTAAAACATTTTCATTAGCAGTTAACTTAAACGCATGGGGCCCGGTGTCAGTGAGTGGTTAGTTGGGTTAGTTAGGGACTAACGACGACACGTCAGTGGGGTTAGCGCCGGCGGGGAGCTACAGTGCGCCGGAGACGAGGCCGAGCTCCGGCGATGGCCGTCCGGCCGGTTCTGGCGACCAAATGGATGACCGCGGGCATGATTCAAACGGGCGCAATGTTCCGCACCCATCCATGGTGGTAGTTGGTCCGGGGGAGGTCGGGAGCGGCGCCGGTGATGAGCAGGGTGGCGGCGGCGTTCGGGAGCGCTGTGGGGATGTGGCTAGGGGGGCGCGAAGAGGCGAGCCAAAGGGCTCGTCGGACTCCTGCGAGCCCCGGGAATGCATTGGTGTGCTCGGGCGCGAGCTTGGCCGGGTGTGGCCGCGTCGGCGAGGCGACAGGCGGCTGCCGGAGTACGGTTGCGTCGGCAGGGCGACTATAGAACGCTAGAGGGGGAATGGACGGGCGCCAACGGTGCAGTGGCTCACCGCGGTAGCGTAGGGACCAGGCAATGAGCTCGGGGAGGTCCTGCGAGAGAGATCGACGATGGTGAGGCGGTGGCAGCCGACGAAGGAAATCGGCGCGGGTGACGGCCGTGGTGCTCCCCGGCTCGATCCGAAGGGCGGAGGGGACATGGTCGAGGACGCTGCTCCTCCTAGCCATGGCGAGGGGGTGCAGGGTAGCCGGTGGCCGCGAGCTCCACGGGTCAACGGCCACGGCGGCGCTCGGGTTCGGGGGAAGAGGAAGATGACGAGGCAGGGAGAGGGGAAAGTGGGGCTAGGGTTAGTTGGGGGCTCTTGGGGCTTCCTTATCCCCTCTAGAGACGCGGGGTTCATCGCGGTGTCGAGCAGGGGGAGGGGGGCCATGGCGAGCGCGAGCGCGGGGGCACTGTGGAGACGACAGAGAGGGGGGGTGAACAGCGTGAGGTGGGGGACGGCAGGCGGTGGGCTGGGCCGCCTGTGCTGACTTAGGCCCAGGTGGCGATGGGCGGTTTTGTTCTCTTTTTATTTTCTATTTTATTTCCTTTTCTTATTTTCTTTTCTCTCATTTCCTGTTTGGCAAATAGTTAGGCCACAAAATGACTTTAGCAAAATATGTGACTTGTACCATTAAATGTTATGCATTATCTACTATTGCCAAAAATTGGTTTGGAGACAAATGGAGTTCACACAAATTCTGTATTAAATAAAATGTATTAAACCTTGCTGCTTTGGGCACTGTTAGAGTCACTTAATTAATTTATTAATTGTTGTTTACAATTTTAGAATTGTCTCTGGAATATTTGTCATTTAATGAACATTTTAGTTTCTGTGTTTGAACAACTTTTATTTTCCACTTTGAATTTAAATTGAAGTTTGAATTAGAAGTTTGAAATGCAATATGAAGCAAATGATGTTTAGGCACTGTTGATCAAGATGACATAGCATTATCGAAAGGGGATTACTCTGGCTAACCACTGGGGGTGTTACATCCTGAGAGCACTATTGTCATCCTCATGCATTGTGTGTAGCTAATGTTGGGTGCATCATGACTGGATCTTTTCTACCATGAATTACAATGTTTAGTCGCTGCTTGAACTTTGGAGGTGCTCTGCATTTATGTTTTGTGGTCTCAGAAAGGTCTAATGAGATACCACTATTGTCATATTATATCATGGTTGTTTTGACAAAGTGTTGTCATTTGAGATATCTTATTATTGCTCGCTAGTTGATTATGCCATTGATATGAGTTAATGTAATTTTTAAGAGCTATTGTCGACATGGTTAGTCATGATCTTTGCTGAAAACCTGGGTGCTACTTAAGCTTATTTATGTAAACAAGAGCAAAAGAGTTCGTAAAAGTTTTTCTTTTTCACTTTCAGTTTATCAACTGAATTGCTTGAGGACAAGCAAAGGTTTAAGCTTGGGGGAGTTGATACGTCTCCATCATATCTACTTTTCCTAACACTTTTCCTCTTGTTTTGGACTCTAATTTGCATGGTTTGAATGAAACTAACCTGGACTGATGCTGTTTTTAGCAGAACTACCATGGTGTTGTTTTTGTGCAGAAATAAAAGTTCTCGGAATGGCACGAAACTTTTTGGAGAATTTTTATGGAATAAAAGAAAAATACTGGAGCCAAGAACCACCGGAGGGGGGCCCTGGGTGAGCACAACCCACCAGGGCACGCCCCCCCTCCTGTCGCTCCCAGGTGGGTTGTCCCACCTGGTGGCCCCGCAGACCCTGATTCCAACGCTATAAATTCACATTTTCGGAGAGAAAAATCAGGGAGAAAGAATTATCATGTTTCACGAGATGGAGCCGCCGCCACCTCCTGTTCTTCATCGGGAGGCCAGATCTGGAGTCCGTTTGGGGATCCAGAGAGGGGGATCTTCGATCTTCGTCATCACCAACCCTTCTCCATCGCCAATTCCATGATGCTCCCCACCGAGAGATAGTAATTCCTTCGTAGGCTCGCTGGTCGATGAGGAGTTGGATGAGATTCATCATGTAATCGAGTTAGTTTTGTTTGGGCTTGATCCCTAGTATCCATTATGTTCTGAGATTGATGTTGCTATGACTTTGCCATGCTTAATACTTGTCACTTTGGGCCCGGGTGCCATGATTTCAGATCTGAACCGTTTATGTTATCACCATTATATCTATGTTCTAGATCCGATCTTGCAAGTTATAGTCACCTATTACGTGTTATGATCCGTAAACCCCGGAGTGACAAAAGTCGGGATACTTTCCGGTGATGACCATAATTTGAGGAGTCCATGTATTGATTATGTGTTAATGCTTTATTCCGGTTCTCTATTAAAAGGAGGCCTTAATATCCCTTAGTTTCCAATAGGACCCCACTGCCACGGGAGGGTAGGACAAAAGATGTCATGCAAGTTCTTTCCATAAGCACGTATGACAATTTACGGAATACATGCCTACATTATATTTATGAACTGGAGCTAGTGCCGTATCGCCCTAGGTTATGACTGTTATATGATGAATATCATCCAACGAATTCACCGATCCAATGCCTACAAATTTCTCTTATATTGTTTTTGCTAAGTTATCATTATTGTTACACTTGCTACAAAATCATTGCTATCACTGTTACTGTTACTATTGCTGTTGCTACTACTATCAAAACTATCATACTACTTTGCTACTGATCACTCTGCTGCAGATAATTAATCTCCAAGTGTGGTTGAATTGACAACTCAGCTGCTAATACTTGCAAATATTCTTTGGCTCCCCTTGTGTCAAATCAATAAATTTGGGTTGAATACTCTACCCTCGAAAACTGTTGCGATCCCCTATACTTGTGGGTTATCAAGACCTTTTTCTGGTGCCGTTGCCGGGGAACATAGCTATATTTGTTGAGTCACTTGGGATTATTATCAATTTATCACTATGAAGAATCTGAAGGATACCAAGACTAAGATATTTCCCTCTAAGACGAGGGGAGGTAAGGAACTGCCATCTAGCTTTGCACTTGATTCACCTTCTGTTATGAGTAAACTTGCAACACCACCACATGCTATTAATCCTGATATGTCGCAAGTTATTGATGATGCTACTTTTACTATGAATGATGCTTATGATGATGCTAGTACTATGCTAGATGATGATGTGCCACTAGGTGATTTTCTTGATGAACAAATTGCTAGAATTAGAGAGAAAGAAATTGTTGAAACTGATGAGATCACTGAAATTGATGAAGTACTTGAAACTAAAAATCTTGAAACACCTGCTAGACCTAGCTCTCCTAGATATGAATTGCCTAAGATACCGGAAGGTTAGATCAACAATAATACAATGAAAGGAAATATGTTGAAACTGAAAATCTTGAAACACCTGCTAGACCTAGCTCTCCTAGATATGAATTGCCTAAGATACCGGAAGGTTAGATCAACTAAAAATTGTTGAAACTGAGGGAAAGAGAAAATAATATGGGCTCTTTGTTAGATCAACAATAATGCATATGAGAGCCACTCAAAATTTTCATCGTGGTCTTTCCCTCGGTACGGCTCAACAAAAGAAAAGGAAAATAATTTAAGAGAAACACACTGAAATATTTTTGGAATTTTTAGTTTTTCTTGAAGAAAGCAAATTAAAGAATAAAAAACAAGAACGAGTAAAACTATTTACACGGGAAAGCTCCCAACAAACAAAAGAAGAAATGGGAAATCCTTTTGGGTTTTCTTTTAATACTACAACTAAATTAAACTAGAAAGAAAAACCGAAAAGAAGCAAGAAATATTTTTGGATTTTCTCAAAGTTTTTCGAACACACAAGAAGAAAACGAGAAAATAAATCTAACATCGATAATACAGTGAAAAAGTGTGGGCACCGACAACTGGAATGAAATGTGCGAACATAAATATAATGTCGGTGGAAATACGTACTCCTCCAAGATTAGGCTTTTGGCCTAGCTTGGTAATCACCACCCGTAGTAGTCGTCCAGACCCATGTGAAAGTGTTGTGGCGGCGACACCTGAGCGTCCCACTCCTGGGGCTCCTCCTCTGCTGCTGCCCGGTTGTTCCGGTAGGCAATAATGTCCGCTGGCATGACCCTGTATCCATTCCTGGCAGTAAAATCAAACAAAGCAGGTGTAGGCAACGGGATAATATCATGGGTATCCTCGCTGAATACTAAGTTATAACGAATGTGGTTAAAAGAATCAACAGTATCAGTAAACTGGTGAGCCACCATCGCCTGGTGATCTAGATAAACTCGGGGCAAAGGATAATCATGTTGGCGTATCTGAACATTAAAGTGACCCGCTAAGCGAGTGGCAAAAATACCACCATGAATTTTGCCCTTAGTACTGTTGAGGTGCAGACGACGTGCAATAATAGCCCCTAGGCTAAAGGTGTGTCATTGTGTAGTGCATGGCGTAAAATGGCGAGGTCGGGAGCACTGAGTGCACTGGCTTTCTCTCTAGCAGTTAAACACTTCGCGTTGAATAAAGCAAAGTAATGCACAGAAGGAAACTACAAACCAGTAACGGTGGCTTTTGTAGCGACCCGACCTCAAACGGTCAAGCCTCTGTGTATCTGTGCCATCCCTGGATCAGTATGCTGGCACACACAGTACATCAATGTATATATCAAAGTGCAATCACATGTAGAAATAACGTAAAACTGATATATACCTCATAAGTTTTAGCGAAAACAATAAATTGGGTGTGGAGTCCCATCAACGCCATCGGCAGGTTGAGTGTAGACCGTAACCCAACAACGAAACTCACTCGTCGTAGAAATAATCCTACAACATAATACGTTGCAGCCGTGTAGGTCAGTACATTGAATGTGCCGGCAAGATCACTGTAAGAAAAACAGATGATAAAACTATACTATATGCAATATGGCTTTGTGGCTCTGGGTCTGAGTTTTGTTTGCGTGAAAGCTGGTTTAATTTTTCCTACATCAAAGGAATATCATGAGTCTATACTACAGAGTTCTCTACTATGACATGGTTCCGCCAACCGATGTCTCATAGCCCAAATCATCATAAGTTGCCCACAATTAAGTTTATCAGTCTGGTGTTGAGAGTTTCGAGATAGATCCAAGTCCAGAGGCTCAAATTGTCCGTAACCGGGGACACGGCTAATCGATTAGGTTTTAACCCTCTACAAAGGTTTGTACACTTTACCCGCAAGATTCGATCCCTCTTTTTACGTTCTGACACTTCAGGATGTTTGAACACAAGACGACCGAAACATGGTCTTCCGAAGAGTTCCCCTGACCACTGTCCGGTGCTCATCCAATCCTACCATAGTTCTACATCTGCTAGCACTGTCCCAGCCAGAGTCACAACTAAGGTCAACCAAGCCAGAGCCCATAATGACTTGCGGTTGCACAGGTAAGCTTCCGGGCATGAAGTATTCTTCTGTCTCTTTGAGTCTGGGTGAAGCTTTCTGCAAGATGTCATGGCGCTTCTCCATGCATCCCGGGTCATCCACTGGTTGCTCCAGGGTGCCCATCTAAACCATCCTTCACCCAGTAGTGTGTATTGAATTCTTGTCTTGAGTCTTGAAGTCTTGAGGTCTTGAAGATGCAGTCCTTGCAGATGCCATCATGAAGTTGTCGTCATTGACGTAGAGTCCTCCATTCTCACACCACTCCCGAGCACTCATACCAACCCCGTCTACTATAGCGTAGCATTAAAATAAATAACGTCTCGGGCTTGGTAATAGGGAGATGGGTTCCTACCTCATGCATACTACTCAACTACAAGGATTCAATATCACTACTGGAGGGATTGTTGCAAAGATGCCACTAAACGCAATAAAAACATAGGTATGAAAGCATGGTCAAAGTGAACTTGCCTGGTAAGTTGATGAAGATAACAACGCTCTCGAAAATAACTTGGTACTATCCGTCACTCCGATGTAAATCTATATTAAACATTCATAGCATTCATATAAGCAATCATTAAAGAGATCAAAATGCAATTCATCAAATAAAATCAATAAAGAAAATCAATAATAAAAACCAAAATAAAAGTCCAAGAAGAACTCCAAGGAAAACTATAAAGAAACACTAAAGAAAACTCTATGACTTCATAACTATGAAATAGCTTTTGCCCTAAATAAAAACTTAACAGCAAATAAATTTTTTAAACAAATAAGTTAACAGAAAATAAATAAAGTTTTATTAAAATAACAAAAAGTTTTTTCATAAACTTTTACTAGCAAAAGAACACATAAAAGCTTTTGTGAAACTCTAACTATGACCTATACAAGTTTTACTTCAAAACTAAAGAAAATATTTTTTTTAAATAAAATAAAATTGTCTACTATTCATTAACAGAAACAAAACTAAATTTGTCGAAAATACAAAAAGGTTTTTAGTTAAAAACAAATAAATACTAAGAGAAAAGAAAATAACACTAAACTATGTAAAACAGTACTGTTTTGCCTAAAATCCTAATTTAAAATAAAAAAACTAATTTTCAAAAGCTTGCTGTTTAGACAAAAGATCAAGTGATCACTAGCAAAAAGAATTAATCAAAAAGCTAATTTTAAATAAAAATCATTAGCAATCTCATGTTTGTAACAAATCTGTTTGAATTCGAAATTTAAAAAGTTCAAAAATATTTTTCGTTAGGTCCATGAGATAGATGGGATTTTTGTAAATCCGTAGCAAAAAGATTCATCCAAATCGGATTTAAAACATAAAAGTTGTGGCTATATTAAAAACAGAACTATTTTGAAAACGGGATTTTACTAGGGGTCAGCCAGGGACACGTGGCGCACTGCGAGCGGATCCTAGTGTGTTTGTTCGATGGCTAATGAGAGGACGGCTGATGTGTAAGAAATCTGGGTGTAGTTGAACTAAAAGCATCGGTTTTCTGAAGTACAGTGAACCGGTTGGGTTATGATTAATAGAAGAAAAAAAAAACCGGCGGTTCAGATTCGATTTTTTTAACTAACCCAACTAACCGCAAAGAAACCGATCTGAAAAAAAAGAACATACGTGTGTGCGTGCATACGTAATGGGAGGAAGAGACGATGATGGGGGCGGCGGCTCCGGCGAGAATCGGCGGCGATGGAGGAGGGGGTCGGGGAAGGCGCGTCGAGGGGGTTCACGTGGTGGTGCAGTTGGTCTTCAGGGACGCCGGTGTAGAGCAGGGCGAGCTTGTTTCTCCGGCGAACTACGCGAGCTCCGGGTCGGCGTTCGAGCTCGAGTGGCTCGCTGTAGTGGACGAGACGAGAAGAAAATATGTCAGACAAATGCTCCGCGATGAAAGATCTCAATAGGCAAAAGGAGAAGGCCTCAGGTGACCTACCGGTCATGCAAACGGCCGGTGAACTTCGCAGTTTCCGACGAGATCCAACTCGTCCTCGCGGTTGATACATGAGGGTTTGGGCGAAGATGTATGGGGGAATCGGTCGAGGGGAAGCTCGGCTATTTATAGGACATCTTCGTGCGGAAGGGGAAGGCCGGGGATCACGATCCCGAGGAACTCGGGATACGACGGCGTTCGGGCGATGCTCTGGTGCGCGTTGCGTGGGGAGGAAGAAGAAAGTGCGAGGCCCAGCGGTCAGCGAGTGCGGGAGCGAGGGAGAGGTGTGGGCGCTCGCTGGGGCAGGCCGTGGGCCGAAAAGAGAGAGAGATAGAGAGCTGGGCCTTCGTGGCTTCGGTCATTTTTTTGTTTGTTTTAAGAAACAGAGAGGAAAAACTAAAACAACAAATATAAAAATGGAATTATAAATAGACATATTATATACCAAAATTTTCAGAATAAAAATTCCTAAATCAAGAACATATTTTCAAGACCAGATAAAATACTTTAAAAAATCATTTTTTTTTGCAATAACTCCAAAATGAAAAGAAATTTGGGTTTCAAATAAATTGCAAATAGTTTCTGTCTTCAAATTTTAATCTCAAACAAAAAATTGTCTTTCATTTTGGAGTGTCATTTTCCTCCTCTCATTTTATTTGTTTATCAGAGGGTTTCGAAAGGATTCTAACTCAAAATTGAATAGGGATTCAAATGGAAAATTTTGGGAAAGTCCTTTTAGTCCCTCTCATTAAATTTTTAAAAAGCTTCAAATTCCACTCAATTTCACACAACCAATCACACAACATCCAAGCAAACAATCCTAATTATTTATTTAATATAACATTCTAAAATTTAGAATTTTGGGATGTTACAAACTACCACACTTAAAATGAATCTCGTCCTCGAGATTCGAAGAGGCTTGCAAGAAAAGGTTAGGGTTTGGGGGTCTTCCAGCAATACCATTGATCAGAATGGTCTAGTGTGCTACCACACTTAAAAGCAAGGTTATGGTTCCGACATAAACTCATGTACTCCATTCCTTTGGGTTGACGGCGTCGGCCTTCTCATATTCTCTGGGATAACTCTTTCACTGGTGCCCTTCTGGTAAGGGTATAACATTTTCCTCGAAATCTTGTGTCCTTTCATCATGGTAAGGTTCTTCCGAAACTGGGTCTTCTCAGTTGACGGGTCTGTCTCCAACAATTATCGAAAATCTCATGGTGGCCAACAATTAATGGTTTCTCCTGCAGGAAATGGGTCTGGGCAAATCTCACAGTGTAACCTACGATTGGCAACGATTGCCTGTACAGGGTTCCATCGTCCTACCATTCTATGATTTTTGGCTTATCGTGTCGACACTCTTCTATGGTTTTCAAGGCTCTCTGATTTTCCGTCAACATATGATAGTTCATGATAGAAGTCTCCAGTATGGGGGCCAATCCATCCCGTACTTAAATCATTACCACATACGCAAATAGTGAATCACGTATTCTAACACTTGGGCATCCTCACAAGCATTGCAGAATTTCTCTTGTCGACGAACTTAGTTCGGATATATCCATCAATTCTGCAAGCTGAACAAAACATCTATCGTTCTTCACAACTCTCTGGTTTTCGTAACCTCCTAAGGAAATGTCTGCTGATGGAATCATAGCTTCTTCCCACTTTCTTCTTCCAGGGAGTGCTTGATTCCTTATTTAATCCTGGGCCTGTCGGTCATGGGCCTACTTCAATACTTGTACAGCTTTCACTCATCATTGGAGTTACAATTGCTCCATATTACAACATTACACCTTCGATAATTCAATAGTACTTCATTCCTTCATGGCCATCATATCAAAAATAAAACTCCAACTCATTTTGTACACCAATCTGTGGGATACATTTTCCTTTGCATCGTTTCTCACAGGGTATTACCACCCTTAAAATGAAATGCGCAAATTCATCCATAGACTATATTTCTCATATCCTCGAAAATGGTCAACATCTGGGTTCATAGAGTAACAGCTCATACAATTTAACATATGAAATCATGACACATTAATTTTATTGATTCATGAATTCATTACAATCTCTCGGACATCCATTATATAACTCAACTCATTGTACTCCTGAAAATAAATTTCTTCCTACTACACTTATTACCAATATCAAAATTCCAACTACTCAGCTCTAGTTTTCATCTTGTCGGGACATTTAGTAGCATAATGTCCCGCTTCCATGCAATGAAAACAAATAACTTTTGATAAGTCTTTGGGCTTCTTGGGGATGGTGTCTGCTCTTTGGATTCTTAGCTTCCTCTCCGGACACATATTGGCATAGTGACCTAAGGTCTTGCACTTGAAACATGTGATATAACTTAGGTCCTTTTCTGCAGAAATTGGGTTGTTCTGGGGATGCCTTCATTTTCTCTTCCTAGATTTCTCTGTAATGATTAGAGCTTCTATTTCCCGAGGGTCAAACTTCACTTCTGCTGTCGGGAAGTCTTCGGGATACTCTTCTCTTTCCTTTGTGCAATATTGGGAATAATGTCCTTCTTCTCCACATGAATAGCAAGCGTTGGAGTAAAATCTGATTAAGCCTTCTTCAGGGTCTGCAACAACTTCCTCCATCACAGGTTCTTCTAAACTTTTCCTGTGGGCTTCTTTCTGTTGCTTCGTAACTTCTTGTACCTTGGGGTAAATATGACACTGAGCAGGGCAGTGCGTAGTTCCTTCACATAGGAAACAAGTCACCTGCCTAGTTGGGCATTCCTCAGCTGGGTGATTTCCTTCACAATGAGGGCATCCATCCTTGTGTTCTTCATTGGTGTGTCCTATTTCTCCGCAAATCTTGCAGGCACAAGGTTTCTTCATCAGGTTATCACAGTGCTTTCGGATGAGATGTGATCTCAACAGAGTCTTCTTGAATTCCTCCCAAAGTTCTTGCTCCGTTACATCCTTGTATGGCTTGATGCATTTTCCACCAGGTTGCAGCACTTTCTGTAAAGTACCGAAGAGCATATTGAACCTCATACTTCCTTGAAATCAAATTTTTGCCAAAGTGATCCTCCATGTTTTTAATCCATAGTTCTGCCTCCGGCTGAGTCATCGGTCCAGAGAATACTAGTCCAACTTCATTCATCATCTATGGGGTCCAAAGGTTTTGGGATGAGATACGAGAGAAGAATAGAAGATACACACAATACAAACAATAGTTTTGAAGAAGCGAGTTTTATTTCGTGACTGTCGAAAAAACATCAAACAAATGACAGCTCACAAATCATCGCATATAACTTGAGTATTTAACATGGGTTTGGTCTTCTAAAGGTTAAATCAATCTTCAGAGTCTCTAAATTCTTCAAGCCTTCAAAGTCTTCAACTGTTGTAGCTTCAATTCTTCTAACGCATGGTGAAATCCTCTTTACTCTGAAGAGGCGATCAGTTGTCCGATGTCTTATCCTTCTTGGAGCAGCTTCAGTTGATCCTCCGTGTGGTCAAAAGGGAATGGGGTGTATTCTAACTATTTGAGGTAAGAGGGACTATTTGATAAAATCAGAAAAGATGAGAAGTAAAGGATTTGTTTGAAAACAAAGTTTTAGAGATATCCTGTCCTAGGGACTTTCCGATTTCTAGGGTCACGTCCTACAGTCAACATGTGCTCTGATACCATATATGTAGTGACCCGACCTCAAACGGTCAAGCCTCTGTGTATCTGTGCCATCCCTGGATCAGTATGCTGGCACACACAGTACATCAATGTATATATCAAAGTGCAATCACATGTAGAAATAACATAAAACTGATATATACCTCATAAGTTTTAGCGGAAACAATAAATCGGGCGTGGAGTCCCATCAACGCCATCGGCAGGTTGAGTGTAGGCCATAACCCAACAACGAAACTCACTCGTCGTAGAAATAATCCTGCAACATAATACGTTGCAGCCGTGTAGGTCAGTACATTGAATGTACCGGCAAGATCACTGTAAGAAAAACAGATGATAAAACTATACTATATGCAATATGTCTTTGTGGCTCTGGGTCTGAGTTTTGTTTGCGTGAAAGCTGGTTTAATTTTTCCTACATCAAAGGAATATCATGAGTCTGTACTACAGAGTTCTCTACTATGACATGGTTCCGCCAACCGATGTCTCATAGCCCAAATCATCATAAGTTGCCCACAATTAAGTTTATCAGTCTGGTGTTGAGAGTTTCGAGATAGATCCAAGTCGAGAGGCTCAAATTGTCCGTAACCGGGGACACGGCTAATCGATTAGGTTTTAACCCTCTGCAGAGGTTTGTACACTTTACCCGCAAGATTCGATCCCTCTTTTTACGTTCTGACACTTCAGGATGTTTGAACACAAGACGACCGAAACATGGTCTTCCGAAGAGTTCCCCTGACCACTGTCCGGTGCTCATCCAATCCTACTGTAGTTCTACATCTGCTAGCACCGTCCCAGCCAGAGTCACAACTAAGGTCAACCAAGCCAGAGCCCATAATGACTTGCGGTTGCACAGGTAAGCTTCCGGGCATGAAGTATTCTTCTGTCTCTTTGAGTCTGGGTGAAGCTTTCCGCAAGATGTCATGGCGCTTCTCCATGCATCCCGGGTCATCCACTGGTTGCTCCAGGGTGCCCATCTAAATCATCCTCCACCCAGTAGTGTGTATTGAATTCTTGTCTCGAGTCTTGAAGTCTTGAGGTCTTGAAGATGCAGTCCTTGCAGATGCCATCATGAAGTTGTCATCATTGATGTAGAGTCCTCCATTCTCACTCCACTCCCGAGCACTCATACCAACCTCGTCTACTATAGCGTAGCATTAAAATAAATAACGTCCCGGGCTTGGTAATAGGGAGATGGGTTCCTACCTCATGCATACTACTCAACTACAAGGATTCAATATCACTACTGGAGGGATTGTTGCAAAGATGCCACTAAATGCAATAAAAACATAGGTATGAAAGCATGGTCAAAGTGAACTTGCCTGGTAAGTTGATGAAGATAACAACACTCTCCAAAATAACTTGATACTATCCGTCACTCCGATGTAAATCTATATTAAACATTCATAGCATTCATATAAGCAATCATTAAAGAGATCAAAATGCAATTCATCAAATAAAATCAATAAAGAAAATCAATAATAAAAACCAAAATAAAAGTCCAAGAAGAACTCCAAGGAAAACTATAAAGAAACACTAAAGAAAACTCTATGACTTCATAACTATGAAATAGCATTTGCCCTAAATTAAAAACTTAATAGCAAATAAATTTTTAAAACAATAAGTTAACAAAAAAAATAAAGTTTTATTAAAATAACAAAAAGTATTTTTCATAAACTTTTACTAGCAAAAAGAAACACATAAAAAGCTTTGTGAAACTCTAACTATGACCTATCACAGTTTTACTTCAAAACTAAGAAAATATTTTTTTTAAATAAAACAAAATTTTCTACTGTTCATTAACAGAAACAAAACTAAATTTGTCGAAAATACAAAAAGGTTTTTTGTTAAAAACAAATAAATACTAACAGAAAAGAAAATAACACTAAACTATGTAAAACAGTACTGTTTTGCCTAAAATCCTAATTTAAAATAAAAAAACTAATTTTCAAAAGCCTACTGTTTAGACAAAAGAACAAGTGATCACTAGCAAAAAGAATTAATCAAAAAGCTAATTTTAAATAAAAATTATTAGCAATCTCGTGTTTGTAACAAATCTGTTTGAATTCGAAATTTAAAAAGTTCAAAAATATTTTTCGTTAGGTCCACGAGATAGATGGGATTTTTGTGAATCCGAAGCAAAAAGAATCATCCAAATCGGATTTAAAACATAAAAGTTGTGGCTATATTAAAAACAGAACTATTCTGAAAACTGGATTTTACTAGGGGTCAGCCAGGGACACGTGGCGCACTGCGAGCGGATCCTAGTGTGTCTGTTCGATGGCTAATGAGAGGACGGCCGATGTGTAAGAAATCTGGGTGTAGTTGAACTAAAAGCATCGGTTTTATGAAGTACAGTGAACTGGTTGGGTTATGGTTAACAGAAGAAAAAAACCGGCGGTTCAGATTCGATTTTTTTTAACTAACCCAACTAACCACAAAGAAACCGATCTGACAAAAAAGAACATACGTGTGTGTGAGCATACGTACTGGGAGGAAGAGACGATGATGGGGGCGGCGGCTCCGGCGAGAATCGGCGGCGATGGAGGAGGGGGTCGGGGAAGGCGCGTCGAGGGGGTTCACGTGGTGGTGGAGTTGATCTTCGGGGACGCCGGTGTAGAGCGGGGCGAGTTTGTTTCTCCGGCGAACTACGCGAGCTTCGGGTCGGCGTTCGAGCTTGAGTGGCTCGCTGTAGTGGACGAGACGAGAAGAAAAGATGTCAGACAAATGCTCCGCGATGAAAGATCTCAATAGGCAAAAGGAGAAGGCCTCACGTGACCTACCGGTCATGCAAATGGCCGGTGAACTTCGTAGTTTCCGACGAGATCCAACTCGTTCTCGTGGTTGATACATGAGGGTTTGGGCAAAGATGTATGGGGGAATCGGTCGAGGGGAAGCTCGGCTATTTATAGGACATCTTCGTGTGGAAGGGGAAGGCCGGGGATCGCGATCCCGAGGAACTCGGGATACGACGGTGTTCGGGCGATGCTCTGGTGCGCGTTGCGTGGGGAGGAAGAAGAAAGTGCGAGGCGCAGCGGTCAGCGAGTGCGAGAGCGAGGGAGACGTGTGGGCGCTCGCTGGGGCAGGCCGTGGGCCGAAAAGAGAGATAAAGAGATGGGCCTTCGTGGCTTCGGTTATTTTTTTTTGTTTTAAGAAACAGAGAGGAAAAACTAAAACAACAAATATAAAAACGGAATTATAAATAGACATATTATATACCAAAATTTTCAGAATAAAATTTCCTAAATCAAGAACATATTTTCAAGACCAAATAAAATACTTTAAAAAACCAATTTTTTTTGCAATAACTCCAAAATGAAAAGAAATTTGGATTTCAAATAAATTGCAAATAGTTTCTGTCTTCAAATTTGAATCTCAAACAAAAAATTGTCTTTCATTTTGGAGTGTAATTTTCCTCCTCTCATTTTATTTGTTTATCAGAGGGTTTCGGAAGGATTCGAACTCAAAATCGAATAGGGATTCAAATGGAAAATTTTGGGAAAGTCCTTTTAGTCCCTCTCATTAAATTTTTAAAAAGCTTCAAATTCCACTCAATTTCACACAACCAATCACACAACATCCAAGCAAACAATCCTAATTATTTATTTAATATAACATTCCAAAATTTAGAATTTTGGGATGTTACAGCTTTTGACACACCTCTTTCCTCACCCACTGTCAAAGTGAGGAGGAAGTCCTCAAACTCTACCGGTCTAGGCTCTCTTAGTTCCCCGTCAGAGGGAATCAAACATATGTCACAAAAGTCAGTGAGCGGTATCTGATGGGTTTCAGAATATAAATTAAACCGCACCTCAGGAGGATTGTTCCTATTTATGAAATAGAAATTTTGCACAAAGGAATTTGTGAGGAGGTGATGTTGGCCACACTCATCTGCAAGGAAGTTAGTCAGCCCGACATTTGCAATAAATTGGGCAAACTCTTGATGGAACCCGACCTCGTCCATGAAGGCATTATGTGGCCATTCGCACTGCCGCACCTCTACCGTTCTTGAAGTGTTGAAGTCATTGTTCAATGATTCCCCAATGAATCCTTTGGCATTCTTTTTGGAGGAGAACTTCCGAAAGATACTCATCTTTTCCTATGAATAAAATTCTGAAAATTTTGGCCACAAAATTTTTGTCAACAAAACTTCATAAGATTGATAGCAACTACTCATGTGGGTGCCTAGAGGCTATATTAAGCATTCAAACTACTTAGAACTCGAAGAATTCAACATGCAAGCCCATCTACAGCAGCACCAAGAGTAGCTAAATACTCAAAAATTAAACCACTAGAACAAAAACTAATTGGAGCAATGGAGGAGTCACATACCAAGTAGCAATCCCCTAAAACAGTTTCAGAAATGGAGCTTCGAGCAAAGTGATCAAAATCCACGGGTTTGGGAGCAAGAACACTAGAGAGAGAGAGAGAGCAAGAGTGATTTTTTTCTGGAGGTAGGAGATGACATGGGCTAAAGAGATAAGTGAGGGGACCCACATGGGGCCCACCACCCACCAGGGCGTTCCTGGGGTGGCTGGCGCGCCCTGGTGTCTTGTGGGCACCAGGGGCACCCCCTCGTGATGTTATTTGTTCCAGCAATTCTTAAATATTCAGAAAAAAATTGTGTTAAAATTTCAGGTTATTCTGAGCACTTTTATTTTTGACCACTTTTTTATTGCACGGAAAATTCAGAAAACAGGATAAACATGGCATTTTATTTTATTTAACTAAGAAAAACAGAAAACAAAAAGTAGGGACAAAAGGTTATTCTTACTAAATTCATCGACCACATGCCTCTCGAAAACAATCCATTAATAAGGTTGATCAAGTCTTATTAACAATCCATTTCGATTAACATGAACCCGAAGAATTTTCGTAAAACACTAAGTTACCTCAACGGGGATATGCATATCCCCAACAATAAGTATATTTCATATTTCTTTTTTGGCAGTAGGTAAAGGGAGTTGAAAACTTCCAATAGTAATTGTCGGAGATTTTTCAATAACATTAATACCATTCACTTGGAATTGTTTCTTCGAAAAGTGCACCGTATGCTCATTACCATTGATATGAAAAGTGACTTTGCTTTTATTGCAATCAATAACAGGCCCAGCAGTATTCAAAAAGGGTCTACCAAGGATAATTGACATGTTGTCATCCTCGGGCATCTCAAGTATAATAAAGTCTATTAAGATGGTAACATTTGCAACAACAATAGGCACATCCTCACAAATACCAATAGGTATGGCAGTTGATTTGTCAGCCATTTGCAATGTTATCTCAGTAGGTGCGAGTTTATTCAAATCAAGTCTTTTATAGAAAGAGAAAGGCATAACACTAACACCAGCTCCTAAATCACATAAAGCAGTTTTAACATAATTTCTTTTAATAGAGCAAGGAATAGTTGGTATTCCTGGATCTCCAAGTTTTTTAGGTACTCCATTCTTAAAAGAATAATTAGCAAGCATGGTGGAGATTTCAGCTTCTGGTATTTTTCTTTTATTAGTGACAATTTATTTCATGTATTTAGCATACAGGGCCATCTTTAAAATAGCAGTCAAACGAGTGCGCAAAAAGACTGGCCGAAGCATTTCAGCAAAGTGTTCAAATTCTTCATCATCTTTTTTCTTAGATGATTTAGGTGGAGACGACATGGGTTTTTTAACCCATGGTTCTCTTTATTTACCATGTTTTCTAGCCACAAAGTCTCTTTTGTCATAACGTTTATTTTTAGGTTGTGGGTTATCAAGATCAACAACAAGTTCTATCTCAACATCATTATCTGGTTCTTTATCATTATCTGGTTAAGCATCAACATGGACATCATCATTATCATTTTCATTATCACTAAATGAATGTTCATTACCGGATTGAGTTTCAGCATCTGAGATAGAGACATCATTATTATCTTCAGGAGGTTTTTCCATTTCAGGTTCACTAGAGGTGTGCAAAGTCCTATCATTTTTCTTTTTCTTTTTAGAAGGAGTAGGTGTATCAGTATTAATTCTTTGAGAGTCTTGTTCAATTCTTTTAGGGTGTCCCTCAGGATAAAGTGGTTCCTGAGTCATTTTACCTCCTCTAGTTGCTACTCTAACAGCATAATCATTCATATTATTGTTCATTTCACTAAGAAATTCTCTTTGAGATTTAGCAACTTGTTCTAACTGAGTTTGAACCATAGAGGCATGTTTTCCTACACCTCTAACATCATTAGTGATTCTAAATAACAAGTCACTCAAGCGAGCAATCATATCAGAATTTTGTTTCAATTGTTTCATAACATTTGCATTGAAGTGATCTTGTTTTCTAATGTAGTTATCAAATTCATATAAGCATTGACTAGGATGTTTATTGTAAGGGATGTCACCTTCATCAAACTTTAATAAAGAATTTACCTCTACCACCTATGGTGGTAGTGTGGCAAGTCCATGTATTTCTTCAATAGGTGGTAAATTCTTAACATCTTCAGCTTTAATACCTTTTTCCTTCATACATTTCTTTGCCTCTTGCATATCTTCAGGACTGAGAAACAAGATACCCCTCTTATTTGGAGTGGGTTTAGGCGGTGGTTCATGAAGAGTCCAATCATCATAATTCTTCAATATATTATTCAATAATTTCTCAGCTTGCTCAACAGTTCGTTCCCTGAAAACACACCCAGCACAACTATCTAGGAAGTCCCTAGAAGCATCGGTTAGTCCATTATAGAAGATATCAAGTATTTCATTTTTCTTAAGAGGGTAATCAGGCAAAGCATTAAGCAATTGGAGAAGCCTCCCCCAAGCTTGTGGGAGACTCTCTTCTTCAATTTGCACAAAGTTAAATATTTCCTGTAGGGCAGCTTGTTTCTTATGAGCAGGAAAATATTTTTCAGAGAAGTAATAATCATATCCTGGGGACTACGCACACAACCAGGAACAAGATTATTGTACCATATCTTAGCATCACCCTTTAATGAGAACGGAAATAACTTGAGAATATAGTAATAGCGAATTTTCTCATCCTGAGCAAATAGGGTGGCTATATCATTCAATTTAGTAAGATGTGCCAGAACAGTTTTAGTTTCATAGCCATGGAAAGGATCAGATTCAACCAAAGTAATTAACTCTGGGCGACAGAGAATTCATAATCCTTGTCGGTAACAAAGATAGGTGAAGTAGCAAACTTAGGATCACATTTCATTCTAGCATTCAAAGATTTTTCTTTCAGCTTGGATAATAATTTCTTAAGATCATCTCTATCCTTACAAGCAAGAAAGTCTCTAGCTACCTCCTCATCCATAACGTAACCCTCAGGTATCTTAGGCAATTCAAATCTAGGAGAGCTAGGTCTAATAGGTGTTTCATAATTTTCAGTTTCAAAGAATTCATCAGTTTCAGTAATTTCATCAGTTTCAGCATTCTCAATATCTTTAGCTCTAGAAATTTGTTCATCAAGAAATTCACCTAGTGGCACATTATCATCAATCAAGGTACTAGCATCATCATGCATAGCAGAAGTAGCATCATCAATAACTTGCGACATATCATGATTAATGGTGGTGTTGCAAGTCTATTCAAAACATAAGGTGAATCAAGTGCCGAGCTAGATGCAGTTCCTTACCTCCCCTCGTCAAAGAGCGAACGATCTTGGTTCTTGTATCTTTCAGATTCTTCATAGTGATAAATACATAATAATCCCAAGTGACTCAACAAATACAGGTATGCTCCCCGGCAACGGCGCTAGAAAAAGGTCTTGATAACCCACAAGTATAGGGGATCGCAACAGTTTTCGAGGGTAGAGTATTCAAGCCAAATTTATTGATTCGACACAAGGGGAGCCAAAGAATATTTGTAAGTATTAGCAGTTGAGTTGTCAATTCAACCACACCTGGAGATTAAATATCTGCAGAAAAGTGATCAGTAGCACAGTAATATGATAGTTTGATAGTAGTAGTGACAATAGCAGTGGTAATGGTAACAGCAGCAACAGTTTTGTAACAGTTGTAATTGTAGCAATAGCAATAGTAACTTAGCGAGAACAATATGCGAAAAACTCGTAGGCATTGGATCGATGAATTCGTTGGATGATATTCATCATATATCAGTCATAACCTAGGGCGACACAGAACTAGCTCCAGTTCATAAATATAATGTAGCGATGTATTCCGTAAATAGTCATACGTGCTTATGCAAAAGAACTTGCATGACATTAAGGGATATTAAGGCCTCCTTTTAATAGAGAACCGGAACAAAGCATTAACACATAGTGAATACATGAACTCCTCAAACTACAGCCATCACCGAAAAGTATCCCAATTGCTGTCACCCCGGGGTTTATGGATCATAACACGTAATAGGTGCATATGACTTACAAGATTGGATCTAGAACATATGTATAATGGTGAAAACATAAACGGTTCAGATCTGAAATCATGGCACTCAGGCCCTAGTGACAAGCATTAAGCATAGCAAAGTCATAGCAACATCAATCTCAGAACATAGTGGATACTAGGGATCAAGCCCTAACAAAACTAACTCGATTACATGATGAATCTCATCCAACTCCTCACCGACCAGCGAGCCTACAAAGGAATTACTCACTCCCGATGGGGAGCATCATGAAATTGGTGATGGAGGATGGTTGGTGATGATGAAGACCGAAGATTCCCCTCTCCGGAGTCCCGAACGGGCTCCAGATCTGGCCTCCCGATGAAGAACAGGAGGTGACGGCGGCTCCGTATCGTAAAATGCGATGAAACTTTCTCTCCCTTTTTTTCTGAAAAAATAGGATTTGATAGCATCAGAATTAGGGTCAGGGGGGCCTCGAGGGCCCCACCACCCACCAGGGCGCCAAGAGGGGGGTGGCGCGCCCTGGTGTCATGTGGGTCCAGCCCCCCCCCCCCCCTCTAGTGGGTCTTGGTTCCCATATTCTTCATTTATTCCAAAATAATTCTCCAAAAATTTTTGTCCAAATCCGAGAACTTTTATTTCTGCACAAAAACAACACCATGGTAGTTCTGCTAAAAACAGCGTTAGTCCGGGTTAGTTTCATTCAAATCATGCAAATTAGAGTCCAAAACAAGAGCAAAAGCGTTAGGAAAAGTAGATACGATGGAGACGTATCATGTCTCATGAGTTTAATTTCTCTAAGTGCCGTAGACAACCACATGATAAAGAATCACCTAGTAAAGATGAAATAATTGGTCTTGCTTCTATTGCCGTACCTCCTACTGATCCACTAGAACAATATTTGCTAGACCATGAAAATGATATGCACTTGCGTGAAAGAAATGAAATAGATAAAATATTCTTTGAACAACAACCTATCCTTAAACACAATTTGCCTATTGAAACTTTAGGAGGTCCTCCTCCACCTAAAGGTGATCCTGTGTTTGAATTAAAACAATTGCCTGACACTCTGAAGTATGCTTATCTTGATGAGAAAAAGATATATCCTGTTATTATTAGTGCTAACCTTTCAGAACATGAAGAAGAGAGATTATTAAAAATTCCGAGGAAGCACCGTGCTGCTATTGTATATACTCTTGATGATCTTAAGGGCATTAGTCCCACTCTCTGTCAGCATAAGATTAATATGGAACCTGATGCTAAACCCGTTGTTGATCACCAACGACGATTGAATCCTAAGATGAAAGAAGTGGTAAGTACTGAAATACTAAAGCTTCTGTAAGCATGTATAATCTATCCAATAGCTGATAGTAGATGGGTAAGTCATGTTCATTGTGTCCCTAAGAAAGGAGGTATTACTGTTGTTCCTAATGATAAAAATGAACTTATCCCACAAAGAATTGTTGCTATATAATGGCAACTGATTTTAGAAAATTAAATAAAGCTACTAGAAAAGATCATTACCCTCTGCCTTTTATTGATCAAATGTTAGAAAGATTATCTAAGCACACACACTTTTGTTTTCTTGATTGATATTCTGGCTTCTCTCAATACCTGTGTCATAACCTGATCAAGAGAAAACCACTTTTACTTGCCCTTTTGGAACTTATGCTTCTAGACGTATGCCCTTTGGTTTATGTAATGCACCTACTACTTTCAAAGATGTATGACTGCTATATTCTCTGATTTTTGTGAAAAGATTGTTGAGGTTTTCATGGATGATTTTTCCGTTTACGGAACTTCTTTTGATGATTGCTCAAGCAACCTTGATCGAGTTTTGCAGAGATGTGAACAAACTAATCTTGTCTTGAATCAGGAGAAGTGTCACTTTATGGTTAATGAAGGTGAAAGGATCGATATGGTTGACTAGAGGGGGGGGTGAATAGGCAACTAACAATTTTTAGCTTTTCTTTACCACTTTAAAGTTTGCATCAAAGTAGGTTGTCTAGATATGCAACTAGGTGAGCAACCTATATGATGCAACTACAACAAGCACACAAGCAAGCAAGGAATACAACACAAAATAAGCTTGCACAAGTAAAGGTAAGAGATGACCAAAAGTGGAGCCGGTGGAGACGAGGATGTGTTACCGAAGTTCCTTCCCTTTGAGAGGAAGTACGTCTCCGTTGGAGCGCTGTGGAGGCACAATGCTCCCCAAGAAGCCACTAGGGCCACCGTATTCTCCTCACGCCCTCACACGATGCGAGATGCCGTGAATCCACTATTGGTGCCCTTGGAGGCGGCGACCGAACCTTTACAAACAAGGTTGGGGCAATATCCACAACTTAATTGGAGGCTCCCAACGACACCACGAAGCTTCACCACAATGGAATATGGCTCCGCGGTGACCTCAACCGTCTAGGGTGCTCAAACACCCAAGAGTAACAAGATCCGCAAGGGATTAGTGGGGGGAATCAAATTTCTCTTGGTGGAAGTGTAGATCGGGGCCTTCTCAACCAATCCCTAGAAAATCAACAAGTTTGATTGGCTAGGGAGAGAGATCGGGCGAGAATGGAGCTTGGAGCAACAATGGAGCTTAGGGGAGTGGAGGTGGTTGACTCAGAGAAGAAGACTCCCCTTATATAGTGAGAAGACAAATCCAACAGTTACCCACTTAACCAGCCCGCGACATGCGGTACTACCGCACCAGACATGTGGTACTACCGCAAGGCATTGCGGTACTACCGCCAGGCTGTGCGGTACTACCGCACCCACGGCAGAGGCAAGACGAAGCCCTGTTGCGTTGACGCAACGAGCGGTAGAACCACCGGAGCGGTACTACGGCACGCCCTTGCGGTACTACCGCAAGGCAGGGTTCGACTAGGCTGGGTAGGCATGGACGAATAAAATTACATCCGTGGCTACTTCCGCGGAGTTTTGGTCTGTGCAAAAATCCGACACGGTACTACCACATCCAGGGAGCGGTACTGCCGCATAGGGCGCGGATGTAAAAAATTACATCCGCCCCTACTTCCGCGCGAGTAGCTGTGCTGGGCCAGACGTCACGGTACTACCGCACCTGAGGAGCGGTACTACCGCAAGGCTTTGCGGTACTACCGCGTCCCTGTCCGGTACTACCATGAGCGTCTACGGTACTACTGCTCCGTGGAGCAGCACTACCGCATGCCACAGCACAACAGCACTTGGAGTCCTTCATTTTGCAAAGACACGGATAATCGGTCGGTGCTCCAAAGGAACAAAGGAAGGGTGGTGCAAAGGGATAGATGTGTACGTGTTGATTCCACCCTAACCTTTCCGAAGCGGACCCCCTCTTAATAGTACGGCTTTCTGTCACGGCACGACACCTATGGGATCCCGAGAGACCCCTTTACGATTCGGCGGGGGGAGAGGTACACGCAAAGAGCAGAACCGGTGATCGACGCGTGAGGTTTTTTACCCAGGTTCGGGCCGCTGATCAGCGTAAAACCCTACTCCTGCTTTGTGTTCTTATTGATGTTCTTGAGCCCAGCCTTCAGGAGCGCTCGCAATGAACAGTACGTTCAAAGAGCAGCTACGCATGCAGAATGGGCCAGAAGTTCTCCTCTCCTCTGTAGCAGTTGCCTTTGGCCTCCTTTTATATGCTCAAAGGGGTCTCCACAGTGGCAAAATGTACATACATTGAGGTGTAAAGTAGCTACAGGGTATCATACCTAACCCCTGACGGATTAGGACAAGCACATTTAATGCACCGTGAGGTGTCCGTTTAGGTGTCCTCACTTTCTTGGGGATGGAAAAAGGGGCCATCCCATCAGCACCGCTTAAGCTCTCCTCCACTGGCGCGTTGCCACGCATCCAGAGAAGGACCCAGAATGTCAGGCTTTGTCGCTGTGCTGGAGCGGTGGCATAGTGGCAGAATCCCGCCAGGCGCCGAAACTTGCTGGGCGCCAAGCCTAGCCGGGCGCCAAGCCTTGCCGGACGCCAAGCCTTGCCGGGTGCCAATCTTTGCCGGGCTCCGCAGGCCACCCCGGCAAGATCTTGCCGGGGAAGCTGGTCTTCGAATTCCAGCTCTTCTTGTCTGCCAATCCTCAGATTTCTGACTTGATGATTTCTTTGGTGACTTGACACGCATCCAGAAGGACAAAACCCATCTAACAGGTTTGGTCGCTGTACTGGAGCGGTGGCAGCTTGGCGGGGTCATCTTGCCGGGACCAAGCTTGTCGGGATCATCTTGCCGGGGCTCACCAGCAAGAATCTTGCCGGGGCTCACCAGAAAGAATCTTGCTGGGGCTTCGGCCTTTGGTCTTCTGCCTTCCAATTATTGACTCGAATGCTTTTTGGATAGTCTTGTGCTTGTTCCCAGTTGTCTTCTCCCAGGAAGGCTCGCCCCCCTGGCATGCCCTTCCCACCTGGGGGCTGCAACTCGCCGGTGCGTGTCCAGGGGTAATGAACACCCCCTGTTCACTACACCGACAGGAGCCCCCGGGCCTGGGCCGGACAAACGCGCACAGTGTTTGTGTGGGCTAGGCCCAAAAACATGCACCGGTACACGCGCGGTGAGAAGTAACCATTACTCTTGACTTTTAACTGCATGCTGGTGATGATGCAAGAGAGCTTGCGGTTTGCCGGGCCTTGGGCTTGCCGGCAGCATGAGCAGACAGAGCAGGACGGCAACAGGAGTCGTGTGCCCGAAAGGAAGTGCCACACTGTGCGACGAGGAGTCGGTCCCCGAGCTTTCCCCATATAGGGTACTGCGGGTGCGGTGCTCGATCCATAGGGCACGACACCTATGGGATCCCGAGAGACCCCTGCTGCCACAGCCGTCTACCGCGAATGTCTCACTGCCGTCTTGCCGGCCTGTTGCTGCAATGGCGCATATAAAGAAGCAATTTATCTTAGTTAAATCAATCTTTATGCATGCAATGCATGTTACTTTATGCTGAATGAATGTATGCTTCCCCCTTGATTAATTCAGTCCTTGCACTTATTTTAGTCCCTACGCTGTCTGGAAACCTTGCCGGTGCGCACGTTTGCCGCGAGCGCTAGATGCGGGTCTTTAGCAGCCTGCTGGAAGCGCCGCCGCCGGCAAGGCGACTTGCCAGGCCAGAACGCAGCTGCTAAGCTTGCCGAGCGGACTCGAGGCGAAGCTAGAGCGCGGGCTAACCACGACAAGGTTCCTCCGTGTGCAGGTTGATGTGCAAGGACAAAGAATTAATCAAGGTGACCCACGCTCGCCGGAAAGCTTTCCGGTGCTCATGCTCCAGTCGGCAGCGCTTGAGGAACGGGTCCTAAGCAACTTGCCGGGAACGCCGCCTCCCGGAAAGGTTTACCTCCTCGGTGCTTATGCAGCCACCTAAATTGTCGAGCGGACCCGAGACAACTAGGGGCGCAATTAGCCCCGAGAGGGCTCCTTCGCGTGTAGGTATAAGAAGCAAGTGAGGATAGCAAAATGAATGTAATAAATCTTGGCAACTTAGCTTTTCTTGCGAGGGCGCTGCCAGCCCCCGAGCTTATTTTTTGCTCAAAGGGTGGTTGTCGGGAAACTTTTGACTTTAGCGGAGAACTTTGATATTCTCGACGCTAGCTTCCGGCAAGGAGTTGCTGGGAAAGCTCATGACGGAGGACTTCGTCGTTCTCGACACTGGCTTCCGGCAAGCTTGTTGACAGGAAGGCTTATGGCGGAGAACTTCGTCGTTCTCGACGTCGAGAAGATTGGTCCAGAGGACGCTGCCAACCCCCGGGCCACAACTGCGTTTAAATACGACAAGTTAATTAGCATCTTAAAAGCATTTTAACTTGTGCCTAACTTTATTTAGAGCTCTTCTCCACATGTTTTTGTTTTTGCACAGTTGTCCCATACGCTTGCCGGAATGCATCTCGATCGCGCACGTCCTAGTCAATGGTGCTTAGGAATGGAGCCTAGTTAGCAGCCTATCGAGGACGCCGCCTCCTCGAGAGCTTCACACTCCAAGAACAAACGCGGCTGCACAGGTGTTGCTAGGCAGACCCGAACAACCCGGAGCGCAGAATGTCTCAAGAGTGCTCCTTTGCGCACAGGTTATGTGCAAAGAACATCATCATGGATAAAATCAAATCAGCAAAAAGCATTAAAGTTATAGAACTTAGCTTTCTGTATGTGGAGCAAAGTCGCCATGGACGATGAAGCTGACGCGCCGACCGCTGGATCAGGTCCACGCAACCTTCAATCCCCCTACCTGGCACGCCAAAGATGTCGGGGCACGACACCTATGGGATCCCAAGAGACCCCTTTACGATTCGGCGGGGGGAGAGGTACACGCAAAGAGCAGAACCGGTGATCGACGCGCGAGGTTTTTTACCCAGGTTCGGGCCGCTGATCAGCGTAAAACCCTACTCCTGCTTTGTGTTCTTATTGATGTTCTTGAGCCCAGCCTTCAGGAGCGCTCGCAATGAACAGTACGTTCAAAGAGCAGCTACGCATGCAGAATGGGCCAGAAGTTCTCCTCTCCTCTGTAGCAGTTGCCTTGGGCCTCCTTTTATATGCTCAAAGGGGTCTCCACAGTGGCAAAATGTACATACATTGAGGTGTAAAGTAGCTACAGGGTATCATACCTAACCCCTGACGGATTAGGACAAGCGCATTTAATGCACCGTGAGGTGTCTGTTTAGGTGCCCTCACTTTCTTGGGGATGGAAAAAGGGGCCATCCCATCAGCACCGCTTAAGCTCTCCTCCACTGGCGCGTTGCCACGCATCCAGAGAAGGACCCAGAATGTCAGGCTTTGTCGCTGTGCTGGAGCGGTGGCATAGTGGCAGAATCCCGCCAGGCGCCGAAACTTGCTGGGTGCCAAGCCTTGCCGGGCGCCAAGCCTTGCCGGGCTCCGCAGGCCACCCCGGCAAGATCTTGCCGGGGAAGCTGGTCTTCGAATTCCAGCTCTTCTTGTCTGCCAATCCTCAGATTTCTGACTTGATGATTTCTTTGGTGACTTGACACGCATCCAGAAGGACAAAACCCATCTAACAGGTTTGGTCGCTGTACTGGAGCGGTGGCAGCTTGGCAGGGTCATCTTGCCGGGACCAAGCTTGTCGGGATCATCTTGCCGGGGCTCACCAGCAAGAATCTTGCCGGGGCTCACCAGCAAGAATCTTGCTGGGGCTTCGGCCTTTGGTCTTCTGCCTTCCAATTATTGACTCGAATGCTTTTTGGATAGTCTTGTGCTTGTTCCCAGTTGTCTTCTCCCAGGAAGGCTCGCCCCCCTGGCATGCCCTTCCCACCTGGGGGCTGCAACTCGCCGGTGCGTGTCCAGGGGTAATGAACACCCCCTGTTCACTACACCGACAGGAGCCTCCGGGCCTGGGCCGGACAAACGCGCACAGTGTTTGTGTGGGCTAGGCCCAAAAACATGCACCGGTACACGCGCGGTGAGAAGTAACCATTACTCTTGACTTTTAACTGCATGCTGGTGATGATGCAAGAGAGCTTGCGGTTTGCCGGGCCTTGGGCTTGCCGGCAGCATGAGCAGACAGAGCAGGACGGCAACAGGAGTCGTGTGCCCGAAAGGAAGTGCCACACTGTGCGACGAGGAGTCGGTCCCCGAGCTTTCCCCATATAGGGTACTGCGGGTGCGGTGCTCGATCCATAGGGCACGACACCTATGGGATCCTGAGAGACCCCTGCTGCCACAGCCGTCTACCGCGAATGTCTCACTGCCGTCTTGCCGGCCTGTTGCTGCAATGGCGCATATAAAGAAGCAATTTATCTTAGTTAAATCAATCTTTATGCATGCAATGCATGTTACTTTATGCTGAATGAATGTATGCTTCCCCCTTGATTAATTCAGTCCTTGCACTTATTTTAGTCCCTACGCTGTCTGGAAACCTTGCCGGTGCGCACGTTTGCCGCGAGCGCTAGATGCGGGTCTTTAGCAGCCTGCTGGAAGCGCCGCCGCCGGCAAGGCGACTTGCCAGGCCAGAACGCAGCTGCTAAGCTTGCCGAGCGGACTCGAGGCGAAGCTAGAGCGCGGGCTAACCACGACAAGGTTCCTCCGTGTGCAGGTTGATGTGCAAGGACAAAGAATTAATCAAGGCGACCCACGCTCGCCGGAAAGCTTTCCGGTGCTCATGCTCCAGTCGGCAGCGCTTGAGGAACGGGTCCTAAGCAACTTGCCGGGAACGCCGCCTCCCGGAAAGGTTTACCTCCTCGGTGCTTATGCAGCCACCTAAATTGTCGAGCGGACCCGAGACAACTAGGGGCGCAATTAGCCCCGAGAGGGCTCCTTCGCGTGTAGGTATAAGAAGCAAGTGAGGATAGCAAAATGAATGTAATAAATCTTGGCAACTTAGCTTTTCTTGCGAGGGCGCTGCCAGCCCCCGAGCTTATTTTTTGCTCAAAGGGTGGTTGTCGGGAAACTTTTGACTTTAGCGGAGAACTTTGATATTCTCGACGCTAGCTTCCGGCAAGGAGTTGCTGGGAAAGCTCATGACGGAGGACTTCGTCGTTCTCGACACTGGCTTCCGGCAAGCTTGTTGACAGGAAGGCTTATGGCGGAGAACTTCGTCGTTCTCGACGTCGAGAAGATTGGTCCAGAGGACGCTGCCAACCCCCGGGCCACAACTGCGTTTAAATACGACAAGTTAATTAGCATCTTAAAAGCATTTTAACTTGTGCCTAACTTTATTTAGAGCTCTTCTCCACATGTTTTTGTTTTTGCACAGTTGTCCCATACGCTTGCCGGAATGCATCTCGATCGCGCACGTCCTAGTCAATGGCGCTTAGGAATGGATCCTAGTTAGCAGCCTATCGAGGACGCCGCCTCCTCGAGAGCTTCACACTCCAAGAACAAACGCGGCTGCACAGGTGTTGCTAGGCAGACCCGAACAACCCGGAGCGCAGAATGTCTCAAGAGTGCTCCTTTGCGCACAGGTTATGTGCAAAGAACATCATCATGGATAAAATCAAATCAGCAAAAAGCATTAAAGTTATAGAACTTAGCTTTCTGTATGTGGAGCAAAGTCGCCATGGACGATGAAGCTGACGCGCCGACCGCTGGATCAGGTCCACGCAACCTTCAATCCCCCTACCTGGCACGCCAAAGATGTCGGGGCACGACACCTATGGGATCCCAAGAGACCCCTTTACGATTCGGCGGGGGGAGAGGTACACGCAAAGAGCAGAACCGGTGATCGACGCGTGAGGTTTTTTACCCAGGTTCGGGCCGCTGATCAGCGTAAAACCCTACTCCTGCTTTGTGTTCTTATTGATGTTCTTGAGCCCAGCCTTCAGGAGCGCTCGCAATGAACAGTATGTTCAAAGAGCAGCTACGCATGCAGAATGGGCCAGAAGTTCTCCTCTCCTCTGTAGCAGTTGCCTTGGGCCTCCTTTTATATGCTCAAAGGGGTCTCCACAGTGGCAAAATGTACATACATTGAGGTGTAAAGTAGCTACAGGGTATCATACCTAACCCCTGACGGATTAGGACAAGCGCATTTAATGCACCGTGAGGTGTCTGTTTAGGTGCCCTCACTTTCTTGGGGATGGAAAAAGGGGCCATCCCATCAGCACCGCTTAAGCTCTCCTCCACTGGCGCGTTGCCACGCATCCAGAGAAGGACCCAGAATGTCAGGCTTTGTCGCTGTGCTGGAGCGGTGGCATAGTGGCAGAATCCCGCCAGGCGCCGAAACTTGCTGGGTGCCAAGCCTTGCCGGGCGCCAAGCCTTGCCGGGCTCCGCAGGCCACCCCGGCAAGATCTTGCCGGGGAAGCTGGTCTTCGAATTCCAGCTCTTCTTGTCTGCCAATCCTCAGATTTCTGACTTGATGATTTCTTTGGTGACTTGACACGCATCCAGAAGGACAAAACCCATCTAACAGGTTTGGTCGCTGTACTGGAGCGGTGGCAGCTTGGCGGGGTCATCTTGCCGGGACCAAGCTTGTCGGGATCATCTTGCCGGGGCTCACCAGCAAGAATCTTGCCGGGGCTCACCAGCAAGAATCTTGCTGGGGCTTCAGCCTTTGGTCTTCTGCCTTCCATTTATTGACTCGAATGCTTTTTGGATAGTCTTGTGCTTGTTCCCAGTTGTCTTCTCCCAGGAAGGCTCGCCCCCCTGGCATGCCCTTCCCGCCTGGGGGCTGCAACTCGCCGGTGCGTGTCCAGGGGTAATGAACACCCCCTGTTCACTACACCGACACTTTCCTACGACTCAAATCCACCGAAAAGAAACGTAGAGAAATGCCGTCTTTACTAGGCTCCAAGGGGCACCGAATCGTCTTGTGCCTAGACATGAGATATCTGAAATGCTCAATGCACACGATTAGTCCGCAAATGCATTGTCATCAATCACCAAAACCACATAGGGAAGAATATGCCCTTACAATCTCCCCCTTTTTGGTGGATTGATGACAATACAGGATTTGCACATAAGGATATAAAATGAACATAAGCAAACTCAACATCTATAAAATATAGACAGGCTCCCCCTAGATGTGTGCACTCTATAGATATGCTTTGGACTGCACGGCACACATACTAGGATCAACACTCCCCCTATATTTTATAGACAAGGCAAACCTTACAACAATATAAACTACACTAAGCATGGATGCAAGGTAAAGTGTGAGCTACTAAACATACTAGACAATAAGGAAGATAAGCTTGAGTGCATATGTCTTACACCATATGAAAAGTCTCCTGGACTCACACAAACGACTCACACAAACACAACCACAAACCAAAGCAACGAGAGATCAACGAAAGCAAAACGACACAAGACGAAAGACTCGCAAATCCTACACTCTCTCCCCCTTTGGCATCGAGACACCAAAAAGGCAGAGAGGACACCTACGACACAGGTGGTAGCTCCCTCAGCAGAGATCACCCATCAATCTCCTCATCGGTCTCAGCAGCGGGAGGGGACTCCTCCTCTGACTCAGTCCACTGATAGCCTTGCTTCGCCATCCAGTCAGCCTCAGGAGTGATGTTCATCTCTGACCCGCTCGACACGTGCTCGCCGAACGTCCTCAAGATCCTCTTGTCGCACTAGCGAGCCTCCTTCTGAGCAACATGGGTCTTGTACTGCCCTTTGGCCTGCATGCAGAATAGAGCCTTCATCTTTGCCTTCAGCCTCTTAGCCCAAGAGGGCTCAGAAGAGGGAGGAGTGTACCCCACAGAACTGTCCTCAGCCTCCTCCTCCTCAAACTCGTCCTCATCAACATCCATCCGTGCAGCCTCAGCCTCAGCCCTGGTTGTGGTATTAGCCCACTTGTTCTTCTGACGCAGCTTCATAGGATCATGACGAACCCAATTTGGAGCAAGAAATTCTTCATCCGAAAAGAGCTTCTCCCAAGTCTTCGAGAACAAAAGGTGCAAATATGGTCCATAGATGGGAACTTTGCGATTGAAGACCGCAAACCGGAGCTCACACCACATGATGTGAGAGACATCAAGTGGTCTAGGAATTTGATGACACGCCTCCTCACAAAGAAGCATCATGTCCACGAGATAGGCATGCACCTTGTCCTTGTCACCAATGCGCGGAAAGAGAGTGTTGCGGAAGATCCGATGCATGACGTCAAGAAAAGGGCTGAGCACCCAAGTCTTCTTGCCATTGGAAAGCGTCTTCTCCACAAGGAACGGTTGAAGCTTGTTCTTGTTGGCGGACTCTTGGTTGCCATGAGGGCGGACACCAACGGGCACATTGAGCCCCTCATCGCGAACATGCAGCATCTCCATGAATTCCTTCCACTTAGCAGTCAGCCTCTTCCCATTGGTCATCCAAGTCAAAGTCCGCTCCTCATCCGTGTGGAAGTGGACGGAAGCAAAGAACTGAGCCACGAGCTCCGCGTCAAAGTCATAGTGG
Organism: Thinopyrum elongatum; assembly: GCA_011799875.1. Lineage (NCBI taxonomy): Eukaryota > Viridiplantae > Streptophyta > Magnoliopsida > Poales > Poaceae > Thinopyrum > Thinopyrum elongatum. The sequence continues at coordinate 155,722,444 of CM022297.1, forward strand.
AACGTGATAAAATCTTCAATGCCAAACTGCTCCACCAAATCCAACGCCTCGCCAAAGTATGCCCGGTCCTTCTTCAGATGACCCATATCAATCCACTGAACTGGAACATAGATGTTATGCTTGGACTTGATCACATCAAGGTATATGAGATTCTGCTGCTTGGTCCAGAACAAATCATTTCCTCTGACATTCTCACGAGGCTTCACATAGGGGTTGAGCCTTCTTCGAGTGATGAACTCGGCTAGAGGCATCTCATCCATGCCCATATTTGGCTCCTTAAACTTGCTAGCTGTGGACTTGAAGTTGCGTTGGGGGGTGGAGCCCTCGGGAGCATCTTGGTTGCGAAGCCGCTTGGAGCTTGTGTCGCGGCTGGGATTCGAGCGACGGACATTGGAGCCACCACCTATGACACAAAACACAAACACACGAGAAAGACGAGAAGGGTCATTGCAAAGACCATGGCCAAAACCAAACGAAACACGTAGAAATGAGATTGAGTGGACAAAACAAGGCAATTGTTAACTCAACGGTAGTACCGGGCCAGATTAGGGATGTAAAAATTTACAGCCGCTCCATCCGCGGTAGTACCGTGCCGGGGTGGCACGGTAGTACCGCGCCTGGAGCGGAAGTAAAATTTTACTTCCGCGCCCGAGCGGTAGTACCGCTCCAGCAGAGCGGTAGTACCGCATGGGGCGGTTCACGAGCGAGCGAGCGGTAGTACCGCTCCAGGAGGAGCGGTAGTACCGCACGGAAACAAATCGCACACGAACAACCTGTTACGGATCTAAAAACATCGGTAAAAGAAGATCGATACTACCGTTGATCAAAAACTACACTATTGTATCACACCAAATATCATATCTACCGCACTAACACTCTCCTACAATCTCCTCTTGCAAAGATTTAGCCGAAAATCACATGAACAACGCATGCATCTCCCCAAGACCTAGAAGCACAAAACAGGGCAAAAAAGGAGAGGGACTAGGGGAAATACCGGGGTCCATGGCAAGAGGGCGAGGTGGGGAACGATCCCACCAGTCGGAATGCGAGGAGAGCGGCCGGAGACGGAGATCCGGCGAGGTCCCCCGGCGCCATTCTTGGGCAGGAGAGAGAGAGAGACGAGGTGGGGAAAAGAGATGAATGGGTATGGGGGAGTTGGAACTCCCCCTGCCCGCTCTTAACCCCCACGCGCTCGCGACAGCGTGGTAGTACCGCGGGTCATCGCGGTAGTACCGCCCAGGCGGAAGTACCGCACTCAGGGCGGTAGTACCGCTCTTCCAGTGGCAGTATAAAATTACTACCGCGATGGAAGCGGTAGTACCGTGCCTGGGATGCAGCTGTGCACGCACAGGGCATCCCATCTCCTGCGGTAGTACCGTGGCTCACCACGGTAGTACCGTAAACCCAAGAAAGTGCAAGATTTGACAAAACTAGAAAAAACACGGCCTTTGCAATGCAACCTTCAAGCAAACGGACACGCAGAAGAGCACACACACACACGACGCTCAAGGGAAAGCAAGAGACAATAAAGACCAACCAAACACGAAACACAACCTCTTCAAAGAGAGGGCGGTGGCCGGAGCCACCTATGTTTGAGTCAATTGGTATGGCACCACGAAGAATTATCCTTGGGCCCATGACCAAAACTCGTCTTTGAAGCACAAGTACCATCAAAAATGGCTAATGTGAAAGAGTTGATCAATTTATGCATAATGGGGGGAGGGAGAGTTCATTGAAAGAACAACACTCCCCCTATGTCCATGCCTACACCTAAACAAGACATCAAGATGAGTATGGTGGGGTGTGCAAGGGTTCAAGCCACATTGCTCGAATCAATGATATTTAGCTCATGCCTTAACTCGCGAAATCTTGCTTCATCCAAGGGCTTCGTGAAGATATCTGCAAGGTTATCATGAGTGTTGACATAGTTGAGCTCGATCTCCCCTCGCCTAATATGATCCCGGATAAAGTGATACCGAATCTCAATATGCTTCATCTTGAAGTGTTGCACCGGGTTCAGAGAGATCTTGATGGCACTTTCATTGTCACACCAAAGAGGCACTTTGTCACAAATGACACCGTAATCCTTTAAAGTTTGCCTCATCCAAAGAAGTTGAGCACAACAACTACCGGCGGCCACATACTCCGCTTCGGTGGAAGAGAGAGACACACAACTTTGCTTCTTAGAAGACCAACTCACCAAAGAGCAACCAAGAAATTGGCACCCTCCGGAAGTTGACTTCCTATCCACTTTGTCTCCCGCCCAATCCGAGTCCGAAAAAGCCCACAAGGTTGAAGTTTGCTCCTCTTGGGTACCATAAGCCAAAGTTTGGGGTATGAGCCAAATATCGAAAGATTCGCTTGACCGCCACATAGTGGCTTTCCTTAGGCGCGGCTTGAAACCGTGCACAAATTCCCACACTCAACATGATATCCGGTCTAGATGCACAAAGGTAAAGCAAGGAGCCAATCATGGAGCGATATACCTTTTGATCCACCGCTTTACCATTGGGATCTATGTCAAGTTGGCATTTGACAGGCATTGGAGTGGAGGCCGGCTTGACATCACTTAGCTTGAATCTCTTGAGCATGTCTTGAGTGTATTTGGCTTGGTTGATGAAGGTTCCTTCTCTTCTTTGCTTGATTTCGAACCCGAGAAAGAACTTCAACTCTCCCATCATGGACATCTTGAACTTCGAGGTCATGAGAGCGGCAAACTCCTCATTGAAAGCTTTGTTAGGGGAACCAAAGATAATATCATCAACATATAGTTGGCACACAAACAACTCCCCTTTGACCTTCTTAGTAAAAAGAGTGGGGTCAATTTTCCCAATTTCAAACCCACGATCTTGCAACAACTCGGTAAGGTGGTCATACCACGCACGTGGGGCTTGTTTAAGGCCATAGAGTGCCTTATTGAGTTGGTACACATGATCGGGGAAATAGGGATCCTCGAACCCCGGGGGTTGTTTGACATACACCAACTCATTAATAGGACCATTAAGAAACGCACTCTTCACATCCATTTGTTGCAATTTGAAGTTATGATGAGAAGCATAAGCAATCAACAAACGAATAGATTCAAGGCGAGCACCGGGAGCAAAGGTTTCACCGTAGTCGATACCCTCGACTTGGGAGTAGCCTTGTGCTACCAAACGAGCCTTGTTGCGAACGATAATTCCATGAGCATCTTGCTTGTTCTTGAATATCCACTTGGTTCCAATGACATTATGGTTCCCCGTTGGCCTTGGCACCAATCTCCACACCTTGTTATGCTCGAAGTTGTTGAGTTCTTCATGCATGGCATTGAGCCAATCCGAATCCTCGAGTGCCTCATAGACCTTTTGGGGCTCAACACAAGAGACAAACGCGTGATGTTCACAATAGTTTGCTAATTGTCTACGAGTGCTTACCCCCTTTCTTATGCTTCCAAGCACATTCTTCATGAGATGATCTTTGGTAGTGAGCTTGGAGGCAATATTGGCGGCACGACGCTCCAATTCCTCCTCAAGAGAGAGTTGAGGAACGGTAACTTGATCATCTTGAGCGTCGTCTTGAGCTTGTTCTTGATCTTGAGCTTGCTCTTGATCTTGAACTTGCTCGGTGGTGAGAACTTGACCTTGGGCATCACTTGGTGGTTCACCACCATCTTGAGGTTGATCTTGCCCTTGATCTTGTTCATTTGGTTGAGGGCCTTCACTTTGTTCTTCGGAAGCGTGTGGGTCTTGCGTTGGTGATGGTTCCACTTGAGTGGAACATTGTCCTTCTCCTTCGGCCACAAGGGGTTCCTCAATGGGTAGGATATGACCAACACCCATTCTTCTTATGGCTTGGGGAGGAATTTCATCACCTACATCACAAGTACCACTTTGCTCCACTTGGGAGCCATTATTCTCGTCAAACTCCGCATTACACGTCTCCTCAATGAGTCCGTTAGACTTGTTGAGGACACGGTAAGCATGAGAGTTTGTAGCATAACCAACAAATATGCCCTCATGAGCTCTAGCCTCAAATTTAGACAAACGAACACCTTTCTTGAGAATGAAACACTTACACCCAAACACCCAGAAGTACTTGAGGTTAGGCTTGTTACCGTTGAGTATGTCATATGGAGTCTTGTTCAAGCCTTTGCGGAGATAGAGCCTATTGGAAGCATGACAAGCGGTGTTGATGGCTTCGGCCCAAAAGTTGTACGATGACTTGAACTCCGCCATCATGGTCCTTGCCGCATCCATCAATGTCCGGTTCTTCCTCTCCGCTACACCATTTTGTTGAGGGGTGTAAGGGGCAGAATATTGATGCTTGATCCCCTCATCACTAAGAAACTCATCCAAGGTGTAGTTCTTGAAATCGGTGCCGTTGTCACTTCTTATTGTCAAGATCTTTGCATTGTGTTGGCATTGAGCTTCACTTGCAAAGTCGACGACGGTTTGTTGGGTCTCGCTCTTCCTTTTGAAGAAATATACCCAAGTGTATCTTGAATAATCATCCACAATCACCAAGCAATACTTTCTACCCCCAAGACTATCAAAATATGGAGGACCAAAGAGATCCAAGTGAAGGAGCTCCAAGGGCCTCTTCGAGTAGATGATAGTCGTGGGAGGGTGAGCCTTCTCATGTAGCTTTCCTTCGATACAAGCACTGCAAGCACGATCTTTGGCAAAACTAACATTTGTTAGTACACGGACATGGTCCCCCTTGAGAAGACTTTGCAAAGATCTCATATCGACATGGGCTAAACGGCGATGCCAAAGCCAACCCACGTCAACTTTAGCCATTAGGCATGTCGCGGTCTTAGTGGGTCTCTCCGAAAAGTTAATCACATAAAGACCGTTCTCGACATGCCCAACAAAGGCTACTTTAAGAGTCTTGCTCCACAAGAGGGCCATGGTATCAATATCAAAGAAAGTGGCAAAGCCCATGAGTGCAAGTTGACGAACGGAAAGTAAATTGTATGCAAGGGACTCAACAAGCATGACTTTCTCGATCGTGAGATCATGAGAAATGACAACCTTGCCAAGACCCAATACCTTAGAAGACGAGGCATCACCCCACTCGACATTGGTGGGCATAGATGAAATCTTATGCACGTCCATCACCAAGTCCTTGCTTCCGGTCATATGATTTGTGGCTCCACTATTGAGCAACCATGATCCCCCACCAGAAGCAAACACCTTGTTGGTGGCTTTAGCCATGAGGCACTTGGCGGTGATGTTCTCGTTGGGTGACTCGAAGAGGGACACCCTTGGAGTTGTTGCAATGGCAACGGAGGCCATGGCAACCGTCTCACCATCTTCATCATCATCATCATCCTCATTGTACTATTCTTGTGCCACCAACCCCTTAGGAGGAGTCTTCTTGGCGAAGTTGTTCTTGTTGGGGAAGGACTTGGCCTTGTCTTTTCGGATAAGCTTGCCACCATTGTCTTCCCTCTTCTCGTATGGGCACTCCGCAACAAAGTGGCTCACATTGCCACAATTATAGCATGTCCTCACGCGTTGCTTGCCCTTGACGCCACTTGAGTTGTTCTTGTTGAAGTTGGGCCTTGAGTTCTTCTTGCTCCAAAATTGCCGTGAAGCGAGAGCCATGTGCTCATGATATGCGTACTTGGTATCTTCGGGGCAACACTCTTCTTCTTCCTCTTCACCCTCTTCTTCCATGCTAGCCTTGGCCTTCAAAGCAAGGTTGGGCTTCTTTGCTCGTTGAGAACGCAACACCGCATTGTCGGCGGTCTTGTCCAAGATCCTCATTGCAACAAACTCATCCAACACTTCACTTGAGGACAAGGAGTGAAAGTCCGGCCTTTGACGAATGACGGAGGACATTGCCTTATGGTAAGGCATCATGGCTTTGAGAAACTTGCGCTTGATCGAATTGTCATCCGTATCCTTACTCCCATGATCTCGGAGTGAGACCACGAGAGTGGTTAGTCTCCGGTAAAGTTCTCGAGGTTCTTGATCTTCAATCATAGCAAACTCATCTGCTTCATCTTGCACCACTTCAAAGTTTGAGCGTTGAATACTTGCGCTTCCCTTGTAAATGGAAACAACATGTTGCCATGCTTCCTTGGCCACGGTGAACGGTCGGAGGTGCGCAATATCTTCGGGTGGAATTGCTTCTTGGAGAATGAAGAGAGCGGACTCGTTGAATTGATGATCCGCGGCTTCTCTAGGAGTGAAGTTGCTTGGGTCGTGCGGGTAGAAACCTTGCTCAATAATTCTCCAAAGATTAGTAGAACTATGATTTAAATGACGCTTAAAGCGATAAACCCAAGAGGCAAAATCCTCATTTTTCGCAAGCTTAGGAGGAGGACCAACATGATTTATATGCGTGGAGGGAACCGGTCCTCCATAAACGGGTGGAGGTTCACATGGGCAAAGATGCCGCTTCCACTTCTACCACTAGGCAAAGAATCTTGATCACTAGTAGCTTCCCCCTTTTTGGAGTTAGCATCCGTCACCTTGTTAGTGGGATCGACCACTTCCAACGGTGTGGTGGATAATTTAAGACCATCAAGAAATTTCTCAAGCATGCCTTTGACCTCGGCCGTCATGGAGGTTTTCAATGTGTCCAAGGCCACATTGAACTCCTCACGAGATACCGAGGAACCCCCATCGACCGCAGACAAGATGGGACTAGCACCGGAGTGCTCCTCCCCATCGTCTACGGTGTCAACCATACTCTTCGGATGGCAAAGTCCTTAATAAAGAGACGAGGCTCTGATACCAATTGAAAGGATCGATATGGTTGACTAGAGGGGGGGTGAATAGGCAACTAACAATTTTTAGCTTTTCTTTACCAATTTAAAATTTGCATCAAAGTAGGTTGTCTAGATATGCAACTAGGTGAGCAACCTATATGATGCAACTACAACAAGCACACAAGCAAGCAAGGAATACAACACAAAATAAGCTTGCACAAGTAAAGGTAAGAGATGACCAAAAGTGGAGCCGGTGGAGACGAGGATGTGTTACCGAAGTTCCTTCCCTTTGAGAGGAAGTACGTCTCCGTTGGAGCGGTGTGGAGGCACAATGCTCCCCAAGAAGCCACTAGGGCCACCGTATTCTCCTCACGCCCTCACACGATGCGAGATGCCGTGAATCCACTATTGGTGCCCTTGGAGGCGGCGACCGAACCTTTACAAACAAGGTGGGGACAATCTCCACAACTTAATTGGAGGCTCCCAACGACACCACGAAGCTTCACCACAATGGAATATGGCTCCGCGGTGACCTCAACCGTCTAGGGTGCTCAAACACCCAAGAGTAACAAGATCCGCAAGGGATTAGTGGGGGGAATCAAATTTCTCTTGGTGGAAGTGTAGATCGGGGCCTTCTCAACCAATCCATAGAAAATCAACAAGTTTGATTGGCTAGGGAGAGAGATCGGGTGAGAATGGAGCTTGGAGCAACAATGGAGCTTAGGGGAGTGGAGGTGGTTGACTCGGAGAAGAAGACTCCCCTTATATAGTGAGAAGACAAATCCAACCGTTACCCACTTAACCAGCCCGCGACATGCGGTACTACCGCACCAGACATGCGGTACTACCGCAAGGCATTGCGGTACTCCCGCCAGGCTGTGCGGTACTACCGCACCCACGGCAGAGGCAAGACGAAGCCCTGTTGCGTTGATGCAACGAGCGGTAGAACCGCCGGAGCGGTACTACGGCGCGCCCTTGCGGTACTACCGCAAGGCAGGGTTCGACTAGGCTGGGTAGGCACGGACGAATAAAATTACATCCGTGGCTACTTCCGCTGAGTTTTGGTCTGTGCAAAAATCCGACACGGTACTACCGCATCCAGGGAGCGGTACTACCGCATAGGGCGCGGATGTAAGAAATTACATCCGCCCCTACTTCCGCGCGAGTAGCTATGCTGGGCCAGACGTCACGGTACTACCGCACCTGAGGAGCGGTACTACCGCAAGGCTTTGCGGTACTACCGCGTCCCTGTCCGGTACTACCGTGAGCGTCTGCGGTACTACTGCTCCGTGGAGTAGCACTACCGCATGCCACAACACAACACCACTTGGAGTCCTTCATTTTGCAAAGACACGGATAACCAGTCGGTGCTCCAAAGGAACAAAGGAAGGGTGGTGCAAAGGGATCGACGTGTACATGTTGATTCCACCCTAACCTTTCCGAAGCGGACCCCCTCTTAATAGTACGGCTTTCCTACGACTCAAATCCACCGAAAAGAAACGTAGAGAAATGCCGTCTTTACTAGGCTCCGAGGGGCACCGAATCGTCTTGTGCCTAGACATGAGATATCTAAAATGCTCAATGCACACGATTAGTCCGCAAATGCATTGTCATCAATCACCGAAACCACATAGGGAAGAATATGCCCTTACAGAAGGCATTGTCTTGGGGCATAAAATTTCTGAACGAGGTATTGAGGTGGATAAAGCTAAAGTTGATGCAATTGAGAAAATGCCATGTCCTAAAGACATTAAAGGTATTCATAGTTTCCTTGGTCATGCTGGTTTCTATAGGAGGTTTATTAAAGACTTCTCTAAAATTTCTAGGCCTCTTACTAATCTTTTACGAATGGATGTTCCATTTGTTTTTGATGATGATTGTGTAGAAGCCTTTGAAACACTTAAGAAAGCCTTAACTTGTGCACCTATTTTTCAACCACCTGATTGGAACTTGCCTTTTGAATTTATGTGTGATGCTAGTGATTATATTGTTGGTGCTGTTCTAGGAAAAAGAGTTGATAAGAAATTAAATGTTATCCATTATGCTAGCAAAACTCTAGACAGTGCCCAAAGAAATTATGCTACCACTGAAAAAGAATTTTTGGCAGTTGTGTTTGCTTGTGATAAATTCAGATCTTACATTGTTGATTCCAAAGTAACTGTTCACACCGATCATGCTACTATAAAATATCTTATGGAAAAGAAAGATGCTAAACCTAGACTCATTATGTGGGTTCTCTTGCTATAGGAATTTGACTTACATATCACTGATAGGAAAGGAGCTGAGAACCCCGTAGCTGATAACTTGTCTAGGTTAGAAAATATTCTTGATGAACCACTACCTATTGATGATAACTTCCCTGATGAACAACCAGTTGTAATAAATGCTTCTCATAATACTCCTTGCTATGCTGACTATGCTAATTATATCGTTCCTAAATTTATACCACCTAGCTTCACATACCAACAAAAGAAAAAAATTCTTCTATGACTTAAGACATTACTTTTGGGATGACCCACATCTTTATAAAGAAGGAGTAGATGGTATTATTAGACATTGTGTACCTGAGTATGAACAGGAACAAATCCTATGGAAATGTCACTCCGAAGCCTATGGAGGACATCATGCAGGAGATAGAACTGCTCATAAGGTATTACAGTCTGGTTTTTATTAGCCTACTCTTTTTAAGGATGCCCGTAAGTTTGTCTTGTATTGTGATGAATGTCAAATAATTGGTAATATCGGTAAGCATCAGGACATGCCTATGAATCATTCACTTGTTGTTGAACCTTCTAATGTTTGGGGCTTTAGCTATATGGGACCTTTTCCTTCCTCTAATCGGTATACACATATTTTGGTTGCTGTTGATTATGTCACTAAGTGGGTAGAAGCTATTCCAACTAGCAGTGCTGATCATAACACCTCCATTAAAATGCTTAAAGAAGTTATTTTCCCAAGGTTTGGAGTCCCTAGATATTTAATGGCTGATGGTGGTTCACACTTTATTCATGGTGCTTTCCATAAAATGCTTGCTAAATATGATGTTAACCATAGAATTGCATCACCCTATCATCCTCAATCTAGTGGTCAAGTTGAACTTAGGAATAGAGAAATAAAATTAATATTATAAAAAACTGTCAATAGGTCCCGAAAGAATTGGTCTAAGAATTTAGATGATGCACTTTGGGCTTATGGAACAACTTATAAAAATCCTATGGGTATGTCTCCATATAAAATGGTTTATGGAAAAGCTTGTCATTTGCCTCTTGAGTTCGACATAAAGCATATTGGGCAATTAAAGAACTCAATTATGAATATTTGATATTAGCTCACTAGATGAATGGAGAACCCAAGCTTATGAAAATGCCAAACTATTTAAAGAAAAAGTTAAAAGATGGCATGACAGGAGAATCCAAAAGCGGGAATTCAAAGTTGGTGAACATGTTCTGTTATACAACTCTCATTTTAGATTTTTTGCAGGAAAACTTCTTTCCAAATGGGAAGGATCGTATATCATCTAAGAAGTTTATCACTCTGGAGCTATCAAGATTAATAACGCCGAAGGTACTAACCCGAAGGTGGTCAATGGACAAAGAATTAAACACTATATCTCAGGTACACCCATTAATGTTGAAAGTAACATTATCCAAACCATGAAACCGGAGGAACACATAAAAGAAACCTTCCAGAACACTCTAGAACCCTGAAAAAGAAGAGGTACGTGATACGGTAAGTAAACAGACTCCAAAAAATCCGCAAAAATATTTTCTGTCAGTTTTGGAATATTAGAAAAAATAGGAAAATAAGAAATAACCGAGAAGGTAACCCAGGTGCCCATAAGACACCAGGGCGCGCCTGCCCCACCTGGCGCGCCCTGATGGGTGGTGGGCCCCTCGGGCACCTTCCCGACTCTGTTTTCCTTCCATATGCTTGTTTCCCAAGATAAAAAAATCTTTATATATACCCCCAGACGATTTGACCACCGTATCACGGAGAAATCCTCTGTTCTTGTTTCGGGCTGTTTTTCTGTCAGATCTAGCAAGCCAGGCATCATGTCTTCTCCCTCCTTCAACAATGTAGAAGAAGATGCTTGGTTGATGAAGACAGAACTAAAAAAAGAGGGACCAAAAGAAGCCACCAAGGAGAACAAGGGCAAGGAAGTTATAGGAGATCAAGCTCAAGAAGGGGAGCAGGCCATGCTAACAGAAGAAGACGATATCCTTCAACCATACTACAACCATCTCACCCCTACTGAAATTGAAGCCTTTAGGGCCTTTGAAACAGTTCGTGTTTAGAATAAATATCTCACCCCTGAAAATATTTTGTTACAAGAGCAAATCATCGCCCTCCGGAGCATCATTCGTAGATTGGAGTACCTATTGAGGCTGAAGTGTGATGCTACTACCTCATCACCACCACCATCATCATCATCATCACCAAAGAAGGAGACTTGAGTACACGGGTATGGGCACTCCCCTTGGCTTGTGCCAAGCTTGGGGGAGATGCCCCGGTATCATATCACCATCACTTTTGTTACCTTTACTTATCTTAGTTTGATCCTTAGCTATTTTGTGATTTAGTTGAATAAAAGTTTAGTATGATCTATTTTCGAGTGCCAGTTTCATGATCTATCTATCTATGTAATCGAGTGAGAGCTATATAATAAAGTTTAGTTTGAGTTTTTGCTTCTTTACTTTTTCGTTTCAATCAAAATAAAAGAAAATAATGAAAAAGATCATATGCTAATCTTATGGTAAGTAATGACATCACATAAGGAAAAGTATAAGTGGTAAAATTTGTTGAAAGTTAACAAACATAGCATTAGTCAATGATGCAATTCATGAAAGAATTAATAAGGGAAGAGAAGATTCACATGCAAATACACTATCTTGGACATCTTCTATGATTGTGAGCCCCCACTAAATATCTTATGCCAAACTGTTGACGTTGGACAAGGAAGACAACGTAATGATTTATGTTTGTTCATATTCACATAGAAGTTATATTGTCATAGATCCTTCAACATGTGGTGCTTGCTCAATATCTTTGCTAGCCAAAATTCCGCACTAACTAGAGATACTATTTGTGCATCCAAAAACCTTAAACCCAAACTCATGTTTTGAGAGTCCACCATACCTACCTATGGATTGAGTAAGATCCTTGAAGTAAGTTGTCATCGGTGCAAAAGAGCAATAAAATTTGCTTCTAAATGTGTTTGATCCTTTAGTATAAGAGAAATTAAGTGTTGTACGAACTTGTGATGGCAAAGTAATAAAAGCGACAGACTACATAATAAAGGTTGCTATCATAAGGGGCAATATAACATGACATTCTTTTGCATTAAGAGATTGTGCATACAAAACCAAAAAGCACATGACAACCTCTGCTTCCCTCTATGAAGGGCCTATCTTTTACTTTTATGTATTTACCTTTTATGCAGAAGTCAAAGTATTTCCCCTATTACTTTTTATTTTCTCTTTGGCAAGCATCATGTGGGGGGGAAAGATCTAGGCACATATACCCAGTTGGATATATATATATATGAGTGAGCATGAGTTATTATTGTTGACATCGCCCTTGAGGTGAATAAGTTGGGAGGCGAAACCATAAGCCCCTATCTTTCTCTGTGTGCGGTTGAAACTTTTTGCTCATATATATGATGTGAGTGTTAACAATCATAGAAGATTAAATGATGGTTGAGTATGTGGACTTGCCAAAAGGCTCCGATACGCAACCCTTCCTGAAAATATGATGAATTGTAGTTGCAAAGTTGACTGAGAACATAGTTTGTTAGATTTCAATAATGTTTATGCTTTTTACTTCGATGTTGTGATGAATTGTTACCTGTTCATGAGAAGTTATATGATAAAGCTTTATGATGAAGTTTTGTGATGAAGTTTGTTGCTGTTATAATAATATGCATGATGCTACTATGTTCGTATTTTGTTTTTATCGACACCTCTCTCTCTAAACATGTGGACATGATTTTCGATATCGGCTTTCGCTTGAGGACAAGCGAGGTCTAAGCTTGGGGGAGTTGATATGTCCATTTTGCATCATGTTTTCCTACTGTTATTTATAATATTTTTATGCATAACAACACCTTATGGAGTAATTCTAATGCCTTTTCTCTCATAATATGCAAGGTTTACACAAAGAGGGAGAATACCGGTAGCTAGAATTCCGGACCTGAAAAAGCTATGTCAGAGATACCTATTCCGCACATCTCCAAATGAGCTGAACTTTTACGGAGAATTATTTTGGAATATATAATAAATATAGGAGAAAAGAACTACCAGAGGGGGGCTGCTAGGTGCCCGCGAGACACTAGGGCGCGCCAGCCCCTCCGGGCGCGCCCTGGAGGGTGGTGGGCAGCCCAGCCCACCTCTGGTGCCCATCTTCTGGTATATAAGGTCTTTTGACCTAGAAAAAATAAGGGGAGGACTTTCGGGACGGAGCGCCGCCGTCTCGAGGCGGAACTTGGGCAGGAGCACTTTTGCCCTTCGGCGGAGCGATTCAGTCGGGGGAACTTCCCTCCCGAAGGGGGAAATCGAAGCCATCGTTATCACCAACAACCCTCTCATCTTTGGGAGGCTAATCTCCATCAACATATTCAACAACACCATCTCATCTCAAACCCTAGTTCATCTCTTGTGTTCAATCTTTGTACCGGAACCTCAGATTGGTACATGTGGGTGACTAGTAGTGTTGATTACATCTTGTAGTTGATGCTATATGGTTTATTTGGTGGAAGATTATATGTTCAGATCCATTATGCTATTTAGTATCCCTCTGATCTTGAGCATGATTATTATTTGTGAGTAGTTACCTTTGTTCTTGAGGCCACGGGAGAAGCCATGTTGCAAGTAATCATGTGAATTTGATATGTGTTCGATATTTTGATGATATGTATGTTGTGATTCCCTTAGTGGTGTTATATGAACGTCGACTACATGACACATCACAATATTTGGGCCTAAGGGAATGCATTGTGGAGTAGTTATTAGATGATGGGTTGCTAGAGTGACAGAAGCTTAAACCCTAGTTTATGTGCTATTCCATAAGGGACTAGTTTGGATCCATATGTTTAATGCTATCTTTAGATTTTATCTTAATACTTCTTTCATAGTTGCGGATGCTTGCGAGGGGGTTAATCATAAGTGGGAGGCTTGTTCAAGTAAGAACATCACCCAAGCACCGGTCCACCCAGATATCAAATTATCAAAGTAGCGAACGCGAATCAAACCAACATGATGAAAGTGACTAGATGAAATTCCCGTGTGCCCTCAAGAACGCTTTGCTTATTATCTGAGACCGTTTTGGCCTGTCCTTTGCCATCCAAAGGATTGGACTACCTTGCTCCACTTTATTTACCATTACCATTACCATTACTTGCTTGTTACAAATTATCTTGCTATCAAACTACATGTTACCGACAATTTCAGTGCTTGCAGAAATTACCTTGCTGAAAACCACTTGTCATTTCCTTCTCCTCCTCATTGGGTTCGACACTCTTACTTATTGAAAGGACTATGATTGATCCCCTATACTTGTGGGTCATCAAGACTCTTTTCTGGTGCCGTTGCCGGGGAGTGAAGTGCTCATGGTAAGTGGAAATCGGTAAGGAAAAACTTATACTATGTGCTGAAATTTATTGTCACTTGTTACTATGGAAAAAAAAATCCTTTGAGGGGTTTATTCAGGGTATCTTCACCTCGACCGGAAACACAAAGAGTTGCCCCTCAACCTACTGCACCTACTGAAAATATTGGTTATGAAATTCCTTCGGGAATGATAGAACAACTGTTAGCTAATCCTTATGCAGGAGACGGTACGAAACATCCAGATATGCATTTGATACATGTGGATGAAATTTGTGGATTGTTTAAGCTTGCAGGTTTACCCAGAGATGAAGTTAAGAATAAGGGTTTCCCTTTATCTTTGGGGGGAAAGCATTGACATGGTATTGGCTATGCGATGATATTGGATCTTGGAACTGGAATCGATTAAAAATGGAATTTCACGAGTTGTTGTTTTTTCCTTGTTTTTGCCTTCACAGAAAATCAATACCAAACGGAGTCCAGATGGAACAAAACTTTTTGACAATTTTTCGTGGACCACAAGACACCCTGGAAGCTTCGGGAGGAGGCCAGATGGGCCACGAGGTGACGACAAGCTCAGGGGGCGCGCCCTAGGGGGGCCGCCCCCCCAAGCTTGTGGGCCCCTCGTGGCTCCGCTAACCCTAATTCTTCTTCTATAAATATCCAAATATTCCCCGTAAACCAGAGGGCACACCAAAAATACTTTTCCGCCGCCGCAGGTTTCTGTCCTCGTGAGATCCCATCTGGAGGCCTTTTCCGGTACTCCGCTGGAGGGGGATTCGACCATGGAGGGCTTCTACATCAACCTTGCTGCCCTTCCAATGATGTGTGAGTAGTTTACCACAGACCTACGGGTCCATAGCTAGTAGCTAGATGGCTTTTTCTCTCTCTTTGATCTTCAATACAATGTTCTCCTTGATGTTCTTGGAGATCTATTTGATGTAATCTTCTTTTGTGGTGCGTTTGTTGAGATCAGATGAATTGTGGGTTTATGATCAGATTATCTATGAATATTATTTGAGTCTTCTCTGAACTCTTTTATGCATGATTAAGTTAGCTTTGTATTTCTCTCCGATCTATTGATTTGGTTTGGCCAACTAGATTGATTTTTCTTGCCATGGGAGAGGTGCTTTGTAATGAGTTCAATCTTGCGGTGCTTATTCCCAGTGACAGAAAGGGACATGACACGTATTTGTATTGTTTCCATTAAGGATAAAAAGATGGGGTTTGTTCATATTGATTGGATCTATCCCTATACATCATGTCATCTTGCTTAAGGTGTTACTCTGTTCTTGTTAACTTAATACACTAGAAGCATGCTGGATAGCGGTCGATGTGTGGAGTAATAGTAGTAGATGCAGGCAGGAGTCGGTGTACTTGTCACGGGCATGATGCCTATATTCATGATCATTTCCTTAGATATCATCATAACTATGCACTTTTCTATCAATTGCTCAGTAGTAATTTGTTTACCCGCTGTATGCTTTCTTTCAAGAGAGAAGCCTCTAGTGAAAACTATGGCCCCCGGGTCTATCTTTTATCATATTATTTTCAGATCTACAAAATCAAAATCCCAAAAACACCTTGCTGCAATTTATTTACCTTTATCTTATTTGGCACTTTTACTTATCTTTTATATCTATCACTATCAGGTCTCATCCTTGCAAGTAACCGTGAAGGGCTTGACAACCCCTTTATCGCGTTGGGTGCAAGTATTTGTTTGTTTGTGTAGGTGCAACCATTGGTGACATGTGTGTTCCTCCTACTGGATTGATACCTTGGTTCTCAACTGAGGGAAATACTTATCTCTACTTTGCTGCATCACCCTTTCCTCTTCAAGGAAAAACCAACGCAAGCTCAAGAAGTAGCAGGAATTTTTTTTGGCACCGTTGCCGGGGAGGATCTACATCAAGCCTACCAAGTACCCATCATAAACTCTCATCTCTTGCATTTACATTATTCTCCATTTGCCTCTCGTTTTCCTCTCCCTCACTTCTAAAATGTTTTTAGGAAAATACAAAAGTATTTGCCTTTTTATTCGCCTTGTTTCCGTTCGCTTTTCTGTTTGATTTTTGTTTGCTTGTGTGCTAGATTATTTGCTTTGTCACGATGTCTCAAGAAAATACTAAGTGTGGTTTTTCCAACACCAATAATAATGATTTTATTAGTACTCCGATTGCTCCCGCCACTAGTGTGAAATCTTATGAAATTAATGCTGCTTTGTTGAATCTTGTTATGAAAGAATAATTTTCTGGTAGTCCTAATGAAGATGTTGCATCCCATCTTAATACTTTCGTTGAATTGTGCGATATGCAAAAGAAAAAAGATGTGGATAATGATATTGTTAAATTGAAGCTATTTCAGTTCTCACTACGAGATCGTGCTAAAACTTGGTTTTCATCCTTGCCTAAAAATAGAATCGATTCATGGAAGAAAAATTGCTTAAGATTGATGATGTGGCTAGAAACGTTGATAGAATTTCTCATGAGATTGATTCCTTTAAGATTAGATCTATGGAACCCAAGCGTGATATTAATGAGTCTCTGA
Organism: Thinopyrum elongatum; assembly: GCA_011799875.1. Lineage (NCBI taxonomy): Eukaryota > Viridiplantae > Streptophyta > Magnoliopsida > Poales > Poaceae > Thinopyrum > Thinopyrum elongatum. The sequence goes on from CM022297.1 coordinate 155,739,292, forward strand.
AATCAATTCAAATTTCTATTAATGAAAGTAGGAAGAGATATCCCATGGTGTATGCTCTTTGCGGATGATGTGGTGCTAGTTGACGATAGTCGGACGGGGGGTAAATAGGAAGTTAGAGTTATGGAGACAAACCTTGGAATCGAAAGGGTTTAGGCTTAGTACAACTAAAACCGAGTAAATGATGTGCGGTTTTAGTACTACTAGGTGTGAGGAGGAGGAGGTTAGCCTTGATGGGCAGGTGGTACCTCAGAAGGACACCTTTCAATATTTGGGGTCAATGCTGCAGAAGGATGGGGGTATTGATGAAGATGTGAACCATCAAATCAAAGCCAGATGGATGAAGTGGCGCCAAGCTTCTAACATTCTCTGTGATAAGAGAGTGCCACAAAAGCTAAAAGGCAAGTTCTGTAGGACGGCGGTTCGACCCGCAATGTTGTATGGCGCTGAGTGTTGGCCGACTAAAAGGCGACATGTTCAACAGTTAGGTGTGGCGGAGATGCGTATGTTGAGATGGATGTGTGGCCACACGAGGAAGGCTCGAGTCCAGAGATATAGGAGATAGAGTTGGGGTAGCACCAATTGAAGAGAAGCTTGTCCAACATCATCTAAGATGGTTGGGGCATATTCAGTGTCGGCCTCTAGAAGCTCCAGTGCATAGCGGATGGCTAAAGCGTGCGGAGAATGTCAAGAGAGCGCGGGGTAGACCAAATTTGACATGGGAGGAGTCCGTTAAGAGAGACCTGAAGGATTGGAGTATCACCAAAGAACTAGCTATGGACAGGGGTGCGTGGAAGCTTGCTATCCATGTGCCAGAGCCATGAGTTGGTCACGAGATCTTATGAGTTTCACCTCTAGCCTACCCCAACTTGTTTGGGACTTTATTGTTGTTGTTGTTGAAAGTAGGGAGAGAACCGCTAGGATGCGAGCTAAGAGAGAATGGCTAGAAAAAGTATGTTCTTCTAGTTTTTGCGATAATCATGATGAAGATCTAAAGTAATTGGTGTGACTCCTATTGAATCTTTGTTTGCTAAAATAAAACTTGACAAAGAAGATACTGGAGAAGAGTCAACTTTAGCTAGAAGGCGTCCCAATAATTTGGAGGGTGAAGATCTTAATGTAAAAATTGATAAAAGTGGGTTTGGCGAGGTCAAAACTTTAACTAGTGATGAGCCCACTCTTTTGGATTTCAAGGATTTTAATTATGATAATTGTTCTTTGATTGCTGTTTTTCCTTGTTACAACCTATGCTTAATTCACCTCATGCTTATAATCAAAATAAGGCTTTTACTAAACATATTGTTGATGCTATGGTGAAATCTTTTGAAGAAAAACTTGAGTTGGAAGTTTCAATCCCTAGAAAGCTATATGATGAATGGGAACCTACTATTAAAATTAAGATTAAATATTATGAGTACAATGCTTTGTGTGATTTGGGTGCTAGCGTTTCCACTATTTCAAAAAAAAATATGATATGCTCGGTTTTAATAAACTTGATGATTGTTCTTTAAATTTGCACTTAGCGGATTCTACTGTTAGAAAACCTATGGGAAGAATTAATGATATTCTTATTATTTCAAATAGGAATTATGTGCCCGTAGATTTTATTATGCTTGATATAGATTGCAATCCTACATGCCCCATAATTCTTGGTAGACCTTTCCTTAGAACAATTGGTGCAATTATTGATATGAAAGAAGGAAACATTAGATTTCAATTTCCATTAAGGAAGGGCATGGAACACTTTCCAAGAAAGAAAATTAAGTTGCCATATGAATCTATTATGAGGGCTACTTATGGATTGAATAACAAAGATGACAATACCTAGATTTATGCAATATGTGTGGCTAGGGGCGTAAAACAATAGCGCTTGTTGGGAGGCAACCCAATTTTATTTTATATTTTTGCTTTTGCTTCTGTTTTTCAATAAATATGAAATTATACTTCTATTATTATTATTATTGTGTTTTAGTATTTTAGTTAGTGTTTGTGCCAAGTAAGACCTTTGGGATGATTTGGAAGATTGTTGATTTGATTCTGTGAGAAAACTGAAACTTTTGCGTTTAGTAGCAGAATTGTTAAAATTTGCTGGAGCATGATAAAATTCTAAATATGTTAAAATTTATTGATACACAAATTGCCCATGTTGTCCTAATGTTTCAGAATTTTTGGAGTTACAGAAGTTTGGCTAAAGTCCAGATTACTACAGACCGTTCTGTTTTTGATAGATTCTGTTTTCATTGTGTTGTTCGCTTGTTTTGATGAATCTATGGGTCGTATCGGGGGTATGAACCATGTTCAAGTTAGAATAAAGTAGATATAATGCAAATATAAAATTGGAATGAGTTTACAATAGTACCTAAAGGTGGTGATTTGCTTTATTATACTAACGGATCTCACGAGTTTTTTGTTGAGTTTTGTGTTGTGAAGTTTTCAAGTTTTGGGTGAAGTTTCGATGGACTACGGAATAAGGAGTGGCAAGAGCCTAAGCTTGGGGATGCCCATGGCACCCCAAAGAAATATTCAAGGACAACCAAGCATCTAAGCTTGGGGATGCCCTGGAAGGCATCCCCTCTTTTGTCTACGATCCATCGGTAAATTACTTGAGGCTATGTTTTTATTCACCACATGATATGTGTTTTTCTTGGAGCGTCTTGTATTATATGAGTCTTTGCTTTACTTGCTTTTTAGTTTACCACAACCATCCTTGCTGGACACACCTTTTGAGAAGGACACACATTAATCGTGAATTTGTTAGAATACCCTATATGCTTCACTTATATTTTTTCAGCTAGGTAGTTGCTCTAGTGCTTCACTTATATCTTTTAGAGCACGACGGTGGTTATATTTTAAAGAAATTGATGAACTCTCATGCTTCACTTATATTATTTTAAGAGTCTTATAAATAGTATGGCAATTTTCTTGGGTTATGAATTTAGTCCTAACATGATGGGTATTCAAGAGGGATATAATAAAAACTTTCATGAAGATCGTTGAATATATGAGAAGTTTGATTCCTTGCTTTTTTTTAAGATATAAAGATGGTGATGTTAGAGTCATGCTAGTACGTAATTGTGGTTTAGTAAGAATATTTGTGTTAAGGTTTGTGATTCCCGAAGCATGCACGTATGGTCTCTTGTTATGCTATGAAATTGGAGCATGATTTATTATTGATTGTCTTCCTTTGCGTGAAAGTCGGGGGCGCGTGATGGTTAACTCCTACCAACCTCCCCCCTAGGGGCATGCGTAGTAGTACTTTGCTTTGAGGGCTAATAAACTTTTGCAATAAGTATGTGAGTTCTTTATGACTAATGTGAGTCCATGGATTATACGCACTCTCACCTTTCCGCATTTTGCTAGCCTCTTCGGTACCGTGCATTGCCCCTTCTCACCTTGAGTTGGGGTGCAAACTTCGCCGGTGCATCCAAACCCCGTGATATGATACGCTCTATCACACATAAGCCACCTTATATCTTCCTCAAAACAGCCACCATACCTACCTATTATGGCATTTCCATAGCCATTCTGAGATATATTGCCATGCAACTTCCACCGTTCTGTTTTATTATGACACATATCATCATTGTCATATTGCCTTGCATGACCATATAGTTGACATAGTATTTGGGGCTTGGCCACTGTTTATATTTTTTTATACATGTCACACTAGATCATTGCACATCCCGCTATACCGTCGGAGGCATTCATATAGAATCATATTTTTGTTCTAGTATCGAGTTGTAATTCTTGAGTTGTAAGTAAATAAAAGTGTGATGATCATCATTATTAGAGCATTGTCCCATGTGAGGAAAGGATGATGGACACTATGATTCCCCCACAAGTCGGGATGAGACTCCAGACAAAAAGAAAAGAAAAAAAAAGGGGCCAAGAGCCGAAAATAAAAAAAGAGGCCAAAGAGCCCAATGAAAAAAAGGGGAAGAAAAAAAAATGGGAGAAAAAGAGAGAAGGGACAATGTTACTATCATTTTCCACACTTGTGCTTCAAAGTAGCACCATGTTCTTCATGATAGAGAGTCTCCTATTTTGTCACTTTCATATATTGCTAGTGGGAATTTTTTATTATATAACTTGGCTTGTATATTCCAATGATGGGCTTCCTCAAATGCCCGAGGTCTTCATGAGCAAGCAAGTTGGATGCACACCCACTTAGTTTTCTTTTTAGCTTTCATTAATGTCAATTGATGGGCATCTCCATAGCCTGTTGATTAGCCTCGTCAGTGTGAGACTTCCTCCTTTTTTGTCTTCTCCACACAACCTCCAACATCATATTCTATTCTACCCATACTTCTATATCCATGGCTCACGCTCATGTATTGCATGAGAGTTGAAAAAGCTAAAGCGCGTTAAAAAGTATGAACCAATTGCTTGGCTTGTCATCGGGGTTGTGCATGATAAATACTTTGTGTTATCAGTTTTTATCATTTACCTACTCGAGGACGAGCAAGAATTAAGCTTGGGGATGCTTGATATGTCTCCAAAGTATCTATAATTTTTGATTGGTCCATGCTATTATATTATCCATCTTGGATGTTTTATATGCATCATTATGCTATTTTACATCATTTTTGGGACTAACCTATTAACCTAGTGCCAAGTGCCAGTTGCTGTTTTTTCCTTGTTTTTGCCTTCACAGAAAATCAATACCAAACGGAGTCCAAATGGAACGAAACTTTTGGAGGATTTTTCTTGGACCACAAGACACCCTGGAAGCTTCTGGAGGAGGCCAGATGGGCCACGAGGCGACGACACACTTAGGAGACGCGCCCTAGGGGGGGTGCCCCCAAGCTTGTGGGCCCCTCGTGGCTCCTCTAACCCTAATTCTTCTTCTATAAATACCCAAATATTCCCCATAGACTAGAGGGCACACCAAAAATACTTTTCCGCCGCCGCAAGTTTCTGTCCTCGTGAGATCCCATCTGGAGGCCTTTTCCGGTACTCCGCCGGAGGGGGATTCGACCATGGAGGGCTTCTACATCAACCTTGCTACCCTTCCGATGATGTGTGAGTAGTTTACCACAGACCTACGGGTCCATAGCTAGTAGCTAGATGGATTCTTCTCTCTCTTTGATCTTCAATACAATGTTCTCCTCGATGTTCTTGGAGATCTATTCGATGTAATCTTTTTCTGCGGTGCATTTGTTGAGATCTGATGAATTGTGGGTTTATGATCAGATTATATATGAATATTATTTGAGTCTTCTTTAAACTCTTTTATGCATGATTAAGATAGCTTTGTATTTCTCTCTGATCTATTGATTTGGTTTGGCCAACTAGATTGATTTTTCTTGCCATGGGAGAGGTGCTTTGTAATGGGTTCAATCTTGCGGTGCTTATTCCCAGTGACAGAAAGGGACATGACACGTATTTGTATTATTGCCATTAAAGATAAAAAGATGGGGTTTGTTCATATTGATTGGATCTATCCCTATACATCATGTCATCTTGCTTAAGGCGTTAATCTGTTCTTGTTAACTTAATACACTAGATGCATGCTGGATAGCGGCCGATGTGTGGAGTAATAGTAGTAGATGCAGGTAGGAGCCGTTCTACTTGTCACGGATGTGATGCCTATATTCATGATCACTGCCTTAGATATCGTCATAACTATGCGCTTTTCTATCAATTGCTCAACAGTAATTTGTTTACCCGCCGTATGCTTTCTTTCAAGAGAGAAGCCTCTAGTGAAAACTATGCCCCCCGGGTCTATCTTTTATCATATCATTTTCAGATCTACAAAACCAAAAACCCCAAAATACCTTGTTGCAATTTATTCACCTTTATCTTATTTGGCGCTTTTACTTATCTTTTATATCTATCACTATCAGATCTCATCCTTGCAAGTACCGTGAAGGGATCGACAACCCCTTTATCGCGTTGGGTGCAAGTATTTGTTTGTTTGTGTAGGTGAAACCATTGGTGACTTGTGTGTTCCTCCTACTGGATTGACTAGCACATATGCCCGTGCGTTGCAACGGAAGAGATATTTTATTTACGACAAGCAACGGGAAAGATAATCGATGTGTCCAAAAAACCAGTCTCCACAACGGTAGGCGACAGAGCAAGGAGCTGCGGTCTTCTCACTGGACATGTTTGGCTCGTGAAATCTTGATAGTGGTGGGGTTGATAGGCGTGGTGGCGAGCACCCAACTCGTGCCTTTTTCTTTAGCGTCCGCCTCCATCTCAGGGTTGTGCAAGCCTCCTCATTTGGTGGATGCGTGACGACCTTCGGGACACGGTTGCTTCAACCAATCTCCTACGACGGCGTAACCGGATGGATTACTAATTGCAGCGCATAAATCTTGTTTTATAAGCATAAATAGGCATGAATGTCCCTTCATTATGACGGTTTATTCTCTTTGATTATTTTAGCGCTCACGTATCCACAATTTTTTCTTCTAATTAGAGCCAAACAACATATTCTCTTTTATTGGCACATGCCTACAATTTTTTTAATTTATATCCAACCAGGATAGAACAAATGTGCGGTGCTAACCAATGGCCAGTGCAAATATTTAAGAAAATACGATAGCGTCAGATTTGATTTGATTTTTTTAACATTCAAAGAAATATGAATTGCCGAATATTCATGGAAACGTTAATTTTTTTTTGAAAGCCCGAACTTTTTTTTTTTAAATTCCAGATAATTTTGGAAAAACACAAACAAAATTAGAAAAGGGAATAGTTGTTGAAATTCAAAAACAATATTTTGAAAACATGAACCTTTTATAAAAACACAACATCATTGATTTTTTTTAAAGGGGAACATTCAGAACAATTTTAAAAAATGTTTTCTTAGGCACAAACATTATTTTGTTTTTGTGAACTTTTTACTAAAACAGGAATAATTTTTGAATATGGAACATTTTATAAAGTACTAATTTTATAAAAAAAATCTTGAACAATTATGAAATAGATTTTTTTAAATGGCAACATTTTTTAATTGTTGAGGAAATTCCGAAACCAGGTTTTTTTAATTTTCTAATATTTTTCAAAACAGGAATAAAATTTTGAAATGCGATATTTTTGAATATTTGAACAAAATTTGAAATTCTAAATATATTTTGTATAATTTTATTTAATGGAAAAATAAAAATAAAGAAGGGGAAAACGAAAACAAAAAATATGCACAAAAATCTAGTACCACCTCGGATAGGAAAAAAATTATTTTTGGCGGTGAACTGATGAAAAAGTTAGAGAAACACATCTTGCTTTATTAGTAGGTATAGCACAAATGCCCGTGCGTTGCAACGGGAGGAAAAATTCATACTTCATAGCCTAATAAGCATGGCCTAAACCATGTGGACGGCGTCGAGGAAGTCCACCTGAGGAAGCCATGCCAGCATCCAAGGAGACGACATGGTGAAAACCCAAATGGAGAAGGTTAGCGTCTAGGCCGCGTACAGAGAACGTGTCGAGATTCGCCCGAAGAGAAAATGACCGATTTACGTTGGTAGAGGGTGGCGTAGCGGACGGACGACATCAGTCGATAATGGTGGCCCATGACGGCATTTACTCGGGAGGGAGAGGCATTTGAAAGAAAGTTTTTTTTTAGAATAGAGAATGGGAGGATAGATGTGTGCATATGCGTCGACTCTCGTCAGAGCGTGCATGTTATTTTTTGAGAGAAACAAAAGCATGCGTGTTGCGTAAGTGAAATGCTTGTGTTTAGGACATGCCCAATAATGCAAAAGAAACATTTCCAAATGAATTCATTTGTTGCAACGAATAAGAAAAAACAACAAAATGGCGATTACTCATCCAGTTATTGCTCACCAGCTTTCTCGGGCCTCGCTTGATCGGCAACGTGGTGCAACTGAACAGGGGATGGATAGTAATGCACACCAAGATAGTCGTCCTCGGCATCATCATTCTTTGATGTCCTGACATCTTGGCTCCCTAGCGCCTCCATCTTTCAACCCACGTCTAGGTCTCGCTTTGAGCCGCCCCATGAATGTCGACGCCTTCGAATTCTTGGACCACGCCGTCTCCTTATGTTTTGTGTGCATCAGTTGCCAGCCACCCCGGCATCCATTACACGACAATAGCATACTGATCCTACTTGATGCTAGAATTTAAGGTTTTAGCCCTCTCGTCTATATAGAGAAAGATACTGGAATTCCTTTGACCCACATCTTCAAGTTCATCATCTTGCGCACACAATAAAAGATGGAACAAACTCTTGCCAAGGATGACATAGAAAACAGATGCAGCATTCAACATTTTTGACCACATGATAGAATGCTAAAAAGAACAACAATGTTTGTGCACCGCATGGATTTTTTTTTGTTGAAATATTCCACCTACAGGCATCTCGCGACCACATTGTCGTCCTCTGTTAATTCGTCACTCTTTTTCATTAATAGTTCCACTAATCCAACCATAATTGCGTCGTGCATGAGCGCCTACATCAACCCCATTTCTTTGGCAAGCGTGGCTGCGGCATGAGCACCGGATTCATCTCTCTCACTTTAAGTTTACCATTATTTCTCGATCACAGGGTCCTCCTTCGCTCTTCATACAGATGAAGGCATATCATTAATTGTTCTCACAACACATCAAAGCTTACTTCCAACTATTTAAAATGCATGCCACTTTTCTTTGCCAAACATATGGAAAAAGAAAAAAACTAAGGCAATGACGCTATAAGACTTTTATTTGCCGAACATATGGAAAAAGAAACCTAAGGTAATGTCGATGGAAGCTATGGTTGCAAGCACACAGTAAAAGATCATGGTGAAGAATAAAGCCCAAAACTCATGCTCTTTTCAAATTTCAATTTTAAGTAAATTCTGAAACATAACAGAACTGCTACTTCAAGGTTGCTCATGTTCTGATCATCCATAGTTGAGTCTTGATAACAACATGATTTATTAACCAAAAGTACGAATTTTCAGGTTTGGAGGGCGCAATACAGACATTATATTGAACTTGGAGCAGTAAAAAAATGGTACACTAAAGTGCAATCAAATGAACATGTATCCACGTCGGTAAACTGGAGTGAAATCAAATGAACAAGTATACACATCGGTAAACTGTACATTGGTACGCACTGCGAGGGCAGCACATTTTCGTGTGAAACTGAAACTACAGACTTCAGAGAATAAGATTCAGAATAGCACAGAACCACATGATGTGAGACGTTTATGAGCTCGGCTTCAGCAACAATCATGCCTTCCTTGCCTGCCTTTTGCAAAGTTAGCTTCAGTACGTACCTCAAGTGGAGAACCAGCAGATTGAGTTACGGCAAAGTGTGGAGCATCGGGCGGATGGCGGGCGAAGGCGAGATTGAACAGCAACGTCGAGCACGGAACTTGTGATGACATTGACCTGACCTTGCACGGAGAGTTGCGCTCCTCCTTCCGCTTCCCACGTGGTGCCCGATGCCGCCGGTAGGACCTCGTGCACAGGAAGCCAACGGCATGCAGTCGCCATTACATCAGAGCAGCGGAGAGAGGACCCGGTCCGGTGGAAGCAATGCTGGCCATGACTTTTCAAAGGCATCTACTGCAACATGGTCATGGGCACTCGTCACTTCTGAATCCATATACCGCTGCAACAGTTTTTATCTGCAGCCAAGAAAGATTCATTTGAGGAGGAGCATCACCACTGAAGGAAAAGAGAAGATTGAGGGGCACGAGACGAAGAGTTGCGATGGAGCGTAGTAGCCAGGGACAGCCCGTTGGAGTTACTCCGGCCACATCAACGACATCATCAGTCGAGCTGGAGGTGGGTACGGGGCATCGAAGAGGCAGTGTTGGAGCACGAGGAGGCAGGAAAGCCGTGAGGAGCGACGCCGTAGACCACTCAACCACCAAGCAAGCGGGACGAGCGTCGTCCCAGTGCAGACGCGGGCAGGGACAGGTAGTGGCGGCGCTGCAGGTCGAGCGCGGCGGCGCTGCGATGACTACGGTGGTGGGGCCCGGTCGGATCCGGGCGGATCTGGCCAGGGTGGATCCATTTCCGGCGTATTTGGCATGGAGGCGGCCGGATCCAGCGAGATTGAGGGCCGGCAGCGCCATGGCCCTCCTGGAGGTCCCAGCGAGAAAGAGGGAGAGAGGTTAGAGGAGATCGAGAGGAAGGAGGAGAAGGGAGAGGGGCGAGGCGGCGGAGCGGCCGGAGGTGTGGGGTCGCCGGCGAGGTGGCTTGCAGGCGCGAGGGGAGCTCAGGCAGGAGGGAGCTGCGCGCGGCGGCGCGGTCCGGTTCAGGCCCGGGTGGGATTAGAAGTTTTTTTTTTAACGTTGAAACGTTTTCTCAGAATCCACTAAAGAAAGGACTGCGGATCTAATACAGAAAATAGCAGGGGCTTTTTTACAAAATGCCGTGCGTTGCACCGGGGAATAAAAGTGGTAGAACTTGCTTGATGGTTCATTTTTTGCCACATTTTATATCCAATTTTAATAAATGTTGAACGTGGAAATTTCCTTTTTTAATAAAACTTTAATATTTCATTAAAAATGTAACATCTTTTGAAGAATAGTTAACATTTTTATGAAAATTGGAACATACTCTATAATCTATAAAATAAAAAAGAAATTAAAGAATGTATTTCAGTTGTATATTTCGAAATTGTTTTTATAGTCATAAGTGTTTTTTGGGGGTAATTTTTAAGTGTTTTTAAAAATTACGAACATGTATTATAAAAATATTTTTGAACTATTTTTTGTGTTAAATTTTTGTGCATTTTTGTTTGGTAATTTTTACAGATAGTCGGTTGGGAAGTTTTTTTTAACTATTTGGTCTTGCCTAAACAAAATAGTTAACGTACACAGAAGGACACATGAACTCATCTTCGTACCATTGCGATCCCTAAAAAAAAGAAATCTTCTTACTGCTGCACCATGAGGGCTCTTCCTTATCTTTCCACATTCTCCCGTACTCCCTTGTGCGCCGCCACCGCCCGCACTCCGTCCGCCGTCTCCTCCCGGCGACCAAAGCCTCGACGCAGGCGAGCGTCACTACGTCACTTCCCTCTCATCCTCTGGCACGTGCAGCGCGTCGTCTCCACCGCTGCCGCCGCCGTAAAAATGCCTGTGCGTTGCACCGGCCGAAAAATATCTCAACGTCTTCGTATTAAAAGAACACCGTGCACCCTTGTACTAAAAGAACACTACGCAACAGTGGTTGATTCAATCTCTGAAACCTAGCTACCCAAATCTACCAAAACCAATCGTTATACAACCATAATTACAATTTATCTATGTCTGCCTGTTAGCTTGTGATACACATCGACACACAACATGAAAAACACGATCACCAAGAAGAGCTGTGTATACACCGGATAGATTAAACTATGCAAGCATCGACATATAGTAAGGAGAAGCAATGCATCATTTTAAAATTTACCTCAAATGAACAGCATGGAAACAGTCGCGCAACTAAAATATCAATCACTGCATGGCCAAGGTTCCGGTGTAGCAATTCTTCTTTCTGTGTTGTTAAATAGGCAATAAATCAATGGTGATCTTAGCATGTGCATCTGAGTGTCAGTTTTCCTAGATAAAAGCAACACACATTTTTTTCTCACCTCGATCATCTGGTTTTCTGAAAAAATGTCGAGAATACATTTAAGCGCATCAATGATAGTCCATATCGATAAATCGGGTCATATGGACTTGTGCAGAAACAAAAACATGAATTCTTATACGAAGATACAGATGGAATTTTGAACCCACACTTAAGTATAATCTAAACTTTGAGTGGAATTACTACTTCAAATGCCACATGTATCACAATTAACATAGACTCCATCTTCAGTGTTAAAATTTCTTGAGAAGGGAAAATTGTACTCTAAATTAACGTTAAAGCCATTATATATTGTATGGCAATCTTGGATGCCTGTACTTCAAGGAGACATGCTAAGCAATATTACATTCTTCCTATTGTGGGGAACATATTCATGAGTTTGAAACAAAGATCCTCTATCATTGGGGAAAGTAACATCCCACATCGAGCGTTTGTTCAGTTGAGCACAAACAGAAAAGCTTGAATTCTAGAATGTCATGATTAGCAGAAACAACATGCACCTATCTTGTGGACTGAACACAAAGAAAACAAGAAACCTATTTATTAAAAAGTAGAAACAAATACTAAATACTTCTTCCTATTGTCAAATAATTATTACTTCTATTATCATAGATATGTGTCAACTAACTTTCCAAGTACTAACCAGGAAGCGAATACTAAATACATCTCCAGGGATGCACCATGTTAGCACACTACATTCATTTAAATCGACCCCTGCAATCTTCAAGGATTGCTCCCAGAATTAACTTCGCTAGATACAACAAATTCTTCTACAATCAGCTATTGTGGACCTTCCGTGGGTATCCATTGGAATCTCATGAATGCATCCTACAGTGATGTATTATCAAGTTCTATGCTGCTGACGAAAGCGGCATGGGAGGTTTGAAGTGCTGCTGTAGCATTCCTCACAAAGGCCAAACCCAATTACTTTATATGCAATCCTTGCATTTGATCAAAGTAATTCAAGATATGGGAACTAAACCAAGGATACATTGGTGCTTATAAATACCTCCCAATTGGATTGCGCGTGGTCGTCACGATCAGTTCTGACGAAGCAGTGTCCTCGCCGTCCTTGTAGAGAAGGGTCTGGGTGGAGGAGCTGGCTTCCGTGGACAACACACGCTCGGCCGCTGGGGTGGCGCCCAGCCGGACCATCTCGGGACGACGCAGGGAGATGGGGAGCGGCAGCGCGATGGGGTTGTTTTCCTGGATTGGGCGCTCGATGTGGGGCGTTGAGGAGTAGAGAGCCACCGGGTCTTGAGCCGGTGGAGGGCCTGGACTAAATCCCCTAAGTTTCTCCACACAAAAAAACATAATAACATCAGCACATAATTCAACTTGATCTCAACTCCACATGTCCTGGGCAACAAATCCATTTCAAGTACACATAATTAAAAGCTGCAAATAGTTCTGTAGTTCTGCTAAAAAGCAAGTTGGAAACTATTATTAGGGAAAAAATTCAGCACCTACTCAATGTTTATATCCATTTAAGTATCCAGTTTGGTAGACAAAAAATATGCAAGCAACTCCAGAACTTAATTTTCCTAGATACATTGGACTATACAGCATGTTAACTTTTGAAACAAATTACACCAGGCTGCCTAATACACCAAAGAAAAACCTGAAAAAAATGAAGTTCAACTCCTCATAAGCATAACATCAAACATGTGGTGGGCGGCATATCAAGAACGGAGGCACACATTTATTTGGAAGAATGCATTTGCCAATCGATGAGAGAGAGAGAGAGAGAGATCCTGATGGAGAAGAGAAGCAGCATCAGTCGTGACCACCAGTACACACAGAGAGAGAGAGAGAGAGAGAGATGAGAGGCCGCTCCTGCGATTCGAGATGATTTTGTAGGAGGCGATGGGCAGGGGGACGCGAAGTGGCGCGTGGCGGTGGTTGAAAGCCTACCGGTGTACGCAGGCGGAGCGGCACGCTGGGAAGGTGCCTCCACACGGCGGCGATCGACGAGCAGGAGCTGAAGCGAGTGGCGGTGCTAGATGGATGGGAGCAGGTGGCGTATTGGAGGACGGGGGTCGTGTAGTGCGTGGATTGTTTTTCTTTTTGGACTAACCTACCAACAGGAGCTCGGATTGGCCGCACCCATGGTAGTTCGCCGTGGCTGCCGACGCCGCTCACCGGACCCCGAGGTAGGAGACGGCCGGTGCATCAGGAGGAGCAGGTGGTCTGCGGCGCGACAAGGGGAGCTCGGGGCATTGGAGGATGATGGGGGGAGGGGGATGAAGAGGGCATGCCTGAGGAGGCTTACTACTTCAAATGCCACATGTATCACAATTAACATAGACTCCATCTTCAGTGTTGAAATTTCTTGAGAAAGGAAAATTGTACTCTAAATTAACGTTAAAGCCATTATATATTGTATGGCAATCTTGGATGCCTGTACTTCAAGCAGACACGCTAAGCAATATTACATTCTTCCTATTGTGGGGAACATATTCATGAGTTTGAAACAAAGATCCTCTATCATTGGGGGAAAGTAACATCCCACATCGAGCGTTTGTTCAGTTGAGCACAAACAGAAAAGCTTGAATTCCAGAATGTCATGATTAGCAGAAACAACATGCACCTATCTTGTGGACTGAACACAAAGAAAACAAGAAACCTATTTATTAAAAAGTAGAAACAAATACTAAATACTTCTTCCTATTGTCAAATAATTATTACTTCTATTATCATGGATATGTGTCAACTAACTTTCCAAGTACTAACCAGGAAGCGAATACTAAATACATCTCCAGCGATGCACCATGTTAGCACACTACATTCATTTAAATCGACCCCTGCAATATTCAAGGATTGCTCCCAGAATTAACTTCGCTAGATACAACAAATTCTTCTACAATCAGCTATTGTGGACCTTCCGTGGGTATCCATTGGAATCTCATGAATGCATCCTACAGTGATGTATTATCAAGTTCTATGCTGCTGACGAAAGCGGCATGGGAGGTTTGAAGTGCTGCTGTAGCATTCCTCACAAAGGCCAAACCCAATTACTTTATATGCAATCCTTGCATTTGATCAAAGTAATTCAAGATATGGGAACTAAACCAAGGATACATTGGTGCTTATAAATACCTCCCAATTGGATTGCGCGTGGTCGTCACGATCAGTTCTGACGAAGCAGTGTCCTCGCCGTCCTTGTAGAGAAGGGTCTGGGTGGAGGAGCTGGCTTCCGTGGACAGCACACGCTCGGCCGCTGGGGTGGCGCCCAGCCGGACCATCTCGGGACGACGCAGGGAGATGGGGAGCGGCAGCGCGATGGGGTTGTTTTCCTGGATTGGGCGCTCGATGTGGGGCGTTGAGGAGCAGAGAGCCACCGGGTCTTGAGCTGGTGGAGGGCCTGGACTAAATCCCCTAAGTTTCTCCACACAAAAAAACATAATAACATCAACACATAATTCAACTTGATCTCAACTCCACATGTCCTAGACAACAAATCCATTTCAAATACACATAATTAAAAGCTGCAAATAGTTCTGTAGTTCTACTAAAAAGCAAGTTGGAAACTATTATTAGGGAAAAAATTCAGCACCTACTCAATGTTTATATCCATTTAAGTATCCAGTTTGGTAGACAAAAATTATGCAAGCAACTCCAGAACTTAATTTTCCTAGATACATTGGACTGTACAGCATGTTAACTTTTGAAACAAATTACACCAGGTTGCCTAATACACCAAAGAAAAACCTGAAAAAAATGAAGTTCAACTCCTCATAAGCATAACATCAAACATGTGGTGGGCGGCATATCAAGAACAGAGGCACACATTTATTTGGAAGAATGCATTTGCCAATCCATGAGAGAGAGAGAGAGAGAGATCCTGATGGAGAGGAGAAGCAGCATCAGCCATGACCACCAGTACAGAGAGAGAGAGAGAGAGAGATGAGAGGCCGCTCCTGTGATTCGAGACGATTGTGTAGGACGCGAAGTGGCGCGTGGCGGTGGTTGAAAGCCTACCGGTGTACGCAGGCGGAGCGGCGCGCTGGGAAGGTAGCTCCACATGGCGGCGATCGACGAGCAGGAGCTAAAGCGAGCGGCGGTGCTAGATGGATGGGAGCAGGTGGCGTATTGGAGGACGGGGGTCGTGTAGTGCGTGGATTCTTTTTCTTTTTGGACTAACCTACCAACAGGAGCTCGGATTGGCCGCACCCGTGGCAGTTCGCCGTGGCTGCCGACGCCGCTCACCGAACCCCGAGGTAGGAGACGGCCGGTGCATCAGGAGGAAGCAGGTGGTCTGCGGCGCGACGAGAGTAGCTCGGGGCGTTGGAGGATGATGGGGGGAGGGGGATGAAGAGGGCGTGCCTGAGGAGGCGACGGGGCCATCGACGGTGCTCGGGCGGAGCAGCATCCGGCGGCGGGCGACTATGCGGCCTGAATTGGGGACAGGCGAGGGCATGTGTCTAACAGGAAAACGAACCGGTACGTTGACTTATGGATAGCAGTGATGGGATTGCGGGTTGAATACCTAAAAGTACAAGGACTCTTTCGCAAAAACGCCGCGACGGTGAACCCGACAGAGTCAATCCCGTTAGTTGCACCGGGCGATAGAAGTGGCAGAACCTACTTCACTGGTCATTTTTGCCATTTTTTATATCTAATATTAATAAATGTTGAATGTGGAAATTTCCTTATTTTTAATAAAACTTAATGTTTTCATTAAAAATCTAACACCTTTTGAAGAATAGTTAACATTTTTATAAAAATTGGAACATTTCTCTATAAAATGACATTTCATAACGGTTGTTAATATTTTTAAACTATTTTATGTTTAACTTTTTAGGCATTTCTGTTTGGTAATTTTTACAGATAGTTGGTTGTTTGTGATGTTATTTGTGAAGATAAAATAATAACAACACTACAACCGCTAGTAAAAGCAATATTATTCAACATGATATTTTCAGCCAACACATAGGAGCACCATCAACCACATCATACTGTTAAAGAGCACATGTCTAAAATTTTATGAAAGCTAAAACCGAAAGTCATTTACAGCCAACAATGTGTAATAGACCCTACTGGTCTACATCCAATGAATTATGAAGCACCCTTTCTTTTGCTACATATCTAAAACTACCATCAGGGATGCCAGCCAACAGAGAAGCTTCTTCTTTCAGAAATAGCACAGACGTCTTGTTTTGAGAAAATGGAACTTAGCACCAGTAAGTAAATGAATCGTGAAAGAATAATAAAGTTTCAAGATTAATTGATACTATTTAACATACCATTTTTACTTTGGATTTTCCTAATACAATTGATGAATTCCAGTACACCAGCAGGCATGTTATCTTCACATTCATTGTCCTTGAATGTTAGCACTTGGTCCAAGATTAGTTTTCTTACTTCATTTTCATCCTATACATTAAGAAAAATTGCAAAAGAATGACATCAACATCAGTTGCGTAATTATAAAATTAATGATCTATATGGTCGCGACATTTACCTTTAAAAATGGCAAATGTGATCTTTCGTCTTCCCATGTGGACATGAAGAGGGGGAACAAGATAACCAGACAATTCCCTTATATATAATAATTATTTCGGTAATGTACTTACATCATCATTTACCCACTCTTTTTCATCTAGCAGGCACATCAATTGATTTTGTAAGACAGAACTTCCATCTATCTTAAGCAACAATTGTTTTCTCAAAGATGATTGTATTGCTATATGAGCACATAGATCATGGTCGGTCAATGTATAGTCTGCAAAAAATCAAATAATTTAAGAATATATTGAATACAAAAAATCAAATACCTTGTGGGAGATAATCATATGTCTCATTCAACTTTGATCTCTTTATGTGAATCTGGTTCCTTAACATCATGTAATGAAAAAACAGGATATGATGCCAAGCTAGATGGGGATGGAGGTGATGGCAATGGATCATGATGTATTTGATTATCGGATTCCGACACAATCGATTCACAACACTCAAAAATTGGAGTAGCTGTTGACATAGTTAGTGACATAGGTGATGGCTCTAGAACACCTGATTCAAATTTCTTTTTTCTTTTTTTGAAGGTCGGTTATCAAAATCCTCTGCAATGTTCAGTTCAATGTTGTCATCTATTTTCTGCAGTCACAATAAAAATAAAAGGTAAACCTCCAACCGTTAGAAGCACTATCGCAGGAATCAATTGAAACAAATGTAGTACATCATAGCCAGTTTACAGTTGAGGTAGTACATCATAGTCAGTTTACAGTTGAGATGTTACTGCATAAAGTAAATTGATCCAAGATCAGAAAACCATGATATGCATCATGTGACAGTAGCATTGTTTAAAGGAGACAAAAACATTGCAATCCAGTATGTAGAAGCAAAAGCATAGAGATAAAAACTACCAATACATATGTTTTGAAAGTGAGCCACTAATAAGATGACAAAGCTAGGATGCTTGTAGTACAATACATATGCGCATGTTAACAAATTCTAGAATGAGAAAGTAAGTCATATCAGTAAATGTGGTCTGCCACACAGCATAAAGGAACTCAGCTGATTAAGTACCTATATATGTGCATGTTTAAAAAATTCTAGGCTGCAAACCCAAAGAAAAAGAAAACAGGAAAGACCAAGACACACAATCGATCCATTACATGAGAAGTAATCTGATCTTTATAACATTTTATCTATCCTACATCTTGTGAGACCCGCGGACTCAGTGCAGAACCTAAAGAAAAATCCTTCATTTACTTTCTCAAATATAATTGCATTTTTCTGGTTGTCAAAATACGGTGAGCAGCAACTTTCTAGTCAACATGATGCCCTCTTGAAAATAACTGAGACCCGTCCATCACTTATTTGTGAACTACTTTTCAGTGTCTTATTAAACCTCCAACCGTCAGAAGCACTATCATGATACAGTGAACTACTAAAAACTTCATGAAGCACATTAGAAATAAATTAATAGTACAGACTACTTTTAAATTGGGTTACTTGTAGTGTGTGTGCTAACCAAATACAAATTTAAGATGATATGCTGCAATACTGTGTTATGGTCGCCCATGTACCGAACTACTAAACACTCTACTACTTGTTTTGAGCAGCAAGACAGAATTATACAAATACTCTTCAAATTAAACGGAGTCCATTGAACATCACTAAAATCTTTCTATAAAATGTTCTAAAGAAAATCAACTAACATACATAACAGAAAATACAGGAATGAACACACACGCTAGCTTGTTTTTAAACAAACATATTCAGTACATTGGGGTCATTCAGGCATCCTATATTTTTTATCAGTGAACTCATCACATACATCTTTTTTTTATGAATTTAGTCTATTGCTGTCAAGTACAAACATAATCCATCAATGTAGGAGTGCATGATGTGTTGCCTGTCAGTCAAATATAGTCTACTGTCGGCAACAGCTATATTGGCTACAGTAAACTGATGAATTGACAAACAGATGAAACCCATCAGATGCTTCAAAAGTACCTGCAACAAAGTAGGTCTAGGCGACAGCTGATGGTCTTCCGGCAAAGTCGGCGGAGGCGATGGCAGATGGTCTTGCGGCGAAGTCGACGGAGACGACGGTGGCGAAGTCAACAGATACAGTATATTACAGAGATGTCAAAACCAATTAATCCACTGCACTTAATACACCTCCTGATCCTATTTTGCTAGGTGCAGCTAGCATATCTATTCATCTGTATGCCATTAAGCTACTTGACAACTGAAGAAAGAGCAGAATATATGAACCTTCAAGAATTACTCCAGCATCATGTCCAAGAATTACTGTAACCAAGTTCAAGCCACCATGTTCAGGTATATGTAGTCAGCAACAAGAAATTTCTTGGTTCAATCCTTGGCTTGTAACAACAAATTTTTCAGAAAAAATAAACTCAAACAGGGGCTTGCCGCTTGCATTTCTGATTAGCTGAAACATAATGCAAAATACATAAAAAAATGAAGTAGTTGGTTTAAAGACTCCAGTGCATATCAGCCAAACTATAATTGTGAGCAATCGGAAGTAGCACCAATTTTTCAGAAAAAAAAACTGAAACAGGGTAGATCCGAGGGGGGGCAAATCAGTTACATTCATTATACAACAGTGCAAACAAAGGAAACAAAGGAAACTCGGTTGAATGTACCAACTACAGTAACAGCAAAAAACAACTACTGTGAGGAACACAGGCACCACAAGTTCACAACCAACGCAGCAACGCTATTTTTGAGGGGGGTCGAGGCATTACATACCTCTGGTGTAGCCGCCGTTGGCGATATTGGACGGCTCGACGGATGTTCTTCTACCTCCGGCGAACTCGGCACTTCTTCCTCCGGCGAACTTGAAGGCGACATGATGCTTTTCTGGTCCAAGTACTCCGGGATTTGATGGATTTTCTGGTCCAAGTACGCAACCTGATGGAGATTCCAGCCAAGGACCCTTCCTTCTTATAGCAGCGAAATTCAATCTGGGTCGGGCACTCCATTGATTTTTGTTGGAGAAGGCCACGGTCATGAATTCAATCCAAATCAGACAGGGGAGCAGGATATTACCAGACCTAACAATTAACGCACGGCATTTGATCAAGAACAATTAACCCATATGTACCAAGCCAGGCTCCTTTGCTTGCTCCGGCAACAATTACCAACAAAAAACCCGGCCACATCCAACAACATGCTATATAGGATCGCAAAAAGATCCACCTTTAGCCAAGCTTGCAGCATTGTGCATATGATTTTTTACATCAAGTGGTGCTTTGGAAGTCATGAGTATACACCCAATACTGACTGCACAAGATAGAATGAATTTCAGAGTACATGTACATGTACAGAACATGGAAGCACATAAAAATTCAGAGTAAGAAATTTATCAGGGAACATGGTAGCACTTGGGCTGCAGGCAGAAATTCAGAAAACATGATAGCTCTGCACACAGTATTAGAGAGAACGTGATTACTCCAAGTTGCTAACTCGAATTAGCCCGCAACCAGAAGAGGCAACATAGCCATGTGAGATTGGGAGGAGCGCCATGGGTAATGGACGGGGGCAGGGGGGAGGTGCAATGTCCACGGGTCGAGCAGGCTGTACGTACCTTGCCGTGATGAGTGCGCAGACTGGGGAAGTGGACTGCCTCGTCCTCTGCTCCGGCCGCCCCTTGGCTAGCCGACGCCGTGCCTCCTTGCCTTGGCCGCCTCTGCCTCCTCATGTTGCCCGACAACTACCCCCCATGCTCCACCCCGCCGCGCAGCAAAAGCCGGCAACGCCGGCAAGGGCGCCGCCCCTCACCGAGCACACGCCCAGGCGAGGCGTCCTCCGTCCTCCCGCGCGAGGCACGGCGGACGCCTTCTCATCCTCCTCTGCATCCGTAGCCGTCTCCGCCGCCGACAAGGATGCCGTCTCCGCCGCCGACAAGGACGCCGCCGTGCCGGACGGACGGCAGGTCTAGGACCGACAGCATCTGGATAAGAGGTAGGCGTTTTTTTAATAAAGGATCGAGGGACCGGGGACGCCGGAGGCCGAGGAGAGGCCGAGAGGGCCGGAGGCGGAGGGGAGAGCCGGACACCTTCCGCACTGACGACCTCGCCGACGAGAGCCCAGCCGCCGCTGTCCCCGTTCCACCTTCTCTTTCACTGGATAAGATGAACAAAGAAGAGCGGGTGGAAATCTTACAAAATGCAGGGGCTAATTTGTAAATTTGAATCATTTTTCAGGTCCACTTAAGTAGGGACGGCGGGTTTAATTCATAAAAACCACAGGGACCTTTGTGTAAAAACGCCGCGACGGTGAACCCGAGAGACTCAATTCGTGCTTTATTATTAGGGATAGATATATATATATATATACATATATATATATATATATATATATAGGGAAATATACCTTGGTTCTCAACGGAGGGAAATACTTATCTCTACTTTACTGCATCACCCTTTCCTCTTCAAGGAAAAAATTAACGCAAGCTCAAAAAGTAGCAAGTAGGTAAATGATAAAAACAAATTTTTTGATGTGAAATGCTACCTAACATGTCTTATCATGTAATCTTTCTTTTATGGTACGAATATTTATATACGAATGATTCAAAGCAATACTCTATAATTTGACATATAGACATGAATCTTCAAGCATACCAACAAACAATCATGTCTTTCAAAATATAAATGCTAAAGAACGCCATCCCTACAAAATCATATAGCCTTGTCATGCTCCATCTTCTTAACATAGAATATAAATCATGCACTACCCCGGTGTCAGCTGTGATGCCCAGGTAATTAAGCTACAGTAACCGCTGTTAATGATACCACGTCACCACGATTACTGTTGTTAATCTCGCGATGATTCAAATCCCGTTCGAATTCAAAATTCAAAATCAAGTTAAACAATAAAAGTTTTCAAACATAAAAACTAAAATTTCAAAGTGTGACAAATAATCTCTGATTATTTGACATGTTGAAACCAACCTTTTATAAAGTGTTTAAATGCCCTTAAATAATCAAAACAGTAGCTAAAACAAATATTTAAATGCTTTTAAAATATTAAACAAATGCAACTACTTTATTTAATGTGCCAAATTATCTATGGCAGTAGCCTAAATTATAATAATATTTTAGGTGCAAGTCTTTTATTTTATAAAACTAGTTTTGTTTTAAAGGGGAAAAAGAAAACACGAAAGGTTTAAGAAAAGGAAAAGGCAAAAGAAAAGGGAGAGCCCCCGCCCCCAATGGGTCGTGGCCCAACTGGGCCTCAGCCAAGCCGCCCCCTCATAACCACCCCGCACCCCCACCGAACCCTAGCCCGTCCAACACTCCCCCCCCCCCCCCACGATCCCCTCTCTCTCTCTCGAACGATTCCCCTCCCCCCATCTGGATCGGGGGGGCGCACGCCGCTCGCCCCCGACACCGCACCGTCGCCAGTGCCCCGACGCCCGCCGTCGCTGACCGCCGACGCCTGTCGCCTCCCCGACCCCGAGCCGGCACCCCGCCACCTCGACGCCGTCGCCCTAGGCCTCACCGCCCCGTCCGTGACCGCGCCATCGCCGGACCCCGCCGGACTGCCTCATCCCCGTCCCTCACGTCCCCGCCTCCTCCTCGCCAGCGTCATCGCGCCTCGCCGCCGTACCCCTACAACGGGGTTGAGCCCCCCTTCTTCCCCCCTCGTTCTGTGTTGACCAAACGCCATCACCGCGCCCTCTCCACCCCGCGCCTGCTCTCACGGCGAGCGCGTGCTCGCCGTGCCCTGACCGCGCGCCATGCGCCCCATACTGTCCCGCTCGCGTCCTTCGCTCTTGTCCGCGCGCCGCCCGCATCTCAGCTGCTGCCTGCCCCCGCTGCCTGCCATCCAAGCGCCGCCGCTTGCAGCTCCGCCTGACCGCGCCGGCTTCCGCCCCTCTGCGCCCACAGCTGCTCGCCGTGGTTGGCGCCTCCCCTGGCCGCACTCCCCTCGCCCCGGACGCTCCCCTGCACCGCGCCCCTGGCCACGCCCGTGTCCCCCCTAGCCGCTGCCCTGACCTTGCCTCCGCCTTGCCGCACCCAGCTGCCGCGTGCAGCTCCGCCGGCCCCGGCTCCAGCCGGCCCTGCTTCCCTGCACCGCGCCCCTGCTCGCCACGACGCTGCACCGTCGCGCTGGGCTCACCCCTCGCCCATTGGCCACCGGTCGTGCCCGTTAGCCCGCCCCGATAGCCCGTGTGACTATGACACGCGGGGCCTAGCCCCTGGATAAGATAAAAAATATATAATAAAAATAATAATTAACTAATTAATCCTGTTAATTTACCTAATTAACTAGTTAACTAATTAAACTGTTAATTAGTTATGAGTCTATGACACAACGGCCCCACACGTCAGGTTGACCCTGGTCAACTCAGTTGACTGCTGTCATAATTCTATTTTTTGAATTAAATTAAACTGTAATAATTTCAGGAATTGTTTAAATCTTGGAAAAATCATATAGAATAATCCGTAACTCGGATGAAAATACTTTGTACATGAAAGTTGCTCAGAAAGACGAGACGAATCCGGATACGCAGTCTGTTCGTCTGCCACACGTCCCTAGCATAGCAAACGTGGAACCGTCCCCCTCCGTTTCACCTGTCCGAAATTACCAAACTTCAGGAAAACTTTCCCAGATGTTTTCCCCCTTCGCCGGTATCGCGTAACACCGCGTTAGAGCACCCCTGGCTCCGTGTTTCATCATGTCATGCTTAGTGATGCTTCTGTGTGCTTTATATTTACTGTTTCTTCCCCCTCTTCTCTCCGGTAGACCCTGAGACCGTTGCTGATGCCACTGTGATCGACTACGTCACCACGACCCTCCTTCCTTTTCGGCAGAGCTTCCACGCAAGCAAACATCTTTCCGATATCGCCCATTCCATTCTCTCTCATGCTTGCATTAGATTTTGCTACTGTTATTGATTGCTCCTATTCTGATACATAGCCTGCTTTTATAACCTACTCATTGTACCTTACCTGCTTATCCTAAACTGCTTAGTATAGGTTGGTTTGTGATCCACCAGTGACCCCTCACCTTATCCCAGTTGCCCCGGCTTGATGATCGATGACTCTATCAACGTGATCGATGACTAGAGCCCAACACATCACATACACCCCCTTTGTTGCTCGACTCTGCAGAGCTACT
Source organism: Thinopyrum elongatum (assembly GCA_011799875.1). Classification (NCBI taxonomy): domain Eukaryota; kingdom Viridiplantae; phylum Streptophyta; class Magnoliopsida; order Poales; family Poaceae; genus Thinopyrum; species Thinopyrum elongatum. The sequence goes on from CM022297.1 coordinate 155,763,433, forward strand.
ATCGAGTGCCGAGGGTGATACCTCGTAACGCACTCCTGATGATAACTCTATAGTGTAGCTATTCGGTCGTGGTCATCGAGGGTGATTCCTCCTTCATCGCTCCCGATACGACTCTATCGTGCAACACCTCAAGTGTGAACCTCGAGGGTGATTCCTCCTAAGTTCAGCTTGATGATTACATCGAGTGGATTCCATCGAGGGTGATTCCTTGGGTTTCCGCCTTCATGTTACAGACACACAGTTACCTTTACCTATAGCCCCCCTGCACTATTACTACGGGACTGAAGGGACATGCGGTACCATCCCGGTTGAGGTGGACCTAAGTTCCCAACAGTCTCTGGTTAGTCAGGTCAGCCCTGAGGGGTACCCGCGAGTTGATGTGAAAGTCGGGCGGGCCCGGAGAGCACCCGCGATATAATTACGAGGCACGACCGGGCAGGTAGACCGCCCTAGAGAGAGAGGGTTGGGCCTGGCCCTTGCCGTATTTCCTCGAGACGGGGCGACGGGGTCACATTATCGTGAGTCTCTACTCGTCTCCGTGAGCTCCTAACACACTAAGGATTTGGGTATTTGTTCTGAGTTGGCCACTGGCCTTTACGCACTAACCACCACGCGAGAACGGTTATGGGCACTCGGCGTCGTAGTATCAGTCGAAACTTTGTCAAACGTCTAGTTCAGCATTGTGGCACGGTCGGATCGTGCCATCCACTACATGGGTGGTGCTGGTATTCACCCTGCGCACAACGACCCGAAGTGCAATGGGCCCAAGACCCTGGAGCGCTTAGGATGTAGACCAGTGGGGACCTCTCTGCTGAACCTAGGCAGGGCTGCGACGTGTTGATCTTCTGAGGCCGAGCATGGACCCAAGAAAGTGTGTCCGACCAGAGTAATCAAGCGTGTTGGGTAATGTGGTGCACCCCTGCAGGGAAGTTATCTATTCGAATAGCCGTGTCCACGGTAACGGACGTTCGGAATGATATCCTGATGTATTACAACTATAAATGGATACATGAGATATGTGATGGATATGTTGGCTCCGGGATTGCTTTCTCGCAGGGAGTCGAGGAAGGATCTCTGGGCATTAATATTACAACATGCTTGTTAAATGTTAAAATGCTATTCTATACTCTTCTAAATGCTGCAAGATGCTTGAAGATGCTAGTCTTTGATAGGCTAGGCCTTCCCTCTATTCTGGCATTCTACAGTTCAGTCCACAGATACAACCCTTCCACTTGATACTGATGCATACTTAGTATATGTTTGATGCTTGCGAGTACTTTGGATGAGTACTCACGGTTGTTTTGCTACCCCTTTCCCCCCTTCTTCTTCCTTCTTTCCGGTTGCTGCGACCAGATGGTGGATCCCAGGAGCCAAATGCCACCACCGACGGATACTACTACCCCGATGGAGCCTACTTCTACGTGGAGACCGCCGGCGACCAGGAGTAGTTAGGAGGTCCCAGGCAGGAGGCCTTTCCTCTTCGATCGTTGTTGCTTTTGTGTTTGCCTTCTTAAGGCAGTCTTGTCTAACTTTATGTTTGTACTCAGATATTGTTGCTTCCGCTGATGTTTGTGTCTCGAGCATTTGTATTCGAGCCCTTGAGGCCCCTGGCTTGTAATATAAAGCTTGTATTATTTTATTTGTGTCTAGAGTTGTGTTGTAATATCTTCCCGTGAGTCCCTGATCTTGATCGTACACATTTGCGTGTATGATTAGTGTACGATTGAATCGGGGGCGTCACAAGTTGGTATCAGAGCCGACTGCATGTAGGAACCCCCTTTCCAACTCCTTGGTCGAAGTTGAGTCTTGCCTTTGAAAAATTGTTTTACTAACAAGGTTGTGTGGCTTACGGGCCCACGTCGCCAATTGGGTGGTATTAGGATCTTTTATTCCTCGTCTTTACTCTGGGAATCTGATCTCTCTTCTATTCGGGTTAAATGATTTTGCTAACTCTAACTCTAGGTTCTCGTAATTACTTCCTCCCGGAGAGCCCCTCACTCTAGATGATTGCTTGGTGCATCGAAAGATTCTGAAGATACTCTTCGATGTTTCCCAAGACCCTTGTGCCCTTCGCCATTGAGATCCCTACCACCGCTAAATCCTTATGGGTAACATCCTACATTTGTCGTTCATACCTTCATCCCCATTTGCTCTTGTTATTACAAGATGCCCTGAAATACTATTCGATCTTCCAAAAATCCTCTATAGCCTATTGCTCTTGAAATTCTTGCTTGCTTGCATTATGGTTAAACCCAAAAGTCTAGTAATCATATTGGCATCCTTTGTCACTATCATTTTGTGTCTGTTGATTCAATATGTTGCGGATGCTCGCAATCCTCAGTCAAATCCTAGAATTCATCCTTCTGGCTCAGACATCATTTTGATCAGGAGCTAGTTCTCGACCACTCAAATTGTCGTCGATTGTACCCTAAGTCTATTCAACTTATCCATCCTTAATTAGAGTGTATGCTTCTAATCCCTTGATTTGGAAATCATAATTCCTTTGCATTCGAGCTTTGAATTAGTCAGTTGTTTCTATAATCTGATATCCTTACATTCATTCTTCTTCTGGTGAAGTACCGATACTCACATCAGATTCCTTGTGGACCACCTATCCTTTGTTGGATTTTATCCGACAACATCTTTGTTATATGTTCCTAAGATGCCCCGATGGGTTGAATCTATGTCTTCCCTAAATCCGTGTGAACTCGAAAGTTATGCGGGTTATACCCTACTAGCTTTTCGTCAGGTAAAATTTCAACGCTACAACTTCTTTGAATGCGAGAAGTGAATGGAAAGTTGTGTATTAGAGAAGTGGGATTCGACCATGAACCTTTGTGTTCATGCCCATGGACCCGATGTGGAACTTATCATGAAAGCTTCTAGTTATAATAATAATAATCCCCTTGTGATAAATTCATCTGGTATCTTTATTTGGTCCTTTGCAACCGTGGTTCCGACCATATTGTTCTTCTTTGATCCCATTTCTCGGACAAGTTGAAGCACTTGTCTTCTGCAGATCATTTCACCTGTCCAACCTCTATTCTGCTCTACCCTCGAGTATTACCCTTTGGTATCTCGAGAATATCACGGAACTACATAACTTCTTATGAGTTCTTCTTGAACTATTATTTCTCATCGATTCAAATTTTCCACGGGTTCTGAGTTGTTAGACACTCGAGGACACTAATAACTGATTCGAGTCTACACTTTCCTTTTCATTGTTTTGTTTAACCTTTCTTGTAACCTAACATACCTGAGCAGTGATAATTCCCTGCTCATGTAATGCCTCAATGTACAACTCTGTCAGTAAGACCCTGTTACTATTGTGGATGACATTTCGGTAACCACCGATGGACGAGAACTTTGCCTATTGGTCCACCTCATTCAACGAGCAGGAAAATGGTTCTCTTCGTCCCTCGCCCTTGGTACCAACATTGTTGCCAACATAACTGACAGGCTATCCTCTAACATGCCTTGCTACCCTGACCGTGCAAGATGTCAGCGCCCTTTTCTACTTTTAACCCACATGGTGGGCCCATAACCCACAGTTCCACAAGATCGAAACCTGACTCTCCTGTACAACCTTGATTCCGAAATATTCTTTGCACTTACTTCGTATGTAATTCACGAGCTAACTTCCTCATCATGTTTCATTCCGGTATCAGAGGCAACATTATTCTGCATTGCTCTGAACCCCTTCATCACCTGTTTTAGGCATCAGCTGGATGCCTACCTGTTTGAAACTTGTTAGACCTCCTTATAGCACTCTTGGTACGTTTCCTGGTGCTTCTAAAATCTCCTTCCTTGAGATAACTACTGGATGCCGATCCTTTCAGACATCCGTCCTTATAGCTTTCCCCTTATACCCCATTCGTAAGTATGATGGAGTTTCTGAAGAAAGGATAACGACTTCATCATGATGCCCTAATGCCGCGAATTGAAGACATCAATGATATGGATCAACCTCTTCGATTAGAGCAACAAGAACAAGAAGACCCGTTAGAATTTCGTAACCAAATCCCTTCCCCCTTACTCCCCCTCCTAAATCTCGGGACGAGATTTCTTGTAGTGGAGGAGAATTGTGACGCCCGGGTAATTAAGCTACAGTAACCGCTGCTAATGATACCATATCACCACGATTACTGTTGTTAATCTCGTGATGATTCAAATCCCGTTCAAATTCAAAATTCAAAATCAATTTAAATAATAAAAGTTTTCATACATAAAAACTAAAATGTTCAAAGTGTGGCAAATAATCTCTGATTATTTGACATGTTAAAACCAACCTTTTATAAAGTGTTTAAATGCCCTTAAATAATCAAAACAGTGGCTAAAACAAATATTTAAATGCTTTTAAAATATTAAACAAATGCAACTACTTTATTTAATGTGCCAAATTATCTGTGGCAGTAGCCTAAATTATAATAATATTTTAGGTGCAAGTCTTTTATTTTATAAAACTAGTTTTGTTTTAAAGGGGAAAAAGAAAACATGAAAGGTTTAAGAAAAGGAAAACGCAAAAGAAAAGGGAGAGGCCCCCCACTGGGCCGTGGCCCAACTGGGCCTCAGCCCAGCCGCCCCCTCATAACCACCCCGCACCCCCACCGAACCCTAGCCCGTCCAACACTCCCCCCACGATCCCCTCTCTCTCTCTCTCTTGCACGATTCCCCTCCCCCTAGATCTGGATCGGGGGGCGCACGCCGCTCGCCCCCGACACCGCACCATCGTCGGCGCCCCGACGCCTGCCGTCACTGACCGCCGATGCCCGTCGCCTCCCCGACCCTGAGCCGGCGCCCCGCCACCTCGACGCCGTCGCCCTGGGCCTCGCCGCCCCATCCGCGACCGCGCCGTCGTTGGACCCTGCCGGACCGCCTCGTCCCCGTCGCTCGCATCACCGCCTCCTCCTCGCCGGCGCCATCACGCCTCGCCGCCGTACCCCTGCAATGGGGGTGAGCCCCCCTTCTTCCCCCCTCGTTCCGTGTCGACCAAACGCCATCACCGCACCCTCTTCACCCCGCGCCCGCTCTTGCGGCGAGCGCGTGCTCGCCGAGCCCTGACCGCGCGCCCCGTACTGTCCCGCTCACGTCGTTCGCTCTTGGCCACGCGCCGCCCGCATCACAGCTGCTGCCTGCCCCCGCTGCCTGCCGTCCAAGCACCGCCGCTTGCAGCTCCGCCCGACCGCGCCGGCCTCCGCCCCTCCGCGCCCGCAGCTGCTCGCCGCGGTTGGCGCCTTCCCTCGCCCCGGGCGCTCCCCTGCACCGCGCCCCTGGCCACGCCCATGTCCCCCCTTGCCGATGCCCTGACCTCACCTCCGCCTCGCCGCACCCAGCTGCCTCCTGCAGCTCCGCCGACCCCACCCGCTCGCCTCGGCTGCAGCCGGCCCTGCTTCCCTGCACCGCGCCGCTACTCGCCGCGACGCCGCACCGCCGCGCTGGGCTCGGCCCTCGCTCATTGGCCATTGGCCGTGCCCGTTAGCCCGCCCCGATAGCCCCTGTGACTATGACACGCGGGGCCCAGCCCCCGGATAAGATAAAAAAATATAATAATTATAATAATTAATTAACTAATTAACTAATTAATCTAGTTAATTAACCTAATTAACTAGTTAACTAATTAAACTGTTAATTAGTTATCAGTCTATGACAGAATGGCCCACACGTCAGGTTGACCCTGGTCAACTCAGTTGATTGCTGACGTCATGATAAAGTCAGGCTGACGTCATAATTCTGTTTTTCGAATTAAATTAAATTGTAATAATTTCAGGAATTGTTCAAATCTTTGAAAAATCATATAGAATAATCCGAACTCGGATGAAAATACTTTGTACATGAAAGTTGCTCAGAAAGACAAGACGAATCCGAATACGCAGTCCGTTCGTCTGCCACAAGTCCCTAGCATAGCGAATGTGGAACCGTCCCCCTCCGTTTCACCTGTCTGAAATTACCAAACTTTGGGAAAACTTTCCCGGATGTTTTCCCCCTTCGCCAGTATCGCGTAGCACCGCGTTAGAACACCCCTAGCTCCGCATTTCGTCATGTCATGCTTAGTGATACCTCTGTGTGCTTTATATTTACTGTTTCTTCCCCCTCTTCTCTCCGGTAGACCACGAGACCGCTATCGATGCCACTGTGATCGACTACGTCACCGACGACCCTCCTTCCTTTTCGGCAGAGCTTCCACGCAAGCAAACCCCCTTGATCATTCCGATATCGCCCATTCCATTCTCTCTCATGCTTGCATTAGATTTTGCTACTGTTATTGATTGCTCCTATTTTGATGCATAGCCTGCTTTTTTAACCTGCTCATTGTACCTTACCTGCTTATCCTAAACTGCTTAGTATAAGTTGGTTTGTGATCCACCAGTGACCCCTCACCTTGTCCCAGTTGCCCCGGCTTGATGATCGATGACTCGATCAATGTGATCGACGTCCAGAGCCCGAGACATCACATCACACCCCCTTTGTTGCTCGACTCTGCAGAGCTACTATCGAGTGCCGAGGGTGATACCTCGTAACGCACTCCTGATGATAACTCTGTAGTGTAGCTATCCAGTCGTGGTCATCGAGGGTGATTCCTCCTTCATCGCTCCCGATATGACTCTGTCGTGCAACAACTCAAGTGTGAACCTTGAGGGTGATTCCTCCTAAGTTCAGCTTGATGATTACATCGAGTGGATTCCATCGAGGGTGATTCCTCGGGTTTTTACCTTGATGTTACATACACACAGTTACCTTTACCTGTAGCCCCGTGCACTGTTACTACGGGACTGAAGGGACAGGCGGTACCATCCCGGTAGAGGTGGACCTAAGTTCCCGACAGTCTCTGGTTAGTTGGGTCGGCCCTGAGGGGTACCCACGAGTTGATGTGAAAGTCGGGCGGGCCCAGAGAGCACTCGCGAGATAATTATGAGGCACGGCCGGGGAGGTAGACTGCCCTAGAGAGAGAGGGTTGGGCTTGGCCCTTGCCGCATTTCCTCGAGACGGGGCCACTGGGTCACATTATCATGAGTCTTTGCTCGTCTCCGCGAGCTCCTAACACAGAAAGGATTTGGGTATTTGCTCTGAGTTGGCCACTGGCCTTTACGCCCTAACCACCATGCGGGAACAGTTATGGGCACTCGGCGTCGCAGTATCAACCGAAGCTTTGTCAAATGTCCAGTTTAGCATTGTGGCATGGTCGGATCATGCCATCCACTACATGGGTGGTGCTAGTATTCACCCTGCGCACAATGACCCGAAGTGCAATGGACGATGGCCCCAAGAACCTGGAGCGCTTAGGATGTAGACCGACGGGGACCTCTCTGCTGAGCCTAGGTAGGGCTGCGACGTGTTGATCTTCCGAGGCTGGGCATGGACCCAAGAAAGTGTGTCCGGCCAGAGTAATCATGCATGTTGGGTAATGTGGTGCACCCCTGCAGGGAAGTTATCTATTCTAATAGCCGTGTCCACGGTAACGGGCGTTCGGAATGGTATCCTGATCTATTACAACTATAAATGAATACTTGAGATATGTGAGGGATATGTTGGCTCCGGGATTGCTTTCTCGCAGGGAGTCGAGGAAGGATCTAAGGGCATTAATATTACAACATGCTTGTTAAATGTTAAAATGCTATTCTATACTCTTCTGGATGCTGCAAGATGCTTGAAGATGCTAGTCTTCGATAGGCTAGGCCTTCCCTCTATTCTGGCATTCTGCAGTTCAGTCCACAGATACAACCCTTCCATTTGATACTAATGCATACTTAGTATAGGTCTGTTGCTTGCGAGTACTTTGGATGAGTACTCGCAGCTGCTTTGCTACCCCTTTTCCCCTACTTTCTTCTTTCCGGATGTTGCGATCAGATGGCGGATCCCAGGAGCCAGATGCCACTACCGACGACTACTACTACCCCGAGGGTGCCTGCTACTACGTGGAGGCCGCCGATGACCAGGAGTAGTTAGGTGCCTTGCCTTTTCGATTGATGTTGCTTTTGTGTTTGCCTTCTTAAGGCAGCCTTGTCTAACTTTATGTCTGTACTCAAATATTGTTGCTTCCCCTGACGTTTGTGACTCGAGCTTTTGTATTCGAGCCTCGAGGCCCCTAACTTATAATATAAAGCTTGTATTATTTTATTTGTGTCTAGAGTTGTGTTGTGATATCTTCCCGTGAGTCCCTGATCTTGATCGTACACATTTGCGTGTATGATTAGTGTATGATTGAATCGGGGGCGTCACAAGTTGGTATCAAAGCCGACTGCCTGTAGGAACCCCCTTTCCAACTACTTGGTCGAAGTTCAGTCTAGCCTTTGAAAAACTGTTTTACTAACATGGCTGTGTGGCTTACGGGTCCACGTCGCCAATTGGGCGATATTAGGATCTTTTATTCCTCGTCTTTACACTGGGAATCTGATCTCTCTTCTATTCGGGTTAAATGATTTTGCTAACTCTAACTCTAGGTTCTCATAATTACTTCCTCCCGGAGAACCCCTCACTCCAGATGATTGCTTGGTGCATCAAAAGATTCTGAAGATACTCTCCGATGTTTTCCCGGGACCCTTGTGCCCTTCACCGTTGCGATCCCTACCACCACTAAATCCTTCTGGATAACCACGTACACTTGCCATTCATACAATCATTCCCCATTGATCTTTGATGTCTAGTACACAACTTGTTCTTGTAGACTTGTGTTGGGCCTCCAAGCGCAGAGTTTTGTAGGACAGTAGCAATTTTCTCTCAAGTGGATGACCTAAGGTTTATCAATCTGTGGGAGGTGTAGGATGAAGATGGTCTCTCTCAAACAACCCTACAACCAAATAATAAAAAGTCTCTTGTGTCCCCAACACACCAAATACAATGGTAATTTGTATAGGTGCACTAGTTCGGCGAAGAGATGGTAATACAAGCGTAGTAATGATAGTAGATATTGATTTTTGTAATAGGAACAATAAAAAACAGCAAGGTAACAATTAACAAAACGAAGCACAAACGGTATTGCAATGCTTGAAAATGAGGCCTAGGGTCCGTACTTTAGCTAGTGCAATCTCTCAACAATGCTAATCTAATTGGATCACATAACCATCCCTCAACGTGCGATGAAGAATCACTCCAAAGTTCTTATCTAGCGGAGAACATAAGAAGAAATTTTTTGTAGCTATTCTTTCCGATCGATCTATCCAAGAGTTCGTACTAAAATAACACCAAGTTATTCTTTCCGATTAATCTATCAAGAGTTCGTACTAAAATAACACGTAGCTATTCTTTCCGATCGATCTATCAAGAGTTCGTATTAAAATAACACCAAAGCAAATTCAGATTCATAATACTCAATCCAACACAAAGAACCTCAAAGAGTGCCCCAAGATTTCTACCAGAGAAACAAGGACGAAAACGTGCATCAACCCCTATGCATAAATTACCCCAATGTCACCTCAGGAATCCGCAAGTTGAGTACCAAAACATATCTCAAGTTAATCAATATAATACCCCATTGTCACCACGGGTATCCATATGCAAGACATACATCAAGTGTTCTCAAATCCATAAAAGTATTCAATCCGATAAAACGAAATCTCAAAGGGAAAACTCAATTCATCACAACAAGATAGAGAGGGGAAAACACCATATGATCCAACTATATTAACAAAGCCCGTGATACATCAAGATCATAACATCTCAAGAACACGAGAGAGAGAGAGAGATTAAACACATAGCTACTGGTACAAACCCTCAGCCCCGAGGGTGGACTACTCCCTCCTCATCATGGTGGACGTCGGGATGATGAAGATGGCCACCGGAGATGATTTCCCCCTCCGGCAGGGTGCCAGAACGGGTCTAGATTGGTTTTTCGTGGCTACAGAGGCTTGCGGCGGCGGAACTTCTGATCTAGGGTTACCCCCGGGGGTTTTGGAATATTTGGGAATTTATAGGGCGAAGAGGCGGTGCGGGAGGCCACCGAGGTGGGCACAACCCACCTGGGCGCGCCTGGGCCCCCAGGCACGCCCTGGTGGGTTGTGCTCTCCTCGGAGCTCCCCTCTGGTACTTCTTTGGCCCATCGGGTGTCTTCTGGTCCAGAAAAATTCTCCAAAAAGTTTCACCGTGTTTGGACTCCATTTGGTATTGATTTTCTGCGATGTAAAAAACAAGCAAAAAACAGCAACTGGCACTGGGCACTATGTCAATAGGTTAGTCCCAAAAAATGATATAAAGTTGCTATAAAATGATTGTAAAACATCCAAGAATGATAATATAATGGCATGAATACTTCATAAATTATAGATACGTTGGAGACGTATCAATCTTGTTATTACAAGATACCCCGAAATTCTCTCTATTGTTTCGAGAATACTTTTTGCCTACTGCCTTGTAGTTCTTTGCCACATGAATACACCTACAGATAATTCCTTGCACTTACCGAGTATCCGCTCATCCCCAGTTGTTCATGTGTTTCACAAAAGTCTTCGAAATACCATTCGATCTTCCAAAAATCCTCAGCAGCCTATTGCTCTTGAAATTCTTGCTTGCTTGCATTATGGTTAATCCCATAAGTCTAGTAATCTTATTGGCATCCTTTGTCATTATCATTTTGAGTCCATTGATTCAATATGTTGCGAAGGCTCGCAATCCTCAGTCAAATCCTAGAATTCATCTTTTCGGCTCAGACATCATTTTGAACATGAGCTGGTTCTCGACCAATCAAGTTGTCATCGAATGTACCTCTAAGTTTATTCAACTTATCCATCCTTGATCAGAGCGTCTGCTTCTGATCCTTCATTTTGGAAATCATAATTTATTTGTATTTGAGCATCAAATAATCCAGATGTTTCTCTAATCTAATGCCTTTGTATTGTTTCTTCCTCTGATTGAGTACTGATACTCACATCAGCTCCGTTGTGGACTGCCAAACCCATTGCTGGGTTATTACCCGACAGTGTCCTTAACATTCAATAACCTTGTGAGTCTTTCCTCGGATACATAATGCCTTTGGTAAATTGTATCCCCTGGTCTTGTCAACCATGCTCTGCTTCCGAGCTTGAGTTATTTACTCCTGAAGTTTGTGGTATATGTTCCTAAGATGCCCCGGTGGGTTGAACCAATGCCTTCCCTAATCTGTGCGAACCCAGAAACTCCTATGGGTCATACTCTACTGGTGTTACGCCGGATAAAATTTCAACACTACAACTCCTTCAAACATGAGAAGTGAATGAAAGGTTATGCATTGAACAAGTGGGAGTCGACCTTGAACTTTGCGTTCATGCCCATGGAAACGATGTAGATCTTATCATGGAAGCTTCTCGTACTAACGATTATTCCCCTGGTTATAAGTTCATCTTGTATCTATGTTTGGTCCTTTGCAATTGTGGTTCCGACCATATTGTTCTTCTTTGATCCCATTTCTCGGACAAGGTAAAGTACTTGTCTTCTGCAGATCAATACATCTGTCCAACCTCAATCCTGCTCCACCTTCGAGTATTACCCTCTGGTATCTCGACAATATCAAAGAACCGTGTTGCTTCCTACGAGTCTTCATCTAGTATTGCTTCTCATCAATTTTAGATTTCCCCCGGGTTTTGAGTTATTAGTAACTCAAGAACACTGATAAGTGAACCGATTCCGCACTCCAATTCAATAACTCTAAGTAATTTTCATTGCTTACGAGTTTAATAATCCTTCAAGTCATTCCTAGCCTTATCGGCTATATCATTACCATGCGAAACTTTAACTGTGCTACCTGGTCCTTCTTCCCGGAGCACAATTTTTGATGATGAGCTAAGCTTACATCGATCTTCCTCGTCATATCATTTCGCCTTGAACAGCAAGCTAGATTTCGAGTTTGTGTCATACCCGTGGTTCCAATAACCTTTCACTTCATCATTCCTTTGACTTGATGTCATCGCCGATCGATTACCTCTTCATGAAATCTCTCAACAAATGTGTCGTGATCATCATCAACATTCTGAGCTCTTCTAGGTTATGAATCGAATTCATGATGAGAAATACCATCCCTGCCCCCTCGATGATTGGTGTTAACATCGACAACATTCTTGCATATCAACTTGCTGTCCTGTCAGGTATATCCTGCTCAACTTGTTATTGTGAAGGATATACTCCTAATACTTGTGTTTAAACACATTTTCCTTTCATTGGTGTGTTTAATCTGATAATCACATTTTCTTTTCCATTGTTTTGTTTAACCTTTCTTGTGATCTAGATGATATAAGCAGTAATAATTCCCTGCTTAGGTAAACACCTCGGTGTACAACTCTGTCAGTAAGACCCTGTTACTATTGTTGATGACATTTCGGTAGCCACCGATGGACGAGAACTTTGCCTATTGGTCCGCCTTGTTCAAACGAGCGGGAAAATGGTTCTCTTCGTCCCTCGCCCTTGGTACCAATGTTGTTGCCAACATAACTGACAGGCTATCCTCTAACATGCCTTGCTACCATGGCCATGCAAGATGTCAGCACCCTTCCTACTTTTAACCACATGGTGGGCCCATAACCCACAGTTCCACAGGATCTAAACCTGACTCCTGTACATCCCTGTGTCCAAAGTTATTCCACTCGCTTGGCTTCGTATGATATTCACGAGCCACCTTCCTAGTGATCTATTCTGGTGTCAGACACAATACTTATCCCCGTTACTCCGAACCCCTTTCACCCTCTGTTTCAGGCATCAAACGTTTGCCTAACCGATTGAAAATTCCCATGCCTACTTTCATTTCTCTCGATGCATTTCCTGAGTTCCAACTTGAGAGATACTCATATGTTCAATCATGGGATAAACCCAGATGATTACCCTTATATCATTCTATCGTTGCCGAGCTGCCCTTACCTATTCGTAAGTACGATGAAGACCCTGAAGTAAGGATGATGACTTCATCATGATGACCTGGAGCAGAGAAATGAAGACATCAACGCAATGGACTGACCTCTTCGATAAGAGCAACCAAGATCGAGAACATCCGTAGAATTTCGTAACCAGAACTTTCCCCTTACTCCACCTCTTAAATCTCGGGATAAGATTTCTTGTAGTGGAGGAGATTTGTAACACCCCCAGCATCAAGCTACAGTAACCTCACACTAATGGTGCCATGTCATCCTGTTCGACTAAGTCAAATTGCCCTTGATAAGGATCCAAGTCAAATCCAAAATTCAAATTTAAAGTGAAATTTAAAGTTTCACAAACATGTAAAAAAAAATAGTTCAGGTTTTAGTAAAAAATCCATAACATTTTATTGTGAAAGAAAACCACCACACTTCTTTGCTCATTTGGGAGCTGTCATCCAAAACAGTACCCCATTCAGCCTCATTTATTCAATTTTCAATTAAACCAAAATCAAATGAACACTTTTAACTCTCAAACTTTTTGTGGCAGTGCTAGTTATTGCAAAGTATTTAATTTGACAAGTGTCACATTTTACAAAACCCATTTGCTAGCTAAAGAGATGCAAAATAGTAAGGAAACTAGAAAACATAAAATAAAAGAAAAAGAAAAAGGCAGAGCCTACCTGTTGCACTGGGCTTTAGGTGGCCACAGTGCGGCCCAGCCCGTTAACGCCGGCCTTTACCCTACCTCCCGCCAGCGACAGGGAAAGGCCGGAGGCCATGGCCAGCGCCCGATGCCCCCCTCGCCACAACAGCACCCCGGGGTAGATAAGATCACCCCGGACCCCCTCGTTCCCCTCCGCGAACCCTAGGTCCCTCGCTCTTCCTCCTCCTCACTTCCCCTCCTCGATCCAAATGCACCGGAGGCCACCACCGCCACGGCCACCGTCGCTTGCACGCTCTCCGTCGTCCCCGGAGCTTCTGGCTACGTCCAACAGCTCTGTCGCCCTCCCCTACTTCGTCCGCGCCGCTGGATTGGGACCGGGGGGCACCACCGCCGTCCTCTGCGTCATCTCCTTCAACCACGGCCGTCGCGCGCCATTGCAGATCGCCATCACCCTCGACCCTCTCCGGCCATCTCGACACCCACAGCGAGTTCGCGGTGAGCCACCTCACGATTCCCCCTTCGTTTCGACCTCGATTTCGAGCTCTAGCAAGCCTTGCCGTCGCCTAGCTCTGGCCGCCATCGGTCGCTGTCATTGTCGTCGCTCCGGTCAACCCCTATTGCAGCCGTTTGCGCCACTAGATGCGCGGTAGCGCGCTGACCCCGGAGCAACCTCTAGTTCACCACAGGTGCCTCCTAGCGCCGTCCCTGTCTACATCTTGCTTCGGCCGCTGCCTTTTGCTGTCGCCGTCATTGTTACGGGCCTCTACGGCTCAAACCAGCATCACCACCGCGCGCGGAATCGTGCGGGCTTTCGAATGCGCTGCGCCGCGCTTCCATCCGTGGCCGAACGGCTGTTTCTGAGGTCCACCGCCGCGTTGGATGGCCGTCGGCGGTTAAACGCCGGCCGACTGACGTGTCCGGCGCCATTGGCCGCTAATCTCGCCACTGTGCGACAGACAGACGGGACCCACTCGCTAACTAACTACTGGGTTAATTAACCACTGTTTTAACTAACCTAATAGCCACTGACAAGAGGGCCCCATGGCTCTAATTAATTTTTTGGCTTAATTTAAACCTTAATTACTAACAGTCACCAACATGGGGCCCTAGCATTATTTAAATGGATAGGGCCGGCCCAGTCACCCTGCTGAGTCAGCAGGGGGCCCACCAGTGAGCCTTTGATGACTAGTCAGTTGACTCAGTCAACAGGCCCCAACAATCAGCCTCTGTACTGGTCTGTTGGGTACACCTGTGGGTACATTTAGCCTTTTGCTATTTAAATTTCAAATAAATAATTAATTCAGAAAATTGCAGAAATTGTTTAAAACTTTGAAAATTAATAGAAAATAAACCGTAAGTCGGATGAAAATAATTTATATATGAAAAATGATCAGAAAAATAAGACGAATCCGAGTACGCCATCCACATACCTGCCGCACGCCTCGAGCACTACAAACAAGGATCCGTCCCCTCCGATTCATCTGTCTGAAAAATGCCAAACCCCGGGAAAACGTTCCCGGATGTTTTCCCCCTTCGCCGGTAACACCTAGTACCGCGTTAGAACACCCCTAACACCGTGTATTACTACATCATGCTTTGTGATGCTTTGTTTTCTTTATATTTATTGTTTCTTCCCCTTCTTCTCTTCGGTAGACCCCGAAACCGCTGTCGATGCCACTGTGATCGACTACGTCGACGATGACCCTTAGTCCTTTTGTCTGCAGAGCAACCAGGCAAGCAAACCCTCCTTGATCATTCCTATATCACCCATTCCATTCTCTCTCATGCTTGCATTAGATTTTGCTACTGTACTTGATTGCTCCTATTCTGATGCATAGTCTGCTTTTGTAACCTGCTCTTGTACCTTACCTGCTTATCCTAAACTGTTTAGTATAGGTTGGTTAGTGATCCATCAGCGACCCCTCACCTTGTCCTTATTGCCCCCGCTGGATTACCAGGTGACTCGATCAACGTGATCGACGTCCAGAGCCTGACACATCACATCACACCCCTGTTAGTTGTACGACTCTGCAGAACTACTATCGAGTGACGAGGATGATACTTCGTCTGGCACTTCTGATGTTAACTCTGTAGTGTAGCTAATCGTTCGTGGTCTTCGAGGGTGATTCCTCTTTCACCACTCCCGATAACGACTCTGTCGTGCAACCCCTCAAGTGTGGACCATCGAGGGTGATTCCTCTAAGTCCACCTTGATGGTTACATAGAGTGGGAATCCATCGAGGGTGATTCATCGGGTTCCCCCCTTGCTGTTTTAGACACACGGTTACTTTGACTTTACCACAGAACCATGTTACTGAAGTCGGGTCGGCCCTGAGGGGTACCCGCGAGTTCATGTGTAGCCGGGTTGACCTGGAGGGTACCCGCGAGATTTCTACGTGGCACGGCCGGGCATTCCGGGTCCTTGCCATAAGTCCACGAGACGGGGCGACGAGGTCACATGATCGTGAGTCTCTGCTCTATACCACGCGCTCCCAAGACACTAATGGATTTGGATATTTGATCTGAGTTGGCCACTGGCCTATACGCACTAACCGCCACGTGGGACAAGATATGGGCAACCGGCGTCGTAGTATCAGCCGAAGCTTTGCAGACATCAGCGACTGAGCGGCGTTCGCCGGATTGGAGGTTGCCAGGTCTGCTCACCGACCACCCTCGCAACATGCAGGAGTGCAAAGGGCGATGGGCCCAAGACCCCTGCGCGCTTAGGATGTAGACCAGTGTGCTGGCCTCTTCGTTGAGCCTTGGTAGGGCTGCGACGTGTTGATCTTCCGAGGCCGGGCATGACCCAGGAAAGTGTGTCCGGCCAGAGTGATCGAGCGTGTTGGGTAATGTGATGCACCCTGCAGGGAAGTTAATATATTCGAATAGTCGTGTCCATGGTAACAGGACGACTTGGAGTTGTATCCCGATCTATACAACTAGAACTGGATACTAAGATGTGGATTGGATATGATGGCTTTGGGATTGCTTTCATGCAGGGAGTCGAGAAAGGATCTCTGGGCGTGTTTACTACAACATGCTTGTGAATTATAAAATGATATTCTTTACTCTTCTAAATGTTGCAAGATGCTAGTCTTTGATAGGCTAGGCATTTCCCTCTATTCTGGCATTCTGCAGTTTAGTCCACAGATACAACCCTTTCATTTGATACCGATGCATACTTAGAATAGATCTGATGTCAGTCTTGCGAGTACTTTGGATGAGTACTCATGGTTGTTTTGCTACCCCTTTTCCCATACTTTCTTCTTTCCGGATGTTGCGATCAGATGGCGGATCCCAGGAGCAAGATGCCACTACCGACGACTACTACTACCCCGAGGGTGCCTGCTACTACGTGGAGGCCGCCGATGACCAGGAGTAGTTAGGAGGCTCCCAGGCAGGAGGCCTTGCCTTTTCGATCGATGTTGCTTTTGTGCTAGCCTTCTTAAGGCAAACTTGTTTAACTTATGTCTGTACTATGATATTGTTGCTTCCGCTGATGCTTGTGTATCGAGCTTATGTATTCGAGCCCTCGAGGCCCCTGGCTTGTAATATGAAGCTTGTATTATTTTAATTTGTGTCTAGAGTTATGTTGTGATATCTTCCCCTGAGTCCCTGATCTTGATCGTACACATTTGTGTGTATGATTAGTGTACGATTGAATCGGGGGCGTCACAATGCACTTCAGCTTTTTTCAACCCCCATGCAATACATGAGCGCAAGCCATGGATATAGCACTATGGGTGGAATAGAATGCGGTGGTAGAGATTAATTTGGAGAAGACAAAAAGGAGGAAGACTCACATTGACGCGGCTAATCAATAGGCTATGGATATGCCCATCAATTGATGTCAATGCAAGGAGTAGGGATTTCCATGCAATGGATGCACTAAGAGCTATAAGTGCATGAAAGCCCAAAATGAAAACTAAGTGGGTGTGCATCCAACTTGCTTGCTCTGGAAGACCTCGGACATTTGAGGAAGCCCATCATTAGAATATACAAGCCAAGTTCTATAATAAAAAATTCCCACTAGTATATAAAAGTGACTACATAGGAGACTCTCTATATGAAAAACATTGTGCTACTTTGAAACACAAGTGTGGAAAAATATAGTAACATTGCCCCTTCTCTATTTTTCTCTTATTTTTTTGGTGGGCTCTTTTTGGCCTCTTTTTTTCTGGGCTCTTTTTAGCCTCTTTTTTTATTTCCTCAGTGGGACAATGCCCTAATAATTAATAATGATGATCATCACACTTTTATTTACTTACAACTCAAAATTACAACTCGATACTAGAACAAAGTATGACTCTATATGAATGCCTCTGGCAGTCTACCAGGATGTGCAATGATCTAGCATAACATGTATAAAAAATGATGAACGGTGGCTGAGCCACAAATACTATGTCAGCTATATGATCATGCAAAGCAATATGACAATGATGATGTGTGTCATAATAACGGAATGATGGAAATTGCATGGCAATATATCTCGGAATGGCTATAGAAATGCCATGATAGGTAGGTATGGTGGCTGTTTTGAGGAAGATATAAGGAGGCTTATGTGTGATAGAGCATATCATATCACGGGGTTTGGACGCACCGACGAAGTTTGCATCACATCTCGAGGTGAGAAAGGGCAATGCACGGTACCGAAGAGGCTAGCAAATTACGGAAAGGTGAGAGTGCGTATAATGCATGGACTCACATTAGTCATAAAGTACTCACATACTTATTGCGAAAGTCTATTAGCCCTCTAAGCAAAGTACTACTATCCATGCCCCTAGGGGGGAGCTTGGCAGGAGTTAACCATTGCGCGCCCCCGACCTTGATGCAAAGGAAGACACTCAATAATAAATCGTGCTCCAACTTCTTAGCATAACGGGACACTATACATGCATGCTTTGGGAATCACAAACCTTAACACCAATATTCTTACTAAACTACAATTACTCACTAGTATGACCCACATATC
The DNA here is from genome assembly GCA_011799875.1 of Thinopyrum elongatum. NCBI lineage: Eukaryota > Viridiplantae > Streptophyta > Magnoliopsida > Poales > Poaceae > Thinopyrum > Thinopyrum elongatum. The sequence continues at coordinate 155,781,881 of CM022297.1, forward strand.
ACCATCTCTATATCTCAAAACTATTGCAAGGAATCAAACTTATCATATGCAGTGATCTACATGAAAGTTTTTATTATATCCCTCTTAAATACCTATCATATTAGGGCCAATTTCATAACCCGTGCATATTGCCATTACTATTTATTGTACTCTCAAAATGATATAAGTGAAGCATGAGAGTGCAACTATTTCTTTAAAATATAACCACCGCTGTGCTCTAAAAGAAATAAGTGAAGCACTAGAGCAACTGCCTAGCTCAAAAGATATAAGTGAAGCACATAGAGTATTCTAATAAATCATGAATAAATGTGTGTCCCTCTCAAAAGGTGTGTTCAGCAAAGATGATCATGGCAAACTGAAAAGCAAACAAAGCAAAGACTCATATAATGCACGACGCTCCAAGAAAAACTCATATCATGTGATGAATAAAAATATAGCTCCAAGTAATATACCGATGGATTGTAGACAAAAGAGGGGATGCCTTCTGGGGCATCTCCAAGCTTAGATGCTTGCTTGTCCTTGAATGTTGACTTGGGGTTCCTTGTTCATCACCAAGCTTAGGGTCTTGCCGCTCTTTATTCCTTCATCCATCGTGATCTCACCCAAAACTTGAAAACTTCAGCACACAAAACTGAACAGGAAACTCATGAGATCTGTTAGTATAACAAGCAAATCATAAAATTTAGGTACTGTTGTCAACCCATTCATATTTTATTATTGCATAATACCTACTGTATTCTGACTTCACCATGACTTATACCCCCCGATGCAATCCATAGATTCATTAATACAAGCAAACTATGCAAAGAAAGCAGAATCTGTCAAAAAACAGAACAGTCTGTGATGATCTGAACAAACGAAATACTTCCGTAACTCCAATTTTTTTGAAAAATTAGGACAACGTGGGAAATTTGTATATCAATCATGTGTAAAAAATTCAGAATTTATCATGTTCCAGTGAATTTAAACAATTCTGCTACTGGGCGCAAAAGTTTCTGTTTTTTCACATAATCAAATCAACTATCAACCAAATCATCCCAAAGGCTTTACTTGGCACAAACACTAATTTAAACACAAAAACACAATAATAACAGTAGCATAATTGTGTGCACACTCAAAAATAGAAAACAAAAAGGAAAAATAAAGATAACTATTGGGTTGCCTCCCAACAAGCGCTATTATTTTACGCCCCTAGCTAGGCGTAAGACATAGTTTCAAGTTTTGTCATCCTTCAAATTAATTCCATAGGTAGCCCTCATAATAAATTCATATGGTGGCTTAATTCTCTTTCTAGGGAAGTGTTCCATTCCTTTCTTTAATGGAAATTGGAATCTTATATTACATTCTCTCATATCAATAATAGTACCTATGGTACGTAGGAAAGGCCTATGAAGTATTATAGGACAAGACGGATTGCAATCAATATCAAGCACAATGAAATCAACGGGCATATAATTTCTATTTGCAAAAATAAGCACATCATTTATTCTACCCAATGGTTTCTTAATTGTGGAATCCGCTAAGTGCAAATTAAGGGAACATCCATCCAAATCATGAAGACCTAGCACATCACATAAAGATTTTGGCATAGTGGAAACGCTAGCACCCAAATCACATAAAACATTGCACTCATAATTTTTAATCTTCATTTCAATAGTAGGTTCCCATTCATAATATAACTTCCTAGGTATTGAAACATCCAACTCTAGCTTTTCTTTTAAAGCTTTTCATCATAACTTCTACAATATGTTTAGTAAAAGCCTTATTTTGTTCATAAGCATTAGGTGAATTTATCATGGATTTCAACAAGGAAATACATTCAATTAAAGAACAATTATCATAATTAAAATCCTTGAAATCCAAAGTAGTGTGCACATCACTATTTAAAGTTTTGACCTCTCCAAACCCACTTTTATCATTTTTTCATTAAGATTGTCACCCTCCGGACAATTTGGACGCCCTCTAGCTAAAGTTGACTCATCTTCAGTCCCCTTTTCATCAAGTTTTATATTACTAAATAAAGATTCTATTGGTGAGACACAAATCATTTTAATATCTTCATCATGATTACGGTAAAAATCAGGCGGAATAGCCTTTTCTAGGAATTCTCGCTTAGCTCTCAATCTAGCGGTTCTTTCTTTACTTTCATTAATGGAGACATAGATAGATTTAATGGACTCATTAATATCAAGCTTAAGTGGCAAAATTTTATATTTGAGGTTTTCCACATCACGAGCAATTTTATCCATGTTCCTAGCCATTATCAACTTTATTTAGTTTTTCCTCCACCATAGCGTTAAAAATCTTTTGAGAATTAATGAATTATTTAATATTACTTTCAAGATCAGTAGGTATTCTATTATTATTATAAGAATTTCCATAAGAATTACCACAATTATTGGAGGAATTTCCAGGATACGGCCTAGGACTAAAATTGCCTCTATAAGCATTGTTATTAAAATTATTTCGAGAGACAAAATTCACATCAACGAAATCGTTATTTTGCTCAATCAAAGTATATAATGGAACATCATTAGGATCAACATGAGCATTCTTACTAGCAACCATTTTCATAAGAGCATCCATTTTATCACTCAACGTAGTAATTTCTTCAACAGAATTTACCTTCTTACCAGTTGGAGCTCTTTCGATATGCCATTGAGAGTAATTGGCCATAATATTATCAAGGGGTTTTGTAGCTTCTCCTAATGTGATTTCCATAAAGGTTCCACATGCGGCAGAGTCTAGAAGATTTCTAGAAACAAAGTTTAGTCCCGCATAGAAATTTTGCATAATCATCCACAAACTTAAACCATGAGTGGGACAATTTCTTATCATTAATTTCATTCTCTCCCAAGATTGTGCAACATGTTCTTGCTCAAGTTGCCTAAAATTCATAATTTGATTTCCAAGATAAATAATTTTTGCGGGAGGAAAATACTTGACAATAAAATCATCCTTACACTTATCCCAAGAATCAATACTATTTTGAGGCAAGGATGAAAACAAGGTTTTAGCACGGTCTCATAGTGAGAATAGAAATAATTTCAATTTGACAATATCATTATCCACATCTTTTTTCTTTTGCATATCGCATAATTCAACAAAAGTATTAAGATGGGATGCAACATCTTCATTAGGACTACCCGAAAATTGTTTTTTCATAACAAGATTTAGCAAAGCGGCATTAATATCACATGACTCCGCACTAGTGGCGGGAGGAGCAATTGGAGTACTAATAAAATCATTATTATTAGTATTGGAAAAATCACAAAATTTGGTGTTTTCTTGAGACATAGCGACAAAGCAAGAAAGTGAGCAAATAAAAATGTTTTTGTGCTTTTGTAAAAAAAAATTAGAAGTGGGGGAGATGAAAATGAGAGGTAAAGGCAAATAAAAAATAAGAGCAAGTAGATGATAGTTTATGCAAAGGTACTTGATAGGTTTTGGTGATGTCTCCCCGGTAATGGTGCGAGAAATTCTTCCTGCTACTTGTGAGCTGTGTTGGGATTTCCTCGAAGAGGAGAGGATGAAGCAGTACAATAGAGATAAGTATTTCCCTCAGTTAAGAACCAAGGTTATCAATCCAGTAGGAGAACCACCTCGTTAGCAGCACCTGCACACACAAAAGCAAAATACTTGCGCCCAACGCAAACAAGGGGGTTGTCAATCCCCTCGGTGGTTATTTGCAAGGATTAAATATCATAGTGGTAGGCAAATAAATAAATTGCAAAACAAAATAGAAATAAATAAAAGTGCAGCAGGGTATTTTTGGATTTTATATATCATAAAAGTAGACCCGGAGCCATAGTTTTCACTAGAGGCTTCTCTCTCGAACACATAAAGTACGGTGGGTGAACAAATTACTGTTGGATAATTGATAGAAAAGCGCATAGTTATGACGATATTCAAGGCAATGATCATGTATATAGGCATCCCGTCTGAGACAAGTAGACTAACTCCTGCCTACATCTACTACTATTACTCCACCCATCAACCGCTATCCAGCATGCATCTAGGGTATTAAGTTAATGAAAACACAGTAACGCCTTAAGCAAGATGACATGATGTAGACAAAGTAAACCCAAGCAATATGAATAAACCCCATCTTTTTATCCTTAATGGCAGCAATAAAAATACATGTCATGTCCCTTTCTGTCACTGGGATTGAGCACCGCAGATTGAACCCATCACAAAGCACCTCTCCCATTGCAAGAAAAATCAATCCAGTTGGCCAAACTAAACAAATATATCGGAGAGAAATAGAATGCTATAATAATCATGCATAAAAGAATTCAGAGAAGACTCAATTAGTATTCATGAATAATTTGATCATAAACCCACAATTCTTTGGATCCCAACAAACACACCACAAAAGAAGATTACATCGAATAGAACTCCAAGAACATCGAGGAGAACATTGTATTGAAGATCAAAGAGAGAGAAGAAGCCATCTAGCTACTAGCTATGGAACCATACGTCTATGGTAAACTACTCACACATCAGCGGAAGGGCAACAAGGATGATGTAAAAGCCCTCCATGATCGATTCCCCCTCCGGCAGGGTGCCGGAAAAGGCCTCCAGATGGGATCGCGGGAGAACAGAAACTTGCGGCGGCGGAAAAAGTATTTCGGGTGGCTCTCTGTTGTATTAGGAATATTTAGGAATTTATAGAGGTGGAATTAGGCCAAGAGGTGCCACGAGGGGCCCACAAGCCTGGAGGGCACGCCCCCCTGGGGCCCGCGCTCTGGGCTTGTCGCTTCCTCGTGACTCCCCAGGTCTTCTCCCGAACCTTCTAGGGTCCCTTCTGGTCCAAAAAAATCAATTCAAAGTTTTTTCTCCGTTTGGAATCTGTTTGATATTGATTTTCTGAAAAGCCAAAAACAAGCAAAAAGCAGCAACTGCAACTAGGCACTAGGTTAATAGGTTAGTCCCAAAAAATGATATATAATTGCATATAAAAGATCGAAGATTGATACTATAATACCATGGAACAATAAAAAATTATAGATACATTGGAGACATATCATGTATCGCTCTAGGTTGTGACTGTTATATGATGAATGTCATCCAACACAAATATCCATCACTGATCCAATGCCTACACTGTTCATATATTGATCTTTGTTAAGTTACTTTCGCTGCTACTGCTGTTACAATCACTACAAAACTGCTACTATTACTGTTACCGTTGCTATTGCTACTCTTGCTACTGCTATCAAACTATCATACTACTATGCTATTGATCACCTTGTTGTAGATATTTAGTTCTCCAGGTGTGGTTGAATTGACAACTCAGCTGCTAATACTTACAAATATTCTTTGGCTCCCCTTGTGTCGAATCAATAAATTTGGGTTAAATACTATACCCTCAAAAACTTTTGCGATCCCCTATACTTGTGGGTTATCAAAGATACATGTTCCTTTGAGGTTTTTGCCATGAGACAGAGTGGAATAGGTTTGTCATCACTTGACGCATCATCATCGGCATCAGTCTCGTAAGGATATTCAGATGATTCATTTGCGATGAGTGCATTTCCTCTGCCCAGACATTTGTAGAATTCTTCAGTATCTGATTTGGACTCTGATGTTTCATCTTCGAAGTCCATTGTCATTCCAGCACACCTACCAGCCAGCTGTGACATTTTTTTCATGTTTGATTTGATGGTTCCTATTGCTCACGTGTGAAAGTGCAAGTAATCCCCGGGTGGTTTTGGTAATTCATAACAACATATAGCTCATTGAACTAATATCCATTCAAGATAAATATTTCAGGAAGTTCAATGAATGGCATGGCATGGACTAGAAATGTGGACCCCTCAAAATGCTAAGGACATATATTGGCAAAAGCTCAAGACTCTTCATCTTTGTTTTAGTGATCCAAGATCACATTGAGTCTATAGGAAAGCCAATACTATTAAAAGGGGATGAGGTGTTGATTAATGGATTGCTTGCTCAAAGTGCTTAGTGATATTGCTCCAAAACCCTCAGCCACTTTCTCATTCCAAATATGTCAAAACCCTAAACTCCAACTCGGCCCCACCGATTCATCCTATCCGACGCCACCGAGTTCATATGACATAGCCACAGCCAGAAACCCTAACAGTTCGGTCACACCAAGATGGCCTTGCCAACTCCCTGTTGTCTGTTGCAATTATTTCGGTCTCACCGAAATTGCGATCGGTCTCACCGAGATGGCTTGACCAATTCTCTGTCGCCCTATTACTTCACTTCGGTCTCACCGAGTTGATGTGATTGGAACCATCGAGATGAGGTTTGCCCTAAGCCCTAGCACATCGGTCCCACCGAGTTGTTCCAGTCGGTCCCACCGAGATTCCTAACATGCACATTTTGAACTAATCGGTCTCACCGAGTTTAGCTATTCGGTCTCACCTAGTTTGGTCAAATGTGTGTAATGGTTGGATTTTGTGTGGAGGCTATATATACCCCTCCACCCCCTTCTCCATTTGAGAGAGAGCCATCAGAATGTGCCTACACTTCCACCATACATTTTCTAAGAGAGAACCACCTACTCTTGTGTTAAGATCAAGATATTCCAATCCTACCACAAGAATCTTGATTTCTAGCCTTCCCCAAGTTGCTTTCCACTCAAATCATCTTTCCACCATATCCAAATCTATGAGAGAGAGTTGAGTGTTGGGGAGACTATCATTTGAAGCACAAGAGTAAGGAGTTCATCATCAACACACCGTTTGTTACCTTTTAGAGAGTGGTGTCTCCTAGATTGGTTAGGTGTCGCTTGGGAGCCTCCATCAAGTTGTGGAGTTGAACCAAGAAGTTTGTAAGGGCAAGGAGATCGCCTACTTCATGAAGATCTACCCGAGTGAGGCAAGTCCTTCGTGGGCGATGGCCATGGTGGGTGTTGGGGATATAACCCCAGGATATGACCCGCCATGCTAGGACAGGTCATAGAGGTGGCGAGTCAATAGCCCAAGGCAAACATGGGCCGTGGGCGGCAAATATTGAAGACCCGACGGGTGGCTCTTGAGCGGTCTGGCTCTTAAGCCCAGCATTGTGGATGGCGGTTCATGGCCTGGAAGGTGTAAGCCGCCCTGAGCTTTCCTTACTTGGAGAACAGGGCGGGTTAGAGATGTATCTAGTCATGAGTCTAAGTAAGACTCGGACTCTTGTAAGCCCGGGGCTTCGACTTGTATATAAAGGCGAGCCCCTAGGGCACGTAGACTAAGTTACAATCAATCGATAGCTAGGTCAAGCGAATCCACTCCCTTGTAATCGATACTCAAGCAATATAACATAAAGCAGGACGTAGGCTATTACCTCGATCGTGAGGGGCCGAACTTGGCTAAACTCGTGTCTCTCGTCCCGTTCAACCCTAACATGCTATTCACCGTAGCGATGGCCTCGCACCTAAGTCCTTTCACCAGGGCATCTGTCGTGACAAAACCACGACAGTTGGCGCCCACCATGGGGCCAGCGCACGGTGGTTTCGAGTTCTTGAAGGGCTCTTTCCCAGGGATCGAGGGATACGCCATTGGCAGGATGACCAAGAGTCGTCGCGACAAGCTCTACATCGACGACGCTGGCTGGGGCCCTGAGGCTGACTCAATCGAGTACGGGTACCGGGTCCCCGTCGGCGGAATTCACATCTTCATCGGAAAGATCAGCAGATCTGAGCCTGAGCCGAACACCTGCACCGACCTCATCGAGTCGGCTCGGCGCACGCAACTTGGCCGGAAGCGTGTTTTTGTTGGTTTCACGCAAGGCATGGAGCTTGCGGAAGACTCTGCCTCTGGAGGAGAGACTCTCATCTACTCAAGTGATGAGTCCTTGTCCGGGGAGATGGAGTCAATTTACCAGCTTCAGGACGGCGGGCTTGGGGGCTATTCCGATGGCAACGGTATTCCGGACCCCTATGAGCCGCCAAGCCGAGCTGCCATCTTCATGGCAGGCACAACGCTGACTCTCAATAGCACGGCGGCTGGAGCAGCAGCAGCTACTGACCCTTCAGGCTCCGCATCAGCCAGGCCGCCGGCTCAGGTTTTGTTGGAGTTGAAGAATAAGTTAATAGCCTTAATGGGGACCGAGGTCACAACAGAAAACCAAGCAGAACACAATACAGAGATCGCGAAGCTTAAGGAGTAGATGACCAAGGCCTAGGGAGATATCAACACAGAGAATGCCAGGATGGCAACAGTACGGGCTCAGATTGAGGCTGAATCGGAATGCGTGAAAGCAGAAGCTTGGCGTTTAAGTCTGGATCAGAACGCTTCCAACGTAGTCCATCGGAGGAGGCACCAGACCCGCCTGCCTTTGCATTATGAGCCCATGAATCTATTTAACACACTAGGGGCAGGGCCAAGTACTCCACCGGTTGTGCCACAGGCTGCAGAGGCGCCAGGGAATAGGGCGGCGGTTCAGCCTCGACAGTCAGACCCGCCCCGTAGGGGCCAGGCCCCGCCTCAACGTTTTGCAACACCGCCGGGTCATTTTTCTAACCCGGTGGATAATATGATAGCAGTGGTTACCAGGCTCAATGTGCTCCCTATCACTGGTGAGTAGCCTATTGCAGTAGAAGCATAGAACGCCATCAAATTTCTTCAAACGGCTGTTGCGCAGCAGGAAAAGTATTCATACAGTCGTGATCGGGTACACTCAACTCCCCTCCCAAGCCGTAGTTACAGTCGGCATATTGAGTCGCCCGTAGTCTCTAGCAGTGAGCAGCGATGTAACCCACCCTGTGATAATAACCCACCCCTTAACCCAAGGACTGATGCTCAGGCGATTGTGGATGAGGCCCGAGCCCGCCATGAGGTGGCGGCGGCTCACCAGGGGGCTTATCAGCAACCTCCAGTGACCCCTTCAGCCTCGGTGGGAGCCGGGTTAAATTCCAGGACCATTGGAGTGCCATGTCTGGTACCGGCTTTGCGTAACGAGCGTCTACCCAAGGATTTTAAGGGTCCTCGCAAGGTGCCCAATTACACAGCAGATCTCCCTCCTGAGGGACCGAGAGTTATGAGTTAGCCATGGAGATGTTGGATGTCAATGATGCTGTCTGTGCTAAATATTTTACTATGATGTTGGAAGGGCTGGCTCGTACATGGTTAAAGGGCTCACCTCCTAATTCTATCAATTCATGGGCGGAGTTGAAGGCGCGTTTCATCAAGAACTTTCAAGGGACATGCAAGTAGCCTCTGATGATTGTTGATTTACATCACTGTGTACAGCGTGAGGCTGAGTCGGCCCACCATTGGGTGCGGCGGGTCTCCACTATCATTCACTCATCTGATAATATTACGACGGCTCAGGCGGTTTTGATTTTAGAGAAGAACTATCACTTCGTCCCCCTTAAGCAAAAGCTTGGGCGGCTCAAGCGTACTTGCCAGGACATGGGCAATCTCATGGCGGCTCTTACTAAATATGCAGACTCTGATACTACAAAGGACCCTGGCTTTGATGATGATAAATCCAATAAGGGCAAGAAGAACAGCAGCAATAAGGGTCAGCAGCAGAATGTAGCAGGGAACAACGGTAATAACTAGGGTAATGGTGGTAAGCGGAGACACCTCGATGGCGGGTCAGATCTAGTAGCTAACACCAACACTGGGTATAAAAACCAGCGCCGTAACGGTAATGGCAAGCCGCCTTTTGGTGGAGGAAAGCCTTTCAACCTTGAGGCAATGCTTAATGACCCTTGCCCAAAACATAGTCTTCCTAACAAGCCGTCCACTCATGCTTGGAAGGATTGTTACATCATGCGGGAGTTCAGGAATCACAGCCTTAGCCAGCATCGTGGTAATAACAATGGGCCGTCTGGTGCCTCAGGATCTGGTTCTTAGGGGTCCGGCTTTGGTGGTGGTGGCTCAAATTCTGGCTATCAGGGTCAAGGTAACCATGGTGGTCATAATCAACAGTCTGGTCAGGATAACCATCAGCAAAATAATTAGTCAGGATATCAGAGTAATCCAAAGCAGCTTAATGGGGGTCAGTATCACGTCTTCACTATGAACACGTGTAAACGTGATAAAAAGATTCACAAGCGAGCAGTCAATGCCGTTGAGCCAGCAGTACCCCAATACTTACGATGGTCAGAGTATCTAATCACATGGAGTCGGGAGGATCACCCGCCCCGGGTTGATGATCTGGGTCATCTGGCATTGGTGGTAGCCCCTCAGGTGGGTGGCTATAAGTTCACAAAATTGCTTATGGATGGTGGTAGCAGCATCAACATATTATACTACGATACCTTTCGACGGATGAATCTGACAGATAAAGATCTCAAGCCATCGACCACAGTCGTCCATGGAGTGGTGCCTGGCAAGTCAGCATATCCTGTGGGCAAAATTGCCCTAGAAGTAGCTTTTGGTGATGAGTATAATTACAGGGCAGAGACACTGTGATTTGAGGTGGTCAAGATCAAAAGTCCTTATCATGCTTTATTTGGATGACCGGCTTATGCTAAGTTCATGGCTCGCCCTTGCTATGTGTATTTACAGCTCAAGATGCCAGGACAAAAGGGGACGATCACCATTCATGGGAATCACAAACTCGCTCTGGAGTGTGAGGAAGGAGATGCAACTTATGCAGAATCGGCTTGTGCTACTGAGGAGCTCAAGTTTTATAAGGACAATGTTGACCCGACTGATATGACCCCTCTGAAAAAGCCCACTACTGAACAGGACCCTCTGTTGAAGTTCAAGTCGGTTGACGATACCAAGCCAGTGGATTTTGTCCCTGGCGACTCATCTCAGCAGTTCACTATGGGGGCTAATATGGATCCCAAATAGGAAAGCGCGCTCATCGAGTTCACCTGTGAGATCAGGACATCTTCGCATGGAAACCTTCTGACATGCCGGGTGTACCGAGAGAATTCGCTAAGCACCACCTTAATGTGGATCCCAAATTTAAGCCGGTCAAACAATTCTTCCGTCGTTTCAACGAAGAACCACGTAAAGCTATTGGAGAAGAGGTAGCCCGGCTCTTGGCGGCCGGGTTTATCATGGAAGTTTTTCACCCTGAGTGGTTGGCTAACCCTGTGCTTGTACTTAAGAAAAATGGCACATGGTGTATGAGTGTTGATTACACAAATCTTAACAAGGCGTGTCAAGCTAACCCGTTTGCTCTCCCTCGCATTGACCAGATCATTGATGCAACGATGGGTTGTGAGAGCTTATGCTTCCTGGATGCTTATTCTGGTTATCATCATATCAAGATGGCAGTTAAAGACCAAGAGAAGACGTCCTTCATCACACCTTTTGGGGCTTTCTGCTATGTTTCCATGCCTTTTGGGCTCAAGAGTGCCCAGGCGACTTACCAACGCTGTGTTCAGAACTGTTTTCATAGTCAGATCAGGCGCAATGTTCATTCTTACATGGACGATATTGTGGTCAAGTCAAGGAAGAAGGAGACTCTACTTGCTGATTTGAAGGAAACTTTTGACAATCTCCGGGTCTACAAGATGATGCTTAACCCGGCCAAGTGTGTCTTTGGTGTACCTGCAGGTAAATTGCTAGGGTTTCTGGTCTCAGAACGGGGCATTGAAGCTAACCCGGAGAAGATAAAGGCCATCACCTCACTTTCTAAGCCGACGTGTGTCAATGACGTCCAGCGCTTGGCGGGTCGCATTGCGGCCTTAAGCCGGTTCATAAGTCGCCTGGGGGAGAAGGCAATTCCTTTGTATCAGATGATGAATAAGACGGATCATTTTGTTTGGAGTGATTCCGCTAATGAGGCGTTTGAGGCGCTCAAAAAGCAGCTGGCTGAGCCGCCCATCTTGGGTGCTCCTATAGACAAAGAGCCTTTGCTCCTGAACGTGGCGGCTAATGATAAGGTAGTCAGTGTAGCAATTGTCGTGGAGCGCAAGGAGGCAGGTAAAGAGTACCCAGTCCAGCGGCCGGCTTACTATGTCAGTGAGGTCCTGACTGGGTCTAAGCAAAGATATCCACATTGGCAGAAGCTGGTGTTTGGGGTGTTCATGGCGAGTCGCAAGTTGAAGCATTATTTCCTTGGGCATCTTATTACGGTAGTCAGCTCTGCTCCTTAGGGGATATTATTCAAAATAGAGAAGCCACTGCCCAGGTTGCTAAGTGGGCAATCGAGCTTGGGCCTCATAATCTGAAGTATGTGCCAAGAACAACCATCAAATCTCAAGCTTTGGTAGACTTCATAAATGATAGGACAGAATTGCAAACACCTGAGGAGAAGCCTAACAACACATACTGGATAATCCACTTTGATGGGTCTAGGCAATTGGAAGGCTCAGGGGCTGGAGTTATTTTGACTTCCCCACGAGGTGACAAATTCTGTTATGTTTTAAGGCTAATGTTTCCTTATACTAACAATGCAGCTGAGTATGAAGCTTTGCTCCATGGGCTTCGTATGGCTAAGGAGATGAATTTAAGCCGGGTCAGATGTCTGGGCGACTCAGACCTGGTGGGACAACAAGTTTCCGGCAAGTGGGACTCTAAAGACCTGCTCATGGCGGCTTATTGTCAGGCGGTTGATAATATTGCTGGTCACTTTAAGGGTTATCAGGTGGATCACATTGATCGACGGAAAAACGAGGCGGCTGATGCACTGTCCCGGCTTGGGTCTCAACGTAAGCCGGTGCCCCCAATGTGTTCCTCGATGTGTTACACAATCCTTCGGTTAAGTTACCATCTGAGGAAGATCTTGCTATACCTGACCCAGAAGGACAGTTGGTGGCGGCTCTTCGTGCTATTCCTGATTGGACGGTGCCTTATCTGGTTTATTTGACTCGTGGCGAGTTACCGGAGGATGAAAATTTGGCGCGGCAGATCACAAGGCGATCTAAGTCTATGACTATTATCAATGGCGAGTTACACAGATGCAGTGTGACAGGCGTGTTCCAACGATGTGTTTCTCCCGAGGAGGGTCACGAGATTTTACAAGAGATACATGCAGGCGATTTTGGTCATCATGCCGGGTCACGATCTTTGGTGGCTAAGGCTTTCCATCATGGATTTTTCTGGTTGACGGCTCATGCAAACGCAGAGGATATTGTTAGTAAGTCTGATGGGTGTCAGAAATTCGCAAGGCAAGCTCACGTGTCGGCTCAACAATTCAGGATGATTCCAATTACTTGGCCGTTTGCAGTCTGGGGAATTGATATGGTTGGACCTTTCAAGAGATCTAAGGACAATTAGACCCACCTTCTGGTGGCGGTTGACAACTTTACCAAGTGGGTTGAGGCAGAACCAGTCATTAATTGTGAGGTGGCTACTACAGTTTAGTTTGTCAAGAAGCTGATTTTCCGCTTTGGTTATCCTCATAGTATCATCACTGATAATGGGACGAATTTGTCTAAAGGTGCTATGAAAGAATTTTGTCAAAGAGAGCACATCAGACTTGATGTTTCATCAGTTGCACATCTTCAGTCCAATGGTCAGGCAGAACGTGCTAACCAGGAGATCTTGAGAGGAATCAAACCCCGGCTCATGGTTCCTTCAAAGAGGAATCCGGGTTGTTGGGTGGAAGAGCTTCCTTCAGTTCTTTGGAGCATCAGGACCATCCCCAACAGATCAACGGGTTATACACCCTTCTTCATGGTTTATGGTGCTGAAGCAGTTGTCCCAAGCGATATTCGTCATGACTCGCCCAGAGTGGCGGCTTATGTGGAGACTGATAATGAGACGGCGCGTCAGAATGCTTTGGATGCTCTCGAGGAGGAGCGTGATCTTGCGGTGGCTCGTTCAGCAATCTATCAGCAAGACCTACGTCGCTATCATAGCCGTAGGGTTTGAAGCCGGACCTTCCAGGAGGGCGACTTAGTGCTCCGTTTGATTCAAGATCAGACAGGGATGCATAAGCTTTCACCTCCTTGGGAAGGACCTTTTGTGGTCAGCAAAAACCTCAACAACGGGTCATACTACCTCATCGACATATGTGAGAACAAAGATTCACGCACATCTGAGGAGGAGACCAACAGGCCCTGGAACATTGCTCATCTTCGGCCTTAATACACTTGAGCCACTAGCTCCCATCATTGTATATACCTTCATCAATGTACATATCTTTTTATGATCAACATAATAAAGCCAGCATCCCCAAATTTCGGGGCCTCTGTCATTTCATCTCATATTTTCTGTGCATGAGTCTTTATTAGTTGATCATAAGGTCACTTGGGGGCTTCCAACTCACTGAGTTTAGCTTCCATACCCTCTTGACCGGCATTAAATGCCATATTATGGGTTAAACCTGCCTGTTTGCAACTTGCTATTCTAATAGGTGACCCGCCGTACTCTTGACAGTCAATCTTTTATGACACTAAACTCGTAAAGGTTAAAACGGCGGCTTATGTCACGTGAGAGCCGGCTTACAAAGAGCTAGGATAAACTCACATGTCTTCTTGTTGCTCTCCGCCATGTGGCCCGCCGTACTCTTAACAGTCAATCTTTATGACCCTAAACTAGTTAAGGTTAAAACGGCGGATTTATGTCACGAGAGGGCCGGCTTACGGGATGAAAGGCTATCAGGCCCAGCTTCTTTGAAGCAAAAATTGAGTTTTTCAAAACCAATCTTTTTTGGTGGTGCCTTAAAAGCCAACTTATGATGTTATTGTGCATATTTGCAAATTTATTTCCTCTATATTTGCAGGGATTACTAATATTTGATTATTGCACCGGCTATAAGCCGCCGGGTTGTTAAGACTCCAGGTCACAATGTGCGTGTTATAAGTCGCCATTGGTTAATAACAAATGGGTGTTAAAGCTCCAGATTTGCTTTTAAGCATAGAAGGTTTTCAGCTTTTAAGTCGCCAACAGGCAAGCTGCCAAGTTATTTAACAACTATGGAGGGTTAAGGATATTGCACTCATTCAAACACAGATATTCTTTTCAAGCAAGGTAATAGCACCCAAAAGAGATCGTTCACATCCAAGGGTTTGGCGATTCAACAAAAATGTGCGCAATGGCACAGCAAAGAGGAACAAGTATTTTTTGCTAGGCCTATTACAAGGCTTCAGCAGAGCCCAAAAGTTTCAAGCAAAGTTTCAATGGGTCATGTTACTCTGTTGAGCCGCCCGCGGTGTTGTCCGGGTTAGTACCCTCTGGGTTAGCACCTTGCTGCCGAGATGTGAAAGTTCCCACATTATCATGCGCTGCCTCTTCCGTGTCTCCGATCTGAAGATTTTTTGGATCCCAGTTGACATCGGTTAAAGTTTCAAATGTGGCATCATCATGGAGGACAGGAGACGGGTCAACATTACTACTTGCGTTGATTTTTCCCTTGAAGAGGAAAGGGTGATGCAGCAAAGTAGAGATAAGTATTTCCCTCAGTTAAGAACCAAGGTATCAATCCAGTAGGAGGCACAAGCAAGTCTCCAATCTATGCACCTGCACAAACTAACAAACACTTGCACTCAACGCGAAAAAGGGGTTGTCAATCCCTTCATGGTCTCGAACAAGAGTGAGATCTAATAGAGAAAGGTATAAAAGATTACTAAAACGTAAAACAAGGTAAAAACAAATAAATTGCAGTGAGGTATTTTTGGGATTTTTGGTTTATAGATCTGAAAATATATGACGGAAAATAGACCCGGGGGCCATAGGTTTCACTAGAGGCTTCTCTCTTGAAAGAAAATAATACGGTGGGTGAACAAATTACTGTCGAGCAATTGATAGAAAAGCGCAAAGTTATGACGATATCCAAGGCAATGATTATGAATATAGGCATCATGTCCGTGTCAAGTAGGCCGAAATGATTCTGCATCTACTACTATTACTCCACACATCGATCGACTCCTGCCTGCATCTAGAGTATTAAGTTCATAAGAACAGAGCAACGCTTTAAGTAAGATGACATGATGTAGAGGGATAAACTCAAGCAATATGATGAAACCCCCATCTTTTTACCCTTGATGGAAACAATACAAATACATGCCTCGCTACCCCTACTATGTCACTGGGTGAGGACACCGCAAGATTGAACCCAAAACTAAGCACCTCCCATTGCAATAAAAACCAATCTAGTTGGCCAAACCAAACCGATAATTTGAAGAGAAATACAAAGATATTAAATCATGCATAAAAGAGTTCAGAAAAGATCAAATAATATTCATAGATAATCTGATCATAAATCCACAATTCATCAGATCTCGACAAATACACCGCAAAAGAATATTACATCAGATAGATCTCCAAGAACATCGAGGGGAACATTGTATTGAAGATCAAAGAGAGAGAAGAAGCCATCTATCTACTAGCTATGGACTCGTAGGTCTGTGGTAAACTACTCACGCTTCATCAGAAGGGTAGCAAGGTTGATGTAGAGGCCCTCTGTGATCGAATCCCCCTCCGGCAGGGTTCCGAAAAAGGCCCCAAGATGGGATCTCACGGGAACAGAGGCTTGCGGCGGGGGAAAAGTATTTTGGTGGACACTTCTGGTCGTTTGGGAATATTTGGGAATTTATAGGCCAAGAATTAGGGTTGGAGGACTCCCGAGTGGCCCACAAGCCAGGGAGGCGCCCCCCTAGGGCGCGGACTGAGGGCTTGTGGTGCCCTCGGGACTCTTCTGACACCTCTCTAAGCTCCGTGGATGTCTTCTGGTCCAAGAAAAATCATCGTAAAGTTTTATTCCGTTTGGACTCCATTTGATATTCCTTTTCTGTAAAACTCAAAAACATGGAAAAAACAGAAATTGGCACTGGGCTCTAGGTTAATAAGTTAGTCCCAGAAATAATATAAAATAGCATATTAATGCATATAAAACATCCAAAACAAATAATATAATAGCATGGAACAATCAAAAATTATAGATACGTTGGAGACGTATCAAGCATCCCCAAGCTTAATTCCTACTCGTCCTCGAGTAGGTAAATGATAAAAACCGAATATTTGATGTGGAATGCTACCTAACATATTTATCCATGTAATTTTCTTTATTGTGGCATGAATATTCAGATCCATAAGATTCAAAACAAAAGTTTAATATTGACATAAAAACAATAATGCTTCAAGCATACTAACAAAGCAATCATGTCTTCTCAAAATAACATGGCCAAAGAAAGTTATCCCTACAAAATCATATAGTCTGGCTATGCTCCATCTTCATCACACAAAGTATTTTATCATGCACAACCCCGATGACAAGCCAAGCAATTGTTTCATACTTTTGGTGTTCTCAAACTTTTTCAACTTTCACGCAATACATGAGCGTGAGCCATGGATATAGCACTATAGGTGGAATAGAATATGGTGGTTGTGGAGAAGACAAAAAGAAGGAGAAAGTCTCACATCAACTAGGCATATTAACAGGCTATGGAGATGCCCATCAATATGTATCAATGTGAGTGAGTAGGGATTGCCATGGAACAGATGCACTAGAGCTATAAGTGTATGAAAGCTCAAAAAGAAACTAAGTGGGTGTGCATCCAACTTGCTTTCTCACGAAGACCTAGGGCAATTTGAGGAAGCCCATCATTGGAATATACAAGCCAAGTTTTATAATGAAAAATTCCCACTAGTATATGAAAGTGTCAAAATAGGAGACTGTCTATCATGAAGATAATGGTGCTACTTTGAAGCACAATTGTGGAAAAAGGATAGTAACATTGTCCCTTCTCTCTTTTCTCTCATCATTTTTTATTTGGGCTTCTTTTGGCCTTTTTTATTTTTTGTAAAGTCCGGAGACTCATCCCAACTTGTGAGGGAATCATAGCTTCCATCATCCTTTCCTCGCATGGGACAATGCTCTAATAATGATGATCATCACACTTTTATTTACTTACAACTCGATACTAGAACAAGATATGACTCTATATGAATGCCTCCGGCGGTGTACCGGGATGTGCAATGATCAAGAGTGTCATGTATGAAAATTATGAACGGTGGCCTTGCCACAAATACTATGCCAACTACATGATCATGCAAAGCAATATGACAATGATGGTGCGTGTCATAATAAAACGGAACGATGGAAGTTGCATGGCAATATATCTCAGAATGGCTATGGAAATGTCATAATAGGTAGGTATGGTGGCTGTTTTGAGGAAAATATATGGTGGGTTTGATGCACCGGCGAAAGTTGCGCGGTACTAGAGAGGCTAGCAATGGTGGAAGGGTGAGAGTGCATATAATCCATGGACTCAACATTAGTAATAAAGAACTCACATACTTATTGCAAAACATTATTAGCTATTGAAACAAAGTACTACACGCATGCTCCTAGGGAGATAGATTGGTAGGAAAAGACCATCGCTCGTCCCCGACCGCCACTCATAAGGAAGACAATCAAAAAATAAATCATGCTCCGACTTCATCACATAACGGTTCACCATACGTGCATGCTACGGGAATCACAAACTTTAACACAAGTATTTCTACCAATACACAATTACTCACTAGCATGACTCCAATATCACCATCTTTATATCTCAAAACAAATGCAAGGAATCAAACTTCTCATCTTATTCAACGCTCTTTATATGAAAATTTTTATTATATCCCTCTTGGATGCCCATCATATTAGGACTAAATTCATAACCTAAGAAAATTACCATGCTGTTTATAGAATCTCAAAATAATATAAGTGAAGCATGATAGTTCAACAATTTCTATAAAATAAAGCCACCGCCGTGCTCTAAAAAGATATAAGTGAAGCACTAGAGCAAACTGCCTAGCTCAAAAGATATAAGTGAAGCACATAGAGTATTCTAATAAATTCATGATTCATGTGTGTCCCTCTCAAAAGATGTGTACAGCAAGGATGATTGTGGCAAACTAAAAATCAAAGACTCATATCATACAAGACGCTCCAAGCAAAACACATATCATGTGGTGAATAAAAATATAGCCTCAAGTAAATTTACCGATGGACGAAGGCAAAAGAGGGGATGCCATCCGGGGCATCCCCAAGCTTAGATGCTTGGTTGTCCTTGAATTTTACCTTGGGGTGCCTTGGGAATCCCCAAGCTTAGTATCTTGCCACTCCTTATTCCGTTGTCCATCAAATCTTTACCCAAAACTTGAAAACTTCACTACACAAAACTCAACAGAAAAATCTCATAAGAACCATTAGTATAATAAAATAAATCACCACTTTAGGTACTGTTGTGAACTCATTCTTTATTTATATTGGTGTAATATCTACTGTATTCCAACTTCTCCATGGTTCATACCCCCCGATACTACCCATAGATTCATCAAAATAAGCAAACAACACATAGAAAACAGAATCTATCAAAAACAGAATAGTCTATGAATATCTGAATTGTAGTCATACTTATGTAACTCCAAAAATTCTGAAAAATAGGAAAACATGAGAAATTTGTATATAAATCTTGTGTAAAAAATTCAGAATTTTTTGTTGCTTCTGTGAATTTTTAAAATTCCGTTACTGGATGCAAAAGTTTCAGTTTTTCAGCAAAATCAAATCAACTATCACCGTCGACCATCCCAAAGGTCTTGCTTGGCTCAAACACTAATTAAAACATCAGAACACAATTACTACAGAGGTAAAATGTGTATTTATTGAAAAACAGAACCAAAATCAAAAAACATAAAAATAAAATTGGGTTGCCTCCCAACAAGCGCTATTGTTTAACGCCCCTAGCTAGGCATAAAACATCGATCTAGGTATTGTCATCTTTGGTATGCAAACCATAAGTAGACCTCATAATAGATTCATATGGCAACTTAATTTTCTTTCTTGGAAAGTGTTCCATGCCCTTCCTTAACGGAAATTGAAATCTAATGTTTCCTTCTTTCATATCAATAATTGCACCAATCATTCTAAGGAAAGGTCTACCAAGAATAATAGGGCAGGTAGGATTGCAATCTATATCAAGCACAATAAAATCTACGGGTACATAATTCCTATTTGCAACAATAAGAACATCATTAATCCTTTCCATAGGTTTCTTAATAGTGGAATATGCTAGATGCAAATTTAAAGAACAATCATCAAATTCGCGGAAACCTAACACATCACATAAAGTTTTTGGAATCGTATAAACGCTAGCACCCAAATCACACAAAGCATGGCACTCATAATCTTTAATTTTAATCTTAATAGTAGGTTCCCACTCATCATAAAGCTTTCTAGGGATAGAAACTTCCAACTCAAGTTTTTCTACAAAATATTTCATCATAGCATCAACGATATGTTTAGTAAAAGCTTTATTTTGATTGTAAGCATGAGGAGAATTCAACATGGATTGCAACAAGGAAATACAATCTATCAAAGAGAAATTATCATAATTAAAGTCCTTGAAATCCAAAAGAGTGGGTTCATCGCTACTTAAAGTTTTGACCTCTCCAATCCCACTTTTATCAATTTTTGCATTAAGATCTTTAAACTCCGAATCATTAGGATGCCTTCTAAATAAAGTTGACTCATCTCCAGTCCCATCTGCATTAAGATTTATATTAGAAAACAAAGATTCAATAGGAGTCACACCAATCACTTTAAGATCTTCATCACTATTCAAAGACTCCGGTTTAGCGGCCATCTTCTTTACCAAAGTAGTTTGTTTATCAGAAATTTGGCCTACTAAATTTTCAAGATGAGCAAATTGAGATTTAAGACCATAAAATTCCTTAGTAACATCATAGAGCTCTTTATTAATATACTCCATCATAATTTTTTGTTCTTTAAGCTTGTTCCTAAAGAAACTATTATGCTCAAATTGTAAAGACATGAACCTTTTAGCATTATTTTCAATCTCTTCCAACTTCCTAAAATAAGGGTCAAAGCTTTTGGGTTGAGCCATACGGGTAAACAAGCAAACAAAAAGCAAACAAAAAAGACGAACGAAAGAAGGGCGAATAAAACGGCAAATCTTTTTGTGTTTTTCTGAAAACATTTTAGAAGTGGGGGAGAGGAAAACGAGAGGCAAATGGCAAATAATGTAATGCAAGAGATGAGAGTTTATGGTGGGTACTTAGTAGGCTTGATGTAGAACCTCCCCGGCAACGGCGCCAGAAATTCTTCCTGCTACTTCTTGAGCTTGCGTTGATTTTTCCCTTGAAGAGGAAAGGGTGATGCAACAAAGTAGAGATAAGTATTTCCCTCAGTTAAGAACCAAGGTATCAATCCAGTAGGAGGAACAAGCAAGTCTCCAATCTATGCACCTGCACAAACTAACAAACACTTGCACTCAACGCGAAAATGGGGTTGTCAATCCCTTCACGGTCTCGAAAAAGAGTGAGATCTAATAGAGAAAGGTATAAAAGGTTACTAAAATGTAAAACAAAGTAAAAACAAATAAATTGCAGTGAGGTATTTTTGGGTTTTTTGGTTTATAGATCTGAAAATATATGACGGAAAATAGACTCGGGGGCCATAGGTTTCACTAGAGGCTTCTCTCTTGAAAGAAAATAATACGGTGGGTGAACAAATTACTGTCGAGCAATTGATAGAAAAGCGCAAAGTTATGATGATGTCCAAGGCAATGATTATGAATATAGGCATCATGTCCGTGTCAAGTAGACCGAAACGATTCTGCATCTACTACTATTACTCCACACATCGACCGACTCCTGCCTGCATCTAGAGTATTAAGTTCATAAGAACAGAGCAACGCTTTAAGTAAGATGACATGATGTAGAGGGATAAACTCAAGCAATATGATGAAAACCCCATCTTTTTACCCTTGATGGCAACAATACAAATACGTGCCTCGCTACCCCTACTATGTCACTGGGTGAGGACACCGCAAGATTGAACCCAAAACTAAGCACCTCTCCCATTGCAAGAAAAACCAATCTAGTTGGCCAAACCAAACCAATAATTTGAAGAGAAATACAAAGATATTAAATCATGCATAAAAGAGTTCAGAGAAGATCAAATAATATTCATAGATAATCTGATCATAAATCCACAATTCATCGGATCTCGACAAACACACCGCAAAAGAATATTACATCGGATAGATCTCCAAGAACATTGAGGGGAACATTGTATTGAAGATCAAAGAGAGAGAAGAAGCCATCTAGCTACTAGCTATGGACTCGTAGGTCTGTGGTAAACTACTCACGCTTCATCAGAAGGGCAGCAAGGTTGATGTAGAGGCCCTCCGTGATCGAATCCCCCTCCGGCAGGGTGCCAAAAAAGGCCCTAAGATGGGATCTCACGGGAACAGAGGCTTGCGGTGGCAGAAAAGTATTTTGGTGGACGCTTCTGGTCGTTTGGGAATATTTGGGAATTTATAGGCCAAGAATTAGGGTTGGAGGACTCCCGAGTGGCCCACAAGCCAGGGAGGCGTGCCCCCCCTATGGCGCGGCCTGAGGGCTTGTGGTGCTCTCGGGACTCTTTTGTTCCCCTCTTCAAGCTCCGTGGATGTCTTCTGGTCCAAGAAGAATCATCGTAAAGTTTTATTCCGTTTGGACTCCGTTTGATATTCCTTTTCTGTAAAACTCTAAAACAAGGAAAAAACAGAAACTGGCACTGGGCTCTACGTTAATAAGTTAGTCCCAAAAATAATATAAAATAGCATATTAATGCATATAAAACATCCAAAATAGATAATATAATAGCATGGAATAATAAAAAATTATAGATACGTTGGAGACATATCAAACATCAGGAGCAAAGAAGTTCTTACGCCGAGTCAAATCACATGATATCAACACGGGAGCAGGCACCCGTGCGCCGTCGCTATCGTAAACCACCTGATACTTGCTCAAATCCATTCCAGCGACAAGCTGACTCACCGCTGGGCGGACCTTCCTTATGCACTGCGCATATTCATCTTGAGAGAAGGGGGTTCCATCATCGTTATATTCCGGAAATCTGCCTACGAGCATATCAAGATTCAGGTTAGTGTCATATGCGGCGGCCCTGCTCAGTGCAGATATAGCTCCAGATCAAGCGGATGATCTCTTCAGCTCCTCTATTTGTCTTGGGATAGTGGAGAGGCGTGTCAACACATCTTTTATAAGCCGGACCGGCTCTTTTTGGCCGCTCACAGCCTTGATGACATAGACGCTCCCTGCGTACAGCTGCTCTGCGAGAGAATATACAACCTTCAACTTGATAATGTTGTCTGGCAGTGTGCGAGTTCATTCACCTACACAATAGCAACAAGTGAGCCGCCTGGCGGGTCTCATTGATATATATGATGGAGCTGTCAGCAACTAATACTATGCAGTGCTTAACAAATATAGCCTGTGTCATCTGAGCAATGTGTTGCTTCAGCCCAGTCAGTTCTTCAGTAAGGGGGGCTAGGCAGTTCTCGGTGTTTTCGGCTCGTTGGAACAGGGCACTTTTTCTGTTTCAAAAGTGGTTCTTTCTGTGTCAAAGCCACCTTTAGCTTCTCCAATTCTTCTAAAGAAGATTGCAGGCTTGATTCAGCCTTGGTGCAGCCGGCTTGTTCAACTTCAAATTCTTTTCTTAAGCTGGTGAGTTTTAGCTCGCCCAGACTTAATGCTTCCTACAATAATGAAGGAAAATCAGTCATATGAGTATACTAGTCAAATATTTTACAGGGGTGATATGACAAATATATTCAAGTCCCAAAAACATTGCAAGCAATATCCTTGTCACTTGGGGGCTAATGTAATCTGTTCTTTTCCAAAATAAGACCCGGCCAATCTTCTAAAAAGCTAAGCCGACCCTTGGGGGCTACAGGTTAATTCTTAAAGAGAAATTTCAATGGGAGTCACAGGTCATCATGTGCATGATAACCCGGCCCTTGGGGGCTACACGCAACTCTTGTTTATAAACAAGACCCGATTCATCTCATAAAGATGAGCCGGCCCTTAGGGGCTACAGGTTATTCCTTTACAAGATTATTCATTCGGAAGACCCGGTTCATCTCATGAAGATGAGCTGGCCCTTGGGGGCTGCATAAGGATATATATATATATATATACGTAGTATGAAAAAGGAGCATATTTCTTTTTACCTCATATTTCTGTTTCATCATGTTGACCAAGCCGGTTTCTAGTTCATGGCTGGTCTTGAGGCGGTTCAAATAGCCCGCGTGCAGTTCATCTGCACTAAATTCTTCATAGCTTGGCAGGTCAAGCTTATTCTTCCACTTCTCAGACAAGGGGGCTTCAGTTTTAGTGGGGACTTTGGTCAGCACACTGGAAACTTCCGAAGCTTTATAAGACGTGCCAGTTATGGTGACTTCTTCTTCTGTCCTTTCAAGAGAAGGAACTTCTTAGATGCCTTCAAAGGGCTTGCCGGGTCAACATCCTTTGCCAGGTCTTCAGTGCTGGTCTGAGTATTCATAGCTTCGGTGACTATTGGTTCTTCTTGAGCAACTGGTTCATCACGGTCAGCTAGCTGGCCTTTATTTTCATCAACCCGGACCTCAGAATTTTCTGGATGAAGGTTTTTAGACTCAGGAACATCTTTTCCAGTGGATGACTTGCCAAGTTTTCTCTTCTTGGACTTGGCTTTGAACCTGTAACCAAGATGCAGATTGTGTTATATAATGGAGATTACAGTAAAGTGTTCATTTGAAGAAATGATTACCCTGGATTTATGATCAGAGCTGGTAGCTGCGTTCCAGTTGAGTCACCGGATGACGGAGGCGTTTCCTGATAGTTGGAGTCAGAAGGGTTAAGAGGTTGCCGCACGAGACTGGCTCGTGGAAGAGAGAGAGTCAGGCTATGAGGCACCTCATTGCGACGTTTCCGTGGAGCCGGCGTGTTGGATAAACCGGCCAGAAGATCTTCAGAGCCGCCGCTACGGATCCGATGTCTGGACTCATGCTGCTGCTTCTTCAAAAGAAAGTTGGGGTCCAAGTAAGCATGAGGGTGAGAAAATCTTACTTTCCGGATGACCCGCCGTGTTTTCTTTCTTGGCAAGGGCTCTGAGTCAGAGGGGACAGAAATTACCTCTGCTTCGTTAGCCCAGCTTGTCTCCACCTCGTCCTGAGAGGAATCAACATCAATAAGTTGCATGAAAAGAAAACCAAGAGAGTCAAGTTCTACCTCTGACTCATCTAGCTGGAGTAGCTCTTCTGCTGTTTATTTCTTCTGACGAGCCAGACCACGAGGCTTCACTGCTTTACTCTTCTTAGCCGGTGGTGCTGTTGTTATTTTCTTCTTCCAAAAGGTAGAATTGGCCTATATAGATATATAATGGCAGTGATTTAAAAGGTATGAAGCATAAAAGATAGACAAGCAGGATGAAGATTTACTCAAAGTATTTACCGCAGGGGCCGGGTTAGAAGTGCAGAAAGGCCTCAGCCCCGTCTTATCGCAGGCTTCTTGAGGCTCTCCAAGTAGTGACTTGACCATTTCATTGATCTCCCTTTCAGTCAGACGTTTTAGATTATAGCGTTGCGGGTCTTTTACATCACCAGTGTATTGGCACATTAAGCTGCTACGCCGGCTCAGTGGCAAGATCCTCCATGAGACCCAGCAACGGGTCAAGTCGACTCCAGTCAAGCCGTTGGCTATTAAAGCCCTTATCTTTGAAAATATGTGCGCATACTAAGCACGTTCTGTGGCGGTTAATCAACCAGGAAGCTCGCTGCTGGTACTGAGCCAGTAGGGGCGATAACCCGGCAAGGGGTTTCTGCAATAGAACCAAGTGCAGTTCCAGCCCTTGGGATGGCTTGGTAGTACAGCTGAGGGAAAAGTTACATCTCTCCGCCTCTGGATGGAAACACCTCCAAGCTCTAAACTGGGTCCATTTGTCATTTCAGTCTGGCGGTTGATATAAAAGAAATCTTTGAAGAGATCAACAGTGGGCTCTTCTTGTAGATACACTTCGCAGAATACTTGAAATTGGCACAGATTGGAGACGGAGTTGGGACCGATATCTTGAGGATGAAGCTTATAAAAATGCAGAGCGTCCCGATTTTTTTTGACCCGGGTGGTGAAAAACCACGGAGGAGGTGATCCGTAAAAATTACAACTTCACCCTCTCCGGGTTGAGGAATAGTCTCAGGACCAGGAACCCGCCAGTTGATAACTTCTTTAGCCGGCAAAACCCCCATGTCCACATACTCTTTGAGCATGAGTTCTGAGACTTGGGAGGCAACCCAGTCACAAGAAGTGGGAGCTTTAGACATGACTGGCTGGGCTAAAAAACTGCAGATAAGGAATAAGAGTATGGCGGGTTAAAACTGCAATGATGAGCCGCCTAAGTAAGTACGTGATATCTCAACAGTAATGGGCCAGTTATGACTATAAGACAGCAGACGTGTCTACGGTGAACCATTGAGAAATAATGAGCCGCCCTAACTATGGGAGTGAGGTGATTATCAGGCCAGTAAAATGCGGTGGATTAAATTATGAAAGTATAAGCCGGTGGCATGCTGGCAGGTCATGTAAGCAGAGATTTATTGAAGCTATGGCTAAGTGTGGAACAACAGATTTCATTACAAGTGCAAGAAATTTCAGATCTACGAGCAGTTTGAAAAAGAAGAAAAAATACTCAACTAAAAGACTAGGGCGGCAGAGGTTGCTTGCTAGTTCATGAGTTATATTGAGGATGCAGAACATCTACAGAGGGGATGAATCTCAAAGGTGAAGCCGCGGTATTTCTATGAATATATTGGGTGAAAAAGAAGATTTACAAGGTAGATAGCGGAGCTATGGAGATGAACTCCGACGAACTATGAAAGCTCCAATAACCTAAATGCCGATCTAAGAGGAATGGGTAGTTGATACCTGGTAACTGTCGAAGGTGGCGGCGGCGCGTGGCAAGGCTCTGGCGAAGACTTGGAGGAGCGCCACGGTACTGGCTGAGATGGCCGGAGATGTTGTTGGTTGCGGCGGAGCTTCGGTTGCTGACGACCTAGCACAAGGAAGAAGACGAAGTGGAGGGGGCGGGGTGTAAAGTAAAAACGTGCCCTCCCCCCCGTACCTATTTATAAGGAAGATAAGGAAGAGGCACACGCAGTAAATGGCAGGCACGAGAAACGAGGCGGCACAGTAATTTTTCAGCTTGACGGGCGCCTTGATTTTTGGGATAAAGAGATATGTTTAAAAGATCTGTAGTGATGTCATCATTTATTTATTCAATTATGGAGGATGGCGTCAGCAAGAAGATGGAAAACTGACAAGTCTGAAAATTTGATGAGCTGGCATATGGTGAATTAAGGAAGAATGATTTTCATCAGAAGATTCTCCTGATCAAGAGGAGGAAGATTGGCATGAACAAGTTCAAGACAATCTGGGGCCTGATGTTGGGGATATAACCCCAGGATATGACCCGCCATGCTAGGCCGGGTCATAGAGGTGGCGAGTCAATAGCCCAAGGCGAACATGGGTCGTGGGCGACAAATATTGAAGACCCGACGGGCGGCTCTTGAGCGGGCCAGCTCTTAAGCCCAGCATTGTGGATGGCGGTTAATGGCCTGGAAGCTGTAAGCCGCCCTAAGCTTTCCTTACTTGGAGAACAGGGCAGGTTAGAGATATATCTACTCATGAGTCTAAGTAAGACTCGGACTCTTATAAGCCCGGGGCTTCGACCTGTATATAAAGGCGAGCCCCTAGGGCAGGTAGACTAAGTTACGATCAATCGATAGCTAGGTCAAGCGAATCCGCTCCCTTGCAATCGATACTCAAGCAATATAACATAAAGCAGGACGTAGGCTATTACCTCGATCGTGAGGGGCCGAACCTGGGTAAACTCGTGTCTCTCGTCCCGTTGAACCCCGACAAGCTAATCACCGTAGCGATGACCTCGCACCTAAGTCCTTTCACCAGGGCATCTGTCATGACAAAACCACGACAGTGGGATAGCAAGGTTGCTTCTTCGTGGACCCTTCATGGGTGGAGCCCTCCGTGGACTCGCGCAACCGTTACCCTTCATGGGTTGAATTCTCCATCAACGTGGACGTACGATAGCACCACCTATCGGAACCACACCAAAAATCTCTGTGTCTCCATTGCGTTTGCCTTCTCCAAACCCTTCCCTTTACCTTCATATGCAATGTTTTACTTTCCACTGTTATACTCTTAGAATTGCATGTGTAGGTTGATTGCTTGACTTGTGCTAGTTGCTAAAATCTGCCCACAACTAAAATTGGGAAAATGTTAGATTTTTATTTGGTCAAGTAGTCTAATCACCCCCCCCTCTAGACATACTTTCGATCCTACAAGTGGTATCAGAGCTTTGATCTCCATTTGCCTTGATTTTCCTAACTTTGGTGATCATAGCCTTGGTTTCACAACCTAGGAGAGTATGGCATCTAGCGAAGGAAATTACCACTGTAGAGGTTCTTACTTTGATGGTACTAATTTTTCTAGATGGAAGCATAAGATGAAAATGCATATTCTTGGTCATAACCCCGCCGTGTGGGCTGTTGTGTGTATTGGCTTGCAAGGTGATTTCTTCGAGGATGGAAAAGAACCGGATCGTGAAGCGACAGCGGAAGAAATGAAGATGTTGCAATACAATGCTCAAGCTTGCGATATTCTCTTCAATGGATTGTGCCCCAAAGAATTCAACAAAATCAGCCGTCTTGAGAATGCAAAGGAAATTTGGGATACTTTGGTTGATATGCACAAAGGTACCTAGTCCGTCAAGGAATCCAAGTTGGATGTGCTTCAAAGTCAACTTGACAAGTTCAAGATGAAGGATGGTGAAGGAGTCGCCGAGATGTACTCTAGGCTTGCTCTCATCATAAATGAGATTGCCGGTTTAGGAAGTGAAGAGATGACCGACAAATTCATCATCAAGAAGATCCTAAGAGCCTTGGATGGAAAATATGATACTGTGTGCACATTGACCCAAATGATGCCCAACTACAAAGATCTCAAGCCCACAGAAGTCATTGGTAGAATTGTTACTCATGAGATGTCACTCAAGGATAAGGAAGAGCTCCACAACAAGTCAAGTGGTGCCTACAAAGCTTCAAGTGATGCTCCTACAACATCAAGCGAGAAGAAAATCTCCAATGAAGAATTGAACTTAATGGTCAAGAACTTCAACAAATTCTACAAGAATAGAAGCAAAGAGAGAAGCTCCAAGTCAAGGTCGTACAATGACAAAAGATCTTCTAGTCATGATCGTAATTGGTACAATTGTGGAAGATCTGGACACTACTCCAATGGGTGTACGGCTCCCTACAAGAAAAGAGAAGATTCACCAAAAAGGAGGAGTAGAAGAGATGAATCACCTCCAAGAGAGAGAAGGAGTAGAGATGATCATTATGAACGAAGACCCTCTCGTAGAAGCAAGGATTTGGAAAGGAAGGACAAGTCATCAAAGAGCTACACAAGACGAAGACATCAAGCTCACGTTGGTGAATGGGTATCCGGTTCCGACTCCGACAACTACTCCGAGAGAAGTTATCACTCCAAATCCAACTATACTCAAGATGAAGGTGTCGCCGGTCTTGCACTTGTGTCATCCAACTTCTACGACATGTTTGACTCACCAAATGAAGGAATTGGAAGATGCTTCATGGCTAAAGGCCCTAAGGTATCACACCCCGAGTATGTTTATTTCAATAGTGATGAAGATGATTTGCTAGGTGATGATGATTTACTTGTTGACAACACTAGTGATGAAAACTATGATGAACTTGCTAGTAATCATGCTAATCAAGATGAAATGAATTACAATGATAAGAAGGAGCTTGAGCGTCTAACTAAAGAACTAAACACCCTTAAATTAGCTCATGAAACAACTCTAGATGATCATAGAGAGCTCCTAAGGACTCATGAGAAGCTACGCTTTGAGAAGCTACGCTTTGAGAAGCTAAATTTAGAGCAAGAGCATGAGTTTCTAAAAGCTATCAATAATGATCTTCGAAAGAAGAGTTCTTCTTATCTTGCCAAACGTCTCCTCTTGTCTACTTATATGCCACAAGTAAAATCTAGCAATAAGAGCAAGAAAGATTCTTCCTCTAGTAGTAACAATAACCATGTTAAACCCAATATTGTTGCTTCTAGTAGTTCTCTTGATTCCACTAACGATTCTCTTAGCCAAGTTACACTTGAGCAAGAAAATAGCTTATTGAAGGGAATTATAGAGAAAGGTGTTTACAAGAGCCTTGCCGGAAGTAAGCAATTTGAGGAAATTGTACGCAAGCAAGGAAGGCACCGGAAGAATCAAGGTGTTGGTTTTGAATGAAAGTTCAATGCCAATGGAGTTGAGTGGGAAGAAGATCAATACCCCAAGACAAAGTTTGTTCCTCAACAAGAGAAGTATGACCCCACTTCTTTCAAGGGAACACAAGCTCAAGATGATCTTCCACCACAAGACCACAAGCTAAAAGGCAAGGACAAGCTTCAAGAAGAGATTGACTCATTTGAAGAAGCTCCTAAGGCCATGGTCAAGTGGGTTCCCAAGACTATGTCAAGTTCTACTTCATCAAGTATGATTACAACTCCAAGGATTCCCATCAAGTTGATGTGGATCCCAAAGAAGAAGAACTAGGGTGTTCTTGAGGGTGACTCCGCCAACATACTTCACTCACATTCATCTTGGCAAGGACTTGTGCAATCAACTTTCATATCTTGCACTAGTTCATGGAGTCACAAACCCTCTTGTTGGTAAGACACGGGACAAGGTAACCTAATGCTTTCATGGACATCATCATATGTGTAATTCACTCTATGTCTATGGATATCCTTGCATGTTCCTTGTGGGACTAACCCATGTAGGTATTGAAAGTGCAACACTCTAATGGATTGCTCCAAAAGATCTACATCAACATTGAGCATCCACATCTTCACTATCTACATGAAGTCATCTTCGACAAAACCCAAGGTTAGTTCATCCCTCTAGGGGGGATATCACATCTAGGGGGAGCTTTGCTCTAAGAATTGAGCTAAAGCAACTCTAATGGTGTGAACACATTAATGCTTTATGTAAAAGTGGTAACCCCACTTGTGCTTAAACGATGAGTATGACCTATGATCAAATGTTCTCATTTGACTCCTAAGTCAATATACTCATATATAGATGACCTAGTCATCGCCAATTGCTTGATAGATGCTAGAAGTGTTTGTGCATGCTTTGTCACATATTTCATTTGCCATCTTATTGTGTGAGCATGTTGGTTGCATAATTTCTCCATTCGAGGACATCCATTTGTAGTTTTGATTGTTTGGTTTTTATTGGCCAAATGGATGGACAAGAATGCCTAAGAACCTCCTCTAGCTATCTATGTTTTTTCTTGTCTCAAACTCTATTCATCCTACATCACAAAAATTTAACAAGTCTTTTTTTCGGACCCTCCGGGTGAGGAGCACTCGGAGCCACCGATCCATCAAGGGCTGACTTCCAAAACCTTCTTGTGGATTTCGGTCAGACCAACACACTCATATTCGGTCCCACCGAAACCACTTGATTGATCTAGGTTTTCACCTCGGTGCTACCGATTAGAACGACTCGGTCTCATCGAGTTGCAGTAACTGCACGCAGTGTTGCATCTCGGTGGCACCGAGACATTCTACTCGGTGCCACCGATAGCGTCTGGGTATATATACCTTGCGTACCTGTATGGATGAAAAGTTCTTCAAACCGCACGAGCTCGTGCCCCAGCACTGCCGCCCCTTGGTCTCCGGATCGTCGCCGTCTCCGCCTGTGCGCCGTCGTTGCAGGTCTCCGCCGCCGTCAACGGGATTCCTCTCCATCGTTGCCGCCGTAGCGAGCCATCACCAAGTTAGGGTATGGTTCAAACACTTTGTGCCTATTTCCCCTTCTGATTCTTTGCACAAAGTCAATGCATGTATTCTTGCCACGAATGAGAACTTTCTATCCACACGAAAATTCCTTTAGACTAGATTTGATGAAATATCTTAGGTTAGGTTTCCGCCGAGCTCATCTCGGACCGACCGAAATGGAGTTTTCGGTCCCACCGATTGGCCCTGGCCATTGCACTAAGTATAACTCGGTCTGACCGAAGCGTACTGATTGGTGAGACCGAAAGCAATTTCTCTGTGAAACCCTAGCATCTTGGAGTCACCGAACTGCAACTCGGTCTGACATGGTGTATGTTTAGACTCTGTTAAGTGCTTCGGTGTCACCGAGATTATCATATCGGTAGCTCCGAAATGCTTTCTGCATAAAACTAAAACTAAGATTTTGACTCAATTTTTTGCAAAACAAGCTACTTTTTGTGATGCTCATCCACTCTGCCCATATCCATCTATTCACAGGGTTAGTTTGCAGAGATGTCTGAGGCAAGTGACAGTCAGAACAAGTCAGAGGAATAGGTCAACCTCAGTGAGGGCACAAGCCCAAGTGGTAGTTATGATGAAGGTAGTAGAAGCACCCCTAGCAACTTGCCTAAAGCTGCTACCAGATAGAGAAAGAAGAAGAATTCTGACAGTGAGGATGAAGATTTTGTTGTTGAGGAAGAAGTGACCTCAAAGAAGAAGGTGCTTAAGAAGGAATATGCTGCATCTGTTGCCACAAAGCCTGGCATTCAGAAGAAAGCTCCTGCCAAGAGAGCTCCCATGTCTAAAGCTAGAAGGTCAATAGTTACACAAGAGACTATGGAGTTCACTCTTGAGCAAAGAGATGAAGGAGAAGCTGCTGATGGAAAGAAGAAGAGAAAGGAGAGAGTCAAGAAAACCATCGCCAGAATCATTGGCAGACCATCCATGATGAGGGATGATGATGAGGATGAGGAGGAGGAGGAACCTGTTGCACCCCCAGCCAAAACTCATAAATTAATGGTAGATGCCATTAAGACTAGTGCACCCTCCAAGCCCAAGTCAAAAGCTCCACCTGCTACACCCAAGACTACAGCTCCAAAGAGATCCACCAGGAACATTCCTGCTGCAGAGAAGAACAAGGCCCCAGTGCCAGAAGTCCAAGAAGATGATGAGCCCCAAGTGCTCAGAAAATTGAAGCCCAAGATTCTAGACCACAATGATGATCATCCAGTGGCTGAGAACATGAAGTTGAGGAAGGACAATGGACTGAGATTGTGGAGGAAGACTGGTCCATATGCCACAAGGAGGAGAACTGTTGTTGATTATCATTTCCACACCAGAGAACAGCAGGACTTCTATGAGACAGTCTTACTTGACAAGAAGCCTATAGTGAGTGACATGAAGTGGGTCAACTGGAAGTACATTGATGCCAATGAGGACCACTTCCCCCACGTTCATGAGAGCTTGAGACTGAATGGAGTTGATGCATTTGTTGGACAAGAGCTCACCAAGTGGAACGATGAGATGGTGATGCAATTTTACTCCACTGGACACTTCTATCCAGATGGGAAGATAGTGTGGATGACTGAGGGCACCAGATACCAGTCATCGATCTCACAGTGGGCTGAGCTCATCAATGCCCCAGAAGAAGATGAGAATGACACAGATGTTTATGGCAAACCAAGGATGGACCACAACACTATGGCTCACATGTCCAAGCCCATTCCTGATGAAGCCTTGGAGACTCACAAGTTTGGCTCCATCTACTACTTGCTTGCTGGTTTGGCCACCACAAATACAATACTGAGGCATACCCTATTGCCTAAGTCTGGAGATCACAGAATGATCCGTGGCCATTCCATCAACCTGCTGCATCTGTTTGACATACCCCAGAAGTTCAAGGTTATGATTCTAATAGTTGAGACAGTCAAGAGGACAGCTGCTGACCAAAAGAGGTCATGTGGATATGCACCACATATTCAGATGTTGATCAATTCCAAGGTTGGAACTGGAACATACCTACTTGACAAAGAGCATTTACCTCTTCAGCCAGAATTTGAGGACAATGAAGTTGTGATGGATGCTTCACATCCCACATCTGTTGAGGCCCAGGACAAAGCTGAGAAGGCAAAGGCTGCCAAAGCAGCAAAAGCAGCAAGTGCTTCAGATGCATCCATTGTGAATCTCAAGACCAAGCAAGATCAACTCACATATCTGCTAGAAGCAACCATGAGGATAGAGAAGAGTCTGGCCAACTTGACTAAGAATCAGGAGAGCTTAGAGAGGATTATTGAAGACAATATGTACAACCTTGATGTGAAGGTCACAGAGATTCAGACCATTGTTGAGAAGCTACGAGATGATGCTGAGGATAGAGATGACAGACCTACCGCAGATAGATTTCAGACAGTGCCAAGGGCACAGAGGCCCTCTGCTGAGCGAGTTGCAGACTTGAGGCCTGCTCATTCTGCTCCTGCCACCACTGCCACAGTGCCACCACCAGTGTCAACTCCTCCTGCTCAACAGACTTTAGCAGAAGCATTTGCAGATGGACTCCTCTCAACGCCGTCTACGCACATCGAAGCAACAAGCCAGAAGACCCCTTCAGGAGCTCCCAGAGATCGTGCCTAGAGTTCCGCATAGCACTATATGTTTTCAAACTTTTTGGTAACTTGTTGCCAAAGGGGGAGAAAGTGTATAGATCATAGGCTTCGAGAGAGAGTCGTTTTACTTCTTGGTTGGTTTTTATTTGCCTTGCTACTTTGGTTGGTTGTTGCTACTTGATGCTACATTTGTTTTATGCTCGTGAGATACCTTGTATGATCATGGTGTTTGATCATACTATGCTTAATGTGTGCTTGCATGTCTATCTCTATGATTGTTTGTGTATGATCAATCACTTGTATCTTTGGTGATGAGTGCATGTTATTCTACTCTTACCATTTTGTGCGCTTCACCAAGATGTATGTGACATGGAAGAGTGACCCATGATCCTAATCGATTATGCATTTGCATTCAAACGCAAATTTTAAATAATGCACAAATTTAGGGGGAGCTCTTGCTTATCACATACTTCTCAAAGCAATGATGTATTTCATTCATGTTATCATTTGTCGAAACTTTGATCTATATGTTGTCATCAATTACCAAAAAGAGGGAGATTGAAAGTGCAACTAATCCCCGGGTGGTTTTGGTAATTCATAACAACATATAGCTCATTGAACTAATATCCATTCAAGATAAATATTTCAGGAAGTTCAATGAATGGCATGGCATGGACTAGAAATGTGGACCCCTCAAAATGCTAAGGACACATATTGGCAAAAGCTCAAGACTCTTCATCTTTGTTTTAGTGATCCAAGATCACATTGAGTCTATAGGAAAGCCAATACTATTAAAAGGGGATGAGGTGTTGCTTAATGGCTTGCTTGCTTAAAGTGCTTAGAGATATTGCTCCAAAACCCTCGGCCACTTTCTCATTCCAAATATGTCAAAACCCTAAACTCCAACTCAGCCGCACCGATTCATCCTATCCGGCGCTTCCGAGTTCATATGACATAGCCACAGCCAGAAACCCTAACAGTTCGGTCACGCCGATATGGATCTCGGTCTCACCGAGATGGCCTTGCCAACTCCCTGTTGTCTGCTGCAATTATTTCGGTCTCACCGAAATTGCGATCGGTCTCACCGAGATGGCTTGACCAATTCTCTGTTACCCTATTGCTTCACTTTGGTCTCACCGAGTTGATGTGATCGGCGCCACCGAGATGAGGTTTGCCCTAAGCCCTAGCACATCAGTCCCACCGAGTTGTTCCAATCGGTCTCACCGAGATTCCTAACGTTCACATTTTGAACTAATCGGTCTCACCGAGTTTAGCTATTCGGTCTCACCGAGTTTGGTCAAATGTGTGTAACGGTTGGATTTTGTGTGGAGGCTATATATACCCCTCCACCCCCTTCTCCATTTGAGAGAGAGCCATCAGAACGTGCCTACACTTCCACCATACATTTTTTGAGGGAGAACCACCTACTCATGTGTTGAGATCAAGATATTCCAATCCTACCACAAGAATCTTGATTTCTAGCCTTCCCCAAGTTGCTTTCCACTCAAATCATGTTTCCACCACATCCAAATCTGTGTGAGAGAGTTGAGTGTTGGGGAGACTATCATTTGAAGCACAAGAGCAAGGAGTTCATCATCAACACACCATTTGTTACCTTTTGGAGAGTGGTGTCTCCTAGATTGGTTAGGTGTCGCTTGGGAGCCTCCATCAAGTTGTGGATTTGAACCAAGAAGTTTGTAAGGGCAAGGAGATCGCCTACTTCGTGAAGATCTACTCGAGTGAGGCAAGTCCTTCATGGGCGATGGCCATGGTGGGATAGACAAGGTTGCTTCTTCGTGGGCCTTTTGTGGGTGGAGCCCTCTGTGGACTCGCGCAACCGTTACCCTTCGTGGGTTGAAATCTCCATCAACGTGGACGTATGATAGCACCACCTATCGGAACCACGCCAAAAATCTCCGTGTCTCCATTGCGTTTGCCTTCTCCAAACCCTTCCCTTTACCTTCATATGCAATGTTTTACTTTCCGCTGCTATACTCTTAGAATTGCATATGTAGGTTGATTGCTTGACTTGTGCTAGTTGCTAAAATCTGCCCACAACTAAAATTGGGAAAAGATTAGATTTTTATTTGGTCAAGTAGTCTAATCACCCCCCTCTAGACATACTTTCGATCCTACAACTTGCCAGTACCTGGTCTCTTAGAAGATGAAGATGATGATTCATCATTCTTCACGATCTTAGTATGACGATTCATGCAAGTAAATCCAGCGCCATGAAGAGAGATCCATCTTCTGCTAGGTTTTCGACTCATATCCCAACTAGGACAATCAGCAGTAAAGTGACCATACTGTTTGCACTTGTAGCACTTCATTTCCTTCAGAGGCAATCTTCTCGAGGATTCAGAAGGTTTATCTTCGTCAGCATTTGAGAGATATAGATTTTGTCTCCGGAGGTTATTCAGCCGTTCTGTGAGCATTTTGAGTTCCCTTGTGACTGAGTGTTGATTCTTGACATCTTCTTCTTCTTCTTGAGAGCTACCGTATTGAGAAAAAATTTATCCTTTGCTTTTCGAAGAAGTTTCTGGTTGTCCATTTTCAAGTTCCATCTTTTCTTCATGAACAGTTAACAGCGTCATGACCTCAAGATAGTGAAGTTATTCAAAGTCGGGTCTTAGCTTGATTTCAGCAATGGCTGAGTCAAAGTAAGCATCAAGCGAGCTGAGCAGTTTGTTGACCACATCTTTTTCGGTAATATCAGTTACTCCCCTTTGATGTAGTCGTTCAACTATGTTGGTTAGGTGATCAGTGAGCTCCATGACACTTTCCTTTCGAAGGCTTCGAAAATGAGCAAACATTGCACGAAGCATATCTGTGTGTGCTTCCGATCTGACGACAACCACTTCATGAACATGTTTGATGACATCCCAGATTTCCTAAGCGGTATCAAGGTTTCGAAACCGAATAATAATATCTCTGGAGATGCTATCACAGATGATGTCTTTCACTTGAGCATTCAGCCGAATGTTAGCTTCTTCTTCTGGAGTGGGTGTCTCAGGATGTGGAATGGTGTATCCGTTCTCCACAATTTCCCATAGCTCAATACTGATGGCTTGTAGTCTGATTTTCATTCTTCCTTGCTAGTACACATAATCATTTCCATCAACGATAGGAAACCTTTCAGAGGCGAGGATCTACCTACATACGACATATTCAAAACTTCAAGGTTGTTAGACCTCAAATAGATAGAGACAGGGAGTACCTCTCGTGATACCAATTGTTAGGACCGAGAGTATATCGACCAGAGGGGAGTGAATGGGAGATTAAAAAATTCTTGCGAATGTTTCGAATTGAGCCCAAACATAGCAGCGGGAAATATTCGGTAGATAAGTAACTAAGCAAGTATCCTACCGAGGAACAAATCTTTCAAGATAGGATGTGATAATAGATCGAGCATAGTAGAGAACTGGCTTAACTATCACGATGGTAAAACAGTACACTACTAGTTGTAGCAGCATGAGGAAAAACTAGAGATGAATAGCGAGGCAAACACTACCGAAGGAGAATTAACTGTAACACGAATGATAACTAAACCAAGCAGGATATGATACATAGATTAAGTGAGAATGATAAATGATTGAATAATATACCGACACAAAGCACGAAAGATAACTGTTGAATGAAATGCAGAGTAATAAGAGGAACCAGTGGTGCTCGATGGCGACAGATGAATTTGGTAGACCAATTCGCCCTTCTGCCAAAAGACTACTTCTGGTTGGAGGGACATGTGATTGAACACACTAGCAAACCTCTCTCCATCCTATTCTTCTTCAACTAGGAGCTGATCAGACTCCAGCTGATTTCACTCGTGATAGATACTTATCGGCGATCTCCAAACCTTCGACAGACTTTCTTCGCGAACCACAATTACTCTTGGTTGCTGAAGATCTTGCTCGGTGAAGACAACAACTCTTCAACATTCGAGCCGACACCTATCCGTCTAGAGAGTGCGCGGCTCTCAAGAGTAATAAGTACAAGAGCTCTAACTTAGAACTACTGGGATGCACAACCACTGTCTAAGTTTTGGCTCTTGGTTTCTCTTGGTGGATTTTAAACTCAAATCTCTCAGAGAGGGGATGCTCAATCAATCTTCTTAGAAATCTTAAGCGGAGCAGCCAACAGACAATGTTGGAGTGGGGTGGCTATTTATAGTCGCAGCCTTCCCTGAAGGGAAATGACCAAATTGGGCATGCGGAACAGCTAATGGCCGAACGACACGAGTCCAATGGTCAGAATTTGAGCACAACGGTACCATTCCTTGCGGAGCACTCCTCTGTCCGAAAGATATCTCCTGCAGCATCAAAGAACTACGTCTTCTGCTGACAGGTAATCATTGAGAGCATAAAGAGATTTCTCTCAGTCTTGCATAGGTTTGGGCTAAGCATCACAGCGGATCTAAGATTCAAGAACCTATACCCCTCTTAATAGTACGGAGGTCCTATCACTCAAGAAAGAGAAGAAGACAACGAAATGAATGCTACGTCTTCACTTCGCCTTCGACCTTCTCAGCTGCAGTTAATTTTCTTCGGACGAACACCGAACCAATTGCTTCACGTCAGCAATAATTTTCAAGGGGTCGACTCCTTCACATCAACCTTCTCGCCTACACGGCTTCGATAGATATAACTCAATCATCTCTGCATCGCAGATGTTCTTCGGTGGAGTTCCTCAAACTCGACACCAAAGATGGCATTTTCTTCGGTTCTGCATGGAGTATTTCTCTCTGTGTGCACAAGCAAATAAATCAGTTCATGCCTGTTTCTGTCAACAATCTCCAAAACACAAGAGGGCAAATATTGCACCAACACCTAGGTCACTGCATGGGTTGCGTGGTACGGTTCGTTCTGCGTATTTTCTTCTTATGATTTTCACCAATTGGAGGGGCGACAAGGAAAAGTACGAAGGACAAGAAGATGAAACACAAAGATAGCTAGTGTAGCCTGCTTGTCAAAGCACACTAGACAAATGCACGGCCCACGCGTTGCAGCGGGATTTTATGTAGAGAAAATAATGAGGTAAACTTTACTTTATGTAGTTGGCACATTAGCGGCTACATCAATTGCAAGGATATCCTTCACAAATGTGTTTCTTTGAATGATTTTCAGAACAGATAAGGATTTAGGTTAAACTTCGTTACTTGTGATAATTAAAGAATGATGGAGTAAATCATGTTGGGGAGGGTTAAAAAAATTCATGTTGGGGATCATCATGAAGAAAAATGTTGAGGTACGATGACTAAAAGTGGTCTAAAACTCTAAATGCAATACCCCTTCCACTACTAGGGAAAAACCTAGTAGTAGCACCATTGTTAATTGTCTACCTATAGATTTTTCTAGTAGTGTTCACGTGTATGGCGTGACATTAAAAATAAAAATACCACGATACAAAATATTTACATTGCCATGCTATGTGTTTTCTTTGTCTAAAACCAAAAGTCACACAAAAAGAAAAATATTGTGATTCAAAATTATAAATGTCATGCCAATAAAAATAAAATTACCGTGCTAAAAGATAAAAAAATGACATGTTCTTAACAACAAAAATGACATGTTCTTAACAATAAAAATGACATGCTCTTAATCATAAAATGCCACCATAAAAAAATCCATGCTATATATTTTCTTTGTCAAAAAAATCACACAAAAAGATTGTCATGATTCAAAAATTAATTATAAGTAAATTTACCATCCTATAGATACAAAAAATGCCAAGCTATTTTTAGAAAATGGGCTTGTTAAAAATCAGTCGACTGAGATTTGATTGAGTTTTAGACACACCCTTTAAAAAAATGCCATGCTCTTAATAATAAAAATGCCGGAGGAGAAGTTGTTCCATGAAAACAAGAGACTGATCTTCCTATTCCATCGCGTGGAGGAGAAGCTGGCAACTTGGGCTAGCGCTTGCTCGAGCTAGCTGACGGCGATCATGGGCAGGTGTGCCAAGAGGCCGCATCACCGACGGACGAGGACGCTGGCGGCAGCGCAATGGCGACCGACGGGTACTAGAAGCAGCAGGTCATAGCGGAGGTTGTTGATGAGGTCCGCTCCTCCGCTCCGCCTGGATGGACGGGAGCGTGGCGTGTGCGTGTCCGACGGCGAGCAGCTCGGCCATGAGCCGCACAACCACGTCCACCTCCTAGTCGTTCTGCGCCTCCAGCTAATGGTGCAGCGCGCAGTGGCTGCTCATCGACCTCCCCATCCCGCCGAGGCCTCTCCCTCGACGACGTGTGCCTCCCGAAATCTCCCGCGTGATCGAAGACGATGTCGTCTCCGGCGGCTCGGCCCCTCGCTAGATCGCATGTCCCCCACCGGCCACCCGCTACCCGGCTCGCCATATATGAACGCACGCGCGCACATACAGTATCTTTGAAAGACTGAACCAGCACATCATCTTAAAATTTTATGAAGTCACCGTAGACGCCTCATAGTCGACGGAAACATCTCCTCCCACTGAACGCGTATCATCGAAAATCCTTAAATAAATCTAGGATAAATGCGAGCACCAGGACGTGAACCCTGATGGGCTGTGATACCACTGTCCACCTAACCATCCAACCACATGTTGTCATTTCTGAGATAAATAATTAGAGCATCTCCAATAGATGATGCAAATTTGGAGATGTAAAAATTTACATTTTCAAAAAGTGCTTTTTACATCTACAAACAAGAGGCAACTCTAACAGATGATGTAAATTGGTGATGTAAAAGTGCAACTCCAATAGACGATGCAAATGGAGATGTAAAAACTAGAATTGGGGCGGCTGAGCGGCGGCGGCCATAACACGGCGTTCGAATCGGGGTGGCGGCCGCGGGGCAAAAGCTGTGCGGCGGTGGGTGTGGGGGTTGGGCGGTGCCTTGGCGGTGGCGAATGAGCGGCGGCGGCAGCGGAAACGACGACGGGGACGAACCGGGCGGCGGAAAATACAGTCGATTCGCAAAATGCGGGCGGAGCGGTGGTGCGGTGATGGTTGGGCGGGTGCTTGGCGGTCGGGTGGTGGCTGCGGCGACGGCGGAAACGGCGGCGGGGACGAACCGTGCGGCGGCGGTGGAGCGACGAAAAATACGGCCGATTCGCGACGTGCGGGCGGAGCGGCGGTGGCAGGGATAGGCCGCGGGGTCGGGGATGGACGGACAGATGGGTGGCAACGGTTTCCGGGCACAAATCGTTGACGGCGGAGGCGGGCAGTCGTCGGAGTGGCGGACTCAAATCGGCGGGTCGGCGGCGACTACGGCGGCGCGGCTGGCGGAGGGGATAGGCGGCGCAGTCGGGGATGGGCCGACGGGCGGCGGCGGCAAGTTTCAGGGTGAAAATCGTCGGCGGGCGGGCAGGCGAAAGTGAAATGAAGGCGGTTGGACGGTTGGCGCGCGGGCGTCAGTTTTACATC
The DNA here is from genome assembly GCA_011799875.1 of Thinopyrum elongatum. Classification (NCBI taxonomy): domain Eukaryota; kingdom Viridiplantae; phylum Streptophyta; class Magnoliopsida; order Poales; family Poaceae; genus Thinopyrum; species Thinopyrum elongatum. Next base: position 155,823,403 of record CM022297.1, read on the forward strand.
TCCACAGGAGATGCAAGTTTGCACCGTGAGGTATTGTATTAGGAGACCGAGATGTAATTTTTTGCATTTATCTTATTTTACAGAGGTGTTTTTGAGGCCTCGAAGTTGTAAAATATAGTTATTTTGACGTCTACATCTTCATTGGAGATGCTCTTAGTAATAGCTTTCGCTGCATAGAAAACCTGCAGAGCGGAGTTTTCTTGTCATTCCTGGATTTCCAAATGCACCACAACAACCATTTTATTCGGGACAAACCCGTCCGTCAGTATGGCCGGAATACGTCGATCGCAAGTTTTGTTACGTCGCTTTTTCCTTGCCAAAAGTAGGTTGGGCTACCAGCAAACGGCAGCGCCTAAATTTCTCTGCAATAAACGGTCTGTCCTCTTCCCCGTTCATCGATCCCAACTCCCAAGCATATAAAAGTGAGGCCGGCTATTGTTGTCTCTTGTCGGAGCTCCATTTCTTGGATTTTCCTTGCCGGCCTCTCGCCGCCGAGTTCCGACCAATCCCATATGTGCCCATTTAGCTCTTCACACCAGGTAGGATGGGAGTATCATGATTGGAGATTTGTTCTCTCAATTTCGATTTGATTTCTTCTGTTCTCGCTTCCAAATGACAAGATTTGATTTGTTTTCTCTCGTACGTGTAGATCTGCGGCGTCGTGACGCCGCCTTCTCCATCGTTGATCCAGAACGGACTCGACGAACCGATTAATCATCCCGAGTCACGATCACGACCTCGCGTGACGCAGCCATGGCGGTCATGGACCAGGACAACGGTTCTGCGCGCGCACCGGCACCGGCACCGAGGAGGCAGCCCTCATACTCCTGCAGCGGCGGCAGCGTCGAGACCACTCACGATCACAAGCTTTCCCCCTCCGACTCCTTCTGGACGCCGGCCGAATCGCTGCGGTCGTCGTCCGCTTCGTCGTCGTCCCCACCTCTATCCAGCAGCTCGTCGTGCGAGAGCATTCCCGCACTCGACCTTGACCGGCACTCATCCTTGTCCTCCACATCCTCCTACGAGAGCTTGTACCACGTCGAGGCGGCGGTGGACCACGACCGTTCTTCCTCTTCCGACGAGTTCATGCCGGCAACGCTGCCGCCGGCAGTCCAGACGATGATGGCGCAGGGGCAGCCCGCTGGGTACGACCCGAAGAGGCTCCCTTCATCGATGTTCCGCACGCAGTCCACGTGCCCCGCCCAATGGAGCGCCACCTCGAACAACCAGCTGTTCAGCATCCAGCTGGAAAACTCCGGCGGGGTCGGCCCGCTTTACCTTGTCGGCGACCTCTACTACGACGCCGCTGGGGTGTTCCACCGCCTCTCATCCGTCGCGAGGCTGCCGGCCGTCCCAGAGATGTCGACAGGAAACTCCAGCCGGAGTTTGTGCGTGAGGGATGACTGCGCGGGGTGCAGCACAAGCATGAACAAGAAGTCCGTCAGGTTCGCCACCGCCGATGGCGTCGCCAGCCCGCGCAGGTACACGGTCGTCTTCCCGACGTGCAGTATCTCGCATGGTTTGCATTGCGTGCGCGGTTTCTCTGTATCCAATCACCTGCTAATTGTGTCCCTCGTCGTCCTGACCTGCGAATGTTGGCTTCAATTGCAGTCTTCCGGCCGCGTTGGAGGAGACGGACGCATCGGCGGCGGAAACTGGCGCGGCCACGGAGGCTGGTTGGTGCTGTTGGCCGTCGATGTGGTGGCCAAGCTGCGCGTGCCGCGGATGCGACTGCCGATGGTCCTGAATTTGGAATGGGTAGGAAAGTTTGGACATGTCAAATCCATTGAACTCCATGTTGTTGATCGGCTGTGGAAGGGTGCACATAGATTGGTAGGCGTCTTGGCGTGTTCTTACGTTCTAATAAAGAATTTGCGAGTTGCGGCGAGGAAACAAAACACAAATGCTGCCTAAAAGCAAATACATAAGGATGTGTTTGGTTCTCGTAGCAATTTTTTTTTTTTAGAAAATGTTGCTTGTATTCATAACCTCAAACGCAGTACAAGACCCAAACACATACAAGCAGCCCGCAGGCATACGAAGACGGAAACAGACCACAAGCCCTGCAACCCTGCACTGCACGTTAGCATAGCCTGCTCCGTGTTGCTTTTGTTGGTTGTGTATTTATACTGTTTCCTCCCCCTCTTCTCTCTCGTTAGACCCCGACGCAGTTCCCGGTACCGCCGCAGCTCCGGAGACCGAAGACACCATTGACGACCTTGCCCTTGTCGCCGAGCAACCAGGCAAGCACCCCCCCCTTGAGCATACCGATATCGCCTATTCTTTCTCTCTCATGCTTGCATTAGAATTGCTGCTACTACTGCTTTACCTATTCTGATGCATAGTCTGTTTATTGTAACCTGCTATTGAAACCTTACCTGCTTAACCTAAACTGTTTAGTCTAGGCTGGGTAGAGACCTATCAGTGACCCCCACTTGTCCCGACTGCCGCGCTGGATTATCAGAAGACCCGATCAACGGGATTGAAGACCAGGCCCCGGCACCGCACATCACCCCCCTTAGTTGTAATGACACTGCAGCGTTACTATCGAGTGCCGAGGGTGAAACCTCGTGTAGCACTTCTGATGTTAACTCTGTGGAGTAGCTATTCGGTCATAGTCATCGAGGGTGATTCCTCCTTCACCGCTTCCGATAACGACGTCGTCGTACAACACCTCAAGTGTGAACCCAGCGAGGGTGATTCCTCCGAGTTCACCTTGACGGATATATCGGGTAGGAATCCAACGAGGGTGATACCTCGGATTCCCCCTGATGTTATGGACACACGGATATTTGGACTATACTACTGTTACTTGGAAAGGCGGGTCCACCCTGAGGGGTACCCGCATGTGATGTGAAGACGGGTTGCCTGGATGGTGCCCGAGTGATGAATACGAGGCGTGGCCGGGCATTCTTGGCCCTTGCCGCAAGTCCTCGAGACGGGGCGACGGGGTCACATCGATCGTGAGTCTCTGCTCGTTACCGCACCCCCAAGGTACTAACGGTTTGGATATGTGATCTGAGTGGGCCTCTGACCCGATAGCACTAACCATCACGTGGGCATAGTATGGGCGTTCTGCATCGTAGCATCAGCCGAAAGCTCTGGCAGACATTCAGTTCAGCATTGCGGCACGGTTGGATCGTGTCGGCCACCCGAGGCGACGCTGGTATCCACCCTGTGCGCAACGACCCGGAGGGTGAGGGGCGATGGCCAAGACCCCCTTGCGCTTAGGATGTAGACCGGCGGGGACCTCTCTGCTGAGATGTAGGTAGGGTTGCGGTGTGTCGTTTGGCCGAGGCCAGGCATGACCCGTAAAAGTGTGTCCGGCCGGAGTTAAGCGAGCGTGGTGGGTAAGTCGGTGCACCCCTGCAGGGAAGAACTAATCTATGCATAGCCGGATCCTCGGTAACGGATACTCGGAGTTGTATCCCGATCGATACAGCTAGAAATGGATATTATGGCTCTGGGATTGCTTCTCACAGGGAGTCGAGAAGGGATCTTAGGATGAGGTTGATGACTGTATGGCTCTGGGATTGCTTTCTCGCAGGGAGTCGATGAAGGATCTTTGGGTGAGGTTGAGACTTATCGATACTACTGCTTTATACGGTACTAATCTACACTCTTCTAATGCTGCAAGACCGCTGAAGATGCTAGTCTTCGATAGGACTAGGCCTTCTCTCTATTCTGGCATTTCTGCAGCTCAGTCCACATATACAGCCTCTCTTTGATAATGTTGCATATGTAGTGTAGATCCTTGCTTGCTGAGTACTTCGGATGAGTACTCACGGTTGCTTTGCTTTCTTTTTCCCCCATATCCTTTTGATGAAACCAGATGACGGAGCCCCGGATACAGCTGCACCCGCCGACGATCGCTACTACTACCCCGAGGGTGGATTTTACTACGAGCTGGCCGACGACCAGGAGTAGGACCGGAGGGTCCCAGGCAGGAGGCTTACGCTTTTCGATCGTAGTGTTTTTCTTTTGCCCCGCCTTCTAAGGGCCTTTCTGTGTTTTCTTTTATATCTGTACTCAGATATCTGATGCTTCCGCTGACGCTTGTTCACAAGCTTATGTATTTGAGCCCTCGAGGCCCCTGGCTTGTAATATAAAGCTTGTATGACTTTATTTATGTTTTAGAGTTGCGTTGTGATATCTTCCCGTGAGTCCTTAGGCTTGATCGTGTGCATTTGTGTGTATGATTAGTGCACGATTAAGCCGGGGGCGTCACACCGCGCAGGTCGACATCCACCGCCATCCAGATCCCCAAAACAGGGCCTAGAAGCCCAAATCCGTCGCCGCTTCAGTCACCGATGCTCCCGAATAAACAGCGAAGCCAGCCAGCCGCCAGCACCCCGCTGCACAACCCCCAGCACCTCCACGGCAAGAACAGAGCAAATCTCACCGAGACGAAGACGAGGTCGAGGGACGAAAACTCCAGCAGCCAGTCATTGCCTCCGCCACAGCGACCGCACCAGGAGAACGTCAGCTCACCGGAACCACGGATCCGCAAGCACAAAACACCAGGAACCCAACGGCAACGCCACAAGTGACCACCGCCGCCGCCCTGGAAACCACCCTCGCCCGACCCAAGGGACCGACAGGAGACCACTCCTACGGCCTCGTCACCGCCCGGAAGTAAGACGGCGAGGTGAGGCTGAGGCCGAGGAACACTTATTCGCCAAGTCGCCGCCGCCACCACCGAAACGGTGACCCTCGAAACCTTACCTCTACTTTGTACAGACCTCAGGCACAGAAGCGGGCCTCCCCATCTCTCCCGCCGCCTCACCGGCCGCCGGAGAGAGGAGGAGCCCACGGCCCAGCCGTCGGCGAGTCGAGGATCTGGATCCGCCCCCCTTTGGCCTCGCTCTCAAACAGTATCGAGGGGAGGGGAAAGTGAAATACACTTCCTAATTGGGCCTGGCCAAGGAAAAATAGGCAAAAAAAAAAGACAACAACAACATATGCATCTAGTTTGGTTGCATGCATACCTTCTAGCCTGCGTAAGGAAAGGTGGCTTGTTTGGTTGGCCGCTTGTTTAGGCGGAAACACAAAGCATGGTGTTCGGTTTCGTGCGACGCCTGTTGTCTGATAACCTTTTCAGCGAGGTGGTGAGATTACCAGCACACACGGGTTTGTAGAACAACCCAAAGACACACAAAAGATAGCAAGGAGTAAGCAGTTTAACATACTGCCACACTTAAACATAATTCTAAACCATAGCAAGCAGTTTTAAACATAGTATCACACTTAAACATAGCAGTTTTCAAGCAAAGCAGTACGATATAGTCGATACTAAACCCACTGGAGCAACGGAGAGGTGTCCTAGACGTTCATGGCGAAGGCCTCGTCGTGCCTCCTGCACTTGGTCACCACTTCAATGCCGTCGTCGTTGAAGACGATGACCTTGAGCGTGTCGGGAGTCAACAATTTGAAGGTCACCATGTACCCGATCTTGATCTGATGGACGGCGATGAAGGTGGCCCAACCCTGATCGAGGGTGACCCGTTCATCAGCCTCACAGTGATCCTCCATGAGCAGCCAATGTTCATCTTGAGCTTGAACTCCGTCGGCACGGCCGGGAAGTGCTTGGTGAAGTCTAGGGGCATTGGAATGCACTTGAGCTTCAGGGCAAGGATGACCTTGCAGAAGTGCATTGGCCCACCCTCCTCATGGTAGTGCCCGTAGCTCCAGCGCTTTCCCCTAGGGGGCTCCTCTAGTACCACATCATTGTCCATGCCTGGAACCTCCTCTGGCGTGGTTGGCACAACCTCCGAGGGCGGCACCACCTCCTTGCCCTTCTCCATGGGCGGCACCACCTCCTTGCCCTTGTCATTGTTCTCTGTTCTCGATCTGCGTTATGAACAACACAAAGTTCATGGCGCCATGAAGAGCACAAAGTTCAAAGGTTCATCAGCATTAAAACCTACCGTCCAAATCCCCTATATTTACCCACCTCGAAGATCACTACTTACACACAACCGCCCTCAGTTAACCCTCCCTCTTCTCTGTCTATCACTCTTCCTCCTATCTGTCGCCATGAACTCCAACTCCAACTCCAACCCCTTCCCTTAGGGCATTGAATGGAGGGCTTTCTTCCTCGGGTGATCGCTCGGTGACTGCATCAAGTTCGAGAACACCATGGAAGTGTGCTCGAACTTCAGCAGCACCGAAGACATGCACAAGAAGGCAGACGCTATGGCGAAGAAGGTGACGGCGGAGGAGTTGAAGACGTTGATTCTTGACCCAGCGAAGGGTGCTATCTCAGTCGACATCCTTCGCTGGGCCATGAACCAGACCGACTCCGGCGACGCTGGGCAGAGGGCAAGGTGGGCCAAGTACAGGGAGTATAGGGCTCCTCATGACCAGCGTGCCGCAGCGTACTGTAATAGGACTTTGGTGGCGCCGGAGATCATCAGTTTGGAGCCAGAGGAGGAAGAAGAAGCGGTGGAGATGGTTGTCAGGGCGCTGGAGCCAGGCCACCGTACATTGCTAATCGATCTGGATTCCGGCGAGGACGACAAGACAGTGGTCCAGCCCGAGGACAAACACAAGGCCAAGGCCACCCGCTCCAACTGCCTCAAGGGTCGCCAGGGCTAAGATTAGAAACTACTGTGTAAGATTTACCCCAAATCTCCATTCCCCTTGTACTCAATCTGGATCGGAACCCTAAAATCCATTGCTACTAGGAACTCATGATGATGTTATGATTAGTACTATGGCTATTTACCCCGATTCCCATTCCCCTAGAACGCAGATCGAATGCGAAATAGCAAGTGAGGATGGTAAAAAAAGTGCTTACCGCCATTGCCGAAGTGCTGCAAGTGATGTTGTGGATCGGATGCCGGTGGTCGCCTTGCAGTTCTTCAATCCGCTGATGCCGCCGTCGGTGAGAGTGGGACAGTGGGAAGAGGGAAGAGAGAGTGATGAGGGTAATTATTGCCGGGGCTTCAAGAAGCAACACGACTTCTTAAGCGAGGCTCCTCGCGTGCAGCCGTCGCCGCCCACGTGCATCGAGTGGACCTGGCTCATTGGAAACTACCGATTTGAGCGTTCCCAGTGGGCCTGGCTGGGAGGTGCTTTGAGGTCTGTGCGATGCAGGCCCAACAATGACCGCAGGGAACCAAACAACCCATTTTTTCCCGTGTGGTCCTTGTTGGCCTCTATGTGGGCTGCCTGAGGGAGTCCTGGATTAAGGGGTCCTCGGGCGTCCGGACTACGTAACATGGGCCGGACTGATGGGCCATGAAGATACAAGATAGAAGACTCTCTCCCGTGTTCGGATGGGACTCTCCTTGGTGTGTACGGCAAGCTTGGCGTTCGGATATGAAGATTCCTTTCTCTGTAACCGACTTTGTACAACCCTAGTCTCCTCCGGTGTCTATATAAACCGGAGGGTTTAGTCCGTAGAGGCAATCATAATCAAACAGGCTAGACTTCTAGGGTTTTAGCCATTACGATCTCGTGGTAGATCAACTCTTGTAATACTCATACTCATCAAGATCAATCAAGCAGGACGTAGGGTATTACCTCCATAGAGAGGGCCCGAACCTGGGTAAACATCGTGTCCCCCGTCTCCTGTTACCATCGACCTTAGACGCACAGTTCGGGACCCCCTACCCAAGATCTGCCGGTTTTGACACCGACATTGGTGCTTTCATTGAGAGTTCCGCTGTGTCATCGCTAGAAGACTCGATGGCTCCATCAATCATCCACAACGATGCTGCCTTGAGGGAGGTCTTTCTCCCCGGCCAGATCTTCGTATTCGGCGGCTACGCCCCTAGCCATCAGGTCAGGTTTGGAAGCTTGAACTATGTTGCTGATATCCGCGGAGACTTGATCTTCGACGGATTCGAGCCCATGGCAGCCGCTCCCTGCCACCGCGATGAACATGACCTAAATCTGTCATCGGACCATACCCGGGAGATAGCGCCTGTAACTGCTCTGGCCCTAGATCCGGAGCAGATTGCGCCATCCGAGGACGGGAAGCTCAACCCCGCCACGGAAGCCGCAGACCCAGCGGCGTTGGAGCCACACACAGACCCAACTTCGAACGGGATCTGTGTCACTGGAACCTCGGATTCGTCTCCGGCCACAGGTTTCGAACCGCGTGCGTCCGCGCCCATCGAGCTCGATCGGGCGCCGATCATTGAGTTCAGCTCCGCGGACATCTTCCGGCACTCACCTTTGGGTGATGTGCTAAACTCATTAAAAACCCTCTCCTTAGCGGGGGACTCACAGCCGAATTATATCCGGTTTGAACTGGAGGCTGATGACGGAGAATTTCGCTTCCCACCCACCGCCCACTTCATTGCCACTGTCGAAGACTTAACCGACATGCTCGATTACGACTCCGAAGACATCGACGGTATGGACGACGATACTGGAGAGGAGCAGGCCCAAAACCCGCCGTTTACTGGGCGCTGGACAGCCACCCCCTCGTATGACGGGTACATGGTGGATACTCCCAAAGAGAATAACGGCGATAACAAGAAAGATCCAGTCGAGGATAAACCTCCTGAGACACAGCCAAAGCGTCGACGTCAGCGGCATCGCTCTAAATCACGCTGTGGAAAAGACAGCAATACCGGCACGAGAGAAAACAATACTCCGGACGATGCCAAAGACAAAGAAGATCCCGTCAAGCCGACTTCCGAACAGGACGATAGGGAAGATGGGCAAGTCAGCCCTGACGAACAGGCCATAAACGAAGACTCGGAGGACAGCAACTATCTTCCACTCTCCGAAGATGAGGTGAGCCTCGGCGATGAAGACTTTATCGTGCCTGAGGAACCCGTCGAGCAGGAGCGCTTTAAGCGCCGGCTAATAGCCACTGCGAGGAGCCTGAAAAAGAAACAGCAGCAGCTTCGAGCTAATCAAGATCTACTCAACGACAGATGGACTGATGTCCTGACAACCGAGGAATATGGACTCGAGCGCCCCATTAAAAGTTACCCGAAGCGTAAACTGCTACCCCAATTCGACGACGAGGCACTTGAGCCCATGCCATCAACACGTAATGCGGCTGACCGACCACCACGTGGCCGGGACAAAGCGGCAACCCAAGCCGAACACCTGCCCATACTATCTCGCCGTAAAGGCAAAGACACCACAGCTCGGGAATACACATATGACCTGTGGCAAGACCTGGAGAACAGAGCAGGTCAGTCCAGATCGATCTACGGATCGCGGGGGCATGCCCTGGCGCGCGACGACGACTATCAAGCCAGACGTAACGAGCATAACCACATCCGGGCCGAAAACCGCAGATGGACTACATCCGCACTACATCGCGACTTGGCCCGATATAGAGGCGCCACACATCCCCTCTGCTTCACTGATGAAGTAATGGAGCACGAATTCCCAGAAGGGTTTAAACCCGTAAATATCGAATCATATGATGGAACAACAGATCCCGCGGTATGGATTGAGGATTTTCTTCTCCATATTCATACGGCCCGTGGCGATGACCTTCACGCCATCAAATACCTCCCACTAAAACTCAAGGGGCCAGCTCGGCACTGGTTAAACAGTCTGCCTGAAAACTCTATTGGCAGCTGGGAGGACTTGGAAGACGCCTTCCGTGACAACTTCCAAGGCACATATGTACGACCTCCGGATGCCGATGACTTAAGTCACATAGTTCAACAGCCTGGAGAGTCGGCCAGGAAATTCTGGACTAGGTTCCTAACTAAAAAGAACCAGATAGTCGACTGCCCGGATGCCGAAGCCCTAGCAGCCTTTAAGCATAGCATCCGCGATGAATGGCTCTCTCGTCACCTCGGCCAAGAAAAGCCAAAGTCCATGGCAGCCCTCACGGCACTCATGACCCGCTTTTGTGCGGGCAAGGATAGTTGGCTAGCCCGTAGCAATAACACTGCAAGCGATGCCGGTACCTCTGAAGCCAAGAATAGCAATGGCAAGCCCCGACGCAATAGGCACAAGCGTCGAAGCAATGGTGGCACTGCCGATGACACGGCGGTCAACTCTGGTTTCAGTGGCTCCAGGTCCGGCCAGCGGAAGAAGCCATACAAAAGAAACAATCCGGGCTCATCCAGGTTGGACCGCATACTCGATCGTCCATGTCAGATCCACGGCACCCCTGATAAACCAGCCAATCATACCAACAGAGACTGTTGGGTTTTTAAAAAGGCCGGCAAGTTAAATGCCGAAAACAAGGAGAAGGGGTCGCAAAGCAAGGACGACGATGAGGAGTCCCGTCCGCCGAACACAGGAGGACAGAAGAAGTTCCCTCCCCAGGTTAAAATGGTGAACATGATATACGCCACTCATATCCCCAAAAGGGAGTGCAAACGAGCGCTCAGGGACATCTACGCGATGGAGCCAGTCGCCCCAAAGTTCAACCCATGGTCGTCCTACCCGATCACCTTCGATCGCAGGGACCATCTGACCAGTATCCATCATGGCGGTTCAGCCGCACTGGTCCTCGATCCAATTGTTGATGGATTCCATCTCACGCGCGTCCTCATGGACGGCGGCAGCAGCCTGAACCTGCTCTATCAGGATACAGTGCGCAAAATGGGCATCGATCCCTCAAGGATCAAACCCACAAAAACTACCTTTAAAGGAGTCATACCAGGTGTAGAGGCCCACTGTACGGGCTCAATTACACTGGAGGTTGTCTTCGGATCCCCCGACAACTTCAGAAGCGAAGAGTTGATCTTTGATATCGTCCCCTTCCGCAGCGGCTATCACGCACTGCTCGGACGAACCGCATTTGCTCGATTCAATGCGGTGCCACACTATGCTTATCTCAAGCTCAAGATGCCGGGACCACGCGGTGTCATAACAGTTAATGGAAACACGGAGTGCTCCCTCCGTACCGAGGAGCACACCGCGGCCTTGGCAGCAGAAGTACAGAGCGGCCTTGCCAAGCAGAATCTTAATTCAGCGGCCAAGCTCCCGGACACTGTCAAGCGGATCCGGACTACTCCACAGCATAACAGTCCGGCTCGTCAGGAGTTAGACTAGCAATCCGGCCTCCGTCTCTGTCCCGGCTAAATGGCGGCATACGTACCACGCGTACATAACTGCGCACTTAAAATACCATGGGCATAGACGGAGGCATAACTATATTGTGGTCCATAATACGGCTCGACCTCCCCTGGACACACATACTTTCACTTTTTCTTTTTCATCCTTTTTAGGTTTCTTTTCCACAGGCCGCTCAAGACGGCCTGATCATCGGTCCTTTCGAAGGATAGATACACCAAGACAGCAAGAAGCATTGCGGTATACGGGAATCTCTAGGAGGTCTTTTTGACGATCACTCTACCCGTTCTCAGGACCCTCACGTAGCTCTCCCTTGGTCATGGCATGTTAAATAGCCCCGTTGCTTATCACACTACTTATACGCTTTGACGTATCAATAAAATTATAATGGAAACAGTTCACGGCCCAACTTCTACGGCACTAGCTTACTACTTCATTTTTTCTTGATAATCTTATCAATTGCACCCGTACACTTTGGTACGGCTTAAATTCGCCAGGGGCTTTATTGCGCCCCATATTACGGCAACAAAGTCCGAACACTTTTTATAGTATAGTTCGGCACCCCGAATTTAGCATTATATGCATTAGCTCCGAATCATGTCTTTGGTCAATAGTTGGGTTGCCCGGCTCCTGTGCTTACTACCTTATGTTCCGCTATATCGGCTAGGGTAGTAAAGGGAGAACTACTGCGATTGTGCCCTGGTTTATCCGGATGAGCACCTCAGTAGAGAAAGCCGAAAACTGACTGTGATGATGCGGCGTGAGCCGGTCAGCTCTTCGGAGGTTACAAATCTTTTGCGATTTTTTCCGCATTATGCGACGAATCGGTCTCTGCCCGATCAGGTGTTTACAGCACCCTAGTTCGGACTCACGAATACTAGGGGCTGCGCCTAAATTTCTATTATAAAACTCCTATGGCTAAGTGAGGGTGATAAAGCCACATAGTCCGATTGCCTGGTTCGTTGCGCTAAACACCTCCTTCAAGGACCAAACTTTGGATCAAGAGTGTTTAGATTCTATCCCGAACACCCCCGTACTACCTACGTGGGGGCTGAAGCCGATGACTGGCCAACTCTCAGATTTAATAAAACGGCCGCACAGGAGGAAAAATCTTGATATAAACAACTAACATTATATTACATATCAGTTTTGTTTCATTATACAGGACAGGATAACATGAACATATTCATCCAAAGATAATGTCTTTTGCACACTGCTCCACTACAATGCGGGATCCCTCCAGGACATCGTCAAAATATCGCTCGGGCGTGCGGTGCTCCTTGCCCGTGGGCGGTCCCTCGGTCGCGAGCTTGACGGCGTTCATCTTCGCCCATTGTATCTTGACACGGGCGAAGGCCATCCGCGCACCTTCGATGCAGACCGACCGCTTGATGGCATCAAGCCGAGGGCAGGCAGCAACCAGTCGCTTCACGAGCCTGAAGTAGCTGTTGGGTATGGCTTCGGCAGGCCATAGACGGATTATCAAATCCTTCATGGCCAATTCGGCCGCCCTATGCAGTTCGGTCAGCTGTTTCAGCTGATCGCTGAAGGGCACCGGATGCTCTGGCGCATGGTATTGCGACCAGAACAGCTTCTCCGTTGAGCTCCCCTCTTCGGCTCGGAAGAAATCCGCAGCATCAGCAATGCTGCGCGGCAAATCCGCAAACGCTCCTGGAGAACTCCAAATCCGGGTCAGTAAGAGGTACCTTTTCTTCACAAATTTGCTTTGCATTATAAAGGCCTTACCCGCCGTGATTTTCCTGGCCTCTTGGATTTCCTGGAGGGCGCCCTGGGCTTCAACCCGGGCCTCTGGCGTGCTTTGGTGGGCCTTAGCAAGCTCGGACTCTTGATCCGTAATCTTGCGCTCCAAGGACTCGCATTTCTTTACAGCGTCCTGGAGCTCTTGTTGGACCTCACCGACCCTGGCCTCGTGCTTTTCGTGGACGGATTGTTCCTCCGCCGTTCTCTTCTGGGCCTCGGCCAGCGCCTTTTTAAGGGCCTCCACCTCGGTCGCCGCTCCTACAAATATCATGGCACTATGGTCAATACAAATCATCTATCCTTTCTGATATACAGAAGGTCATGGTATACCTTGCTTGTCCTCCAGCTGCTTTTTCACACGGCCGAGTTCTTCCTCGGCCCGCTCCAGACTCTGCTTCAGTCCGGAGACTTCAGACGCCTGCTTTTTCACATAGACATGTATGGTTAATCTCCTGCGAAAATTGTTTGATCCTCTGTCCGGCTTTTCTTTTCGACCACCGGACAGTGTCTCAGGGGCTACTGTCTATACTGTGACATTCTTGTTACATAATTGTGTTTCATACCTCAAAACCTGTTAGAAGGCTTGTGCAGGCTTCGGTTAGTCCGCTCTTCGCGGACTGAATCTTCTCAATCACCGTACGCATGAGGGCACGGTGTTCCTCTACAATGGAAGCACTTTGCAGCGCTTCCAGTAGGGTGTCCGGTGCCTCTGGTTGGACAGAGGTCACCGGCGAAATAGGCACACCCCCTTCTTTCGAAGGAGGCTGCTTGCTGGATTCCGGAGCCGTATAGGTCTCCGGGACCGTATTCGGCTGGGGGGCGAATTGGACCTGGCCCCCATTGCCAGTCTCCGTGGGGATTTGCTCCCCCACGTGTCCGGCGGCCGAGGTTTCACCCTCTGGTGCCGCGCTGACGGCCTCCTGCGTCTCTCCCTGGCCTGGGATCCTTCAGGACAACGCCTCGGTGTCATCCATGGCCTTGGGAGAGGAGGCCGCCGGAAGGGACCCGCTGTCCATCACCTTCAGATCCAGCAAATTCCCCGAAGATGAGGATCGCTCGAGGTCGGAACGAACCGGACTGCAAGTACATGATTCAACATGTTAAAACTATGGAGAAAAGAGGCTAGATATATGAATGCGTCAGGGTCTTTGAGTACTCACGATCCGGCCAGGGGCTTATCTTGGGGGCGCCGCTCTGGGCTGCTGTCGACGTCCCACGCGGAGTTATCCGCGAGGGAGACCTTCCCCTTCTTGGACGCCTCTGCCTCCAGATTTATGGAGGCCGCCCTTTTCTTCCTTCCCCCCTCAGGGGGAGAGTTGCTTTCCTCCTCCTCATCGGCGGAGGAGTGAGTCTTGGCGTCTTCGGACGTCGCGTCCGAAGTTCCCTTGCGACGGAGGCCACTTCTGGTCTCCTTGGCCTTTTTCTTGGCCTTCTTCTCTGGCGCCTGGTAGGGCGCCGGAACCAGCATCTTCGTTAAAAGCGGGATGGCTGGTTCCTCGGGCAGCGGAGCCGAACACTTAATTCGCTCTGCCTTCTTCGTCCAGCCCTGAAAAAATAAATAGGGAGGCTTAGGCATTTTCCCTGAATAAGCAAGTAAAGGATACACCTTGAAGCGCGAAAGACTTACCGGACTGGAGGGATGAGCCAGGTCGTGCCCACGGTCCTCGGTCGTCTCCGGCCATTTCTCGTTGGCCTTAAAAAGCACCTTCCAGATGTCTTCGTGCGTAGTTCCGAAGAACTGCTGCAAGGTCTGGTGCTCGGCCGGATCGAACTCCCACAGATGGCAAGTCCGGCTTTGGCATGGAAGGATCCGGCGAACTAGCATCACCTGGATCACATTGACAAGCTTGATGTTCTTGTCCACCATGCTTTGGATACGCGCCTGCAGCGCTGTCAGCTCGTCCGACGACGCCCAATTCAGGCCCTTCTCTAGCCAGGAGGTGAGCCACATTGGGGCTCCGGACTTGAATTCAGGAGCCGCGGCCCAGGTGGCGTCGCGGGGTTCTGTGATATAGAACCACAGTTGCTGCCACCCTTTGACGGTCTCCACAAAGGTACCTTTGGGCCATGTGACATTGGGCATCTTGCTCACCATGGCACCTCCGCACTCTGCGTGTTGGCCATCCACCACCTTCGGCTTCACATTGAAAATCTTGAGCCACAGTCCGAAGTGGGGTGGGATGCGGAGGAAGGCCTCGCACACGACAATAAATGCCGAGATGTTGAGAAAAGAGTTTGGGGCTAGATCATGGAAATCTAGCCCGTAGTACAACATGAGTCTGCGGACGAAAGGGTGGAGAGGAAACCCTAACCCGCGGACGAAGTGGGGGATGAACACCACCCTCTCATGAGGCTTTGGGGTGGGGATGATCTGTCCCTTGGCCGGAAGCCGGTGGGCGATTTCCTTGGCCAAATACCCCGCCTCCCGGAGCTTGGTGATGTCCTTCTCCTTGACGGAGGAGGCCATCCACTTGCCTTGCGCTCCGGATCCGGACATGGTCGGAGTGCTTCTTTGAGGCGGAAAAGATGAAAACTTGGGCGCTGGAGCTCGAGAATGGAGAGGCAGAGAAAGAGAAGGCGTGGGTGAAAGGGGTGAATCCTTATCTCCTTATAAAGGTAGTGAATATCAAGCGCCTCCCCACTCGCCTTAAAACTCGCCTATTCCCAAGGGCCGTGCAGACGGCACTGTTGGATTACCCACGCCTGTATTGATGAGAATCCCGTAATAAAGGGACACGATCTCTGCTGTGACAAGACGTGCGACTGGAAACCGCAGCTTAAAGCGTGGAGCGGGAGGCTAAAGAACGGTTCGAAATAATGACCGTGCAGGAACGTGGTGTCACATTACAAAAAGTTGTCAGCGGATTGGACTCATGAAATATTATACTCTCTGCGGTTGTGTGTGGTACTTGTTTTGCAGAGCCGGACACGTTTTCTGTGCTCGAAGTCTGTTTTGGAGTATTCGAAGGAGGAACCCGCCTTGCAATGGCGAAGACAATCTGCGCGCAGGACACATCGTCATTGAAGCCTGGTTCAGGGGCTACTGAGGGAGTCCTGGATTAAGGGGTCCTCGGGCGTCCGGACTACGTAACATGGGCCAGACTGATGGGCCATGAAGATACAAGACAGAAGACTCTCTCCCGTGTCCGGATGGGACTCTCCTTGGCGTGGACGGCAAGCTTGGCGTTCGGATATGAAGATTCCTTTCTCTGTAACCGACTTTGTACAACCCTAGTCCCCTCCGGTGTCTATATAAACCGGAGGGTTTAGTCCGTAGAGGCAATCATAATCAAACAGGCTAGACTTCTAGGGTTTTAGCCATTACGATCTCGTGGTAGATCAACTCTTGTAGTACTCATACTCATCAAGATCAATCAAGCAGGACGTAGGGTATTACCTCCATAGAGAGGGCCCGAACCTGGGTAAACATCGTGTCCCCCGTCTCCTATTACCATCGACCTTAGACGCACAGTTCGGGACCCCCTACCCGAGATCTGCCGGTTTTGACACCGACACTGCCAAACACGTCCTAAGTGAATAGTACCATGATCGTCGGTGCATAGACTTCACAGGAGAGATGGTTGCGTCATCGTCGTTTTTTCCTATACCACCAATCTATTCAATAGGGTTTTAGCCAACCAATATATTTAAACCAGTTTTTATCTGCCAAATCAGATCAATCTTCGGTATATTTGGTAACGTTTTTATTGGAAAGAATCAATCACAATCAATCTCTAAAAACCAAATCTACACAAATCAAACATATCACTTTATAATATATTTTTAGATAGAGTGTCTATTTGACGTTTGACTGAAAATCAATTGGGCATCAGTCAAGTTTTCCAACCAATAGAATAACACTTGTATGTATTTGTGTGCCCTTTATTTTTGTATCTCTGCCATATGTATGTCAACGCTAAAAGGTCAATCCTAATCGGGTTGGAATTGGATCCGTTGTCAAACATATGTGAGCTACAACTATCGCAATAACACAACCCAAAAAAAACCCTACAGATCCATCAATGTACTGTTTGTAGGCCTGGCATCAATGGCAACAACGTACAGTCCACTTACAGTCATTTGGGAGAAAATTAAAGTGATAATTAGACTGCCATTACAATCTGCTGGTATTGTAGTCTACTTACAGTTACAGTCATATCTTAAGAGTTACAGTCTAAATACACAAAACTTGCAGTCAAATTAGCACTGGAACTTCTAAAATTACAGTGCATTTAACAGAACTTACACTCATGTTGTGTGATTGTTACAGTGACATTATGAACGAAACTTATAGAAAGTATTAAAACAATGATTACAGTGGATTTACACAGAACTTACACTGTCGATTGAGAGAGAAAATTACAGTGATAATTACACTGTCATTAGAGTCTACTTGCAGTGTGCAATCTAGATATCTTAAGAGTTACAATCTAGATACACACAACTTAAGTCAAAATTAGCATTGCAACTTCTAAAATTACAGTGTATTTACACAGAACTTACATACATACTGTTTGAAAATTACAGTGACATTATGACAGGAACTTACAGATAATCGGTGATTGTATTTACACAGAACTTACACTGATACTGTGTAAATATTATAGTGGCATTACTATTAGGACTTAAAAAAAATGTTGTGCAAGTATTACAGTGGCCAAACGGGTTGCACTCAACTAGATCCACTGCCAAAACAACAGAACAAAGAGGGGGGGGGGGGGGGGTGTACATGAAAACAAAGTAGATCAACAGTAGAACAAAAATAGCACTGTAATTGCATGAGCACACCCTGAAAATTATAAAAAAAACTGTTGCATATTACCACAGTAAGAATTGTAGATTATACCACTGTAAATTAGTGTAAGTTTTTGAACCTCATTTGTAATTTACAGTAGTGAATCAGTTAAATTACACTAGTATATTCACAGTTTTACGGCGGAGTTGCACAAGAATTAGTGTAATTTTCCTGTGATTTACAAAGCAATTGCCCTGCGAATTACAATAAATGTTGCACATGAATTACAGTAGTAATTTCCCTAAATTTATACTATAAAATCCCTCAAATTACAGTGCAAGTGCACTGAAATTACACTATGATTTCCATTGTAATTGACCTGAATTTACAGTGTTGATTGCCCCTGAAATTACACTTACTGTGAAATTGCAAGTTAAGCAGTAGACTACAAAAAAGGTTCTAAAACTGAATGCAATGCCTACTAGGCTAGAGGGACCATGGTTCTAAAAATTACACTTAGTGTGATGGAGAAGCCTAAGAAATGAACACCTACATGAAATTCATGGGAATTACAGTGGAATTATGGGGTAAATTGCACTGTAATATAACTAAAAAATACAATGACTAAGCATGGGAATTACACTGCAAATCAGATGAATATTACAGTGTAAAAGAAGTAGCCTAAGAAAAATGAAAAACATATAGGAAATTCATGGGAATTACAGTGTAATTCTGGGGTAAATTACATTGTAATATATCTAAAAATACAGTGACTAAACATGGGAATTACCCTGCAAATCAGATGAATATTACAGTGTAATGAAAACCCTACACAAAGATTCTGGGCAAGCACATGAACTACGGTGTAAGCACATGAAAAATGATGCCAAATACATGACTAAGTACACATGATTTAGCGACGAAAATACTAATAAAAGTACACATTAATACCTAAGCTTACACTCTAATACAAAGGGAACTGAAAAAATGCACTGGAGAGATCTAAGACTGACAACATAGGGGCAATTACAGGGCTGGAACACATGGGATTATAGAAAAAACATAATCAAGGACATCCACTGAAGAATCATACTGGCAAAGAAATATAGCAGTACTAATCTCTAAAATTTTATGATACACTGAGAAAATCGTAAACCAGGGAAACAAACACCTATATCTAACCTAGCCCAAATTACATACATCTACAACGAAAAATCAAGAGGATACAAGGGATAATCCCAAGGACGAGCCACAAGAAAGCAATACAGAGGCCCCCTACCAGAGCAAAATCACCAACCCTGACCACAAAAAAACCCAACGGAATCCTTAAATCTAGACACCTACCAGCGAGTACAGGAAACGTAACACCTACACCCGAGGGGATTCAAACATGAAAGAGCTAAAAACCTAAACAGAGGAACCACATCGACTTCATAGATCTTACACAAACACATCGGGAGCCATGGGGAGAATCTACAAGAGCAGCGAAATCTTCACCAAATACGGGCAGCAACTTACACCATCCATCAATTCAACAGCAGAACAAACATAGATCTCGAAGATACACTAGCAGAATCATAGGAGAGACCTAGATCAGGAAGAACGCGGGGGGGGGGGGGGGGGAGAACAACCACCGGGGAAGTTACGAAGAGAAAGGGAAGAGAAATCAAGCTCGATCGGAAGGGGATCTCAGAATTGACATGAATCACAGGAATCGCCTCTCCCTCTCTCCTCTCTACCTTATTGAAACAGTGCCGCCGAAATGAAAATGGGAAAAAGACACACACAAAATTCAAAAAAAGGGAAAAACTAGGCGGTGAAGCACTGGGGCGGCCGTAACAGGCAGGGACAGAAACAAAAACCGCGCCCGACAAACAGAAAACCAGCCCGAAAAACCACACCTCCCAACGTGAATCTCCGCGCAAGAACAGACTGACAAAGATTTGAATGACAACGAATTGAAAAACAGTCAACTGTAAAATAGTAAATCCGTATAATTATTTGATAATGAGGGTGACGCGGTCAAAGACGAACATCTTTCCCGGCATAAATGCATGGACCCAAACGGACACACAATTTGTCCGGTTTTACAGAAAAAGTCCACCATGTTCACCGGGCCATAGGTGCGCATGGACGCATTTCATATTTTGTTCGAATCTTAGAAAATAAAAACATATATGTAATGCCGTCAAAAGTACGTTCATCCATTAATTAAACATAAAAACATTAAATAAAGCCAAGATCTAGTGGTCGCCCTCGTCGTTGTCCTCGTTGGTGAGGTACTACCGCCGGCGTCGACGCATGCGGTGGTGCAGCAGCGGGCGCCTCCTGCTGCTGCTCCTCCGGTGGCCATGACCCCTACTACTGCTGGTCCGCGCCGACCCACGCGGGCGGGCACGACACATAAATGGGCACTATGGACGTCCACAACCACATGTGCCCACCAGATGCGCCAGTGGCCACGGCTCTGGCTGCTCCTGCCCCGGCTCGGGCATGACGACATAGCCTGCGGCCCATGCGACCAGTTGCACTACCAGGCCCTCCCATTCGTCAAGTTGGGAATCCTCGAGGGTCATCTTGTGGGCCTCGTCGGTCTCCTCGGCTGCCTCCTCATCCTTCTCCTTCACCACACAGGGCCTTGCGGTTGCGCTGGAGCGCATGCGCTGCAGACGGGCTGCTGGAGCACTGGGCACGCGAGCGGCGTAGTATGACCGGCATCGGTTGTCGTGATCATCCGTGAACCAAGTATCCCAGTACGGTGAGTCATTGGAGAACACCGAGTCATGAAGGAGGTCCACGAGGAGTTGAGTTGGCGGCGGCGGATCTCCTCTTCCCGCGCGCGTTCGGTGGCCAGCACAACCATCACTCTAACCATCTCTGTGTTCAGATGCCAGTCGTGCGGCAGGTTGACGTCGGGCCACGACAAGGGGATGGCCCCAGCCCAGTACCGCCGGCACTAGTCGACACCCGGCAGCGTGAGGGTGAACGGAGCCGCTTGGTGCCGCCTCAAGGAAGAGCCGGTCTCGTCGTCGTGCTTCCCGGCCTTCCCGAGGATCCACTTCCGTGACATTGTTGTGCCGGTGGCCGGTAGGGTGGCGGGCGACGTCTAGGGTTGCATGTTTGTGGATGTGGGTGGCTGAGGGGCAAAGGGAGGAAGTGGAGTGGGCAGAAGGAGGAAGAGTACTGGGTGCCCCGTGTGACACCCCCGGCTTAATCGTGCACTAATCATACACGCAAATGCACATGATCAAGCCTAAGGACTCACTTGAAGATATCACAACACAACTCTAAAACATAAATAAAGTCATACAAGCTTTATATTACAAGCCAGGGCCTTGAGGGCTCGAATACATAAGCTCGATGTCAACAAGCATAAGCGGAAGCACCAGATATCTGAGTACAGATATAAAACAGAAACAGATAAGCCTTTAGAAGGCGGGGCAAAAGAAAACACTATGATCGAAAGGCGCAGGCCTCCTGCCTGGGACCCCCAACCTACTCCTGGTCGTCGGCAAGCTCGTAGTAGAAACCATCCTCGGGGTAGTAGTAGTAGTCGTCGGCGGGGGCAGCTGTCTCCTGGGCTCCGTCATCTGGTTGCATCAAACGGATATGGGGAAAAGAGAAAGCAAAGCAACCGTGAGTACTCATCCGAAGTACTCAGCAAGCAAAGATCTACACTACATATGCAACATTATCAAAGAAAGGCTGTATATGTGGACTGGGCTGCAGAAATGCCAGAATAGAGAGAAGGCCTAGTCCTATCGAAGACTAGCATCTTCAGAGGTCTTGCAGCATTAGAAGAGTGTAGATTAGTATAGTATAAAGTAGCAGCAGTATTAAGTATCAACCTCGCCCAGAGATCCTTTCTCGACTCCCTGCGAGAAAGCAATCCCAGAGCCCTAATATCCAAGTATCAACCTCGGCCAGAGATCCTTTCTCGACTCCCAGCGAGAAAGCAATCCCAGAGCCATACTATCCATTTCTCATCACAAGTATCCAGTTCTAGTTGTATCGATTGGGATACAACTCCGAGCGTCCGTTACCGAGGATCCGGCTATGCATAGATTAGTTCTTCCCTGCAGGGGTGCACCAACTTACCCACCACGCTCGCTTAACTCCGGCCGGACACACTTATCCGGGTCATGCCCGGCCTCAGCCAAACGACACGCCGTAGTCCTACCTAGGCTCAGCAGAGAGGTCCCCGTCGATCTACATCCTAAGTGCTCAGGGGTCTTGGGCCATCGCCCTGTGCACTCTGGGTCGTTGCGCACACGGTGAAGCCAGGCACCACCTCTACCTGGATGGTGCCGGTCCGTCCGTGCCGCGGTGCTGAACTGGACGTCTGACAAAGCTTTCGGAAGAAACGTATGATGTGGAGTGCCCATACTTATTCCCGCCTGATGGTTAGTGCTATCGGGCCAGAGGCCCACTCAGATCACATATCCAAATCGTTAGTGTATTGGTAGTGTGGTAACGAGCAGAGACTCACGATCAATGTGACCCCGTCGCCCCGTCTCGAGGACTTGCGGCAAGGGCTAAGAATGCCCGGCGATGCCTCGTATTTATCTCTCGGGCACCCTCCAAGTCAACCCGTCTCCACATCACTCGCGGGTATCCCTCAGGGTCGACCCGCCTTTCCAAGTAACAATGTAAAGTCCAAGTATCCGTGTGTCCATAACATCAGGGAATCTGAGGTATCACCTCGTTGGATTCCTAATCGATGTATCCGTCAAGGTGAACGTCGGAGGAATCACCCTCGAGGTTCACACTTGAGGTGTTGCACGACAGCGTTGTTATCGGGAGTGGTGGAAGAGGAATCACCCTCGATGACCACGACCGAATAGCTACTCTTCAGAGTTAACATCAGAAGTGCTAAACGAGGTATCACCCTCGGCACTCAATAGTAACGCTGCAGTGTCGTACAATTAAGGGGGTGATGTGCGGTGCTGGGGCCTGGTCGTCGAGTCTTTCGATGATCCAGCGGGGGCAACTGGGACAAGTGGGGTCACTGGGGTCTCTGTCCAGCCTATACTAAGCAGTTTAGGATAACAGGTAAGGTATCAATAGCAGGTTACAATAAACATGCTATGCATCAGAATAGGATAACTCAAAGCAGTAGCAAATTCTAATGCAAGCAGGAGGGAGAAAGAATAGGTGATATATGCATGTTCAAAGGGGGGTGCTTGCCTGGTTGCTCGGCGGCAAAGGCAGGTTCGTCAATGGTGTAGTCGGGCTCCTGAGCTGCGTCGGTCTCGAGGTCTATCGGGATAGAAGAGGGGGAAGAAACAGATAAATACACAGCAAACATATGCAGCACAGAGCATGCTATGCTAAGGTGCAGTGTAGGGTTGCCTAAAGACATATCTAAATCATTTTAGTTATTTTAGGATTTAAGTTGGAATTATTAACCGGTATATATGCACTATTCACCTACCGGAAATAGGCTAAAAGTTGCGGGTTCACCTCCGTAGAGGGTCCCGACACGGAAACAGATGGCACGGTTGGATTCGTCTCGTCGTTCTGAGCAACTTTCATGTACAAAGTTTTTCGATCCGAGTTACGGTTTAATTTCTATGATTTTTCAAAGATTAAAGACATTTTCTAGAATTATTTTATTTATTTAAATCAGCATTGTCCAGAACAGTGTATGTGTGATGTCAGCCTGATGTAATGGTGATGTCAGCAGTCAACTGGTCGGCTGACCAGGTCAAACCTGACAGGTGGGACCCACCTGTCAGCCACTATGAGTCTAACAGTGAGTTAAACTAATTTAACAGATTAATTAGTGAGTGGACCCCACATGTCAGTGTCTAATTAATTACTAGATTAGTTTTAATAACTAATTAGTTTAGTTAATCACAGGGGGTCCACTGGTCAGTGTCAGCAGCCGCCATGTTAGCGGCGCTGACCAGGTCAACTAGTCAACTGGGCCCGTGAGACCCAGTTGCCAGCGACTCAGGGCGGCCCACCGGTCAGGCCACGTCGGCGCCGGCGCCGAAAAATGCTCCGGCGACCGTTTCTGCGGCGGTTTCTCGCCGGAGTCGGGCGGAATTGCGCTACGGGGCTCTGTTTAGCGCGTGTGCGGTTGCGTTCGAACGGGCTCTGAACGCCGCGTCGGATGGCACCGGTGGCGCGGGCTGGGATGGACGGAATCGTTGCCGGCGTCGAGCTGGGCGGCGCCGAAGTTCGGGTGTGCACGGATTCGGAGCTGCGGCGCGTGCGCGAGCGATCTAGGCAGCCAGGGGTGACCTACGGGGCCCCATGAGTGAGCTAGCACGGTTGGGCGAGACCGAAACGGCTCGGGAGCACGGGGACGATGGTAATGGCGGCGACCGGAGCACGGCTTCGCGGACGAGCTAGCTAGGCATTGGCACGGCGTCGGGAGAGAAGGGGAGGAGGCGAAGGCTCACCGTGGGGACACAAGGAGGTCCGGCGAGCAACGGGAGCGCGGAGGGAGGCCGGTGTCGACGGGGATCGACGGCGGCCGAGGCGGAAGGGGGCGATGGCGTGCGGCGTCTGTGGGGGTTCCCGGCTCCACCTGAGGGCTCCAGGCGAATGAGCGGACAACGGCGGCTCTCCTGGTCAGCACAAGCGGTCGGAGCAGCGCCGGTGGCCGCGCTAATTCACGGCCATGGCGACGGCGGCCTCGGGTGCTCGCGCGAGAAGACTAAGGCGAGCGAGGGAGGGGGATTTGGGGGTCCTAGGGTTTCGGGGGGATCTTATCCCCACGGGCGGGCGCAGGCGCGCTATCGAGCGGGGACGAGTGGGGGCTAGGCGCGGCGGCTGCGGTGGAGACGACAGCGCGCGCCCGTGTGCAGTAAGAGGTAGGAGGAGATGCGGGGTGGGCTGGGCCGCACTGTGCTAGGTGGGCTTAAGTACACAGTAGCTTCTGGCCTTTTGTCTTTTCTTTTTCTGTTTTTCTTTTTCCAGTAGCTTTTGCATTTTCCTTTAGCCACAAATGACTTTGCAAAAATATGCCACTGGCCAAAACAAATACTTTAGAATATTTTGCTCTGCCACATAAAGTTTGGACAATTTTGGAATTCATTTGGATTTTTTCAAAAATGAAAAGGCATTTAAAGTGTTGTTTTTGCACTATTTTAAATGCACTAACCCAAATATAAGTTGATGGTGATGTTGTTTTCCTTAACAACATTTGTTTTAGAATATTTGCTAGATGATGAACATTTTTCCAGCAACTTTTGGGCTACTTTATTTTGCACTTAGAATTTGAATTGACTACAGAGAAGAAATTTGAAATGAGATATGATCCAAATGATGTTTAAGCACTGTTGATCATGATGACATGGCATTATCAAAAGGGGGATTACTGTAGCTAACCACTGGGGGTGTTACAAATCTCCTCCTCTAACAAGAATTCTCGTCCCGAGAATTAAGAGGTAGAAGGGAAAAGATCAGGGTATTCCGCACGAAGATTATCCTCGCGTTCCCAAGTGGCTTCATCTTCAGTATGATTTGACCACTGCACTTTGAGGAACTTGGTCGTGTTCTGACGGGTTCGACGTGTAGATTCATCGAGAATGTGGATCGGATGCTCCTTATAAGAAAGATCATCATGCAATTTGAGCATCTCGTGATCCACTGCGCAGTGCGGAGATTCCTTGAAGCAACGACAAAGTTGCGACACATGGAAGCCGTCGTGAATATGAGAGAATTGCGGCAGCAACTCCAATTTGTATGCCACCTGACCACGTCTTGCAACAATGTGGAAACGACCAATATAGTGTGGAGCTAACTTGCCCTTGATTCTAAAGCGGTGTGTGCCCTTCATAGGAGTGACTCGCAGATAAGCTTGATCACCAGGTTGATAAGTCAAACCCCATCGCTTGCGATCATAATTGCTCTTCTGGCGGTCCTGAGCCGCCTTCAGATTTTCACGGACGATACGAACTTGCTCTTCTACGTGTTGGATAATATCCGGACCAACGAGCGGTCGTTCCCCAGTTTCTGACCAATTCAGAGGGGTTCGACACTTATGTCCATATAGTACTTCGAAGGGGGCCATTTTCAAGTTGGCTTGATAGCTGTTGTTATAAGAGAACTCAGCATACGGGGGAGATTCTTCCCACTTCTTGCCGAAAGATATAACACAAGCTCGCAGCATATCTTCAAGCACTTAATTCACTCGCTCAACTTGGCCTTGGGATTGGGGATGATAAGCTGAACTCCAGGTAATATGAGTTCCCATAGCTTCTTGGAAACTTTCCCAGAACTTTGAGGTGAAAAGACCGCCACGGTCAGAACTGATCTCCTTCGGAATACCGTGTAGTGAAACAATTCTGGAGATATACAACTCTACTAACTGACTAGCAGTGATAGTCTCCTTGACAGGCAGAAAGTGTGCAACTTTAGAAAGTTGGTCGACGACGACAAGAATAGCATCGTGACCCTTCTGTGATTTGGGAAGGCCAGTAATGAAATCCATCTGAACCTTATCCCATTTCCATAGAGGAATAGGAAGGGGTTGCAGAATTCCAGGAGGCTTCTGATGTTCTGCTTTAACGCGACGGCAAACATCACATTCAGCAACATAGCGAGCAATATCCTGCTTCATATTAGACCACCAGTACCTTTGACGGAGATCACGATACATCTTGGTGCTACCCGGATGAATAGACAGCGGTGTATCATGTGCCTCCTTCATGACCTTGTCAGTCATAAGTTCGAAGCGAGGTACGACAATGCGGTCTCTGAAATACAAGGTTCCATCTTCAGACAGCGAGAAATCCCTGTACTTTTCTAGGTGAAGATCTTTCTTCATCAGATCAATTTCAGCATCTTTAGCTTGCGCATTCTTAACAGCTTTCTCAAGATCTGGTTGTATCACAAGGTTATTAAGAGAACCTTGTGGAACAATACGCAGATTCAGTTTGCGCAGTTCTTCAAAAAGACGAGGTTGAGCTCGCCTAACCATGAGGTTATCGCAATAGGACTTGCGGCTTAAGGTATCAGCCATCACGTTAGCCTTGCCAGGGGTATATGCAATACCACAGTGATAGTCCGTAATTGTTTCCAACCATCGCTGTTGACGGAGATTAAGATCCGGCTGAGTAAACAAGTACTTCAGACTCTGGTGATCAGTATAAATCTCACAACGATTACCAAGAAGATAATGCCGCCACAGCTTCAATGCATAGATCACAACAGCAAGTTCAAGATCATGCACTGGATAATTTTCTTCATGTGGACGCAATTGACGTGAAGCATAAGCAATTACTCTTCATTCTTGCATTAGGACACAGCCTAATCCTTGACGAGAGGCGTCGCAATATATCACAAAGTCTTTGCGAGAATCCGGAAGAGCAAGAACTGGAGCAGAAGTTAGCTTGTCCTTGAGAGTCTAAAAACTTTCTTGACATTTGTCTGTCCACTCAAACTTAACGCCTTTGTGAAGAAGATTAGTCAGGGGCTTGGCAATCTTAGAAAAGTTCTCGACAAATCGACGGCAATAGCTTGCAAGGCCGAGAAAACTTCTCACTTGCTTGACGTTCTTCGGAGGAGTCCAGTCAAGAATAGCCTGAACCCGCTCCGGGTTAACAGCAATTCCATCCTTGGAAATCACATGACCAAGGTAGGTTACTTCAGAAAGCTAGAATTCACATTTGGAATACTTGGCATACAGCTGGTGTTCTCGGAGCCTTTCCAGTACAAGACGGAGGTGTTCAGCATGTTCTTCCTTATTCTTTGAATATACCAGAATATCATCTAGATACACCACGACGAACTTGTCGAGGTAATCCATGAAGATGTAATTCATCAGACGGGAGAATGTGGCTGGAGCATTTGTTAAACCAAATGACATGACAGTGTACTCATAAGAGCCATAGCGAGTAACAAATGCAGTCTTGGGAATATCCTCTTCACGAACACGGATCTGATGATAACCCAACCTCAAGTCAAGTTTCGAGAACACAGAGGACCCAACAAGCTGATCATAAAGATCATTGATCCGGGGCAGTGGGCATTTGTTCTGGATTGTGGCTTGGTTAATGGGCCGATAATCCTGAACCAATCGGTTAGTTCCATCCTTCTTAACGAAGAGTGAAGGTGCTCCCCAAGCAGAGGAACTGGGGCGGATGAAACCCTTCTTAAGTGATTTGTCGATTTCTTCCTTAAGCTCGAGAAGGTGGTGCGGAGGCATCTTATAAGGATGCTTCGCAATAGGAGTCGCGCCTGGTTTCAAGTCGATGACAAACTCGACAGCTCTAATAGGGGGTATTCCTAGAAGTTCCTCTGGGAAGACGTCTTGAAAATCATGAACAACGGGAATGTTCTCGATGCCTTCAAGAGGTGAAGCATTCAATGCATTTAGAGCATATATCTGGCTCTCAGCATCCTGAGCTATTCGGGCTAAGTATTTGACTATTTGGCCAGAAGGGTGTGTGATGCGGACTGTTTCAGCAGCACAGTCAATCAAAGCTTTATGAGGCTTCAACCAGTCCATACCCAGAATGATGTCTATGTTGGAGGTATTGAGAGCAATGAGTGAAACGGGGAACACCAATCCTCCAATCACAATGTGGTTACCGTGGCTTACCAAGGTAGTTTGCCAATTAGCCCCAGGTGACTGGATTACTAATGGGGTGCACATCTCCTTGAAAGGTATATCATGGCTTCGTGCAAAACTTTCGGACATGAAGGAGTGCGATGCTCCAGAATCAAAGAGTACAGAAGCTGGGATTGAATTCACTAGTAGGGTATCCATCACGATAGTCGGTTCCTTCTGAGCCTTTTCAACATCGACATGATTGGCATGGCCAAGTACAATAGCAGTCGATAAGATATTACAGTTCCTGAGTCGGCGGTTTCGACAACTCTTCTTACGACCAACAGGAGGACGTGGTGCAACCTGAGGAGAAGCCATAGCATTAGGTTGTCCACCCTGAATCGTTAGCTGTCTCAGCGGTGAAGGCAGATGAGGTGCAGCATATGACGGCCTTGGTGTTGGAGCAGGTTGGTGATAAACATTGTGGGGGATCCAGACTTGACGTTTCTGAATAGGCTGACCCGAAGACGAACCAACATCATGAGTGCGCTTGAGCAACTCCTGGTACTTAGTCAGAGCAGTTTCAACTTGGAAAGATTGGCTGACAAGCGTTGCAAAGTCTGTGCAATCATGGACAACAAGTGCGAGGTTTATATCAGTACACAGTCCTTCACGGAATTTCTCCTGCTTGCAAGCGTCAGTGCAGACGTCATCCTCTGCATAGCAGGGTAATTCGAGAAATTTCCTCTGATATTCATCCACAGTCATTGTTCCCTGGGTGAGTTTGCGGAACTCCTGCTTCTTCTGGTCCATCAGACCTTGAGGAATGTACCGTGCACGAAAGGCTGACTGAAATTCCTGCCAAGTGGTTTCAATTCCAGTAGGTAGCATATGCCTATGACTATCCCACCATTGAGCTGCTGCACCCCTCAGGTGATACGTCGCATAGGTGACGTAACTGTCAGGGATAACATTAGCTAACTTCATCTGGAAGGCAATGTCATGGAGCCAATCATCAGCATCCATTGGATCAGTCGAGCTGCGAAAAGTGAACGGATTGAGGCGCACGAATTATGGCAGAGTTATTGGAGCAGACTGTTGCTGAGTATTCTAGGTTGGGAACTGAGCCATTACTCTGGTCATAAACTGACGGTTCAGTTCAAACTGCTGCATCATTGCGGCAATATAAGGTGGAGGTGGAGGATCGTCAGCCATCCTGCCAAATCAACAGGGGCAGTTTAGCAAGAAAAATTGCATGTGTAAGAGGTCTCACGATGTAACATGAGTAATGAACAAGAAGGGCATTAGATATATGATAGTAGTCGTTAAAGACATAAAAAACTATGCACGGAGTTGGACTTAAACGGCGGCAGGAGTTCGGAAACGCACGCAGCTAGACAAACTAGGCGGCGCGCAGGCACGGGGTGAGGAATACAACAACATGACCTAGCAAAGGCTACATCATGTCGGAGAAAATTGTTGGAGCGAGGGATCTGCAAGTGACAACATAGGGTGCCCTCGATAAAAGGATCCTGCAAGCAGAACCCGGCCCACAATCTTGAAGAAAGGGGGTTCATTTCAGAACTCCGGGTGGATGTGATCACGAGAACCTAATGTTGGAGTTAGTAAAATTTTAACCCGAAAGGAAGAGAGATCAGAGTCCCAGAGTATAGACGAGGAATAAAAGATCCTAATACCACCCATTCGGCAACGTGGGCCCGTAAGCCACACAGCCAAGTTAGTAAAATGATTTTCGGATACTAGACTCAACTTCGGCCAAGGAGTTGGAAAGGGGGGGATCCTACAGGCAGTCGGCTCTGATACCAACTTGTGATGCCCCCGGCTTAATCGTGCACTAATCATACACGCAAATGCACACGATCAAGCCTAAGGACTCACTTGAAGATATCACAACACAACTCTAAAATATAAATAAAGTCATACAAGCTTTATATTGCAAGCCAGGGCCTCGAGGGCTCGAATACATAAGCTCGATGTCAACAAGCATCAGCGGAAGCACCAGATATCTGAGTACAGATATAAAACAGAAACAGATAAGCCTTTAGAAGGTGGGGCAAAAGAAAACACTATGATCGAAAGGCGCAGGCCTCCTGCCTGGGACCCTCTGAACCTACTCCTGGTCGTCGGCAAGCTCGTACTAGAAACCATCCTCGGGGTAGTAGTAGTAGTCGTCGGCGGGGGCAGCTGTCTCCTGGGCTCCGTCATCTGGTTGCATCAATCAGATATGGGGAAAAGAGAAAGCAAAGCAACCGTGAGTACTCATCCGAAGTACTCAGCAAGCAAGGATCTACACTACATATGCAACATTATCAAAGAAAGGCTGTATATGTGGACTGGGCTGCAGAAAAGCCAGAGTAGAGAGAAGGCCTAGTCCTATCGAAGACTAGCATCTTCAGAGGTCTTGCAGCATTAGAAGAGTGTAGATTAGTACAGTATAAAGTAGCAGCAGTATTAAGTATCAACCTCGCCCAGAGATCCTTTCTCGACTCCCTGCGAGAAAGCAATCCCAGAGCCCTAATATCCAAGTATCAACCTCGGCCAAAGATCCTTTCTTGACTCCCTGCGAGAAAGCAATCCCAGAGCCATACTATCCATTTCTCATCACAAGTATCCAGTTCTAGTTGTATCGATCGGGATACAACTCCGAGCGTCCGTTACCGAGGATCCGGCTATGCATAGATTAGTTCTTCCCTGCGGGGGTGCACCAACTTACCCACCACGCTCGCTTAACTCCGGTCGGACACACTTTTCCGGGTCATACCCGGCCTCGATCGAACGACACGCCGTAGTCCTACCTAGGCTCAGCAGAGAGGTCCCCGTCGGTCTACATCCTAAGTGCTCAGGGGTCTTGGGCCATCGCCCTGTGCACTCTGGTCATTACGCACACAGTGAAGCCAGGCACCACCTCTGCCTGGATGGCGGCGGTCCGTCCATGTCGCGGTGCTGAACTGGACGCCTGACAAAGCTTTCGGAAGAAACGTACGACACAGAGTGCCCATACTTATTCCCGCCTGATGGTTAGTGCTATCGGGCCAGAGGCCCACTCAGATCACATATCCAAATCGTTAGTGTATTGGTAGTGCGGTAACGAGCAGAGACTCACGATCGATGTGACCCCGTCGCCCCGTCTCGAGGACTTGCGGCAAGGGCTAAGAATGCCCGGTCATGCCTCGTATTTATCTCTCGGGCACCCTCCAGGTCAACCCGTCTCCACATCACTCGCGGGTACCCCTCAGGGTCGACCCGCCTTTCCAAGTAAAAGTGTAAAGTCCAAGTATCCGTGGTCCATAACATCAGGGAATCCGAGGTATCACCCTCGTTGGATTCCTACTCGATGTATCCGTCAAGGTGAACTTAGGAGGAATCACCCTCGAGGTTCACACTTGAGGTGTTGCACGACAGCGTCGTTACCGGGAGTGGTGAAAGAGGAATCACTCTCGATGACCACGACCAAATAGCTACTCTTCAGAGTTAACATCAGAAGTGCTAAATCAGGTATCACCCTCGGCACTCGATAGTAACGCTGCAGTGTCGTACAATTAAGGGGGTGATGTGCGGTGCTGGGGCCTGGTCGTCGAGTCTTCCGATGATCCAGCGGGGGCAACTGGGACAAGTGGGGTCACTGGGGTCTCTATCCAGCCTATACTAAGCAGTTTAGGATAACAGGTAAGGTATCAATAGCAGGTTACAATAAACATGCTATGCATCAGAATAGGATAACTCAAAGCAGTAGCAAATTCTAATGCAAGCAGGAGGGAGAAAGAATAGGCGATATATGCATGTTCAAAGGGGGGTGCTTGCCTGGTTGCTCGGCGGCAAAGGCAGGTTCATCAACGGTGTAGTCGGGCTCCTGATCTGCGTCGGTGTCGAGGTCTATCGGAATAGAAGAGGGGGAAGAAATAGATAAATACACAGCAAACATATGCAGCACAGAGCATGCTATGCCATGGTGCAGTGCAGGGTTGCCTAAAGACATATCTAAATCGTTTTAGTTATTTTAGGATTTAAGTTGGAATTATTAACCGGTATATATGCACTATTCACCTACCGGAAACAGGCTAAAAGTTGCGGGTTCACCTCCGTAGAGGGTCCCGACATGGAAACAGATGGCACGGTTGGATTCGTCTCGTCGTTCTGAGCAACTTTCATGTACAAAGTTTTTCGATCCGAGTTACGGTTTAATTTCTATGATTATTCAAAGATTAAAGACATTTTCTGGAATTATTTTATTTATTTAAATCAACATTATCCAGAATTGTGTATGTGTGATGTCAGCCTGATGTAATGGTGACGTCAGCAGTCAACTGGTCGGCTGACCAGGTCAAACCTGACAGGTGGGACCCACCTGTCAGCCACTGTGAGTCTAACAGTGAGTTAAACTAATTTAACAGATTAATTAGTGAGTGGACCCCACATGCTAGTGTCTAATTAATTACTAGATTAGTTTTAATTACTAATTAGTTTAGTTAATCACAGGGGGCCCACTGGTCAGTGTCAGCAGCCGCCACGTCAGCGGCGCTGACCAGGTCAACTGGGCCGCGGGACCCAGTTGCCAACGACTCAGGGCGGCCCACCAGTCAGGCCACGTCTGCGCCGGCGCCGAAAAATGCTCCAGCGACCGTTTCCGCGGCGGTTTCTCGCCGGAGTCGGGCGGAATTGCGCTACGGGACTCGGTTTAGCGCGTGTGTGGTTGCG
This sequence comes from Thinopyrum elongatum, assembly GCA_011799875.1. Taxonomy (NCBI): domain Eukaryota; kingdom Viridiplantae; phylum Streptophyta; class Magnoliopsida; order Poales; family Poaceae; genus Thinopyrum; species Thinopyrum elongatum. The sequence goes on from CM022297.1 coordinate 155,856,132, forward strand.
TTTGAACGGGCTCTGAATGCCGCGTCGGATGGCACCGGTGGCGCGGGCTGGGATGGACGGAATCATCGTCGACGTAGAGCTGGGCGGCACCGGAGTTCGGGTGTGCACGGATTCGGAGCTGCGGCGCGTGCGTGAGCGATCTAGGCAGCCAGGGGTGACCTACGGGGCCCCATGAGTGAGCTAGCACGGTTGGGCGAGGCCGAAACGGCTCGGGAGCACGGGGACGACAGTAATGGCGGCGACCGGAGCACGACTTCGTGGACGAGCTAGCTAGGCATTGGCACGATGTCGGGAGAGAAGGGGAGGAGGCGGAGGCTCACTGTGGGGACACAAGGAGGTCCGGCGAGCAACGGGAACGCGGAGGGAGGCCGGTGTCGACGGGGATCGACGGCGGCCGAGGCGGAAGGGGGCGATGGCGTGCGGCGTCTGTGGGGGTTCCCGGCTCCACCTGAGGGCTCCAGGCGAACGAGCGGACGACGGCGGCTCTCCTGGTCAGCACAAGCGGTCGGAGCACCGCCGGTGGCCGCGCTAATTCACGGCCATGGCGACGGTGGCCTCGGGTGCTCGCGCGAGAAGACGAAGGCGAGCGAGGGAGGGGGATTTGGGGGTGCTAGGGTTTCGGGGGGATCTTATCCCCACGGGCGGGCGCAGGCGCGCTGTCGAGCGGGGACGAGTGGGGGCCAGGCGCGGCAGCTGCGGTGGAGACGACAGCGCGCGCCCGTGTGCAGTAAGAAGTAGGAGGAGATGCGGGGTGGACTGAGCCGCACTGTGCTAGGTGGGCTTAAGTACACAGTAGCTTCTGGCCTTTTGTCTTTTCTTTTTCTGTTTTTCTTTTTCCAGTAGCTTTTGCATTTTCCTTTAGCCACAAATGACTTTGCAAAAATATACCACTGGCCAAAACAAATACTTTAGAATATTTTGCTCTGCCACATAAAGTTTGGACAATTTTGGAATTCATTTGGATTTTTTCAAAAATAAAAAGGCATTTAAAGTGTTGTTTTTGCACTGTTTTAAATGCACTAACCCAAATATGAGTTGATGGTGATGTTGTTTTCCTTAACAACATTTGTTTTGGAATATTTGCTAGATGATGAACATTTTTCCAGCAACTTTTGGGCAACTTTATTTTGCACTTAGAATTTGAATTGACTACAGAGAAGAAATTTGAAATGAGATATGATCCAGATGATGTTTAAGCATTGTTGATCATGATGACATGGCATTATGAAAAGGGGATTACTGTAGCTAACCACTGGGGGTGTTACACCCTGCACGAGTGACATTAAAAAGGACCAGTGGGGAGGTGGTTGGGTGGCTGCCGTGCAGGCCCCCACGTACACGTGGCATTAAAGAGGACCAGCGGGGTTGGTTCGGGGGCCAACACGCATGCTTGAGCCGGCGAGCGGATGCACGGCGCGTCGTTTCGACAGTTTTGAGAACCGGGTCGCCGGGTCAGGCCGTCGTTTGTGCCCTCGTGAACCTAAACGGACACAACCAGACGAAATGGGTCGGCGGTTGGACTCCAACATGCCGACCCAGTTCGTCCGGTTGTGTCCATTTCCATCCGCGAGGGCAAAAACCATGGACCAACGCGCGGACACAAACCCATTTCCTGTCCACTTCATGCCCGTGAGGACGCAAATCTGGCCCAAATTTGCACTGGATTTGCGTCCACACGGATACGAGACGAACGAGCCACATGTCCGCTCGGTGTCCGCCCCAGGACCGCACATCGGCCACCCAACCACTGGCCGCCGGTCCTATGGAATTTGACTCATGTGGGGGCCCACACGCCAGCCACCGGCCCGAGCCCGAGCTGGAGTCGTAGCCGCTGCTAGGGCAATGTTGGTCATGGACGGCTATGGTGCCCTACTCGCTGATGCAGGTGTCGTGCACACCCGTGTGGTTAGGTGTGTCCGAGGAGGAGGCTAAGCAGCATGTGCTGGAGGCAGCGTTGCAGTAGGATGCAGCGCAACAGGTGGCGACGCAGCAGCATGCGCTGGCAGCCTGATAATAGGCGTTCCCGTAGATGCCGGCGCTGGTCTTCGTTGACCTGACCAAAGATGAGGAGTAGGACGACGGCGCCTAAATCTACCAAAGAGGAGGATGGCGACGCTCTCCAGCATTGGCTGTTATATTTTATGTAATGTTTTTTATTATTTTTAATTTTAAAATATGTTTAAATGTTGAATGCGTTTATCCTTGTTGGGCGCATCTACAGGTCGATGGTTTAAACCGAACTTCGATGTGCGTGATTGATCCAAATGAACAAAAGACGAACACGTTGCGTGTCAGTTTGGGTCATAACACCCCTATGTAATGAGCTACAGTGATCATCATCATTAAGCTAAGCTATCTTGGTTAACTAGTCTTAATCATCTTTGATTCATATCTTATTTCCAATTCCACTTTGAAATCAAATTCAAATTATAAGTGAATTTAAGAAATTCACAAACATGAAAACAAAAATGTTCAAAGTGTTGCAAATAATTCCTGGATAATTGTCATGGTGAAACCAACATTTTATAAAGTGTTTAAATGCCCTAAAACAATTAAAACAGGGGCCAAAACAATATTTTAGTTGCTTTTTAAATTATAAAAATTCCAATATATTTTATTTAAATGCCAAACTTTTTGTGGCAGTGGCCTAATTTACAATACTAATTAAGGTGCAGGCTTTATATTTTATAAAACTATTTTGCTTTTGAAAATAAAAACAAAACAGAGCTAATTAAAAGAAATACAAAAAGAATAAAAGAAAAAGGGGAAAACCCCCTGCCCCTGGGCCTTAGGCCACAGGGACAGGCCCAGCCCAGCGGCCTCCCGATCGCCCCCACCTCTACAGTGGGGCGACCGAGCGCCCGCGCGCCGTTCCCGTCGGGCCACCTCGCCGTCCCTGTCGGGGAGAGGATAAGGGCGCCCCTCCAGCGCCTTAGACTCCTCCCATCCACTTACCTCTACCACTCATTCTCCCCCTCGCTCCACCCTCCTTCCCTCGCCATCTCCGCCCGTGCTCGAGCGGACTCGACGATGCGCCGTTGCAGCCATCACGGTCCCCGGCCACCCCCTCGCAGCCCCGACCTGACCAGGAGCACCCTCGTCCTCGCCGTCGTCGGTCACGTCGTCTCCGGCCACCACCTCGAGCTCGGCGCCTCCGCACTGACCGAATCAACGTCGTCTTCCCCGTTCGGTCGCCGCCGCCTCTCCAACGACTCTGGCCGCCTCTGCAGCTACTAAGCCCTCAACGAGCCGCCTTGTGCTCCTCGGTGAGCACTACTTGCTTCCCCTCTGTCCCTCCCGCGTTTTGCTACCGTGGATCGCCTCGCCGCCGCAGCCATAGCTCGCTTAGCACGCGGCCGAGCCGTGCATCGGGCTCCTGGAACCCCCAGGAGGCCAGCAAGCCCTCCAGCTTCCATTGTCGTGCGCCGTAGCCCCTTCCCCGACTTGCATCCGTAGCAGCCGCCACCTCGGCTCAACGCCGGCGACGTTCCCGGCCGTACCCGGTGCTACCGCTTGTGCCTTTCGACGTGACGCGGAGTACTCGTTCGAATGGTGCTCGCCCCGTTTGATTTGGTCGCGTGTGTGGCGATCCTGTGCCTCGCCGTCATCTCGGAGGTTGCCGATGTCTTGCCGCCGGCGCACTCATAGTTTAAGCCGCCTCTGGGCCACTGCCATGTGGGCCCAGGCCATTAGGATTAGATTAGACACTAATCTAGCCACTAACAACCACTGACATGCGGGCCCAACCACTGTAGCATTTTGGTTAAGTTAAAATTAATCAAACAATTAATTGGGCCACTGACAACTCGGGCCCACCACTTAATTAGATTAATTAGGTTTAATTTAAACTTGTTTATTCATTGTCTCACTGACCAGTGGGACCCACTGGTCAGGTTTGACCTATCAACAGTCAAACTGTTGACTGTTGACCGGGCTGCTGACTCAGCCCTGGCCCACCAGTCAGCCTCTACTGACTGGGCAGTTGACCTAGTCAACTGGCCCCCCCTGTCAGCCTCTGTTACATATGGCTGGGTACACTTTCTGTGTACCCATAGCAACTAAATATTAATTTAATTTTGAATTAAATTAAATCCAGAAAATTAGAAAATCATTTAAAACTTTGAGAAATCATATAAAATAATCCGTAACTCAGATGAAAATAATTTATATATGAAAGTTGCTCAGAAAAATATAACGAATCTGAATATGCTATCCACTCATCTGTCACATGCCTCTAGCATGATGAACATGGATCCTTCCCCTCTGATTCATTTGTCTGAAACTGCCAAATGTTGGGGAACGTGCAATTTCAAAAAATTTCCTACGCTCACGCAAGATCTATCTGGGAGATGCATAACAACGAGAGGGGGAGAGTGTGTCCACGTACCCTCGTAGACCGAAAGCGGAAGCGTTAGCTTAACGCGGTTGATGTAGTCGAACGTTTTCGCGATCCAACCGATCAAGCACCGAATGTACGGCACCTCCGAGTTCAGCACACGTTCAGCTCGATGACGTCCCTCGAACTCTTGATCCAGTAGAGGGGCGAGGGAGAGTTCTGTCAGCACGATGGCGTGGTGACGGTGTTGGTGATGTGATCCTCGCAGGGCTTCGCCTAAGCACTACGACACTATGACCGGAGGAGTAAACTGTGGAGGGGGGCACCGCACACGGCTAAGAGAATATCTGATGTGTTCTAGGGTGCCCCCTGCCCCCGTATATAAAGGAGGGGAGGAGGAGGCTGGCCACCAAGGGGGCGCGCCATGGGGGGGAGTCCTACTAGGACTCCACTCCTAGTAGGATTCGCCCCCCCCCCACTTTTCCTTTCTCCGGAGGTGGAAATAGGGAAGGAGAGGGAGAGGGAGAAGGAAAGGGGGGCACCACCCCCTTCCCTAGTCCAATTCGGCCTCCTCCCTTGTGGGGGGCGCACCAGCCCCTTGTGGGCTGGTTAGCCTCCCTCCTATGGCCCATATGGCCCATATCTTCCACCGGGGGGTTCCGGTAACCCCTCCGGTACTCCGGTATGTACCCGATACACTCCGGAACCCTTCCGGTGTCCGAATACTACCTTCCAATATATCAATCTTTACCTCTCGACCATTTCGAGACTCCTCGTCATGTCCGTGATCTCATCCGGGACTCCGAACAATCTTCGGTCACCAAAACACATAACTCATAATACAAATCATCATCGAACGTTAAGCGTGCGGACCCTACGGGTTCGAGAACTATGTAGACATGACCGAGACACATCTCTGGTGAATAACCAATAGCGGAACCTGGATGCTCATATTGGCTCCTACATATTCTACGAAGATCTTTATCGGTCAAACTGCATAACAACATACGTCATTCCCTTTGTCATCAGTATGTTACTTGCCCGAGATTCGATCGTCGGTATCATCATACCTAGTTCAATCTCGTTACCGGCAAGTCTCTTTACTCGTTCCGTAATGCATCATCCCGTAACTAACTCATTAGTCACATTGCTTGCAAGGCTTATAGTGATGTGCATTACCGAGAGGGCCCAGAGATACCTCTCCGATACACGGAGTGACAAATCCTAATCTTGATCTATGCCAACCCAACAAACACCTTCGGAGACACCTGTAGAGCATCTTTATAATCACCCAGTTACGTTGTGATGTTTGATAGCACACAAAGTGTTCCTCTGGTATTCGGGAGTTGCATAATCTCATAGTCAGAGGAATATGTATAAGTCATGAAGAAAGCAATAGCAATAAAACTAAATGATCAATATGCTAAGCTAACGGATGGGTCTTGTCCATCACATCATTCTCCTAATGATGTGATCTCGTTCATCAAATGACAACACATGTCTATGGTTAGGAAACTTAACCATCTTTGATTAACGAGCTAGTCTAGTAGAGGCTTACTAGGGACACAGTGTTTTGTCTATGTATCCACACATGTATCAAGTTTCCGGTTAATACAATTCTAGCATGAATAATAAACATTTATCATGATATAAGGAAATATAAATAACAACTTTATTATTGCCTCTAGGGCATATTTCCTTCACCAAACGCCGGGAAAACATTTCCAGATGTTTTCCCCCTTCGTCTGTAACGTGTAGCACTGCATTAGGTCACCCCTAGCACTACTTATTGCAATGTCATGCATCGTGATGCATTTGATTGCATTATATTTATTGTTTTCCCCCCTCTTCTCTACGGTAGACACCGAGACCGACGCTGCTCCCAAGTACGACTACACCTCTGACGTTCAGCCACTTACAGCTGAGCTTCCAGACAAGCAAAACCCCTTGATCATTCCTATATCGCCCATTCTTTCTCTCTCATGCTTGCATTAGATTTTGCTACTGTTGCTCAATAGCTCCTATTCTGATGCATAGCCTGCTTTTGTAACCTGCTATTGTACTTTACCTGATATCCTATATGCTTAGTATAGGTTGGTTAGTGATCCATCAGTGGCCGCACACCTTGTCCCAGTTGCCCCCGCTTTATCTTCGATGACTCGATCAACGTGATCGACGTCCAGAGCTCGACACATCACCTCACACCCCCTTAGTTGTACGACTCTGTAGAGCTACTATCCGAGTGCCGAGTGTGATACCTCGTATAGCACTTCTGATGAGATCTCTGTAGTGTAGTTAATCGGTCGTGGTATATGGAGGGTGATTCCTTCTTCACCACTCTCGATAACGACTTTGTCGTGCAACACCTCAAGTGGGAACCCTTCGAGGGTGATTCCTCCGAGTTCACCGTGACGGTTACATCAAGTGGAATCCATCGAGGGTGATTCCTCGGATCCCCCCTTGGTGTTATGGACACATAGTTACTTTGACTTTACCCCAGAACCATGTTGAAATCGGGTCGGCCCCGAGGGGTACCCGCGAGAGAATTGTGAAGTCGGGTTGACCGTGAGGGTACCCGCGAGTGATGTGGAGTCGGGTTGACCTGGAGGGTACCCACGAGATAACTACGCGGCACGGCCGGGCATTCTTAGCCCTTGTTGTAAGTCCATGAGACGGGGTGACGGGACCCCATATCGTGGATCATTGATCGTCTCCGCACGCTCCCAAGACACTAACAGTTTGGATATGTGATCTGAGTAGGCCTCTGGCCTTTTCGCACTAACCACCACGCGGGAATAAGTATGGGCACTCGGCGTCGTACGATTCTTCCGAAAGCTCACTGACATCAGCAGTTTAGCGGCACACATCCGGGTGGTCCGCGTAAGTACCTGCTTTGTATAAAGAGGTAGCCAGGACTGATCCCGGTCGTCCTCGCAATGTGCAGGATTGCAAAGGACGATTGACCCATGACCCCTTTGCATTTAGGATGTAGACCGGCGTGCTGGCCTCTCCGTTGAGCCTAGGTAGGACTACGGTGTGTCGATCAGCCGAGGCCGGGCATGACCCAGAAAAGTGTGTTCGGCCGGAGTTAATCGAGCGTGTTGGGTAAGTTTGTGCACCCCTGCAGGGAAGTTAATATATTCGAATAGCCGTGTCCACGGTAACGGACACTCAGAGTTGTATCCCGATCTATACAACTAGAACTGGATGCTGGAGATGATAACTGGATATGTTGGCTCAGGGATTGCTTTCTCGCAGGGAGTCGAGGAAGGATCTTTGGGCGTTACTAAATATAATTGCTACTTATAATATGCTAATCTGCACTCTTCTAATGATGCAACATACTTCAAGATGCTAGTCTTCGATAGGCTAGGTCTTCCCTTCTCTTCTAGCATTTCTGCAGTTCAGTACAAAGATATAGCCCCATTCCTTTGATACTGATGCGTACTTAGTATAGATCTGATGTAAGTCTTGCGAGTACTTTGGATGAGTACTCACGGTTGCTTTGTTACCTCTTTCCCCTATACCCGATTGCTGCGATCAGATGACGGAGTCCAGGAGCTAGCTGACACCGCCGACGACTACTACTACCCCGACAGAGCCTACTACTACGTGGAGACCGCCGATGACCAGGAGTAGTTAGGAGGCTCCCAGGCAGGAGGCCTTGCCTTTTCGATCGTTGTTGTTGTTTTTGCTAGCCTTCTTAAGGCAGACTTTTTTACCTTATGTCTGTACTCAGATATTGTTGCTTCCGCTGACTCTTATGTATTCGAGCCCTCGAGGCCCCTGGCTTGTATTGTAAAGCTTGTATTATTTTAGTTTCTGTCTAGAGTTATGTTGTGATATCTTCCCGTGAGTTTCTGGTCTTGATCGTGCGCATTTGCGTGTATGATTAGTGCACGATTAAGTCGGGGCATCACAGGTCGACGCGTTGGAGTTGCGCCACACCTGCGTTGTATGTGCCCTCGGTGCAACTCCAACCGGCCGACCCAAACGGATGCGCTTTTTGTCCGTTTGGGTAGGCCGTCCGCTCGTCCGTGTTCACTTTTTCATTTGGGTTCGCCAGTGCGCCCAACGGGGACAGGCGCATTTGGTGATATGTCCGCCCCGACATTCCGTCGAACACCTGGTGGGTGAACTGCCCGTAGCTCCTGCGCCGCCGCCCCGAGCTCCTGCAGTGCACTCCTGCCCGCGGACCAGGCCAACGCCCGACACTCCGAGGCCGAACTGCTCGTGGACGAGGTCGTGCCGGTGACGAAGCCATGGGGTCGCACGCCCGCGCCCGCCCGTGCTCCGGGTCGCGCTCGCCTATGCTCCGCGCCGCGTGCTCGCGCCCGCCCGCGCTCGTGCTCCCTGCGTCTCGCCCGCACCAGCACGCACGCTCGGCCAGGCATTGACAGCTAGCTAGCTCAACAGCACTAGCACGCACGCACGACCAGCGGCGGCTAACTAGCTAGCTAGCACATGCGCGCGGCGGGCAGCAGCACCGCACGCATGCTCAGGCAGCAACCGCTAGCTAGCTAGCACGCGCGCTCGGCCAGCGGCGGCTAGCTAGCTAGCTAGCACGCTCGCGCTGCGGGCAGCAGTACCAGCACGCACACGCGGCGGGCAGCTCGGTCGGCGGTGAAGCAGTGGCGACGGTGGAGGCCGGCGAGGCGCTCGCGGCGGAGGGGAAGTTGCTGCACCGGTGATATACCCAGCTGAGTCGGCACCGCGGCGTGCTCTGCGCCGACGTGGGTGGGCGAGAAAGAGAGGAAAGGAGGAGAGAGAAAGGGATGGGATAGGTGACTGGGCCCTTTTGTTTGGATGAGAGACCAGAGATGGGCCAGCTTCGACGTGGAGTGGACGCAGCCGGACGAAGAGGCCGCAGAAAACGTCCGTTTTGTGTACGCTTCGGACTTAAATCAGTCCTAAAATTGAGTCTAAAATAGTTTCGAGCGGACACGAAACAGACGAAAAATAAAAATGGGTCTCCGCATTGGGTCTTGATTTTTGTTCGCGTACCGGAGACGACGCGGGTGGACGATTTTGGATCGGTGCGTTGGATTCGCTCTCAATGGACCGAAATCCTTTCCCGCCGCACATGGCCACTCGGACTCCCAACAACAGACACATTCCCTGAAAAAAAATACTGCTACGTTCCCTGAAAAGAAAAAACCCAACAGACACGTGGGTCCCACGCCAGCCTCCTCCCGATCCGAGGTGTGATACCACCGATCGACGGAAAGCCGGCCTTGCTGTACGTCACCACCGGGGAAGGCCTTCTCCTCTCGTCTCGACGTCTCCTCTCCTCCTCCAAATCGAGAGGCCATAGAGAGAGAGAGAGAGAGAGTCAGATAGAGAAACCTAGCCCCTTGAATGGAGGACTCGAACGGCGCCGAGATCAAGGCCCCGCCGCCAGTCCACCGGCGCCCGCCGCGCCCGCGTGGAGGCGGCTTCAGCCCCGAGGGTTTCGTGGCCGCGCTTCGCCGCCGGCTGAGCTCCGGTGCCGCGGTGGCCGCGCGTGCCAGCTTCGCGGCGGACTCTGGGGACGAGTCCGGCCCCCCCGAGCCCTCCTCGTCGCACCGCCGCCGCGACTCAAGCGGGGACACCTCGTCCGCCGGCAGCGCCGGGGACTTCACCGCGTTCAGCTTCCGCGCGGCCGCCCCAGTCCACCAGAAGGCGAAGGAGAGTCCCCTGAGCTCCGACGCCATCTTCAAGCAGGTGGGCTCCTCCCGCTCTGGCCCCCATTTCGTTAACAGACCTATCCTCGTTTAAATGTTTAGCTCTGTCGGTTGCTCAATTGTTTATTTGTGTCTGAATGTCATTATGACTGTTATGTAACGATAATTCAGGCGTTTCCTTGTCATAAAAAGTTGTTGCTCTTTTGGGTCGAAATCTGACAGAAGATATGTTTTTGATGCGTGCGAGAAGCACAAATCTAGTACAGGTGCACTATGATTGGAAGGTTGGTCGCGGAATCATGTGATTTATGTGGTCAGATAGATGGTCACTGGTAGTTGTGGGTTTAACTCACGTGCTTTCTTTTTCAGTGTGATATGTGGCCATAGTTGATAAGCACGATACGTTAGTGCCTTAGGTAACTCAGGTCGCACGCTGAAATGCAACGGACATAGCTATCCTTTTTGCTGATGATTTGTCCTTGGCCTTTTTTTTTCTATTGCTTGTGCTTTTCCGTCAGAGCCGTTTTATGGATGGCATATCTTCCAGCTGCCAGAGTCATTGTTCTCTGATACTCTTTCTTGTCATTTATAACAGAGTCATGCAGGCCTTTTCAATCTGTGCATTGTTGTTCTCGTTGCAGTGAACGGCAGGCTGATTATTGAGAACTTAATGAAGGTTTTTATCTGCCTTTTCTCATCTACTAGTAAATATAAACCATCCCCTCACTTCGTCGTAGACGTACCGTATTTGTTTATCAGTCTTTTACTCCTGATGCTGTTTGCAGTATGGCTTATTAATACGAGCTGGCTTTTGGTTCAACTCTACATCATTGCGGGATTGGCCACTTCTAATGTGCTGGTAATATTCAGTTCTGCTATGGTGTATGCCATTGTGTTGTGTTTGCTTAATGCCTTCAATGAACTGATCGTGTTTACGATTTTCCTATTCCAGCCTTAGTCTACCAGCCTTCCCCCTTGGTGCATTTTCAGTTGAGCAGTTGGCGTTCCGTAATGTTATTACTGATGCTGTACGCCGGGACTCTCTTAACTATATATTGTGTATCTTACTTTACTGATATACTGTATTCTAACGAACAGCTTGAGTTGCCCATGTTTTGTGTAGATCTTGGGTTCTCTTGTTCTATCTATCATTTCTTCATATTTTTGTACTCTTGCACCAACTAACACCGATGTTTTACTCATTCTTTGCAGGTTGCTACCTGTCATCATATCATCCTTACAACAGCTGAAATTGTATATCCAGTGCTTGTCATTCTTATGTAAGAACATTCATCTTTTCGAATTTATGTGAAATAAGAGAGCTTCAGTTACATGCCAAGAATGTCACATAGAGGCATAACAAAGTGCATGCACACATATACCATATATCAGATCTGAATGCTGTTTCTAGCTTCATCATATAATTGCATTTCATTCATAACTCCCAAAGTTAAAGCTTTTGCAATAATAGGATATCATTGCTCTGCATTTCCCTGATACCACATGCTGCCACTTGGTTCAGGTGTGATTCTGCGGTTGTGTCTGGTTTTTTGTTGATGTTTATTGCCTGCATTGTTTGGCTGAAGCTCGTATCTTTTGCCCATACAAACCATGACATAAGGCAATTAACCATTAGTGGTAAGAAGGTATGTTTCCATCATTTTCATTCCTTTTATTTGTGGGCTTCTATACTCAGTTTAATTGGGGTGGATTGGGCCAAAGCCAACAAATAGCAGGTCCTGACACTTCCCCTTGTTTCACTTTCTTATGAATATATCTGAAATGTTTTCCAGCACGATCATAAACATATACCTTATGGTACTTACTCCCTTGGGATTCTTGCATTTGCACTTCAACCGAGATGCATGTCGAAAGTATTACCAAGGTTAAAAAAAAAAGTATTGGATTACCCCTCTTTACTAGCCCACTTATTACTCTTGGATGATTTGTTATTTTAGTAGTACTTATAAATGCCCAAATCGAGGGCAGAGTTTGGAGTGGGATGGTGGTGGTGTGTGTTGGGGATATAGAGAGGAAAAAATTAGCTGTCTCAGAACAAATCACATGGCCCGCTTCTCTAATGCTGGTACTACAGCTTGAAAATTCTTAGGTGATACGTTCTACCCAAGTTCTTAAATAAATTGCTATTTTAATGGATGAACTGTTCAGTTCCTAAAATTTCCATGAAACGCTGCTTCTGTTCCTCGGTCTTATTCTTTGCTCTTCTGTGCAGCTTTTTGTTTTGATACTATTGCTATCTTATTAAGCTTTGTTTTGCTCCACAATAACATTCCATCTATTAGGTTGATAATGCACCCAGCACAGCTGACATGGATAATTTACAAGCTCCAACTTTAGGGAGCCTAGTATACTTCATGATGGCTCCAACACTGTGCTATCAGGTATGTTTCTGATCATCCTGCATAGAGAGGTAGTTGTAAACGAATCGTGCTAACCCTGACTTCTAGAAGGTAGTTATTCTGATTGGATGATTTAATGATTCCACAGCCATATTTCCATCATATTTGGCAGAGGAACCACTGCACATGTATCTTATACTTTTACGGCTTAATATATCATTTTTTTTCTTTGATTTTAACAAAATTATGTCATTTCTCCGACTTATTTCAACAAGGTAGAAAATGTTTCCCTACAAATATTATGATGCAAATCTGAAGTTTACGTGCTTGTTAGCAAGGCACTTAGATGATAGAATTGCAGTCCTCTGAACCTCTTTTCGGCTAGCTTTGATTCCATTTCGTGTATTTACATATTTATATAATACTCACCAACAACTCAATGTCTTGGGGGAACCGTCATATACTCCCTCCGATCCAAAATAAGTGTCGCAGTTTTGAACCGGGGTTAGTTCAAAACTGCGACCCTTATTATGGATCGGTGGTAGTACAGCGCTGACCTAGAGGTCTGAGTTAATTGTACTTGAGTCCGTATGCAGTTTCGTTGGTCAGTAGTGACTGCCAGTTGACAATACCGCATGCTCTTATTTTTGGAGCATTTATTTTATTAGCGACATTTATTGTTTAAATTACAATTTTCATTTCCATCTAGCTGCGAAAGGGATTGTATGAGGTTATTTGCTGTTCAAATGAACTAATTATTGGTATTAATCATGCAGCCAAGTTATCCTCGAACTGAAAATGTTAGAAAAGGGTGGCTGATTCGTCAAATTATTCTGTACTTGATATTTACAGGTATTCAAGGTTTCATTATTGAGCAGGTAAGCCATTTTATCTTTCTATGTCTTACAAAATACTCAACGTGGTTCTTAATCATCTATTGACTTTTTTGAAATTGCAGTACATAAATCCAATCGTCGTGAACTCTCAACATCCATTGAAAGGCGGACTTCTGAATGCTGTAGAGACTGTTCTGAGGCTCTCATTACCAAATGTTTACTTATGGCTTTGCATGTTCTATTGCTTTTTCCATCTCTGGTAAATGCCTATTCATCAATCAAGTGAATAGTTAACTTCAGTACATCACGGGATGAAAGTCTATTTGTTTTTGAATTTGTTCTCTGGGTTATCCGTCATATAGAAATTCTCTTAAACACTCTTGGAATAATGCAGATTTACAGTTTGTACTCATATTCTTACACAGGTTAAATATACTTGCTGAGATTCTTCGTTTCGGTGACCGTGAATTCTACAAAGACTGGTGGAATGCAAAAACAATTGATGAGGTGAAATACAAAAGTTCTTGAAGTTAGTACTGATTTTCTTCTCACTTAAACATACCTAATTTTGTGTATGGTATTTGCTTCTGCTGCATGTGCTTCTGTACTCGGATGGTATTAGTATTGGCGAAAATGGAACATGGTATGGTATTCTCTTCTCAACCATGCTATTTTTTGCAAGCTGCTTGTAGTAAAAAACAATATCTGTACATAAGCTTGCAGCTTTCCGATGGAGTTATAATATTTATCCTATTCAAAGGTCAAAGAAATGTCAAGTCAAAATGGAGGTTTCTTTTTATAAGAATGAATTTGATTTTTTTTTCTGTTATATTGCTTGCTGTTGGTCTGTTAATTTCTTTGTTCATTTTCCACTTTCATGGTTTTAATATGGATGATGTCTATGTTCGCAGCCCGTGCATAAATGGATTGTTCGTCATATATATTTTCCTTGCATGCGAAGTGGTATATCGAAGGTAAATTGCAAGATGTTAAACTGCTATGCTGGGCATGCGTTGTACATAGTTTGTGTTTGGTCATTTGTGCTGTTTTTCTTGCAGGAAGTTGCTGTTTTTGTATCATTTTTTGTATCTGCCGTGCTCCATGAGGTAAACTTGCTCCCTTTGCCTTCCCTCACATAACCACACTAATTATCTAGCGCTCTTTAACCGCTTTTGACACTTGTTGGGTGGCTTACTTTGTTCTCTGTTTGCTGTTCAATAAAAGTAGCATCTCGCCTGTTGTGAGTAAATCATGATACCTTTTGATTATTGTATACCAGCTTGTTGTTGCTGTCCCCTGCCGAATTCTCAAGTTCTGGGCATTCTTAGGGATCATGCTGCAGGTATGCCAAAATTTGTTGCTGCATCATAGAATATTGTGCAAGATATGTTATTAATTTCTAACTTAAATTGTGGTCACTTTTGAGGATCATCCTATATGTTGTCTCTTGTCTTCTACTCCCTCCGTCCCATAATATAAGACCTTTTTTGACACTAGTGTAGTGTCAAAAAATATAAGATACTACCTCTGTTTATAAATATAAGATGTTTTGGCAGTTCAAATTAAACTGCCAAAACGTCTTATATTTAGGAACAGAGGCTGTACTTGATAGTAAGTAGGTCCGTCCTGCTGTATCATCTAAGACAGCGAACTTTCCTTACATCATCTCCTTTTCTGCCTTGTTGCCAGATCCCCCTTATCACATTGACATCATACCTCAAAAGCAAATTCAGGGATACAATGGTTAGCCATCCTTTCCTTGTTTCCTACTAAAGGATTCTACTTTCATGTAAACCAGTTATAATTTATAGTCACCTTCAACAGGCCGGCAACATGGTATTTTGGTTCTTTTTCTGCATCTACGGCCAGCCTATGTGCGTTCTCCTGTACTACCATGATGTGATGAACAGGATTGGGAAGACAGAATAGAGCCCCATCTTCTTTTTTATTCCACTTTGGACCAACGGATTCAGAGAAGCAATAATATGTACAACATGAAACCGCATAATTTCTTACACTGCAACAATCTTTCTTGGAAAATCTAGTAGCTAACTAGTCGTGGGCATTATTGTACATGTACATAAGCTTATGTTTTTCACATTCTACTTGTAAAAATCCTGCCCACCCCCCTCCCCCCGCCCCAGTAACAATGGTGCGGCTATTCCCCACCTTTTGAAAAGATTAATTTAACTGCTATCTATTTTGTGTGAATTTATTTGAAATTTTCATTTTTTTTACAAAAGATCTGGTTGGAACAACCCCAAACTGTTATATTAACTGCTGTATTTGCTCTTAGATTGCATACTTTTTGCTATCGAATCATGTTAGAGCAAGCACCGGCATCTCAAATGCCGGAGAAGATCAGACTTGGCCAACAAAAAATGACAATTTCATTACTACAAAAAGCATCAACAGTACACCATTTTTTCTTGAAAAGTCTCGAAGGGCTCATAGAGCTCTCCATTAATTCATAGCGGTGAAGATACAAAGCTCACTACAGGGCTAAAGAAAATAGAAATTTATAGACTGGTTCTTGAAACTTGCAAGGAGGACCCTAACTCTAGATATAAGATTGCAATCAGGTCCAAGAAGCAACTCCTGCTCGGATTCACGCCGGTTGCGCCATCGCACCGTCTCCCATCGGAGAAAGGATGGATGGACTCCAAGCCGATCTTGCGTTGCCTCCCTATAGGAACCGTCGGGAGGAAAGGGAGGAGCATCCAGGCTTTGACTGGCCGCCCTTTGGCCATAGAATACGTTGGCGAGTCCTGTAAGTGTCAGGATCCAGACTATTGAAGACTGAATTAAGCACTTCTATTCAGACTTTCAGAGATAATTTGACGATCAAGTTCTAGGGTTTATAACTTGTGAAAGTGGGGAGGGGACAACCCGGTTACAAACAACGACGCGGGAGCCGCGGACAACCATCCGATGAAGAATCGATGGGCAATAGCAGCTCACAGAGGCGAACCGTTATCTTCATGGGTGAGCCGTTGGATAGGAGTCAATGACCGAAGAGTCATTCGACAGGCAGAAACACGTGAGGAGCATGTAGTTCTTCAGTTAACATTGATGGAGCCTAACAATAGCCCCCAAATGAAACAGATTTTGTCCTCAAGCATGAAACGAAAAACCTTCTGAATGAAGGCCGAATCTTCCCAAGTATTCCCTCCGTTCGGAATTACTTGTCGCAGAAATGGATGTATCTAGACGTATTTTAGTTCTAGATACATCCATTTCCGAGACAAGTAATTCCGAACGGAGGGAGTAGCTGCTTCGACAGGCATGTTCACCCATTTGAATAACCAATGCACAACTGGAATGCTGGTGTTGCCCCTGCGGCCAAGGTATTAATTTTCTCTCTAAAATGGCTCCAGGCTCCATTTTGATGAGTCAATTTGCATCCACCAAAGGAAGGTATTTTGTAGGAATGACATGAGAGCCAATGTGTTTCTTCAGTTGACTAACATGGAGGGTATGATGCACCTGACACCCCTCTGGAAGTAAAAGCTTATATGCTGTGTTGCCAACCTTTTCTAGAACTCTGAAAGGGCCATAGAACTTGGAATGCAGTTTCAGAAACATGTGTAAGCTCAAGGATGTATGTCTGTATGGTTGTAACTTTAAGTAAACCATGTCTCCCACCAAGAACTCTCTATCTTTCCTTTCCTTATCAGCATAATGTTTCATTCTCTCTTGTGCCTTCAACAAATTCTCTTTGGTTACTTCCGGAGCTAGCTCTCTGCTATGGAGTAAAGTGTCACTGTCGGGGCAAATAGAGTCTGGTAGAGCTAATTCGGCAACTGTCGGGGTCTAAGAACCGGACATTGGTTTGTTAGCTGCAACCCTTTGTGAGTTTGACCAGGGACTGAATGCGTCTAGCTTCCTAGGTCATAGTTGATCGAAGGTGGAAGAACAGAGAGAAGAACACACAGGGAATACCTAGGTTCAGGCCACCATGTTGGTGCAATACCCTACTCCAGCACTGCTCTTTATTTCATATGATAGTTGGCTACAATGTGTGACCTGTGTTGCGAATGAGTTCGACCTCCCTTTGAGGCCACAACCTTTCCCTACTTATACTGCCTCGCGGGGCCCCTCGCGAAGGCCCTCATTGGCTGAATATTGCATTGAATAGGCTGGCTCTAGCCTGTACCGATGAAGTATGGTCGTCTGCGCCACACACGTACGAGCTTGTGATGATGGCCCCGAGGCAGCGTATTGCACCGTAGATATTCTCCTGCTTCTTCCCTCGTACAGGGCGGTCAGTGCCAAGGTACCGACCCTGTAGCAACGTACAGGGAAGGGGACCGCTCGTGGCTACTGTAGATGACCGCGGGCGGGGGAAGGCTCTGCTCGCGCCCATCCCAGGAACGATTCCCGTTGTACTGCCCTGCGACCGTTGATGCGTGTAACAGAAAGGAGAGGAGGGATCATGAGCGATGTCCCCGGGATTCATGATTCCCGAGAGGATCTTTACAATATAGCAGAGAGGCTTCCCGAGACCTCGGGGGCGAGTGTTTTTGAGCTCTCTCGGGACCATCGTTCCCTGAGCGCTAACCCCGGGAGCCGCTGCGCCACAGGGGCCATAGTCAAGCCCAAGGCCGCCGGCCCGTGGTACCCTGATTCCCATGGGGCCGACAGTAGCCCCCAGGCCCATTTTTCTCTGTGTCGGGCGACGATTGCAGAGAGAGATGGGCCCCATAGCGTCGGGGGTGCGACGTGTGGCAGCTCGTGCCGCCTTATGGGGACTAACAACCACTGTCCTGCCCCATCGTGTTAACTATGGGTAATCGAGTACTTGGCGGAAAGTGAACTGCCTCTGAAAGATCGAGGATGTCGCCTAGAGGGGGGGGGGTGAATAAGCGCTTTAAAATAATTACGGTTTAGGCTTGAACAAATGCGGAATAAACCTAGCGGTTAATTTGTCAAGCACAAAACCTACAACAACTAGGCTCACCTATGTGCACCAACAACTTATGCTAAGCAAGATAAACAACTAAGTGATAGCAAGATATATGACAAGAAACAATATGGCTATCACAAAGTAAAGTGCATAAGTAAAGGGCTCGGGTAAGAGATAACCGAGGCACGCGGGGACGACGATGTATCCCGAAGTTCACACCCTTGCGGATGCTAATCTCCGTTTGGAGCGGTGTGGAGGCACAATGCTCCCCAAGAAGCCACTAGGGCCACCGTAATCTCCTCACGCCCTCGCACAATGCAAGATGCCGTGATTCCACTAAGGGACCCTTGAGGGCGATCACCGAACCCGTACAAATGGCAACCCTTGGGGGTGGTCACCGAACCCGTACACTTTGGCAACCCTTGGGGGTGGTCACCGAAACCCGTCAAATTGCTCGGGGCGATCTCCACAACCTAATTGGAGACCCCGACGCTTGCCCGGAGCTTTACACCACAATGATTGAGCTCCGAACACCACCAACCGTCTAGGGCGCCCAAGCACCCAAGAGGAACAAGCTCAAGGGTACCAAGCACCCAAGAGTAATAAGCTACTCAACTTCACTTCCACGTATCACCGTGGAGAACTCAAACCGATATACCAAATGCAATGGCAAGGGCACACGGAGTGCCCAAGTCCGTCTCTGTCAAATCCCACCAAAGCAACTAATGCTAGGGAGGAAAATGAGAGGAAGAACGAAGAAGAGAACACGAAGAACTCCAAGATCTAGATCCAAAGGGTTCCCCTCACCTAGAGGAGAAAGTGATTGGTGGAAACGTAGATCTAGATCTCCTCTCTCTTTTCCCCAAAAAACTAGCAAAAATCCATGGAGGGATTGAGAGATAGCAAGCTCGAAGAAGGTCAAAAATGGGGGAAGAACACGAGCTCAAAAGGATTGGGTTCATTGGGGAAGAAGACCCCCTTTTATAGGAGGGGAGAAATCCAACCGTTATCCTCACAGCCCGCATCGAGGAGCGGTAGTAAAAGATTACATCCCCTCCAAGCGGTAGTACCGCTCCCATGAGCGGTAGTACCGCTGCAGCCTTTTTAAGGACACCAAAACTGACACAACTTCTGCAAACGGACTCCGAATTCAACGAAACCAAGTTTGTTGGAAAGCTAGCGACAAGGGCTAACACAATCTTGATAGAAATAACAATAAGAAGGAAATTAGAAAAGGCCCATAAGAAAATGGTGAGAACCCTTCCTCGAATAAGACCGGTAAAACCTCCAACACCGAAAACGCAATAGAAGAAGCATGTGAACTCCGTTTTCGATGAACTCGAGCTTGTCAAGAAGATGACCATAAGCTCCAAATCTCACAAGGAGAAAACCAAACAAGAACCAAGAAAGATGATGCAAGCATGCAATGGTTTGAGCTCTCTACGAACGATACGATCAAGCTACTCACTTGAGAGCACCCCTTGATAGTACGGCAATCGATCCTATAACCCGGTCTCCAAACTACCACCATGAGACCGGTAAAATAGAGAACCTATCAAGGCCAAACCTTTGCCTTGCACAAAGTCCACTTGAGCTAGATGTAGACGATCTTGACTTCCTCAAGTAGGACCACCTTTCTTGATTGCGTTGGCTCGGTGAAGACTAGTAGATTGCTCCCCCATACTCCACTATGGGTGAGCCACTCTTCGGCACATCTTCACAAATCCATTGACACCACAATGGACGGCAAGCTTCAAGCACTTGATCTCTTCGTGATGCTCCACTTGAACTTGCACACCGCAATCTTGATGACGATCACCACTTGATGTTATCCTCCATGGGTTGTATAATATCTTCCTCTTGACGCAAGTCCATGGAAACATACCTAACCCCACATAGAACTCTCACGTAGACCATGGGTTAGTACACAAAGCGTAGTGGACAATGCTTACCATACCATGGGATCACTTGATCCCTCTCGGTACATCTTCTACACTTTGTGTGTTGATCAACTTGAATCTTTCCAACTCTCTTCATTTGGATGATGTCTTGAAGGTAAACATGAATGATCACACACTCTTCTTCTTCAAGACATGCTTGCAATAAGCTCAACACTCACATGACCAATCTTTGGATAATTCCTTAATAGCACCTTGGTCATCACAAACTCTCCTTGAAACCAACAAATGGACTCCAAGAAAAGCCTATGGACAAACCCTTCAAATATAACTCAAGGCAACCATTAGTCCATAGAGATTGTCATCAATTACCAAAACCAAACATGGGGGCACCGCATGTTCTTTCAATTTCCCCCATTTTGGTAATTGATGACAATCACTTTCAAGAGAGTTTATACGAGGAATTATGCATCACCATGCAATGCACCAACCAATAATGCATGCGTATGAGATGCAAAAGCTTAGGAACAAAACCAAAGCAAGAAGAGATGACTCTCTAAAATTTTCCACAAAACTCTCTGAAACTTCTCCCCCATTGGCATCGATTGCCAAAATGGGCGAAAAGCTAAGAAGGCCAATATAAATTGTGTTCCTCCATAAATTGTGTATTTCTCAATAAGAGAGTGGAATGCACTACACATATCCAAAGGTAAATACTTGGAGGAAGACAAAATATATTGAGGCTCAAAGATTGCTAAAGAATGATATGCCACAAAGACATAACAAAGAGAGAAACAAGCAATCAGGCAATCAAAAGATACCAATTGAAACAAGCTATCAAAAGATACCAATTGAACTAACTAGACCAATGCTCCTACGAGCCACATGAATAAGATATTATGATATGAGCAAAGGAGTGTTCTAAAGAGACTAGAGGAGCTCCCCATGATTTGTGCACAAATAAAAATATTTGTATTTGAATACAACGGGCACAAAATAGGATCATCACTCCCCCAAAATCAATAGAAACTCACAACAAGAGCAAGTGAGCATATAGAAAACTAAGCCTAGCACTTGCACCAAACACATGGTTGAGCAACATGTAAAAGAGGCAACTTAGGAATAGGATCAACCAAAACCGATGTGTGTGAGTCAAGGCAATGCACTTGAGAAGACTAATGTACGGATGAGCATTAAGCATCAATATAGTCTTGAATGAATGAGATACACGGTGCAAGGCCTGTCATTCCCACACACAACTAGCAAATGGATTCACAGGCTCACTAAAAAGAGAAATATCAACCAAGCTTGTGACAACCCATGGTGAAGATAGAAAATGAAAGCCTTATCAAGATGAGGGATACCAATTAGATGGCGAAGCCATGTCAAGACAATCATGAGGAAAATGATCTTCACCACCAAAGAGTGTATCAAGATGCAACGATATAAGACCCGCACTCAAGACACACACCTTCACGGAGCCACCAAAGAAATAACAAGAGAATGAAATGGTGGACGTGAAGGAAAGGGATATCAACTAGATATGCAACTTGTCTCAAGTGTATAAGATTCTAGGTAGATGAAGATCATGATGATATCAATCCACAAAGAAGGATGTACACACGAAATAGTTACAAAAGGAAAGAACAAGATATCCACAAGGAATCCATACATATACCAATAAGATATTTGCTTGAAAGCATAGCACGTGGCTAGATATGGTCTTATTGTATATAAATGAATTCCTACCACACATCCATCAAAGACATCACAACTAGCAACGAGAGATCATCGTTGAGATGCTTTGAGGAAGGAAACAAGTATTACAAGAAAGAATGAATTACATGCCAGGATACAACCTACACAAGGTTGATGCAAGAAATGTGTGCATGAAGTAGATGATGATACTTGTTACCGAGATAGAATTGGAAGGATGCAGAGATACCAATCGAAGGTAGATAGTAGTTCATTGATCATCATAGCTTGACTCCAATAAGCACATGGTGACAACACCTTCCTTGTGAGTGAGCCGAGCATCCAATGCATCTCCAATTGTTCCTAGAACAACAACACAAACAAAATGGTACCCAAACTCCTTGGGACCAAAGAGTTAGAAACACCAATACATAGGACAAACTCCACATAAATATGTGCACATAGATATGAAATAGAATTTCATGCACATCTCATCCAATTTTGAGACTTGGTGGAGTTTCCCCTATATATTGGGTCAAAGAAAGAAAGCATACCAAATAAAATACATGAAGTAATTATGCATGCTCAAGACTTTCAAGGACCGATACCAAATGAAAAAGAAATACCAAGTGAAAATAGAATACTAAATGGAGAAATCATCACTTGAAAGATATCATTAAAAGATACATCAAGGAATAAGATATCCAATGAAACACGCAAAATGAAAGATATCGAACTCCCAAAAGAGAGGATGGCTCCAAACAAACCAAGCCCTCTATAAAGTTTCATGATGGCACAACGTACCAAAAAGAAACGGCTTGCCTTCCACAACCACACGCTTGAAATGGATCACAAGATGAGTGTTCTATAGAACATAGGATAGCTCCCCCAAGAGTTGTGCATTATAGATAATTTACATTTGAATACAAAATGCACAAGATGGGATCACCACTTTCACTATATCTAGAAAACATAGACAAGATCAAGAAAATAACAAGATCCACAAGTGGCACGGAAGGCAATGGGAGTTGACACAATCTAGGCAAGAAATAAGGGCAAATAATAAAAAAACCAAGGTAAAGATGATCAATAATTTCTACCACATAAATGATTACCAATTGTCAAGAGACAAGGAGTATTTGGAAATAATTCCCGGTGGTAGATTGCAAAGATATCCAACATCATCTTCACACCAAACACATAAGCAAATTTGCAACTTGTAGAGCTAACATGCCACCTAGGAACAAGATAATTTACAATATCAACTCTAGGTGACAATATCTCAAATGTACACATTTTCTAGGCTTGTAATATGCACATAACACGTTACTCCCCCATAATGTGATACCAAATAAAACTTAACAAGAGGCAAATGAAATGCACGAGATAATTAATGGAATATTTAGAATTTGAATTTCTCATGAGAATTCATACCACATAGAGACTAGATAATCTTGTAATATCAATACTAGGTGGTATTCCTCATGTACACACATTTTATAGGATTGTGAAGTGCACAAAGCACATCACTCCCCCAAAATGGGATGTTCCATTAATCTCTCACAAGAGCCAACTACGATACAAACATGATGAACAAAGGCTCAACGCACGACACACATGTACATGATGTGCAGATCAACATACACATACTTGATTTCTCAAGATAAGCAAATTGGAGGCACAACACATACAAACACATGCATGGTACAAAACCAAAACATGCAAAAGGGGCAAGTAACTTTCAATGTAAACAATTTAAGCACGAGTTACTACAAGGAGGAACATTGGATATAAGATAGAAACTTGATAATCCGAATGACTTGGCTTGAGACAATATGAATGATGAAGACCCCTTAACTCTTCATAATGTAGCCAAGTCTCCAATACCTTCCAACAACACCTATTGATCAAGTTTGAGCTTGGTGGTCCCCAACCAAGTTGGGTCCTAAGAGGTTAGTCACAATAGGCTTGGCTACCCAAATGGTTCTTTTCTTGACACCACTTTGAGTACCAACAAACTTGGCAAACACATTGCCAACCTTATCCTTCCCAAGAGAATATATATCATCAATAATAATTGGGTTGGATAAGTTACCACTAGTGCATGAAGAAGCGACGTGACCTTTCTCACGACATAAGTAGCAACGTCTACTCTTCACTTTCTTCTCACTTACTTTCTCAACTTGAGAAGCATTAGCTTGAGTCTTCTTGGGAAGAGGCCTTTCTTCAACTTGAGGTTGAGCATGAGAATGAACTTGTGGCCGCTTCCCTTGTTGCTTGTCATTAATGGGCTTCTTCTTTAGTGGGCAAGATCTAACATGATGCCCTTCAATTTTGCACTTGAAGCAAATAATCTTGGCCGAATTCTTGACTTGTTCTTGGCCCTTCTTCTTGTTTCTCTTGGACTTCTTCTTCTTATTGGAGTTGAATCCAAGTCCACCTTTGTCATTGTGGGATTTCTGCACACTCAAGATATTGTTGAGTGTGGACTTCCCTTCATGACACTTTTCCAAGTCTTTCTTCAAAGAAGTGACTTGAGCCTTGATGACCATGCAGTAGTGGCCATGCAGTAGTGGTAGATGAGGACATGATGGCGCACACACAACTGGGCGACGGCAACCTTCTGATCTTTGCTGGGATGACCGCCGGTGTACTAGAGGTCGATGCCGACCACCTTGTACTTGTCTCGAGCAAGCAACTGCTCCACGGTGTTGATGTAGTCCTCCACCACGACCGGGTGGATGGTGTACACCACCGAGAGATCCATCTCCCTCGCGTGGGTATCCACTTTATGCTCGCCAAACTCCATTGGAGCGTTGCTAGATATCCTCTCTGTATGTGTCGTCGTGGGTGTGCTTGTTGTGTTGTGGGGCGAGATCGAAAGGTTGAAGAGACTAAGGTTATAATGGCCGCAGGAATTAATGGGGAAGCCGGATGGCCTGGATTATCCGCACACCCGGATGGCAGTTCTAATTTGAAGCGCGTAACTCCATCGTGCCGCACGTAACTGCAGCGTGGCGACGCGCGCGGCGCAACCGCATGCATATGGGCCCCCAACGTGATCATGCACAGGCCCCAACCGCTGGCAGAGCGCGCGCGCAGGGACGCGAGCAGAGCACTCCGTGGTCGCCTCAACAGCGAGCAACCATATATATGCATATAGCAGTTGAACACGCAAGGCAAAGCTGTCCATAAGCCGAGCGCGTGGAGGTACGCGAGCAGAGCGCGCCGCGGCGCCTAACGGCGAGCAGAGCGCGCTGCGGTGCATAACGGCGAGCAGAGCGCGCCGAGGGATGCGAGCGGAGGCCATCACAGTGATACGTAGGAAATAAGACGAACTGTGCGAGCAATAGCGGAGACATCAAGCACGAATCAGATTAGAGTTGCGTGCGCGATACGTGACATACAGTTGATCCATCCGAGCTGTTTGTGATGGAATAAGCCGTGTGTGTTGTGGGCAAACGCTTGCTGGTAAACAACCGTTTGCGATTGATGAATTCATCATCGACGGGTTCCCTAGTGCGGTCCGTGTGCGATGTGATATGCTTTGTCTGCACAACATCTATGCTCTGTGTACAGAAGAACAACATATATATATATATATATGTATATATATATATATATATATATATATATATATATATATATATATATATATATATACTTATAACAGGACATGATTGCAAAACCAAATTAAACATCCAATTACGTTATATAACAAATACCATAAATATTGCCAGGTTCAAATTCCAGCATTACAAGGCCCAAATTCAAAGATTACAAGGTTCAAACTATTCAGACACATAAAATTCATCTTCTTCAGAATCTTTTTCATGCATTATTTCTGTGAAAGGATCAGCCACCGAGAAGTCATATAGCCGCTCGATACAGTGACTTCCGAATAATCTGTCATATGAAGTTACAAACTGAAATTCAGATTCTACAGAGCCTTTTCCATTCAGCTGTACACGCTTGCACTCTTTAGCAATCCATTCACTTCTGCGCAGCAAATATAGGGCAAACCTCATTACCTTGAGCAACCTTGCTTTCTCAACATAGAACCTGGCGAATTTAATTTCTGGTGTGGTGCCTCGGTACTCGTTAAAAGTAATTTCTGTGAGATGAAGATCAAGGCATTCAATGGGATTGTTATATTCCCCAACATTTTCTACTTTCGGGCCTGCTAGTATCTGCAAACGAAGACAACATATTAGTGCCTAGCTGCAGATTTGGACACTTCGGGCCTCTTTGATTTGCAGGATTTCTAAAATACACGAAAAGAGTGAAATGCCACCTTCAATTTTTCATGATAAACTTTTATCACGAAAGCATGTCGGGCGAAGGAATAAAACGCGTACAACACTAGCATCTCAAAAAATATATGTATTGAAATCCTCAAAATTTCCTTTATAAATCATTCTACATTTGTCATTGTAATCATGGGTAAAAGTAACAAAAAATTGAGCTCCATTGTGGTTAACAATTAACAGGAAAGGAGCATCACCTCGATGTATAGCTTCTCCGTGGAAGGAAAGCGTCTAAGGAATCTAACAACTTCATCCAGATCGGGGCCGACAGATTGTAGTGCTAAGATCTTCACTGTGCGCAGAGGCCGGGTCAAGCTTGTGGGAATCATTTTCTGGATGACAGGCGAACATATAGATCAACAAAAATTAGATAAAATGTGCTGTCCAATAATATATAAGAAGGAGAAGAAGAAGACTGTTGTACCTGAACGGATAATGATCCAGTAACAAGTTCGTTGAATTCAGCACACGAATAGCCCAACACTGTCAATTTCGGTGCGTGAATGACCCTGATTCTTGCTGGACCTAATTTATCAAGTATATACAATCTCTCGAGGAAAGGCACATTCTCAATGACCATATCGTGAAACACCTCAACTGACAGCCTTGGGCGGCGCCAGCAATGCACATAAATCGCACGAGCATTCGTCGAGGTGATGTGGAGGCTAATGAACCCATCCATCGCATGAAGACGAAGGTACTCGAGCGCTGTACAACCGACGAGCAGGCGCTCCAAATCCTCCTTCGAGATGCGGACGACAATGAGCTCGAGGTGATTAAGTTTAGGGAGATGAAGAGCGCGCGCGGCATCGATCCGAGGGAAAATGCACCGCCTGAATGTAGCGCGGCGCAGCGTGGGCGCGAGGCGGAGGACAGACGGTGGCAGCGAGCAAGGACATCCAGCATGAAAGCTGAGCTCCTCGACCCGATCCAGGGCTGGGGATAGGAACCAGTAGTGCAACCTGGGTTCGGTCTTGTCGTGGGGATTGAGCCTGCCGATAGCAAGGTGTTTGACTGGCCCAGGGTGCGTGGCGAGGACGTGGGACAATGCGTCTAGGCATTGCTGCTCCCTGCTGTAGAACTCGTGGTCGATGATGATGTCCAGGGGGGTGGTGTGCCAGAGGGGGCGCCACCGCCGCGAGAGGACAGTGGTTTGCACGCCATATTTGATGGGGAGGTGGGATATGATGGTTACCAACATCTCGTCGGGGAGGCTGCTGATGAAGTCCATGTTTGACAGAGGCTCTTGCGGTTCTCGCTCGACCCGCCCCCGCTTGTTGGCCGGCTCGTCCGCCATCTCGCAGCAGGCAGCGATCCTTGGCGGCGGTGCTTGTAGATGAGAACGGAGGACTGTTCTACGTACCTACCTGAGGCGGCCGAAACAAAAGTCCAAAACCAGCAATAAATTGCAGCGCTCGTGGCGTGCGCGGCAGACTGCTCACAGTCGTCCCGTCTAATCAAACACCTGCCCGCGATAGTAAATGGTTAGTTGAACGCCCACGGTTGGGCTAATACGACCGTTTGTGATAATAACGTGGTGGCTATTTGTTAAAAATGCCTAGGAAAATCAATGTATAAAAAGGCGAAACGAACCCTGAATAATTTCATATGCTTAGCACAGTCGCATGTTGCCTCTGTAAAATAAATCAAGGCGGGAAGATACATCGTATGTCGTTTCGCACACAGATCATGTGACAAGTTCCCTCTCGGAACCATGAGGCTTCTTGATAGAAGCTCCGGTTTGTATGAAAGAAAATATGGGTCAAAGCCTAGTTGAAAAGGGCAGCAATATCTAACCCCAGCTTACAGAAGGCACAAAAGCATGATGATTAATTGTTCATCAGGTTTACACAAAATCCAAATTGAACAAGACAATAACAACTAACTCAAGCAAAGTTTTTGGCAGTCACAATCAAATGGATCGGTCTGATCCATAAAATCAAGATCCTGGACCAGAAAATCTACTGGTACATGAAGACAAGTTGTTGTAAATAGAAACCGAGCATGTTCAGAAGCCCTTTTGTCCACCTGAAACTTCTTTTTATGCTGTTCAACATGTCCATCCGTGAGAAAGTTTTTGTTAAAAAACTTAATCCTCATGGACAATAGCACTCTCGCATTTTGCATGGTTGGATGCATATCATTCCAGTGTTATTGTCCTCAAACGAATGTCTTGAGAACTGAGAAAATCCCGGTGCTTCTTATGCCACTGATTGGTTATACCTTTTTGTCCATGTCCTTTAGTCTAAATAGACATGAAGACTGAAAACAATTAATGTCTAAAAAAAATAGTACGGCTGAACGGTTAGTTCTAGTAAAGTATATCAATGTGCTTGATATCATCACCTCTATATACATATTCTCCAGACATGGAAAGCATCGCAACAAGCCGATAATCATGTTCAGATCAAAACACCACGTACTGATATATAAGGTCTTGACAGAATCCATCACCATTGATAGGGTACCCATGGACAAACTCTTCATTGAGCATAGAACATAATATTAGTACCAAAAGCGTACTCCAAGATTATATAAAGATTATGTGCACAAATGAAAAATGCATCTTATGATTACAAAAGTGTTGATGATATAAAACTTACGCACACAAATGAAAAATGCATCTTGTGATTACAAAAGTGTTGATGATAATATACATTACCTGAATAAGTGTGGAGCCAACCATCATCTTGTAACCTTCAAACGGATCAGGAATTACACCCAAGGTCTCCAGTTTAGGCGCAGAGACCACAGTTATTTGTGAAGGTGCATAACAATAATCAAGGAGCAGCCTTTGGAGTGAAGGGGTGTCTTTGATGATGAGCTCCTCTCCTTTAAAGCAAATTCCAATGCTTACAAGGTGAGGCGACTTTATTTGGAGACAACGGATATGGATTTCTTTTCCAAAAACAAGCAGCAAGCGCTCCAGGGCAGGGCGGCAAGAGTGGATGATGTTGTGCAGTGAGGCCTCCGACAGATCGACCACCACGAGCGTGAGTTTTTTTAGCACTGTGAGTCGAAGCATTTGTACCAGATTGTCTGGTAGATGACACCGGGCCAATGTGGTGGTGTGGAGAGAGGACGAAAACCATGAGATGGACACTCGTGGTGAGGGCACAGCTACAACGCTTGGTGGACAGCTATTTGCATAGTAATGGTAGAACTCAAGATGCTGAAGTTTTTCGAATTGACGGGATGTCAGCCAGGCGTCCACGGTGCAGGGTATGTGCAGCAGGGAGCATGCCGGGATGCATAGGCATTGAATGGAGCCCTGGTGGGAGGAGATGATGGCTGCGTGGAGTTCAAAATCATGAACGACAGATAGCCGGCGGCAGTCGAGATTAAGAGGTGCGGCGCGCCATAGAGTGTGCCACCGAGATGCGAGGACCTGTGTGCGGCAGCCATCCTTGGTGGGGAGAAGGAAGATGATCTCCCCACGGATGGCGTCCGGGAGATTGCTGATCTGGTCTGCCCGATATTCTATGGGTTCCTCAGATCCAGGGGGCGTGGCCGCTTCTGCCCGCGCTGCCGGGTGCAGGATCTACAGCCGGCGGCGCCGCTGGCCGAAGCCTCATCTGTGTACATAGCAATCTGGAAGAAAAAAAGGCAGAAACATACATGTAGGACATTCAAAATCAATTCTCAAGATCTGGAAGAAAAAAATGGCACAAACATATATGTAGGATATTCAAAATCAATTCTCAACATCTGGCTACGGATTATTAGCATGCACGCTGACCCTAGTCGGATTATTAGCAAAAAACATTTGTACAGAACAAACAATTAATCACTAACCATAGATACCATTCAAACAATCAATACACTACACGGATCTAACGAATCTTACTCTTGTTTCATGGACTGGGTGAACATAACCAAGGGTTTCTGTTCCCAACAAAGGGGGGGGGGGACTAACCGGTTTTCCGTCGGAGTCGTTGCCGGAGTAGCCGTGGACCTCCGGCTCTGGCTGGGGAGGCACGACGATGGCGGCGAAGTCAAGGTCGCGCTGCTGCCCGTGCGAGACCTTGTCGGCGGCGAAAGCAACCTCTGCGCCCAGCTTCATGCGTTGCCCGGGTGCTTCACCAGCCCCGGCATCGCCACTCCCACCGATGGTGCACTTCAGCAAAATCCTAATACACTCCATGCGGCGGTGACAACTATGGACGGGTGTGCGGCCGTCTATTATGACCAGCGGATCGGGCATGCCATTAATATGGAGCAGTGGGAGCGAGGTGGGTGGCGGTCAAAGGGCTGGCTCGCCTCCCGGTGAGCCTGCGCAGCGGACTGCTCGCACGCCTACCGTCATTTCACACAGCTACTAGCACGCCCCACGGTGAGTGCGTAGCGAACACGCGCATGCCTCGGCCTCCCGGTCTGCCTGCTAGCATGTGTCTCGTCAACTCACGCATGCTCGTACGGCACACGGGACGCGTGCGCGGCACATATTATATTGATTTTTCCTTTTTGATGATTAATTCTGCCGCTTTATTGCTTAACCGAATCACGACACTTACATTGTTGGTCTAACGCACACGGTTCGAATAAAGAGTCTGTTTGCGATATTGGTTGATAATTATTTATAATTTCCTGTATGTAAGAAGATTATATCAAAACTTGTCTTAAATTTGAAAAAAATATCACAGTCTATTGGTGTCCATATGACACCATGATAAGTTTCATGAATTTCAACTTAGTTTTGGATTTATTGGATTTTAAAATCAACATTCTCGATGTTAGAAATTTCTTGCATGGGGACTAAACATGCACCCAGGGACACGTATACATATGATTTTGCAATCCATTTTCGTGCACTATCACGGGTCTCATGTGGATCAAATTTGATTTTTGCACATTTAAATCCCTGGGAAATCAATCAATGTATAAAAAACGGATAAATGTTATCTATTTTTTTTTCAATTTTCAACACTAAACTCATTTGCTCGCATGTTCGCTGCAGAAAAAGTTTGACATGCATCTTTGGGCCACATGCACGTGGTGGTCCTAGGACACTCACTCGTGTGGGCCCGCGAGTTCGCCGTCCAGCACTATGACATGCGATGAGAGAGGTTAATTTGACCCACAAGGATGGTCATTTTTTGTTTTTTGTTATACGTATGGTAGGAGTATATATATAGTACGCGTTGAAGAGGGTGGTCGGGGGCAATACTACGTGTCATATAGGACACTCACTCGCGTGTGATGCTTCCATCCGTGGGCCCTCGAGGTTGTCCTCCATCACTTTGACCCAGAAAGGAGGTTTCTATTTGGGTTGTGTTGTGGTAGGAGTATATAGTACGCGTCGAAGAGGGGGGGGGGGGCAGCACATACTACACACACGTCATGAATCGATCTCGCTCCATGTGGGGACTTTTCGGTTTCCGAGGCAGGTGCCGCAAAGAAGTTGTGCATATTGGGTATTAAAAACATCACCAACGCATTGGGCCATGTGCAGACGATGGTTGTCACTCATTCGCCTGCGACTCTTCCCTCCATGGGCCCGCGAGGTCGTCGTCCATCTAATATGACACAACGAGGAAGGTAATTTGATGAACAAGGAGGATTATTTTTGGGTTGTGTTACAGTACGTAGGATTATATATTACGCGTCGAAGAGGGGAGGGGGCCAACATATATATACTACGTGTCATGAACCTCGGTTCATGTGGGGGACTTAAAGGTTTCCGAGGCAGGTGCCACATCAAAGTTCTACATATATATTAGGTGTTCAAACATCACAACCACACATCTCCATACATGTGTTTGGCCCACAAGCAAGCGATGGCGGTTGTCCTCTAGCACTCACTCACGGCTTTATCGGCGAGATGCTTCGTCCATCTCTGTGTGCCCGCTTGGTCAATCACTTCGACCGACAGCGATAGAGGTTAATTTGACTTATAATTAGGAGGGGATTAAATTTTGGTTCGTCTTATACGGTTAGGTACATGCAACTATACATCGTGCGCATGTGTACGCACGAATCCCTCCCACCGGGTCGAAGTGGGGGGGGGGGGTGAGCACGCGACGCGTCATGAACCAGATCTGTGTGGGGACTGTGCGATTTTCGACGCATGCATGCGCCACATCAAAATGTTGTGCTTTTGGTATTCAAACATATATGCATGAATCACGCATGTCCATACATATGTTTGGGGCACATACATGCAGTGGTTGTCTTTGGACACTCTCCCTCGCTTGGTTATCATCGACGGCCTATATATTCGTGGGCCCGCGTGGATGTCCATCACTTCGACCAACAATGCGAGAGAGGTTACCAGGGTGGATTCTTCTTCTCTTGGTTCGCGTTACCGTATAGTCGTACGTCGATCATGGTGAGATTCGAGACCTAAGTTCGAGGGCTCGCATACACATGAATCCCTATATATATAGTATACTACGCGTTGTGAACCCTCGCTCCGTGTGGGGATTTTCCGGTTCCAAAAGCACGCTACCACATCAAAGTTGTGCATTGGGTATATTCAAACACCACATGACACTTCATACATATGTTTGGGCCACATGCACGCAGTGGTTGTCTTTAGGCACTCCCTCACGTGGTTATCGGCGACAAGCTAGCCTATTTTGTGGGGCCGCGTGTGGAACGTCAATGCATGACTTTGACCCAACAAAAAAGAGAGGTTATATGACCAAGGTGGTGATTCTTCTTGGTCAGTCTTACTATACGCCTTGGTGAGATGCTCCCTCCCACCGACTCAAAGTGTGTGTGTGTGGGGGGGGGGGGGGGGGGGGGGGCACAGTACTACTTCGTACTAGATGAACCTCCATGGGGTCGGGGATGTCCGGTTAATTTGCGATGCACATGTGCCACATCAAATTTGTGATTTGGTTATTTAAATATCATACCACATTGTTTTCACACACACACACGCACACACACACACACACACACACACACACACACACACACACACACACACACACACACGCACGCACACACACACACACACACACACAGACACACACACACACAGACATCCACACACATCGGGCCACCCGCAGGTGTGGTTCGTATGTGGTCTCACCCATCTAACGCTAGAAAGAACACATCTGTGGGCCCGCACACGGTCCACATTTGATCTAAGCAAAGGGGGGGGGGGGGGGTTGACCATGATATACTCCTTTCGGTTTTGTGTTACGGTAGGGTGAGATGTCAGACCTAGCTATTTGGGGGCATGCGTTCATAGCTAGGATTCCCCTCCCGCCAACACGAAGTGTGTGTGGTGTGTGTGTGTGTGTGTGTGTTTGTGTGTGGTGTGTGGGGGGGGGGGGTGGGGCTAGCAATAATAACGTGCGCTTTGTGCGATAGGTGCCACATCAAAGTTGTGCATTGGGTATTTGAACATCAAACCACCCTTTTCATACATATATTTGGTCCACATGCAAGTGTGTTCGTGTTCTGACCCTTTCCCGCGTTTTTTGGCCAAATTTATAAACAGCAGACGAGTCAGACGCAGCAACCGTCTGCGATCGGGTACGAAATAGACACGATTCCCTAGGACTACCCGTGTGCCGCGCCCCTGCCCCTGTCACCCACATGATCACAGTAGATTGGGCTCCACGAGGCTTCCCTCCCCCTCTCGAAAATATCTACTCCCTCGCAATCTCGAAAATATCTACCCACGTAGATGGTTTTTCCGTTTGATAGCACACGATTAGTATGTCTGGACCATGTGCGATGTCTGTTACTCCCGCTCTGCTTCAATCATTAGATCCAAATTTGCAGTAGCCCCGGCATTTTACTCCCGCCTGCATCCCTCGCAATCTCAAAAATATCTGCTCGGCTGGAGTGTTTTTCTGATTGATAGCACACGATTATTATGTTTTAATCGTGTGTGATGTTCGTTACTCCCGCCCCGCTCTGCTTCAATCCCTTGATCCAAATTTTTGGTAGCCCCGCCATTTTACTCCTGCCTAGTAAAATTTTCAGTACCCGCGGCATTTCCTCAAACACAACCTTGGACCCCCTCCACACACACCCCAAATCCTTTGCTCACCCCAAATCCCCCGCTCACACACATACACACCACCCCTCCCTCGCTCCAAACCTAGCTAGGTCGCCGCCGCTGCCGCGCCGCCTCCATCGTCAACCTCTGCCGGTCTGCCCATGCAGTTTACCAACCGATATACATACCCTCGCCGCCCTGAGTTTCTTAGATGACGCCTGCGAAACGCCCCCTTTCCTAGAGATCCCCATCCCCACCCCCTCCCCCACTCCAGAGCATCGCAGCCTAATCCCGGCTATGCTTCCCAGGGAGCTCGAGGAGTGAATGGCCCAAAAGAGCTTTACCGTGGCCTCTTCGCCCGACATCGGCGAGGTGGCCACCAAGGAAGCTGACGACGATGACTGGACCTGGATTGAGCCTTTCAATCAGCGAGCTAGAGTATTCTGGCATGTCGCGGACGCCGGCTACGACATCGAGGTCGTCGACACTAACGACTTGACGCGGGTTATGTCACAGGTTAAGTTGCCCACTCCCAACCCTTTGGATTCGACAACCGTCGATCTCATCGATGGCCTTGCCACTGATCTCCTGCGGCTCGTTATGAATAATTTGCCATCCTTCATCGCCATGGAGCCCCTTTTGTCATTTCTGAAGGACACGTTCTGCGACGCTGGCTTGGGATCCTCAGCTGGCAAGTCAGACCTCATCGATGGCGACCACGAGGAGGAGCCAATCTGTGACAAGTGAGGAAACCCATGATTTGTTTTCTCGAACCCCTTTTGTAGTAAGAACCTGTCCAGTATTTATTGCTATATTTGGTTGTTTGCATTATGCCTTGTTTATTTCTACGGTTATGGTTGTTCGGTTGTTTGTAGTTAGCATATGTCCAGTTTCAATTGCCATCTTTGGTTGTTCGTAGTATGCCTTGTTTATTTCAGCTATGAACAGTGTGATGTTCTATATGTGCTAGTATGAACTGTGCAGTTCAATTTCATCAATACCAATTTTAACAATAGCTCTATGAATGACTATATTTGGTTGTTGTTAAGCATGTTGAACTCCCTCCGAATCTTTTTAGTTCGCATATAAGATTTGTCTAAAGTCAAGCCTCGTAAAGTTTGACCAACTTTATAAAAAAAACATACCGACATTCACAATATGAAATCAATATCAATACATGTGTCATGACTTAAATTTTCATATTGTATAACTTTAGCATAGTAGATGTTGATATTTTTTCATATAAATAAGGTCAAACTTTATGAAGTTTGACTTTAGACAATTCTTATATGCAGAGTAAAAAGGACTGGAGGGATTATTTAACACGCCTTTCCATTTGATTTAACAATGGCACTGTTTGGATACTCTAACTTAGCTAGAGGTTAGAGTTAGTTTCTAGCTCATGACTGTTAAAAGGGAGAGAGAGAGATTGGTGGAATAGTTGATTGTATTGCTTGAGCCTCGTGGGCATATATATAGGAGTACATGGTCATCTTGGAGTACAAGTCAAGGTAGAATAAATCCTACGCTATCCTACGTTTCCTAAATAACAATGATACTCAACAATGACTAACCCTGAACTAACTCTAGCCAAAGAGGTGTTTGGATGACAGTGTTAGATTGACAATAAATGCACTAGGAGAACTAGCCCCAATCAGCACCTCTTGGGTGGGATAGTTGTTTTGGGTGGGTTAGACGCAACTAGCTCAAACTAGCCCTCATGTTAGGATACTTTAGGGCTATTTTAGCCCAAACTAGCTCAAACTAACTCTAACCCATGGATCCAAACAGGGCCAATAACTAGTGTACTTAGACCTGCATAATACAAGTTTGAATGACTATGTTTGCTTGTTTTTAAATATTAGGCCTGTTACAGTTAATAACACACATTTCCACTTCTTGTTTTTAAATATTAGGTTTTTAACAATTTGGTCTTGCACATGTAGGTCCTGCTGTCAGAGGTTTTGACCCACTGTTTGACCCTTTTTGCATATATGGAAATGAGTTGTCCATGAATATCAGTCAAGTCAAGAAACTCAGAAAGGTTGTTGCGATAAAGAAATTAGCGACAAAAAACAACAAGATCTTTGTCTGCACAATGAAGAAGACATCAGTTCACTACAGGATGGTTCTAACTGTTATACCTTGTCTTTTTAATTCCTTTGCGCCATTTCAAATCTAGAGAAGATATTTATGCATATCCTTGTTTTCAGGCCTTTCCAAAGCAGTTCAATGATGATTACCTCTCAAACCACCTGTATGGTCAGGAGGCGAGGAAGGTATTCATACAACACCCACGGTTCAATATTGAAGTGTTCCTGAAGAGGACGAAGGATGGATAGGCACTGGCCTAAAGTTGCAAAGACCTTCAACATCAATGAAGGCTCAATATTCGCCTTTCGCTTCAGCAGTTTTCCAGATGAGATCCATCTGTCTATGTATCGTCTTTGATGCTAATTTCGAAAGGTTATAGATGTTGCATGTGAAACTTGGTGCTGGTGCAGTTGTGTAATGGGGTAGCTGAGTGCTGAAGCTATATGATGTTGTACTCTGATGTATTTCAATTATGAAATCCTGCTTCCTTAATATGGAAATGAAATATATTGTGTGCTTAATATGAAATGTCAATTAGATTAATAAATTGATTATTAATAATAGGCCAATTAGCCTGCTAATTGGGTTTTTCTATTGCAAACGGTTATTGAGAAAACACCATGGGCGATGACCTCAGGCAACGCACACAGTTTCTAGGAATAAAACGTGTTGGATCAGCGAACAATCACGCACGACATCCTCTTGAAAACTGTTTGCGTTAGGCCACCTTGCGCAAACGTTTACCACATAAAAAGTGTGTGTGATGGACAACCTTTGCCACATAGTTTCCTCTACGCACTGTGTGTGATGCATTCAATAACGCAAACGATAAAATTGTTAATATCGTGTGCAATGGTAACGCTATCACAAACGATTTAATGGGGAAAATTGTGTGTGATGTACCTGCGAACGGAAACGTTTTCCTTGGAGTGACTATGTGGGATATATATACGAACGGAAACGTACTTCTTGGATTAACTATGTGGGATGTACATACTAACGGAAACGTATTCCTTGGATTGACTGTGAGGAATGCACATACGAACGGAAACGTTTAGCCGGGACTGACTGTGTGGGATGTACTTACGACCGGAAATGATTTGGCCTGTATAATTGTATTTTTTAGCACAACTGTACGTATAACCGTATTTGATCGCTCGCCCGTCGCACACGACCTCATTTTGCCGAGCGTGTGTGCCAGGAGGGCCTATCCCCGATGGTTTTTGGGTCGTGTGGGAATGACCCCCCTATCAGAGTCACTCACTTGGCGACGGTTCGAAACACCGTCGCGGAAAGGGGTTAAAAACCATTTGTATAGCACCTCGCTGTACCAGTGAATGAAGCGCCATAAATTCATTAAGGCCACATCCACTAACTACACTTACAACTTGATGTTCAATAAAAGCCCTATTGTGCATGTTATTCTGCCTGCACCTGCTCTCTTTGATTATCATAGCAAAAGAAGATATTACATTCTTGAGAGTGGGGCCTGCGAGTACAATGCGGCGGTCGAGGCTGCTCGATGGGCTGAGGAGGCCGCACCAAGAGCCTCCGTGAGCTATCACTCTGACTATTATCCAGGCCGTGTTTGGTGATTACCAAGCTAGGCCAAAAGCCTAAGCTTGGGGAGTACGTATTTCCACTGACATTATATTCATGTTCACACATTTCATTCCAGTTGTCGGTGTCCACACTTTTTCATTGTATTATCCATGCTAGATTTATTTTCTCGCTTTCTTCTTGTGTGTTTGAAAAACTTTGAGAAAATCCAAAAATATTTCTTGCTTCTTCTCATTTTTCTTTTTAGTTTAATTTAGTTGTAGTATTAAAAGAAAACCCAAATAGATTTCCCATTTCTTCTTTTGTTTGTTGGGAGCTCTCCCGTGTAAATAGTTTTTCTCGTTTTTGACTTTCCTTCTTTAATTTGCTTTCTTCAAGAAAAAAATTGAAAACTCCAAAAATATTTGAGTGTGTTTCTCTAAAATACTTTTCCTTTTATTTTGTTGAGTCGTACCGAGGAGAAGACTAGGATGAAAATGTTGACTGACACTCATATGCATTATTGTTGATCTAACAGAGAGCCCATATTATTTTGTATTCTCCTTTGAATAATATTTTGCAGATTCCAGCTTAGTCCACGGCACTCTTGCACTATTATTATTTTCATATCATTCGATCATGCAAGTGAAAGGCAATAATGACGATATTTGATGAAGTGACTGTTGCAGGGAAAAGCGGGTATGAACTCAACTTGTTTTTGTTTTTGTAAATATGTTTAACTTAGTATCCATGATTCATCATATTATGATTAAACATGTTTGCAATGAAAATTAGAGATTATAGTTGCTCATTCCATGCTTAAGTAGCTAGGAGTGGATAATGATTTATCTTGGGTGTCAACATTCATTAAAATGATTGTGATGTAGTATGATGATATGGTATCCTCCTCTGAATGTTTCAAGTGGCTTGACTTGGCACATGTTCACGCATGTAGTTAAATCAAAACCAACATAGCCTCCATGATATTTATGTTCATGGTGTTTATATCCTACTCATGCTAGTATTCAATGTTAATTATTCATAATGCAGGTTCATGACTGTTTTTGCTATCTAGCTGGTCGCTTCTCAACCTATTTGCTAGCCTTTAGCTGTATTAAGCGGGAATACTGCTTGTGCATCAAAATTCTTAAACCAAAGTTATTCCAGATGAGTCCACTATATCTACCTATATACGGTATTACCCTCCCGTTCCATGTAAATTTGCATGTGCCACCTCTAAATATTCAAATGAACATCTGTTTTGTGTGCATGGACCGCTCATGGAGCGACAGGGGGTGGTCAGTATCTTCCATGCTAAGCGGGTTATTCTCATGATGAGTGTTTATTCACTCGTCCTTGCACGAGAGGGGCCGGTAATAGGGATGCCCTGTCCCAAAATAAAAAATTTCAAATAATTAAACAAAACTCCACCATGAATGTTGTTGGTATGGAAGGCACCCGTGGATTCGGGTAGCCATGGCTTGTGTTTGTTGGTGGAGGGGGAGTAAACTTTACTTTTATCGCTTGGGAACCGCCGCTAATTTGTTTAGCATGGATGATATTGAAAACTCTAGGTCGTAACATTGACAGGAAGGGTGTACCTCTCAAAATTATACTTATCTATGATTTAAACATTGAGCTCTGGCACCTCTGCAAATCCCTCCTTCCCTCTGCAAAGGGACTATCTATTTAATTTTGTGTTGAGTCATCACATTCTCAAACAAGCGCGAGACCTGAGAGCACTATTGTCATCCTCATGCATTGTGTATAGTTAATGTTGAATGCATCATGACTGGATCTCTTCTACCATGAATTACAATGTTTAGTTGCTGCTTGAACTTTGGAGGTGCTCTGCATTTATGTTTTGCAGTCTCAGAAAGGGATAGCGAGATACCAATGTTGTCATATTATATCAAGATTGTTTTGACAAAGTGTTGGCATTTGAGATATCTTATTATTGCTCGCTAGTTGATTATGCCATTGATATGAGTTAATATAATTTCTAAGAGTTATTGTTGGCATGGTTAGTCATGATCTTTGCTGAAAACCTGGGTGCTTTTAAGCATATATATATATATATGTAAACAAGAACAAAAGAGTTTGTAAAAGTTTTCTTTATCACTTTCAGTTTGTCAACTGAATTGCTTCAGGACAAGCAATGGGTTAAGCTTGGGGGAGTTGGTACGTCTCCATCGTATCTACTTTTCCAAACGCATTTGCTCTTGTTTTGGACTCTAATTTGCATGATTTGAATGAAACTAACCCGGACTGACGTTGTTTTCAGCAGAACTACCATGGTGTTGTTTTTGTGCAGAAATGAAAGTTCTTGAATTTGGACGAAACTTTTTGGAGAATTATTTTGGAATAAATAAAAAATAATGGAACCAAGACCCATTGGAGGGGGGCCCTGGCTGCCCACAAGACACCACGGCGCGCCACCCCCCTCTGGCGTGCCCTGGTGGGTGGTGGGGCCCTCAAGGCCCCGCTGACCCTAAGTCCGACGCTATAAAATCCTATTTTTCTAGAAAAAAATAGGAGATGAAGTTTCATCGCGTTTTACGATATGGAGTCGCCGCCTCCTACTGTTCTTCATCGGGAGGCCAGATCTGGAGCCCGTTCGGCTCTCCGGAGAGGGGAATCTTCGGTCTTCGTCATCACCAACCATCCTCCATCGCCAATTTCATGATGCTCCGCAATGGGAGTGAGTAATTCCTTCGTAGGCTCACAGGTCGGTGAGGAGTTGTATGAGATTCATCATGTAATCAAGTTAGTTTTGTTAGGGCTTGATCCCTAGTATCCACTATGTTCTGAGATTGATGTTGCTATGACTTTGCCATCCTTAATGCTTGTCACTAGCAGGGCCCGAGTGCCATGATTTCAGATCTGAACCGTTTATGTTTTCACCATTATATCTATGTTATTGATCCGATCTTGCAAGTCATATGCACCTATTACGTGTTATGATCCGTAAACCCCAAAGTGACAATAGTTGGGATACTTTCCGGTGATGACCGTAGTTTGAGGATTTCATGTATTCACCATGTGTTGATGCTTTGTTCCGGTTCTCTATTAAAAGGAGGCCTTAATATCCCTTAGTTTCCTTATGGACCCCGCTGCCACGGGAGGGTAGGAAAAAATATGTCATGCAAGTTCTTTTCCATAAGCACGTATGACTATTTACGAAATACATGCCTACATTATATTTATGAACTGGAGCTAGTTCTGTGTCGCCCTAGGTTATGGCTGATATATGATGAATATCATCCAACGAATTCACCGATTCAATGCCTACGAGTTTTCCACATATTGTTCTTGCTAAGTTACTGCTATTGCTACTGTTACAACTACTGCAAAACTATTACTGCTGTTACTGTTACCACTGCTACCGTTACTACTACTATCAAACTATCATATTACTGTGCTACTGATCACTTTGCTGCAGATATTTAATCTCCAGGTGTGGTTGAATTGACAACTCAACTGCTATTACTTACAAATATTCTTTGGCTCCCCTTGTGTCGAATCTATAAATTTGGGTTGAATACTCTACCCTCGAAAACTGTTGCGATCCCCTATACTTGTGGGTTATCACTGCCCTGTAGGGGGCAACGCTAATTCCATAGCACTCGGAAAGCGGCTCGTATGGGACTTGTCCTGAGAGCTTTTCTGACGCAAGGGACGCGACGCTCTACTATAGCTCTACTACATGGGAGAGAAGCGGGGGCCTGGCGGTCGGAGGAAAGAGGTTCGTGTGGGGCAGGACCCGAGAACATTTCCATCGTGTAGGTGGGGCGCGGTTCTACCACTCTGCCGCAGGGGCAGAGGAGCAGGGGCCCAGCAGCCTGAGGAAAGCGGTTCACGCGGGAAAGGTCCCGGGAACTTTTCCATCGTGATGGGTGCGACACACCCCGGTTTCCCAGTTTTTACCATGACTGTCAGGAGGGCGGAGAACAAAGAGATCACCGGAAACCTTTTCGCATCGGTGGGGACTCACCAGAGCCTTTTCAATGATTTGATGTGTGTGTGGACAGCTTATCCACCGTCGCTCGGTCTAGCACCGGCGGCGATGCCGGCTTCCGTGTCGGGGCTGTCACCCCGGGTCCAGGGGTAGCCCACAGGGCTTTTTGAAGGACAGTTAGGTATGAGCATCGTGCACCGGTGCCTTCTCCGCTCGCCTGGGGGCCAACACGGGGAACAATACCTTCCCAACGGTGCGATGGGGTCGTCCCATCCTCTTCCTTCACGCCGCTGATTGGAAAGCCCACACACAGTCGCGTCTTGCCATCAAGTTTTGACATAATCATGAGGCTTGATACGTCTCCATCGTATCTACTTTTCCAAACTCTTTTGCCCTTGTTTTGGACTCTAATTTGCATGATTTGAATGGAACTAACCCAGACTGACGCTGTTTTCAGCAGAATTGCCATGGTGTTATTTTTGTGCAGAAATCAAAATTCTCGGATTGACCTGAAAATTTACGGAGAATTTTTGTGGAATATATAAAAAATACTGGCACAAGAATTAACCAGAGAGGGTCCACAAGCTTGGGGGGCGCCCCCTGGGGCGCGCCTAGAGGGCTTGTGGGCCCCCTGGACCTCGTCCGACCTCAACTCCAACTCTATATAACCCTATTTAGAGAGAAAAAAAATCAGGGAGAAGGATTCATCGCATTTTACGATATGGAGACGCCGCCACCTCCTGTTCTTCATTGGGAGGGCTGATATGGAGTCTGTTCGGGGCTCCGGAGAGGGGGTTTTGTTGCCATCATCATCACCAACCTTCCTCCATCACCAATTTCATGATGCTCACCATCGGGAGTGAGTAATCCCATCGTAGGCTTGTTGTACGGTGATGGGTTGGATGAGATTTATCATGTAATCGAGTTAGTTTTGTTAGAGTTTGATCCCTAGTATCCACTATGTTCTGAGATTGATGTTGCTATGACTTTGCTATGCTTAATGCTTGTCACTAGGGTCCGAGTGCCATGATTTCAGATCTGAACCTATTATGTTTTCATGAATATATGTGTGTTCTTGATCCTATCTTGCAAGTTGTAGACACCTATTACGAGTTATGATCCGCATACCCCAAGGTGACAATAATTGGGATTCTTTCCGATGATTACTGTAGTTTGAGGAGTTCATGTATTCACTAAGTGCTAATGCTTTGGTCCAGTTCTCTATTAAAAGGAGGCCTTAATATCCCTTAGTTTCCATTAGGACCCCGCTGCCACGGGAGGGTAGGAGAAAAGATATCATGCAAGTTCTTTTCCATAAGCACGTATGACTATATACGAAATACATGCCTACATTATATTGATGAATTGGAGCTAGTTCTTTGTCACCCTAGGTTATAACTGCTACATGATGAATATCATCTGACACAATTATCATTGCCGATCCATTGTCTATGAGCTTTTCACATATTGATCTTTGCTAAGTTACTTTCGTTGCTACTGCTGTTACAATCACTACAAAACTGCTACTGTTACTTTTGCCACCGTTACCGTTACTTCCATACTACTTTGCTACTAAATACTTCGCTGTGGATATTAAGTCTTTCAGGTGTGGTTGAATTGACAACTCAGCTGCTAATACTCGTGAATATTCTTTGGCTCCCCTTGTGTCGAATCAATAAATTTGGGTTGAATACTCTACCCTCAAAAACTGTTCCGATCCCCTATACTTGTGGGTTATCAAGACCTTTTTTTTGGCGCCGTTGCCGGGGAGCATAGCTCTATTATCTGAGTCACTTGGGATTTATATCTGTTGATCACTATGAGGAATTTGAAAGATACCAAAACCAAGATTTTTCCCACTACTACGAGGGGAGGTAAGGAACTGCCTTCACACTCTGCACTTGATTCACCTTCTGCTTTAAGTAAGCTTGCGACACCTACACCTGCTATTGATTCTGATATGTCGCAAGTAATTGATGATGCCAGTTCTACTATGCATGATGCTTATGATGATACTACTGCTTTGCTTGATAATACTATGCCACTGGGTGAATTTCTTGATGAACAACTTGCTAGAGCTAAAGATATTGAGAATGCTGAAACTGATGATATTTCTGAAACTGATGAAATTATTGAAACTGAACACTTTGAAACACCCATTAGACCTAGCTCTCCTAGATATGAATTGCCTGTTATACCTAAGGGTTATGTTATGGATGGAGAGGTAGCTAGGGACTTTCTTGCTTGTAAGGATAGAGATGATCTTAAGAAATTACTATGGGAGTGGAAAGAAAAATCTCTGAATGCTAGAATGCAATATGATCCTAAGTTTGCTACTTCACCTATCTTTGTTACTGATAAGGATTATGAATTCTCTGTCGATCCTGAGTTAATTACTTTGGTTGAATCTGATCCTTTCCATGGTTATGAATCTGAAACTGTTGTGGCACATCTTACTAAATTAAATGATATAGCCACCCTGTTTGCTCATGAGGAAAAAATCCGTTACTACTATATTCTTAAGTTGTTTCCTTTCTCGTTAAAGGGTGATGCTAAGATATGGTTTAATTCTCTTGCTCCTGGTTGTGTGCGCAGTCCCCAGGATATGATATATTACTTCTCTGAAAAATATTTTCCTGCTCATAAGAAACAAGATGCTTTATAGGAAATATTTAACTTTGTGCAAATTGAAGAAGAGAGTCTCCCACAAGCTTGGGGGAGGCTTCTCCAATTACTTAATGCTTTGCCTGATCATCCTCTTAAGAAAAATGAAATACTTGATATCTTTTATAATGGACTAACCGATGCTTCTA
The DNA here is from genome assembly GCA_011799875.1 of Thinopyrum elongatum. Taxonomy (NCBI): domain Eukaryota; kingdom Viridiplantae; phylum Streptophyta; class Magnoliopsida; order Poales; family Poaceae; genus Thinopyrum; species Thinopyrum elongatum. The sequence goes on from CM022297.1 coordinate 155,900,497, forward strand.
GGGACCACCTAGATAGTTGTGCTGGTTGTGTTTTTAGGGAACGAACGGTTGAACAAGCTGAAGTATTATTGAATAACATATTGAGCAATGATAATGATTGGACTCTTCCCGAACCACTTCCTAAGCCAACTCCGAAGAAGAGAGGTATTCTATTTCTCAGTCCTGAAGATATGCAAGAGGCAAAGAAATCTATGAAAGAAAAATGTATTAAAGCTGAAGATGTTAAGAATTTACCACCTATTGAAGAAATACATGGTCTTAATACTCCGACACAGGTAGTAGATTTGATGAAGGTGATATTCCTTATAATAAGTCTGCTAGTCAATGCTTGGATGAATTTGATAACTTTATTGTTAAACAAGAAAACTTCAATGCATATGTTAGTAGACAATTGAAACGTAATGCTTATATGCTTGACTGCTTGGGTGACTATATGTGTAGAACTGTTAATGATCTCAAGATTATTAGTAAACATGCTTCCATGGTAAAAACTCAAGTAGAACAAGTTCTCAAGGCACAAAATGATTTGTTGAATGAGATGAATAATAAGAACAATGATAATGCTGTTAGAGTTATGACTAGAGGTGATAAAATGACTCAGGAACCTTTGTATCCTGAGGGCCATCCTAAGAGAGTAGAACAAGACTCTCAAAGAATTAATACTGATGCACCTAGTCCCTCTAAAAATAAAAAGAATGATGATAGGACTTTTCATGCCTCTAGTGAACCTGTTGTAGACACACCTGAGAATCCAAATGATATTTCTATTTCTGATGCTGAGACACAATCTGGTGATGAACATGAACCTAGTAATAATGATAATGATGATGTTCATGTTAATGCTCAACCTAGCAATGATAATGATGTGGAGATAGAACCTGCTGTTGATCTTGATAACCCACAACCTAAGAATAAAAGATATGATAAAAGAGACTTTATTGCTAGGAAACATGGTAAAGAAAGAGAACCATGGGTTCAGAAACCCATGCCCTTTCCTCCTAAACCATCCAAGAAAAAGGATGATGAGGACTTTGAGCGCTTTGTTGAAATGCTTAGACCTGTCTTTTTGCGTATGCGTTTGACTGATATTCTGAAAATGTCTCCTTATGCTAAGTATATGAAAGATATTGTTACAAATAAAAGAAAGATACCGGAAGCTAAAATTTCCACCATGCTTGCCAATTACAGATTTAAAGGTGGAATACCAAATAAACTAGGAGATCCAGGAATACCTACTATACCATGCTCCATTAAAAGAAACTGCTTTATGTGATCTTGGAGCCGGTGTTAGTGTTATGCCTTTCTCTTTATATCATAGACTTGATTTGAATAAGTTGACACCAACTGAAATCTCTTTGCAAATGGCTGATAAATCAACTGTTGTACCCATCGGCATATGTGAGGATGTGCCTATCGTAGTTGCAAATGTTACTATTTTAATGGAATTTGTTATTCTTGATATACCCGAGGACGACAGTATGTCGATCATCCTTGGTAGACCCTTCTTGAATACTGTAGGGGCTGTTATTCATTGTAGCAAGGGCAATGCCACTTTTCATGTTAATGGTAATGAGCATACGGTACACTTTCCGAAGAAACAACCTCAAGTGAATAGTATCAACTCTATTGGAAAAATTTCAACAATTACTATTGGAGGTTTTGAGTTCCCTCTCCCTACTGTCAAAAAGAAATATGATATTCTTATTGTTGGGGACATGCATATCCCCGTTGAGGTAACCTAGTGTTATACGAAGATTCTCCAGTTTCATGTCATTCGGAAGAATTTTGTTAACGAGACTTGATCAACCTTGTTAATGAATTCCTTTTGATGGGCATGAGATGGATGAATTTAGTAAACACAACTCTCTGTACCCACTCTTTACTTTCTATTATTTAGAATAAATAAAGCAAAAATACTATTACTCGTCTGTTTTCTGAATTATCCGTGCAATAAAAAATGCCCCAAAAATAAAAGTTCTCCAAATGCCCTGAAAATTTAGTATGATTTTTCTAGAATATTTAAGAATTTTTGGCACTGAAAACACATCAGGGGGGTGCACCAGTGGGTCACAAGCCCACAGGGCGCGCCCACCCCCTGGGTGCGCCTACAGGGCTTGTGGGTCCCACGTGGGCCCCCCTCACTTATGCCAGCACCCATCCACTTCGTCTTCATCCAGAAAAATCCCACCATTGCTCAAACCCGTGTTCTTGCTCATTTTGCTACCATTTTTGATCTCCTTGCTCGGAACTCCATTTCTGAAACTATTTCGGGGGATTGTTCTTCGGTATGTGACTCGTCCAATGGTCCAATTACTTTTTGTTCTAGTGCTTTATATATTGCAAATTTTTGCTGTTGTGGTGACCTTGTTCTTGAGCTTGCATGTCAAATTTATATGGTCCAAAGTAGTTTTGTTGCATGATATAGCCTCTAGACACTTGTGGGAGTAGTTGCTATCAATTTTGTTGAGTTTTGTTCACTTCTATTTTGAGTCACTAAAAATTTCAAAAAAAAATTAGAGAAAAGAAAAGAAATGACGAAGAGATGGTTAAGGGGTTCTTCAAGCCGGAATTCAAATGAAAATGAAAATGAGGAGAAGAAGAAGCCCAAGTACAACCTTCCGCGTGCGGCGGAGGTTCGGCCATGTGAATGGCCAAGCGAAGTGTTCTTGAGGGAGGCCGGAATTTATGATGATTTCTATTACTTGGCGGAGAATGCCGGCATCATCGACTTCCTCCAAGATAAGTGTGACCAATACCTCCTGCTAACTAATACCTTTGTGCAGAACTTTCGTTTCTATCCTAGGAAATCACCACCCATGGTAGAATTTCATTTGTATGATGAGCCTAAGGAGATGACATTATATGATTTTTGCGATGTTTGCAAATTACCTTATGAGGGCAGCGTTAGTGAACCACGTCCTAGAGACGTGGAGGACATTATTGCTGAAACTACTGTGGGGGAAGAGAGAGGGGTGTCGGAAGCGAGAGTGGCTAGCTTACATTTTCCTATTTTACATTATTATTCATTATTTGCTGGGAGATGTTTGATTGGTCGTGGGGAGAGTGGAGGCCTCAGTGCCCCTGACCTTGCCATTTTGCGCCATGCTTTATATACTGATAGAACTTTCAGTTTGGGCGCTATGGTTGCTCGATAGTTAAACGCAAACCGCTCGAAGGGTCCTATTTTTGGAGGTATCTATGCCTCCCGCCTTGCTAGACGTTTTGAGATACTCATTAGGCATGATGATGAGGAGGAGATGCTGCTACCCACTAAATATTTGAACTATGCTAGCATGGTAGCACACGATTTTATTAAGAAAGACGATGACAAACGACTCCTCTACAACTTAGTATTTAGTCAGGGTACTTGTGAGACTATTGCTCTGCCTGCATCTTCTTTGTTCGATATTTATTCAGGCAGGTACACTATTATGCCCGAGGACATCTATAGATTTTGGGGTCTTTCACAACCCCCAGCACCTGAGCCAGCACTAGTTCCTGATCCATATCAGGAGCCAGTTTATCAGTGGGAGCCACAGGAGCTCGCCAGCCAGTGGAACCCCCAGGACCCTCCGGAGTATCGAGGAGAGGATTATTTCGAGCCGTGGCCCTAGACCAACTTAGGCCAAAAGCCTAAGCTTGGGGGAGTACGTATTTCTCACCGACATTACATTCATGTTCACACACTCATTTCAGTTGTCGGTGTTCATACTTTTTTATTGTATTATCCATGTTAGTTTATTTTTCTTGCTTTCTTCTTGTGTGTTTGAAAAACTTTGAGAAAATCCAAAAAAATTAGTTCTTGCTTCTTTTTAGTTTTTCTTTCTAGTTTATTTAATAGTAGTATTAAAAGAAAACCCAAAAAGATTTCTCGTTCTTCTTTTGCTTGTTGGGAGCTTTCCCATGTAAATAGTTTTTCTCGTTTTCGTTTTACTTTCTTCAGAAAAACAAAAACTCCAAAAATATTTCAGTGTGTTTCTTTGAAATTCTTTTCTTTTTCTTTGGGTCATAAGGAGAAGACCACGATGAAAATGTTGAGCGGCTCTCATATGCATTATTGTTGATCTAACAAAGAGCCCATATTACCTTGTCTTCTCCTTTGAATAAATGTTTGCAGATTCCAACTTAGTTCAATGCACGTGCACTCTTATTATTATTCACACTGTTCGGTTGTGCAAGTGAAAGGCAATAATGATGATATATGATGGAATGACTGAGATGGAGAAAAGCTGGTACGAACTCGACCTATTTTGTTTTTGTAAATATGATTAGCTCATCGTTCCTGATTCAGCCTATTATGAATGAAACATGTTTGCAATGACAATTAGAGATTATAGTTACTCATGGTAACTAGTGCTTAAATGGAGCTTGATCTTTAGGGACTTAATAAGTTCTTGCCATAGCTTGCTAGTAAATATCATGTCTCTGTTAATGACAATCATACAAGGCATGCCATGTAACTTGAACACTCTACCAGTGAATTCTTTGGCTACAGATTGTACTATGATGGGGTGCTGCATGGCAATAAAATGTGCATGCTTGGTAAATCTGTTCACCACCACATGTATCAGGTCCTTGTTGATAGATGTCAGCAGTGCTTCCACAAAGTACGTCCATGCTAATGTGTGCCCATGCAGAGTCAGGGATAGGAAGGGTAATCCAGGGAAGGGTGTGTGTTCAGCCTTGTTTATGTGACAAGTACGACAATTTTTCACAAAGTCAATGACTTGCTATTTCAAGCCATGCCAATGAAATATGAGTTTCACTCTCTGATAAGTTGCCTTTTCGTCAAAATGCCCTCCTAATTCAGATTTGTGGACAGTAATTATGCCCTGCCTGAGAGGAGTGTGAGAGCCCAGCACAATTTTATTGTCATTTCTCAGAATGCCATGCTTCTATGTATAATGGCAATTATAGGCGTCTGATAGATCGAGTGGCGTGTCGCGAGAAACATGACGGTCACCAGAATTCAATGCATGAGCACGCATGGCACAAGCACGCCAGCTTGGGGTCCAAATTGCGCCAAATTGTAATTATGACTGCCGTCCCATCAGTGTTGGCGTCACGTCCATGTTGGCTCCCACATCGACGTGATGGTCAAACGAGTGCCCTCGATTCAACAAGGACAGCGTATGTGCATGGTCCGCTAGTTAGTCATGTGGGATTGTGTCGATTGGATAGTATACGTGTATCGTAGGATAGCAAGTGATCGATCAATAACTTGTAAACACTGAGCGAAGAGAAATAAGGAATTGTTGTGCATGCTAATAAGAGTCGGTCTGTTCTAAACGTTCACATGAAACTTGCAGTCCTGGCTTTGATATACATTCACATTTATAGCCAACATTCACAACCAACTGATACATCTCCAACGTATCTATAATTTATGAAGTATTCATGCCATGTTTACAACAATTTTATATGGTTTGGGTGCAATTTTATATGATTTAAATGAAACTAACCTGGACTGACGCTGTTTTTAGCACAACTACCGTGGTGTTGTTTTTTGTGTAGAAATCGAAGTTCTCCAAATGCAGCGAAACTTTTTGACGATTTTTTTGGAAGAAAAGAGGCACTAGAAGCTTCGTGGGAGGGCTAGAAGAGCCACGAGGTGGCCACTACCCACCTGGGCGCGCCAGCCCCCTCCAGCATGTGCTGGTGGGTAGTGGGCCCCTCGAAGACCATCTCATCGTGAGACCGACGCCAAAAAATCCTATAAATACAGAAACCCCCAGAAATAACCCTAGATCGGAAGTTCCGCTGCCGCAAGCCTCTGTATCCATGAAAACTCAATCGGGAGCCCGTTCTGGCACCCTGCCGGAGGGGGAAATCATCACCAGAGGCCATCTTCATCATCCCGGCGGCCACCATGATGAGGTGGGAGTAGTCCGCCCTCGGGGTCGGGGGTTTGAACTAGTAGCTATGTGTTTGATCTATCTCTCTCTCTCTCGTATTCTTGATTTGGCACGATCTTGATGTATCACGAGCTTTGTTAATATAGTTGGATCATATGGTGTTTTCCCCTCTCACTGGTACAACGAGCTGCTATACAAATGGTTTTTAACCCCTTTCCGCGACGGCATTTTAAACCGTCGCCTTGCTAGTGTGGGCGATAGGGGGGTCCTTCCCACACGACCCAGAAACCGTCGATGATATGGAGTAGGAATGCATACGTTTTCTAGAACAAAGCGTATGCGATGCCCGCATCTATCCCAAACGCGATTCTTCACACAACTGTTTGTGATATATTGAATATCCCAAACGCTCCATCCTTGCTACTCGTGTGTGCTGGCATTACCATTGCACACACTATTATGTGGTGCAACATTTACGATGCGCACTCCATCACAAACAGTTCATGATTGCCAATCATGTGCGATAAGGAGACTATCACACACATTCACTTCTCCCGAAGCGTATGTGATATGTAATTAAGAAGATTACCTAATCATCGTACGAGTGTCGGATAGGATTACGAAATGTCGGACCATCGTACCAGTGTTGTACAGGATAACTATCGCACACACTATTATGTGGTGCAACGTTTACGACGCCTGTGACATCCGAAACGGTTCATGATTGTAAACCGTGTACGATAAGGCGACTATCACAAACATTTAGTTTTCTGGCACCATTTGTGATATTGTCTGACATCACACACGCTTCGCAAACGGCAACTGTGTGCATGGTCGCACACGTTTCCTCTCTACAAACCATGTCGGATTATGATGTATATCACACACCTTTGTGCTTTACAGATCGTGTGCGCCGTAATGACCTGCAGAGCATATTTCAACCCTAATTAAATTGCTGCTATTTAAAATTGTACCGAATTGGAATTTGAATTTGAAAGTTGGCTATAAATTTATTCATATCCATCAGGTTAGACAACCAATGCATTATTCGATTCGCATATACATATGTTCAAGAATTACATAAGCATCAAATAAAGAATGATGAACCAGGGTTGTATACTTGTACTATTAAACACGGTAAAGAAAGATGCAAAAGACATTCTGGTTGCTGAACAAGGTGAAGCAGAATGCCCGTATTGTGCTCTACTCCATGCAGAAGGCACGCACGACTCCATTCCAACCCCTTGTGATGGGCGACCGCCCATTCTTCACTGTCTTCATGACTCATGAGGACATCTAGATAGTCATTGTGTTCTGGTAGAAATATTTTAACCTTCGCATGCCCACCAATCATGTAGTTGGAGAGGTAATCTTGAGTAAACTGCTTCGAGAACCACTGCAAAGTAAAAAGATTCAGACATTGTCATCTAACACAACTTATTATGGGTAGTAAAAAGAAGGCTGCAGAGTTCTTACTTACCGTGCTGCAGTTCACTATTGTCTTGGATAAGAGAAAAGTATACTTTTGGCCCCTCAATATTTGGCGGAGTCTAGATTTGGTCCCTCAACTCCGAAACCGGACGAGTTGCACCCCCAACTACTGAAACCAGACAAGTTAAGTCCCTTTCCTTCCTGCAAGCGGTTTCACGATGACGTGGTGTGGTTTTGACCAGGTCTCTGTCTATGTGGCAATCCCTGACAAATCTTCTTCTTCCTTCTCATTCTAACTCAGCTACGCATTTCGCCGACCTATTTGCGCGCATCGAGCAATAAGAGAAGGACGTGGGCGTGGAGGCCTCGGCCTCTGCCGAGGTGGCTCTGATCCTTGGCAATGTCCGCAAGGCCGCTCTGGCGCGTGTTTCCCATCACGCTGCCCACGACACTGATGCCGACCTCATGCCCTGGCCTCGGTCTCACTTCCTCTCCTCTACTCTCGGTCTCGCCACCCCGTCCAGAGTGTGACAACGGCCACCAGAAGTCAAGCGCAATTGTACCTCCTTCTCCTGTCACCACTGTATGATCAGGAGAGTGACCCCTATGGTGGAGCTCGATGTGTGGATGAGTGCGGCAGGCAGGCTGCCAGTAGAGGCGCGTGCTCCTATAGCACGCCCCGCTGTTGCTGCCATCACAATGTCAAGGTTGAGCACTGAGAAGAAGCAGGAGGTCTGCGCTGGGCCCCAAGCTGGACTACCCAAACACATCCATGGCAAGCGCGGGGACTATGGAAAGGCAAGTGCCTGGTTGTAGCGGCGGCGGCGAACTTGTGCGGGAGCCCACAGCCGGGGTACCAGCTTGTGGGAGTAGCCCAAGGGAGGAGGACAAACTGGAGGAGCTCGGTCGACGACATCTCCAGCGGAACTTCGTCACTGGATCGCTGGACACAGGGCGCATGGCGGTGACCTACCGGAGCAGAGATGTACGCACTTGGCGATGCTCTGTTCATCCAGGCGTCCTTTGGCAGGAACCGACGATGATAGGCTGATAGCAGAGGCCTAGGAGCATAGGGAGCAGCAGGATTCGACTGTAGTAGCAGCTAGTGGCCCAAGAGCATAGGCGGTGGCGTGAATGAGCAACGCACATCATCTGGTCGATGAAATGCCAGCCCGAGGTAGGACGAAAAGGGAAGAGTATTATCTGAGTAGGAGAGGGAAATTGTCAACTAGACTACATTGGGTCAAAACCATGTTGAATACCGCTTTGGCTGGGATGAAGGACGGAATTTGTCTGGTATAAAAAGTTCAGAATTATCCAGTTTTAGAATTGAAGGACCAAATCTATACTCGGCCAAGAGTTGAGGGACGAAAAATATATTTTTCTCCTTGGATAAAGTGTAAACAAATATTTTAATTGCCATATTTTGACCATTTTGCTAACAATCTTTATCAGTTTCCTCACTTGATATTGGTTCATCAATATCTCATTGCCCCATACGCAGAAAGGGTCGAAGCACGGATCTTAACCAATGACATGTACCTAAAAGCACCAAGTTAATATTAGAAGCTAAACAGCAATTGCACAATGATGTAGTACAACACTCCCTCCATCACATTATATAAGATCTCATAGCATCCAATATACTCACGGCGTGGATGAATAAACATCTTATATTATGGGGTGGAGGGAGTTTATTACATTTTTACAAATATCAGCCGATTAACTGTAGTTAACTGCTGCTATGTTGTTGGTGTTCTTGCTGCACTTCTATGTATATCTAGACATCATCAGAACATTAAGGTAACACTCTTGGTTTGAGACTACATTTGCCAAAGGTTGCCACATCTTGGTTAGGTGTGTGTTTGGTTCAAGCCACATCTGAGGCAAGCCACACTATGGTCCCACATCACATACACTCAAAAAGTGTGGCAAGATTCTCTTAGGCATGCCAACTTGTGGCTCTCGTTTTGAAGAACTAACCCTTTGGCAAGTTTGGCAACATTGTATGGCAAAGTGTGACACTCCTAGCCCTAGAACCAAACAACCCTTCCTTGTTGCTATGTGGCCTAGGATTGCATATTTAGTCATTCAGTACAATGCATCTTGCTATGTAGCCTCAAATATGTTAGATATGGCCCTAGTTAACCTACCGATAAATGGGTTATAGATATATTTAGTTAAATGTCTGATTCAACGATTAATCCCTTATCAGCCCCCGGCCTATATGGTACCAACTACCGATATCCTGAACAGTGAGTATATATAAGCCATGGGATGAAACTAACCCTGATGGTAAACAATAGTTGTTCCCAATATTGTCCTATGTAAGTACATCTAAAGGCATGTTAAGCACAACAGGCTAAACATCAACCAAATATATCCATGGTAGACAACATAATCTCCAAATGATAGCTTCATGGCGAAGGTTTAAGCACGCTAGTTAAGAAAAACAAGAAGTGGAAAGGTGTGTTATTAACTGCAACATGCCTAACATTTAAAAACAAGCAAACATAGTCATTCAAACTTGTATTGTGCAGGTCTAAGTACACTAGTTATTGTTAAATCAAATGGAAAGGCGTGTTAAATACAACATGATTAACATCAACCAAATATAGTCATTCATAGAGCTATTGTTAAAACTGGTATTGATGAAATTGAACTGCATAGTTCATACTAGCACATATAGAACATCACATTGTGAATAACTGAAATAAACAAAGCATACTACGAACAACCAGAGATGGCAATTAAAACTGGACATATGCTAACTATAAACAACCGAACAACCAAAAACCGTTGAAATAAACAAGGCATAATGCAAACAACCAAATATAGCAATAAATACTGGACAAGTTCTCACTACAAAAGGGGTTTGAGAAAACAAATCATGGGGTTCCCCCGGTGAAGAGGCACGGCAAAACAAATCATGGGTTTCCTCACTTGTCACAGATGGGCTCCTCCTCATGGTCACCGTCGATGAGGTCTGACATGGCAGCTGAGGATCCCAAGCTAGCGTCGCAGAACGTGTCCTTCAGAAATGGCAAAAGGGGCTCCATGGCGATGAAGGATGGCAAATTGTTCATAACGAGCCGCAGGAGAGTCAGCGGCAGGGCCATCGATGAGATCGACGGCTGTCGAACCCGAGGGGTTGGATGGGCAACTTAACCAGTGACATAGCCCGCGTCAAGCCATCACTGTCGACGACCTCGATGTCGTAGCCGGCATCCGCGACATACCAGAATACTCTAGCCCGCTGGTTGAAAGGCTGCGGCCAGTCAACGTTGTCAGCTTCCTCAGCAGCCACCTCGTCGACGTCAGGCGAAGAAGCCATGGTAAAGCTCTTTTGGGCCATTCGCTCCTCGAGCTCCCCAGGAAGCGTAGCCAGGCTTATGCTGTGACGCTCTAGAGTGGGGGAGGGGGTGGGGATGGGGATCTGTGGGAAAGGGGGCGTTTTGCGGGCGTCATCTAAGAAACTTAGGGTGGCGAGGGTATGTATATCGGTGGGTAACCTGCACGGGCAGACCGACAGAGGTTGACGATGGAGGCGGCGCGGCGGCTGCGGTGACCTAGCTAAGGTTTTGAGCGAGGGAGGGGTTTTGTGTGTGTGTGTGAGCGGGGGATTTGGTGTGTGTGTGTGGAGGGGGTCCAAGGTGGTGTTTGAGGAAACGCCGCGAGTGCTGAAAATTTTACTAGGCGTGAGTAAAATGGCGGGGCTACCGAAAATTTGGATCAAGGGATTGAAGCAGAGCGGGGCGGGAGTAACAAACATAACGCACAGTTAAAACAGAATAATCATGTGCTATCAAACAGAAAAACACTCCAGCCAAGAAGATATTTTTGAGATTGCGAGGGATGCAGGCGGGAGTAAAATGCCGGGGCTACTCAAAATTTGGATCAACGGATTAAAGCAGAGCGGGAGTAACAGACATCGCACACAGTCCGCACATGCTAATCGTGTGCTATCAAATAGAAAAACCCTCTAGGCGGGTAGATATTTTCGAGATTGCGAGGGAGTAGATATTTTAGAGAGCAGGAGGGAAGCCTCGTGGAGCCCAATCTACTGTGATGATGTGGGCGATAGGGGCACAGGCGCGGCACATGGGTAGTCCAAGGGAACAGTGTCTGTTGCGTACCCAATCACAGACGATTGCTGCATCCGACTTGTCTGCTGTTTATAAATTTGGCAAAAAAATGGGGAAAGGGTCAAAACATGAACACACTTGCATGTGGACCAGATAAATGTATGAACAGGGTGGTTTGATGTTCAAATACCCAATGCAAAACTTTGATGTGGCACCTGTCGCACAAAGCGCACGTTATTATTGCTAGTCCCTGATACGTCTCCAATGTATCTATAATTTATGAAGTATTCATGCCGTTATATTATCATTCTTGGATGTTTTACAATCATTCTATAGCAACTTTATATCATTTTTTGGGACTAACCTATTGACATCGTGCCCAGTGCCAGTTGCTGTTTTTTTGCTTGTTTTTTACATCGCAGAAAATAAATACCAAACGGAGTCCAAACGCGGCGAAACTTTTTGGAGATTTTTTCTGGACAAGAAGACAACAGGTGGGCCAAAGAACTACCAGAGGGGAGCTCCGAGGAGAGCACAATCCACCAGGGCGCGCCTGGGGGCCCAGGCGCGCCTAGGTGGGTTGTGCCCACCTCGGTGGCCTCCCGCACCGCCTCTTCGCCCTATTAATTACCAAATATTCCAAAAACCCTCGGGGTAACCCTAGATCAGAAGTTCTGCCGCCGCAAGCCTCTGTAGCCACGAAAAACCAATCTAGACCCCGTTCCAGCACCCTGCCGGAGGGGGAAATCATCGCCGGTGGCCATCTTCATCATCCCGGCGGCCACCATGATGAGGAGGGAGTAGTCCACCCTCGGGTCTGAGGGTTTGTACCAGGAGCTATGTGTTTAATCTCTCTCTCTCTCTCTCTCTCTCTCGTGTTCTTGAGATGGCATGACCTTGATGTATCGTGGGCTTTGTTAATATTGTTGGATCATATGGTGTTTTCCCCTCTCTATCTTGTTGTGAATTGAGTTTTCCCTTTGAGATTTCATTTTTATCGGATTGAATATTTTTATGGATTTGAGAGCACTTGATATATGTCTTGCATATGAATACCCGTGGTGACAATGGGGTATTATATTGATTCACTTGATATATGTTTTGGCACTCAACTCGCGGATTCCCGAGGTGAAATTGGGGTAATCTATGCATAGGGGTTGATGCACGTTCTCGTCTTTTGTTTCTCCGGTAGAAATCTTGGGGCACTCTTTGAGGTTCTTTGTGTTGGATTGAGTATTATGAATCTGAATTTGCTTTGGCGTTATTTTAGTACGAACTCTTGATAGATTGATCGGAAAGAATAGCTACAAACAATTTCTTCTTATGTTCTCCGCTAGATAGGAACTTTGGAGTGATTCTCGTTCCCGGTGGCAAACCAAAATGGTAAGTCACAACAATCAGATCAGAATTGAAGGGTTGATGTTCTCCGCTTCCCTTATTGCTCTTGGACCTTTCGACATAGACATCATTCTCGGTATGGACTGGTTGACCGCCCATAATGCTTTGATTGACTGTGCCGCTAAGAAAGTCCAACTTACCCATTCTTCGGGCCAGACAGTCAAATACTCAGCCCGAATAGCTCAAGATGCTGAGAGCCAGATATATGTTCTGAATGCATTGAACGCTTCACCTCTTGAAGGCATCGAGAACGTTCCAGTTGTTCGTGATTTTCAAGATGTATTTCCATAAGAACTTCCAGGAATACCCCCTGCTAGAGCTGTTGAGTTTGTCATCGACTTGAAACCTGGCACTACCCCTATTGCGAAGCGCCCTTATAAGATGCCTCCGCATCATCTTCTCGAACTTAAGGAAGAAATCGACACGTCACTTAAGAAAGGTTTCATCCGCCCCAGTTCCTCAGCTTGGGGAGCACCTTCGCTCTTCGTTAAGAAGAAGGATGGAACTAACCGATTGGTTCAGGATTATCGACCCATTAACCAAGCCACAATCCAGAATAAATATCCGCTTCCTCGGATCAATGATTTGTATGATCAACTTGCCGGTTCCTCAGTATTCTCTAAGCTTGATTTGAGATTGGGATACCATCAGATCCGTGTTCGTGAAGAGGATATTCCGAAGACTGCATTTGTTACTCGTTATGGCTCCTACGAGTACACGGTCATGTCCTTCGGCTTAACAAATGCTCCAGCCACATTCTCCCGTCTGATGAATTATATTTTCATGGATTACCTCGAGAAGTTCGTCGTGGTTTATCTAGATGATATTCTGGTTTATGCAAAGAATAAGGAAGAACATGCTGAACACCTTCGTCTTGTACTGGAAAGGCTCCGAGTACACCAGTTGTATGCCAAATACTCCAAATGTGAATTCTGGCTTTCTGAAGTAACATATCTTGGTCATGTGATTTCGAAAGATGGCATTGCCGTTAACCCAGAACGAGTTCAGGCTATTCTTGACTGGACTCCTCCGAAGAACGTCAAGCAAGTGAGAAGTTTTCTCGGCCTTGCAAGTTATTGCCGTCGATTTGTCGAGAACTTTTCCAAGATTGCTAAGCCTTTGACTGATCTGCTTCACAAGGGCGTTAAATTTGAATGGACAGAAAAATGTCAGCAAAGTTTCCAGACACTCAAAGACAAGCTGACATCTGCCCCAGTACTATCGCCTCCAAATACCCGCAAAGACTTTGTGATTTATTGTGACACATCCCGTGAAGGATTAGGCTGTGTCCTAATGCAAGAGCGTAAAGTGATTGCTTATGGCTCTCGTCAGTTGCGCCCACATGAAGAGAATTATCCGGTACATGATCTAGAACTAGCTGCTGTCATCTATGCACTGCAGTTGTGGCGACATTACCTTCTCGGTAATCGTTGCGAGATATACACGGATCATAAAAGTCTGAAGTACTTGTTTACTCAACCATCTCTAAACCTCCGTCAGCAAAGATGGATGGAGGCCATTGCGGACTATGATTTGGGTATTTCCTATACCCCTGGCAAGGCTAATGTGATGGCTGATGCCTTAAGCCGCAAGTCCTATTGCGACAACCTCATGGTTAGGCGAGCTCAACCTCATCTTTTTGAAGAACTGTGCAAGCTGAATCTGCGTATTGTTCCACAGGGCTCTCTAAATAACCTGGTGATACAACCAGATCTTGAGAAAGCTGTTAAGAATGCGCAAGCTAAAGATGTTGAAATTGATCTGATGAAGAAAGACCTTCACCTTGTAAAGTACAGGGATTTCTCGCTGTCTGAAGATGGAACCTTGTATTTCAGAAACCGCATTGTCGTACCTCGCTTCAAGCTTATGACCGACAAGGTCATGAAGGAGGCACATGATACCCCGCTGTCTATTCATCCGGGTAGCACCAAGATGTATCGTGATCTCCGTCAAAGGTACTGGTGGTCTAAAATGAAGCAGGACATTGCTCGATATGTTGCTGAATGTGATGTGTGTCGTCGCGTTAAAGCAGAACATCAGAAACCAGCTGGAATTCTGCAACCACTTCCTATTCCTTTATGGAAATGGGATAAGGTTCAGATGGATTTCGTTACAGGACTTTCCAGGTCACAGAAGGGTCACGATGCTATTCTTGTTGTCGTCGACCAACTCTCTAAAGTTGCACACTTTCTTCCTGTCAAAGAAACTATCACTGCTAGTCAGTTAGCAGAGTTGTATATCTCCAGAATTGTATCACTCCACGGTATTCCGAAGGAGATTAGTTCGGACCGTGGCGGTCTTTTCACTTCCAAATTCTGGGAAAGTTTCCAAACAGCTATGGGAACTCATATTACCTGGAGTTCAGCTTATCATCCCCAATCCCAAGGCCAAGTCGAACGAGTCAATCAAGTGCTTGAAGACATGCTTCGGGCTTGTGTTATATCGTTCGGTAAGAAGTGGGAAGAATCTCTAGTAGCCGAATTCTCTTACAACAACAGCTATCAAGCCAGCTTGAAAATGGCTCCCTTTGAAGTTCTTTATGGACGTAAGTGTCGAACCCCTCTGAATTGGTCAGAAACTAGGGAACGACCGCTCGTGGGTCCGGATATTATTCAACACGCCGAAGAACAAGTCCGTATTGTCCGGGAAAACCTCAAGGCGGCTCAGGACCGCCAGAAGAGCAACTATGATCGCAAACGAGGGGTTTGACTTATCAACCTGGTGATCAGGCTTATCTGCGAGTCACCCCGATGAAAGGCACTCACCGTTTTGGAATCAAGGGCAAGCTAGCTCCGCGCTACATTGGTCCTTTCCGCATTATTGCTAGCGTGGTCAGTGGACATATAATTGGAGTTGCCACCGCAATTCTCTCATATCCACGATGTCTTCCATGTGTCGCAACTTCGTCAATGCTTCAAAGAATCTCCGCACCGAGCTGTGGATCACGAGGCGCTCGAATTGCAAGATGACCTATTTATAAGGAGCATCCGATCCGCATTCTCGATGAAGCTGAACATCGGACCCATCAAAGGTTACCAAGTTCCTCAAAGTGCAGTGGTCAAATCATACTGAAGATGAAGCCACTTGGAACGCGAGGATACTCTTCATGCGGGAATACCCTGAACTTTTCCCTTCTACCTCTTAATTCTCGGGACGAGAATTCTTGTTAGTGGAGGAGATTTGTAAACACCCCCAGTGGTTAACTACAGTAATCCCATTTTGATAATGCCCATGTCATCATGATCATCCTAAACAAATTGCATTTAGGAAATAATCCAACTCCTATTCAAATTTAAGATACAAGTCAAATTAATATTTTTCAAACTTCAAAACTAAAATGTTCAATAATACAAATATTGCAGAGACTATTCTAAAATTGTAACCAACGTAATAAATTAATTAGGTGGCACTAACATATAAAACAGCAGGTAATGCATTTCATTTATTATAAAAATTGTGTGAACTAAGTTGACTCCAACCAGTTTTTGGTAGTGGTAGGTAATGCCTAGTATTTGTTGGAGCAACTCTATGTTTTACAAAATTCATATGAGGCCCTACTATTTACTAAATGAGAAAAGGAAATAAAGAAAAAGAAAAGACAAAAGAAAAACAAAACAAAACAGAAAAGAAAAAGAGAAACACCCCTCCCCGGCCCACCCCACTCTCCTTATCCCCCTGGACCCCGAAACCCTAACCCACGTCCACCACTCCCCCCCCCGTTTCGCCTCCTCCTCCCCGATCCAGATCTGGATCGGGGGAACGACCCCGCCGCCCGGATCGACCGCGCCCGCCGCTGCCTGTGGACCTCGCCGGACTGCCTCCTCATCCCTGCCGGTCTGCCTCCCCGACGTCGCTCTTCCTCTCCGGCATCCTCCCCGTGCCCCATTGCCCCGACCCCTGCACCCGACGTGAGCCCGCGCCCCTCCTCTCTCTCCTCGGTCTCCCACGCGCCTCGCCGCCCATGCATCCGCGCCTGCCACTGCCGCGACCACCCCGTGCCTCCCCGTCCGCGCGCTGCTCGTGCCTGCGCGCCCGACGCCGTGCTCCCCGCGCCCGTCCCGTGGTCGCCACGACCCGACCACGTCCGATGTGCGCGCCCCTGATGCCTCGCGCCGCGCGTGGCCGCCCCGCCGTTTGCCTGCTTTTACCCCTGCCACTGAGCCCATGCTGGGCGCTCGCCGTGTCCGCCCCTTCTCCTGACCTCATTGGCCGCATCCGCATCTCCCCGCCGCTGCCGTCGCGCCCTACTCCCCTCGAGCACGTGCGCCTGCTGCCGTCGCCACCTGCTGATGCTCCCGTCGTCGTCGCGTGCAGGCCATGGCCTCGTCCGCTGCCCCCCTGCTCGCCAATCCCGCCGCGGTCCCCTGCTCCGCCTCCGCCCCTGCTGCCGACTGCTGCATGCCACCGCGCCGCTCCCTCCTCGCCCCGCGGTGGTTCGGCCAAACCCCTCCACGGCCCCGGCGTCCTCCTCCGGTGGCCGCCCGCTTCGCCACGGCCCCGCCCCGCCGTGGCCTCGCCGGCGCCCGCGCCCGCCAATTGCCCCGCGCCGCCCAGTCGGGTGCGCACTCGCGGGCCAGCGCCCGTTCGGGTTGCGCCCGACGCCCAGCGCCCGTTTGGCCCCCTAGGGCCTTTGACATGTGGGGCCGCCCCCAGAACATTTTTATAAAAAAACAAATAAATAAATAATAAAAAATATAATAATATTAATTAAATAATTAATTAACTTAATTAATCCTATTTAATTAAACTAATTAGATAATTAACCTAATTAACTCTATTTAATTAACCTGCTAACTGAACAGTCTATGACCAGTGGGACCCACACGTCAGTTTGACCCAGTCAACGCCCTGTTGACTGCTGACGTCATGCTGACATCATGATGACATCAGCATGCACTGTTCTGGATAATGTTGATTTAAATTAATAAATAAATTCAGAAAATGTTTTAAACTTTAGAAAATCATATTAAATAAACCGTAACTCCGATGAAAATAATTTATATATGAAACTTGCTCAGAATTTCGATACGAACCCGAATACGTCCTCCGTATTCCCGTCAGACGCCCGCAGCTATAAGAACATTGAACTTTTAGACCGTTTTCAGTAAATGAATAGTGCCCAACTTTAACTAAATAAATCCAAATAAATTCCTAAATTAACTAAATCATTTAGTTAGGCAGTAGAACACCCCGGCATATCATTTAGGCATGTCATACATATTGTTTGCATTATTGCCGTGAATTTATTGTTTCTCTCCCCCTTCTTCTCTCTCTCGATAGACACCGAGACCGACGACGCTGCACCCGGGTACGACTACACTATTGACGAGCAGCCCGTTGACGACCCCTCTCTCTTGCCAGAGCAACCAGGCAAGCCCCCCCTTTGATCATCCCGATATCGCCCATTCTAATTTCTCATGCTTGCATTAGAATTGCTGCTGCTACTGCTTTACCTATTCTGATGCATAGCCTGTTTATTGTAACCTGCAGTTGATAATTACCTGCATAACCTAAACTGCTTAGTTTAGGCTGGGTAGAGACCTATCAGTGACCCCACTTATTCCGATTGCCCCGCTGGATTATCCGAAGACCCGAGCAACGGGATTGAAGACCAGGCCCCGACACCGCACATCACCCCTCTTTGTTGTAAAGACACTGCAGCGTTACTATCGGGTGCCGAGGGTGAAACCTCTTGTAGCACTCCTGATGTTAACTCTGTAGAGTAGCTATTCGGTCGTGGTCATCGAGGGTGATTCCTCCTTCACCGCTTCCGATAACGACACTGTCGTACAACACCTCAAGTGTGAGCCCAGTGAGGGTGATTCCTTCGAGTTCACCTTGACGGATACATCAGGTAGGAATCCAACGAGGGTGATACCTCGGATTCCCCTGATGTTATGGACACACGGATAATTGGACTTTACACTGTTACTTGGATATGCGGGTCGGCCCTGAGGGGTACCCGCGTGTGCCTGAGAGGCGAGTGTTGTGAAGACGGGTGCCTGTGAGGTGCCCGAGTGAGAATACGAGGCGCGGCCGGGCATTCTTAACCCTTGCAGCAAGTCCTCGAGATGGGGCGACGGGGTCACATCTTTCGTGAGTCTCTGCTCGTTACCGCAAGCCCTAGTCCACTAACGATTTGGATATTTGATCCGAGCAGGCCTCTGGCCTGATAGCACTAACCATCACGTGGGCATAGTATGGGCGTTCTGCATCGTAGCATCAGCCGAAAGCTCTGTCAGACATCTAGTTCAGCCTTGCGGCCGGGACGGACCGGCGCCCTCCGGGTGCCTGGCTTCACCCTGCTCGCAACGACCCGGAGTGCACAGGGCGATGGCCCAAGACCCCTGAGCGCTTAGGATGTAGACCGGCGGGGACCTCTCTGCTGAGCTGTAGGTAGGGCTGCGGTGTGTCGTTTGACCGAGGCCAGGCATGACCCAGGAAAGTGTGTCCGGCCGGAGTTAATCGAGCATGTTGGGTAAGTTGGTGCACCCCTGCAGGGAAGAACACTTCTATCGATAGCCTGTCCTACGGTAAAGGACACTCGGAGTTGTATCCTGATTGATACAATTAGAACTGGATACTTGGATACTATGGCTCTGGGATTGCTTCTCACAGGGAGTCGAGAAGGGATCTCCGGACGAGGTTGATGACTGTATGGCTCTGGGATTGCTTTCTTGCAGGGAGTCAAGAAAGGATCTCTGGGTGAGGTTGAGACTTAATGATACTGCTACATTATATTGTACTGTTCTACCCTCTTCTATTTCTGCAAGACCGCTGAAGATGCTAGTCTTCGATAGGACTAGGCCTTCTCTCTATTCTTGCATTTCTGCAGCCCAGTCCACATATACAGCCTCTCTTTGAAAATGTTGCATATGTAGTGTAGATCCTTGCTTGCTGAGTACTTCTGAGTACTCACGGTTGCTTTGTTTTCCTTTTCTCCCCATATCAGTTTGACGTGACCAAGATGACGGAGCCCCTGAGACAGATGCCCCGTCGTTCGACTACTACTACTACCCATAGGATGGATACTACTACGAGTTGACTGACGACCAGGAGTAGGATCGGAGGGTCCCAGGCAGGAGGCCTACGCCTTTCGATCGTAGTGTTTTATTTTGCCCCGCCTTTCTAAAGGCTTTTCTGTTTCTGTTTCATATCTGTACTCAGATATCTGATGCTTCCGCTGACGCTTGTACGCAAGCTTATGTATTCGAGCCCTCGAGGCCCCTGGCTTGTAATATAAAGCTTGTATGACTTTATTTATGTTTTAGAGTTGTGTTGTGATATCTTCCCGTGAGTCCTTAGGCTTGATCGTGTGCATTTGCGTGTATGATTAGTGCACGATTAGGCCGGGGGCGTCACAGTAAGTATGAGTACAATTGCACTCTTTACAGACTGTCCTGTTTAGACCGATTGCTGTTATGTTTGCATTGTTTGCATATGTTTGCTTGTTTAATGATTCTATTTGAGGATAGGAGTATTAAATATGCAGAGGCATTTAGTATGCAATGTTGAATAATAATTTTAGTGATTTGCTACAGTAGAGAATGATAAGGTTTTGCATTGATTTATACTAACTTATCTCACGAGTTCTTGTTGAGTTTTGTGTGGATGAAGTTTTTAAGAATTAGGGAAACCGTGATTTGAGAGGAATGAAGAAGACACAAGAGCTCAAGCTTGGGGATGCCCAAGGCATCCCAAGTTAATATTCCAAGAATTCTCAAGCATCTAAGCTTGGGGATGCCCCGGTAGACATCCCACCTTTCTTCATCAACAATTATCGATTAGCCTCGGTTGAGCCTAAGTTTTTGCTTCTTCACATGATGTGTGCTATTCTTAGAATGTCATTTTATTTTGTTTTGCTTGCTATTTTAATAAAATACTTAACTACTCATTTGATCTTCACTTGTATCTTTTTGGAGTAGTTTGTCATTTACTCTCATGCTTCACTTAGATTATTTTGAGAGTTGAAATTTTTGAAGAAATACTTATGCTCTCGTGCTTCACTTAAATTTATTTGAGAACTTGTTAGTAGCAATGGTAATACATAAATTTAGTCCCAAAGTAATGGATATTCAAGAAGGATATAATAAAAACTTTCATGTAGATCACTGGATATGATAAGTCTGATTTCTTACAATAGTTTTGCGATATGGAGATAATAATATGTGAGTCATGTTGGTGAGTAATTATGCTTTAGTAAGAATATTGGTGTTAAGGTTTGTGATTCCCTATGCAAGCACGAAAGTCAATAATTATGCAATGAAATTACATCCTACTTGTGGTGCATTATTCGGTGTTAGTTATGCTCAATGCTCGTTTATGTGAATTTTCATTTCTTGGTTGGTTGCTTCTCAATCTATTTGCTAGCCTCCATTTGTTCTAAGTGGGATTACTACTTGTGCATCGAAATTCTTAAACCCAAAGTTGTGCCAAATGAGTCCACCATACCTACCTATATGCGGTATTTCCTTGCCGTTCTAAGCAAATTTGTATGTGCCATCTCTAAATTTTCAAAATGATTTCCTTTTTGTGTGCTCGTACCGCTCATGAAGTGACACGGGGTGGCCAATATTTTCCATGCTAGATGTGTTATTCTCAAGATGAGTGTTTATTCAATTGTCATTGCACGAGAGTACGACAAAGGTATTAGGGATGCCCAGTCCCAAAATGAAAAATGAATTTACTTTATGTTGTCAAATACTAAATTCCCTGGAAAGTGTTGGTATGGAGGGCACCCGTGGATACGGCTAGCCATGGATCGTGAAAGAATGGTGGAAAAAGGAATAAACTTTATTTTCTGTTTGGGAACCACCTATGATATATCTAGCATGGAAAGTGTTGGGAATTACTCGGCCGTTTTCGTTGATGGGAAAAGTATGCCACTCAAAAATTTTATCTCTCAATTTAAGCTTTGAGCTCTGGCACCTCTACAAATCCCTACTTCCCTCTGCGAAGGGCCTATCTATTTACTTTATGCAATTTTTATTTTTATTTGAGTCTCCATCTTCTCTTATAAAGCACCAACTAAGGGGCACTATGATCGTACTTGAGCATTAGATGTAGCTAATATGCGAGTGTGTTTTGCGAATGGATCAATGATTGAGCATGATGGGCTAGGGATAACTTTCTTTAGTGTTGATATTTTGAAAGACATGGTTGCTTGTTGATATGCTTGATTATTGATGTCTTCATGTCAAATTATAGACTATTGCTTTGAATCATTCAAGTCCAAATGTCCATGCTACAAAAGAAAGAGTATATGATGAATATGATAGGTAGCTTTCCACAACAAAAATTCCGTTTTCAATTGCTACTTTATCATGATAAGTTTTATGAGAAAGAGTTCCTGTAATGATAATAGAACAAGTGATTGAAATTATCATTGATCAAACTTATGCATTTTGCTAGCATTCACACTTCATAAATTATTTCTTTTATCATTTACCTACTCGAGGACGAGTAGGAATTCAGCTTGGGGATGCTGATACGTCTCCAACGTATCTATAATTTATGAAGTATTCATGCCATTATATTATCATTCTTGGATGTTTTACAATCATTTTATAGCAACTTTATATCATTTTTTGGGACTAACCTATTGACATAGTGCCCAGTGCCAGTTGCTGTTTTTTTGCTTGTTTTTTACATCGCAGAAAATCAATACCAAACGGAGTCCAAACACGACGAAAGTTTTTGGCGATTTTTTCTGGACCAGAAGACACCCGGTGGGCCAAAGAAGTACCAGAGGGGAGCTCCGAGGAGAGCACAACCCACCAGGGCGTGCCTGGGGGCCCAGGCGTGCCCAGGTGGGTTGTGCCCACCTCGGTGGCCTCCCGCACCGCCTCTTCGCCCTATAAATTGCCAAATATTCCAAAAACCCTTGGGGTAACCCTAGATCAGAAGTTCTGCCGCCGCAAGCCTCTGTAGCCATGAAAAACCAATCTAGACCCCGTTCCGGCACCCTGCCGGAGGGGGACATCATCACTGGTGGCCATCTTCATCATCCCGGCGGCCACCATGATGAGGAGGGAGTAGTCCACCCTCGGGGCTGAGGGTTTGTACCAGTAGCTATGTGGTTAATCTCTCTCTCTCTCTCTCTCTCTCTCTCTCTCTCTCTCTCTCGTGTTCTTGAGATGGCACGATCTTGATGTATCGCGGGCTTTGTTAATATAGTTGGATCATATGGTTTTTCCCCTCTCTATCTTGTTGTGAATTGAGTTTTCCCTTTGAGATTTCGTTTTTATCGGATTGAATATTTTTATGGATTTGAGAGCACTTGATATATGTCTTGCATATGAATGCCCGTGGTGACAATGGGGTATTATATTGATTCACTTGATATATGTTTTGGCACTCAACTCGCGGATTCCCGTGGTGACATTGGGGTAATCTATGCATAGGGGTTGATGCATGTTCTCGTCTTTTGTTTCTCCGGTAGAATTCTTGGGGCACTCTTTGAGGTTCTTTGTGTTGGATTGAGTATTATGAATCTGAATTTGCTTTGGCGTTATTTTAGTACGAACTCTTGATAGATCGATCAGAAAGAATAGCTACAAACAATTTCTTCTTATGTTCTCCGCTAGATAGGAACTTTGGAGTGATTCTTCATCACACGTTGAGGGATGGTCATATGATTCAATTAGATTAGCATTGTTGAGAGATTGCACTAGCGAAAGTACGGACCCTAGGCCTCATTTTCAAGCATTGCAATACCGTTTGTGCTTCGTTTTATCAATTGCTACCTTGCTGTTTTTTATTGTTCCTATTATAAAAATCAATTCCTACTATCATTACTACACTTGTATCACCATCTCTTCGCCGAACTAGTGCACCTATACAATTAACCATTGTATTTGGTGTGTTGGGGACACAAGAGACTTTTTATTATTTGGTTGCAGGGTTGTTTGAGAGAGACCATATTCATCCTACGCCTCCCACGGATTGATAAACCTTAGGTCATCCACTTGAGGGAAATTTGCTACTGTCCTACAAAACTCTGCGCTTGGAGGCCCAACACGAGTCTACAAGAACAAGTTGTGTAGTAGACATCAAGTTCTTTTCTGGCGCCGTTGCCGGGGAGGTGAGTGCTTGAAGGTATATCTTTAGATCTTGCAATTGAATCTTTTAGTTTCTTTTTTTATCACTAGTTTGGTTCGTAAAAGAAAACTACAAAAAAATGGAATTGAGGTTGTATCATATTGTTCATCTTTATAATGTCTTTCTTGAAAATGATGGAAAGGAAAATTGTGCTCAATTGATAGAAGAAGAATTCAATAAAATGTTTGGCATAAATGGTGAGCATGATTGCAATGTTGTTAGTATGAATTCTTTGAATATCCATGATGCTAATGATATGCAAAGCTACAAGCTTGGGGATGCTATATTTGATGAAGATGATATTTTTGCTCCCCCAAGTTTTGATGAATTTTTTTATTATGATGAAAGCATGCCTCCTATCTATGATGATTATGGTGATGACATGTATGCTATAAAGAATAATGATAACCATGAAACTTGTCATCATGATTTTAATTTTCAATCCCATGATAGTTATTTTGTTGAGTTTGCTCCCACTACTATTCATGAGAATAAATTTGCTTATGTGGAGAGTAATAAAATTTCTATGCTTGTGGATCATGAAAAGAATGCTTTTATGTGATAGTTATATTGTTGAATTCATTCATGATGCTACTGAAAATTATTATGAGAGAGGAACTTATGCTTTTACATATCTCAATAATATCAAAATTTCTCTCTTTATATTGAAAGTTTTGAAGTTGCACTTGTTTTGCCTTCCAATGCTAGTTGATTCTTATTCCCATAAATTGTTTGCTCACAAAATCTCTATGCATAGGAAGTGGGTTAGGCTTAAATGTGCTTGTCATGTGATTCATGATGCTCTCTTTATGTTTCAATTCTTATCTTTTATGCGAGCATCATTGAAATCATCATGCCTAGCTAAAAAGGCATTAAAAAAAGCGTTTGTTGGGAGACAACCCAACACTTTTACCTACTGTTTTGTGTGTTCACATG
Source organism: Thinopyrum elongatum (assembly GCA_011799875.1). NCBI lineage: Eukaryota > Viridiplantae > Streptophyta > Magnoliopsida > Poales > Poaceae > Thinopyrum > Thinopyrum elongatum. The sequence goes on from CM022297.1 coordinate 155,925,302, forward strand.
ATTAATCTACTGTAGTAATCATGTTTTATAGCTTTTGTTTCAATAAAGTGCCAAGTAAAGCCTTTGGGATAGTATGGATGATAGTTGACTTGATTCTGTGCAAAAAACAGAAACTTTTGCGTCCAGTGAAGAAATTCCTGTCTTTTACTGGAATGTGGAAAAATTCTTAATTTTTTACAGTTGATGGGTATACAAATTTTCTACGCTTTCTTAATTTTCAGAATTTCTGAAGTTACAGAAGTATGACCTTAATTCAGATCTTTATGTACTGTTCTGTTTTTGACAGATTCTGTTTTCAATGCATAATTTGCTGTTTTTCTAGTTTCTATGGCTTATATTGCTTAATATAAATTATGGAAATTCTAGAGTACAGTAGGAATTGTGTGAGAAAAATTATGAATCTTATCTTGACAGTACCAAAGTGAATGCTTTGTCTTTATCGTACTAACCCATCTCACGAAGTTCCGTTAAGTTTTGTGTGATTGAAGTTTCAAGTTTTGGGTGAGATATCGATATGAGGTGAATAAGGAGTGACAAGACCCTAAGCTTGGGTATGCCCAAGGCACCCCCAAGTTAATATTCAAGGAATATCCAAGCAACTAAGCTTGGGGATGCCCCGGAAGGCATCCCCTCTTTCGTCTCCGACATTATCGGTAACCTCACTTGGAGCTATAATTTTATTCGTCACATTATATGTGTTTTGCTTGGAGCATCATTTTATTTTATTAGGATTTGCTTGATGTTATTTAGAATAATGTTTTGCATCTCTTACTTCAATAAAAGTGGCAACTATAGCCTTTGCCATGCTTATTTTTCAAGTATATGAGTTGCTGTTTCAAAACAGAAAGTTTATCGCTGTTGCAATAATTATCCAGAAAAGTAAGAATGTGATAAAATGTTGAAACTTTTTGCAAAATAAGCTCTGATAAACTTTCTACAGTGTGGTTAATTTTCAGAATTTTTAGAGTTAGGTAAGTGTAACACCCCCAGTGGTTAACTACAGTAATCCCATTTTGATAATGCCATGTCATCATGATCATCCTAAACAAATTGCATTTAGGAAATAATCCAAGTCATATTCAAATTTAAGATACAAGTCAAATTAATATTTCTTCAAACTTCAAAACTAAAATGTTCAATAAATAACAAATATTGCAGAGACTATTCTAAAATTGTAACCAACGATTAATAAATTAATTAGGTGGCACTAACATTAATAAAACAACCAAGGGTTAAGCATTTCATTTATTATAAAAATTGTGTGAACTCAAGTTGACTCCAAACAGTTTTGGTAGGGTAGGTAATGCTAGTATTGTGGAGCAACTCCTATGTTTTACAAAATTCTATATGAGGCCTAACTATTATATAACTGAGAAAAGGAAATAAAGAAAAGAAAAGACAAAAGAAAACAAAACAGAAAAAGAAAAAAGAGAAACACCCCCTCCCCCGGCCCAACTGGGCCTAGCCCAGCTGGCCATGCCGCCCACCCCCACTCTCCCTTATCCCCCTGGACCCCGAAACCCTAACCCACCGTCCACCACTCCCCCCCCGTTTCGCCTCCTCCTCCCCGATCCAGATCTGGATCGGGGGAACGACCCCGCCGCCCGGATCGACCGCGCCCGCCGCTGCCTGTGGACCTCGCCGGACTGCCTCCTCATCCCCGCCGGTCTGCCTCCCCGACGTCGCTCGTCGTCTCCGGCATCCTCCCCACGCCCCATTGCCCCGACCCCTGCACACGACGTGAGCCCGCGCCCCTCCCCTCTCTCCTCGGTCTCCCACGCGCCTCGTCGCGCACGCATCCGCGCCTGCCACTGCCGCGACCACACCGTGCTCCCCGCGCCCGTCCCGCGGTCGCCACGACCCGACCACGTCCGATGCGCGCGCCCCTGATGCCTCGTGCCGCGCGTGTCCGCCCCGCCGTTTGCCTGATTTTGCCCCCGCCACTGAGCCCATGCTGGGCACTCGCCGTGTCCGCCCCTTCTCCTGACCTCGTTGGCCGCACCCGCATCTCCCCGCCGCTGCCGTCGCGCCCTACTCCCCTCGAGCACGTGCGCCCGCTGCCGTCGCCACCTGCTGCTGCTCCCGTCGTCGTCGCGTGCAGGCCATGGCCTCGTCCGCTGCCCCCCTGCTCGCCAATCCCGCCGCGGTCCCCTGCTCCGCCTCCGCCCCTGCTGCCGACTGCTGCATGCCGCCGCGCCGCTCCCTCCTCGCCCCACGGTGGTCCGGCCGCACCCCTCCACGGCCCCGGCGTCCTCCTCCGGTGGCCGCCCGCTTCGCCACGGCCCCGCCCCGCCGTGGCCTCGCCGGCGCCCGCGCCCGCCAACTGCCCCGCGCCGCCCAGTCGGGTGCGCACCCGCGGGCCAGCGCCCGTTCGGGTTGCGCCCGACGCCCAGCGCCCGTTTGGCCCCCTGGGGCCTTTGACATGTGGGGCCGCCCCCAGAACATTTTTATAAAAAAACAAATAAATAAATAATAGAAAAATATAATAATATTAATTAATTATATAATTAATTAATTAATCCTATTTAATTAAACTAATTAGATAATTAACCTAATTAACTCTGTTTAATTAACCTGCTAACTAAACAATCTATGACCAGTGGGACCCACACGTCAGTTTGACCCAGTCAACGCCCTGTTGACTGCTGATGTCATGCTGACATCATGATGACATCAGCATGCACTGTTCTGGATAATGTTGATTTAAATTAATAAATAAATTCAGAAAATGTTTTAAACTTTAGAAAATTATATTAAATAAACCGTAACTCCGATGAAAATAATTTATATATGAAACTTGCTCAGAATTTCGATACGAACCCGAATACGTCCTCCGTATTCCCGTCAGACGCCCGCAGCTATAAGAACATTGAACTTTTAGACCGTTTTCAGTAAATGAATAGTGCCCAACTTTAATTAAATAAATCCAAATAAATTCCTAAATTAACTAAATCATTTAGTTAGGCAGTAGAACACCCCAGCATATCATTTAGGCATGTCATACATATTGTTTGCATTATTGCCGTGAATTTATTGTTTCTCTCCCCCTCCTTCTTTCTCTCGATAGACGCTGAGACCGACGACGCTGCACCCGGGTACGACTACACTACCGACGAGCAGCCCATTGACGACCCCTCTCTCTTGCCAGAGCAACCAGGCAAGCCCCCCCTTTGATCATCCCGATATCGCCCATTCTAATTTCTCATGCTTGCATTAGAATTGCTGCTGCTACTGCTTTACCTATTCTAATGCATAGCCTGTTTATTGTAACCTGCTGTTGATAATTACCTGCATAACCTAAACTTCTTAGTTTAGGCTGGGTAGAGACCTATCAGTGACCCCACTTATTCCGATTGCCCCGCTGGATTATCCGAAGACCCGAGCAACGGGATTGAAGACCAGGCCCCGACACCGCACATCACGCCTCTTAGTTGTAACGACACTGCAGCGTTACTATCGAGTGCCGAGGGTGAAACCTCTTGTAGCACTCCTGATGTTAACTCTGTAGAGTAGCTATTCGGTCGTGGTCATCGAGGGTGATTCCTCCTTCACCGCTTCCAATAACGACGCTGTCGTACAACACTTCAAGTGTGAGCCCAGTGAGGGTGATTCCTCCGAGTTCACCTTGACGGATACATCAGGTAGGAATCCAACGAGGGTGATACCTCGGATTCCCCTGATGTTATGGACACACGAATAATTGGACTTTACACTGTTACTTGGATAGGCGGGTCGGCCCTGAGGGGTACCCGCGTGCGCCTGAGAGGCGAGTGTTGTGAAGACGGGTGCCTGTGTGGTGCCCGAGTGAGAATACGAGGCGCGGCCGGGCATTCTTAACCCTTCCAGCAAGTCCTCGAGACGGGGCGACGGGGTCACATCTTTCGTGAGTCTCTGCTCGTTACCGCAAGCCCTAGTCCACTAACGATTTGGATATTTGATCCGAGCAGGCCTCTGGCCTGATAGCACTAACCATCACGTGGGCATAGTATGGGCGTTCTGCATCGTAGCATCAGCTGAAAGCTCTGTCAGACGTCTAGTTCAGCCTTGCGGCCGAGACGGACCGGCGCCCTCCGGGTGCCTGGCTTCACCCTGCTCGCAACGACCCGGAGTGCACAGGGCGATGGCCCAAGACCCCTGAGCGCTTAGGATGTAGACTGGCGGGGACCTCTCTGCTGAGCTGTAGGTAGGGCTGCGGTGTGTCGTTTGACCGAGGCCGGGCATGACCCAGGAAAGTGTGTCCGGCCGGAGTTAATCGAGCGTGTTGGGTAAGTTGGTGCACCCCTGCAGGGAAGAACACTTCTATCGATAGCCTATCCTACGGTAAAGGACACTCGGAGTTGTATCTTGATTGATACAATTAGAACTGGATACTTGGATACTATGGCTCTGGGATTGCTTCTCGCAGGGAGTCGAGAAGGGATCTCCGGACGAGGTTGATGACTGTATGGCTCTGGGATTGCTTTCTCGCAGGGAGTCGAGAAAGGATCTCTGGGTGAGGTTGAGACTTAATGATACTGCTACATTATATTGTACTGTTCTACCCTCTTCTATTTCTGCAAGACCCCTGAAGATGCTAGTCTTCGATAGGACTAGGCCTTCTCTCTATTCTTGCATTTCTGCAGCCCAGTCCACATATACAGCCTCTCTTTGAAAATGTTGCATATGTAGTGTAGATCCTTGCTTGCTGAGTACTTCTGAGTACTCACGGTTGCTTTGTTTTCCTTTCCTCCCCATATCAGTTTGACATGACCAAGATGATGGAGCCCCTGAGGCAGATGCCCCGTCGTTCGACTACTACTACTACCCAGAGGATGGATACTACTACGAGTTGACTGACGACCAGGAGTAGGATCGGAGGGTCCCAGGCAGGAGGCCTACGCCTTTCGATCATAGTGTTTTATTTTGCCCCGCCTTTCTAAAGGCTTTTCTGTTTCTGTTTCATATCTGTACTCAGATATCTGATGCTTCCGCTGACGCTTGTACGCAAGCTTATGTATTCGAGCCCTCGAGGCCCCTGGCTTGTAATATAAAGCTTGTATGACTTTATTTATGTTTTAGAGTTGTGTTGTGATATCTTCCCGTGAGTCCTTAGGCTTGATCGTGTGCATTTGCGTGTATGATTAGTGCATGATTAGGCCGGGGGCGTCACAAGTTGGTATCAGAGCCGACTGCCTGTAGGAACCCCCTTTCCAACTCCTTGGCCGAAGTTGAGTCTAGTAATCGAAAATTGTTTTACTAACTTGGCTGTGTGGCTTATGGGCCCACGTCGCCAATTGGGTGGTATTAGTATCTTTTATTCCTCGTCTTTAATCTGGTACTCTGATCTCTCTTCTATTCGGGTTAAATTTTTACTAACTCCAACATTAGGTTCTCGTGATCACATCCACCCGGTGTTCTGAAAATTCCCCCCCTTGCTCCAAGATTTTGCACCAGGTTCTGCTTGCAGTATCCTCTTATTGAGGGCACCCTGTGTTTCACTTGCAGATTCCTCGCCCCAATAGTTTTCTCCGACGTTGATGTAGCCTTTGCTATGTCTCGTTGTGTACTTCCCTACCGCGTGATTGCGCGCCACCTAGTTTGTCTAGCTGCGAGCGTTCCCGTGCGCGTACTATCCGTTTGAATCCAACTCTGTGCATGGATTGGTATGTCTTTGACGACTACTATTATATATCTAATGCCTATCCTATTCTTCCCGTGTTACATCATGAATAACTCCATTCACATGCAGTTTTTTCTTGCTAAACTACCCCTGTTGTTTTGGCAGGATGGCTGACGATCCTCCACCTCCACCCTATATGGCCGCAATGATGCAGTAGTTTATGACCGGACTATTGGCTCAATTCCCAAATCAGAATGCTCAGCAACAGAATGTTCCAATAACTCTGGCAGAATTTGTGCGCCTCAATCCGTCCGTTTTCTGCAACTCCACCAATCCTATGGATGCTGATGATTGGCTTCGTGACATCCTATTTGAGATGGAGTCAGCTAATGTTGCCCCTGACAGTTACGTCACCTTTGCGACATTCCACTTGAAGGGTCCCGCTGCTCAATGGTGGGAAAGCCACAAGGGTATGTTGCCTACTGAAACTGTAACCACTTGGCAGGAATTTCAGTCAGCTTTTCGTGCACGGTACATTCCTCAAGGTCTGATCGACCAGAAGAAGCAGGAGTTCCGCAAACTCTCACAGGGCACAATGACTGTAGATGAATATCAGAGGAAATTCCTTGAATTATCTTGCTATGCTGCGGATGACGTCGACACTGACACTCGCAAGCAGGAGAAATTCTGTGAAGGACTACGTACTGATATAAAACTTGCACTTGCTGCCCATGATTTCAACGACTTCGCAACATTTGTCAGCAAATCTTTCCAAGTTGAAACAGCTCTGACTGAGTACCAGGAGTCGCTCAAGCGCACTCATGAAGCTGGCTCATCCTCGGGTCAGCCTGTTCACAAGCGTCGAGTCTGGATTCCCCACAATGTTTACCACCGACCTGCTCCAACACCAAAGCCGTCATATGTTGCACCTCGTCTGCCTTCGCCGCCGAGACAGCTAATGATTCAGGGTGGACAGTCCAATGCCATGGCTACACCTCAGGCTGCACCACGTCCTCCTGATGGTCGTACGAAGGGCCATCGAACCCATCATTCCAGAAGTCGTAAGGCCAGGCCACTTGCTATGGGTCGTGGCCAGGTCACTCATGTCAATATGGGAGAAGCTCGTGAGTCACCTAAAATCGTGATGGGAACTCTGCCAGTTAATTCAGTTGCAGCCACTGTTCTCTTTGATTCTGGGGCATCACATTCCTTTGTGTCCCAGCAATTTGCACAATTGCATGGGTTAGCTATGAGCTCATTACCCACTCCTTTAGAAATCATCACTCCTCGTTCCCGGTGGCAAACCAAAATGGTAAGTCACAACAATCAGATCAGAATTGAAGGGTTGATGTTCTCTGCTTCCCTTATTGCTCTTGGACCTTTCGACATAGACATCATTCTCGGTATGGACTGGTTGACCGCCCATAATGCTTTGATTGACTGTGCCGCTAAGAAAGTCCAACTTACCCATTCTTCGGGCCAGACAGTCAAATACTCAGCCCGAATAGCTCAAGATGCTGAGAGCCAGATATATGTTCTGAATGCATTGAACGCTTCACCTCTTGAAGGCATCGAGAACGTTCCAGTTGTTCGTGATTTTCAAGATGTATTTCCAGAAGAACTTCCAGGAATACCCCCTGCTAGAGCTGTTGAGTTTGTCATCGACTTGAAACCTGGCACTACCCCTATTGCGAAGCGCCCTTATAAGATGCCTCCGCATCATCTTCTCGAACTTAAGGAAGAAATCGACACGTCACTTAAGAAAGGTTTCATCCGCCCCAGTTCCTCAGCTTGGGGAGCACCTTCGCTCTTCGTTAAGAAGAAGGATGGAACTAACCGATTGGTTCAGGATTATCGACCCATTAACCAAGCCACAATCCAGAATAAATATCCGCTTCCTCGGATCAATGATTTGTATGATCAACTTGCCGGTTCCTCAGTATTCTCTAAGCTTGATTTGAGATTGGGATACCATCAGATCCGTGTTCGTGAAGAGGATATTCCGAAGACTGCATTTGTTACTCGTTATGGCTCCTACGAGTACACGGTCATGTCCTTCGGCTTAACAAATGCTCCAGCCACATTCTCCCGTCTGATGAATTATATTTTCATGGATTACCTCGAGAAGTTCGTCGTGGTTTATCTAGATGATATTCTGGTTTATGCAAAGAATAAGGAAGAACATGCTGAACACCTTCGTCTTGTACTGGAAAGGCTCCGAGTACACCAGTTGTATGCCAAATACTCCAAATGTGAATTCTGGCTTTCTGAAGTAACATATCTTGGTCATGTGATTTCGAAAGATGGCATTGCCGTTAACCCAGAACGAGTTCAGGCTATTCTTGACTGGACTCCTCCGAAGAACGTCAAGCAAGTGAGAAGTTTTCTTGGCCTTGCAAGTTATTGCCGTCGATTTGTCGAGAACTTTTCCAAGATTGCTAAGCCTTTGACTGATCTGCTTCACAAGGGCGTTAAATTTGAATGGACAGAAAAATGTCAGCAAAGTTTCCAGACACTCAAAGACAAGCTGACATCTGCCCCAGTACTATCGCCTCCAAATACCCGCAAAGACTTTGTGATTTATTGTGACACATCCCGTGAAGGATTAGGCTGTGTCCTAATGCAAGAGCGTAAAGTGATTGCTTATGGCTCTCGTCAGTTGCGCCCACATGAAGAGAATTATCCGGTACATGATCTAGAACTAGCTGCTGTCATCTATGCACTGCAGTTGTGGCGACATTACCTTCTCGGTAATCGTTGCGAGATATACACGGATCATAAAAGTCTGAAGTACTTGTTTACTCAACCATCTCTAAACCTCCGTCAGCAAAGATGGATGGAGGCCATTGCGGACTATGATTTGGGTATTTCCTATACCCCTGGCAAGGCTAATGTGATGGCTGATGCCTTAAGCCACAAGTCCTATTGCGACAACCTCATGGTTAGGCGAGCTCAACCTCATCTTTTTGAAGAACTGTGCAAGCTGAATCTGCGTATTGTTCCACAGGGCTCTCTAAATAACCTGGTGATACAACCAGATCTTGAGAAAGCTGTTAAGAATGCGCAAGCTAAAGATGTTGAAATTGATCTAATGAAGAAAGACCTTCACCTTGTAAAGTACAGGGATTTCTCGCTGTCTGAAGATGGAACCTTGTATTTCAGAAACCGCATTGTCGTACCTCGCTTCAAGCTTATGACCGACAAGGTCATGAAGGAGGCACATGATACCCCGCTGTCTATTCATCCGGGTAGCACCAAGATGTATCGTGATCTCCGTCAAAGGTACTGGTGGTCTAAAATGAAGCAGGACATTGCTCGATATGTTGCTGAATGTGATGTGTGTCGTCGCGTTAAAGCAGAACATCAGAAACCAGCTGGAATTCTGCAACCACTTCCTATTCCTTTATGGAAATGGGATAAGGTTCAGATGGATTTCGTTACAGGACTTTCCAGGTCACAGAAGGGTCACGATGCTATTCTTGTTGTCGTCGACCAACTCTCTAAAGTTGCACACTTTCTTCCTGTCAAAGAAACTATCACTGCTAGTCAGTTAGCAGAGTTGTATATCTCCAGAATTGTATCACTCCACGGTATTCCGAAGGAGATTAGTTCGGACCGTGGCGGTCTTTTCACTTCCAAATTCTGGGAAAGTTTCCAAACAGCTATGGGAACTCATATTACCTGGAGTTCAGCTTATCATCCCCAATCCCAAGGCCAAGTCGAACGAGTCAATCAAGTGCTTGAAGACATGCTTCGGGCTTGTGTTATATCGTTCGGTAAGAAGTGGGAAGAATCTCTCCCGTATGCCAAATTCTCTTACAACAACAGCTATCAAGCCAGCTTGAAAATGGCTCCCTTTGAAGTTCTTTATGGACGTAAGTGTCGAACCCCTCTGAATTGGTCAGAAACTAGGGAACGACCGCTCGTGGGTCCGGATATTATTCACAGCCGAAAAGAACAAGTCGTATTGTCCGGGAAAACCTCAAGGCGGCTCAGGACCGCCAGAAGAGCAACTTGATCGCAAACGATGGGTTTGACTTAAACCTGGTGATCAGGCTATCTGCGAGTCACCCCGATGAAAGGCACTCACCGTTTTGGAATCAAGGGCAAGCTAGTCGCTCACATTGGTCTTTCCGCATTATTGCTAGAAGTGGTCAGGTGGCATATAAATTGGAGTTGCCACGCAATTCCCTCATATCCACGATGTCTTCCATGTGTCGCAACTTCGTCAATGCTTCAAAGATCTCCGCACCGAGCTGTGGATCACGAGGCGCTCGAATTGCAAGATGACCTATCTTATAAGGAGCATCCGATCCGCATTCTCGATGAAGCTGAACATCGGACCCATCAAAAGGTTACCAAGTTCCTCAAGTGCAGTGGTCAATCAATACTGAAGATGAAGCCACTTGGGAACGCGAGGATACTCTTCATGCGGAATACCCTGAACTTTTCCCTTCTACCTCTTAATTCTCGGGCGAGAATTCTTGTTAGTGGAGGAGATTTGAACACCCCCAGTGGTTAACTACAGTAATCCCATTTGATAATGCCATGTCATCATGATCATCCTAAACAAATTGCATTTAGGAAATAATCCAACTCCTATTCATTAAGATACAAGTCAAATTAATATTTCTTCAAACTTCAAAACTAAAATGTTCAATAAATAACAAATATTGCAGAGACTATTCTAAAATTGTAACCAACGATATATAAATTAATTAGGTGGCACTAACATTAATAAACAAGCAAGGTTTAATGCATTCATTTATTATAAAAATTGTGTGAATCAAGTTGACTCCAAACCAGTTTTTGGTAGTGGTAGGTAATGCCTAGTAGTTTGGTTGAGGCAACTCATGTTTTACAAAATTCTATATGAGGCCTAACTATTTACTAAACTGAGAAAAGGAAATAAAGAAAAAGAAAAGACAAAAGAAAAACAAAACAGAAAAAGAAAAAGAGAAACACCCCCTCCCCCCCGGCCCACCCCCACTCTCCCTTATCCCCCTGGACCCGAAACCCAACCCACCGCCACCACTCCCCCCCCGTTTCGCCTCCTCCTCCCCGATCCAGATCTGGATCGGGGGAACGACCCCGCCGCCCGGATCGACCGCGCCCGCCGCTGCCTGTGGACCTCGCCGGACTGCCTCCTCATCCCTGCCGGTCTGCCTCCCCGACGTCGCTCTTCCTCTCCGGCATCCTCCCCGTGCCCCATTGCCCCGACCCCTGCACCCGACGTGAGCCCGCGCCCCTCCTCTCTCTCCTCGGTCTCCCACGCGCCTCGCCGCCCATGCATCCGCGCCTGCCACTGCCGCGACCACCCCGTGCCTCCCCGTCCGCGCGCTGCTCGTGCCTGCGCGCCCGACGCCGTGCTCCCCGCGCCCGTCCCGTGGTCGCCACGACCCGACCACGTCCGATGTGCGCGCCCCTGATGCCTCGCGCCGCGCGTGGCCGCCCCGCCGTTTGCCTGCTTTTACCCCTGCCACTGAGCCCATGCTGGGCGCTCGCCGTGTCCGCCCCTTCTCCTGACCTCATTGGCCGCATCCGCATCTCCCCGCCGCTGCCGTCGCGCCCTACTCCCCTCGAGCACGTGCGCCTGCTGCCGTCGCCACCTGCTGCTGCTCCCGTCGTCGTCGCGTGCAGGCCATGGCCTCGTCCGCTGCCCCCCTGCTCGCCAATCCCGCCGCGGTCCCCTGCTCCGCCTCCGCCCCTGCTGCCGACTGCTGCATGCCACCGCGCCGCTCCCTCCTCGCCCCGCGGTGGTTCGGCCGCACCCCTCCACGGCCCCGGCGTCCTCCTCCGGTGGCCGCCCGCTTCGCCACGGCCCCGCCCCGCCGTGGCCTCGCCGGCGCCCGCGCCCGCCAATTGCCCCGCGCCGCCCAGTCGGGTGCGCACTCGCGGGCCAGCGCCCGTTCGGGTTGCGCCCGACGCCCAGCGCCCGTTTGGCCCCCTAGGGCCTTTGACATGTGGGGCCGCCCCCAGAACATTTTTATAAAAAAACAAATAAATAAATAATAAAAAATATAATAATATTAATTAAATAATTAAATAATTAATTAATCCTATTTAATTAAACTAATTAGATAATTAACCTAATTAACTCTATTTAATTAACCTGCTAACTGAACAGTCTATGACCAGTGGGACCCACACGTCAGTTTGACCCAGTGAACGCCCTGTTGACTGCTGACGTCATGCTGACGTCATGATGACATCAGCATGCACTGTTCTGGATAATGTTGATTTAAATTAATAAATAAATTCAGAAAATGTTTTAAACTTTAGAAAATCATATTAAATAAACCGTAACTCCGATGAAAATAATTTATATATGAAACTTGCTCAGAATTTCGATACGAACCCGAATACGTCCTCCGTATTCCCGTCAGATGCCCGCAGCTATAAGAACATTGAACTTTTAGACCGTTTTCAGTAAATGAATAGTGCCCAACTTTAACTAAATAAATCCAAATAAATTCCTAAATTAACTAAATCATTTAGTTAGGCAGTAGAACACCCCGGCATATCATTTAGGCATGTCATACATATTGTTTGCATTATTGCCGTGAATTTATTGTTTCTCTCCCCCTTCTTCTCTCTCTCGATAGACACCGAGACCGACGACGCTGCACCCGGGTACGACTACACTATTGACGAGCAGCCCGTTGACGACCCCTCTCTCTTGCCAGAGCAACCAGGCAAGCCCCCCCTTTGATCATCCCGATATCGCCCATTCTAATTTCTCATGCTTGCATTAGAATTGCTGCTGCTACTGCTTTACCTATTCTGATGCATAGCCTGTTTATTGTAACCTGCAGTTGATAATTACCTGCATAACCTAAACTGCTTAGTTTAGGCTGGGTAGAGACCTATCAGTGACCCCACTTATTCCGATTGCCCCGCTGGATTATCCGAAGACCCGAGCAACGGGATTGAAGACCAGGCCCCGACACCGCACATCACCCCTCTTTGTTGTAAAGACACTGCAGCGTTACTATCGGGTGCCGAGGGTGAAACCTCTTGTAGCACTCCTGATGTTAACTCTGTAGAGTAGCTATTCGGTCGTGGTCATCGAGGGTGATTCCTCCTTCACCGCTTCCGATAACGACACTGTCGTACAACACCTCAAGTGTGAGCCCAGTGAGGGTGATTCCTCCGAGTTCACCTTGACGGATACATCAGGTAGGAATCCAACGAGGGTGATACCTCGGATTCCCCTGATGTTATGGACACACGGATAATTGGACTTTACACTGTTACTTGGATATGCGGGTCGGCCCTGAGGGGTACCCGCGTGTGCCTGAGAGGCGAGTGTTGTGAAGACGGGTGCCTGTGAGGTGCCCGAGTGAGAATACGAGGCGCGGCCGGGCATTCTTAACCCTTGCAGCAAGTCCTCGAGATGGGGCGACGGGGTCACATCTTTCGTGAGTCTCTGCTCGTTACCGCAAGCCCTAGTCCACTAACGATTTGGATATTTGATCCGAGCAGGCCTCTGGCCTGATAGCACTAACCATCACGTGGGCATAGTATGGGCGTTCTGCATCGTAGCATCAGCCGAAAGCTCTGTCAGACATCTAGTTCAGCCTTGCGGCCGGGACGGACCGGCGCCCTCCGGGTGCCTGGCTTCACCCTGCTCGCAACGACCCGGAGTGCACAGGGCGATGGCCCAAGACCCCTGAGCGCTTAGGATGTAGACCGGCGGGGACCTCTCTGCTGAGCTGTAGGTAGGGCTGCGGTGTGTCGTTTGACTGAGGCCAGGCATGACCCAGGAAAGTGTGTCCGGCCGGAGTTAATCGAGCATGTTGGGTAAGTTGGTGCACCCCTGCAGGGAAGAACACTTCTATCGATAGCCTGTCCTACGGTAAAGGACACTCGGAGTTGTATCCTGATTGATACAATTAGAACTGGATACTTGGATACTATGGCTCTGGGATTGCTTCTCACAGGGAGTCGAGAAGGGATCTCCGGACGAGGTTGATGACTGTATGGCTCTGGGATTGCTTTCTCGCAGGGAGTCAAGAAAGGATCTCTGGGTGAGGTTGAGACTTAATGATACTGCTACATTATATTGTACTGTTCTACCCTCTTCTATTTCTGCAAGACCGCTGAAGATGCTAGTCTTCGATAGGACTAGGCCTTCTCTCTATTCTTGCATTTCTGCAGCCCAGTCCACATATACAGCCTCTCTTTGAAAATGTTGCATATGTAGTGTAGATCCTTGCTTGCTGAGTACTTCTGAGTACTCACGGTTGCTTTGTTTTCCTTTTCTCCCCATATCAGTTTGACGTGACCAAGATGACGGAGCCCCTGAGACAGATGCCCCGTCGTTCGACTACTACTACTACCCATAGGATGGATACTACTACGAGTTGACTGACGACCAGGAGTAGGATCGGAGGGTCCCAGGCAGGAGGCCTACGCCTTTCGATCGTAGTGTTTTATTTTGCCCCGCCTTTCTAAAGGCTTTTCTGTTTCTGTTTCATATCTGTACTCAGATATCTGATGCTTCCGCTGACGCTTGTACGCAAGCTTATGTATTCGAGCCCTCGAGGCCCCTGGCTTGTAATATAAAGCTTGTATGACTTTATTTATGTTTTAGAGTTGTGTTGTGATATCTTCCCGTGAGTCCTTAGGCTTGATCGTGTGCATTTGCGTGTATGATTAGTGCACGATTAGGCCGGGGGCGTCACAGTAAGTATGAGTACAATTGCACTCTTTACAGACTGTCCTGTTTAGACAGATTGCTGTTATGTTTGCATTGTTTGCATATGTTTGCTTGTTTAATGATTCTATTTGAGGATAGGAGTATTAAATATGCAGAGGCATTTAGTATGCAATGTTGAATAATAATTTTAGTGATTTGCTACAGTAGAGAATGATAAGGTTTTGCATTGATTTATACTAACTTATCTCACGAGTTCTTGTTGAGTTTTGTGTGGATGAAGTTTTTAAGAATTAGGGAAACCGTGATTTGAGAGGAATGAAGAAGACACAAGAGCTCAAGCTTGGGGATGCCCAAGGCATCCCAAGTTAATATTCCAAGAATTCTCAAGCATCTAAGCTTGGGGATGCCCCGGTAGACATCCCACCTTTCTTCATCAACAATTATCGATTAGCCTCGGTTGAGCCTAAGTTTTTGCTTCTTCACATGATGTGTGCTATTCTTAGAATGTCATTTTATTTTGTTTTGCTTGCTATTTTAATAAAATACTTAACTACTCATTTGATCTTCACTTGTATCTTTTTGGAGTAGTTTGTCATTTACTCTCATGCTTCACTTAGATTATTTTGAGAGTTGAAATTTTTGAAGAAATACTTATGCTCTCGTGCTTCACTTAAATTTATTTGAGAACTTGTTAGTAGCAATGGTAATACATAAATTTAGTCCCAAAGTAATGGATATTCAAGAAGGATATAATAAAAACTTTCATGTAGATCACTGGATATGATAAGTCTGATTTCTTACAATAGTTTTGCGATATGGAGATAATAATATGTGAGTCATGTTGGTGAGTAATTATGCTTTAGTAAGAATATTGGTGTTAAGGTTTGTGATTCCCTATGCAAGCACGAAAGTCAATAATTATGCAATGAAATTACATCCTACTTGTGGTGCATTATTCGGTGTTAGTTATGCTCAATGCTCGTTTATGTGAATTTTCATTTCTTGGTTGGTTGCTTCTCAATCTATTTGCTAGCCTCCATTTGTTCTAAGTGGGATTACTACTTGTGCATCGAAATTCTTAAACCCAAAGTTGTGCCAAATGAGTCCACCATACCTACCTATATGCGGTATTTCCTTGCCGTTCTAAGCAAATTTGTATGTGCCATCTCTAAATTTTCAAAATGATTTCCTTTTTGTGTGCTCGTACCGCTCATGAAGTGACACGGGGTGGCCAATATTTTCCATGCTAGATGTGTTATTCTCAAGATGAGTGTTTATTCAATTGTCATTGCACGAGAGTACGACAAAGGTATTAGGGATGCCCAGTCCCAAAATGAAAAATGAATTTACTTTATGTTGTCAAATACTAAATTCCCTGGAAAGTGTTGGTATGGAGGGCACCCGTGGATACGGCTAGCCATGGATCGTGAAAGAATGGTGGAAAAAGGAATAAACTTTATTTTCTGTTTGGGAACCACCTATGATATATCTAGCATGGAAAGTGTTGGGAATTACTCGGCCGTTTTCGTTGATGGGAAAAGTATGCCACTCAAAAATTTTATCTCTCAATTTAAGCTTTGAGCTCTGGCACCTCTACAAATCCCTACTTCCCTCTGCGAAGGGCCTATCTATTTACTTTATGCAATTTTTATTTTTATTTGAGTCTCCATCTTCTCTTATAAAGCACCAACTAAGGGGCACTATGATCGTACTTGAGCATTAGATGTAGCTAATATGCGAGTGTGTTTTGCGAATGGATCAATGATTGAGCATGATGGGCTAGGGATAACTTTCTTTAGTGTTGATATTTTGAAAGACATGGTTGCTTGTTGATATGCTTGATTATTGATGTCTTCATGTCAAATTATAGACTATTGCTTTGAATCATTCAAGTCCAAATGTCCATGCTACAAAAGAAAGAGTATATGATGAATATGATAGGTAGCTTTCCACAACAAAAATTCCGTTTTCAATTGCTACTTTATCATGATAAGTTTTATGAGAAAGAGTTCCTGTAATGATAATAGAACAAGTGATTGAAATTATCATTGATCAAACTTATGCATTTTGCTAGCATTCACACTTCATAAATTATTTCTTTTATCATTTACCTACTCGAGGACGAGTAGGAATTCAGCTTGGGGATGCTGATACGTCTCCAACGTATCTATAATTTATGAAGTATTCATGCCATTATATTATCATTCTTGGATGTTTTACAATCATTTTATAGCAACTTTATATCATTTTTTGGGACTAACCTATTGACATAGTGCCCAGTGCCAGTTGCTGTTTTTTTGCTTGTTTTTTACATCGCAGAAAATCAATACCAAACGGAGTCCAAACACGACGAAAGTTTTTGGCGATTTTTTCTGGACCAGAAGACACCCGGTGGGCCAAAGAAGTACCAGAGGGGAGCTCCGAGGAGAGCACAACCCACCAGGGCGTGCCTGGGGGCCCAGGCGTGCCCAGGTGGGTTGTGCCCACCTCGGTGGCCTCCCGCACCGCCTCTTCGCCCTATAAATTGCCAAATATTCCAAAAACCCTTGGGGTAACCCTAGATCAGAAGTTCTGCCGCCGCAAGCCTCTGTAGCCATGAAAAACCAATCTAGACCCCGTTCCGGCACCCTGCCGGAGGGGGACATCATCACTGGTGGCCATCTTCATCATCCCGGCGGCCACCATGATGAGGAGGGAGTAGTCCACCCTCGGGGCTGAGGGTTTGTACCAGTAGCTATGTGGTTAATCTCTCTCTCTCTCTCTCTCTCTCTCTCTCTCTCTCTCTCTCTCGTGTTCTTGAGATGGCACGATCTTGATGTATCGCGGGCTTTGTTAATATAGTTGGATCATATGGTTTTTCCCCTCTCTATCTTGTTGTGAATTGAGTTTTCCCTTTGAGATTTCGTTTTTATCGGATTGAATATTTTTATGGATTTGAGAGCACTTGATATATGTCTTGCATATGAATGCCCGTGGTGACAATGGGGTATTATATTGATTCACTTGATATATGTTTTGGCACTCAACTCGCGGATTCCCGTGGTGACATTGGGGTAATCTATGCATAGGGGTTGATGCATGTTCTCGTCTTTTGTTTCTCCGGTAGAATTCTTGGGGCACTCTTTGAGGTTCTTTGTGTTGGATTGAGTATTATGAATCTGAATTTGCTTTGGCGTTATTTTAGTACGAACTCTTGATAGATCGATCAGAAAGAATAGCTACAAACAATTTCTTCTTATGTTCTCCGCTAGATAGGAACTTTGGAGTGATTCTTCATCACACGTTGAGGGATGGTCATATGATTCAATTAGATTAGCATTGTTGAGAGATTGCACTAGCGAAAGTACGGACCCTAGGCCTCATTTTCAAGCATTGCAATACCGTTTGTGCTTCGTTTTATCAATTGCTACCTTGCTGTTTTTTATTGTTCCTATTATAAAAATCAATTCCTACTATCATTACTACACTTGTATCACCATCTCTTCGCCGAACTAGTGCACCTATACAATTAACCATTGTATTTGGTGTGTTGGGGACACAAGAGACTTTTTATTATTTGGTTGCAGGGTTGTTTGAGAGAGACCATCTTCATCCTACGCCTCCCACGGATTGATAAACCTTAGGTCATCCACTTGAGGGAAATTTGCTACTGTCCTACAAAACTCTGCGCTTGGAGGCCCAACACGAGTCTACAAGAACAAGTTGTGTAGTAGACATCAGTCCCCCCGCCCACACACACACACTTCGTGTTGGCGGGAGGGGAATCCTAGCTATGAACGCATGCCCGCAAATAGCTAGGTCTGACATCTCACCCTACTGTAACACAAAACCGAAAGGAGTGCATCATGGTCAAACCCCCCCTTTTTGCTTCCGGTCAAATGTGGACCGTCTGCGGGCCCACAAATGTGTGCTTATGGTGTGAGATGGGTGAGACCACATACAAACCACACCTGCGGGTGGCCCAATGTGTGTGTGTGTGTGAAAATGGTGTGGTGTGATATTTAAATACCCAATTCACAAATTTGATGTGGCACATGTGCCTCGCAAATTAACCGGACATCCCTGACCCCACGTATGTTCAGCAAGTGTGAAGTTGCCGCCCCCCCCCCCCCACACACTTTCTGAGTCAGTGGGAGGGGCATCTCACCAAGAGACGTATTGTAACACACTGACCAAGAAGAATCACCAACTTTAATTTGATCGTATAACCTCTCTCGTTGTTCGGTCAAAGTGATGGACGACGTCCACACGTGGCCCCACAAATAGGCTAGCTTGTCCCGATAACCACGCGAGGGAATGCCTGAAGACAACCACTGCATGCATGTGGCCCAAACATATGTATGGAAGTGTTATGTGGTGTTTGAATATACCCAATGCACAACTTTGATGCGGCACCGTGCTTTTGGAACCGGAAAGTCCCCACACGGAGTGAGGGTTCACGACGTGTATAGTATATATATAGGGATTCATGTGTATGCATGCGCTCAAACTTAGGTCTGGAATCTCACCATGATCGACATACGACTATACGGTAATGCGAACCAAGAGATGAATAATCCACCCTGGTAACCTCTCTCGTTGTTGGTCGATGTGATGGACGTCCACACTGGTCCACGAATATATGGGCCATCGATGATAACCAAGAAAGGGAGAGTGTCCAAAGACAACCAATGCATGCATGTGCCCCAAACATATGTATGGACATGCGTGATGCATGCATATTTTTGAATACCAAAAGCACAACATTTTGATGTGGCACATGCGTCAAAAATCGCATAGTCCCCACACAGAGCGAGGTTCATGATGCGTCGTGTGCTTGCCCCCCTCGGGCCCCCCACTTTGATCTGGTGGGAGGGATTCATGCGTACACATGCGCTCAAAGTATATTATGTGATCTCACAACATGACATGTACCGTATAAGACGAACCGAAATTTAATCCCCTCCTAATTATAAGTAAAATTAACCTCTATCACTGTCGGTCAAAGTGATTGACCAAGCGGGCACACAGATGGACGAAGCATCTCGTCGATAACCCCGTGAGTGAGTGCTAGAGGACATCCGCCATCGCTTGCATGTGGGCCAAACACATGCATGGAGATGTGTGGCTGTGATGTTTGAATACCTAATATGCACAACTTTGACGTGGCACCTGCCTCGGAAACCTTTAAGTCCCCACATGAAGTGAGGTTCATGACGCGCAGTATATGTTGGTCCCCCTCCCCTCTTCGACGCATAATATATACTCCTACCGTAACACAACCCGAAAATAATCCTCCTTGTTCGTCAAATTTACCTCTCTCATTGGGTCAAATTAGATGGACGACCACCTCACGGGCCCATGGAGGGAAGCGTCGCAGGAGAGTGAGTGACAACCATCATCTGCACGTGGCCCAAAGAAGTGTTGGTGATGTTTGAATACCCAATATGCACAACTTCAATGTGGCACCTGCCTCAGAAACCGAAAAGTCACCACACGGAGCGAGATCGTTCATGACGTGTGTGTAGTATGTGTTGGCCCCCTCCTCCCCTCTTCGACGCGTACTATATACTGCTAGTTCATGACGTGTGTGTAGTATGTGTTGGCCCCCTCCTCCCCTCTTCGACGCGTACTATATACTCCTACCACAACACAAACCAAAAAGTAACCTCCTTGTTGGTCAAATTACCCTCTCTCGTTGGGTCAAAGTGATGGAGGACAACCTCATGGGCCCACAGATGGAAGCATCGCACACGTATGACTGTCCTATATGACGCGTAGTATATGTTGCTCCCGCCCTTTCGACGTGTACTATATATATACTCATACCATACATAACACAAACCAAAAAATGAACATCCTTGTTGGTCAAATTAACCTGTCTCGCCGCAGGTCATAGTGATGGACGACGACCTCGCGAGCCCACAGAGAGCATCACACGGGAGTGAGTGTCCCAAGACCACCGCGTGCATGTGGCCCAAAGATGCATGTCAAACTTTTTCTGCAGCGAACATGCGACCAAAGGAGTTTAGTGTTAAAAATTGAAAAAAAGCGATACCATTCGTCAGTTTTTATACATTGATTGATTTCCTAGGGATTTAATGTGCAAAAATCAAATTTGAGCTACACGAGACCCGTGACAGTGCACCAAAATGGATTGGAAAATCATATGTGTACGTGTCCCTGGGTGCATGTTTAGTCCTCATGCAAGAAATTTCTAACATCGAGAATCTTGATTTTAAAATCCAGTAAATCCAAAACTAAGTTGAAATTCATGAAACTTATCATGGTGTCATACGGACACCAATAGACTATGATATTATATATATTTTTTGTCAAATTTGAGACAAGTTTTGATATAATCTTCTTACAGACAGGAAATTATCAATAATTAGCAACCAATATCACAAACGGACTCTTTATTCGAACCGTGTGCGTTAGACCAACAATGTACGTGTTGTGCTTCGGTTAAGCAATAAAGCGGCAGAAATAATCATCAAAAAGGAAAACTCAATATAATACGTGCCGCCAAGCGTCCCATGTGCCGTACGAGCATGCGTGAGTTGACGAGACGCATGCGAGCAGTCCGCCGCGCAGGCAGACCGAGAGGCCGAGGCATGCGCGTGTTCGCTACGCAGTGTCACCAGGGGGCGTGCTAGTAGCTGTGTGAAATGACGGTAGGCATGCCAGCAGTCCGCTGCGCAGGCTCACCGGGAGGCGAGCTAGCCCTTTGACCGCCACCCACCTCGCTCCCACTGCTCCATATTAATGGCGCGCCCAATCCGCTGGTCATAATAGGTGGCCGCACCCCTCATGCACAGTTGTCACCGCCGCCTGGAGTGTATGAGGATGCCGCCGAAGCGCACCATCGGAGGGAGTGGCAACGCCGGGGTTGGTGAAGCACCCGCGCAATGCATGAAGCTGGGCACAGAGGTTGCGGTCGCCACCGACGAGGTCTCACGTGGGCAACAACGCGACCTTGAATTCATCGTCGTCGTCGTGCCTCCCCAGCCGGAGCTGGAGGTCCCCAGCTACTCCGGCAACGACTCCGACTCCGAGGAAAACCGGTTAGTCCCCTCCTCTTTTCGTGGAATTGAAATCCTATGGTTATGTTCACCCAGTCCATGAAATCAGAGTAAGATTCGTTAGATCCGTGTAGTGTATTGCTTGTTTGAATGGTATCTATGGTTAGTGATTAATTGTTTGTTCTGTACAAATGGATTTTTTGCAAATAATCCGACTAGGGTTAGCACTACTGCTAATAATTCGTAGCCAGATCTTGAGAATTGATTTGGATTGTGTACATATATTTGTGCCATTTTTTTCTTCCATATCTCTAGAATTGATTTTGAATGTCCTACATATATGTTTGTGCCAATTTCCTCCCCAGATCGGTATGTACACTGATGAGGCTCCGGCCTGCGGCGCCGCCGGTTGTAGATCCTGCACCCGGCAGCGCGGGCAAAAGCGGCCACGCCCTTGGATCTGAGGAACCCATAGAATCTCGGGCGGACCACATCAGCAATCTACCGGACGCCATCCTTGGGGAGATCATCTTCCTTCTCCCCACCAAGGATGGTTGCCGCACATAGGTCCTCGCATCTCGGTGGCGCACTCTATGGCGTGCCGCGACTCTTAATCTCGACTATCACCGGCTATCTGTCGTTCATGATTTTGAACTCCACGGAGCCATCATCTCATCCCACCAGGGCCCAGTTCAACGCCTATGCATCCTGGCATGCTGCATGCTGCACATACCTTGCACGGTGGACGCCTGGCTGACATCCTGTCAATTCGAAAAACTCCAGCATCTTGAGTTCTACCATTACTACACAAATAGCTTCCCACCAAGCATTGTAGCTGTGCCCTCAGCACCGATGTCCATCTCATGGTTTTCCTCCTCTCTCCACACCGCCACCTTGGCTCGGTGCCATCTAGCAGACAATCTGGTACAAATGCTTCGACTCCCACTGCTAAAAAAATCACGCTTGTGGTGGTCGATCTGTCGGAGGCCTCACTGCACAACATCATCCACTCCTGCTGCCCTGCCCTGGAGCACTTGCTGCTTGTTTTTGGAAAAGAAATCCGTATATGTTGTCTCCAAATAAAGTTGCCTCACCTTGTAAGCATTGGAATTTGCTTTAAAGGAGAGGAGCTCATCATCAAATATGCCCCTTCACTCCAAAGGTTGCTCCTTGATTATTGGTGCGCACCTTCGCAAATAACTGTGGTCTCTGTGCCTAAACTGGAGACCTTGGGTGTAATTCCTGATCCGCTTGAAGGTTACAAGATGGTGGTTGCCTCCACACTTATTCAGGTACTGTATATTATCATCAACACTTTTGTAATCATAAGCTGCATTTTTCATTTGTGCGCATAAGTTTTATATCATCAACACTTTTGTAATCATAAGCTGCATTTTTCATTTGTGCACATAATTTTTATATCATCTTGGAGTACACTTTTGGTACTAATATTATTTTCTATGCTCAATGAAGAGTTTGTCCATGGATACCCTATCAATGGTGCTGGATTCTGTCAAGACCTTACATATCAGTATGCGGTGTTTTGATCTGAACATGATTATCAGCTTGCTGCGATGCTTTCCATGTCTGGAGAATTTGTATGTACAGGTGATGATTTCAAGCACATTGAAGGCCCATATATAATTTACTAGAATTAACGGTTCAGCTGTCGCTCGACATACTCTTTTTTTAGACATTAATTGTTTTCAGTCTTCATGTCTATTTAGGCAAAAGCACATGGACAAAAAGGTATAACCAATCGGTGGCATAAGAAGCACCGGGATTTTCTCAGTTCTCATGACATTCGTTTGAGGACAATAACGCTGGAAGGATATGCATCCTACCATGCAAACACTAGCTTTGTCACATTCTTCCTATTGAATGCGAGGGTACTATTGTCCGTGAGGATTAAGATTTTTAACAAAAACTTTCTCACGGATGGACACGTTGAACAACACAAAGAGAAGTTTCAGGTGGATAAAAGGGCTTCTGAACGTGCTCTACTTCTATTTACAACAACTTGTCTTCATGCACCAGTAGATTTTCTGGCCCAGGATCTTGATTTTATGGATCAGACTGATCCATTTGATTGTGACTACCGAAAACTTTGGGTGAGTTAGATGTTATTGTCCTGTTCAATCTGGATTTTTTGTAAACCTGATGAACAATTAATCCTCATGCTTTTGTACCTTTTGTAAGCTGGAGTTAGATATTGTTGCCCTTTTCAACTCGGCACCCATATTTTCTTTCATACAAACCGGAGCTTCTCTCAAGAAGCCTCATGGTTCCGAGAGGGAACTTGGTCACCTGATCTGTGTGTGAAATGACATACGCTGTCTCTTCCCACCTTGATTTATTTTACAGAGGTAACATGCAACTATAGGAGTGTCGTGCTAAAAATATGAAATTATTCAGGGTTCGTTTTGCCTTTTTATACATTGATTTTCCTTGGCATTTTTTAACAAATAGCCACCACGTTATTATCGCAAACGTTCGTATTATTCCAATCGTGGGTGTGCAACTAACCATTTACTACCGCAGGCAGCTGTTTGATTAGATGGGACGACTGTGAATAGTCCGCCGCGCAGGCTCACTATACCGCGAAGCGAGCCACGAGCGCTACAATTTATTGCTTGTTTTGGACTTTTGGTTTCGGCTGCCTCGGGAAGGTACGTAGAATAGTCCTCCATTCTCATCTACAAGCACCGCTGCTGAGGATCGCCACCTGCTACAAGATGGAGGACGAGCCGGCTAACAAGCGGGGGTGGGTCGAGCCAAAACCGCAAGAGCCTCCGGCGAGTGTGGACTTCATCAGCAGCCTCCTCGACGAGATGTTGGAAATCATCATATCCCACCTCCCCGTCAAATCTGGCGTGTGGACCATTGTCCTCTCGTGACGGTGGTGCCCCCTCTGGAACTCCACCCCCTAGACCTCATCGTCGACGACGAGTTCTGCAGCAGGTAGCGGCAACACCTGGACGCATTGTCCCACATCCTCGCCACGCACCCTGGGCTGGTCAGACGCCTTGATATCGGCAATTTCAGTTCCCACTGCAAGGCCGAACCCAGGTTTCACTACTGGTTCCTATCCCCAGCCCTAGATCGGCTCGAGGAGCTCAGCTTTCATGCTGGACGTCCACGCTCTGCCTCGCGCCCACGCTGCGCTGTGCTACATTCAGGCAGTGCATTTTCCCCCGGATTGATGCCGCGCACGTGTCGGGGAACACAGACAGGGGTATATGTTTTCCCCTGACTGTGCACGGACAGCAAGCCAACAGGCTCGAAGGCAAGACCACAACACCAAGATCAGATTGAAGCACAAGGGTCAGTTCTTCGAAAAACCAAGGTGAGCCAGAGGAGCAAGCCATCACTAAGGAAAGGACCTACCTTGCCGGGCAGGCGAGCCCGGCAAGGTTGGGTTTTGCCCCGGAAGCAAGCTCCCAGATCATCCCGGCAGGCCTGCCGGGGCTAGCGGAGGCAAGCCACTCCACCGCTCCACCTCACAAGCGACGCAAGTCATTAATCAAAGTGGTGTCGAGCTCCAAGGTGACTAAGTGGCTGCTTTTTGCCACATGGCAGCCACTTCCTATAGCAAACACCTCCATATGACACCCGTCCTGAGACGTGTCAAACGAGCAGGCGCGAAGCTGGCAAAACAGCCCGGCAGGGCCTGCCGGACGAACTGTGATGTGACACTAAGTGGCGCATTTAATGCGCTCTGTCAGCCTGCAGAGTTAGGTATGATAGCACTGTTAGCTATCTAATCAGTACACAAAGACTGATTTGCCACTGTGGTGACCCCTTGAATCTATAAAAGGAGGCCCATGGCGATTGTAGAAAAGGTTGGACCCTCGCATATTCATACGCGCATAGCCACTCTCGCCCCCAGAGCGACCTTGCCGGGCGAGTGTGCTATGTCCACCACCATTATCCACCATTAATCCGCCAAAGCAGGAGTAGGGTTTTACGCCTCACGGCCGCTCGGACCTGGGTAAAGACTGCCCGTGTGATCTCTGCCGTGCTGCGCGATGCTTCTCCGCTCTTTGTGCAACGTACCCATCCCCCCGCCGAACAAAAGGGGCTCATGGCCCCATAGGTGGCCGTGGTTTCCCATGACATCTTTGGCGCGCCAGGTTGGGGGATCACTTGCGCAAACCTGAGAGCGTCGGCAGCGCATCATCTCCATTGCAGCCCAGCCAAAGCTTTTGGCGTCAGTGGTTCCCATGGAGATATGAAGACAAAGCGGGGGAGCGGGGATGTCCTCGCACCTGCTTTGTTCTTCATCTCATCCCACCGCGGTCGCGGCCGCGGTGAAGATTAGTGCCGGTGGTGGTATGCTCCCCCCAGGCGGCCTAGGCGATGTGACCACCGCTCGGGCGCCGTCCAGGGAGAAGGGGCGGGGCGCGTGGGAACGAGGTTCCTCTTTCCATCTCTCTCCCTCTTCGGCAATTGAGCCGCTCTGGCCCTAGCATCGTCAATGTCGATGAGTACCGCGCGATACTCGGTTTAGCATTTACCCTGCTTAGGGAAATCCTGAGTAAAACGCCGGTACGAATCCATTGGTCGATGCCTCGGCAAGTATGCTGCGGCAAGGCCGTCCGCACTAGCGGGACTCTTGCGCCAGCCGCTGTCGGATTGTTCGAAAAGAGTGGAGGAGAGAAAGAGGGGCCGGGAAAGCCCGGCACCATATCCTGCCGCCCGCCAAACATGCTTGACGTATGTTGGTCCCTGCCGGGAACCAGAGAGTTATTCGCTTGGCCTCCGTCTTTCCGGGTATTGTGAGCACACCAAACGCACACAACTGGAAAGGATGGGAAGGAACAAGAACAAAAGCTAAGTCCGCGCAATCATTTCCTTTTGATGAATCCTAGATTTTTGCATCCGTTTATCCCTCGGTTTTAGTGAGTGTTCGTACTATGAAATCCTTCGTGTGATGGAACCTTGGCTAGTTCTTTGTCTGCACCCTCGTTCTGTCCCGAGCCTTGCTCACAGAACGAGCGGCTGTGTCGAGAGCTACCAAGGAAAAACTTGCCGGGACGCATCCACGCCAAGATGAATGTTAAGGGCTGGACCCTTACGACAATCGCGACAATATGGTACCGGCAAGCAACCAGAACATGCATAGGGACTAATCGTACGGACACAAGCATATAGGCTCAGAGGGATAAACGTGCATTTAAGATTAAGCAGGGGACATCAGTTCCACGCAAACATAAACAGTACGACACCTAAACACGAAACATACATCATGTTTTGTTACAGGATAGCACGATGACAATAATAGCTCGGAGTCAAGCCTGGCGATTGCGTGAAGCCGTTGGGACATGAAGGGCCCTGGCGGCCAGAGGGGCAGCTTTCTCTTTGGCAGTTGGAACATCAGCACCCACCGGCAACTTCTTAAATCCATCGGCAAGGTCGAGGTCTGGATGACGGCAGGTGATGTTGCTCACGACCATGAGGAGGGCGTCGTGAGCAAGCTTCCGGGACTCGGTCGCGAAGCGCTTGGCCCTCCCCTCTTCATGCACCCTCAGCTTTTCGATCAGCTCGTTGAAGAAAACTCCCAGCTTGGCACTAGGGACCTCCTGCCTGTTGATCGAGAAAGCTGGCCCGTCCATGCCCATCTCTACGGTCTGGGCAGCAAGATGCATAGCGATGTCAATCATGCTCCTGATCCAGAGCTTCACCTGCTCGGATTGGTTCGTTAGCTTGTCCTCTGCATCTTTCCGGAGGTGCTAGGCAGTGTCTAGATCTTTGGACAGCTGTCGCTGGCGGGCTCCGTTGGACTCTGCCGCGCTTTCCAGGGTGCCAATCCTGGCCTTCAGATCCGTGATGGTGCCGTTGGCGGTTTCAAGGCCTTGGGTCCTGGAGGAAAGCTGCGACTGCACATCGCTCAGAAGGACCTCCACCTTTCGCGCTTCCTCCTTGAGAGCCTCCACCTCCTTGGTCCTCCCGGCAAGCTCCTCAGTCAGCTTAGTCACCTGTCGATCAAGGTCAGTCCTGGCAGCGGATGCAGCAGCAAGATCATCAGTGAGTTTCTTCAGTTGAACAACAGAATCAGTTGTGAGGGCGTCCAGGGCAGCTTTGTGCTTGTTCTCCAAGTCCTTGGTGCGTTGCTGCACGAGGGCTTCTAGATCATCATCTTTGGCGCGAAGGGTGGCTCCAAGCTTCTCCTCCCGGAGAGAAATCTCTTGCTCTCTGGTGTCCAGATGTGCCTTGTGATCCGCCAGGTGCACTTCACAGGCCATGACATCTTCCCTCGTCATCAGGATCGCCTCCTGCTGCCTCATAAGTACCTGGAACTGATTGCCATGCCATTTGCGCAGCTCCAGGCACTTGTCCTTCAGCTTCTGGTCCACTTTGTTGGCGGACTCGCGCTGCTCTTTGAGCGCCTGCCACTTCTGGTCATGCCGGGCCTGCATTTCCTTGATGCCCGCCGCCACAGACTACAAGAAGGACAAATCCATTGCAACGGCAATAGAATTGCCCGATTCTTCAACCCCTTGGTGCAGCGACGCCAGGATTCGCTGGAGCTCTTCATCAAGCTCCACGTTCATCGATGCTGATGGACCGGGGGCTCCAATCCTAGGCTGCACCAACACCAGTGCCAATTGGCTTGGGGGGGGGATGGCGAGGTCCCCACCATGGGCCCAAAGGAGGGAAGGGGATACATGGTTCAGAGGGGAATCTTCCCCTCGACCACCACTCCCACCTCTGGGGCACTTTCAGAAGTATGTTCCGCCACTGCCAAGGAATCCTGAACACTCCTGGCAGTGGGGCCCTGTCCCTCCGCGGTGGTGATCTCGACGGCCTCGTCCGCGGCAGCTCTCCCTATGCTGGCCACCTCTTCCAGCAGTTCTGGCTCTTCGGCCTGGAGGACTGCGAACGAGAGGACAAGCGAATGGCAAAAAAGGTAGAAGTTGTAGATTACCGAGATATAGGGAGAGGGGATACATAAGAAAAAGAAGGAGAAGAGTGGAAGTTAAGTACCCGGAGAAGCCTGCCGGGCAGGGGCCTCAGTTTCCCCGGCAACATCAGTTGTTGGGCCATGAACTCCACCCCCTGCCATGGCAGCCACGGCGATGCTCTGTGCGGGCTCGTCCACGGAGGGCCTCGCCAGGGGTTCTTTGGCTGGGTCAGCGGGAGGAACATACCCTTCCAGGGAGGGCTCATCCTGTGCTGTCTCGCCGCCTCCTCCAGCTGGAGGGGTGGGAAGCTCGTCTCCGTCGCCTCCAGCAAAAGAAACCAGCCCTCCACTTTCAGGCCGGGGGCTGGGCTGGGGGCTCGGTGCGGAATCCTCCGTATTGATCCCCACCAAGCCCAAGCTCTCCACAGTCTTCGGCAACCCAGCGCACCAGAGCCTCTTCGACCGATGGATGAGGGTCTCCATTTCCTCCTCCTCCTCCCTGCCAATGACAGCAAAACAAAAGGTCAGCCAGCAAAGATAATAAAGTATACTAAATTTATTACGGAAAGGGAAATCTTCCTTACTCCTCATCAATAAGCATAGAGCTCAATTCAAATTCCATGGGCGGCGGGGATGCTCTGCCTCTATTCTGGTATGGAGGGGTGGAGCTTTCCGGCAGCTCCAAACCCTGCTGAAGCGCTGGGGGCTCCGATGAAGACGAGCTCTGCGAAGAGCTCGAGCCAGAATGAGAGCTGGAATCACCCTCCACATCCACCGATTGCTTGGCGGGAGAAGCTTTGATCCCGGCAAGGCGAGGAGACTGGCGGCACGCCATGTCTGTCTTGGTATTTCTGGTGGTGGTCTTCTTCACCTTCTTGGCGGCAGGTGCTGGACTTGGGGCCACTGTTCCCCAGTTAACAGCACGCCTGTGGGGACACTGATCCAAAATCGGCTCGGGGGCTTGAGGACCAGCCGCGAGCCACTCCGCTTCGGGCTCCACTGCCTCAGCAGCCTCCTCCTCCTTTTGGAGCTCTGCTACCATGGTAGCTAGAGCCTCAAGCCCAGAAGTCTCGTCCCTGGCAAGATCTCCCCCGGCAACCTCTTCCATGGCCTGCACCTCGCTACCACCGTGGGAGGAACTCTCATCCTCAGCTTTTCCCTTCCCGACCTTTGCAGCCCTTGCCATTGCAGCAATTTGGGCAGCTTTGTCCTCCTCAATCCTCCACTTGATAAACGTTGCCTCCACGGTGGACGTGCGTTTGTACACATTGGTCTCCACCCTGACAGCCCTCTCCGCCAGGGCGTTGGACCATTCAAGTTCTTCATCAAGAGTGGGCAACCACCAATCACCTGCTACCCCATGAGCGTTGCAATCCGGCATCCACTTCAAGATCTGATCCCGGGCCGAATTGACATTCAAAGGGATGATGGTTGCCAGGAGCTTGAACAACTCGAAGTGGCCAAACAGCTGGTCACACAACCAGGCATGGCCATAAACAGACAAGTTATTGGCCAAACCTGGGAGCAATCTCATCCTGTCCCCAGCATCACCATACAACCAGGCGGGTCTGTCCCTCTTCTGCAGTGGCGAGATGCGACGAAGGAGAAAATCCGCCCCCACGTGCTCAATGGTTAGCCCGGCAGCCTTCGGGCAGGTGATCCTGTTTATTGCCGGGCAAAGCCTATCGTTGATGAGGACGAATGCGCTCCATTCCTTGCTGCGCTCGACACACACTGTCCGTGCTTCGTAGAACTCTGGGGCTTCCTCATCCTGAATCCAGCACCAGTCTCCTCTCCACTCATCCCACCTCTCGCGCTACAGACCAGGGATATAATCCCAGGACTTCCTTGCCACCCGTGGCATCCAGCTGATGTTCCCGGAGTGGTGAGTTTTGTTCTCCACCGGTGGGACAAAGTAATGCCTGAACAGATCAACATTGGGGGCGACTCCAACAAAGTTCTCACACAAATGGGCAAAGATGGCCATGGTCGCCATTGCATTTGGCGTGAAGTCCAGGAGGTGGAATCCATAAATCGTCATCATCGCCTCAAAGAAATCAGAGAAAGGGGGACAGAGGCCGCAGATGAAATATGCGCAGAAGAATCGGTATGAATTTGGCGGATCCTCTTCCCCCTCCGCCAAAACATTGGGCGCGCCGTGCCCTTTCGGGACTTCCCTCCCCCACAGGTACCCGTACCTTGCCTGCAGAACCGGGCCGTCCAGATTCGATGGAAAGAAGACAACGTCTCCCCTCCACTTCTTATCCAGCTCCGCTGCCCTATTTCTTCCCTCGGCGACCACCTCCTTCGCCGCGGCCGTCTGCTTCCCTTTTGCTGCAGTTTTCTTCCCCATTCCCGCGGACGCTGGTGCGAACGGGGGAAGGAATCAGGTGGGGGAATGGCGACGGGCGAGGGAGAGAAAGGAGGGGCGGTTGTTTGGCTTGCGGAGGAAGATGATGGGAGGGCAGGACAGGCGATGAGTGAACCGTGCTGTTCCACGTTTTCCTATCTTAAGGGGAAAAGGTGTGGAGCGGGGGCATGACGCTTCAGAAGTTACCGTTTTACATTAACTGCAATAGTCCCATGACCCCACGACTCGCAGTAATTGCGCGAAGTGGACGTTGGATTGACTGGTCATCATGACGAACCATGATGCGAGTAGCCCTTGTTTGCCACGTGTCCGTGCACTGTTTGGGGCCTAACCCAACGTGCCCAGTGACACGTATGGCTTAGGCCTGGGGGCTTATGTCGGGGAACACAGACCGGGGTATATGTTTTCCCCTGACTATGCACGGACAGCAAGCCAATAGGCTCGAAGGCAAGATCACGGCACCAAGATCAGATTGAAGCACAAGGGATTAGTTCTTCGAAAAACCAAGGTGAGCCAGAGGAGCAAGGCATCACTAAGGAAAGGACCTACCTTGCCGAGCAGGCGAGCCCGGCAAGGTTGGGTTTTGCCCCGGAAGCAAGCTCCCAGATCGCCCCGGCAGGCCTGCTGGGGCTGGCGGAGGCAACCCACTCCACCGCTCCACCTCACAAGCGACGCAAGTCATTAATCAGAGCGGTGTCGAGCTCCAAGGTGACTAAGTGGCTGCTTTTTGCCACATGGCAGCCACTTCCTACAGCAAACACCTCCATATGACACCCGTCCTGAGACGTGTCAAACGAGTAGGTGCGAAGCTGGCAAAACAGCCCGGCAGGGCCTGCCGGGCGAGCTGTGATGTGACACTAAGCGGCGCATTTAATGCACTCTGTCAGCCTGCAGAGTTAGGTATGATAGCATTGTTAGCTATCTAATCAGTACGCAAAGACTGATTTGCCATGGTGGTGACCCCTTGAATCTATAAAAGGAGGCCCATGGCGATCGTAGAAAAGGTTGGACCCTCGCATATTCATACGCGCGTAGCCACTCTCGCCCCTAGAGCGACCTTGCCGGGTGAGTGGGCTACGTCCACCACCATTATCCACCATCAATCCGCCAAAGCAGGAGTAGGGTTTTACGCCTCACGGCGGCCCGAACCTGGGTAAAGACTGCCCGTGTGATCTCTGCCGTGCTGCGTGATGCTTCTTCGCTCTTTGTGCAACGTGCCCATCCCTCGCTGAACCAAAAACGGCTCATGGCCCCATAGGTGGCTATGGTTTCCCATGACAACACCCTCTTCATCTCCCTAAACTTAAGCACCTCGAGCTCATGGCCATCCACATCTCGAAGGAGGATTTGGAGCGCCTGCTCGTCGGCTGTACAACGCTCCAGTACCTTCGTCTTCAGGCGATGGATGGGTTCAGTAGCCTCCACATCACCTCGATGAATGTTCGTGCGATTTATGTGCATTGCTGGCGCCGCCCAAGGCTGTCAGTTGCGGTGTTTCATGATATGGTCATTGAGAATGCGCCTTTCCTCGAGAGATTGTATGTACTTGATAAATTAGGTCCAGCAAGAATCAAGGTCATCCACGCACCAAAATTGACAGTGTTGGGCTATTTGTGTGCTGAATTGAACAAACTCGTTACCGGATCATTATCCGTTCAGGTACAATAGTCTTCTTCTTCTCCTTATATATTATTGGACAACACATTTTATCTAATTTTTGTTGATCTATATGTTCGCCTGTCATCCAGAAAATGATTCCCACAAGCTTGACCCAGTCTCTGCGCACAATGAAGATCTTGGCACTACAATCTATCGGCCCTGATCTGGATGAAGTTGTTAGATTCCTTAGACACTTTCCTTGCACGGAGAAGCTATACATCGAGGTGATGCTCCTTTCCTGTTAATTGTTAACCACAACGGAGCTCAATTTGTTGTTACTTTTACCCAAGATTACAATGACAAATGTAGAATGATTTCTAAAGGAAATTTGGAGGATTTCAATACATATATTTTTTGAGATGTTAATCATGAAAGATTGAAGGTGGCATTTCACTCTTTTCGTCTATTTTAGAAATCTTGCAAATCAAAGAGGCCCAAAGTGTTCAAATCTGCAGCTAGGCACTAATATGTTGTCTTCATTTGCAGATACTAGCAGGCCCAAAAGTAGAAAATGTTGGGGAATATAACAATCCCATTGAATGCCTTGATCTTCATCTCACAGAAATTAGTTTTAACGAGTACCGAGGCACCACACCAGAAATTAAATTTGCCAGGTTCTTTGTTGAGAAAGCAAGGTTGCTCAAGGTAATGAGGTTTGCCCTATATTTACTGTGCAAAAGTGAATGGATTGCTAAAGAGCGCATGCATCTATAGCTGAATAAAAAAAGGCTCTGCAGAAGCTGAATTGCAGTTTGTAACTTCATATGACAGATTATTTGGAAGTCACTGTATCAAGCTGCTATATGACTTCTCGGTGGCTGATCCTTTCGTAGAAATAATGCATGAAAAAGATTCTGAAGAAGATGATTTTTTTGTCAAAATAGTTTGAACCTTGTAATCTTTGAATTTGGGCCTTGTAATGGTGGAATTTGAACCTTGTAATATTTATGGTATTTGTTATATAACGTAATTGGATGTTTAATTTGGTTTTGCAATCATGTCCTGTTATAAGTATATATGTTGTTCTTCTGTAGACAGAGCATAGATGTTGTGCAGATAGAGCATATCACATCGCACACGGACAACACTAGGGAACCCGTCGGTGATGAATTCATCAATCACTGACAATTGTATACCAACAAGCTTTTGCCCACAACACACACGGCTTATTCCATCACAAATAGATCAGATGGATCAACTGTATGCCATGTATCGCACACGCAACTCTAATCTGAATCGTGCTTGATGTCTCTGCCATCGCTTGCACAGTTCGTCTTATTTGCCACGTATCACTGTGCTGGCCTCTGTTCGCGTCCCTTGGCGCGCTCAGCTTGTGGACGGCTTTTCCCTGCGTGTTCAACTGATATATGCATATGCTTGCTCGCCGTTGAGGTAGCCACGGAGCGCTCTGCTCGCGTCCCTCCTCGCGCTCTGCCAGCGGTTGGGGCCGACGCACGATCACGTTGGGGGCCCCTTATGCATGCGGTTGCGCCGCGCGCGTCGCTACGATGCAGTTACATGTGGCTCGATGGAGTTACACCCTGCAAATTCGATCTGCCATCCAGGAATGCCAATATTCCAGGCCATCCGGCTTCCCCATTAATTCCCACGGCCATTATAACTATAGTCTCTTCAACCTTTCGATCGCTCCCCACAACACAACAAGCACACCCATGACGAGACATACATAGAGGATATCTAGCAGCGCTCCAATGAAGTTCGGCGAGCATAAAGTGGAGACCCACATGAGGGATACGGACCTCTTGGTGGTGTACACCATCGACCCGGTCGTGGTGGAGGACTACATCAACACCGTGGAGCAGTTGCTTGCTCGAGACAAGTACAAGGTGGTCGGCATCGACCTCCAGTACACCGGCGCTCGTCCCGTCATAGATCAGAAGGTTGCCGTCGCCCAGTTGTGAATGCTCCATCATGTCCTCATTTACCACTACTGCATGGCCAGAGAGCCTTGCGACCGTGTCGCCAGGTTTGTCAACAACACCGACTACAAGTTTGCTATGGTGGAAACCTCCAACGATGTAAAAGCGCTCAAGGTTACGGGCTTGACTTGCAAGAACCTTGTCGAAATCCGTGACCACTACAGCGTCTGGAGCAGCACGAAGGACTCCCTGGTTGAATTCGCATCAGCCATCATCGACCCCTACTACAAAAAATGAAGTAGGATGCCAATAAAACACGTGCCGTATCCTGGCACGGGGCCTGGATGTGGCAACTGGATGATCCTCACCTCATGTTCACGGCCAAGAGCGTGTACAAATTCTACGAGATGCACAGGCGGATCGTTGACATGAGGAAGTGCCTCCTTCCCGAAATCGACGAGGCCGGATCGAGCCGCCAGCAGAGCAGTGACGGCAAGCATCACAAGAAGTAGATGATGATCAGATGATCGTTTATCCTAGTTAATTATGCATGTAATATATAGTTTACGTTGATGTGTGCAAATGTCATGTGTGTAGTAGCCACCTATGTAATTGGATATTTAATTTGGTTATGATAGCTTATTCTATACCCCAGTAACGGTACATACAAAATATAGTAACACGGTATATAAAATATAGTAATTTTTGTAAAAATATAGTAAATTTCAAACTTGGGTAGTAAAAAAATTATTTTCAAAATTACTACATTTTATACACTGTTTTACTACATTTTGTATATAGCGTTACTAGGGGGTGTAGAATAAGTTATTCTACACTCACGCTTAGAATAGCGTTACCCTTTACATAGCGTGTTATTATGTAAAAATATAGTAACACGCTATGTATATAATGGTACATACAAAATATAGTAACACGCTATATATATATATATATATATATATATATATATATATAATGGTACATACAAAATATAGTAACACGCTATGTAAAATATAGTAATTTTCGTAAAAATGTACTAAATTACGAACTTGGTTGATAAAAAAAATTCCGATTACTACATTTTGTACATCGTTTTACTAGATTTTGTATATAGCGTTACTACGGGGTGTAGAATAAGCTATTCTACACTCACGCTTAGAATAGCGTTACCATATATATATATGCAATCACATCGCACAACACACACATCTTACTAGCAGCAATCGTCTGTGTTATTATCGGTCTTCGCACACTTTTCTGATTACAGACTTGTTTGCCGCGTATTACACATATCTTGTTAAGTTGAATCGTTTCTGTTCTCTTGGCTCAACGCAAACAGTTCATCCGAGTGAACTATATGCCCTCTATTGCACACACCTTGATCTGGCTGACCATTTCTGTTGTGTTGCCTAATCACAAATAATTCATCCGAGTGAACTATATGTCGTATATCGCACACACCTTCATCTGGCTGCCCGTTTCTGTTGTTCTGCCTCATCACAAATAGTTCATTGGAGTGAACCGTATGCCACTCATAGCACACATAACTATAATGTGAATCGTGTTTGATGTCTCCGCCATCGCAAACGTTTTGTATCATTTTTTATGATTTTGTTACACCACCGTTTGCGATTAATGCATCGCACACAGTTTCATCGAAGGGTCTCTGATTGTAGTGTCGCATTAGCAGCATCCTGCAGTAGTGTCTCTATCTTGTTGTGATGAATTGAATTTTACCTTTGAGATTTCACTTTTATCGGATTAAATACTTTCATGGATTTGAGAACACTTGATGTATGTTTTGGCACTCAACTCGCGGATTCCCGAGGTCACTACAAAAAAAATACACTTTCGTGATGATACGTGTTTGTCACAGTAGGTCACGTTTTCTGTCATGCATGTACATCCATGACGATTTTATGACAGAATCAAGATAGTCATACATGTGTTGTCGTAAAAGTGTTCCATGACAATACCAAAATTATCATCACAGAAGTGTCCACTTCCATGATGATAAATGGCGCGTCATGGAAGTGCTTTCGTCAAGGGTAACCGACACGCGGCATCCACCGTAACGGGTCACCGTTAAGCTATCGGGTTCCGGTTTGGATCCGATAACCCGTTAACAGCCAGGACCAATGCGGATTTTCCACGTGTAAAATCATCATTGGCCGGAGGAAACACATGTCGGCTTCTCGGTGGGCCAGATGTCATCCATCCAACGGAGGAGACGTGCCTATGATACGTCGACACATGGCAGGGCCCAACAGAGGCCCATGTAGGTTAAAAAGGCCAGCCCAGTCAATGGGCCATAGTATTTACTCAGGTACTAGTGGGCCAACCTACTAATGGCCTACTTAAACATGGCCCATTTACGGCCCAAAGCCAGATCTGGCCTGTTATTTGTTCGCCGAGTATTTGGGCCCAATTACGGCCTAGTGACATTTTAGCCTGTTAGAGGCCCGATGTAGACATGGGCCCATTTCAGCCCGGTGTGTCTTTCGGCCTGGGAATGGCCCGTGCTGCCAATGGGCCATATATGGTTCGACGCAACATCCGGCCCACTAACGGCCCATGATCAAGGTGGCAACAGTTCAGCCTAACGTGACTTTGGGCCTGTTAAAGGCCAGTCGTATAATTCGGCCCATTGATGCCTCTACTAAGCTTTCGTCCTCTTAAAGGCCCATGATATCAATGGGCCAACTAAGGCTCGAGATATGTTTCGGCCTGGTAATGTCCCGTCATATAACTGGGCCAATAATGGCCCGGCATACATTTCAGCCTGCTAAAGGCCCGTGGACGACTATTGAAAATTGAGGCCCAACTTGCATTTCGGCCTGCTAAAGG
Organism: Thinopyrum elongatum; assembly: GCA_011799875.1. NCBI lineage: Eukaryota > Viridiplantae > Streptophyta > Magnoliopsida > Poales > Poaceae > Thinopyrum > Thinopyrum elongatum. Next base: position 155,962,228 of record CM022297.1, read on the forward strand.
CCCATGGTGTCTTCTGAGATGTAACAGGCCAGCAGAATATTCAGCCTGTTAATGGCCCGAAGCTACATGGGCCCAACTAAGCGCTGGGTCCACTAAAGGCCCAACTAAACTTTGGGCCGAATGGAGGCCCGTGTAAGTTGTGGGCCTGGCGCAAAGTGTGAAGGCCCCAATGGCCTTTCAGGCCCAAGAAAGTTGCAGGCCGGCTAAATTGTGGCCCGCTAAAATGCAGGCTCGTTAGAGGCGAATGTTTCGGCTCGGTCGCCTACATCAGATTTTCGCCGGTTTTTTTTCAGATAGCGAATGATGGCATATACGTTAACTAGCAGGAATTAAGAACAAACCTACTATATACAATAAAGAAATTACGGCATAGTAACTTAGAATAAACCTACACTATACATTAAAGGATTTATGGTATATTACATCCACTGTGCATCGAAGTTCGCCACCAGTGATCATAAAGCGCAACGAAGAAGCAGATTACAAAAACTGGGCGCCATTGCAGCGTAACAAAATAATGCTGAACCAAGACCACTTCCAGGATAGTTCAAGAGAGGTTAGCCTTGCGCGGGAGCTGCTGCGCAAGCTGCTGAGCAAGGCTATGAGACTGGCCTAGCATGTCGGTCATAGCTTCCAGCTGTAGCTGTTTAGCAATGAGGTTCTCATTAGTGTTCTCCACGATCTTCCTTAGATATAGGACTTCAAGTCGAAGTTGAGTTGTAGAATGCCTTTCTGCTTGAACTTGGGACTGAAGAAGTTAAACTGACTCAGACAGCGAATTCTGTGAGCTTGTCTAACTGCTAGTCTCAAGTAACTTGAACACTGCATCAAGGCATGACTTTGGGGTTGTCTCGCTATCTTCAAGATGTTTTGCCTTCTTTGCTGCAATATATGTTGGGTATGTCTCATAGCCTTCACCAGACTTGTGCATGCCATCAGGCATATCACCCTGAAACAAGCAGAGAGATGACAGGTTTTGCACGTGTATAAACAAAGATGGTAACTGTGTTGTCAATTCCATCCAATTTCAAATTAGAAAATAAAGAGTCAGTTCAAAATATCAATAGCATAATTTGGCATTGTTCATAATGCAGGTAGCTTCACCACACTACTTATTACCATGTCAAGAAAACAAGCATAGATGAAGGGCAAAGACAATCATTGTATCTATTTTGGTTAATGTGCATGGCATGTTGTTCATATCATCAGCCACATCAGTAAGATAAAATAGGAGATGACAAGGTGCAAATGTGGGTGCCTTCACCACACACTAGATTATAGATCCACAAAAACAAGCATACATATAGGGAGTATTGAGTAATGTGCATGGTATGAATAAGGAATTTGGTTTTACAACTAAAACTTGGAACTTACAGTTGTTGTGAACATGCATTTTGATAGAAACAACAAACTAAACAGCAGTTGACGATAGGGAGTATGAGCAAATTAAACAGCAGTTGATGATAAAGGCTTTAGAAGGACTGATTTACATTAACAGTTAACACCGACTCTATAATGCCCTTCTCCATGTCAAGGGAAGGATAACTCAAGAATTTCAGCACAGAAACTTCTTCATAAGCATTGCCTGCACTCTGCATTTTGTAGAGAGTAATTATAGATATGATAATACTGGAAGGGATAGAGGATAATGAAGATAAGATGCAGATTGATGCTACATAATCAACTACCAATCCCTATAAGTACAAGCGTTATAGGACAAAATGTACTGACAAGAGCAATGGGCTACACTTCTGCACTGGCATTGTCTATGTATTCAACTTTTTGGTAAGATTAAATATAGATCTGATATTTTTTAGTAAATGGTGGGCGAGGGAGATAAGATGCAGAATGCTACACAATGAACCAATCCCTCCTTCCCATAATATAAGAGTGTTTTGTACACTGGTGTACTGTACAAAACACTCTTATATTGTGGGACGAAGGGAGTAGTTGTTAATGTAAGTACAGTGATAGACGACATTCAGTCCTTACAAGAGGACTGCAGAGCTAAACCTCTTCAAAAGCATTGGGTTGATTCTAAATTTATGTAAGAGTCGATACAGATCTTATAATGTCCACCAAATGGAGTATAACGAGGCTAACATGTGCAGTGATCCTACATAATCAACCAGCTATGAAAGTAAGTATGGTCATACAGGGCAAGAGGTACTCACAAGAGCAATGTAGTGTGCAGTATAGTTACGAGATTCTGTGGTCCCTTGAGAATGAATGTTCTTCTGCAAATAGTTTTCATACAAGTGAGATGGTAAGGCACATGCAGAAATGTAGTTCAAATTGTGATGTGATATCATAGACAGTACCTTACGCTGCAGACGAGACCAATGTGTAACAAGATTATTCCAGTCACTGTCTGATAAATGTAGCACCGGAGACTTTACAGAAATTTCATTTAGAGGCTTGCCATCGAAGTGCGCATGCCTCAGGTAGGAATGATACTTCATCAACGAGTGCCTGAAAAGCGCAACCAACCCTTGCTCATCTTGACTATCCAGTTTGGTCCTCGCCTATTTAAAAGAATAAAATCTTGTGTCTTCTGGCAGCAGAAACATATGCACTAATTACCATGAGTAACATTAGTACATTACTTACACGTAAGTTGCGGAGGAAGATTGGAAATTGTTCTGTGTCTATGGTATAATCTTTTCATGAAGGAAAGATGCGCACAAAGTTCGTGACAACAATATAAGCTTCGTTATCTAAACTGGGAAGAAGTGGAACAGGGGTCCTATTTGCTGCAATTGGGGCTCGCTCTCGTTCGAAAAGGGATTTGGCAACTGGATTTGGTGTACTCTTTGCTGGAATGGGTGTTTTGCGTCGTAGAGCTGGTGCTATGTCAACTGGCATCATCATACTATTTGCTGCAGTTGGGGTCTGCTGAGTTGGCGCATCAGAGATGACCAGTGTAGTAGGGCTAGAGTCTGCTAGAGTTGGGGCCGTGTTTTGTGGGTCTGGTGATATTGCAATTACACCTAATGGGCTATTTGATTTATCAGGTGCCACTACCTTTTCCAAATACTTTGTTCGTGCTCCTCCGCGATCAGCAATCGCCCTCTTCCTTTTGAACGTGTGATACACAAGAACAACATTTGAATGGATAAATATGGTATGATGACAGATGGAATATGTACTGAAAATGGATAGGCTGGGTGTATTCACATACACGATGTGCAAACTAAGCTAATGGCAGTGCAACAAAGTAGAAGCAATGCAAAGCATCAGTTGCAAGATATGTGCAACCAATATAACCTTGGAAAGTTAGAGCAAGCACCTTGATGGGTGAATAAGATAGGGCATCTGCCTCTGACTCCTCCACTAGGGAGCTACATTGACTCAGGTCTCCCTCTAGCTAAGAATCATTGTTAGGATCATATTCTGAGCACAAATCTGTAGGTGGAGAGCGTTTTCATTGCATTGCATCCAGACTTGATTTCAGTCCCTTAATGCCAAGTTTGACAGCCATGGCATTGTTCTGCTTTATTCTTTTCATGCGCACAAGCTCATAATCATTATGATGCTGTTCAGTATCTGAGATTCATGAAAACATAAAAAGTAGTCAGATTATCTATGGAATGCATTGCGGATTCAACTCGGAGAGTGTCTCCCTACAAACCCCTACGTATACAAAGTTCATCCCCCAACCGGCTGACCAGACCACACACAGAAATACAAACCTCTTATGTCTCTATGACGGGCGGACACACATTTCAAAATTGAAGTAGGAACATTAGAATCATATCAAATTCATATTTGAACAAATAAACTAAGGAATTATGAGTGGCATAATGTTTAGCTTCAAGGGTGGAGTGCTGGTAGTGCGACAAAAAGCAAGTAGGCAGATTGTATTCCATGTAAAAGATCGTAGTCTATGTAGAAGGTGGATATGACACTTTCTTTCTATACAATGCAGTGTTCGTTGCCCACACATGATGGAAGAGATCACACAGGGAAATACTATTCACTCATGTCTGTGGTTCCAGTATTTTGAAATAGGGTGGTCCACTCTAAAAGAATATTGACAACAAATATGAGAAGGCAAGCATAGAGGTAGTGAATCAATCATTACTTGTGAGCTTACTAGGACAAGTATGCAGAATTGTAACTGCAGTAAGAGACCGTCCAAAATCTGAATCAAGAAGTTGGTCTAGCACTTATTGTTTGCAACTAATCGATGTGAATAATTGGATATTATATCGAATGAGTAAGAAAGACAAGTAAAATTGTCAACAAACGTGGCCTGCAATAGTAATTTGGGTCAATGTCACTATGACCAACAATCCAACATGACTAGTGTTTGTTCCTAGGGCCGGAATTTTGAAACCCTGTGAACTTTACAGGTACTAAAGATTACTGAAATATCTGAACCATTAAGTGTAGGTAGCACTCAGTACATAACAAACCCTAATGACAGTCCTGCCTAATGAGTAATGAATCAATTAGAAAATGGGTGATGAGGAGTGGCTGCTGAGTGTTGAGGACGTATCTCAGGATAAATCGGGTTGGCTTAGTGGGTGCTGCACGCCTGAGCCCTGAACGGACTGGGAAGGTAGGCACGGCGACGCACCCGGGCAGCGGTGATGCTGTTGGGCGAGCAGCTCCTGACCTCCTGTTAGTCCGGCGTCTCCTCATAGAGTCATGCCGTCCGGGGATGGTGAGGCAGGCGGCTGGGGGCGAGTAGAGATCGGAAATGCAGTAGAACAGAGGGGAATCGGGGTCTGGGCCGACCCAAAATCCCAGGGTGGGCCGCGGCCCACCGTGGGCACCCTGTAGATCCACACCCCAGAGGTGTACATGCATTTTTGAAACTAAATTAGGAACATTTAGCTGATCAATTAAACGACTCTGTTTTAATAATATCAGATTCGTATTTGAACAACTAAGCTTGTTTAGCTTGATGGGTGGAGCAGTGCTATTATGACATGAAGCACGTAGGCTGATCGTATAGTGATCATAAAAGGGGGAAACCCTAAGCATGATCAATTAAACCCTATTATGACTGTGCCATGGCAGATTTGAAGATGCAAACCGCATGTCGTGGGAAACCACGGCCACCTATGGGGCCATGAGACCCTTTTGGTTCGGCCAGGGGATGGGCACGTTGAACAAAGAGCGGAGAAGCGTCGCGTAGCACGGCAGAGGTCACACGAGCAGTCTTTACCGAGGTTTGGGCCGCTGTGAGGCATAAAACCCTACTCCTGCTTTGGTGGATTGATGGTGGATAATGGTGGTGAACGTAGCACATTCGCCCGGCAGGGTCGCTCTGGGGGCGAGAGTGGCTACGCGCGTATGAATATGCGAGGGTCCAACCTTTTCAATGATCACCATGGGCCTCCTTTTATAGATTCAAGGGGTCACCACATTGGCAAATCAGTCTTTGCATACTGATTAGATAGCAAACAGTGCTATCATATCTAACTCTGCAGGCTGACAGAGCGCATTAAATGCGTCGCTCAGCGTCACATCATAGCTCGCCCGGCAGGCCCTGCCGGGCTGTTTTGCCAGCTTTGCGCCTGCTCGCTTGACACGTCTCAGGATGGGTGTCATATGGAGATGTTTGTTGTAGGAAGTGGCTGCCATGTGGCAGAAAGCAGCCACTTAGTCACCTTGGAGCTTGACACCGCTCTGATTAATGACTTGAGTCGCTTGTGAGGTGGAGCGGTGGAGTGGCTTGCCTCCGCCAGCCCCGGCAGGCCTGCCGGGACGATATGGGAGTTTGCTTCCAGGGCAAAACCCAACCTTGCCAGTGCTCGCCTGCCCGGCAAGGTAGGTCTTTCTCTTAGTGACGCCTTGTTCCTCTGGCTCACCTTGGCCTTCTCGACTTGCACTTGGATCCTTCAAAGGAATTGATCCTCCTTGTTTGGTCTGATCTTGGTCTTGTAATCTTGTCTCTGGCCTGTGCACAGTCCGTGCAATGGACCCAGGGTCTGTTGCACCGACAGGAGCCCCCGGGCCTGGCACGGACACGCCGCTGGGTGTCGTCGGGGTAGGCCCTAACCAGTGGACAGGCAGAAATGTAAGGGCGGTTCCGCCCCTTGAGATCTTCTTTGCTTCTTCATTAATCTGAGCTTGGGTCAGTTTCCGGTTTTCCCGCGCATCGTGCGAAACGTTTAGGGGAGAAACTGAACCATGATCTGTGGGCGGCCCATGCCCCACAATCACGGGGTAGGAAACTTCCATCCCACTTGCCTCCTACCCCGGAGCGCCTCTGCCACGTGTACCACATGCATTGCGTAGGGTAGGTGGTGGATGCGGAGGGCGTGGGAACGAGCGCCATGGCAGAAAGCCAGGCATCACCGAGTGGTGTAGAGGGGTGGCTCTGATTCCCCGAGCCGTTGGAGGCGCAGGGGAACCGCATTGGAGGAGCAAGCCGGTCGCCTGCTGAATGAGAGGCCAGCCCCCTGCCTCGTTCTCCTATAAAAGGGGTAGGGGTAGTGTGTCTGCTCACACACCTTCCTTCTCCCTTTCCTCAAAGCTTCCCTTGCCTGCCATGGTGAGGGGGATGAGGGCGTAGTGGTACTCCGGTGGTGGCGGCGAGAACTTCTGCTCGACAGCGTCTCCCCCCTCCCCTCGATGATGTGGGGGCGGAACCCGCTATGAGAGGAGGCGGAAGGGGGCGTGGTCGAGGTCGTCATGGTGTGCGCGGCCGAGGAGGCCGGGGCGGCGCCTCAATTGCGCCCGTACCGGACGCTCCTCCCCCGATGTAAGGCCACGTCGGAGATCAACCCTTGGAGTTCATCATCAGGCTGTATAAGCCTCCGCGCGGCCGCCTCCGCCTCCCTACTCCATTTGCAAGGGTGATGGAGCTCGAACAGCCGCGTGCGCTGAGGTTGCACATGAGGGGCTGTGGGAATGGTGGTATGTGGGTGGATGTTAACTTCCCTGCTCCTCATGTTATGTACCTCCGCCGCGGCTGGAAGACCTTTGCTCGAGCCCATAGCTTGTCGGAGGGGCATGTTCTCCAGTTTAAATTAATGGAGAGTGGCCTGCTTTCCGTCAAGGTCTTTGGGCGCTTGGGACCTCGCTTAGGGTGCTGCACGGAGAGCTCGACTGACGATGAAAGCTCCTCCTCGAGCGAAAGCGACGAGGAGGAGACTGACGGTGATGACGACGGCAGCAGCTGGGAGGGCGACGACTCCGACTCCGGCTGAACGTCGCCCGCACCATCTTCATCAGGTGGCAGCACCATCATCTACACCTGTGTTTTCCCCCCGGCAAGGTGGTTTGCCGAGAAGTTGGATGCAGAGGTGGTGATGGTGCCCCCTTGCTCCTCCAACAGTCCTCCAGTTGGACCCCGGCAGGCTTCCTCTCGGGCTGCAGCTCCGTTAGCCCTGCCGTGCCCTTCTGGCCTTGGTGGTGGTGGTTGTTGGGTCACCTCCGCCATGTCCTCTCCTGGAGCCCGACAGGGTCAGGCTGGGCTTCCGCTCAGGCACTCCTTTTGCCCTCTTCGCCTTCTACCGCCGTGCCTAGGAGGAGAGGGACAAGAAAGGGCATTATGGGGCACTTATCTTTTTTTTCAGTCTTAAATCTGTAGGCACTTGCCAAATTTTAGTTCAAATAATATAATCTTTTGTATCCATGTTTATGTTCCATGAGATTTGTACTTGTTGATCAGCATACTAATGAAAAAGATAAGCTTTGCCGGGCACTTGTGCATGTATGATACCCATGCAGAGGTGAAACGCCTCCATACTTTCACGTAAACAAGTAGATCTCGGCAAACTACCTTGCCGGCACCCTATAGGACTGCTGCCGTGAGGCTGAGCCTGCCGGGCGCAGAACCTATTGGGAGAGACCAGCCCCCCGCCAACCCCTTTCAGCCAAAGGCCACTACGACCATCCTGACCGAAGCAACGTTCGTGTCAGTAGATGGGAGCACCTTTGTTTCTGAGGCGGCGAGGTTTTCATATGCACAAGCCCTACTCACGGAACATGTATGGATAAGAGATGGAACTTATCTGTTTGGCTTGCCGAAGATCGTAGTGTTGGCTTGTCTTTGCATCCTCTTCCTAGGACTGAGTCCACGGCAGGAGCCTGCAGTTTATGCAAATGAAGATGATGCCAGATGCAACCTATCTACATGATCATGCAACCTATCTATATGAATCATGCAATGCTCATGAAATGCTTATGCATGCAACTTGTCGGGGGCCCCCAGCGCTTCATTTATTTCTCTGTTGCTCAGGGTCTGCGCCTGGCTTTGTACAAGGGGTTACATGCAGCTGAGGCAAGGCCTGTACAAAAGGGTGGCTGCCGGGCAGGGCCCGACAGCCGCGCCTTACGGGTAGAACTTGCGGAGATGCTCAATATTCCATGAGTTTTGCAATTGAATGCCATCTCCGGTCTCCAGACGGACTGCGCCAGGTCTGGTGACTCGTACTACCCGGTAAGGTTCTTCCCATATCGACGATAGCTTGTTTGTACCCTTGGCGGACTAAACGCGCGTAAGGACAAGGTCGCCTTCCTCAAAACACCAGGCATGAACCCTGCGGCTATGATAGTGATGCAGGGCTTGCTGATAGCGTGCAACATGCGTAGCAGCCCGGAGAAGGTTCTCCTCGAGAAGCACGGCATCATCACGCATGTGCTGTTCCTGCGCTACATCGTAGGCAAGCACTCAAGGTGACCCGTAAATGAGTTCCGTGGGGATAACTGCTTCTGCCCCATAGACTAGGGAGAAAGGAGTCTGCCCGGTAGCTCGGTTTGGTGTCGTTCTGAGGGACCAAAGAACCACCGGCAGCTCATTGATCCATTGCTTGCCGTGCTTTCGCAGCTTATCAAATGTTTTTGTCTTGAGTCCCCGCATCACTTCAGCGTTCGCCCTCTCAGCTTGTCCATTGCTTCTAGGATGTGCAATAGATGCAAATGAGATCTTGCTTCCGAGGGCATGAACATATTGCATGAAGGCGCGGCTCGTGAACTGGGTGCCGTTGTCAGTGATGATCCGGGCAGGGACCCCGAAGCGGCACACCAATCCTTTCAAGAACTTGATAGCTGACTGAGCAGTCACCTTTCTCATGGCATCTACTTCCGGCCACTTTGTAAACTTGTCGATTGCAACGAACTAGAATTCAAAGCCCCCGGCAACTCGGGGGAAACGACCGAGGATATCGAGCCCCCAGACCGAAAATGGCCATGACAAAGGGATTGTCTGGAGTGCTTGGGTAGGCAGATGGATATTTTTGGAATGGAACTGACAGGCTCCACACTTGGTGATGAGCTCAACCACATCTTGGAGGGCTGTGGGCCAATAGAATCCTTGTCGGAATGCTTTCCCAACCAAAGCCCTTGATCCAATGTGGGAGCCGCACATGCCTTTGTGTATCTCTGCCAGCAGTTCCTTTCCTCCTTCCCGACAAATGCACTTCAATTTCACACCATTGGGCCATCTTCTGTATAGTGTGTCATTGACAAACTGATACATACTGGCCCTCCGGGCTACTCTTTTAGCTTCTTCTTGCTCTTCGGGAAGTCCTTCAGTTTGGAGGAAAGGGACTATGTGCCGCGCCCAAGTTGGAGCTTGAGGCTCGGCAATGAGGACTAGCGGCACCTCCTCATTCATGGGGGCGCATCCCTCGTCCGCGGGGACCAGTGGCCTGGCAGGAGGGTGCAGCCCGGCAAGCGAAGAGGAGTTGTTCCCGGCAGGGTCCCTGCCAGGAGCCCCGAAAGGCTCTACCAGGAGAGGCTTACCGGAGTCCAATTTCCTCCTCTTTCGGGCCATTGTTGTTGCGGATACAGAGGGCTGAGTAAGATGGAGAACAAAAGTCCCTGGTTCCACAGGAAGCTTCTGCGCAGCGCACTTTAACAGGTAATCAGCAATGCTGTTTTCCGCACGGGGTACGTGCTCTGTTTGCAACCCGTCAAAGCGCTCCTCCAATCTTCTCACTTCCTCGACGTATGCCTCCATCAATGGGCTTTGGTAATCCTTGTTGACTTGTCTCACCACCAGTTGTGAATCTCCTCGAATGATCAGCTTCTTGATTCGCAATTCTATGGCAATCCTGAGCCCGGCAAGAAGCCCTTCATATTCTACTGTATTGTTGGTCACCTCCTCCAGGGGAAAGTGCATCTGGACAACGTACCTCAGGTGCTCTCCAGTGGGAGCCATGAGAAGCATGCTAGCCCCTGCACCTTATAGGGAGAAGGCACCATCGAAATACATGATCCATTCTTGGGGCGCTTCCTTGCCGAGGATAACTGTTTCCTGTACTTCTTCATCAGGGGTTGGCGTCCATTCTGCAATAAACTCTGCCAACGCCCTACTCTGGATTGTTGATGTGCTTTCAAACTTCGGGCCAAAGCTGGATAACTCCAATGCCCACTCCACTATCCTGCCGGTGGCCTCTAGGTTTCTAAGTATCCTTTGCAATGGGAAGCGGGTGACAACCATGATCTCATGGGCTTGGAAGTAGTGGCGTAGTTTCCTTGAGGCCATGACAAGGCCAAAGATCAATTTTTGCATGCCAGAATACCTGGATCTAGTCCCCTGCAACAGGGAGCTGACGAAGTATACTGGGCGCTGCACCACTTTCTTCCTTGCCGTGTCCTTGGGGTTGCTTCCGCTGCCATGCTCTTCTTTGTCCTGATCCGTATCTGGCCTTGCCAGGCCGCCATCTTCCTCTTGTCGCTGCGCTACTAGGACCGCACTAACCACTTGATTAGTTGCTGCCAGATATAGCAGTAACGACTCTTGTGGTTTGGGTGTGACCAAAGTAGGCACAGAAGACAAGTAGGCCTTCAAATCCTGATGTGCTACATCTACTTCTGGGGTCCACTTCATGGGTCCTGCCTTCTTCAAAATCTTGAAGAACGGCAAGGCGCGCTCGGCAGACTTGGAGATGAATCTGCTAAGCGCGGCAACGCATCCTGTCAAATGCCTCACATCCTTAACTGTCTTGGGTGCCTGTATCTGCTCAATAGCATTGATCTTATCGGGGTTGGCCTCTATCCCACGGTGGGACACAAAGAAACCAAGTAGCTTGCCAGAGGGAACGCGAAACACACACTTCTCCGGATTCAGTTTCAAGTTGATCTTGCGCAGATTAGCAAATGTCTCTTCTAAATCTTGGATTAGTGTTGATTTGTCCTTGGTCTTGACCATAATATCATCCATATAAGCTTCAATGTTCCTGTGCAACTGTGGTTCAAAGCCAATCTGGACTGCTCTTGCAAAAGTGGACCCGACACTCTTCAACCCTAATGGCATGCGCACAAAGTAGTACGTGCCGCATGGGATGATGAATGAGGTCTTTTCTTCGTCTTCCTTGGACATAAAAATCTGATGGAACCCAGAGTATGCATCCAGAAAAGAGAGCAACTCACATCCTGAAGTAGAATCCATGATCTGGTCAATGCGCGGCAAGGGAAATGGGTCCTTTGGGCATGCCTTGTTCAGATCCGTAAAATCTATGCAAAGCCTCCATTTTCCATTAGCCTTGCGCACAACCACTGGGTTTGCTAACCATGTTGGATGCAGTACTCCTCTGACCAAACCAGCTGCTTCAAGTTTCTTGATTTCCTCAGCAATAAACTGCTGCCGTTCCAAGGCCTGCTTCCGAACCTTCTGCTTGACGGGCCGGGCATGCGGACAGACAACAAGGTGTTGCTCGATTACCTTCCTGGGAACACCGGGGATATCAGATGGTTGCCAGGAAAACACATTGATATTCGCCCGCAGGAAGGCAATGAGCATGCTTTCCTATTTGTCATCAATGGTGGCGCTGATAGTGAAAGTACCATCAGCGCCAGCCAGTCCTGCCGCGACCTTTTTCACTTGGGGTGGAGCAGCCTTGGATCTCTTACTGTTGGAACTCTCTGGCGTGTCATCAACGGGCATGGCACATTCCACAAAGGTACGCTTCCCGGATTCCTTGCCAGTGCCTCTGCTATGCTTTTCCTTGGCGGGAACTGTGGCTTCCGCGACCTCTGCCGTGACCGCGTCCCGGTACATCTTATCCACACAAATGATTGCGTCTTTCTTGTCCGACGGAATGGAAATGACGCCCATCGGCCCTGTCATCTTCAAGGTGTTGTAGGCATAGTGGGATGCTGCCATGAATTTGGCCAGGGCTGGGCGCCCAAGGATCCCGTTGTACGGCAGGGGGAGGTCAACCACATCAAACATAACTTTCTCAGTCCGGTAGTTCAACTCTCCTCCAAATGTCACTGGCAATGTAACCTTTCCCTTAGGACGGCTCCTGCTGGGATTGACTCCTTGAAATGTGCCTGTGGCCTTAAGTTCTTCCTCTGCTATCTAGAGTTTGCTGATAACCTTTGGGGAAATCAGATTCAACCCGGCCCCGCCGTCAACCAGCATCTTTGTGACCTTGAGGTTGCGAATTGTTGGTGAGACCAACAACGGCAAACACCCTACCGCAGTAATGCAGTCGGGGTGGTCATCTTCGTCAAAGATGATGGGCGTGCGTGACCACTTGAGCGGCTTCCGAGAATCTACCACTGGCTCCATGGCATTGACTTCACGCGCCCACTGTTTAAGTTGGCGGTGAGAGGAGTGCAAAGATGCACCCCCGTCAATGCACAGGGTGTCAGTGGCCTTCTGGAATTCCTGCTCGCTGGTTTCCTCTTCATTCCCTCCATCACTCTCGTTATTGCAATCCTCCTTCTCTCGGCCCTTGGCGGGTTTCCCTTGGTTCCGAGGAGCCTTGCCGGGGCGACTCGCTTCACCACCCCGGCCCTTCCCGCCAGCGCCATTCTGACCTTTTTCCTTATCGCGCTTCTCATACTTAGCCCTTTGCCTCTTGACGAGCTGCTCAACCTAATGACACTCCTGGAGATCATGGCCCTTGGTCCGATGAATCTTATAGTACGGCCCATCACTTTTCCTAGCCTTCTTGGCAGCTGCCGCCTCCTGGCAGTTGGGCTATCGCCATGGCCTCCGAGGCAGTGCTTGGCATAGGTGATGATGATGTAGATCGTAGTGTCGCTCGGCTCCAGACGTTGCCGGTGGCGACTGCGCCGCGCCCTCGCTGCTGCGAACCAGCCGTTTGGATGGCATGATGACGCGGTGGAGGCGCCTGAGGGCCAGCGGCTCCGTTGGGCATAGTAGTTGGGTCAGCCCGCCCCGGGGGTGGCGCGTGCCCTGCGGTCGCGCCTGCAGCGGGGGCGGCCGGAGGGTTGCGATTCACCCCAGAGCGAGCACCATCACTGCGGCTGTGCCCATTGGCGAGGAGAAGGAGTTTAGGCGGAATGATCCCTCCATCCGTACCTCGCGGAGCATGGCCGTGGAGATGTCGCTGATGCTGTCCTTCCTCGGTACCTCCCGTCCCTGCTTCGACCATGGGGGAGGTGGTGACGGCGCCGCCTGCGCCGACCATGTCCCCCGCAGCATCCACACCCTCACGAGCCCCCGCGTTCCCCGCGACATCGGCGGTCGCGGGCGGCAGAGCCTTCGAGGTGGACGGGTGATTTGCAGCTCCGGGCTTCCTCTTGGGCACCATAGTCGATGATGCCACCGACGATGAAAATGTCGATGAAGATGACGCGCAGCGTATGCTCTCGGTTTCGCACAAGTGATCCCCCTACCTGGCACACCAAAGATGTCATGGGAAACCACGGCCACCTATGGGGCCATGAGCCCCTTTTGGTTCGGCAGGGGGATGGGCATGTTGCACAAAGAGTGGAGAAGCATCGCGCAGCACGATAGAGATCACACGGGCAGTCTTTACCTAGGTTCGGGCCGCCGTGAGGTGTAAAACCCTACTCCTGCTTTGGTGGATTGATGGTGGATAATGGTGGTGAACGTAGCACACTCGCCCGACAGGGTCGCTCTGGGGACAAGAGTGGCTACGCGCGTATGGATATGCGAGGGTTCAAAATGACCAACCTCTTCTACAGTCGCCATGTGCCTCCTTTTATAGATTAAGGGGTCACCACAGTGGCAAATCAGTCTTTGTGTACTGATTAGATAGCAAACAGTGCTATCATATCTAACTCTGCAGGCTGACAGAGCGCATTAAATGTGCCGCTCAGCGTCACATCACAGCTCGCCCGGCAGGCCTTGCCAGGCTGTTTTGCCAGCTTTGCGCCTGCTCGCTTGACACGTCTCAGGACGGGTGTCGTATGGAGATGTTTGCTGTAGGAAGTGGCTGCCATGTGGCAAAAAGCAGCCACTTAGTCACCTTAGAGCTTGACACCGCTCTGATTAATGACTTGCGTCGCTTGTGAGGTGGAGCGGTGGAGTGGCTTGCCTCCGCCAGCCCCGGCAGGCCTGCCGGGACGATATGGGAGCTTGCTTCCGGGGCAAAACCCAACCTTGCCAGTGCTCGCCTGCCCGGCAAGGTGGGTCTTTCTCTTAGTGACGCCTTGTTCCTCTGGCTCACCTTGGCCTTCTCGACTTGCACTTGGATCCTTCAAAGGAATTGATCCTCCTTGTTTGGTCTGATCTTGGTCTTGTAATCTTGTCTCTGGCCTGTGCACAGTCCGTGCAATGGACCCAGGGACTGTTGCACCGACACTACAGAAATGCTATTTAGCAACCATTGTTTGCTTCGAACTAAGAACTAAATTTTAAGAGCTGAAAAGAAAGTACAGTAACCAAGTTACAATCTATTTTCTGGTTGAGATCAAAAAGTTGAGCAGATATGAAGTAGTACCACCTCTCTTGCGGTGGCGTGTAGGCATCGGGAGTGCGATGGCCATCGGTGGCATTGAAGCAGATCTGCGATGGTAGACGGGAGCATCAGGGGATAAGTCCCGTTGTGGTGGAAGAGAAGGTCGTGGGAGCGGCCCCGGCAAGGAGGACGATGGCGCCGATGAAGCAACAGGATGCAATGCAAGGCTCCTGGTCCGTCGCCGTGGATGAGAAACGTCCATCTCTAGCAGTGGACGATGCGGTCTTGGTAGGCACTCTGGCATGGTGGAGGACGGCGGCGATGGATGGGGTGGAGGACGGCGGTGATGGATGGGGTGGCGGACGAAGGAGGCTGGTGTGGGGATGGTGTTCTAGCGCGGACGTTGTATGAATGGGAAAATGGAGGGAGAGGTACGGGGAACCATGTTTTTGGGACGCACCTGTCTGAAATATGGGAAAGTTACGAACTTAGCCCCCGTTTAAAATTTGGACGTCTCGTCGGTTGGGGATAGGACGGTAATCTCGCATCTCCCCCAATATTTGCCCAGAGCGATTTCTGGCGAGGAGAGGGTTTTTGGCGCCCACAGTTGGCGCCCACGGTGTATGAATGGGGCTGACAGGTAGGGCGGTTGTGTCACGTCTGAGTGAAGTTACAAACCTGCCCCTATTAAAAATATTTGCCTACATCGATTTCGGCCAAGCTTGAATCAAATGTGTTTTGCCGCCCATGTTTGGCGCCCATCGTGTCTGAATGGGCTCAGAGGCGGTCGTGTCACGTTTAATTGAATTTACTAACCTACCCCTATTGAGAGCAGTGGAAATCGAGCTGATGGATTGTTCGTGTAAGGGGTAGACAGTAATTTCCATCTCGCAAACACTGGCTTCGGGCAGCCGACGTGGGAGTGGATATTTTGCCGCCTCTTTCAAATTTTGGGACAATAAGCATTCACGTTTACCCGGGCAACTAAATTCGAATCCATTTTGTATTCTTATACGAATCTTTATAAATCATTCTATGTTTTTTATATATCTTCAAAAGCACAACAAAGATGTATTCCACTATCATATATGAATATGATTTACAAGTGCCGATACTCAAATTCAGAAGGTAGAATCCAGTTTAAGGTGAATTCGAATATTTGAAACCACTTTATGTCCAACTCAAGTGTAACATGTATGACACACACAGCATATAGTGTACTCCCATTTAGATATGTACACAAGCGATGTCTCAAGATTCAAAATACTGAGTCAATCAACCAATAATGTACAAAACTAACAGACATATAAACACTTATAGAGTATATGGATAAATAATATCAATTAACATACATAAGCAGGCCGCTGTACTTTTTTTGCTAGAAGAGCATCATTTTTTAGCAAAGCTAGTACAACATCTTGGCCCTTTCAAATCCGTGCCACTTAAGGACCATCTATACTACTATTATTGTTGAATGCACATTCAGCCCGATTGGCATACTTGTAGGTCTGGCATAGCAATCAAAATTAAATGTCTCAGAGTCTTATCAATTAATCCAGACTCGTGCTAAAAAAAATTTACAAACCAAAAAGCAAAAAACAATTATTACATGATCTCTAGAACAAATGGTTTGATCGATTACATGAACAAACAACACAAAGGTTATTCAACGATGGAAAAAACATTTCACCTATGATTTACCAAGCAGGAATTTAATTTCCTTTTCTCCTTCAGGGCCTTAACAATGTGGTCAGTCTCAGCTTGCTTCGTTTTGAAATCTACCAAATATTTAATTGTTGTCTTGAGTACTGCTTTTGATTGTGCTGTTTGCTTCCTCAACATGTCAACTTCATCTCTAAGTGCAGAAGCAGAATCTCTTTCTACCAATAGTTTAGCCTCTAGAGCATCAGTAGTTGGCAATTCATGATGCACGATTGGGCCGGTGCCACTGCTGTGGGATGATACAACGTCCATGGGGCTAACCTGTTTTGCCATTGAAGTTCCGATTGAATTCCGAAAAGTTGAAGTTAGCAAAACATCTCAACTGGGAGTTAGAATAGCAAACCAGTTAAACAAATAAGGAATTAAAGAGTTTCAATTGGATGCTGAAAAGTAGTTATTAACATCATTGTAACCGGTTGCAGCAGCAAAGCAGTTATAGAAACAAGTTTTGCAAAAGGTACCTGTTGTGGCATTGGAGTTTCTCTTGGATCCTAAAAAGTTGAGTAGCCAGTAATGTGATTAGAGCAACCGGTTGCAGCAGCAAAGCAGTTAAACAAACAAGTTTTGCAAAAGGAACCTGTTGTGGCATTGGAGTTTCTCTTGGATCCTGAAAAGTTGAGTAGTCAATAACTTGATTAGAGCAACAAGTTACAGCAGCAAACCTGTTACACAAATATATTTTTCAAAATGTACCTGCTGTGCAATTGGACTTCCAATTGGATCCTGAAAACTTGAAGTTGGTAAGATGATTATAGCAACAACTTACAGCAGCAAACCAGGTAAAGAAGGAAGTTTTTGAAAACATACCTGTTGTGCCAACGGAGTTTCAGTTGGATCCTGCAAACTTGAATGTTAGCAATCATAAATAAAGTGTTGCAAGAGCCATAAGAAACTAACATCAAACTAGTAAAACTAACCATTTTTGGCAATGTATTTAATTACACATGAACTAGTAAAACTAACAAGTTCTTAGCAATGTATTAAAGTAACAAGTCAGTATCGTTTACCAGCAACACAGACATTTGTAAATATCTTTGATGTAAGCAAAATGATTCCGACACACACACACACACACACACACACACACACACACACATATATATATATATATATATATATATATATAAGTTAGAAAGACGTTGTCCTTCATATAAACCTGACAGTTGTCTGTCTATGAACATGCAAACATTACTAGTGCTACAAGTGATAATAGCAAACCATTTAAACAAACAGGGTATCATAACGTAAATTACACATGAATTTTGCTGCACCCTAGAAGTACATATGACCAGCTATCTACATGCTTAAGTAGCTATTTAAGTTCAGGCAAACATGTAATTCTTAACAGTAAGTATCAAACACATAGATAGGCGCAGTCTATAATAGGATTAATAGGCTATGGAATTATGTAATCAGTAGCAAACAAAATTAAGCCAATCAACATAATTGAACAATTTTGCAATCAGTGGCTAACTAAAATTCCGATAAGCAGGTAACTGAACTTACGCTAGCTCTTTGTACAGGCACACTACAACTTCTTTTTCACTTACATGGTTCTACGAAGGAGTCCATTGCATCAATTGCTTGGATACGCAGTCCCAATACTTCTTTCTTCCCACACTGCATTGGTAAGTCGAATGGTTAATCTGATAAGATGGTGCATCCTTGATATGTTATATGAGGACGGGTTGTCAGACTAGTTGTAGCAACACACATCACACTGGCTTTTACTGTATATTTCATGCGATTACATTTGGCATATCGAGATCTAAGCAATCTACAATAGGATGAAAAGATTGACATCCTTCACATTATTGGTGAACTCAGTTCATAGAAACAAGCAATTCAACCATTCTGTGGGTAAATCAAAAGTGCCACTGGAATATTTTTCACTACCCCAATCATACACGCAAAAAGGGGCGATGCCACCGTAGGGGCTGGTATGGGCGGCCACCTCGGGTGGTTAGAAAGTGTGCACCTAGTTTGAGTCGTCCAGGTTGGCCCAGGCTAGTTTTGTTCATCCCAGCGCACAAGCAGGCAATGTAAAAAATGAAGAAAACCATTTCAATTTGCATGGCCCAATAACGTAAGTGCAAGGCAGGCCCTATAGCAGGCTCGCGGCCCAAACAAGCGCCTCCCATATTTATTGACAGCTGGAAAAATCCCCAATTCATTCACTCCAGCCTCTAGTCTGGTTCGCTCCTAACCTAGCCGCCGCTAGACAGACCAACACAACACTTCCTCGCGCCTTCGTTGGACGTCAGTCACCGGGCTTCAAGCGAATGGAAGGACAAGAAGATGAAGATCCAACCCTGGGTGTAGCCTACGTGGGAGGCAGCGGCGGCAGCACGGGCATGGCATCGAGCTTGTGCAAACGGACAGTCGCAGCTTGCAAGAGCAGCATGCGTAACGAGCAGGTACATCACATCCCTGATTATATCTAATTCAACTGTTTAATTTCTAGCCAATAGTTAAACCTGATGGTGTTGTAAAACTGCTTGTATGTAGGGAATCTATAAGAAAATGAAACCAATTTCTGCTTATTTTATAACTCCCCCAATCAATACTGAACTGACTGAACATGATGTGTCTAATCAAGTTTCCGGTGCAAACATACAAGATCATGTTGTTCTTGAGCCTGAAGTGTCTAATGAACAGACTGCTAATGAAGGATTTGATGCAAACATTTTACATGCTCATGGTGATGAACATATAGTGTCTAATGAGGGATCTAATGCAAGCATTTTGCAAGCTCCCATTCAAGGATTTAGTGTCTAATGGTGATCTGTTATGTTGAGAGAGAGAGAGAGAGAGAGAGAGAGAGATTTGCAGGAATTGATGACAAGCAAATTATAGTACATTTTCATGGCTTGAGGAAACGTCGAGGCCATCTACCAGAAAGTCCCCGTATCATGACAACCTAGCATAAATACTTTTCTAATCTGTTGTTTGAAACTATTGGCATACTTGTGCAGGATAGATATATTGATATGCAGTTTGCGCACTGGTTATAGGTGCAATTACACTTTGATATTTTCGGCTAGAGAACGAATAATTCAAGCAGGTACAGTCCATGTTAGTAGTCCTTGTACACCATGTTGCATTTTGTGTTTTTTGGTGCTTACATCATTTAGTGTTTTATAATCTGGAACTACTTTGGATCATTAGCTGGTTTTCAAAGTGCATGTAGCTTCACATTTCTCAAGTTATGTTGATTTCCGGAGTGCAAGTGCCTTTGTATTTTTTAAGTTAAATTTTCGCCCCTGGTAACTTGAATTTATGGATCCGCCACTGCACACAAATCATACACGCAGGCCAGTACGAATTAAATGAAATGCAGGGACTTACGCTAGCTCGTTGTACATGCTCACTGCAGCTCTGCTTGCGCTTGGGATGTTCCATGTACAAGTCCATGTTACAACTTGCTTGGATGTGCAGGCCTTGTGCTCCTTGCATACCCCTCTACATTTTTGACATGGCGAATGGTTGATCAAATGAGAGGAATTGACCTTGCTGTTGTACCGGAGGACAGGTACTTACAAGGTTATACAGGCATGCAAGATGTGTACCAGATCCCGTAGCGCCGTCATGCTTCGATAAAAAATGGTTTTGCTTGTTTCAGATGATATCTCCATAAGAAATAAGAGTTAAAGTCAGAGTTGCATAGGCGTGTAAGCTAAGAGAGCAGTAGAAGGATATCCAAACATCGTCGAAACAGTGCACAAGGGAGTGATATGTGGATACCTAGTTTGGGCTGGCGTTTGGGCATGCTCGCCTAGCTAGAGTGCGGGTCACTTCAGAATCATTGAGGGTGATGCACTGGCGTTGGCTGGCCGCGTACGGATGCAGATCTCGAGCGACAACGGAGCGCTACGATGCGGTGGACGAGGCCATTGGTGAAGCACCAACACCGTCAGGGGGGGTGGAGGTGCGATGATGTTCTCGATGAAGTGGCCCCAGTGAGATGGGAGATGGCGTCGGTGAAGCGCACCTGATGCGGTGGAAGTCGGTGTCTGAGGCACGTCGGCTGCGGCGGCCGACGTTGTGGGTGGACCACCCGGTGCGGTGGACGAGGGGGTAGATGAGGTAGCTCTGGTGCAATGGTGAAGCGCAACCGTCGTCTTCATCTTCGTTGTCCGGCACAGAGGTGGGGAAAGAGACGAGATGAAGGGCGATTTGAATTTTGCTTGGGTTGGCTGGGAATTAGGGATTTGAGAGCTCTGGGCGCAGAAGGGGACGGGGGAGAAGGGAGATTTTGCAGGGCTGGAACCGGGGCCACCAGATGTTTCAATCTGAAACATGGAAGCGCGAAATTTTTTTGTCGTCGTTCTTTTTTTAGGGGGGGGGGGAGGGGGGGAGGAGAGGCTGGAGGAGGGGGTGCTAGCGTCCGTACGACACACGCGACCACCACGACACAACCCTGGTCTGCCTGGTGCGCCTACATTTGATAATGCAAACGAATCTTCTTTCATTGGCAAATGAATCTTGTACTATGTATTACCATGCCCGTGTTTTCCTTGCAAATAATTAGTCCTTGGAAATGAGATACTATGAATTAATTAATGAGGAGTTCTTTGAATTAGAGTGTGTTTGTCACATAGCGATCTCCAATTCTAACGTGGATTTCGCATTTCAGGGTATCCACGCTACTTTTTTAATACAAAATCATATATGTATAAGATGAACACCACGGTAGTGAGAAAACTTTGGATGGATTCAAGCATATGACCACACACATACAAAATACCACAACAATCGAGTCAATATCAACCTTTCCAAACCTAGAATGGCACGAATTCGAAATAAATACGGAAGCCATATGCATGGTCCTCAATTCAAATCTTACAATGTACACTAAATTAAAACGTCAATATTAAGTCTAGTACTATCTACATTGAAATGTTGTCTCGGCACACATGCTACATACTTCCTCTATTGATCAATCTTCCTCTCCTAACCACCTTACAAAGCTATTGGTTTCCGCACGTTCATTCTTTCTCTCCATGTTTCGATCTCTAACTCTCACACACTCGCCATTGCACTCCATGCCGAGCTCTCTCTCTCCCCCTCCTACCCTCTCTCGGTAGATACATGCATTGCCTATCTAGACACCCCTCCCTCCCTCTTGTGCGCACGGACGCACATTGTCTATCTAGGTCACTCTCGAGAGACCGTCTCACTCTTTCTTCCGCACAGCAGCCCACACTCGCTTAATCTCTCTCTCTCTCTCTCTCTCTAAGTCTCGATTAAGCTCACTTTCTCTCACACACAAACGATATATCTCCCTGTTCGGGCCTCGATCGACACACTCTATACTCTCTCACGCAGATTATCTATCTAGATCAGTTTCTCCAAGCCATTCCACTCATTCAACCTCATGGCGGCCCACGCTCGCTCAATCTCTCTCTCTCTCTATGCATGTCTCGATTGACCTCGCTCTTTCTCACACACAAATGATATATCTCCATGTTTGGGCCTAATTCGACATATTCATAGTGTATACTCTCACACGCACATTGTCTACGTAGGTCACTCTCTCCAACCCGTCTCACTCTTTCGATTGCATGACGACCCACACTCGCTCAATCTTTCTCTCTCTTTATCTATGTATCGATTGACCTTGCTTCCTCCCACCCACAAACGATATGTGTACTTGTCTGTGACTGGATCATCTCTCAAGCGCTCTCTTACAGCCCTCACCCTTCCCAAAAGCTCAATCAGATAATATCTATCCATAGCATATATATCTTTTCAACGAATGTCGGGGCACACTCACTTTGTCTCTCTATCTATGTCTCGATTGACCTCGCTTTCTCACGCCGTCTCTTCCACACATTGAAGCTCCTCTCCATCCCTCGCAGAGTCGGAGCTATTTACATTGCGAGGGGGACTCCAACATTCGATTAATTTGTGAAGGCATTTATTCCGGTGGGTTTAGATTATATTTTTGTAGCATTCTCCCCACAACTACTCCAAACACCGTTGCAACCCCCGCCCCTCCCCCAATTGTTCTCCCTCTGGATCGGTCACCGCTCTCTCACACGCCCTTTCTAACCTTCCACGTTGCACCATGGTATTTTTGCAAAAAAACTCTGGTGTTCTCTTTAATTATTACAAATAAGCTACAAACTACACACCCGGAGTCCACCTATAATGGAACAAATTTCGACCCAAAAATTAAAGTGCTACAAACTACACACCGGGGGCCCAACTGTCATGGAGCAAATTTGGAACCATATCTACACCCCTATATAGTGTGCGAATAACTTTGAAAGATGGTCGTTGGATGAAGCCAATCTGACGGTGCAGAGATGGCAAATCCAAGCACCACTGACTGTTGGATATCTTCTACATTCCACCACATTCTGCCACATGTACAATCTAGAAGACTGCATGGTTGAACTTAAGCATACTGCACAAACCTCACAACACAAGCACTTCTCCTTTGTTCTAGAATCTTCTGTATCATAATTGCCCAATTTTCTTTTTCTAAATGAATTGCCATTATTTGTTTTTACTTTATGCTCTACAATGCACAATTCCATGAATCTTAAAATAGATTAACTTTTTTATAAAACTTATTGATTTTGAATAAGATGAACTATAAGAATTAAATGAACGTCTACATCATGCATATATGAATCAAAGCTTACATGCTATGGAGTGGTATTTATTCATAATTTGGTTGCCAAATCTCATGCGTGCAATGCACGTGTACCTTACTAGTATAAATTAAAAATGAAAAAGGACGAGGATCGAACATGCGACCAGGGCCTTCAAGCCGCACGTCAATAGGCAACATAGTAGCAACGTTCGTTGTACTCCCCTTTGTTGATATAATGTTTCTATATTACCACAACCTATTTAATGGACAACATGTTTTTATATTAACTTTAGTACATTAGTGGGACCAGCTCGTGAGCACGTACTATTCCACTTCACTTACTGGTGGGTTCTATGTCTGCTCTCTCTCTCTCCTCCCCTTCTACGTTTAGACACACAGGCAAACACAAAGAACACGAGGGCGGTGTGGCCGTTGACCGAATCTGGATGCGTTTACAAGTTACAGCACCTATTTCACATAATCCCTACTCTTATAAAAAAATAGAGTTGGTGATGATGGTGTGCCTGCCATCCTGTAATATAGGCCGTCCGATTTATATCTGACGGATAGGAAGGAAACTATGGCAATTTTGCAAAAAAGATACCCACACCCCTCTCCACATTTGCAAATAAGGCCTTCCCTCATTCATCCTTTTCTCCCACAAGATAAACTACTCATACAAATGCATCTTGATGTTCCGTGCAATGCACGGGCATCTTGCTAGTACTAGTACTAGTATTGGAGTATGTAACAAGTTTAGGAACAAAAGTGACTGTGACGGACAAGTTAGGCTAGTAGTATCTACTAACAATTAAATGCGTGGATAAATAGATGTATCGCCTATAGTGCACGAACAAGGGGACTGCTCGCGCCCTACAAGTATTTGGAACTGGTTTCCCTAAAAAAATATTTGGAATTGACGTGGTATTTAATATGAAATGTTTGCGATGAGAAGGAATACATGTCGCTTGATAATGTTTTATATTTAATTTGATACGGCTCTAGCAGAACATTCAATCGATCAAACCATAGATTTCATTCAGTCTGACTGCGACTTTACATTCATACCACGATCGAACTAAAATAAACACAAATGATAAATCCCAAATGTTCGGATTTTAAGCATGGCAATCCGAACGTTTTTCATGGCATATTTAGATCACGCGGCGGCGGCGGAGACGTCTTGTGGCGGGAAGCGGCTCCTTTGCCGTGCTCTGTGTGTCGTCGGGCCACTAACCGGCGGCGACGGCGGCGTCTTGCGCCGTTGTTGGTGTACTCCTGGATGTTGGCTCTAGCTTCAAGGAAGGCCAGAATGTTCTAGACTTCGGTCTCCAGGAGCCAGTTAACTAGCGGGAGGAGGCGACTGGCGTTGGTGCAAGGAAGCGGTCAACGGTGGTGATCCATGCCTCTGAGGGGGGCACTGGCACCAGCGTGGGGACAGGCTCTGGCAATGGCGTGGCGGAGGCATTTGTGTGCACGGGCACTGGCAAGGGCGCGCGCATCAGTGCACGCATAGGCGCATGCGTTGGCAGGTGCATGGGCGCGTGAAAGTCAGCGGGGACCTCGTGGAACCCCGTGGCTTCAAGCTCGGCCACAATGTGCGGCTCCTAGGCCATCAATGCCACGGGGATGGGCGCTGGCATAGTCGGGGCGACGGGAGCTGGAACAGGAGCGGTGACAGGCGCGGCGTCTTCCCGCAAGGCTAGTTCAAGCTCGTCCCAAAGCGCCTTATGTTCTTCAGACTCCGGCTGGGTGTCTTCCTCAGGAAACTGGAAGACTAAGGGCAGACCATCATGATGTGGCATGGCGTACGGTGAGGTCAGGGTAGTTGGAGGTAGACGATAGGAGAATCCGAGAGGAAGAGAGAAGATTGTAGCGAGACCGGGGAGTTCGGGGGTGATTTAAACTGTGGCGCCGGTGCCATTAAAAGTGGGGGCAGTTGGGAGGAAGGTGGGCGGCGGAGCCTGGTCAAAGGGCTTGCCTCCCGGTGAGCCTGCGCAGTGGCCTGCTCTCACGCCTCCCGGTCAGTGGCACAATGGTCTGCTCGCATGCCTCCCATCGACTCACACGCTTGCTCGGACGGCACCTGCCGATGAGAAGCGGGACTCATGGCGGCATGTAGGTCTAACGCCCACGGTTTGAATAGTGAAACCGTTCGCGTTAACGTGACATGTCTTTGTTCCAAAATGCCTTGGCTCTTCATTTGTGCAATTTTTCATAAGCAGCTTGTCTCTTAAATAAAAAATACGACAACCTATTTGTGCCATATCACGTGACCATGCTCAGTTTCATGAATTTCAGGTCAGTTTTGGATTTTCTGGAATTTAAAATCCAGGATTCGAAACAATATCATAACCTGCATCATGAAATAAATTTTCAAGCCATACATCTTTACTGTTGTTGATATTAATATTTCTTAAGAAAGGATTTGGTCAAACATTTTGCTTAGTTAGACTTCAGACAAGTTATATATGCAGAGTAAAAAGATAATCCCTCCGTACCAGTGCATTGCCTGATATAGTAACTCTAGTAGGCACAAACAACGCGCGAACAAAATCAACAAACAGAGCTCCATTCTGTGCTCATCCTTGTGTAGTACTATTAGTACTAGGCAATGGAGTTGACGGGTGACCTTGGGTAGCAGCGACCAAGGGAATTGAACCGTGCTCGGCACGGCACGTAACATGGGCTAGTTACTAAAGCATCCCTCCATTGTTCATCGGTTGTCATTATGGACCGGGGACATGAGGGGAATTTCCTAGGGCTGGAATTCTGGCCGCCAGATATTTCGACTAGAAACGCGGAGGCTCGAGTGGAGGCGCGAAGTTTAATATCGTGGTTCTTTTGGTTGGGGTTGGCTAATGTGCGTACCACGCACGCCACCACCAGGACACGAGCCTGGGTCTGGCTGGTACACCGTCAGGTGCTACCATTCGAGAATGCGAAAGGAATCTTTTTTTAATTGCCGAATGAATCTATATGTATTACAATGCCCGTATTTTCCTTGCAAATAACTGGTCATTCCAAAAGGCACGGTAATTGATTTATGATGAGTTCTTGAATTAGAGTGAGTTTGTGATATAGTGATCTCAACGTGGATGTATGACCATGCATACATGACACGAATTCAAAACTAAAATGTAAGCCATGCATGGTCCTCAATTCAATATTTAAAATGCACAATAAATTGAAACATGAATATTAAGTCTAGTACTATGTACATGCAAATGTTGTGTTTAGGTCTCTCCATCGACACCCCCCAACCACCACACATACTTCATGTATCGATCGATCTTCATTTCTTTGTTAATAGAGCTATTGGTATCCGACACACGCCCGCTCATTATTTCTCTTCATGTTTCGATCTCCATTTATGTCACACCCGCCCACACACTCTCAACAAATGTATTTCTCACACACAACCTCATCGTGCCCTCCATGACAAACCCTCCCCCTCTCTCTCTCTCTCTCTCATGACACGTATGTTGCCTTTGTAAAACACCTTCACCGTGCGCGCACACACAAAGTCTATCTAGGCCACTCTCAGTAACTATCTCCCTCCAGCCCTCACTGCAGCTTCGCCGCATAATATCTCGGTGTATCGTCTTTAGCATTCAAGTGTACGCTATGCCACAGTCACTCGATCTCTCCCTCTATAAATGACTCGATTGACCTCGCTTTCTCGCATCGTCTCTCTCACACCTAGATGCTCCCACTACACCTCTTGCATAGGCGGAGCTATGTAGATTGCCGGGGGGTAACCCCTCGACCTTAGATAAAATTGTGAAGCTCTGTTTAGGATTGTTTGGATTATATTTTTTGAACATTATATTTGTCCCCACCCTCCCAAACACTGATGGGTTGTGCACCCCCCCCAAGAGAATATCATGTGCCCCCACACCTTCGATGCTATATGGTGATACGAGTTCCTTGGAGCGTGTAGATCTGAGATATAGCAGCTCATAGATGTCTTAATATTTTTACAAGAAACCTTAATGAGTTTGGGAATTGCAAACAATTAGTACCAAAACTACTCAGATGCCCTTGGATCCCATATCCAACGGCCTCGAAGCTCGTATCATCGTAGCATCTAAGATGAGGGAAGACCTCATATTCTCTTGTGTTTAAGAATATCACGTGTTACCACACCTTAGATGTTGTGGTGATAGAAGCTCCTCAGAGCCGTTGAATCTGAGATCCAACGACTCCTTGGTGGTTCAAATGTTTTTGCAGAAAAGCCCCCAAAGAGTTTGGGCGCAGCCCACAAGCACAAAGACTATTCAGATGCCATTGGATCTTAGATCGAACGACCTCAAAGCTTGTATCACCGTAGCATCCAAGCTGCGAGAGCACCTGATGTTTTCTCGCATGGGGATATATGAGGTGCTCCCACACCATAGATTCTATGGTGATACGTGTTCCCGAGAGATCTAACGGCTCGCAGTAGGAGATTTGAATGTTTTTGCAATATAGGCCTCAAAGAGTTTGGGAATTGCTCAGAAAGTACAAATACTACGCACATGGCATTGGATCTCAGATACAACGACCTAGATGCTCATATTACCGTAGCGGCTAATTAAGCTGCGGGGAGCACCTAATATGAGCTACTGGGAGCCGTTGGATCCAAGATCCAGCGGCTCACACGATCCCTGAATGGTTTTTTTGCAAAAAAAAACCCTTGGAGAGTTTGGAAATTGCGCATAATTACAAAGACTACTCCCAAGCCATTGTATCTCAGATCCAACGACGTAAAATCTCGTATCACCATAGCATCTAAGCTGCGGGGAGCATGTGATATTCTATGCCGCTATTATTTTTGTTCCTAAACTTGCAAAATACGTGTAACTGGTGCCGTAACTTGTCTAACCGCGCAAAGTGTTTGTGCAAAAAAACCATCCTACACTGAAATATCGGAACAACACACGGGAGGCCCACTTGTCATTGATCAAATTTGGACCTAAAACTAACAAATCTGAAGGACGAGATTTGAACCGGCAACCTGGAGTACAAAGCGTACGTCGATAGCCTGAAACCGCAACGGTTGTTGGCTTTGTCGCATAACTTGATTTTATACAGTATTACGTTGTGTAGAGTAGAGGGAGTGGCTCGTCAACAGGTGCATTAACGTTGACTGACTTACTGGTGGGTCCCATGTCTGCCATCTCTCTCTCTCTCTCCTCTCCATCTAGTAGTACAACCTTTAGACGCACGGGCACACACGAAGAGTGGCGCGAGCTTGCCGTGGTGTTATTATAACTAAAAAAATGCTAGGAAAATAGATGAATCGCCTAGAACAAGAGACGTTGTGGCTGGTCGAGACGGAGCTAACCACACCTATCCTCCGTGCCACGTTAGCATGATGAAGCTGTGTGGCTAGTGGGGTGTTTTCGACCTACTGGCTGGGTCCCGAGGTCGAACCATAGGTAGTTCGATACAGTTTATTTTTACACGCACATTTACCCTCCATGCCGAGATGTGGTACACCCTACCGCACGGTTTCTGGGTCCTCCCGGGTGGTGTACGCATATTTTCTTCCTTGTCGAGACATGGGACGCCCTACCACATGTTTTCTGGGTCCTCCTCGGTCGTAGCGCCAAAGCAAGTAAATGAGTCATCAAATCACAAAAGCCCACCTTTCCCGCCGAGTACATCAGTGAAGCACAGTGTCTAGCTAGTTGGGCTAGTGCGACCGAGTAGCTAGGCCGCCACCACATTTGTTTTTTCACCCTTTTTTCTCTCCTTGCCGGTAGGTAAATTTAAATATCCACCGCTGCGTTGCACTAGTCTTTGGGTGTGGCAGGCGCGGCAGGATTTTTATTTTTTTGATTGACGGGAGCAGGCGCGACAGCAATTAGTCATGATGACTCCGCTTGTAAAACCCACTGCTCCGTGAAGTGAAAAGTCATCGACTAGTGTTTTCCCATGGTGAAAACCAATAGATTCACCCTGCTCCTCGGCTGGCTCCCTCCGCCTTCCCGTAGACTGCATTGCCTTTCAGCCGTTTCGCCCCCTTTACTTCCTCTCCCCATGCTTCTACCTGGTTCCATGGTGGCGCACCAGATGACGGACTCTGAGGTGAGGCCCCTGACACAGGAGCTCCATGCCAAGGATGAGGAGCTTAGGGCCAAGGACGTGGAGCTCCGTGAGCTCAAGGAGGAGAGGAGTACCATGCTCCTCCTTTATGTGCGGGAGTTCATGGAGCTTCAAAAGCGGCAGGCATCAACCACAAAGATGCTCGAGGCATCGGCGGTGTTGCTGCAGAAAGCAGGAGATACGATTGGCGGTTAGGCGAGCCGGCTGAAGGGCAAGCGGGCCGATCGTGACAAGGTCCAGGATCGCCTCAACCACTTGGTGGACCATGTTGCCATGCACGTGTTGCGGCTGTGCGATGTGTACCATCGTGCCAGCGTGACCTTGCCAGCCGTCGGGCTAAACCCGTTCGACCACCCTATCGACTTCAACGAGCCGCGGATTCCTGACCTGGTCTCCTTCTTCACCTATATCTCCGAGGAGCTGAGCCATCTCCGCGCGATGGTGGGGGCGGAGCTTGACAAGGAGGGGTTGCGGGCGGCCATCGCCGTTGCCGGGCGAATCCTCTCAGGGCTTCGTCATCGGAATCCATTCGTGCCATTGGACGCCGTCTTTGACGAGCTGGCTCCCGTCGATCGGGAGCGGGCTCTGCAGGCGGTGGCACCCTGCATCACCAACGTCATGCGCGTCGAGAAGTAGAGGGACTTTGGTGGTGTTTAGGCATCCTCTGCATGGGCATGTCCATGTCTCGGCGCAACATGACCGTTGGATCAAACTCAGACGGTGCAGATCAGTCACTGTAGCACAAAGCGTGTGGGTGTGTTTGGTTGCATTCTCATCTCAATATAGTTGTTCCCTCTTCATGCATGCTCATCTCAGCACCCCTCTTCATGCATGCTCCTAGTGTATTTGTGTTAACCTACTACTGTGGACCCATGCACCCTTCATGCACTCTGCCAAACACCCAAAAGTGGGTCGAGAAGGGAACTTTTGCTCCCATGCACCCTTCATACACCCTGCCTAACACTGATTCGTGCTTCATATGGTTCATGTTCCATGGAGTACTGTAGCACCGTACTCTTCGTGCGCTGTAGACCTAGTTCTGTTAACATTGATCTCACCATTCATTCTCGACCAGACAGTCAAAAAAGGGGTATGTTACATTACTATTCATATAGTTGACATGCGCACAACGTCATTTGTTATCGTCATATCTTACTACACTAGCAACAAGATTATATAGTACTGACGTAGGAACCACTGCACATGCCTAGTAGTTGGAGTACTGTGTAAGTTCAAATGGCTGCCGTGTTTCACACTCCTCCGTCGTAAGAGTGGAAACGCTTGCTGTAATCATTTTTTTCTTCAGAAACAGTGGACACGCTCTACCGTGCGGATCCTCCTTGACGGTCGTCGGGAACCTTGCTACTCACTTTTGCCGATGTGTGGGACAGCCAACATCGGGGTCCACTTGCCATGCACTAAATTACTCCGTACTAGAGTGCACAACTGCACGGTAGACTACACCGGTCGAAGCGCCGCAGTAATGCCCAATGAGCCGTCAAATCACAAAACCCCCAACTTTCCAGCAGTAAGTTGGATGGACGAAGCAACCATCATTTCACTCTTCTCCCTCATCTTCCTCTCTTGAAGAAAACCCCAACTCGCTTCTCCCTCATCTTGTTCTTCATTTCTTCAAGAAAACCCCGACATGCTTCTGCCATTGTTCTTCTCTCCCAAAGAAGGAAAGGTGAGCGCATCAATGGTGTTGCTTCTGGCTAAGGCCCGGTCTTGCAACCCCGAGACTGATCCTATAACTCCCTCTCTGTTCTTCTTTTGGGTTTGTGATTATGGTTTCTTTTATTTTATTTCTATTTGATAGTTTCTTGATGGACCCTGGAGCACCGGCCGAAGTGATGTCTATGGCTCTGGCCAAAACCGTCGAGGCTCAGGGTACGAAGAAGCACAAGCACCCCGCCGAGAATATCATAGACAAGCTCAAGGCCATCGCCCTGTCCAAGCCCCCCTCTCCGGGATCCCTCGTTAAGCAAGTCCAGGTAATATCTCTTCTTGACGATCTTTTTGGCGAACTTGATTGTATTTTTTCATCTAACACGCAGTACTAGTACTAGTAGTACAACTTTCTGGGTGATCTTGCATGTGATTTTTGTGTGGCAAATGATGGTTCTAAATTGCTCTTTTGACCAAAACATGCGAGAGGTTGACATACATATGATTATTGCACATAACACTGATTTCTTATAAATCACTTTCAACTACTTTATGAACATCAATGCTAGCTGTAGGAAATGCAAGATTTTAGCTCTCATGCCTTTGAAGAGAGCATAGTAGCCTCGGTAACTTGTGTTATGGATATTGCAAGTAATCCCTCTGCTCTCATGCCTTTGAAGACATGTTCTAGTGTCTTTGATCACTCATTTCTGTGCGTATATGTAGTCTTATATGTAGTAAAATATCGAAAATCATCTTATATTTCTGAACAGAGGTAGTAATAAAATATTTGGTTTCTGTTTTAACTAGAACCAGGTCCGCGGTGGAGATGAAGTTCTCAAAGTCATGCCGTGTGAACTGGAAGACCTGAGGATGAGTTCTACTACTAAACTATCCAACTGCTGTGTCCTTGTCGCCATTTGTCATGAACATGTATTTTCCGGTAGCATTGTTATCAGGCGTGTTCTCGAGGGTGTACTTCACCACAACAATTTCCTAGCTGTGCCTTCGATTACGAAGGGTGTGGTTCTTGTAAAGCTTCCTGACAAATCTAATGCAGACTGTCTTCATCGTCATGTTTATGAGTGGAAAGACCACTCTGTTAGGTTCTCCAAGGTTGACGAGATGGCGATGGTGCCGGTAGACATCTCTCATGAAGTCCATGGCCTAGTTAGTTATGTGGGGTACATCCCGTAGGTAGGTGGCAAGAAATAGTCTGCAGAGTTTAATTAGTGCAAGTTTGCTTGTCTGTAGTAAGTACTATTGTTCAGTACTTGATTTGTGTGTGTGAACCCTGTATTGTTTAGTACTGCCGCTTTTGTTGTGTGGTGAGTCCTGAGAACAATCTATTTTAATGTCTA
Source organism: Thinopyrum elongatum (assembly GCA_011799875.1). Taxonomy (NCBI): domain Eukaryota; kingdom Viridiplantae; phylum Streptophyta; class Magnoliopsida; order Poales; family Poaceae; genus Thinopyrum; species Thinopyrum elongatum. The sequence continues at coordinate 155,994,261 of CM022297.1, forward strand.
TCCACTCAATTCAGTCTGTATATTTTGAAGTGTCCAGATCATCTTTTTTGTGAGGACGGTTTATCAATTATGGTTACACTCCAATATCTGTATGCATTGCAGGGTTTATCGCACCCACCAGGATCCAGTCCCATGGATGTTCGGTCCATACAATTTGTCATGACCTTTGGACTGTCCTGCTTGTAGGAGTAAGTGGGGGCCCTGCATGCCACCCGTAATTGGATGATCAACCTTCAATTTAGAACTTGAACATAGTGATTTCCTGGTAAGGATTCACTCGTGTCACATCAAGTAAATCTTATTGATTTACTGCCATGTTTTCTTACTTTTGTTGCAATTTTACGATGCAGGTTTTGTCATGTGACATTCGTTACAGAATAAACCATTTGGTTTGCTCTATGATGGTTATTTTTGTAGGCTTCACTTCTTATGTCGTGTCAGTAATGAAGGCACTGTCCATCACTTATATTACTGGACACAATTGGATCAGTCTGTTATCTGAGTACAATCTGAAGCCCTATGATGAACTACAGTTTGGTTTAGCAAACACGCCACAATTAGTCCTTCTTGCGTTTAAAAGAAGTGAAGAAAAAGACTAGGTCAAGATCACGGAGCCTAGTGAAGTTAGAAAGCTGAAGTATGAAATCATAGTAGACCAAAGACGATCGCTACTGTCTCGCACATCGGTACCACCTTCAGCATCAGATCGAGCACCGGCACCTTCTCCGACGGCGCTGGCTCTAGCACTGACAGCGGCAACAGCTCACTCTGATCCACCAGAGGATTGGGCATCGACCGCGTCAGCAGATCAGGCTGATCTACCGGAGGATCGGGCACCGACACGGGCACCTTCTCCGACACCGGCACCAGCTCCACAAGGAGCACCATCTCCGGCAGCAGCTGCGGCACTACCGCCGGCACGGGCACTAGCAACGGCTCCGGCACTTGCACCAACACTTGAAGTTGCACTTGCATCTGCTCCGGCCCGTGCAACGGCAATGGAACCAGCACTTGCACCGGCAATAGACTGGGCTGCAGTTCGCACTGCATATACCAAAGTCCTTACAAAAACCGACATCTCCACCTTCTTGGTAAGCATTGGCAGCCCAAGTGCTTCGTTCTTTTTTCTTTCCATGTTGTTTCACATGATTCAATGTGTTGATCTAACTATTTGTGTATGTCTTCTTGTTTGCAAACAGAGAATTCCTAGAGCAACGAGGGAGTCATTCAATAATCCGGGCGACCGTGGCCAAGTTTCTCTTACCATGCGCAGCCTTGGTGTGAATGAACCTGCTCAATATACCGTAAGTACAAAGGATGGTCGCATGATGATTGATGCTAAAGGATGGTCAAGGTTCAAAACTCTATCAAATCTTGCGGTAGGGGATGATGTCAAAATCGAACTTTCTCGGCAAGGAGAGCTGGTCCAAATCAACTTTGAAATTCTTTAGGTGCAGCACGCAACTGCCGAACTGATCTATCCTTCGAGAGCTTTTGATGTAATTATATGGCATGGTGAAACAAGTGTCATGTGTGTATAAGTAGTACGACAGTATTATTTATCATGTAGGATATCGTGAAAGAATTGCAACTCTGATTGCTGGTTAGGAACTGTCGTTCGATTTCATTCTAACAGTTGCCGTGCTTTATTTAATTTTCTGTATTCACCTTGCGACAGCATCTAAAACTAGCGACGTATCGATCGCTTGCAATATGAAATGCGCTGAGTTAGAACACATGGGCCCCCAAACATGTAGGCCCACCGGCCTGTGGCCCAAAGTCCAGAACCGTAAGCCTATCTGAGTATTATATTCTCAACTGAACCCCGATATTATGTTATATATATTCCCCTTGATTTTTCTTATGTATGAAGTTATGTGATACTAGTTACTCCTGCCTTTCTACTTCCTTTCACTGATATGTGGGGCATCTAGTTACTCTTGCGGTAGGGGATATAAAAGATTTTTATATTTCTTTACAGAGGGAGTATCTCTCTATCGAAAATATATTTATGTGTAACTAGTTACTCCTGCCTTTCTACTTCCTTTCGCTGATATGTGGGGCATCTGGCAACGGGGTCCACGTGCCATGCACCAAATTAGATTGCCCAACTGCACGGTAGACTCACCCTGGTGTAGCGCAACAGTAATACCCAATGAGCCGTCAAATCACAAAAAAACCCCACCTTTCCAGCAGTAGCAGTAAGCTGGACGGACGAAGCAGCAATATTTCACTGGGCCTGAATCCCCTTCTCCCTCTTCTGCTTGTTCAGAGAAAACCTCCTCTCGGCGATTGCGTAGGGTTTTCTCATGGAGAACCAGGTACGAATTCTTCATCCATCCCCGATAAATCCTAGTCCCTTGGTCGCGGGTAATCCTAGGATGGCAGCCGCCGCCGTTGATGCATTTTTCTTCCTACTGAATCTAGTGTGTTTCATTTGCAGTGCCCGAAGTGCGAGGACCCTATAGGTTTCTGCGCCCTCGGTGAGACACCACACTTGTTCCTTCTCATCCTAACACAGGATTTTAAAACACACACAGTATGTTCCTAGAATCCTCTTTTCTATCTGGGAGGGTGGGGTGTTTTGAACATGCTGTCGACTAATTTGGAAATTTGGATTGCTATATTTGGATAAAAGGTACTAGTACCATGGTCAACACTGACGTGAAATAGGAAATTATTTCTAGATTTGGATAGTGAATACATTGTGTTCTCGTATTATTTTTCCTGCAGTGCATTCCTTGCTCTGCCAGAACACATGTACTCAAGATGGTCGGCCTTGCCATAACTGAATACACCAGTTTAATGGTCACATTGAAGACAAGCCATGGATATAAGTTCCGAGTTGGGTTCATGAATCAAGAAGATTGCTGCTTTTTTTATGGCCGAACTTGGATAAACTTTCTCAAGTGTTACGGACTGAAAGTTGGCGCACGAATGTTGATGGAAATAGCAGAACCTGGTCTCATCTTCACTGTGATCTTCCACCCCGACGTCATTCCAGTAGTTCATCCATGTTAGTTTTGTATCTGGTTCTTGCATGTTCCTCGATTACTTCTTAATCCACATATTATGTCTAACTAATCACAATTTCACTTTAGAAGTAGCAACGATTTGTGATTCCCTTCTCTCATGAAGATGCTACTTCTAACTAATATTTCTTATAATTGGTGGCACGTGTAGGTTATTTCAAAGTTAAGCACACTACTCGTTTGTTATTCTATAAGAACTTGACTATTACTGACGACACTGAAGTTGACTGGGATGACATCCACCAGTTCCTACACTTTATTGATCATCTTGAGGTCCTTGTGGGGCGTTTCAATGGTGGAAGGCCATGTGGGATATGTGTGCCACTGGTGCACACGTTGAACAGGTCCAACTGTGTCAAGAAACTTATGGTACGAGCTGTTTTCTGTTATATATGTTGTTCATAAACTCTTGCTTATACACAGTTTTACAGCAGTGATCTTCTTGAAACAGAAACTGCCCAGTTCTATTGTTCCTATAGAGATGCCCGACCATGGTCGGGTCAGACTTGCGCTAGGTCACAACATGATGTTTATGTCGACCTACTCCATTTCCCTTGGAGCTGAAAAGATACTTATTCATGGGTGGTCTCAAATAATGAAGGCATGTCCATCTTGGAGAATAGGACAGAAGGTTATGCTCATGATTTTCCATGGCTCTAAAGCGAATATCCTGTTTATTAATCACATTGCGAGATGAAGTCGCTTTCAGAAGGTTGTGGATGCGCAGGGTGGTGTCAGGGCCTTGTCCTGGGGCTTGGTGGCCTCACCCTTGGTTAACCATAGGCAAAGTAGCACTGTTCGAGGCGTGCTTTGTACGGTTGAACCTGTATAAGTACTCATACTGCTTTCAGCTATGGTTGTTAAGTGCCCCTGCTGGTTTCACTTAAGGGTGTTAAGTACTCCCGCTGCTTTTACAGTCTGTCGTGTTTCTTCAGTCTCATCTTCCTCCGGCCGCCAAAACCAAACCAGCACCGGCGGGGCTGCCTGCTTCCACCTCCCATGGCTGGCTGCGCCTTAGCGCATGCATCACCGCCCCACCGTCTCCTAAATCGGTAACACCGACATCCGAGGCCTCGCCATCATCCTCTGCACGCTTTGGTGCGCTCGCCGCGGTGCCGCCCCCTCGCGTTGTCAACATGGTCAACAAACAAGAGGAATCAGGAGAGGATTGTACGTCGAGAGGATGGCAGTAGAGACCCACCATGTCCATGGCCGTACACAAGCAAGTTCCTCACTTTTTGTTATATACTCCATTGTCAGCGTATAGAAAAAGAAAATGCTTCCTCCTAGTGGTTTGCTGACATCTGGGACCCACGACATTGTCAGCGTATAGTCAATAGACAAGAGAACAACACAAGATTGACTGACACCTGGGATGTAGCTGCTCGAGCAGTATTTTTTTTGTTATTGTTGAGACGGAGCAGGGTTTCAACTGGGCTGTGGCCCGTCTAGCTCAGGCTTCTATTTTTCGTTCACCACATGACCAGCCCAGCTATTTTTTCTTTGTGAAAATGGCTAGCCCAGTTTATTTTTTCTGAAGAATACCCAATCCAGGCCTAATTATTTTTCTCCGCCCTGCTGGGCTGCAACTCTTTCAAGACGGTTGCAAATCTTAAAAGTAATATGAAATGGGCTGTAAATATAAAAAACACACGACAAATTGGCAATTACTGTCAAATTTCTGAATTTTTTCACATTTTCAGATTCCAATTTCACTGGGCTTTAACCTAATTTAAATATATCTTCAAAGTACTTTAAATCTGGCTCAACATTTTGGTATTAAAAATAGTTTGGACCCCACCGAAATATGCAAAATTTAATATAAATTTTTAACCCTGGCCCTGGCCAACAAAAAAATGGACTGCAATAAATTGCATAAGAAGTTGCAATGAGCTGTAAATTATTAAAAAAATAGGGAATGGTCTGACTTGTGGGCCTATTAAGTTGACGCGTATGCAAGATTTTTTTACTTATTATATACGTCAACAAACGATTCTTGCAGACGTGCCCATTGGATGTCAATCCAATGGCCATCGTGCTTTTTCAATATCTGATCTTCTTGCTGCAGCCGCCAAATCCAGCACCGGCGGGACCGCCTACTCCCGCCTCCCATGGCCAGATGTGCTGCCACGTAGGCATCACCACCCCTACTACTCCCACCGCTGGCCAGGCCATCCCTCTACTCAACCACATCCCTCCACTGTTGTGGCTTCGTCGCCTCCGGGTCATTCCCTTCCTGGGTCTCGCTGTCGTCCATCATGTTGGTGTTCTCGGCACGGCGTGGTCAACGTTGTCAACAAACGACAACATCGGAAGAGGGATGTGCATGGAGAGGCTGATAGTTGGGACCCACATGGTCCATGGCCGCACACAAGCAAGTACCTCCTTATTACGCCAAAAAGAATGAATTCTCCCCATGACAGCTGGGACCCACCAGCTATATCTTGGCACGGAAGGAAGTGCCTCCTTATTAAGCAAAAAATAACGAGTGCTCCCCATGACAGCTGGGGCCCACCAGATTTGGAGGCTCACTTGTGGCCCTACTAAGTTGACGCGTACGCAGGGCTTTGTCAACTTAGTCAACAAACGATTCTATCACCAGTGACTGTTGAATTGTGAACATCCAAAGGTCGGCCTGCTTCTTCAACCTCTGATTTTCTTGCTCCAGCCGTCCAAACCACCGCGTGCTCCTGCCTCCCGTGGCTGGTTGTGCTGCCGCTCAGGCCTCACTACCCCTACTACTCCCACCGATGGCCAGGCCATCCCTTTACTCACCCACACCCCCTATTATTCTGCGGTGATGGCAGCCTCACACCGCAGCCGAAACAGTCAACCCTCGTACTACCCTCCGCGTGTCCCCGGCTCCGGGTCGTTCCCTTCATAGGTCGCGCCATCATCCACCACCTTGGTGCTCTTGGACGGTATGGCGTCGTCAACGCGGTCAATGAACGACAGCCATCAGAAGAGGACTGTACGTGGAGAGGCTGACAGCTGGGTCCATGGCCGCACGTAAGGAAGTGCCTCCTTATTACGCTCAAAATAATGATTCCTCCACCTGACAGCTCGGACCCACCAGAAGGACCTATGTATTTCACGAAAAAATGTTCCCCCTGACAGCTGGGACCCACCGGCTTTATCTTCGCACGGAAGGAAGTACCTTTTACCCCCTGATAGCTGGGACCCACTAGGTTGAAGCGAAGGTAGCGTTATCTGTCTGGCCGCGAACATGTACGTACATAGCGGTCGATCTGTCTCTCTGCAGCGATGTACCGTGGCCGAGTAAGGAGCGACACATGTTGAAGTAGAGGTGCCGACGTAGCATGTCACGCAGTCCCGTCTATATCGTGTGCACGTACGTACAGCCACGCTGCAAGATAGTAAATACGGCTACGTACGTACATACGGGCGGGGTCTCTAACACGTACAACGACGTCGTCCTGTTCATCGGCAGCCAATAGGCTGGGTCAGAACGGAGTAAACAGCATCGCGTGTTCATCGGGAGCCAACCGGCTTGGACGGAACCACCGAAACGAGGTCTGGCGTACCGCAGAACAGAGGAAACGGCCTTCTGTTCGACCGCGTACGGTTGAAATGGGGTCCTGTTCATCGGGAAGGGTCTGGCGTACCGCAGAACGGAGGAAACAGACTTCTATTCAAGCTCCTACAGTCGAAACGAGGTGCCGTAGATCGGGAGGGGTGTGGCGTACCGCAAAACGGAGGAAACGGACTTGTGTTGGAGCGCCTACAGTCGAAACGGGGTCCTGTCGATCGGGAGGGGTGTGGCGTACCGCAAAACGGGACTCCACGGGCTACTGTTCATCCACCGTCGACTTCCTCCAGCCTCCACCTGCTACTGTTCATCCACCGTCGACTTCCTCATGCCTCCACCAGCTACTGTTCATCGACGGGGTCCTGTTCATCCAGCCTCCACCGGCTACTGTTCAACCAGCCCTCCACGGGGTCCTGTTCATCCAGCCTCCACCGTCTACTGTTCAACTAGACCTCCACGGGGTCCTGTTCAACCAGCCCTCCACGAGGTCCTGTTCAACCAGCCCTCCACTGGATACTGTTCATCCACCCCCACCTCCTCGATCGGGGTCCTTTTCATCCAGCAGCAACGACCTCTACTACCATGGGGTCCTGTTCATCCAACCCCACCGGGAACTGTTCATCCAACCCACAACAACAATCATTGTTCATCAAGAGGTAGCAGGTTCGATCGGATTCAGTTAGCAGCAGTAGCAAAGGAATCGCTCGATCGGGTTCAGTTAATAGCAAGGGATCGATCGCTCGGGTTCAGTACCACGTAGCTAGTGCAATCGCTCGGGTTCAGTAAGCGAACGCCTTGCTCAGGTTCAGTTAGAGCCCAATGCCTCACACACACGCGTGTACGTGTACGAGAGAAACGCACAAACCCTCCATGCATCGCTCGGCCCGGACCACCCACCGTAACCGGGAACTCCCCAAAATTTTCCTCGCCCTCACTTCTACCACGATTTTTTCCTTCATGGACGGCCCAAAGAATGTCATGCAGGTGCATCCCCGACCCGCCCAGGATGAAAAGCCCATTTTCTGTCATGATTTTTTGTCATAGAAGTAGGAGCCCACCACATCTATGATGATACGTGCTTTTGTCACAATTATCGTCACAGAAGTGTCATAAGCATGACAGAAAAAAAATTTGTTTGGCCCAAAATGTCACGGATGTGTCTTTTTTTTGTAGTGGGTGACATTGGGGTAATTTATGCATAGGTGTTAATTCACATTTCCGTCCTTGTTTCTTTGGTAGAAATCTTGGGGCACTCTTTGAGGTTCTTTGTGTTGGATTGAATATTATGAATCTGAAATTGTTTGATGCATATCTTATAATCAACTCACGGATACTTGTGGTGACATTGGAATATCTAGGTGACATTAGAGTTGGTTCATGTGTGTCATATGGTGTTATTTTAGTATGAACTATAGGGCTATTTGTGACACTTATAGGAATAGCTCAATAGATTGATCAGAAAGGATAACTTTGAGGTGGTTTTGTACCCTACAAATAATTTCATTTTATGTTCTCCGCTAGATAAGAACTTTGGAGTGATTCTTTATCGCACATTGAGGGATTGCCATATGATCCAATTATGTTAGCATTGTTGAGAGATCGCACTAGCGAAAGTATGAACCCTAGGCCTTGTTTCTAAACATTGCAATAACTTTTGTGCTCACTTTTGTTACTTGCTACATTGTTGTTTTTATTGTTCCTATTACAAAAACCTATATCTACTATCCTTATTACACTTGTATCATCATCTCTTCACCGAACCAGTGCACCTATACAATTTCCCATTGTATTTGGTGTGTTGGGGACACAAGAGACTCTTTGTTATTTGGTTGCAGGGTTGTTTGAGAGAGACCATCTTCATCCTACACCTCCCACGGATTGATAAAGCTTAGGTCATCCACTTGAGGGAAAATTCCTACTGTCCTACAAAACTCTGCGCTTGGAGGCCCAACACGAGTCTACAATAATAAGTTGTGTAGTAGACATCAAGCTATTTTCTGGCGCCGTTGCCGGGGAGGTGAGTGCTTGAAGGTATATCTTTAGATCTTGCAATTAAATCTTTTAGTTTATTGTTTTATCACTAGTTTGGTTTATAAAAGAAAACTACAAAAAATGGAATTGAGGTTGCCTCATATTATTCATCTTTATCAGGTCTTTCTTGAAAATGATGGAAAGGAAAATTGTGCTCAATTGATAGAAAAAGAATTCAATAAGATGTTTGGCATGAAATCCATGAATGATGAGCATGATTGCAATGTTGTTAGTATGAATTCTTTGAATATCCATGAAGCTAATGATATGCAAAGTCATAAGCTTGGGGATGCTATATTTGATGAAGATGATATTTTTAGTCCCCCAAGTTTTGATGAGGATATTTATTATGATGATAGCTTTCCCCCTATTTATGATGATTACAATGATGAAAGTGGGTTTGGAAGAGTGTCAACTCTAGGTAATAATGGTCCCACTATTTTGGAGGGTGTTGAATCTTATTTTATTAATTATGAAAGTGGATTTGGAAAGGTCATGACTTTATTTAGTGATGAATCCACTATTTTGGAAGAGGTTTCAATTGTTTATGACAACAAAGTTCCTATCTATGATGATTATGGTGATGACATATATGCTATAGAGAGTAATGATAACCATGAAACTTGTCATCATGATTTCAATGTTCAATTTGATTATGTCAATAAAAAATGTATCTCATGATAGTTATTTTGTTGAATTTGCTCCCTGATGACCCACAAGTATAGGGGATCAATCGTAGTCCTTTCGATAAATAAGAGTGTCGAACCCAACTAGGAGCAAAAGGAAATGACAAGTGGTTTTCAGCAAGGTATTTTCTACAAGCACTGAAATAGTCAGTAACAAGTAGTTTGATAGCAAGGTAATTTGTAACGAGCAAGTAACGGTAACAGTAAATAATATGCAGCAAGGTAGCCCAATTCTTTTGTGACAAAGGACATGCCAATATGGTCTCTTATGATAAGCAAAGCGTTCTTGAGGTCACATGGGAATTTCATCTAGTCACTTTCTTCATGTTGGTTTGATTTGTGTTCGCTACTTTGATAATTTGATATGTGGGTGGACCGGTGCTTAGGTGCTATTCTTACTTGAACAAACCTCCTACATATGATTAACCCCCTCGCAAGCATCCGCAACTACGAGAAAAGTATTAAGATAAAATCTAACCATAGCATTAAACTTTTGGATCCAAATCGGCCCCTTACGAAGTAGCGCATAAACTAGGGTTTAAGATTCTGTCACTCTAGCAACCCATCATCTAATAACTACTCCACAATGCATTCCCTTAGGCCCAAATATGGTGAAGTGCCATGTAGTCGATGTTCACATGACACCACTAAGGGAATCACAACATACATATCATCAAAATATCGAACACATATCAAGTTCACATTATTACTTGCAACATGACTTCTCCCGTGACCTCAAGAACAAAGTAACTACTCACCAATGATAATCATGCTCAAGATTAGAGGGGTATTAAATAGCATAATGGATCTGAACATATAATCTCCCACCAAATAAACCATATAGTAATCAACTACAAGATGTAATCAACACTACAAGTCACCCACAAGTACCAATCTAAGGTTCCAGTACAAAGATTGAACACAAGAGATGAACTAGGGTTTGAGAGAAGATGGTGTTGTTGAAGATGTTGATGGATATGGCCCTCCCAAAGATGGGTGAGTTGTTGGTGATGACGATGGCGATGATTTCCCCCTCCGGGAGGGAAGTTCCCCTGCGGAATCACTCCGCCGGAGGGCAAAAGTGCTCATGCCCAAATTCCGCCTTGAGACGGCGGCGCTTCATCTCGAAAGTCCCCTCCTGATTTTTTCTAGGTCAAAATGACCAATATACCAGAAGATGGGCACCAGAGGTGGGACGAGGAGGGCACAACCCACCAGGGCGCGCCTAGGGCGCCTCGTGCGCCCAGGTGGGCCTCCTCCGGTAGTTATTTGCTCCAGTATTTTTTATATATTGCAAAATAATTCTTCGTAAATTTTTAGCTCATTTGGAGATGTGCAGAATAGGTAACTCTGACGTAGCTTTTTCAGGTCCAGAATTCTAGCTGCCGGTATTCTCCCTCTTTGTGTAAACCTTGCATATTATGAGAGAAAAGACATTAGAATTACTCCAAAAAGCATTATTATGCAGAAAAATATTATAAATAATAGTAGGAAAACATGATGCAAAATGGACGTATCAACTCCCCCAAGCTTAGACCTCGCTTGTCCTCAAGCGAAAAACCGAAATCGAAAAACATGCCCACATGCTTAGAGAGAGAGGTGTCGATAAAAACAAAATACGAACATACAAGCATCATGCATATTATTATAACAGCAAGGAACTTTAACATAAAACTTATCAAACAACTTTTATCATATAACTTCTCATGAACAAGTAACAATTCATCACAACATTGAAGTGTAAAGCATAAACCATATTGAAAACTAACAAACTATGTTCTCAGTCAACTTTGCAACTACAATTCATCATATTTTCAGGAAGGGTCACGTATCAGAGCCTTTAGGCAAGTCCACATACACAACAATCATTTAATCTTCTATGATTGCTAACACTCACAGCATACCCATGAACAAAAAGTTTCAACCGGACACATAGAAAGATAGGGGCTTATAGTTTCGCCTCCCAACGTATTCACCTCAAGGGTGATGTAAAAAATAATAACTCATGCCCACTCATATCCAACTGGATATATGTGCCTAGATCTTTCCTCACCACATGATGCTTGCAAAAAGAGAAAATAAAAAGGAATTGGGGAGAATACTTTGACTCTTACATAAAAGTAAATGCATAAAAGTAAAAGATAGGCCCTTCGCAGAGGGAAGCAGAGGTTGTCATGCGCTTATTTGTTTGTATGCCAAATCCCTTAATGCAAAAGAACATCACGTTATATTGCCCCTTATGATAGCAACCTTTATTATGCAGTCCGTCGCTTTTATTACTTTGCCATCATAAGTTCGTGCAACGCTCGATTTTCTCTTACACTAAATGATCCAACACTTTTAGAAGCAATTTTTATTGCCTTATTGCACCGATGACAACTTAGTTGAAGGATCTTACTCAATCCATAGGTAGGTATGGTGGATTCTCAAAAATATTTTGGGTTAAGGGTTTTTGGATGCACAAGTAATATCTCTACTTAGTGCGGAGTTTTTGGCTAGCAAAGATATTGAGCAAGCACCACATGTTGAAGGATCTATGACAATATAACTTCTATGTGAATATGAACAAACATAAATCATTATGTTGTCTTCCTTGTCCAACGTCAACAATTTTGACACAAAATATTTAGTGGGGGCTCACAATCATAAAATATGTCCAAGATAGTGTATTTGCATGTGAATCTTCTCTTCTCTAATTAATTCTTTCATGAATTGCATCATTGACCAATGCTATTTTTGTCAATCTCTAATAAATTTTACCACTTATACTTTTCCTTATGTGATGTCATCACTTACCATAAGATTAGCATATGATATTTTTCATTTATTTTCCTTTCTTTTATTGGAACAAAAGAGTAAAGAAACAAAACTCAAACTACTCTTTATTATATATCTCGCACACGATTACATAGATAAATCACTAAGCAAGCACTAATGGAAACAGAGAATTTGCCATCAGTCAGATCTTTGCCGTCTGCTAGCGGACGTCAAAGAAGGCCTTTGTCGTCTGCTTCTAAAAAACGGACGGCAAAGAAATGGCTGACGGCAAAGACCCTATTTGCCATCAGCCAATTCTTTGTCGTCCGATAGCAGACGCTGAAGAGGTGGGTGGGTCCAGTGGAGGCCCAAACCCTAATGGCCCACCAGCCCCACCTCTTTGCCGTCCGCTGGCGGACGACAAACCAAACGCTACCTAACGGCGCCCCCCACCCCACCTCCCACTCTCGCCCTCTCACTCCACCTCGCCCCCACCACAACCGTCGCCGCCGCCCCCGACCCCACCGCCCTTGCCGCCCCGCCGCGCTGCCCCACCACCTGCCCTGAATCCCCGCCGCACCGCTGCCTCGCCGCCACGCCTTCCCGCGGCCCCGCCGCCTCGTCGCCCCACCCGCGGCCTCGCCGCCTCGCCGCCCCACCCGCTACCCCGCCGCCCCACTCCGGTGAGCCTCTCCCCTCTGTTTTTTTTATTTTTTTCTACTGTTAGTTAGGTTAGTTACTAGGGTTAGTTAGGTTAGTTACTAGTGTGTTAGTTAGGTTAGTTCTAGGTTAGTTAGGTTAGTTCTAGAAAAAAATTATTAGGAGAAGAAAAGAAGAAGAAGAGGAGAAGAAGAAAAAGGGGGTGGAGAAGATAATAATAATAATAATAATAATAATAATAATAATAATAATAATAATAATAATAATAAGAAGAAGAAGAAGAAGAAGAAGAAGAAGAAGAAGAAGAAGAAGAAGAAGAAGAAGAAGAGGAGGAGGAGGTGGAGGAGGAGGAGGAGGATAGGAAGAAGAAGATGAAAAAAAGAAGAAGAAGAAGATGAAAAGAAGGAAGAAGAAGATGAAAAAAAAGAAGTAGAAAAAGTAGAAAAAGAAAGAAAAGAAGGAAAAGAAGGTCGAGGGGTCGAGGATCTCCGAGGGGTCGGGGGTCGAGGGTTGCCGAGGGGTCGAGGGTCGAGGGTCGAGGATCGCCGAGGGGTCGAAGGTTTTTTCATAGTTTGAAGTGTTGATGCTTTATGTGATGTGATGTCCTAAATTTTCTTGACTCGATCGGTAAAATTTGCAGGATTTCTGCTATTTCATCTCCTTGGAGTCATCATTGGTCGAAGTTTTTTGTCCGTGATCCCGCCGTTGTTCGACTACTTCCTCTACAGCCGAGGGTGAGCTATGAATCCACCTGCACCTCCTACGCTCTTTTAATCATGTCAGTAGATTTCATTTTCATGCTAAGTTGCGTAACTAGTATGTGTCTCCCATCTGAAAGGGTTGCATCGATAAATATGCATTCAGTTGCATATTTATCATCGTAACTCATTCGGATTGTCCAGCGATTTCCACAGACAGCCCGAGTATGTCTAGATTGGGTACGTTCTCCATGCTCTACCCCATTCCGAGACAAAATTTCATCAGTGCCTCCCTGTTGTTCTCCGGATGCACATTCTCTTGGCTTTTTGTCGAGATGTGTATCAGGAGAACAGCGGGGAGGTGCTGCCAAAATTTTGTCTCGGAATGGGGTAGAGCATGGAGAACGTACTCAATCTACACATACTCGGGTGGGATTAGGACCTATCTTTACCTATTAGAGTGTAGGTTGCATGGACGTAATAAAATTGACAAACTAGATTAACTGATGAATATACATGCTGAATTATATATATTTTTTGTCTGTCCAGTAGCTAAGCAAGATGAGTGATCGTGAGTGGATGTACACCGATCGCACTAGTCAGAAAGAGATTACCAATGAATGGTTAATAAAAACCAAGGGGTTTGTGAAAGCCGCATTTGCAAATGGCCAGTGGAAAAAGTGGTGCCCCTGTGTTCGGTGCAAGAATTGGGAAAAGAGGACACAGGATGAAATGGGCAAACACCTGCAGAAGAGTGGTTTTATGCCCGATTATACGGTGTGGACATTTCATGGTGAGTCTGCCCAACGTGCCAGAGCTGAGGTGGTTCGTTGTTGCACCGACGAGCATGGTACCGGGATGGAAGACATGGTGCAAAACTTTGATGATGCTCAGGATTCAGACGAAGAGATGGAGGAATCTGCAAAGGCCTTTAATGAAATGTTGGAGTCTTCAAAACGTCCTCTTCACGAGCACACTGAGCTTTGTCAGCTGGATGCCATCTCACAAATAATGGCTCTGAAGGCTCAATTCAACTTGGGCAGAGAATGCTACGACGCGATGATGACAGTATTTGGACGGTTTCTACCCAAAGGCCATGTACTGCCTGCAAACCTGTACCAGTCAGACAAAATCCTCTGTGATCTTAAGATGCCCTATGAGAAGATACATGCCTCTGAGAAAGATGTGCCTTATTTAGGCTTGAGTATGCGGACTTGAACTATTGTCCCATTTGCAAGTCTTCCAGGTATATTGTGGTAGACAACGGTATGGGTGAGAAGACGCAGACCAAAATCCCGGTTAATGTTCTTCGGTATATGCCAATCGTACCAAGACTTCAACGTCTTTTCATGGTCGAAGAGACGGCCAGACAGATGACATGGCACAAAACGGGCAAAAGAACCGAACTAGATGCAGATGGGAATCTAATGATGGTACACACATCGGATGGTGAAGCATGGAAGTGCTTCGATGCATTACATGCGGAAAAAGCGGCAGATCCAAGGCATCCTTGAGTCATCATCAGCACAGATGGGTTCAGTGTGTTTGGTCTGACGGCAACCCAATACAGTTGTTGGCCCGTATTTGTCTTTCCACTCAATCTCCCCCCTGGATAGATTATGCAAAGAAAGAACATTTTCCTGACATTGATAATTCCAGGGCCGAACTATCCGGGGAAGAATATGAATGTGTACATGCAGCCGCTTAAGGACGAATTGCAAGAAGCTTGGGATAATGGGTTCAAGACATACGACGCCTTTAACAAACAGAACTTCATAATGCGTGTCTGGTACATGTACTCGACGCATGACTTGCCGGCGTATGTGCTATTCGTTGGCTGGTGTGTGCATGGAAGGTTCCCGTGCCCCACATGCAAGGCAGCTCTTGAGTTTCATTGGCTGCAGGCGGGTCGCAAGTTTTCTTGCTTCGACTTGCATAGACAGTTCCTGGATCCTCGCCATAAGTTCAGGAAAGACAAGAAGAACTTCATGAAAGGTTGAGTTGTCAAATACTCTACACCACCTCCATTGACAGGCCAAGAGACCCTGGATCAGTTAAACGCTCTCGAGCCAGATCCAAAGCGTCCAGGGTATTTCAAGAGGTATAATTCGAAACATGCCTGGACTCACAAGACATGCTTGTGGGATCTGCCTTACTTCAAAGACCTCCTTTGCCCACACAACATCGACGTGATGCACACTAAAAAGAATATCGCCGAGGTACTTTTTGGTACATTGTTCGGCATAGAGGGGAAGTCAAAGGATAATACTAAGGCTAGAGTCGATCAAGAGGCGCTATGTGATATACCGTTACAAAACATGAAAGAACCGAAAGGAAAGCAGAACTGGACGAAGCCAAAGGCATGGTTCAATCTTGGAAGGCCAGCTATGAGGGAAATTATCTTGTGGGTGAAAATGCAGTTGATGTTCCCCGATGGGTATGCAGCAAATCTAAAGAGGGGAGCGAGTCTTGAGAAATTGAAAATATTTGGTCTCAAGAGTCATGATTGGCACATATGGATTGAGCGGGTAATGCCGGTGATGTTGCATGGCTTCATCCCTGAAGATGAATGGCTAGTAGTGGCAGAGCTGAGCTATTTCTTTCGTGTTCTTTGTGCGAAAGAACTATCGCCTGCCGTGCTAGAAGAAATGGAAGAGTTGGCGCCGGAGTTGATTTGCAAGTTAGAGAAGATCTTTCCGTCGGGCTTCTTTAATCCAATGCAACACTTGATTTTGCATCTCCCGACCAAGGCAAGATTGGGGGGGGGGGGGGGGGGGGCGTGCAAAATCGTTGGTGCTACACAACTGAGAGGATGTAGAAGACGCTTCAAGCAAAATGTAAAAATAAACTTAGAATTGAAGCATCGATGGCCGAGGCACTCATTACTGAGGAGGTGGCAAACTTCGTGACAGCACACTACGAAGCCAAAAATTGTCATTTGCATAATCCGAAGCCTCGGTACAATGCTGGCGACTATGAAAAAGGTGGATCCAACCTCAGCCTATTCAAAGGGAATCTCGCACTAGCCGGTGCTTCGAAACCAATATCGTTGGATGCCAAAGAATGGCGGACCATTTCGTTGTATATCTTCACCAACCTAACAGAAGTGCGGCCGTACATCGAGTAAGTTCTTGCAGTACATTGTTTCGCAACTTCTAATTCCTTTGAACTGCTCTTATTCCCGGATATTTTTTGATACAGTCGATATGTCACCAAATTCTCGGATGGAGCGGTGATCCAAAAGGAATCCATCGAAGAGTATGAGCTTCTGGCAAAGCAAGGAGGCGGCTTTCCCGTTTCATCTCTTGGTTCAAACAAACGGTAATTTCCATTAGACCATTCTCATTTCTTCGTCTAATTTGCGGCTAATGCAACAATCCTTTTGTATTAAACTTGTAGGCTAATTCAGAGTCTATGGACGCCGAATTGAGACAAGTCGCTAATGGTTTTGACTTTAAGGTCCATTCATTTCACAAATATGACATCTATGGCTGACCGAAAGTCTACAAATTGTTGTGTCTCTGCTATCGGTGATGGAGGTATCGAGTATTATGGGAGAGTTGAAGCAATTTATGAACTTCTATTCTATGGTCAAAATGCACAGAACGTCGTAGTCTTCGAATGTTACTGGTTCCAGCTGAAGGAGACTAGAAGGACTCATGAACATATAGGGCTAGTCGAAATCAAACAAAGCTCCCATTTATATGTTCCCGATGTCTATATTACGGCTCAATAGGCGACCCAAGTTTTCTATCTACCGTGGGCCTGCCAAACTGATCCAAATCTGAATGGTTGGGATGTCATTTATGAAGTGCCGCCACGTGTTAGACCACCTTCCCCCAATGAAGAGGATTATGAACCTCACATTAACCCAGACACATATGACGGTGAATTCTTCCAAGAAACACATCTTTCCAAAAAACGCTTCAAGAAATGCTCTACTTCACCCCAGAACATTGAAGTAGACAGCGACAGTGAACCTGACTTCCCCGCTGAGCTGGAACAAGAAGAGCCTGAACAAGAAGAGGTTACTGCTGCTGATGACTTGTCAATGCTTGATCGATTACGTAAAGGTGGCCTTCCATGCTTTGATGCCGTTGAACCCGATGAGCATTTCATTCATGATAGTGATGATGATGATGCATTTATTGATCCTGGAGCATTTATTGAACCCAACGATCAAGATTATTATTAGGTATTCAATTTTTTTATGTTGTACTTGATTTATATAGTTACTTGTATGATTGTATGATTTATATAGTTACTTGTATAATTTTCTTACTTTGTATGATTGTTTGTTATACATAGTGCCATGGTCTTGATATCCGTCCCCGTCGGCCGTCTCCCGGTTTATGATTCGGATGTGGTATATTCTCTTTTATAACTATTTGTTGCATTTTGCATTTATGACAATTTATTGAGTGTGGTGCGGTGGCCGTCTGTCGGCGGCGGGGAACTAGATCCGAGGTGGCGAACGACGGCGTAGTGGGAACAGCTCCGGTGCGGTGGACGGTTGCGACAGTGGAGCGGCAGCAGTTAGGCGCAGGACAGCGTGGTCGAAGTGGTTTTGGTACGGCGCACGTCAGTGCCGGCGTCGTGGAGGCAGATCTGCCTCGGCTTCAGCTGCTAAGTCCTTGAGGGCGTTGCGGTTGCGGTTGTGTTGGATGACGATGTCGGGGTACCGGCTCCGGCGTGATGGAGGAGGGCAGCAGTGGATTGGGCACGATGGGGTGGAGGATAGAGGATGTTGGGGTTTCGCGGCTGGTGGAGAGGGCGTTTTGGCGCCCACGGAGTATGAATGGGGAAACGGGGGGAGGGGGGAACTAAGGGGAAACAATGTTTCGGTTTGGGACGCGCTTGCTTGAAATTTGGGGAAAGTTACAAACTTTCCCTCGTCTAAAATTTCGGACATATTGCGGGTCGGGGGTAGGACAGTAATCTCAGGTGTCCCAAATGGTGGGCGGGATAGATTTCGGCCGAGCGCATGGGTGTTTAGGCGCCCATGGTGTATGAATGCTTCTCGGAGGCGGTTGAGGCTGGCATCTTGGTGAAGTTACAAACCTACCCCGGTTTAGACCTTTGGACATCGGGCCGATAGGCTACACGGGTCAGAGTCAGGACATTAATTTCTTACCACCAAACATTAGTCTCGCGCAGTTTCGGGTGACCAGAGGCTTATTTGGCGCTTCGTTCAATATTTGGGAGCAGAAGCATTAACGTTTTCAGTTCTCTTGAATTGAACTTTCAGGATTTGTCAAACTTCACAAATCTTAACTCTTGAAAATCCTAAAACTATGATTATTTTGGAATGGAGGGGGTACATTTGAATATACATTGTACACGAGTATATATTAAAAAATATGCAACTTACCTCAATTCATGCATGGTTCTAGATATAATCTCCTTGGTTGCAAAAAAATAGTTAGACATGCGTATGAATATATAGCATGTTCAAATGCACAACAAAGATTGATGCCCCCTTTTAGGTCTGATTTACAAATGCCATTATCTCGGATTCAAATAGATGAATGCACTTCCTATGAATTTGAATATTCGAAACCCCCTTTATGTTGAATTCAACATTTATTCTATTTCGTAGCTAGCAATTTGGAATGTATCCATGTAAGTGACAAATGTATAAAGTGCTTGACACTAACAACATGGAGTGCACTAATTAATGTTTATATATGAATTGCAAAAGCAATGCATTGTCTGGATTTGAAACCACTCTCACTCTATGGATCGATAATATGAAATAAACCCATGCACATGCTAGAATTCAATAGAGTATGGGTGTCTGATAGACCGATGTTCGTTCATACGCAAATTGCAAAATTCATGATCTCATCCAAAAAAAATGCCATTTATATTTTAATTTAATGCGTAGAACCGCCTTTTATGCGTAGATGCACTATGCCTCGGCCCGTTCTCACACACGCGCTATATATCTCTCTATCAGACGCATAAGTGTGCACATGTTATATACATCGGCATTTCTCTCTCACACATGCTCACAATCTCTCCCGGGGTGTCTCACGCACACACTCTCTATATATCTCCCTCTCTCTTTCTTACTACTATGTACCACTCTTTTCACTACTCTCAGTTGGAAAACACTATTTCTCTCACATGCATATATACCCACGCACGGTCTCTACTAGCCCTCTATAGGCACATATATGTGCCTACGTGTCTCCCGCGCGCACATTATCTTTAGGCCTCTCTCGCACACATTGCCCCCCCCCCCCCACACACACACCTCTCTCTTAGTAGTTGGCAGATATGATTCCATCAGATCATTCGGCAGGATATCCCTGACTGTTAGGCTGGATGGTAATACGATGCAAAGTTTTACCCAAGTCCGGGCCCTTGCAGTTGAGGAAAAAGCCTACTCATGGTACTGTATATTTGTGATAGGGGTGTGTACAAAGTACACGTGAATACCAGGCATTGTGCGTGTGTGTATACTATCGACAAACTAGCCCCCGGGCTTATATAACATACTCGGGGCCTAGGGTTACAAATCATATATAGTCGGCTTATCATCAGTGGGGATAGAGTCCTCCACGACTCTGGTAGCTTCGTCTTGTACGCCGAGTCCTCCACATGGGTCTTCGTATAACGCGTCTCCGTCCAACCTATGTGGCGCAGGATGGAACCGGCCCATGAGTCCTCATGTTGACCCACCAAAACTAGAAATGATGTGCCCACCACACCCCACACACAACCGGCCACTAAGAAAATAAGCATATACAATAGTACAAAGTTATACATGAAAGTTAATTGCATGGTGCATCCAATAATATTTGTTCTGCATTATGAATGTTTATATTTTCTCCTAAAATATTAGTCACGGGAAAGAGAAACGAAGGGCATATCTCTTGTTGTCTCCACCGGACACCCCCTCTCTCTACACCACTTTCACGTACGCACACAAACTATCTCTCGGCCCTCTAAAAGTATGCCCTAACACATTCACGCGTGACGGTCACTATATTTCAAGCGAAAGCACTATACGGTCACTGGACTTCAGAATATGCTCATTACGGTCACCATATACATTCTCATAGTGATCATACGGTATCTAGCTCACGATACGTCTCCGTATTTTGTTGATGACACTGACGGACATTTTATTTGATGCGTGCTCCGTATTTTGTCGATGACACTTACGGTCATTGTATTTGAAGCGAAAGCACGATATGGTCACTGGACTTCAGAATAACTCATCACGGTCACCATATACATTTTGTTGTGCTAACCAACCTGTGGTTGGATGGTTAGGAGGACAATGGTTTCCCCAGCCCACCAGGGTTAAAGTCCTGGTGCTCGCATTTATCCTAGATTAATCTCAGTTTTTTCCGGCAATGTGCGTTCAGTGGGAGGAGACGTTCCCCTCGACTACAAGGCATCTATGGTGACTTCCTAAAATATCAAGATCATATGCTGGCTCACTCTCTCGAAGGTGCTCATAGGGGTAGGGTGTGCGTGTGTGTGCTTATAGCGGTGAGTGTTTGCGTGTATATATGAGCGCTTGCGTCTGTACTGTGTTAAAAAAATACATGTCGTGATTATACGGTCACTGGCTCACCCGTACAACTCCGTAATTTGTTGATGACATGATCAATTGACCAGTCAAACATTGCACGTGGCGCAACTAGTGTTGCACCATCAGCGCGCATAACCGTGAGGCCCACCTGTCAGCGCGTATATGAAAGAAAGAAATGGTAGCTTGAGTCTGTACTGTGTTAATAAAATACATTTTATGGTGATCATACGGTCACTGGCTCACCATACAGCTCCGTAACTTGTTGATGACACGATCAATTGACCAGTCAAACGGTCCACATTCACCAGCGCACATTACCGTAGGGCCCACCCGTCAGTGTGTATATGAAAGACAGAAATGGTAATAAATTAGTGGTCGGTGGGGATTCGAAGTCGTGAGACCTCTGGTTGGCAGCCCGCGCGCCCTAACCATAGCGGACAAGGATCGCCTTGTGATGATATGCTGAGCGGGCCGTTTTAATTGCACGCACGCACGAGCCACTGTGGTGAATACAAACACATCACACATGCGCACAAACACGCTCACAACACCTGCATGCATGCATGCAATACTCACACGTACACATGCATGCACGCAACACTCACACGAACACATGCACGCATGCAGGCGTGCAACACTGACACGTACACATGCACTCACGAACACACGCACGCATGCACACATGCATGCAACACTGAAATGTACACATGCACGCACGCAACACTCGCACGCCTGCATGCACACAGCACACGACGCAAGACACACGCTCAATCTATACGTGCATGCACCCTTTGTTAAGGACATGGATTCCTACGGGTATTAATCAATCTTATCTGTGACAAGCAGAACACTGATGTTTGCAGTGGTCTTTATGAATCACAATGTATCGAATGGGCTATCAACGTATATATGAAAATTTTAAAATTCTCTTACATTATATAGTAGGTTTATCAACCTACATGAATTAGATGATGTCATACTCAATGAACAATCATCGGTTTATGAAATGCCACTTCTAACCGCCCTGGCCCACCAAAAGCTCCTCTATCGTGCGCTGCCTGCGATGGGTCACTGACATGCAGGCCAGGTACCCAACGAGCCCACACATCAGTGGAAGAATGGCGCGGTGTCGTACGTCAGAGTCGAGGGCGCCGCTCGCTGCACGCCCGGCTGAACACGCATCCTTGCAGCATTCAAACGCCTCCATGAAACCCGTGTGGAAGCTGAGAAACCCACTCTGGACACATGTCCGTTCATGACCGGGCCGGCATTAAATGCAATGCCGGCCGAGCTCCTCCCGTCCGCCGTCTATTTAATCTCCTATTTAAATGAGGCCAGACATCGGCCAAGAATCGCACACCTCCGCCGCTCCCCTATCTCCTCCTTCACCATTTTCTCCACTCTTACAATGGCTTATGAATAGTAGTTATCTGGCATCCAAGCCGGCTGGGTGGCCCGCCGAGCCCGCCGGATACAAGCTATGCAGCTCGCTAATCCACCTCCCTCCCCTCGCCCGACGAAGCCAGTTGCCGCCCCAAGCCGGCGCGTGGTTCAGCAACTCGCCGCTCCAGACTAGCTCGACGAGGAGCGGCCAGCTGCTCCACGTCGGCACAGCGGGAAGCATGGGCATCATCACTGCCGTCCACGCCGCCACCTCGTACCGCGCCGCCCATGTCTGCAACCGTGTTTCCCGTTTCTGTGGCCGAGACTCCCATGCCTGCGGCAGCACCATGCAAGCAGAGACAGAAGCCGGGTGCGCGGAGAGCGACGAGTTAGTGGCCAGCACCTCCACGTCCGCCGCCATCATTGAGGAGAAGTAGAACACGGGAGGCCGCCGCCGCTTGGGTCCCATGAAGGCCACCGCCGAGGCGACGCTGGTGTACATAGCAGGTGTCTTGCCGGATCCTTTTGTTGCGAGGACCTTCGTCGACCCCGCATGGGCTCCACGGGAGTGGAGAAGCCCCCTTCAGACTCCATCTTGGGCATCAGCCAATGATGTCAGTTGAGCAGTGGGGAAGCGAGTCGTCTGTATACATTGTGGTTTTTTCATTTGATAAGAGGCAAACCATGTGGGGCCTACCTTAGAGGCAAGGCTCTATATACTGGAGATGCTCTGTAGTACTACTTTTGATGTGTCCCGTCAACTCGCAGAATGAGGAGAAGCTTGCTACACCCTCTCCCTGCCCACGGGTGCGGTGGCTCGCAGAGTCGCGGGATGAGGAGAAGCTTGCTTACTACACCTACGCCCGCTCCCTCGCCCACGCACGCGGTGGCTTGTGGGACGAGGAGAAAATTTTACTACTCCCTCCGTTAGACATATACTCCCCTACCTTGGTTAGAGAGATTATCATATTGTTTGAAATATATGTCTTTTAGTAGTAGGAGTAGTATAGTGGTAGTACATAGCAGTAGTACTACAGCAATTTCCTTGGAGTCCGTGGTGCAGCAAGCTACCCTAGGCAATGTTACTACTCCCTCCTTTATGGTTTATGGCTCAATTTCAAAATCTCTCCAACCAAGGTAGACGGTGAGTGGTGGAATTAATTTTGTAGTTTGCACAAGTACTTAATTAGTACACTCGTTTTTCTCAAAAAGTTATGTTTATCGATGCATTAATTACAATGAATGCATGCATGACCACTAAATTTCCATGAACTTCTACATGCATTGGTGAGTTTTCTCTTGATACTGCTTGCATCGGGTGATTTAATGCACCTCGAAATCCAAACATGTGATGGTAAGTACTAGTAGAATTGAGACTTATAAAACGGAAAAAGGAATTTTTTTAGATGAGCCCTATAAACCAGAAAGGAGGGAGTAGTAAGTAGTACTACCTCCATAGTGGGTACGTACTCCGTAAAATCAGATTTTTCGAAAACTAAGTCGCTCAACCTTTATTTGCTTGTTTCCCTTCCTACCTCGTTGCCTCGAACAGACTATGCCAAACTCCCCTGCCTGCCGTGCAGGAAAAGACCCGCCCTCGCCTTTTTTAGTCCGGGTTTGTATCGATGGATCGCGCGAAGCAGCAAAAACCAAGCCGAGTCTTGTACTCCTCCGTCGTACTAAAAGAGTAGAGATGCTCGCTTTCATGAATTTTGTACTTCCTCTCGCCAACATGTGGGACATATAGCAACCGGGTCGAAGTGTCATGCACCAAATAACAGTGCAGAACAGCAGGGGGGACGCACCCTAGTCGTAGCGTCCCAGTAGTAGTAATGAGCAATGAGACGTCAAATCACAATGCCGCACCTTTCCCCCAGACAGACGAAGCAACCATTATTTCACACTTCGTTGAATCCGCTTCGCCATCATCTCCTTCAAGAAAACCACGTATTGCTTCTGCCATTGTTCTGCCTCAAGAGGGACGCGCATCGCCTTGGTACATGATGACACATGGGACTGCATGGCAGGCCATGCTCCCCCGCCCACCGCTCGGTAAAATCACCTCATTTTTACTACTCCCTCCGTCTAGGTGAATAAGTCATCTTAGGTTGTGCACCGTGACCAAGAAGGAGGGAAAAATGAGAGAACTTAATGTTTATTTGCTAATTAATAGCATTGCATGCAATGAACTAACCACTGGATGTCATGCTTGGTAGTCTTGAGTCATTGAAAACATGCACGCCCCACATCTCTTATTGGTTGATATGTCAAGAAAAAAGAAACGAGGTGGGAGTTAATGCACCGCGCCTAAGTGTTTTGGGATTATTTGGTTTTTGTAAGGTGCACGCCCTATAAACCGAGACGGAAGGAGTAATCTGGATACTACTAGTATATTTTTAGATCAATATAGTCGGGATTCACCAAGGAGAAAAACCAAGTGGTAGGCTGCTCCTGTCATGTTGGCGTAGCAACTCAGCAGGGTCAGTCCGCACACGAAATGGCGACACACTTAACAGGACCCCTTTGGCCGACATGTGGCTCATCCACCGTCTTGTTCCACGTGCGATGCACCAAATTATAGTTCGGAGCAGCGGTTGGACTTGGAGGCACCCCGGTCGTAGCGCCGCAGTAGTAGTAAATGAGCGATGAGGGGTCAAATCACAAAGCCCCACCTTTCCCGCATTAAGCTGGACGGACGAAGCAACCATCATTTCACTCTAGGGCGCAAGAGCATAAAGAAAAAAGAAAACCAATGATGCATGCGGTAGCTACCTAGGGCGCCCTAGGGTAGGAGCCTCCACTACAAATCTGCTTCTCCCTCATCCTCTTGAAGAAAACCGATGATGCGTGCGGCAGGTAGGGTTTGTAGGAGTACTATGGTGTGCGGGGCCACGCTATAGTAAACGGGAGAGGGATTGAGTTCGAGTCGACGCCTTAATACGGGTGGGCCGCTTGGTTTTACGGGAACGAGGCAGCATTTTGGGTTCGGGGAGCAGTGGAGATATATGTACAAAAAATTGTGGACGTAGGTTTGACCGAAAGGCAACGACGCATGGGCCACACATTTTGATATTGTCGGCGTGCGACACCTTTGGGACCCTCGAAGAATCCCTTTATGATTCGGCAGGGGGAGAGGTATGCGCAAAGAGCAGAACCAACAATCGACGCGCGAGCGATTTTACCCAGGTTCGGGCCGCTAATCCACGTAAAACCCTACTCCTACCTTGTTTTATTATCGGTGTTCTTGAGCCCAGGCTCCAGGAGCGCTCGCAGTGAACAGTACGTTCAAAGAGCAGCTACGCATGCAGAATGGGCCAGAAGATCCTCTCCCCTGTAGCAGTTGCCTTGGGCCTCCTATTATATCACCAAGGGGTCACCACAGTGGCGAAATGTACATACATTGAGGTGTAAAGTAGCTACAGGGTCATCATACCTAACCCCTGACGGATTGGGACGAACACATTTAATGCACCGTGAGGTGTCCGTCTAGGTGTCCTCACTTTCTTGGGGATGGAAAAAGGGGCCATCCCATCAGCACCGCTTAAGCTCTCCTCCACTGGCGTGTCGCCACACATCCAAAGAAGGACCCAGAATGTTGGGTTTGTTGCTGTGCCAGAGTGGTGGCACAACAACAAAATCTTGCCGGGCGCTGAATCTTGCCGGGCGTCGAACCTTGCCGGGCGCCGAATCTTGCCGGGCGCCGAACCTTGCCGGGCGCCGAATCTTGCCGGGCTTCGCAGGCCACCCTGGCAAGATCTTGCCGGGGAAGCTGGCCTTCGGATTCCAGCCCTTCTTATCTGCTGATCCTCAGATCTTTGACTTGAGGATTTCTTTGGTGGCCTGAGTCAACCTCGAACTGTTCCCCGACAAGCCTTGCCGCGAATATGGCTACAACTGCCCATGCACAAGTACGGGGTACTAATGGCCCAATACTTAGTACACCGACAGGAGCGCCCGGGCCTAGGCCACACACGAGTGCGAGGCGTTGTTGGGCTAGGCCCAAATAGTGCACGGGCACACGTGGCAGGGGATTAACTGCTCGTAAATATCCCGTTTACTGTGCCCCCCACTACGCGCGCTGAATGCGCGACGTGGGAAGCGTGCATCAAAAAGCTGCAACTGCAACGCGCCTGCAGAGGCGCATTCACATTGGGGAGTAAAAGAGGCGGCCCCGCTCCTTCCCCATAAAAAGGAGAAACCGCAGAGGCACAGGCCTATTTACCCCCCTCTTCTTCTCAATCTGGCCGTCGCCATTGCTTTCCTTCTCTCAAGCTCAGAGCAAAGCTTTCCCTCATCCGCTCGTCGCCTCCACGCCCGCTTCATCCCCGGCTTCTGCCCTCGCAGTCGCCATGCCGCCCAAGACCAGCAAAGGCAAGGGCAGGGAGACGAAAGCAGATGTCCCGGAGAGCGAGCTGGTGAAGATGCGGAAGAAGTATGTCATCTTCGCCCCGTCGCTTGATGCGGAAGCTTTGAAGAGGTGGTACCAGTGCATGTGGGCGAAGGAGACGCAGGCTCACCCCGCCACTCGTGTGATTCCAGGTTCTTGCTCCAAGAGTGGGTCAGACAGATACCCCTTTTTTGTCGCATACTTCTATTGCGGGCTCTGCCCTCCATTTTCTGACTTCTTCAACGACATTATGCACACATACGGCTTCCATCTTCTCGATTTCACGCCGAATGCGGTATTGTGCATGTCCATCTTTGCTCACCTTTGTGAAAACTTTGCCGGAGTGGTTCCCAGTACTGCCCTTTTCCGCCACTACTTTTTCCCTCGTATCCAAAAAGGGGAGGCCCTCTCTGGTTCTATCGCCTGGATTCCAAGGGCTTGGAATTAGGAAATATACCCAGAAGGGGTTTATCACGAGAACTGGGACGAATGGCGGGCTGAGTGGTGCTGGATCAAGGAAACAGATCCCCATCCATTCTGTCTGCCTTGACAGCAGAAAGTGGTCCGCGGCAGTGGCTGGAGCAATCTTGCTGCTGAAGATGAAAAACTCACAATCGCCACCACCAGGATTCTTCGTCTGAAAGCTGCCGGGCTAACAATGGAGATGATTGGCTTCGATTTTCTCCACCGCCGCATTGCCCCCTTGCAGAATAAAGGAAGACCAGCTTGGGAGTACCGAAACGCAGCAGACATCATGAGACTGCGCCCCGGGTTGAACAACAATTTGACTGCTATGCAACTTGGCGCTCTCCGTCAAAAGTTGTTCCAATGCGACAACAAGCATCGGTTGCCGGCAAGGATTGTCCCTCTGTGCAACAACTCTGCCCTGGGGTCAATTATCGCTACCATGCCATTGTTCAATGCCCACAGTCTCGACGCGACATGGGTTGAGCCATCCGAGGAAGAGGCACAAAAGTTCTTTGATAACTTGACGGAGAGGGCCGTCCGGGAAGAAGCAGACTTCATCCGAGCCACCATCGACGAAGAGGTGGCATACATCGCCACTAGGGCGGAGGAGGCAAATCTTGCTGCGGAGGCTGGCAGCGCCGGCTTAACAGAATGGGAAACCAGTGACGCAGAGGTAGTGGTGGAGAAAAATCCTGCCGGGAAGGACAAAGCTGCCGGGGAACAGAGCAGCACAGCCGCTGAGAGCTCGTTCGACGAAGACGCGGCTGAAGAAGAACTGCAAGAAGAGCTCCCAGCCCCGAAGAAGACAAAGCGTGTTCTTCGAAAGGCTGCATCTGGCATCCCGGCAAGCCAACCTTCCTCGAGCAGCGAGGCTCCCAGCAAGAAAGCGGCTGGCAAGACTGCGCCGCGGCAAGGAGTTCGACAGCAACCTGCGCGGCGTGCGAGACCCACATCAGCGGCAACTGCTGAGGCGGCAGGGGTGTCTCACACTACCGCACCGGAAGCTGAGGTGACGGAAACACGCCAACCCCCGGCGCTTGCTACAGCCAAACGACCTAGGACCCCTCCTCCGCCTCCCCACACAGACACTGCAACGGAGGTCGATTTTGACATCTCCGGCTTCAGTCCGGAGCGAGAAGAGGAAGAGTGAGTACCTTGCCACAGCCTTTATCTTCCAATCTTGGATCAATCTTATTGACTTGCTTGTATTGTCTCTACAGTGACGCAGAAACCTTGATGGAGGGGATGGCGAAGAGGACAAAGACTTCTACAGGCGACGAGCCTCCGGCAGGCTTCGTGAGCGCGCCGGAAACTACTACCATCAGCCCGGATCTTAGTCCTTGACGCAGCCCCCAGCGCAGCCCCCAGCGTAAGTTCATTATTCTTTTTGGTTGGGGAATGTTGAGGTTCCTATCCTTGCCGCTGATATCTTTGGGCTTGCAGGAGAAGGACAGCAACAAAGGGAGTTATCAGGAGATACCCTCGTCGCACCACCTTTGTCAACCACATCGCCCACAAGCGCGTCCCCGGCAAGTGATCACACCGACGAGCTTGTCTTGGTTGAGGAGGAGCCAACAACCATGGATGCTGGCATCTTACCCCCGGCAACCGAGGTTGCCGGGAGGGGCAAGGCCACCTCTCGACAGCCCGATGCAGGTAACCAATTGCCTCAGCGTGCTTGCTATTCTTTCCTTTATCTCTCTTTCTTTTGTCTTCTTGAACTTCGATCTTGATCTCATTCTGTTTCTCCCCCTTGTCCTTTAGAATTCCCTGAGATGGAAGACATGGACATCGACGCTGTCATCGAGGAGACCACCAGGGATGTTGCCGCCGAAGCCGACAAGATCGCTGCCAGCGAGGCCGCCATGGATGCCACCGTAGAAGCCGGCGGTGCTTTTGCCGAGGAGGCCGCCAAGACTGCACAGGAGGAACCCGCCAAAGAGTCTACTGAAGAGGGCGGCAAGGAGGCTAGTGACCGTACAGACGGCATTCCTGCCGCAGGAGCGCCAGGCGCTACGCCGGCCACGGAGCCCCCTGGTACTGGTGAGGCGGTTGTTGAGGATCAACCGTCAACATCTGAAGTCCCCTCATCCAGCAAATATCTCAAAGTTGGCGAGAACCTGTTTGTCAACTTGCCGGGGACGACAAGCATTGGGGCACCGACTGAAGGGGAAGTCTTTCATGAAGAAATCATCGCTGCTGCCGGGCTCAAGGTTGTTGATGATCCAAGTGCTAGCAGCGGCAAATCTGAAGAGGATCAGCTCCTTCAGGCCATGGGCGAAAATTTCCGCAAGCTCCAGGCTCTTCATCGTGCCCGGAAAGAGAAAGCGGATTCCAGAATGGCAGTTGTCGAGGCGGTCGAAGCAGATTTTCAGACATGCGTCGAACAAATGCAAGTCTGGTACGCCGAGGCCCTCCAAGAGTTGACTGCCGGCCGGGAACAAGTGAGCCAACAGTGGACAGAAATCCTCCTGAAACAATCTGACATGGAGAAGGCGCAAGAGGAAGCTACGCAAAGAATTGCTGCTGAATATGCTCTCCTGATGGAGCGTCGCATTGCGCTTGATGCTCACGAGGAAGACCTTGCCGCACGTGAGCAGACGCTCGCCGCCAAGCTTCGCAGCAAAGATGAAGATATCGAGAAGCTTGTCGCGCGGCGGACCCAGGAGCTGGAGCAGAAGCACAAGGAGGCGCTCGAAGCTCTAACTGTAGATCACGCCGGCAAGCTCAAGGAGGCCGTCGATGCTGCTGAGGCTGCAGAGGCCGCCAAGAATGAGCTTAGTGACAAAGTAAAGAAACTGGAAGTGGATCTCGAAGAACACGGCAAGGAGCTCTCGACGCTCAAAGGTGATAGGGAAAAAACCCTCCACACCCTAGCGGAGATGCAAGTTGCCATGTCTAACAAGACCAAGCAGCTCTCCTCAGCAAATGATGCTATTGCCATTCTGGAATTGAAGCTGACCACGTTGGAGAAGTCTCTCGAGGCTGGCAGGGCCCACGAGAAGGCCCTGCTCAAAGATCTCCAGGAAGAGAGGAACCTGCTCAAGAGCGCTGCCGCCGCCCAAGTTGATTACGAAAAGGGGGTGAAAATCTGGGCTGGACGTCTCATCGACGCTGCGGAGAAGCTCACGGCAGAACTGTCAACCATGGGCCTGTCAAACTTCAGGTATTCTTCCGAGGAAAGGATATCTTTGAGTGCCAGGTTGACGATGTTCTTCGAAAGCATCATTGATGCCCTGAAGTTGCTTTAGTCTAACCGGGCGACCCAATTGGCCAACGAGTCCCGCCGGCTTTGCCAGGCCATCCTCCGCAAGGTACTTATCAAGGTGGCGCATAATAATCCTGGCATCAACCTCTCCAACGTGCTTGGCCACCTGCCAAAGGATGCAAATCTTGAGGCACTTGAAGAGCTTGTCACGCCTATCCTTGAGAAGGTGGATTCAATCAAAAGGGTCGAAGGCAAGGGCAGAGATTAACTGCTCCACCTCTTCTTGCCGTCATCATTCCATGCCAAAGACAATTAAGTCTTAAGTTAGAACTGCGGCAACTTATTAATGTAATATAACTTGCTTATGTTTGGGTACATGCATGATATCTCTCTTGTCTGATTCCTTTATGTATGGAGTTCACCCTTCGCTTATTGAAAAACTTGCCGGTGCGCAACCTGTCGCGAGCGCTGGGTGTGGGACTTCAGCAGCCTGCTGGAGGCGCAGCGGCCGGCAAGACTCCTTGGCATTCTCAGTGCAGCCACTTAAATTGTTGAGTGGACTCGAAACAAAATAAGGGCGCAACCGATTACAGCAAGGGTTCCTTCGCGTGCAGATTTTCCATACAAAAGTCGAAATCATCCAAGGGAATAACTTTGCAATAAAGGAAACTTGTTCTAAGTTTTAGAACTTAGCTTTCTGTCGCTGTCCTTCCTCCGGCAAGCGTCAATTCTGAACGTCGCCAACTGGTACTCATATCTCCCTTCCCCCCCGGCAAATGTGCACGCGAGGAATCCTTCTGTCTTTTGAGAAAAAGAAAGAAGAGAAAATAAAGATATGAAACCTTGGTGGTTCGTTAGAACTTACCGGGAGTAAGTGTCATACAACATCTTAGACACACATGCATATATATATGAACATGGAAATCAATAAGGAAATGCACAACACTTAAATTTATTCATCTGTGCTCAGGGTCTGTGCCTGGCTTTGTACAAAGGATTATATGCCTTGCCAGCAAGACTTGTACAAAAGGGGGGTTGCCGGGGGCCCCCGGCAACCGCGCCTTATGGGTAGAACTTGCGAAGATGTTTGATATTCCAGGAATTGCTCACTGGAACGCCATCTTCGGTCTCCAGGCGGACAGCGCCGGGCCTGGTGACTCGTACTACCCGATAAGGGCCTTCCCACTTTGGCGTCAACTTGTTTGAATTCTTGGTGGACTGAATCCGTCGAAGAACAAGGTCGCCTTCCTCAAGGCTTCAGGCATGAACTTTATGACTATGGTAGCGGCGCAAAGCTTGCTGGTAGCGTGCAGCTCGCACAGCAGCCTGAAGACGATTCTCCTCAAGGAGCACAGTGTCATCTTGCCGCAGTTGCTCTTGCTCAAGCTCATCATAAGTGAGCACTCGAGGTGATCCGTATGTGAGTTCCGTGGGGAGAACTGCTTCCGCTCCATAGACCAGAGCGAAGGGTGTCTGGCCGGTGGCTCGATTTGGTGTCGTTCTGATTGACCAAAGAACCGCCGGCAACTCATCAATCCAGCGTCTTCCGCACTTTTTCAGCCTGTCAAAGGTTCTGGTCCTGAGACCACGCAACACTTCAGCATTGGCCCTCTCCACTTGGCCGCTGCTTCTCGGGTGAGCAACAGAGGCAAAACAAATTTTGCCGCCAAGGTCTTTGACGTACTGCATGAAGGTGCGACTTGTGAATTGCGTGCCATTGTCGATGATGATCCTGTTGGGCACACCGAAATGGCAAACTATCCCTTTAAAGAACTTGACGGCTGATTGTGCTGTCACCTTCCTCACTGCTTCCACCTCCGGCCACTTTGTGAACTTGTCGATAGCAACGTACAAGTACTCAAAGCCCCCGGTAGCACGGGGGAAAGGGCCCAGTATGTCGAGCCCCCAGACCGAAAATGGCCAGGAGAGAGGGATTGTCTGAAGAGCTTGAGCTGGTTGATGCGATTTCTTCGAATGAAACTGGCACGCTTCACACTTAGTTACTAGTGCAGTTGCATCCTGGAGAGTGGTGGGCCAAAAGAAACCTTGCCGGAATGCTTTCCCGACAAGTGCTCTTGATCCTATGTGAGAGCCACATATGCCTCCATGTATTTCTGCCAACAGCTCTAGTCCATCCTCCCGAGGAATGCACTTCAATTTCACACCGTTTGGTCTCTTTCTGTACAGGACGTCATCGACGAACTTGTACATAACAGACCGACGGGCTACTCTTTCCGCTTCTTCCTGTTCCTCCGGGAGTTCTCCTGTTTGAAGGAAATGGACAATGTGCTGTGCCCATGCTGGAGCCTGGGGCTCGACAGCTAGGACTAAAGGCATCTCCTCCGCCGGGGGAACATTTGTCTCGACAGCGAAAGTGTGAGGTTCCGCCGGAGCCTGTCATTCCCCGGCAGGTTTGCCGTTGATCCCGGCAAGTTCCTTGCCGGCGGCTCCGGGGAGCTCTGCCGGAAAGTACTGTCCAGTGTTCAACTTTCTTCTCTTTCCTTGTCGCATTGATGGCACCACGGATGGTTGAGTCAAATGGAGCACAAAAGTTCCTGGTTCCACAGGCAACTTGAGGGCAGCGCGCTTTGACAGGTCGTCAGCAATACTGTTCTCGGCACGAGGGATGTGCTTCATTTGCGGACCGTCAAAGTGCTCTTCCATTTTTCTCACTTCATCCACGTAGGCTTGCATCAATGGACTCTGATAACTCTTATTAACTTGCCTGACGACAAGCTGTGAATCGCCTCTGATGACGAGCTTCTTGATACCAAGGTCTGCCGCGATCCTGAGACCGGCAAGCAAGCACTCGTACTCCGCAGTGTTGTTCGTCGAACTCTCCCGGGGAAAATGCATTTGGACTACGTACTTGAGGTGCTCTCCGGTGGGTGCGACAAGCAGCACGCCAGCACCGGCGCCTTGCAGCGAAAAAGCCCCGTCAAAGTACATAATCCATTGCTGGTCAATTTCCTTGCCGGGGAGAATTGTTTCTTGAACCTCCTTGTCTGGCGTTGGGGTCCATTCCGCAACGAACTCTGCCAAGGCCCTGCTCTGAATTGTCGAAGTGCTTTCAAACTTGAGACCAAAGCTCGACAACTCCAACGCCCACTCCACAATCCTGCCGGTTGCTTCTGGATTTCGCAAAATCCGTTGCAACGGAAAGCGAGTGACGATGGTGATTTCATGTGCTTGAAAATAATAGCACAACTTCCTCGAGTCCATAAGGAGGCCGAAAAGCAACTTCTGCATGCCAGAATATCTTGACCTAGCTCCTTGTAAAAAAGAGCTAACAAAATAAACTGGGCGCTGCACCACCTTTTTCTTCTGCAATGATTCTTCTGACTGCACAGATCTTGTCTTGCCGGGATCAACCCTTGCCGGGGAAGATCCTGCCGCGTCACCTGACGGCCCTGCCGCTGGTGTTGCTTCCTCATCAGTTTCTCTCTACGCCACTAACGCAACACTAACCACTTGATTTGTTGCTGCCAAATATAGCAGCAACGACTCTCGTGGTTTAGGCGCGACTAGCGTCGGCGGAGAAGAAAGGTATTTCTTCAAATCTTGCAGCGCAGCCTCCGCCTCCGGAGTCCATTTAATCGGACCTGCCTTTTTCAAAATTTTGAAAAAGGGCAGGGCACGCTCAGCAGATTTGGAAATAAACCTGCTTAGAGCAGCAACACAGCCGGCAAGATGACAGACGTCCTTGACACGTCTTGGTGCTTCAATCTGCTCAATAGCTTTGATCTTGTCGGGGTTCACTTTGATTCCCCGACAAGATACAAAGAATCCGAGGAGCTTGCCGGAAGGAACACCGAACACGCACTTCTCAGGAAAGAGCTTTAAGTTGATCTTGCGCAGATTTGCAAATGTTTCTTCTAAATCTTGTATGAGCGTCGCTTTGTCCTTGGTTTTGACCACTATATCATCCATATATGCCTCTATATTTCTATGGAGCTGAGGCTCAAAACCAATTTGGACCGCTCTCGCAAATGTAGAACCAGCACTTTTCAACCCGAAAGGCATTCGTATAAAACAATACGTACCACATGGGGTGATAAATGCGGTCTTTTCGTCATCTTCTTTCGCCATGAAGATCTGATGATACCCTAAGTAGGCATCAAGGAAGGACAGGAGATCACAACCAGTGGTGGAATCCACAATCTGGTCGATGCGCGGCAAGGGAAAGGGATCTTTTGGACAGGCTTTATTGATATCTGTATAATCGATACACAGCCTCCATTTCCCATTCGCCTTGTGCACTACAACCGGATTGGCCAACCAGGTTGGGTGAAGCACTCCTCTGACCAATCCTGCCGCCTCCAGCTTTCTGATTTCCTCGGCAATGAATTCTTGCCGCTCCAAGGCTTGCTTCCTGACCCTCTGCTTGACGGGCCGCACGTGAGGACAGACAGCAAGGTGGTTCTCAATTACCTCCCTGGGAACACCGGGGATGTCAGACGGTTGCCATGCAAACACGTCGACATTCGCCCGCAGGAAGGCAACAAGCGCACTTTCCTATTTGTCATCTAGGGTGGAACTTATGGTGAAAGTTCCTCCCGTTCCGTCCTCCCTGACGGGCAGCTTCTTGGTCTCTGGTGGAGCAGCCTTGGATTTCTTGTTCTTGCCGGTGGAACTCTCTGGTGCATCCTCGACGAAAGCACAGCACTCTGATTAGGCACGCTTACTGGAGTTCACGCCAAGATTCTCGCCGGTCTTCTTCTTCCCCCCGGGAGTTCCAGTGGCAGGAGCAGATGCCTTGATGGCAGGTGCTGCAACTGCTTCCCGGTAGAGTTGGTCGGCATAGATGAGCGCATCCTTCTTATCAGAATGGATAGTAATGACACTCAACGGCCCGGGCATCTTCAAAACATTATACGCGTAGTGTGATGCCGCCATGAACTTAGCCAGCGCTGGCCGACCAAGGATCCCATTGTATGACATAGGGATCTTGGCGACATCAAACACTACCTTCTCGGTCCTGTAGTTGAGCTCGCTACCAAATGTCACCGATAGCGTAATCTTGCCCTTTGGCTGGGTTCTTCCTGGATTGACCCCTTGAAACATGCCCGTTTCTTCGAGATCTTCATCAGGAATTTGGAGCCTCTTGAGCACGTCCGGCGAGATCAGGTTCAGTCCGGCCCCACCGTCAACTAGCATTTTCGTCACCTTGAGGTTACGGATTGTTGGTGAAACCAACAATGGCAAGCACCCGACCGCGGTTGCGCGATCAGGGTGATCCTCGGCGTAAAAAATGATAGGCGTGTTGGACCACTTCAGGGGCTTACATGCATCTAACGATGGCTCCGTTGCATTAACCTCCCGCACCCATTGTTTGAGTTGACGGTGAGAAGAATGCAACGAGGCACCCCCATCGATACACATGGCCTCTGTAGCTTTCTGGAATTCTTGCTCACTGGACTCATCGTCTTCTTCGTCATCATCTTCTTCCTTGTCTCGGCCTCGAGCGGGCCTCTCCCTCTGTTGCTTGGCCTTGCCGCAGCGACCCCCTCGGCCACAGCGCTTCTTGCCGGATCCGTCAGCACCGTCATGGGCCTTCTCCTTATCTGGCCTTTCATACTCAGCCCTCTGTTTCTCGGCAAGCTGTTCAACTTGCCGGCAGTTTTGGAGATCGTGGCCCTTGGTGCGATGGATCTTGCAATACTGCTTGCCGGAGCTTTCCGACTTGTCGGCTGCCGCCAAGGCCTGATAGGAAGAGCACCCGGCAATTTCCTTGCCGGGGTCGTCAACCTTGGCCTTCTTGGCGGCGCCGGGGTTGCCGGATTCCTCGACAGCAAGCACGGCCTTGCCTCTGCGTTTCTTGTTCCGCCGCCGGCCTTTCCTTGACGGGGTCGCAGCGTCTTCATCTTCCGATTCGCCCCACGCACCAACAGCCTCGCCAGGTAGTTTCCTCCCCTCTTCAGCTTGAGCGCATTTCCTAACTTTGTTCATTGCCAGCTCTTCCCGCATTTTGTGGTTACGCACATTCTGATGAAACGCGCTAACAACAGCAGCAGGGTGAACGTCAGGAATATTGTACTGCACCCAGCTGAATCTCTGGATAAACTTGCGCAGGGATTCGCCCTCCTTCTGAGGGATGATATGCCAATCACTCTCTTGGCCAGGAGCTTGATGGCCTCCAACAAATGGCGCCAACAAACTGATGGCACAGATCTGACCAAGAAGAAATAGAATTCTCCGGCAGATGCATCAACCACGACCTGACGTTGGGTTTGAGCACCAACGGGAAGTAGTTGGCAAGTATCTTGTCATCTCGGCCCCCGGCAGCCTGCACCGCAATGGTGTAAATGCTCAGGAACTCCGAGGGATGAGTCTTGCCGTCATATTTCTCCGGGACCTCTGGCTTGAAGGTTCGGGAATTGGGCCACCGGACTTGCCGCAGCTCACGGGTAAACGCTGGAGTCCCTACCTCGTAAGGCAAGTCTCCTGCGTCCCCCGGCGTAGGCTCGTCGACAGCCGGCCCTGCGTGCTTATCAGACTGATAGCGCGCTTCCCGTCGCCGCTCGATGGTAGTTCGAGTGTCCTCTTTGCCTTGTTCCTGGAGAACTTGACGCTGGTTGCGAAGCATCCGTGGATCGGACGACGCCGTGGAATCATCATCACGGCGATCGACCTGCTGGGTTGTTGCCCACCGCTGGTGTCGCGGAGGGGAGTGCACCGTGGTTGCACCACCTGCAGTTTTCTCCACATCGGCTCGCGCCGGATCGATGGGCCTTCGCTATGAGGGCCCTGCCTCTTGTGGCCCATCTTTGTTGGCAAAGCTGATAAGGCTCTAGATAGTAGCTCGCCACTCCTCCATCTTCTTCGGAGCAGGAGGGAAATCGAGGAGCAGCTGCGCACGTGCCAAGGCTTCCGCTGGTGTAGGCGGCGGCGACAGGTGTGAGGTATGTGAGGTGCTCTGACTCCTAGCCATGTTAGAAGGAGCACCGTCATGGTCACGCGACCGCGCGCCACCTCCGCCGGCAGCTTGGTGTGCATGCTGAGCTCGCGCATCTTGGGATCGATGCGCAAAAATCTTTTCATGGGGACGCCCTGAACCACCAGCGCCATGACGTCGCTCGTCGTGCACGACCTGGGTAGGCCGTGATGCTTGCGCCGGTGCGGGAGCTCCAGAAGGCATCCTCCGATCTCTGGAATTCGTTGTGCCACCCGTAGGCAACACAGCTCCGTCTCTGGATCCAGCGGCGTGTGGGTTTCCGCTGCCACTGCAAACGACGCCGCTCGCCTGGCTTGGATCACCGGAACGCCATGGAGGCTCTAATCCTCTTCCTTCTGCACCCACACCATCGCCCGTATGCGAAGGCATAGGCAAAACGGACGTGGATGGTTGCGCCGTTGCAGCGCTCTTCTTCTTGGGTGGCATGATGATGAAGATGATGAAGAAACTAAGGCGCCAATCACTAGATCAGGTTCACACACCCTACAACCCCCTACCTGGCGCGCCAAAGATGTCGGCGTGCGACACCTATGGGACCCTCGAAGAATCCCTTTACGATTCGGCAGGGGGAGAGGTATGCGCAAAGAGCAGAACCAACAATCGACGTGCGAGCGATTTTACCCAGGTTCAGGCCGCTAATCAGCGTAAAACCCTACTCCTTCCTTGTTTTATTATGAGTGTTCTTGAGCCCAGGCTCCAGGAGCGTTTGCGATGAACAGTACGTTCAAAGAGTAGCTACGCATGCAGAATGGGCCAGAAGATCCTCCCCCTGTAGCAGTTGCCTTTGGCCTCCTTTTATACGCTCAAAAGGGTCCCCACAGTGGCAAAATGTACATACATTGAGGTGTAAAGTAGCTACAGGGTCATCATTCCTAACCCCTGACGGATTGGGATGAACGCATTTAATGCACCGTGAGGTGTCCGTCTAGGTGTCCTCACTTTCTTCGGGATGGAAAAAGGGGCCATCCCATCAGCACCGCTTAAGCTCTCCTCCACTGGCGCGTAGCCACGCATCCAAAGAAGGACCCAGAATGTCGGGTTTGTTGCTGTGCCAGATTGGTGGCACAGCAACAAAATCTTGCCGGGCGCTGAATCTTGCCGGGCGCCGAACCTTGCCGGGCGCCGAATCTTGCCGGGCGCTGAACCTTGTCGGGCGCCGAATCTAGCCGGGCTTCGCAGGCCACCCCGGCAAGATCTTGCCAGGGAAGCTGGCCTTTGGATTCCAGCCCTTCTTATCTGCTGATCCTCAGATCTTTGACTTGAGGATTTCTTTGGTGGCCTGAGTCAACCTCGAACTGTTCCCCGACAAGCCTTCCCGTGAGTATGGCTACAACTGCCCGTGCACAAGTACGGGGTACTAATGGCCCAATACTTAGTACACCGACAGATATACCCGCGGCCACGTGAAATATGCTACTCAAAATAATGCATAAAAGTTCCTCCAAAAACATCTAGAACTAATGGGAAGTGAATGTATGCTTAAAATGAAAATGTACTACAAAGAGAAAAAATGAATTGCAGTTAAAAGAATGACATTTCTAACAAAAATGTGAATGTGAACTACATAGTGTGCACGTGACCAACACATACATTGTCAACACAAAATCTAATGCAAGAAATAACTTATGAGTAACATGCACAAATTGATGATGTGGTGCTTGCATGCATAGAGTACAAAAACAATGTGATTTATGACTTGCATGCATGACGTGTTCATGTGCCATAGTTGCATGTCCAGGAAAAAAGCTACTAGTGGGTTGTACTAGCTATTTAGGAATAGAAGATGTATATATGGAAGTTGTAGGGAAAGAGATGACATGTATCTCAATTCCTATGAGTAGGGATTGGAAAAGAGATGTCATTTGGTTCACATCATAGGAACTTTTCTATTGAATCTAGAGATGACATGTATCTCAATTCCTATGAGGAGGGATTAGAAAAGAGATGTCATTTGGTTCACATCATAGGAAGTTTTCTATTGAATCTAGAGATGACATGTATCTCAATTCCTATGAGGAGGGATTAGAAAAGAGATGTCATTTGGTTCACATCATAGGAACTTTTCTATTGAATATACGCTAATGTTTATTTTCCTTTGAAATTGTGGGAGTATAGGAATCCATTCATATGAACCAAGTGGCTCTAAAGCTATAAAAATGATATCATGTTTATTTTCCTTTGAAATGTGGAGTATATGAATCTATTCCTATGAACCAATTGGCTCTAAAGGAAAAAAATCATATAAAAATCATATCATATAGAGTTCCTATGATATTCCTCCACACCAAAGGATGGTTGAAATTGCTGCAGGTGATACGACGGTCTTTCTTTGTACACTCCTCTCCCATCTTTATAGTTACCTCTCGAGGTTGAATGAAATGATATATACTGGGTATTCTATATGTGCATTTTGGTATACGAAAACTCGGTAAAAGTTTTCGAGGTTCGAATTTTTAATAAAGCTATATGCACTACATTTTGGAACGAAGGGAGGAGCATACGGCAGTTGCTAACACTCACGTGGAAGATTTGTGTGTCGGAGGAGTGGCTGTTCTGTTAAATGCCATGGCAAAACTGACACTGTCGGATGCCGATCTAACGGTTCTTATGGCGTTCGTCAGGAAATAGCTTGTGGCGAACGTTTGTCAGATATGATTTACGGACACATGCATTGCATTGATACGTGCCCCCTCTGTCTCACGCACACACGCACCCTCACGAGTCACAACTCTCCTGATTCCTCTCGCACCCACCGTCTATCTGTAGGTAGACGTCACACACATATGTGCTCTTCACACCCTACCCTCAGAACTTCTAAAAAATAAAAGACGTCGTGCACCTTTTATTTTAACTCACACGTCACACACTTATACTATTACTCTTGTGGTGAACGTTCTTTGGGCGTAGTATATTGTACTCTCACGAAGAGAAGCGGTGCACGCATGCACTAGTTCTCTCACACCCACTCGCGGGTACACGTAGGAGCACATTTTTTTAAGCTAGGAGCGCATTTGTTTACAAAGAGGCATCCCAATTGACATTTTGACTAGTCTAGTTTTCAACTTGATGGAGGGTCGGGGACCGCACGTGAATGATACAGTACATAGTGCGTCCTGGACGCAGTGATTTGATAGTGCGACCTGGAAGCGGTGGCACGTTATTGATTGAGGTTTATTTTTACTTGAACTTTAAATGAAAATAGTGATTCACGCGTATTCAATTTAATAACGGCTGCTACAACAAAATCACTCCACTATATATATAAGCAGGAGCCTCGGTGCTTGCTTTACTAGGGTTCCTCTCTTTCACTCTCTCATGCTCTCCAGATCTAAGCAAGACATAGGTGGCCACACTCTCTCTCTGCTCACGGCTGGTCACAAATCCGGCCGGACCACCTCGGCCGAGGCAGGGGTGTAGGTGCATCATTCACGCGGTCGTCGGTGGCGAGGGAGGAGAACAACAGCTGCCCGCGCGTCTTGATCGGTGGCCGTGCCATTCTCTCTGAGACAGGGCCGGCTCGGGAGGGCCTCCGACCCCTTCTTCGTCCCTGTGGTATTGTGGCCAAGATGTGGCCTCCCGACGCCGTCTTTGCCACATCCCGACAACCCTCAGGTATATATTCCTTTGAAACCTGCCTTACTCTACTGCCCCAGCTCCCCACGTGGCTGCGTGTGGATCTTTTTCTACTTCCGTCGGCTGTTCCAAAGCCACCTAGAATTTTACTATTATTAGAGGTAAAGCGAGTTCATACAGTTGAATCTAAGAGTTGGTTCAAACAGGGAAGAAAGTGGGAAAGATGTAGCTTGAATCTAGGACTTGGTTCTAAGAGGAAACGGGGGAAAGTAGTAGATACTGGCTACCCAACCGGTCTCTTGGTTGAAAAGGTGAAGAAAGCATGGTGGATGGCGAAGGGTGGGGGAAGTGGACCTGTCTCTTGGTCAAAAAAGGAAAGAAAGTGAGGGGTGTTGGGGGACAACGCAAATGAGAACGAGCAGGTCTAGATTTCCTGTGCTCACATAGGAAAATGTCGCCGAGGAGATAAAAAATGGGACAAATGCAGACATGCTGCCTGAGTATTTGCCGCTCTCGGCAGCCACATCTGCCTCACCACTTTATGCCCCTGCTGTCCCTGCGCCCATATCGCTACCGTTAATGTAAAATCACATGAAGCATTAAGCAATGCCACCTAATGTCACTATTAAGTAATGGTCTAGTGCCGTCGATAAATTGAAGCAATGCCACCACCATTTTATGAAGTGCTTCCGTCTTGCTTTATTTCCCATGAATTGTGTTTTTGCAGTTACACTTAAATCTCACACCGCTAACATTGCTTCATCCCAGTGGAACTGCACAAATTTGATTGCACATTTACTAACCATGTGCTACTCTCATGAAAGTAATACTAATGCTATTGTTCTGCATGTTAATCTAGTGGCAGTGTTGATGTGATGTGATGCTACTTCTTACTTAAGGGCACTTTCATACAGTCAATGTAGTGCCAATTATAACACAATAGATGCTGCTGTTAATCATATGCCACTGCAAATAACTGTCACTGTTTAAATAACCGTATTTCATATTTGCACAAACAGGGATGTCTATCTCCATATTGTTTCTATCTGCGCAATCAAAAGTACACACCTCAGTTTTAGTAGAACTGCACAAAATGAGATGGCTATTCCTAGCTGTCGTCGTCTAGCCACCCGTATTCCAGGTATTCCTACATTGGTAGTAACTAGGTAGAATGACCAACACAATCTAAAAGAAGCCGATTCATACATTTTACTTCCTGATTGCAGTGCAGGGACGAGCGAAAACAAGTGCATCCTAG
Source organism: Thinopyrum elongatum (assembly GCA_011799875.1). NCBI lineage: Eukaryota > Viridiplantae > Streptophyta > Magnoliopsida > Poales > Poaceae > Thinopyrum > Thinopyrum elongatum. The sequence goes on from CM022297.1 coordinate 156,036,456, forward strand.
TCGGGAATGCACTTTCTCCCAGTTCATCCATGGACAGAGGACTAGCTAGCACGGCTGCACGGAGATTTTTGGGACAGGTGCGTGGACAAGAGGCATTGTGGTCTGCTTATTTTTGCAAATAGCGGTGCTTAAATTTAGTGGAACTGCACAAGAAGTTCAAATGGTCAGTACACTACATGGTTCAGTTCAGCATTCCAACTGAGAACACAATTATAATTGGTTATTCTGGAATGAGAGAACCTAACCCTGGATGGTGGCAAGAAGAAAAATCAGAGTGAACTCCAGGAAATTAAAGCCTGCCTAGGGAGGCCCTTTGCTCAGAGAAGCCTTGCTTGATTTTTCCTGATTTGCAAACCTTCTCACAACTTTGTCTTTTGCTGTGAACTAGCAAGATGCCCATGCGTTGCACGGAACATCAAGATGCATTTGTATGAGTAGTTTATATTCTGAGAGAAAAGGATGAACGAGGGAAGGCCTTATTTGCAAATGTGGAGAGGGGTGTGGGTATCTTTTTGCAAAATTGCCATAGTTTCCTTCCTATCCGTCAGATATAAATCGGACGGCCTATATTGCAGGATGGCAGGCACACCATCATCACCAACTCTGTTTTTTATAAGAGTAGAGACTAGTAAATGTTTGTTATGTTCTATGAATCATTGAGATGTATAAAATTGCTTAACTTATGCTTTTCAAGTATTTTATGAAGCTGAGTTTAATGTGAATGTTCCACATGAACTCTAGACTAGCGTGTGAACGTTTGGAATTTACATTGTGGCCTTAGTTAACTGCATGAACCACTGTGACAAGATATGTAGTTGCTTATATGTCAGACAGTAGATTATTGATTGTTAGCTGATTGATAGCCAACTTTTCTAGTGTTGAAGCGAGCTGAGCCAATGTGCCGTGTTTTGCACAACTGCTTACAAGTGGGGTAGCACCAACAATGTTTACAAGTACTTAACCAGCCTTACGTACCCTATGTATATGTCGACGCACAGTTGTCGAACAAGTACTCTATTTCATCAAACACACATTGCTCGTATGATAAACCGTGACAACTTATGTCTTACCATGCCATATTACATGAAAAAACTAGTGAGGACGCATCTGTTTCGGCAACAATTAGGATGGTTCTCACATGATTCACGGGCACACAAAGTAGTTGTAGTTCCATAGACGGATTCAAACAGAGTACTAGCCCCAGAGGGCTCGATAATAGGCAAGGTTCGGATAATTAGACACAATCCAAACTACTTTTAAACACTAGCTGGGGCAACTATTTCATGCCTCGATCTAATTTGGGATGGACACAAGACGGACCTTGCCATGAACATCATCGAGGACGTCCGGCAGCAGCTCAATCCTGTGAACCTTCCTGAAGATAACCTTGTGGCCTTGCCACTCATAAACTTGTTTGTGGAGGCATGCCACGTCATCTTCCTGCGTAAGCTTGACAAGAACAGTATGCCTCACAAAAGAAGGAGTAGCTTTGAACTTCTTGTGCTTCAGTACACCCTGGACAACACGCCTGACAACAGTGAGGCTAGAATACATCTCGACTTTGGTATAAGTGCAAATGGCTTCCAGGATCCAACATCCTAAGAACTTTGTTTTCCCAGTGCGTATATTCAGGTCATCCGCCTCATAGCGAGTGACATGTACAACCACACAATCTTTGTCTGCATCAGGGCTCTAATTGAAACAGAAAAAAATTCTGAATTACTTTCCAATATAAGAAACACAAGTTATTTAAACCACTATGTAGAGTCAAAAGTATGCATGACAGGGAAGGTAGCATGGCATCGAAGCTAATAAAATTTTGCATTATTTATCACCAGATATTTACATGAAAAACCACAATCGAGATTGGCAAAGAAGAAAACCACCTTGGGCAGCCCAGCGGGGGGGGGGGGGCACATCCTCGAAGGGGGAAAACTGCTCCTGCAGGGCCACGGGGGTTGTAACCTCAAACGGGGCGTTGACCATCTCAGTAGTGGCCGTGAGCGTATCTGGGGTCGGCTCGGTGGCTGCCTCCATCTTCTTGGAGCTCTCTATCTCGTGGGGATCAGCCTCCCGCGTCTGCTCCAACATCGGCAGATCTTTGCCTGGTTCTCCTTGGTCCATCATGAAACTGACGAATACTAGGAGACAACTAAAAGGAAAACACAATCGCAATGACAATGAAACAAAAAAGAGAGTGAGGATCGGTTACTGCTTTGCAAAAGTTCTTTTTTTCTGAAAGAAAATATACCAACATCACGGATCCGCTTACCTTCCCTTCGTTGGGAGAGAAGAACAATGGCAGATGCGAGTGTTGGCTTTCTTAAAGACGATGAGGGAGAAGGGGATTCAATGAAGAGTGAAATGATGGTTGCTTCGTCCGTCAAACTTAGACTGCGGGGAGGTGGGGTTTTGTGATATGACGGCTCGTTACTGCCGCGCTACGACCGGGGTGACTCTCCGCCTGCATACCGCCTTCTAATTTGGTGGATGGCATTTGGGCCCGCGCGCTACATGGCCCGCATGTCGGTGAACCAAAGTAAAATGGCATTCAGTAGAGGGAGACGTTTCGATGACCTCGGAGGAGCCAGAAGCGATAGTGTATCCACTGTACTAGTAGTAATTGTTTTTCTGGGTAGATGTAGAGTGTCTCCACTGTACTAGTAGTAATTGTTTCTCTGGGCCCAAGACAAAACAGCCCATCCACCCTAGTAAATAATAAAATCAATTCAAAAGCCCATATATTTACTTAATGAGAGGCGCTACCCAGCACACCGCCCCCCCAAAAAACCTGGGTGCTCTTCTTCCTCCTCACTCCCACCCACCTCATGTCAGCTCGCTCCACTCGTACCCCCAAATTCCTCACCTCACTCCTACAGAAAACACCAGCTCCCCTTCTTCCTCACTACTACAGAAAAACCCCAGCTCCCCTTCTTCTTCACTGGCACTACAACTAGGCTCGTCATTCATTACTCTGCTCAAATCCGTGAGCTCAACACAATGCCCTCGAGGAAAATGGAGTCGGCTGACCCCAGCACCAGGAAGATGAGGCTCCCGCCAGTGGCGATGCCTGTTGTAGATCCCGCACCCGGCAGTGTGGGGAGAAGCGGTGAGCCCGCCCCCACCGGATCCCAGGAACCCGTAGAATCTCAGGTGGACCGCATCAGCCATCTCCCGGACGCCATCCTTGGGGAGATCATCTCGCTTCTCCCCACCAAGGATTGCTGCCGCGCCCAAGTCCTCTCAACTTGGTGGCGCCCTCTATGGCGCGCCGCGCCCCTTAATCTCGACTGTCATCAGCTATCTCTCTTTAATGATTTTGAACTCCCAGAGCCATCATCTCCTCCCACCAAGGCTCCGTTCAAAGCCTCTGCATCCTGTCATGCTACCTGAGCAAGCATAGCATGCCCTGCACGGTGGACACCTGGCTGAAATCCCCTGAATTCACAGAACTACAGCTGCTTGAGTTCTACTATTCCCCAGGAAATCACCTACCAGATACCGAACGCCATGTACTTGGGCCCTCAGCACCGATGTCCATCTCGCGGTTCTCCTCCTCTCTCCACACCGCCACCTTTGCACTGTGCTACCTACCAGATAATCTGGTACTAAACCTCCGACTCCCATTTCTCAAAAAACTTTCACTTGTGCGGGTTCGTATATCGGAGGCCTCATTGCACAGCATCATCCACTCCAGCTGCCCTGCCCTGGAGTGCTTGGTGCTTGTTTTCACAGTTAGAATCGGTTGACTGCAAATAAAGTCGCCTAACCTTTTAAGAATTGGAATTTCTTTTGATGAAAGGCAGCTCATCATCGAAGATGCCCCTTCACTTCAAAGGTTGATCCTTGATTCTAGTTATTCACCATCGCAAATAACTGTCGTCTCTGCGCCTAAACTGGAGACCTTGGGTGTAATACATGATCTCTGTGCTCATTTCAAGATGGTGGTTGGCTCCACAGTTCTTCAGGTACTATATATTATCATCTACACTTGTAATCATAAGCTGCATCTTAAATTTCTGTGCATAAGTTCTATATCATCTTGGAGTACACATTTTGTACTAATATTATGTTCTATGCTCAATGAAGAGTTTCTCCATGGATAGCCTATCAATGGTGCTGGATTCTGTCAAGATCTTATATATCCAAATGAATAGTTTTGATCTGAACAAGATTATTGGCTTGCTACAATGCTTTCCATGTCTAGAGAAGTTGTATATAAAGGTGATAATTTCACACACATTGGAAGCCCGCATATAGTGTACTAGAATTAACCGTTCAGCTGTTGCTCTTTCGACACTCTTTTTTTAGACCTTAACTATTTTCAATCTTCATGTCTATTTAGGCAACAGGACGCGGTAAGAAAGTTATAACCAATCAGTGAATTCGTAAGCACCGGGATTTTCTCACTTCTCATGACATTCGATTGAAGACAATAACGCTGGAACGATATGTAGCCAACCATGCAAACACTAGATTTGTCACATTATTCCTGCTGAATGCGAGGTTACTATTGTCCATCAGGCTTAAGTTTATCAGCAACATGGTTTTGATGGATGGGTATGTCGAAGAGCAAAAAAAGGAGTTTCAGGTGGACAAGAGGGCTTCTGAACGTGTCGGGCTTTTATTTACAACATCTTGTGGTCATAATCCAGTAAATTTTATGACCCAGGATGTTCATTCTATGGACTTGACCGATCCATTTGACTGTGACTGCCGAAAACAGTGCTGGAGTTAGATGCTGTTGCCCTTTTCAATCTGGGTTTTGTCTAAACCTGATGAACAATTAACCCTCGTGCTTTTGTACAGTTTGTAAGCTGGAGTTAGATGTTGTTGCCCTTTTCATCTCGGCTATGACTGTCATATTTTCTTTGAAACAAGGCAAATGGCTTGCCATTTGTTTAATTAAGAGTGAAATATTGTAACAAATCCCAACCAAGGGAAATAACATCACTCTCGCCGGCTGCTTGAGCTCATTGTGCATTACAGAACCCAAGTGATTAGCCCCCACCAGCACTCACAAACTTATTTTGAACTAGCACACCAAATGGGCTGTAAATTTTCATAAGAAAGGCTGCATGACCATGACATATTTGGATTCTGACATTTGGGACCCACGAGGAAAAAGCCTATCCAAGGTGGTGTCGACTTAATTACTACTCAACAAACGATTCTGCCTACCAGCCGTTGGATTGACATCCAACATCTGCCATGTATCTTCTATCTCTTGTCTTCTTCCTCCAGCCACCCAAACCAAACCACCCCGTCGGTTCCGCCTGCTCCCGCCTCCCACGGCTGGCTGCGCCTCCGCCGCCCTACCGTACCCTCAAACGTTGGCCAGTCCCTCCCTCTATTCCCCCCACACGTCCTGTTATTCTCCGTCGATGTCAGCCCCAACACGCATCCGCACCCGAACCAGTCAACCCTCGTACTCCCCTCCGCCTGTGAATAGACTGGCGCATCTTCCACGGTTCTTGTTCATTCCGTCCGAGGCCTCGCCGTCGTCCTCCGCCTTGGTTCGCTCGCCGTGCGCGGTGCGCCGCCCTCTGGTGTTGTCAACATCGTCAACAACCAAGAGGGACAAGGAGATGACTGTACGTGGAGAGGATGACAGTAGGGACCCACCAGGGTTCATGGCAGTATGCAAGCAAGTGCCTCATTATTACAAGCCCAAAAATGGTTCCTCCTAATGGTCGGACATCTGGGGCCCACGCCATTGTCAACGTAGTCAATAAACGAGAGAATTACACAACGAGCGGCTGACACCAGGGACCCAGCAGGTCACGCGGCTGTTATTTACTTTTTTTAGGAACAAGCAGTTGTTATTTATACTTGTTTTAGAGACGGATCAGGGTAACAATGGGGCTGTGCGGGGGCTATGGCTCGTCTAGCCAGGGTTTTATTTCATGTTTACCACATGACGAGCACAGTTGTGTTTTTTTCTTGCTGAAAATGGCTAGCCCAATTCTACTTTTTTTAAATGCCCAACGGAGGCCTATTTGCTTTCTCAGCCCTGCTGGGCTGCAAATCTAAGACGAGAGCGATGTATTCGCTTGCCCAGAAAATGAAGTAGTAAGAAATGGGATGTAAATTTATAAACACAGCAAACCGGCAATTAGTTTCAAATATCGTTTTTTAAAGATTTTGACATTTCGAATTTAATTGTTTTTTTTGCGGGGAAAATTATGTTGGATTTAAAATAGATATAAATTTATTATTTTTAAATTAGTTTGAACGTGACTCGTAATTTCGGGATTAAAAACAGTTCGGATCGCACCAAAATATGCAAAATTTCGTAGAAATTTTTAACCGTGGCCACAATATGAGCTATAATGCTAACAAAAAGAATATGGGCTCCAAAAAAATCCTTAAGAATTAGAAAATGGGCTGTAAATTATTAGAAATAATGGCATATGGGTTGTATGCTGTTTTCCACAGATTTGAGGCTGACTTATGCGCCTACTATAGGTTGACGCGTACGCTTTCCTAAAAAAATGGTTGACACGCACGCAAGGCCGTGTCAACTTAGTCAACACACGAGAGCAGTGACTGTTGGATGTCCATCCAACGGCCGCCATGCTTCTTCAATCTCTGCTCTTCCTGCTCTAGCTGCTCAAACCAGCGCCGGTGGGACTGCCTGCTCCCTCCTCCCGTGGCCAGTTGTGCTGCCGCGCAGGCCGCACCGCCCCACCCTACTCCATCGCTAGCCAGGACATTCCTCTACTCACCCACACCTCCTATTATTTTTTAGCAACGGTAGCCGAACCAGTAAACCCTCGTACTCCCCACCGCGTGGGCAACCACTGTCGAGTCTTCCCTGGCTCTGAGTCGTTCCCTTCCTAGGCCTCGCCGTCATCCACCGCCCTGGTGCTCTCGGCGAGGCGTGGTCAACGTGGTCAACGAATGACATCCATCGGAAGAGGACTGTACGTGAAGAGGCTGACAGCTGGGTCCACGGCCGCACGCAAGGAAGTGCCTCCTTATTACGCGCAAATAATGATTCCTCCACCTGACAGCAGGGACCCGCCGGAAGGGCCTCTGTATCTCATGAAAAAAATGTTCCTCCCGCTGACAGCTCGGACCCACCAGCTATATCTTTGCACGCAAGGAAGTGCCTCCTTATTACGCACAAAAAAAATGAACACTCCCCCTGCTATCTGGGACCCACCATAGTTGGAGACTGACTGGTGGGCCTACTAAGTTGACGCGGACGGAGGGCTTTGTCAACTTAGTCAATATGAACGATTCTAACTCCAGTGACCGCACGATGTCCATCCAACGGCCGTAGTGCTTCTTCAACCTCTGGTCTTCTTGCTCCAGCCACCCAAACCAGCGCAGGTCGTGCCGCCTGCTCCTACCTCCCGTGGCCGGCTCTGCTGCCGCGTAGACCTCACCGCCCCACCGTACTCCCATCGCTGGCCTGGCCATCCCTATACTCACCCATACCTGCTGTTATTCTCCGGCGACGGCAGCCTCACACTGCAGCCCAACCAGTAAACCCTCATACGCCCCTCCGCGTGGGAAACAACTGCCGAGTCTTCCCCGGCTCTGGGTCATTCCCTTCCTAGGCCTCGCCGTCGTCCACCGCCTTGGTGCTCTCGGTGCGGCGTGGTCAACGTGGTCAAGGAACGACTTACATCGGAAGAGGACTATACGTGGAGAGGCTGACAGTTGGGTCCACGGCCGCAGCAAGGAAGTGCCTCCTTATTGCGCGCAAAATAATGATTCCTCCACCTGACAGCAGGGACCTACTGGAAGGGCCTCTGTATTTTGGCTTAGCTGTATTTTGTGAAAAAATGTTTTCCCCCCTGACAGCTGGGACCCACCAGGTATATCTTCGGACGCATGGAAACTGCCTCCATATTAGGCGCGAAAAAAATGAATCCTCCCCCTGACAGCTCGGACCCACCATCAATAACTTCGCACGCAAGGAAGTGCATCCTTATCCTCCCTGATAGCTGGGACCCACCCGATCGAAGCGTACGTAGCGTTGTCGCGAACGTGTACATACATACTGGTCGATCGGTCTCTCTGCAACGATGAACCGTGGCCGAGCAAGCAGCGGCACGTGTAGTTGTAGAGGCCCCGACATAGCAGTTCAGGCAGTCCCTTCTAAACTGTGTACACGTACGTACAGCCACATGCCAAAAAATACGGCCACGTACATACATACGGGCAGGGTCTCGAATGCATACTCGCGCATACGTACGGCCAGGGCTCGTGTACATGGAGAGGCAACCGACGCAGCAATGGCGTCCTATTCATCGGGCAGCCAACCGGCTGGGTCAGAGCAGAGAAACAGCGTCCTGTTCATCGAGAGGCAACAGACTTGGTCGGAATGCATCCTGTTCAACGGGAGCCAACCGGCTTGGACGGAACAGCCGAAACGGGGTCTGGCGTACCGCAGTATGGAGGAAACGGCCTTCTGTTCGACCGGCTACGGTCGAAACGGGGGTCCTGTTCATCGGGAGGGGTGTGGCGTACCGCAAAATGGAGGAAATGGACTTGTGTTGGAGCGCTATGGTCGAAACGGGGGTCCTGTTCATCGGAGGGGTGTGGCGTATCGCAAAACGGGACTCCATAGGCTACTGTTCACCCACCGTCGAATTCCTTCAGCCTCCACCTGCACTGCTCATCCACCGTGTCTTTCTCCTGCCTCCACTAGCTACTGTTCATCCACCGGCTACTGTTCATCCAGCCCTCCACCGGCTACTGTTCAACCAGCCCTCCATGGGGTCCTGTTCATCCACCCCCAACCAGCTCGGCTGTGGCGGCCTCCTCTCGGGGTCCTGTTCATCCAGCGGCAACAGCCTATATACTACCACAGGGTCCTATTCATCCAACCCCCACCGGGAACTGTTCATCCAACCCACACCGGGAACTGTTCATCCAACCCCAACCACGTACGTCTCGACTTGTTCAACCGCAACCCAAACATTCAATGTTCATCAAGAGGCAGCAGGTTCGATCGGCTTCAGTAAACAGCAGTAGCAGCGATCGATCGCTCGGGTTCAATTAATAGCCAAGGGATCGATCGCTCGGGTTCAGTAACATAGCTAGTGCAATCGCTCGGGTTCAGTAAGCGAACGCCTCGCTCGGGTTCAGTTAGAGGCCAACGCCTCGCACACACACGCGTATGTGTACGAGAGAAAGGCGCAATCCCTCCGTGCATCGCTCGGCCCCGACCACCCGCCGTAACCGGGAACTCCTCGAAATTTTCCTCGCCCTCGCTTCTACCATGATTTTTTCCGTCATGGACGGCCCAAAGAATGTCATGCAGGTGTGTCTCCGGCCTGGCCAGGACGAAAAGCCCATTTTCTGTAATGATTTTTTGTCATAGAAGTAGGAGCCCACCATATCTATGATGATATCGGGTTTTGTCACAATTATCGTCATAGAAGTGTCATAAGCATGACAGGAAAAAAAATTCGTTCGACCCAAAATGTCATGGATGTGTCTTTTTTTTGTAGTGAAGTGTGTGTGCTTAGATAGTGTTTCTAACATTTGATCAATAAAAGGCAAAGGGTAATGATCTTTTCTAGTTGCTTTATTTAATTTTCTAAAATCAATTACCATTCTATAGCCAGTAACAATTATTTGTGGAATAAGTTTATTTTTATCATTAGGAACAACAGTAATACATCCCTTCTTAGGGACACAATGAACGGGACTTACCCATCTACTATCAGCTATGGGATAGATTATACCTGCTTCCAGAAGCTTTAATATTTCAGTTCTTACCACTTCTTTCATTTTAGGATTCAAACATGGTTGATGATCAACAACGGGTTTAGCATCAAGTTCCATATTAATCTTGTGCTGACAAAGAGTGGGACTAATGCCCTTAAGATCATCAAGAGTATATCCAATAGCAGCACGATGCTTCTTCAGAATTTTTAATAATCTCTCTTCTTCATGTTCTGAAAGGTTAGCACTTATAATAATAGGATATATCTTTTTCTCATCGAGATAAGCAGATTTCAAAAGGTCAGACAATTGTTTTCATTCAAACACGGGATCACCTTTAGGTGGAGGAGGACCTCCTAGAGTTTCAATAGGCAAATTCTGTTTGAGCAGAGGTCGTTGTTCAAAGAAATTTTTATCTATCTCACTTCTTTCATGCATATGCATCATTTTCATGGTCTAGCCAATATTGTTCTAGTGGATCAGTAGGAGGCACAACAATATAAGCAAGACCAATTATTTCATCCTTACTAGGTAATTCTTTCTTATGAGGTTGTCTATTAAACTTGGAAAAATTAAATTCATGAGACTCATCACCAAAGTGAACACTAACAGTTTGTTTATGACAATCTATAGTAACATTGACAGTGTTCAAGAAAGGTCTACCAAAGATAATAGGACAGAAGTCATCTTGTGGGGAACCAAGAACTAGAAAATCAGTAGGGTATTTTATTTTCCCACACAAGACTTCAACATCTCTAACAATCCCAAGCGGTGTGATGGTGTCTCTATTAGCAAGTTTAATAGTGACATCTATGTCTTCTATTTCAGCGGGTCCTATGTCATTCATAATTTCTTGGTATAAGGTAAAAGGAATAGCACTCACGCTAGCACCTAAGTCACATAAACCATGATAACAATGATCTCCTATTTTAACTGAGACAACAGGCATGCCAACAACAGGTCTAAGTTTATCTTTTTCATCGGGTTTGGCAATTCTAGCAGATTCATCACAGAAGTAAATAACATGCCCATCAATATTTTCTACCAGGAGATCTTTAACCATAGCAACACTAGGTTCTACTTTAATTTGTTTAGCAGGTTTAGGTGCTCTAATATTACTTTTGCGAACCACAGTTGAAACCTTAGTATGTTCCTTTATCCTGATAGGGAAAGGTGGTTTTTCAATATAAGCAGTAGGCACAACTGGATCAACATTGTAAATAATACTTTCATCTTTAATTATGGTGGGTTCTTTAATTTCTTCTTTGATAGGGGGATGATATTTAATCCACTTCTCTTTGGGGAGATCAGCATGAGTAGCAAATGATTCAGAAAAAGAGGATACTATCTCAGAGTCAAGTCCATATTTAGTGCTAAACTTGTGAAAAGCATCGGTATTCATAAAACATTTAACACAATCAAATTCAAGCTTAATATCTGACTCTTTACCTTCGTCTAGTTCCCAATCTTCAGAGTTGCATTTAATTCTCTCTAAAAGATCCCACCTGAATTCAATAGTCTTCTTCATAAAAGAACCGGTACAAGAAGTATCGAGCATGGATTGATCATCACGAGAAAGCCAAGCATAAAAATTCTGAATGATAATTTCTTTAGAGAGCTCATGATTGGGGCATGAATATAACATTGACTTAAGCCTCCCCCAAGCTAGAGCTATACTTTCTCCTTCACGAGGCCAAAAATTATATATATAATTCCGATCACGATGAACTAGATGCATAGGATAATTTTTTGGTGAAATTCCAATTTCAATCGATTCCAATTCCAAGACCCAATATCATCGCATAGCCTATACCATGTCAATGCTTTTCCCTTCTAAGATAAAGGGAAAACCTTCTTCTTAGTTTCAACTCCGGATAAACCTGCAAGCTTAAATAATCCACAAATTTCATCCACATATATCAAGTGCATATCAGGATGTTCAGTTCCATCTCTTGCATAAGGATTAGCTAGCAGTTGTTCTATCATACCCTAAGGAATTTCATAACAAATATTTTCAGTAGGTGCAGTAGGTTGAGGGGTAACTAACTGTGGTTCCGGTCGAGGTGAAGATACCTCGAACAAACCCCTCAAAGGATGATTCTGTATAGTAACAAGTGACAATAAATTTTAGCACGTAGTAATAATTTTTCCTTACCAATTTCCACTTACCAAGAGTGCTTCACTCCCCGGCAACGGCGCCAGAAAAGAGCCTTGATGACCCACAAGTATAGGGGATCAATCATAGTCCTTTCGATAAGTAAGAGTGTCGAACCCAACGACGAGCAGAAGGAAATGACAAGTGGTTTTCAGCAAGGTATTTTCTGCAAGCACTGAAATAGTCGGTAACAAGTAATTTGATAGCAAGGTAATTTGTAATGAGCAAGTAACGGTAACGGTAAATAATATGCAGCAAGGTAGCCCAATCCTTTTGTGATAAAGGACAGGCCAATACGGTCTCTTATGATAAGCAAACCATTCTTGAGGGTACACGGGAATTTCATCTAGTCACTTTCATCATGTTGGTTTGATTCGTGTTCGCTACTTTGATAATTTGATATGTGGGTGGACCAGTGCTTCGGTTCTGTTCTTACTTGAACAAACCTTCTACTTATGATTAACCCCCTCACAAGCATCCGCAACTACGAGAAAAGTATTAAGATAAAATCTAACCATAGCATTAAACTTTTGGATCCAAATCGGTCCCTTATGAAGTAGCGCATAAACTACGGTTTAAGCTTCTGTCACTCTAGCAACCCATCATCTAATAACTACTCCACAATGCATTCCCTTAGGCCCAAATACGGTGAAGTGCCATGTAGTCGACGTTCACATGACACCACTAAGGGAATCACAACATACATATCATCAAAATATCGAACACATATCAAGTTCACATGATTACTTGCAACATGACATTTCCCGTGACATCAAGAACAAAAGTAACTACTTACAAATGATAATCATGCTCAAGATTCGAGGGTAGAGTATTCGACCCAAATTTATAGATTTGACACAAGGGGAGCCAAAGAATATTTGCAAGTATTAGCAGCTGAGTTGTCAATTCAACCACACCTGGAGATTAATTATCTGCAGCAATATGATCAATAGCAAAGTAATATGATAGTTTTGATAATGGTAGTAACAGTAATGGTAACGGTAACAATGATAGCAATGATTTTGTAGCAAGTGTAACAGTAACAGTAGCAGTAGTAACTTAGCAAGAACAATATAAGAGAAAATCGTAGGCATTGGATCGGTGAATTCGTTGGATGATATTCATCATATAATAGTCATAACCTAGAGTGATACGGCACTAGCTCCAGTTCATAAATATAATGTAGTCATGTATTCCGTAAATAGTCATACGTGCTTATGGAAAGAACTTGCATGACATCTTTTGTCCTACCCTCCCGTGGCAGCGGGGTCCATATGGAAACTAAGGGATATTAATGCCTCCTTTTAATAGAGAACTGGAACAAAGCATTAGCATATAGTGAATACATGAACTCCTCAAACTACGGTCATCATCGGAAAGTATCCCGAATACTGTCACTCCGGGGTTTACGGATCATAACACATAATAGGTGAATAAAACTTGCAAGATCGGATATAGAACATAGATATAATGGTGATAACATAAACGGTTCAGATCTGAAATCATGGTACCCGGGCCCAAAGTGACAAGCATTAAGCATGGCAAAGTCATATCAACATCAATCTCAGAACATAGTGGGTACTAGGGATCAAGCCCTAACAAAACTAACTCGATTACATGATGAATCTCATCCAACTCCTCACCGACCAGCGAGCCTACGAAGGAATTACTCACTCCCGGTGGGGAGCATCATGGAATTGGCGATGAAGGAGGGTTGGTGATGACGAAGATCGAAGATCCCCCTCTCCGGAGCCCAAAACGGACTCCAGATCTGGCCTCCCGACAAAAAATAGGAGGTGGCGGCGGCTCCGTATCACGAAACGAGATAATTCTTCCTCCCTGGTTTTTTCTGGAAAAATAGGATTTTATAGCGCTGGAATCAGGGTCTGCGGGACCACCAGGTGGGCACAACCCACCTAGGCGCGCCTAAGGGGGGCGCCCTGGTGGGTTGTGCTCACCTAGGGGCCCCCCTCCGGTGGTTCTTGGCTCCAGTATTTTTCTTTTATTATATAAAAATTCTCCAAAAAGTTTCGTTCCAATCCGAGAACTTTTATTTCTGCACAAAAACAACACCATGGTAGTTCTACTGAAAACAGCGTCAGTCCGGGTTAGTTTCATTCAAATCATGCAAATTAGAGTCCAAAACAAGAGGAAAAGCATTAGGAAAAGTAGATACGATGGAGACATATCAACTCCCCCAAGCTTAAACCTTTGCTTGTCCTCAAGCAATTCAGTTGATAAACTGAAAGTGAAAAAGAAAAACTTTTACGAACTCATTTGCTCTTGTTTACATAAATAAGCTTAAGTAGCACCCAGGTTTTCAGCAAAGATTATAACTAACCATGTCAACAATAACTCTTAAAAATTATATTAACTCATATCAATGACATAATCAACTAGCGAGCAATAATAAAACATCTCAAATGACAACACCTTGTCAAAACAATCATGATATATTATGACAACAGTGGTATCTCGCTAGCCCTTTCCGAGACCGCAAAACATAAATGTAGAGCACCTCCAAAGTTCAAGAAGCGACTAAACATTGTAATTCATGGTAGAAAAGATCCAGTCATGATGCATCCAACATTAACTATACACAATGCATGAGGATGACAATAGTGCTCTCAGGATCTGGCGCTTATTTGAGAAGGTGATGACTCAACATAAAATTAAATAGATAGTCCCTTCGCAGAAGGAAGCAGGGATTTGCAGCGGTGCCAGAGCTCAATTTTTAAAATAGAGGTAAATGAAATTTTGAGAAATGCACCCTTCCTGTTTACTTCGCGACCATCAGTTATCGATATCTTCCATGCTAAACACATTAGTGGCGGTTCCCAAGCGATAAAAGTAAAGGTTTACTCCCCCTCCACCAACAAACACACTCCACGGCTAGCCAAATCCATGGGTACCGTCCATACCAACATCAGTCCTAGGGGAGTTTTGTTTAATTATTTGCAATTTGATTTCGGGACTGGGAATCCCTATTACCACCCCTCTCGTGCAAGGACGAGTGAGTAAACACTCATCATGAGAATAACCCGCTTAGCATGGAAGATACCGACTACCTCCTGTCGCTCTGTGAACAATCCAGGCACACAAAAATGGATATTTATTTGAAGTTTTTAGAGGTGGCACATGCAAATTTACTTAGAATGGCAGGGTGATACCGCATATAGGTAGGTATAGTGGACTCATCTGTAATAACTTGGGTTTTAGGATTTTGATGCACAAGCAGTATTTCCGCTTAGTACAGGCGAAGGCTAGCAAATAGGTTGGGAAGCGGCCAGCTAGAGAGCAAAAACGGTCATGAAAATACATTATGCATAATGAACATTGGATACTAGCATGAGTAAGATATGAACACCATGAACATAAATATCATAGAGGCTATGTTGTTTTGATTCAACTACATGCATGAACATGTGCCAAGTCAAGCCACTCGAACATTCGGAGGAGGATACCATATCATCATACTACATCACAATCATTTTAACGCAATGTTGACATCCAAGATAAATCATTATCCACTCCTAGCTACTTAGGCATGGCATGAGAAACTATAATCTCTAATTGTCATTGCAAACATGTTTGATCATAATATGCTGAATCATGGATACTAGGTTAAACATATTTACAAAAACAGAACAAGTTCAGTTCATACCCGTTTCTCTCTGCCACAGCCAGTTCACCAAATATCATCATTACTACCTTTCACTTGCACGACCGAACGATTTGAAAATAATAATAGTGCAAGAGTGCCGTGGACTAAGCTGGAATCTGCAAACATTTTATTCAAAGGAAAAGACAAGGTAATTTGGGCTCTTCGTTAGATCAGCATTAATGCACATGAGAGCCACTCAACATTTCCATCATGGTCTTCTCCTTGGTATGACTCAATAAACGAAAAAGATTTTCAGAGAAACACACTGAAATATTTTTGGAGTTTTCAGTTTTTCTAGAAGAAAGCAAATTAAAGAAGGAAAAACAAAAACGAGAAAAACTATTTACATGGGAAAGCTCCCAACAAGCAAGAAGAAGAATCGAGAAATCTTTTTGGGTTTTTCTTTTAATAATGCAGCTAATTAAACTAGAAAGGAAAACCAAAAAGAAGCAGGAAATATTTTTGGGTTTTCTCAAAGTTTTTCAGACACACAAGAAGAAGGCGAGAAAATAAATCTAGTATGGATAATACAATGAAAAAGTGTGGATACTGACAACTGGAATGAAATATGTGAACATGAATGTAATGTCGTTGGAAATATGTACTCCCCCAAGCTTAGGCTTTTGGCCTAACTTGGTAATCACCGTCAGTAGCCTGCGTAGTAGTCGGAGTGATAGCTCATGGAGGCTCTAGGTGCAGCCTCCTCAGCCCGCCGAGCAGCTACAAACTCAGCATTGTGCGCGTGGGCCTCGCTCTCAAGAACATAATATCTTCCCTTGCTATGATAATCAAAGAGAGCAGGAGCAGGCAAAAAGGTGTGCACCACAGAATGTTTATTAAACCATAGGTTATAAATATAATCAGTGGCCTCGCCTTTGAGGAATTTATGGCGCTTCATGGCCTCAAAGTCTAAGTACTGGGTGGGCAGGATAGGGTCATTAGGCTAAGGTGATACACCTAGCCCCCTTGCTAGACATGAGGCATAAATCCCACCATAAAAATTTCCACTACCGGCGTTGTGTTGCAGTCTACATGCAATAATTGCCCCAAGGTTATAACATCTATCACTGGTGAGAGCAGTGTGTAAAATACTCAAGTCAGGAGCACAAAGTGTGTTGCAATCCTGCTTGCCTACGATGCATTTGCCATTAAAGAGTGCAAAGTATTGAATCGATGGGAAATGAATGCTCTTTATTCTACCCTGTGTCACACCTCTAGTTTCACCATAGCAGAGGCTAGTCAAGAATGTTTCGTACTCAGATCTAGGTGGTTCGTCTAGCGAGCCCCAAAATGGAATTTTGCAGTGGTAAGCAAATCTCTCTAGAGGTATGGTAAATGGATTGTCATACAGTTTAAATGACACCCTAGACTCACGAGGATGAAGTCTAAATTCTTTAGTAAGTGATTTTGTGAGGCTGAGATGTTGGTTGCACTTATCTTCGAGGTAGGGACCAAGCTCAGTGTTGTGAACATATTGCTCAAATTCTTCTTTAATACCTGCTCTCACCATAAAATTGTTGCATGGCCATAGGCAGGATTTGGTAGTTGCTTCTCATATCAAACTTGTGCTTGGTTCAACATAAGACCGACGCACCGAATCACTACTAGATGATGCCTCCGAAGACCTCCTCCTCGAAGGACTCCTAAAGAAACTCATCTTATTCCTATGAACAAAATTCTAAAAAATTTAGTACACAAAATTTTTGTCAACAAAACTTCACAAGATTGATAGCAACTACTCAAAAACATGCATAGAGGCTATATTGAGCATTCAAACTACTTAGAACTCTAAGAATTCAACATGCAAGCTCATTTACAGCAGCACCAAGAGTAGCTAATTATTCAAAATATAAACCACTAAAGCAAAAACAAATTGGACCAATGGAGGAGTCACATACCAAGTAGCAATCTCCCAAAACAGTTTCGGAAACGGAGCTTCGAGCAAAGAGATCGAAATCCGCAGGTTTGAGAGAAAGAACACGAGAGAGAGAGAGAGAGCAATGGTGAATTTTTTCTCGAGGTAGGTGGTGACCTGGGCTAAAGAGATAAGTGAGGGGGCCCACGTGGGGGCCACAACCCACCAGGGCGCGCCTGGGGGTGTTGGCGCGCCCAGGTGGGTTGTGCCCACCTGGTGCACCCCCCTCTGATGTTATTTGCATAAAAAATTCTTAAATATTCAGAAAAAAATCTTATTAAATTTTCAGGGCATTCTGAGAACTTTTATTTTTGGGTCATTTTTATTGCACGGGAAATTCAAAAAACAGACAAAACATGGCATTTTATTTTATTTAACTAAGAAAAATAGAAAACAAACGTTGGAAACAGAAAGTTGTGCTTACTAAATTCATTAACTTCATACCTCTCAAAAATGATCCATTAATAAGGTTGATCAAGTCTTATTAACAACCACTTTCGATTAGCATGGAGCCGAAGAACTTTCGTAAAACACTAAGTTACCTCAACGGGGATATGCATGTCCCTCACAATAAGCATTTCATATTTCTTTTTGGCAGTAGGTAGAGGTAGTTGAAAACTTCCAATAGTGAGTGTTGGAGATTCCAATAACATTAATACCATTCACTTGGAATTGTTTCTTTGGAAAGTGCACCGTATGCTCATTGCCATTGATATGAAAAGTGACCTTGCTTTTACTGCAATCAATAACAGCCCCTGCAGTATTCAAAAAGGGTCTACCAAGGATAATCGACATGTTGTCGTCCTCGTGCATCTCAAGTATAACAAAGTCAGTCAAGATGGTAACATTTGCAACAACAACGGGCACATCCTCACAAATACTGTCGGTTCAACAAACCCTGGGTCTGTTGCCCAGACCATGCATAGGCCCAAGATCAAGATTACAACATCCAAGACAAGGCCAAGGTAAAGAGATAGGCTCTTTGAGGAATCAAAGGGCAGGTTGAGAAGACCAAGTCAAGCCAAGAAGCAAGACACCGCTAAAGGAAAACCTCCCTTGCCGGGCAGAAGAGCCTGGCGAGGTCAAGGTTGTCCTGGAAGCAAGCCTCAAGACCGCCCCGGCAGGCCTGCCGGGGCATACGAAGGCAAAACACCCCGCCAAGGCTTCACCGCCCCACATCACAATGACGCAAGTCATCGATCGGTGTTGTGTCAAGCCCCAAGATGACTAAGTGGCTGCCTTTTGCCCCATGGCAGCCATTTCCTACAGGAATCACCTCCAAATGACACCCGTCCTGCGACGTGTCATGCAGACAGGATAGAAGGTGGCCAAACAGCCCGGCAAGGCATGCAGGGCAGGCCATGATGTGACACTGAGTGGCGCATTTAATGCGTACTGCTCTGTCTGCAGAGTAGATATGATAGCACTGTTCGCTATCCAATCAGTACACAATGACTGATTTGCCACTGTGGTGGCCCCTTGATCTATAAAAGGAGGCCCATGGCAACCATAGAAAAGATTCGGACCCCTGTACACTCATACGCTCATAGCTGCTCTCGCCCCGAGGCAACCTTGCCGGGCAAGAGCGTTGCATTTCCACCACCATCCACCATCAATCCACCACAGAAGGAGTAGGGTTTTATGCCTCGCGGCGGCCCGAACCTGGGTAAAACTGCCCGTGTGATCTCTGCCGCGCTACGCTGCGCTCCTCCGCTCTTTGTGCAACGTGCTCAGTCCCCCTGCCGAACCAAAAGGGGCCCTTGGCCCCATAGGTGGTCGTGGTTTCCCATGACATCTTTGGCACGCCAGGTAGGGGGATGCGCTTGCGCGAACCCGAGAAGTGCACGTAGCGCGTCTTCTTCACCGCCATCTTCTTCATCAATGGCTCCATCGACCATGGCGCCCAAGAAGAAGCCCGGCGCCGTAGCTCATCCTTCCGCCCCGAAGGCCCCGCCGCACGCAACCGCCGACGCCGCGGGGCTACGGGGACGCTTGGAAGTGCGGACGCTGCGGGGGACATGGTCAGCACAGGCGGCAGCGTTGCCACCTCCCCTGCGGCCGAAGCAGGAGCAGGAGGCACCGGAGAATGACAGCACCAGCTACATCCCAACGGCCACGCCCCACGAGGTACGGGAGGAGAGATCATTCCATCTGCACACCCCCCCTCCCGTTCGGCCGAGTGGCACAGCCACAGCGGGGATACTCGCTCTGGGGGGAATCATAACTCCCTGACCGCTCCCGCCGCGGGAGCAGCCGTAGAACATGCGCCACCCCCGGAATGAGCCGGCCCAGCCGCTACGCCAAACAGAGCCGCTGGCCCTCAAGCGCCTCCACCTCGTCCACACGCCATCCAGGCAGCTGGCTCATGACGACCGCTACCGGCACCATCAGGAGCCAGGCGATGTTACGGTCTTCATCGACATCCATGCCAAGCACCGCTTCGGAGGCCATGGCGCGGGCTCAGCTGCTGTTGAAATTTCCACCGGCAGCCGATCAGATGGATGAGTGGAGAGCCACCATTCAGAGTCTGATTGGCTTCGCCGAGGTGGGAGGATCATAGCGGGCTGGCCCGCCACGGCCTCCCCCGGCAGCGACAACGGCCCACGCTGCTGGCCGTGCGGATGGGGCCACTCCTACGGTGCAGTCCCCTCCACGACAGCCGGCGCGGGAGCCGCGCAACCAAGAACCTGACAACGTCTCGATGGCTTCGTCCAACCCTCAAGCACATCAAGGCCCACGGCGAGCCCTGGAGGACAGGCAGAGGGAAGGCGCGCGTGTCAACACCGAGCGACACCGCGACGCCCACCGTCGGTCCGTTAGGCGCGATGGCCCCGACGTCGACGAGCCCGCACTCGCTGACGATGGGTACCTGCCTTTCGAGGCTGGGTGCCCTGCCTTCACCCATGAGCTGCGGCAAGTCCATTAGCCGTCCACTCACACGTTCAAGCCAGAGATACCAGAGAAGTATGATGGAAGACTGAACCCGGCAGAGTTCTTGAGCATCTACACCATCGCTGTTCAAGCTACCGGGGGAAGGGATGAGAAGGTATTTGCCAACTACTTCCCTTTGGCACTCGAGCCAAATGTGAGGTCATGGCTGATGCACCTGCCGGAGAACTCCATTTCGACCTGGGCTGACCTGTGCCATGAGTTCGTTGGCGCCTTCACGGGCGGCCATCAAGAACCAGGGTGACCCAGCGACTTGCAGCTTCTTCCGCAGAAAGAAGGCGAGAGCCTGCAGAAATACATGCAGAGATTCAGCCGAGTCCACAGGAATATTCCAGACATCCACCCGGCAGCTGTGATAGCTATGTTCCAGTCCAACGTGAGCAACCGTCGGATACGTTCCAAGATGAATGTTCGATTGCCCAAGACTATGAAGGAGCTTTACACTCTGGTGGATAAGTGTGCTCGAATAGAGGAGGGGAGGAAGCTCCCCGGAGAAGAGGATGGCGTCAACATCGATTCAGAGGATGATGACGAGGCCACCAGTCAAAAGAAGAAGAACAAGAAGTGCAACAAAAGGCACAAGGATAAGGCAGTGATGACCGTTGAGGGATCGGGCATGCCTAGTACCGGCAAGAAAGCCAAGGCTGAGATACCCGGCAAGGAGGTTGCCGCGTGCACTGACTGCCGGGAAGCCACGGCTGCCGAGAAGGCTGGGAAAGGCGATGGCCCGTATTGCAAGATCCATCGGACCAAGGGCCACGATCTCCAGGAGTGTCATCAGGTTGATCAGCTTGTCAAGAAGCAGAGGGCTGAATATGAGAAGTGAGATAAAGAGAAAGGTCAGAATGGTGCTGGCGGAAAGGGCCGGGGTGGCAGAGCAAGCCGCCCGGCAAGGCTCCTCAGAATCTAGGGAAACCGACCCGAGGCCGTGAGAAGGAGGATTGCAACGATGAGAGTGGTGGAGGAGATGAAGAGGAAACCAGCGAGCAGGAATTCCAGAAAGCCACTGACGCCCTATGCATTGACGGGGGTGCATCTTTGCACTCCTCTCACCGCCAACTTAAACGGTGGGCGCGTGAAGTCAATGCCGTGGAGCCAGCAGCAGACTCTTGAAGGCCGCTCAAGTGGTCCCGCACACCCATCATCTTCGACGAAGAGGACCACCTTGACCGCACCATCGCGGTAGGGAGCTTGCCGTTGTTGGTATCACCAACAATCCGCAACCTCAAAGTCACAAAGATGCTGGTCAACGGCGGGGCCGGGTTGAATCTAATTTCTTCAAAGGTCATCAGCAAACTCTAGATAGCAGAAGAAGAGCTCAAGGTTACAGGTACATTTCAAGGAATCAACCCCGGCAGGAGTCGTCCTAAGGGGAAAATCACATTACCGGTGACATTTGGGGGGGGAGTTGAATTACCAGACTGAGAAGATCATGTTTGATGTGGTTGACCTCCCCCTGCCATACAATGGAATCCTTGGTCGCCCAA
The DNA here is from genome assembly GCA_011799875.1 of Thinopyrum elongatum. Classification (NCBI taxonomy): domain Eukaryota; kingdom Viridiplantae; phylum Streptophyta; class Magnoliopsida; order Poales; family Poaceae; genus Thinopyrum; species Thinopyrum elongatum. The sequence goes on from CM022297.1 coordinate 156,058,313, forward strand.
CTCTGGTCAAGTTTATGGCGGCATCCCACTATGCCTACAACACCTTAAAGATGCTAGGGCCGGTGGGTGTCATTTCCATTCCATCAGACGAGAAGGACGCAATTATTTGCGTGGACAAGATGTACCGGGATGCAGTCGCGGCACAGGCCACTGAAGCTGCAATCCCTGCCAAGGAAAGTAATGCAAAGAAAAAGGCTAACAGGGACGCCGGCAAGGAATCCGGGAAACGTACCTCTTCGGGGTATGCTGCGCCTGTTGATGACTCGCCGGAGAGTTCCAATAGCAAGAGATCCAAGGCTTCTGCACCCGTTGTGAAACAGGTCCCGGCAGGGCTGGCTGGCGCTGGTGGTACTTTCACTATCAGAAGCCACCCTCGATGACAAATAGGAAAGCGCGCTCGTTGCCTTCCTGCGGGCGAATGTCGATGTGTTTGCCTGGCAACCATCTGACATGCCCGGTGTTCCCAGGAAGGTAATCGAGCACCACCTTGTTGTCTGCCCACATGCCCGACCCATCAAGCAGAAGGTCCGGAAGCAAGCTTTGGAGCGGCAATAGTTTATTGCCGAGGAGATCAAGAAACTTGAGGCAGCTGGTCTGGTTAGAGCAGTGTTGCATCCAATGTGGTTAGCAAATCCAGTGGTGGTACGCAAAGCCAATGGGAAGTGGAGGTTCTGCATAGATTTTACGGATCTGAACAAGGCATGCCTGAAGGACCCATTTCCCTTGCCGCGCATCGACTAGATTGTGGATTCCACCTCCGGGTGTGACCTGCTTTCCTTCCTGGATGCCTACTCTGGATATCATTAGATCTTCATATCCAAGGAAGACGAAGAGAAGACTGCGTTCATCACCCCATGTGGCACATACTGCTTCATGCGGATGCCTTTCGGGTTGAAGAGCGCTGGGTCTACTTTCGCAAGAGTAGTCTAGATTGGTTTTGAGTCACAGTTGCACAGGAACATATAGGCTTACATGGATGATATTGTGGTCAAGACCAAGGATAGATCAACCCTCATTCAGGATTTGGAAGAGACGTTTGCTAATCTGCGCAAGATCAACTTGAAGCTAAATCCGGAGAAGTGTGTGTTTGGCGTTACTTCCGGCAAGCTACTTGGCTTCTTTGTGTCCCACCGGGGGATAGAGGCCAACCCCAACAAGATCAAGGCTATCGAGCAGATTCAAGCAGCCAAGACAGTCAAGGACGTGAGGTGTTTGACTGGATGTGTTGCCGCGCTTAGCAGATTCATTTCCAAGTCTGCCGAGCGTGCCTTGCCGTTCTTCAAGGTTTTGAAAAAGGCAGGGCCCATGGAATGGACCCCAGAGGCAGACGCCGCACTACAAGATTTGAAGACCTACCTTTCGTCTGTGCCCACTTTGGTTGCTCCAAAACCTCAAGAGCCGTTGCTGCTATACTTGGCGGCAACTAATCAGGTGGTTAGCGCAACACTGGTGGCGCAGAGGGAAGTGGATGGAGCAGCTGACGCAGCTGGTGTCCTTCCGGGGAGGAAAGCGAACACACCCTGGCAAGGTCAGATGCAGATCAAGGTATAGAAGAGCAAAGCAGTGGAAGCAGTTCTCTGGTCACGGCAAAGAAAGAAAGTGGTGCAGCGCCCAGTATACTTCGTCAGCTCCCTGTTGCAGGGGGCTAGATCCAGGTACTCTGGCATGCAAAAATTGATCTTTGGCCTTGTCATGGCCTCAAGAAAACTGCGCCACTACTTCCAAGCCCATGAGATCACAGTTGTCACCCGTTTCCCTTTGCAACGGATACTCCGAAACCCTGAGGCCACCGTCAGGATAGTGGAGTGGGAGTTGGAGTTATCCAGCTTTGGTTTGAAGTTTGAGAACACATCAACCATTCAGAGCAGAGCATTGGCAGAGTTTATTGCAGAATGGACGCCAACCCCTGATGAAGAGGTATTGGAGACAGTTATCCCCGGCAAGGAAGCGCCCCAAGAATGGATCATGTATTTCAATGGTGCCTTCTCCCTACAAGGTGCAGGGGCTGGCGTGCTTCTCGTTGCTCCCGCCGGAGAGCACCTGAAGTACGTCATCCAGATGCATTTTCCCCGGGAGGAGGCTACCAACAATACATAAGAGTATGAAGGGCTCCTTGCCGGGCTCAGAATTGCAACAGAACTGGGGATCAAGAAGTTGATCATCCGCGGAGATTCACAACTTGTGGTGAGACAAGTCAACAAGGATTACCAAAGTCCATTGATGGAGGCATACGTTGAGGAAGTGAGAAAATTGGAGGAGCGCTTTGACGGATTGCAAACAGAGCACGTACCCCGTGCGAAAAATAGCATCGCTGATCATCTGTCGAAGTGCACTGCGCAAAAGCTCCCTATGGAACTAGGAACTTTTGTTCTACATCTGACCCAGCCCTCCGTATCCCCAGCAACAATCGCCAGAAAGAGGAGGAAACTGGACTCCAGCAAGCCTCTCCCGGTAGAACCTCTCGAGGATCCCGGCAGAAAGCTTGTCGGGCACAACTCCCCTTCGGGCGCTGAGTTGCATCCTCCCGCAGGCCATCGGTCCCCGCGGTTGAGGATTGCACTCTCACGGATGGGGAGGTGCCGTTAGTCCTCGTTGCCGAGCCACAGGCTCCGCCTTGGGCAAGGCACATAGTCCATTTCCTCCAAACTGGAGAACTTCCTGAAGAGCAAGAAGAAGCTAAAAGAGTAGCCCGGAGGGCCAGTATATATCAGTTCATTGATGACGCGCTATACAGAAGGAGGCCCAACGGTGTGAAATTGAGGTGCATTTGCCGGGAAGGAGGAAAGGAACTGCTGGTGGAGATACACAAGGGTATGTGCGGCTCCCACATTGGATCAAGGGCGTTGGTTGGGAAAGCTTTCCGGCAAGGATTCTACTGGCCCACAGCCCTCCAAGATGCGGTCAAGCTTGTCACCAAGTGTGAAGCCTGCCAGTTCCATTCCAAGAACATCCACCTGCCTGCCCAAGCTCTTCAGACAATCCCTTTGTCATGGCCATTTTCGGTCTGGGGGCTCGATATCCTCGGCCCTTTCCCCCGTGCTGCCGGGGGCTTTGAATTTTGTTCGTTGCAATTGACAAGTTTACAAAGTGGCCGGAAGTAGAGCCCGTGGGAAAGGTGACTGCTCAGTCAGCTATCAAGTTCTTGAAAGGATTGGTGTGCCGCTTCGGAGTTCCTGCCCAGATCATCATTGACAATGGCACCCAGTTCACGAGTCGTGCCTTCGTGCAATATGTTCATGCCCTCGGAAGCAAAATCTTGTTTGCCTCTGTGGCCCATCCAAAGAGCAACGGGAAAGCTGAGAGGGCGAACGCTGAAGTGTTGCGAGGACTCAAGATGAGAACTTTTGATAGGCTGCAGAAGTGTGGCAGGCGGTGGATCGATGAGCTGCCGGTGGTTCTTTGGTCCCTCAGAACGACACCAAATCGAGCTACCGGGAAAACTCCCTTCTCCCTAGTCTATGGGGCAGAACCAGTTATCCCCACGGAACTCATTTACGGGTCACCTTGAGTGCTTGCCTATGATGAAGTAGCGCAAGATCAGCACCGGCGTGATGATGCTGTGCTACTCGAGGAGAACCGTCTCCGGGCTGCTACGCGTGCTGCCCGCTATCAGCAAGCCCTGCGTCGCTATCACAGCCGCAGGGTTCGTGCTTGGTGTTTTGAGGAAGGTGACCTTGTCCTTAGGTGCGTTCAGTCTGCCAAGGGTGCAAACAAGTTGACACTGAAGTGGGAAGGCCCTTACCGGGTAGTACGAGTCACCAGACCTGGCGCAGTCCGTCTGGAGACCAGAGATGGCATTCAGTTGCAAAACTCATGGAACATTGAGCATCTCCACAAGTTCTACCCGTAAGGCGTGGCTATCGGGCCCTGCCCGGCAGCCACCCTTTTGTACAGGCCTTGCCTCTGTTTCATGTAACCCCTTGTACAAAGCCAAGCGTAGACCCTGAGCAACAGAGAAATAAATGAAGCGCTAGGGGGCCCTTGACAAATTGCATGCATGCATAAGCATATCATGAGCATTGCATGTTCATGTAGATAAGATCGCATGAGGCACCATTTTCATCTGCATCATACTGCAGGCTCCTACCATGGATTCGGTCCCGAAAAAGGAGAAGAGAAGACAAGCCTACATCGTGATCCCCAGCAAGCCCAAACAGATAAGTTCGCTCTCTTATCCATACGCGTTCTGTAAGTAAAGCTTGTGCATAGGAAAACCTCGCCGCTTCCAAAACTTAGGTGCTCCCGTCCCTTGACTCAAACGTGCTTCGATCGAGGAGGTTGTAGTGGCCTTTGGCGAGAAAGTTGGTGGGGGGCTGGTCCCTCTTCATGATTTGTGCCCGGAAAGCTTAGCCCCGCGACAGCAAACTGAGGGTACCGGCAGGATAGCCTACCGGGGAAAAACTTGTTTACTTAAGCGTAAAGAGGCATTCTCCCTCTACATGGACATGTTACATGCACAAGTGCCCGGCAAGGTTTATCTTTTTCATTAACATGCTGATCAACAAGTACAGACCTTACAGAACATAAACATGGATAAAAGAGATTACATAATCTGAACTAATGTTTGGCAAGTGCCTACATATTTTAGATTGAAAAAAGATAAGTGCCCCATGATGCCCTTTCTTGCCCCTATCCTTCTAGGCATAGCGGCAGGAGGTGAAGAGGGAAAAAGGAGCGCCTGGGCGGAAGCCCAGCCTGACCTCGTTGGGTCCCCTGACAAAGAGCCTGGCGAGAGCGGGAGGGAGCGGGGGGGATAGTGGGGTGGCAGTTACCACCCCGTGAACAAGGGACGTGGGTAACTCCACGCATCGTGGCCCATTATCTCCATCACTGCAATTGGCGTTACGCGATGGGCAGAAGAACCGGCAACTGACCTGGGCTCAGATTAATGAAGAAGCAAAGAAGATCTCAAAGGGCGAGCAGCTATTTCCCCCTTGCCTGTGCACAAGTTAGGGCCTACCCCGACGACGCCCGGCAGCGCGTTCGAGCCAGGCCCGAGGGCTCCTGTCGGTGCAACAATCCCTGGGTCTGTTGCCCAGACCGTGCACATGCCCAAGATCAAGATTACAACATCCAAGACAAGGCCAAGGTAAAGAGATAGGCTCTTTGAGGAATCAAAGGGCAGGTTGAGAAGACCAAGTCAAGCCAAGAAGCAAGACACCGCTAAAGGAAAACCTCCCTTGCCGGATAGGAGAGCCTGGCGAGGTCAAGGGTTGCCCCGGAAGCAAGCCTCAAGACCGCCCCGGCAGGCCTGCCCGGGCATACGAAGGCAAAACACCCCGCCAAGGCTTCACTGCCCCACCTCATAGTGACGCAAGTCACCGATCGGTGCGGTGTCAAGCCCCAAGATGACTAAGTTGTAGCCTTTTGCCACATGGCAACCATTTCCTACAGGAATCGCCTCCAAATGACACCCGTTCTGCGACGTGTCATGCAGAAAGGAGAGAAGGTGGCCAAACAGCCCGGCAAGGCATGCCGGGCAGGCCATGATGTGACACTGAGCGGCACATTTAATGCATACTGCTCTGTCTGTAGAGTAGATATGATAGCACTGTTTGCTATCTAATCAGTACACAATGACTGATTTGCCACTGTGGTGACCCCTTGATCTATAAAAGGAGGCCCATGGCAACCATAGAAAGGATTCGGACCCCTGTACACTCATACGCGCGTAGGTGCTCTCGCCCCGAGGCAACCCTGCCGGGTAAGAGCGTTGCATTTTCACCACCATCCACCATCAATCCACCAAAGAAGGAGTAGGGTTTTATGCCTCGCGGCGGCCTGAACTTGAGTAAAACTTCCCGTGTGATCTCTGCCGCACTGTGCTGCACTCCTCTGCTCTTTGTGCAACGTGCTCAGTTCCCCTGCCGAACCAAAAGGGGCCCTTGGCCCCATAGGTGGCCGTGGTTTCCCACGACAAATACCGATAGGTATAGCAGTTGTTTTATCAGCCATTTGCAAAGATATTTCAGTAGGTGTGAGTTTATTCAAGTCAAGTCTTTTGTATAAAGAGAAAGGCATAACACTAACACCAGCTCCTAAATCACATAAAGTAGTTTTCACATAGTTTCTTTTGATGGAGCAAGGTATAGTTGGTATCCCCGGATCTCCAAGTTTTTTAGGTACTCCATCCTTAAAAGAATAATTAGCAAGTATGGTGGAGATTTCAGCTTCCGGTATTTTTCTCTTATTAGTGATGATGTCTTTCATGTACTTTGCATAAGGGGCCATCTTTAAAATATCAGTCAAGCGAGTACGCAAAAAGACTGGCCTAATCATTTCAGCAAAGCGTTCAAATTCTTCATCATCTTTCTTCTTAGTTGATTTAGGTGGAAAGGGCATGGGTTTCTGAACCCATGGTTCTCTTTCCCTTCCATGTTTTTGAGCAACAAAGTCTCTTTTATCATATCTTTTATTCTTGGGCTGTGGGTTATCAAGATCAATAGCTGGTTCTATTTCAACATCATTGTCTGGTTCTTTATTGTTTGGTTGAGTGTCTTCAAGAACCTCATCATTATATTTTTCATTATCACTAGGTGAGTGTTCATTACCAGATTGAGTTTCAGCATCAGAAATAGAATCATCATTATTAGCTTCAGGAGGTTTTTCTATCTCAGGTTCACTAGAGGTATGCAAAGTCCTATCATTTTTCTTTTTCTTCTACTTTTTGGTAGGACTAGGTGCATCAGTATTAATTCTTTGAGAGTTTTGTTCAATTCTTTTTGGGTGTCCCTCAGCATAAAGTGGTTCCTGAGTCATTCTACCTCCTCTAGTCATTACTCTGACAGCATGATCATTGATATTATTATTCATTTCATCTAGCAATTCTCTTTGAGATTTAGCAACTTGTTCTAGTTAAGTTTGAACCATAGAAGCATGTTTTCCTACACCTCTAACATCATTTGAGATTCTAAATAACAAGTCACTCAAGCGAGCAATCATATCAGAATTGTATCTCAATTGTTTCATAACATTTGCATTGAAGTGATCTTGTTTTCTAATATAGTTATCAAACTCATAAAGGCATTGACTAGGATGCATATTATAAGGATTGTCATTATCATTAAATTTCATTAAAGAATTTACCTCTACCACCTTGGGTGGTGGTGTATCAAGCCCATGTATTTCTTCAATAGGAGGTAAATTTTTTACATCCTCAGCTTTAATACCTTTTTCCTTCATACATTTCTTTGCCTCTTGCATATCTTCAGGACTGAGATATAAGATACCCCTCTTCTTTGGAGTGGGTTTATGCGGTGGTTCAGGGAGATTCCAATCATCATAATTTTTCAATATATTATTCAATAACTCCTCAGCTTGTACAACAGTTCGTTCCCTGAAAACACAACCAGCACAACTATCTAGGAAGTCCCTATAAGCATCGGCTAGTCCATTATAGAAGATATCAAGTATTTCATTTTTCTTAATAGGATGATCAAGCAAAGCATTAAGAAATTGGAGAAGCCTCCCCCAAGCTTGTGGGAGACTCTCTTCTTTAATTTGCACAAAGTTAAATATTTCCTGTAAGGCAGCTTGTTTCTTATGAGCAGGAAAATATTTTTCAGAGAAGTAATAAATCATATCCTGGGGACTATGCACACAACCAGGTGCAAGAGTATTGTACCATATCTTAGCATCACCCTTTAATGTGAACGGAAATAGTTTGAGAATATAATAATAGCGAATCTTCTCATCATGAGCAAAAAGGGTGGCTATATCATTCAATTTAGTAAGGTGTGCCACAACAGTTTCAGTTCCATAACCATGGAAAGGATCAGATTCAACCAAAGTAATCAACTCTGGGTCGACAGAGAATTCATAATCCTTATCATTAACAAAGATAGGTGAAGTAGCAAACTTAGGATCACATTTCATTCTAGCATTCAAAGATTTCTCTTTCAGTTTGCATAATAATTTCTTAAGATCATCTCTATCATTGCAAGCAAGAAAATCTCTAGCTGTCTCCTCATCCATAACATAACCTTTAGGTACCTTAGGAAATTCATATCTAGGAGAGCTAGGTCCAATAGGTGTTTCAAGATTTTCAGTTTCAGGCATTTCATCAGTTTCAACAATTTCATCAATTTCGGCATTCTCAATATCTTTAGCTCTAGCAATTTGTTCATCAAGAAAATCACCTAGTGGCACACCATCATCAAGCAAGGTACTAGCATCATCATGAGTAGTATTTATAGAAGTAGCATCATCAACAACTTGCGACATATCAGGATTAATAGCATGTGGTGGTGTTGTAAGTCTACCCAAAATAGAACATGAATCAAGTGCAGAGCTAGATGGCAGTTCCTTACCTCCCCTTGTCTTAGAGGGAAATATTTTAGTCTTGGTATCCTTCAGATTCTTCATAGCGATAAATTGATAATAATCCCAAGTGACTCAACTAATATAGTTATGCTCCCCGACAACGGCGCCAGAAAAAGGTCTTGATAACCCACAAGTATAGGGGATCGCAACAGTTTTCGAGGGTAGAGTATTCAACCCAAATTTATAGATTCGACACAAAGGGAGCCAAAGAATATTTGCAAGTATTAGCAGCTAAGTTGTCAATTCAACCACACTTGGAGATTAATTATCTGCAGCAATATGATCAGTAGCAAAGTAATATGATAGTTTTGATAATGGTAGTAACAGTAACGGTAACGGTAACAATGATAGCAATGATTTTGTAGCAAGTGTAACAGTAACAGTAGCAGTAGTAACTTAGCAAGAACAATATAAGAGAAAATCATAGGCATTGGATCGGTGAATTCGTTGGATGATATTCATCATATAACAGTCATAACCTAGGGCGATACGGCACTAGCTCCACTTCATAAATATAATGTTGGCATGTATTCCGTAAATAGTCATACGTGCTTATGGAAAGAACTTGCATGACATCTTTTGTCCTACCTTCCTGTGGCAGTGGGGTCCATATAAAAACTAAGGGATATTAAGGCCTCCTTTTAATAGAGAACCGGAACAAAGCATTAGCACATAGTGAATACATGAACTCCTCAAACTACGGTCATCACCGGAAAGTTTCCCGAATACTGTCACTCCGGGGTTTACGGATCATAACACGTAATAGGTGAATATAACTTGCAAGATCGGATCTAGAACATAGATATATTGGTGATAACATAAACGGTTCAGATCTGAAATCATGGCACCCGGGCCCAAAGTGACAAGCATTAAGCATGGCAAAGTCATATCAACATCAATCTCAGAACATAGTGGATACTTGGGATCAAGCCCTAACAAAACTAACTCGATTACATGATGAATCACATCCAACTCCTCACCGACCAGCGAGCCTACGAAGGAATTACTCACTTCCGGTGGGGAGCATCATGGAATTGGCGATGAAGGAGGGTTGGTGATGACAAAGATCGAAGATCCCCCTCTTCGGAGCCCAAAATGGACTCCAGATCTGGCCTCCCGACGAAAAATAGGAGGTGGCGGCAGCTCCGTATCACGAAACGAGATAATTCTTCCTCCCTGGTTTTTTCTGGAAAAATAGGATTTTATAGCGCTGGAATCAGGGTCTGCGGGGCCACCAGGTGGGCACAACCCACCTAGGCGCGCCTGAGGGGGGGCGCCCTGGTGGGTTGTGCTCACCTAGGGGCCCCCCTCCGGTGGTTCTTGGCTCCAGTATTTTTCTTTTATTATATAAAAATTCTCCAAAAAGTTTCGTTCCAATCCGAGAACTTTTATTTCTGCACAAAAACAACACCATGGTAGTTCTGCTGAAAACAGCGTCAGTCCGGGTTAGTTTCATTCAAATCATGCAAATTAGAGTCCAAAACAAGAGGAAAAGCGTTAGGAAAAGTAGATACGATGGAGACGTATCAGTATTAAATAGCATAATGGATATGACCATATAATCTCCCACCAAATCAACCATATAGTAATCAACTACAAGATGTAATCAACACTACTAGTCACCCACAAGTACCAATCTAAGGTTCTGGTATAAAGATTGTACACAAGAGATGAACTAGGGTTTGAGAGGAGATGGTGTTGTTGAAGATGCTGATGGAGATGGCCCTCCCAAAGATGGGAGAGTTGTTGGTGATGACGATGGCGATGATTTCCCCCTCGGGGAGGGAAGTTCCCCCGGAGGAATCACTCCACCGAAGGGCAAAAGTGCTCCTGCCCAAGTTCCGCCTCGAGACAGCGGCACTTCATCCCGAAAGTCTCCTCCTGATTTTTTCTAGGTCAAAATGACCTATATACCGGAAGATGGGCACCGGAGGTGGGCCGAGGAGGGCACAACCCACCAGGGCGCTCCTGGGGGGCCTGGCATGCCCAGGTGGGTTGTGCCCACCTGGTGGGCCTCCTCCGGTAGTTATTTGCTCCAGTATTTTTTATATATTGCAAAATAATTCTCCGTGAATTTTTAGCTCATTTGGAGATGTGTAGAATAGGTAACTCTGACGTAGATTTTTCAGGTCCAGAATTCCAGCTGCCGGTATTCTCCCTCTTTGTGTTAACCTTGCATATTATGAGAGAAAATACATTATAATTACTCCAAAAAGCATTATTATGCATAAAAACATTATAAATAACAGTAGGAAAACATGATGCAAAATGGACGTATCACTCCCACTACTATTCATGAGAATAAATTTGCTTATGAGGAGAGTAATAAAAATTCTATGCTTATGTATCATGAAAAGAATGCTTTATGTGATAGCTATATTGTTGAATTCATTCATGATGCTACTGAAAATTATTATGAGAGAGGAATATATGCTTCTAGATATCTCAATAATATCAAGTTTCCTCTCTTTATGTTGAAAGTTTTGATATCATGCTTGTTTTACCTTCCTATGCTAGTTGATTCTTGTTCCCATAAATTGTTTGCTCCCAAAATTCCTATGCATAGAAAGTGGGTTAGGGTTAAATGTTCTTGCTATGTGATTCATGATGCTCCCTTTATGTTTCTATTCTTATCTTTTATGTGAGCATCATTGAAATCATCATGCCTAACTAAAAAGGCATTAAAGAAAAGCGCTTGTTGGGAGACAACCCAATATTTAACCCTGCTGTTTTTGTGTGTTACCATGATTAAGCTACTGTAGTAATCATGTTTTATTGCTTTTGTTTCAATAAAGTGCCAAGTAAAGCCTTTGGGATAGTGTGGATGATAGTTGATTTGATTTTGTGCAAAAACAGAAACTTTTGCGCCGAGAAACAGAATTGTTAAAACTCACCAGAGCGTTCAAAATTTCTGAATTTTTTACGCATTACTTATATGAAAATATCCTACGTTGTCCTAAGTTTTCAGAAGTTTTGGAGTAACAGAAGTGTAGTAATTATTCAGATCTTTACAGACTGTTCTGTTTTTAACAGATTCTGTTTGCAATGCATAGTTTGCTTGTTTTATGGTTTCTATGGCTTATTTTGCTTAATATAAATTGTGGAAATTATATAGTAAAGTAGGAATTATGCAGAAATAATTATGAATCTTGTCTTTGATAGTACCCAAGTGAATGATTTGTTTTACTATGCTAATACATCTCACGAAGTTCCGTGAAGTTTTGTGTCATTGAAGTTTTCATGTTTTGGGTGAGATATTGATATGAGGACAATAAGGAGTAACAAGACCCTAATATTGGGGATGTACAAGGCACCCCAAGGTACTATTACAAGAAGTCTCAAGCATCTAAGCTTGGGGATGCCACGGTACATTCCACCTTTCTTCATCAGCAATTATCGTTTAGCCTCGGTTGAGCCTAAGTTTTTGCTTCTTCACATGATGTGTGCTATTCTTAGAATGTCATTTTATTTTGTTTTGCTAGCTGTTTTAAAAAAATACTTAGATCTGAAAGTTTTTAAATGAGAGATAGTCCTCACATAGCTACCCATTTACTTAACTACTCGCTTGATCTTCACTTATATCTTTTTGGAGTAGTTTGTCATTTACTCTCGTGCTTCACTTATATCCTAAGAGTAAATTGTTGAATGAATTGAATACCATAAAGTTGAAATTATATGTGCTTCATATGCTTGTATCATACCTAGTAGCAGCTTCACATCTGGTTTAGAAAGTGAAATCTTTTAAAGCTTGACAATCACAATATTGGTCATACAAGCAATTCATGAATGATTAGTATAAGGAAGAGAACTTTCACATACAAATATATTAGCTTGGACATCCTCTATGATTGTTAATACCCATTAATTATTTTCACACTTGATCAAATTAGTTGAAGTTGGACAAGGAAGACAACGTAATGAGTTATGGTTGTGTATATTTGCATAGAACTTATATTGTTATGGATCCTCCAACATGTGGTGTTTGCTTAGGATCTTTTGCTAGCCAAAAATTCGTACTAAGTAGAGATACTACTTGTGCATCAAAAAACCCTTAAACCTAGTTTCTTGCCATGAGTGTCCACCATACCTACCTATGGATTGAATAAGATCCTTCAAGTAAATAGTCATCAGTTCTTAAAGCTATAAAAATTGCTCCTAAATATGTTTGACCTGTTATTGTAAGGGAAAATAATCGTTGTGCAAACTTGTGATGGCAAAGTAATAAAAGCGACGGACTGCATAATAAAGGTTGCTATCATAAGGGGTAATATAACATGATGTTCCTTTGCATTAAGAGATTCTGCATCCAAAAATAAAAAGCGCATGAAAACCTCTGCTTCCCTCTGCGAAGGGCCTATCTTTTACTTTTCAGTATTTACTTTTATGCAAGAGCCAATAGTATGCATTATCATTTCCACCTCAATTATTCTTTAGTCGGCAAACATCATGTGGTGGGGAAAGATCTAGGCACATATGGCCAGTCAAATATATTTGATCATGATTTTTTATTGTTGACAATTATCTCTATGATGAATGAGTTGGGAGGCGAAACATTAAGCCCCTATCTTTCTCTGTGTTCGATGGATGCCATTTGTTCTAAAATATGCTTTAAGTACTAGCTATCATAGAAGACTATATGATGATTGAGTATGTGGAGCTCTTACTTAGACTTTGTTGAGAATAAGTTGAATTGCAATTGTTTGGTGATTAAGAACATAGGTTGTTAAGTTTCAAGAGAAGGCATTGTTTGAACCACAACATATGGATTGATTGCTACTTTATCATGATGAGTTTCATGAGAAAGAGTTGCTGTTATAATGCCAGGAAAAGTGATTGAAATTATCATTGATCAAACTTATGCACTATGCTAGCATTCACACTTCATAAATTATTTCTTTTATCATTTACCTACTCGACGATGAGCAGGAATTAAGCTTGGGGATGCTGAGCATCTCCAACGTATCTATAATTTATGAAGTATTCATGCCATGTTTACAACATTTTTTTTTGGTTTGGCTGCAATTTTATATGATTTAAATGAAACTAACCTCGACTGACGCTTTTTTCAGCAGAACTACCGTGGTGTTATTTTTTGTGCAGAAATCAAAGTTCCCCAAATGCAGCGAAACTTTTTGACAATTTTTTTGGAAGAAAAGAGGCACAAGAAGCTTCGTAGGAGGGCCAGAAGAGCCACGAGGTGGCCACTACCCACCTTGGCGCGCCAGCCCCCTCCGACGTGTGCTGGTGGGTAGTGGGCCCTCGAAGCCCATCTCAGCATGACACCGACGCCAAAAAATCCTATAAATACAGAAACCCCCGGAAATAACCCTAGATCGGAAGTTCCGCCGCCGCAAGCCTCTGTATCCATGAAAACTCAATCGGGAGCCCGTTTTGGCACCCTGTCGGAGGGGGAAATCATCACCGGAGGCCATCTTCATCATCTCGGCGTCCACCATGATGAGGAGGGAGTGATAACTGATGTCGCTTGAAACTATGTCGGTATTTCCCCAAAGACGAAGGGCTGATGTAGTACAACTACGGTAGGTATTTCCCTCAGTTGTGAAACCAAGGTATCAATCCAGCGGAGAACAAAGCAACACTATGTAAATGGTACCTGCACACAAAGAACAAATACTTGCAGCCTGACACGTAAGAGGGGTTGTCAATCTCTCCACGATAAAAAGATAGATAAATTAGTGGTAGATTGGATAAATAGCTCTTGATAAAACGCAAAATAAAATAAGTACTAAAAAAGTGCAGCAAGGTATTTTTGGGTTTTTGTAATAATAGATCTGAAAATAAAAGCAAATAAAAATAAATCTCAAAGCAAATTTGATAAAGAATAGACCCGCGGGCCGTAGATTTCACTAGTGGCTTCTCTCGAAAAATAGCACACGGTGGGTAAACAAATTACTATTGGGCAATTGATAGAAGATTGAATAATTATACGATATCTAAGGCAATGATCAATATATAGGCATCACGTCCAAGATTAGTAGACCGACTCCTGCCTGCATCTACTACTATTACTCCACACATCGACCGCTATCCAGCATGCATCTAGTGTATTAAGTTCACGGAGAAACGGAGTAATGCAACAAGAAGGATGACATGGTGTAGACAATATCTATTCATGTAGGAATAGCCCCCATCTTATTATCCTTAATAACAACGATACATGCGTGTATTGCTGCCCCTTCTATCACTGGGAAAGAACATCGCAAAATTGAACCCATCACAAAGCACCTCTTCCCATGCCATGAAAAATCGATCTAGTTGGCCTAACTAAACCAAAGATTCGAATAAGAAATATGAGGCTATAAATAATCATGCATATAAGAGATCAAAGAAAACTCAAATAATATTCATGCATATAGATCTGATCATAAACTCAAAGTTCATCGGATCCCAACAAACACACCGCAAAAAGAGTTACATCAAATAGATCTCCAAGAGACCATTGTATTGAGAATCAAAAGAGAGAGAGGAAGCCATCTAGCTACTGCCTACGGACCCTTAGGTCTATGGTGGACTACTCACGCATCATCGAAGAGGCACCAATGAGGATGATGAACCCCTCCATGATGGTGTCTAGATTGGAACTCGTGATTCTGGAACTTGCAGCGGCTGGAATTGTGTTTCGTCGACTCCCTTAGGGTGTCTGGAATATTTGGAAATTTATAGGGCGAAGAAGTGGTGCAGGAGGTCTCTGCAGGGGGCACAACCCCCCTGGGCGCGCCTGGGCTCCTAGGTGCGCCCTGGTGGGTTGTGCTCCCCATAAGCCTCCCCTCTGGTGCATTCTTGGCCCACTGGGTATCTTCTGGTCCAAAAAAAATCTCCAAAAAGTTTCGCTGTGTTTGGACTCCATTTGGTACTGATATTTTGCGAAGTAAAAAACAAGCAAAAAATAGTAACTGGCACTAGGCACTATGTCAATAGGTTAGTCCCAAAAAAATGATATAAAGTTGCTATAAAATGATTATAAAACATCCAAGAATGATAATATAACAGCATGGAACAAGCAAAAATTATAGATACGTTGGAGACGTATCAGCATCCCCAAGCTTAATTCCTACTCGTCCTCGAGTAGGTAAATGATAAAAATAGAATTTTTGATGTGGAATGCTGCCTAACATGTTCATCACATATTCTTTTCTTTTGGTGCATGGACATTTGGACTTTTATATGGTTCAAAGCGATAGTCTAGTTTTGACATGAAGATTTCAATACTCAAGCATATCAACAAGCAACCATGTCTTTCAAAATATCAACACTAAAGAAAGTTATCCCTAACCCATCATGCTCAATCATTGGTCCATTCATGAAACACACTCGCATATTAGCTACATACAATGCTCAAGTATGATCATAGTGCTCCCTAGTTAGTGCTTTATAAGAGAAAATGGAGACTCAAATAAAAAATAAAATTGCATAAAGTAAATAGATAGGCCCTTCACAGAGGGGAGTAGGGATTTGTAGAGGTGCCAGAGCTCAAAGCTTAAATTGAGAGATAATTTCTTTTGAGAGGCATACTTTTCCCGTCAACGAAAATGACCGAGTAATTCCCAACGCTTTCCATGCTAGATATATCATAGGCGGTTCCCAAACATTAAATAAAGTTTATTTCTTTTTCCATCATTCTTTCACAATCCATGGCTAGCCGTATCCACGGGTGCCTTCCATACCAACACTTTACAAGGAATTTATTATTTGACAACATAAAGTAAATTTATTTTTCATTTCGGGACTGGGCATCCCTATTACCGCAGCACTCTCGTGCAATGACAAGTGAATAAACGCTCATCTTGAGAATAAAACATCTAGCATGGAAAATATTGGCCACCCCCTGCCGCTTCATGAGCGGTACGAGCACACAAAAAGAAAATTCATTTTGAAAATTAGAGATGGCACAAACAAATTTGCTTAGAACGGCATGGAAATACCGCATATAGGTAGGCATGGTGGACTCATATGGCAAAACTGGGTTTAAGGATTTTGGATGCACAAGTAGTATTTCTACTTAGTACAAGTGGAGGCTAGAAAAAAGATTGAGAAGCAACCAACCAAGAAACGAAAATTCACATAAGCGAGCATTAAGCATAACTAACACCGAATAATGCACCATAAGTAGGATGTAATTTCATTGCATAACTATTGACTTTCGTGCTTGCATAGGGAATCACAAATCTTAACACCAATATTCTTACTAAAGTATAATTACTCACCAACATGACTCACATATCACTATCATCATATCTCAAAACTATTAGAAAGAATAAAGTTTATTTTGTCCAATGATCTTCATGAAAGCTTTTATTATATCCCTCTTTAATATCTATCACTTTAGGACTAGTTTCATATATTGCAATTGCTTTTAAATTGCTCAATCAAATTTAAGTGAAGAACATGAGCATAAATTTTTTCGTCTGTCAAAATAATATAAGTGAAGCATGAGAGAATTTCTTCAAAAATTTACTAATTCTCAAATAAATCTAAGTAAAGCAAGAGAGCATTTCTTCAAAAATACTAGACCAACAGTTGGCGCGCACGCGTTGCCGGGTCCTAACATTTGTGGCTAAACATGTGTTCGAGATATACATCATTGTAGCAGAAGCTTAGCATATTTAGCCACCATAATAACTTTAGTAATTTGCTTGCCCATAACAAAGTATAAGTATTTAATTCTATTGAAAAGCACCATGACAAAGGTTTGCCGCTTTTGTAGAATTGACTTGTTAAGCACTATGACCCAGCGTCTAAAAGAACTCCAGTATACACTAAAAAATATACCAAAAGCAAGGTAAGAAAGGTATAGTTGACACATAGGTTTTAATCCCACCCGTTTCATTTCCGTTCCAGCCCCAGCAAGTTCAAAAGTATGTACAAAATATAAAACAGGAGCAGATATGGAAACAACATTCTCAAAGAGGTGGGAGAAGAAAACACATATAATAGTAATGGTTCACTATAAAACACACACAGAATTAAATAACACATAGTAGTAATGGTTCTGTATGTTCCACATTTTGTAAGTTAAAATCATAGTACATGTACTTAACAGAAGTCTATTCTATGAAAGGCTCAAGCATCGGCATTTACACTATGTCATTGTAGTTAGTGGTAAAATAGATCATTAGATAGTTGGTGTATAGGCAGATGATCCCCAACATCAAACAAGACAAAGGTCCTTTATCCACAACCAAGTCAATATTGAGTACCTATGAAAAAATCATTCTCACTTAATTACATGTGGTCATTTAGAAAAATGCTTAGAACAAATAGACGTTGGAATGCATGAAGGCACATCCATGCTACTCTTCTACTTCAGATCGTCTTCCCAGGAAGTTAGTTTTTTCTCCAAACGATAGACTCAGCTGGTTTCACTTGTGCAGAACCATTCATTAAGCATCCCCTGGAAAGCAACAGGAGTAAATTAAAGGTTCAGAGCTACCAAATTAATCTGACAATGCTGCACCTTTCTTACCATCTTCTTATTTACAGTTTGTGTACTCTTAAGATCCAAAGTAATCAACCAAAGTATCTCACTATCTCCTATTATCACTGATTTCCATGATCCAATCAGATCATTTCTCTCTCAGCAAAATAGACAATGATATTATGTTGTCTGAAGATATTCTCAAAAGGAAATGGCATTTTCATCTTTAAGATGGTTAAAGATGAACCTATACTGTGAATGCTTTGTGATGTATACGTATGTTCCTGAAGCGATGACCAATTTTGACTGATTTGTGAAGTTCACCTTTGTAAGAAACCAAACCATACTAAATGAAGCTACTGCCATTAGCACTGCTAGAAAAATGCTACAACTTCCATCAATGATAGGAGGATGCCTTAGAGAACAACAAAGCATTACATAGAACTAAGGTGCATATATGTGATATATTTGTACTAAAGCCAAATTGTAGTTACTTTTTCTAATGATTGTTTGACTCCTGCTATATGTTGATTTTATATACAAGCAGTATGGTACGCAAAAATAGATATACATGGCAATATCCCAGAATGTAGAGTATTTGAATTCTAATAATTAGGTATTATACCCCAGAACTAAAATTTCAAAAAACTATACCAAAATTTGGTTTGATTTGTGCATAAATCATGGTGCCCTGGCTCCATGGAGCAGCAATTCAATGTCCAATATATATTGTATCAGTAGTGTTCTCCCTTACTGTTTCAAAACAACAAATTTAAGTTACAATGAAGATGTAGTTGTGAAATGAGCAGCAGGGAGAGTATCCAAGAATCAAATGGAGCATCTGAATTACCTGGGTGCTCACTGAAGCAAATTGCGCAGACATGGAGGCCATGAATAAATGTTTCAAGGCATTGCTCTTCATCATAGCTGATCAACCGTTGAACAACATCCTCTACAGACAGAATCTCTCCAACAACCCGAGAATCCACAGGAGCCATCATACTATCAGACATGCGTATGATTATCCCGCCATCAAAACCAAGATGAGAGAGCGTAGAGCCCTGCACCCACTCAAAAACAACTTCCTGTGTAGACTGATGTGCCCAAATCGATTCAAGCATGTGACAAAGGGTTGAGACCTTCACAGTATCCAACCATTGTACACTGAGAAAGAAGTATGGAGGATGATGGCTCTGGTATGATGGAGGCATAAGGCATGTCAGTGATATTTGAGCCAAGTGCTTGACAATGAATGTGAACTGGTTGTCTGGGTAATCATCAACACTCTGGAGTTCTGCGGGCACACTGATACCATCTGGAATTTCACAGTGCACATGGATCTGCAAAGAATTGAAAACGAGTAAGGAAAGAGCACCGCACATTTTGTCAGTATTTTGGTAACTAATGAGTACTGGAACTGGAAGTCTGGAACCAATTAAAACAACAATAAATTCCTCAAGAAAATAAATCATACAGCTGTGGCAAATATTGTAGTAATAGTTTACTTGAAAGGTAAACTCAACTTAACATCTAGTGAAGATTCTCATAGGAAAACTCAGGTCTTAGAAAGGTAACGTCAACTTAATATCAAGAACATGACTTGTAGGATTAGTAAGGATTCACATTGGAAATCTCAGTAGACTTATAGGATATTTCTATTTTTATCACCAATAAAAGAAGTTCCTCCAAATGAATAAATCATACAGCAGTGCCAAATAATGTAGTAATAGTTTAGTGGCCTTTCAAGACCAAGTGCAATAACAGTAGTTTGATAGCTTAATTGGCAGGGTCGTAATAAAATAAGCTGATTTTTATGATTAAGTGTATGATGAGAGGAATACGGAATGGCATGAATGGATTTGGTACCCGGATGCAGTGCTGCTTATCCCTTTTGTTGTAGACAGTTAAGACGTAAACCGTCTGCAGGAGAACAAATGAGCAAAGAAAATAATTAGAGTGCAATGCGCATTGTTGCAGATTGGTAATCAAAATCTCAAGCAATAAAATTAGTTGGTGTCTCTTTGCTATAGCTGTACTTGAAGGAAATAGATCTCCCAAGGAGGAAATTATCAAAAAGTTGCAGGTCCATACTAATACCTATCAGTGACAGCAACTCATATATTCAGACCTCCTAAAGACGCAACTACTTACACATACTTGATCTGAAACATTCACAGTTTATACTTTCAGTGACAACAACTCATAAATTCAGTTCCCACTTTAATCGTTCGGAAAAAAATCATTCCAGTGTCCCAGGCACACACTGAATCTTGTCATGCATATCATTAGATGCAAATGCCACGAAGATGATCAAAGGTACATCAGAAGCTCAATTTCTTTAGGCAGCGTTGTCCTCCGTCTGTTCTGCAGCTGTTGGTTGGGGGGAGTGAGAGAGAGAGAGAGAGGTGAACCTGTAGGGGTGGAGATGGAGCCAGAATTGGAGGCACTACAGCTCCGACCATCTCCAGGGCATCCGGCGCTCCTAGCCGTGGCTCCCTGTGTTGAGAGCTGGAGAGGGCCACTCTGGGACCTGGATGCGCCGGTCGCCCGCCAGCGGCGTGAGAGAAGGGCTGCAGTCTTCCTGACGAGTGCACGCGAGCATGACGGCGACGACACCGAGTCTTCCCGTCGATGGTGACGCCTTCGGGCGGAGCAGCTGTGTGAATGGATGACGACACTCCTTCGATGAACACGATGGAGGAGTGGCGGGGGTCTCTGTAACACCCCCTGTCATTAGCCACAGTAATCACTTTTGATAATGACAAGCCAGCATGTTTAACAGTGCCAACTCATCATTTGCATCATATTGCATTTCAACTCTTAAGTCAAAATTCAAATTTAAATAAAGGTGGAAATTAAAAGTTGTCCAACATAGAAACTAAGATGTTCAATAAATAACAAATATTGCAGAGACTATTATAAAATTGTAACCAACAATTAATAAATCAATTAGGTGGCTCTAACATTATCAAAACAACAAAGTTTAATGCATTTTATTTATTATTAAATTCGTGTTAGCTCCAATTGTCTCCAAACCAATTTTTGGCAGTGGTAGATAATGCCTAGCATTTAATGGAACAAGTGCCATATTTTGTAAAAGTCATTTTGAGGTCTAACTAATTACAAAACAGAAAATAGGAACAAATAAATAAATAAAAAACAGAACCCCCCCCACCCCGGCCCAACTGGGCCACAGCCCAGTCGGCCGGCCCACTCGCGCCCCCTGGCCTATACCCCCCTAGAGACCACCAGAAACCCTAGCCCACTCCCCCCACTTCCCCCCCTCCCGATCCACTCTCTCCCTCTCCTCTGGATCGAGATCCAGGGAGAGGAGGCCGCCGACACCACCGCCTCGCCGCGCGTGGATGCCGTCGCCACCTCGTCCCCGTCGCTGGACTGCCCGTCCCCGCCTCTCCCTCGCCGGACCACCTCGAGCCTCGCCGCCCCTCTCCTCTGCAACGAACGGTGAGGCCACCGGCCTCGTCGCCCGCTCCTCTCTCTCCCTCGCCCCGCGCTCGCCAGCTCCCCCGCCTGCCGCCCGCGTCCGCGCCACGCTCGAAGCACGCCGGACCGCGCCCGCCCCCAGCGCCGCTCGCCTCGCCCCACGCGCACACGCTCGCCCGCTCGCGCACGTTCACCGCGGCCACGCTCACCACGCGCCCGTGCCCGTTCCACCGTGCGCACGCGCACGCGCACCACCTGCCTTCCGCGCCGCCTACCATTGCCCCGCTGCCCCCTGCCGCAGCTCCTCCTTCGGCGCTGCCTCGCACCCACACCCACGCGCGCGACCTCGCCCCGCGCCCGGTGGCGCTCTGGCCGACGCCCTGCCGCGCCTGGCCGCGCCCAGCGTCGGGCTCGCCCCCTGGCCGCGCCCGCGCGTCGCGCCCGCGCTCGCGGTGGCCTCCTGGGCCACTGCCAGGTGGGGCCCGACCCCCTGGCCCAATGACATGTGGGGCCTAGCCCCAGAAACGATTTTAAAAATAAAATAGAAAATAAAAATGTAATTAATAAAATTATTAATTAATTAATTAGTGAATTAATTAAGTTAATTAACCCTGATTAAGCTAATCTAATTAATTAGTTAGTTTAATTAAACAATAATTAATTAGCTAATCCCTAATTAACTAACCAGTCACTGACAGGTGGGACCCACGTGTCAGGTTGACCCAGTCAACGCACTGTTGACTGCTGACGTCATGATGACGTTAGCATACACTGTTTCGGATAATGTTTATTTTAAATAAATAAATAAATTCCAAAAATTAGTAAAAACTTTAGAAAATCATATAAAATAATCCGTAACTCCGATGAAAATAATTTATACATGAAACTTGCTCAGAATTTCGATACGAACCCGAATACGCCCTCCGTATTCTTGTCAGATGCCCCTAGCTATATGAACATAGAACTTTTAGACCGATTTCGATAAATGAATAGTGCCCAACTTTAACTAAATAAATCCGGATAAATTCCTAAATTAACTAAATCTTTTAGTTAGGCAGTAGAACACCCCGGCATATCATTTAGGCATGTCATACATATTGATTGCATTATTGCCGTGAATTTATTGTTTCTCTCCCCCTCCTTCTCACTTGATAGACGCCGATACCGACGACGCTGCAGCTAGGTACAACTACACTACAGACGAGCAGCCCGTTGACGACCCCTCTCTCTTGCCAGAGCAACCAGGCAAGCCCCCCCCCCCCTTGAGCATCCAGATATCACCCATTCCATTTCTCCTGCTTGCATTAGATTTTGCTACTGTTAATGTATGCTCCTATTCTGATGCATAGCCTGCTTTTGTACCCTGTTCATTGTTACTTTACCTGCCTATGTTAAACTGTTTAGAATAGGTTGGTAGTGAACCATCAGTGACCCCACCACCTTACCCTTGTCGCCCCTGCTTGATCATCGATGACTTGATCAACGTGATCGTCGACCAGAGACCGACACATCACCTCACCCCCCCTTAGTTGTACGACTCTGCATAGATACTCTCGAGTGCCGAGGGTGATACCTCATAACGCACTCCTGATGAATACTCCGCAGTGTAGCTGTTTGGTCGTGGTCATCGAGGGTGATTCCTCCTTCTGCACTTCCGATACGACTCTGTCGTGCAACCCCTCAGTGTGAACCTCGAGGGTGATGCCTCGTACATTCGCCCTGACGATTTCATCGAGTGGAATCCTCCGAGGGTGATTCCTCGGGTTTCCCCCCTTGATGTTATAACCACATGGTTACTTGACCTTTGTTACAGGCGGGTCCACCCTGGTGGGTACCCGCTGGGGATCTATGATGTCGAGTGTGCCGGAAGGGCACTCGAGTGTGATATTGTGGCGGAGCTTCAGAAACTCTGATTGTCTCCGCGTGATACTAAATGAGCCTATTGGATTTGGGTGTGTGATCTGAGTGGGTCGACGTGTCCTATACGCACTACCACCACGCGGGATTATGGTTTAATGGGGCCCTCTGCGATGTACGTTTCTCCCGAAAGCTCGTCAGACGTCACGATTCACCGTGCGGGCTGATTGTCGGGATTGGGCTGGATACTTCACTGACGAGTTCAGTGTCGCGCCTGCACCCCAGCCAGTCTTGCAACACGCAGGGTGCCCAGGGTGAAGGCCCAAGACCTCTGGGTGCATAGGTTAGTCCGGCGTGCTGACCTCTCTGCCGAGCCTAGGTAGGGCGCTTCTTCGTGTTGATCTCCCGAGGCCGGGCATTACCCAGCAAGTGTGTCCGGCCAGAGGTGATCGAGCGTGTTGGGTAACAGTAGTTCACCCCTGCAGGGATGAATGATCTATTGATAGCCGGTCCTACGGTAAAGGACGCTCAGTTTGTGTATCCCGATCTACTACTTGAACTGGATACTTGTTACTTAATTGAAGCTTCGGGATCGCTTTCTCGCTGGGAGTCGAGGAAGGATCTCTAGGCTTGCTTCAACATGTCTGCTTAATAAAATGTTATTCTACTCTCTTCTATTGCTGCAAGATGATGGCATATGAAGACCCGTGAAGATGCTAGTCTTCGATAGGACTAGGTCTTCTCTCTATTCTAGCATTTCTGCAGCCCAGTCCACATATACAGCCTTTCTCCATTGATAATGTTGCATATGTAGTATAGATCCTTGCTTGCTGAGTACTTCGGATGAGTACTCACGGTTGCTTTACTTTCTCTTTTCCCCATACCCCACCTTGATGATACATCAGACGATGGAGTCCCGGAGCCAGATGTCCCTGCCGGAGCTTACTACGAGGAGGGTCCTGACGGCACGTACTACTGGATCGAGCCAGCCGACCAGGAGTAGGATCGGAGGCTCCCAGGCAGGAGGCCAACGCCTTTCGATCTAGAGTCGTTGTTTGTGCTAGCCTTCTTAAGGCAAACTTGTCTAACTATGTCTGTACTCAGATAATATTTGTATGACTGACTTATGTATTCGGATCTTCGGATCCCTGGTCTGTAATATTGTGGATCTCCGTTAATTTGTGTTAGAGTTGTGTTGTGATATCTTCCCATGAGTCCCTGTGCTTGACCGTGCATGTTTGCGTGTATGATTAGTGCACAATTGAGCCGGGGGCGTCACAAGTTGGTATCAGAGCCGACTGCCTGTAGGAAGCCCCCCTCCAAATTCCTTGGTCGAAGTTGAGTCTAGAAACCGAAAAGCTAATTTACTAACTTGGCTGTGTGGCTTACGGGCCCACGTCGCCAACTGGGAGGTATTAGGATCTTTTATTCCTCGTCTATACACTGGGACTTTGATCTCTCTTCTATTCGGGTTAAATAAATTTTACTAACGCCGACACTTAGGATCTTGTAAATCTTGTCTGCCCGGAGAGCTGGATATCTATGCGATTTCCCTGTCATTGATCTGATTAGTCTGATAATCATTTTCCTTTCCATTGTTTTGTTTAACCTTTCTCTCTGAGTTATGTTAAACTTCTCATTGTCATTTGACAAACCTGAATTTCCTCCGTTTCAGATGGATCGTTTGTTTCCACCGCGTCCTACGACACAGCTTGTGCTTCGCACTTGGGCTCGTGATGCCCTTGGGTTTCCAGCTATTCTGATCGCCCTCCTGACCAGACTTCGCTACCGCTGGTACCCCGAGTACATGGTTTACGAGGATTACCGCAAGTTCAACCAGGAGCAGTACCATGCTGATGTTCGTATCTATGATCAGCAAGATGACTCAGACACTGAGCTGCACCTTTTCCACGGTATCGGCGTGACGATTGAGATGGCAGTCCATGATGCCGCCTACTCTTCTGTCGCACGTCTCCGAGAAGAGTTCCGCGATATCTTGGATGACTCTGAGTTCCGATACATTCCTTATGACCCTGCTAGAGATGCTACTGGATACTACACAGCTATCTGTGCCCCGAACGAGCCTCGTCGCTATGACCCGCGCATTCTGATTCAGTGCACTCAGGCTCTGGATCGCACTGTTCGGGCTCTTGCCGTCGAGTTGGTTGCCACTCGAGCACGTCTCTACAATGCTATGATGCAGTTGCTACCCGCTGTTCGTGCAGGGATACATCCGGAGCACATCCTTTACCTGCGCAGGACTCAGATGTATGCTGGTATTGATTGCCCTGCTGTTGGAGGTCACACACCTACACGTGGACCTCTTCTTACAGCTCGAGACCGGGTTCTGTATCAGAGTGCACATGGAGCGCAGGATCCTAGCGTGACGAACATTCGTCGTCCGCACTCGCAGTTACCCCGTTACAGTGGTTTTCCCCGACGTTGATGTAGCCTTTGCTATGTCTCGTTGTGTACTTCCTTACCGCGTGCCTGCGCGCCGCCTAGTATGTCTAGCCTTTAAATTTGTGTCGTTATGCTGTCTGCATGTACCCGACTCTGTGTATGGATCTGTATGTCTTAATTGACTACTGTTATGTATCTGTTACACTACTTAAATTGTTGTCGAGTTACATCATGCTTGTCGCTAAACGCTCGCAATTGCTTTTACTAAACTACCCCCTGTTGATACTTAGCAGGATGGTTAGACCAGGTGGTCGTGGTCGTGGCCCTGAACACCCACCACCGCCAGACTATATGGCAGCAATGGTGCAACAATTCGAGCTCAACCGCCAGTTCATGACTAGAATTATGGCTCAGTTTCCGCATCAAAACAACCAGAACCAGAACCCTCCTTCAATAACTTTGACAGAGTTTATGCAACTCAACCCCACTCAGTTCTGCAACTCTGACAAGCCACTGGATGCTGATGACTGGCTCCGCGACATCACTCATGAGATGGAGTCTGCTAATGTCGCCCCTGCCAACTTCGTCACCTTCACGGCCTTTTTCCTAAAGGGTCCTGCTGCTCAATGGTGGGACACACACAAGCGTACGCTGCCTGTTGGAACAGTCATTACCTGGTATGAGTTCCAGGCTGCTTTCCGTGCCCGTTACATCCCTCAGGAAATTATGGAATGGATGAAGACCCAGTTCCGCAACCTCACTCAGGGCAACAAGACTGTCGAAGCTTATCAGCGGGAATTTCTTGACCTCTCCCGCTATGCTGAAGAAGACATCGCCACCGATGCTCGTAGACAAGAGAAGTTCCGTAATGGACTCCACCCAGACCTCGAGCTTGCCCTTGCTGCTCAAGACTTCAATGACTTTTCAACTCTGGTGAACAAGGCCATTATGGTTGAGACCGCTCAGATGAAGCATAAGGACTCGCAGAAGCGCTATCATGATGCTGGCTCATCTTCGGGCTCAGCACAGAAGCGACGAGTCTGGATTCCCAACAAGGTGTTCCGTCCAAATACCTCTGCGCCGAAGAACAACTATGCTGCACCACGTCTGCCTCCTCCACCATCGAGGCAGCCAAGAGCTCAAGCTATACAAAACAATGCTCCTCTTCGTCCTGAAGATGGTCTGTGCTTCAAGTGTCGCAAACCAGGTCACCAGGCTAAAGACTGCCGCCAGACTCAGAATCAGTTGGCTTTTCCTCGTACTGGTCGTGGCAATGGTCGTGGCAACAATCAGGCCCGCAACTATAATACTGGGTCTGCTGCACATGGTCGTGGACATGCTTACAACATTGACATTGAAGAAGTCCAGGATCAACCTGCTACTGTGATGGGTACCCTTCTTGTTAACTCAGTACCTGCTTCTGTTTTATTTGATTCAGGAGCATCACATTCATTCATCTCTGGAAAATTTGCATTCATGCATGGCATTCGATATGAGAAGATGCATACTCCGTTAGTCATTAAAACTCCCGGAGGTCATTGTCATGCGGACGTGATAGCACCTGACGTTATCGTCGAAATTAAAGGGTTGGAATTCCTTGCCTCACCCATCGTCTTGAAGTCTTCCACTATAGACCTCATTCTCGGAATGGATTGGTTGAAAGCTCACATTGCTTCGATCAATTGTGCCACAAAAGTTGTCCAACTTCTTCACCCCTCTGATGAGATAGTGAACTACACCGCCCGCATTACACGGGATGCCGAAGCTCAGATATATGTTATGAATCCTTTGAACGCCTCACCTCTGGAAGGAATCGAGAACATTCCTATCGTTTGAGATTTTCCGGATGTCTTTCCAGAAGAACTTCCAGGCATACCCCTGGCTAGAGCTGTCGAGTTCGACATTGACTTGAAGCCTGGCACCGTCCCTATTGCCAAGCGTCCTTATAAGATGCCTCTGCACCACCTTCTCGAGCTTAAGGAAGAAATCGACAAGTCACTTAGGAAAGGTTTCATCCGCCCCAGTTCCTCTGCTTGGGGAGCACCTTCACTCTTTGTTAGGAAGAAGGATGGAACTAACCGATTGGTTCAAGATTACCGGCCCATTAACCAAGCCGCAATCCAGAATAAATACCCACTGCACCGGATCAATGATCTTTATGATCAGCTTGCTGGATCCTCTGTCTTCTCGAAACTCGACTTGAGGTTGGGTTATCATCAGATCCGTGTTTGCGAAGAGGATATTCCGAAGACGGCCTTTGTTACTCGATATGGCTCTTATGAGTACACTGTCATGTCATTTGGCTTAACAAATGCTCCAGCAACCTTCTCCCGGTTGATGAACTATATCTTCATGGATTACCTCAAGAAATTCGTCGTGGTTTATTTGGATGATATCCTTATATATTCCAAGAATGAAGAAGAACATGTTGAACATCTTCGGCTTGTATTGGAGAAGCTACGAGAACATCAGTTGTATGCTAAATTCTCCAAGTGTGAGTTTTGGTTATCTGAAGTGACCTACCTTGGTCATGTGATTTCCAAGGATGGAATTGCGGTTAACCCCGAACGAGTTCAGGCTATTCTTGATTGGACTCCCCCAAAGAATGTCAAGCAAGTCAGAAGTTTTCTCGGACTCGCTAGTTATTGCCGTCGATTCGTTGAGAACTTTTCCAAGATTGCAAAGCCACTTACTAATCTGCTCCACAAAGGTGTTAAATTTGAGTGGACAGAAAAATGTCAAGAAAGCTTTCAGACACTAAAAGATAAGTTAACATCTGCCCCAGTGCTAGCACCCCCGGATTCCCAAAAGGATTTCGTGATATATTATGATGCATCTCGTCAAGGATTAGGCTGTGTCCTAATGCAAGAGCGCAAAGTGATTGCTTATGCCTCTCGACAATTGCGTCCTCATGAAGAAAATTATCCAGTGCATGATCTTGAACTCTCTGCGGTTATTTATGCCCTGAAGCTATGGCGACATTACCTTCTCGGTAACCGTTGCGAGATATACACGGATCACCAAAGTTTGAAGTATTTATATACTCAACCAGATCTGAACCTTCGTCAACAAAGATGGCTCGAGACAATTGCTGATTATGATATGAATATCTCATACACCCCTGGCAAGGCTAATGTAATGGCCGATGCTTTGAGTCGCAAGGCTTATTGCAGCAACCATATGGTTCAGGAAACACAACCTCTTCTCCATGAAGAGCTTCGCAAGTTGAACCTCAATATTGTTCCACAGGGTTATCTCAATACCCTGGTTGTTGAACCAGATTTAGAACACAGCATTAAGACTATGCAACGGTATGACTCTGAAGTTGAAAGGATCAAGCGATACCTCGAAAAAGGAAAGCCATCGGAATTCCATCTTGATGATGATGGGATCCTATTCTTCCAACACCGTCTCTTCGTACCCAAGTTCAAGGATGAGAGGGAACACGTTATGAAAGAAGCTCATGACACTCCTCTGTCTATTCACCCTGGTAGCACAAAGATGTACCGTAACATTTGTCAGAGATACTGGTGGCCCAATATGAAGCGAGACATTGCTCATTATGTTTCTGAGTGTGACGTTTGCCGCCGCATTAAAGCAGAACATCAAAGGCCTGCTGGAACTCTGCAACCCCTTGAAATTCCTGAATGGAAATGGGACAAGGTCCAAATTGATTTCATTACTGGTTTTCCCAGATCTCAGAAGGGTCATGATGCTATTTTTGTTGTCATTGACTGATTCTCAAAGGTTGCTCACTTTCTGTCAGTTAAGGAGACAATCACTGCTAGTCAGTTAGCAGACTTGTATGTTTCCCGAATTGTGTCACTCCACGGTGTTCCCTTGGAGATCAGTTCTGATCGTAGCAGCCTCTTCACCTCCAGATTCTGGAATAGTTTCCAAGAAGCTATGGGAACTCACCTGTCGTTCAGTACCGCTTTTCACCCTCAGTCACAGGGTCAAGTTGAACGAGTTAATCAAGTGCTCGAAGATATGCTTCGAGCTTGCGTCATCTCCTTCAGTAAGAAGTGGGAGGAATATCTCCCGTATGCCGAATTCTCTTACAACAATAGCTATCAAGCTAGTCTGAAGATGGCACCGTTTGAAGTTCTGTACGGTCATAAGTGTCGAACCCCTCTGAATTGGTCAGAAACTGGGGAACGCTCACTCGTCGGACCGGACATTGTTCAACAAGCTGAAGAACAAGTCCGCATCGTCCGTGAAGATCTGAAAACTGCTCAGTCTCGTCAGAAGAGCAACTATGACTGAAAGCACCAGGAAATGGTCTATCAACCTAGCGAGCAAGCTTACCTCCGCGTCACTCCGTTGAAAGGCACCCATCGGTTCGGAATCAAAGGCAAGTTAGCTCCTCACTACATTGGCCCGTTCCGTATTCTTGCCCGTCGAGGAGAAGTGGCATATCAATTGCAATTGCCACCTAATCTTTCGCAAGTACATGATGTCTTTCATGTATCCCAACTCCGTTGTTGATTCAAGGATCCTATCCGAGCTGTGGATCATGAAGTGCTTGAATTACGGGAAGATCTGTCTTATCCAGAACATCCCATCCGTATTCTTGATCAAGCTGAACGTCGGACTCGTCAGAAGTCAATCAAATTCCTCAAGGTTCAGTGGTCGAATCATTCTGAAGATGAAGCCACTTGGGAACGCGAGGATCATCTTCGTGGAGAATACCCCACTTTCTTTCAGTCTTCCTCTTAATTCTCGGGACGAGAATTCTTGATAGATGAGGAGAATTGTAACACCCCATGTCATTAGCCACAGTAATCACTTTTGATAATGACAAGCCAGCATGTTTAACAGTGCCAACTCATCATTTGCATCATATTGCATTTCAACTCTTAAGTCAAAATTCAAATTTAAATAAAGGTGGAAAATAAAAGTTGTCCAACATAGAAACTAAAATGTTCAATAAATAACAAATATTGCAGAGACTATTCTAAAATTGTAACCAACAATTAATAAATCAATTAGGTGGCTCTAACATTATCAAAACAGCAAAGTTTAATGCATTTTATTTATTATAAAATTCGTGTTAGCTCCAATTGTCTCCAAACCAATTTTTGGCAGTGGTAGATAATGCCTAGCATTTAATGGAACAAGTGCCATATTTTGTAAAAGTCATTTTGAGGCCTAACTAATTACAAAACAGAAAATAGGAATAAAAAAACAGAACCCCCCGGCCCAACTGGGACACAGCCCAGTCGGCCGGCCCACCCGCGCCCCCTGGCCTATACCCCCCTGGAGACCCCCAGAAACCCTAGCCCACTCCCCCCACTTCCCCCCCTCCCGATCCACTCTCTCCCTCTCCTCTGGATCGAGATCCAGGGAGAGGAGGCTGCCGACGCCGCCGCCTCGCCGCGCGTGGACGCCGTCGCCACCTCATCCCCATCGCTGGACTGCCCGTCCCCGCCTCTCCCTCGCCGGACCACCTCGAGCCTCGCCGCCCCTCTCCTCTGCAACGAATGGTGAGGCCACCGGCCTCGTCGCCCACTCCTCTCTCTCCCTCGCCCCGCGCTCGCCAGCTCTCCCGCCTACCGCCCGCGTCCGCGCCATGCTCGACGCACGCCGGACCGCGCCCGCCCCTAGCGCCGCTTGCCTCGCCCCGCGCGCACACGCTCGCCCGCTCGCGTGCGTTCACCGCGTCCATGCTCGCCGCGCGCCCGCGCCCGTTCCACCGCGCGCACGCGCATGCGCACCGCCCCGGCGCCTCTCGGCGCCCGCGCCGCCTACCATCACCCCACTGCCCCCTGCCGCAGCTCCTCCTCCGGCGCCGCTTCGCACCCCCACCCACGCGCGCGACCTCGCCCCGCGCCCGGTGGCGCTCTGGCCGACGCCCTGCTGCGCCTGGCAGCGCCAGCGCGCCGCGCTCACGGTGGCCTCTTGGGCCACTGCCAGGTGGGGCCCGACCCCCCTGGCCCAATGACATGTGGGGCCTAGCCACAGAAACGATTTTAAAAATAAAATAGAAAATAAAAATGTAATTAATAAAATTATTAATTAATTAATTATTGAATTAATTAAGTTAATTAACCCTGATTAAGCTAATCTAATTAATTAGTTAGATTAATTAAACAGTAATTAATTAGCTAATCCCTAATTAACTAACCAGACACTGACAGGTGGGACCCACGTGTCAGGTTAACCCAGTCAACGCACTGTTGACTGCTGACATGATGACGTCAGCATACACTGTTTCGGATAATGTTTAGTTTAAATAAATAAATAAATTCTAGAAATTAGTAAAAACTTTAGAAAATCATATAAAATAATCCGTAAATCCGATGAAAATAATTTATACATGAAACTTGCTCAGAATTTCGATACGAACCCGAATACGCCCTCCGTATTCCTGTCATATGCCCCTAGCTATATGAACATGGAACTTTTAGACCGATTTCGATAAATAAATAGTGCCCAACTTTAACTAAATAAATCCGGATAAATTCCTAAATTAACTAAATCTTTTAGTTAGGCAGTAGAACACCCCGGCATATCATTTAGGCATGTCATACATATTGATTGCATTATTGCCGTGAATTTACTGTTTCTCTCCCCCTCCTTCTCTCTCGATAGACGCCGATACCGACGACGCTGCAGCTGGGTACGACTACACTACTGACGAGCAGCCCGTTGACGACCCCTCTCTCTTGCCAGAGCAACCAGGCAAGCCCCCCCTTGAGCATCCAGATATCGCCCATTCCATTTCTCCTGCTTGCATTAGATTTTGCTACTGTTAATGTATGCTCCTATTCTGATGCATAGCCTGCTTTTGTACCTTGTTCATTGTTACTTTACCTGCCTATGTTAAACTGTTTAGAATAGGTTGGTAGTGAACCATCAGTGACCCCACCACCTTACCCTTGTCGCCCCTGCTTGATCAACGATGACTCGATCAACGTGATCGTCGACCAGAGACCGACACATCACCTCACCCCCCCTTAGTTGTACGACTCTGCATACATACTCTCGAGTGCCGAGGGTGATACCTCATAACGCACTCCTGATGAATACTCCATGGTGTAGCTGTTCGGTCGTGGTCATCGAGGGTGATTCCTCCTTCTCCACTTCCGATACGACTCTGTCGTGCAACCCCTCAGTGTGAACCTCGAGGGTGATGCCTCGTACATTCGCCCTAACGATTTCATCGAGTGGAATCCTCTGAGGGTGATTCCTCGGGTTTCCCCCCTTGATGTTATAACCACACGGTTACTTGACCTTTGTTACAGGCGGGTCCACCCTGGTGGGTACCCACTGGGGATCTATGATGTCGAGTGTGCCGGAAGGGCACTCGAGTGTGATATTGTGGCGGAGCTTCAGAAACTCTGATTGTCTCCGCGTGATACTAAGTGAGCCTATTGGATTTGGGTGTGTGATCTGAGTGGGTCGACGTGCCCTATACGCACTACCACCACGCAGGATTATGGTTTAATGGGGCCCTCTGCGATGTACGTTTCTCCCGAAAGCTCGTCAGACGTCACAATTCACCGTGTAGGCTGATTGTCGGGATTGGGCTGGATACTTCACTCACGAGTTCAGTGTCGCGCCTGCACCCCGACCAGTCTCGCAACGCGCAGGGTGCCCAGGGCGAAGGCCCAAGACCTCTGGGTGCATAGGTTAGTCCGGCGTGCTGACCTCTCTGCTGAGCCTAGGTAGGGCGCTGCTTCGTGTTGACCTCCCGAGGCCGGCATTACCCAGCAAGTGTGTCCGGCCAGAGGTGATCGAGCGTGTTGGGTAACAGTAGTGCACCCCGGCAGGGATGAATAATCTATCGATAGCCGGCCCTACGGTAAAGGACGCTCAGTTTGTGTATCCCGATCTACTACTTGAACTGGATACTTGTTACTTAATTGAAGCTTCGGGATCGCTTTCTCACTGGGAGTCGAGGAAGGATCTCTAGGCTTGCTTCAACATGTCTGCTTAATAAAATGCTATTCTACTCTCTTCTATTGCTGCAAGATGATGGCATATGAAGACCCGTGAAGATGCTAGTCTTCGATAGGACTAGGTCTTCTCTCTATTCTGGCATTTCTGCAGCCCAGTCCACATATACAGCCTTTCTCCATTGATAATGTTGCATATGTAGTATAGATCCTTGCTTGCTGAGTACTTCAGATGAGTACTCACGGCTGCTTTACTTTCTCTTTTCCCCATACCCCACCTTGATGATACATCAGACGATGGAGTCCAGGAGCCAGATGTCCCTGCCGGAGCTTACTACGAGGAGGGTCCTGACGGCACGTACTACTGGATCGAGCCAGCCGACCAGGAGTAGGATCGGAGGCTCCCAGGCAGGAGGCCAACGCCTTTCGATCTAGAGTCGTTGTTTGTGCTAGCCTTCTTAAGGCAAACTTGTCTAACTATGTCTGTACTCAGATAATATTTGTATGACTGACTTATGTATTCGGATCTTCGGATCCCTGGTCTGTAATATTGTGGATCTCCGTTAACTTGTGTTAGAGTTGTGTTGTGATATCTTCCCGTGAGTCCATGTGCTTGACCATGCATGTTTGCGTGTATGATTAGTGCACGATTGAGCCGGGGGCGTCACAGTCTCCTGACGGTGGGTGGTGGTGGGGCAGGCAGCCGAACCTCTTCCAAGGGGGTGGCAGTGAGCTGCGCTCCTACTGCCGACCGCCAATGGGGTGGGGACGAGGAGGAGATGCCTAGACGAGTGTGGGGCCGAGGATGGGGAGCAGGGCGAGCGGCGGCGGCGCGACGGAGGAGGACAGGAGCTTGACGACGGCTGCAAGAGCGAAGGAGAGGAGCGCGAGTGGGACTCGAGGCTAGGGTTCTGAAGTCTAACCAATCAGGAACCCTCCTCACCCATACGTGAAACCTAACCATCCACACCACGCCACGCACAGCCACACACGTGAAATGCCACAAATGCCCTCGGCGGGGCAGCGAAATTTCTGGCGGGGCCACTCGTCTTTGACCATGAAAGGATTGCACCGGGCACGCCTACAGCCAAGGCCGCTGAAACACACGGCCCACGAACGCCAGGCCCCACAGTTCAGCCAGATAAGATCAAAATCGTGAAGTGTATTTGTTTTTTCACTATTCATTGCTTTGAACCCGATTTTTATCTAACGGCCAGGAATCACTGGAGGCTAAATCGGACGGGTAGAATCGCATCAAGCTCGAGATCGGACGGCCCAAATTCACTGAGCTCTGAGGAGGCCTAGGTTCGGACGTGAATCTAACTATGGGATTAAAGCACACCGTGCTCAAAAAGATATAAGTAAAGCACTAGAACAATTCCAAAGCTCAAAAAATTTAAGTGAAGCATGAATAGCAATTCTAACAAATCATAGCATAATTTTGGCTCTGTCAAATAGGTGTGTCCAGTAAGGATACTTGTGACAAACTAAAAAGCAAAACAAGCAAAGACTCATATAATATAAGACGCTCCAAGCAAAACTAATGATATGTGACGAATAAAAATATAGCTCCAAGTAAAATACCGATGGTCGTTAGAACAAAGAGTGGATGCCTTCCGGGGCATCCCCAAGCTTAGTTGCTTTGCTTGGTTCTCCTTGAATATTAACTTGGGGTGCCATGGGGCATCCACAAGCTTAGTCTCTTTTCACTCCTTATTCCTACATCCATCGTGATCTCACCCAAAACTTGAAAATTTCAATCACACAAAACTTAACAAAACCTTTGTGAGATCCGTTAGTATAAGAAAACCAATCTTTACTTTAAGTACTGTTGCAAACCCATTCAAATTTTTTTATTGCATTATATCTACTGTATTCTAACTTTGCGATGGCTTATACCCCCCGATACAAACAATAAATTTATCAAAATAAGCACACAATGCAAAGAAAACAGAATCTGTCAAAAATAGAACAGTCTATAAAGATGTGAATTGTCCTCATACTTCTGTAACTCAAAAAATTCTTAAAACTAAGTAAAACAGAGGAAATTTGTATATTAATCTTTTTAAAAAATTCAGAATTTTTCGTCGCTTTTGTGAATTTAAACAATTCTGTTACTGGATGCAAAAGTTTCCGTTTTTCAACAGGATCAAATCAACTATCACCAAAGCTATCCCAAAGGCTTTACTTGGCACAAATACTAATTAAAACATATAAAACACAATCATAACAGAGGCATAATTGTGCAAACACTCAAGAACATAAAGAAAGGCAAAAATAAACTTTATTTACTGGGTTGCCTCCCAACAAGCGCTATCGTTTTATGCCCCTAACTAGGCATAAGATTTTATTGATGCTCACATAAAAGATAATAACTGAAACACAAAGACAGCACCATGAAACATGTCACAAACACATTTAAGTCTAACTTTCTTCCTATGCATAGGCATTTTATAAGAAAACAAATTATCAAGACACAAAATATCTAGCATATGCAAGCAAGAAGAAAGAAACAATAACAATCTCAACATAACAAGAGGTAATTTAGTAACATGAAAATTTCTACAACCATATTTTCCTCTCTCAAAATAATTACATGTAGGATCATAATTAAATTCAACAATATAACTATCACATAAAATATTCTCTTCATGATCCACATGCATACAAAGTTGACACTCTTCCAAAATAGTGGGATTATCATCAAATAAAGTCATGACCTCTCCAAACCCACTTTTATCAAAAATTTCATAAGATTGATCATTCTCCAAAGTAGTGGGATCATTATTACCTAAAGTTGGAATTCTTCCAAACCCACTTTCAATATTATCGCAAACATATTCATCATGAGGCTTAAATAAATTTTCAAGATCATAAGAAGAATCACCCCAATCATGATTATTGTAATAAGTAGTGGACATAGCAAAATTAGCATCCCCAAGCTTGGGGTTTTGCATATTATTAGCACAACTGGCATTAATAGAATTTATAGTAAAATCATTGCAATCATGCTTTTCATTCAAGGAGCTATCATGAATCACTTCATAAATTTCTTCATCACAATTTTCAGATTCACGAATCTCAAGCAAAGCTTCAGAAAGATAATCTAGTGCACTCAACTCACTAGCAATTGGTTCATCATGATTGGATCTTTTAAAAAGATTAGCAAGTGGATGGGGATCCATGTCAATAGATTTTTAGCAAGCGAAGATGCAAGCATATAAAAGGCACATGGCAACACAAGCAAACAAAAGATCAAACAAGAAAAAGGCAAATGAAAAGAAGGCGAATAAAAAAGCAAATATTTTGTGAAGTGGGGGAGATGAAAATGAGAGACAAATGGCAAATAATGTAAATTGCAAGGAGATAAGATATGTGATTAGGAACCTAATAGATGTTGATGATGTCTCCCCGGCAACGGCGCCAGAATTTCCTTTTGATGTCGCTTGAAACTGCGTCAGTATTTCCCCAAAGAGGATGGGATGATGTAGTACAGCTACGGTAGGTATTTCCCTCAGTTGTGAAACCAAGGTATCAATCCAGTAGGAGAACCAAGCAACACTATGTAAACGGTACCTGCACACAAAGAACAAATACTTGCAGCCCGACGTGTAAGAGGGGTTGTCAATCCCTCCATGGTAAAAAGATAGATAAATTTGTGGTAGATTGGATAAATAGCTCTCGATAAAACGTGAAATAAAATAAGTAATAAAAAAGTGCAGCAAGGTATTTTTGGGTTTTTGGAATAATAGATATGAAAATAAAAGCGAATAAAAATAGATCTCAAAGCAAATATGATAAAGAATAGACCCGGGGGCCGTAGATTTCACTAGTGGCTTCTCTCGAAAAATAGCACACGGTGGGTAAACAAATTACTGTTGGGCAATTGTATTGAGAATCAGAAGAGAGAGAGAGGAAGCCATCTAGCTACTACCTACAGACCCTTAGGTCTATGGTGGACTACTCACGCATCATCGGAGAGGCACCAATGAGGATGATGAACCCCTCCGTGATGGTGTCTAGATTGGATCTCGTGGTTCTGGAATTTGCGGCAGCTGGAATTGTGTTTCGTCGACTCCCTTAGGGTTTCTGGAATATTTGGGAATTTATAGGGTGAAGAGGCGGTGCAGGAGGTCTCTGTGCGGGGCACAACCCCCCTGGGCGTGCCCTGGTGGGTTGTGCTCCCCACGGGCCTCCCCTCTGGTGCATTCTTGGTCCACTGGGTGTCTTCTAGTCCAGAAAAAATCTCCAAAAAGTTTCGCTGCATTTGGACTCCGTTTGGTACTGATATTCTGCGAAGTAAAAATCAAGCAAAAAACAGCAGCTGGCACTGGCACTATGTCAATAGGTTAGTCCCAAAAAATGATATGAAGTTGCTATAAAATGATTATAAAACATCCAAGAATGATAATATAACAACATGGAACAAGCAAAAATTATAGATACGTTGGAGACGTATCAATAACCCACAAGTATAGGGGATCACAACAGTTTTCGAGGGTAGAGTATTCAACCCAAATTTTTAGATTCGACACAAGGGGAGCCAAAGAATATTTGTAAGTATTAGAAGTTGAGTTGTCAATTCAACCACACCTGGAGATTGAATATCTGTAGCAAAGTGAACAGTAGCATAGTAATATGATAGTTTGATAGTTGTAGTAACAGTAGCAGTGCTAACGGTAACAACAGTAACAGTTTTTTAGCAGTTGTAACAGTAGCAATAGCAGTAACTTAGCAAGAACAATATGTGGAAAACTCGTAGGCATTGGATCGGTGAATTCGTTGGATGATATTCATCATATATCAGTCATAACCTAGGGCGACACAAAACTAGCTCCAGTTCATAAATATAATGTAGGCATGTATTCCGTAAATAGTCATACGTGCTTATGGAAAAGAACTTGCATGACATCTTTTGTCCTACCCTCCTGTGGCAGCGGGGCCCATAAGAAAACTAAGGGATATTAAGGCCTCCTTTTAATAGAGAACTGGAAAAAAGCATTAACACATGGTGAATACATGAACTCCACAAACTACGGTCATCACCGGAAAATATCCCAACTATTGTCACTTTGGGGTTTATGGATCATAACATGTAATAGGTGCATATGACTTGCAAGATTGGATCAAGAACATAGATATAATGGTGAAAGCATAAATGGTTCATGTCTAAAATCATGGCGCTCGGGCCCTAGTGACAAGCATTAAGCATGGCAAAGTCATAGCAACATCAATCTCAGAACATAGTGGATACTAGGTATCAAACCCTAATAAAACTAACTCGATTACATGATGAATCTCATCCAACTCCTCACCGACCAGCGAGCCTATGATGGAATTACTCACTCCCGATGGGGAGCATCATGAAATTGGCGATGGAGGATGGTTGGTGATGACGAAGACTGAAGATTCCCCTCTCCGGAGCCCCGAACGGGCTCTAGATCTGGCCTCCTGATGAAGAACAGGAGGTGGTGGTGGCTCCGTATCGTAAAACGCGATGAAACTTCCTCTCCTATTTTTTCCGGAAAAATAGGATTTTATAGCATCGGAATTAGGGTCAGCGGGGCCTCGAGGGCCCCACCACCCACCAGGGCGCGCCAGAGGGGGGTGGCGCGCCCTGGTGTCTTGAGCGCAGCCAGGGGCCCCCTCCAGTGTGTCTTGGTTCCATTATTTTTTATTTATTCCAAAATAATTCTCCAAAAAGTTTCGTCCAAATCCGAGAACTTTTATTTCTGCACAAAAACAACACCATGGTAGTTCTGCTGAAAACAGCTTCTGTCTGGGTTAGTTTCATTCAAATCATGTAAATTAGAGTCCAAAGCAAGAGAAAAAACATTAGGAAAAGTAGATACGATGGAGATGTATCAACTCCTCCAAGCTTAACCCATTGCTTGTCCTCAGACAATTCAGTTGACAAACTGAAAGTGATAAAGAAAAACATTTACGAACTCTTTTGTTCTTGTTTACATATATGTGCTTAAATAGCACACAGGTTTTCAGTAAAGATCATGACTAACCATGCCAACAATAACTCTTAGAAATTATATTAACTCATATCAATGGCATAATCAACTAGCGAGCAATAATAAGATATCTCAAATGCCAGCACTTTGTCAAAACAATCATGATATAATATGACAACAATGGTATCTCGCTAGCCCTTTTTGAGACCGCAAAACATAAATGCAGAGCACCTCCAAAGTTCAAGCAGCGACTAAACATTGTAATTCATGGTAGAAGATATCTAGTCATGATGCATTCAACATTAACTATACACAATGCATGAGGATGACAATAGTGCTCTCAGGTCTGGCGCTTGTTTGAGAAGGTGATGACTCAACACAAAATTAAATAGATAGTCCCTTTGCAGAGGGAAGTAGGGATTTAGAGAGGTGCCAGAGCTCAATGTTTAAATCAGAGATAAGTATAATTTTGAGAGGTACACCCTTCCTGTCAACGTTACGACCAAGAGTTTTCAATATCTTCATGCTAAACAAATTAGCGGCGGTTCGCAAGCGATAAAAGTAAAGTTTACTCCCCCTCCACCAACAAACACAAGCCATGGCTAACCAAATCCACGGGTGCCTTTCATACCAACAACAGTCCTGGGGGAGTTTTGTTTAATTATTTGCAATTTTTTTATTTTGGGGCTGGGCATCCCTATTACCAGCCCCTCT
This sequence comes from Thinopyrum elongatum, assembly GCA_011799875.1. Lineage (NCBI taxonomy): Eukaryota > Viridiplantae > Streptophyta > Magnoliopsida > Poales > Poaceae > Thinopyrum > Thinopyrum elongatum. The sequence goes on from CM022297.1 coordinate 156,098,353, forward strand.
CGTGCAAGGATGAGTGAATAAACACTCATCATGAGAATAACCCGCTTAGCATGAAAGATACTGACCACACCCTATCTCTCCATGAGCAGTCCAGGCACACAAAACAGATGTTCATTTGAATATTTAGAGGTGGCACATGCAAATTTACTTGGAACGGCAGGGTAATACTATATATAGGTAGATATAGTGGACTCATCTGGAATAACTTTGGTTTAAGGATTTTGATGCACAAGCAGTATTCCCGCTTAATACAGGTGAAGGCTGGCAAATAGGTTGAGAAGCGACCAGCTAGAGAGAGAAAATGTTCATGAACATGCATTAGGAATAATTAACATTGAATACTAGCATGAGTAGGATATAAACACCATGAACATAAATATCGTGGAGGCTATGTTGGTTTTGATTCAACAACATGCGTGAACATGTGACAAGTCCAGCCACTTGAAACATTCAGAGGAGGATACCATATCATCATACTACATCACAATCATTTTAATGCATGTTGACACCCCAGATAAATCATTATCCACTCCTAGCTACTTAAGCATGGCATGAGCAACTATAATCTCTAATTGTCATTGCAAATATGTTTAATCATAATATGCTGAATCAATATGAAAATAATAATAGGGTAAGAGTGCCGTGGACTAAGCTGGAATCTGCAACATTTTATTCAGAGGAGAAGACAAAATAATATGGGATCTCTGTTAGATCAACATTAATGCATATGAGAGCCACTCAACATTTTCATCGTGGTCTTCTCCTCGGTACGACTCAACAAAAGAAAAGTAAAAGAATTTTAGAGCAACACACTGAAATATTTTTGGAGTTTTCGATTTTTTTTCTTGAAGAAAGCAAATTAAAGAAAGAAAGTCGAAATAGAGAAAAATATTTACACGGGAGAGCTCCCAACAAACAAAAGAAGTGGGAAATCTTTTTGGAGTTTCTTTTAATACTACAACTAAATTAAACTAGAAAGAAAAACCAAAAATAAGCAAGAAATATTTTTGGATTTTCTCAAAGTTTTTCAAACACACAAGAAGAAAGCGAGAAAATAAATCTAGCATGGATAATACAATGAAAAAGTGTGCACACCGACAACTCGAATGAAATGTGTGAACATGAATATAATGTCAGTGGAAATACGTACTCCCCCAAGCTTAGGCTTTTGGCCTAGCTTGGTAATCACCATCCACGGCCTGGATAATAGTCAGAGTGATAGCTCACGGAGGCTCTTGGTGCGGCCTCCTCAGCCCATCGAGCATCCTCGACTACTGCATTGTACTCGCGGGCCTCGTTCTCAAGAATGTAATATCTTCTTTTGATGTGATTATCAAAGAGAGTAGGTGCAGGCAGAATAACATGCACAATAGGGCTTTTATTGAACATCAAGTTGTAAATGTAGTTAGTGGTTGTGGCCTTAATGAACTTATGGTGCTTCATTGCCTGAAAGTCTAAGTACTGAGTAGGTAGAATGGGTTCATTAGGCCAAGGTGACACACCCAGCTCCTTAGCTAAACGGGAGGCATAAATCCCACCATAAAAGTAACCACTATCAGCGTTGCGTTGCAACCTTCGCGCAACGATCGCTCCAAAATTATAACGTTTAATTCCTGTCAGAGTAGTGTGTATGAGGCTCAAGTCAGGGCACATAGTGTGCTGCTATCCTGTTTGTCCACGACGCATTTGCCATTAAAGATTGCAAAGTAATGAATTGATGGAAAATGTAAACTTTTTATTCTAGCTTGAGTCACTCCTCTATCCTCACTGTAACAGAGACTAGTCAAAAACAAATCATACTCAGACCTTGGTGGTTCATCCAGCGAACCCCAATATGGAATTTTACATGCAACACAAAACGCTTCTAGAGGCATGGTGAAAGCATTGTTATAAAGGCTAAATGAAACTCTAGACTCCCGAGGATAAAAATTATATTTCTTGGTGAACGTCTCTGTGAGGTTGAGATGTTGGATGCACTTATCTACGATGAAAGGAGCAAGCTCCGTGTTGTGAACATACTGCTCAAATTCTTCCTTGATACCTGCACCAACCATGAACTCGTTACACGGCCATAGGCATGATTTGGTGTCGGCGTCCCGCATCGAGCTTGCACTTGGCCCAACATAGGACTGTCGTATCGAGCTCCTACTCGAGGATGCCTTCGAGGACTTCCTCCTCGAAGAACTACTAAAGAGCTGCATTTTATTCACGAACAATTTTCTGAAAATTTTGAGCCGCAAAATTTTTGTTAATAAAACTTCACAAGGTTGATAGCAACTACTCATATGGATGCCTAGAGGCCAAATCAAGCATTCAAACTACTTGGAAGCTCATCTACAACAGCACCAAGAGTAGCTGAATACTCAAAAATTAAACCACAAAAACAAAAACTAATTGGAGCAATGGAGGAGTCACATACCAACTAGCAATCCCGCAAAACAGTTTTGGAAACGGGGCTTCAAGCAAAGAGATCGAAATCCGCGGGTTTGAGAGCAAGAACATGAGAGAGAGAGAGAGAGAGCAAGAGTGAATTTTTTTTGGAGGTAGGAGATGACATGGGCTAAAGGGATAAGTGAGGGGGGTCACGTGGAGCCCACTACCCACCAGGGCATGCCTGGGGTAGCTGGCGCGCCCTGGTGTCTTGTGGGCCCAGGGGCACCCCCTCGTGATGTTATTTGTGCGAGAAATTCTTAAATATTCAGAAAAAAACCGTGTTAAAATTTGAGGTCATTCTGAACACTTTTATTTTTGACCACTTTTTTATTGCACGGAAATTTCAGAAAATGGGGTAAACATTGCATTTTATTTTATTTAACTAAGAATAACAGAAAACAAAAGGTAGAGACAGAAGGTTGTGCTTACTAAATTCATCGACCACATGCCTCTCGAAAACAATACATTAATAAGGTTGATCAAGTCTTATTAACAATCACTTTCGATTAACATGAACCTGAAGAACTTTTGTAAAACACTAAGTTACCTCAACAGGGATATGCATATCCCCAACAATAAGTATGTCATATTTCTTTTTGGAAGTAGGTAAAGGGAGTTGAAAACTTCCAATAGTAATCATCGGAGATTTTTCAATAACATTAATACCATTCACTTGAAATTGTTTCTTCGGAAAGTGCACTGTATGCTCATTACCATTGATATGAAAAGTGACTTTGCTTTTATTGCAATCAATAACAGCCCCTGCAGTATTCAAAAAGGGTCTACCAAGGATAATCGACATGTTGTCGTCCTCGGGCATCTCAAGTATAACAAAGTCTGTTAAGATAGTAACATTTGCAACAACAACGAGCACATCCTCACAAATACCGATAGGTATGGCAGTTGATTTGTCAGCCATTTGCAATGATATCTTAGTAGGTGTGAGTTTATTCAAATCAAGTCTTTTATATAAAGAGAAAGGACACTAACACCATCTCCTAAATCACATAAAGCAGTTTTGACATAATTTCTTTTAATAGAGCAAGGTATAGTTGGTATCCCCGGATCTCCAAGTTTTTTAGGTACTCCATCCTTAAAAGAATAATTAGCAAGCATGGTGGAGATTTCAGCTTCAGGAATTTTTCTTTTATTAGTGACAATTTATTTCATGTATTTAGCATAAGGGGCCATCTTCAAAATATCAGTCAAACAAGTACGCAAAAAGACTGGCCTAAGCATTTCAGCAAAGCGTTCAAATTCTTCATCATCTTTTTTCTTAGATGATTTAGGTGGAAAGGGCATGGGTTTCTGAACCCGTGGTTCTCTTTCTTTACCATGTTTCCTAGCAACAATGTCTCTCTTACCATAACGTTTATTTTTAGGTTGTGGGTTATCAAGATCAACAGCAGGTTCTATTTCAACATCATTATCTGGTTCTTTATCATTGTCTGGTTGAGCATCTACATGAACATCATCATTATCATTTTCATTATCACTAGATGAATGTTCATTACCAGGTTGAGTTTCAGCCTCAGAAATAGAGACATCATTATTATCTTCTGGAGGTTTTTCTATTTGAGGTTCACTAGAGGTATGCAAAGTCCTATCATTTTTATTTTTCTTTTTAGAAGTACTAGGTGCATCCGTATTAATTTTTTGGGAGTCTTGTTCAATTCTTTTAGGGTGTCCCTCGGGGTAAAGTGGTTCCTGAGTCATTTTGCCTCCTCTAGTTGCTACTCTAACAACATAATCATTTATATTATTATTCATTTCACTAAGCAATTCTCTTTGAGATTTAGCAACTTGTTCTAACTGGGTTTGAACCATAGAGGCATGTTTTCCTACACCTCTAACATCATTAGTGATTCTAAATAATAAGTCACTCAAGCGAGCAATCATATCAGAATTTTGTTTCAATTGTTTCATAACATTTGCATTGAAGTGATCTTGTTTTCTAATGTAGTTATCAAATTCATATAAGCATTGACTAGGATGTTTATTGTAAGGGATATCACCTTCATCAAAATTTAAAAGAGAATTTACCTCTACCACCTATGGTGGTGGTGTGTCAAGTCCATGTATTTCTTCAATAGGAGGTAAATTTTTAACATCCTTAGCTTTAATACCTTTTTCCATCATGCATTTCTTTGCCTCTTGCATATCTTCAGGACTGAGAAATAGGATACCCCTTTCTTCAGAGTGGGTTTAGGCGGTGGTTCAGAAGAGTCCAATCATCATTATTCTTCAATATATTATTCAATAATTCCTTGGCTTGTTCAACAGTTCGTTCGCTGAAAACACAACCACCACAACTATCTAGGAAGTCCCCAGAAGCATCAATCAGTCCATTATAGAAGATATCAAGTATTTCATTTTTCTTAAGACGATGATCAGGCAAAGCATTAAGTAATTGGAGAAGCCTCCCCCAAGCTTGTGGGAGACTCTCTTCTTCGATTTGCACAAAGTTAAATATTTCCTTTAAGGCAGCTTGTTTCTTATGAGCAGGAAAATATTTTCCAGAGAAGTAATAAATCATATCTTGGGGACTACGCACACAACCAGGAGCAAGAGTATTGTACCATATCTTAGCATCACCCTTTAATGAGAACGGAAATAATTTAAGGATATAATGACAGCGAATTTTCTCATCATGAGCAAATAGGGTGGCTATATCATTTAATTTAGTAAGATGTACCACTACGGTTTCAGTTTCATAGCCATGGAAAGGATCACATTCAACCAAAGTAGTTAACTCTAGGTCGACAGAGAATTCATAATCCTTATCAGTAACAAAGATAGGTGAAGTAGCAAACTTAGGATCACATTTCATTCTAGCATTCAATGATTTTTCGTTCAGCTTGCATAATAATTTCTTAAGATCATCTCTATCCTTACAAGCAAGAAAGTCTCTAGCTACCTCTCCATCCATAACATAACCTTCAGGTATCTTAGGCAATTCAAATCTAGGAGAGCTAGGTCTAATAGGTGTTTCATAGTTTTCAGTTTCAAAGACTTCATCAGTTTCAGCATTCTCAATATATTTAGCTCTAGCAATTTGTTCATCAAGAAATTCACCTAGTGGCACATTATCATCAAGCAAGGTACTAGCATCATTCATAGCAGAAGTATCATCATCAATAACTAGTGACATATCAGGATTTATAGCATGCGGTGGTGTTGCAATTCTATTCAAAACAGAAGGTGAATCAAGTGCAGAGTGTAATGGCAATTGCTTACCACCCCTCGTCTTAGAGGGAAGGATCTTAGTTCTTGTATCTTTTAGATTCTTCATAGTTATAAATAGATATAAATCCCAAGTGACTCAACAAATATAGCTATGCTCCTCGACAACGGCGCCAGAAAAAGGTCTTGATAACCCACAAGTATAGGGGATCGCAACAGTTTTCGAGGGTAGAGTATTCAACCCAAATTTATATATTCGACACCAGGGGAGCCAAAGAATATTTGTAAGAATTAGCAGTTGAATTGTCAATTCAACCACACTTGGAGACTAAATATCTGCAGCAAAGTGATCAGTAGCATAGTAATATGATAGTTTGATAGTAGTAGTAACGGTACGTAGCAGTGGTAACGGTAACAACAGTAGCAGTTTTGTAGCAGTAACTTAGCAAGAACAATATGTGGAAAACTCGTAGGCATTGGATCGGTGAATTCGTTGGATGATATTCATCATATATCAGTCATAACCTAGGGCGACACAGAACTAGCTCCAGTTCATAAATATAATGTAGGCATGTATTCCGTAAATAGTCATACGTGCTTATGGAAAAGAACTTGCATGACATCTTTTGTCCTACCCTCCCGTGGTTGCGGGGTCCATAAGGAAACTAAGGGATATTAAGGCCTCCTTTTAATAGAGAACTGGAACAAAGCATTAACACATGGTGAATACATGAACTCCTCAAACTACCATCATCATCAGAAAGTATCCCAACTATTGTCACTTTGGGGTTTACGGATCATAACACGTAATAGGTGCATATGAATTGTAAGATCGGATCAAGAACATAGATATAATGGTGAAAACATAAATGGTTCAGATCTGAAATCATGGCACTCGGGCCCTAGTGACAAGCATTAAGCATCGCAAAGTCTTAGCAACATCAATCTCAGAACATAGTGGATACTAGGGATCGAGCCCTAACAAAACTAACTCGATTACATGATGAATCTCATCCAACTCCTCACCGACCAGTGAGCCTATGAAGGAATTACTCACTCCCGATGGGGAGCATCATGAAATTGGCAATGGAGGATCGTTGGTGGTGACTAAGACCGAAGATTCCCCTCTCCGGAGCCCCGAACGGGCTCCAGATCTGGCCTCCCGATGAAGAACAGGAGGTGGCGGCGGCTCCGTATCGTAAAACACGAAGAAACTTCCCCTCCTATTTTTTTGAAAAATAGGATTTTATAGCGTCGGAATTAGGGTCAGCGGGGCCTTGAGGGCCCCACCAGGGCGTCCCAGAGGGGGGTGGCACGCCCTCGTGTCTTGTGGGCCGCCAGGCCCCCCCCCCCCTACAGTGGATCTTGGTTCCATTATTTTTTATTTATTCCAAAATTATTCTCCAAAAAGTTTCATCCATATCCGGAACTTTTATTTCTGCACAAAACAACACCATGGTAGTTCTGCTGAAAACAGCGCCAGTCCGGGTTATTTTCATTCAAATCATGCAAATTAGAGTCCAAAACAAGATCAAAAGTGTTAGGAAAAGTAGATACGATGGAGACGTATCAGGGAGTAGTCCACCCTCGGGGCTGAGGGTTTGTACTAGTAGCTATGTGTTTGATCTCTCTCTCTCTCTCTCTTGTTCTTGATTTGGCACGACCTTGATGTATCGCGAGCTTTGTTAATATAGTTGGATCATGTGGTGTTTTCCCCACTCTATCTTGTTGTGATGAATTGAGTTTTACCTTTGAGATTTCACTTTTATTGGATTGAATACTTTCATGGATTTGAGAACACTTGATGTATGTTTTGGCACTCAATTCGCGGATTCCTGATGTGACATTAGGGTAATCTATGCATAGGGGTTGATGCACATTTTTGTCCTTGTTTCTCCGGTAGAAATCTCGGGGCACTCTTTGAGGTTCTTTGTGTTGGATTGAATATTATGAATCTGAAATTGTTTGATGCATATCTTATAATCAACTCACGGATACTTGTGGTGACATTAGAATATCTAGGTGACATTAGAGTTGGTTGATGTGTATCATATGGTGTTATTTTAGTACGAATTCTAGGGCTGTTTGTGACACTTATAGGAATAGCTCAATAGATTGATCGGAAAGGATAACTTTGAGGTGGTTTCATACCCTACAAACAATTTTTTTTTATGTTCTCCGCTAGATAAGAACTTTGGAGTGATTCTTTATCGCACGTTGAGGGACTGCCATATGATCCAATTATGTTAGCATTGTTGAGAGATTGCACTAGTGAAAGTATGAACCCTAGGCCTTGTTTCTAAGCATTGCAATACCGTTTGTGCTCTCTTTTGTTACTTGCTACCTTGCTGTTTTTTATTGTTCCTATTACAAAAACCTATATCTACTATCCATATTACACTTGTATCACCATCCCTTCACCAAACTAGTGCACCTGTACAATTTACCATTGTATTTGGTGTGTTGGGGACACAAGAGACTCTTTGTTATTTGGTTGTAGGGTTGTTTTAGAGAGACCATCTTCATCCTACACCTCCCACGGATTGATAAACCTTAGATCATCCACTTGAGGGAAAATTGCTACTGTCCTAGAAAACTCTGCGCTTGGAGGCCCAACACGAGTCTACAAGAATAAGTTGTGTAGTAGACATCAAGCTCTTTTCTGGCGCTGTTGCCGGGGAGGTGAGTGCTTGAAGGTATATCTTTAGATCTTGCAATTAAATCTTTTAGTTTCTTGTTTTATCACTAGTTTGGTTTATAAAAGAAAACTACAAAAAATGGAATTGAGGTTGCCTCATATTATTTGTCTTTATCATGTCTTTCTTGAAAATGATGGAAAGGAAATTTGTGCTCAATTGATAGAAGAAGAATTCAATAAGATGTTTAGCATGAAATCCATGAACGATGAGCATGATTACAATGTTGTTAGTATGAATTCTTTGAATATCCATGATGCTAATGATATGCAAAGCCATAAGCTTGGGGATGCTATATTTGATGAAGATGATATTTTTAGTCCCCCAAGTTTTCATGAGAATATTTATTATGATGATAGCATTCCTCCTATTTATGATGATTACAATGATGAAAGTGGGTTTGGAAGAGTGTCAACTCTAGGTAATAATGATCCCACTATTTTGGAGGGTGTTGAATCTTATTTTAATAATTATGAAAGTTGATTTGGAGAGGTCATGACTTTATTTAGTGATGAATCCACTATTTTGGAAGAGGTTTCAATTGATTATTGTTAGAATAAATCCGAGGCATACCGTTGATCTACCGAGGACCAAGCAATCACACAAGCACGACACCGAGATTTGTTAACAAGGTTCACCATCATGGCTACATCCCCGGGGCCTGACTACGGGCGCTCCTCCCCATGACACCGCTACAATACCGCACACCGGCCGCCGACACAGCGCCGTCGGCTCCCTCCGCGTGCCTGTGCTATTATGTTGGCATAGGTTACATCGTGTGTCTACCCTCGCTATATATGAGAGTCCTAGGATACAAGTGTCCTACTTGGACACGACTCAATATCCTGTCTACACACCGTACAACTCCAAGTCCAACTGTAACCTACCTTGTACAATAATATTCGACACAACTCTAACAAACTCCACCTTGGCAAATATCTCCACCACCTTGGATTCATCCATGCGTCGAACCTCCATGTACATTGGACTTGTGATACACCATGAGCACCGCTGCTACTCCCAGACTCCATGTGACTCAACCTGCAACTTGTAGTCCCTCCTTTTCTTGACCACAGTCAACGCCCGAGCAAAATTAAGTTCCCCATTACTCTAGTTTACGCTCCCAACTTCCAGAGTATCAGTCCAATGCCATCACACACTGATTACTGACCTACATGAAAATGAACAACTCACATATTGGGTGTCACACATAAGAGTTACCTGAACTCAACATCACCGCTCCTTTCTTGACCGCCTGTCTGAAACTTGAAGGAATTTCACCATTGCTTGTAGTCACCCTGAGTCAAATTCACAGTTGTCTCACCCTTTTCCTGGATAGTCTCTGACATGCCCCACAGCTATAGCACTTCGCCTCCTTCTGTACTTGTCACCTGCACTTTGCCACGTGCACTGAACAACATAGAATATATGACCATGTAGTCTCTCAGCTTTTGACAATTTCAGACCTTCCGCCACTTTCTCAGATTCTCCATGGTCAACTCCTGTCCATCAACTAGCACCGATAGACCCATTCACCAACTTGAATCTGGTACTTGTCAACACTGCTTCAGCACCCTGCACACTTTGTCTGACCACATGTCTCACCATTAGTGCCTTGGTCTGTCGCTGTGTCTAGTGCTTACCGCACGCCTCGCCACTATCACCGCGTCGAGCCTCTGCTGTCCTGGTTGAGTCTCCCAAGGCCGCGAACCCACACCACTCAACCCCCACTGTAGAACCACCGATCATCACCGACCGATGCCGAGTATCATGTCTCCTTCAGACCACTGGTACCCAGTCTGAACCACGTGTCTCTCGCTTTACCCGCTGAAATAGACTTCGACTCTCCGAATTCTTACGTCGTAGCCCCTCCATCAGCACAGAGTGTAGTCATCCATCAGACTCCAGCTCCACCTTCAACATGACTCCATGTAGCTGGTCATGCTACCCTCGCGCCCCGTCGACTTCAAGCTCTTATGTGTACACTGCCTTGAGTCAACCCTGCGCCATAGTCTTGTCGAAGCCGCACAAACCCTCAGGCCTGCACCACGTGTTTCCATGCCCTAGATGTTGGCCACCATCAGCATCATGCTCCTATGTCGTCGTCGCCGAAATCACCGCCATCTTCTGCTTTGACCAACATCCACGTCAGCCCATCAGACTATCCAGTCTAATCCAGCCGAAATTATCCGACTACAACCATGCTCCACCCCACGCCGTATCCGCCCCGCACATCTCCGTGCATTGCTTTGACGCCTTGTGTATGCATGATCTCTGTTACGACGCACTCCAGACTCCTCTGAGCCTTATGCGCATGTTGTCCCGTGTGCCTTCGCAGCTTGTCCGCGTCTGTAGCCTGTCCAAGCACCTAGTAGCCATCCTATGCACATGCTGACTTTCTTCGCACGATCTTCCGAGCAAGAAAATAACCCAAAGAATCTAATATCTCCCTTGCTAGCCTTCCTGCATGCATGTATATCATGGAACACAAACTCCATCTGCTACATGACATGTGACTAGGTTCACATATTTGTCTTCATACTTTCAAGCTCTTGATCACGTAGTAGCCAGCAACACACCAATGCCATAATTTGTCCTGTACCACGCTGCCTCCACAGCGTACATGTCCTGGTCCAGCACCACACGCGAGTTGGGCTCCAATAGCTCTACAGACCGCCTCGGCCTAGAGAGCCCCATCATTTGCACCTTGGGCCAAGGCCCCTTCTGCACATCCGCACGGTCATGTCCGAACACATGCGAGCAGCCGTCCCGAGCACGGACTGCATTCCACCTGCAGCTTCCACGCATGCATGATTCGCTAGGTTACCAGCCGCCACCGCCTCCGATTGAACCAATCTGACGTACTCTACTTTCGCTACATGCAATCCAATCTCGCCGAGAAGCTCCATGACACGATTACCATTGAATCCGATGACCCCAACCCGCTGCATGCGCTATTCTTTTGGTCCAACAAATCTTGATCCTCTCCCGATTGCTATTCCGCGCAGAATTTCCTCGCCAAGCACAAACGTCCATGGCGAATGATCCATCTTGATGAATTCTACTCCACCTCCAGATCAACAATCGTAACCTCTGAACAACCTAGCTCATGATACCACTTGTTAGAATAAATCTGAGGCATACCGTTGATCTACCGAGGACCAAGCAATCACACAAGCATGACACCGATATTTGTTAATGAGGTTCACCATCATGGCTACATCCCCGGGGCCTGACTACGGGCGCTCCTCCCCATGACACCGCTACAATACCGCACACGGGCCGCCCGGGCGGCGGCACAGTGCCGCCGGCTCCCCCTGCGTGCCTGTGCTATTATGTTGGCATAGGTTACATCGTGTGTCTACCCTCGCTATATATGAGAGGCCTAGGATACAAGTGTCCTACTTGGACATGACTCAATATCCTATCTACACACCGTACAACTCCAAGTCCAACTGTAACCTACCTTGTACAATAATATTCGACACAACTCTAACAATTATGACAACAAAGTTCCTATCTATGATGATTATTGGTGATGACATGTATGCTATGAAGAGTAATGATAACCATGAAACTTGTCATCATGATTTTAATGTTCAATTTAATTATGTCAATCTAGTATCTCATGATAGTTATTTTGTTGAGTTTGCTCCCACTACTATTCATGAGAATAAATTTACTTATGAGGAGAGTAATAAAACTTCTGTGCTTATGTATCATGAAAAGAATGCTTTATGTGATAGCTATATTGTTGAATTCATTCATGATGCTACTGAAAATTATTATGAGAGAGGAATATATGCTTTTACATATCTCAATAATATCAAGTTTCCTCTCTTTATGTTGAAATTTTTGATGTCATGCTTGTTTTACCTTCCAATGCTAGTTGATTCTTGTTCCCATAAATTGTTTGCTCCCAAAATCCCTATGCATAGGAAGTGGGTTAGGCTTAAATGTTCTTGCCATGTGATTCATGATGCTCCCATTATGTTTCAATTCTTATCTTTTATGTGAGCATCATTGAAATCATCATGCCTATCTAAAAAGGCATTAAAGAAAAGCGCTTGTTGGGAGACAACCCAATATTTACCTCCTACTGTTTTTGTGTGTTAACATGATTAAGCTACTGTAGTAATCATGTTTTATAGCTTTTGTTGCAATAAAGTGCCAAGTAAAGCCTTTGGGATAGTGTGGATGATAGTTGATTTGATTCTGTGCAAAAACAGAAACTTTTGCGCCCAGAAACAAAATTGTTAAAAATCACCGGAGCGTCGAAAAATTCTGATTTTTTTATGCATTACTTATCTAAAAATATCCTATGTTGTACTAATGTTTCAGAATTGTTGGAGTAATAGAAGTGTAGTAATTATTCAGATCTTTACAGACTGTTATGTTTTTAACAGATTTTGTTTGCAATGCATAGTTTGCTTGTTTTATGGTTTCTATCGCTTATATTGCTTAATATAAATTGTGGAAATTATATAGTACAGTAGGAATTATATGGTAACAATTATGAATTTTTCCTTTGACAGTACCAAGTGAATGATTTGTTCTACTAAGCTAACCCATCTCACGAAGTTCAGTTAAGTTTTGTGTCATTGAAGTTTTCAAATTTTGGGTGAGATATCGATATGAGGAGAATAAGGAATGACAAGACCCTAAGCTTGGGGATGCCCAAGGTACCCCAAGGTAATATTCTAAGAAGTCTCAAGCATCTAAGCTTGGGGATGCCCTGGTAGGCATTCCACCTTTCTTCATCAACAATTATCGGTTGAGCCTAAGTTTTTGCTTCTTCACATGATGTGTGCTATTCTTGGAATGTCATTTTATTCTGTTTTGCTAGCTGTTTTAATAAAATACTTAGATCGGAAAGTTTTTAAATGAGAGAGAGTCCTCACATAGCTACCCATTTACTTAACTACTCGCTTGATCTTCACTTATATCTTTTTGGAGTAGTTTGTAATTTACTCTCGTGCTTCACTTATATCCTAAGAGTAAATTGTTGAATGAATTGAATAGCATAAAGTTGAAATTATATGTGCTTTATATGCTTGTATCATACCTAGTAGTAGCTTCACATCGGGTTTAGAAAGTAAAATCTTTTGAATCTTGACAATCGCAATATTGGTCATACAAGCAATTCATGAATGATTAGTATAAGGAAGAGAACTTTCACATACAAATATATTAGCTTGGACATCCTCTATGATTGTTAATACCCATTAATTATTTTCACACTTGAGCAAATTAGTTGAAGTTGGACAAGGAAGACAACGTAATGAGTTATGGTTGTGTATATTTGCATAGAAGTTATATTGTTATGGATCCTCCAACATGTGGTGTTTGCTTAGGATCTTTTGCTAGCCAAAAATTCATACTAAGTAGAGATACTACTTGTGCATCCAAAACCCTTAAACCCAGTTTCTTGCCATGAGTGTCTACCATACCTACCTATGGATTGAATAAGATCCTTCAAGTAAGTTGTCATCGGTGCATAAAGCAATAAAATTGCTCCTAAATATGTTTGATCTTTTATTGTAAGGAAAAATAAGCATTGTACAAACTTGTGATGGCAAAGTAATAAAAGCGATGGACTGCATAATAAAGGTTGTTATCATAAAGGGGCAATATAACGTGACGTTCCTTTGCATTAAGAGATTGTGCATCCAAAAATAAAAAGCACATGAAAACCTCTACTTCCCTCTGCGAAGGGCCTATCTTTTACTTTTCAGTATTTACTTTTATTCAAGAGTTAATAGTATGCATTCTCATTTCAACCTCAATTATTCTTTAGTTGGCAAACATCATGTGGTGGGGAAAGATCTAGGCACATATGGCCAGTCAAATATATTTGATCATGATTTATTATTGTTGTCAATTATCTCTACGATGAACGAGTTGGGAGGCAAAACATTAAGCCCCTATCTTTCTCTGTGTTCGATGGATGCCATTTGTTCTAAAAATATGCTTTGAGTACTAGCAATCATAGAAGACTATATGATGATTGAGTATGTGGAGCTCTTACTTAGACTTTGTTGAGAATAAGTTGAATTGCAATTGTTTTGTGACTAAGAACATAGGTTGTTAAGTTTCAAGAGAAGGCATTGTTTGAACCATAACAAGTGGATTGATTGCTACTTTATCATGATGAGTTTTATGAGAAAGAGTTGCTGTTATAGTGCTAGGAAAAGTGATTGAAATTATCATTGATCAAACTTATGCACTACGCTAGCATTCACACTTCATAAATTATTTCTTATCATTTACCTACTCAAGGACGAGCAGGAATTGAGCTTGGGGATGCTGATATGTCTCCAACGTATCTATAATTTATGAAGTATTCATGCCATGTTTACAACAATTTTATATGGTTTGGGTCCAATTTTATATGATTTAAATGAAACTAATCTGGACTGACGCTGTTTTCAACAGAACTACCGTGGTGTTGTTTTTTGTGCAGAAATCAAAGTTCTCCAAATGCAGCCAAACTTTTATACGATTTTTTTGGAAGAAAAGAGACACTAGAAGCTTCGTTGGAGGGCCAGAAGAGCCACGAGGTGGCCACTACCCACCTGGGCGCACCAGCCCCCTCCGGCATGTGCTGGTGGGTAGTGAGACCTCAAAGCCCATCTCAGCGTGAGACCAACGCCAAAAAATCCTATAAATACAGAAACCCTAGAAATAACCCTAGATCGGAAGTTTTGCCGTCGCAAGCCTCTGTATCCACAAAAACTCAATCGGGAGCCCGTTCCGGCACCCTGTCGGAGGGGGAAATCATCACCGGAGGCCATCTTCATCATCCCGCCGGCCACCATGATGAGGAGGGAGTAGTCCACCCTTGGGGCTGAGGGTTTATACTAGTAGCTATGTGTTTGATCTCTCTCTCTCTCTCTCTCGTGTTCTTGATTTGGCATGATTTTGATGTATCGCGAGCTTTGTTAATATAGTTGGATCATATGGTGTTTTCCCCTCTCTATCTTGTTGTGATGAATTGAGTTTTACCTTTGAGATTTCACTTTTATCGGATTGAATACTTTCATGGATTTGAGAACACTTGGTGTATGTTTTGGCACTCAACTCGCGGATTCCCGAGGTGACATTGGGGTAATCTATGCATTGGGGTTGATGCACGTTTTTGTCCTTATTTCTTCGATAGAAATCTTGGGGCACTCTTTGAGGTTCTTTGTGTTGGATTGAATATTATGAATCTAAAATTGTTTGATGCATATCTTATAATCAACTCACGGATACTTGTGGTGACATTGGAATATCTAGGTGACATTAGAGTTGGTTGATGTGTATCATCTGGTGTTATTTTAGTACGAACTCTAGGGTTGTTTGTGACACTTATAGGAATAGCTCAATAGATTGATCAGAAAGGATAACTTTGAGGTAGTTTTGTACCCTACAAACAATTTTGTTTTATGTTCTCCGCTAGATAAGAACTTTGGAGTGATTCTTTATCGCATGTTGAGGGATTGCCATATGATCCAATTATGTTAGCATTGTTGAGAGATTGCACTAGCGAAAGTATGAACCCTAGGCCTTGTTTCTAAGCATTGCAATACCATTTGTGCTCGCTTTTGTTATTTGCTACTTTGCTGTTTTTTATTGTTCCTATTACAAAAACCTATATCTACTATCCATATTACACTTGTATCACCATCTCTTCGCCGAACTAGTGCACCTATACAATTTACCATTGTATTTGGTGTGTTGGGGACACAAGAGACTCTTTTATTTGGTTGCAGAGTTGTTTGAGAGAGACCATCTTCATCCTACGCCTCCCACGGATTGATAAACCTTAGGTCATCCACTTGAGGGAAAATTGCTACCGTGCTACAAAACTCTGCGCTTGGAGGCCCAACACGAGTCTACAAGAATAAGTTGTGTAGAAGACATCGCCAACTCGTAAGATTCTCATACATAAGATCAACATGTTTATGCATCTCAATTATTCACAGATCATAGCCATTATTTATTCGTAGCTAAAGACAAAGTTGTGAGAAGGAGTACAAATAAGTAAAAACCATTTGTTCTTGCTACTAACATCGATGCTTCCCTGGGCCAACATTCAATTCACAACCAAAGAAAAATCTGTATTATGTATATTTCCTCTTGCAAACATAAGTGGATTCACCAACAGATGCAACCATTAGATTCAATCACACATGATGGAGGAACATCCACTGAAATATGTGTGGGTCATATCTCGATCACATGGCCAGATTGTTTTCATAATATAACTTTAAGTATTTTTTGACTGAACACTGTGAGGCAAAAAGCCCCACAACCTTTTATTAAAAAATAAGAGAACCAAAGGGTCTTACAGAAAAAAAAAGGATGTATCATCTATGCTAAATTACAATATATACAAAGCTACCTTACCTATTTACAAAGTACAACTATATACATGTTTACCCCATAGATTAAGGTAGGTTGCTGATCCAAGCTAACAACAAAGGCTTCACAAATGACTTCATTCTATGTGATAGCAAGGTAATGTCATGGATGAATGATAACCCACAGGTATAGGGGATCGTAATAGTTCTCGAGGGTAGAGTATTCAACCCAAATTTATTGATTCGACACAAGGGGAGCCAAAGAATATTTGCAAGTATTAGCAGCTGAGTTGTCAATTCAACCACACCTGGAGATTAATTATCTGCAGCAAAGTAATCAGTAGCAAGGTAGTATGCTAGTTTTGATAGTAGTAGCAATAGCAATAGTAACGGTAACAGTAATAGCAATGATTTTGTAGCAAGTGCAAGAGTAACAATAGCAGTAGTAACTTAGCAAGAACAATATGAGAGAAATTCGTAGGCATTGGATCGGTGAATTTGTTGGATGATATTCATCATATAACAGTCATAACCTAGGGCGATACAGCACTAGCTCCAGTTCATAAATATAATGTAGGCATGTATTCCGTAAATAGTCATACGTGCTTATGGAAAGAACTTGCATGACATCTTTTGTCCTACCCTCCCGTGGCAGCGGGGTCCAATTGGAAACTAAGGGATATTAAGGACTCCTTTTAATAGAGAACCGGAACAAAGCATTAACACATAGTGAATACATGAAATCCTCAAACTACGGTCATCACCGGGAAGTGTCCCGACTTCTGTCACTCCGGGGTTGCCGGATCATAACACGTAGTAGGTGACTATAACTTGCAAGATTGGATCTAGAACATAGATATAATGGTGATAACATAAATGTTTTAGATCTGAAATCATGGCACCCGGGCCCAAAGTGACAAGCATTAAGCATGGCAAAGTCATAGCAACATCAATCACAGAACATAATGGATACTAGGGATCAAGCCCTAACAAAACTAACTCGATTACATGATGAATCTCATCCAACTCCTCATCGACCAGCGAGCCTACGAAGGAATTACTCACTCTCGGTGGGGAGCATCATGGAATTGGCGATGGAGAAGGGTTGGTGATGACAAAGATCAAAGATCTCCCTCTTCGGAGCCCCAAACGAAATCCAGATCTGGCCTCCCGATGAAGAACAGGAGGTGGCGGCGGCTCCGTCTCGTGAAACGTGATAATTTTTCCCCCTGGTTTTTTCTCCAAAAATATGACTTTATAGCATCAGGGTTGTAGTCTGCGGGGCCACCAGGTGGGGACTACCCACCTGGGCGCGCCTAGAGGGGGGGCGCACCCTAGTGGGTTGTGCCCACCCAGGTGCCCCCTCCTGTGGTTCTTGGCTCCAGAAATTCTCTTTTATTATATAAAAAATCCTTGCGAAGTTTCGTTCCAATCTGAGAACTTTTATTTCTGCACAAAAACAACACCATGGTAGTTCTGCTGAAAACAGCGTCAGTCCGGGTTAGTTTCATTCAAATCGTGCAAATTAGAGTCCAAAACAAGAGGAAAAGCGTTAGGAAAAGTAGATACGACAGAGACGTACCAACTCCCCCAAGCTTAAACTGTAACACCCCCCTGTTTCAACCACAGTGATCTCCTCTTAATCATGCCAAGTCATCATCATTATGCCATAAGAAAAACCATTAAGAAATATTTCTACCTCAAGTTCAAAATTTAAAATAAATTCAGATAATTATTTCCTCAAACTGCCAAAACAAAATAGTTCATCATGTGGCAAATATTCCTAAGGCAATTATAAAATTGAAACCAACATTTTTGGAATTCTCAAAATGCCCCTGGATTTTATTTAGTGGTCTAGTACCATTTAATTTTGGCCTCTCCAAATTCTAAAAATGCTTGCACCATCCAAATTTCCCCCAAAATTTTTGTGCCATCTCAATTTATTGTCTAGTAATTATTGAGCCAATTCACATATTTTATGAAAGTCTTTTGTGGCCTAGCAAATTGCAAAAACAGAGAAGAGTTAATAAATAGAAAAGATTAAAGAAAAAATATATAGGAAAAGTCCCTGTATACTAGGCCCATATGGCAACAGGAGCAGTAGCAGCATAGCCGGCCCAGCCCACTAAGCCACCGTCATCGTCTTTGTCGCGCTGTCGGCACGCCCGCGCCTGCGCGCGCCCTCGCCGGCTGGATCCTCAACACAGCGATGCTACAGCAAAGCTGAGGGGATAAGAACGAAGCCGACGACGCCGTGGATCGAACCCTAGCCATTCGCCCTCCTCCTCGCTCTCCCGCCCTCTCCCTCTCGCGCCCGAAAGCTCGCCGCCATCCTCCACTCGATCCCGCGGCCACCATAACCGCCTCGCCACGCCGTGATGTCAGAGGGCATCGCCATCGTCCGCTACGTCGATCGGTGCACACCATTGAAGCCGGGAGTCCCCGCAGCACCGAGCCCCTTCGCCCGCATCTCCGGTGACCGCGGCAACCCCGGCGACCTCCGTCGACTATCCTGCTGCTACTAAACCCATCAAGGGCCACCGTGAGCCACGCCGTAAGCTTCCGCTTCTCCTCCTTCCTCCAGTTCGCTCTCTCCTGTGCCGTAGCTAGCCGCCCGCAATGCCGCCGCCATTGCCGAGCTCTGTTTCCGCCGCCACCCTCGCCGCACTCGCGCTAGCCATCACCATGCCCGTCCGAGGCCTCTACCGTGCTCCTGGGGATCCCAGGCAGCGCGTGAGCGATTTAGCTCGACTCGGACGAGCCTCTGAGCTCGTCCTCGAGATCGCCGCGTTTCGGCCTCCGCCTCTGCTCGACATTGGCGACGATTTCGACCATTCCACGGGCCACCACCCCCACCATTGGATGCACGCGACCCTCATGAAGCCGTAGGAACAACCCGCGTCGCAAAAGACCCACCATAGCCAGATTCCGAGCCTCGCCGGCATTCGGCCGCTGTGATTGGCCTCGTCAGAGCCGTTCCGGCACCGGCCCCGACGTGGCCTGACCGGTGGGCCACCCCAAGCCGCTGACCAGCGGGTCCCTGGGCCCGGTTGACCGCGTTGACCATGGTCAACGCGCTGATGTGGCAATTACTGTCACTGACCAGTGGGCCCCTCGTGGTTAATTAGTTTAATTAAATCATTTTCGAAATAAACCTAATTAGCTAACCTAAAAGGTCACTGACAGGCCGGGCCCACTGGCTAAATCCTCTGTTAGCTTAATTTAACCCACTGATTAGCCTCACTGTGGCTGACAGGTGGGTCCCACCTGTTAGTTTGACCAGTCAGCAGCTCAGTTGTGTTTTGATGCAATGCTGACCTCATGCTGACATCATAATCTAATTTAGTATTTCTGTTAATTTGAATAATTCCAGAAAATGTCTAAAACCTTTGAAAATTCATAGAAATTAAACCGTAGCTCAGATCGAAAAACTTTGTACATGAAAGTTGATCAGAACAACGAGACGAAGTTGGCCGTGCCCTCTGTTTCCATGTCGGGACTCTCTATGGAGGTGAACTCGCAACTTTTAGCCTGTTTCCGGTAGATGAATAGTGCATATACACCGGTTAATAAATCCAACTTTAATCCTAAAATAACTAAAATGATTTAGACATATCTTTAGGAAACCCTGCACTGCATGTTAGCATAGCATGCTCTGTGTTGCATATGTTTGCTGTGTATTTATTTGTTTCCTCCCCCTTTTCTCTCTCGGTAGACCCCGAGACCGACGCAGTTCCCGAGACCGACGCAGCTCAGGAGCCCGACGACACCGTTGACGACCTTGCCTTTGCCGCCGAGCAACCAGGCAAGCACCCCCCCTTTGAGCATGCCTATATCGCCTATTCTCTTCTCTCTTATGCTTGCATTAGAATTGCTACTGCTACTGCTGTACCTATTCTGATGCATAGCCTGATTTTTGTAACCTGCTTTTGATAATTACCTGCTTATCCTAAACTGCTTAGAATAGGATGGTTAGAGACCCCAGTGACCCCAGTTGTCCCGATTGCCCCGCAGGATTATTGGAAGACTCGACAACCAGGCCCCAGCACCGCACATCACATCCCCTTTATCTGTACAGCACTGCAGCGTTACTATCGAGTGCCGAGGGTGATACCTCGTAAGCACTTCCGATGTTAACTTTGTGGAGTAGTTACTCGGTCGTGGTCATCGAGGGTGATTCCTCCTTCACCACTACCGGTAACGATGCTATCGTGCAACACCTCAAGTGTGAACCCATCGAGGGTGATTCCTCCGAGTTCACCTTGACGGATACATCGAGTAGGAATCCAACGAGGGTGATACATCGGATTCCCCTGACGTTATGGACACACGGATACTTGGACTTTACAACTATTACTTGGAAAGGCGGGTCGACCCTGAGGGGTACCCGCGTGGGCCTAAGTGGTGAGTGATGCGGAGACGGGTTGACCTGGAGGGTGCCTGTGAGGTAACTACGAGGCGTGGCCGGGCATTCTTAGCCCTTGCCGCAAGTCCTCGAGATGGGGCAATGGGGTCACATCGATCGTGAGTCTCTGCTCATTACCGCACTACCAATACACTAACGATTTGGATATGTGATCTGAGTGGGCCTCTGGCCCGATAGCACTAACCATCACGCGGGAATAGTTATGGGCACTCTGCATCGTGGTATCAGCCAAAAGCTCTGTCAGACATCCAGTTCAGCATTGTGGCACGGTCGGATCGTGCCGGCCATCTGAGGCGGTGCTGGTATCCACCCTACGCACAACGACCCGGAGTGCAACGGGCGATGGGCCCAAGACCACGGAGTGCTTAGGATGTAGACCGGCGGGGACCTCTCTGCTGAGCTCTAGGTTGGGCAGCGGTGTGTCGTTTGGCCGAGGCCGGGCATGACCCAGAAAAGTGTGTCCGGCCGGAGTTAAGCGAGCGTGGTGGGTAAGTTGGTGCACCCCTGCAGGGAAGAACTATTCTATGCATAGCCGGATCCTCGGTAACGGACGCTCGGAGTTGTATCCCGATCGATACAACTAGAACTGGATACTTGTGATGAGAAATGGATAGTATGGCTCTGGGATTGCTTTCTCGCAGGGAGTCGAGAAAGGATCTCCGGCCGAGGTGGATGCTTAATACTGCTACTACTTTTTTGATGTACTAATCTACACTCTTCTAATGATGCAAGACAGCTGAAGATGCTAGTCTTTGATAGGACTAGGCCTTCTCTCTATTCTGGCATTTCTGCAGCCCAGTCCACATATACAGCCTATCTTTGATAATGTTGCATATGTAGTGTAGATCCTTGCTTGCTGAGTACTTCGGATGAGTACTCACGGTTGCTTTGCTTCCTCTTTTCCCCATATCCTTTTGATGCAACTAGACGATGAAGCCCCGGAGCCAGCTGCCCCCATCGACGACTACTTCTGCCACCCCGAGGGTGGTTACTTCTACGAGTTGGCTGACGACCAAGAGTAGGTTCGGAGGGTCCCAGGCAGGAGGCCTGCGCCTTTCAATCGTAGCTTTTGTTTTGCCCCGCCTTTCTAAAGGCTTTTCTGTTTCTCTTTTATATCTGTACTCAGATATCTAACGCTTCCGCTGATGCTTGTTGACATCAAGCTTATGTATTCGAGCCCTCGAGGCCCTGGCTTGTAATATAATGCTTGTATGCCTTTATTTATGTTTTAGAGTTGTGTTGTGATATCTTCAAGTGAGTCCTTAGGCTTGATCGTGTGCATTTGCGTGTATGGTTAGTGCACGATTAAGCAGGGGGCGTCACAGGTTGGTATCAGAGCCGACTGCCTGTAGGATCCCCCTTTCCAACTCCTTGGCCGAAGTTGAGTCTAGTGGTCCAAAACTATTTTACTAACATGGCTGAGTGACTTACGGGCCCACGTCGCCGAATGGGTGGTATTAGGATCTTTTATTCCTCGTCTACACTCTGGGACTCTGATCTCTCTTCTATTCAAGTTAAAGATTTTGCTAACTCCAACACTAGGTTATCGTAACCGTTTTCTCCCGGAGAGCCCCCCCCCCTCATTCCAGAAGATGGCGTGTCATCATGTGAAGACTCCGAAGATACTCCTCGAAGTTTCCCGAGACCATTATGCCCACTGCTTTTGCAAGTTCCCTACTACCGATGATCACCGTGAACAGCTATACATCCTTGCCGTTTGTATCTTCATTCCCAGTTACTCCTTTACGTACGAGATACCCCGTAATACTCCTCGTTAATCCGGGAATCCTTTGAGCCTACTACCATGCAGCTTCTTTCGCACTGTGGATAATTCCTCACACTTATCAGGGATTCGTTTATCCCTAGTTGATCATGTGCTTCGCAACATTCTTCCCATTGTTAATTGATCTTTCAAAAATCCTCTGCACCCTATTACTCTTGAAATTCTTGCCTGCTTGCATTATGGATAGTTCCATATGACAAGTATTCATTGTTGATATCCCTTATCACTATCATTCTGGCCTCATTGATTCAACCTGTGTGCGAATACTTGCAATCATTAGTTCTTTCCTAGAATTCGTCCTACTGGCTCAGACGTCATTTTGGACATGAGTTGGATCTCGGCCAATCTTGATGCAATTGATTGTCCATCTAGTTCCTTCAACTAGAATGCCAAATTATTCAGCTGTTTCTATAATCTGATGCCTTTGCATTCTTTCCTTCTTCTGATTTAGTACTGACACTCACCTCAGATCCATTGAGGACCGCTGAGTCCTTTGTTGGATTATTATCCGGCAGTGTCCTTCATATTCAAAATTTTGTGCGCTCTTCCCTGATACATATTGCCTTTGGTAAATTGTATTCTCTGCTTTGTCAACCTTGCTCTGCTCTCGAGCTTGAGTTATTTACTCCTGAAGTTCGTGGTATATGTTCCTAAGATACCCCTACGGGTTGAACCTATGCCTTCCCCAATCCGTGTGAACTCGAAAGATATGCAAGTCATACTCTTCTGGTGCTTCACCAGATAAATCTTCCGCACTACAAATTCTTCGAAAACGAGGAGTGAATGAAAGGTTATGCATTGAAGAAGTGGGAGTCGACCTTGAACCTTTGTGTTCATGCCCATGGACTCGATGTAGAACTTATCATGGAAGCTGCTCGTAAAAATAATTACCCCATGATATAAGTTCATCTTGTATCTGTGGTTTGATCATTTATAATCATGGTTCCGACCATAGTCTCTCCTTAATTCCATTTCCCGGACAAGTTAAACTACCTGTCTCCTGCAGGTCATTTCACCTATCCAACCTCTAATTTGATCTACCTTCAAGTATTGACTCATGTTATCTTGAGGATATTGTGTCATTGCACTACATCTTGTAAATTCTTAACTGGAGTGATACTCCGTCAAATCATTCCTAGCCTGATCGGCTATATCATTATCGTGCTAATTTTAACTGTGCTACCTGGTCCTTATTCCCAGAGCACAACTTTTCGACGATGAGCGAAGCTTACATCGATTTTCCTCATCTTATCATTTCACCTTGAACAACAAGCTTGATTTCGTATCTGTAGTTCCAATAGCCCTCGCTTCATCATTCCTTTTGCTTGATGTCGTTGCTGCTCGATGGCATCTTCATAGAGCCTCTCGACAAATTAGTCGTGATCACCATCAATATACTGACTTGTTCTAGGATATCAATCGAATTCATGAAGCAAAATACCATCCTTGCCCCTCGATGATTTGTGTTGTCATCGGCACCATCCTTGACTTCCTACCAACACAGACTTGGTCTTGTTTTGCTCTGACCTTGATTTCCCTACTATTCTTGTAATTGTTCCTTTGTAACTCTTGTGCTCTTCAGATCCAACCTTTTACTTGAAACACCATACCAATGCTACCTCGAAGCATGACTGTGGTATTCCGAATATCAACCAGAACATTGGAAGCACATTGCTAAATGTTTCTTGATCAATTATCCAAACACTGTTGTATGGATAACATCATGAATTCCCTTGCCCCTTTATCCAAATGGTGATGTACTTGTTGATCCGACATGTATATCATGCTCTACTTTTCCTTGGGAAAAGTTACACTCCTAATTCTTGTGTGTAAACACATCTTCGAATAATCAATTAATCATTTTTTTCCTTTCCATTGGTTTGTGTAACCTTTCTTGTGATCTATATGATATAAGCAGAAATAATTCTCTACTTATGAAAACACCTCGATGCACAACCTTGTCAGTGTGACCCTGTTACTATTGTTGATGACAATCCGGTAACCCCTGATGGACGAGAACTTTGCCTTAGTGGTCCGCCTTGTTCAACGAGCAGGAAAATGGTTCTCTTCGTCCCTCGTCCTTGGTACCGATGTTGTCACCGACATAACTGACAGGCTATCCTCCGACATACCTTGTTATCGTGACCAGTAAGATGCCACCGTTTTCCCTACTTTCGATCGACACCCCCACAGTTCCACAGGATCGTAACCTGACTCTACTGTACATCCTTGATTCCGAAGTATCCTTTGCTCTTGGCTTTGTGTGTTAACCCAAGCCACCCTCCGAGAGATGATCTATTACCGATGCTCTGAACCCCCTTCTCACACTCTGTTCAGGTATCGATCGTTCGTCCATTCGCTTGAAACTTCCTATTGTACCTTCATACTTTGCTCTCGATGTTTTCTGAAGTTTCAACTCCAGAGATACTTCTGCCACACTCCCTCCATTGTTCACCAGATAATTATCCCTATAAGGGTCAGTTCTCCCGAAGTTACTCTTTACTTCCCCACTTAAATCTCGGGACGAGATTTCTTGTAGTGGAGGAGATTTGTAATACCCCCCTGTTTCAACCACAAAGATCTTCTCTTAATCATGCCAAGCCATCATCATTATGCCATAAGAAAAACCATTAAGAAATATTTCTACCTCAAGTTCAAAATTTAAAATAAAGTCAGATAATTATTTCTTCAAACTGCCAAAACAAAATAGTTCATCATGTGGCAAATATTCCTAAGGCAATTATAAAATTGAAACCAACATTTTTGGAATTCTCAAAATGCCCCTGGATTTTATTTAGTGGTCCAGCAGCATTTAATTTTGGCCTCTCCAAATTCTAAAAATGCTTGCACCATTAAAATTTCCCCCAAAAATTTTGTGCCATCTCAGTTTATTGTCTAGTAATTATTGAGCCGATTCACAAATTTTGCGAAAGTCTTTTGTGGCCTAGCAAATTGCAAAAGCAGAGAAGAGTTAATAAACAGGAAAGATTAAAGAAAAAAATATAGGAAAAGTCCATGTATACTAGGCCCATATGGCAACAGGAGCAGTAGCAGCATAGCCGGCCCAGCCCACTAAGCCACCGTCATCGTCTTTGTCACGCTGTCGGCACGCCAGCGCCCGCGCGCGCCCTCGCCGGCTAGATCCTCGACACGGCGATGCTACAGCAAAGCTGAGGGGATAAGAACGAAGCCGACGACGCCATGGATCGAACCCTAGCCATTCGCCCTTCTCCTCGCTCTCCCGCCCTCTCCGTCTCGCGCCCGAAAGCTCGCTGCCGTCCTCAACTCGATCCCGCGGCCACCGTAACCGCCTTGCCACGCCGTGATGTCGTAGGGCATCGCCGTCGTCCGCTACGTCGATCAGTGCACGCCATTGAAGCTGGGAGGCCCCGCAGCACTGAGCCCCTTCGCCCGCATCTCCGGCGACCGCGGCAACCCCAGCGACCTCCATCGACTATCCTGCTGCTACTAGACCCATCAAGGGCCACCGTGAGCCGCGTCGTAAGCTTCCGCTTCTCCTCCTTCCTCCGGTTCGCTCTCTCCCGTGCCGTAGCTAGCCACCCGCAATGCCGTTGCCATTGCCGACCTCTGTTTCCGCCACCACCCTCGCCGCGCTCGTGCTAGCCATCACCGTGCCCGTCCGAGGCCTCTACCGTGCTCCTGGGGATCCCAGGCAGCGCGTGATCGATTTAGCTTGACTCGGACGAGCCTCTGAGCTCGTCCCCGAGATCGCCGCATTTCGGCCTCCGCCTCTGCTCAACGCCGGCGATGATTCCGACCATTCCACGGGCCACCACCCCCACCATTGGATGCGCGCGACCCTCATGAAGCCGTAGGAACAAACCGCGTCGCAAAAGACCCACCGTAGCCAGATTTCATGCCTCGCTGGCGTTTGGCCACCGCGATTGGCCTCGTCGGAGCCGTTCCGGTGACGGCGATGACGTGGCCTACCGGTGGGCTACCCCAAGCCGCTAACCAGCGGGTCCCTGGGCCCGGTTGACCGCGTTAACCATGGTCAACGCGCTGACATGGCAATTACTGTCACTGACCAGTGGGCCCCTCATGGTTAATTTGTTTAATTAAATTGTTTTCAAAATAAACCTAATTTGCTAACCTAAAATGTCACTGACAGGCCGGGCCCACTGGCTAAATCCTCTGTTAGCTTAATTTAACCCACTGATTAGCCTCAATGTGGCTGACAGGTGGGTCCCACCTGTCAGTTTGACCAGTCAGCAGCTTAGTTGACTGCTGACGCAATGCTGACCTCATGCTGATGTCATAATCTAATTTAGTATTTCTGTTAATTTGAATAATTCCAGAAAATGTCTGAAACCTTTGAAAATTCATAGAAATTAAACTGTAGCTCGGATCGAAAAACTTTGTACATGAAAGTTGATCAGAACGACGAGACAAAGCTGGCCGTGCCCTCTGTTTCCATGTCGGGACCCTCTACGGAGGTGAACCCGCAACTTTTAGCCTGTTTTCCGATAGATGAATAGTGCATATACACCGGTTAATAAATCCAACTTTAATCCTAAAATAACTAAAATGATTTAGACATATCTTTAGGCAACCCTGCACTGCACGTTAGAATAGCATGCTCTGTGTTGCATATGTTTGCTATGTATTTATCTGTTTCCTCCTCCTCTTCTCTCTCGGTAGTCCCTAGTACCGACGCAGTTCCCGAGACCGACGCGGCTCAGGAGCCCGACGACACCGTTGACGACCTTGCCTTTGCCGCCGAGCAACCAGGCAAGCACCCCCCCTTTGAGCATGCCTATATCGCCTATTCTCTTCTCTCTTATGCTTGCATTAGAATTGCTACTGCTACTGCTTTACCTATTCTGATGCATAGCCTGATTTTTGTAATCTGCTTTTGATAATTACCTGCTTATCCTAAACTGCTTAGAATAGGATGGTTAGTGACCCCAGTGACCCCACTTGTTCCAATTGCCCCGCTGTATTATCGGAAGACTCGACAACCGGACCCCAGCACCGCACATCACATCCCCTTTATCTGTACGACACTGCAGCGTTACTATCGAGTGCCGAGGGTGATACCTCGTAAGCACTTCCGATGTTAACTTTGTGGCGTAGTTACTCGGTCGTGGTCATCGAGGGTGATTCCTCCTTCACCACTTCCGGTAATGACGCTGTCGTGCGATACCTCAAGTGTGAACCCATCGAGGGTGATTCCTCCGATTTCACCTTGATGGATACATCGAGTAGGAATCCAACGAGGGTGATACCTCGGATTCCCCTGATGTTATGGACACACGGATACTTGGACTTTACAACTGTTACTTGGAAAGGCGGGTCGACCCTGAGGGGTACCCGCGTGGGCCTAAGTGGTGAGTGATGTGGAGACGGGTCGACTTGGAGGGTGCCCGTGAGGTAACTACGCGGCATGCCCGGGCATTCTTAGCCTTTGCCGCAAGTCCTTGAGACGGGGCAACGGGGTCACATCGATCATGAGTCTCTGCTCGTTACCACACTACCAATACACTAACGATTTGGATATGTGATCTGAGTGGGCCTCTAGCCCGATAGCACTAACCATCACGCGGGAATAGTTATGGGCACTCTGCATCGTGGTATCAGCCGAAAACTCTGTCAGACGTCCAGTTCAGCATTGTGGCACGGTCGGATCGTGCCGGCCATCCGAGGCAGTGCTGGTATCCACCCTGCGCACAACGACCCGGAGTGCAACGGGCGATGGGCCCAAGACCCCGGAGTGCTTAGGATGTAGACCGGCGAGGACCTCTCTGCTGAGCTCTAGGTAGGGCTGTGGTGTGTCGTTTGGCCGAGGCCGGGCTTGACCCAGAAAAGTGTGTCTGGCTGGAGTTAAGCGAGCGTGGTGGGTAAGATGGTGCACCCCTGCAGGGAAGAACTAATCTATGCATAGCCGGATCCTCGGTAACGGACGCTCGGAGTTGTATCCCGATCGATACAACTAGAACTGGATACTTGTGATGAGAAATGGATAGTATGGCTCTGGGATTGCTTTCTCGCAGGGAGTCAAGAAAGGATCTCTGTCGGTGTCAAAACCGCCCGATCTTGGGTAGGGGGTCCTGAACTATGCGTCTGAGGATCGAAGGTAACAGGGGACAAAGGGAACACGATGTTTACCCAGGTTCGGGGCCTCTTAATGGAGGTAAAACCCTACGTCCTGCTTGATTGTATTTGATGAGTATAGGGGTTACACGAGTTGATCTACCTCAAGATCGTAATGGCTAAACCCTAGATGTCTAGCCTATGGGAGTTATCATGATCTCTACGGACTAAACCCTCCGGTTTATATAGACATCGAAGGGGGCTAGGGTTGTACAGGGTCGGTTTACAGAGGAAGGATATTACACATCTGGATGCCAATCTTGCCATCCACGCAAAGGAGAGTCCAATCCAGACACGGGGAAAGGCCTTCTATCTTATATCTTCACGACCCATTAGTCCGGCCCATGTCACATGACCGGACGCCCGAGGACCCCTTAATCCGGGACTCCCTCAGTAGCCCCCGAACTTGCCTTCAATGACGACGTAGTATCCGGATTATGTCTTCGGCTTTGCAAGGTGGGTTCTTCATTTGTACTTCGGACTGACGACAGTCCAGTTCTAACCTCGATGTGCTGCCTTTATGATCCTTTTCTATGGTCGCTTTGATTTCCACACGCTGGGCGAATACGAATGGTCTGTGATTTTTTGCAAATAAGCCCCTTACCACACTCGGACGGCATCTATATAAGGAGAGCTAGATCCCCAAATGCCATCTCATATCGCGCAAAAGAAAGACCGTCAAGATTAGCTACGAACGAAGCTTTCCAACATGGCCAGTGCTCCTGGCTCATCTTCGCGCCCTCATGGCCCTCAAGAGGGTGATTGGCAGAGTTGTTCCGTGCCTCATCTTCAGCTGAGTCGACTCCAGACGTAGGGCTACCTTCCCCTCATGGATCTAGTCCCCGTTCAAGCGGGATTGGCCTCAATTGGAAATGATGTGATGGCTGAGAATTTCCCCAACCCCAACAAGGAGGAGAGGGTGTGCTTCATCCCCTTTCTGCTGTGGGGCCTAGGATTTCCAATCCACCCCTTTCTCAGGGGCCTATTGGAATTTTATGGCATCCAACTGCACAACCTTACCCCAGGTTCGATTCTACACATCTCAGATTTTGTTGCCCTCTGCGAACTATTCTTAGGCATCGAGGCCCATTTTGAACTATGGAGGAAGTTCTTTTGCCTTATTCCCCGCCATCGGGGAGGCTCTATTTTTGAAGTGGGCGGTGCCAAAGTATGGCATATAGCTCGATCCGGATACCTCATAGGAACTCCCAAGGAGGTATACCCACAGTGGTCTTCGGAATGGTTTTATATGGACGATGTCCCACTGCCGGACCTAGTTCGGCGCGGCCTTCCCGAATTTTCCAGCGCTCCTTTAAAGAAGCGTCTCAACTGGCATCCCCGAAGTCCCAAGGAGGAAGACAGTGCGGAAATAAAAAGGTTGGTTAACAAGATCAGGTTACCAGCCCATACCAAGCTCTCGATAGTCGAGGTCATGGCTATTGCAATAAAGAGGTGCGTCCAGCCTCTCCAATCCAGAGTAACTCCCTTATGGCGATATAATGGAGAAGATGATGCTGCCTGTTACAGACGAAAGGGTCCGAATACCCCTGCCGAACTGGCCACAATCCTGGCCGATCTGTATAAGGGTGAGAAAGAAGACTTCCTCCACTTAAACTGCCGGGATGGCTATTCCATGTACAACCCCGTAGAATGGGTAAGATTTCGACTGTCTGCGCTGCCTTATTGCTGTCATAGATACTAATCAACTTTGCCCTTTGTTACCAAAAATAGTCATGGAGGAAGATGATCGAGGACGTCCACTGTCCCTCTCCACAGCCAAAGGATCATAGCCGCGATGGAGACCCTGGCTTTCACGAGGATCGGGACATATACATAGAGTTCGCTGATGGGGTATTCTATCAAGCGAGCCTTGACGGCTTAAGAGTGGCTATCACCGCCGACTACCCCTGCCTCTATCCCTTCTGCATCATAAGTATTCGGAGGGCTCTTGAAAGGAAACCCTTATCTGCACTTTTGCTTATTATATCGTTCCGAACTTTTAACAGGATCGGCGTTCGGCAGACCATACCTCCTCGAGGGCGGCCCCTACACAGGGCAGCCATTCAAAACGAAAGGGGACCGGGAGTGCTGCAGAAACCCCACAGTCTTCCAAGAGGTATGTCCGCTTAATACGTGCCTAAGCATGAGTTCGGATTGCTTAAGCTCTCCTTCTTATCTTTGATGTCAGGAGAAACACGCGGCAAACGGTGGGAAAATGCCCTGCTAGCCGAATGTCCACCAATCCAGTGTCGGACTCGCCAACTAGGACGAGAACCGAGGCAATGCTAGATCCGAATCCTCATGAGGATTCGGACGACGTATATGTCACGAATTCCGAAGTGGAGAGCGTGATGAATCACCATCGATTAAAGGAAGCCATGCGTGCCCCGGCTTTTTCCGAGCAAGAGTTTACCGCACTCAGCACGATGGATGCATATATCTGAGCCGCTCGAGACGGACTTGCTGGAGTCACTCAGTTGTTCTCAAAGGACATACAGGTAAGCATTTATGCAATTTTGGATAGTCATATGCCAGTAGCCCCCGAGACTTGAAGCGGTGAGGCAAACCGATTTAAGGATCGATATACCCTGCAGGTCCTTAAAGAAAAGAACACTGCGCTAGCCCAGGAACTGAAAACAAACCAAATGCAGCTGAATGCTGTTACCGCCGAACTGGCGGGGATGAAAAAGATCGCAACGAGTGCGTCCAGGGAGAAAAATCTCAAGGAGGAAAAGGACAAACAATCCAAAGAGGTAGAGAGCTTGAAGGCTCAGTTATCGGCCGCTCAGAGAGAAAATGAAAAACTGAAGGGCGGAATATTCGGTATGTCTTCCTCTTTTATTCAGAACCTCCCTAGGTGCTCATGTTTAATCCATAATTCAGAATATCATGACTCTGTTGCTGCAGGTCTGTTAACTGGTAGGCCGAAAGAGGAAGTATCCGGATTTCAAGGCGACGTGCTAAAGGAGCTGTCTGCGGTACATGCTCGGGCTTGGAAGGCCATGAAGAGTATGGTCAAGGCTTTATGGCCATCCGATACCCCTCCAGAGAGCATGGAGGACTTGGCAAATCTGTTCAAAGGTGCCCGGCGCCAGTTTGAGCTATGGAAGACATCCGCCTGCCGTGAAGGCGCACGAGAAGCCTGGGCCATGGTGAAAACACGCTTCACCAAGCTAGATCCAAATCATATGGCCCGAGTGGGACCACAGGGACCAGACGGGAAAGAGATTCCAGTGAGTTTGGTGTATGACCAAGTAATGATAGCTGTGAAGTATTCACAGGAAGACTGTAGGTTAGACAGTCTTATAGATGGAATAGATAAGGAATAGGTATTTGATACAATGTATTAGAGTACGTTATGATCAACCTGTGCCTTTATCCGAACATGTGAAAAGTTTTGTCATCGCAGGCTTTCGGCTTTAACCTCCGAACAAAAATGGTGGAGTGTTTCCGGATACTATTGCGAATGAAAAGAAACATTCACTATGTCCGGAAACCAGGCAACCCAGTCATTTTGCTCGAACAGACAAAAAATTGTAGTTCAGGATGTATGTTATATTACATAAGTAAGAAACATCTTCCAACGAAAATAGTTCCGTTAAGGGTTCCTTTCCTTGGGTTGGCAGGCAGTAATTATGCGTGCCGGGGCTTTGGTCTGTTATACGGAAAAACTATCCCACAGTATTTGGAGTGGTTACTGAGGGAGTCCTGGATTAGGGGGTCCCCGGGCGTCCGAGCTATGTGACATGGGCCGGACTGATGGGCTGTGAAGATACAAGATAGAAGATCTTCTCCCGTGTCCAGATGGGACTCTCGTTTGCGTGGATGGCAAGATAAGCATTCGGATATCAAGATTCCTTTCTCTGTAAACCGACTCTGTACAACCCTAGGTTCCCCCGGTGTCTATATAAACCGGAGGGTTTAGTCCATAGAGGCAATCACAATTCCCATAGGCTAGACATCTAGGGTTTAGCCATTACGATCTCATGGTAGATCAACTCTGGTAACCCCTATACTCATCAAATACAATCAAGCAGGATGTAGGGTTTTACCTCCATTAAGAGGGCCCAAACCTGGGTAAACATCGTGTCCCTTGTCTCCTGTTACCTTCGATCCTCAGACGCACAGTTCGGGACCCCCTACCCAAGATCGGCCGGTTTTGACACCGACATTGGTGCTTACATTGAGAGTTCCACTATGTCGTCAGCAGAAGGTTCGATGGCTCGTTCGATCATCAACAACGATGCTGTTTCCGGGGAGACCTTCCTCCCCGGTCAACTTTTTGTGTTCGGCGGCTTCGCTCTGCGGGCCAACTCAATTGGCCACCTCGAGCAGATCGATAGCTACGCCCCTGGTCATCAGATCAGTTTTGGGAATCTGAATTATGTCGCCGATATCCGAGGAGACTTGATCTTCGAAGGATTCACGGCTCCGACCACCGCTCTGGCCTTAGATCCGGAGCAAATCACTGGGTCCAGAAATGGGAGTTTGGAACCCGCCGGACTCTCCGCAATCATGGAGCTTACTACAGGAGATCCAGAGGAGACCGCGTCATCGGCTAGCCCGGAGTCAAACCGGATTCCCTTTATCACCGGAGAGCCGGACTCGTCCCTGGACTCTAAATCTGAAGTCTTAAGCTCCATGACAAGTAAGCATGGCCAGGAGGCTTTCGCCTCACCCAGCGCCAAAGACTTTGGTCTCCCCGTCCAATCCTCGCCCTTAAGCGAGGCTCTGGACTTAATGCGATCCCTCGCCATTACAGAGGAACCACTTCCGAACTACGCCCTGCCCGGACTAGGGGCTGAGAGCGGGGAATTTTACGTCCCACCCATCACCCACTTGATAGCCACTGTCAAAGACTTAACCGACATGCTCGATTACGCTTCCGAAGACATCGATGGTATGGACGACGATGCCGGAGCCGAACCAGCTCAAAACCCACCTATCACCGGGCGTTGGGCTGCCACTTCTACATGCGATGTGTACATGGTGGATACACCCCAAAGAGGACGATGATGGCAATCAGGATCCGATCGAGGACAAGCCCGTCGAAGTTCCACCAAAGCGACGATGTCAACGACGCCGTTCAAGATCGCGGCGAGGAAAGGAAAGTAATACCGGCACCGGAGATAATGACACTTCGGAGAATGCCGAAGACTCGGAGCACCCCATCGAGCCTGCCGTAGAACAGGATGACGGGGAAGACGGACAAGTCAACCTAGACGAACCGACCGAGAATGATGATTCGGAGGACAGTAACTATTTACCGGCCTCCGAGGAGGAAGTCAGCCTCGGCAACGAAGATTTCATCATGCCAGAGGAACCCCTCGAGCAAGAACGCTTTAGGCGACAGCTCATCGCAACAGCGAGGAGCCTAAAAAAGAAACAGCAACGGCTTCAAGCCGAAGAGGATACGCTCAACGATAGATGGACTAAAGTCCTAGCGGCCGAAGAATACGGCCTCGAGCGCCCAACAAAGAGCTACCCGAAGCTCAAGCTACTACCACAATTTGACAACGAGGCCCTTGAGCCAATACCGCCAAGGTATAATCCTGCTGACGAACCCGACCGACCACCATGCGGTCGGGACAGAGCGGCTACACACGCCGAACACCAACCCACGCCACCTCGCCGAAAAAGCAAGGGGGTAGCTACTCTGGACTACACCTATGACCTATGACAGGAGCTGGACAATAGAGCCGGCCAGACCAGATCAATCAGATCAATCTACGGATCAAGGGGACGTGCAACAACAGGAGACGACGGCCGTCAAGCCTGGCGTGATAAGCACAACCTCAACCGAGCTGAAAACCGAATACGGATATCATCTGAATTCCATCATGACGTTGCCCGATATAGAGGCACCGCACACCCCTTGTGCTTTACCGATGAGGTCATGTAGCACCAATTTCCAGAAGGGTTTAAACCCGTAAACATCGAATCATACGATGGAATGACAGATCCCGCGGTATGGATTGAGGACTTTCTTCTCCACATACACATGGCCCGCGGCGACGATCTCCACGCCATCAAGTACCTCCCACTAAAATTAAAAGGACCGGCTCGGCACTGGCTAAACAGCCTCCCAGAAAACTACATTGGCAGCTGGGAAGATTTGGAAGACGCCTTTAGAGACAACTTCCAAGGCACATATGTCTGGCCTCCAGACGCAAAAGACCTTAGTCATATAGTCCAGCAACCCGGAGAGTCAGCCCGGAAGCTCTGGACCAGGTTCCTAAATAAAAAGAACCAAATTATCGACTGTCCGGACGCCAAAGCCCTCGCGGCCTTTGAGCACAGCGTCCGGGATGACTGGCTCGCCCGACACCTCGGCCAAGAAAAACCGAAGTCCATGGCGGCCCTTACCGCACTCATGACCCACTTTTGCACGGGAGAAGATAGCTGGCTAGCCCGTCGAAGCAATAGCACCAGCGACCCTGGCACCTCCGAAGCCAGAGACGGCAACGGTAGGCCATGACGCAACAAACACAAGCGTCGAAGCAATAATGCAGATACTGAAGATACGGCGGTCAACACCGGATTCAGTGGCTCTAAACCCAGCCAGCGGAAGAAGCCATTCAAAGGAAACAAGGATGGTCCATCCAGTCTAGACAGAATACTTGATCCACCTTGCTAGATCCACGGCACCCCCGACAAGCCTGCCAATCATACCAACAGAAATTGTTGGGTTTTTAAATAGGCCGGTAAGCTAAACGTCGAACATAAGGGAAAAGGGTCGACCAGCGAGGACAACGATGAAGAACCTCGCCCACCGAACATAGGGGGGCAGAAGAAATTTCCCCCCGAGGTAAAAATGGTGAGTATGATAAACGTTACACATATTCCCAAGAAGGAGCGCAAACGAGCGCTAAGGGACGTCTATGCCGTAGAGCCGGTCGCCCCAAAATTCAGCCCATGGTCGGCTTGTCCGGTCACCTTCGATCGAAAGGATCACCCGACCAGTATCCGTCATGGAGGTTCCGTAGCTTTGGTCCTCGATCCAATTATCGACGGATTCCACCTTACGCGAGTCCTCATGGATGGTGGTAGCAGCCTTAACCTGCTTTATCAGGACACTGTTCGCAAAATGGGTATTGATCCGTCAAGAATCAAGCCTACTAAAACCACCTTCAAAGGAGTAATACCCGGTGTAGAGGCCCGCTGCACGGGCTCAATCACATTGGAAGTAGTCTTCGGTTCGCCGGACAACTTCCGAAGCGAAGACTTGATCTTCGATATCGTCCACCTTCCGCAGTGGTTATCACGCACTGCTCGGACGTACTGCCTTTGCCCGCTTCAATGCAGTCCCACATTATGCTTACTTAAAGCTCAAGATGCCTGGACCACGAGGCGTTATAACAGTCAATGGAAACATGGAGCGCTCCCTCCGTACAGAGGAGCATACCGCGGCCATCGCAGCCGAGGTGCAGGGTGGCCTCGCTAAGCCGAATACTACACTGGCAGTCAAGCCCCCGGACACGGCTAAACGAGTCCGGTCTACCCTGCAGAATGACAGTCCGGCTCATTCAGAGCTAGATTAGCAATTCGGCCTCTGTCAATGCCCCTGCCTGATAGCGGCATACGTACCGCGCGTACATAACTACGCATTAAAAATACCAGGGGCAAGGACGGAGGCATGCTAAACATAAGGTCCACGATACATCTTGACCATATCCGGACCTCCATATTGCTCCACCTCTTTTCGTCTTGTTTTTATTTTTGAGGTTCTTTACAACTTACATCAATTCCTGGTGGTAATAGGGGCCGCCTTCCAGGCCCCTTATGCAAACTCAATTATTGATCCTCTCAAAGGATCATACACCAAGGAGACAAGCGGCGCAGACATGCGGCAGAGTGTCCAAAGGATCTTCAAGATCAAATTTTCAATTTTAGGACCCGTATACAGCTTTCCCTTGTCTTCGGCATGTAAAATAGCCGTGATGCTTATCGCATCTTCCATACAAATATGTTTGACGTACCAATCAGACTATAATGGAAACAGTTTTGCCCAACCCTGTTAGGCATTGGCTTACTTTTTTTTTCTGTTTTTCCACTTCATGTCCGAATTGGCATATACACCTTGGTCCAACTTTAATCGCCAGGGGCTCTATATGTATCTTCAACAATTAAAAGTCCGAACACTCTCAGAGTGCACTTCGGCGTCCCGAATACTGCATTATATGCATCGGCTCTGAATCACATCTTTGGTCAATAGTTGGGTTGCCCGGCTCCTGTGCTTGCTACCTTATGTTCCGTTTTCGGCTAAGGTAGTAAAGGGAGAACTACTGCGATTGTGTTTCCGGTTAGCCCGGTCAAGCACCTCAGTAGAGAAAGCCGAAAACTGACTGTCGTGATGCGGCGAGAGCTGGTCAGCAATTCGGCGACTTATTAAATCTCTAGTGATTTTTTCCGTATTACACGAAGGACTGGCTTTTTTCAGTCACGCGTCTAAGGCATCCAAGTTCGATAGCCGCATACGCACCAGGGGCTACCATACAGCCCCATTGTCAAACTCCTATGGCTAAGTGAGAGTGGTAAAGCCACATAGTCCGATTGCCTGGTTCGCCGCACTGACACCTCCTTTACGAACCAAGACATTGCGTCAAGTGTGATTATGTGCTATTCCGAACACCCCCGTAGTATCTACGTGGGGGCGGAAGCCGACGACTGGCAAACTCTCAATGATAAAAACGGCCGCACAGGAAGAAAAATAATGTAAGATTACAGGCACAAATATATTACAAAGGCCTTGGTTTATAATGCAATGTCTGGGCAGCTCGGATACATTTACTCGAACATAATATCCTTTGAGCATTGACCCTCTATCAAGCGGGTACCCTCAAGGACATCGTCAAAGTAGCGCTCCGGCTTGCGGTGGGCCTTGCCTCCGGGCGGGCCCTCAACCGCCACATCGGCTGCCTTCATCTTTGCCCAGTGCATTTTGACACGGGCAAAGGCCATCGGCGCACCTTCTATACACACTGAATGCTTCATAGCTTCAATTCGCGGCAAGGCGTCGCCGAGCCGCTTGACCAGGCCAAAGTAGCTGCTTGGTATGGGTCCGGCCGGCCATAGCCAGACTATGATGTCCTTCATGGCCAAACCAGACATCCTATGCAGCTCCGCCAGCTGCATCATCTGGTTGTTTAGCAGCGCTGGCCGCTCCGGCGCCAGGTACTGCGACCAGAAGAGCTTTTCTGTTGTGTTCCCCTCTTGGGCCCGGAAGTACTCTGCGGCGTCAGCTGCACTCCTTGGGAGATCCGCAAAGGCGTCTAGAGCACTCCACAGTCGATTTAGCAAAGTATATCTTCGACCGCCAAATATACTCTGTAAAAGAAAAGGCTTACCAGCCGCTATCTGTCCGGCCTGCTTGATCTCCTCGCGAGCCGCTTGGGACTCGCCTCGCGCATCCTTTGCCTCTTGAAGAGCCATGTTGAGTTCGGCCACTTGAGCTTTATTACTCTCCTCTAAGGCCTCACACCTGTTGGCAGCGTCTTGAAGCGCCTGCTCCACTTCGGTCACCTGCTCCTCATACTTGCGACGGGTTACCTGCTCGGCCTCTAAATCCGTAGCCGCTTTATCAGCGGCCGCCTTGCTTGCCTCCGCCTCCTTCTTGGCTTCGGCAAGGGCACTCTTGAGGGTCTCGACCTCGGCCGCGCTGCCTATATTCATAAACATAGCAGCACATGAGCTTCAGCTCTGATTTTGTATTGCAAATTCGGCTCGTCAGGAGACGTTCGAAAGCACACCTTGGGCCTCATCGAACCGCTTGTTGATACGGTCAATTTCATCATCAGCCAGCTTCAGTTTCCGCTGGAGTTCGGAAACTTCGGCGTCCTTGGCTGAAGCCGCTAACAGTGAAGCCTGTTCATCAAAATAGATAAGTATGTTATCTCCGGCGAAATTTTGATCCTCTGTCTGCCCTCTTTCTTCCAAAGAGCCGAACAGAGTCTCAGGGGCTACTATCTATATACAGGCATCCTTTTTATATATGAAAAGCGACTACAGATATTACATCACATACCTCAAAGCCTGTTAGCAGGCTAGTGAACGCTTCGTTCAGTCCGCTTTTGGCGGACTGAACCTTTTCAACCACCGTACCGATTAAGGCACGGTGTTCATCCGCGACGGAAGCACGTCGAAGTGCTTCCCTCAAGGTGTCCGGCGCCTCCGGATTGATGGAGGACGCCGGTGGAGACGGCACTCCCCCCTCTTTCAAAGGAGACTGCTCGCTCAAGCCCGGTGCCGTGTGGGTCTCCAGAGCGGTATTTGGCTGGGGGCCAGGCTGGTTAGGGCCCCCGCCGTCAGCCTCCATGGGGATTATGCCCCCCATGTTTCCGGCAGCCGAGGCATTACCCTCTGGCGCCGTTTCAGTGGCCTTCCGCACCTCTCCTTGGCCTGGAGAGGTCCTTCGAGACAACACCTTGGTGTTATCCGTGGCATGTGGCGGGGAGGCTTGCGGAGGCGACTCGCTCTCCATCATGTCCGGCGCCAAAGAATTCCCCGAAGACAGTGATTGTTGGGGGAGGTCATGGGCTGGACTGAAAATTATAGATATGTCACCCTACAATTCATAAAAAGCCGGATACATATAGTATCTTTGAATAATTACGATTCGGCCAGGGGCTTCGGCCTGGGGTGCCACGCGGGGACGGCCTCGGTGTCTAATTCCGAATCGTCCGAAAGGGTGATCTTCCCCTTTTTGGACGCCTCCGCCTCTAGGTCCGCAGTAGCCCCCCTTTTCTTCTTTCCCCCCTTAAGGGGAGAATTGCTCTCCTCCTCTTCCTCTTCGTTTTCATCTCCCTTATGGGAGGAGAGAGCTTTGGTATCTTTGGATGCTATGTCCGAAGTACCTTTATGGCGAAGGCCACTCCTGGCCTCCTTGCCCTTCATCTTGGCCTTCTTCTTTGGCGCCTGGTACGGCGCCGGAACCAGCATCTTCGTCAGAATAGGAACAGCTGGGTCTTCGGGCAGCGGAGTCGGACACCAAATCCGCTCTGCCTTCTTCGTCCAGCCCTGAAGGATAAGAGGAAGGTTTGGCATACTCCATGGATCTACAAGTTGAGGATCTTTTTATCTGAGCAACTTACGGGAGAAGCCGGATGAGCGCGGTCAAGGCCGAGGTCTTCGGTCATTTTCGGCCACGACTTCTGGGCCTTGAAGAGCAGCTTCCATATATCTTCGTGCGTTGTGCCGAAGAACCGCTGCAAGGTTCGGGGACTGGCCGGATCAAACTCCCACATTTGGAGAGTCCGGCGTTGGCAGGGGAGAATCCAGCGAAAAAGCATCACCTGAATCACGTTAGCAAGACTGGTGTTCTTTTCTATCATGCTCTTGACGCGCTTCTGCAGCGTCATCACCTCATCAGACGATGCCCAGTCCAGGCCCTTGTTAATCCATGATGCAAGCCGCATTGGAGGACCGGATTTGAACTCAGGAGTGGCGGCCCACGTGGCGTCACGGGGTTCCATGATGTAGAACCACTCTTGTTGCCATCCCTTCACTGTCTCTACGAAGGTCCCCTTTGGCCAGGTGACATTGGGGAGCTTGCTCACCATGGCGCCACCGCACTCCGCGTGTTGACCCGCGACCACTTTCGACTTCACGTTGAAGACCTTGAGCCACAGGCCGAAGTGAGGGGGGATTCGGAGGAACGCCTCACACACGACGATAAACGCCGAGATATTGAGGAAAGAATTCGGGGCTAGATCGTGGAAATCTAGCCCGTAATAGAACATGAGCCTGCGGACGAAGGGGTGTAGTGGAAACCCTAGCCCACGAAGGAAGTGAGGGATAAATACTACCCTCTCATTAGGCTCCGGGGTGGGGATGATCTGCTTTTTGGCAGGGAGCCGGTTGGCAATTTCCGCGGCTAAATACCCCGCTTCCCGGAGTTCCTTGATGTTTCCCTCCGTGACGGAGGAGGCCATCCACTTGCCCTGCGCTCCAGATCCGGACATGGCTAGAGTGTTTGCTGGGGACGGAAAAGATTGAAGCTTGGGCGCTGGAGCTCGAGGGTGGATGGGCTAGGGAGGAAGAAGGCGTGGGGTGAAAGATGGATCTTTATCTTCTTATAAAGGCAGTAAATATTGAGCGCCTCCCCACGAGCCTTAAAACTCACCTATTCCCAAGGGGTCGTGCGAACGGCACGATTGGATTACCCAAACCCGTATTAATGAGAATCCCGCAATAAGGGGACACGATCTCTGCTTCGACAAGACGTGTCAATGAGAACCGCGCCCCGAAGCGCAAAGCGGGAGGCTGCAAA
The DNA here is from genome assembly GCA_011799875.1 of Thinopyrum elongatum. Taxonomy (NCBI): domain Eukaryota; kingdom Viridiplantae; phylum Streptophyta; class Magnoliopsida; order Poales; family Poaceae; genus Thinopyrum; species Thinopyrum elongatum. The sequence continues at coordinate 156,139,601 of CM022297.1, forward strand.
ATGGTTCGAAATGATAATAAAGGCTAGAACATAACGTCTCGCCGGAAAAGTTGTCAGTAGACATGACTTGTTTTGTTTGAGTATTTTACCCTTGTGGTTCAGGGTTGTAACTATTATACAGAGCCGGATACAGTTCTTTTGATCAACTACTTTGAAGTATCCGGAGGAGGAACCTGCCTTGCAATGCCGAAGACAATCTACGCGCCGGACACATCGTCATTGAAGCCTGGTTCAGGGGCTACTGAGGGAGTCCTGGATTAGGGGGTCCCCGGGCGTCCGAGCTATGTGACATGGGCCGGACTGATGGGCTGTCAAGATACAAGATAGAAGATCTTCTCCCGTGTCCAGATGGGACTCTCCTTTGCGTGGATGGCAAGATAAGCGTTCGGATATGAAGATTCCTTTCTCTGTAAACCGACTCTGTACAACCCTAGGTTCCCCCGGTGTCAATATAAACCAGAGGGTTTAGTCCATAGAGGCAATCACAATTCCCATAGGCTAGACATCTAGGGTTTAGCCATTACGAACTCGTGGTAGATCAACTCTTGTAACCCCTATACTCATCAAATACAATCAAGCAGGACATAGGGTTTTACCTCCATTAAGAGGGCCCGAACCTAGGTAAACATCGTGTCCCTTGTCTCCTGTTACCTTCGATCCTTAGACGCACAGTTCGGGACCCCCTACCCGAGATCGGCCGGTTTTGACACCGACAGTTACAAGAATGTAACAATCTGTCGTTTGATTGCCGACCACTTATTCTCTTAAGAACGCTAGCTTTCGGCTTCACCCGTCTGAGGTACATGTCCGGTGACCCGGTTGTAACAATTGCAGAGGTGCTCCCATTACGCTCTAGCCGAACAATCAGGAATGTAGGGCATAAACACAGGAGCAAGGCAACCCAGCTTGGCAAAAACTTAAGTCATAGAGGTGCATATAATGGCAAAAAGGATGTATATGAGCAAACGACATTTATATGTTGAGCTCCAGGCTCGAAATAATAATAAGCTTCGGTTAAAGAAGCCCCCAGTCATGGTGGGGTGTATACATTTTAGGATGTTTTACCCCTCAAGTGTTCAGCTGATCCAAACACATCCTGGGAATCGTATAAAAACGAGGAAACGAAAACAAAATGAAGAGGAGAGGAAAAAAAAGGAACAAAAAAAGTATGACCGAACTCATGCGTAGAATCTTCGGAGCCGAGCAGCGTTCCATGGATTTGGCTCTAGGCAATTATCCGATGCATTACGAAGGAGATAGGCTCCTCCTATGAGAACTTCATCTATAATGAAGGGACCCTCCCATTTTGGTTTGAGCTTGTCCTTCTTCTTCTCTGGGAGGCGTAAAACAAGTTCGCCGACATTATAAGTCTTGGCCCGCACTTCTCTGCTTTGGTACCTCCGAGCCTGCTGCTAATAGAATGCGGAACGGGCTTTTGCAACATCGCGCTTCTCCTCCAGGCCGTCTAGGTCATCCTGCCAATCGAGCTCGGCTTCTCTCTCTTCATACATGCGCACTCGAGGTGAGTCATGAATAATATCGCAGGGCAAAATAGCCTCTACGCCGTACACCATAAAAAAGGGGGTGTATCCGGTCATATGATTGGGCGTGGTCCGCAGCCCCCAGAGTACGGAATCGAGTTCCTCAACCCAGTGCTTATCTGACTCTCGTAGGGATCGCACTAGTCTGGGTTTGATGCCGCTCATTATCAGGCCATTAGCCCATTCGACCTGACCGTTTGTTTGAGGGTGATATACGAAGGCGTAATTGAGCTTGATGCCCAAGTTAGCACACCAAGTTTTCACCTCATCGGCTATGAAGTTAGAGCCATTGTCAGTAATGATACTGTGAGGGACACCATAACGGTGTACAACGCCGGATATAAAGTCGATCACCGGTCCAGCTTCAGCCATTTTTACTGGTTTGGCCTCTATCCACTTAGTGAATTTGTCCACCATAACCAGCAAATATTTCTTCTTGTGGCTTCCCCCTTTAAGGGGTCCGACCATATCCAGCCCCCAGACCGCAAACGGCCAAGTAATGGGGATTGTTTTTAAGGCGGTGGGCGGCATGTGACTTTGATTGGCGAAAAGTTGGCATCCGACACAGCGCTATACAAGAGCCTGTGCATCTGCTCGGGTCGTAGGCCAAAAGAAACCTGTACGGAAGGCCTTACTTACGAGGGCCCGAGCGGCGGCGTGATGGCCACTGAGACCAGCATGTATTTTGGCCAAGAGCTGTCATCCCTCCTCTTCGGAGATACATCTTTGAAGAACTCCAGTAGTACTTTTCTTGTAGAGTTCTCCTTCATGAACCTTGTAGGCTTTCGAGCGTCGAACTATGCGACGGGCCTCATTCTGGTCCTCAGGGAGCTCCCTCCTATTAAGGTAGGCCAGGAAGGGTTCAGTCCATGGAGCAATGACAGCCATGATTACATGGGCAGAAGGTGTCATTTCGGTGCCCGAGCCCCCGATGATATCGGAATTGTGTTCAGCATCTGAGGGTATGATCGGCTCTGGACTAGTGTTGCCGCTCTCGTCCTGCCATACCACAGATGGCTTGAAGAGCCTTTCCACAAAGTTGTTAGGTGGGACGGGGTCGCGTTTAGCGCCCATTTGAGCAAGGATGTCCGCTGCCTGATTACTGTCTCGAGCGACGTGATGAAACTCGAGCCCCTCAAACCGAGCTGATATTTTGAGTACGGCATTGCGGTATGCCGTCATCTTTGGATCTTTTGCATTGAAATCTCCATTTATTTGGGATATTGCGAGGTTCAAATCCCCACGCACCTCTAGGCATTGAATGCCCATAGAAACAGCTATCCGAAGACCGTGCAGTAGTGCCTCGTATTCGGCTGCGTTGTTGGAGTCCGTGTACATTATTTGCAATACATAGCGGACTGTGTCCCCAGTAGGGGAAGTTAAGATGACACCGGCTCCCAATCCGGCTAACATTTTAGAGTCGTCGAAGTACATTACCCAGTTGGAGTATGTGATGTATTCTTTAGGGAGTTCGGCTTCCGTCCATTCGGCGACGAAGTCAGCCAACACCTGAGATTTAATAGGTCGGCGTGGTTTGTATGTTATTTCAAATGGTAAGAGCTCGATGGCCCATTTGGCTATGCGGCCAGTGGCGTCCCTATTATTTATGATATCATTGAGTGGTACTTCGGATGCCACTGTGATCGAACACTCTTGAAAGTAGTGCCGTAGTTTCTGGGATGCCATGAAGACCATATACGCTATCTTTTGGTAGTGTGGGTATCGAGATTTGCACGGTGTAAGGACCACCGATACATAGTATACTAGTTTTTGGAGTGGGAATTTATGTCCCTCTTCCTCTCGTTCAACGACGAGCACCGCGCTGACTACCTGGTGGGTTGCAGATATGTAGAGCAACATAGGTTCGCCGACGTTTGGTGCGGCGAGGATTGGGTTGCTCGCTAGCAAAGCTTTGATTTCGTCCAATCTGGCTGTTGCCGCATCCGTCCACTCGAAGTGGTCGGTTCGTCAGAGTAGGCGATAAAGTGGCAGTGCCTTATCTCCCAATCTGGAGATAAAGCGGCTCAAAGCTGCCACGCACCCAGCTAGTTTTTGGACCTGCTTTAGGTTTGTTGGGGTTGCCAATTGTGACAGGGCTTGGATTTTGGCTGGGTTTGCCTCGATTCCTCTATTGGAAATAATGAACCCGACTAGTTTTCCGGCTAGAACGCCGAAGACACATTTTTCCGGATTGAGCCGTATGTCATATGTTCGGAGGTTGTCGAATGTGAGGCGTAGATCGTCCACCAATGATTCGACATGTTTAGTCTTGATGACTACATCATCTACGTATGCCTCCACTTTCTTGCCAATTTGTTTCTCCAGACATGTTTGAATCATGCGTTGGTAAGTGGCGCCAGCGTTTTTGAGTCCGAACGGCATGGTGTTGAAGCAGAAAGGCCCATACGGGGTAATGAATGCCGTTGCGGGCTGGTCGGGCTCCTTCATCTTAATTTGATGGTATCCGGAGTATGTGTCGAGGAAACACAGTGAATCGTGTCCTGCACTCGCGTCAATGATCTGGTCAATGCGGGGCAGCGGGAAGGGGTCCTTAGGGCAGGCTTTATTGAGGTCTTTGAAATCGACGCAAAGGCGCCAGGATTTATCCTTCTTCAGTACCATGACCAGGTTTACTAGCCAGTCTGGGTGTTTAATCTCCCTGATGAACCCTGCTTCAAGAAGTTTAGCTAGCTCCTCCCCCATAGCTTGTCATTTGGGTTCGGAAAATCGCCGCAGCGTTTGCTTGACTGGTTTGAACCCCTTTATAATATTGAGGCTATGTTCGGCCCGTCTGCGTGGGATCCCGGGCATGTTCGAAGGGTGCCAGGCGAATATATCCCAATTTTCGCGCAGGAACGCTCTTAGTGCGGCGTCGATCGTTGGATCCAGCTATGCTCCAATGGAGGCTGTCTTGTAGGGATCCATCGGGTGTACTTGAAATTTTACTATTTCATCTGCTGGTTTGAAAGAAGTGGACTTGGGCCTCTTATCGAGGATTACATCATCTTTGTCCACTGTGGAACGCAGAGTGGTTAGCTCCTCGGTCGCTAGGGCTTCAGATAGTGCCTCGAGGGCCAAGGATGTTGTTTTGTTTTCGGCGTGGAGCGCTATATCCGGATCACTGGTGATGGTGATAACTCCGTTGGGCCCTGGCATTTTGAGCTTCATATACCCGTAATGGGGTATGGCTTGGAAGCATGTGAAGGCGTCTCGCCCCAACAAGGCGTGATATCCGCTATTGAAAGGTGCCACATGGAAGAGCAACTCTTCGGACCTGTAGTTCTCCAGCGTACCGAATACTACATCAAGTTTAATTTTCCCCGAACATCATGCTTCACGACTGGGGATAATCCCTCGAAAGGTGGTGATGCTTTGCTCGATGCAACTCTTGTCCATTTACATTTTATTGAGCGTGTCTTCGTAGATGAGATTTAGTCTGCTGCCACCGTCCATGAGCACCTTGGTGAGTCGAAAGCCATCTACAATTGGGTTTAAGACCAAGGCGGTAGGTGCTCGGACTGATCTGGCCCTTGGTTCGTCGTTGGCGGTAAAAGTTATTGCCGTATCGTTCCAAGGATTTAGTGCGGCTACTTGGTTGACTTCGGCGTGGTCGCAGAGCGCCCTTTTGCGCCGATTATTTGAAGAAAAGGTCTCAAAGACCGTAAAGACATTGAGGTTGTCATCCTCTGAAGAGTGCTTCTCCGAGGTGGTGTTGGTGAGGATGGCCTCGCCACTCTTAGCCACCTGTCAGAGTACCCAACATGCCCGAAGGCTATGTGTTGGCTCGGTATTCGGCATCGTGTGTATCTGACAGGGCTTGCCGAGCAATTCGTCAAGGACAGTTCTATGTCCCGTGAAGGGTTTGATTTTCTTGTCAATGAGATGATGATCGGGTGCCCCATGAGGGTGCATCCTTTTTGCCCATCCAGTGGGCTGCTTAAAGGCGGGAGGTTCCCACTGGGCTGTCTGGGCTTTCCAGGCGCTTTCCATTGCACAGTACTTCTGTACTATATGTGCCAAATCTGCAAAGTGCAGTATGCGGTGGCGGTTGAGGGCATTTAGGATTCCCTCGTCCGTACAGTTGCGGCAGAAAACTGAAACCGCGTCCTTGTCGCAGCAATCTTTAATCTTGTTTTTAACAAGGAGGAATCTGGCCCAGAAGTGATGGACCGTTTCCTGAGGTTGCTGTCGTACATACATTAGGTCACATACGTCTGGAGGACCTGAATTGCTGGGGAATATTGCTTGTGGTGGGTGGGTGGGCTAAAATCCGAACCCCGACCCGCTATTGGATTCGCAATTTGAAGAATCTCCGAGGTCACTAGTCCAGGATCAGGAGGGTCCTGGTGACTTTCGGGCTCAATGTCTGATTCTATGTTCGGAGGACCCATGGTCTCTTCCCGAAGATGGGTGTCCAGCTCGCAGGGCTCGGAAATCCGAACATAGCTTGTTATCAACTTAGGGGGAGAAGTATTCTCGGCTTGTTCCTCCACGACCGCTACCAGATGGGTGATCGGCGGGGACTTGATTTCCCTCTGATCGGGTTTAAGTCCAATCCGATCATAGTCTGTTGCGACCCCTAGGGCGGCGATGCGATCTAGCAGTTCGTTCAAGGACGAGACATCTGCCGGATCCATCTTTTCGGAGTGTTCGAGGCCGATGCGGAGATGATGTTTCGCGATTTGGGGGGCCGCCTTTGGCTTAACGGCCGAGCGGGCGCCCATGGTAAAACCGTTGAGTTGGAGGATCTGTCCCGGGACTAGGGCTCCTCCAGAGGTGATGTTGTCGTTGATGACAAGGCGAGCCATCGATCCTTCCATCGACGACACAGAGGAACTCTCAATGAAAGCACCAATGTCGGTGTCAAAACCAGCCGATCTCGGGTAGGGGGTCCCGAACTGTGCGTCTGAGGATCGAAGGTAACAGGGGACAAAGGGAACACGATGTTTACCCAGGTTCGGGCCCTCTTAATGGAGGTAAAACCCTACGTCCTGCTTGATTGTATTTGATGAGTATAGGGGTTACAAGAGTTGATCTACCTCGAGATCATAATGGCTAAACCCTAGATGTCTAGCCTATGGGAGTTATCATGATCTCTACGGACTAAACCCTCTGGTTTATATAGACACCGGAGGGGGATAGGGTTGTACAGGGTCGGTTTACAGAGGAAGGAAATTTCACATCCGGATGCCAATCTTGCCATCCACGCAAAGGAGAGTCCCATCCAGACACGGGGAAAGGCCTTCTATCTTATATCTTCACGGTCCATTAGTCCGGCCCATGTCACATGACCCGGACGCCCGAGGACCCCTTAATCCAGGACTCCCTCAATCTCCGGCCGAGGTGGATGCTTAATATTGCTACTACTTTTTTGATGTACTAATCTACACTCTTCTAATGATGCAAGACCGCTGAAGATGCTAGTCTTCGATAGGACTAGGCCTTCTCTCTATTCTGGCATTTCTGCAGCCCAGTCCACATATACAGCCTATCTTTGATAATGTTGCATATGTAGTGTAGATCCTTGCTTGCTGAGTACTTCGGATGAGTACTCACGGTTGCTTTGCTTCCTCTTTTTCCCCATATCCTTTAGATGCAACCAGACGACGGAGCCCCGGAGCCAGCTGCCCCCGTCGACGACTACTTCTGCCACCCCGAGGGTGGTTACTTCTACGAGTTGGCTGACGACCAGGAGTAGGTTCGGATGGTCCCAGGCAGGAGGCCTGCGCCTCTGTAACACCCTGGATTTTGCCCAATTTCTTTTTCTTTTGATTTGGTCCGGTTTTGCTTTTCTGTGGTGTGATAGTTCTGCAACCCGGAGGGATCACCCTTCATTTTTCCTCCTGAGTGGCTTGCCAACCTCTAAACCATTCCAAGACCTTGTCATTTCCATCTTGGACCAATCCCAATATTCTTTTCCTTGGGAATATTCCTTTTTCTATTAAAGGAATAACCCTGTTTGCTCTGGGTTGTGAAGCAACCCATATTTCTATCATTCCCAAAATTCCAAAATAATTCCCAAAAATTGTTTGGGTCATATCTCCCACAAATATATCAAACCCTTCCTTGTCATGTCCAAAAATATTTCACAAATATTCCTTTTTCGATTCTGCCCTATCTGTCAGATTGAGAAGCAAGTACCCTTTATATTTGATTGCTTGCTCTCAAACTTTTTGTGCACTCTTTCCAACCCATATCATTGCCACATGCCAAAGTTCAACTTTATTTGGATAATAAATCTCTCCTGGCTAATTTCCAAAGTTTCTGGGCAACCGGAATCTTTGTGAAGCAAGTGCTAGCTATGAGTATCCAAATGAGTTGAAATTTTGCAAGCATCTTAATATGCTCAAATCCTGACTCTCCACCAAATTTTAGCATCATTAAATCATCTATGTGATCACAGCATCAAATCTTTGTTTCTGGTAATTATTATGGGTTGTGAAGCAACTATAATTTTTATTGCTCCATAATTCATGAATAATTTCCAGAACATGCTTCTACCCATATCACACCTCTCCACAAAATTTGGGCTCATTTTATCTTCCCAATAATTCCCTAGAATTTCCCTAAGATTCTGTCCAGTGGGGTGCTGTGTGAAGGAAGTACCACTTTGGTTTATCCAAATGGTATGAAATTTATATAGTATCCTCATATGATCAAATTATTCATATCCTTCAAAATTCAGCTCAATCCAAGCAAGTATGTGAGTGCCACTTCATATTTTGCATTTCTGTTCAGTAAGGCCCATTGAACTGCAAGTGCTATTTATATCCATCCAAATGGTCTGCAAATTTGCAGTGATGATCACCCTAGTGAGTGATCACTCTCAGCCAAATATCTGAGTCTAGTTCCTTCTCAACTTTTCTCAGCTCATATCAAACACCTTGCTGGTGCATCGTAACCAAGCTTCCTCTTGTCAACTCCTGGCTTCTTTAGATGATCTTTCACTTCCAGAATGCCTTGAGGATCAAGGACTTGCTGCTAGACAACGAATTAGGCAACAGAGTGCACCGTGTACACCAGTGCACGTGGTGACCACGCAGCCAATGTGCAGTACTGGCGCTCTGTGCAATGGGGTCCTCGGCCTCGGCCGTTTCCTCGCGGCCTCGCCACCTAGTTATGTCCAACAGCTTCATTTCGTCGTCGCCCACACTCTGGACCCCTCTCCACCTCTCACGTCCCCTCCCTCGTAGTACACGACGGCTCCCGTGACATGGCCGCCCCCTGTCACCGACGGGACCGGTCGATGGAGCTCTCCCGAGCCATCCCGACCCTGCCTGAGCTCTCTCCGCCCCTCCCTGACCGTCCGGGAAGCTTCTCTCCTCCTCCAAGCAAGCTCTGGAAGTGCCGGGACACCGGCACACGCGTCGCCGTGGCCCAGCTCGACCCCCTCCGTCGCTCGCCTATATATAGACCACTCCGAGCCCTCCCGAGCACACCACCAGCTCCACCTCGTTCCCCTACGCCTCCCCGTCCTCTCCCCGGAGCTCAAGCCGCCCTCCTTGCCTCTATTGACCGCCATGGACGCCACCCTCCTCCGGCTCAAATTTGAGCTAGACCGACCCCTCCTCTCCTCCCTGACCTCTCCACAAGGTCCCCCACTCACCGGCGATCCTCCCCACCACCGCATCACGCCGCCGAAGCCCATGTGGCCGCCGCTGCCTAGGTCAGGCCACTGCTGCCGAGCCTCTGTTGCCTGCTGCCGCGGTCCCTCCTCTCTTCCCCGGCACCGACCCTTCCTCTGGATGAGCTCGGCGCAGCCGCCCGGGTCCGCCGGTGCTTTCCGCTCGACCGAAGACGGCCTGAGCTGCCCAGACCACCGCCGGAGCCGCCCCTCCCCTGCCCCTCCTCTGCTTCGGTCGGGCCAGCGCGAGGAGGAAGGAGACGACTAGGCCAGGCGGGCCCCACCACCCAGCGGACCCCACCCGTCAGCCACAAGGCGGAGTCAACGGCCGGGCCCGCGTGGATAAGTGGAGGCGTAAACTCGGGTTTACGTTTTCACTTTCTGAAAGCGTACTTTGGTGCTTCTTCGGGCCCAAATGCGTTTTCTCTTCTGGAACGTGTATCTTTCAGAAAGGCACGATCTGTTTTTCTGCTGAGGACCCGTTTGTGAAGATTTTATTTACAGATAGGCCCCTGGCAGAAAAACTATCACAACTTTTTAACCGAGACTCCGATCGAGGTGAATCCAACGCCCACGTCTTCGTCTCGTCGAGACCGTTCTGATGGAGTCATTTTCATAATGTTTACACAGAGTGGAAATGACCCTTTTGCCCTTGTCCGTAAACAGCCCCTCCGAGAGAGAACTGTTTCGGGCAGTCAACTCCGCGACCATTCCGCACTCCTTTCCGATGATTCCTTCACCCCCAAGCAAGCCACAACTCTCATCTGCGTCATCGCATTGCAATATCATAGTTTAACTAATTACTTTAACAACACGTATGAGCATCTGTGAGATGAATTGGATTATACCATGTTGGAGTTAATTCTCGGATAGGTGACTGCCATGCTGAGTACTGGATTACTAGTGACTAGTAGTTTACACTTGTTGATATTGTGATGTTGAGATCACTGTCTATGATTATTTTGGAGTTCATCCGGCAGTTCGTGGAGATGAATTAGTAGCAGTGGCTTAAGCATGCTGGTTATCGGGAGGTCAGCTATGACAGAAATATTATTCGGGGATTAGATATTTCATGGTTGACCTTGAGTCACCTGTCCGGACTTATTCGTGCAACCACATTTGCCGGTATGTGACGGCCTTGACTTGGTCTGATCGCGTGCTCTTTTATCGGTACCACCAAAGAGGGAAGGTTATGCGTTCGCGCTACCTTGGCCCGGTAGGCGGCGATAACCTTGTGAGCCCAGTTGAGTTGTTTGGGATCCCGTCCCCATTTGGGACAGTTTATTAGCCACGATGGTGGCAGGTGTCACGAGGTGACACAGGGGCCACCCAGGGCAGGACTCCGGGGGAGAATGAATGCCGGTGGTACGATGGGAGAGTCACGGGTCAGGCAGGTTTCGTTGGAGCAATGCTGGTCCACCCGAATGGGATCACGAGGTCAGTGCTCCATAGTGTGGGTAAAGTGCGCAACCTCTGCAGAGTGTTAAATCTATTCGAATAGCCGTGTCCACGGTATTGGACAGTCCGACCAGACCTCACTAGGTGGTCAACCATAGTAGTGATGATAATGATGGAAGAACTCGTCGTATGATCAGAAGTACTCAGTGGTTCATGAGTATTCTGAGGGTTGTGAGACAACCCGGAGGAGAGTAAGTTTGTCAGACTTGTCGTGCAGATGGAATCAGGTATTTGATATGTTAGCCATGGGATGGCTGTGAGTTGAGTGGTCGGATGACCACATGCTTGGGGATTGGACTTGGTACAGGTTCGGATTGGAGCCTGAGATTATTTGAAGTATGGATTTAATACGCTTTACCTTACTGCAGTCATTTCAGTAGCTACCTTGCTAGATAACCATGCTGGTTAATTTTGGATTGCTATGATGTTGTCTTGCTTTAATGCTGATGTTTGCTGTGAGCTTGCGAGTACATTCAAAGTACTCACCTGGCGTGTCATGCCAGTTTTTAGGTCATGCCGTGATTGCTTGCTTGCCGAGGATCCTGTGCTTGCGATCTAGGATACGCGTTCTAGCCAGAGTCCCTGCGGAGTGGAGTCCATCACCGTCGTCGTTGTTCCGCTGTCGAGAGAGAGACTCCGCTGTTAGCATAGAGCTACCCCGGGCAGGCGTTGTGTCGCCGTGCCGATGTAATTCATTTGCCCTTTGTAACCATATCTATTGTAATAAAGAGCTGATTTGTTCTATGCCCACAGTGCAGTATTCCAGAGGACTTGTCCCTGGGCTGGAATACGGGGCGTTCCGGTCTTCTCTGAGCCGGGGTGCCACAAGCATTGGTATCAGAGCAGGTTTGGCTATAGGACGCGTGGTCTAGGCGCGAGCATTAGTAACCGGTAGTTTAGGATCCAGTTGGTTTGCTGCACTTGTTTGTTGCATTTGCTTGTGCATAGCATGCATATAGAATATTTATCTTATCACTAATGATGGATCTGGTGAGTGTAGGTGGCATCGGTTTCGATTCCCTACCTGCGCTCTCCAGTTTACATATTTGTTCCTTGGTGTGGTGTTATCTCCGTCCCAGCGGAGTGATGCCAGGGTGCTTAGGGGTGTCGATCACTAGCAAGATTGATGCACCAGTACCCCACCAATATATTCTCTTCAGCCACCCCTATCATTTCGGTGATAGACATATTTCTATCCCGGATCGTGCCATTCCTCTAGCCGTTTTGGCAACCCTAACTGATCCTGGTTATCAGAAAAGGTCAATGCCTGCAAGCCTTTGTCTCCACTATTAACTCATTCCGCCACCTATCCTTTGGACGTGTACGGTTTTCTTCCGTACACTTGATGATGATGTGGTCGTAACTTCTGTGTTCCGACCCTCGATCACCAAGTTCGTCCTCGCCACCGGTTCCAACGGTGTGAAGCTCGTGTTTGGTGTAGCTTTGTTTACACCAATTTTCTTCCACACATTGATTCACTTTCGTGCACATCGCCACAGCATGTTAGACCGTTATACCGGAGTTCTTGCGAGATTTGTGTGCTTAAGTAGGAATGCATATTATTGCTGTGAATAGCTGTAGAATGTGATATTGCTTGTGTGTGTGTGATCTTGCTTGTTTTGTGTGCTTTTGTTTAGTCGTTTCTTTTGTTTCTTTATTTGGGCCCTTGGTGTTACCTTATTTTCCCCTTAATGAAGTTGCTCACCGACCCTGAACCTAAAGAGTCAGTGAAGAGACAGTCATTTGGAAGCTCAGCTCAGCAATATGAAGTTTTCAGCAGACTGTGTTATATCGGGAATATCGAGCCTGAATATAAATGATATCCTGGTTGGATTGGTTATCAGCATCAAGTATGCATCAGTGCAACTTTCACAGCAGTGATGATCGCATCAGCAAGAAGGCAAGGATGTGTGCACGATCAACAGCACAATTTCGAGTCAAGTCCGCAGATGGCAAAAAGAAAGCTTCAGGTGTAAGCAACCGAGTCTTTCCCTACAAGCTACCTGAGAAGCGTACAACGCAAGATGCCTGTGTCTTCCTCGATACGACACATGGAGATCTTCCGATGCAAAGGTCAGCTCCGCAACAGTTGGTCCGAAGGCAAAAATTCAGTCAGGACACAAGCTTGTCTCGGGAATCAAGTGGGCAGCTACACATGTTTCCATGGATATGGTGGACATGCTGAGGTCATATGGGTTACTCATACAATGATGCCAGCCCGGTGAGGATCTGACTATTGCCTGAGCTATGATAAAAGAAGAGAACGCCAGTTATACACTTCAGCGTGATGACCAACAACCCATAGAGCAATCCGACCCTCTGATGTATGCCCTATAACATTGCTCTGTGTTATTCCGGTATGCTCAAATTATTATGCTCATACCTGTATGCATAATAGTGAGCTGTATGGGACACGGATGAACCCTTGCCCGTCTTTCTTTGGTGACGGCACCACGCCTGTGTTCTGAGCTGTTTTCGGCTGTCCAGGGTGGATGCCGATTTTTATTTCTCTTGTCAGCAACTGGCCCGTGTTCTGAGCTGCTTTTCGGCCGTCTCGGGCAGCTGTTGAATTTCTCTCCGTAGCAATGACCCTATGCTCTGAGCTGTTTTTCGGCCGTCTTAGGGAGTTGCTACTTTCTTCTTATCAACACCGTCTCATGCTCTGAGCTGCTTTTCAGCCGTCTTGAGTCGGGGTTGAGTTACTCCAGTAATGTCCCAGATCTGAGTTGTAAAGACCGTTCTGGTGGCTACTGGTTTATTTGCCGGTTTTATCCAAGGGTTCAGACGATCGTTACCCTACAGCTACAACTTGTAAAGTAATATGCATGCCGGAATATTGCACCTGATAACACCTACGGTCACCCGGAGAATCAAGGGCATATTAGGCCAAGTTTTTTTTTCAGCAAAGGATCCAGGCACAGAGAACTATAATGAAAAAGCAAGGTTGTCCGTATGGTAATGGTACAATTAATCCGGACAGTCTGGCTCGGTACTAGTCACCATGGGTACACACCCATGGGGTTTATTCCGTTTGCAAGGACCCCATATCGAGACAACCCACCCAGCCAACCAGATATGCTCAGAATTGTCAGAGGAGGGCAACCAAGCTGGTCAGGTCAGCCGAAAGATTAACTCAGCAGTTCGAATTCAGCACCATGTTAAAGCGTTACTCGGCCTACCATCCATATAGAGATACCGACAGACTGAATAATCAGAAGGATGAACAACAGTCTCAAAGCATGTGTTCTCACAGATAGGAATCAGTTAAAGACTAACCTGCCATGAACAAGATTCTACTGCCAGGACCACTGTCAGTCAAGTCTATGGATAATATCACCGTACACCTTTATGCGGGTCATGACGGGTGACAGTCAAATATTTGGTAAGAGCCTCATACCCAGGACAGTGAAGATACCCAAGATGATTCAGCAAACCATGCGAGAAGCCAGATTCCGCCAGGAGAACGGTACGATTCACAGTACTGTTTTAAGCCTGGAGGACACACAGCCATTCGAAGTCACCTAGTGAAATGAGTAAAAGATTCCATGTCCACCAAGAGAATCTGTTCACAACTCAGTGAACGGTCGTTCGTATTGGACCCCGTCACGACACACCCCTAAGGAACCACCCTCGGACTTACGAGCAGGGCACATAGTTCGGACCGGATAATTTATTGCCCAGACAGGATAGCAGACATAAAAGGATTGAAGTCGGAGTAACATATGAGGTAAGATTTGCCAGAAAAAGGGTCCAGTAAAGCAAACCACCCCGAAGCAAGGCAGTCAGTCATATGAAATTCAACGGGAACATTATACAAAGGTAAAAAGGAAACCCGAGTTGGAAACGGTTTCCTCAAGTGGAAATATTCATGTTTGATTCCTGAGCAACCAAATCTCGAGGACGAGATTTCTTTAAGGGGGGTAGGTTTGTAACACCCTGGATTTTGCCCAATTTCTTTTTCTTTTGATTTGGTCCGGTTTTGCTTTCCTGTGGTGTGATAGTTCTACAACCCGGAGGGATCACCCTTCATTTTTCCTCCTGAGTGGCTTGCCAACCTCTAAACCATTCCAAGACCTTGTCATTTCCATCTTGGACCAATCCCAATATTCTTTTCCTTGGGAATATTCCTTTTTCTATTAAAGGAATAACCTTGTTTGCTCTGGGTTGTGAAGCAACCCATATTTCTATCATTCCCAAAATTCCCAAATAATTCCCAAAAATTGTTTGGGTCATATCTCCCACAAATATATCAAACCCTTCCTTGTCATGTCCAAAAATATTTTACAAATATTCCTTTTCCGATTCTGCCCTATCTGTCAGATTGAGAAGCAAGTACCCTTTATATTTGATTGCTTGCTCTCAAACTTTTTGTGCACTCTTTCCAACCCATATCATTGCCACATGCCAAAGTTCAACTTTATTTGGATAATAAATCTCTCCTGGCTAATTTCCAAAGTTTCTGGGCAACCGGAATCTTTGTGAAGCAAGTGCTAGCTATGAGTATCCAAATGAGTTGAAATTTTGCAAGCATCTTAATATCCTCAAATTCTGACTCTCCACCAAATTTTAGCATCATTAAATCATCTATGTGATCACAGCATCAAATCTTTGTTTCTGGTAATTATTATGGGTTGTGAAGCAACTATAATTTTTATTGCTCCATAATTCATGAATAATTTCTAGAACATGCTTCTACCCATATCACACCTCTCCACAAAATTTGGGCTCATTTTATCTTCACAATAATTCCCTAGAATTTCCCTAAGATTCTGTCCAGTGGGGTGCTGTGTGAAGGAAGTACCACTTTGGTTTATCCAAATGGTATGAAATTTATATAGTATCCTCATATGATCAAATTATTCATCTCCTTCAAAATTCAGCTCAATCCAAGCAAGTATGTGAGTGCCACTTCATATTTTGCATTTCTGTTCAGTAAGGCCCATTGAACTGCAAGTGCTATTTATATCCATCCAAATGGTCTGCAAATTTGCAGTGATGATCACCCTAGTGAGTGATCACTCTCAGCCAAATATCTGAGTCTAGTTCCTTCTCAACTTTTCTCAGCTCATATCAAACACCTTGCTGGTGCATCGTAACCAAGCTTCCTCTTGTCAACTCCTGGCTTCTTTAGATGATCTTTCACTCCAGAATGCCTTGAGGATCAAGGACTTGCTGCTAGACAACGAATTAGGCAACAGAGTGCACCGTGTACACCAGTGCACGTGGTGACCACGCAGCCAATGTGCAGTACTGGCGCTCTGTGCAATGGGGTCCTCGGCCTCGGCCGTTTCCTCGCGGCGTCGCCACCTAGTTATGTCCAGCAGCTTCATTTCGTCGTCGCCCACACTCTGGACCCCTCTCCCCCTCTCACGTCCCCTCCCTCGCAGTACACGACGGCTCCCGTGACATGGCCGCCCCCTGTCACCGACGGGACCGGTCGATCGAGCTCTCCCGAGCCATCCCGACCCTGCCTGAGCTCTCTCCGCCCCTCCCTGACCGTCCGAAAAGCTTCTCCCCTCCTCCAAGCAAGCTCTGGAAGCGCCGGGACACCGGCACATGCGTCGCCGCGGCCAAGCTCGGCCCCCTCCGTCGCTCGCCTATATATAGACCACTCCGAGCCCTCCCGAGCACACCACCAGCTCCACCTCGTTCCCCTATGCCTCCCCGTCCTCTCCCCGGAGCTCAAGCCGCCCTCCTTGCCTCTATCGACCGCCATGGACGCCGCCCTCCTCCGGCTCAAATTTGAGCTAGACCGACCCCTCCTCTCCTCCCTGACCTCTCCACAAGGTCCCCCACTCACCGGCGATCCTCCCCACCACCGCATCACGCCGCCGGAGCCCCTGTGGCCGCCGCTGCCTAGGTCCGGCCACTGCTGCCGAGCGTCTGTTGCCTGCTGCCGTGGTCCCTCCTCTCTTCCCCGGCGCCGACCCTTCCTCTGGATGAGCTCGGCGCAGCCGCCCGAGTCCGCCGGTGCTTTCCGCTCGACCGAAGACGGCCTGAGCTGCCCAGATCACCGCCGGCGCCGCCCCTCCCCTGCCCCTCCTCTGCTTCGGTCGGGCCAGCGCGAGGAGGAAGGAGACGACTAGGCCAGGCGGGCCCCACCACCCAGCGGACCCCACCCGTCAGCCACAAGGCAGAGTCAACGCCCGGGCCCGCGTGGATAAGTGGAGGCGTAAACTCGGGTTTACGTTTTCACTTTATGAAAGCGTACTTTGGTGCTTCTTCGGGCCCAAATGCGTTTTCTCTTCTGGAACGTGTATCTTTCAGAAAGGCGCGATCTGTTTTTCTGCTGAGCACCCGTTTGTGAAGATTTTATTTATAGACAGGTCCCTGGCAGAAAAACTATCACAACTTTTTAACCGAGACTCCGATCGAGGTGAATCCAATGCCCACGTCTTCGTCTCGTCGAGCCTGTTCTGATGGAGTCATTTTCATAATGTTTACACACAGTGGAAATGACCCTTTTGCCCTTGTCCGTAAACAGCCCCTCCGAGAGAGAACTGTTTCGGGCAGTCAACTCCGCGACAATTCCGCACTCCTTTCCGATGATTCCTTCACCCCCAGGCAAGCCACAACTCTCATCTGCGTCATCGCATTGCAATATCATAGTTTAACTAATTACTTTAACATCACGTATGAGCATCTGTGAGATGAATTGGATTATACCATGTTGGAGTTAATTCTCGGATAGGTGACTACCATGCTGAGTACTGGATTACTAGTGACTAGTAGTTTACACTTGTTGATATTGTGATGTTGAGATCACTGTCTATGATTATTTTGGAGTTCATCCGGCAGTTCGTGGAGATGAATTAGTAGCAGTGGCTTAAGCATGCTGGTTATCGGGAGGTCAGCTATGACAGAAATATTATTCGGGGATTAGATATTTCATGGTTGACCTTGAGTCACCTGTCCGGACTTATTCATGCAACCACATTTGCCGGTATGGGACGGCCTTGACTTGGTCTGATCGCGTGCTCTTTTATCGGTACCACCAAAGAGGGAAGGTTATGCATTCGCGCTACCCTGGCCCGGTAGGCGGCGATAACCTTGTGAGCCCAGTTGAGTTGTTTGGGATCCCGTCCCCATTTGGGACAGTTTATTAGCCACGACGGTGGCAGGTGTCACGAGGTGACACAGGGGCCACCCAGGGCAGGACTCCGGGGGAGAATGAATGCCGGTGGTACGATGGGAGAGTCACGGGTCAGGCAGGTTTCGTTGGAGCAATGCTGGTCCACCCGAATGGGATCACGAGGTCAGTGCTCCATAGTGTGGGTAAAGTGCGCAACCTCTGCAGAGTGTTAAATCTATTCGAATAGCCGTGTCCACGGTATTGGACAGTCCGACCAGACCTCACTAGGTGGTCAACCATAGTAGTGATGATAATGATGGAAGAACTCGTCGTATGATCAGAAGTACTCGGTGGTTCATGAGTATTCTGAGGGTTGTGAGACAACCCGGAGGAGAGTAAGTTTGTCAGACTTGTCGTGCAGATGGAATCAGGTATTTGATATGTTAGCCATGGGATGGCTGTGAGTTGAGTGGTCGGATGACCACATGCTTGGGGATTGGACTTGGTACAGGTTCGGATTGGAGCCTGAGATTATTTGAAGTATGGATTTAATACGCTTTACCTTACTGCAGTCATTTCAGTAGCTACCTTGCTAGATAACCATGCTGGTTAATTTTGGATTGCTATGATGTTGTCTTGCTTTAATGCTGATGTTTGCTGTGAGCTTGCGAGTACATTCAAAGTACTCACCTGGCGTGTCATGCCAGTTTGCAGGTCATGCCGTGATTGCTTGCTTGCCGAGGATCATGTGCTTGCGATCTAGGATACGCGTTCTAGCCAGAGTCCCTGCGGAGTGGAGTCCATCACCGTCGTCGCTGTTCCGCTGTCGAGAGAGAGACTCCGCTGTTAGCATAGAGCTACCCCGGGCAGGCGTTGTGTCGCCGTGCCGATGTAATTCATTTGCCCTTTGTAACCATATCTATTGTAATAAAGAGCTGATTTGTTCTATGCCCACAGTGCCGTATTCCAGAGGACTTGTCCCTGGGCTGGAATACAGGGCGTTCCGGTCTTCTCTGAGCCGGGGTGCCACAGCCTTTCGATCATAGCTTTTGTTTTGCCCTGCCTTTCTAAAGGCTTTTCCGTTTCTCTTTTATATCTGTACTCAGATATCTAACGCTTCCGCTGATGCTTGTTGACATCAAGCTTATGTATTTGAGCCCTCGAGGCCCTGGCTTGTAATATAATGCTTGTATGCCTTTATTTATGTTTTAGAGTTGTGTTGTGATATCTTCAAGTGAGTCCTTAGGCTTGATCGTCTGCATTTGCATGTATGGTTAGTGCACGATTAAGCCGGGGGCATCACATAAACCTTTGCTTGTCCTCAAGCAATTCAGTTGATAAACTGAAAGTGAAAAAGAAAAACTTTTACGAACTCTTTTGCTCTTGTTTACATAAATAAGCTTAAGTAGCACCCAGGTTTTCAGCAAAGATTATAACTAACCATGTCGACAATAACTCTTACAAATTACATTAACTCATAACAATGGCATAATCAACTAGTGAGCAATAATATGATATCTCAAACAACAACACTTTGTCAAAGCAACCATGATATAATATGACAATAGTGGTATCTCGCTAGCCCTTTCTAAGATCGCAAAACATAAATGCAGAGCACCTCCAAAGTCCGAGCAGTGACTAAACATTGTAATTCATGGTAGAAAAGATCCAGTCATGATGCACCCAACATTAGCTACACACAATGCATGAGGATGACAATAGTGCTCTCAGGCTCTGGCGCTTATTTGAGAAGGTGATGACACAACATAAAAGTAAATAGATAGTCCCTTCGCAGAGGGAAGCAGTGATTTGCAGAGGTGCCAAAGCTCAAGCTTTTAAAACAGAGGTAAATGAAATTTTGAGTATCTTCCATGCTAAACACATTAGTGGCGGTTCCCAAGTGATAAAAGTAAAGGTTTACTCCCCCTCCACCAACAATCACACTCCACGGCTTGTCCGAAACAACGGGTGCCGTCCATACCAACAACATTCCTGGGGGAGTTTTGTTTAATTATTTGTAATTTGAATTCGGGACTGGGAATCCCTATTACCGCCCCTCTCGTGCAAGGACGAGTGAATAAACACTCATCATGAGAATAACCCGCTTAGCATGGAAGATACTGACTACCTCCTGTCGCTCTATGAACAATCTAGGCACACAAAAAAGGATGTTTATTTGAAGTTTTTAGAGGTGACACATGAAAATTTACTTAGGACGGCAGGGTAATACCGCATATAGGTAGGTATGGTGGACTCATCTGGAATAACTTGGGTTTCAGGGTTTTGATGCACAAGCAGAATTCTCACTTAGTACAGGCGAAGGCTAGCAATTAGGTTGAGAAGCGGCCAGCTAGAGAGTGAAAACGGTCATGAACATGCATTATGCATAAGTAACATTGGATACTAGCATGAGTAGGATATGAACACCATGAACATAAATATCATAGAGGCTATGTTGGTTTTGATTCAACTACATGCATGAACATGTGCCAAGTCAAGCCACTCGAACATTCAGAGGAGGATACCATATCATCATACCACATCACAATTATTTTAACGCAATGTTGACATCCAAGATAAAACATTATCCACTCCTAGCTACTTAAGCATTGCACAAGAAACTATAATCTCTAAGGGTCATTGCAAACATGTTTGATCATAATGAGCTGAATCATGGATACTAGGTTAAACATATTTACAAAAATAGAACAAGTTGAGTTCATACCCGTTTCTCTCTACCACAGTCAGTTCATCAAATATCGTCATTATTGCCTTTCACTTGCACGACCGAATGACATGAAAATAATAATAGTGCAAGAGTGCCGTGGACTAAGCTGGAATCTACAAACATTTTATTCAAAAAGGAGAAGACAAGGTGACATGGGCTCTCTGTTAGATCAACAATAATGCATATGAGAGCCACTCAACATTTTCATCATGGTCTTCTCCTCGGTACGACTCAATAAAAAGAAAAGAAATTCAGAGAAACACACTAAAATATTTTTGGAGTTTTGGCTTTCTGAAGGAAAGCAAATGTAAGAAAGGAAAAAACAAAAACGAGAAAAATTATTTACACGGGAGAGCTCTCAACAAGCAAAAAGAAGAACAAGGAAATCTTTTTGGGTTTTCTTTTTAAATCCTACAACTAACTACACTAGAAAGAAAAATCAAAAAGAAGCAGGAAATATTTTTTTGTATTTTCTCAAAGTTTTTCAAACACACAAGAAGAAGGCGAGAAAATAAATCTAGTATGGATAATACAATGAAAAAGTGTGGACACCGACAACTGGAATGAAATGTGTGAACATGAATATAATGTCGGTGGAAATACATACTCCCCCAAGCTTAGACTTTTGGCCTAACTTGGTAATCTCCATTAGTATCCTGCATAATGGTCGGAGTGATAGCTCATGGAGGCTCGGGGTGCAGACACCTTAGCTCGTCGTGCAGCCACAACCGCGGCATTATGTGCTCGGGCCTCGCTCTCAAGAACATAATATCTTCCCTTGCTGTGAACATCAAAGAGAGCAGGTGCAGGCAAAAAGATGTCCACGACAGACCTTTTATTAAACAATAGGTTATAAGTAAAATTATGGGTTTCACCACTAAGGATCTTATGACGTTTCATAGCATCGAAGTCAAGGTATTGCGTGGGTAAGATGGGGTCATAAGGCCAAGGTGAAACACCCAGCTCTCTTGCTAAGCCTGTGGCGTAAATCCCACCATAAAAATATCCACTACCAGCGTTGTGTTGCAATCTACGTGCCACTATCGCTCCAAGGTTATAACTTTTGTCACCGGTGAGAGCGGTGTGGATAAGGCTCAAGTCTAGAGCACAAAGTGTACTACAATCTTGTTTGCCTACAATGCATTTTCCATTAAATAGTGCAAAGTATTGGATTGAGGGAAAATGGATACTCTTTATTCTACCTTGAGTCACTCCTCTAGTCTCATCATAGCAGAGGCTAGTCAAGAATATTTCAAACGCCGCAGAGTACTTCCGGGAACAAGAGGGGAACACAACGGAAAAGCCCTTCTGGTCGCAGTACCTGGCGCCGGAGCGGCCAGCGCTGCTAAACAACCAGATGGTGCAGCTGGCGGAGCTGCATAGGATGTCTGGTTTGGCCATGAAGGACATCATAGTCCGGCTATGGCCGGCCGGACCCATACCAAGCAGCTACTTTGGCCTGGTCAAGCGGCTCGGCGACGCCTTGCCGCGAATTGAAGCTATGAAGCATTCAGTGTGTATAGAAGGTGCGCGGATGGCCTTTGCCCGTGTCAAAATGCACTGGGCGAAGATGAAGGCAGCCGATGTGGCGGTTGAGGGCCCGCCCGGAGGCAAGGCCCACTGCAAGCCGGAGCGCTGCTTTGACGATGTCCTTGAGGGTGCCCGCTTGATAGAGGGTCAATGCTCAAAGGATATTATGTTCGAGTAAATGTATCCGAGCTTCCTAGACATTGTATTATAAACCTAGGCCTTTGTAATATATTTGTGCATGTAATCTTACATTATTTTTCCTCCTGTGCGGCCGTTTTTATCATTGAGAGTTTGCCAGTCGTCGGCTTCAGGCCCCCCGTAGATACTACGGGGGTGTTTGGAATAGCACATAATCACACTTGACCCAACGTCTTGGTCCATAAAGGAGGTGTCAGTGCGGCGAACCAGGCAATCAGACTATGTGGCTTTACCACTCTCACTTAGCCATAGGAGTTTGACAATGGGGCTGTAAGGTAGCCCCTGGTGCGTATGCGGCTATCGAACTTGGATGCCTTAGACGCGTGACTGAAAAAAGCCAGTCCTTCGTGTAATACGGAAAAAATCGCTAGAGATTTAATAAGTCGCCGAATTGCTGACCAGCTCTCGCCGCATCACGACAGTCAATTTTCGGCTTTCTCTACTGAGGTGCTTGACCGGGCTAACCGGAAACACAATCATAGTAGTTCTCCCTTTACTACCTTAGCCGAAAACGGAACGTAAGGTAGCAAGCACAGGAGCCGGGCAACCCAACTATTGACCAAAGATGTGATTCAGAGCCGATGCATATAATGCAGTATTCGGGACGCCGAAGTGCACTCTGAGAGTGTTCGGACTTTTAATTGTTGAAGATACATATAGAGCCCCTGGCGATTAAAGTTGGACCAAGGTGTATATGCCAATTCGGACATGAAGTGGAAAAACAGAAAAAAAAGTAAGCCAATGCCTAACAGGGTTGGGCAAAACTGTTTCCATTATAGTCTGATTGGTACGTCAAACATATTTGTATGGAAGATGCGATAAGCATCACGGCTATTTTACATGCCGAAGACAAGGGAAAGTTGTATACGGGTCCTAAAATTGAAAATTTGATCTTGAAGATCCTTTGGACACTCTGCCGCACGTCTGCGCCGCTTGTCTCCTTGGTGTATGATCCTTTGAGAGGATCAATAATTGAGTTTGCATAAGGGGCCTGGAAGGCAGCCCCTATTACCACCAGGAATTGATGTAAGTTGTAAAGAACCTGAAAAATAAAAACAAGAAGAAAAGAGGTGGAGCAATATGGAGGTTCGGATAGGGTCAAGCCGTATCGTGGACCTTATGTTTAGCATGCTTCCGTCCTTGCCCATGGTATTTTTAATGCGTAGTTATGTACGTGCGGTACGTATGCCGCTATAAGACTGGGGCATTGACGGAGGCCGAATTGCTAATCTAGCTCTGAATGAGCCGGACTGTCGTTCTGCAGGGTAGACCGGACTCGTTTAGCCGTGTCCGGGGGCTTGACTGCCAGTGTAGTATTCGGCTTAGCGAGGCCACCCTGCACCTCAACTGCGATGGCCGCGGTATGCTCCTCTGTACGGAGGGAGCGCTCCATGTTTCCATTGACTGTTATAATGCCTCATGGTCCAGGCATCTTGATCTTTAAGTAAGCATAATGCAGGATTGCATTGAAGCGGGCGAAGGCAGTACGTCCGAGCAGTGCATGATAACCACTGCGGAAGGGGACGATATCGAAGATCAAGTCTTCGCTTCGGAAGTTGTCCGGTGAACCGAAGACTACTTCCAATGTGATTGAGCCCGTGCAGCGGGCCTCTACACCGGGTATTACTCCTTTGAAGGTGGTTTTAGTAGGCTTGATTCTTGACGGATCAATACCCATTTTGCGGACAGTGTCCTGATAAAGCAGGTTAAGGCTGCTACCACCGTCCATGAGGACTCGCGTAAGGTGGAATCCGTCGATAATTGGATCGAGGACCAAAGCTGCCGAACCTCCATGACGGATACTAGTTGGGTGATCCTTTCGATCGAAGGTGATCGGACAAGCCGACCATGGGTTGATTTTTGGGGCGACCGGCTCTACGGCGTAGACGTCCCTTAGCGCTCGTTTGCGCTCCTTCTTGGGAATATGTGTAACGTATATCATACTCACCGTTTTTACCTCGGGGGGAAATTTCTTCTGCCCCCCTGTGTTCAGTGGGCGAGGTTCTTCATCGTCGTCCTCGCTGGTCGACCCTTTTCCCTTATGTTCGGTGTTTAGCTTACCGGCCTGTTTAAAAACCCAACAATTTCTGTTGGTATGATTGGCAGGCTTGTCGGGGGTGCCGTGGATCTGGCAAGGTCGATCAAGTATTCTGTCTAGACTAGATGGACCATCTTTGTTTCCTTTGAATGGCTTCTTCCGCTGGCCGGGTTTAGAGCCACTGAATCCGGCGTTGACCGCCGTATCTTCAGTATCTGCATTATTGCTTCGACGCTTGTGTTTGTTGCGTCGTGGCCTACCGTTGCCATCTCTGGCTTCGGAGGTGCCAGGGTCGCTGGTGCTATTGCTTCGACGGGCTAGCCAGCTATCTTCTCCCGCGCAAAAGCGGGTCATGAGTGCGGTAAGGGCCGCCATCGACTTCGGTTTTTCTTGGCCGAGGTGTCGGGTGAGCCACTCATCCCGGACGCTGTGCTTAAAGGCCGCGAGGGCTTCGGTGTCTGGACAGTCGACAATTTGGTTCTTTTTAATTAGGAACCTGGTCCAGAGCTTCCGGGCTGACTCTTCGGGTTGCTGGACTATATGACTAAGGTCATCGGCGTCTGGAGGCCGGGCATATGTGCCTTGGAAGTTGTCTCTAAAGGCATCTTTCAAATCTTCCCATCTGCCAATGGAGTTTTCTGGGAGGTTGTTTAGCCAGTGCCGAGCCGGTCCCTTTAATTTTAGTGGGAGGTACTTGATGGCGTGGAGATCATCGCCGCGGGCCATGTGTATGTGGAGAAAAAAGTCCTCAATCCATACCGCGGGATCTGTCGTTCCATCGTATGATTCGATGTTTACGGGTTTAAACCCTTCTGGAAATTGGTGCTGCATGACCTCATCGGTAAAGCACAAGGGGTGTGCGGCGCCTCTATATCAGGCAACGTCATGATGGAATTCAGATGATATCCGTATTCGTTTTTCAGCCTGGTTGAGGTTGTGCTTATCACGCCAGGCTTGACGGCCGTCGTCTCTTGTTGGAGCACGTCCCCTTGATCCGTAGATTGATCTGGTCTGGCCGGCTCTATTGTCCAGCTCCTGTCGTAGGTCATAGGTGTAGTCCGGAGCAGCTACCCCCTTGCTTTTTTGGCGAGGTGGCGCGGGCTGGTGTTCGGCGTGTGTAGCCGCTCTGTCCCGACCGCGTGGTGGTCGGTCGGGTTAGTCAGCAGGATTATACCTTGGCAGTATTGGCTCAAGGGCCTCGTTGTCAAATTGTGGTAGTAGCTTGCGCTTCGGGTAGCTCTTTGTTGGGTGCTCGAGGCCGTATTCTTCGGCCGCTAGGACTTTGGCCCATCTATCGTTGAGCGTATCCTCTTCGGCTTGAAGCCATTGCTGTTTCTTTTTTAGGCTCCTCGCTGTTGCGATGAGCTGTTGCCTAAAGCATTCTTGCTCGAGGGGTTCCTCTGGCATGATGAAATCTTCATTGCCGAGGCTGACTTCCTCCTCGGAGGCCGGTAAATAGTTACTGTCCTCTGAATCATCATTCTCGGTCGGTTCGTCTAGGTTGACTTGTCCATCTTCCCCGTCATCCTGTTCTACGGCAGGCTCGATGGGGTGCTCCGAGTCTTCGGCATTCTCCAGAGTTTCATTATCTCCGGTGCTGGTATTACTTTCCTTTCCTCGCCACGATCTTGAATGGCGTCGTTGACGTCGTCGCTTTGGTGGAACTTCGATGGGCTTGTCCTCGATCGGATCCTGATTGCCATCGTCGTCCTCTTTGGGTGTATCCACCATGTACACGTCGTATGTAGAAGTGGCAGCCCAACGCCCGGTGATAGGCAGGTTTTGAGCTGGTTCGGCTCCGGCATCGTCGTCCATACCGTCGATGTCTTCGGAAGCGTAATCGAGCATGTCGGTTAAGTCTTCGACAGTGGCTATCAAGTGGGTGGTGGGTGGGACGTAAAATTCCCCGCTCTCAGCCCCTAGTCCGGGCTGGGCGTAGTTCGGAAGTGGTTCCTCTGTAATGGCGAGGGATCGCATTAAGTCCAGAGCCTCGATTAAGGGTGAGGATTGGACGGGGAGACCAAAGTCTTTGGCGCTGGGTGAGGCGAAAGCCTCCTGGCCATGCTTACTTGTCATGGAGCTTAAGAGTTCCGATTTAGAGTCCGGGGACGAGTCCGGCTCTCCGGTGATAAAGGGAATCTGGTTTGACTCCGGGCTAGCCGATGACGCGGTCTCCTCTGGATCTCCTGTAGTAAGCTCCATGATTGCGGAGAGTCCGACGGGTTCCAAACTCCCATCTCCGGACCCAGTGATTTGTTCCGGATCTAAGGCCAGAGTGGTGGTCGGAGACGTGAATCCTTCGAAGATCAAGTCTCCTCGGATATCGGCGACATAATTCAGATTCCCAAAACTAATCTGATGACCAGGGGCATAGCTGTCGATCTGCTCGAGGCGGCCAATTGAGTTGGCCCGCAGAGCGAAGCCGCCGAACACAAAAAGTTGACCGGGGAGGAAGGTCTTCCCGGAAACAGCATCGTTGTTGATGATCGAACGAGCCATCGAACCTTCTGCTGATAACACAGTGGAACTCTCAATGAAAGCACCAATGTTGGTGTCGAAACCGGCCGATCTCGAGTAGGGGGTCCCGAACTGTGCGTCTGAGGATCGAAGGTAACAGGAGACAAGGGACACGATGTTTACCCAGGTTCGGGCCCTCTTAATGGAGGTAAAACCCTACGTCCTGCTTGATTGTATTTGATGAGTATAGGGGTTACAAGAGTTGATCTACCACGAGATCGTAATGGCTAAACCCTAGATGTCTAGCCTATGGGAATTGTGATTGCCTCTACGGACTAAACCCTCCGGTTTATATAGACACCGAGGGAACCTAGGGTTGTACAGAGTCGGTTTACAGAGAAAGGAATCTTCATATCCGAACGCTTATCTTGCCATCCACGCAAAGGAGAGTCCCATCTGGACACGGGAGAAGATCTTCTATCTTGTATCTTCACAGCCCATTAGTCCGGCCCATGTCACATAGCTCGAACGCCCGGGGACCCCCTAATCCAGGATTCCCTCACCGGTAAGGCAGCTTATTTCTTATGAGCAGGAAATTTTTTTTTAGAGAAGTAATAAATCATATCCTGGGGACTACGCACACAACCAGGAGTAAGAGTATTGTACCAAGCTTTAGCATCACCCTTTAATGAGAACGGAAATAATTTGAGAATATAATAGTAGCAAATTTTCTCATCATGAGCAAATAGGGTGGCTATGTCATTCAACTTAGTAAGATGTGCCACAACAGTTTCAGTTTCATAACCATGGAAAGGATCAGATTCAACCAAAGTAATTAACTCTGGGTCGACAGAGAATTCATAATCCTTATCATCAACAAAGATAGGTGAAGTAGCAAACTTAGGATCACATTTCATTCTAGCATTCAAAGTCTTTTCTTTATACTTGCATAATAATTTTTCCAGATCATCTCTATCCTTACAAGCAAGAATGTCTCTAGTTGTCTCCTCATCCATAACATAACCTTCCGGTACCTTTGGCAATTCATATCTAGGAGAACTAGGTCTAATAGGTGTTTCAAGATTTTTAGTTTCAAGCTCTTCATCAGTTTCAACAATTTCATCAGTTTCAGCATTCTCGAAAGCTTTAGTTCTTGCAAGTTGTTCATCAAGAAATTCACCTAGTGGCACATTATCATCAAGCAAGGTACTAGCATCATCATGAGTAGCATTCATAGCAGAAGTAGCATCATCAATAACTTGCGACATATCAGAATTGATAGCATGTGGTGGTGTTGCAAGTCTACTTATAATAGAAGGTGAATCTAAAGCGGAGCTGGATGGCAGTTCCTTACCTCCCCTTGTCTTAGAGGGAAAAATCTTAGTTTTAGCATCCTTCAGATTCTTCATAGTGATAATTTGATAATAATCCCAAGTGACTCAACAAATATAGCTATGATCCCCGGCAACGGCGCCAGAAAAAGGTCTTGATAACCCACAAGTATAGGGGATCGCAACAGTTTTCGAGGGTAGAGTATTCAACCCAAATTTATTGATTCGACACAAGGGGAGCCAAAGAATATTTGCAAGTATTAGCAGCTAAGTTGTCAATTCAACCACACCTGGAGATTAATTATCTGCAGCAAAGTAATCAGTAGCAAGGTAGTATGGTAGTTTTGATAGTAGTAGCAACAGCAATAGTAACGGTAACAGTAATAGCAATGATTTTGTAGCAAGTGCAAGAGTAACAATAGTAGTAGTAACTTAGCAAGAACAATATGAGAGAAATTCGTAGGCATTGGATCGGTGAATTCGTTGGATGATATTCATCATATAACAGTCATAACCTAGGCCGATACAGCACTAGCTCCAGTTCATAAATATAATGTAGGCATGTATTCCGTAAATAGTCATAGGTGCTTATGGAAAGAACTTGCATGACATCTTTTGTCCTACCCTCCCGGGGCAGCGGGGTCCAATTGGAAACTAAGGGATATTAAGTCCTCCTTTTAATAGAGAACCAAAACAAAGCATTAACACATAGTGAATACATGAAATCCTCAAACTACGGTCATCACCGGGAAGTGTCCCGACTTCTGTCACTCCGGGGTTGCCGGATCATAACACGTAGTAGGTGACTATAACTTGCAAGATCGGATCTAGAACATAGATATAATGGTGATAACATAAACGGTTCAGATCTGAAATCATGGCACCCGGGGCCAAAGTGACAAGCATTAAGCATGGTAAAGTCATAGCAACATCAATCTCAGAACATAATGGATACTAGGGATCAAGCCCTAACAAAACTAACTCGATTACATGATGAATCTCATCCAACTCCTCACCGACCAGCGAGCCTACGAAGGAATTACTCACTCCCGATGGGGAGCATCATGGAATTGGCGATGGAGAAGGGTTGGTGATGATGAAGATCGAAGATCCCCCCTCTCCGGAGCCCCAAACGGACTCCAGATCTGGCCTCCGGATGAAGAACAGGAGGTGGCGGCGGCTCCGTCTCGTGAAACACGATAATTCTTTCTCCCTGATTTTTTTCTCCAAAAATATGACTTTATAGCATCAGGGTTGGAGTCTGCGGGGCCACCAGGTGGGGACAACCCACCTGGGCGCGCCTGGAGGGGGGGCGCACCCTGGTGGGTTGTGTCCACCCAGGTGCCCCCCTCCTGTGGTTCTTGGCTCCAGAAATTCTCTTTTATTATATAAAAAATCCTCGCGAAGTTTCGTCCCAATCCGAGAACTTTTATTTCTGCACAAAAACAACACCATGGTAGTTCTGCTGAAAACAGCGTCAGTCCAGGTTAGTTTCATTCAAATCGTGCAAATTAGAGTCCAAAACAAGAGGAAAAGTGTTAGGAAAAGTAGATACGACAGAGACGTATCAATGAACTTGGCCCTCCATGCACCAAAAGTGGGTCTCTCATGCCTGAAAATTTGCCATTTCTAATGATCCAGATATTCCAGGCAGCCGGGAAAATAACCTCCAAAACGAAAGGTTTTTGGAAACCTCTTTTAGCACCCAGGATACATTCCTTTGTGGATAGACCAGCATACCACTGTATCTACAAATAGTTCCAGACTCTGGTGCTGAAGTTGCATTTAAAGAAGGGATGATCTCTGTCTTCCAACATTTGAGCAGGGCACATGGGGCAGAGATTATCATCATCCTCATATCTCCAATGCCTTCTCAGTAGCATATTCGGTGTTTAGTCTGTCATTCCGCATCAACCAAGCAAAAACTCCAATTTTCATTGTGCATCTACTTTGCCAAATCCACTTACAAGGGTCATCATTAGGCAGATGAGCATGCAATAAAGTGTAGTAACTCTTAACTGGATAATTTCCTTTCCCAAGGGTCCATAACCAGACATCTGAAGCGTTAGTATCACGCTCCATTTCTTGAAGGCCAGAAGTTAAAGCTTGCAAGTCTTCCATTGCTTCTGGAGAGAGTGGTAGCTGGAAATAAGCTTCAAGATTTTGATCCTTAATAAAAAAAAATCACTAATATCTTGTCATCTAGGACAAATGAAAAGAGCCTTGGATATCTCTATTTTATAGGCATTGAGGAACCAAGTAAGTCCCAATAACTTTAAGTTTGGGAAGATGATGCCCATTGGATAATCAGACCCTTTTATGCAGTTCCACTGAAAACAAAGCAATGAAGGGCCAAGTGTTGGCCAATAAATAGTACTACTTTTGTGCAGTCCCAATGAAATCCAGCAACCATCAAGAACTCAAATGGAATGACCATAAACTCAAATGGAAAAGGTCTATTTTTTCATGGCACTGCATGCAGTGACTGTCCAGTCCTTTTATGTAGTTCCACCAAAATTGAGGCCTGTGTTTTTTTGCCAAATAGCAATGAGCTGACATCTGTTTACACAAATATGTAAAGGGTTACATAGTAGTGTCATTACTTTGTTTTGGCAGCGACATTACTTTAACTAGATTACCGGTTGTGCCAATTGGCATAGAGACCAACTACATACTGGAAGTTAAGTGAAGTATTTGAAACATAAAACGGAAGTGAAGCGTACTATTTGAAGTGTGGCAAATGATTATATTCATATTGCATCTCTATTTGCCTTGACAATGATCATTGCCCATAGGTTTCTTTTGTGATTTCCGAATACATCCAAGAAAGTTAAGCAAAGTAATTGAAACTGCAAGCAAGATGATAAGCAACGCCATGAGCAACATGTCTAACAGAAAGCCCAAAGCTAAATGAATTGGTGCAGAAAGACCAACTAACAGCCAAAAGTTAAGCAAACTATTTGAAACATAAAATGGAAGCTAAGTGAACTATTTCAACCAACTACAGTGATCAACGCAGAGACGTTTCTCATAAATGGTCTGCAACTGATTGTGTTTGTATCGCGTTTGTATATTTACAAACAACAGAGTCTCGCCGGCCAGGACAACCCAACTAAAAGGACGTGGATGTTGCCTAGGGGGGGGGGGGGTGGAATGAATATGCGCTTTGAAACAATTATGGTTTAGGCTTGAACAAATGCGAAATAAAACTAGCATTTAATTTGTCAAGCACAAAACCTAAATATACTAGGCCCAACTATGTGCACCAATAAACTTATGCTATGCAAGATAAACAACTAAGTGATAGCAAGATGTATATCTTCAAGCGCGGAGGCTACCACAAATTAAGTGCATAAGTAAAGAGCTTGGTTAAGAGATAACCGAGGCACGTAGAGACGACGATGTATCCCGAAGTTCACACCCTCGCGGATGCTAATCTCCGTTTGGAGCGGCGTGGAGGCATAATGCTCCCAAAAATGCCACTAGGGCCACTGTATTCTCCTCACGCCCTCAAACAATGCAAGGTGTCGTGATTCCACTAAGGGACCTTGAGGGCAGTCACCGAACCCGTACAATTGGCGACCCTTGGGGACGATCACCAAACCTGTACAAAATTGCTCGGGACAATATCCACAACTTAATTGGAGACCCCGAAGATTTCCTAGAGCTTTACACCACAATGATCGAGCTCCGCGACACCACCAACCGTCGAGGGTGCCCAAGCACCCAAGAGGCACAAGCTCTAGGGTGCCCAAACACCCAAGAGTAATAAGTTTCTCAACTTTCACTTCCACGTGTCACCGTGGAGAACTCAAACCCATGCAACTAATGCAATGGCAAGAACACACGAAGTGCTCAAGTCCGGCACTCTCAAATCCCACCAAAACAAAGAAAGCTATGGAGGAAGATGAGAGAAAGAACAAGGAGAACACAAAATAACTCGAAGATCTAAATCCATAAAGTTCCCCTCACTTAGAGGAAATGATTGGTGGAAATATGGGTCTAGATCTCCTCTCTCTTTTCCCTATAAAAGAATCAAGAATATGAGAGGAGTAGAGAGAAATCCAAGCTTTTGGAGGTCAAAAATGGAGGAGAAAGCTTGCTCAAATTTGTTGGGGTCATTGGGGAAGAAGACCCCCTTTTATAGTGGGTACAAGAATCCAACTGTTATGTTCTCGAACTGCCTTAAGCGGTACTACCGCTAAGTACAGGGTAGTCGCCGAGACCCACTGAGGACCAGCACGAAACTGGTGCGGTAGTACTGCCAGAGCGGTACTACCGCCTTAGATAAGCGGTACTACTATGAATTAGCTGGTGGGTAATAGAGACTTCCACCGTAATGCGCGTGGTACTGCAGCGGAAGTATCGCACAAGCGGTACTACCGCTAAATCTAGAGGGGGTAACATAGAGAACCACGGTAGTGCGCGCGGTACTGCGGAAGTACCGCACAAGCGGTACTACCACGAATTCCAGAAAGGTAACATAGACCCTCCCGGTAGTAACCGTGGCACACCAGCGGAAGTACCTCACAAGTTGTACTACCATGGTAGCCAGCGATACCACCGCCAATTACCATCAGGAATTGCTAGAACACAATAGTGGAAAACGAGTAAGACCAAAACTACCATAACTTCTGCAAATGAACTCTGATTTCGACAAACTCAAGCTTGATAGAAAGCTAACGACAAGAGTTGTGAAATCTTCAAAAGTGGCAAGAGAAATATGCCAATGATATAGTGGTGTGAAACCTCCATTAGTGAAGAACCGACAAGAACTCCAACATCGAAAACACAATAGATGATGCATACAAAATCCATTTTCGATGAACTTGAGCTTGTCATGAAGATGACCACAAGCTCATAAACTCACAAAGAGAAAAACTAAACAATAAACAAGAAAGACGATGCCAATGATGAAAAGGTTTGAGCTCTCTACGTACGATACGATCAAGCTACTCATTCCAGAGCCCCCCTTGATAGTATGGCTATCGATCCTATAACCCGGTCTCCCGACTAACACCATGAGACTAGTAAAATATAAAACCTATGAAGGATAAACCTTTGCCTTGCACATAATCCACTTGAGTTAGATGATGATTATCTTGACCTTCTCAAGTTGGACCACCTTTCTTGATTGCGCTGACTCGATGAAGACTAGTGAATTGCTCCCCCATACTCTGCTATGGGTGAGCCTCACTTCGGCACATCTTCACAAGTCCATTATCGCCAGAATGGACGACAAGCTTCAAGCATGTGATCTCTTCGTGATGCTCCACTTGAACTTGCACAACTCAACCTTGATGACGATCACCACTTGATGTCATCCTCCATGGGTTATAGAGATCTTCCTCTTGATGCAAGCCCATGGAAAAGTACCTAACCCCACATAGAAACCTCACAGAGAACGTGGGTTAGTACACAAAACGTAATGAACAATGCTTACCATACCATGAGATCACTTGATCCCACTCAGTACATCTTCTACACTTTGTGTGTTGATCAACTTGAATCCACTATTAGCTTTTAGTCTTGATCACCCATGTATCTTATCTTATCTCTTCATTAAGATGATGTCTTGAAGGTAAATATGAATGTTGACACAATCTTCTTCTTCAAGACATGTTTGAATAGGTTCAATACTCATATGATCAATCTTTGGATAACTCCTTGAATAACACCTTGGTCAACACATAATCTCCTTCTTTCAACCTTGAATCCAACATATGGTCTTCAAGCATTTCCTATGGACAAACCCTTCAAATATAACTCAAAGCAACCATTAGTCCATAGGGATTGTCATCAATTACCAAAACCAAACATGGGGGCACCATGCTCTTTCACTAATGCGTATAAAGCCCGAGCACACCCCGACATCACCCAACTCTAGTCAAATGGTGTATGTTGCGATGTCTGCCCGACCTTTCAATGAGGCCAACCTAGAAGTTAAGTGTACTATTTGAAACATAAAATGGCAAGAAGAAGTTTCTCATGAGAGAAAATAATCGTTTTTGTATTCCGTTTGTATTTACCAATGACAAAAGCCCATATTGTTCTTTGACCGGCCAAAGCAACCCAACAGTCGGGGTCCATAGAAAGGCCAGGCACAATTCCCACAGCACACGACTCGGGGCGGATGGCGTGGTTTGGATGCCTGCCCGATCTTTCAAAGTCGTGGTCTGACTGGATGTCACGTCTTAGGACTTCCAACCGAATTATCCATGCATTTGCCCTGACAATGATCATTGCACATAGCTTTCTTTGGTGATTTGTTTGATAGATAACCCATTGCGACCGCTATCTAAAGAAATAAAGAGATGATCTATAGGGTCCCAAAAGAAGCTTTCGATAGTGCTACGGTAGTCGATTGAATCTATAGGCCAGACCTCGGTCTTCTTTCTCAACTTGAGCTTCGCCTCCATATGCGCTAACCCCACGATGACCATATAGATTAGGGCTCGTTTGACCATTGTTGATAAGTGTGTTCCTCGCCACCGCGGGACCTGGCCGTCTGGCATCTGTGAGGTTCTTTGCCTGGTGAGCTAGTTGGCTGACCCTAGCCGGGCTTGTGTGTGGGTGCTGGGCACATTATTTGCGTTCTTGTACTCAGGGTATGCGCTTTCGTCCGGGTACCCTAACTGTGTTGGCGTGTGCGCGCGGGCACGTGCATGTGTCCATGTATGCTCTACTATGTTAGTTTGTGATGGACTCTTTACGTGTGTAGCATGGAGCCAATGTCGCAATTGACCAATGCAACTACTTGAGGGGTGACAACGATGTTGGAAGGAGATGGCGATGCTACAAATGAGTCATTGGAGATGTTACAAGGTGTTCGTGACCGACACCACATGTCATTGTTGGTGCTGCAAGGCAACCGACACTGCTGCAAATGACAACCACTTGGTGTTACAAACAAGGGCCACCCGTTTGTGCTGCAATGGGGGTCGTCAGTTGTGCTGCAAGGGCGCCGCCGACACTCGGCCATTGTTGCGAGTGGGTTGCCATCGATGCTTCATGTTCTTTTGGAAGGGGGTCGTGGGCGAGCTAGGGAGACGAGGTGTGAGGGGAGATGAGGGATGGCCAGGTGCACGAGGTCGTTGCAATGAAGCGATCCAACAGTTATAGGAGGCAGATCGGACGGCTGGCA
This sequence comes from Thinopyrum elongatum, assembly GCA_011799875.1. Lineage (NCBI taxonomy): Eukaryota > Viridiplantae > Streptophyta > Magnoliopsida > Poales > Poaceae > Thinopyrum > Thinopyrum elongatum. The sequence continues at coordinate 156,174,722 of CM022297.1, forward strand.
AGCCAACTGACCGTGCGCACGGATCATCCAGTTGATGCCTAGCGTCGGCACTCCAGTTTTCTACTAAAATCGCTCTTTCCTGAGTGGGCTCGCTAATACCGTGAGCAGGATTGACGGCCGGTTGGGAGTGGGTCAATGACAGGAGAAAAGTAAAGCGAGGCAACAATTCTTTGTGGGAGCACTTACCCCTTTGCTTTCCCTTGTGACTGCCTAGTCGATTAGGATTTCTCCACCTCCCGTTGGCGCCGCTGCCGCTCCGCCTCGTCCGCGGTGGGCTTAGGGCCATGGAGGCACGGTGGACCTTGACTGATGGTGACGGGAAGATTTCTGCCTCATTTTTAGGTGTTTTTTAAGGACGATTAGATTTTGCGTCTTATACACCCGCCCCGACGGTGCATCTAGCGTTATCGGAGGGCATGTGGAGGCGTGTCTCCGGTGAATTTTGTGGTGTTCAATCGGCGTTGGTCTTCCACGGATCACGGTGGATTGAGTATTCGTCCGTGTGTCTACAGTTTGGATCATTTCGATCTACGCTTCTCTTTATCGTCGGCGGTTGTTGTGCTAATGTGTTGTTCCTGTGAGACTTTAGCACGACGACTTTTCTGCTGTCTTCTACGATAAGTTTTGCCTGACTCCAATGACAGAGGGATGATGACGGCGCGACACCGCCCCTTTGGCTCACTCTAATGCACGGGAAAAAATGAAATCGGCTAGAGTAGCGTTTTCAGAATTTGTGCTGACGCAGCAGCTGCAAAGAATCACTGCCCTGGATTCTCAAAAAAAAAAAAAAACACTGCCTGTGTAGAAAAAAAAATGGACCGGTTGTTATTCTGAATTCCTGATCTGCTACGCGAAAACAGGAATTTTCACTGCAATCTGCTCCTCTTGAAGTCTGGGAGCGTGAGAGACACCGTCCGGGGCTGGAACCCGACGGACGCGAGCCTCGGCGACAGTATCATCCCCGGGCTGGGGCGCGGCGAGGGCACCGGGTCCCTCTTCCTCGACGGCGAGCCGGCGAGCCTGGGCGAGAGGTTGACGTGCTCGAGGGCCCTGGACTGGAGGTCCTGCGGGTAGTCGCGCACGCACCGGATGCGTGGACCGGTGCCCGTCGACCACCGGCACGTCTGATGGTTCTTGCTACGATCGACACTTGCCGGCGGCCGCTGCTCTGAGATATTATTGACCTCTTCTTCTTCTTCTTCTTCTTCTTCGGTGTCGGTGGTGTGGGAGTCCACCGGAGTGCCGGCATCTTCCTCAGCATCGCTCATGTCACCGTGGTCGGCCGATCCATGATATGCCTCGCCGGTGAGGACGCCGTCTATCTCAACTTCGGTTAGATCTTGAGCAGCGGCACCTGCTGCATCGTTATTCTCAACATGTTCAGGCTGAGTGTCAGAGTTGCTCAGCAACGGGTACTCGTCAAGTTTGTTGATAGCAGATTTCTGAAACAAATCACGCGTCATTTGCAACAGTTCTGATGATTTACTTGCAGTGCTAATTCTTGTAAGGAAATTATCTATCTCGTGATATGGATATGATTTGGTATTTACCTTGACATCGGTGAGGCTAACGTGATTCTCCTGAAGGAAGCGAATGAAATCTCTGAAGTTGTCTTCCGTTGGAAGGTAGTGGCCACTGTATGGCCATATTGCCTGAAGAAACAGAGCACCGTCAGGTATTTTGAGAAGAAGAAAAGTGATACAGTATTAATTCCTAGTCATGTTTGATGTTTCTTATGGTTACATGAACATACCTTCAGAATTCCATCTTTGACCACCAATCGTCCAGCACATGTTATGGCTCCACCAGCTAGGAAACTGGAATGCTGAAACGATCCTTTCTTCTTCTGCACATCGTCAAGGCCAGAGCCGAAGAAAACGTCAGAACCAATGCAGCGAATTGTATCTTTGACTAGGAATTGCGTACATACGCGAAGCGGTGTGTAGAGAAAAAGAACATTTACCGGGCCAACATAGAATGCCTTTGTGGTGCTGAGGACAAAAATCCACTTGGAGTCATCCGAAGTGTGCACAAGAACTCCAGTTTGTTTGAACATAAGTTTGCCACCCTCAATAACAACTTCATAGTGTTGCCTCTCTTGCTGTTATTGAGAAGGTGAAAAAAGAGGATCAGATGATGTTCTCAATTATTCAACACTTGATGTTACTTTTCTGATGTGTTAGGTTGATGTACATACTGGTCCGAGGTATTTGACGCACTGCCCCTGAAGTTTACTCCTAGGGCAATTCTCAAGATTTATTTCTTTGCCCTCCCCGATGTCTAACCTGTTGATTATGTTAAACAGTTAGCATATTATTTGGTCTACTAGCTTCCCAAAACTTGCGCGAATTTAAAGCCTAGACAATAGGTATAATAAGCTCAGCTTACTTACCAATAGAAAAAGGGCTCCGTACTCTCACTCCTGGACCAGACATCATAATAGATATGCAAATTGTGCCCATATCGATGCCTTGGGTCAATCTGTCCGAAGGCATAAAATGGCAGTATTAGTAATAAACAATCTGCAACAATCTCAGTAGACAGTAGGACACTACCTACTGATCTTAGTTTAGTGCTAGAGTTAAGTAGCATGTGACTTACAGCTTCGAGCCAGTGCTGCAACGCCAGCTTCTGAGCCTTCCCGTTCTTAGATAACCCCTTGCCAACCTAAACCACCAAATAAAATCGCGTCATTCAACTGCAAGTTTGATGAAAATACAGGGAGCCAGGAAGGCAGTTTGATGAATCAGTGAATGTTAGTCACCTTAGCCGCTCTTGTCCTTGCCCTCGCCCACCGCGATGCTGCCGTTTCGGGCTTTCCGCCGCTGAAGAACGATATTGAGCTGTGCTTCAGTGATGCAAAGTCCAGTGCTTTCCACCTGCGATAAGAGTTCTGAATGTTAAACTAGCTGTTCCAATGCTCAAGAACCGAAGAAAAACTGATACATACCATAGCTCCTCTACGACGACTGCGCAGTCGGCGAGGTTTCGCCTGGTCCGGTAACTCTTGTAAACCTTTTGAAGTTTCACGGCTGCGGCATCAAGCTCACATTTGGGGCTGGATGAAACATTGGGGCTGGATGTGTCAGAGTTGCGTTGGTCTTGGAAGCCATTTACCAGGCTCTGCTTGCTCTTATTCTGAACTGAACCTGTGGATTCCATTCCTCCTCGCCACTGTTTGAAACTCACAGAGCGCATCAGTGTGGCCTTGGAGAAGAGATGTTCTTGTCCATATGATTTCAGTGCCATGGTCTTCTTCTGTTCATCCCAAGGAGCAGGGATTTTGTTCACCATGTCGATTTTGTGTGTCCTCGGGCTGGAGATCTCTGTGCCAAGAACTTCAGACCACGAGCGACTATACAATCCCATAAACTGAACCTTCTCCTGAAAATTTGGGAGAATCTGAATTAGTTTCATGTGAAACAGTGATTTGGAGCAACTTGGAAGAGAATTGAAAAGAACAAATCTGCTCTTGTGACATGGTCAACGGTCAGACAAGAATAAAGCACTAACAACAAGCAGCCGGTTGAAATGAAATGACCCCAGACTTTCAGGAACTCCACAGCAGCTCTAACAAGATGAGTGCATAAGTGCATTTGTGACCTGAACGAACTGAGACCAATATTTGTGCTCTAGAATCCATCTTTAGAACAAAACCAGCTGGATTTCAAATGGCAAAACACCCATAGAACTCAGAGTCAAAATAAACAATCCTGGCACGGAGCCTCATGTTGGACCGATTCCAGTCCCCAGCGAGAACACAAACCAAGAACAGGACTGGGTCAACTTCTAAGCAATCAAAGCAAGAACTCCATGATCCTCACCTGGTGGTCTCGGAGCAGCAACCCAAGAAGTGGAGTCTTCCCCGGAGCCGACAGGAATCGCAGAAGGTGTCGAGAGGTGAGAGAAATCTTATGTGAGACTGCTGTGGTGGCTGTCGATGAACACCTCAGGTGAGGTTACGCTCCCTCTTACATATATGTACCGAAACCTTGGACTGGCCCCGGAGACGTCAATTTTGTTTTTGAGGGTCCATGGCTGGGTAATTTTGTTGCCCAAGGAAGCCAAGACTTCGGTCACTGCTGAAGTATGCAGAAGGGGCTGCTGCCTTTCAACTCCTTGAACGTTCTTTCGGTTTACACCTTGCCATACGTCTCTTTTCCAAACAGGTCCTGAGCGGTCAAGCTTTTCTTGGGTTGATTTTTTTTTTTTTTGAGGAACCGGCAGGAGCACTGCCTTTTCATAAAAGAAGGAGAATAAGGTTTATGTACAAGAGTGTTCCGGTTTTTTGGAGAGAAACCGGACAAAAACCCCTAGAAAAGCCCACAGGCTGGCACTAATCAACCAATACTGGCTGCCACCTGTGCCCGGCCAAAGGCCAAAGTCCTTTGCTTGATGTCGTCGAAGGCAATAGCTGCTACCTCTAGGTGAGTGAGGCGAGTTCCATTGAAGATGCGTTGGGTTGATTTTTTTTGAATTGGCATTTTGTGCTAAAGTTTAAAAAAAGAGCCAGATTTGTCTATTTTCACGGTCTTCATAGCCTAAGGAACCTTGACAACTTAGCTTTGTAACCCCTGTCTTGGGAAGATTGAAACAAAAAATATATATAAAAATAGGGATGTCTATTTTTTTACTGTATTGATTATTATTTTTGACTGTACTAGGGATGTCTATTTATAAATGTGTTATGCTTTCTTACGAAAAAGGCCCATGTTTTAACCGCAAAAAGTGGTGATATTAAACATTAAGATGGCTTAGGTCCAGTTTGTGATTAATGAATCATATATTGTTAAATTTTATTTTATAAATTGATATGATTGTCCTAAAAACAAACTATATTATAATTGAACTTACTTGCAAGAAAACCATGCAATTAGATACCTCTATTGTATACCCCACAAAAACACACATCAATTCTTTACTTTGTTATCCATGATATAACTTTAAATTTTAGCTTCTAACACTTAGACTAGAAACATATAGTCCATCAGTCGAATGTGCTAGTACAGAGGTTCATCATATCAGATCATATTAAACCTAGGGCGATGTCAAATGTAGTCATGCAGATAACAAAAAAAAACATTTTTTTTATTTACCATTTTGAGCAAAAAGAGCATTTTAATATTTGATTTCCCGAACATTACATGTTGAGGTAGAAGATACGCTTATACGTAAACAATTTAATAGAACGGAACAAAATGGAAGGAAATAGTTCTTTCTAAAGATGCAAATTTGAATTTCACGCATGATCACTTGTTTTTATGAAATTAAGATTTACAGATTCACTATACTCTCTCCTATATAAGGTTGCTTAATAATTTTTAAAGTCAAACATTCTATGTTTGTCCAAGTTTATTAGAAAAACATCAACATCTACAATACCAAATAAACAAAATATGAAAATATATTTCATGATGGATATAATGATATTGTGGATATTGATTTTTTATATATATATTTGGTCGAACATAGAGAAGTTTCATATTTTTTCAAAAAATTAATACACCATATATTTTAGAACAAAGGGGGTATACTGAGTAGTGACTTGCCACATGGCAAGGGTACTTCTTTTTACCCCCAAGACTATAGACCAATATCGTTAAATAAATGTATATGTACAAAAGAAAAGAAATATTCCACTCCAGTTTCTTTCAACATGAAAACACAAATTATAAGAGTCTAGTTCAAATCAATTAAGAGTCTATCCACTTATCCATACAATCAACATTCTTTGCTTTGGTCTGATGCTTGACCAGACAGTAAATCCTATTTCAAGCCATACTTCCAAGAGACTAGTCCTGAGACCTCATTTTAAAAAACCTTCCCATTTCTTTGCATCTAGATGTTTTAGCAACCCAAAACCACTATGTCCTTTGCTAGGCAAGTGGACTTGTTTAGGTATCTCATCAAGCTTGAATACTTCCTCCATCGTGGTTTATTAGCACCCCTCATATTTTGACTCGAACTTTGATCTTAGAATTAACTGATATCATAAAAATTACACCACAAGAAACTTCTTTTAAATACAAATCCAATGATATTTGTAGTATACACTTTATATTTTATTTGTTACATTTATGATCAAAATGAGTACATTGGTAGTCTCCCTCCTCCTTGAGCCTATTAAAATTTCACAAAGTACCACCCTGTTGTGAAGAAAAATTAAAGCCGCCTTCTCCGTCCGGCTTTACAAATAGCACCAGATGGTGGAGATGCATGCATCCGGACCAAGCAACCGCGGAGCTGGACTGGAAGCGTTCAACACCAACAGACTCGGAGCGGCACGCGCAGCGTCATGCGTTCATGCACCGGCACCAAGCCACCAACTGAAAGAGAGAATGGACTCCCACGTACTGACGTAGGCAAGGAGATGAGACTGCGAATGGATGGGGAAATAAATGGGCTGGTGGTTTGGCAGCCAGCGCGTGGCGTGAAAGCAGCCGACGAACGGGTCCCGGCGTTAGACTGGGGTAGTCAAGGCCTTTGATCCGCGACCTCCACGGCAACTTTTTCTTGTTCAAAAAATTCCACATCTGTCACAACAATTCATAAGAATTAGAGCATCTACAGCCACATATGACAAATCCGGCCTCTCAAACACCCGCAGACGCGTCCGGATAAGAATTAGAGCATCTACAACCACGTATGGCAAATCCGGCCCCTCAAACGCCCGCGGACGCGTCCGGGCTCGTCCGCGGGCAGTGACCGGGCACACCTCAAATTTCATTTGTTGCATCCGAACATCTCCTACTCGATTCTTATATCCATACGAAGACATGCAAAAGGAAATAACCTACGTACTACGTCGATCATAGCTACTCATCGTTGGAGATCACCACGATCTCCGTGCCCGGCTCCGACAGCATGGGCGCAGCTGTAGCTCCGGTGCCTCCGGCTGCTCCGCTTCGGCCTCCTCCGCCTCTATCTTCACGTCGAGCTCGTCGAAGAGCGCGTCGGTCTCCGCCTGCTGCCGCTGGAGGAACGCCCCGGTTGGCCTCCACATAGGCCTCATCCTGGATGGACCCCAGGATGGCCTGCTGCTTGGCCATCTCGTCAGACTGGGCGACGGCGAACTCCGCCTCCGCCTGCTCCATGTTGAAGGCCGGCACCTGCTGGTCCGGCTCCTCCGCCTGCATCGGAGCCATCTCCTCCTCCCCCCTCCTCCTCCTCTTCCCCCAGCTGCTCCTCCTCCTCCTCCGGCTCCGGCGAGTCCAGAGGCAGCCCGACAGCGATGCGGGAGGCACGCGTGGCTTCCCTCGCCCGGATCTGCTGCTGGATCTCGTAGCGCCGCTCCGGCGTCAGCATGGCATAGTACGTGATCTTGCTCCGGACCATGGTGGAGTGCCAGAGCGTGGACAGAGCACCGGAGCAGGAGAGAGAGGAGGTGGATGGGCTCGGACTGGTGACGCGGAGAGGGGGGAGGGGTTTGGGTTAGGGTTGCGGGACGCCGGCCGGCTTAAATAGCCGGATTTCGTCTTGGGCGGCGAGCCGGAGCGACGCCACGCGGCGACGGACGCGACGTCCGTCGGACCGCCGGGTTTCCAGGCGTTTCCGTGTGGGGCCACGCCGTCAGACTGACATGGCGGGCGTACCCGGGCGCGCCTGGGCGCCCCCATATCCGCCCTATATTTGGGCTGGATATGGGGGGTGCCGGTCAGTCCGGGCGTTTGAGAGCCGTTTGAGGGGCCCGTCTGGGTCCAAATTTCGTGACCGGGCAGCGACCGGGCGGCCTGCCCGGGCGTTTGAGACGGGTTTGAGGGGTCCGGTTGTAGATGCTCTTACATCGCAAACATAATAAAAATTATACTCCCTTCATTCCATATGTAGTGTGCCCGGGCTTTTCGAGATTTATGTTTGATCATAAATTTAACCAACGTGAAAAACTGCGGCGGGAGCAAAAATTATACCATTAAAAAAAATTCAATGGTATAATTTTTGCTCCCACCGCAGTCGTCCACGTTGGTTAAATTTATGATCAAAGTTAAATCTTGAAAAGTGCGGACGCACTATATTATGGAATGAAGGGAGTATTAAGCTTCCTAAATCACCAAACGGTCTCTACCGCCACAACAGGCTGCCGATGCGTCGCTTCGCTGCTTTCCATTATCGATGGCTTTATGCATGTGCCCCTAAGGACCAGCGCCCTGGAGCTGCAGTTGTCGCCATTGAGCCCTAGAATAAATCTGAAGCACCTGACATCAAATCTCATCATCACGCACACACGACAATAAATCCTAACCTCGTTGCCCCAAGGAGATTGTAGAAATCTAGACAGGAGCTCTGTCGACTCCGTCCAGACGGACGAACTCGGGGGTGGAGGGGTCGAATGGCGGAAGACAAACACAAAGAAGATAGGCCACCATCCATCTGAGCGTTGCACTTGTGAGGACTAAAAAACCTAGCCTAACTACCGGCCGCAGCTGAGGCACTAAGATACCCGTCCCTGCCACCAAGCGCCGGAGGCAGAAGGAGGTGAATCTACAGACTCGGCCACAAAGCCTGAAAAGGGGAGTTTGCAATAACCGCCGAGGCAAAGAGGAGGAAAAAATGCCCTGTGTCCTATGTCACGTATATGGGAAAATAATTCTTACACGAACCGATCTATGTTTAAAAAGCAGGTGTAGTTCTGTAGCTCTTGAATGGTAGTTAAAGATCGTTTTCATATAGATTATGAAGGATTATAGTACTTAGAAATTCAATTCAAGTTTCCTCTGGTGCATATAAATACCCGAGTTAGCGGACTTTATTTGGTTCTTAGGCTTATAACAACTCTGGTAGAATCGTCATATTGGCGCGGAAGACATAATAACTGCCAATATGTTAATTTTGGTCCAAAATGACACTCTAGCAAAGTCGTCATCATATGCATCTGGATCACCATAATTTATAGGGCTCACCCATAAATGACCTTGTAACCTCCATCATAAGTACATGATCCCATCATTAGCGACGTCTCAAAGTGTTCGGCCCAAATGTAGCTACTGTCGCGCTAGTGGTAGTTTACAACTAGCAGCGCGTGGGCCAAACGTCGCTAATGACTAACCTATCAGCAGCATCGAAGCTGACGTCACTAATAAAACCTCAACTAGTAGCGTTTGTTCTAAGGCGAGCGCTGCTAATAGCGAATCAATATAGTGGCGTTCGTCCCGTTTCACACGCCGCTGGCGAAAAATGACCGAATAGAAAAAAATAAAAATCATTTATTTTGTTTGGCAGGATGTTGTACCCAATTTTGTTGCCATTGCATTTATGAGCCATGGGCAGTAAAATAGGATCAAATACTGTCATGCAACATTTTGTAGCCCAAGTGGTGCCATAACACTATTTTAGGCTATCAAAATCAAATCTAGCAATTATTATCATTGGAGCATAATCTGAACATATAAAATGTTCAACATAATTAACTAGCAATAGTACCTAGCTATTCTGGAAACAAGGCACTTAGCGGTACAACCATATAAAGTACTCAACATAAGTGCAATCATAATCGATGTAAACAGACATGCATGCCTATTGGACTCTCCGAAGACACCTAATCTTGTCTCCAGCCTCGGTGAAGTCGTAGATGTCGCATATCTCCTTCCACCCGTTGACGATGGGGCGTCCATTTTCTGACGACGTCGAGTAGGTGGATGGTATGTCCATCTCGTCATAGATAAGAAATCGCGTGTCACCATTACGCTGGCCTGCATTTGCGCATCCACCACACGTCTTGCGAGTTTCTGTTGCAAAACACAATGCGTAAGAAATATATCAATTCAAATATTAATAATTCATATGATATGGATGCTTGACGTTTAATACAATTCATACCAGTAATGGCTTTTCAACATTGCTCTTATTCAAGGTGTGCACGAATGGCATGAATGACACATCATACGATCCAACATCGTACACTCCAAAACAAATGTCTGAGTGTTTTCCACAAATTCTACGACCGCGTCCAACCCTTGCCAAGTAAGCATCGTGCCGGCAGTGACATGCATCTTGTCCACAATTTTATGAATTTTGGGGGACCTCAGGTAGTAAGCTGTCCAAATTATATGTAATCGAGAGACTATTTTCAGCATGCAATATAATAAAAAGGTTACTCATTCTTAATGGTCATGAAAACTTACACCAGGGAAGCATTGGAGCATTAGGAATGCGCACAGTGATGTCAAGTTTAGGTTGGCCAAGAATGTACATCTCGATCTGCGTACTCACATCAAGCATGTACGCTTTGGCGAGTCCTCTCCAACAAGGGCAACCCAACAAGGTATGATGCTCTTCATCTTTTATCATAACTAGCAGGCGGAGGCGCGGCGGCACGCCACGCCCGTCATGAAGCCCATGAGCAAGTGAATTTCACTTGGATAGATACCGAAAGGTACCAAAAAACAGTTCATCCAAAGTCACGAACACTTAGCTATATATTTTAAATGTCTCGGCCAAAGTTGTTCCTATGAAGATTGTCAAAATTTGAAAATCGTCTCATGCAATAAAAAGTTGTCAAAATGAAGCTTCCTTCGAACCGAAGGAAAAGTGCTCCGGTATACATTTTAAAGATCACATTTTATAGATAATACTTCATCCCACAATAGATCAAAATTTGTATTAGTGAACGAAGCAAGACGCGGAAGAAGGAAAACAACAGAAAAAGTGCATTAGGAAATAGAAAGGATTAACCTTCATGCAAAGGTCCACTCTTTTAGGCTCAATGTCGGCAGCCTGTCAAAAAGTCAACAAAGGCATTGTTTCCTGCAATGCATATAAATTTTAGTTCACAAAACAAAACAAAATTGAACGAAAATACTATAGTAAAAAGATAGAACCTTTGGCATGATAGTGCTTCGGCATGATAGTGCAGTGACGATTTCTTTATACATGACATTTTGAGTAATAATTGTTGCATCTTGTAACCCTTAGTTGTAAAAATAGCAAGCATGAGCAAAAAAATTAGAGATGCATTATCAATTAAAATCGAACCTAATTCTCACAGTCTAAATGGTACTAACCTGGATACTCTATGGCACATAATTTTCTTTGATTTCTTATCATATGGTGTCCTGCGGAATAAGTTGCTAGGTATCGCATGATAATTAACCTGACTTTATATAGAAGGTAGAATGAGCAAAAAATTGACACGCTTTGTACTACTCACAGTGTTATAGGGGGTGTGTGTGTATGTGTTCATAGGGTTTAGTGTAAATGAGCATCTATGTTGTCTGTGTTGGCACTGGTGCTCGCATTTTTCTCGATTTATTTCAGGCTCTTCGGATAGCGTTATAGGTGTAGGGTGTGTCTGGGTGGGTTCATAGGGGTGAGTGTATGTGAGCACCTTCGTTGTACTGTGTTCGCACTGGTGCTCACATTTTCCTGGATATATTTCAGGCTCTCTGGTGATATTCATTCAGTGCGAGGAGTCGTTTCGGTCGACTATGAAGACGCCTGCGTTGACTTCATAGATCTCAAGATGTAGTGCCGGCTCAGTATCTTGAAGGTTTTCATAAGGGTACGGTGTGCGTGCGTGCGTTCGTAAGAACGAGTGTATGTGGGTATATATGAGCATCTGTGTTGTACTGTGCTACAAAAATTGGTAGCAAACACAAAAGTGAAAATTTAGTAGTGATAAATCACCTAACATTATATAGAAGGTAGAATGAGCAAAAAAATGATAAGCTTTGTACTAGTCATAACGTTATAGTGGTAGGGTGTGCGTGCGTGCGTTCATAGGGATGAGTGTAACTGAGCATCTATGTTGTCTGTGTTGGCACAGGTGCTCGCATTTTTCTCGATTTATTTTAGGCTCTTCGAATAGCGTTAATAGGGGTGGGGGTGTGTGGGTGCGTTCAGAGAGATGGGCGTATGTGAGCACCTATGTTGTACTGGGTTCGTACTGATGCTCGAGGAGGCTGGACACCTAGGGCACGTGGAAATATCTATGTGGAGTCAGACGATGAGACCGGTCCAAAGCAGAAAACCACCAAAACAACAATGAACCATCAAAAAAAATTCAATTCCACGTGTCACCACACGATGAAATGACGCCTACAATTGGAAACGCATAGGAGCTGGGCTAGCTTAGCCCCTTTAATTCCTTTATATATATATGGGGAAGTTAAATCCATCTCTTGTTTCAAGGTGAGCCTTAACCATAATCTCTTGATGCATTGGGACCTACACAAAGTTCAGTACTTCACGCCTTACATAGCAAGGGATGATCTAAAGAAAGTTATAAAGCAAAATAAAATTAGATCACCGTTTTTTTATGGCCACATGTATGCATGTATGGGTTTATGAATTCATCTTACAAACATACATCTGTCTAAAATCCTCTCTAAGCCCAATGAAGAAGCGACTGTTCCTCATTCAAGTCAGGTCCAATTGAACCACCCTGTCACACCTTCTGCGGGGGCTACTGCCACACCCGGGGCACACCGCGTCCATTGCTGCGTGCACAACTATTGGAATGTTCAAATTTTAGATAAACTATAAAAAGAACTTTAACTCAATCAATCTATAAAAATTTCAGCACGGCATTTAACTACACCACATCCATCTCCTCTCTCTCTCTCTCTCTCCTCTCTTCAATTCTTTTCCTCTCTTCTCTTTTCTCCTCTCTTCTCTCTTATTTCTACTAGATCACTCGTTACCCAATTGGTGCAGAGCCCATCTGCAACCTAGAAGCTAAGCGAACTATTCAAAACATAAAAAGAAGTTAAGTGAACTATTTCAAGGATGTTTCTTTGTGAATGGTCTGCAAGTGATTATATTCGTAATGCGACTGTCTCTACCTTATATATTTATAAAGGATGATTTCCCCGAGGGCTATGCAAATAGATGGCCCATTGCACCATTTGCGCAGGGATGAACCGCAGCCAGAAAGTTAAGCATATCATTTGAAACTACGACCAACAAGTTAAGCAACACATCTCCGATGCTGCACAACACACAAAATCTCAGTTTGGCTGGGTCGGAGTCATGTTGCTCGTTTTGGTGTTGCCTTGATTAGCATGCAGTCATGTGGTGGTACTTAATAGACTACCCCATATGAGTGAGTTGTTGTTTACTCCTATGTACATCTCGACAAAGTGTCCCATAGGCGCCAGCCGACCGAGGCCCACAATGACAAGGGTCTGGGAGCTCCAGCCCAGATCATTCACATAGTAAGCAATGCATAAGACGATGACACAAACCATGCTATCCGGCAATACCTGTTTGAAGAGCGAAATGAAACACATCCAACACTCGCCTCTGGCTACTTCACACCCCACAAAGCACGAAGAATCACTAGCGCAACCAGCTAGCGGGCAACCAATGGAAAATCCCACTATTGCATAATTTCACGTGTAACAAATCAAAGACACAAGGCAAATGCAACGAGGGAGAACCAGTCCTCGGTATTGGCTGTTCGACTGGAGCTGTACCCGGCCCATCATCGTTTGCTCAAATATGGTCCCACATGTTAGTGATATGCTAGTCCAATGCACGTTGACCGGCGGTCTGTAACGCCCGTGTGAGGTGCTATATTCAAAGGGGACATGTGTGATGTGCGTGTTCGAGTTTCTCATTTTGAATTTGTAAAGTGTAACACTTAGTTTTGAATTTATAAGTTTGGTTTTCGCATATAGTTTGGTAGGTTTGAGTCATGCATGGTCCGTAATTTACAAAGTCGATGCAAAAGGTAAGTAAATTAGAGTGATATATGGAGCTGATGCAAAAGATAAGCAAGGGATCACACACGCCTTTATCGATTAGAATGATGTAGTAAGAATTATGGACACGATGATGCGATACAATGATGGTTACAGGATGCAAGAATAAAAATGCATATGCATCCATCAACTATCTCCTCCTCGGCTAGGAGCACCAGGCCACCGACCGTGGCCGCCCAGGGTGCTGGAACCAGGCTTATGGGGACCACAGAGGTCCATTGCTGACACCCTTCTCCTATATGAAGCCATTTACCCTAGAAAATAATAAAGATAAGACTTTCAGGACCAGACACCGTCGTCTCGAGGCGGAACCAGGGCAGGAGCACTTGTGCTCTCCCGCGAAGCAATTCTATAGAGGAAACTTCCCTTCGGGAGGGGGAAAACGAAGCCATAATCATCACCAATGTTCCTCTCATCATGGGAGGCCTCATCTTCATCAACATCTTCACCGGCACCATCTCATCTCCAAACCCTATTTCATCTCTTGTGCTTAATATTTGTATTAAACCTCAGATTGGTACCTGGGGATGCTAGTAGTGTTGATTACATCTTGTAGTTGATGCTAGCTGGTTTACTTGGTGGAAGATCTTTGTGTTCACATTGTTGATTCCATATTTATACCTACTAGACATGTTGAATATTATGAGTTGTGAGTAGTTCTATTTGTTCTTGTGGATATGGTAGAAGTCTTGTTATTAGTAATCATGTGAAGTTGATCACCATTCAATGTTTTGATGATATGTTGTGTTGTTCTTCCTCTAGCGTTGTTATGTGAACGTCGACTACATGATACTTCACCATCTTTGGGCCTAGGGGAAGACATTGTGGTGATTGAAACCTAAACCCCAATTTATGAATTTTTCCATGAGGGGCTGTTTTGGATCCACATGTTTAATGCTATTGTTAGATTTATCTTAATTACCTCTCTTGTATTTGTGAATGCTTGCATGGGGGGTATAATCATAAGTGTGTGTTTGTTCAAGTAAGAGCAACACCTTAGCTCCGGTCCACCCTGATACGTCCTAAACGTACCTACTTTTCCAAACAGTTTTGCTCTGGTTTTGGACTCTAGTTTGTATGATTTGAATGAAATTAACCCGGACTGACGTTGTTTTCAACAGAAGTAACTATTGGAGCTCGTGGCTCTCTGGTGCCCCCCCCCCCCCACGAGCTCACAAGGCTTCTATTACTGTTACTTTAACTATTGCTACTGTTACTACTACTATCAAAACTATCAAACTACTATACTACTAAATGCTTTGCTGTAGAAATATTATTTCTCAGGCGTGGTTGAATTGACAAATCAACTACTAAGGCTCATAAATATTCTTTGGTTCCCCTTGTGTTGAATCACTAAATTTGGGTGAAATACTACCCTCGAAGACTGTCGTGATCCCCTATACTTGTGGGTTATCAAGACCTTTTTCTGGCGCCATTGCCGGGGAGCATAGCTCTATTTATTGAGTTCACTTGGGATTTTACACCATGAAGAATCTGAAAGACGCTAAGACCAAGATTGTACCCTCTAAGACGAGGGGAGGTAAGGAACTGCCATCTAGCTCTCCACTTGATTCACCTTCTGTTTTAAGTAGGCTTGCGACACCACCACCTGATATTCATTCTGATATGTCACAAGTAATTGATGATACTACTTCTCTATAAATGAAACTTATAATGATGCTAGTACTCTGCTTGATAAAACTGTGCCAGTAGGTGAATTTCTTGATGAACAACTTGCTAAAGCTAAAGAACTTGAGACTGCTGAAACTGATGAAAATTATGATTCACCTATTATGCCTAGCTCTCCTACTAGAGTTGAAATGCCTAAGATACCTAATGGTTATGTTATGGATGGGGAGATAGCTAGCTAATTTCTTGCTTTTAATGATAGAGAGGATGTTAAGAAATTACTAAGTAAGCTGGAAGAAAAAGCTATGATAGAGAGAATGAAATATGATCCTAAGTTTGCTACTTCTCCTATCTTTGTTACTGATAAGGATTATGAATTTTCTATCGATCATGAGTTAATTACTTTGGTTGAATCTGATCCTTTTCATGGTTATGAAACCAAAACTGTTGTTGCAAACCTTACTAAACTGAATGATATAGCCATGCTAGTTGCTCATTAGAAAAGAAATTCTCTACTACTATTTTAAGTTGTTTCCTTTCTCATTAAAGGGTGATGCTAAGAAATGGTTTAATACTCTTTCTCCTGATTGTGTGCGTAGTCCCTAGGATATGATATATTACTTCTCTGAAAAATATTTTCCTGCTCATAAGAAACAAGCCGCCTTACAGGAAATATTTAACTTTGTGCAATCTGAAGAAGAGAATCTCCCTCAAGCTTGGGTGACGGTGTCCCGGACTAGGTGTACTAACCTAGTCGGCCCATGTTCCTCGGATTGGGTCGATGGGCCCTCATTCATTCTCAAGAAGGACTCTGGAGGCTGTACGTAGGACATGTGATCGAGACTACATCTAACGAAGACTTGTCATATACTCCAAGACTTCTCCTGGCGCCGGATGCCTTGTTACCGACCTTGTAACCCTAGACACCCTAGCTCGTGTGTACATAAGCCAAAGGGTTTAGCCCGCAGAGGGGACATCAACGCAATATCATTCACCTAGCCCTAGAGTTAGACCACATCTTAAGATCTCGAGGTAGATCAACTCTGTACTTGATTCGTCTATATCAATATAAATAAGAGCAGGACGTAGGGTTTTACCTCCATTAAGAGGGCCTGAACCTGGGTAAAACATCGTCTCCCTGTTCCTGTTACCATCTGTCCGAGATGCACAGCTCGGGACCCCCTACCCCGAGGTTTGCCGGTTTTGACACCAACACTGGTGCTTTCATTGAGAGTTCCGCTGTGAGCAACTGAAGGATCGATGGCTCATGTGTAGATCAACTGCGGCAATGACTGCGGGAGCGTTTACGCCCCCGACCAACTTTTTGTATTCGGTAGCATGATCTTCTGCGTCGATTCGATGGCCCATCTCACCTTCGTCGAAAACTATGCCCCAGGTCGTATCGTGACCTTTGGCGGCCTCAAATACGCCGCGGATTCCCGCGGCGAACTCGTCCTGTCGAGCTGGACGCCCGACCGGATTGAGGACCTACCCGGCTACGGGATCTCGACTCCGAAACCGATCTCCCCTGAGGACATCGGCTAGGATCCGCGACGCCACCAGAGAGCCCCGATGTAACAGCTTCGGACGGTCCCCTCTCAGTCTCTGACCCGGACGTAGATCCGGCCTCCATTTCTGAAGCTACATCAGGCTTGGAGCCGACCACGGTGCATGATCTAGGATCACTCCCAGATCCCCTTCACACCGAAAACACGCCAAGCTATACGCCAGGCACACTTCGAGTCAGCCCCGCCTATAGCCAAGCCATGAATTCCGAAGAATTATCCCACCTCAATGAGATGCTTGACCATATCCAGAGCATGTCTATCTCGGACGACAAGACTTCGGTTTACAACCAGATCATACTTAAAGCCAATGACCAGGAAATTTACATCCCACCCACCACCCACTTAGTCGCCACGGTTGATGATTTGACCGACGTGCTGGACTACGACGAGGCCACAGACATGGATGAAGACGCTGGTGGCCACACAGAAAACACTTCGCCCCTGGTAAACACGGGCAGGTGGACTGCGACATCCGCCTATGATGTCTACATGGTTGACACCCCCAGATAGCCTCCGAGGCATTGACGTAGACGCATAAGGGGTAACAATGGGGAACCCAACGAAAACAATACCACCGCCGATAACGGCGAGGCAACAACAGGCGACGCTGATAACACCGAAGAGGACTTTCAAGCCTCCCCAGTGCAGAACAGTAGTCCTGAAGGAAACCCTGAGGACTTAGATCCTGATGACCTCTTTGAAGGGGCCGATGACAATTACATGTTGGAGTCTGAGGAAGATGAGAGCCTCGGAACCGAGGCCTACATCATCCCTGAAGACCCTTTCGAACAAGAACGCTTCCGATGACGCCTCGTCACCACTGCTCTGAGCATGAAACGCAAGTAGCAGCTACTTCAGTCTTACACAGATGAACTGAATGAAAAGTGGGTCAAAGTGATTTTGGTCGAACAAGATCTAGAAGACCGGTGCCGTAGCACGCCGAAATCATACCCACGGAGGCATCTGCTGCCGGAGTTTGATGAAGAACTAGTTGCCGATGAGCCTGACCGCCCCCTAGAGGTCAAGACAGGCCAATGCAGGAAAATATCAACTCTCAAACTACTCCACGCCATTATGGCAAGGACCCCGTGGATTACTTAGACCCTCACGATGTTCGACGTCACATTGAGGCAAACAGGGCACCTCCTCGATTCGTCTACAGCTCAAGAGGACGCGCGCTATTGACCCACAAGTAGAAGGGATCTATTGTAGTCCTTTCGATAAGTAAGAGTGTCGAACCCAGTGAGGAGCAGAAGGAAATGACAAGCGGTTTTTAGCAAGGTATTCTCTGCAAGCACTAAAATTATCGGTAATAGATAGTTTTGTGATAAGATAATTCGTAACGGGTAAGAAGTAACAAGTGTAACTAAGGTGCAGCAAGGTGGCCAATCCTTTTTGTAGAAAACGACAAGCCTGGACAAACTCTTATATAAAGCAAAGCGCTCCCGAGGACACATGGGAATTATTGTCAAGCTAGTTTTCATCATGCTTATATGATTCGCGTTCGTTACTTTGATAATTTGATATGTGGGTGGACCGGTGCTTGGGTGTTGTCCTTACTTGGACAAGCCTCCCACTTATGATTAACCCCTCTCACAAGCATCCGCAACTACGAAAGAAGAATTAAGATAAATCTAACCATAGCATGAAACATATGGATCCAAACCAGCCCCTTACGAAGCAACGCATAAACTAGGGTTTAAGATCCTGTCACTCTAACAACCCATCATCTACTTATTACTTCCCAATGCCTTCCCCTAGGCCCAAATCATGGTAAGGTGGCATGTAGTCGACGTTCACATAACACCACTAGAGGAAAGACAACATACATCTCATCAAAATATCGAACAAATACCAAATTCACATGATTACTTATAACAAGACTTCTCCCATGTCAGGAACAAACATAACTACTCACAAAGCATATTCATATTCATAATCAGAGGGGTAATAAATATCATTAAGGATCTGAACATATGATCTTCCATCAAATAAACCAACTAGCATCAACTACAAGGAGTAATCAACACTACTAGCAACCCACAGGTACCAATCTGAGGTTTTGAGACAAAGATCGGATACAAGAGATGAACTAGCATTTGAGAGGAGATGGTGCTGGTGAATATTTTGATGGAGATTGACCCCCTCTTGATGAGAGGACCGTTGGTGATGACGATGGCTTCGATTTCCCCCTCCCGGAGGGAAGTTTCTCCAGCAGAACAGCTCCGCTGGAGCCCTAGATTGCTTCTGCCCAGGTTCCGCCTCGAGATGGTAATGCTTTGTCCCGAAAGCTTCCTTATCATTTTTTTCCAGGTCAAAACCCTCCATATAGCAGAAGATGGGCATCGGAGACCTGCCAGGGGGCCCACAAGCCCTAGGGGCGTGCCCAGGGGGGTAGGGCGCGCCCCCAGGCTTGTGGCCACCTGGTGGGCCCCCTCTAGTATTTTCTTCGCCCAATATTTTTTATATATTCCAAAATAATTCTTCATAAATTTTCAGGACTTTTGGAGTTATGCAGAATAGGTCTCTCAAATTTGCTCCTTTCTGACCCAGAATTCCAGCTGCCGGCATTCTCCCTCTTTGTATAAACCTTGTAAAATAAGAGAGAAAAGGCATAAGTATTGTACCATAATGTGTAATAACAACCCACAATGCAATAAATATCAATATAAAAGCATGATGCAAAATGGACGTATCAACTCCCCAAGCTTAGACCTCGCTTGTCCTCAAGCGGAAACCGAAATCGATAATCGTGTCCACATGTTTAGAGATAGAGGTGTCGATAAAATAAAATACGGACATGAAGGCATCATGATCATCTTTAGAACAACAACATAACTTATCATATAATTTCTTATGCTAAAGTAACAATTCGGTCACAAGGTAAAGTATGGAACAAGAACTTTATTAAAAACTAACAAACTATTATCTCAGTCATTGGAGGAATTGCAATTTATCATAACGTAAGAAAGAGTAAATGTAAGAGCTTTTCAGCAAGTTCACATACTCAACTATCATTTAGTATTTCATAATTGCTAACACTCACGTGATACTTATGAGATCAAAGTTTCAATCGGACATAGAGAAAGATAGGGGCTTATGGTTTCGCCTCCCAACCTTTTACCTCAAGGGTAATGTCAACAATAATAGTTTATGAATATCTACATCCGAGTGGATATATAGATCTGGATCTCCCCCCAACATATAGTGCTTGCCAAAAAGAAAAAGTATAAAAAGAATAAGTGATGATCACCATGACTCTTGCATTAAGGTAGAGGGTAAATAAAAGATAGGCCCTTCGCAGAGGGAAGCAGAGGTTGTCATGCGCTTTTATGGTTGGATGCACAAAATCTTAATGCGAAAGAACGTCACTTTATATTGCCACTTGTGATAAAGAACTTTATTATGCAGTCTGTCGCTTTTATTTCTTCCATATCACAAGTTCGTATAAAGTTTATTTTCCTCACACTAAAAGATCATACATATTTAGAGAGCAATTTTTATTGCTTGTACCGATGACAACTTACTTGAATGATCTTACTCAATCCATAGGTAGGTATGGTGGACTCTCATGGCAAAACTAGGTTAAGGGATTTTGGATGCACAAGTAGTATCTCTACTTGGTGCAAAAGATTTGGCTAGCATGGGATGAGAAGCAAGCTCAACATGTTGGAGGATCCATGACAATATAACTTCTATTCGGATAAAAAGAAACATAACCCATTATGTTGTCTTCCTTGTCCAACATCAGTCTTTTAGCATATAATATTTTAATGAGTGCTCACAATCACAAAAGATGTCCAAGATAGTATATTTATATGTGAGACCTCTCTTTCTTTATTACTTCCTATTAATTGCAACAATGACCAAAACTATGTTTGTCAACTCCCAACAAATTTCATGCGACATACTTCTTATATGTGAAGTCGTCACTTCCCATAAGATCATTATATAATCTTTTTATTTCTTTTGTTCTTTATTTTTATTTTTCTTAAGATCATAGCAAGAAAGCAAAGCCCTCAACTCAAAACTAATCTTTATTATATAACTCTCGGACTCGATTACATAGAGGGAACACAAAGCAAAACTCAAAGCTAGATCATACTAAAACCTTATTCTACTAAACCGAGATATAACCAAAAGGATCGAACTAAGAAAAACGATAAAGGTAAAGATGTGATGGTGATACGATACCGGGGCACCTCCCCCAAGCTTGGCAGTTGCCAAGGGGAGTGCCCATACCCATGTATTTAGGTCTCTTTCTTCGGAGGTGGTGATGATGAAGTTGTTGATGATGAAAGAATCTTATCCTCCGTCTTCCAAGGCATAGGTTCACCATCGTAAAAAGATGAACGAGTCTCCGGGATCCTCAAATCTGCAGCCAAACCCATCCTCTTAAATCTGTATTCATACTCACAGTTTTGGTTTTGCAGGTCATAGATCTGGGCTTGGAGATGCTCAATTTTCTCATGAAGCTTGAATATGGCCTCTCCGATGTTCTTGGCATCCAGCTTGCGGTCACGGGTAAATTCCATGATCATGGAGTGATTGGAGTTGTGTCCGTGTTCCACCATCTCCTTGGCACTTGAAGACTTGCTGCTCCATTGCTTTGAGCCTTGTCTCCACGCTTCCGGTTCCCTTTGGTCCTTGAACATCGCAGATGTGCATCACCCCCTCGCGCATCTCAATGGTTTGAGGGTGTTGCAGTACCTCCGCGAGGTAGGGGTTGATGACCTTCTCGAAGAACTTGTCCTTCAGAGCGCTTGGGGACGTCATAGCGATCTAGATCTGTCAGAAAAACAGCTTGAAATAAGAACAGAGGATTTTGTCGTGGTACGGTTGTCAAAACCTTTGGGAGATTATATAATGAATTTTTACCGACCAAAAGAAGTGTACTACAAGAAAATGGAGTCCGGAGGGCACACGAGGTGGCCACAAGCTTGGGAGGCGCGCCAGGGGGGTAGGGTGCGCCCCCAAGGCTTGTCGCCTCCTCGTGCACTCTTCGGACTACTTTTTATTTTCTTAATTTTTTAAATATTCCAAAATGGAGTAAAATTGCCATTGGAAATGTTTTGGAGTCGGTTTACTTACCGTACCACATACCTATTCCTTTTCGAAGTCTGAAACGTTCTGGTAGGTCTCCCTTATGTACTCCTCCGGTGTTACAGTATTAATAATATTGGTCTCAACATTTATGGGAGTACCTGAGATATAATGTTTGATTCTTTGCCCATTTACCACCTTCGGGTTAGTGCCTTCAGCGTTGTTGATTTTGATGGCACCGGAACGATAAACTTCCTCGATAATGTAAGGGCCCTCCCATTTAGAGAGAAGCTTTCCTGCAAAAAATCTTAAACAAGAATTGTATAGCAAGACAAGGTCACCTACATTAAATTCATGCTTTTGTATCCTCCTATCATGCCATCTTTTAACTTTTTCTTTAAACAGTTTGGCATTCTCATAGGCTTGGGTTCTCCATTCATCAAGTGAACTAATGTCAAATAACCTCTTCTCATCGGCAAGTTTGAAATCATAGTTGAGCTCTTTAATTACCCAATAAGCTTTATGTTCTAGTTCGAGAGGTAAGTGACATGCTTTTCCATAAACCATTTTATATGGAGACATACCCATAGGGTTCTTATAAGCAGTTCTATAAGCCCACAATGCATCATCAAGTTTCTTAGACCAATTCTTTCTGGATCTATTAACAGTCTTTTGTAAAATCAACTTTATTTCTCGATTACTCAATTCGACTTGACCGCTAGACTGAGGATGATATGGAGATGCAATTCTATGGTTAACATCATACTTAGCAAGCAATTTACGGAAAGCACCATGAATAAAGTGTGAACCACCATCAGTCATTAAATATCTAGGGACTCCAAACCTCGGGAAAATAACTTCTTTAAGCATTTTAATGGAGGTGTTATGATCAGCACTACTAGTTGGAATAGCTTCTACCCACTTAGTAACATAATCAACAGCAACCAAAATATGTGTGTACCCATTAGAGGAAGGAAAAGGTCCCATATAATCAAATCCCCAAACATCAAATGGTTCAATAACAAGTGAATAGTTCATAGGCATTTCCTCACGTCTACTAATATTACCAATTCTTTGACATTCATCACAAGGCAAGACAAACTTACGAGCATCCTTGAAATGAGTAGGCCAATAAAAACCAGATTGTAATACCTTGTGTGCAGTTCTATCTCCAGCATGGTGTCCTCCGTAGGCCTCGGAGTGACACTTGCGTAGGATCTGTCCCTGTTCATGCTCAGGTACACAACATCTAATAACACCATCTACTCTTTCTTTATAAAGGTGTGGGTCATCCCAAAAGTAATGTCTTAAATCATAGAAAAACTTTTTCTTTTGTTGGTATGTGAAGCTAGGTGGTATGAATTTAGCAACAATATAATTGGCATAATCAGCATACCATGGAGTACTACGAGAAGCATTTATGATAGCTAATTGTTCATCAGGAAAGCTATCATCAATAGGTAGTGGGTCATCAAGAATATTTTCTAACCTAGACAAGTTGTCTGTTACGAGGTTCTCAGCTCCCTTTCTATCAATAATATGCGAATCAAATTCTTGCAGCAAGAGAACCCATCTAATAAGTCTAGGTTTAGCATCTTTCTTTTCCATAAGGTATTTAATAGCATCATGATCGGTGTGAATAGTTACTTTGGAATCAACAATATAAGATTTGAACTTATCACAAGCAAAGAAAACTGCTAAAAATTCTTTTTCAGTAGTAGCATAGTTTCTTTGAGCACTGTCTAGAGTTTTACTAGCATAATGGATAACATTTAACTTCTTATCAACTCTTTGTCCTAGAACAGCACCAACAGCATAATCACTAGCATCACACATAATTTCAAAGGGTAGGTTCCAATCAGGTGGTTGAACAATAGGTGCAGAAATCAAGGCTTTCTTAAGTATTTCAAATGCTTCTATACAATCATCATAAAAAACAAATGGAACATCTTTTTGCAAAAGATTTATGAGAGGCCTAGAAATTTTAGAGAAGTCTTTAATAAACCTCCTATAGAAACCAGCCTGACCAAGGAAATGTTTTATACCTTTGATATCTTTAGGACATGACATTTTTTCAATAGCATCAACTTTAGCTTTATCAACTTCAATACCTCTTTCAGAAATCTTATGCCCCAAGACAATACCTTCATTAACCATAAAGTGGCACTTCTCCCAATTCAAGACAAGATTAGTTTCTTCACATCTCTACAAAACTCAATCAAGGTTGCTTAAGCAATCATCAAAAGAAGTTCCGTAAACAGAGAAATCATCCATGAAAACCTCAACAATCTTTCACAAAAGTCAGAGAATATAGCAGTCATACATCTTTAAAAAGTAGCAGGTGCATTGCATAAACCAAAAGGCATATGTCTATAAGCAAAGGTACCAAAAGGGTAAGTAAAAGTAGTTTTTTCTTGATCCTCTTGTGACACGGGTATTTGAGAAAAACCAGAATAACCATCTAGAAAGCAAAAGTGTGTATGTTTTGATAGTCTTTCTCGCATTTGATCAATAAAAGGTAGAGGATAATGATCTTTCCTAGTAGCTTTGTTCAACTTTCTAAAATCAATAACCATTCTATAACCTGTGACAATTCTTTGTGGAATCAATTCATTTTTATCATTAGGAACAACGGTAATACCTCCCTTTTTGGGGACACAATGAACATGACTTACCCATCTACTATCAGCTATGGGATAGATTATAACTACTTCCAGAAGCTTTACTATTTCATTTCTTACCACTTCTTTCATTTTAGGATTCAACCGTCACTGGTGATCAAGAACTGGTTTAGCATCAGGTTCCATATTAATTTTGTGCTGACATAGAGTGGGACTAATGCCCTTAAGATCATCCAGAGTATATCCAATAGCTGCACCGTGCTTCTTCAGAGTTTTCAATAATTTCTTTTCTTCATGCTCTGAAAGGTTAGCACTAATAATAACAGGTTATATCTTTTTCTCATCAAGATAAGCATATTTCAAAGTATCAGGTAATTGTTTAAGATCGAACACAGGATCACTCTTGGGTGGTAGAGGATCTCCAAGAGCTTCAACAGGCAAATTGTGTTTCAAAACAGGCATCTGTTTAAAGAAAATCTCATCTAATTCCTTTCTTTCATTCATGAACATATCATTTTCATGGTCTAGCAAATATTGTTCTAAAGGATCAGTAGGAGGCACAACAATAGAAGAAAGACCAATAATTTCATCTTTACTAGGAAATTCTTTATCATGGGGTTGTCTACGAAATTTGGAGAAATTAAACTCATGAGACACATCCCCAAAACTTACAGTAACAGTTTCTTTCTCACAATCTATTTTGGCATTAACAGTGTTCAAGAAAGGTCTACCAAAAATAATGGGACAAAATTAATCTTGTGGGGAACCAAGAACTAGAAAACCAGTAGGGTATTTTATTTTCCCACACAAGACTTCAACATCTCTAACAATCCCAATTGGTGATATAGTATTCTCTTGGCAAGTTTAATAGTGACATCAATATCTTCTATTTCAGCAGGTGCAATATCATTCATAATTTCTTGATATAAAGTAAAAGGAATTGCACTCACACTAGCACCCAAATCACATAAGCCATGGTAACAATGATCTCCTATTTTAACAGAAACAACAGGCATGCCAACAATAGGTCTATGTTTATCTTTATCATCGGGTCTAGCAATCCTAGCAGCTTCATCACAGAAATAAATAACATGCCCATCAATATTATCGACCAAGAGATCTTTAACCATAGCAATACTAGATTCAACTTTAATTTGTTCAGGGGGTGTAGGTGTTCTAGTGTAACTCTTATGAACCACAGCTGAAGCTTTAGCATGTTCCTTTATTCTAACAGGGAAAGGTGGTTTCTCAATATAAGAAGTAGGAACAATAGGATCAACATTATAAGTAATAGTTTCCTCTTCAGCTTTAATAGGTTCTACCTTTCTCACTTCAATGGGAGGATGATATTTAAACCACTTCTCCTTAGGGAGATCAACATGAGTAGCAAATGATTCACAGAAAGAAGCTACTATCTCAGAGTCGAGTCCATATTTAGTGCTAAATTCATGAAAAGCATCGGTATCCATAAAAGATTTAACACAATCAAACTTAAGGTTTATACCTGACTCCTTACCTTCGTCGAGTTCCCAATATTCAGAGTTGCATTTAATTATTTCCAATAAATCCCATTTGAATTCAATAGTCTTCTTCATAAAAGAACCAGTACAAGAAGTATCGAGCATGGATTGATCATTACGAGAAAGCCGAGCATAAAAATTCTGAATAATAATTTCTCTTGAGAGCTCATAATTGGGGCATGAATATAACATTGACTTAAGCCTCCCCCAAGCTTGAGTGATACTTTCTCCTTCACGAGGCCAAAAATTATAAATATAAATCCGATCACGATGAACTAGATGCATAGGATAAAACTTCTGATGAAATTCCAATTTCAGTCGGTTGTAATTCCAGGTCCCAATATCATCGCATAGCCTATACCATGTCAATGAATTCTCCTTTAAAGATAAAGGGAAGACCTTCTTCTTGACTTCATCCTCGGGCAAACCTGCAAGCTTAAATAATCCACAAACTTCATCCACATAGATTAGATATATATCAGGATGTAATGTTCCATCTCCTGCATAAGGATTAGCTAGCAGTTTCTCTATCATACCCGAAGGAATTTTATAATAAATATTTTCAGTAGGTTTAGTAGGTTGAGGGGCAACTCTTTGCTCTTCC
Organism: Thinopyrum elongatum; assembly: GCA_011799875.1. NCBI lineage: Eukaryota > Viridiplantae > Streptophyta > Magnoliopsida > Poales > Poaceae > Thinopyrum > Thinopyrum elongatum. The sequence goes on from CM022297.1 coordinate 156,201,404, forward strand.
GGTCGGGGTGAAGATACCCCGAACAAGTCCCTCAACGGATTATTTTCCATAGCAACAAGTGACAGTAAATTTCAGCACACTATATAAATTTTTCCTTACCAAATTCCACTTACCAAAGGTGATTCACTCCCCGGCAACGGCGCCAGAAAAGAGTCTTGATGACCCACAAGTATAGGGGATCTATCGTAGTCCTTTCGATAAGTAAGAGTGTCAAACCCAATGAGGAGCAGAAGGCAATGACAAGCGGTTTTCAGCAAGGTATTCTCTGCAAGCACATAAATTATCGGTAACAGTTAGTTTTGTGATAAGATAATTTGTAACAGGTAACAATTAACAAGTGTAACTAAGGTGCAGCAAGGTGGCCCAATCATTTTTGTAGCAAAGGACAAGCATGGACGAACTCTTATATAAAGCAAAGCGCTCCCAAGGACACATGGGAATTATTGTCAAGCTAGTTTTCATCATGCTCATATGATTCACATTCGTTACTTTGATAATTTGATATGTGGGTGGACCGGTGCTTGGGTGCTGTCCTTACTTGGACAATCCTCCCACTTATGATTAACCCCTCTCGCAAGCATCCGCAACTATGAAAGAAGAATTAAGATAAATCTAACCATAGCATGAAACATATGGATCCAAATCAGCCCCTTTCGAAGCAACACATGAACTAGGGTTTAAGCTTCTGTCACTCTAGCAACCCATCATCTACTTATTACTTCCCAATGCCTTCCCCTAGGCCCAAATCATGGTGAAGTGTCATGTAGTCGATGTTCACATAACACCACTCGAGGAAAGACAACATACATCTCATCAAAATATCGAACGAATACCAAATTCACATGATTACTTATAACAAGACTTCTCCCATGTCCTTAGGAACAAACATAACTACTCACAAAGCATATTCATGTTCATAATCAGAGGGGTAATAAATGTCATTAAGGATCTGAACATATGATCTTCCACCGAATAAACCAACTAGCATCAACTACAAGGCGTAATCAACACTACTAGCAACCCACAGGTACCAATCTGAGGTTTTGAGACAAAGATCGGATACAAGAGATGAAATAGGGTTTGAGAGGAGATGGTGCTGGTGAAGAAGTTGATGGAGATTGACCCCCTCTCGATGAGAGGATCGTTGGTCATGACGATGGCTTTGTTTTCCCCCTCCCAGAGGGAAGTTTCCCCGGCAGAACAGCTCCGTCGGAGCCCTAGATTGCTTCTGCCCAGGTTCCGCCTCGAGACGGCGGCGCTTCATCCCGAAAGCTTCCTTATCGTTTTTCCAGGTCAAAACCCTCCATATAGCAGAAGATGGGCACCGGAGACCTGCCAGGGGGCCCACAAGCCCTAGGGGCGCGCCCCCAGGCTTGTGGCCACCTGGTGGGCCCCCTCTGGTATTTTCTTCGCTCAATATTTTTTATATATTCCAAAATAATTCTCCATAAATTTTCAGGACTTTTGGAGTTGTGCAGAATAGGTCTCTCAGATTTGCTCCTTTCCGACCCAGAATTTCAGCTGCCGGCATTCTCCCTCTTTGTATAAACCTTGTAAAATAAGAGAGAAAAGGCATAAGTATTGTACCATAATGTGTAATAACAACCCATAATGCAATAAATATCAATATAAAAGCATGATGCAAAATGGACGTATCACGCGCCCGCTGGGAGGGATGGTTACGACGCCTGGATGGACAGCAACAGTTGCGCCCGAGATCAAGCCTACACATGGCTCTCCCCTGACCTCCGACGGGATACCACCCGATTTTGAGGTCCAACTCACCCCATCTGTTTTAAAGATAGGGTCATGGAACACCAGTTTCCAGAAGGGTTTAAACCCATCAATATAGAATCAAACGATGGCACCACGGACCCAGCAGTGTGGATTGAAGATTTCCTTCTCCACATACATATGGCCAATGGGGATGACCTCCATGCCATCAAATACTTGCCGCTCAAACTAAAGGGGCCATCTAGGCATTGGATTAACAGCTTGCCTCCTCATTCTATTGGTAGTTGGGAAGCCCTTGAAGGCACATTTTCGGCAAATTTTTCAGGGCACTTACGTCCGGCCTCCGGACCCTGATGACCTCAGCCGTGTCACCCAGCAGCCAGGCGAATCAACTCAGAAGTTCTGGAATAGGTTCCTTACTAAAATGAACCAGATCATAGACTGCTCCGATGTTGAAGCCATCGCGGCATTCAAGAATAACATCAGAGATGAATGGCTTGCCCGCCAGCTCGGCCAAGACAAGCCGAGGACCATGGTAGCCCTCATGTCACTAATGACCCGCTTTTGTGTGGGAGAAGACAGCTGGCTCGCCCGACCTACCCATAACGGTGAAGCAGGCACCTCGAAAAAATGTGCGACGCTAATGGAAAGCCTAAACACAATAAAAATAAGTGTCACCATAAACATCGTCGGGGAAGAGGCTCTGACTGGGCCACGGTGGGGTGGAGGGTGGCGGAGGGTGGGGTTTCGCGGCTGGAGCAGAGAGGTTATGGCGGCCTGGGTTTTCGAATGGCGAAAAGGAGGTGATGGGAGGGGGAACCATGACTTAGGGACGTGCTTGTCCAAAATGTTGGGTGTGTTACGAAAGTACCCCCACCAATTTGAACTAGCGGCCGTTTCGGCTTAGGGTTAGAAGGGGGATTTCGCCTGTCAGCATTTGGCAGCTGGAGGGAGTTTTCACGCGCGTTGTAATTTCGGGATAGCAAGGCATGGGTTGTGAAGGTGCGAGTTTTGGGAGCACAAAGAGACAAAGCAATATCTGAATTTTTGGGATAACAAGGCACGGGTTGAAATTTCGGGACAAGCCCAACGTGTAATAATGTACGTACCAAATAATTTCGCACTATCCTAAAAAAATATATCAATTCGCACTTCCCTCGATGAAAAAAACAAAAACAAAAACTATTCACACCACACAAAGGGAGAGTCTTGTCCCGTTTTACTGTATAAATGCTATTCAAGACTATGAATCCATGTTATGTCCAATTAAATTTTTTCGCTACCTCTATAATGCATATAACCTACCCATACGAACATTTTAGTGCATTCTAAATGTATATACTACCGCTGCAATTCGAACTATATTTGAATCCGTTTCTCTATTTGAATAAGAATCTCCAATCATGATTGTTGCCAAGTTAAACCATCATTTGTATATTATCTTAACAACACACCACATGATTACTATAGAGTTAGATATGAACTATGTGTACTATATATATGAACTCGAATTCAAAATTTTGAATACACTTGATGTTGATTCCAAATAATAGTACATTTGAAGTACTAGCTAGATCTTCATAATCTAAACCATGTTTCATATGTACATTGTATTTATCACACAAAGTATAGTGCCCCGCCCCCTACATTATGACAAGTATTTAGCCCTGAGCTGCAAAAGCCACACATTATCACAAATTCAAAAAAATTATATATTATATGTAGTATAACATGTTCATGACCACACCATGTGTATAACCATTATATTCATGCATATGCATCGGTTTAAAACACTATGATCTCTTGTTCAAATATCTGAATCCACTTTTATAATGAATTATGATATTTGATCATCTTTTACACCCACACAATCTTCTTCTCTTTGTAGCTAGCGCTAACTTTCGCTCATGCATGCACACGCCCACCTCCCTCTCACCCTCCCTCGGCATTCTCTCCATCGCGCACATTTGTTATTTCTCTTTAGGACGTTCACCCACGGTGTGTGTAGGCCTCCAGCTCTTTTCCGGCACACACCGATCGATATACCTCTCTAGCCAAGCGAACCTACCACAAACACACGCTTTCCCTCTTCTCTTCTCACCGTCCATGCCATCCTCTGTCTAATACAAGTCCACGCACGTGCACACTCCCGCCCCTCTTTTCATCGATCTCATACTCGCACACTCCTCCCCCCTCGACATAGTCGGCCTCTCGCACCACCTCCTAGCCACATCCCTCTCACTCTATCCGTCTCTCCGGGCCTTAGTTGCTTCTAACACATGCATGCATGTATACCTACCGATCTCCCTACATATAGCTAGGTCGACTATAACTCTTTTTACCCACACATTGATAGACGTACCTGATCACTAGTTATGTCTCTCCCTTTCTCCGACACATGACGATTGATCTTCCTATATAGTTACGTCTGCTTACCACAACCATATCACCCCCTAGCCATATCGTCCCCCCTCATCATCCTTGCATGCCTCCCGACCCGTCTCTCACACGCACGTGCACAGATAGGCACGCATCCCCTCTCTTATTGATATTGCAGTCGTACCCTCCGTTTGTCTAGCAGGCCTCTCCTGCCATTTGTGAGAAGCAACTCCACCACCAACCCTCCGACACTCTAGCTTTGTCTCTCTTCGAACCTTATTCCTCTGCTACACATATGCATGGATGCCGATCGATCTCCCTCAATACATAGCTAGGTCTCTCTTCTTCTCCACACATATACCAGTCGATCAACCTCTCTATAGTTAGGCCTCTACGCCCCCCCGCCCCACACACCGATAGTCGAACACCGTAGGTAGGTACCCATGCCACAGAGACAAAATGCACCTCTCCCCTCTCATATTCCAGTAGGCTAGCCGCCCTATATCTTTGACGTGGGCAAACACAAATTCGATGACACTCTTTATCGATCACGCACCCACACACTTCACCCCTCTCTTTGATTCTATCGATATCTCACGCCGATGATCCCTCCACTCTCTTCTCATGGATCACTCCCTCTATATATGATATATCCAGGCCTCTGTTTCATACACATTGCATATGTTACATTTTTTTTGTTTGAGATATCATCGACACATTGCCTCTATTTCGCACAAACCATCTTTTTTTAGTAAAAAAAACCATCTCTCTCACACACACCCACGTACGTGGGGTACCTGCACATAGAGAAGAGGTGCACGCACGACGCACGTACTCACGTCTCGTTCCCGGCCACACCCGCGAGGTACACGGTGGAGCTCATTTCTGTACGAAAAGGCAGCCCACGTGATAATTTGACGCGTGTAGCGGTTGTTTACTTGAAGGAGGGTCGTGTACCACATGTACACGAAACAAAGTTCGACTTGACGCGTTAGTTTTAAATAAAGTTATATTCCTCAATGGCACGTACAGAATATAAAACAATTATTATCAAAAAAAAGAAATCCGCTCCACTATATACGTGGAGCCTGCCTGCCGGGGTTTGTCTCTCGTCACACTATCTCACACAAGGCGGCGGTGGCCCCTCTCTCTCACCGTTGGTCACTGATCCGGCCGCATCCTATATGCCAGTGAAAGGGGAGGATGTGCATCGTTTGTCCATTCGACGGCGTCGAGGCAGCACGTCCCGATCTTCGGTACCCGTTGTTCTCTCTGACCAAGCTCTGGCGTGGTAGGGCCTTCGCCACTTGCTCGCTGCCGCAGTATGGGCAGATCCCGCCCGCCGCCGCCCTCCTAGTTACATCCCGACGACCCCCAGGTACAGCTTCCTCCCCTCTGGCCTTGCTCCACTGCCCATCTTCCCACATCGCTACATGTGGAAAATCTTGCATGTGGATCTTCCCTAGTTCTTTACCCAAAACGTAGCTCGTCCGGCGTACTTTCCATATTGCAATCTCTTCCTCACACTATTTTAGATAAACAACCGTGTTGTTATCTTCCCTTAGGACAAGGAATATGCTTCTTTTTATCGTTGTATGTGTCTTCAACTGTTATTGGCCAGTAATTGTTTCCTTTCTACCTCTTTTTTGCAAACAGGCCTATCCATTTCACCTCGTTGCTATTGCGACCTTTTGGTGAACTGCACAAATCACTTTTTTCTTAAGAGTGTTTTGTGAAGTTCTACTAAAATGTCACACGGGCAACGTCTCTACATTTCAGCGCGACTGCACAAAGGGAGATTGGTTTTGCTCTATCCTCCTCATCCAACTCCGAGCCTAAATCTTCTCCAACTATTTGCTTAATCTTCTCCAACTAGTCAGTCTTAAGAGAGACTGCAAAGGTGACCGGCTTCTATTTGTGTGTTTATTGTTTCATCAACAATCCTCTATTATTGTAATCACACTTACTCAATATCTTTGGAACAGGGACGCTCAGCTCTATTTTAGTGGAACTGCACAAAATGGTCAGAATGTTGCATGCTCCCGACAGCTACTTTTTTCCCAACATGCCTTGTTGATTTAGACAGAGCTGGAGGGAAGTTCTGCCAATGAAAGCATGGATCAATTTTAATTTAACACCTTCTAACATCTTTATCTTCAGTTGTGATGTAAATATTAGCTCTAATCTGCTAATCATTGAGATGCATTAGCAAGGAAGTTAGTTTTTTATTTTTTCCAAAAGAGCATGGATGTTAGTTTCCTTTCTAGTATTTGATTGATATTGTAACGAGACAACCTTCCAGCTGGCAAGACACACAAAACAAAAGCTGAAAGCTTCAGAGCATTGTACAATTTCATGTCGCTGGAAAATTATTTGTATACGTCAATTATGTAAACAAATGCTGGAAGCTTGGTAGCATTGCTAGAAGCCATTCAGCATCCGGGTCCATGTGCCATGCACCAAATTAGAGTGCTCAACCGCATGGGAGACTCAGCCCGGTCGTTGCGCCGCACTAATAGTGAGTAATGAGCAGTCAAATCATAAGCCCTACCTTTCCCACTGTAAGTTGCTCGGAAGAAGCAACCATCAATACGCTCTTCTTTGAATCCGCTCATACTAGTACGTATGAAGGTGCAAAACCAAGTCTGCATATGGCCTGTCGGTCAACGCGCTTCCTCTTGGCATATCACTGACATGTGGGAATGGAGTGTGAGCAAACCGATCTCAATTGACAGTAAAATGGCCAACCCGCCGCTCCTTGAGAGAGACGAGGAGCGATAACACAAACGGGCTAGGTGTCGCATGGAGGCCAAAATATATTCGAGCATGGTTGATCGATGTCATCATTACATGTTTGATGTTTTTTAATAGTACTATTGGGCTTCCATTTTCCGCACTTCTCCCGAATAAATTATCAGAGATTAAAATATAATAAGAGTACAGACGCTCCACCATGCGGTTCCTATTACCTGTATACTAGTAGTACTGTACTACTCGTACTACTAAACCTTGCGCTTGGCTCTTCGTCTCTTCAGGAAGTCAAACAATGATGGTACTACAGTGTATGCCTCTGGCAATCTGACATCGAATGAACAGCTGCACGTCCACCGCCTGGGCGAGGGTAGGTTGCATTACTCAATAGCTTCTCCTCGTCCCGTGAGCCACCGCGCTTGAGGTAGACGGAGAGGGCGTAAGCAAGCTTCACCTTGTCTTGCAAGCGTCTCCTTGTTCTGCGAGTTGACGCGGCACACCAAAGTAGTGCTAGTCCATACTGCCTCCTTTCCGGTTAATATGGAATCTTTTTGCGGGTAAATGAGAGAGCTTTATTCATATATAAGCATTCTTAGGACAATCAGCCAAGAGACCGATTACTAGGAAGCGAGGTACCCCGCAAAAAAAAGGAAGCGAGGTGTTTCATCAAGCCAGCTCTCGGTCACATTCAAAGCGTAGCAAGCACGGTTCGCACAAAGATGCGCCGCAAGGTTTGCTGACCTATTTACATGTTGAATAACAAAAAAAGAGAAAATATTACTGAGCGCTCCTATTTCTAACAGGATAGGAGCCAGAATTAAGCGAGAATTGTGGTGAGTGTTCCATGCAATCAACTTCCATTATCACCTGCGAGAACCCTCGAAGAGAAGCAAATGTGTTAAAGATTGCTTTATCACAGATTAAAATAAAATAAGAGTGCAGACGCTCCACCATGCGGTTCTGAGTAGTACCTGTATACTAAGTAGTAGTAGTACTAATAGTATTACGTAATACTACTCGGAGTACTACTGTAGTAAACTTTGCGCTTGGCTCTTTGCCTCTTCGGGAAGTCGAACAATGATGGTACAAGTATAGTGTATGCTTCTGGCAATCTGACACCGAATTAACTGTTGCACGTCCACCGCCTGAGCGAGGGAGAGCTTGCATTAGTTAAAAGTTTCTCCTTTGTCCCGCAAGCCACCGCACGCAATCTTCTCCTCATTCTGCAAGTTGACGGGACACAACAAAGTAATGCTAGTCCATACTTCCGGTTAATATGGCTTAATTTGAAACGAGATAAATACACTGGCTGTCACTGTATATTTGTAAAAATACGGTCAGTGGACTTCATAATACACTCATTGCGGGCAATATATACATTTTCCGATGTTTATACGGTCACTAGCTCACCCTGGCTGAGTATGTGTGTGCATGCAAGTGTAGGTTGAGCACTTGAGCGTGATCGTGTATGTTCCGTTGTGTGCTTGGACATGCATGCATTAGGGTGTCACGCGTGTTTTTGCGTGCATGTGTACGTGTGACTCTTGCATGCATGCACGAGGTTGTAGTCCCTCACATTCACATGTTCATATGTCAATGCTTTGTCAAAATGTTGCATGCAAGGTTTAATCATTTGTTGTTCACGCATGCATTCCCGATATTAATACGTTGGTAAAGACAATTCTTGAGGAAAACGAGCCCATGAATTGAGTACAAAGGGGACCAATAAACTAGGATGGAGGGAGTACTAGTAGTGAACTGGAAGGAGGGAGTAGGTACGTAACAACGTGCAGTAACGAAATTCCTTTATGCGCATCCTGTCTACGTGTCATGCAAGAAAATAGAGATAAGTACAAGTGAGACCCAGGAACGGTCATACACGTAGGGGGAGTATGTGCAGGGGCCACTCAGGAGCAGTCAAATCACATAGTAAATTAGTCGGACGAAGCAACCATCATTTCACTCTTCAATGACACGTACGCAATATAAAAAGATTGATATGGAGAGAAAAAGAAAACCGCTCCACTATATATACACTAGCAGGAGCCTAAGCTACAAGCCTGCTTGCTTGGATTGCTCTCTTCAAAATCATAGAACAACGGTGGCCACACCGCTGGTCACAGATCCGGCCTGATCCCGCCGCCGGGGGAAGTGGACGATGTTCTGCGTAGACGCGGTCGACAGCGGCGAGGAAGAAAACCCACTGTCGGTGCGTGCCGATCGGGGGTCCCCGTGGTATGGGCTGATGCCGCCTCGCACCGCCCTTCTAGCTACACCCCGACGTCCTAGATACAACTTCCTTTTGGAGCCGGCTTGCTCCACTGCCGCAGCTCCCCACGTAGCTCCATCTCCATGTGGATCTTTCTCTACTTCTACTGGCTTCTATTTGTGATGAGTTTATGTCTCATGAAACTAGTGCCACTACTATTATTCTAATCGCACTTCTTCAATATCTTTGCCAACACGGATGCTCAGCTCGATTTTAGTGGAACTGCACAAAAGCATCGTATGATCCGAGGGTGCCAGGCTTCTTTCCTTCGACAGGTTCTACCTATCCAGGAAATTAAATCTTGTTTAGGGTTTAGGGTTTAAGGCGTAGAGACCCCATCAGTAGTTTTTTTTTGTACACACTCTCACAACTTTTGTCTTTAGTTGTGAAGTAAATATTGGCTATGATCTATGAATCATTGAGATGCATCAGCATGCGTGTTAGTTTTCCTTTGTATCTGATGGAATGTTGTAACGTGGCAACCTTGGAGTCAGGATACATACATGAAACAAAATCTTAAAGCTTCGTACTCCCTCTGGTCCTTTTTTGTATGCGTATAAGGCTACTCATAGTGGGGAGTATCATATACTAGTATCATGCATAAATTACATAGGGGACTAATAAACCAGGACGGAGGTAGTATGTGAGAGTGTATGGCGGGTCATGTGGTAAAATGTAATAGTACTTTCTTGTAGCCCATTACTATACATGGTGGGTCATGTGGTAAAATGTATGGTGGGACTAATAAACTAGGACAGAGGTAGTATGTGAGAGTATAGTAATTTTTTCTTGGCATGCGGGCTGTCCAAGGAATATGGTGATAGTGGGAGGTGGGCCATGTAGTCACTGGGCTGCCGTGTTTCATACTCCTCCGGTGTAAGAGTGGAGAAAGTTAGTTTTATCACCGAATAAATAAATAAGAGTATAGACGCTCTACGACGTTCTACCGCCGCAGTAATAATGACCAATGAGCCGTCAAATCACATAGACCCGGTAGTTAGTTGGACGGAAGAAGCAAACCATCACTCTTCGTTGAATCCGCCTCTCCCTCATGCAGTACAGTATTCTTTTGGAAACCATCGTTTTGTTTCGTTGGATCGCGCCATCGAGCAAAACCAATGTTTAAATCACGTCTGTCGCATTCGTGTCTCACCCTCCTCCACCTCACACGGTCGCTTGGCATGCCACTCACTGCAAACCGAGTATACGCAAACTTTCCCGCCTGCTTGTCGATGGATCGCGCCATGGAGTACTAGCACTACTGGAAGAGATAGACGAGGAGGGGGAGGACAGCTAGAAGTCCCAAGAACTTTTTTACATGCATGTTGTGGCCGGCCATGGTGACATTTGAACGCGGAGCAGTCACGTGCACCGGGAAGCGGTGCGGGAGGCACTCTCTCAGCCAGCGCGCTGCTTCAATGCCGGCGCCAGTGAGAGGTCGCGTCCGCTCTGGCCGGGCATGAATGTGGCACTGACCGTTTCAGGCGGGAAGCACGCGCGGGTGATGAAGAGGGTTCGGATTGGCCAGGGTAGTCAGGAGCGGGCGTGCAGCGGTTCGGACGCCTGCAAACAAGAGATGCTGGACGTACGTAAATATTGCTGCGTAATTAATAACGTAAATAATGTGCCAGCTGGACAAATATGATTGGAGATGGAGATGGAGATGGAGATGAAAGTAAGAATTTTACATAAACACGGATATGCATGTCTATGTGTGTGTGCGCGCGCACACAAACATAGTAACGACTCTCGCGACTACTCGTACACATCATCGATGTCTCATTCTCCCTACACACACACAAACTTAGTACCGCCTCATTTTGTTCCTAGGATAGGAATATCATAGGAGTGGAAAACACTATGAAGTGAGATAAATAGAGTACTACGTACAAGAAGAAATGTACACGCACTCACTCTGCCTCCGACATACCAGCGAGTACACGATCGAGCGCATTTGTACACGAAGAGGCAGCTTACGTACGTAACAATTTGACCCTTTAATTTTATCACTTAATAATGGAGGGTCGGGGACCACACGTGAGGGATACAAACTGCGACCTGGAAGCGGGGGCGTGTTATTGATCGAGTTTTCTTTCTTGGTACGTTAAAAAAAGATTTGTCCGCTAGTTTTCGTTTCTTTTTTCCGGGAACGCGTGTATTCTACTTAAAACTACTGTTATGGAGAGATTTTTTACTCCACTATATATATAGCCTCTTATTTGATAGGGTTTCTCGCGTCTCGCTCTCTCACCCTCTCCATATCTAAACAAGATGATAGTGTCCACTCTATCTCTCTCCTCACTGGTGGTCACAGATCCGGCCGGATCCCGTCCGCTGCGGGAGGTGAGGAGGTCCAGCGCTGATGTTGTCGCCATCGGCGGTGGAGGAAGCCGATGCGCACCGTCCTCTCCGAGTCAGCGCCGACACGGACGAAGGTCCTCCGCGCCCTTGTTCGCTGCCGTTGTGTGGGCAGATCCCACCCGCCCGCCTTAGCCACATCTTGCCCACCTGAGGTATAACTTCTTTTGGATTTCATGCTTCATTGTACTCTGCATGCGTGTTTTCTTGTATACAACTACTCCCCAGCTCCCCATGTACAGTAGCTAGGGTTCGTCGGCTGGTCCAACATCACCTATTTTTTTACTATTATAGAGGAAAGGCCACTCCAAAAGTTGTCCTAGTTTATCATTTATGCATCGGTGGAGGTATACATGTTTTTTTCGACAAAAAGTACATGGTGGTTGTGCGATCATTGTCCATATGCTCCTATTGCTGCTGCTAATCTAAAACTATCACTGGTAAAATGAAGCAATGCCCACGTAGAGGCATCGATAAATGCTTCTGTCCCGCTTTAGTTTTTTTTTGGTTTCCTGCTTTAGTTCCCATCAAGATAATCATGATGCTTCTATTTTTTTGGTGTATGTTTCATTAATTCTTATTGACAATTAAGATGCCGCTGTTAATCTTGTTCCACTGCTAAAACAAAGTAACGACACTACTTAAATATATTTTTTATATTTTTGCAAACAGGGATGCGTATCTCCATACTCGGGCATGTCTTCCTCAATTTTAGTGGAACTGCACAAAATTGGATGTCCACTGTTGCTCAGCCTCACTGTCCTCTGCCAAGTGGTTCTTCCTTTCTCAAGCTTGATTACCGAGAATAAACAAGCCACAGTGAGGATTGTCAAACTTCATTGGTGCCTGGCCCAAACTTGATGCCAAAATCGATGATGCATCACCATGATGACCCATCGATGCTCATGGTTGCGTCTCATGGTTGCATCGGCTGGTGAAGCTGATCGATGTTCAATGAAGAACGGGCTATCTTACATCAGTGCTCTTTGCTTGTTACCACAAAGACGATATCCTTCATGAGTTCATATTGGAGCAGTCATTTACGTTGGTGCAATTTCATCACACAATTGGATATGAACCAAATGTTTCCTCGAAGAAGCATCAACGTTGGTACTAACAGCAAAAGTTTTGTATTGATTTCTAAGACTTTTCACAACTTTGTCTTCAGCTACCCTGTAATTTTATTTGTCCAACTTTTTGTGACGCCCCCGGCTCAATCGTGCACTAATCATACACGCAAATACACACGATCAAGCCTAAGGACTCACGGGAAGATATCACAACACAACTCTAAAACATAAATAAAGTCATACAAGCTTTATATTACAAGCCAGGGGCCTTGAGGGCTCGAATACATAAGCTTGCGAACAAGCGTCAGCGGAAGCATCAGATATCTGAGTACAGATATTAAAAGAGAAACAGAAAGGCCTTTAGAAAGGCGGGGCAAAATAAAACACTACGATCGAAAGGCGTAGGCCTCCTGCCTGGGACCCTGCGATCCTACTCCTGGTCGTCATTCAACTCGTAGTAGTATCCATCCTCTGGGTAGTAGTAGTAGTCGATCGACAGGGCATCTGTCTCAGGGGCTCCGTCATCTTGGTCACGTCAAACTGATATGGGGAGAAAAGGAAAACAAAGCAACCATGAGTACTCAGAAGTACTCAGCAAGCAAGGATCTACACTACATATGCAACATTTTCAAAGGGTGGCTGTATATGTGGACTGGGCTGCAGAAATGCCAGAATAGAGAGGAGGCCTAGTCCTATCGAAGACTAGCATCTTCAGAGGTCTTATAGCATTAGAAGAGTGTAGACAGTACCATATAATGTAGCAGTATCATTAAGTCTCAACCTCACCCAGTGATCCTTTCTCGACGCCCTGCGAGAAAGCAATCCCAGAGCCATACAGTCATCAACCTCGTCCTGAGATCCCTTCTCGACTCCCTGCGAGAAGCAATCCCAGAGCCATAGTATCCAAGTATCCAGTTCTAAATTGTATCAATCAGGATACAACTCCGAGTGTCTGTTACCATAGGAAAGGCTATCGATAGAAGTTTTCTTCCCTGCAGGGGTGCACCAACTTACCCAACACGCTCGATTAACTCCGGCCGAACACACTTTTCCGGGTCATGCCCGGCCTCGGCCAAACGACACATCGCAACCCTACCTACAGCTCAGCAGAGAGGTCCCCGCCGGTCTACATCCTAAGCGCAAGGGGGTCTTGGCCATCGCCCCTCGCCCTCCGGGTCGTTGCGCACAGGGTGGATACCAGCATCGCCTCGGGTGGCCGACATGATCCGACCGTGCCGCCATGCTGAACTGGATGTCTGACAGAGCTTTCGGCTGATGCATACAATGCAGAACGCCCATACTATGCCCACGTGATGGTTAGTGCTATCAGGCCAGAGGCCTGCTCGGATCAAATATCCAAATCGTTAGTAACTTGGGCTTGCGGTAACGAGCAGAGACTCACGAAAGATGTGACCCCGTTGCCCCGTCTCGAGGACTTGCTGCAAGGGTTAAGAATGCCCGGCCGCGCCTCGTATTCATCACTCGGGCACCATGCAGGCAACCCGTCTTCACATCACACGCGGGTACCCCTCAGGGTCGACCCACCTTTCCAAGTAACAATAGTACAGTCCAAGTATCCGTGTGTCCATAACATCAGGGGAATCCGAGGTATCACCCTCGTTGGGTTCCTACTCGATGTATCCGTCAAGGTGAACTCGGAGGAATCACCCTCGCTGGGTTCACACTTGAGGTGTTGTACGACGGCGTCGTTATCGGAAGCGGTGAAGGAGGAATCACCCTCGATGACCACGACCGAATAGCTACTCTACAGAGTTAACATCAGAAGTGCTACAAGAGGTTTCACCCTCGGCACTCGATATTAACGCTGCAGTGTCGTTACAACTAAGGGTGTGATGTGCGGTGTCGGGGCCTGGTCATCAATCCCGTTGATCGGGTCTTCGGATAATCCAGCGGGGCAATCGGGATAAGTGGGGCCACTGATAGGTCTCTACCCAGCCTATGCTAAGCAGTTTAGGACATGTAGATAATTATCAATAGTAGGTTACAATAAACAGGCTATGCATCAGAATAGGTAAAGCAGTAGCAGCAGCAATTCTAATGCAAGCATGAGAAATTAGAATGGGCGATATCGGGATGATCAAAAGGGGGGGGGGGCTTGCCTGGTTGCTCGGCGGCAAGGGCAAAGTTGTCAATGGTGTCTTCGGGCTCCGGAGCTGCGTCGGTCTCGGGGACGACGTCGGTGTCAGGGTATATCGAGAGAGAAGAGGGGGAGGAAACAGTATAAATATAGAGCAAACATGAGCAACGCAAAGTACGGCAGGACGATATACAGTGCCAGGTGTGTCCTAACGTATGGTTGCACGTCACCGGGGAAGGGGGAACCCATCCGGGAATGTTTTCCCGATTTTGGTCATTTGTCCGACAGATGACCGGAGAGGGACGGTTGCATGTTCGCTATGTTAGTGACGCGTGGCGGACGAAAGGACCGCGCATTCGGATTCGTCTCGTCGTTCTGAGCAACTTTCATGTACAAAGTTTTTCGATCTCAGCTACGGATTAAAAGATATGATTTTCTAAAGTTTTTATTAATTTTCTGGAATTTATTTATTTAATTAAATTCGAATTATCCAAAACAGTATAGGGTGACATCATCTCGACGTAAAGCTGATGTCAGCAGTCAACAGGGGGCCGGCCAGGTCAAACCTGACCAGCGGGCCCCACATGTCATAGACTGGACTAATTAACAGAGTTAAATTAACTAATCTAATCCTAATCAACTAGCGGGACCCACCTGTCAGTGACTAATAGTTAATTAACTTTTATCTATTTAGTTTAAAACATTTAAATGGGGTGGGGCCCGTATGTCAGTGGGCCACTATGCCACCTCAGCAGTTGACCCAGGTCAACGGGGCCCGCGGGGCCCGCAGTCAGTGGCACTAGCGGTGGGGCCCGGCTAGCCAGGTCAGCGTCGGCACCGGAGCACGCCGCCGAGCTCGTGCAACGGCGACGAACTCCGGCAAGCTCGGGTTCGAGCTGTGGGGCAGGGTTTCGAGTGCGGCTAGGTGCCCTGGAATGGCCTCTCCACGCCGCGTCCGATGGTGGGGAGCACGGCGGCGGGGGTGGTCGGAGTTGTGCCCGACGACGAGGTTGAACGGCGGCGACTTTTGGGCCTCGATGGAGATGGTGCTACGGTCGCGCGTTCGACGAACTACACGCGCAGGCAATACCTACGCAGCACTACGAGCGCGACGGCGGCCTGGAACGAGCCCGAGAGGCACGAGAGCGCGCTGCTCACCGGCCATGGCGGACGGCGGAGTTCGGCACGGCGGCGGGACGACTACGGCAGCTGAAAGAGGAAACGGACAGGGAGAGGAAGGGTGGTGCTCACAGCGCGGGCTCACGGAGGCCCCTCAGAGGAACGGTAGCGCAGAGGCGAGGCGGATTTGGCGACGATCGTCGGCGGGCACCGAAAGGGGGAAGAGGTCGATGCGGTCCCTGTCGACCTCCCCGGCTCCAACTGACGGACAAGGACGATGACGCGGAGGACGTCGCACCTCCCAGGTTTGGTTGCCGGCCTCGAAGACGCCGGTGGCCATGGATCCGCGGCGTTGCGGCGACGACCGCATCGGCGGTGGTGCTCGGGAGGAAGGGGAAAGAGGGAGCCGAGCGAAAGAGAGAGAGAGAGTGAGTGAGGGAGAGGCCAGGGGGGCACGGGGGCTGCGGCTTTAACCTCGACGGGCGGCATCGGCGCGTTGTCGACCGCGGGGCAGGGGGGCCGGCGCGGCGAGTGCGGGCGAGGCGACAGCGTGCGAGAGGGGGAGCAGTAGGAAGGAGGAAGGGTAGGTGGGCTGGGCCCTCTGTGCTGACTAGAGCCCAGCCACTCGGGCCTTTTCTTTTATTTCATTTTCTCTTTTGTTTTCTGTTCTTTTTCCTGTTTTACAAATAGTCTGGCCACTAAATGGTTTTTATAAAATATGAGACCTAGCCCTTAAATCTCAGTGCATTGCATGCCAGTGCAAATAAATGGTTTTGAGTACAAAGGTTTTCATTTGGGATTTTATTTAATTAAAAAGGTATTAAATAGTGCTGTTTTGCTACTGTTAGAGTCTCTTAATTAATTTATTAACTGTTGGTTATAATTTTAGAATGGTCTCTAGATTATTTACAACATTATGAACAATTTAGTTTTCAAATTTGAATAACTTTTATTTTGACTCTAGTTTGAATTTCCATTTTGAATTTGAGTTTGAAATAAGACATGATCCAAATGAGGTTTTAGCACTGTTGATCATGATGACTTGGCATAATCAAAAGGTGATTACTGTAGCTTAATACAAGGGGTGTTACACTTTTAACTAAATATGTGGTCAGACTTTGATTAAAAATATGGTGTGGACTAAAAACCCAGATGGAGGTAGTACCCCTCCATTTTTATGTACTCTGCATTAGATTTGACTGAAATCAAACTTTGTAAAGTTTGACCAAGTTTAGGCCGAACACAACAAACCATAATTATTGAGAGAGGGCAAACTGTACATACAAAATAATTGAAATTAAATTTCTTTATTTGTACACACTCTCACACCTTTCCAATAATTTGCCGTGTGTGTGGTTGTTCACTTAACGGAGGGTAGTGTACCGCACGTGAACAACAGGAAGTGCAACCAGGACGCTTGGATCGTTAGTTGATCGTAGTTTTCTTCACTGGCGCATTAAATAAAGAGTTTCGTTTCATACACAATTTAAAACGATTGTTATGGCGAGAAAAAGAAAACCACTCCACTATATTAGTACTATACACGAGTATGTACTATATAAGCTGGAGCCTCAGCGCTTGTTCGCTAGGGTTTGCACTCTTCACCCTCTCGCTGCACTAGATATATATATATATATATATATATACACGCTGGAGGCTTAGCGTTCCTTTGCTAGGGTTTACTCTATTCACAATCTTTCACCCTCTTCATCAGATCTAGACAAGACTGCGTTGACCTCTCTCTCTCTCTCTCTCCCCCCTCACAGCTGGTGAAGGAGCCGTCCGGATCCCGTCGCACTGGGAAGGGGAGGAGGTGCAGCGTTCACTCTGTCGCCTTTGGCGAGGGAGGCATTCCACTGCCGGCTGCGCTGTTCTCTTTCACCCAGCACCGGTGCGGGAGGGCCTCCGACCACTTCTTCCTCGCTGTCGTACATAGTGTGGGAAGATCCGGCCTCCCGCCGCACGCCTAGCCACATCCCAATGACCCTAAGGTATAACTTTCTTTGAAACCATCATTGCTCTAGCTGCATGCGGATCTTTTTCGATTCTGTAGTCGAATCTAGGTCTTGGTTCAAAGAGGAAAGAAGGGGGGGTGGGGTGGAGCATGAATCTAGGATGTGGTTCAATGAGGAAAGGAGGGAGGGAAAGTAGTATAGACTGGCTATCCAGCCGCTCTGTTGGTCGAAAAGGGAAAAAGGGGGTAACCCAGTACACACATCTGTAAGGAACCGATCTCTTTGTTGAAAAAGGAAAGAAACTGGGGGGGGGGGTCGGGTAGTTTGTGCAAGACTAGATTTGCTGCCCTCACATAGGAAAAAGGTTCAAAGAGAACAATATGGGACCAACACAGATATGTTGCTTGGCAACATACTCTGCATCACCCATTTATACGTGTGGACGCACATGGTGCTGGCATGTCCCATGTCCCATACAACTATTTTGCTGTTATTAATCTAAGAATGCCGCTAGAAAATTGAAGCAATGCCACTGTTAAAAGTAAATTAGATTTTTAACGAATGTTATTTTAAGAGAATGTCTCTGTTAATATGAATCAATGCAACCGTTGTAGAAATGCTACTGCCCTACTTTGTTTTCCATCAAGATAAGGTAGATGCTTCTTTTTGTGGCCATATGATTCATCCTCCTTTATCGGCCAGTAATTGTTTCTTTTTTTACCTCTGAAAATAGGGATATCTATTCAACTCGTTGCTATTGGGACATTTTGCTTCACTACGCAAAACACTTTTGTTTTAAGAGTGTTTTGTCTAGTTCAACTTAAATGTCACACCGGCAACTTTGCTTGATTTAGTTGAACTACACAAAACGAGATTGGATTTCCTATTCATGTTGGCAGATTCGTATTTGATCTTGTCTACCTCATGAAAGGTCTGTACCGGCCTTCATCCACATGATTGTGCAGTGTGCTTTGAGATGTTGTGCTACTTGTAGTGGTACTATTTTAAATAAATGTTGAATTGAAGCTATTGTATTGCTGTCTTTTCCCATTAAGTGAACAAAAATGGGACCAACCCAGACATGATGCTAGCTGCTTTGTTACAACAAACTCTGCATCGCCCCCTTTATAAGTAGATGGAGGCAAATGGTGTTGTTGCGCCCACTCTCCCCTGGAACTGTTTATGCTTTTTGTTTATCTAATGCCACTGGTAAAATTAAGCAATGCCACTCTTAGAATTAACTACTGAATCTTAGTTCAAAACTGCAACACTTGTTAGGGATCGGCGGGAGTACATGTTTAAGAAATGTATTGTTGAGGTCTCTGTTATTATATATCAGTTATAGTGTTTTACAAATGGTACTATCCTGCTTTGTAGTTCTTTCTACATGTTTAACCAAGGTATTGTTAAGATAATGTCTCTATTAATATGAATCAGTTGCACAGTTTTAGGAATGGTACTTTTCTGCTTTGTCGTTCTTTATACATGTTGAAACAAGGTATTGTTAAGATAATGCCTCAGTTAATATGAATGAATCACACTGTTTGAGAATTGCTACTGTCCTACTTTGTTTCCCATTAAGATAAGGTAGATGTTTTTTCTTCTAGGAGTATAAGTCATCAACTGTTATTTCTCAGTAATTGTTTCCTTTATACCTATTTGTGCATACAGGGATATCAAAACTTCTGCTCGGTTCTATTTCAACTTTGATTTTAGTTGAACTGCACAAAAGGAGCCAATGTGTTTAAGGCAAACTGTTGCATTATTGGGCCCAGTTGGTCTGTCCACTTTGCAGAAAGAAGCAATCACTGTTTGCGCTACATTACACAAGGAATGATCGAGAAGCTTTAGAGTATTAGTAGACGCTGGTGACGAAATCCACCGTGCTACGCAAGACATTGTTTGATTTCAGTGGAACTGCACAAAAAGATACGCTGGTTAATCTGGCTCCATGTGCCATTTCAATGTGCAAACTGATGACAAACCCTGCCCATTCCACAATCATAGGCATTACATATTTTGAATGTGAAAAGCTTGTCAAAGTTTAATCATTGATGTTAGCAAGAAGACATTCGTTTAATATTTTGGAATTGGAAAACCTTGTCAAATTTTGCTCATTGATGTTAGCCAGAAGACATGCATTTGATATTTTGGAATGGGATGCCCTTTGCTGTGAGCAGCGATGATCGTTTTTCCCTATTCATGTGTTCAGTTCAGAAGTAAATATTTACTATGATGAGATGCATAGTCATGAATGTTGACTTATGTAAGGTATTTTAAGAGTTTGTTCTGAATGTTGTCTAAGAAATGCCAGGCCTTGTGAGTTTGATTACAAAGTTGAGCTTGGAATGCTGTGGCATGTGGCATCACGAGCTATTCACCATGCCTCCTGACAATAATGCTTCGTATTGTTTTGCATGTTGATCTAATGCCAATGATTTGCATGTTAAGAAGATCATCCTCTTCTGTTGTTTCTGTGCTTAAGAAGTTCATCGTGTTATGTTTCATTCATAGCCTATACGACAACTCGGGTAGGTTAGAGGTGAAACCATATGATCTTCAGACTAGCTCATCATCTTAGGCCATGATTGGATCATCGTTTTCCAACCAAAACCGCTTGTAAAACTGACGCTTCTAAATAAAAGCAGATGGTCTTGGGCGAAGCACTTGGTTGGTCGTTTTCGACTGGTAAAATATACACTGGTTTCTCAAATTACACGCGTAACTCACCGGTTTTCGTTACAGACCTCGGGCCATCGGTTTCATTACGCCTGTATTTTACGCTTTGTTTCTGGTGAGGAGTGCAACAATCCAGAGCTCCCAAGCGCGGCCTTACCGTTTCATGCCGGCTCAGTCTCTTGAAGGTGCTCATAGGGGTCTGATGATCCTGGCTTCCTGATCGACCAGCAGGCGCTGTATCAGACCATCCGTAGGGCCCACGAGACCCTCTCCGTCGTCCTTCGAGTTGTTGCGCTCGCCGTGGCGCCGCTGTCTCGCGTTGTCAACATGGTCAACGAACATGAGGAATCAGGATATGACTTTACTTGGATAGGATGACAGTGGGGACCGACCAGGGTCATAGCCGCACGTACGCAAGTGCCTCCTTATTATATACAACTATTTTTTTTGCTTCCTCCTGGTTTCCTGACATCACGGTCCCACACCATTGTCAACCTATATAGTCAATAAAGGAGAAAAATTCCACAAGGAGCGGCCGACAGCTGGGACCCAGCAGCTCGAGCAGTATTTGTGTTTTTGAGGTGTGAGCAGAGTTTTTCTTGAGGGATGTTTTTGTTGTTGTTCGGAGGAGCAGGGTATCAACTGGGCGGGCCGTGGCCCGTCTGGCCCAGGCTATTATTTTATGTCGACCAAATATTCAGCCCATATATTAATTTTTTTCAAGGTGAAAATGGCTAGCCCAGCTATACTTTTTTTGAGGAATACCCAGCCCAGGGCAACTTGTTATTCTCCGCCCCGCTGGGCTGCAAATGTTTGCTAGGAGGGATGCATTAGGCTTAACAAGAAAATGGACTTTAAGAAATAATAATGGGATGTAATTATAAAAACTGGGCTGTAACTATAAAAAAATGCACCAAACACGTAATTAGTTAAAAATATATTATTTTTGGATTTTGAATTTTTTTATTTCATTACTTGTTGCGCGCACAATATTTCGTTGGATTTTTACCTAATACAAATTTATTTTAAAATTATATTTAATCTGACTAGAAATTTTAGGATAAAAATATTTCGGATCCCATCAAAATGTGGGAAATTTTATTGAATTCTGTTTTGAGCGGTTGGTTGAAATTATTAATCGTTGTCCTAGCTAGAAAATGGGCTGTAATTTTAACAAAATGTAAATGGGCTGTAGTAAATTCCATTATAATTCAAAAATGGGTTGTACATTATTAGAAATCGCAAATGGGCTATATGTTCTCTGCCACAGATGTGATGCTCACTTGTGGGCCTAGTAAGTTGGCGCGTACGGACGGCTTTGTGAACTTATAGTCAACACACGATTCTAGCAGCAGTGGCCGTTGGATGTCCATCCAATGGCTGTAGTGCTTCTTCAATCTCGGATATTCTTGCTTCAGCGGCCCAAACCACCACCGGTGGTACCGCCTGCTACCACCTCCCATGGCCGGCTGTGCTGGCGCGCAGGCTTCACCGGACCACCCTATTCCCATCGCCGTCTAGGCCATTCCTCTACTCACCAGCACCTCCTGTTATTCTCTGGCAATGGTAGCCTCACACCGCAGCCAAACCAGTGAACCATAGCACTCCCCTCCGCGTGGGCATCCACTACTATGTCTTCGCCGGCTCCGGGTCGTTCCCTTCCTAGGCCTCGCCATCGTTCACCGTGTTGGTTCTCTCGGTGCGGTGTGGTCAACTTTGTCAACAAACGGCAGCCATCGGAAGAGGCATGTACGTGGAATGGCTGACAGTAGGGACCCACATGGGCCATGGCCGCATGTAGCAAGTGCCCCCTTATTATGCGAAAACAAATGATTTCTCCGCGTGACAGGTTTGACCCACCAGCTACATCTTCGCACGCAAGGAAGTGCTTCCTTTATTACGCGGAAAAAAAAGTTTCCTCTCCCTGACAGCTGGGACCCACCAGCTTTATTATCATCCATTTCATGAAAATATAGATTGTACCAAAGATGCTAAATTGTTTTCTTTTTATTCTAACTCAAAAAAGAAGAAATAAAAAAACCAGAAAACTTCTTCGCACGCAAGGAAGTGCCACCTTATTACGCGCAAAAAAATGATTCCCCCTGCTAGCTGGGACCCACTAGATTTGGAGGCTGACTTGTGGGCCTACTAAGTTGATGCATATGTAGGGCTTTGTCAACTTAGTAAATAAACGATTCTAGCTGCAGTGACTGTTGGATGTTAATCCAACGGCGAAGCTGCGTCTTCAACCTCTGGTCTTCTTGCTCCAGCCGCCCAAACCAGCGCCCGCCGTACTGCCTGCTCCAGCCTCCCGTGGCCGGCTATGCTGCTGCACAGGCCTCACCGCCCGACCATACTACCACTGGCCATGCCTTCCCTCTACTCACCCACACCCCCTCTTATTCTCCGGCGACGGCAGCCTTACACCGCAGCTGAACCAGTGAACCCTCGTACTCCCCTCCGCGTGGGCATCCACCTGCCTCGTTTTCCCTGGCTCAGCATCGTTCCCTTCCTAGGCCTCGCCATCGTCCACCGCCTGGGTGCTGTCCGCGCGGCATGGTTAAGGTGGTCAACGAACGACAGCCATCGGAAGAGTACTGTACGTGATGAGGCTGATAGATGGACCCACCAGCTACATCTTCACACGCAAGGAAGTGCGTCCATATCACAGGTAAAAAAAATAATTATTCCCCCTGACAGCTGGGACCCACCAGTTATATCTTCGCACGCAAGGAGGTGCCTCCTTATCCTCCCTGAGAGCTGGGACCTATCCGGTCGAAGCGTACGTAGCGTTGTCTGTCTGGTCGCGAACGTGTACGTACGTACTGGTCGATCGGTCTCTCTGCAAGTATGAACCGTGGCCGAGTAAGTAGCGGCACGTGTCGTAGTAGAGCACCAAACGTAGCAGTGCAGGCAGTCCTGTCTAATTCATGTACACGTACGTACAGCCACAGGGTAAAAAATACGGCCACGTACGTACATACGAGCGGGGTCTCGAACGCGTACTCGCGCATACAGACGGCCAGGGCTCGTATACATGGAGAGGCAACGGACGGCAGCAATGGCGTCCTGTTCATCAGGCAGCCAACCGGCTGGGTCGAAACGGAGAAATAGCATCCTGTTCATTGGGAGGCAACAGACTGGGTCGGAATGCATCCTGTTCAACGGGAGCCAACCGGCTTGGACAGAACAGCCAAAACGGGGTGTGGCGTACTGCAGAACAAAGGAAACGGACTTGTGTTCGAGCTCCTACAGTCGAAATGGGGTGCTGTTGATCGGGAGGGGTGTGGCGTACCGCAAAACAGAGGAAACAGAGTTGTGTTGGAGCGCCTATGGTCGAAACAGGGTCCTGTTCATTGGGAGGGGTGTGGCGTACCGCAAAACGGGACTCCACAAGCTACTATTCATTGACCGTCTACTGCCTCGCTCCAGCCTCCACGGGCTACTGTTCATCCACCGTCGACTTCCTCCAGCCTCCACCTGCTATTGTTCATCCACTGTCGACTTCCTCCAGCCTCCACCAGGCACTGTTCATCCACGGGCTACTGTTCATCCAGCCTCCACCGGCTACTATTCAACCAGCCCTCCATGTGGTCCTGTTCATCCACCCCACCTCCTCGATCAGGGTCTTGTTCATCTAGCGGCAACGGCCTCTACTACCATGGGGTCCTGTTCATCCTACCCCCACCTGGAACTGTTCATCCACAACCAACCAACCAGCTCGACTCACCACGTCTCGACTCATTCTATGTACCGCGCGCACGGTAGCAACGGCCACTGTTCATCGAGAGGCAACCAAACACTGGCTGGCTATGTCTCGCACGGGGGCTCGATCGGCTTCAGTAAGCAGCAGCAGTGATTGATCGCTCGGGTTTAGTTAGCAGCAGCGAAGGAATCGCTCGGGTTCAGTCAGCAGCGAATGAATCGCTCGGGTTCAGTTAACAGCCAAGGGATCGATCGCTCGGGTTCAGTAATGTGCGATCGCTCGGGTTCAGTTAGCCAACGCCTCGCACTCACGCGCGTACACGAGAGAAACGCGCAAACCACAGTGCATCGCTCGGCCCCGACCACCCACTGTAACCGGGAACTCCCAGAAATTTTCCTCGCCCTTGCTTCTACCATGATTTTTTCCGTCATGGACGGCCCAAAGAATGTCATGCAGGTGCGTCCCCATCCCGCCCAGGACGAAAAGCCCATTTTCTGTCATGCTTTTTTGTCATAGAAGTAGGATCCCACCACATCTATGATGATACATGGTTTTGTCACAATTATCGTCATAGAAATGTCATAAGCATGACAAAAAAAATTGTTCGGGCCAAAATGTCACGGATGTGTCTTTTTTTTGTAGTGTTTATATGCTTTGTCTTTAATTGATGTTGAGTCTGAGTGTGACTGGATCTCTTTTGCCATGAATTATAATATCTAGTCAGTGCTTGACCTTCAAGGGTGCTTTGCATTTATGTTTTGCGGTCTCAGAAAGGGCTAGCGAGATACCATTATATCATATTGTATCATGATTGTTTTGAAAAAGTGTTGTCATCCAAGATATCTTATTATTACTGGCTAGTTTGTTATGCTATTGATATGAGTAAATGTGAGACCTAAATGTTATTGTGAATGTGGTTAGTTCATAATCTTTGCTGAAAACCAGAACATTGGTTAGACATATTTGCAACAACAAGATCAAACATAGTTTGTAAAAGTTTTTTCTTTGTCACGTTCAGTTTTTCAACTGAATTGCTTGAGGACAAGCAATGGGTTAAGCTTGGGGGAGTTGATACGTCTCCATCGTATCTACTTTTCCAAACTCTTTTGCCCTTGTTTTCAACTCTAATTTGCATGATTTGAATGGAACTAACCCGAACTGACACTGTTTTCAGCAGAATCGCCATGGTGTTATTTTTGTGCAGAAATCAAAGTTCTCGGATTGACCTAAAAATTTATGGAGAATTTTTGTGGAATATATATAAAAATACTGGCGGAAAAAGATACCAGAGGGGGCCACCCAGGAGACACAAGCCATGGGGCGCGCCTACCCCCCAGGGCGTGCCTCCCAGGCTTGTGGGGCCCCTGGAGCTCCGACAACCCTAAGACCAACTCCATATATACCTATTTGCGGAGAAAAAAAATTTAGAGAGAAGGATTCATCGTGTTTTACGATACGGAGCCGCCGCCACCTCCTGTTCTTCATCGAGAGTCCGTTCTGGGCTTCAGAGGGTGGAATCCATCGCCATCGTCATCATCAACCTTACTTCACCGCCAATTTCATGATGCTCACTGCCGGGAGTGAGTAATTCCTTCGTAGGCTTGCTGGATGGTGATGGGTTGGATGAGATTTATCATGTAATCGAGTTAGTTTTGTTAGGGCTTGATCCCTAGTATCCACTATGTTCTGAGATTGATGTTGCTATGCTTAATGCTTGTCACTAGGGCCCGAGTGCCATGATTTCAGATCTGAACCTATTATGTTCTCATGAATATATGTGTGTTCTTGATCCTATCTTGCAAGTTGTAGACACATATTACGAGTTATGATCCGCATACCCCAGGGTGACAATAATTGGGATTCTTTCCGATGATTACCGTAGTTTGAGGAGTTCATGTATTCACTAAGTGCTAATGTTTTGTTTCAGTTCTCTATTAAAAGGAGGCCTTAATATCCCTTAGTTTCCTTATGGACCCCGCTGGCACGGGAGATCATGCAAGTTCTTTTCCATAAGCACGTATGACTATATACGGAATACATGCCTACATTACATTGATGAATTGGAGCTAGTTCTTTGTCGCCCTAGGTTATGACTGCTACATGATGAATATTATCCAACACAATTATCCATCGCTGATCCAATGCCTATGAGCTTTTCACATATTGATCTTTGCTAAGTTACTTTCGTTGCTGCTGTTACAATCACTACAAAATTGCTACTGTTACCGTTACTATCATACTACTTTGCTACTAAATACTTTGCTGCAGATATTAAGTCTTTCGGGTGTGGTTGAATTGACAACTCAACTGCTAATACTTGCGAATATTCTTTGGCTCCCCTTGTGTCGAATCAATAAATTTGGGTTGAATACTCTACCCTCGAAAATTGTTGCAATGCCCTATACTTGTGGGTTATCATATCCCTGAGAAAACGGGCATGATCTCCACCTCGATGGGATGTGCCAATAAAAAGACCGCCTCTAACCATGATTTAGGGGAAGCGGTAAGTGCCCGACCCGTCGTGGGGTGCACCGCTTCGATATAGCTGTCAGACTAGGTGGAACTGTTCACACCTAGATGGCCGACCTTCGAGGCTAAGTTACCCAATCTCTTCGAACAGGGCATGAACTCGGCTGGGTCTTGTCTAAACACTGCTCCTTTGAAGGGTGGTCCAAAAAGCTAGAAATCTCTGAGGGGAACTCGTCTATCAAGCCAAGTACTTCGGATCCGAGGTTGTCCTCGTCAAGGGAATCATCGTCGGTGTAGAAGACCAGTTCGGGGGCTACTTACAGTGTCCCGAACTAGGGGGTACTAACCTAGTCGGCCCATGTTCCTCAGATTGGGTCAATGGGCCCTCATTCATTATCAAGAAGGACTGTGGAGGTTGTACACAGGAGACGTGATCGAGACTACATCTACCGAAGACTTGTCGTATACTCCAAGACTTCTCCTGCCGCCGGATGCATAGTTACCGACCTTGTAACCCTAGACACCCTACCTAGTGTGTATATAAGCCAAAGGGTTTAGCCCACAGAGGGGACATCAACGCAATATCATTCACCTAGCCCTAGGGTTAGATCACATCTTACGATCTCAAGGTAGATCAACTCTTTAAGGAACGCACGTCCGGGTCGCTTACCTTGAGACTGCTCGAACCGCTGGTTCATCAGGTTGAGGTCCTCCTGGGACCTCTCGAGCTTCCGATTTACCTCTGCAATCTCCTCGGAGACAGAGTTCAGAGCCGAGGTCGAAACCTACAAACATAGTTTTTTCATATAAGCCCCACGGTCCATTTTTTGAAACTTCGGGATAGTCGCGTTATCACAGTAGGAAGCATCCTGGGGGATGTATGTTACACTCCTACTTTTTACAACCCCAACACCGGTTTCTTGAAACCAACTTTGGGCTTGAGGGCTACTCACTGGCCGGGCTGTTTAGAGTGCCACAAGGATATGTCCCCGGACAGTTGCATGGATTTGCAAACAAAATTTAACTACAACAATTATTCCTGTATAAAGATAAAAGAGTACCTCAAAGCTCATAATGAGGTTCTTGAAGACCTCGCATAGTCTGGCCCCTACGGACTGGAAACCCTGCAGCGCCGCACCTATCAACACACGGTGCTCTCCTTTAAGAGAGGTCTCCTCCATTTCTTCGGTCCACCCCACGCTATCCCGCCCTTGGGTAGGAGGCGAGGGTGGCATGACAACCTCGGACCCGAGCACCTGGGTGCTGGGCCGAGGGGTCTCCAGCCGCGGCAATGGAGCTGGAGCGGACATCGGCTAGGCCGATGACTGGCCTAGCCCCTCCTTGACAACCTCGGGGATCCTCTCCCCTAGGTCTTGTTGGGCCAAGGCTTCAACATCTGCCATGACGGTCGACTCTCCGACCCCCGCCGTGTTGACCTGGGGGTCCAAAGCGGAAGTTGCCTCCCCCAGCCCGTCATGAGCTAGCGGGGGAGTAGCGGGATCCAGAGTCTCACTAGCATATGGTAGCCCACTCGAGGAGTCGCTGGGGCGCACCTTCGATGGACTGTGTAAAAAAGACGCTCATGTGAGCTCGCTATTGCTGAAAGGACTTGTTAAAAGTACAAACTACAAAAGTGATGACATACCCTCGGGGTGCCGGTTTCTTCCTCCCCATAGCAAGGGGGTCATCCTCTAATTCATCGGAGATCTTGACTCTCTTTGATGACTTGCCGGTGACCCTGACCAAGGTCCTCCTCAGCCTCTTCGAGCCCTTGGGCCGCATGCCGGCTTCGGCGTTCGCCGATGCTGCCCTCTTCCCTTTAGGGGGAGGGTTCTCTCCCTCCTCTGCGTCGTCCTCATGGACGGAGGAAGCGTGGGTCTCTTTGGATCGGGTGACCGAGGTCTCCTGGGCCCGAACACTTGCCTTGCCCTTCTGGAACTTCGTCCCCTTGGGGGCCACCACGTGCGGCTCCTCGACTAGGAGCGCCGTGAGCAGGGGAGTTCTTGGCTCCTCTGGTAGTTGGGATGGGCATCACACTTTCTGCACCTAGGCCAGCCACTTCTACAATTATCAAGCAAAATGATTCGGTAGAATCTGCCCCTCTGTACGGGAAATAAGAACTTAGAATTACGTGTTAGAGCACTTACCGAGGGTGCTTCGTTGCCATCCTCGAAGCCAAGGTCTTCCCCCTCTTTGGAGATCTTGTCCTTGGCCAGCTGGAGGAGCCACGTCCACATACCGACCAAGGTGGAGCGGAAGAAGGCGGTGACAGGGCCTGCATCCTCGAGCTTCTGCTCCCACATCAGGGTAGCCCAAAGTTGGAGTGGGAGGATGCGGCGGTTGAGCATGACGTTGATGATGTCAGTGAGCTGAAGGTTCCTCGAGGTGGACCACCATTTGATCCTCTTGATCATGGCCTCCACCTCCTCTGGGTTCCCCCAAATGATGCTATTCTCCCTCTAGGACTTGAGCTTCTTTGGAGGTCCGGCCGAAAAGGCTGGGACCTTGGCCTGGCCAGGGGCGAGTGGCTCAATGATGTAAAACCTCTCCTTCTGCCATGAAGGTGCCCTTGAACCAGTCAGCGCTCTGATTCTTACTAACCATGCCCCCCGTGATACGTCTCCAACATATCTATAATTTTTGACTATTCCATGTTATTATATTATCCATCTTGGATGTTTTATATGCATTATTATGCTATTTTATATCATTTTTGGGACTAAACTATTAACCTAGTGTCAAGTGCCAGTTGTTGTTTTTTCCTTGTTTTTGTCTTTTACAGAAATCAATACCAAACGAAGTCCAAACGGAACAAAACTTTTTGAAAAAAATTCTTGGACTACAAGACACCCTCGAAGCTTTGGGAGGAGCCAAAAGGGGCATGGATTGGCGACAAGCTCATAGGGCGCACCCTAGGGGGGCGCCCTGTAAGATTATGGGCCCCCCGTGACCAGAGGACACACCAAAAAATACTTTTCCGCCACCGCAAGTTTCTGTCCTCATGAGACCCCAGCTGGAGACCTGTTCCGGTACTCCGCCGGAGAGGGATTCGATCACGGAGGGCCTCTACATCAACCTTGCTGCCCTTCTGAAGATGTGTGAGTAGTTTACCACAGACCTACGGGTCCATATCTAGTAGCTAGATTGCTTCTTCTCTTTCTTTAATCTTCAATACAATGTTCTCCTCGATGTTCTTCGAGATCTATTCGATGTAATCTTCTTTTGCGGTGTGTTTGTTGAGATCCGATGAATTGTGGATTTATGATCAGATTATCTATTAATATTATTTGAGTCTTCTCTGAACTCTTTTATGCATGATTTAGATAGCTTTGTATTACTCTCTGATCTATTGATTTGGTTTGGCCAACTAGACTGATTTTTCTTGCCATGGGAGAGGTTCTTTGTAATGTGGTTCAATCTTGCGGTGCTTATTCCCAGTGATAGAAGGGGGCATGACACGTATTTGTATTGTTGCCATTAAGGATAAAAAGGTGGGGTTTATTTCATATTGATTGGATCTATCCCTCTACATCATGTCATCTTGCTTAAGGCGTTGCTCCGTTCTTGTTAACTTAATACACTAGATGAATGCTGGATAGTGGTCGATGTGTGGAGTAATAGTAGTAGATGCAGGCAGGAGTTGGTCTACTTGTCACGGACATGATGCCTATATTCATGATCATTGCCTTAGATATCGTCATAACCTTGAGCTTTTCTATCAATTGCTCAACAGTAATTTGTTTACCCACCATATGCGTTCTTTCAAGAGAGAAGCCTCTAGTGAAAACTATGGCCCCGGGTCTATCTTTTATCATATTATTTTCAGATCTACAAAACCAAAAAACCAATAATACCTTGCTGCAATTTATTTACCTTTACTTCATTTTGCACTTTTATTTATCTTTTATACCTATCTCTATCAGATCTCATCCTTGCAAGTAACCGTGAAGGGATTGACAACCCCTTTATCGCGTTGGGTGCAAGTATTTGTTTGTTTGTGTAGGTGCAACCATTGGTGACTTGTGTGTTCCTCCTACTGGATTGATACCTTGGTTCTTAACTAAGGGAAATACTTATTTCTACTTTGCTGCATCACCCTTTCCTCTTTAAGGGAAAAACCAACGCAAGCTCAAGAAGTAGCACCCCGCACTCCGCCAGATTGGAACTGCTGGAATTCGGCTTAACCCCGAAGGTCTTCAGCCATAGGCCAAAGTGTGGCTCACAGTGGAGGAAGGCCTCGCTGACCGTGATGAAGGAGTCAGGATGGAGGATGGAGTTTGGGGCCATATGGTGGAGGTCGAGCCCGCAGTAGAACATCATCCCGCGCATGAATGGGTGCAGCGGGAACCCCATACCTCGGATGAGGTGGGGGACAAAGAATACCCACTCCCCTGCGTTGGGAGCGGGCACTTGTTGGTCAGCGCCTAGAGCATGGGCGGCGATGTTGGCGGGGAGATACCCTACGTCATGCAGCTCCTGGATGGTGCCATCCGTCACGGTGGAACCACCCCAATATGCCCTTTGAAGGTATCAGCCATGGCTGGTGGGGGAGGTTGGACTCGCTAATGGAGAGGATTGTGAGATTGGATCTGGGCGCTGGAGCTAGAGGAAGCAGCGGGCGGGGGAAATGAGAGTGTGGTTTCCTGCGCTGCCCTCTCTTTTGCTTTTATAGACCGTTGAAAGGCCAAGAGTCCCCTTTGTTGCGCCGATAAAAATGCCACTCCCAGGAAAGATGCCGTTATGCATATGGGGGTAAACAAAATCTTGATGATATCCTGATAGGTCTCCATCGTATCTACTTTTCCAAACTCTTTTGCCCTTGTTTTGGACTCTAATTTGCATGATTTGAATGGAACTAACCCGGACTAATGCTGTTTTCAGCAGAATTGCCATGGTGTTATCTTTGTGTAGAAATCAAAGTTCTCGGATTGACCTAAAAATTTACGAAGAATTTTTCTGGAATATATAAAAAATACTGGCGGAAAAAGATACTAGAGGGGGCACCCAGGAGCCACAAGCCCTGGGGGCATGCTTACCCCCCGCAGGGCGCACCTCATCGGCTTGTGGGGCCCATGGAGCTCCGGCAACCCTAAGTCCAACTCCATATATACCTATTCATAGAGAAAAAAATTAGAGAAAAGGATTCATCACGTTTTATGATACAAAGCCGCCACCACCTTCTGTTCTTATCGGGAGGGCTGATCTAGATTCCGTTCAGGGCTTCGGAGGGTGGAATCCGTCACCGTCGTCATCATCAACCTTCCTTCACCGACAGTTTCATGATGGTCACCACCGAGAGTGAGTAATTCCTTCGTAGGCTTGCTGGACAGTGATGGGTGATACGTCTCCAACGTATCTATAATTTTTTATTGTTCCATGCTGTTATATTATCATTCTTGGATGTTTTACAATCATTTTATAGCAACTTTATATCATTTTTTGGGACTAACGTATTGACATAGTGCCCAGTGCCAGTTGTTGTTTTTTGCTTATTTTTTACTTCGCAGGAAATCAATACCAAACAGAGTCCAAACACAACAAAACTTTTTGGTGATTTTTTCTGGACCAGAAGACACAAGTTGGGCCAAGAAAGTACCTAAGGAGGGCTCCGAGGGGAGCACAACCCACCAGGGCGCGCCTGGGGGCCCAGGAGCGCCCAGGTGGGTTGTGCCCACCTTGGTCGCCTCCCGCACTGCCTCTTTGCTCTATAAATACCCTAATATTCCAGAAACCCTAGGGAAGTCGACAAAAATCAATTCCAGCCGCCGCAAGTTCCAGAAACCACAGATCCAATCTAGACACCACCACGGAGGGGTTGATCATCCTCATTGGTGCCTCTCCGATGATGCGTGAGTAGTTCATTGTAGACCTACGGGTCCGTAGGTAGTAGCTAAATGACTTCCTCTCTCTCTCTTTTGATTCTCAATACAATGGTCTCTTGGAGGTCTATTTGATGTAACTCTTTTTGCGGTGTGTTTGTTTGGATCCGATGAACTTTGAGTTTATGACCAGATCTATGTTTTTATCCATGAAAGTTATTTGAGTCTTTTGATCTCTTATATGCATGATTACTTATAGCCTCGTATTTCTTCTTCGAATCTTTGGTTTAGTTAGGCCAACTAGATTGATTTTTCTTGCCATGGGAAGAGGTGCTTTGTGATGGGTTCGATCTTACGGTGCTTGATCCCAGTGACAGAAGGGGAACCGACACGTATGTATCGTTGCTATTAAGGATAACAAGATGGGGTCTATTTCTACTCTGTTTCTCCATGAACTTAATACACTAGATGCATGCTGGATAGCGGTCGATGTGTGGAGTAATAGTAGTAGATGCAGGCAGGAGTCAGTCTACTAATCTTGGACGTGATGCCTATATAATGATCATTGCCTGGATATCATCATAATTATTTGAAGTTCTATCAATTGCCCAACATTAATGTGTTTACCCACCGTATGCTATTTTACTCGAGAGAAGCCACTAGTGAAATCTACGGCCCCCGGATCTATTTTCCTCATCATATATTTTCAGATCTATTTTGCTATTTGCCTTTTTATTTATTTGCCACTTTTATTTTCAGATCTATATTATCAAAAACCCAAAAATACCTCGCTGAATTTTATTTGCTTTTATTTGCATCTATCAATCTATTACAACTTTCTCACGTCCGTTTGCCAATTTCTGGCGCCGTTACCCGAAAGGGATTGACAACCCCTTTAACACGTCGGGTTGCAAGTATTTCTTCTTTGTGTGCAGGTGCTATTTACGTAGTGTTGCTTGGTTCTCCTACTGGTTCGATAACCTTGGTCTCATCACTGAGGGAAATACCTACCATTGTTGTGCTGCATCATCCCTTCCTCTTTGGGGAAATACCGACGTAGTTCAAGCAAACATCAAAAGGAATTTCTGGCGTCGTTGCTGGGGAGACATCATCAACATCTACCAGGTTCCTAATCACAAATCTCATCTCCTTGCAATTTACATTATTTGCCATTTGCCTCTCATTTTCCTCTCCCCCACTTCACAAAAATTTGTCGTTTTATTCGCCCTCTTTTTTGTTTGTCGTTTTCTCGTTAGATCTGTTTTTGAGTGCAATCTTGTTGCGTAGTCATGATGACTCAAGAGAACACCAAGTTGTGTGATTTCTCCAATACCAACAACAATGATTTTATTAGCACTCGGATTGCTCCTCCCGCCACTAGTGCGGAGTCTTGTGATATTAATGCCGCTTTGTTGAATGTTGTTATGAAAGATCAATTTTCCTGTACTCCTAGTGAGGATGCCGCGTCCCATCTTAACACATTCGTGGAATTATGCAATATGCAAAAGAAAAAAGATGTGGACAATGATATTGTGAAGTTGAAATTATTCCTGTTTTCTTTGCGAGATCATGCAAAAATTTGGTTTTCTTATTTGCCTCGCAATAGCATCAATTCTTGGGATAAGTGCAAAGATGCTTTTATTACTAAGTATTTTCCGCCCGCAAAAATTATTTCCCTTAGGTCGCAAATCATGAATTTTAAGCAACTTGAGCATGAACATGTTGCGCAATCTTGGGAAAGAATGAAATTGATGCTAAGAAATTGTCCTACTCATGGTTTAAATCTTTGGATGATCGTACAAAATTTTTATGCGGGATTGAATTTTGTTTCTAGAAATCTTTTAGATTCCGCCGCGGGTGGTACTTTTATGGAAATTACTTTGGGTGAAGCTACTAAATTGCTAGACAATATTATGGCAAATTTTTCACAATGGCATACCGAAAGAGCTCCTACTAGTAAAAAAGTTAATTCGGTTGAAGAAATTTCTTCTTTGAGTGAAAAATTTGATGCTCTTATGAAATTGGTTGCTAATAAAAGTGCTCCTATTGATTTTAATGATGTGCCTTTGTCTACCTTGATTGAGAAAAATAGCGATGCCGTAGATGTGAATTTTATCTCTCGAAACAATTTCAATAACAATGCTTATAGAGGTAATTTTAATCCTAGGCCTTTTCCTAGTAATTCCTCTAATAATTATGGTAATTCCTATGGTAATCCTTCTTATAATAATAATAGGAACACCTCTGATTTTGAGAATAATATTAAAGAATTTATCAATTCTCAAAAGAATTTTAATACTACGATGGAAGAAAAATTGAGTAAGATTGATGATTTTTCTAGAAGCGTTGATAGAATTTCTCATGATGTAGAAAATCTCAAGATGAAAATTTTTGTGCCTAAGGTTGAAGAATCAATTAAAGCTCTATATGTTTCTATGGATGAAAGTAAGAAAAGAACCGCTATGCTTAGAGCTAGAAGAGAATTTATAGAAAAAGCATTTTCCAGTAATTGCTTTCATAAAAATGATGAAGATCTTAAAGTGATTGGTGTTTCTTCTATTGATTCCTTGTTTAGTAAAATTAAAATTGATGAAAAAGGAACTGGAGAAGAGTCAACTTTAGCTAGAAGGCGTCCCTATAATTTGGAGGGTGAAAATCTTGTTGAGAAAATTTATAAAAGTGGGTTTGGAGAGGTCAAAACTTTAACTAGTGATGTGCCCACTCTTTTGGATTACAAAGACTTTAGTTATGATAATTGCTCTTTGATTGATTGTATTTCTTTGTTGCAATCCACGATAAATTCACCCCATGCCTATGAACAAAATAAAGCTTTTACTAAACATATTGTTGATGCTATGATGGAAGATTTGGAAGAAAAGTTGGAATTAGAGATTTCAATTCCTAGAAAATTACATGATGAATGGGAACCTACTATCAAAGTCAAGATTAAAAATTATGAGTATTTTGCTTTGTGTGATTTGGGTGCTTGTGTTTCTACAATTCCGAAATCTTTATGTGATGTGCTTGGTCTTACTGATATTGAAGAATGTTCTTTAAATTTGCACTTGGCGGATTCTACTATTAAAAAGCCTATGGGAAGAATTAATGATGTTCTTATTCCTGCAAATAGGAATTATGTGCCCATAGATTTTATTGTTCTTGATATTGATTGCAATCCGTCTTGTCCAATTATTCTTGGTAGACCGTTTTTGCGCACTATAGGGGCCGTGATTGATATGAAAGAAGGGAACATCAAATTCTAATTTCCTTTGAGAAAGGGCATGGAACACTTCCCTAGAACAAGAATTAAGCCACCATATGAATCAATCATGAGGGCATCTTATGGATCTAGAAACAAAGATGACAATACTTAGATCTTTGCATTATGCCTAGCTAAGGGCGTAAAACGATAGCGCTTGTTGGGAGGCAACCCAATGAATAAAATTTATTTTAGTCTTTTTCTTTCTGTTCCTGAGTGTTTGCACAATTATTCTACTGTTATGATTGTGTTCTTTATGTTTTAATTAGTGTTTGTGCCAAGCAAAGCCTTTGGTATAGCTTTGGTGATAGTTGATTTGATCTTGTTGGAAAACAGAAACTTTTGCATCCAGTAAAATAATTTTTTAAATTCACAGAAGTGACGAAAAATTCTGAATTTTTGACACAAGATTGATATACAAATTTCCTCTGTTTTCCTATTTTTTCAGAATTTTTGGAGTCACCTAAGTATGAGAACAATTCGTATCTTTGCAGACTGTTCTGTTTTTGACAGATTCTGTTTTCTTTGCATTGTGTGCTTATTTTGATGAATCTATGGTTTGTATTGGAGGTTATAAGCCATGGTAAAGTTAGAATACAGTAGATATAATGCAAGAACAAAATTTGAATGGGTTTTCTACAGTACTTAAAGTAAAGATTAGTTTTCTTATACTAACAGACCTCACGAAGGTTTTGTTGAGTTTTGTGTGATTGAAGTTTTCAAGTTTTGGGTGAGATTACGATGGATGAAGGAATAAGGAGTAAGAAGAGCCTAAGCTTGGGGATGCCCCATGGCATCCCAAGCCATTATCCAAATGAAGCAAGCAACTAATCTTGGGGATGCCCGAGTGGCATCCCCTCTTTCTTCTAACAACCATCGGTATTTTACTTGGAGCTATATTTTTATTCGTCACATATCATGAGTTTTGCTTGGAGCGTCTTGTATGATATGAGTCTTTGCTTGTTTTGCTTTTTATTTTTAGTCATGAATCCTTGCTGGACACGCCTATTTGAGAGAGCCAAAATTATGCTATGACTTGTTAGAATTGCTCTCTATGCTTCACTTAAATCTTTATGAGCTTTGGAATTGCTCTAGTGCTTCACTTATATCTTTTTGAGCACGGTGTGCTTTAGTATTTTTGAAGAAATGCTCTCATGCTTCACTTAGATTTATTTGAGAGTTAGTAATTTTTTTATTTTTTTAGAAATTCTTTCTTGCTTCACTTAAATTATTTTGAGAGAATAAATTTTATGCTCATGTTCTTCACTTAGATTTGTTTGAGCTATCAAAAGCAACAAATGAAATTAGTCCCAAAGTGATAGATATTCAAGAGGGATATAATAAAAACTTTCATGAAGATCATTGGACAAAATAAACTTGATTCCTTGTAATAGTTTTGCGATATGTTGATATAATATGTGAGTCATGTTGATGAGTAATTATGCTTTAGTAAGAATATTGGTGTTAAGGTTTGTGATTCCCAATGCAAGCACGAAAGTCAATAGTAATGCAATGAAATTACATCCTACTTGTGGTGCATTATTCAGTGTTAGTTATGCTTAATGCTCGCTTATGAGATTTTTCGTTTCTTGGTTGGATGCTTCTCAATCTTTTGCTAGCCTTCATTTGCACTAAGTATGATCACTACTTGTGCATCCAAAATCCTTAAACCAGTTTTGCCATATGAGTCCACTATACCTACCTATATGTGGTATTTCCGTGCCGTTCTAAGCAAATTTGTATGTGCCATCTCTAATTTCAAAATAAATTTCTCTTTTGTGTGCTCGTACCGCTCATGAACCGGTAGGGGGTGGCTGATATATTTCCATGCTAGATGTGTTATTCTCAAGATGAGTGTTTATTCACTTGTCATTGCACAAGAGTACGACAAATGTATTAGGGATGCCCAGTCCCGAAATGAAAAATGAATTTACTTTATGTTGTCAAATAATAAATTCATTGGAAAGTGTTGGTATGGAAGGCACCCGTGGATACGGCTAGCCATGGAAAGTGAAAGTATGGTTGAAAAAGGAATAAACTTTATTTTCTGTTTGGGAACCACCTATGATATATCTAGCATGGAAAGTATTGGGAACTACTCGATTGTTTTCGTTGACAGGAAAAGCATGCCACCCAAAATGTTTTATCTCTACTTTTTTCGCTTTGAGCTCTGGCACCTCTGCAAATCCCTACTTCCCTCTGCGAAGGGCCTTTCTTTTACTTTATGCAATTTTTATTTTATTTTGAGTCTCCGTCTTATTTTATAAAGCACCAACTAAGGGGCACTATGATCGTACTTGAGCATTGGGTGTAGCTAATATGCGAGTGTGTTTCATGAATGGATCAATGATTGAGCATAATGGGCTAGGGATAACTTGCTTTAGTGTTGATATTTTGAAAGACATGGTTGCTTGTTGATATGCTTGAGTATTGAAATCTTCATGTCAAAACTAGACTATTGCTTTGAATCATATAAAAGTCCAAATGTCCATGCTACAAAGAAAAGAATATGTGGTGAAAATGTTAGGCAGCATTCCACATCAAAAATTCTGTTTTTATCATTTACCTACTCGAGGACGAGCAGGAATTAAGCTTGGGGATGCTGATACATGTCCAACGTATCTATAATTTTGGATTGTTCCATGCTATTATATTATCATTCTTGGATGTTTTACAATTATTTTATAGCAACTATATATCATTTTTTGGGACTAACCTATTGACATAGTGCCCAGTGCCAGTTGCTGTTTTTTGCTTGTTTTTTACTTCGCAGGAAATAAATTCCAAACGGAGTCCAAACACAGCGAAACTTTTTGGTGATTTTTTCTGGACCAGAAGACACAAGTTGGGCCAAGAAAGTACTTGAGGGGGGCTTCGAGGGGAGCACAACCCACCAGGGCGCGCATGGGGGACCAGGCGCGCCCAGGTGGGTTGTGCCCACCTCGGCCGCCTCCTGCACCGCCTCTTTGCTCTGTAAATACCCCAATATTCCAGAAACCCTAGGGGAGTCGACGAAAATCAATTCCAGCTGCCGCAAGTTCTAGAAACCACAGATCCAATCTAGACACCATCACGGAGGGGTTCATCATCCTCATTGGTGCCTCCCCGATGATGCGTGAGTAGTTCATTGTAGACCTACGGGTCCGTAGGTAGTAGCTAGATGGCTTCCTCTCTCTCTTTTGATTCCCAATACAATGGTCTCTTGGAGATCTATTTGACGTAACTCTTTTTGCGGTGTGTTTGTTGGGATCCGATGAACTTTGAGTTTATGATCAGATCTATGTTTTTATCCATGAAAGTTATTTGAGTCTTTTGATCTCTTATATGCATGATTACTTATAGCCTCGTATTTCTTCTTCGAATCGTTGGTTTAGTTAGGCCAACTAGATTGATTTTTCTTGCCATGGGAAGAGGTGCTTTGTGATGGGTTCGATCTTACGGTGCTTGATCCCAGTGACAGAAGGGGAACCGACACGTATGTATCGTTGCTATTAAGGATAACAAGATGGGGTCTATTTCTACATAAATAGATCTTGTCTACATCATTTCATCGTTCTTATTGCATTACTCTGTTTCTCCATGAACTTAATACACTAGATGCATGCTGGATAGCGGTCGATGTGTGGAGTAATAGTAGTAGATGCAGGCAGGAGTCGGTCTACTAATCTTGGACGTGATGCCTATATAATGATCATTGCCTGGATATCGTCATAATTATTTGAAGTTCTATCAATTGCCCAACAGTAATTTGTTTACCCACCGTATGCTATTTTTCTCGAGAGAAGCCACTAGTGAAATCTACGGCCCCCGGGTCTATTTTCCTCATCATATATTTTCAGATCTATTTTGCTATTTGCCTTTTTATTTATTTGCCACTTTTATTTTTAGATCTATATTATCAAAAACCCAAAAATACCTCGCTGAATTTTATTTGCTTTTATTTGCATCTATCAATCTATTACAACTTTCTCATGTCCGTTTGCCAATTTCTGGCGCCGTTACCCGAAAGGGATTGACAACCCCTTTAACACGTCGGGTTGCAAGTATTTGTTCTTTGTGTGCAGGTGTTGTTTACGTAGTGTTGCTTGGTTCTCCTACTGGTTCGATAACCTTGGTTTCATCACTAAGGGAAATACCTACCATTGCTGTGCTGCATCATCCCTTCCTCTTTGGGGAAATACCGACGTAGTTCAAGCAAACATCAATGGGTTGGATGACATTTATGATGTAATCAAGTTAGTTTTGTTAGGACTTGATCCCTAGTATCCACTATGTTCTAAGATTGATGTTGCTATGACTTTGGTATGCTTAATACTTGTCACTAGGGCCCGAGTGCCATGATTTCATATCTGAACCTATTATGTTCTCATGAATATATGTGTGTTCTTGATCCTATCTTGCAAGTTGTAGACACCTATTACGAGTTATGATCCGCATACCCCAAGGTGAAAATAATTGTGATTCTTTCCAGTGATTACCGTAGTTTGAGGAGTTCATGTATTCATTAAGTGCTAATGCTTTGTTCCGTTTCTCTATTAAAGGAGGCCTTAATATCCCTTAGTTTCCTTATGGCCCCCGCTGCCACGGGAGGGTAGGACAAAAGATGTCATGCAAGTTCTTTTCGATAAGCACGTGACTATATACGGAATACATGCCTACATTACATTGATGAATTGGAGATAGTTCTGTGTCGCCCTAGGTTATGACTGCTACATGATGAATATTATCAAACACAATTATCCATCGCTGATCCAATGCCTACGAGCTTTTCACATATTGATCTTTGCTAAGTTACTTTCGTTGCTGCTGTTACAATCACTACAAAACTGCTATTGTTACTTTTGCTACTATTACCATTACTATCATACTACTTTGCTACTAAATACTTTGCTGTAGATATTAAGTCTTTCAGGTGTGGTTGAATTGACAACTCAACTGCTAATACTTGCGAATATTCTTTGGCTCCCCTTGTGTCGAATCAATAAATTTGGGTTGAATACTCTACCCTCAAAAACTGTTGCAATCCCCTATACTTGTGGGTTATCATATCCCTGAGAAAACGGGCACGATCTCCACCTTGATGGGACGTGCCAATAAAAAGACCACCTCGAACCACGATTTAGGGGGAGCAGTAACTGCCCGACCCGTCGTGGGGTGCGTCGCTTCGATAAAGCTGTCAGATTAGGTGGAACTGTTCACACCTAGATGGCCGACCTTCGAGGCTAAGTTACCCAATCTCTTCGGGCAGGGTATGACCTCGGCTGGGTCTTGTCTAAACACTGCTCCTTTGAAGAGTGGTCCAAAAAGCTGGAAATCTCTGAGGGGAACTCGTCTATCGAGCCAGTTCGGGGGCTACTGACGGTGTCCTGAACTAGGGGGTACTAACCTAGTCAGCCCATGTTCCTCGGATTTGGTCGATGGGCCCTCATTCATTCTCAAGAAGGACTCTGGAGGCTGTACGCAGGAGACATGATCGAGACTACATCTATCGAAGACTTGTCGTAAACTCCAAGACTTCTCCTGCCGCCGGATGCCTAGTTACCGACCTTGTAACCCTAGACACCCTACCTGGCGTGTAGATAAGCCAAAGGGTTTAGCCCACAGAGGGGACATCAACGCAATATCGTTCACCTAGCCCTAGAGTTAGACCACATCTTACGATCTCGAGGTAGATCAACTCTGTACTTGATACGTTTATATCAATATAAACAAGAGCAGGACATAGGGTTTTACCTCCATTAAGAGGGCCCGAACCTAGGTAAAACATCGTCTACCTGTTCCTGTTACCATCTGTCCGAGATCCACAGCTCGGGACCCCCTACCACGAGGTCTGCCGGTTTTGACACCAACATTGGAGGAGGCTTCTCCATTTACTCAATGCTTTGCCTGATCATCCTCTTAAGAAAAATGAAATACTTGATATCTTTTACAGCGGACTAACCGATGCTTCTAGGGACTACCTACATAGTTGTGTTGGCTATGTTTTTAGGGAACTAACTGTTGGACAGGCCGAAGAACTATTGAATAATATGTTGAAGAATGCCGATGATTGGACACTTCCTAAACCACAACCAAAGCCAACTCCAAATAAGAGAGGTATTCTATTACTCAGTCCAGAAGATATGCAAGAGGTAAAGAAATCTATGAAAGAAAGGGGTATTAAATCTGAAGATGTTCGGAATTTACCACCTACTGAAGAAATACATGGACTTGATATCCCGACACAGGTAGTAAAGGTAAATTCTCTTTATAGATTTGATGAGGGTGATATTCCCTATAATAAATCTGCTAGTCAATGCCTGGATGAATTTGATAATTACATTGTTAAGCAAGAACACTTCAACATAGCAAACAAATGAAACGGAATGCTTTCATGATTGATTGTTTGAGTGATTTGATGTTTAGGATTGCTAATCTCTACTAATATTAAACAAGCAAACACATTCATCGCTAAGTGCACCCAGCTTGAGGTACACATAACAACACGGATCAATTACAGCCTCATGATTAGGACCACTTAATTTGATCTAACTGTTAGGATTAAGCTAATCCTCGACCAAAGCTGAATTTAACAATTTGCGTGAGCAAACGAAAACTCTGCCCACATCCACAAGTCTACCCATGCCTCAACCACCGCCGCACCCCACTCCCCATGCCTCACCGATTCCTTTCCTTCCGTCCCTAACTACTCCCCTACCGGTACATGCAGCCGAGTACCCCATCCACCATCCAATGAGCGCCGCCACGGCTGAGGCCCAATCCACGAGGCAAGGAAGGCAACGAGCAGTCACACACGAGATCTCCAATGATCGATCGATCAATACATGTGTGATTGCTTTTGCCTCTTCCTCTGCTCGCTGATAGAGGGTCCTCTTCGTGTCCTCCCTCGACCCCTTGACAACTCATTGCCGCAGGCAGGTCGCCACACACAAGATCTTGCCAAGTCGGCGAATTAGAGTAGAGGTAAAATTGGTATGTTGCCCCTGACCCGATGCATTGCACCTCCATCACAAAACCTAAATTCTACTTTTGATCTGAAGCTAGCTTGGTATACTTGTCCTTCATATGGTTCAACCCTGCTAATGCATATTTTGTTGAGCACAAGACACAAATTCATGGTGGAATGAGGATTTTATTAATTAACGTAGGTAATGCTCTGTTATGATTGGGAGTTTGTGTTTTGAGATTCAGGGCAAGGAAATTATAGTAGAGAGAGCATATTGGCAGTTAATTGCGAAAGTGTGTTCGGAAGCACTAAGGTTTTCATGACTGCCCCCTCAAGGTATTATTTGCATCCCACTCACAATTTATCTGCTGAAGAAATCAATTGGCATATCTCGACAATTCTATTGGTGGGGGGGGGGGGTAAAAATCTTTTGCCGTCGTGTTTGCACCGAGTCGGCAAGTGTACGAGTACAAGAACATATGCAGTTTACTAGAACATGATATATCAGTGGTGCTCCTTATTGGTCATGGTACCTACTAGATATGCCTAAAGATTTAAATCCAATGGGTATTGAATTATTTGGAATATTTATGCACTGGATGAATAATGTGGTTGAAGTACTAATGGACGGCTGGGCATAGAAGCATAATGTCAAATAATAAGTTTAGTTATATAGGCGTGCAATCCAAGTTGTGCACACATAAAATGTCATAATAGTCCTTTTATTCTTTGTGAAAATTTTAATTATCTAAATTGGGTAGCAGAATACAATCATCCAGTGTGTAATTGTTCAGTTCTACTTTTCACCCTTGCCCCTCTTTCTCACAGGGAGGGGGGATGATAACTCGGTAAGTGCGGGGTGATTTTTTGAGGGAGTAAGCGCAGGATGCTGGTGATGAGTTCGACACTGATTTTGGCTTTTGTTGATCTTATCCTTATTCGGAGTAAACTATGGGATCCCGAGAGACCCCTTTACGATTCGGCGGGGGGAGAGGTACACGCAAAGAGCAGAACTGGTGATCGACGCGTGATGTTTTTACCCAGGTTCGGGCCGCTGATCAGCGTAAAACCCTACTCCTGCTTTGTGTTCTTATTGATGTTCTTGAGCCCAGCCTTCAGGAGCGCTCGTAATGAACAGTACGTTCAAAGAGCAGCTACGCATACAGAATGGGCCAGAAGTTCCCCTCCTCTGTAGCAGTTGCCTTGGGCCTCCTTTTATATGCTCAAAGGGGTCTCCACAGTGGCAAAATGTACATACATTGAGGTGTAAAGTAGCTACAGGGTATCATACCTAACCCCTGACGGATTAGGACAAGCGCATTTAATGCATCATGAGGTGTCCGCTTAGGTGTCCTCACTTTCTTGGGGATGGAAAAAGGGGCCATCCCATCAGCACCGCTTAAGCTCACCTCCACTGGCGCGCCGCCACGCATCCATGGAAGGAGCCAGAATGTCAGACTCGTCACTGTGCCGAAGCGGTGGCACAGTGGCAGAACCTCGCCAGGCGCTGAAACTTGCTGGGCGCCAAGCCTTGCCGGGCACCGATCCTTGCCGGGTGCCAAGCCTTGCCGGGCGCCGATCCTTGCCGGGCGCCGATCCTC
Organism: Thinopyrum elongatum; assembly: GCA_011799875.1. Taxonomy (NCBI): domain Eukaryota; kingdom Viridiplantae; phylum Streptophyta; class Magnoliopsida; order Poales; family Poaceae; genus Thinopyrum; species Thinopyrum elongatum. Next base: position 156,245,616 of record CM022297.1, read on the forward strand.
AGATTTCTGACTTGATGATTTCCTTGATGACTTAAATCGACCTCGAGCTGATCCCGGCAAGCCTTGCCGCGAGGACGGCTACAACTGCCCGTGCACAAGTAAGGGGTACTAAGGGCCCAATACTTAGTACACCGACAGGAGCCCCCGGGCCTGGGCCACACACGAGTGCGAGGCGTTGTTGGGCTAGGCCCAAACAGTGCACGGGCATGCGTGGCAGGGAATCAACTGCTCGCAAAGATTTTTATTTACTGTGCCCCCCACTACGCGCACGGAGCGCGTGATGTGGGAAGCGTGCCAAAAAGACTGCAAACTGTTTCGCGCCCACAGAGGCGCATTCATATTGGGGGATAAACAAGGCGGCCCCGCTCCTTCCCCATAAAAAGGAGAAGTTGTGGAGGCGCAGACCCATTCGCCCCCCTCTTCTTCCCAATCTGGCTATTGCCATCGCCTTCCTCTGCTCGAGCTCAGAGCGAAATCTTCCTTCTCTTCTGCTCGCCATTCCCGCGCTCGTTCCATCCTCCTGCCTCCATCTCCACAGCCGCCATGCCGCCCAAGACCAGCAAGGGCAAGGGCACAGACAAGGAGGCAAAAGCCGAAGTTCCGGAAAGCGAGCTGGTGAAGATGCGGAAGAAGCTCGTCGTCTTCCCTCCGATGCTTGACGCCGAAACCTTGAAGGGACGATACCAATGCATGTGGGTGAAGGGAACACAAGCCCACCCCGCCACGCGCGTCATCCCAGGTGCTAATTCCAAAGGCGGATCGGACAGATACCCCTTCTTCACTGCGTACTTTTATTGCGGGCTCTGTCCACCTTTTTCCGATTTCTTCAACGACATCATGTATACGTACGGCTTCCGCCTTCTTGACTTCACGCCGAATGCCGTATTTTGCATGTTGATCTTTGCCCATCTTTGTGAAAATTTCGCCGGCGTGATCCCCAATTCCGCTCTGTTCTGCCACTATTTCTTTCCTCGAATCCAAAAAGGAGAGGCTCTCCCTGGATCTATTGCTTGGATTCCAAGGGCCTGGAACAAGGAGATATACCCAGATGGAGTTTACCTCGAAAAGTGGGACGAGTGGCGGGCCGAATGGTGCTGGATCCAGGAAGCAGATCCTCATCCTTTTTGTCATCCCCGGCGACAGAAGGTGGTCCGCGGCAAGGATTGGGGTGATCTCGCCGCAGAAGACGAGAAGCTCACAATCGCCACTACCAGAATCCTTCGCTTGAAGGCTGCCGGGCTGACAATGGAGATGATCGGCTTCGACTTCCTCCGCCGCCGCATCGCCCCTCTGCAGAATAGGGGAAGGCCAGCCTGGGAGTATAAGAACGCAGCGGATGTCATGAGGCTGCGCCCCGGGCTGAACAACAACTTGACTGTTATGCAGCTTGGCGCCCTCCGCCAGAAGTTATTCCAGCGCGAAGACAAGCACCGGCTGCCGGCAAGGATCGTCCCCTTGTGCAACAACTCTGCGCTGGGGTCGATCATTGCTTTCTTGCCGATGTTCAATGCCCACGGCCTTGACCCGACCTGGGTCGAGCCAAGCGAGGAAGAAGCGCAGAAATTCTTCGACAATCTGACGGAAAAGCCTGTCCGGCAAGAGCTAGATCTTATTCGCGCCACCACGGATCAGGAGGTAGCATACATCGCTACCAGAGTGGAGGAAGCGAATCTTGCCGCGGAGGCCGGCAGCGTTGGCTTCACGGAGTGGGAAGCCAGCGAGGCAGAGGTGGTAATGGAGGCGAGGCCTGCCGGGGAGGACGAGGTTGCCGGGGAAGAGAGCAGCGCAGCCGCTGAAATCTCGTCCGGCGAGGACTCAGTCGAAGAAGAAGAGACGCAGGAAGAGCCCCCTCCCCCGAAGAAGAAGACGAAGCGTGTTCTTCGGAAGGCTGCGTCTGACATCCCGGCAAGCCAGCCCTCTCCGAGCGGCGAAGCCCCCGGCAAGAAAGTGGCCGATAAGACCGGACCACGGCAGGGGGCCCGTCAACAGCCTGCACGGCGTGCGAGGCCCGCACCAGCGGCCACTGCTGGGGCGGCAGGAGGGTCTCGCACCACCGCACCGGAAACTGCCCCGGCGCCTGCCACAGCCAAGCGGCCTCAGACTCCTCCTCCGCCTCCCCACTCAGACACCGCAACAGAGGTCGACTTCGACATCTCCAGCTTTAGTCCAGAGCGAGAGGAAGAAGAGTAAGTACTTCGCCACAACTTTTGCCTTCCAATCTTGCATCAATTTTTACTGACTTGCTTGCATTGCTTCTGTAGTGACACAGAAACCTTGCTGGAGAGGATGGCGAAGAGGTCAAGGACTTCTACGGGCGACGAGCCCCCGGCAGGCTTCACTAGCGTGCCAGAGACCGTCATCGTGAGCCCGGAGCCTAGTCCTCAGCGCAGCCCCCAGCGTAAGTTCATAGTCCCTTTTTCTGTTGGCTGGTGCCGAAGCTTCCATTCTTGTCGCTGATATCTTCGGGTTCGCAGGAGAAGAACGGCAACAAGGAGAGGATTGCCCCATTGTGCCTCCTTCATCGACCGCTCCGCCCACAAGCACATCTCCGGCAAGAGATCCTGCCGACGAGCCCGTCCAGATTGAGGAGGAGCCGACAAGCACGGACTCCGGCAACCCACTCCCGGCAACCGGAGTTGCCGGGAGAGGCGAAGCTACTTCTCGACAGCCCGACGCAGGTACTCGATCGCCTCAAAGTGCTAGCTATTCTTTTTCCCCTTACTTCTTTATCTTTGATTACTTCAAAATCAAAAATTCGATCTTGTTCTGACCTTCTCCTTCTCCCTTCAGAGTTCTCTGAGATGGAACATATAGACGTCGACGCTGTCATCGAGGAGACCGCCAGGGATGCTGCTGCCGAAGCGGACAGGATCACCGCCAGCGAGGCCACCAAGGATGATGTTGCCGGGGCCGGTGATGCTCTTGACGGGGAGGCCGCCAAGACGGCACGAACGGAAATCGCGGAAGAACCTGCCAAAGAGGGCGACAGGGAGGCTGGAGACCATACTGACGGCATTCCTGCCGCAGGAGCGCCAGGCGCTGCATCGGCCGCGGAGCCCCCTGTCACTGGTGAGGCGGCCACTGAAGACCAGCCATCAACATCTGACGAGCCGTCATCCAGCAAGTACCTCAAGGTTGGCGAAAACCTATTCATCAACTTGCCAGGGACGGCAAGCACCGAGGCACCAGCCGAAGGAGAAATTTTCGAAGAAATCATCACTGCTGCCGGGCTTGAAGTTGTCGACGATCCCAGCACTAGCAGTGGCAAGTCTGAAGAGGATCAGCTCCTTCAGGCCATGGGCGAAAACTTCCGCAAACTCCAGGCACTCCATCGTGCCCGAAAGGAGAAGGCGGACTCCAGAATGGCAGTTGTCGAGGCAGCCGAAGCGGACTTTCAGAAACGCGTCGCACAAATGCAAATCTGGCACGCCGAGGCCCTTCAAGAGCTGGTTGCCGGTCGAGAACAAGTGAGCCAGCAATGGAATGAGGTCCTCCTGAAGCAATCAGACATGGAGAAAGCCCATGATGAAGCTGTTCAAATGATTGCTGCCGAAGATGCCCTCCTGACGGGGCGCCGCGTTGCTCTTGACGCTCATGAGGAAGATCTCACTGCTCGTGAGCAGGCGCTCGCCGCCAAGCTTCGCAGCAAGGATGAAGATATTGAAAATCTTGTCGCGCGGCGGACCCAGGAGCTGGAGCAGAAGCACAAGGAGGCGCTCAAAGCTCTAACTGCAAGTCACGCCGGCAAGCTCAAGGAGGCCGTCGATGCTGCCGAAGCTGCAGAGGCCGCCAAGAACGAGCTGAGCGACAAAGTGAAGAGGCTGGAAACAGATCTCGAAGAGCACGGCAAGGAACTCTTGACGCTCAAGGGGGACAGGGAAAAAACCCTCCACTCCTTGGCGGAGATGCAAGTTGCCCTGTCCGACAAGACCAAGCAGCTCTCTTCTGCGGCTGATAATATTGCGGTTCTGGAGCTGAAGCTGACCACGTTGCAGAAATCTCTCGAGGCCGGCAGGGCCCGTGAGAAGGCTCTACTCAAGGATCTCCAAGGAGAGAGGAACCTGCTCAAGAGCGCTGTCGCTGCCCAGGCTGATTATGAAAAGGGAGTGGAGATCTGGACTGGCCGTCTCATCGCCACCACGGAGAAGCTTACCGCGGAACTGTCAACCATGGGCTTGTCGAACTTCAGATATTCTTCCGAGGAAAGAATATCTCCAAGCGCCAGGTTGACGATGTTCTTTGAAAGCATCATCAACGCGTTGAGGGCGCTCCAGTCCAGCCGGGCGACCCAACTGGCGAACGAGACTCGCCGGCTTTGCCGGGCCGTCCTTCGCAAGGTGCTCCTCAAGGTGGTGCACAGCAATCCCGGCATCGACCTCTCCAGCGCACTCGGCCACCTGCCAAAGGATGCGAATGTTGAGGCGCTTGAGAAGTGCATCGCGCCAATCCTTGAGTAGGTGGACTCCATCAAAAGGATCGAAGGCCAGCGCAGGGATTGAGTGCTTCCCCTTTGATTCTTGCCGCCACCATCTCATGTAAAAGACAGTTAAGTCTCGAGTTAGAACTGCGGCAACTTATGGATGTAATATAATTTAACTATGCTTAGGCTCATGCTAGCTACTTTCCTTGTCTGATTCCTTTATGTATGGAGTTCATCCTACGCTTACTGAAAAACTTGCCGCCGCGCAACCTGCCGCGAGCGCTGGGTGCGGGACTTCAGCAGCCTGCTGGAGGCGCAGCGGCCAGCAAGACTCCTTGGCGCTCTCAGTGCAGCCACTTAAATCGTTGAGCGGACTCGAAACAAAATAAGGGCGCAACTGATTACAACAAGGGTTCCTTCGCGTGCAGATTTTCCATACAAGGGTCGGAATAGTCCAAGGAACAAACTTGGTAATAAAAAAGAAAAACTTGTTCTGAGTTTTTAGGACTTAGCTTTCTGTCTTTGTCCTTCCTCCGGCAAGCATACGATTCCGAACGTCACCAACTGGTATTCATGTCTCCCTTCCTCCCCCGGCAAATGTGCGCGCGAGGAATCCTTCTGTCTTTAAGAAAAAGAAAGAAGAGAAAATAAAGAGATGAAACCTTGGCGGTTCGTTAGAACTTACCGGGATCAGGTGTTATACAACATCTTTGACAAACATGCATATATGAATGTGAACATGAGAATCAATAAGGAAATGTACAACACTTAAATTTATTCATCTGTGCTCAGGGTCTGCGCCTGGCTTTGTACAAAGGATCACATGCCTTGCCGGCAAGACTTGTACAAAAAGGTGGTTGCCGGGAGCCCCCGGCAACCGCGCCTGATGGATAGAACTTGCGAAGATGTTCGATATTCCAGGAATTACTCACTGGAACGCCATCCTCGGTCTCCAGGTAGACAGCGCCAGGCCTGGTGACTCGTACTATCCGATAAGGGCCTTCCCACTTTGGCGTCAACTTGTTTGAATTCTTGGCGGACTGAATCCGTCGAAGAACAAGGTCGCCTTCCTCAAGGCTTCGGGCATGAACTTTGCGGCTATGATAGCGGCGCAAAGCTTGCTGGTAGCGTGCAGCTCGCACAGCAGCCTGAAGACGATTCTCCTCAAGGAGCACAGCGTCATCTTGCCGTAGTTGCTCTTGCTCGAGCTCATCATAAGCGAGCACTCGAGGAGATCCGTATATGAGTTCCGTGGGGAGAACTGCTTCCACCCCATACACTAGAGCGAAGGGCGTCTGGCCGGTGGCTCGATTTGGTGTCGTTCTGATTGACCAAAGAACCGCCGGCAACTCATCAATCCAGCGTCTTTCGCACTTTTTCAACCTGTCAAAAGTTCTGGTCCTGAGACCGCGCAGCACTTCAGCATTGGCCCTCTCCGCTTGGCCGTTGCTTCTCGGGTGAGCAACAGAGGCAAAACAAATCTTGCCGCCAAGGTCTTGGATGTACTGCATGAAGGTGCGACTTGTGAACTGCGTGTCGTTGTCGGTGATGATCCTATTAGGCACACCGAAACGGCAAACAATTCCTTTGAAGAACTTGACAGCCGACTGCGCTGTCACCTTCCTCACTGCTTCCACCTCCGGCCACTTTGTGAACTTGTCGATAGCAACGTACAAGTACTCAAAGCCCCCGGCAGCATGGGGGAAGGGGCCAATATGTCGAGCCCCCAGACCGAAAATGGCCAGAGAGAGGGATTGTTTAAAGAGCTTGAGCTGGCTGATGTAATTTCTTCGAATGAAACTGGCACGCTTCACACCTGGTTACTAGTGCAGTCGCATCCTGGAGGGCAGTGGGCCAAAAGAAACCTTGCCGGAATGCTTTCCCGGCAAGCGCTCTTGACCCTATGTGAGAGCCACACATACCCCCATGTATCTCTGCCAACAGCTCTAGTCCATCCTCCCGAGGAATACACTTCAATTTCACACCGTTTGGTCTCTTTCTGTACAGGACGTCATCGACGAACTTGTACATAACAGACCGACGGGCTACTCTCTCCGCTTCTTCTTATTCCTCAGGGAGTTCACCTGTCTGAAGGAAATGGACGATGGGCTGCGCCCATGCTGGAGCCTGAGGCTTGACAGCTAGGACTAAAGGCATCTCCTCTGCCGGGGGGGACGTTTGTCTTGACAGCAAGGGCCTGAGGCCCTGCCGGAGCCTGTTGTTCCCCAGCAGGCGTGTCGATCCCGGCAACTTCCTTGCCGGCGGCTCCGGGGAGCTCTGCCGGGAAGTACTGGCCAGAGTTCAACTTTCTTCTCTTTTCTTGCCGCGTCGATGGTGCCACGGATGGTTGAGTCAATTGGAGCACAAAAGTTCCTGGTTCCACAGGCAACTTGAGGGCAGCACGCTTTGACAGGTCGTCAGCAACGCTGTTCTCGGCACGAGGAATGTGCTCCATTTGGAGACCGTCAAAGCGCTCTTCCAATTTCCTCACTTCATCCACGTAGGCTTGCATCAATGGCCTTTGATAGTTCTTGTTGACCTGCCTGACGACAAGCTGTGAATCACCTTTGATAATGAGCTTTCTGATACCAAGGTCTGCTGCGATCCTGAGACCGGCAAGCAAACCTTCGTACTCTGCAGTGTTATTGGTTGAACTCTCCCGGGGAAAATGCATTTGGACTACATACTTGAGGTGCTCTCCGGTGGGTGCGACAAGCAGCACACCAGCACCGGCGCCTTGCAGCGAAAAAGCCCCGTCAAAGTACATAACCCATTGCTGATCGGTTTCCTTGCCGGGGAGACTTGTTTCTTGAACTTCTTCGTCTGGCGTCGGGGTCCATTCTGCGATGAACTCCGCCAAGGCCCTGCTCTGAATCGTCGGAGTACTTTCAAACTTAAGACCAAAGCTGGACAGCTCCAACGCCCACTCCATGATCCTGCCGGTTGCTTTCGGATTTTGCAAAATCCGTTGCAATGGAAAGCGAGTGACGACGGTGATCTCATGTGCTTGAAAATAATGGCGCAGCTTTCTTGAGGCCATAAGGAGGCCGAAAAGCAACTTCTGCACACCAGAATATCTTGATCTAGCCCCTTGTAAGAGGGAGCTAACAAAATAAACTGGGCGCTGCACCACCTTTTTCTTCTGCACGGGCTCTTCTATCTGCGCAGATTCTGTCTTGCCGGGATCATCCCTTGTCGGGGAAGATCTTGCCGCGCCATCTGGCGGTCCTGCCGCTGATGTTGCCTCTTCATCAGCTTCCCTCTGCGCCACCAGCGCAGCACTAACCACTCGATTTGTTGCCGCCAAATACAGCAGCAACGGCTCTTGTGGTTTAGGTGCGACTAGCGTCGGCGGAGAAGAAAGGTATTTCTTCAAATCTTGCAGCGCTGCCTCCGCTTCCGGAGTCCATTTCATTGGACCTGCCTTCTTTAAAATTTTGAAGAAGGGTAGGGCGCGCTCAGCAGATTTGGAAATAAACCTGCTTAGAGCAGCAACACAGCCGGCAAGACGACGCACATCCTTGACGCGTCTTGGCGCTTCGATTTGCTCAATAGCTTTGATCTTGTCGGGGTTCGCTTCGATTCCCCGGCAAGACACAAAGAATCCAAGGAGCTTGCCGGAAGGAACACCGAACACACACTTCTCAGGATTGAGCTTCAAGTTGATCTTGCGCAAGTTCGCAAATGTTTCTTCTAAATCTTGAATGAGCGTCGCTTTATCCTTAGTTTTGACCACTATATCATCCATATACGCCTCCATATTTCTATGGAGTTGTGGCTCAAAACCAATCTGGATTGCTCTGGCAAATGTTGAACCAGCACTTTTCAACCCGAAAGGCATTCGTATAAAGCAATACGTACCACATGGGGTGATAAAGGCGGTCTTCTCTTCATCTTCCTTTGCCATAAAAATCTGATGATACCCTGAATAGGCATCAAGGAAGGACAGGAGATCACAACCAGCGGTGGCATCCACAATCTGGTCGATGCGCGGCAAGGGAAAAGGATCTTTTGGACAAGCTTTATTGATATCTGTGTAATCGATACAAAGCCTCCATTTCCCGTTCGCTTTCCGCACTACAACCGGATTGGCCAGCCAGGTTGGATGAAGCACTCCTTTGACCAGTCCTGCCGCCTCCAGCCTCTTAATTTCTTCGGCAATGAATTCTTGCCGCTCCAAGGCCTGTTTCCTCACCCTTTGCTTGACGGGCCGCGCATGGGGACAGACAGCAAGGTGGTGCTCAATCACTTTCCTGGGAACGCCGGGGATGTCAGACGGTTGCCATGCAAACACGTCGACATTCGCCCGCAGGAAAGCAACAAGCGCGCTTTCCTATTTGTCATCTAGGGCGGAACTTATAGTGAAAGTTCCCCCCGTTCCGTCCTCCCTGGCAGGCACCTTCTTAGTTTCCGGCGGGGCAGCCTTGGGCTTATTGTTCTTGCCGGTGGAACTCTCTGGTACGTCCTCGACGGAAGCACAGCACTCCGAGGAGGCGCGCTTGCCGGAGTTCGCACCAAGGTTCCTGCCGGTCTTCTTCTTCCCTCCGGGAGTTCCAGCGGCAGGAGCAGATGCCTTGATGGCAGGTGCTGCAACTGCTTCCCGGTAAAGTTGATCGGCACAGATGAGCGCATCCCTCTTGTCGGAATGGATAGTGATGACTCCCAACGGCCCAGGCATCTTCAAGACGTTGTATGCGTAGTGTGATGCCGCCATGAACTTAGCCAGCGCTGGCCGGCCAAGGATCCCATTGTATGACATGGGGATCTTGGCGACATCAAACACCACCTTTTCGGTCCTGAAGTTAAGCTCGCTCCCAAATGTTACCGGCAGCGTGATCTTGCCCTTAGGCTGGGTTCTTCCCGGGTTGACCCCTTGAAACATACCCGTTTCCTCGAGGTCTTCGTCGGGAATCTGAAGCTTTGTGAGCACGTCTGGTGATATCAAGTTTAGGCCGGCCCCGCCGTCGACTAACATCTTCGTCACCTTGAGGTTGCGAATTGTCGGGGAAACCAACAATGGCAAACACCCGACCGCAGTTGTGTGATCGGGGTGATCCTCGGCGTCAAAGATGATAGGCGTGCTAGACCACTTCAGAGGCCTACAAGCATCGGGGGATGGCTCTGCCGCATTAACCTCCCACACCCACTGTTTAAGTTGGCGGTGGGAAGAATGGAGCGAGGAACCCCCATCAATGCACATAGCCTCCGTAGCCTTCTGGAATTCCTGCTCACTGGATTCATCATCTTCCTCATCATCATCTCCTTCTTTATCTCGGCCCCGAGCGAGCCGATCCTTCTGCTGCTTGGCCTTGCCGCGGCGACCCCCTCGGCCACCGCGTTTCTTGCCGGACCCCTCAGCACCGTCTTGGGCCTTCTCTTTGTCTCGCCTCTCGTATTCGGCCTTCTGCTTCTCGGCAAGTTGCTCAACTTGCCGACAGTCCTGGAGATCGTGGCCCTTAGTGCGATGGATCTTGCAATATTGCTTGCCGGAGTTCTCCGACCTGTCGGCAGCCGCCAAGGCCTGACAGGAAGGGCACCCGGCAAGATCCTTGCCGGGGGCGCTAACCTTGGCCTTCTTGGCGGCGCCAGGGTTGCCGGATTCCTCGACGGCAAGCACGGCCTTGCCTCCGCGCTTCCTATTCCGCCGCCGGCCTTTCCTTGACGGAGCCGCGGCATCTTCTTCTTCTGAGTCGCCTGTCGCACCAACAGCTTCCCCGAGGAGTTTTCTCCCCTCTTCAGCTCGAGCACACTTGTCGGCCAAAGTGTAAAGCTTGGCAATACTCCTGACTTTGTTCATCGCCAGCTCTTCCCGCATCCTGCGGTTACGCACGTTCTGATGGAACGCGCTAATGACAGCGGCAGGATGAACATCAGGAATATTGTACTGCACCCGGCTGAATCTCTGCATAAACTTGCGCAAGGACTCGCCCTCCTTCTGAGGGATGATGTGCAAATCACTTTCTTGGCCAGGAGCTTGGTGGCCTCCAACAAAGGCGCCAACAAACTGATGGCACAGATCTGACCAGCAAGAAATAGAATCTTCCGGCAGATGCATCAACCACGACCTGACGTTGGGTTTGAGCACCAACGTGAAGTAGTTGGCGAGTATCTTGTCATCTCAGCCCCCGGCAGCTTGCACCGCAATGGTGTAGATGCTCAAGAACTCCGAGGGATGGGTCTTGCCATCATATTTCTCCGGGACCTCTGGCTTGAAGGTTCGGAGATTGGGCCACTGGACTTGCCGCAGCTCACGGGTAAACGCTGGAGGTCCCACCTTGTAAGGCAGGTCTCCTACGTTCCCTGGCGCGGGCTCGTCGACAACTGGCCCCGCGCGCTTATCAGACTGATAGCGCGCTTCCCGTCGCCGCTCGATGGTTGTTCGAGCGTCCTCCTTGCCTCGTTCCTGGAGAACCAGACGCTGATCACGGCACATCCGCGGATCGGACGACGCCGTGGAAACTTCTTCATGGCGGTCGACTTGCTGAGCTATCAACCGCCGCTGATGTCGCAGAGGAGAGTGCACTGTAGTTGCACCACCTCCGGTTTTCTCTCCACCGGCTCGCATCGGATCGACGGGCTTCCGCTGAGAGGGCCCTGCCTCTTGTGGTCCATCCTTGTTAGCGAAGCCGATAAGGCTCTGGATAGTAGCTCGCCACTCCTCCATCTTCTCTGGAGCGGGAGGAAAATCGAGGAGCAGCTGTGCACGTGCCAAGGCTTCCGCCGGCGTAGGTGGCGGCGACAGGTGCGAGGTGCGTGAGGTGCTCTGACTCCTAACCAAGTTAGAAGGAGCACCGCCACGGTCACGCGACCGCGCGCCACCTTCGCCGGCAGCTCGGTCTGCATGCTGGTCCCGCGCATCTTGGGATCTATGCGCAGAAACCTTTTCGTAGGGACGCTCCGAACCACCAGCGCCATGATGTCGCTCGTCTCGCACAACCTGGGCAGGTTGCGAGGCTCGCGGCGGCGCGGGAGCTCCAGCAGGTGCTCTCTGATCCCTAGAGTGTGTTGTGCCACCCGTAGGCAACACAACGCCATCTCTAGATCCAGCGGCGCGCAAGTTACCACTGCCACTGCGAACGATGCCGCTCGCTTGGCTTGGATCACCAGAACGCCGTGGGGGTTCCAGTCCTCTTCCTTCTGCACCCACACCATCGCCTGTCTGCGAAGGCGCGGGCAAAACAGACCCGGACGGTTGTGCTGTCGCGATGTTCTTCTTCTTGGGCGGCATAATGAAGGGACTAGGGCGTCGACCACCAGATCAGGTTCACGCAACCTTCAATCCCCCTACCTGGCGCGCCAAAGATGTCGGGGCACGACACCTATGGGATCCCGAGAGACCCCTTTACGATTCGGCGGGGGGAGAGGTACACGCAAAGAGCAGAACCGGTGATCGACGCGTGATGTTTTTACCCAGGTTCGGGCCGCTGATCAGCGTAAAACCCTACTCCTGCTTTGTGTTCTTATTGATGTTCTTGAGCCCAGCCTTCAGGAGCGCTCGCAATGAACAGTACGTTCAAAGAGCAGCTACGCATACAGAATGGGCCAGAAGTTCCCCTCCTCTGTAGCAGTTTCCTTGGGCCTCCTTTTATATGCTCAAAGGGGTCTCCACAGTGGCAAAATGTACATACATTGAGGTGTAAAGTAGCTACAGGGTATCATACCTAACCCCTGACGGATTAGGACAAGCGCATTTAATGCATCATGAGGTGTCCGCTTAGGTGTCCTCACTTTCTTGGGGATGGAAAAAGGGGCCATCCCATCAGCACCGCTTAAGCTCCCCTCCACTGGCGCGCCGCCACGCATCCATGGAAGGAGCCAGAATGTCAAACTCGTCACTGTGCCGAAGCGGTGGCACAGTGGCAGAACCTTGCCAGGCGCTGAAACTTGTTGGGCGCCAAGCCTTGCCGGGCACCGATCCTTGCCGGGTGCCAAGCCTTGCCGGGCGCCGATCCTTGCCGGGCGCCGATCCTCAGATTTCTGACTTGATGATTTCCTTGATGACTTAAATCGACCTCGAGCTGATCCCGGCAAGCCTTGCCGCGAGGACGGCTACAACTGCCCGTGCACAAGTAAGGGGTACTAAGGGCCCAATACTTAGTACACCGACAGTCATGTTTTTCATCTATCTTGATCTGATTTCCAGCAAGGCTTAACGTATTCTTTGGTGTGGACGTACTTTGTTGGGCTGTTCATGAAGTTTCATATACATGTTGCTAATAGTGTAGATGTAAGGTTTGTGTGTTATGCTGCTTCTATGTCATGCAATGACGATGATGTACAAGTATCAATGTGTTACGTGTTTGAATATTAGTTGTGTATTTGCTCCATCAGTAGTGAATTGATCTCAAAAAAGAAGATTACCTCGACCAAGAATGAGCACATGCATATGTTGTGCGATGTTGGTTTTAGATATCCGTTAGTTTCATCTCTTATTAACCGCTTGGCAATCTGATGAATGAGGAAATTCGTTCCAGTGGTTACACATGCGTTGCATGTGCATTGTTACTAGTGATGTTAGAGGTTTAAGTAAACATTCATCCAAGGTTCATACTCAGTTAGAACAAGTCTCTAAGTCACAAAATGATTTTCGTAATGAAATGAATAATAAGATGAATTATCATGTTGTTAGGGTAATGACTAGAGGCAGTAAAATGACTCAGGATCCTCTATATCCTGAAGGTCATCCTAAAAGAATTGAGCAAGATTCTCAAAGAATTAATATTGATGCACCTAGTTCATCTAAGAAGAAAAAGGAAAAAAAATGGTAGAACCTTGTGTGCTTCTAGTAAACCGGTGGTAGAAAAACCTTTTGAGAATCATAATGATGTTTCGATTTCAGATGCTGAGACACAATCTGGTAATGAACATTTGCCTAGTAATAATGATAATGATAATGTTCATGTTGATGCCCAACCAGACAATGATAAAGAACCTGATAATGATGTAGAAATAGAACATGTTGTTAATCTTGATAACCCACCTCCTAAGAATAAAAGATATGATAAAAGGGATTTCATTGCTAGAAAACATGGTAATGAAAGAGAACCATTGGTTCAAAAACCCATGCCTTTTCCTAGTAAACCTCTGAAAAATAAAGATGAGGAGGATTTTGAACGCTTTGTTGAAATGCTTAGACCCATCTTTTTGCGAACCCATTTGACGGATATTTTGAAAATGCCTCCATATGCTAAATATATGAAAGATATTGTCACTAATAAAAGAAAGATACCTGAAGATGAAATTTCCACCATGCTTGCAAATTATTCTTTTAAGGGAGGAGTACCTAAGAAGTTAGGAGATCCAGGAATACCCACTATACCATGCTCCATTAAAAGAAGTTATGTCAAAACTGTTTTACGTGATTTAGGAGCTGGTGTTAGTGCTACTTGTGAGCTGCGTTGGGATTTCCTCGAAGAGGAGAGGATGATGCAGTATAGTAGACACAAGTATTTCCATCAGTTAAGAACCAAGGTTATCTATCCAGTAGGAGAACCACGCAATACCTCGTTAGCAGCACCTGCACACAAAATAACAAATACTTGCACCCAATGCGAACACGGGGTTGTTAATCCCTCAGCAATTAATTGCAAGGATAAAATCTCGTAGTGATAGGTAGATAAATAAAACACAAAATAAAATAAAGTAAATAAAAATTGCAGCAAGGTATTTTTGGATTTTAATATATGATAAAAGTAGACCCGGGGGCCATAGTTTTCACTAGAGGTTTCTCTCTTCAAAATAGCATGCGGTGGGTAAACAAATTACTATTGGGCAACTGATAGAAAAACGAATAATCATGATGATCTCCAAGGCAATGATCATGTATATAGGCATCACGTCCCAGACAAGTAGACGGACTCCTGCCAACATCTACTACTATTACTCCACACATCGATCGCTATCCAGCATGCATCTAGAGTATTAAGTTCATAAAGAACAGAGTAACACCTTAAGCAAGATGACATGATGTAGACAAAGTAAACTCACGCATGAATAAACCCCATCTTTTTATCCTTAATGGAAACAATACAAATACGTGTCTTGTCCCTTTTTGTCAGTGGGATATAGATCACCACAAGATTGAACCCATCACAAAGCACCTCTCCCATTGCAAGAAAAATCAATCTAGTTGGCCAAACAAAATCAATATATCAGAGAGAAATACAAAGCTATAATAATCATCCATAAACGAGTTCAGAGAAGACTCAAATAATATTCATGGATAATATGATCATAAACTCACAATTCATCAAATCCCAATAAACACACCGCAAAAAGTGATTACATCGAATAGATCTCCAAGAACATCAAGGAGAACATTGTATTGAAGATCAAAGAGAGAAAAGAAGCCATCTAGCTACTAACTATGGACCAGTAGGTATGTGGTAAACTACTCACACATCATCGGAAGCGCGGCAAGGTTGATGTACAGCCCCTCTGTGATTGATTCCCCCTACGGCAGAGTACCGGGAAAGGCCTCCAGATGGGATCTCTCGAGAACAGAAGCTTTCGGTGGTGGAAAAAGTATTTTGTGCGGCTGTATGTTGGTTTCCCAGTTTTAGAGAGTTTATAGAGGCGGAATTAGGTCAAAGAGAGCAAAGGTGGGCCCATGAGGCACCAAGGCGCGCCTACCCCCCTGGGCATGCCGTGGTGGCTTGTGGCCACATCCTTCGTCTTCTGACTTCCTCCCAAAGCTTCTAATGTGTCTTTTGTCCAGAAAAAATCTCCAAAAAGTTTCGTGGCATTTCGACTTCGTTTGGTACTGATATTCTGGAAAACCAAAAATAGGCAAAAAAATAGCAATTGGCACTTGCCACTAAGTTAATAGGTTAGTCCCAAAAATGATATATAATGGCATAATAATGCATATAAAACATCCAAGATTGATACTATAATAGCATGGAACAATAAAAATTATAGATACGTTGGAGACGTATCAAGCATCCCCAAGCTTAATTCCTGCTTGTCCTCGAGTAGGTAAATGATAAGAACATAATTTTTGATGTGGAATGCTACCTAACATGTTCATCATCTAGTCTCTCTTTTGTGGCATGAACATTGAGATTCGAGTGATTCAAAGCAATAGTCTATAATTTGACATGAAAACAATAATAATAAGGCATACTAACAAACAATCTTGTCTTTCAAAATATCAACGCTAAAGAAAGTTATCCCTACAAAATCGTATAGCCTTGTCATGGTCCATCTTCTTAACACAAAGTATTTATCATGCACAACCCCGATGACAAGCCGAGCAATTGGTTCATACTTTTTAACGCGCTTCAGCCTTTTCAACTCTCACACAATATATGAGCGCAAGCCATGGATATAGCACTATGGGTGGAATAGAGTATGGTGATGGAGATAATATGGAGAAGACAAAAAAGGAGAAAGTCTCACATCGATGAGGCTAATCAACGGGCTATGGAGATGCCCATCAATTGATGTCAGTGCAAGGAGTAGGGATTTCCATGCAACGGATGCACTAAGAGCTATAAGTGTATGAAAGATCAAAAATAAAATTAAGTGGGTGTGCATCCAACTTTCTTGCTCATGAAGACCTAGGGCTATTGAGGAAGCCCATCGTTGGAATATACAAGCCAAGTTCTATAATGAAAAATTCCCACTAGTTATATGCAAATGAAAGCATAGGAGACTCTCTATATGAAAAACATGGTGCTACTTTGACGCACAAGTGTGGAAAGGATAGTAACATTGCCCCTTCTCTCTTTTTCTCTCATTTTATATTTTTTTTGTTGGGCTCTTTTTGGCCTCTTTTTTTGTAGGCTCTTTTCAGCCTTTCTTTTATTTTTACTTCCTCACTTGGGACAATGCTCTAATAATGAATATGATGATCATCACACTTCTATTTACTTACAACTCGAAAGAAAATTACCACTCGATACTAGAACAAAATATGACTCTATATGAATGCGTCCGACGGTGTACCAGGATGTGCAATGATCTAGCGTAACTATCGGTGTACAAAAGTAGGGGCCTTTTTGTACCCCTTTACTTGTGCACGGGTAGTCGTAGCCACACCTGCAGCCATGCTCGGCGGGGCAGAGGAAGGAAAGACTCAGGGGCGCCTGCGTGGTGGCATGCAGATCTTTGTGAAGACCAAAGGCCTGCGAGTCTAGATAAGGACCAGAAGACGGAGACCCCCGGCAAGATCCTTGCCGGGGATGGCCGCAAGACCCCCGGCAAGATCCTTGCCGGGGACGGCCGCAAGACCCCCGGCAAGATCCTTGCCGGGGACGGAGGTGAGACCCTGGCAAGACCCCTGCCGGGAGCATCAGTGGGGCCACGGCCAGGCCTGCACCTGCCAATGTTTCGCTGCCCCACGGCCGTTCCGATGCGACGACCAGCCCGCCAACTAGGCGAGCACCTGCGTGGCAGCATGCGGCTTCTAAGCCAACTAGCCAAGCACCTGCGTGGTGGCAGGAAGATCTTCGTGAAGGCCCTGTCACCGCACCAGCACAGCAGCCAGCCAGCCAGCATGGCGCTGCATGCCTCGTCAGCTTGGACGTGCGTCGAAGCAAGGCGAGGCGGCGACGGACGGGATAGGCTCTGTTGCCGTCCCCGATAAAGCAAGAGGGCACGTAGGCAGCGCATTAAATGCGTTTGTCCTATGATGTCAGGCGATAAACTTGTACATTGTAGATACTTTCCACCTCCTGTGTGCCACTGTGGCGACCCCTTTGACATATAAAAGGAGGCCCGAGGTGTACTGTGGAAGGATTCGGACTTTTTGGACTGGACACGCATAGTAGCTAGTCCAAGAGCAGAAGAACACAAGATAAACACAGCCAAGCAGGACTAGGGTTTTATGCTTCTCAGCGGCCCAAACCTGGGTAAAAATCCATCGTGTTGATCACTAGATCTGCTCTTTGCACACTCCTCATCCCTGCCGAACCGTAAAGGGGTCCACGCGATCCCATAGGTGTCGTTCGCACCGACATCTTTGGTGCGCCAGGTAGGGGGTGTTAGGTGGTGCAAACCTGATCTAGTAGCCAGTGCGTATTTTCCTAGATCACCATGGCTCCCAAGAAGAAGGCAATCACGGCGATTGCTTCGTCTGGAGCCGGTCCGCCCGAGCCAGCGCGGACGGGCGGCGGTGCAGTCGCGGATGGTGGTGAAGGTGCGGATCACGAGCATCCATGACATTCTGGCAACCAAAGCCAGGCAAGTGGCGTCGTTCGCGCCCACGACGACGGGCCGCGCGCCGCTGGGTCCAGGGACGGACCCGTGCTGCCTCTGGGCGGCGCGGTGACCTCCGGGCCACCACGGTCGGCGCCCGCACCACGGCCTTCCCAGGTCGTGCGCGAGGAACGGCGCCACAACATTGGAGACCACGGGTGTTCCCACGGAAGGAGCCCTCAGCGTCATCCTCGAGATGCGCAGGGCCAACATGCATGCCATGATACTGTTGGAAACGATGCGCAACCACGGAACCGTGAGGGGGCTCCTTCCAACATGGTTGGAAGTCCGAGCACCTCCCGTTCCTCGCGCTTGTCGCTGCCCCCCACGCCAGCAGAGGCGCTAGCACGAGCGTCGTTGCTCCTCGACTTTCCTCCTGTTGCGGAGAAGCAGGAGGAGTGGAGGGCTGCTATCCACAGCCTTATTGGCCATGCCAATAAGGATGGGTATCAGGAGGCAGGCCCTTCGCAGCGTCGGTCCACCGAGCCGGCGCGTGTCGATGGCGGAAAGGCCAGAGGCGCCGCAACCATGGTGCACTCCCCTCCACCACGCCAGCAACGGTCGCCAGCTCGGCAAGTCGATGCCCATGATGATGGATCCACGGCATCGTCAAACCCACGAACTCGTCGAGACCAACGTCAAGTTCTTCGGGAACGATGCAGGGAGGACGTTCGAACTACCATCGAGCGGCGACGGGATGCACGCCAGCAGTCTGATAGGCGCGCGGGGCCCACTATGTACAGGCCTGCGCCGGGGGATACTAGTGACCTGCCTTATGAGGTAGCTTGTCCAGCCTTTACCCGTGAGCTGCGGCGGTTCCAGTGGCCCACTACCCGCACGTTCAAACCAGAGGTCCCGGAGAAGTACGACGGCAAAGCTCATCCGTCCGAGTTCCTGAGCGTTTACACTATCGCCATGCAAGCTGCCGGAGCTCGGGATGGCAAGGTGCTTGCTAACTACTTCCCGTTGGTGCTCAAGCCCAACGTCAGGTCGTGGTTGATGCACCTACCAGTAGATTCCATCTCCTCTTGGTCGGACCTGTGCCATGAGTTTGTTGGCGCCTTCACTGGAGGCCATACGGCTCCTGGCCAGGCAAGTGATTTACATCTCATCCCACAGAAGGATAGCGAATCCTTGCGCAAATACATACAGAGATTCAACCGTGTGCAGTACAGCATCCCGGATGTTCATCCTGCTGCTGTCGTCAGCGCGTTCCATCAGAACATGCGCAACCACAAGATGCATGAGGAGCTGGCGATGAACAAGATCACGGATGTTGCCGAGCTTTATGTTCAGGCCGACAGATGTGCTCGAGCTGAAGAGGGAAGGAAGTACCCCGGCGAAGAGGCCGGTGTGGGAAGTGACTCTGAAGACGAGGATGTCGTCGCCCCGGCAAAGAAGGGCCGACGACGCAACAGAAAGCGCAAGGGCAAGACCGTGCTTGCCGTTGAGGAATCCGGCAACCCCGGCACCGCCAAGAAGGCTAAGGCTGACGACCCCGGCAAGGAGGTTGCCGGGTGCGCTGCCTGCCAGGACTTGGCGGCCACCGACAAGCCGGAGGGCTCCGACAAGCAATACTGCAAGATCCACCGCACAAAAGGACATGACCTCCAGAACTGCCGGCAGGTCGAGCAGCTTGTGGAGAGACAGAAAGCTGAGTATGAAAGGCGAGACAAAGAGAAGGGCTAGGATGGTGCTGACAGGCCCGGCAAGAAGCGCAGTGGCCAAGGAGGGCGCCGCGGCAAGGATAAGCAACAAGATAGGCCTGCTCGAGGACGCGGCAAGAAAGAGGGAGATGATGACCATGAAGAGGACGACGATTCCAGTGAGCACGAGTTCCAAAAAGCCATAGAAGCCATGTGCATCGATGGTGGCGCCTCGTTACATTCTTCTCACCGCCAACTTAAACAGTGGGCGCGCGAGATCAATGCGACAGAGCCGTTGATCGATGCCCGGATGCCATTGAGGTGGTCCAACACGCCTATCATTTTTGACGCGAGGATCACCCTGACCGCACAACTACGGTCGGGTGCTTGCCGTTGTTGGTCTCACCAACAATTCAAAACCTCAAGGTGATGAAAATGTTAGTGGACAGTGGGGCCGACCTGAATTTGATCTCGCCCAAGGTGATCAACAGGTTGCAAATCCCTGATGGAGATCTTGAAGAGACGGGCACGTTTCAAGGGGTCAATCCAGGGAGAAGCTAGCCCAGGGGAAAGATTACTCTATCAGTCACATTTGGTGCTGAGCTGAACTACAGGACAGAAAAGATCGTCTTTGATGTTGCCAAGATCCCGTTACCATATAACGGGATCCTTGGCCGTCCAGCATTGGCTAAGTTTATGGCGGCATCGCATTACGCTTACAACATGCTAAAGATGCCCGGCCCGATGAGCATCATCACTGTCAACTCTGACAAGAAAGACGCGCTCATCTGTGCCGACCAGCTCTACCGGGAGGCGGTCGTAGCACCTGCCGCCAAGGCACTTGCTCCTTCCACTGGAGCTCCCGGAGAGAAGAAGACCGGCAAGACCTCTTGCCCCAGCAAGACCTCCTGCACCCACTCCGGCAAGCGCGCCTCTTCGGAGTGCTGCGCTTCCGTCGAGGAGGACGTGCCAGAGAGCTCCACCGGCAAGAGCAAGAAATCCAAGGCAGCGCCACCAGAGACCAAGAAGGTGCCCGTCAAGGAGGACGGCACGGGCGGAGCTTTCACCATAAGCTCCACCCTCGACAGCAAATAGGAAAGCGCGCTCGTCGCCTTCCTATGGGAGAATGTCGATGTGTTTGCATGGCAGGCATCTGACATCCCTGGCGTTCCCAGGGAGGTGATTGAGCACCACCTTGCTGTCTGTCCTCATGCGCGGCCCGTCAATCAGAAGGTCAGGAAGCAAGCTTTGGAGCGGCAAGAGTTTATCATCGAAGAGATTAGGAAGTTGGAGGCGGCAGGTTTAGTCAGAGGAGTGCTCCACCCAACCTGGTTGGCCAATCCGGTTGTGGTGCGCAAGGCGAATGGGAAATGAAGGCTGTATATTGATTATACAGACATCAATAAAGCCTATCCAAAGGATCCTTTCCCTTTGCCGCGCATTAACCAGATCATGGACTCCACTGCCGGGTGTGACTTGTTGTCATTCCTTGACGCCTACTCAGGATACCACCAAATCTTCATGATGAAGGAGGATGAAGAGAAAACCGCGTTCATCACCCCATGTGGTACGTATTGTTTTATACGAATGCCTTTCGGGTTGAAGAGCGCCGGTTTGACATTTGCAAGGGTGGTCCAGATTGGTTTTGAACCCCAGCTGCACAGAAATATGGTAGCATATATGGATGATATAGTGGTCAAAACTAAGGACAAGGCCACGCTCATGCAAGATTTAGAGGAAACATTTGCAAACCTACGCAAGATCAACCTCAAGCTCAACCCAGAGAAGTGCGTGTTCGGCGTCCCATCCAGCAAACTTCTTGGGTTCTTTGTGTCTCAACGCGGAATCGAAGCAAATCCCGAGAAGATCAAAGCGATTGAGAAGATTGAGGCGCCAAGACGAGTCAAGGACATCCGTAGGCTCGCCGGCTGCGTTGCTGCTCTGAGTAGGTTCATCTCCAAATCTGCTGAGCACGCCCTCCCCTTTTTCAAAGTTTTGAAAAAGGCGGGTCCATTGAAATGGACTCCGGAGGCAGAGGCAGTGCTGCAAGATTTGAAGAGGTACCTCTCCTCCACGCCAATACTAGTCGCACCTAAACCACAAGAGCCGTTGCTGCTATATCTAGCGGCGACGAATCAAGTGGTCAGCGCCGTGCTAGTGGCGCAGAGAGAAGTTGAGGAAGAAGCAGTGGTAGCGGCGAGGCCGTCAGATGATGGGCCGGAGCTCCCCCCAGCAAGGCCTGATGCCGGCAAGGCGGAACCCCCGGCAAAGCCCGATCCCGGCAAGACAGAGTTTGCGCAAGTGGGCGAAGTCAAACAGAAGAAGAAGGTGATGCAGCACCCGGTTTATTTTGTCAGTTCCCTCTTGCAGGGGGCTAGATCAAGGTATTCTGGTATACAGAAGCTACTTTTCGGCCTCCTTATGGCCTCGAGAAAGCTGCGTCACTATTTCCAAGCGCATGAGATCACCGTCGTCACCCGCCTCCCTTTGCAACAAATCTTGCACAACCCGGATGCAACCGGGAGGGTTGTGTAGTGGGCGTTGGAGCTGTCGAGCTTTGGCCTCAAGTTTGAAAGTACTTCAACAATCAAGAGCCGACCTTGGCAGAGTTCATAGCAGAATGGACCTCAACACCCGACGAAGAAATTCCAGAAACCACCCTTCCCGGCAAGGAGACGAGCCGTGATTGGATTATGTACTTTGATGGAGCTTTCTCACTGCAAGGTGCTGGTGCCGGTGTGCTACTCGTCGCACCCACCAGAGAGCGCCTCAAGTACGTGGTCCAGATGCACTTTCCCCGGGAAAAATCAACAAACAACACTGCGGAGTACGAGGGATTGCTTGCTGGTCTCAGGATCGCGGCAGACCTCGGAATTAGGAAGCTCATCGTCAGGGGTGATTCGCAGCTTGTCGTCAAACAAGTTAACAAGGATTACCAGAGCCCGTTGATGGAGGCCTATGTGGATGAAGTGAGGAGGTTGGAGGAGCGTTTCGACGGCCTACAAGCAGAGCATGTTCCCCGAGCGGAGAAGAGCATCGCCGACGACTTGTCGAAACGTGCTGCCCTCAAGTTGCCTGTGGAACCAGGTACTTTTGTGCTTCAATTAACCTAGCCATCCATTGAGTCATCAGCGGGACAGAACAAGCGAAGGAAGGCAGGCCCCGGCAAGTACTTTCCCGCTGAGCTCCCAGGAGCCACCGGCAAGGAAGTTGCCGAGTATCCCAAACTTGCCGGGGAGCAGCGGCCTCCGGCAGGGCCCCAAGCCCTGACCATAGAAGCAGCTGCCCCTACGGCCGGGGATGAGCCTTTAGTCCTTGCCGTCGAGCCCCAGGCTCCGGCATGGGCGCTGCTCACCATTCGTTTCCTCCAAACAGGGGAACTCCCTGAGGAGCAAGAAGAGGCAGAAAAAGTAGCCCGTCGGTCCAGCATGTACCAGTTCGTGGATGATGCCCTATACAGAAGGAGACCGAACGGTGTGAAACTGAAGTGCATTCCTCGGGAGGACGGACTGGAGCTGTTGGCAGAGATACATGGAGGCATGTGTGGCTCCCACATAGGGTCAAGAGCCCTTGCTGGCAAAGCATTCCGGCAAGGTTTCTTCTGGCCCACTGCTCTCCAAGATGCAACTGCACTAGTAACCAAGTGTGAAGCGTGTCAGTTCCATTCGAAGAAACTCTGCCAACCAGCTCAAGCTCTTCAGACAATCCCTCTTTCCTGGCCATTTTTGGTCTGGGGCTCGACATACTGGGCCCCTTTCCCCGTGCTGTCGGGGGCTTTGAGTACTTGTACGTCGCAATCGACAAGTTCACAAAGTGGCCGGAAGTGGAACCGGTGAGAAAGGTGACAGCACAATCAGCCGTCAAGTTCTTCAAAGGACTAGTCTGCCATTTTGGTGTGCCAAATAGAGTCATCACCGACAATGGCACGCAGTTCACGAGCCATACCTTCATGCAGTACATCCAAGACCTCGGCAGCAAGGTTTGTTTTGCTTCTGTTGCTCATCCCAGAAGTAACGGCCAGGCTAAGAGGGCGAATGCAGAAGTGTTGCGAGGCCTCAAGACCAGAACTTTTGACAGGCTACACAAGTGCGGAAGGCGCTGGATTGATGAATTGCCAATGGTTCTTTGGTCAATCGGAACGACGCCAAATCGAGCCACTGGCCAGACACCCTTTGCCCTGGTATGCGGGGCAGAAGCAGTTCTCCCCACGGAACTCATATACGGGTCACCTCGAGTGCTCGCTTATGATGAGCTTGAGCAAGAGCAGTTGCACCAAGATGATGCAACGCTCCTTGAGGAAGATCGTCTTCAGGCTGCTGTGCGAGCTGCTCGCTACCAGCAAGCCTTGCGCCGCTATCATAGCCGCAAGGTTCACGCCCGAAGCCTTGAGGAAGGCGACCTTGTTCTTTGGCACGTTCAGTCGGCCAAGAATTCCAACAAGTTGACGACGAAGTGGGAAGGCCCTTATCGGGTAATACGAGTCACCAGGCCCGGCGCAGTCCGCCTGGAGACCGAAGATGGCATTCCGGTGAGCAATTCCTGGAATATCGAACATCTTCGCAAGTTTTACCCCTAAGGCGCGGTTGCCGGGAGCCCCGACAACCCCCTTTTTTGTACTAGCTTTGCCGGCAAGGCATATAACCCTATGTACAAAGCCAGGCGCAGACCCTGCTCGCAGTTAGAGAAACCTTTAGTATGTACAGTTTCCCGTTGATTTCCATGTTTATGTGTATACGTATATGCATGTTTGTCCAGGATATTGTACTGCTTTTTTGATTCCAATAAATGTTAGTGGACCGCCAAGGTTCCATACTCCTGTCCTCCCTTCTTTCCAGCCATGGCAAGGATGCTCAATTCCGCCAAGGACTCGGCTCCGGCAAGAAGTTGGGAAGACTGCCCGGCACAGCGATCCCCGGCAAAAGAAAACAGATAAAGTTCATCTCTTGCCTATTCGTGTTCGTAACGTGTGACTTGTGCATTAGAAAACCTCGCCACTCTCTTTTAAACTCGGGTGCTCCCATCCCTGGCCCGAACGCTGCTTCGGTCAGGATGGTCGTAGTAGCCTTTGCTAAAAGAAGGGTGACGAGGGGCTGGACCCTTTGTCTGTAACCTGGCAGATGTGATTCTCTGGCAGGCACAGAGGGCACTGACAGGATAACTTGCTGAGAGAACTCGTTTATTTGCACTAAAGAGGCATTTCGCCTCTGCATGAACGTATACATGCACGGGTTCCCGGCAAGGCTGGTCTTTTTCACTGACATGCTGATGCAAGTACGAATGTTACAGGACACAAGCATGGGCTCGAGAGATTACATTATTTAGAAATTAAGATTTGGCAAGTGCCTACTAGTTAAAAGAAAGATAAGTGCCCCATAATCTCCGTTCTTGCCCTTTTCCTCCCAGGTGCGGCAGGTGAAGGCAAAAAAGAGGCGACGGGGAACGCGCCGATGGAGAGCATGGCGGGGATGGCCCTCGGCGAGGCACGAGGGCGAGGATGGTGCTGCCACCGATGGTCAGCCAGAGTCGGAATCGGCATCCTCCCGCCCGCTACCGTCGTCGCCGCTGTAGCTGTCCTCCTCGTCACTGTCGCTCGAGGAGGAGGTTTCGTTGTCAGTGGAGCTCTCCACGCAGCACCCTAAGCGGATTCCCGAGCGCCCGAAGACCTTGACGGAGAGTAGGCCGTTCTCCATTAATTTGAACTGGAGAACGTGCCCCTCCGACAGGCTATGGGCACGGGCAAAGGTCTTCCACCCACGGCAGAAGTACATGACATGAGGGGCGGGGAAGTCGACGTCAACCCACATGCCGCAGTTCCCGAAACCCCTCATATGCAACCTCAAGGCCTGTGGCGGGTCAAGCTCCATTACCCGAGCAAACGGGGTGGGGAGGCGGAGGTGACCGCACACTGGTTTGTACAGCCTGATGAAGAACTCATGGGGCTGATCTCCGACATGGCCTTCCATTGGAGGGGAAGCCATTGGCGAAAGCATGGCCAGTGCGCCGCCCCGTCCTCCTCTCTCCCGAGCGCCACGGTGGCCTCAGCCTTACCCCCTCCCTCTTCCTCTCATGGCGGGCTCCGCCGCCATGAGCTCCGGAGGAGGGGGGGACACGCTGTCGAGCAGAAGCCCACGTCGCCGTCATTGGAGCGCTGGCGCGCCCCCTCACCATGACGAGTGGAGGAAAGGGACCAAGCAGGAAGAAGATGAATGCAGAAGAACGCCGTCCCTCTTCCCTTTTTATAGAGGGGCGGGGCTGGGGCTCGGCCCCCCAACCTAAGGACGGCCGCCCCACTCGACCAATCCGGCCGCCAGAGGCGCAGGGAATCAAGACCGACCCGCTACTCCAATCAGCAACGCCCGGCTTCCCGCCTCGGCGTTAAGGCCCGTGCCCTCCGTATCTACCACCTACCCTCCATGAGGCATGGAGGACACATGGCAGGCGAGCCAAAATTGAGGAGACAAGTGGGACAACCGTTTCCCCCGACCTGAGTCCACTTTGTAAATGAGCAGCGCCCCTGCGGCTTCCTCTTTTTTACGGGGAAGGCGCTGGTCGCCTCTTTACTATTCACCATGAGGCGACGCAAGCGTGCTACGACCATTCCACGCACGACCCCCACATCACGCACTCAATGCGAATCATGGGGAAGTGCAACTGGCGAAGAAGTTACCGAAGTTAAAACTCTGCCATGCGTGCCCGCGCACCGTTCTGGGCCTGGCCCAACAACGCTTCACGCTTATGTGTGGCCCAGGCCCGGGGGCTCCTGTCGGTGTACAAAAGTAGGGGCCTTTTTGTACCCCTTTACTTGTGCATGGGCAGTCGTAGCCACACCTGCGGCCATGCTCGGTGGGGCAGAGGAAGGAAAGACTAAGGGGCGCCTGCGTGGTGGCATGCAGATCTTTGTGAAGACCAAAGGCCTACGAGTCTAGATAAGGACCAAAAGACGGAGACCGCCGGCAAGATCCTTGCCGGGGACGGCCGCAAGACCCCCGGCAAGATCCTTGCCGGGGATGGCCGCAAGACCCCCGGCAAGATCTTTGCCGGGGATGGCCACAAGGCCCCCGGCAAGATCCTTGTGGGGACGGAGGCGAGACCCCGGCAAGACCCTTGCCGGGAGCAACAGTGGGGCCGCGGCCAGGCCCGCACCTGCCAACGTTTCGCTGCCCCACGGCCGTTCCGATGCGACGACCAGCTCGCCAACTAGGCGAGCACCTGTGTGGCAGCATGCGGCTTCTAAGCCAACTAGCCAAGCACCTGCGTGGTGGCAGGCAGATCTTCGTGAAGGCCCTGTCACCGCACCAGCACAGCAGCCAGCCAGCCAGCATGGCGCTGCATGCCTCATCAGCTTGGACGCGCGTCGAAGCAAGGCGAGGCGGCGACGGACGGGACAGGCTCTGTTGCTGTCCCTGATAAAGCAAGAGGGCACGTAGGCAGCGCATTAAATGTGTTTGTCCTATGATGTCAGGCGATAAACTTGTACACTGTAGATACTTTCCACCTCTTGTGTGCCACTGTGGCGACCCCTTTGACATATAAAAGGAGGCCCGAGGCATATTGTGGAAGGATTCGGAATTTTTGGACTAGACACGCATAGTAGCTAGTCCAAGAGTAGAAGAACACAAGATAAACATAGCCAAGCAGGACTAGGGTTTTACGCTTCTCAGCGGCCCGACCCTGGGTAAAAATCCATCGTGTTGATCGCTAGATCTGCTCTTTGCGCACTCCTCATCCCTGCCAAACCGTAAAGGGGTCCACGTGATCCCATAGGTGTCATTCGCACCGACAGTAACATGTATTAAAAAATATGAACAGTGGCTGAGCCACAAATACTATGTTAGCTATACGATCATGCAAAGCAATATGACAATGATGATGTGTGTCATAATAAAATGGAACAGTGGAAGCTGCATGGCAGTATATCTCGGAATGGCTATGGAAATGCCATAATAGGTAGGTATGGTGGTTGTTTTGAGGAATATATAAGGAGGTTTATGTGTGATAAAGCGTATCATATCCCGGGGTTTGGATGCATCGGCGAAGTTTGCACCACATCTCAAGGTGAGAAAGGGCAATGCACGATAGCGAAGAGGCTAGCAAATTGCGGAAAGGTGAGAGTGCGTATAATCCATAGAGTCGCATTAGTCATAAAGAAATCACATACTTATTTCAAAAGTTTATTAGCCCTCGAAGAAAAGTACTACTATGCATGCCACTAGGGGGATAGATTGGTAGGAAAAGACCATTGCTCATGCCCGACCGCCACTCATAAGGAAGACAATCAATAATAAATCATGCTCCAACTTCTTAGCATAAGAGAGACTATATGTGCATGCTTTGGGAATCACAAACCTTAACATCAATATTCTTACTAAACCACAATTACTCAGTAGCACAACCCACATATTACCACCTTTAATTATATCGCAAAACTATCGCAAGGAATCAAACTTATCATATTCAGTGATCTACATGAATGTTTTTATTATATCCCTCTTGAATACCTATCATATTAGGACCAAATTCATAACTTGTACTAATTGCCATTACTATTATCGACTCTCAAAAAGATATAAGTGAAGCATGAGAGTGCAACTATTTCTTTAAAATATAACCATCGCTGTGCTCTAAAAGATATAAGTGAAGCGCTAGAGCAACTGCCTAGCTCAAAAGATATAAGTAAATCACATAGAGTATCCTAGCAAATCATGAATAATGTGTGTCCCTCTCAAAAAGGTGTGTCCAGCAAAGATGATTGTGACAAACTAAAAAGAAAAAAAAGCAAAGCAAAGACTCATATAATACCCGACGCTCCAAGCAAAACTCATATCATGTGATGAATAAAAATATAGCCCCATGTAAAATTACCGATGGTCGATCGAAGAAAGAGGGATGCCTTCCGGGGCATCCCCAAGCTTAGTTGCTTGGGAGTCCTTGAATATAACCTTGGGTTGTGTCGGTGTACTAAGATTCGGGTCCCTAGTACCCCGGACTTATGCATAGGCACTTGCAGTTCCCCCGCAAGGAGGCTTGCCGGAGGATGATTCAAGACAAGGCGTGCAAAAGATTGTCAAGCCAAGAGAGCCAGATCAAGGAGCGCATCAAGAAGACCAAGATTGAGCACCAAAAAGAGCCCTTGCCGGCAAGGCCGAGCCAGCAAGGGCGAAGGCCCGGCAAGCTCTGTGGCCGGCAAGCTCTTGCCAGCCACCAGCGCTCCACCTCATCGGGCAGCTAGTCACTAATCGATGAGGTGTCGAGCCTGCAGGTGGTTAGGTGGGTTATGTCGGGCACGTGGCAGCGTGCTGGAAGGAGGTTTACCTTTAATGACACCCATCCAGTGAGCGTGTCAAGATTACAGGAGGCGGCTGAAGAAGCGGTGCAGCAACCTTGCCAGGGTTCCCCCTCCTCGCGACACCTAACAGAGCATTTAATGTTTTTTTCCTAATCCGGCAGATTTAGGTATGATAGCACTGTTTGCTATCTAATCAACATGTAATTACTATTTTTCCACTATGGTATCCCCTTGAGCTATAAAAGGAGGGCCAGGGCAACTTTTACAAGGATCGACCCTTAGCACAACTACACGCGTAGCTGCTCTCCTCTCGCATCATGCCGGGGAAGCGCTCCTTGTACTTGTGTTCCACACATACACCCAACAGACAAAGTAGGAGTAGGGTTTTTCACCTCTCGGTGGCCCGAACCTGGGTAAAATCCCCTGCATACTCTGTTAACCCTACTCTTTGCGCTCGTGCATCTCCCTAGCCGAACCACAAAGGGGCTCGATAGCCCCGTAGATGGCCGTTCCACCATGACATCTTTGGCGCGCTAGGTAGGGGATTCAACGGCGTGAACCAGGATTAGTAGATTGCGCGTTGCTTTCCTCAATCTTCATGACCATCTTCATCATCAATGGCACCCGAGAAGAATGAAACCTTGGCGATGAAGCCCTCTACTTCCAGAGTTCCTTCGCATGCGTCCGCAGCAGCACAGGCGGTGCCACCACTACAGATGGTGTAGACACCACTGCCGGCGGGCGATGCGGTCGCTGTGCCCACCACGGCGGGAACAGGAGGTGGAGGCTCCGGAGGCGATCATCTTCCTCGAGCCTCTGGCAAGAACAACCATGACGGCGCGGGCGGTGCGGACGAAAAAAACCCACCTCCTCAACGCACCGGCGATCATAGCCACCAGAGCAACACTAGAGGTCAAGCGTGAGCCAGGATCTTCCCGCTGCAACGACGCAGAGCGGCACTGCTAGAAACAGACAACCGCGCCGCATGGCAAAACGCCTGTTGATCAAGTCCAAGATCCTCAGGCACCGCTTCTGCCACGCCAACCCGCTGCTGCGCCCGAGCTGCGACGGCAAGATCACAATGGCGCTCATGTTGGCTCCGCCAGGAGTAGAGCGATGTCGCATTCTTCGCCCCAGGCCCTACCGGCAACAGCAATAGAGGCAATGGCGTGAGCCCAGATGTTGTTGAACTTTCCTCCGACAGCAGACAAGATGGATGAGTGGAGAACCACAATGTAGAGCTTGATTGGATTCGCTGAGTCAAACAAGTCATAGCAGGCGGAGCCCCCACAGTGCACGCGAACAGCACCAGCAGCTCAAACTAATGGCTATGTTGTAGGTGGTGCACCAACTGTGCAGTCACCTCCGTGGCAAAATGATACGTCTCCAACGTATCTATAATTTTTTATTGTTCCATGCTATTATATTATCTGTTTTGGATGTTTTATATGCATTAATATGCTATTTTATATTATTTTTGGGACTAACCTATTAACCTAGAGCCCAATGCAAGTTTCTGTTTTTCCTTGTTTTTGACTTTTACAGAAAAGGAATATCAAACAGAGTCCAAACGGAATAAAAATTTACGGTGATTTTTCTTGTACCAGAAGAAACCAACGAGACGTGGAGAGGAGGCCAGAAGACCCACGAGGCAGCCACAAGCCGTGGCGGCGCGCCCCCTGGCTTGTGGGCCCCTTGTGGAACGTCTAGACCTAATCTCTACACTATAAATCCTCAAATATTCCTCCTATACCAGAGGGCACACCAAAAATACTTTTCCGCCGCCGCAAGCTTCTGTTTCCGTGAGATCCCATCTTGGGGCCTTTTTCGGCACTCCGCTGGAGGGGGATTCGATCACGGAGGGCCTCTACATCAACCTTGCTGCCCTTCCAATGAAGCATGAGTAGTTTACCACGGACCTAAGGTTCCATAGCTAGTAGCTAGATGACTTCTTCTCTCTCTTTGATCTTCAATACAATGTTCTCCTCGATGTTCTTGGAGTTCTATTCGATGTAATATTCTTTTGCGGTGCGTTTGTTGACATTCGATGAATTGTGGATTTATGATCAGATTATCTATGAAAATTATTTGAGTCTTCTCTGAACTCTTTTATGCATGATTAAGATATCTTTGTATTCCTCTTCGAACTATCGGTTTGGTTTGGCCAACTAGATTGGTTTTTCTTGCAATGGGAGAGGTGCTTAGTTTTGGGTTCAATCTTGCGGTGTCCTCACCCACTGACAGAAGGGGTAGTGATGCACGTATTGCATTGTTGCCATCAAGGATAAAAAGATGGGGTTTATATCATATTGCTTGAGTTTATCCCTCTACATCATGTCATCTTACTTAAAGAGTTGCTATATTCTTATGAACTTAATACTCTAGGTGCAGTTAGGAGTTAGTCGATGTGTGGAGTAATAGTAGTAGATGCAGAATCATTTCGGTCTACTTGTCACGGACGTGATGCCTATATTCATGATCATTGCCTTAGATGTCTTCATAATTATGCGCTTTTCTATCAATTGTTCAACATTAATTTGTTTACCCACTGTATGTTTTCTTCAAGAGAGAAGCCTCTAGTGAAACCTATGGCCCCGGGTCTATTTTCCATCATATATTTTCAGATCTATAAACCAAAAAACCCAAAAATACCTTGCTGCAATTTATTTATATTTACTTTATTTTGCTCTTTTATTTATCTTTTATACCTATCTCTATTAGATCTCACTCTTGTTCGTGACCGTGAAGGGATTGACAACCCCTTTTAGCGTTGTGTGCAAGTGTTTGTTAGTTTGTGCAGGTGCATATATTGGAGACTTGCTTGTGCCTCCTACTGGATTGATACCTTATCTCTACTTTGCTGCATCACCCTTTCCTCTTCAAGGGAAAAATCAACGCAAGCTCAAGAAGTAGCAGGAAGAATTTCTGGCCGTTGCCTGGGAGGTTCTACATCAAGCCTACCAAGTACCTATCATAAACTCTCATCTCTTGCACTTACATTATTTGCCATTTTCCTCTCATTTTCCTCTCCCCCACTTCTAAAACGTTTTTAGAAAAATACAAAAATATTTGCCTTTTTATTCGCCCTTCTTTCGTTCGTCTTTTTGTTTGCTTTCTGTTTGCTTGTGTGCTAGATCGCTTGTTTTGCTATCATGGCTAGTCCTTCTACCATTGTTAGTACCCCTGAAAGTGAGGTTCTCAATTTTAAACAAAGGGAGGGAGAAAATTTAAAAGATGCTTGGTATAGAATTTGCAATGCTCAAAATAGATCTATCGTAAGCAATCTACTACCGTTCTCCTTCGTAATTTTTATGTGGGTGTTACTGCTTGGTATAGATATGTGCTAGATACCATTACTGGGGGTAATTTCTTGGGTAGCCATACTTTGGATGCTTACAATGCTATGATAGATTTGGTAGGTTCACCACCACTCATGGTTAATGAAACAGTTTTAGCTTTGGAACATGTGATGCAAAGGCTTGATATTATTGAGAATAAAATTTCTACCGTAGAGCTTATTGAAAATTTGGATAAAAATATTCATAATCACATTACTCAAATTGGATCAAAGGTATGAATTACTTTAAAGAATCTAAAGGAAAAGGAACCTATAGTTAATGAGAAAATAGATCAAGGTTCTACTAGAATTGATAAGTTAGAAGACATGATTACCAACTTGGGTTCCGCTTTTGCTGCTATTAAAACCACTACAAATTTTCCTTCTACTAAAGCTACTAAGTTTATTTATGTTCCTAAGGATAAGGGTGAATCATCTAGTAAGGAAACGAAGATCTTAAAATGATAAGTATTTACCCTAGCTTTGTCGATATCATTAAAGAACCAATTGCTGCAAGTAAATTTCTTGATTTCCTACCTAGGAGTGTGATTATCAATAAACCCAAAGAATCTCCTAGGGTTTATAAACTTGCAATTGAAGAATTAAATACCAAAGATGACAATACCTAGATCTATGTTTTATGCCTAGCTAGGGGCGTTAAACAATAGCGCTTGTTGGGAGGCAACCCAATTTTATTTTTGTGTTTTTTGTTTTTTGTTCTGTTTTCCAATAAATACACATTATTACCTCTGTAGTAATTGTGTTTTAGTGTTTTAATTAGTGTTTGAGCCAAGCAAGACCTTTGGGATGCTTTGGTATATCGTTGATTTGATTTTGCTGAAAAACAGAAACTTTTGCATCCAGTAATAAAATTGTTTAAATTCACTAGACAGTGGAAAAATTTTGAATTTTTTATACAAGATTTATATATGAATTTCCTATGTTTTCTTAATTTTTCAGAATTTTTGGAGTTACATAATTATGACTAATATTCTGGTTACTACAGACTGTTCTGTTTTTGACAGATTCTGTTTTCTATGTGTTGTTTGCTTATTTTAATGAGTCTATGGGTAGTATCGGGGGTATGAACCATGGAGAAGTTGGAATACAGTATATATAACACCAATATAAATTTATAATGAGTTCACAACAGTACCTAAAGTGGTGATTTATTTTATTATACTAATGGATCTTACGAGTTTTCTGTTGAGTTTTGTGTTGTGAAGTTTTCAAGTTTTGGGTAAAGATTTGATGGACTATGGAATAAGGAATGGAAAGAGCCTAAGATTGGGGATGCCCAAGGCACCCTAAGGTAATATTCAAGGACAACCAAGCATCTAATCTTGGGGATGCCTCGGATGGCATCCCCTCTTTCGTCTTCAATCCATTGGTAAATTTACTTGAGGCTATATTTTTATTCACCACATGATATGTGTTTTGCTTGGAGCGTCTTGTATGATATGAGTCTTTGCTTTTTAGTTTGACACAATCATCCTTGCTGTACACACCTTTTTAGAGGTACACGTTTTATTCGTGAATTTATTAGAATACTCTATGTGCTTCACTTATATCTTTTGAGCTAGGCAGTTTGCTCTAGTGTTTCACTTATATCTTTTTAGAGCACGGCGGTGGTTTTATTTTATAGAAATTGTTGAACTCTCATGCTTCACTTATATTATTTTGACAATATTAAACAGCATGGTAATTTTCTTAGGTTATTAATTTAGTCCTAATATGATGGGCATCCAAGAGGGATATAATAAAAACTTTCATATAAAGAGCATTGAATATATGAGAAGTTTGATTCCTTGCATTGTTTTAAGATATAAAGATGGTGATATTAGAGTCATGCTAGTGAGTAATTGTGGATTGGTAGAAATACTTGTGTTAAAGTTTGTGATTCCCGTAGCATGCACGTATGTTGAACCGTTATGTGATGAAGTCGGAGCATGATTTATTCTTTGATTGTCTTCCTTATGGGTGGCGGTCGGGGACGAGCGATGGTCTTTTCCTACCAATCTATACCCCTAGGAGCATGCGTATTAGTACTTTGTTTCGATAGATAATAAACTTTTGCAATAAGTATGTGAGTTCTTTATGACTAATGTTGAGTCCATGGATTATACGCACTCTCACCCTTCCACCATTGCTAGCCTCTCTAGTACCGCGCAACTTTCGCCGGTGCATTAAACCCAACATATACCCTTCCTCAAAACAGCCACCATACCTACCTATTATGGCATTTCCATAGCCATTCCGAGATATATTGCCATGCAACTTCCACCATTCCGTTTTATTATGACACATACCATCATTGTCATATTATTCTCATATGCATGAGACATTCATATAGAGTCATATCTTTGTTCTAGTATCGAGTTGTAATTCTTGAGTTGTAAGTAAATAAAAGTGTGATGATCATCATTATTAGAGCATTGTCCCATGTCAGGAAAGGATGATGGAAGCTATGATTCCCTCACAAGTTGATATGAGTCTCCGGACTTTAAAAAAATAAAAGAGGCCAAAGAAGCCCAAATAAAAAAAAGAGGCCAAATAAGCCCAAACAAAAAAATGAGAGAAAAAGAGAGAATGGACAGTGTTACTATCCTTTTCCACACTTGTTCTTTGAAATAGCACCATGTTCTTCATGATAGAGAGTCTCCTATTTTGTCACTTTCATATACTAGTGGGAATTTTTCATTGTATAACTTGGCTTGTATATCCAATGATGGGCTTACTCAAATTGCCCTAGGTCTTCATGAGCAAGCAAGTTGGATGCACAACCACTTAGATTCTTTTTTAGCTTTCATACACTTATAGCTCTATTGCATTCGTTGCATGGCAATCCCTACTCACTTGCATAGATATCAATTGATGGGCATCTTCATAGCCCATTAATTTGCCTAGTTGATGTGAGACTTTTTCCTTCCTTTTGGTCTTCTCCACAACCACCATATTCTATTCCACCTATAGTGCTATATCCATGGCTCACGCTCATGTATTGCGTGAAAGTTGAAAAAGTTTGAGAGCACCAAAAGTATGAAACAATTGCTTGGCTTGTCATCGGGGTTGTGCATGATGAAATACTTTGTGTGATGAAGATGGAGCATAGCCAGACTATATGATTTTGTAGGGATAACTTTCTTTGGCCATGATATTTAGAGAAGACATGATTGATTTATTAGTATGCCTCAAGTATTATTGTTTTCATGTCAATATTATACTTTTGTTTTGAATCTTATGGATCTGAATATTCTTGCCATAATAAAGAAAATTGCATTGAGAAATATGTTAGGTAGCATTCCACATCAAAAATTCTGTTTTATCATTTACCTACTCGAGGACGAGCAGGAATTAAGCTTGGGGATGCTTGATACATCTCCAATGTATCTATAATTTATATTATCTGTTTGGATGTTTTATATGCATTAATATGTTGTTTTATATTATTTTTGGGACTAACCTACTAACCTAGAGCCCAGTGCCAGTTTCTGTTTTTTCCTTGTTTTTGACTTTTACAGAAAAGGAATATCAAACGGAGTCCAAACGGAGTAAAACTTTACGGTGATTTTTATTGGACCAGAAGAAACCCACGGGACTTGGAGAGGAGGATAGAAGACCCACGAGGCGGCCACAAGCCATGGGGCGCCCCTGGCTTGTGGGCCCCTCGTGGACCGTCTTGACCTAATCTCTGCACTATAAATCCTCAAATATCCCCCTATACCAGAGGGCACACCAAAAATACTTTTCCGCTGCCGCAAGCTTCTGTTCGCGTGAGATCCCTTCTTGGGGCCTTTTCTGGCACTCCGCCGGAGGAGGATTTGATCACGGAGGGCATCTACATCAACCTTGCTTCCCTTCCGATGAAGTGTGAGTTGTTTACCACGGACCTAAGGGTCCATAGCTAGTAGCTAGATGGCTTCTTCTCTCTTTGATCTTCAATACAATGTTCTCCTCAATGTTCTTGGAGTTCTATTCGATGTAATCTTCTATTGTGGTGCGTTTGTTGAGATCCAATGAATTGTGGATTTATGATCAGATTATCTATGAAAATTATTTGAGTTTTCTCTGAACTCTTTTATGCATGATGTAGTGACCCGACCTCAAACGGTCAAGCCTCTCTGTATCCTTGCCATCCCTGGATCAGTATGCTGGCACACACAGTACATCAATGTATATATCAAAGTGCAACCACATGTATAAATAACGTAAAATAGATATATACCTCGTAAGTCTCAGCGGAAACAAACAATCGGGTGTGGAGTCCCATCAACGCCATCAGCAAGTTGAGTGTAGACCGTAACCCTTACTCGTCGGAAGAAAAATATCGGCAACATGAGACGTTGCAGCCGTGTAGGTCAGTACATTGAATGTACCGGCAAGATCACTGTAAGAAAAACAGATGATAAACTATACTATATGCAATATGGATTTGTGGCTCTATATCTGAGTTTTGTTTGCGTAAAAGCTGGTTTTATTTTCCCTACATCAAAGGAATATCAGGAGTCTATACTACGGAGTTTTCTATCATGACATGGTTCCACCAACCGATGTCTCATTGCCCAAATCATCATAAGTTGCCCACAATTAAGTTATCAATCCGATGTTGAGAGTTCCGAGATAGATCCAAGTCCAAAGGCTCATGTTGTCCGTAACCGGGGACACGGCTAATCGATTAGGTTTAAACCCTCTGCAGAGGTTTGTACACTTTACCCGCAAGATTCGATCCCTCTTTTTACGTTCTCGCACTTCAGGGTGTTTGAGAACAAGACGACCGAAACATGGTCTTCCAAAGAGTTCCCCTGACCACTGTCCGGTGCTCATCCAATCCTACCGTAGTTCTACATCTGCTAGCACCGTCCCAGCCAGAGTCACCACTAAGGTCACCCAAGCCAGAGCCCATAGTGACTTGCAGTTGCACAGGTAAGCTTTCGGACATGAAGTATTCTTCCGTCTCTTTGAGTCTGGGCGAAGCTTTCCGCAAGATGTCATGGCGCTTCTCCATGCATCCCGGCCATCCACTGGTTGCTCCAGGGTGCCCATCAAATCCCTCCTTCACCCAGTAGTGTGTATTGAATTCTTGTCTTGAGTCTCGAAATCTTGAGGTCTTGAAGTCCTGAAGATGTAGTCCTTGCCAATGCAGTCATGAAGTTGTCGCCATTTACGTAGGGGGTCCTTCATACTCACACCAATCCGGTGCACTCATACCAACCCCGTCTACTATAGCGTAGCATTTAAACTACATGACGCCCCGGGCTTGATAACAGGGAGATGGGTTCCTACCTCATTCATACTACTCAACTACAAGGATTCAATATCACTACTGGAGGGATTGTTGCAAAGATGACACTAAATGCGATAAAAACATAGGTATGAAAAGCATGGTCAAAGTGAACTTGCCTGGTGTTACTTGGTGAAGATATCAACGCTCTCGAAAATAACTTGATACTATCAGTCATTCTGATGTAAATCTAAATTAAACATTCATAGCATTCATATCAGCAAACATACTAGAACGCAAATTCTAACACTCATACTAAACTCAACACATAAAAGCAACAAAAAATCCCAATAGAAATCCAAAGAAAATTTCAAGGAAAACTATAGAGTTTTACTACAACCAACAAAAAAGTAGTTTTTGATCTAATTAGGCTTTAACAGCAAATAAAATACTAAAAACTATAAAGTAACAAAAAAGAAAAAATAAGTTTTCATAAAAAAAGAAGAAAGAATTTTTCATAAACTTTTAGTAGCAAAAGAAAACATATAAAAAGCTATTTTAAAAACTACTTATGCTCAAACAAAATTAGTAAAGAGAAAAAAATATTTTCTTTTTCTGTAAATAAAATTTCACCTTCTAACTCTACAAGAACTAATCTGACTAAAAATAAAACAACAGAAAATAAATAAATTATAAGTAATTAAAACAACAGAAAACATCAGCAAAGTAAAAGAATCTAAAGCAGTGTTGTTTTCGTGAAAAAATAATTTTAGTAAAATCTAAAAATACCCAAATTAATCCTAATGCTAGGCAAGGTCAAAACAAAGTAGTGGCAAAAAGAATCACTAAAAAAATTAATCCTAGCTCATTTTATAGCAGAATTACTAATCTGAGTAAAATCCATATAAAACAATTTTTAAAAACTAAAACATGGCCGAAACTATTTTATGCTGAAACTATAGGAAATTTACAAACTAGGAAAAAAAGAATCAACTAAAAATATTAAATAACCTAAGAGAAACAGTTTTTTCAAGATTGAAACTTTTCTGTTTTGAAAACAGAACGGAAATAACAAAAAAAAAACAACGGGCGCTACTGGGGTGAAACGGGTGCGATCTGTAACTATTCTGCGCTCGGCCGAAACTAACTAACAGCGCGCGACCGCTTATTAAAAAAAACCGTTCTGCTAAACCGACTAGAACCAGACCGTAAAAAAAATAAACCAAACAATCTAAACCGAGGAATAACAGAAGTAAACCGATCTAATCTAACATAACGGTTCGATCAAAGAAAGAAAAAAAACAAAAAGGGAAGCGCTCGCTTACAGAGAAGGAACGGGCGTGGCAGGGAAGAAGAGACCGGTGGGCGGCGGGGCTCTGGTCATCGGCGGCGTCGGCGAGGATGTCCAGGCGATGCGGAAGGTCGAGGGCGTCCGATTTTCTATGGATGGTGAGGCGAGGGGATGTCGGAGTCGAGCGTAGTGGTGAGGTGAACTCCGTGAACTCCGACGGCGTTGGGAGCTCGAGGCGGTGGCTCCGGTGCTTCCTGGGCAACATAGAGATGTCAGCAAGGTGCAGGAATGAGAGGGGGTTCGGATGACGAGGGTTGGAGGCAGGGGGTGGCTCAACGGTGGCTGGGCGTGGCGGTGAACGGCGGCTGCGAGATCGGTTTGGAGATGGCGGCGAACGTGAGAGGATTTTGCGAGGGTTTCTGAAGGGGATCGCAGGAGGAGGGGAGAGGGTTTATATAGGACATGAGGCTTGGGGAAGGGGCGGACTCGGGGTAGGGTTCCCATGAAGATCGGGCGTGGCGGCGGCGGCGGGAGTGTGTTGTGCACGCGTACGTGGAGAAGAAGAAAGAAAGGAAAAAAATAAAAGGAAAGGGGACCTGGGCTGTCCAGGAAATGAAAATGGAAAGGGAGGGGCGCGGCTGGGCCTAGTGGGGCGGCCTGCTAGTGGGCCAGAGGCCTTGGGAGTTTATTTTCAATTAAAAGCAGGAAGGAAACCAAAATAGAATAAAATAAATAAAACTTTCACATAGGCATATTATATATCAAAAAATTCAGAAAAAGATTTCCTAAAACATGACTATTTTTCAAGTTCCAATAAGACCTACAAAATTTCAAATAAAGCAAACAGTGCTACTGTTGCAATAAAACCCAATAGAAATCATCTTTAAAATACCAAAATTATTTCAAATTTACTTTTCTCCACTTTTCTACTGTAGGGAATCATTTTACCCTATTTTACATATATTTTAGTTTTTGGAGAAAAATAATTTGAATAAAAACCAAATAACTCCAAATTGAAAGTGGGTTTCAAAATACTTTCAAATGACTTTCAATTTGATTCTTTCAACTTCCAACTCATATTTCATATAATTTGAAGAAGTCATTTTATCTTCTCTCATGAAAATCATTGAGTTGCATAAAGTTTTGAATTTGAAATATTTTTAGATGGAATTCAAATCTTTTCAAACCCCTTTTCATTTCTTTGAATGGAATAAGTCATATCATCTTCACTCTAGGGTTTTGTGATGAAATGAATTTGAATTCATTGAGATCCAAAAGGTAAAGGGAAAGTCTGGGAAAGTCATTTCATTCCCTCTCATTCATCTTTCAAAAAGTTTCAAATTTCACTCAATTTCACACAATCCATCACTCAATAATCAACCAAACAATCAAAGTTATTCATTTAATATAACGTTCCAAAATTAGAATTTTGGGATGTTACAAACCTACCACACTTAAAATGAATCTCGTCCCCGAGATTCGAAGAGGCTAGCAAGAAAAGGCTAGGGTTTGGGGGTCTTCCAGCAATTCCATTGGTCGGGATGGTCTAGTGTGCTACCACACTTAAAAGCAGGGTTATGTTTCCGACAAAACTCATGTACTCCATCCCTTTGGGTTGACGGTGTCGGTCTTCTCATATTCTCTGGAATAAGTCCTTCACGGAGTCTCTTCCGGTAGGGGCACCACATTTCCTCAAACACGTGTCCTTTCATCCTGGTGAGGTTCTTCCGATATTGGGTCTTCTTATCTGACAGGTCTATCGCCAATACTAAACAACTATCGATATCTCATGGTGGTCAACCAATACAGGTTTCTCCTGTAGGAAAATGGTCTGGGTTGAATCTCACCGTATAACCTACGATTGGCA
Organism: Thinopyrum elongatum; assembly: GCA_011799875.1. Lineage (NCBI taxonomy): Eukaryota > Viridiplantae > Streptophyta > Magnoliopsida > Poales > Poaceae > Thinopyrum > Thinopyrum elongatum. The sequence goes on from CM022297.1 coordinate 156,285,884, forward strand.
TCGGTTGCCTGTACAGGGTTCCATCATCCTACCCTTCTAAGGTTTAAACAAGGTTTTGATATCGTCGGCTCTCTACTATGGGTAAGTCACTCTAGATTTACCATTCCAAATAGCAAGAGCAAATGACAAGAGTAAGTCGGTATGGTGATCAATCCATTCCGCACCCAGATCATTACCCTGTATTAGGTTTAGCGAATCTCGTATTTCTAACACTCGGGCATTCTCACAAGCATTGCAGAATTTCTCTTGTCGACGAACTGAGTTCGGATAAATCCATTGATTCTGCAAGCTGAACAAAACATCTATCGTTACTTCACCACTCTTGGGTTTTCGTATCCTCCTAAGAAACGTCTGCTGATGGAATTATTGCTTCTTCTAAATTTCTCCATTTATCAAGGTAGTGCTTAACCCTTATTAACTCCTAGGCATGTGGGTTGTGGCCCACTTCAACATTTGCAAAACTTTAACTCATCCTTTGAGTTACTATTGCTCCATATTCTTGCATTACACCTTAAATTCCAATATTGCTTCATTCCTTCATACTCTTGAGGTAATCATCCAAATTCAACCGTATATTGTCCACACTCCACTCTGTGGAATATAATCATCCTTTCCATGGGTCAAGTGCCCTCACAGGGTACTACCACCCTTAGAATGCACAAATTCTTCCATGAACCATATTTCTCATATCCTCGAAACTGGTCAAAATCTTTGTTCATAAAGTAACAACTCATAAAATTCAACGTATGGAATCATGACACATTAACTTTATTGATTTCATTAATTCATTACAATCTCTGAGCACCCATTACATAACTCAACTCATGAAACTTATGAAAATAAAATTGCTTTCTACTACTCTTATTATCCATATCAAAATCTCAACTACTCAGCTCCAACTTTCATCTGATCTGAACATTCCCTAGCAAAATGTCCTGCTTCCTTGCACCGAAAACAAATGACTTCCGACATGTCTCGGGACTTCTTTGTGATTATGTAGGCTCCTTGGATTTTTAGCTTCTTTTCTGGACATTTATCAGCGTAATGACCTAAATCCTTACGCCTGTAACAAGTGATATGACTCAGGTCCTTCTCTGCAGAAATTGGGTTATTCTGGGGATGCCTTCGTTTTCTCTTCCTGGATTTCTCCGTAATGATGAGAGCTTCTATTTCCTGAGGTTCAAACTTCACTCCTGCTGTCGGGAAGTCTCCCAAACACTCTTGGCTTTCCTTCGTGCAATACTGTGAAGAATGTCCTTCGTCTCCACATGAATAGCAAGCACGAGAGTAAAATCGGTTTAGGCCTTCTCCATCAGGGTCTTCAATATCTTCTTTCATCACAGGTTCTTCTAAAATTTCCCTGAGGGCTTCTTTCTGCTGCTTGGTAATTTCTTGTACCTTGGGGTAAATGTGACACTGACCAGGGTAGTGTGTAGTTCCTTCACATAGGAAACAAGTAACTTGCCCAGTCGGGCATTCTTCGACTAGGTGATTCTCCTCACAATGAGGGAATCCATCCTTGTGTTCCTCCTGGGTGTGTCCTATTTCTTCGCAAATCCTACAGGCACAAGGTTTATTCTTCGGGTTAACACAGTGCTTCCGGATGAGACGTGATCTCAATAGAGTCTCCTTGAATTCCTCCCAAGTTTTTGCTCCACTACATCCTTGTATGGCTTGATGCATTTTCCACCAGGTTGCAGCACTTTCTGTAAAGTACTGAAGAGCGTATTGAACCTCATACTTTCTTGCAATCAAATTTTTCCCGAATTGGTCCTCCATGTTTTTAATCCATAGCTCTGCCTTCGGCTGAGTCATCGGTCCAGAGAATACCAGTCCATCTTCATTCATCATCTATGGGGTCCAAGGGTTTTAGGATGAGATACGAGAGAAGAAAGGAGGGATACACACAATACAACGAATAGTTCTGAAAACAAGTTTCATTTGTGGCTGTCGGAAAAACATCAAACAATGACAGCTCACAAATCGTTGTATCTAACGTGAGTGCACAACTGGGGTTTGGTCTTCTAAAGGTTAATAATTCTTCAGATTCTTCAAGTCTTCGGACTCTTCAACTTTTGTAGCTTCAACTCTTCTAATGCATGGTGAAATCCTCTTTACTCTGAAGAGGTCATCAGTTGTCCGATATCTTGTCCTTCTTGGAGCGGCTTCAGTTGATCCTCCAGGTGGTCAAAAGGAATAGGGGTATATTCTAACTATTTGAGGTAAGGAGGCTATTTGATAAAATCAAAAAATATGAGAAGTAAAGGATCTTTTTGAAAATAAAGTTTTAGAGATTTCCTGTCCTAGTGGCTTTCCGATTTCTAGGGTCACATCCTACAGTCAACATGTGCTCTACTACCATATCTATAGCGACCCGACCTCAAACGGTCAAGCCTCTGTGTATCCGTGCCATCCCTGGATCAGTATGCTGGCACACACAGTACATTAATGTATATATCAAAGTGCAACCACATGTATAAATAACGTAAAACAGATATATACCTCGTAAGTCTTAGCGGAAACAAACAATCGGGTGTGCAGTCCCATCAATGCCATCGGTAAGTTGAGTGTAGACCGTAACCCTTACTCGTCGGAAGAAAAATATCTGCAACATGAGACGTTGCAGCCGTGTAGGTCAGTACATTGAATGTACCGGCAAGATCACTGTAAGAAAAACAGATGATAAACTATACTATATGCAATATGGATTTGTGGCTCTATATCTGAGTTTTGTTTGCGTAAAAGCTGGTTTTATTTTCCCTACATCAAAGGAATATCAGGAGTCTATACTACGGAGTTTTCTATCATGACATGGTTCCACCAACCGATGTCTCATTGCCCAAATCATCATAAGTTGCCCACAATTAAGTTATCAATCCGATGTTGAGAGTTCCGAGATAGATCCAAGTCCAAAGGCTCATGTTGTCCGTAACCGGGGACACGGCTAATCGATTAGGTTTAAACCCTCTGCAGAGGTTTGTACACTTTACCCGCAAGATTCGATCCCTCTTTTTACGTTCTCGCACTTCAGGGTGTTTGAGAACAAGACGACCGAAACATGGTCTTCCAAAGAGTTCCCCTGACCACTGTCCGGTGCTCATCCAATCCTACCGTAGTTCTACATCTGCTAGCACCGTCCCAGCCAGAGTCACCACTAAGGTCACCCAAGCCAGAGCCCATAGTGACTTGCGGTTGCACAGGTAAGCTTTCGGACATGAAGTATTCTTCCGTCTCTTTGAGTCTGGGCGAAGCTTTCCGCAAGATGTCATGGCGCTTCTCCATGCATCCCGGCCATCCACTGGTTGCTCCAGGGTGCCCATCAAATCCCTCCTTCACCCAGTAGTGTGTATTGAATTCTTGTCTTGAGTCTCGAAATCTTGAGGTCTTGAAGTCCTGAAGATGTAGTCCTTGCCAATGCAGTCATGAAGTTGTTGCCATTTACGTAGGGGGTCCTTCATACTCACACCAATCCGGTGCACTCATACCAACCCCGTCTACTATAGCGTAGCATTTAAACTACATGACGCCCCGTGCTTGATAACAGGGAGATGGGTTCCTACCTCATTCATACTACTCAACTACAAGGATTCAATATCACTACTGGAGGGATTGTTGCAAAGATGACACTAAATGCGATAAAAACATAGGTATGAAAAGCATGGTCAAAGTGAACTTGCCTGGTGTTACTTGGTGAAGATATCAACGCTCTCGAAAATAACTTGATACTATCCATCACTCCGATGTAAATCTAAATTAAACATTCATAGCATTCATATCAGCAAACATACTAGAACGCAAATTCTAACACTCATAATAAAAGCAACAAAGAAATCCCAATAGAAATCCAAAGAAAATTTCAAGGAAAACTATAGAGTTTTACTACAACCAACACAAAAGTAGTTTTTGATCTAATTAGGCTTTAACAGCAAATAAAATACTAAACTAATAAATTAACAGAAAAGAAAATAATAAGTTTTCATAAAAAAATAGAAAGAATTTTTCATAAACTTTTAGTAGCAAAAAGAAACATATAAAAAGCTATTTTAAAACTCTACTTATGGCCCCTCCCAAAACAAAATTAGTAAGAGAAAAAAATATTTTCTTTTTCTGTAAATAAATGTTCACCTTCTAACTCTACAAAACTAATCTGACTAAATAAAACAACAGAAAAAAAAAATTTAATTAGTAATTAAAACAACAGAAAACATCAGCAAAGTAAAAGAATCTAAAGCAGTGTTGTTTTCGTGAAAAACTAATTGTAATAAAATCTAAAAATACCCAAATTAATCCTAATGCTAGGCAAGGTCAAAAAAAAGTAGTGGCAAAAAGAATCACTAAAAACAATTAATCCTAGCTCATTTTATAACAGAATTACTAATCTGAGTAAAACCATATAAAACAATTTTTAAAAACTAAAACATGGCTGAAACTATTTTATACTGAAACTATACGAAATTTTCAAACTAGGAAAAAAAGAATCAACTAAAAATATTAAATAACCTAAGAGAAACAGTTTTTTCAATATTGAAACTGTTCTGTTTTTAAAACAGAACGGAAATAACAAAAAAAAACAACGGGCGCTACTGGGCCGAAATGGGTGCGATCTGTAACTATTCTGCGCACGGCCGAAACTAACTAACAGCGCGCGACCGCTTATTAAAAAAAACCGTTCTGCTAAACCGACTAGAACCAGACCGTAAAAAAAATAAACCAAACAATCTAAACCGGGGACTAACCGAAGTAAACCGATCTAATCTAACATAACGGTTCGATCAAAGAAAAAAAAAGAAAAGGGAAGTGCTCGCTTACAGAGAAGGAACGGGCGTGGCAGGGAAGAAGAGACCGGTGGGCGGCGGGGCTCTGGTCGTCGGCGGCGTCGGCGAGGATGTCCAGGCGATGCGGAAGGTCGAGGGCGTCCGATTTTCTGTGGATGGTGAGGCGAGGGGATGTCGGAGTCGAGCGTAGTGTCGAGGTGAACTCCGTGAACTCCAGAGGCGTTGGGAGCTCGAGGCGGTGGCTCCGGTGCTTCCTGGGCAACATAGAGAAGTCAGCAAGGTGCGGGAATGAGAGGGGGTTCGGATGACGAGGGTTGGAGGCAGGGGGTGGCTCAACGGTGGCTGAGCATGGCGGTGAACGGCGGCGGCGGCTGCGAGATCGGTTTGGAGATGGCGGCGGACGTGAGAGGATTTTGTGAGGGTTTCTGAAGGGGATCGCGGGAGGAGAGGAGAGGGATTATATAGGACATGAGGCTTGGGGAAGGGGCGGACTCGGGGTAGGGTTCCCATGAAGATCGGGCGCGGCGGCGGCGACAGGAGTGTGTTGTGTACGCGTACGTGGAGAAGAAGAAAGAAAGGAAAAAAATAAAAGGAAAGGGGACCTGGGCTGTCCAGGAAATGAAAATGGAAAGGGAGGGGCGCGGCTGGGCCTAGTGGGGCGGCCTGCTAGTGGGCCAGAGGACTTGGGAGTTTATTTTCAATTAAAAGCAGGAAGGAAAACCAAAATAGAAGAAAATAAATAAAACTTTTACATAGGCATATTATATATCAAAAAATTTAGAAAAAGATTTCCTAAAACATGAACTATTTTTCAAGTTCCAATAAGACCTACAAAAATTCAAATAAAGCAAACAGTGCTACTGTTGCAATAAAACCCAATAGAAATCATCTTTAAAATACCAAAATTATTTCAAATTTATTTTTCTCCACTTTTCTACTATAGGAAATCATTTTACCCTATTAAACATATATTTTAGTTTTTGGAGAAAAATAATTTGAATAAAAACCAAATAACTCCAATTGAAAGTGGGTTTCAAAATACTTTCAAATGACTTTCAATTTGATTCTTTTAACTTCCAACTCATATTTCATATAATTTGAAGAAGTCATTTTATCTTCTCTCATGAAAATCATTGAGTTGCATAAAGTTTTGAATTTGAAATATTTTCAGATGAAATTCAAATCTTTTCAAACCCTTTTTCATTTCTTTGAATGGAAGAAGTCATATCATCTTCACTCTAGGGTTTTGTGATGAAATGAATTTGAATTCATTGAGATCCAAAAGGTAAAGGGAAAGTCTGGGAAAGTCATTTCATTCCCTCTCATTCATCTTTCAAAAAGTTTTAAATTTCACTCAATTTCACACAATCGATCACTCAACAATCAACCAAACAATCAAAGTTATTCATTTAATATAGCATTCCAAAATTAGAATTTTGGGATGTTACACATGATTAAGATATCTTTGTATTGCTCTTCGAACTATCGGTTTGGTTTGACCAACTAGATTGGTTATTCTTGCAATGGGAGAGGTGCTTAGTTTCGGGTTCAATCTTGCGGTGTCCTTAACCAAGTGACAGAAGGGGTAGCGAGGCACGTATTGTATTGTTTCCATCAAGGATAAAAAGATGGGGTTTATATCATATTGCTTGAGTTTATCCCTCTACATCATGTCATCTTACTTAAAGCAATGCTCTGTTCTTATGAACTTAATACTCTAGATGCAGGCAGGAGTCGGTCGATGTGTGGAGTAATAGTAGTAGATGCAGAATCGTTTTGGTCTACTTGTCACGGACGTGATGCCTATATTCATGATCATTGCCTTAGATGTCTTCATAATTATGCGCTTTTCTATCAATTGCTCAACAGTAATTTGTTTACCCACCGTATGTTTTCTTCAAGAGAGAAGCCTCTAGTGAAACCTATGGCCCCCGGGTCTATTTTCAATCATATATTTTTCAGATCTATAAACCAAAAAACCCAAAAATACCTTGCTGCAATTTATTTATATTTACTTTATTTTGCTCTTTTATTTATCTTTTATACCTATTTCTATTAGATCTCACTCTTGTTCGTGACTGTGAAGGGATTGACAACCCCTTTTTTCGCGTTGTGTGCAAGTGTTTGTTAGTTTGTGCAGGTGCATATATTGGAGACTTGCTTGTGCCTCCTACTGGATTGATACCTTGGTTCTCAACTGAGGGAAATACTTATCTCTACTTTGCTGAATCACCCTTTCCTCTTCAACGGAAAAATCAACGCAAGCTCAAGAAGTAGCACAACAGCAGCAACACCAGCAGCCACGGCGAACCCAACGAACTACAGAACCTGATGAAATGTCGATGGGCTCCTCAGATCTGGAGATGTAGCGAAATCAACGGCAAGTGCTGTGAGGCAGATGAGTACGAAGACGCCAGCGCCACCATTGAACGACGCCGGGAAGCACGCCTGCGACACGATGTACGCGGTGGTCTAGTCGTGACAAACCTGCGCCCAGTGTTGGCGGGCATACACATCCCAAGGATGGTGTGCCTCACTTCCACTTGCGAGCTGCGGTGAGTCCACTGGCCGTTAGTCCAGGCCTGCAGGCTGGAATCGTCGGAAGAATGCGGTGGCAAGCTAGCTCCCGGCAGAGTTCTTGGTGTATCGCAACCTTTTGTGCATACTCATTTATGTATAAATACGAGCAATGTTGTGATTACGTTTTCGTTTGGATGAAATGACTACGAATGGCCAAGGTTCCCAAACTACTCCTTTTTTTCTTCTTCTCTTTTCAAAGGGACAGAAGGATCCCTCATGTACAAGTTTCCCGGGGTAAGTGGTGATAAGGATACCATCAAGTGGCGTTCAATGTTCAAGTGACCATTTTATACAACAAGAAGTATAGAAAAGAAAAGGTAAGTTGAAGAAATTTCGACTAAAAATTCTTTGTTACGCTTTGTGATTTCCCTTGAACGATTATGTGTTTGTATGAAAAACCTGCACGCAAAGGAACCTTGCCGTGATCATTCGCGCCCTTGTTTTGTTTCGAGCCCGCTCAACAATTTAAGTGGCTGCATTGAAAACATCAAAGGAAAACTTGCCGGTGGCAATACTACCGGCAGGCTGCTAGGGACTCGTTCCCAAAGTGCTCGCAGCAAGTGTTTGCCCCGGCAAGCTTCTAGCATGCGTAGGGAACACAATCATACAAGGACAAGAAAAAATAAAACAAGGGGATATCATGCATTTGAGCGCCTACTTAAAGTTGTATTACATTACAAAAGCAGTGCGGATCTGACATAAGATCAAATGTATTTTTCACATGACAACACGGCGGTGGGTATAGCGACAAGCCTAATCCCGACAACTGCCTTGGACTCTAGGAACTTGGAGGACCTTGTCGGCAAGAGGTGTGGCAATCTTGTCAGCGGCTGTAACATCAGCATCCTGCGGCAACCTTTTGAAGATTCTGGAGAGATCAAGGCCGGGGTTGCGATGAGCAAGGTTGAGCAGCACTGTGTAAAGGATGCTACGCGCAAACTCCCGGGATTCATTGGCAAATGAAGCAGCTCTGTCGTCATGATATGTCTTCAATGCCTCAATAAGGCTGTCAAAGAATTTGGTCAGTTTGGCACTGTCGGCCTCATGGTCATTGGCGGTGAAGCTCCAGCTCTTCATATCCATGACAGCAAGTTGTGAAGTAAGGCACTCAGCTGTATCGACAAGCTTCGACGTCTAGAGGGAGTGCATATCACGTAGTTGCACAATATTCTTCTTGGTGCCCTTCTGGAGGGTTTCTGTCCTGACAAGCTTTTCCGCCCAGAGCTTTTCCCTTTCCTTGGCTGATTCAAGGTTCGTTTCCAGGCCAGCAAGTTTGGATTTTAGATCCCCAGCCACGCTGGCGGCAGTATTCAATTCTTGATCCTTAGAAAAAAGTTGCGCCCGCAATTCCTCTAGGACGAGGGTTGTCTTCTGCGCTTTGCCTTTAAGGGTCTCAATCTTTTTGCCGCTATCGGTGAGCTCTTCCTTCAGCTTGCCCACCTAAACCTCAAGATCTGCCTTGGTGGTGGCAATAGTGGCGGCCTCATCAGTAACTTCTTTGAGCTTGGCGGTGCTCTCTAAGGCTTGCTTCTCGATAAGTTTCTTCTATTCATCCTCCAACCCTTTGGTCCGCTGCTTGAGGAGCACTTCAATCTCTTCATCCTTACCACGGAGAGTAGCGTCAAGAGTTTGTTCCATGGCAGCAAGATCTCTCTCCTTGGTGTTGAGCAGCGTTTCGCGCTCTGTCAACTTGCCATCGCGGATTGCCGCTTCCCCTTTGGCAGGAGTGAGCTTTCCTCTTGCCTTATGAGGTTGTGGGCTTGCTCGTCGTACGATGTGCGCAGCTCGTCTGCTTATCCCTCAACTTTTGGTCAGCCAAATCTATGGATTTGCATTCTTCCTGGACCCTGCTCCACCTACGGCTATACCTCTCTTGTACGCCTTTGCACCCGATAGCCATGATCTCCAGAAAGGCGAAATCTTTGGTGTCATTGGCAGCATCAGCGGCTTCAGTGGTTCTTTGGGTGAGAGGGAGCAGGATCCGTGTAATCTCTTCATCAAAGTTTGGCCCCGCAGTACCAGATAAGCTCGGGGCTCCAGACCCGTGTTGAGAAACAACTAGCTCCATGCTGCTCGATGGGGCTTGCAAAGTTGACGTCACAGGTTGCTTGTCGGAGATCAGCGCGCCAGCATCAATGAGCACTTTCTCCGCATCCATCCCGGCAGGATCTAGCGTGTTGCGGGGGGACTTCTCATGCTCTCCGGAGATTTCTTGGGTCCCCTCGACAGCTTGCGCAAGTTTCTCCTCAGCAGCAATTTTGGTGGCTTCCTCAGCAGTAGCCTTCACGATATCCGCCACCTCCACAAGGATTTTGCCTTCCTCAGGGGAAGTTGGGGCTGCGAATCGAAGCGGAAACAAGAACAAAATGAGACCCAGATTACAAGCCAAGTCCAGGGAAACAAGAGTTCTGTGAGAAGTGCACAATGATAAGTGGATTACCCAATGGAGCTTGTTATGGCAGGACATCTCCTCCCCCAGCAACCTGTGTTGCCGGTGCACAGTCCTCAACAACTCCAGTTGTCAGAGTGGCGCCTATGTAGACAAGTGCTACCTCTTGAGCATGCGTTGGTTTTCCCTTGAAGAAGAAAGGGTGATGCAGCAAAGTAGCGTAAGTATTTCCCTCAGTTTTTGAGAACCAAGGTATCAATCCAGTAGGAGACAACGCACAAGTCACCTAGTACCTGCACAAACAATCAAGAACCTTGAAACCAACGCGATAAAGGGGTTGTCAATCCCTTCACGGTAACTCGCAAAAGTGAGATCTAATAAAGATAGTAAAGTAAATATTTTTGGTATTTTTGTTGTATAGATTGGAAAGTAAAGATTGCAAAATAGTAAACGAGATGCAATGTAAATAAAAGAGATGCAATATAATAGAAAAGAGACCCGGGGGCCATAGGTTTCACCAGTGGCTTCTCTCAAGATAGCATGTATTACGGTGGGTGAACAAATTACTGCCGAGCAATTGATAGAAAAGCACATAGTTATGAACATATCTAAGGCAATGATCATGAATATAGGCATCACGTCCGTGTCAAGTAGACCGAAACGATTCTGCATCTACTACTATTACTCCACACATCGACCGCTATCCAGCATGCATCTAGAGTATTAAGTTCATAAGAACGGAGTAACGCATTAAGCAAGATGACATGATGTAGAGGGATAAACTCAAGCAATATGATATAAACCCCATCTTTTAATCCTCAATGGCAAAAATACAATACGTGCCTTGCTGCCACTACTGTCACTGGGAAAGGACACCGCAAGATTGAACCCAAAGCTAAGCACTTCTCCCATTGCAAGAAAGATCAATCTAGTAGGCCAAACTAAACCGATAATTCGAAGAGGCTTGCAAAGATATCAAATCATGCATATAAGAATTCAGAGAAGAACCAAATAATATTCATAGATAATCTTGTTCATAAATCCACAATTCATCGGATCTCGGCAAACACACCGCAAAAGAGTATTACATCGAATAGATCTCCAAGAACATCGAGGAGAACTTTGTATTGAGAATCAAAGAGAGAGAAGAAGCCATCTAGCTAATAACTATGGACCCGAAGGTCTGTGGTAAACTACTCACGCTTCATCGGAGAGGCAATGGTTTTGATGTAGAAGCCCTCTGTGATCGATTCCCCCTCCGGAAGATCGCCGGAAAAGGCCCCAAGATGGGATCTCATGGGTACAGAAGGTTGCGGCGGTGGAAAAGTGGTTTCGTGGCTCCCCCTGATGTTTCTAGGGTATAAGATTATATATAGGCGAAAGAAGTACGTCGGTGGAGCTACGAGGGGCCCACGAGGGTGGGGGGCACGCCTACCCCCCTGGGCGCGCCCTCCTGCCTCGTGGCCTCCTCGAGGAGTTCCAGACTTCAACTCCAAGTCTTCTGGATTGCTTTCGGTCCAAGAAAGATCATCGCGAAGGTTTCATTCCGTTTGGACTCCGTTTGGTATTCTTTTTCTACGAAACTCTAAAATAGGCAAAAAAACAGAAACTGGCACTGGGCCTCCGGTTAATAGGTTTGTCCCAAAAATAATATAAAAGAGCATATTAAAGCCCATTAAACATCCAAAACAGATAATATAATAGCATGGAACAATCAAAAATTATTGATACGTTGGAGACGTATCAAGCATCCCCAAGCTTAATTCCTGCTCGTCCTCGAGTAGGTAAATGATAAAAACAGAATTTTTGATGTGGAATGCTACCTAACCTAATTATCAATGTAATTTTCTTTATTGTGGCATGAATGTTCAGATCCGAAAGATTCAAGACAAAAGTTTAATATTGACATAAAAATAATAATACTTCAAGCATACTATCAATGCAATCATGTCTTCTCAAAATAACATGGCCAAAGCAAGCTACCCCTACAAAATCATATAGTTTGGCTATGCTCTATCTTCATCACACAAAATATTTAAATCATGCACAACCCCGATGACAAGCCAAGCAATTGTTTCATACTTTTGATGTTCTCAAACTTCTTCAATCTTCACGCAATACATGAGCGTGAGCCATGGACATAGCACTATAGGTGGAATAGAATGGTGGTTGTGGAGAAGACAAAAAGGAGAAGATAGTCTCACATCAACTAGGCGTATCAACGGGCTATGGAGATGCCCATCAATAGATATCAATGTGAGTGAGTAGGGATTGCCATGCAATAGATGCACTAGAGCTATAAGTGTATGAAAGCTAAACAAAAGAAACTAAGTGGGTGTGCATCCAACTTGCTTGCTCAAGGAGACCTAGGGCATTTTGAGGAAGCCCATCATTGGAATATACAAGCCAAGTTCTATAATGAAAAATTCCCACTAGTATATGAAAGAGACAACATAGGAGACTCTCTATCATGAAGATCATGGTGCTACTTTGAAGCACAAGTGTGGAAAAAGGATAGTAGCATTGTCCCTTCTCAATTTTTCTCTCTTTTTTTAATTGGGCCTTTCTCTTTTTATGGCCTCTTTTTTTCTTTCCTTTTTTTTTATTTTACGTCCAAAGTCTCATCCCGACTTGTGGGGGAATCATAGTCTCCATCATCCTTTCCTCACATGGGACAATGCTCTAATAATGGAGATCATCACACTTTTATTTACTTACAACTCAAGAATAACAACTCAATACTTAGAACAAAAATATGACTCTATGTGAATGCCTCCGGCGGTGTACCGGGATGTGCAATGATTCAAGAGTGACATGTATGAAAAAATTATGAACGGTGGCTTTGCCACAAATACGATGTCAACTACATGATCATGCAAAGCAATATGACAATGACGGAGCGCGTCATAATAAACGGAACGGTGGAAAGTTGCATAGCAATATATCTCAGAATGGCTATGGAAATGCCATAATAGGTAGGTATGGTGGCTGTTTTGAGGAAGGTATATGGTGGGTGTATGGTACCGGTGAAACTTGCGTGGTACTAGAGAGGCTAGCAATGGTGGAAGGGTGAGAGTGCGTATAATCCATGGACTCAACATTAGTCATAAATAACTCATATACTTATTGCAAAAATCTATTAGTTATCGAAACGAAGTACTACGCGCATGCTCCTAGGCGGATAGATTGGTAGGAAAAGACCATCGCTCGTCCCCGACCGCCACTCATAAGGAAGACAATCAATAAATAAATCATGCTCCGACTTCATCACATAACGGTTCACCATACGTGCATGCTACGGGAATCACAAACTTTAACACAAGTATTTCTCAAATTCACAACTACTCTACTAGTATGACTCTAATATCACCATCTTCATATCTCAAAACTATCATCAAGCATCAAACTTCTCATAGTATTCAACGCACTTTATATGAAAGTTTTTATTATACCCATCTTGGATGCCCATCATATTAGGACTAGTTTTATAGCCAAAGCAAATTACCATGCTGTTCTAAAAGACTCTCAAAATAATATAAGTGAATCATGAGAGATCAATAATTTCTATAAAATAAAACCACCACCATGCTCTAAAAAGATATAAGTGAAGCACTAGAGCAAAATTATCTAGCTCAAAAGATATAAGTGAAGCACTAGAGCAAAATTATCTAGCTCAAAAGATATAAGTGAAGCACATAGAGTATTCTAATAAATTCCGATTCATGCATGTCTCTCCCAAAAGGTGTGTATAGAAAGGATGATTGTGGTAAACTAAAAAGCAAAGACTCAAATCATACAAGACGCTCCAAGCAAAACACATATCATGTGGTGAATAAAAATATAGCCTCAAGTAAAGTTACCGATAGACAAAGACGAAAGAGGGGATGCCTTCCGGGGCATCCCCAAGCTTAGGCTTTTGGTTGTCCTTGAATTTTACCTTGGGGTGCCTTGGGCATCCTCAATCTTAGGCTCTTGTCACTCCTTATTCCAAAATCCATCAAATCTTTACCCAAAAACTTGAAAACTTCACAACACAAAACTTCAACAGAAAATCTCATGAGCTCCGTTAGTATAAGAAAATAAACTACCACTTTAAGGTACTGTAATGAACTCATTCTTTATTTATATTGGTGTTAAACCTACTGTATTATAACTTCTCTATGGTTCATATCCCCCGATACTACTCATAGATTCATCAAAATAAGCAAACAATACACGAAAAACAGAATCTGTCAAAAACAGAACAGTCTGTAGCAATCTGTATCTTTCGAATACTTCTGTAACTCCAAAAATTCTGAAATAAATTTTTGGACGTGAGGAATTTGTCTATTAATCATCTGCAAAAATAATCAACATAAAATCACTCTCCAGTAAAAAATTACAGCTAATCTCGTGAGTGCAAAAGTTTCTATTTTTTACAGCAAGATCGCAAAGACTTCACCCAAGTCTTCCCAAAGGTTCTACTTGGCACAAACACTAATTAAAACATAAAACCACATCTAAACAGAAGCTAGATGAATTATTTATTACTAAACAGGAGCAAAAATCAAAGAACAAAAATAAAATTGGGTTGCCTCCCAACAAGCGCTATCGTTTAACGCCCCTAGCTAGGCATAAAAACAAGAATAGATCTAGGTATTGCCATCTTTGGTATGCAATCCATAAGTGGCTCTCATAATAGATTCATAAGGCAATTTAATTTTCTTCCTAAGAAAGTGTTCCATGCCTTTCCTTAACGGAAATTGGAATCTAATATTTCCTTCTTTCATGTCAATAATTGCACCAATCGTTCTAAGGAAAGGTCTACCAAGAATAATAGGACATGTAGGATTGCAATCTATATCAAGAACAATGAAATCTACGGGCACATAATTCCTATTTGGAACAATAAGAACATCATTAATCCTTCCCATAGGTTTCTTAATGGTGGAATCCGCAAGATGCAAATATAAAGAACAATCATCAAATTCACGGAAACCTAGCACATCACACAAGGTTGTTGGAATCGTGGAAACACTGGCACTCAAATCACACAAAGCATAGCATTCATAATATTTAATCTTAATTTTAATAGTAGGTTCCCACTCATCATAAAGTTTTCTAGGGATAGAAACTTCTAGTTCAAGCTTTTCTTCATAGGATTGCATTAAAGCATCAACGATATGTTTAGTAAAAGCTTTATTTTGATTAGAAGCATGAGGAGAATTTAACACGGATTGCAACAAGGAAATACAATCTATCAAAGAGCAATTATCATAATTAAATTCCTTGAAATCCAAAATAGTGGGTTCATTGCTATGTAAAGTTTTGACCTCATCAATCCCACTTTTATTAATTTTTGCATCAAGATCTAAAACCTCCGAATCATTGGGACGTCTTTTAACTAAAGTTGACTCATCTCCAGTCCCATCTTTATCAAGATTCATATTGGAAAACAAAGATTTAATAGGAGTCACATCAATCACTTTTAGATCTTCATCATTATTATCATCTAGATCTTCCGGTTTAGCGGCCATCTTATTAACTAAGGTGGCTTGCTTATCCGAAATTTGGCCTACTAAATTTTCAAGATGAGCAAACTGAGATTTCAAACCATAAAATTCCTTAGACATATCATCAAGCTCTTTATTCGTGTACTCCATAAAACCTTTTTGTTCTTTAAGCTCGTTTTTTAAGAAATTATTATGCTCAAATTGCAAAGATATAAAGCTTCTAACATTGTTTTCAATTTCTTCCAACCTTCTAAGGTGAGGATCAACGCTTTTTAGCAGAGCCATCAAAGCAAACAGGCACACTAACACCCAAGAACACAAGAAGCAAGTGAAAAGAGATGAACGGAAGAGGGGCGAAGAAAAGGCAAAGGTTTTCGAAAATCGTTTTAGAAGTGGGGGAGAGGAAAACGAGAGGTGAATGGCAAATAATGTAATGCGAGGGAGAAGAGTTTATGATGGGTACTTGGTATGTCTTGACTTGGCGTAGATCTCCCCGGCAACGGCGCCAGAAATCCTTCTTGCTACCTCTTGAGCATGCGTTGGTTTTCCGTGAAGAGGAAAGGGTGATGCAGCAAAGTAGCGTAAGTATTTCCCTCAGTTTTTGAGAACCAAGGTATCAATCTAGTAGGAGACAACGCACAAGTCACCTAGTACCTGCACAAACAATCAAGAACCTTGCAACCAACACGATAAAGGGGTTGTCAATCCCTTCATGGTCACTCGCAAAAGTGAGATCTAATAAAGATAGTAAAGTAAATATTTTTGGTATTTTTGTTGTATAGATTGGAAAGTAAAGATTGCAAAATAGTAAACGAGATGCGATGTAAATAAAAGAGATGCAATATAATAGAAAAGAGACCCGGGGGCCATAGGTTTCACTAGTGGCTTCTCTCAAAATAGCATGTATTACGGTGGGTGAACAAATTACTGCCGAGCAATTGATAGAAAAGCACATAGTTATGAAGATATCTAAGGCAATGATCATGAATATAGGCATCACGTCCGTGTCAAGTAGACCGAAACGATTCTGCATCTACTACTAGTACTCCACACATCGACCGCTATCCAGCATGCATCTAGAGTATTAAGTTCATAAGAACGGAGTAACGCATTAAGCAAGATGACATGATGTAGAGGGATAAACTCAAGCAATATGATATAAACCCCATCTTTTTATCCTCGATGGCAACAATACAATACGTGCCTTGCTGCCCCTACTGTCACTGGGAAAGGACACCACAAGATTGAACCCAAAGCTAAGCACTTCTCCCATTGCAAGAAAGATCAATCTAGTAGGCCAAACTAAACCGATAATTCGAAGAGACTTGCAAAGATATCAAATCATGCATATAAGAATTCAGAGAAGAACCAAATAATATTCATAGATAATCTTGTTCATAAATCCACAATTCACCGGATCTTGGCAAACACACCGCAAAAGAGTATTACATCGAATAGATCTCCAAGAACATCGAGGAGAACTTTGTATTGAGAATCAAAGAGAGAGAAGAAGCCATCTAGCTAATAACTATGGACCCGAAGGTCTGTGGTAAACTACTCACGCTTCATCGGAGAGGCAATGGTGTTGATGTAGAAGCCCTCCGTGATCGATTCCCCCTCCGGCAGATCGCCGGAAAAGGCCCCAAGATGGGATCTCACGGGTACAGAAGGTTGCGGCGGTGGAAAAGTGGTTTCGTGGCTCCCCCTGATGTTTCTAGGGTATAAGAGTATATATAGGTGAAATAAGTACGTCGGTGGAGCTATGAGGGGACCGCAATGGTGGGGGGCACGCCTACCCCCCTGGGCGCGCCCTCCTGCCTCGTGGTCTCCTCGAGGAGTTCCAGACTTCAAATCCAAGTCTTCTGGATTGCTTTCGGTCCAAGAAAGATCATCGCGAAGGTTTCATTCCGTTTGGACTCCGTTTGGTATTCCTTTTCTGCGAAACTCTAAAATAGGCAAAAAAACAGAAACTGGCACTGGGCCTCCGGTTAATAGGTTAGTCCCAAAAATAATATAAAAGAGCATATTAAAGCCCATTAAACATCCAAAACAGATAATATAATGGCATGGAACAATCAAAAATTATAGATACGTTGGAGACATATCAACAAGCTCGTCGGTGGAGGCCCTTGTCAGACAAGCACTCTCCGGAATGATGGTTGATGGGGAACCCACGGTAGGATCTGCCTCTTAGCATTCCTCCTCTTGGCGGACCTCTCCCATCTCCTTGCAAGCACATAGAGAGGAACTTCAGTACTAGCACCGGTTGGCGGGATCTGTGCCACGTTCTCACGCAGGAGGCTAGAATGGGGGCTGGCAACGATGGCATCGGCTGCTGATATCCCCTGCCCAGCGCTTGCCGTGGGACCTTGCTCTGCCAAAGGCTTAGCTCGCTCCACAAAATATCCGGTGCACGAGCGGTTCTGGGTCCCTGCCAAAAACAGACAGAAATCAAATCAAGACAGAAATCAAACTGAGTGAGGGCTTGACAAAATCAGACAGTTCGACTTACTCTGCTTCCTCAGACTCGAGGATGGCGGAAAGGTTGTACCCTGCCGGTGGAGGCATCTCCCTGGCCCTCTTGAGTGCTGGAGGGGATGAGCTTGCCAACCGGAAGGATCCCATCTCTTCGATAACCTCTTGCTAGGAATACGAAGGCTGAGTGCAGGCAAGACTGGAAGATTGCCGGCGTACTTCCTCTTGGCGGCCAGTTCTAGTGGTCGTCTTCTTCCCTGTTGGGCGAGCTTTTGGCGGCAGGGTGCGCGCCGACCTTTGGCCAGCCATCTTTTGGAGACCGCGCTTCTTCTTCGGGCCTCGGGGGGCTTCTTCTTCTCCCTCGTCTTCTCCGGCAACTTCGGCCCTGGCAAGCTCTTCTCCGGCAACCTCGGTTTCGCCAAGCTCATCCCCGGCAACCTCAGCTTCTCCGGGCTCGTCCCTGGCGGGCTCCTCCTGTTGGTCGTCGGCGGAGTCATCTTCGGGAGGCTCTTCATCATCACTTTCGGCCGCCGCGGCATCAGAACCGCCTGCGGCCCTATCCTTTGCGGGCTCAGCAAGCTTGCTGGCGATGTACGCCACTTCTTCTTCTTTGGTGGCCCGTATGAGATCTGTCTCTTTCCGGGAGGCCACCTTCGTCAGATTGGAAGCCCAACCCATCTCGATCTCCAGAGAGGGCAACTTCCATTCTCCTTTGACGCCATTAGCATCACAATCCGGCATGTTGCCAAGATGGAGCTCCTGGCGGAATTAATGTGCAGTGGGATGACCCTGTCCGGCAAGTGGAACGTGCCAGTCTTTCGAAACAGCTGCTCACAAAGGCTTGCGTGCTCCATGACTGTCAAATTGTTGCCGAGCCCAGGGTCAGCCGCATTATGTCAGCAATCCCCTGGTAGTCCCAAGTGGGCCTCTGCCTCTTCTGCAGCGGTGCAATGCGGCGCCAGAGGAAGTCAGCGCCAACCATTTCTATGGTCAGCTTGGCGGCCTTGAGGCGGGCAATTCTGTTTAGTGCCAGGCGGAGATTCTCTTCCATGGCGCCAAGTTTACTCCAGTTCTTGCCGCGTTGGACCCTCACCGTGTGCTGTAAACAGAATGGGGGGAAATCCTTCTCTTGGATCCAACACCACTTCGCCCTCCACTCTTCCCATTTGAGATGAAGTTTCCCGGGTAGGTAATGGCTCTTGGTTTTGGTCCGAGGGATCCATGTCACGCTACCAGAAAGCGACTTGTCTTCAATTCGGGGGACGAAGAAATGGCAGAACAAATCTACGTTGGGGGCGACTCCAACAAAGCCCTAACACATATGAGCAAAGACTGCCATACGTGTCATCGCATTGGGGGTGAAATCTAGCAGTCTGAACCCGAAACTATCCATCATTGCGCTAAAAAAATCCGAGAATGAAGGAACCAGACCGCAGTAGAAATAAGCGCAGAAGAATGGGTAAGAATTTGATGGAATCTTGGTGCCTTCGGGAAGGACCATTGGGGCCTTGTGGTCATTGGTGTCTCTCCCCTACATGTAAGCATACCTCCTGATCAGGGTGTTTGCATCCACGGCTGACGTCGAGAAAAACACGTTTTCCCTCTGCCCCTTCTCCATCTCTTCCAATTCCTTCTTCTTCTTCTCCACCTTGGAATCAATCGGTTTGACAGGCTTCGACCCCTCCGTGCTAGCCTTCTTGGGCACCATTAGCGCTCAGGGAAGAAAGGAGAGGTGGAATTGAGATGCAGGGTGACGGAGGCGGCAGCGGAAACAGTTCTGGCAAGAGGAAGAAGATGAAGCCGGGGAAGGCAAGGGTGAATGAGCAGCGCCTCTTCGTGATTGCCCTTTTTATGGGGAAGGAGCGGGGGGCTGGCTCTTTAACCCCAATAAGCGCTCTCTACAGGCGCACTACTACTAGATAACCGCAACAGTCCACGTTTCCACAACCCGCATTTAATGCACGGATTGGACGTGCGTCAGAGGCATCATCATGATTAAGATTACGCCAGAGGATTATTGCAGTTATTCTCCCCCACGCGTGCCTGTGCATGTTCTTGGGCCTAGCCCAACGACGCCTCACATGCGCGTATGGCCCAGGCTCGGGGGCTCCTGTCGGTGTACTAAGATTCGGGTCCCTAGTACCCCAGACTTATGCACATGCAGTGGCAGTTCCCCGACAACGAGGCTTGCCGGAGGATGACTCAATACAAGGCCTGCAAAAGATTGTCAAGCCAAGAGAGCCACTCTTTGAGAGATCAAGGAGCGCATTAAGAAGACCAAGATTGAGCGCCCAAAACAGCCCTTGCCGGCAAGGCTGAGCCAGCAAGGGCGAAGGCCCGGCAAGCTCCGTGACCGGCAAGCTCTTGCCAGCCACCAGCGCTCAATCTCATCAGGCAGCTAGCCACTAATCGATGAGGTGTCGAGCCCGCAGGTGGTTAGGTGGGATCTATCGGGCACGTGGCAACGTGTTGGAAGGACGTTTACCTTTAATGACACCCGTCCAGTGAGCGTGTCAAGATTACAGGATGCGGCTGAACAAGCAGTGCAGCAACCTTGCTGGGGTTCCCCCTCCTCGCAACACCTAACAAAGCATTTAATGCTTTTTTCCTAATCTGGCAGAGTTAGGTATGATAGCAAAGTTTGCTATCTAATCAACATGTAATTACTATTTTGCACTGTGGTATCCCCTTAAGCTATAAAAGGAGGACCAGGGCAACTTTTACAAGGATCGACCCTTAGCACAACGACACGCGTAGCTGCTCTCCTCTCGCATCTTGCCGGGGAAGTGCTCATTGTACTTGTGTTCCACATATACACCCAATACACAAAGCAGGAGTAGGGTTTTACACTTCTCGGTGGCCCGAACCTGGGTAAAAGCCCCTGCGTACTCTGTTAACCCTGCTCTTTGCGCTCGTGCATCTCCCTAGCCGAACCAGAAAGGAGCTCGATGGCCCCGTAGATGGTCGTTCCACCACGACAGGGTGCCTCAGGCATCCCCAAGCCTAGGTTCTTGCCACTCCTTATTCCTTCATCCATCATGATCTAACCCAAAACTTGAAAACTTCAGCACACAAAACTCAACAAAAACCTTTGTAAGACCACTAGTATAACAAAGCAAATCACCACTTTAGGTACTGTTGTAAACCCATTCATATTTTATTATTGCATTATACCTACTGTATTCTAACTTCTCCATGGCTTATACCCTCCGATACAATCCATTGTTTCATCAAAACAAGCAAACAATGCAACGAAAACAGAATCTGTTAAAAACAGAACTGTCTGTAGTAATTTGAATATTGACCATACTTCTGTAACTCTAAAAATTCTGAAGAATTAGGAGAACGTGGGAAATTTGTATATCAATCATGTGTAAAAACTTCAGAATTTTTTCACACTCCAGAATTTTTTAACAATTCTGCTATTGGACGCAAAAGTTTCCGTTTTCTCACAGAATCAAATCAACTATCATCCAAATTATTCCAAAGGCTTTACTTGGCACAAACACTAATTAAAACACAAAAACACAACCATGACAGTAGCACAATTGTGTGCACACACAAAAAAGAAAAAAAAACTATTGGGTTGTCTCCCAACAAGCTCTTTCTTTATAGCCATTAAGATAGGCTTGGAATATTAATGATGCTCACATAAAAAACAAGAATTGACGCACAAAGAGAGCATCATAAAACATGTGACAAACACATTTAAGTCTAGCATACTTCCGATGCATAGGCATCTATCTATTTTATATATAAAAATACTTGATGGTTCACCAAAAAAAAGATAAAAAAATCTCACAATAATTAGAAACATCTGGCCATTAGTTTAACTCACCACAAAACAACAACCGTTAGATTCAAATAATAGTCCTTTGGGATTAAAGTTGACAAAAATAACCCACCTATGCCATTAGCGAAAAACGTTTCATCTATTTTATATCCTACAAAAGTACCATCCCTACGGAAAAGAGTTGTTGGCCGGCCACACGATCTAATCTGATCTCCCAGCCTAGGGTTTAGGTCACCAAAGTTCCACGAGCTGCACCTTGCCGTCATGCTATGCGGCTGAAAAGACGCCACGGCCCGCTGCCAAAATTGGGTTCTCCACTTCCTCAAGTAATGCGCCACCTATAGGGTTCATCTTCCCATCAAATTCCACCAGATGCATGGCGCTCCAAACAGCCATCAGGAACTCCATAAAAACAAGGGGAGGTCAAGGATTCGTGCGTTTAGGAATTCATGCGTCAAGGTAGAGGCAGCAAGGTGAGATCTGAAGGATTTATGCATCAAGGTAGAGGCATCGAAGATGCCAGCCGAGCAAAGGAAGGTCAATATCAGATTCTTATGGTGGTCATTAGACTGCTCTCTTATTTTTTATTCATAAATTTTATTGTATATGTATAAACTCTCTTAGCTGTGCGCCACTTGCCGAATTGTTGTACGGCAAATTGATTTGTTGATGGCCGACGCCATTGTCGGAGACGAGACATCAACTACAAGCTAGCTACTAAATCAGTTGATCAAATTTCCTGCTGTTAGGTGTGCACACTTGCCATACGTCAGATCATTGCCTAGGTAGACTTGAGATGCCATACGTCTAATTGATTATCTGCTGTATTGGTAGTTGCAGGACGTATGTTATCTTCCGATTCTTCTATCTATTTCTATATAATACTACACTGACTCCTGATTTTTCAAATTGTTTGATTCATCCTTTGCTTACTGACGTATTGCCCACGTATGGGAGACCAATCAAGAATATGAAGAGTTGTACTGACCATGGTCTGCATGCAACAGGGATATGCAAGAATATGTATGCAACATAGAAGAGTTATGGTCTCGGTTAGTTCACATTAGATTATTTCCGTGTTTCACTATAAGGGGTACTCTCACCACTGGAAAGAAAATCGCTACTTTAGACACATATATATGAAGTCCAGCGGAAGCTTTCATTGGTCATTCATGAGTCCCCAAAAGAATGAGGTCCGTGTGCTTTCAGATTACTGGATAGGTCAAGCAGATAAACACAACTATAGTAAGAGTAGTTTAGTATTACATATATAGTTTATTTCAGTAAATTGGAACCGTAAAGAGTGTCTAGAATCAAGTAAATTTTCTGGAGTTATGAAATTATTTCAGTACAATATCTTGAGAAAGAAAATACTACGTAATATGCCTGTCATTTTGTGTTTTGGAGCTTCCATGTATTCCACTTATGCTGCAAAAACATTACAGTACTCTGAACTACTCCATTCACTATTATAAGATGTTGTAACTTTTTCCTCAATCGGATGTATATAGACGCATTTTAGTGTGCTTGTTCACTCATTTTTGTTCGTATGTAGTCCATATTGAAATATTCAAAACATCTTATAATAGTCAACGAGGGAGTAAAATTCATGATCTCACTTTCATATACTTCTAGAGAGTGTTTTTCCTTTTGCTTTATTAATGCTCAAATAGTACATTTGTACGTTGCAATTGTTTGAAAATGGGATAGCAAATATTTTTTGTGGAATTTGTCAATTGTCATGCAGGAGGAGCGAAAAAATGAGAACGATCTTTTTAGGTTATAGGGCATGCCAAGGTAGATAAGTGCACTCTCCCCTAATTGAACTATTTGATTGTATTTGTTCATTGATTTTCATGATTGCCCTTTTAGATCATATCATCTCTTCAAGAGCGGTAATTTTGTTTCAAGTCCTCACCTTCGGATGATGTATTTATTCCATCGTCGATATTCAGAATCCAGACGTACAAAGTTGGCTACCCAACTTGATGGATCAATTGGATTGATCTACTACTTGAAACTAGCAATGTGATACGGCGTTCGGTTTTAATTGCGTCCATGTCCGTGATTTCTCCACAAAAATAATGGGCAAAAAGCAGATTGAAAAAACCTGGAGCCGTGAAACGAGGATAAGAGTTAGAGCACATGTCCGATTGTAGTATAGCGGTTTGCTCAAAAGGATAAAAGATCACTACAAAAATCTATTAATTGCCCTTTTGAAACAAACATTCACATGATTTCTAAATGGTTCGTAATAGGAATTCTCTTTTGCGTTTCACACCATTCCAGCTTCTCACAAGATATGGAAATCTCTAAGCAATAAAAGTTGGGACAACTTCAAGATCCGTTCATAATCATGTTAATGTTTCATAGTAGCTATAAACTTTAAAATGATGAATGATAAAAAGTAAATACATTTAGTCGCATATAAAAATTTCAATTTTTAAATAGATAAATGATATGCAATTTATTATGGGCATGCAAGTCTTATCTCTGCACAGTGTACAGTTATATAGGCACATATTTCACTTTCTAAAGTTAATAAATAAACATATATATGAGTCAGCTCACAGGCGCTGAGATTAAAAGTATCAAATGGCAATTTCCTATGTACTACGGCACTGTGGAACTGAACAAAACGTGTGAACAACATACCTACACACTAATGGAAAATAGTACTACAACTCTTGCTGCGTATAGATTTGCTAACATCCGAGAGTTCCTTAATTGTCGATCTGTGAGAGCTATCCATCCAACATTTTAGAATTATGTAAGTTTCCTCGCTTTTGCAACTATGAGAAATTTGTCTACAATTTTTTGCACTAGATTAATAAATTAATGCATGGACGTGAACATATTTTTGGACATGTATAAACAAATTTGTAAGGTCAACTAAGAAAAATGTACAGTTTTTCTCAGCAGACCAACAGTAGTCAGATCCTTCTATTTTTTCCACTATATGAATACATTATTATACTATAAGATGAATACTTTTTAGATCGGTATGAACAAAATTTTAATGTTAACTGAGAAATATAGGGTTTTGCATGGTGCATAGGTGCATCATATTACCCAACACGCTTGATTACTCTGGCCGGACACACTTTCTTGGGTCCATGCCCGGCCTCGGAAGATCAACACGTCGCATCCCTACCTAGGCTCAGCAGAGAGGTCCCCGTCGGTCTACATCCTAAGCACTCTGGGGTCTTGTGTGACGCCCCCGGCTTAATCGTGCACTAATCATACACACAAATGCACACGATCAAGCCTAAGGACTCACTTGAAGATATCACAACACAACTCTAAAACATAAATAAAGCCATACAAGCTTTATATTACAAGCCAGGGGCCTCGAGGGCTCGAATACATAAGCTCGCATACAAGCGTCAGCGGAAGCATCAGATATCTGAGTACAGATATAAAAGAAAACACAGATAAGCCTTTAAAATGCGGGGCAAAAGAAAACACTACGATCGAAAGGCGCAGGCCTTCTGCCTGGGACCCTCCGATCCTACTCCTGGTCGTCGGCAAGCTCGTAGTAGTAACCACTCTCGGGGTGGTAGTAGAAGTCGTCGTCGGGGGCAGCTGGCTCCGAGGCTCCGTCATCTGGTTGCATCAAATGGATATGGGGAAAAGGTTGTATATGTGGACTGGGTTGCAGAAATGCCAGAATGGATGCCTATTCCTATCGAAGACTAGCATCTTCAGCGGTCTTGCGGAATCATCTTCAGCGGTCTTGCAGCATTAGAAGAGTACATAATAGCATAATATAAAGTAGTAGTAGTGTCAAGTATCAATCTCGGCCAGAGATCCTTTCCCGTCTCCCTGCGAGAAAGCAATCCCAGAGCCCTACTATCCATTTCTCATCACAAGTATCCAGTTCTAGTTGTATCGATCGGGATACAACTCTGAGCGTCCGTTACCGAGGATCCTGCTATGCATAGATTAGTTCTTCCCTGCAGGGGTGCACCAACTTACCCACCACGCTCGATTAACTCCGGCCGGACACACTTTTCTGGGTCATGCCCGGCCTCGGCCAAACGATACGCCGCAACCCGACTTAGGCTTAACAGAGAGGTCAGCACGCCGGACTAAACCTATGCCCCTAGGGGTCTTGGGCCATCGCCCCGGGAACTCCTGCACGTTACGTTCACGGCCGAGAGCAGACCTGGCAACCCACACTATCAAAGCGGTTGCTTTAAGCGGTCCAACTCGGCGCGCGCCGCTCAGACGCTGACGTCCATTAAGCTCCGGCTGATGCATACGACGCAGAGTGCCCATAACTGTTCCTACGTGATGGTTAGTGCTATCGGGCCAGAGGCCCACTCAGATCAAATATCCAAATCGTAGTGAATTAGGAGCACGCGATAACGAGCAGAGACTCACGATCGATGTGACCCCATCGCCCCGTCTCGAGGACTTGTGGCAAGGGCTAAGAATGCCCGGCCACGCCTCGTAAGTAGCTCGCGGGTACTCTCTCTGGTCACCCGACTACACATCAATCGCATCTTTTGCTCGCACGGGTACCCCTCAGGGCCGACCCAACTTTATCATGGTTCATGGTTAAAGTCATAGTAACTGTGTGTCCAAACACCAGGGGGGAAACTGAGGAATCACCCTTGACGGATTCCACCTGACGTAGTCGTCAAGGTGAACTTAGGAGGAATCACCCTCGAGGTTCACACTTGAGGTGTTGCACGATGGCGTCGTTATGGAAGTGGTGAAGGAGGAATCACCCTCGATGACCACGACCGAATAGCTACTCTACAGAGTTAACATCAGAAGTGCTAAACAAGGTATCACCCTCGGCACTCGATAGTAATGCTGCAGTGTCGTACAACTAAGGGGGTGATGTGCGGTGCCGGGGCCTGGTTGTTGAGTCTTCCGATAATCCAGCGGAGCAACTGGGACAAGTGGGGGTCACTGGTGGGTCTCTATCCAGCCTATATTAAGCAGTTTAGGATAAGCAGGTAATTATCAAAAGCAGGTTACAAAATCAGGTCATGCATCAGAATAGGTAAAGCAGTAATAGCAAAAATTCTAATGCAAGCACAAGAGAAAAGAGAATAGGCGATATAGGCATGCTCAAGGGGGGGTGCTTGCCTGGTTGCTCGGCAGCAAAGGCAAGGTCGTCAACGGTGTCGTTGGGCTCCTGAGCTGCGTCGGTCTCGGGAACTGCATCGGTACCGGGGTCTATCGAGAGAGAAGAGGGAGAGGAAACAGATAAATACACAGCAAACATATGCATCACAGGGCATGTTATGCTAACGTGCAGTGCAGGGTTGCCTAAAGACATGTCTAAATCATTTTAGTTATTTTAGGATTTAAGTTGGAATTATTAACCGGTGTATATGCACTATTCATCTACCGGAAACGGGCTAAAAGTTGTGGGTTCACCTCCGTAGAGGGTCCCGACACGGAAACAGATAGCATGGTTGGATTCGTCTCGTCATTCTGAGCAACTTTCATGTATAAAGTTTTTTGATCCGAGCTACGGTTTAAATTCTATGAATTTTCAAAGATTAAATCATTTTCTGGAATGATTTTAAATCAACAGAAATGAAATATGATGTCAGCATGACGTAGGGGTGACATCAGCGATCAACAGACTCGCTGACTAGGTCAAACCTAACCAGTGGGTCCCACCTGTCATAGATAGTGGACTAACAGAAGTTTAAACTAACTAAAATGAGGTTAATTAACAGCCGGACATCACATGTCAGAGACATATTATATTACTAATTAAGTTTATTTATAAAAATGTTTATTTAGGTTATTTATGCGGTGGGGCCCGCCTGTCAATGACACAGGGGTGCCCAGGCAGCACGTTGACTGGTCAAACCAGTCAACGGGGCCCCTGGGCCCACTGGCAGTGACTCTGGGAGTGGCCCCAGGTCAGCCAGCGTGGCGGCGCCCGGCGGCATAACGCCGGCGACCTGCAGACGTGGCGGAGGGCCTCGGCCCTCGTCGGAAAACGCCTACAGGCCGCCATTCGGCTCGCGGCTGGGCTCGTTCGAACGAGTCGAACGTGCCGCATCGGTTAGCGGTGGTGGCGCAGCCGGACTCGGCCGGAAATGGCGTCGACGATGAGCCGTGGCGGGGACCGAAGCACGAGCTCGTCGAGTTCAGCGTTTGAGCGCGTGAGCGGGCAACCTAGCTAGCTACGCGGGGTCTATGACGCATGAGGAACACGCCAGAGCGGTCGGGCGAGCTTGTAGCGTCTCGGGAGCAAGTCAACGGCGGCCATGGCGGTGGCGGAGCACGACACCGCGGCGGCACGTCTACGGGCTATGGGAGATGGCGCAAATGGAGGGGAGAGGAGGGCGAGCTCACCGTGCGGCTATGTAATGCCCCTAGAAGGTTAGTGGCAGCAGCGGGCGTCGCCGGAGTCGAAGGAGATCGCCGGAGCAGAGGCGGAAGGGGGCGGCTCGATCCAGGCGATGCATAGCTCCCCGGTTTCCGTTCCAGGGCGTGGTCGACGCAGTCGTGGACGGCGAAGACGATGGTTAGGTCGGCGAGGCGAGGCGGTGGCTGTGGCCGCGTGTATGCTACCTCTTGAGCATGCGTTGGTTTTCCCTTGAAGAGGAAAGGGTGATGCAGCAAAGTAGCGTAAGTATTTCCCTCAGTTTTTGAGAACCAAGGTATCAATCCAGTAGGAGACAATGCACAAGTCACCTAGTACCTGCACAAACAATCAAGAACCTTGCAACCAACGCGATAAAGGGGTTGTCAATCCCTTCACGGTCACTCGCAAAAGTGAGATCTAATAAAGATAGTAAAGTAAATATTTTTGGTATTTTTGTTGTATAGATTGGAAAGTAAAGATTGCAAAATAGTAAATGAGATGCGATGTAAATAAAAGAGATGCAATATAATAGAAAAGAGACCTGGGGGCCATAGGTTTCACTAGTGGCTTCTCTCAAGATAGCATGTATTACGGTGGGTGAACAAATTACTGCCGAGCAATTGATAGAAAAGCGCATAGTTATGAAGATATCTAAGGCAATGATCATGAATATAGGCATCACGTCCGTGTCAAGTAGACCAAAACGATTCTGCATCTACTACTATTACTCCACACATCGACCGCTATCCAGCATGCATGTAGAGTATTAAGTTCATAAGAACGGAGTAACGCATTAAGCAAGATGACCTGATGTAGAGGGATAAACTCAAGCAATATGATATAAACCCCATATTTTATCCTCGATGGCAACAATACAATACGTGCCTTGCTGCCCTACTATCACTGGGAAAGGACACCGCAAGATTGAACCCAAAGCTAAGCACTTCTCCCATTGCAAGAAAGATCAATCTAGTAGGCCAAACTAAACCGATAATTCGAAGAGACTTGCAAAGATATCAAATCATGCATATAAGAATTCAGAGAAGAACCAAATAATATTCATAGATAATCTTGTTCATAAATCCACAATTCATCGTATCTCGGCAAACACACCGCAAAAGAGTATTACATCGAATAGATCTCCAAGAACATCGAGGAGAACTTTGTATTGAGAATCAAAGAGAGAGAAGAAGCCATCTAGCTAATAACTATGGACCCGAAGGTCTGAGGTAAACTATTCACGCTTCATCGGAGAGGCAATGGTGTTGATGTAGAAGCCCTTCGTGATCGATTCCCCCTCCGGCAGATCAGCGAAAAAGGCCCCAAGATGGGATCTCATGGGAACAGAAGGTTGCGGCGGTGGAAAAGTGGTTTCGTGGCTCCCCCTGATGTTTCTAGGGTATAAGAGTATATATAGGCGAAAGAAGTACGTCGGTGGAGCTACGAGGGGCCCATGAGGGTGGGGGGCGTGCCTACCCCCCTGGGCGCGCCCTCCTGCCTCGTGGCCTCCTCGAGGAGTTCCAGACTTCAACTCCAAGTCTTTTAGATTGCTTTCAGTCCAAGAAAGATCATCGCGAAGGTTTCATTCCGTTTGGACTCCGTTTGGTATTCCTTTTCTGCGAAACTCTTAAATAGGCAAAAAAACAGAAACTGGCACTGGGCCTCCGGTTAATAGGTTAGTCCCAAAAATAATATAAAAGAGCATATTAAAGCCCATTAAACATCCAAAACAGATAATATAATAGCATGGAACAATCAAAAATTATAGATACGTTGGAGACGTATCAAGCATCCCCAAGCTTAATTCCTGCTCGTCCTCGAGTAGGTAAATGATAAAAACAGAATTTTTGATGTGGAATGCTACCTAACATAATTATCAATGTAATTTTCTTTATTGTGGCATGAATGTTCAGATCCGAAAGATTCAAGACAAAAGTTTAATATTGACATAAAAATAATAATACTTCAAGCATACTATCAAAGCAATCATGTCTTCTCAAAATAACATGGCCAAAGCAAGCTATCCCTACAAAATCATATAGTCTGGCTATGCTCTATCTTCATCACACAAAATATTTAAATCATGCACAACCCCGATGACAAGCCAAGCAATTGCTTCATACTTTTGATGTTCTCAAACTTTTTCAATCTTCACGCAATACATGAGCGTGAGCCATGGACATAGCACTATAGGTGGAATAGAATGGTGGTTGTGGAGAAGACAAAAAGGAGAAGATAGTCTCACATCAACTAGGCGTATCAACGGGCTATGGAGATGCCCATCAATAGATATCAATGTGAGTGAGTAGGGATTGCCATGCAACGGATGCACTAGAGCTATAAGTGTATGAAAGCTCAACAAAAGAAACTAAGTGGGTGTGCATCCAACTTGCTTGCTCAAGAAGACCTAGGGCATTTTGAGGAAGCCCATTATTGGAATATACAAGCCAAGTTCTATAATGAAAAATTCCCACTAGTATATGAAAGTGACAACATAGGAGACTCTCTATCATGAAGATCATGGTGCTACTTTGAAGCACAAGTGTGGAAAAAGGATAGTAGCATTGTCCCTTCTCTCTTTTTCTCTCTTTTTTTTATTTGGGCCTTTCTCTTTTTATGGCCTCTTTTTTTCTTTCCCTTTTTTTTTACGTCCGGAGTCTCATCCCGACTTGTGGGGGAATCATAGTCTCCATCATCCTTTCCTCACATGGGACAATGCTCTAATAATGAAGATCATCACACTTTTATTTACTTACAACTCAATACTTAGAACAAAAATATGACTCTATGTGAATGCCTCTGGCGGTGTACCGGGATGTGCAATGATTCAAGAGTGACATGTATGAAAAAATTATGAACGGTGGCTTTGCCACAAATACGATGTCAACTACATGATCATGCAAAGCAATATGACAATGATGGAGCGCGTCATAATAAACGGAATGGTGGAAAGTTGCATGGCAATATATCTCAGAATGGCTATGGAAATGACATAATAGGTAGGTATGGTGGCTGTTTTGAGAAAGGTATATGGTGGGTGTATGGTACCGGCGAAAGTTGCGCGGTACTAGAGAGGCTAGCAATGGTGGAAGGGTGAGAGTGTGTATAATCCATGGACTCAACATTAGTCATAAAGAACTCATATACTTATTGCAAAAACCTATTAGTTATTGAAACGAAGTACTACGCACATGCTCCTAGGGGGATAGATTGATAGGAAAAGACCATCGCTCATCCCCGACCGCCACTCATAAGGAAGACAATCAATAAATAAATCATGCTCCGACTTCATCACATAACGGTTCACCATATGTGCATGCTACGGGAATCACAAACTTTAACACAAGTATTTCTCAAATTCACAACTACTCTACTAATATGACTCTAATATCACCATCTTCATATCTCAAAACTATCATCAAGCATCAAACTTCTCATAGTATTCAACGCACTTTATATGAAAGTTTTTATTATACCCATCTTGGATGCCCATCATATTAGGACTAGTTTTATAGCCAAAGAAAATTACCATGCTGTTCTAAAAGACTCTCAAAATAATATAAGTGAATCATGAGAGATCAAAAATTTCTATAAAATAAAACCACCACCGTGCTCTAAAAAGATATAAGTGAAGCACTAGAGCAAAATTATCTAGCTCAAAAGATATAAGTGAAGCACATAGAGTATTCTAATAAATTCCGATTCATGCGTGTCTCTCACAAAAGGTGTGTACAGAAAGGATGATTGTGGTAAACTAAAAAGCAAAGACTCAAATCATACAAGACGCTCCAAGCAAAACACATATCATGTGGTGAATAAAAATATAGCCTCAAGTAAAGTTACCGATAGACGAAGACGAAAGAGGGGATGCCTTCCGGGGCATCCCCAAGCTTAGGCTTTTGGTTGTCCTTGAATTTTACCTTGGGGTGCCTTGGGCATCCCCAAGCTTAGGTTCTTGCCACTCCTTATTCCAAAATCCATCAAATCTTTACCCAAAAACTTGAAAACTTCACAACACAAAACTTCAACAGAAAATCTCATGAGCTCCGTTAGTATAAGAAAATAAACCACCACTTTAAGGTACTGTAATGAAATCATTATTTATTTATATTGGTGTTAAACCTACTGTATTCCAACTTCTCTATGGTTCATACCCCCCGATACTACTCATAGATTCATCAAAATAAGCAAACAACACACGAAAAACAGAATCTGTCAAAAACAGAACAGTCTGTAGCAATCTGTATCTTTCGAATACTTATGTAACTCCAAAAATTCTGAAATAAATTGGTGGACGTGAGGAATTTGTCTATTAATCACCTGCAAAAATAATCAACCTAAAATCACTCTCCAGTAAAAAATTACAGCTAATCTAGTGAGCGCAAAAGTTTCTGTTTTTTACAGCAAGATCGCAAAGACTTCACCCAAGTCTTCCCAAAGGTTCTACTTGGCAAAAACACTAATTAAAAGATAAAACCACATCTAAACAGAAGATAGATGAATTATTTATTACTAAACAGGAGCAAAAAGCAAAGAACAAAAATAAAATTGGGTTGCCTCCCAACAAGCACTATCGTTTAACGCCTCTAGCTAGGCATTGAGATTTCGATGATGCTCACATGAAAGACAAGAATTGAAGCGCAAAGAGAGCATCATGAAACATGTGATAAACACATCTAAGTATAACATACTTCCTATGCATAGGCATCTTATAGGCAAAAAAATCATAGCAAGCAAAAACTAGCATATGCAAGGAAGTGGAAAGAAACAATAGCAATCTCAACATAACGAGAGGTAATTTAGTAGCATGAAAATTTCTACAACCATATTTTCCTCTCTCATAATAATTACATGTGGGATCATAAGCAAATTCAACAAAATAGCTATCACATAATATATTCTCAATACGATCCACATGCATGCGAAGTTGACACTCATCCAAAATAGTGGGATTAACATTAACTAAAGTCATGACCTCTCCAAACGCACTTTTATCAAAAAATTCATAAGATTGAACATTCTCCAAATATGTGGGATCTAAAGTTGACACTCTTCCAAACCCACTTTCAATATTATTGCAAAAAAATTATCAATCTCATATTCATCATGGGGTTTAAATAAATTTTCAAGATCATAAGAAGAATCACCCCAATCATGATCATTGCAACAAGTAGGGGAAATAGCAAAACTAGCATCCCCAAGCTTAGGGTTTTGCATATTATTAGCACAATTGACATCAATAGAATTTATAGTAGAACCATTGCAATCATGCTTTTCATCCAAGGAGCTATCGTGAATCACTTCATAAATTTCTTGTTTTAACACTTCATCACAATTTTCAGATTCACGAATTTCAAGCAAAACTTCATAAAGATAATCTAGTGCACAAAACTCACTAGCAATTGGTTCATCATAATTGGATCTCTTAAAAAGATTAGCAAGTGGATAAGGATCCATAAACTTTTAGCAAGCGAAGATGCAAGCAAAAAGAAGGCACATGGTAACACAAGCAAACAAAAGATCGAACGGAAAGAAGGGCGAATAAAAAGGAAAATCTTTTCGAAAATCATTTTAGAAGGTGGGGAGAGGAAAACGAGAGGCAAATGGCGAATAATGTAATGCAAGAGATGAGAGTTTATGATGGGTACTTGGTATGTCTTGACTTGGCGTAGATCTCCCCGGCAATGGCGCCAGAAATCCTTCTTGCTACCTCTTGAGCATGCGTTGGTTTCCCTTGAAGAGGAAAGGGTGATGCATTAAAGTAGCGTAAGTATTTCCCTCAGTTTTTGAGAACCAAGGTATCAATCCAGTAGGAGACAACGCACAAGTCACCTAGTACCTGCACAAACAATCAAGAACCTTGCAACCAACGCGATAAAGGGGTTGTCAAACCCTTCACGGTCACTCGCAAAAGTGAGATCTAATAAAGATAGTAAAGTAAATATTTTTGGTATTTTTGTTGTATAGATTGGAAAGTAAAGATTGCAAAATAGTAAACTAGATGCGATGTAAATAAAAGAGATGCAATATAATAGAAAAGAGACTCGGGGGCCATAGGTTTCACTAGTGGCTTCTCTCAAGATAGCATGTATTACGGTGGGTGAACAAATTACTGCTGAGCAATTGATAGAAAAGCGCATAGTTATGAAGATATCTAAGACAATGATCATGAATATAGGCATCACATTCGTGTCAAGTAGACCGAAATGATTCTGCATCTACTACTATTACTCCACACATCGACCGCTATCCAGCATGCATCTAGAGTATTAAGTTCATAAGAACGGAGTAACGCATTAAGCAAGATGACAATATGTAGAGGGATAAACTCAAGCAATATGATATAAACCCCATTTTTTTATCCTCGATGACAACAATACAATACGTGCCTTGCTGCCCCTACTGTCACTGGGAAAGGACACCGCAAGATTGAACACAAAGCTAAGCACTTCTCCCATTGCAAGAAAGATTAATCTAGTAGGCCAAACTAAACCGATAATTCGAAGAGACTTGCAAAGATATCAAATCATGCATATAAGAATTCAGAGAAGAACCAAATAATATTCATAGATAATCTTGTTCATAAATCCACAATTCATTGGATCTCGGCAAACACACCACACAAGAGTATTAAATCGAATAGATCTCCATGAACATCGAGGAGAACTTTGTATTGAGAATCAAAGAGAGAGAAGAAGCCATCTAGCTAATAACTATGGACCCGAAGGTCTATGGTAAACTACTCACGCTTCATCGGAGAGGCAATGGTGTTGATGTAGAAGCCCTCCGTGATCGATTCCCCCTCCGGCAGATCGCCGAAAAAGGCCCCAAGATGGGATCTCACCGGTATAGAAGGTTGCGGCGGTGGAAAAGTGGTTTCGTGGCTCCCCCTGATGTTTCTAGGGTATAAGAGTATATATAGGCGAAAGAAGTACGTCTGTGGAGCTACGAGGGGCCCACGAGGGTGGGGGGCATGCCTACCCCCCCTGGGCGCGCCCTCCTGCCTTGTGGCCTCCTCGAGGAGTTCCAGACTTCAACTCCAAGTCTTCTGGATTGCTTTCGGTCCAAGAAAGATCACCGCGAAGGTTTCATTCCGTTTGGACTCCGTTTGGTATTCCTTTTCTGCGAAACTCTAAAATAGGCAAAAAAAAACAGAAACCAGCACTGGGCCTTCGGTTAATAGGTTAGTCCCAAAAATAATATAAAAGAGCGTATTAAAGCCCATTAAACATCCAAAACAGATAATATAGTAGCATGGAACAATAAAAAATTATAGATACGTTGGAGACGTATCAGTGTACTACGGCGGCGAGGTCGTGGTTGCGCTCGGGAGGGGGAGGCAGAGCGGGAGAGCGGGGGAGAATGGCGAGGGAGACGCCAGGGGGTGCGCAGGGCCTCGACCTTATCCTCCACGCTGGCGCAGTGACGCGCTGTCGAGCAAGCGAGCAGGGGGGGCCAGGCGCGGGTGTGAGACAGAGGACGACAGCGAGCGGGGAGGAGCAATGGGAGGTGGGAGATGCTGCAGGATGGGCTGGGCCTCCCTGTGCACTCGAGGCCCAGCACAGCGGGCCTTTTTCTTTTTCTTTTGTTTTTCTGTTTTTGCAAAATGTGTGGCTCCAATTATAGTTTTGTAAAATATGTGAACTAGCCACAATATTTCAGTGCAACCTTTACTACTGCCATAAAAAGGTTTTGAGTCCATATAATTTCATTTGGATTTTATTTAATTATAAATGGATTAAATACTTCTGTTTTGTTGCTGTATATTGCTATTATATTTACTTAACTAATTTAGTTAATGTTTCTGTTATTTTTCCAATTGCTTTGGGAATATTTACAACATGATGAACATTTTAGTTCCTGGATTTGAACAACTTCTGTTTTTACTTTATATTTGAATTTGAATTGAAAGATTGAACCACTGTGATTAAGCATTGCAAATGAAGATGACTTGGCATGTTTAACATAAGAGCACAGTGCTTTATTACACAGGGGTGTTACATCTTGGGCCCATCGCCCGTTGCACTCCGGGTCGTTACGAGCAGGGTGGATACCAGCGCCACCCGTGAAGTGGATGACACGATCCGACCGTGCCACAATGCTGAACTGGACGTCTGACAAAGCTTCGGCTGATACCACGACGCCGAGTGCCCATATCTGTTCCCGCGTGGTGGTTAGTGCGTAAAGGCGAGCGGCCAACTCAGAACAAATACCCAAACCCTTAGTGTATTAGGAGCTCGCGGAGACGAGCAGAGACTCACGATAATGTGATCCCGTCGCCCCGTCTCGAGGAAATAAAGCAAGGGCCAGGCCCAACCCTCTCTCTCTAGGGCGGTCGACCTGCCCCGCCGTGCCTCGTAATTATCTCGCGGGTGCTCTTCGGGCACGCCCGACTTTCACATCAACTCGCGGGTACTCCTCAGGGTCGACCCGACTAACCAGAGACTGTCGGCATTTCAGGTCCACCTCAACCGGGCTATTACCGCCTGTCCCTTCAGTCCTGCAGTAACAGTTCATGGGGGCTACAAGTAAAGGTAACTGTGTGTCCGTAACATCAAGGGGGAAACCCGAGGAATCACCCTCGGTGTATTCCACTCGATGTAATCTTCAAGGTGAACATATGAGGAATCACCCTCGAGGTTCACTCTTGAGGTGTTGCACGACAGAGTCGTATCGGGAGTGGTGAAGGAGGAATCACCCTCGATGACCACGACCGAATAGCTACCCTACAGAGTTATCATCAGGAGTGCGTTACGAGGTATCACCCTCGGCACTCGATAGTAGCTCTGCAAAGTCGAGCAACAAATGGGGGGTGATGTGATGTGTCGGGCTCTGGACGTCGATCATGTTGATCGAGTCATCGGTCAACAAGCCGAGGCAACTGGGACAAGGTGAGGGGTCACTGGTGGATCACTAACCAACCTATACTAAGCAGTTTAGGATAAGCAGGTAAGGTACAATGAGCAGGTTACAAAAGCAGGCTATGCATCAGAATAGGAGCATCAATTACAGTAGCAAAATCTAATGCAAGCATGAGAGCGAATGGAATGGGCGATATCGAAATGATCAAGGGGGGTTTGCTTGCCTGGAAGCTCTGCTGAAAAGGAAGAAGTGTTGTCGGTGACGTAGTCGATCACAGTGGCATCAGCAGCGGTCTCGGGGTCTATCGGAGGGAAGAGGGGGGAAGAAACAGTAAATATAAAGCGCACAGATGAATCACTAAGCATGACATGATGATAAGCGGTGCTAGGGGTGTTCTAGCGCAGCGCTACACGATACCGACGAAGGGGGAAAACATCCAGGAATGTTTTTCCGAAGTTTGCATATTTCGGACATATGAAACGGAGGGGACGGTTCCATGTTTGCTATGCTAGGAGCATGTGACAGACGAACATAGGGCATATTCGGAATCGTCATATTTTTCTGAGCAACTTTCATGTATAAAACATTTTAATCCGAGTTACGGATATTTTTCTATGATTTTTCAAAGATTTAAATATTTTTCTAATTTTCTAGAATTTATTTAATTCGAAAATAATAGTAAATACTTTTGCCACCTAGGGCAGTGCCAGCCAGAGTGCATGACAAGTGGGGTCAGTGAGCAGAATTGACCCAGTCAATATTTGACTAGTCAATCGATGAACAGTGCAAGTGGGTCCCATGTGTCATTGACTTAGGCAAAACTAATTTATTTAAGCACTTTAATTTTAACAGCAGGCCCCACGTGTCATAGACTAGTTAGGGTTAAACTAATTCTAAAAATTAGTCCTAACTAAACTAATTAGTGGGGGTGGCCCACGCGGCAGTGGCACAAGGCCACACCACGCAGCCGCTCGGCCATGGCCGTGCATGCACCGGCAGCCACGGCGCGGCCGGCCGGACGAGCGGGAGGCCGGTGGCCGGAGGCGGCACGGAGGGGCGAGGTGGGGCAGGCGGCAGAGGCAGGCGGAGGAGGGGCGCAGGCAGCGGCGGGCTGCAGCAGCGCGGCGGCAGCAGACGAGCGGGGCGGCGCGGGCACGAGCGGGCGGCGCGGCGAGCAGGGACGAAACCAGGGCGAGCGCGGTGTAGGGGGCGGAGCGGACGGCGTGGGTGCGATCGGGCGGAGGCCGGCACGGCCGTGTGGCGCGGGTGCGGGGAGCAGCCGGGGCGAGGGGGAAGCCGAGCAGAGCTCCGGCGTGCGTGAGGGGAGAACGCCGACAGCCTTGGGTAGCGGCAGTAGGTGAGTAGCAGCAGTAGGGGTGCAGTGGGCAGCACGGGACGTGGCCGGGGCGGCCGGCGCGCGGGCAGCAGCGCGCGGCGGACATCAGCGACAGCATCAGCAGCAACACGGCAGGGGCTAGCGGGACGGTTGGCCATGGCGGGCGGAGGCAGGGGCGGTCTACGGTGACGGAATTGAGAGGAAGAAAGGGGCACAAGGGGTGGCAGCTCACCGTGGAAGCAGAGGAGCGAACGGCGAGGTCGGAGGGGCTCGGGGTGGAGCGAATCGACCATGAACGTGGGCGGCCAAACAAAGCAGACGAAGACGGCGCCGGCTCGAGAGTGTCCCGGCTCGAATTGATCCACGGGGTGGACGAAGGCGACCGTGGGGATCTTCGTGGACGTGCTCCCGAACGACGGTAGTGTTGGTGGCCGCGGTAACGACGATGAAGAGCGCGGTCACCGCAACGAGCCCATGAGCTCGAACCGGGACGAAGAAGAGAGGGACGAAGGGGAATCGAGGGGGACTTGACGAGGGGGATCTAGGGTTTCCAGGGAGAGAGAGAGAGAGCGCGAGGGTGTCCACTTAACCACAGGGAGGGGACGGGGATGGCCGCCACGGGACCAGGGGCGCCATGGGATGGCCGCCACGACCGCTGCCTCGTGTAGCAAGGTGGAAGGAGGTGGGCAGGGCCTCCCATTTTGCCAGATGGGCCATAGTGCCCTGTAGATTAGGTCCTCCTCTTTTTCCTTTTTATTTTTATATTTTAAATTTTCTGTTTTATTAGTTTTCTATTTTATTTTCTATATATTTTAGTTTTGTAAAATATCTAAATAGCACCTAAATTAGTGTTACTAAATATGCTACTGCCATAAAAAGTTTGGCACTAAACAAAATAGTTTATAATTTTATTATTTATAAAAGGCATTTAATTTATTGTTTAAGCCACTATTTTATTCACCAAAGGGCATTTAAATACTTTACAAAATGTGGGTTTCAACATGAAAAATATTCGGGGATTATTTGCCACACTTCGAACATTTTAGTTTTTATGTTTGAAAACTTTTACCATTTGACTTGATTTTGAATTTTGAATTCGAATGGGATTGAATCATCGCGAGATTAACAACAGTAATCGTGGTGACGTGGTATCATTAACAGAGGTTACTATAGCTTAATTATCTGGGCGTCACGGTATTATGGAAAAATTGCATGCTAATCCTTCTGCAGGAGATGGAACGATACATCCTAATACGCCCTTGCTTTTTATGGATGAACTATGTGGATTTTTTAAGCTTGTAGGATTATCTAGGGATGAAGTTAAAATAAATTATTCCAATTATATTTGGAGGGAAGATCATTATCATGGTATATGCTATTGGATGATTCTGATTAATGGGACAGGAACCGAACGAAGCTGGAATTCCATCAGAAAATTTATCCTATGCACTTGGTTCACCATGATCGGAGTTATATCTATAGTGTTTGGCCTCGAGGAGGAGAAAGTATCAGTCAAGATTGGGGGAGCCTTAAAGACTTAATTATCAAATGCCCCAATCATGATCTCTCGAGAGATAATATTGTTGAAAATTTTATGCTAGGATTTCTCTTTGCGATAAAGAAATGCTTGATTCTTCTTATGTTGGGTCTTTCCCAAACAGATTAATTAAATTCAAATGGGTTTTATTGAAAGAAGTAAAAGCAACTTTGAAGATTGGGAGGTCGACAAAGGTAAAGAGTCAGTACAAAACTTGAATTTGATTGCGTTAAATCTTCTGTAGAAACAAATGTTTTTCATGACCTTAGCGCAAAATATGGACTTGATTCTAAGATCATAGTTAAGTTTTGTAAATCTTTTGCTACTCATGTTGATCTTCCCAAGGAGAAGTGGTTTAAATATCACAAACCCATTAAAGATATTTTTGAAGAAACTATTATTGCTAAAACTGAAATATAAGCTTACTCTGCTAATCCTGTTATACCCATGATACGTCTCCAAGGTATCTATAATTTTTGATTGTTCCATGCTATTACAGTATCAATCTTGGATGTTTTATATGCAGTTATATATCATTTTTTGAAACTAACCTATTAACTTAGTGCCAAGTGCCAGTTGCTATTTTTTGCCTGTTTTTGGTTTTCCAGGAAATCAGTACCAAACAAAGTCCAAATGCCATGGAACTTTTTGAAGATTTTTTTCTGGACATAAGAGACACTAGAAGCTTCAGGAGGAGGCCAAAAGGCGAAGGCGGTGGCCACAAGCCACCAGGGCGTGCCCTGGTGCCTCGTGGGCCCCTCGTTCCTCCATTTGACCTAAATCCAGCTTTATAATTTCTCTAAAATCAGGAAACCAACAGAGAGCCACCTGAAACACTTTTTTTGCCACCGCAAGTTTCTGTTCTCACGAGATCCCATCTGGAGGCCTTTTCCGGCACCCTGCCGGAGGGGAAACCGATCACGGAGGGCTTCTACATCAATCTCGTTGCCCCTCCGATGATGTGTGGTAGTTTACCATAGACCTATGGGTCCATAGCTAGTAGATAGATGGCTTCTTCTCTCTCTTTGATCTTCAATACAATGTTCTCCTCGATGTTCTTGGAGATCTATTCGATGTAATCCCTTTTTGTGGTGTGTTTGTTGGGATCTAATGAATTGTGGGTTTATGATCAGATTATCTATGAATATTATTTGATTTTTCTTTGGACTCTTTTATGCATGATTGTTATAGCTTTGTATTTCTCTCCAATCTATCCGTTTGGTTTGGCCAACTAGATTGATTATCTTGCAATGGGAGAGGTGCTTTGTGATGGGTTCGATCTTGCGGTGCTCAATCCCAGTGACAGAAAGGGACATGACGTATTTGTATAATTTCCATTAAGGATAAAACGATGGGGTTTATTCATATTGCTTGGATTTACTTTGTCTACATCATGTCATCTTGCTTAAGGCGTTACTCCGTTCTTATGAACTTAATACTCTAGTTGCATGCTAGATAGCGGTCAATGTGTGGAGTAATAATAGTAGATGCAGGCAGGAGTCGGTCTGCTGGTCTCGGACGTGATGCCTATATACATGATCATTGCCTTGGATATCGTCATGATTATTTGCTTTCTATCAATTGGCCAACAGTAATTTGTTTACCCACCGTATGCTATGTTCAGGAGAGAAGCCTCTAGTGAAAACTATGGCCCCAGGACTATCTTTATCATATATTAAAATCCAAAAATATATTGCTACAATTTATTTACCTTTATTTTTATTTTTTGTTTTATCTATCTATCACTGCGAGATTTTATCCTTGCAATTAGCCGCCAAGGGATTGACAACCCCTTGTTTGCGTTGTGTGCAAGTATTTGTTATTTTGTGTGTAGGTACTGTTAACAAAGGTGTTGCATGGTTCTCCTACTTGATTGGTAACCTTGGTTCTCAACTGAGGGAAATACTTATCTCTACTGTACTGCATCAACCTCTCCTCTTCGAGGAAATCCCAACGCATCTCAGAAGTAGCAACCCACTACTTATATTGAAAAACCTCTTTTCCCTATTAGAATTAAGGAACATTCTAAGGCTACACCTGTGGTTCATGAGAGTTATATTAAAGCACCTAAACCTTATGAACAAATTAAATTAGAACCTCCTATTGCCATGGTTAAAGATCTTTTGTCAAAAATATTGATGGGCATGTTATATATTTCTGTGATGTTGCTAGAATTGCTAAACCTGTTAGAATTGAACATGATAAGTTAGATAAGAATAAAAGAGTTGTTGGCATGCCTGTTGTTTCTGTTAAGATTGAAGATCATTGTTATCATGGTTTATGTGATATTGGTGCTAGTATAAGCTCTATTCCTTTCTCTCTCTATCAAGAAGTTATGGATGGTATTTCACCTGTTGAGATAGAAGAGATTGATATTACTATTAAACTTGAAATAGGGATACCATTTCACCTCTTGGGATTGTAAAAGATGTGAAGTCTTGTGCAGCATGATCAAATAACCTACTGATTTCTTAGTACTTGGATCTGAACAAGATAATCTTTGTCCTATTATATTTGGTAGACCCTTCTTAAATAACGCTAAAATTGATTGTGCTAAGGAAAAAGTTAAAGTTAAGTTTGGAAATGAATCTCATGAGTTTAATTTTTCTATGTTCTCCGAACAACATCATGCTAAAGACTTACCTAATGAAGATATTATTGTTGGTCTTGCTTCTATTTCTATGCCTCCTAGTGATCCTTTAGAACAATATTTGTTAGATCATGAGAATGATATGCATATGAAAGAAATAAATGAAATAGATGAAATATTATTTAAGCAAGAACCTATACTTAAGCATAATTTTCCTGTTGAAATTTTGGGATATCCTCCTCCACCTAAGGGTGATAATGTGTTTGAAGTAAAGAAAC
Source organism: Thinopyrum elongatum (assembly GCA_011799875.1). Classification (NCBI taxonomy): domain Eukaryota; kingdom Viridiplantae; phylum Streptophyta; class Magnoliopsida; order Poales; family Poaceae; genus Thinopyrum; species Thinopyrum elongatum. The sequence goes on from CM022297.1 coordinate 156,328,337, forward strand.
TCCCTGATACTTTGAAATATGCTTATCTTGATACAAATTGAATAGATCATGTTATTATCAATTCTAACCTTTCAGTGCACGAAGAAAATAGACTATTGAAAACTTTAAAGAAACATCATGCTGCAATTGGATATACTCTAGATGATCTTAAGAGCATCAATCCATCTATGTGTCAACACAAAATTCATATGGAGCCAGATGCTAAACCAATTGTTGATCATCAATGTCGCTTGAATCCGAAAATGAAGGAAGTGGTAAGAAGAAATATTGAAGCTCCTTGAGGCAGGTACAATTTATCCTATAGCTGATAGTAGATGGGTAACTCCTATTCATTGTGTCCCTAAGAAAGGTGGCATTACTATTGTTCCTGATAAAAATGAACTTATCCAACAAAGAATTGTAACTGGTTATAGGATGGTTATTGATTTTAGAAAATTGAATAAGATCATTAGCCTTTGCCTTTTATTGATCAAATGTCAGAAAGATTATCTAAGCATACACATTTCCGTTTCCTAGATGGATATTCTTGTTTTCTCAAATACCTGGAAGATCGGGAGAAAACTAATTTTACTTGTCTTTTCAGAACTTTTGCTTATAGAAGAATGCCGTTTGGTTTATGCAATGCACCTGCTACCTTTCGAAGATGCATGACTACCGTATTTTCTAATTTTGGTGGAAAATTGTTGAAGTCTTCATGCATGAGTTCTCAGTCTAAGTAACTTCTTTTGATGTCTATTTGAGAAATCTTGATAAAGTTTTGCAGAGATGTGAGGAAACTAGTCTTGTCCTGAACTAGGAGAAGTGTCATTTCATGGTAAGTGAAGGTATAGTCCTCGGTCATAAGATTCCTGAAAGAGGCATTGAAGTAGATAAAGTTAAAGTTGATGCCATTGAGAAATTCCAAGTCCTAAAGATATCAAAGGTATAAAGAGTTTTCTTGGTCATGCTGTTTTTATGGAAGATTCATTAAGGACTTTTTCAAAATGCAAAAAGATGTTTCATTTGTTTATGGTGATGATTGTGCAGAAGCCTTTGAAATACTTAATAAAGCTTTGATCACTGCTCCTATTGTCCAACCACTTGATTGGAATTTACCCTTTGAAATTATGTGTGATGCTAGTGATTTTGTGGTAGGTGTTGTTTGTCAAAGAGCTGATAAGAAATTAAATGTTATTCGTTATGCTAGTAAGACTTCGGACAGTGCTAAGAAAAACTATGCTACAACTGAGAAAGAATTTTTAGCAGTTGTGTTTGCTTGTGATAAGTTTAGACCTTATATTGTTGATTTTAAAGTTACTATTCATACTGATCATGTTGCTATTAAATATCTTATGGATATGCTAATCCTAGGGTGATTAGGTGGGTTCTTTTATTACAAGAGTTTGATTTGCATATTATTGATAGAAAGAGAGCTGATAATCCTGTAGCAGATAATTTGTGTAGGATGGAAAATATTCTTGATGACCGAATCCCTGTTAATGATAGTTTTGTGCTGAGAAATTAGCTATTATCAATACTTCCTCTCATGATAACCCTTGGTATGCTGATTATGCTAATTACATTATTGTAAATATATACCACCTAGCTTTACATACCAACAAAAGAAAACAAATTCTTTGACTTGAGACATTACTTTTGGGATGACCCACATCTATATAAGGAAGGAGTAGATGGTATTATTAAACGTTGTATACCTGAGTATGAGCAGGAACAAACTTTGAGGAAGTGTCACTCCTGCCCTTATGGAGGACACCACATTCTAGATAGAACTGCACACAAGGTATTTCAATCTGGTTTTATTGGCGTACTATCTTTAAAGATGCACGTAAGTTTATCATTTCTTGTGATGAATTTCAAAGAGTTGGAAATGTTGGCAGACGTCAAGAAATACCTATGAGTTACTCACTTGTTATTGAACCATTTGATGTTTGGGGTTTTGATTAAATGGGACATTTTCCTTCCTCGCATGGTTATACTCATATACTAGTTACTGTTGATTATGTCACTAAGTGGGTAGAAACTATTCCAACTAACAGTGCTGATCATAAGACTCCTATTAAAATGCGTAAAGAGATTATTTTCCCAAAGTTTGGAGTCCCTAGATATTGACTCATGGTGGTTCACATTTTATTCATGATGCTTTTAGGAAAGTCTAAGCTAAATATGATGTAAACCATAGAGTGGCATCACCTTATCATCATAAGTCTAGTGGGAAAGTTGAATTGTCTAATGGAGAAATAAAATTAATCCTGGAAAAGACTGTTAATAAATCTAGAAAGAATTGGTCTAAGAAACTGGACGATGCATTATATGCATGTAGAACTGCTTATAAGAATCTTATGGGTATGCCCCCCCCCCCCTATAAAAGGGTTTATGGAGAAGCATGTCATTTACCTCTTGAATAAGAACATAAAGTTTTTTTTTTTGAGAAACGAACATAAAGTTTATTGGGCACTTAAAGAATTTAATTGTGATTTCACAGTTGCTGGTGAAAAGGAGTTTATTTGATATGAGTTCTTTAGATGAATGGAGAACTGAAGCTTATGAAAATGTCAAATAATTTAAAGATGGCATGTATAATACCCCAGATTATATATGACTCGATTAGAAAATTCATCATGAAAGTTGACCAAAATTTGAATTTTTGAGTTGTTCAACGAATGGAGAATCTGAGACCATGGTTGCTTCCGTCTTGTTGAGTTGATCGAAAAAGAGTATACAATTACCCAAAATGGAGTTCATATGCATACTTGGCAAGCCTTTTAATTTTAGCCTTTGATTAACTTCAGGAATAATAACAATAATAATCTCTACCATTAAAGGGGATCTGCCGTCATCGTCGTGATGGTTCGACCAACCCTCCCACCCATCGATGGCACGCGGTAAAAAAAAGGGAAAACTTTGTTTTTGCCACTCTAGCTTTTGCCCACTTTGCTTATGCAACTCTAGAATTTGACATTTCACTTTTGCCACTCTTAGCTTTTGACAATATATCACTTTTGTCATTCCGTGGCAAAAGCAAAATTTACAGAGTGGCAATTGTGATACATTGCAAAATCTAAGAGTAGCAAAAGTGAAATGAAAAAAATGTTGTTTTTGCCATGGAGTGGCATTTGTGATGTATTGTCAAAAGTTAAGTGTGGCAAAAGTGAGATGTCAAATTCCTAGAGTGGCATAAGCAAAGTGGCAAAAATTAGAGTGGCAAAGTTTTCCCAAAAAAAATCGCTCGATCCCGCACGCACGAGAAACCCGAAAAACCAGCCCACGTCCCCACCCATCGTCGCTCAAAAAAAAGAGAGAATAAACTGCCGCCACACAGACACGTCATGCCCCCACCTCTCCCCGATCCCTCGCTCCTAATCTAGTCTCTCTCCTGCCAAATATCATCGCCACCAGGGAGAGGAAGGAGCGCAGCGGAGGCACAGAGGAGGAGGGGGTTGCCTCATTCGCTTCTGCTGACGATGATCATGCACACCGCCACCGCCACCGCCACCGTTGTCGCCACCGTGGCGGACGTGGCGAGCCCCAAGCCGCGGCACGTCGGACGCGGCCACCCCCGCCGCCACCGCAGGGACAGGAACAACAGGGCCGCCGGAGCCAGCGAGGGCTCCAAGGAGAGCGCCCGCCCCGAACTCGACCCCCCAGGCGAGCTCCAGTTTCGTCACCCCGTAATCCACTCGAGTCGCGCCTAGCACCATGGTTTATTGTAGATGGAGATGGAGTAGTGCCGGAGAAGCCCAACTCGGCGCCGACAACCCCCTCCTCCTCGACGCCTTCGCGGCCACCCCCGCCCCATAATCTGCTCGAGCCACGCCTAACACCATGGTTTATTGCAGGTGGAGGTGGAGTACGTGCCGGAGAAGCCCGACCTCAGCACCGACGACCACCTCCTCCTTAGCGTCTTCGTGGCCGTCTTCAAGAAATTCTGCCTCACGGACCACACCATCGCGGCGCCCTGATGGTTTCCGGGCCATCTATTCTCTTCTAATACTTGGTTGTGCAGATTCATTTTGTCGATGCTGGCAAAGTATTTGATGGAAATCCTACCTAACTATATGCTTGCCATGTACATATTTTATATGCCCACAAGGTATTTGATGACAATCCAAACAGGTTGTAGATGAAAATCCAAACAGGTATTTGATTATTCTCATATGATTTGAGGAGAAATTTACTAGTTGATGGGTATACAATTAACTTATCATTGTTGAGCATCATACACGGATGGATTTGCAATCCCCGGTCCTAGGAAATCCCATGCAAACTTACTGACCTACACGGTGCTGTCAGCTGGATGAAATATCCAAGTAGACAATTGCATGCACTACTGGCCGTTGGCAGAAGATGCTCTCGACCGCCAGGAAACGGCACTGCACGGAAAAGATGCTCTTGACGCTCAATCTGCCGCCAATGAGAGAGATAATTCTGTGCAAACATCAGGAAAAACACTCAATATAGTTTTCCGAGAATTTTACCCACTCAATGTTATGACTAGATTAGTTCATCTTGATGGGGAACGAAGCATTAAAATCAACAAATTTCTGACGAACACCTAAGATCTATCTAGGAGAAGAATAGCAACAAGAGGGAAGAGTGTGTCTACGTACCCTCGTAAACCAAAAGTGGAAGCGTATATAACGCGGTTGATGTAGTCGTACTCTTCGCGATCCGATCTCGATCCAACCAATCTTGTGCCGAATAGACGGCACCTCCGAGTTTAGCACACGTGCGGCTCGATGACATCTCCTCCTCCTTGATCCAGCAAGAGAAGGCGGAGAAGTAGATGGGATCACAACCAGCACGACGACGTGATGGTGATGGTGGTGGTGGAGTTGGAATACCGGCAGGGCTTCGCTAAGCGAAAAACCGTGGACGAGAACTATGTCGGGAGGGAGAGACGCGGCAGCAGCCAAGGCCAATGTGTTGGGGTGCCTTGCTGCGCCCCTCCCCTATATTTATATGTGTGGGAGAGCTGGGAGTCCAGCCCTACTCCTAATAGGAGTTGGCGCCAAGGGGGAGAGGACTTGGACTCCAAGTGCAATCCTATTCCTACTTGGACTCCCTTTTTTTTTCCTTTCCTAGCCGCATGGGCTTTTGAGGACTTGGTGCGCCTGGACCAATAAGGCCAGGGAGCCATCCGTCAACCCATGCCAGCCCTTGGGACGTGGTGGACCCACTTGTGGACTTCCAGACCCCTCCGGAATCCTCCGGAACCTTCTGGAAGCTTCCCGGTACAATATCGAAAAAACCGCACCTTTTTCCGGAACTCAAAATATGACTTCCCATATATAAATATTTACCTCTCGACCATTCTGAGACTCATCGTGATGTCTGGGATCTCACCCGGGACTCCGAACAATATTCAGTTACCAATCATTAAATATCCGAATACTACTCTAGCGTCAACAAACGTTAAGCGTGCGACCCTGCGGGTTCGGGAATCATATAGTCATGACTGAGACCTCTCTCTGGTTAGTAACCAATAGCGGGACCTGGATGCCCATATTGGTTCCTACATATTCCACGAAGATCTTTTATCGGTTGAACCACGATGTCAAGGATTTGGTCAATCCCGTATGCAATTCCCTTTGTCCGGCGATATGTTACTTGCCTGAGATTCGATTGTCGGTATCTCCATACCTAGTTCAATCTCGTTTCCGACAAGTCTCTTTACTCATTCCGTAATACAAGATCTCGTGACTAACTCATTAGCCATATTGCTTGCAAGATCTTTACGATGTTGTATTACCGAGAGGGCCCAGAGATATCTCTCCATCATACGGAGTGACAAATCCCAATCTCGATCCGTGCCAACCCAACAAACACCTTCGGAGATACCTGTAGAGCATCTTTATGATCACCAATGTGACGCCCTCGGCTAAATCGTGTACTAATCATACACGCGAATGCACACGATCAAGCCTAAGGACCCACGGGAAGATATCACAACACAACTCTAAAACATAAATAAAGTCATACAAGCTTTATATTACAAGCCAGGGGCCTCGAGGGCTCGAATACATAAGCTTGCAAACAAGCGTCAGCGGAAGCATCAGATATCTGAGTACAGATATGAAACAGAGACAGAAAGGCCTTTAGAAAGGCGGGGTAAAATAAAACACTACGATCGAAAGGCGTAGGCCTCCTGCCTGGGACCCTCCGAACCTATTCCTGGTCATCAGTCAACTCGTAGTAGTATCCATCCTCTGGGTAGTAGTAGTAGTCGAACGACGGGGCATCTGTCTCCGGGGCTCCGTCATCTTGGTCACGTCAAACTGATATGGGGAGAATAGGAAAACAAAGCAACCATGAGTACTCAGAAGTACTCAGCAAGCAAGGATCTACACTACATATGCAACATTTTCAAAGGGAGGCTGTATATGTGGACTAGGCTGCAGAAATGCCAGAATAGAGAGGAAAGCCTAGTCCTATCGAAGACTAGCATCTTCATCGGTCTTGCAGCAATAGAAGAGAGCAGAACAGATCAATATAAAGTAGCAGTATCATTAAGTCTCAACCTCACCCAGAGATCCTTTCTCGACTCCCTGCGAGAAAGCAATCCCAGAGTCATACAGTCATCAACCTCGTCCTGAGATCCCTTCTCGACTCCCTGCGAGAAGCAATCCCAGAGCCATAGTATCCAAGTATCCAGTTCTAAATTGTATCAATCAGGATACAACTCCGAGTGTCCTTTACCGTAGGACCGGCTATCGATAGAAGTTTTCTTCCCTGCAGGGGTGCACCAACTTACCCAACACGCTCGATTAACTCCGGCCGAACACACTTTCCTGGGTCATGCCCGGCCTCGGCCAAACGACACATCGCAACCCTACCTAGAGCTCAGCAGAGAGGTCCCCGTCGGTCTACATCCTAAGCGCTCAGAGGTCTTGGGCCATCGCCCTGTGCACTCCGAGTTGTTGCGTGCAGGGGGAAGCCAGGCACCAGGGGGGCGCCGGTCCGTCCCGGCCGCAAGGCTGAACTAGATGTCTGACAGAGCTTTCGGCTGATGCTACGATGCAGAACGCCCATACTATGCCCACGTGATGGTTAGTGCTATCAGGCCAGAGGCCTGCTCGGATCAAATATCCAAATCGTTAATGGACTAGGGCTTGCGGTAACGAGCAGAGACTCACGAAAGATGTGACCCCGTCGCCCCGTCTCGAGGACTTGCTACAAGGGTTAAGAATGCCCGGCCGCGCCTCGTATTCATCACTCGGGCACCATACAGGCACCCGTCTTCACAACTCTCGCCTCTCAGGCGCACGCGGGTACCCCTCAGGGTCGACCCGCCTATCCAAGTAACAGTGTAAAGTCCAAGTATCCGTGTGTCTATAACATCAGGGGAATTCGAGGTATCACCCTCATTGAATTCCCACTCGATGTATCCGTCAAGGTGAACTCGGAGGAATCACCCTCGATGGGTGCACACTTGATGTGTTGCACGACAGCGTCGTTACCAGAAGTGGTGAAGGAGGAATCACTCTCAATGACCACGACCGAATAGCTACTCTACAGAGTTAACATCAGAAGTGCTACACGAGGTATCACCCTCGGCACTCGGTGATAACGCTGCAGTGTCGTTACAACTAAGGGGGTGAGGTGCGGTGCCGGGGCCTGGTCTTCAATCCCGTTGATCGGGTCTTCGGATTATCCAGCGGGGCAGTCAGGATAAGTGGGGTCTCTGATAGGTCTCTACCCAGCCTATACTAAGCAGTTTAGGATATGCAGGTAATTATCAACAGCAGGTTACAATAAACAGGCTATGCATCAGAATAGGTAAAGCGGTAGCAGCAGCAATTCTAATGCAAGCATGAGAAAATAGAATGGGCGATATCGGGATGATCAAAGGGGGGGGGGGCTTGCCTGGTTGCTCGGCGGCAAGGGCAAGGTTGTCAATGGCGTCTTCGGTCTTCAGGACATCGTCAGCGGTCTCGGGGTCTAGCGAATAGGAAGAGGTGGAAGAAACAGTAAATACAAGCAGACAGATGCATGACAATACGATACACGGTGTTAGGGGTGACCTATCGTAGTGCTACACGACATAGGTGAAGGGGGAATAACATCTGGGAAGGTTTTCCCGAAGTTTGCATTTTCGGACAGGCGATCCGGAGGGGGAAAGTCCCATGTTCAGGTAGTTAGAGACGTGCGACGGACGAACGGGACGCGTATTCGGATCCGTCACGAAATTCTGAGCATTTTTCATATACAAAGTTTTTCGATCGGAGTTACGGATTATTTTATATGATTTTCTAAAGTTTTTATTAATTTTCTAGAATTATTTAATTAATTAAATTCGAATTATCCGAAACAATGTTATGCTGACATCATCATGCCGTCAGCATGACGTCAGCAGTCAACAGTGGAGTTGACCTAGTCAAACTAACGTGTGGGCCCCACCTGTCATACCCTGCCTAACTAATTAGGGTTTAGTTAACTTAATGACTGTTTAATTAAACTAACTAATTAATTAATTTAACCTAATCAGAGTTAATTAACTTAATTAATTACATAATTAATTAATTATTATTTTTATTTTTATTTTACACATTGTTTTTCTAATTTCAATTTTCCCAGGGGAGGGCCCCACTGGTCAGTGGCTAAGCCACAGGGGGGGTTTGGGCGCGCACGCGACCCAGGGGCACACGGCGCGGCCGTGGCCGTGGCTGGCCGGTGGGCGAGCGGGGGGGGGGGCAACAGCTGCATCGAGCAGCGGGCGAGCGCGCGTAGGTGCGGGTGGCGAGCGGCGAGCGAGGCAGGGGCGCGCAGGGGCGCAGGGCGGAGCAGCAGCAGTGGCAGCAGAAGCAGCCGGAGCAGCGGCGACGCGGGCGCGCGGGAGCACGGCGAGCAGGGGCGCGGGTGCGTCGTGCGCGCGGCGAACGGAGCCGGAGCAGAGAGGAAAAGGGAGGAGGAACTGCGGCTCACCGAGCCCTGCAGAGGTGCGTTCGCGGGCTCGGGGAGGAGGACGAGGACGGGCGAGGTTGAGGCGGCGGTGCTCCGGGAAGGTGGTCCGACGAGGGGGCACTCCGGGCGGCGGCGTCGCGACGGTTGGCGAGGGGCGCCGGGATCGACCCCTCCCCGATCCAGTCGAGTGGGTGGGGTCCGGGGAGGAGAGGCGTTCGGCGAGGTAGAGGCGGTGGGGCGGCGCCGGCGAGGTGACGCCGCGGACGAGGACGGAGGCGCGGCGGTGCGAGTGACGGGCGGCGTCGGGGCCGCGCCCGATCCCTCCTGGATCGTGGGGGGGAGGAAGTGGGGAACGAGGGGTGGGAGTGGGGGTGGACTAGGGTTCGGGGGGAATATGGGGAAGTGGGTGGGCCGGCCTAGCGGTCCAGCTGGGCCACGGCCCAGTTGGTCTGGGGGGGAGGGGGGCTTTTCTTTTTATTTTGATTTCTTCTGTCTTTTTCTTTTTATTTATTCATATCTCCTGTTTAGTAAATTGTTAGGCCTCAAAATTATTTTTGTAGAACATGGCAATTGTTCCAATAAATACTAGGCATCCTCTACCACTGTCAAAAATTAGTTTGGAGTCAACTGGACCTCACACAAATTTCATAATAAATAGAATGTATTAAACCTTGCTGTTTTGGTAAAGTTTGAGCCACCTAATTAATTTATTTATTGTTTGTTTCAATTTTAGAATAGTCTCTGGAATATTTGTTATTTATTGAACATTTTAGTTTTTATGTTAGACAACTTTTATTTTCCAGTTTCATTTAAATTTGGATTTTGACTTAGGAGTTGAAAAGCAATATAATGCTAATGATGATCATGCACTGTTAAACATGATGACATGGCATAATCAAAAGGGTGATTACTGTAGTTAACCACTGGGGGTGTTACAACCAAGTTACGAAGTGACATTTGAATACACACTAAGTATTCCTCCGGTGTCAGGGAGTTGCATGATCTCACGGTCTTAGGAATAGATACTTGACATGAAGAGAGCTATAGCAATAAACTGATACGATCAAATGCTAAGCTTACGGTTGGGTCTTGTCCATCACATCATTCTCCTAATGATGTGATCCCGTTATCAAATGACAACTCATGTCCATGGTTAGGAAACCTTAACCATCTTTGATCAACGAGCTAGTCTAGTAGAGGCTCACTAGGGACATAGTATTTGTTTATGTATTCACACATGTATTTAAGTTTCTAGTCAATATAATTCTAGCATGAATAATAAACCTTTATCATGAACAAGGAAATATGATAATAACCAACTTATTATTGCCTCTAGGGCATATTTCCAACAGTCTCCCACTTGCACTAGAGTCAATAATCTAGTTTACATAGTTATGAATCTAACACCCATGGAGTCTTGGTGCTGATCATGTTTTGCCCGTGGAAGAGGTTTAGCCAACGGGTCTGCCACATTCAGATCCGTATGTACTTTGCAAAGTTCTATGTCTCCATCTCTAACATAATTACGAATGGAGTTGAAACGGTGCTTGATGTGCTTGGTTATCTTGTGAAACCTGGGCTCCTTGGCAATGGAAATAGCTCTAGTGTTGTCACAAAAGATAGTCATTGGATCCGATGCACTAGGTATTACACCCAGATCGGATATGAACTCCTTCGTCCAGACTCCTTCTTGTGTTACTTCCGAAGCAACTATATATTACGCTTCACATGTAGATCCCGCCACGACGCTCTATTTAGAACTGCATCAACTAACCGCTCCACCATTTAACATAAATATGTATCCAGTTTGAGACTTAGAGTCATCCGGATCTGTGTCGAAGCTAGCATCAATGTAACCCTTTACGACGAGCTCTTCGTCACCTCCATAAACAAGAAACATGTCCTTAGTCCTTTTCAGGTACTTCAGGATATTCTTGACCGCTGTCCAGTGATCTACTCCTGGATCACTTTGGTACCTCCCCGCCAGACTTATGGCAAGGCACACATCAGGTCTGGTACACAGCATGGCATACATTATAGAGCATATGGCTGAGGCATAGGGAATGACTTTCATCCTTTATCTTTCTTCTCCGTGGTCGGGCTTTGAGTCTTACTCAACTTCACACCTTGCAATACAGGCAAGAACCCTTTCTTTGACTGGTCAATTTTGAACTTCTTCAAAACTTTGTCAAGGCATGTGCTTTGTGAAAGTCCTATTAAGCGTCTTGATCTATCTCTATAGATTTTGATACCCAATATGTAAGCAGCTTCACCGAGGTCTTTCATTGAAAAACTCTTTTTCAAATATCTTTTTATGCTTTCCAGAAATTCTATATCATTTCCAATCAACAATATGTCACCCACACATAATATTAGAAATGCTACAGAGCTCCCACTCACTTTCTTGTAAATACAAGCTTCTCCGTAAGTTTGTATAAAACCAAAAGCTTTGATCACCTCATCAAAGCATATATTCCAACTCCGAGATGCTTGCACCAGTCCATAGATGGATCGCTGGAGCTTGCATACTTTGTTAGCATCCTTAGGATTGACAAAACCTTCTGGTTGCATCATATACAACTCTTCCTTAAGAAACCCATTAAGGAATGCCGTTTTGACATCCATTTTCCAGTTCTCATAATCATGAAATGCGGCAATTGCTAACATAATTCAAACAGACTTAAGCATCGCTACGTGTGAGAAAGTCTCATCATAGGCAACCCCTTGAACTTGTCGGAAACCCTTTACAACAAGTCGAGCTTTATAGACGGTGACATTACCATCAGCGTATGTCTTCTTCTTAAAGATCCATTTATTCTCAATGGCTTGCTGATCATTGGGCAAGTCCCCCAAAGTCCATACTTTGTTCTCATACATGAATCCAATCTCGGATTTCATGGCCTGAAGCCATTTGTCGGAATTCGGGCTCATCATAGCTTCTTCATAGCTCGTAGGTTCGCCATTGACTAACAACATAATTTCTAGCACTTGATTACCGTACCACTTTGGTGCGGAACGTACCCTGGTTGACCTATGAAGTTCAGTAGTAACTTGATCTGAAGTTTCATAATCATCGTCATTAGCTTCCTCTTTGTTTGGTGTAGGCATCACGGGAACTGCTTTCTGTGATGTGCTACCTTCCAATTCGAGAGAAGGTACAATTACCTCATCAAGTTCTACTTTCCTCCCACTAACTTCTTTTGAGAGAAACTCCTTCTCTAGAAAGGACCCATTCTTGCCAACAAAGATCTTGACCTCGGATCTATGGTAGAAGGTATACTGATGCGGAGCATCCTACGGGCATCACCATGTCAAGAGTCCATTGGGCAAGTGACACGTGCCACATCTACACGTACATAAAGGTGAATCATCTCCTTTACACTTGTCCATTTGTATCCTTTGAGGATGGTATACTACTTGACCCCTCTCTTGTGTGCATACATAGGTGTGAGCGGAGCTACACATTCATCGAGGAGGAGTCCAAGCTCAAAAGTACATGTACACCATCATCGAGGTTGACCACATCAAGGGAGCCGAGGAGCATCCACAATGAAGGAGAAGGAGCGCACCGGGAACAAGTCTGCAAGTCCCAGGCGACCCCGTGCGCACGGGCCCCTGAGACCCCGTGCCCATAGACTACACAAGGAGCTGCCGTTGTAGCACCCCGTGCGCACGGGCTTGTACCGTGCCCACGGGACCCCCGTGCACATGGGCCCAACTTACCCCGTGCGCATGGGCCCATCAAGATGGACGGCCGAGAGTCATCTGTTGGGCCTCCACTTCGTCCCCTTCCTCCACCTACCTATATATTATGTACCTAGACCATATGTTAGGGTAAGCAAAGTACATGATATGATCTTGAGAGCTTTTCTCCTATCTACCTTCTCCCATGGAGATCAAGACCTCATAGGAGAAGATCCCTAGTGGATTCAAGACCCCATCTAGGGAAGGATCTCTTTAGATCTCAAGGCCTCATCTCCCTTTGGGATTTGGGATGAACTTTATCATGTACCCATGTTCCTCTTGTTGTTTATGTACCTTTGTGGATCTTGTGTGGATTTGAGTCTAGTGGATGTGTAATTGGGCTTGTTCTTGCGTGTTCCTCTTGTGATTTCTTCGTGTTCTTCGTGTTCTTTGTGGGATTCCCCCTCCAATTCATGAAAGATCTCCATCTAGGGTTCCACCCTACAACATTATGGTATCATGAGCTAGGTTTATCACGAAATTGGAGTCACCCCTCTTTGTTTTCTAGCCCAATTTTGTTTGATTTTGTCCCAATTCAAAAATCCCCACAAAAGTAGCCCCATAATTTTTCTTGCAATTTGTTGGTTTTTGTGAGATTTTGTTGTGTTTGATCCATGATTTTGTTGTTTGGTAAGTGGATCTAGCTTTCCCCCATCCACCCACATAATCCCCACCACGAAATCCACCCAATTTCTCATCAATTTTGACCCCAAAATCGCGAAATTTCCGCCACCCCCATGCCCACGGGCTCCCAACCCCATGCGCACGCCCCCCCGCGAAGTCCTTGGTGACCCCGTGTCCTCGGTACGTGTACCGTGTGCACGGGACCCCGTGTCCACGGGCCTTGGACCCCGTGCGCACGCCCCCCCCCCCAGTTCAGCCGCCACTGCTTCACAGTTTTGGCCATATCTTCCATGTCCAGAGTCCGATTTTGACGTTCTTTGGCTCGTTGAGTAGCTATTGACATCCCCATCCATTTAGATAGGTTCCCACATCGTTTTACTCCATCAAAAATTTGACATTTTGGCCTCTTTACCTAGGCCCTCCACCATATCATCCGCAAATTCACCATAGCTTTCCGCAACCTAACCCATTTTGCTCCATTTAGCATTTGTGGTTGCTTAAGTTGTGACTTGAGTCCCCTAAGGTGTTTCGGCTACTTAGGGACAGTTGCTTCTTCATCAACCACCACCACCACTTCCGCATTGCCATCTCCGACACCACCACCGCATTTTCGCTACCACCATTTGACATTTCACGTTTGAGATTTTGAGTTCGTGGTTTTTCCGTTTCCTAAGGTGTTTCGGCTACATAGGAATGGTTTGACTTCGACATCACCACCAGTCATCATCGCCCCGGTTTCAACATCGACAACGGCCACTTCATCATCATCCGTCCTTGCGTACACACGACAAACCATTGACGGTAACCTCGACGACATCATTGTACATATTCCTTGCCATTGCATTGATCTCCCCAAGCCTATTGCATACCTTACCTATCGAGACTAGCAAGTTGAGAATTGCCGGGCCACGCTATTTGTGCACCTTAGTAATACGCTTACGCCGCATAGCTAGTTGTAGCGTGCTATCATCATTGTGCCATAAGTCTCTCCTGTGCATATCTTACATACTTGTCTCATATCATACTTGGCTCGAGCATCAAGCATAAAAAAAGAGCAAAAAGCTTTTAAGCAAAAGAGGAGATACAAAAGAGCTTGTAAGCAATAGAAATAGCATTGAGCCATTTTGCATAGTACATACACTTGGAGCATACATACATAGCATACTTGGGATTGAAGACGGCACGTTTACTCTCATAGGTTGGTGCACAAGCGTATCTTGCCCATTTGAGCAATCGAGCTAGTGTCTCTCTAGCATCCATGCAACAAGAGCATTTTCCGTGGCAACACATTTTGTGCTCATTCCTTGGTTGCGCGGATCCCATCTATCTATCCGTGTGTGTGTTTCTTGTGTCACCATAGCATTGATCTATTTGCTTTACATTGCAACTTTGTGAATCTTCCTCAACATTTTCAATATCTTGGACTAACATTTGCTTGAATTTTGTGCCACTTGTCCAAACCAAGCCACTCGATAAGCCTTTTACTTGTAGGTTGATGTCACTTGAACTACGTCGGTATTTCCCAAAGAGGAAGGGATGATGCAGCACAGCTACGGTAGGTATTTCCCTCAGTGATGAGACCAAGGTTATCGAACCAGTAGGAGAACCACACAACACTACATGAACGGCACCTACACACAAAGAACAAATACTTGCAACCCGACGTAAAAGAGGGGTTGTCAATCCCTCCCGGGTAAATAGATAGATAAATTTGTAGCAGATCGGATAAATAGATCTCGCGGGAACGCGAGATAAAATAAATAACAATAAATTGCAGCAAGATATTTTTGGGTTTTTGGATTAATAGATCTAAAAATAAAAGCAAATAAAAATAGATCTCGAAGGCAAATATGATAAAGAAGAGACCCGGGGGCCGTAGATTTCACTAGTGGCTTCTCTCGAGAAAAATAGCATACGGTGGGTAAACATATTACTGTTGGGCAATTGATAGAACTTCAAATAATTATGATGATATCCAGGCAATGATCATTATATAGGCATCACGTCCAAGATTAGTAGACCGACTCCTGCCTGCATCTACTACTATTACTCCACACATCGACCGCTATCCAGCATGCATCTAGTGCATTAAGTTCATGGAGAAATGGAGTAATGCAATAAGAACGATGACATGATGTAGACAAGATCTATTCATGTAGGAATAGACCACATCTTGTTATCCTTAATAGCAATGATACATACGTGTCATTTCCCCTTCTGTCATTGGGATTGAGCACTGTAAGATCGAACCCATCACAAAGCACCTCTTCCCATGGCAACAAAAATCGATCTAGTCGCCCTAACTAAACCAAAGATTCAAAGAAGAAATATGAGGCTATAAGTAATCATGCATATAAGACATCAAAAGACTCACATAACTTTCATGGATAAAAACATAGATCTGATCATAAACTCAAAGTTCATCGGATCCCAACAAACACACCGCAAAAAGAGTTACATCAAATAGATCTCCAAGAGACCATTGTATTGAGAATCAAAAGAGAGAGGGGAAGCCATCTAGCTACTAACTACGGACCCGTAGGTCTACAATGAACTACGCACGCATCATCGGAGAGGCACCAACGAGGATGATGAACCCCTCCGTGATGGTGTCTAGATTGGATCTGTGGTTTCTGGAACTTGCGGCGGCTGGAATTGTATTTCGTCGACTCCCCTAGGGTTTCTAGAATATTAGGGTATTTAAGAGCAAAGAGGCGGTGCGGGAGGCCACCTAGGTGGGCACAACCCACCAGGGCACACCTGGCCTCCAGGCGCGCCCAGGTGGGTTGTGCCCCCCTTGGGGCACCCCTCTGGTACTTTCTTGGCCCAACTTGTGTCTTCTGGTCCAGAAAAAAATCACCAAAAATTTTCGCTGCGTTTGGACTCCGTTTGGTATTGATTTTCTGCGAAGTAAAAAACAAGCAAAAAACAGCAACTGGCACTGGGCACTATGTTGATAGGTTAGTCCCAAAAAATGATATAAAGTTGCTATAAAATGATTGTAAAACATCCAAGATTGATAATATAACAGCATGGAACAATAAAAAATTATAGACGTTGGAGACGTATCAGCATCCTCAAGCTTAATTCCTGCTCATCCTCGAGTAGGTAAATGATAAGAACAGAATTTTTGATGTGGAATGCTGCCTAACATGTTCATCACATAATCTTTTCTTTGTAGCATGGACATTTGAACTTTTATATGATTCAAAGCAATAGTCTAGTTTTGACATGAAGATTTCAATACTCAAGCATATCAACAAGCAACCATGTCTTTCAAAATATCAACACTAAAGCATGTTATCCCTAGCCCATTATGCTCAATCATTGATCCATTCATGAAACACACTCGCATATTAGCTACACCCAATGCTCAAGTACGATCATAGTGCCCCTTAGTTGGTCCTTTATAAGAGAAGATGGAGACTCAAAAATAAAATTTGCATAAAGTAAATAGAAAGGCCCTTCGCAGAGGGAAGTAGGGATTTGTAAAGGTGCCAGAGCTCAAAGCGAAAAAGATAGAGATAAAAAATATTTTGGGTGGCATGCTTTTCCTGTCAACGAAAACGATCGAGTAGTTCCCAATACTTTCCATGCTAGATATATCATAGGCGGTTCCCAAACAGAAAATAAAGTTTATTCCTTTTTCCACCATACTTTCACATTCCACGGCTAACCGAATCCACGGGTGCCGTCCGTACCAACACTTTCCAAGGAATTTATTATTTGACAACATAAAGTAAATTCATTTTTCATTTCGGGACTAGGCATCCCTAATACATTTGCCGTACTCTCGTGCAATGACAAGTGAATAAACACTCATCTTGAGAATAACACATCTAGCATGGAAAAATATCAGCCACCCCCTACCGTTTCATGAGCGGTACGAGCACACAAAAGAGAAATTTATTTTGAAAATTAGAGATGGCACATACAAATTTGCTTAGAACGGCACGAAAATACCGCATATAGGTAGGTATAGTGGACTCATATGGCAAAACTGGTTTAAGGATTTTGGATGCATAAGTAGTGATCATACTTAGTGCAAATGAAGGCTAGCAAAAGATTGAGAAGCATCCAACCAAGAAACAAAAAATCTCATAAGCGAGCATTAAGCATAACTAACACCGAATAATGCACCACAAGTAGGATATAATTTCATTGCATAACTATTGACTTTCGTGCTTGCATAGGGAATCACAAACCTTAACATCAATATTCTTACTAAAGCATAATTACTCATCAAGATGACTCACATATTATATCATCATATCGCAAAACTATTACAAGGAATCAAGTTTATTTTGTCCAATGATCTTCATGAAAGTTTTTATTATATCCCTCTTGAATATCTATCACTTTGGGACTAATTTCATGTGTTGCTTTTGATAGCTCAAACAAATCTAAGTGAAGAACATGAGCATAAAAATTTCCTTCTCCCAAAATAATTTAAGTGAAGCATGGGAGAATTTCTTCAAAATTACTACTCTCAAATAAATCTAAGTGAAGCATGAGAGCATTTCTTCAAAAATATTAAAGCACACCGTGCTCAAAAAGATATAAGTGAAGCACTAGAGCAATTCCATAGCTCATAAAGATTTAAGTGAAGCATAGAGAGCAATTCTAACAAATCATAGCATAATTTTGGCTCTCTCAAATAGGTGTGTCCAGCAAGGATACTTGACTAAAAATAAAATGTAAAACAAGCAAAGACTCAAATCATACAAGACGCTTCAAGCAAAACTCATGATATGTGACGAATAAAAATATAGCTCCAAGTAAAATACCGATGGTCGTTAGAAGAAAGAGGGGATGCCACTCGGGCATCCCCAAGCTTAGTTGCTTGCTTCTCTTTTAGATAATAGCTTGGGATTCCATGGGCATCCCCAAGCTTAGGATCTTCTTACTCCTTATTCCTTCATCCATCATGATCTCACCCAAAACTTGAAAACTTCAATCACACAAAACTCAACAAAACCTTCGTGAGATCCGTTAGTATAACAAAGCAAATCACTACTATAAGTACTGTTGCAAACCCATTCATATTTTATTTTTTCATTATATATACTGTATTCCAACTTTACTATGGCTTATACCCTTCAATAGAAACCATAGATTCATCAAAATAAGCACACAACGCAAAGAAAACAGAATCTGTCAAAAACAGAACAGTCTGTAGTAATCTGAAAACTTCGAATACTTCTGTAAATATAAAAATTCTTAATAATTAGGTAAATGTAGGAAATTTGTATATCCATCTTGTGTAAAATAATTCATAATTTTTCATCGCCTCTGGCAATTTCTAAAATTATTTTACTGGATGCAAAATTTTCTGTTTTTCAACAAGATCAAATCAACTATCACCCAACATGATCCCAAAGGCTTTGCTTGGCACAAACTCTAATTAAAACACAAAAAACACAATAATAGCAGTAGCATAATTGTGCAAACACTCAAGAACAAAAATAAAAATACAAAAATAAATTTTATTCATTGGGTTGCCTCCCAACAAGCGTTATCGTTTTATGCCCCTAGCTAGGCATAATGCAAAGATCTAAGTGTTGTCATCTTTATTTCTAGATCCGTAAGATGCCCTCATGATTGATTCATATGGTGGCTTAATTCTTGTTCTAGGGAAGTTTTCCATACCCTTTCTCAAAGGAAATTGGAATTTGATTTTCCCTTCTTTCATATCAATCACGGCACCTATAGTGCGTAAAAACGGTCTACCAAGAATAATTGGACAAGACGGATTGCAATCAATATCAAGAACAATAAAATCTATGGGCACATAATTCCTATTTGCAAGGATAAGAACATCATTAATTATTCCCATAGGCTTCTTAATAGTAGAATCCACCAAGTGCAAATTTAAAGAACATTCTTCAATATCGGTAAGACCAAGCACATCACATAAGGATTTCGGAATTGTAGAAACACTAGCACCGAAATCACATAAAGCAAAACACTCATAATTTTTAATCTTGACTTTGATAGTAGGTTCCCATTCATCATGTAATTTTCTAGGAATTGAAATCTCTAATTCCAACTTTTCTTCCAAAGCTTTCATCATAGCATCAACGATATGTTTAGTAAAAGCTTTATTTTGTTCATAAGCATGGGTGAATTTATCATGGATTGCAACAAAGCAATACAATCAATCAAAGAGAAATTATCATAATTAAAGTCTTTGTAATCCAAAAGAGTGGGCACATCACTAGTTAAAGTTTTGACCTCTCCAAACCCACTTTTATCAATTTTCTCAACAAGATTTTCACCCTCCAAATTATCGGACGCCTTCTAGGTAAAGTTGACTCTTCTTCAGTCTCTTTATCATCAATCTTAATTTTACTAAACAAGGAATCAATAGAAGAAACACCAATCACTTTAAGATCTTCATCATTTTTATGAAAGCAATCGCTAGAAAACGCTTTTTCTAAAAATTCTCTTTTAGCTCTAAGCATAGCGGTTCTTTTCTTACTTTCATCCATAGAAACATATAAAGCTTTAATTGATTCCTCAACCTTAGGCACAAAAATTTTCAACTTGAGATTTTCTACATCATGAGAAATTCTATCAATGCTTCTAGACATATCATCAATTTTACTCAACTTTTCTTCTATCGTAGTATTAAAATTCTTTTGAGCATTGATAAATTCTTTAATATTATTCTCAAGATCAGAGGTGTTCCTATTATTATTATAAGAAGGATTACCATAGGAATTACCATAATTATTAGAGGATTTTCCTGGAAAAGGTCTAGGATTAAAATTACCTCTATAAGCATTGTTATTAAAATTGTTCTGTGAGACAAAATTCACGTCTACGGCATCACTATTTTGCTCAATCAAAGTAGACAAAGGCACATCCTTAAGATCAATAGGAGCATTTTTATTGGAAACCAACTTCATAAGAGCATCAACTTTTTCACTCAAAGAATTTATTTCTTCTACTGAATTAACCTTTTTACAAGTAGGAGCTCTTTCGGTATGCCATTGTGAATAATTTGCCATAATATTATCAAGCAATTTAGTAGCTTCACCCAAAGTAATCTCCATAAAAGTACCACCCGCGGCGGAATCTAAAAGATTTCTAGAAACAAAATTCAATCCCGCATAAAAAAATTGTATGATCATCCAAAGATTTAAACCATGAGTAGGACAATTTCTTAGCATCAATTTCATTCTTTCCTAAGATTGCGCAACATGTTCATGCTCAAGTTGCTTAAAATTCATGATTTGCATCCTAAGGGAAATAATTTTTGAGGGAGGAAAATACTTAGTAATAAAAGCATCTTTGCACTTATCCCAAGAATCGATACTATTGCGAGGCACAGAAGAAAACCAAATTTTTGCACGATCTCGCAAAGAAAACGGGAATAATTTCAACTTCACAATATCATTGTCCACATATTTTTTCTTTTGCATATCGCATAATTCCACGAATGTGTTAAGATGGGACGCGGCATCGTCACTAGGAGTACCGAAAAATTGATCTTTCATAACAAGATTCAGCAAAGCGGCATTAATATCACAAGACTCCGCACTAGTGACGGGAGGAGCAATCGGGGTGCTAATAAAATCATTGTTGTTGGTGTTAGATAAATCACACAACTTGGTGTTCTCTTGAGTCATCGTGACTACGCAACAAGATTGCACTCAAAAACAGATCTGACAAGAAAACGGCGAACGAAAAAGAGGGCGAATAAAACGGCAAATGTTTGTGAAGTGGGAGAGATGAAAACGAGAGGCAAATGGCAAATCATGGAAATTGCAAGGAGATGAGATTTGTGATTAGGAACCTGGTAGATGTTGATGATGTCTCCCCAGCAATGGCGCCAGAAATTGGCGAGTTGACGGGAGACTATCTTGACTTGATCCTCCCCGGCAACGGCGCCAGAAATTCCTTTTGATGTCGCTTGAACTACGTCGGTATTTCCCCAAAGAGGAAGGGATGATGCAGCATAGCTACGGTAGGTATTTCCCTCAGTGATGAGACCAAGGTTATCGAACCAGTAGGAGAACCACGCAACACTACATGAACGGCACCTGCACACAAAGAACAAATACTTGCAACCCGACGTAAAAGAGGGGTTGTCAATCCCTCCCGGGTAAGGAGATAGATAAATTTGTAGTAGATCGGATAAATAGATCTCGCGGGAACGCGAGATAAAATAGATAAAAATAAATTGCAGCAAGATATTTTTGGGTTTTTGGATTAATAGATCTGAAAATAAAAGCAAATAAAAATAGATCTTGAAGGCAAATATGATAAAGAAGAGACCCGGGGGCCGTAGATTTCACTAGTGGTTTCTCTCGAGAAAAATAGCATACGGTGGGTAAACATATTACTGTTGGGCAATTGATAGAACTTCAAATAATTATGATGATATCCAGGCAATGATCATTATATAGGCATCACGTCCAAGATTAGTAGACCGACTCCTGCCTGCATCTACTACTATTACTCCACACATCGACCGCTATCCAGCATGCATCTAGTGTATTAAGTTCATGGAGAAATGGAGTAATGCAATAAGAACGATGACATGATGTAGACAAGATCTATTCATGTAGGAATAGACCGCATCTTGTTATCCTTAATAGCAATGATACATACGTGTCATTTCCCCTTCTGTCACTGGGATTGAGCACTGTAAGATTGAACCCATCACAAAGCACCTCTTCCCATGGCAAGAAAAATCGATCTAGCCGCCCTAACTAAACCAAAGATTCAAAGAAGAAATACGAGGCTATAAGTAATCATGCATATAAGACATCAAAAGACTCACATAACTTTCATGGATAAAAACATAGATCTAATCATAAACTCAAAGTTCATCGGATCCCAACAAACACACCGCAAAAAGAGTTACATCAAATAGATCTCCAAGAGACCATTGTATTGAGAATCAAAAGAGAGAGAGGAAGCCATCTAGCTACTAACTACGGACCCGTAGGTCTACAATGAACTACGCATGCATCATCGAAGAGGCACCAATGAGGATGATGAACACCTCCGTGATGGTGTCTAGATTGGATCTGTGGTTTCTGGAACTTGCGACGGCTGGAATTGTATTTCGTCGACTCCCCTAGGGTTTCTGGAATATTGGGGTATTTATAGAGCAAAGAGGCGGTGCGGGAAGCCACCGAGGTGGGCACAACCCAGCAGGGCGCGCCTGGGCCTCCAGGTGCACCCAGGTGGGTTGTGCCGCCCATGGGGCACCCCTCTAATACTTTCTTGGCCCAACTTGTGTCTTCTGATCCAGAAAAAATCACCAAAAAGTTTCGCTGCGTTTGGACTCCGTTTGGTATTGATTTCCTGCGATGTAAAAAACAAGCAAAAAATAGCAACTGGCACTGGGCACTATGTCAATAGGTTAGTCCCAAAAAATGATATAAAGTTGCTATAAAATGATTGTAAAACATCCAAGATTGATAATATAACAGCATGGAACAATCAAAAATTATAGATACGTTGGAGACGTATCATAGGTGTGAGTGAACAAGTCTGGTACCAATTCCACTATTATTTCATTTCACATTGAGTGACACGAGATACATTCTCAACTTTGGGAAAAGGTAGCTTGGTATTGTTTATCTCATTTCCTACTCCCCTTTGCTCGAGTCTTGTGATGGATAGGAAAAGCACATCATCTCCAGTCTACAACCACGATGATGAGTTTGATGCTATGAAGAACTTCATGGATGCCAAGATGGACAAGCACATGGAGGAGCTCAAGGTCCTCATCAACAACCGCTAGCGGTCTTCCTCATCTTCGAGAAGACGCTCAAGTGCAAAGACTCCTGAGCTACCATCTCCGGCAAGTACACACAAGCATCGACATTGACAAGAACATGAAGAGCACACTTCTGGACAAGAGGTTGCTTCTCTGCCACCCCCGTGTACACGGGCCTGCGACCCCCGTGCACACGGCCTCCTGCATCCCAGTGGGCACGGGGCATACAGAACAGCAACATCGACACTTCGGCTTCTTCAACTACGATGGCATCTTCGCCAAGTGACTTCAAGGCATCTTCACCTACGGACGTACGGCATCTTCGCCTACTCCACAAGCTCAAGTCCACTACTTCCACGAGCTACTTCGACTTTGCCGACGACGTTGAGATTCCATTCTTTGGGACTCATGACCCCGAAGAGTACCTCGAGTGGGAGCGCAAGATGGACGACTACCTCAAGCTACACCAAGTCCCCTCCGAAGATCAAGTGAAGTGCGCCACAAGTACCTTCCATGACTATGCATCGACATGGTGGCTTCGCACACCTTCGAAGAGCTTCATCATGAGTTGGTCCAAGACGAAGAAAGCAATGCAGCAAGAATTTGTTCCACCTACACGGAACATCTTCAACGCCAATTAGAGAACACCATACAAGGATCCAAGTACCTCGACGAGTATTTAAGAACATGAAGGAAGCCTTGCGATGACCGGTGTGGACGACCCCATTTGGATGAAGTTCTACTTCATGATGGGATTGAACAACAACATCACCAAGACTATCTTCACCAATGACTATGAGTCCCTCGACAACATGTACCTTGGTGCTCTCAAGGCGGAGCAAGAACTCAAGAAGGCCAAGTCTACTCGACCCCGAGCTCACTTCACGACGACCACACTCCAAGACGGCGAGTATGAGGCTAGTACCACCGAGATGTCCAAGCCCGATGAGCTCCAAGACGATGCTTCCATCTTTGGAGCCGATATTGATGATGTGCCATCTTCGGCCTTCATCCATGGCGACGACTATGAGACGGTTGAGCATGGGATTTTTCCTTCGACCACGGTGACATATGATGACTTGAGTGACTTTTGCCACCATATTGAGAGTGAGAGTGACTTCACCACTAGCCCCATATACGATGAGTTGCACCAATTCCCATTTAAGGAGAGCCACCACCACCACTACTTGAGTGATTTGAGTGACTCCACCATATGTGACATTGAGTGCACCTACCTTGAGGGAGTGAGTGAGGCACAACCACATAGAGAGCGTGAGGTAGTTGATAGGGCATGTGAGGCCATTTCGATTTCTAACAACTTAACCTCTACCTCTATTATGTCTTCTCATTTGGTGCTAGGTCCCATATATGATGACGCGCCGATCCTCGACGACTTCGTCCTTCCTTTGGACAAGACGATGGCCATGGTGGACTATGATGCACACCCCACATGGTTCCATCACGATGATGACGTTGACCATGATTTGGTCCTTTCTACCTCACCTACACCACATGAGTGGAATGAGAAAGGTAACATAGGTGATGGGGATGCTCTAGTCCCACTAGTGGACATTCTTGATATTGATTTCTTGCATGATGTCGATCCACCTATTACCATGCTTCATGCTAGTATGACTTCCCCATGCGATGATTTACCCATTTATGATGAGTTTGATGATTGTCATGTGGAGTCTATTAGTTGTGATGCCATGTTACATAGGATTTCTTGTGATAATTCTCTTGGTCACATCATGTTTGACAATCCGCTTGAATTGTCATATGCTATGCATGAGATCTACCATATGTCATATTTGCAATCTCATCGTAGTGACTATGCATATGCCATTAAAATAAACCCAATTTGCACATATGGCATAGATGACAAACCCATGGTTATTGGAATTTGTTTTTCTTGTGATGATATTGATATGCTTCCTTTGCATCATTTATCTCATATGCCATGCCATGACCACCTAACTTCGAACATGCATTGTTTGCCATGTTGTCCATTTTCTCCATATTATGCTTCCGATATTGCTCATGAGGAGACCCCCATAGTTTCCTCATACATATTAGGAGATTTTGATCCATCCTATGATTTGCATGATTCCTATGATTGTGTGCACCCTATGCATTCCATGAATACAAATGCTATTGTTGTGCCACACACTGGCTATAATTTGCGTCCCCATCATGTTATACATAACAACTATTCTTTCATGATGGATGGCATGTTCTTATACCATGCATCAATTTTCTTTGAGCGATGCCTATCTTGTGCTAACTCTCATGCGCACATGCACATCATGATGGATGATGTGTACATTCACCACGCACACACTTTGTTTCGTTGTCTATTTGTTGTGTAGGTACACATGCTTCCTCGTCAACCTCGCAATCCCATGAGTTGATGAAACGAGCTCTAGAGAGCAATGATGACTTGGGATCCCATGGATTTTCATCCCCACCACTCCCTTCGCGCATCTCTTCTACATGGCCCTCACATGGTTATGGGTTATTTACCACTTCTCACCTTATGTCCATGCTGCCATGTTCACTTTGCATGATATGCTCATTTCTACACCTTTGCCATGCATTTGTGACCCATGTTTTGCATTTCACATGACACTTGATTCTCGTACTTGTACATGTATTTGCATGATTGGTGGAGATATTGATTGTTATTGCCATGTTTGCTTTGTGCCCAATGCCTATGATGATACTTTGATCATATCTTGTTTTCATGCTTGTGATATGTCATGTGCATCGCGTATGCCTACTATTTACACACATGACATGATTGCCATGATTACCTCTAGTATGTCGCATCTTCGCACTACTAGCATGCTTGACTTGATTGCCTCACACATATTGAACAATTGCTATCTCATTTGTGTTGAGTGCCACACTATCTTCATCACACCCTATGCACCTTATGCTTGGATTGTCTTGCACTTGCCCCATGTGTTTAGACATTTCATTTCTTTTGGTGTTGTGAATGCCTCTTATGCCTACCATAGACCGTTCATTGAGCACTTTGTGCATGCTTGCTATGACATTGAGGTAGATGCTTGTTCTCTTGTCACACATATTAGCACCTTTACCTCATCTTTGCATGCTTATTTCCATGATGTCCTTGATTTGGCTCAATTAACGTGCTTGCATGCCATGTCACAATCCTTTGTCACACCATATGCTATGCTTGATAACAACACTTGTTAGGTGAATCACCTCTTAAATGCTTGGTTTTGCACTAACGCTAACCACATTTGTTTTTCCAAGTGTTTGTTGTCTTTGTTCCTTTTCAAGGAATTACAAGATGGTGCAACATTGGAGAGTGCCTAGTTCAAGCTTCCACATGATGAATACTTGGTGATCGTCCACTTCAACACGGCGATGCCATCTCTTTCCCATGGTGATTTGGTTCTCGATCCGAGGACAGATCTTTCCCAAGGGGGAGGGGATGATGCGGAGCATCCTACGGGCATCACCATGTCAAGAGTCCATTGGGCAAGTGACACGTGCCACATCTACTTCACATACATAAAGGTGAATCATCTCCTTTACACGTGTCCATTTCTATCCTTCGAGGATGATATACTACTTGACCCCTCTCTCATGTGCATACATAGGTGTGAGCAGAGCTACACATTCATCGAGGAGGAGTCCAAGCTCAAGAGTACATGTACACCATCATCAAGGTTGACCACATCAAGGGAGCCAAGGAGCATCCACAAGGAAGGAGAAGGATCGCACCAGGAACAAGTCTGCAAGTCCCAGGCGACCCCGTGCGCACGGGCCCCCGAGACCCCGTGCCCATGGACTACACAGGGAGCTGCCGCTATAGCACCCCATGCGCACGGGCTTGTACCGTGCCCACAGGACCCTCGTGCGCACGGGCCCAACTTACCCCGTGTGCACGGGGCCATTAGGATGGACGGTCGAGAGTCATCTGTTGGGCCTCCACTTCGTCCCCTTCCTCCACCTACCTATATATTACGTACCTAGACCATATGTTAGGGTAAGCAAAGTACATGATATGATCTTGAGAGCTTTGCTCCTATCTACCTTCTCCCATGGAGATCAAGACCTCATAGGAGAAGATCCCAAGTGGATTCTAGACCCCATCTAGGGAAGGATCTCTCTATATCTCAAGGCCTCATCTCCCTTCAGGATTTGGGATGAACTTTATCATGTACCCATGTTCCTCTTGTTGTTTATGTACCTTTGTGGATCTTGTGTGGATTTGAGTGTAGTGGATGTGTAATTGGGCTTGTTCTTGAGTGTTCCTCTTGTGATTTCTTCGTGTTCTTCATGTTGTTTGTGGGATTCCCCCTCCAATTCGTGAAAGATCTCCATCTAGGGTTCCACCCTACAACATGTACCCAATGGTCTCTTTAGGGTATCCTATGAAGAAACACTTCTCCACATTGGGTTCGAGCTTATCAAGCTGAAGCCTCTTGACATAAGTGTCGCATCCCCAAACTTTAAGAAACGACAGCTTAGGTTTCTTGCCAAACCATAAATCATACTGTGTCGTCTCAACGGATTTAGACGGTGCCCTATTTAAAGTGAAAGCGGCTGTCTCTAATGCATAACCCCAAAACGATAGTGGCAAATCGGTAGGAGACATCATAGAATGCACCATATCCAATAGAGTATGATTACGATGTTCGGACACACCATTACGCTGTGGTGTTCCAGGTGGCGTGAGCTGTGAAACAATTCCACATTATCTTAAATGCATACCAAACTCGTAACTCAAATATTCACCTCCATGATTAGATCATAGAAACTTTATTTTCTTGTTACGATGATTCTCCACTTCACACTGAAATTCCTTTTACTTTTCAAATGTTTCAAACTTGTGTTTCATTAAGTAAATATACCCACATCTACTCAAATCTTCTGTGAAGGTAAGAAAATAATGATATCCACCTCGTGCTTCAACACTCATCCGACCACATACATCAGTATGTATTATTTCCATTAAGTCACTAGCTTGCTCCATTGTTCTAGAGAACGGAGTTTTAGTCATCTTGCCCATGAGGCATGGTTCACATGTCTCAAATGATTCATAATCAAGAGATTCCAAAAGTCCATCAGCATGGAGATTCTTCATGCGGTTTACACCAATATGACCTAAGCGGCAGTGCCACAAATATGTGGTACTATCATTATTAACTTTGTATCTTTTGGCATCAATATTATGAATATGTGTATCACCACGATCGAGATTCAATAAGAATAAACCATTCACAAGGGGTGCATGACCATAAAAGATATTACTCATATAAGTAGAACAACCATTATTCTCTGACTTAAATGAATAACCATCTCGCAATAAACAAGATCCAGATATAATGTTCATGCTCAACGCAGGCACCAAATAACAATTATTTAGGTTTAAAACTAATCCCGAAGGTAGATGTAGAGGTAGTGTGCTGACGGCGATCACATCAACCTTGGAACCATTTCCGACACGCATCGTCACCTCATCCTTAGCCAGTCTTCGTTTATTCCGCAGCTCCTGTTTTGAGTTACATATATTAGCAACCGAACTAGTATCAAATACCCAGGCGCTACTACGAGCACTAGTAAGGTACACATCAATAACATGTATATCACATATACCTTTGTTGACGTTGCCAGCCTTCTTATCGGCCAAGTACTTGGGGCAGTTCCGCTTCCAGTGACCATTCCCCTTGCAGTAGAAATGCCCAGTCTCAGGTTTGGGTCCAGCCTTGGGTTTCTTCACAGGAGCGGCAACTATCTTGCCGTTCTTCTTGAAGTTCCCTTTCTTTCCCTTGCCTTTCTTGAAACTAGTGATCTTTTTAACCATCAACACTTGATGCTCCTTCTTGATTTCTACCTCCACGGCTTTAAGCATAGCGAAGAGCTCGGAAATCATTTTCTCCATCCCTTGCATATTATAGTTCATCACAAATCCCTTATAGCTTGGTGGCAGTGGTTGGAGAACTCTGTCAATGACCGTGTCATCTGGAAGATTAACTCCCAACTGAGTCAAGCGGTTGTGAAACCCAGACATTCTGAGTATATGCTCACTAACAGAACTGTTCTCCTCCATCTTGCAGCTAAAGAACTTCTTGGAGGTGTCATACCTCTCAACCCAGGCATGAGCTTGAAATACCAATTTCAGCTCCTTGAACATCTCATATGCTCTGTGGTGCTCAAAACGTCTTTGGAGCCCCGGTTCTAAGCCGTAAAGCATGGCACACTGAACTATCAAGTAATCATCATAACGTGACTACCAGATGTTCATAACATCTGCAGGCGAGCCTTGAGGGGGTGCATCACCAAGCGGTGCATTAAGGACATAAGCCTTATGTGCAGCAATGAGGATAATCCTGAAGTTATGGACCCAGTTCGCATAGTTGTTTCCATCATCTTTCAACTTAGCTTTCTCTAGGAACACATTATAATTTAGGGGAACTACAGTGCGGGCCATTGATCTACAACACAAATTTTGCAAAGAAAATTAAGACTAAGTTCATGATAATTTAGTTCATTTAATCAAATTACTAATGAACTCCCACTTAAATCAACATCCCTCAAGTTGTCTAAGTGATACATGATCCAAATCAACTAACCCATGTCCGATCATCACGTGAGATGGGGTAGTCATCAATGGTGAACATCTCCATGTTGATCATATCTACTATATGACTCATGTTTGACCTTTCGGTCTCCTGTGTTCCGAGGCCATGTTTGTACATGCTAGGCTCGTCAAGTTTAACCCAAGTATCTGCATGTGTAAAACTGGCTTACACACGTTGTAAGTGAACGTAGAGTCTATCACACCCGATCATCACGTGGTGCTTCGAAACGACGAACTTTTGCAACAGTGCATACTTAGGGAGAGCACAATTTCTTGAAATTAAATGAAGGGATCATCTTATAATGCTATCGTCGCTCTAAACAAAATAAGATGCATAAAAAGATAAACATCACATGCAATCAATAGGTGACATGATATGGCCATTATCATCTCGTTCCTTTGATCTCCATCTCCAAAGTATCGGCATGATCTCCATTGTCATCGGAATAACAACATGATCACCATCATCGTGTCATCACGTGGTCGTCTCGCCAACTATTGCTTCTACAACTATTGCTAACGCATTGCAATAAAGTAAAGCAATTACATGATGAATAATAAATTAAAGACAACCCTATGGCTCCTGCCGGTTGCCGTACTCATCGAAATGAAAGTCGTGAACCTATTACAAAACATGATCATATTATACATCAACATATATCACATCATGTTTTGGCCATACCACATCACAACATGCCCTGCAAAAACAAGTTAGACGTCCTCTACTTTGTCATTGCAAATTTTACGTGGCTGCTATGGGCAACTAGCAAGAACTATTCTTACCTACGTAAAGCCAAAACGGTGATAATCAAGTTGCCTTTTAACCTTCTACAAGGACCGCCTTTGTCAAACTAGATTCAACTAAAGTAGGAGAGACAAACACCCGCTAGCCACCTTATGCAAAACGAGTTGCATGTCTGTCGGTGGAACCAGTATCTTCTATGTGGACAAGTAAGGTTGGTCTGGGCCGCTTCATCCCACAATATTGCCGAATCCAAATAAGACAAGAAAGGTAAGCAATTTGAGCATCAACGCCCACAACTCTTTGTGTTCTACTCGTGCATATACATCTACGCATAGACCTAGCTCTGGTACCATTGATGCGGAACGAAGCATGAAATAAAAAAAATCCTACGAACACCCAAGATCTATCTAGGAGAAGCATATCAACGAGAGGGGAGAGTGTGTCTACGTACCCTCATAGACCGAAAGCAGAAGCGTATATAACGCGGTTGATGTAGTCGTACTCTTCGTGATCCGATCACTATCCAACCGATCTAGTGTCGAACGGACGACACTTCTGAGTTTAGCACATGTGCGTCTCGATGACATCTCCTCCTCCTTGATCCAGCTAGAGAAGGCAGATAAGTAGATGGGATCACAACCAGCACGACGACGTGGTGGTGATGGTGGTGGTGGAGTCGGAATACCGGCAGGGCTTCACTAAGCGAAAAACCATGGACGAGAACTACGCCGGGAGGGAGAGACAGGGCAGCAGCCAAGGACAATGTGTTGGGGTGCCTTGCTGCGCCCCCTCCCCTATATTTATATGTGTGGGAGGGCTGGGAGTCCAGCCATACTCCTAATAGGTGTTGGCGCCAAGGGGGAGAGGACTTAGACTCCAAGTCCAATCCTATTCCTACTAGGACTCCCCTTTTTCCCTAACCGCATGGGGTTTTGAGGACTTGGTGTGCCTGGCCCAATAAGGCCAGGGCGCCTCCCCTTAGCACATGCCAAACATTGGAACATGGTGGACCCACTTGTGGACTCCGGACCCCTCCGGAACCTTCTAGAAACTTCCCGGTACAATACCGGAAAAGCTGCACCTTTTTTCGGAACCCAAAATGTGACTTCCCATATATAAATCTTTACCTCTCTGCCATTCCGAGACTCCTCATGACGTCTGATGTCTCATCTAGGACTCCGAACAACCTTCGGTTACCAATCATCAAATATCCCAATAGTACTCTAGCGTCAATGAACGTTAAGCGGGCGACCCTGCGGGTTCGAGAATCATGTAGTCATGACTGAGACCTCTCTCCGGTCAATAACCAATAGCGGGACCTGGATGCCCATATTGGTTCATAAATATTCCACGAAGATCTTTTATCGGTTGAACCACGATGTCAAGGATTCAGTTAATCCCGTATGCAATTCCCTTTGTCCGATGATATGTTACTTGCCTGAGATTCGATCGTCGGTATCTCCATACCTAGTTCAATCTCATTTCCGGCAAGTCTCTTGATACGTCTCCAACGTACCTATAATTTATGAAGTATTCATGCCATGTTTACAGCAATTTTATATGATTTTGGTATTATTTGATTAGAACTAACCCGGATTGATGCTGTTTTCAGCAAAACTACCGTGGTGTCATTTTTTATGTAGAAATAAAAGTTCTCGGAATGGGCTGAAAATTTACGGTGATTTTTTATGGACCAAAAGAGACCCCCGAAGCACCGGAGCTGGGCTAGGAAATGACCGAGGAGGCCACAAGCCTAGGGGGGCGCCCACCCCCCTAGGGCGCGCCCCCCAGCTTGTGGGCCCCTCGGGCACCCCTATGACGTGAGACCGACGCCAAAAATTCCTATATATTTCGTAACCTCCAGAAAGAACCCTAGATGAGAAGTTCCACTGTCGCAAGCCTCCGTAGCCATGAAAAACCAATCGGGAGCCCGTTCTGGCACCCTGCCGGAGGGGGAAATCATCACCGAAGGCCATCTTCATC
The DNA here is from genome assembly GCA_011799875.1 of Thinopyrum elongatum. NCBI lineage: Eukaryota > Viridiplantae > Streptophyta > Magnoliopsida > Poales > Poaceae > Thinopyrum > Thinopyrum elongatum. The sequence goes on from CM022297.1 coordinate 156,360,692, forward strand.
ATCCCGGCGGCCACCATGATGAGGAGGAAGTAGTTCACCCTCGAGGCTGAGGGTATGTACGAGTAGCTATGTGTTTGATCTCTCTATCTCTCTCTCTCTCATGTTCTTGATTTGGCACGATCTTGATGTATCGCGAGCTTTGTTAATATAGTTGGATCATATGGTGTTTCCCCCTCTTTATCTTGTTGTGATGAGTTGAGTTTTACCTTTGAGGTTTCACTATTATCGGATTGAATACTTTTACGGATTTGAGAACACTTGATGTATGTCTTGTGATGGGATATCTGTGGTGACAATGGGATGTTCTATTTATTCACTTGATTTATGTTTTGTCACTCAACTCACGGATTCCCGAGGTGACATTGGGGTAATCTATGCATAGTGGTTGATGCACGTTTTCGTCCTACGTTCTCCGATAGAAACTTTAGAGTGATTCTTTGTTGCACGTTGAGGGATTGTTATATGATCCAATTATGTTATCATTGTTGAGAGAATTTGCACTAGTGAAAGTATGAACCCTAGGCATTGTTTTCAAGCATGGCAACACCGTTTTTGCTCACTTTCGTTACTAGTTACCTTGCTGTTTTTATATTTTCAGATTACAAAAACCTATATCTACTATCCATATTACACTTGCATCACCATCTCTTCGACGAACTAGTGCACCTATACAATTTACCATTGTATTGGGTGTGTTGGGGACGCAAGAGACTATTTGTTATTTGGTTGCAGGGTTGTTTGAGAGAGACCATATTTATCCTACGCCTCCCACGGATTGATAAACCTTAGGTCATCCACTTGAGGGAAAATTGCTACTGTCCTACAAAACTCTACGCTTGGAGGCCCAACACGAGTCTACAAGAAGGTTGCGTAGTAGACATCAAGCTCTTTTCTGGCGCCGTTGCCGGGGAGGTGAGTGCTTGAAGGTATATCTTTAGATCTTGCAATTGAATCTTTTAGTTTCTTGTTTTATCACTAGTTTTGTTTATAAAACAAAACTACAAAAAATGAAATTGAGGTTGCCTCATATACTTCATCTTTATAATGTCTTTCGTGAAAATGATGGAAAAGAAAATTGTGCTCAATTGATAGAAGAAGAATTCAATAAAATGTTTGGCATAAAATCCTTGTATGATGAGCGTGATTGCAATGTTGTTTGTATGAATTCTTTGAATACCCATGATGCTAATGATATGCAAAGCCATAAGCTTGGGGATGCTATGTTTGATGAAGATGATATTTTTAGCCCCCAAAGTTTCGATGAGAAATTTTATTATGATGATAGAATGCCTCCTATTTATGATGATTATATTGATGAAAGTGGGTTTGGAAGTGTGTCAACTCTAGGTAATGATCACACTATTTTGGAGGGTGTTGAATCTTTTCACAATATTGATAAAAGTGGATTTGGAGAGGTCATGACTTTATTTAGTGGTGAATCCACTATTTTGGAAGAGGTTCCAATTGATTACGAGAACAAAGTTGCTATCTATGATAATTATTGTGATGACATGTATGCTATATATAATAATGATAACCATGAAACTTGTCATCATGATTTTAATTTTCAATTGGATTATGCCTCACATGATAGTTATTTTGTTGAGTTTGCTCCCACTACTATTCATGAGAATAAATTTGCTTATGTGGAGAGTAATAAAAATTCTATGCTTGTGGATCATGAAAAGAATGCTTTATGTGATAGTTATATTTTTGAATTCATTCATGATTCTACTGAAAATTATTATGAGAGAGGAATATATGCTTTTACATATTGCAATAATATCAAGTTTCCTCTCTATGTGTTGAAAGTTTTGAAGTCATGCTTGTTTTGCCTTCCTGTGCTAGTTGATTCTTGTTCCAAGTTGTTTGCTCACAAAATCCCTATGCATAGGAAGTGGGTTAGACTTAAATGTGCTAGTCATATGCTTCATGATGCTCCCATTATGTTTCAATTCTTATCTTTTATGTGAGCATCATTCAAATCATCATGCCTAGCTAAAAAGGCATTAAAGAAAAGTGCCTGTTGGGAGACAACCCAACATTTACCCCTACTGTTTTTGTGTGTTCACATGATTAAGATACTGTATTGATCATGTTTTATAGCTTTTGTTTGAATAAAGTGCCAAGTAAAGCCTTTGGGATAGTGTGGTTGATGGTTGATTTGATTCTGTGCAAAAACAGAAACTTTTGCATCCAGTAAAAGAATTGTTAGAACTCACTAGAACATGGAAAAACTATGAATGTTTTACACAAAATTTATATATTAATTTCCTATGTTGTCCTAATTTTTCAGAATTTTTGGAGTTGCACAAGTATTACTATAATTCTGGTCTTTACAGACTGTTCTGTTTTTGACAGATTTTGTTTTTGATGTGTTGTTTGCTTATTTTGATGAATCTATGGGTAGTATCGGGGGGTATGAGCCATGGAGAAGTTATAATACAGTATATATAATGAAAATATAAAATTGGAATGAGTTCACAACAGTACCTAAAAGTGGAGATTTGTTTTATCATACTAACGGATCTCACAAGTTTTTTGTTAAGTTTTGTGTGATTGAAGTTTTCAAGTTTTGGGTGAGATATCGATATGAGAAGAATAAGGAGTGACAAGACCCTAAGCTTGGGGATGCCCAAGGCATCCCAAGATAAAATTCAAGGAATATACAAGCAACTAAGCTTGGGGATGCCCCGAAAGGCATCCCCTCTTTCGTCTTCAACATTACCGGCAACCTCACTTGGAGCTATATTTTTATTCGTCACATGATATGTGTTTTGCTTGGAGCGTCATTTTATTTTGTTAGGATTTGCTTGCTATTTGAATAAAATACTTAAGATCTGAAATTATTAGATGAGAGAGAGAGTCTTCACATAGCTACTTAATTATTTGACTACTCATTGATCTTCACTTATATCTTTTTGGAGTAGTTTGTCATTTAAACTCGTGCTTCACTTATATCCTATGAGTAAATGGTTGAATGAATTGAATATCATAAATCTGAAATTATATATGTTTCATATGCTTATCCCATGGGGAGTAATGACTTCACATATAAGAAGTATAGGTGGTAAAATTTATTGAAAGTTAGCAAACATAACATTGGTCACTTGAACAATTCAAGAAAGAATATTGAAGGAAGAGAGGTTTCACATATAAATATACTATCTTGGACATCTTCTATGATTGTGAGCCCCATTTATTATTTTCAAACTTGAGCAAATTAGTTGAAGTTGGACAAGGAAGACAACGTAATGAGTTATGTTTGGGTACATTTGTATAGAAGTTATATTGTTATGGATCCTCCAACATGTGGTGCTTGCTTAGGATCTTTTGCTACCCTTCACATGTACTAAGCGGGAATACTGCTTGTGCATCCACTTCCTTAAACCCAAAGTTATTCCATATGAGTCCACCATACCTACCTATATGTGGTATTTACCAGCCGTTCCAAGTAAATTTGCATGTGCCAAACTCTAAATCTTCAAATAATAATCTATTTTGTATGCCCAAATCGCTCATGAAGCGACAGGGGGCAGTCAGTATCATCCATGCTAGGTGGGTTATTCTCATGATGAGTGTTTATTTGCTTGTCATTCACGAGAAAGTGGCTGGTAATTGGGATGCCAGTCCTATGATCAAAATCAAAATATAATATTAAAACAAAACTCCCCCGGATTGTTGTTGGTATGGAGGGCACCGGAGGATTTGGCTAGCCATGGCTTGTGTTTGTTGGTGGAGGGGGAGTAAAACTTTACCTTTCTATTTGGGAACCGCCTATAATGTGTCTAGCATGGAAGATATTGGGAACTCTCGGTCGTTACGTTGACAACGAAAGCATACCTCTCAAAATTATATTCATCTTTGTTTTAAAAGCTTCAAGCTCTGTCACCTTCGCAAATCCCTGCTTCCCTCTGCGAAGGGCCTATCTTTTACTTTTATGCAAGAGTCAGTAGTATTCCTTCTCATTTCAACCTCAATTATTCTCTAGTTGGCAAGTATCATGTGGTGGGGAAAGATCCAAGCATATATGGCCCTTCAAATATATTTGATCATGAATTATTATTGTTGACAATTATCTATATGATAAATAAGTTGGGAGGCGAAACATTAAGCCCCTATCTTTCTCTGTGTTCGATAGATGCTATTTGTTCTAAAAATATGCTTTGAGTGTCAGCAATCATGGAAGCCTATATGATAGTTGAGTATGTGGAATTTGCTAAATCAAAGCTCTTACATAGACCCTTCCCGAAAATAAGATGAATTGCAATTGTTTGATGACTGAGAACATAGTTTGTTAGTTTTCAAGAAAGTTTATGGTCTATGCTTTAACATGTGAATAACTTGTTACTTGATCATGCGAAGTTTTATGAGATGAGCTACTGTTTATGATATATATTGATGCTAGAAAAAGTGTTTGGAACTATCATTGATCAAACTTATGCACTATGCTAGCATTCACACTTCATAAATTATTTCTTTTATCATTTACCTACTCGAGGACGAGCAGGAATTAAGCTTGGGGATGCTGATACATCTCCAACACATCTATAATTTATAAAGTATTCATGCCATGTTTACAACAATTTTATTTGATTTTGGTATGATTTGATTAGAACTAACCCGGCCTGACGCTTTTTTCAGCAGAACTACCATGGTGTCGTTTTTTGTGTAGAAATAAAAGTTCTCGGAATGGACTGAAAATTTAGGGTGATTTTTTATGGACCAAAAGAGACCCCCGAAGCACCAGAGCGGGGCCAGGAAGTGACCGAGGAGGCCACAAGCCTAGGGGGCGCCCACCCCCCTAGGGCGCGCCCCTCGGCTTGTGGGCCCCTCGGGCACCCCCATGACATGAGACCGATGCCAAAAATTCCTATATATTCCGTAACCTCCAGAAAGAACCCTAGATGAGAAGTTCCGCCACCGCAAGCCTCTGTAGCCACGAAAAACCAATCGGGAGCCCACTCCGGCACCCTGCCGGAGGGGGAAATCATCACCGGAGGCCATCTTCATCATCCCGGCGGCCACCATGATGAGGAGAGAGTAGTGCACCCTCGGGGCTGAGGGTATGTACCAGTAGCTATGTGTTTGATCTCTCTCTCTCTCTCTCTCGTGTTCTTGATTTGGCACGATCTTGATGTATCGCGTGAAGGAAATATGCCCTAGAGGCAATAATAAAGTTGTTATTTATATTTCCTTATATCATGATAAATGTTTATTATTCATGCTAGAATTGTATTAACCGGAAACTTAGTACATGTGTGAATACATAGACAAACAGAGTATCCCTAGTATGCCTCTACTTGACTAGCTTGTTTATCAAAGATGGTTATGTTTCCTGACCATAGACATGTGTTGTCATTTGATGAACAGGATCACATCATTAGAGAATAATGTGATGGACAAGACCCATCCGTTAGCTTAGCATATTGATCGTTTAGTTTTATTGCTATTGCTTTCTTCATGACTTATACATATTCCTCTGACTATGAGATTATGCAACTCCCGAATACCAGAGGAACACTTTGTGTGCTATCAAACGTCACAACGTAACTGGGTGATTATAAAGATGCCCTACAGGTGTCTCCGAAGGTGTTTGTTGGGTTGGCATAGATCAAGATTAGGATTTGTCACTCCATGTATCGGAGAGGTATCTCTGGGCCCTCTCGGTAATGCACATCACTATAAGCCTTGCAAGCACTGTGACTAATGAGTTAGTTACGGGATGATGCATTACGGAATGAGTAAAGAGACTTGCCGGTAACGAGATTGAACTAGGTATGATGATACCGACGATCGAATCTTGGGCAAGTAACATACCGATGACAAAGGGAATGACGTATGTTGTTATGCGGTTTGACCGATAAAGATCTTCGTAGAATATGTAGGAGCCAATATGAGCATCCAGGTTCCGCTATTGGTTATTAACCGAAGATGTGTCTCAGTCATGTCTACATAGTTCTCGAACCCGTAGGGTCCGCACGCTTAACGTTCGATGACGATTTGTATTATGAGTTATGTGTTTTGGTGACCGAAGTTTCTTCGGAGTCCCGGATGAGATCACGGACATGACGAGGAGTCTCAAAATGGTCGAGAGGTAAAGATTTATATATTGGAAGGTTATATTCGGACACCGGAATGGTTCCAGAGTAATTCGGGTATTTTTCGTAGTACCGAGGGGTTACCGGAACCCCCCGGGGAAGTTAATGGGCCTTATTGGGCCATAGTGGAGAGAGGGAGAAAGGCCACAAGGTGGCGCGTGCCTTCCCCTGCCCAATCCGAATTGGACAAGGGGTGGGCGGCGCGGCCTCTCCTTTCCTTCTCCCTCTCCCCCCTTTCCCCTTTCCCCTCTCCGTTGGAAGGAAGGGGGGGGCTGAATCCTACTAGGAGTGGAGTCCTAGTAGGACTCCCCCCCCCCTTGGCGCGCCTCCTCCTGGCCGGCCGCCTCCTCCCCCTCTCCTTTATATACGGGGGCGGGGGGCACCCCAAAGGCACATCAATTGTTCCCTTAGCCGTGTGTGGTGCCCCCCTCCACAGTTTACTCCTCCGGTCATAGCATCGTAGTGCTTAGGCAAAGCCCTGCGCGGATCACATCACCAACACCGTCGCCATGCCGTCGTGCTGATGGAACTCTCCCTCGACCCTCTACTGGATCAAGAGTTCGAGGGACGTCATCGAGCTGAACGTGTGCTGAACACGGAGGTGCCATACATTCGGTACTTGGATCGGTTGGATCGTGAAGACATTCGACTACATCAACCGCGTTAACCTAACACTTTCGCTTTCGGTCTACGAGGGTACGTGGACACACTCTCTCCCTCTCATTGCTATGCATCTCCTAGATAGATCTTGCGTGAGCGTAAGAATTTTTTTGAAATTGCACGTTCCCCAACAGTGGCATCCGAGCCAGGTTTATGCGTAGATAATATGCACGAGTAGAACACAAAGAGTTGTGGGCGATAATAGTCATACTGCTTACCACCAACGTCTTACTTTGATTCGGCGGTATTGTTGGATGAAGCGGCCCGGACCGACATTACATGACCGCGTTCATGAGGCTGGTTCTACCGACGTGCTTTGCACACAGGTGGTTGGCAGGTGTCTGTTTCTCCAACTTTAGTTGAATCGAGTTTGACTACGGCCAGTCCTTGTTGAAGGTTAAAACAGCACACTTGATGAAAAATCGTTGTGGTTTTGATGCGTAGGTAAGAACGGTTCTTGCTAGAAGCCCGTAGCAGCCACGTAAAACTTGCAACAACAAAGTAGAGGACGTCTAACTTGTTTTTGCAGGGCATGTTGTGATGTTATATGGTCAAGACATGATGTGATATACGTTCTTGTATGAGATGATCAAGTTTTGTAAAAGTTATCGGCAACTGGCAGGAGCCTTATGGTTGTTGCTTTATTGTATGAAATGCAATCGCCATGTAATTGCTTTACTTTATCACTATGCGGTAGCAATAGTAGTAGAAGCAATAGTTGGCGAGACGACAACGACGCTACGATGGAGATCAAGGTGTCAAGCCGGTGACGATGGAGATCATGACGGTGCTTTGGAGATGGAGATCAAAGGCACAAGATGATGATGACCATATCATGTCACATATTTTGATTACATGTGATGTTTATCTTTTATGCATCTTATTTTGCTTAGTACGGCGGTAGCATTATAAGATGATCCCTCACTAAATTTCAAGGTATAAGTGTTCTCCCTGAGTATGCACCGTTGCTACAGTTCATCGTGCCGAGACACCACATGATGATCGGGTGTGATAAGCTCTACGTTCACATACAACGGGTGCAAGCCATTTTTGCATGTGCAGAATACTCGGGTTAGACTTGACGAGCCTAGCATATGCAGATATGGCCTTGGAACACTGAGACCGATAGGTCGAACGTGAATCATATAGTAGATATGATCAACATAGAGATGTTCACCATTGAAAACTACTCCATCTCACGTGATGATCGGACATGGTTTAGTTGATATGGATCACGTGATCATTTAGATGACTAGAGGGATGTCTATCTAAGTGGGAGTTCTTAAGTAATATGATTAATTGAACTTTAATTTATCATGAACTTAGTACCTGATAGTTTTTGCATATCTATGTTGTTGTAGATCAATGGCCCGTGCTACCGTTCCCTTGAATTTTAATGCGTTCCTAGAGAAAGCTAAGTTGAAAGATGATGGTAGCAACTACACGGACTGGGTCCATAACTTGAGGATTATCCTCATTGCTGCACAGAAGAATTACGTCCTGGAAGCACCGCTAGGTGCAAGACCCGCTGCAGGAGAAACCCGGACGTGATGAACGCCTAGCAGAGCAAAGCTGATGACTACTCGATAGTTCAGTGTGCCATGCTTTACGGCTTAGAATCGGGACTTCAAAGACGTTTTGAACGTCATGGAGCATATGAGATGTTCCAAGAGTTGAAGTTAATATTTCAAGCAAATGTCTGAGTTGAGAGATATGAAGTCTCCAACAAGTTCTATAGCTGCAAGATGGAGGAGAATAGTTCTGTCAGTGAACATATACTCAGAATGTCTGGGTACCATAACCACTTGACTCAGCTGGGGGTTAATCTTCCTGATGATAGTGTCATTGACAGAGTTCTTCAATCACTGCCACCAAGCTATAAAGGCTTCGTGATGAACTATAATATGCAAGGGATGGAAAAGACAATTCCCGAGCTCTTCGCGATGCTAAAGGCTGCGGAGGTAGAAATCAAGAAGGAGCATCAAGTGTTGATGGTTAACAAGACCACTAGTTTCAAGAAAAAGGGCAAAGGGAAGAAGAGGAACTTCAAGAAGAATAGCAAGCAAGTTGCTACTCCCGGGAAGAAGCCCAAGTCTGGACCTAAGCCTGAAACTGAGTGCTTCTACTGCAAAGGGACTGGTGACTGGAAGCGGAACTGCCCCAAGTATTTGGCGGATAATAAGGATGGCAAAGTAAAAGGTATATTTGATATACATGTTATTGATGTGTACCTTACTAATGCTCGTAGTAGCGCCTGGGTATTTGATACTAGTTCTGTTGCTCATATTTGCAACTCGAAATAGGGGCTACGGATTAAACGAAGATTGGCTAAGGACGAGGTGACGATGCGCGTGGGAAATGGTTCCAAAGTCGATGTGATCGCCGTTGGCACGCTACCTCTACATCTACCTTCGGGATTAGTTTTAGACTTGAATAATTGTTATTTGGTGCCAGCGTTGAGCGTGAACATTATATCTGGATCTTGTTTGATGCGAGACGATTATTCATTTAAATCAGAGAATAATGGTTGTTCTATTTATATGAGTAATATCTTTTATGGTCATGCACCCTTGAGGAGTGGTCTATTTTTGTTGAATCTCGATTGTAGTGATACACATATTCATAATATTGAAGCCAAAAGATGCAAAGTTAATAATGATAGTGCAACTTATTTGTGGCACTGCCGTTTAGGTCATATTGGTGTAAAGCGCATGAAGAAACTCCATGCTGATGGGCTTTTGGAATCACTTGATTATGAATCACTTGATACTTGCGAACCATGCCTCATGGGCAAGAGGACTAAGACTCCGTTATCCGGAACAATGGAGCGAGCAACTGACTTATTGGAAATAATACATACTGATGTATGCGGTCCGATGAGTGTTGAGGCTCGCGGCGGGTATCATTATTTTTTGACCTTCATAGATGATTTGAGCAGATATGGGTATATCTACTTAATGAAACATAAGTCTGAAACATTTGAAAAGTTCAAAGAATTTCAGAGTGAAGTGGAAAATCATCGTAACAAGAAAATAAAGTTTCTACGATCTGATCGTGGAGGTGAATATTTGAGTTATGAGTTTGGTCTTCATTTGAAACAATGTGGAATAGTTTCGCAACTCACGCCACCTAGAACACCACAGCGTAATGGTGTGTCCGAACGTCGTAACCGTACTTTATTAGATATGGTGCGATCTATGATGTCTCTTACCGATTTACCACTATTGTTTTGGGGTTATGCTTTAGAGACGGCTGCATTCACGTTAAATAGGGCACCATTTAACTCCGTTGAGACGACACCATATGAACTATGGTTTGGCAAGAAACCTAAGCTGTCGTTTCTTAAAGTTTGGGGCTGTGATGCTTATGTGAAAAAGCTTCAACCTGATAAGCTCAAACCCAAATCGGAGAAAATGCGTCTTCATAGGATACCCAAAGGAGATTGTTGGGTACACCTTCTATCACAGATCCAAAGGCAAGATATTCGTTGCTAAGAATGGATCCTTTCTAGAGAAGGAGTTTCTCTCGAAAGAAGTGAGCGGGAGGAAAGTAGAACTTGATGAGGTAATTGTACCTTCTCCCGAATTGGAAAGTAGTTCATCACAGAAATCAGTTCCAGGGATGCCTACACCAATTAGTGAGGAAGTTGATGATGATGATCATGAAACTTCGGATCAAGTTACTACCGAACCTCGTAGGTCAACCAGAGTACGTTCCGCACCAGAGTGGTACGGTAATCCTATTCTCGAAGTCATGTTACTAGACCATGACGAAGGGATGATGAGCCCAGATTCCGCGAAATGGCTTGAGGCCATGAAATCTGAGATGGGATCCATGTACGAGAACAAAGTGTGGACTTTGGTAGACTTGCCCGATGATCGGCAAGCCATAGAGAATAAATGGATCTTCAAGAAGAAGGCTGATGCTGACGGTAATGTTACTATCTACAAAGCTCGACTTGTTGCGAAAGGTTTTTGACAAGTTCAAGGAGTTGACTACGATGAGACCTTCTCACCCGTAGCGATGCTTAAGTCTGTCCGAATCATGTTAGCAATTGCCGCATTTTATGATTATGAAATTTGGCAAATGGATGTCAAAACTGCATTCCTTAATGGATTTCTTAAAGAAGAGTTGTATATGATGCAACCAGAAGGTTTTGTCGATCCTAAGGGTGCTAACAAAGTGTGCAAGCTCCAGCGATCCATTTATGGACTGTTGCAAGCCTCTCAGAGTTGGAATATACGCTTTGATAGTGTGATCAAAGCATATGGTTTTATACAGACTTTTGGAGAAGCCTGTATTTACAAGAAAGTGAGTGGGAGCTCTGTAGCATTTCTGATATTATATGTGGATGACATATTGTTGATTGGAAATGATACAGAATTTCTGGATAGCACAAAAGGATGCTTGAACAAGAATTTTTCGATGAAAGACCTCGGTGAAGCTGCTTATATATTAGGCATCAAGATCTATAGAGATAGATCAAGACGCTTAATTGGACTTTCACAAAGCACATACCTTGATAAAGTTTTGAAGAAGTTCAAAATGGATCAGTCAAAGAAAGGGTTCTTACCTGTGTTACAAGGTGTGAAGTTGAGTCAGACTCAATGCCTGACCACTGCAGAAGATAGAGAGAAAATGAAAGTCATTCCCTATGCTTCAGCCATAGGTTCTATCATGTATGCAATGCTGTGTACCAGACCTGATGTGTGCCTTGCTATAAGTTTAGCAGGGAGGTACCAAAGTAATCCAGGAGTGGATCACTGGACAGCGGTCAAGAACATCCTGAAATACCTGAAAAGGACTAAGGATATGTTTCTCGTTTATGGAGGTGACAAAGAGCTTGTCGTAAATGGTTACGTCGATGCAAGCTTTGACACTGATCTGGATGACTCTAAGTCACAAACCGGATACGTATTTATATTGAATGGTGGAGCTGTCAGTTGGTGCAGTTCCAAGCAGAGCGTCGTGGCGGGATCTACGTGTGAAGCGGGGTACATAGCTGCTTCGGAAGCAGCAAATGAAGGAGTCTGGATGAAGGAGTTCATATCCGATCTAGGTGTAATACCTAGTGCATCGGGTCCAATGAAAATCTTTTGTGACAATACTGGAGCAATTGCCTTGGCGAAGGAATCCAGATTTCACAAGAGAACCAAACACATCAAGAGACGCTTCAATTCCATCCGCGATCAAGTCAAGGAGGGAGACATAGAGATTTGCAAAATACATACGGATCTAAATGTTGCAGACCCGTTGACTAAGCCTCTTCCACGAGCAAAACATGATCAGCACCAAGACTCCATGGGTGTTAGAATCATTACTATGTAATCTAGATTATTGACTCTAGTGCAAGTGGGAGACTGAAGGAAATATGCCCTAGAGGCAATAATAAAGTTGTTATTTATATTTCCTTATATCATGATAAATGTTTATTATTCATGCTAGAATTGTATTAACCGGAAACTTAGTACATGTGTGAATACATAGACAAACAGAGTATCCCTAGTATGCCTCTACTTGACTAGCTTGTTTATCAAAGATGGTTATGTTTCCTGACCATAGACATGTGTTGTCATTTGATGAACAGGATCACATCATTAGAGAATAATGTGATGGACAAGACCCATCCGTTAGCTTAGCATATTGATCGTTTAGTTTTATTGCTATTGCTTTCTTCATGACTTATACATATTCCTCTGACTATGAGATTATGCAACTCCCGAATACCAGAGGAACACTTTGTGTGCTATCAAACGTCACAACGTAAATGGGTGATTATAAGTATGCTCTACAGGTGTCTCCGAAGGTGTTTGTTGGGTTGGCATAGATCAAGATTAGGATTTGTCACTCCGTGTATCGGAGAGGTATCTCTGGGCCCTCTCGGTAATGCACATCACTATAAGCCTTGCATGCAATGTGACTAATGAGTTAGTTACGGGATGATGCATTACGGAACGAGTAAAGAGACTTGCCGGTAATGAGATTGAACTAGGTATGATGATACCGACGATCGAATCTCGGGCAAGTAACATACCGATGGCAAAGGGAATGACGTATGTTGTTATGCGGTTTGACCGATAAAGATCTTCGTAGAATATGTAGGAGCCAATATGAGCATCTAGGTTCCGCTATTGGTTATTGACCAAAGATGTGTCTCAGTCATGTCTACATAGTTCTCGAACCCGTAGGGTCCGCCCGCTTAACGTTCGATGATGATTTGTATTATGAGTTATGTGTTTTGGTGACCGAAGTTTGTTCGGAGTCCCGGATGAGATCACAGACATGACGAGGAGTCTCAAAATGGTCGAGAGGTAAAGATTGATATATTGGAAGGTTATATTCGGACACCGGAATGGTTCCGGAGTAATTCGGGTATTTTTCAAAGTACCGAGGGGTTACCGGAACCCCCCGGGGAAGTTAATGGGCCTTATTGGGCCATAGTGGAGAGAGGGAGAAAGGCCACAAGGTGGCGGACGCCTCCCCCCTGCCCAATCCGAATTGGACAAGGGGTGGGGGCGCGGCCCCTCCTTTCCTTCTCCCTCTCCCCCCTTTCCCCTTTCCCCTCTCCGTTGGAAGGAAGGGGAGCCGAATCCTACTAGGAGTGGAGTCCTAGTAGGACTCCCCCCCTTGGCACGCCTCCTCCTGGCCGGCCGCCTCCTCCCCCTCTCCTTTATATACGGGGGCGGGGGGCACCCCAAAGGCACATAAATTGTTCTCTTAGCCGTGTCCGGTGCCCCCCTCCACAGTTTACTCCTCCGGTCATAGCGTCGTAGTGCTTAGGCGAAGCCCTGCGCGGATCACATCACCAACACCGTCGCCATGCCGTCGTGCTGACGGAACTCTCCCTCGACCCTCTACTGGATCAAGAGTTCGAGGGACGTCATCGAGCTGAACGTGTGCTGAACACGGAGGTGCCGTACGTTCGGTACTTGGATCAGTTGGATCGTGAAGACGTTCGACTACATCAACCGCGTTAACCTAACGCTTCCGCTTTCGGTCTACGAGGGTACGTGGACACACTCTCTCCCTCTCGTTGCTATGCATCTCCTAGATAGATCTTGCGTGAGCGTAAGAATTTTTTTGAAATTGCATGTTCCCCAACATCACGAGCTTTGTTAATATAGTTGGATCATATGGTGTTTTTCCCCTCTTTACCTTGTTGTGATGAGTTGAGTTTTACCTTTGAGGTTTCACTATTATCGGATTGAATACTTTTATGGATTTGAGAACACTTGATGTATGTCTTGCGATGGGATATCTGTGGTGACCATGGGATGTTCTATTGATTCACTTGATGTATGTTTTGGCACTCAACTCGCGGATTCCCGAGGTGATATTGGGGTAATCTATGCATAGGGGTTGATGCACGTTTTCGTCCTATGTTCTCCGATAGAAACTTTGGAGTGATTCTTTGTTGCACGTTGAGGGATTGTTATATGATTCAATTATGTTATCATTGTTGAGAGAATTTGCACTAGTGAAAGTATGAACCCTAGGCCTTGTTTTCAAGCATTGCAACACCGTTTTTGCTCACTTTTGTTACTAGTTACCTTGCTGTTTTTTATATTTTCAGATTACAAAAACCTATATCTACTATACATATTACACTTGTATCACCATCTCTTCGCCGAACTAGTGCACCTATACAATTTACCATTGTATTGGGTGTGTTGGGGACACAAGAGACTATTTGTTATTTGGTTGCAGGGTTGTTTGAGAGAGACCATCTTCATCCCACGCCTCCCACGGATTGATAAACCTTAGGTCATCCACTTGAGGGAAAATTGCTACTGTCCTACAAAACTCTGCGATTGGAGGCCCGACACGAGTCTATAAGAAGAAGGTTGCGTAGTAGACATCATCTCTTTACTTGTTCTGTAATACAAGATCTCATGACTAACTCATTAGCCACATTGCTTGCAAGCTCTTTACGATGTTGTATTACCGAGAGGGCCCAGAGATATCTCTCCGTCATACGGAGTGACAAATCACAGTCTCGATCTGTGCCAACCCAAGAAACACCTTCGGAGATACCTGTAGAGCACCTTTATGATCACCCAATTATGAAGTGACGTTTGGATACACACTAAGTATTCCTTCGGTGTTAGGGAGTTGCACGATCTCATGGTCTTAGGAATAGATACTTGACATGAAGAGAGCTATAGCATTAAACTGGTATGATCAAATGCTAAGCTTACGATTGGGTCTTGTCCATCACATCATTCTCCTAATGATGTGATCCCATTATCAACTGACAACTCATGTCTATGGTTAGGAAACCTTAACCATCTTTGATCAACGAGCTAGTCTTGTAGAGGCTCACTAGGGACATAGTATTTGTTTATGCATTCACACATGTATTTAAGTTTCCGGTCAATACAATTCTAGCATGAATAATAAACCTTTATCATGAACAAGGAAATATGATAATAACCAATTTATTATTGCCTCTAGGGCATATTTCCAACACATCTAACTAATTATGTTTTGGTTTTTAGGCACCGTATGTTATGTCCTAACCAATTACAGAGGTTGCAGTACGAGCATGTAGGGTACAACTCCTTGTTGGGCTCGACACTATTACTTATCAAAAGGGCTGCAATTGACTCCCTGCACTTGTGGGCTATCAAGACCTTTTCTGGCACCATTATTGGGGAGCAATAGCGGAGGTGAATATTCTTGTGTGTGCTTGTTGGCTTTATCACTAAGTAGATTTTATTTTCTGTTCTCAGTTGTTCTCTATCTTTAGTTATGGATATGGAACACGAAATACCAATATAAATAGTTCAACTTGCTACCCAAGGAGATGAGGAACCTCCTAAAACCCTCAATGTGGCTTATGTGGAACACCTTGACTATTTCTTCTCACTGAATGATTTGTATTAAACCCATTCAACTTGATAATGGGATTCACGTTGGATCAATGTGAATACTTTCAGGATTGCTGCTTGACTCAAAAAGGAAAACACTTATGGGATCAAATAATATTTTACATTGGTATGCTACGATTTTATTTGTTGTTCTAGAAAGGACACCAAACATCTTCCCTTCCAATGTGAGTTTAATGATAATGAAATCTTAGCTTCTTATGCCAATGGTGTTTATGATTACTGTCGGTGTACTAAGTATTGGGCCATTAGTACCCCGTACTTGTGCACGGGCAGTTGTAGCCATACTCGCGGCAAGGCTTGTCGGGGAACAGCTCGAGGTTGACTCAGGCCACCAAAGAAACCCTCAAGTCAAAGATCTGAGGATCAGCAGATAAGAAGAGCTGGAATCCGCAGGCCAGCTTCCCCGGCAAGATCTTGCCGGGGTGGCTTGCGAAGCCCGGCAAGATTCGAAGCCCGGCAAGGTTCGGCGCCCGGCAAGGCTCGACGCCCGGCAAGGTTCAGCGCCCGAGAAGATTTGGTTGTTGTGCCACCGCTCTGACACAGCAACAAACCCGACATTCTGGGTCCTTCTTTGGATGCGTGGCGACGCGCCAGTGGAGGAGAGCTTAAGCGGTGCTGATGGGATGGCCCCTTTTTTCATCCCCAAGAAAGTGAGGACACCTAAACGGACACCTCACGGTGCATTAAATGCGTTTGTCCTAATCCATCAGGGGTTAGGTATGATGACCCTGTAGCTACTTTACAATCAATGTATGTACATTTTGCTACTGTGGTGACCCCTTTGTGATATAAAAGGAGGCCCAAGGCAACCGCTAGAGGGGAGGACGATCTTCTGGCCCATTCTGCATGTATAGCTGCTCTTTGGACGTACTGTTCACTGCGAGAGCTCCTGGAGCCTGGGCTCAAGAACATCGATAATGAAACAAGGCAGGAGTAGGGTTTTACGCTGATTAGCAGCCCGAACCTGGGTCAAATCTCCCCGCGTCGATCGTTGGTTCTGCTCTTTGCGCATACCTCTCCCCCCGCCGAATCGTAAAGGGGTCCTTTGGGATCCCATAGGTGTCGCACGCCGACATCTTTGGCGCGCCAGGTAGGGGGATTATAGGTTGTGTGAACCTGATCCAGTGATTGGCACCTTAGTTTCTTCATCATCTTCATCATCATGCCACCCAAGAAAAAGAGCGCTGCGACGGCGCAACCATCCACGTCCGTTTTGCCTGTGCCTTCGCATACGGGCGATGGCGTGGGTGCAGAAGGAAGAGGGTTAGAGCCTCCACGGCATTCTGGTGATCCAAGCCAGGCGAGCGGCGTTGTTCGCAGTGGCAGCGGCAACCCACACGCCGCTGGATCCAGAGACGGAGCTGTGTTTCCTACGGGTGGCACCACGAATTCGAGAGATCGGAGGACGCCTCCTGGAGCTCCCGCGCTGGCACAAGCGTCACGGCCTACCCAGGTCGTGCACGACGAGCGACGTCATGGCGCTGGCGGTTCAGGGCGTCCCCATGAAAAGGTTTCTGCACATCGATCCCAAGATGCGCGGGCCCAGCATGCACACCGAGCTGCCGGCGGAGGTGGTGCGCGGTCGCGTGACCATGATGGTGCTCCTTCTAACATGGCTAGGAGTCAGAGCACCTCACGTACCTCGCACTTGTCGCCGCCGCCTACACCAGCGGAAGCCTTGGCACGTGCGCAGCTGCTCCTCGATTTCCCTCCTGCTCCGGAGAAGATGGAGGAGTGGCGAGCTACTATCCAGAGCCTTATCGGCTTCGCCAACAAAGATGGACCGCAAGAGGCAGGGCCCTCACAGCGAAGGCCCGTCGAACCGGCGCGAGCCGATGTGGAGAAAACCGGAGGTGGTGCAACCACGATGCACTCCCCTCCGCGACACCAGCGGCGGGCGACAACCCAGCAGGTCGATCGCCGTGATGATGTTTCCACGGCGTCATCCGATCCACGGATGCGCCGCGACCAGCGTCAAGTTCTCCAAGAACGAGGCAAAGAGGACGCTCGAACTACCATCGAGCGGCGACGGGAAGCGCGCTATCAGTCTGATAAGCGCGCAGGGCCGGCTGTCGATGAGCCTGCGCCAGGGGACACAGGAGACTTGCCTTACGAGGTAGGGACTCCAGCGTTTACCCATGAGCCGCGGCAAGTCCAGTGGATCAATTCCCGAACCTTCAAGCCAGAGGTCCCGGAGAAATATGACGGCAAGACTCATCCCTCGGAGTTCCTGAGCATTTACACCATTGCGGTGCAGGCTGCCGGGGGCCGAGATGACAAGATACTTGCCAACTACTTCCCGTTGGTGCTTAAACCCAACGTCAGGTCGTGGTTGATGCATCTGCCGGAGAATTCTATTTCTTCTTGGTCAGATCTGTGCCATCAGTTTGTTGGCGCCTTTGTTGGAGGCCACCAAGCTCCTGGCCAAGAGAGTGATTTGCATATCATCCCTCAGAAGGAGGGCGAATCCCTGCGCAAGTTTATCCAGAGATTCAGCATGGTGCAGTACAATATTCCTGACGTTCACCCTGCCGCTGTTGTTAGCGCGTTTCATCAGAACGTGCGTAACCGCAAAATGCGGGAAGAGCTAGCAATGAACAAAGTCAGGAGTATCGCCGAGCTTTACGCTTTGGCCGACAAATGCGCTCGAGCTGAAGAGGGGAGGAAACTCCCTGGCGAGGCTGTTGGCGCGAGGGGCGAATCGGAAGATGAAGTAGCTGTGACCCCGTCAAGGAAAGGCCGGCGGCGGAACAAGAAACGCAGAGGCAAGGCCGTGCTTGCTGTCGAGGAATCCGGCAACCCCGGCGCCGCCAAGAAGGCCAAGGTTGACGACCCCGGCAAGGAACTTGCCGGGTGCTCTTCCTGTCAGGCCTTGGCGGCGGCCGACAAGTCGGAAAGCTCCGGCAAGCAGTACTGCAAGATCCATCGCACTAAGGGCCACGATCTCCAAAACTGCCGGCAAGTTGAACAGCTTGCCGAGAAACAGAGGGCTGAATATGAAAGGCGAGATAAGGAGAAGGCCCATGACGGTGCTGACGGATCCGGCAAGAAGCACGGTGGCCGAGGGGGTCGCCGCGGTAAGGCCAAGCAATAGAGGGAGAGGCCCGCTCGAGGCCGAGACAAGGAAGAAGATGATGACGAAGAAGACGTTGAGTCCAGTGAGCAAGAATTCCAGAAAGCTACAGAGGCCATGTGTATCGATGGGGGTGCCTCGTTGCATTCTTCCCACCGTCGACTCAAACAGTGGGTGCGGGAAGTCAATGCAACAGAGCCGTCACCAGATGCATGTAAGCCCCTGAAGTGGTCCAACACACCTATCATTTTCGACGCCGAGGATCACCCTGATCGCACAACCGCGGTCGGGTGCTTGCCATTGTTGGTTTCACCGACAATCCGCAACCTCAAGGTGACGAAAATGCTAGTTGACGGTGGGGCCGGCTTGAACCTAATCTCACCAGATGTTCTCAAGAGGCTTCAAATTCCTGATGAAGATCTCGAAGAAACGGGCATGTTTCAAGGGGTCAATCCGGGAAGAACCCAGCCGAAGGGCAAGATTACGCTACCGGTGACATTTGGTAGCGAGCTCAACTACAGGACCGAGAGGGTAGTGTTTGATGTCGCCAAGACCCCTATGTCATACAATGGGATCCTTGGTCGGCCAGCGCTGGCTAAGTTCATGGCGTCATCACACTACGCATATAATGTTTTGAAGATGCCCGGGCCGTTGAGTGTCATTACTATCCATTCCGATAAGAAGGATGCGCTCATCTATGCCGACCAACTCTACCGGGAAGCAGTTGCAGCACCTGCCGTCAAGGCATCTGCTCCTGCCGCTGGAACTCCCGGGGGGAAGAAGAAGACCGGCAAGAATCTTGGCGCGAACTCCGGCAAGCGCACCTCCTCGGAGTGCTGCGCTTCCGTTGAGGATGCACCAGAGAGTTCCACCGGCAAGAACAAGAAATCCAAGGCTGCTCCACCAGAGACCAAGAAGGTGCCCGTCAGGGAGGACGGAACGGGAGGAACTTTCACCATAAGTTCCACCCTAGATGACAAATAGGAAAGCGCGCTCGTTGCCTTCCTGCGGGTGAATGTCGACGTGTTCGCATGGCAACCATCTGACATCCCCGGTGTTCCCAGGGAGGTAATTGAGCACCACCTTGTTGTCTGTCCTCACGCGTGGCCCGTCAAGCAGAGGGTCAGGAAGCAAGCCTTGGAGCGGCAAGAATTCATTGTCGAGGAAATCAGAAAGATGGAGGCGATAGGATTGGTCAGAGGAGTGCTTCACCCAACCTGGTTGGCCAATCCGGTTGTAGTGTGCAAGGCGAATGGGAAATGGAGGCTGTGTATCGATTATACAGATATTAATAAAGCCTGTCCAAAAGATCCCTTTCCCTTGCCGCGCATCGACTAGATTGTGGATTCCACCGCTGGTTGTGATCTCCTGTCCTTCCTTGATGCCTACTCGGGGTATCATCAGATCTTCATGGCGAAAGAAGATGAAGAGAAGACCGCATTTATCACCCCATGTGGTACGTATTGTTTTATACGAATGCCTTTCGGGTTGAAAAGTGCTGGTTCTACATTTGCGAGAGTGGTCCAAATCGGTTTTGAGCCTCAACTCCATAGAAATATGGAGGCATACATGGATGACATAGTGGTCAAAACAAAGGACAAAGCGACGCTCATACAAGATTTAGAAGAAACATTTGCAAACCTGCGCAAGATCAACTTAAAGCTCAATCCTGAGAAGTGCGTGTTCGGTGTTCCTTCCGGCAAGCTCCTCGGATTCTTTGTATCTTGTCGGGGAATCGAAGCGAACCCCGACAAGATCAAAGCTATTGAGCAGATTGAAGCGCCAAGACGCGTCAAGGATGTCCGTCGTCTTGCCGGCTGTGTTGCTGCTCTAAGCAGGTTTATTTCCAAATCTGCTGAGCGCGCCCTGCCCTTTTTCAAAATTTTGAAGAAGGCAGGTCCGATGAAATGGACTCCGGAGGCGGAGGCTGCGCTGCAAGATTTGAAGAAATACCTTTCTTCTCCGTCGACGCTAGTCGCGCCTAAACCACAAGAGCCGTTGCTGCTGTATCTGGCAGCGACAAAACAAGTGGTTAGTGCTGCGTTAGTGGCGCAGAGAGAAGCTGATGAAGAAGCAACACCAGCGGCAGGACCATCAGGTGATGCGGCAGGATCTTCCCCGGCAAGGGTTGATCCCGGCAAGACAAGATCTGTGCAGTCAGAAGAATCATTCCAGAAGAAAAAGGTGGTGCAGCGCCCAGTTTATTTTGTTAGCTCTCTTTTACAAGGAGCTAGGTCAAGATATTCTGGCGTGCAGAAGTTGCTTTTCGGCCTCCTTATGGCCTCGAGGAAGCTGCGCCATTATTTTCAAGCACATGAAATCACCGTCGTCACTCGCTTTCCGTTGCAACGGATTTTACAAAATCCAGAAGCAACCGGCAGGATTGTGGAGTGGGCGTTGGAGTTGTCGAGCTTTGGTCTCAAGTTTGAAAGCACTTCGACAATTCAGAGCAGGGCCTTGGCAGAGTTCGTTGCGGAATGGACCCCAACGCCAGACGAGGAGGTCCAAGAAACAATTCTCCCCGGCAAGGAAATTGACCAGCAATGGGTTATGTACTTTGACGGGGCTTTTTCGCTGCAAGGCGCCGGTGCTGGCGTGCTGCTTGTCGCACCCACCGGAGAGCACCTCAAATACGTAGTCCAAATGCATTTTCCCCGGGAGAGTTCGACGAACAACACTGCAGAGTACGAGGGTTTGCTTGCCGGTCTCAGGATCACGGCAGACCTTGGTATCAAGAAGCTCGTCATCAGAGGCGATTCACAGCTTGTCGTCAGGCAAGTTAATAAGAGTTATCAGAGTCCATTGATGCAAGCTTACGTGGATGAAGTGAGAAAAATGGAAGAGCACTTTGACGGTCTGCAAATGAAGCACATCCCTCATGCCGAGAACAGTATTGCTGACGACCTGTCAAAGCGCGCTACTCTCAAGTTGCCTGTGGAACCAGGAACTTTTGTGCTCCATTTGACTCAACCATCCGTGGCGCCATCAATGCGGCAAGAAAAGAGAAGAAAGTTGAATTCTGGTCAGTATTTCCCGGCAGAGCTCCCAAGAGCCGCCGGCAAGGAAGTTGCCGGGATCAACGACATGCCTGCCGGGGAACAACAGGCTCCAGCAGGGGCTCAGGCCCTTGCCGTCGAGACAAACGTTCCCCCGGCAGAGGAGGTGCCTTTAGTCCTAGCTGTCGAGCCCCAGGCTCCAGCATGGGCACAACACATTGTCCATTTCCTTCAAACAGGAGAACTCCCGGAGGAACAGGAAGAAGCGGAAAGAGTAGCCCGCCGGTCTGTTATGTACAAGTTCGTCGATCACATCCTGTACAGAAAGAGACCAAACGGTGTGAAATTGAAGTGCATTCCTCGGGAGGATGGACTAGAGCTGTTGGCAGAGATACATGGAGGCATATGTGGCTCTCACATAGGGTCAAGAGCACTTGTCGGGAAAGCATTCCGGCAAGGTTTCTTTTGGCCCACCGCTCTCCAGGATGCAACTGCACTAGTAACCAAGTGTGAAGCGTGCCAGTTTCATTCGAAGAAATCGCATCAACCAGCTCAAGCTCTTCAGACAATCCCTCTCTCCTGGCCATTTTCGGTCTGGGGGCTCGACATCCTCGACCCTTTTCCCCGTGCTACCGGGGGCTTTGAGTACTTGTACGTTGCTATCGACAAGTTCACAAAGTGGCCAGAAGTGGAAGCAGTGAGGAAGGTGACAGCACAATCAGCCGTCAAGTTCTTCAAAGGGATAGTTTGCCGTTTCGGTGTGCCCAATAGGATCATCACCGACAACGGCACGCAATTCACTAGTCGCACCTTCATGCAGTACGTCCAAGACCTTGGCGGCAAAATTTGTTTTGCCTCTGTTGCTCACCCGAGAAGCAACGGCCAAGCGGAGAGGGCCAATGCTGAAGTGTTGCGCGGTCTCAGGACCAGAACCTTTGACAGGCTGAAAAAGTGCGGAAGACGCTGGATTGATGAGTTGCCGGCGGTTCTTTGGTCAATCAGAACGACACCAAATCGAGCCACCGGCCAGACACCCTTCGCTCTGGTCTACGGAGCGGAAGCAGTTCTCCCCACGGAACTCACGTACGGATCACCTCGAGTGCTCGCTTATGATGAGCTTGAGCAAGAGCAGCTGCGGCAAGATGACGCTGTGCTCCTTGAGGAGAATTATCTTCAGGCTGCTGTGCGAGCTGCACGCTACCAGCAAGCTTTGCGCCGCTACCATAGCCGCAAAGTTCATGCCCGAAGCCTTGAGGAAGGCGACCTTGTTCTTCGACGGATTCAGTCCGCCAAGAATTCAAACAAGTTGACGCCGAAGTGGGAAGGCCCTTATCGAGTAGTACGAGTCACTAGGCCCGGCACTGTCTGCCTGGAGACCGAAGATGGCGTTCCAGTGAGCAATTCCTGGAATATCGAACATCTTCGCAAGTTCTACCCATAAGGCGCGGTTGCCGGGGGCCCCCGGCAACCACCCTTTTGTACAAGTCTTGCCGGCAAGGCATGTAATCCTTTGTACAAAGCCAAGCGCAGACCCTGAGCACAGATGAATAAATTTAAGTGTTGTGCATTTCCTTATTGATTTCCATGTTCATATATATATGCATGTTTGTCTAAGATGTTGTATGGCACTTACTCCCGGTAAGTTCTAACGAACCGCCAAAGTTTCATATCTTTATTTTCTCTTCTTTCTTTTTCTCAAAAGACAGAAGGATTCCTCGCGTGCACATTTGCCGGGGGGGAAGGAAGATATGAGTACCAGTTGGCGACGTTCAGAATTGACGCTTGCCGGAGGAAGGACAGCAACAGAAAGCTAAGTTCTAAAACTTAGAACAAGTTTCCTTTATTGCAAAGTTATTTCCTTGGACGATTCCAACTTTTGTATGGAAAATCTGCACGCGAAGGAACCCTTGCTGTAATCGGTTGCGCCCTTATTTTGTTTCGAGTCCGCTCAACGATTTAAGTGGCTGCACTGAGAACGCCAAGGAGTCTTGTCGGCCGCTGCGCCTCCAGCAGGCTGCTGAAGTCCCGCACCCAGCGCTCGCGGCAGGTTGCGCGCCGGCAAGTTTTTTCAGTAAGCGTAGGATGAACTCCATACATAAAGGAATCAGACAAGGGAGATAGCATGCATGTACCCAAACATAAGCAAGATATATTACATTAATAGGTTGCCGCAGTTCTAACTTAAGACTTAATTGTCTTTGGCATGGAATGACGACGGCAAGAAGAGGTAGAGCAGTTAATCTCTGCGCTGGCCTTCGATCCTTTTGATTGAATCCACCTTCTCGAGGATAGGCACAACAAGCTCTTCAAGCGCCTCGAGATTTGCGTCCTCTGGCAGGTGGCCAAGCACGTTGGAGAGGTCGATGCCAGGATTGTTATGCGCCACCTTGATAAGCACCTTGCGGAGGACGGCCCGGCAAAGCCGGCGTGACTCGTTGGCCAATTGGGTTGCCCGGTTAGACTAAAGCAACTTCAGGGCATCAATGATGCTCTCGAAGAACATCGTCAACCTGGCACTCGAAGATATCCTTTCCTCTAAAGAATACCTAAAGTTTGACAGGCCCATGGTTGTCAGTTCTGCCGTAAGCTTCTCCGCAGCGTCGATGAGACGTCCAGTCCAGATCTTCACCCCCTTTTCGTAATCAACTTGGGCAGCGGCAGCGCTCTTGAGCAGGTTCCTCTCTCCCTGGAGATCTTTGAGTAGGGCCTTCTCGCGGGCCCTGCCGGCCTCGAGAGACTTCTGCAACATGGTCAACTTCAATTCCAGAACGGCAATAGCATCATTTGTTGAGGAGAGCTGCTTGGTCTTGTTAGACATGGCAACTTGCATCTCCGCCAGGGTGTGGAGGGTTTTTTCCCTATCACCTTTGAGCGTCGAGAGCTCCTTGCCGTGTTCTTCGAGATCCACTTCTAGCTTCTTTACTTTGTCGCTCAGCTCATTCTTGGCAGCCTCTGCAGCCTCGGCAGCATCGACGGCCTCCTTGAGCTTGCCGGCGTGATCTATAGTTAGAGCTTCGAGCGCCTCTTTGTGTTTCTGCTCCAGCTCCTGGGTCCGCCGCGCGACAAGCTTCTCGATATCTTCATCTTTGCTGCGAAGCTTGGCGGCGAGCGCCTGCTCACGTGCGGTGAGATCTTCCTCGTGAGCATCAAGCGCAACGCGACGCCCCGTCAGGAGAGCATCTTCAGCAGCAATTCTTTGCGTAGCTTCCTCTTGCGCCTTCTCCATGTCAGATTGTTTCAGGAGGATTTCTGTCCACTGTTGGCTCACTTGTTCCCAGCCGGCAGTCAACTCTTGGAGGACCTCGGCGTACCAGACTTGCATTTGTTCGACGCGCCTCTGAAAATTTGCTTCGGTCGCCTCGACAACTGCCATTCTGGAATCCGCTTTCTCTTTTCGGGCCCGATGGAGAGCCTGGAGCTTGCGGAAATTTTCGCCCATGGCCAGAAGGAGCTGATCCTCTTCAGACTTACCGTTGCTAGCGCTTGGATCATCAACAACCTCGAGTCCGGCAGCAGCGATGATTTCTTCATCAAAGACTTCCCCTTCGGTCGGTGCCCCAATGCTTGCCGTCCCCGGCAAGTTGACAAATAGGTTCTCGCCAACTTTGAGATATTTGCTGGATGAGGGGCCTTTAGATGTTGACGGTTGATCCTCAACAACCACCTCACCAGTAGCAGGGGGCTCCATGGCCGGCGCAGCGCCTGGCACTCCTACGGCAGGAATGCCATCAGTACGGTCACCAGCCTCCTTGCCGCCCTCTTCAGTAGACTCCTTGGCGGGTTCCTCCTGTGCAGTCTTGGCGGCCTCCTCGGCAAAAGCACCGTCGGCTTCTACGGTGGCATCCGTGGTGGCCTCGCTGGCAGCGATCTTGTCGGCTTCGGCGGCAACATCCCTGGCGGTCTCCTCAATGACAGCGTCGACGTCCATGTCTTCCATCTCAGGGAGTTCTAAAGGACAAGGGGGAGAAACAGAATGAGATCAAGATTGAAGTTCAAGAAGACAAAAGAAAGAGAGATAAAGGAAAGAATAGCAAGCACGCTGAGGCAATTGGTTACCTGCATCAGGCTGTTGAGAGGTGGCCTCGCCTCTCCCGGCAACCTCGGTTGCCGGGGGTAAGATGCTAGCATCCATGGTTGTTGGCTCCTCCTCAACCAAGACAAGCTCGTCGGTGTGATCACTTGCCGGGGACGCGCTTGTGGGCGATGTGGTTGACAGAGGTGGCGCGACGAGGGTATCTCCTGATAACTCCCTTTGTTGCCGTCCTTCTCCTGCAAGCCCAAAGATATCAGCGGCAAGGATAGGAACCTCAGCATTCCCCAACCGAAAAGAATAATGAACTTACGCTGGGGGCTGCGTCGAGGACTAAGATCCGGGTTGATGGTAGTAGTTTCCGGCGCGCTCACGAAGCCTGCCGGAGGCTCGTCGCCTGTAGAAGTCTTTGTCCTCTTCGCCATCCTCTCCATCAAGGTTTCTGCATCACTGCTGAGACAATACAAGCAAGTTAATAAGATTGATCTAGGATTGGAAGATAAAGGCTGTGGCAAGGTACTCACTCTTCCTCTTCTCGCTCCGGACTGAAGCCGGAGATGTCGAAATCAACCTCCGTTGCAGTGTCTGTGTGAGGAGGCGAAGGAGGGGTCCTAGGTCGTTTGGCTGTCGCAAGCATCGGGGGTTGGCGTGTTTCCGTCACCTCAGCTTCCGGTGCGGTAGTGCGAGACACCCCTGCCGCCTCAGCAGTTGCCGCTGATGTGGGTCTCGCACGCCGCGTAGGTTGCTATCGAACCCCTTGCCACGGCGCAGTCTTGTCGGCCGCTTTCTTGCCGGGAGCCTCGCTGCTCGAGGAAGGTTGGCTTGCCGGGATGCCAGACGCAGCCTTTAGAAGAACACGCTTTGTCTTCTTCGGGGCTGGGAGCTCTTCTTGCGGTTCTTCTTCAGCCGCGTCTTCATCGGACGAGCTCTCAGCGGCTGTGCTGCTCTGTTCCCCGGCAGCTTTGTCCTTCCCGGCAGGTTTTCCTTCCACCACTACCTCTGCGTCACTGGTTTCCCATTCTGTGAAGCCGACGTTGCCCGCCTCCGCGGCAAGATTTGCCTCCTCCGCCCTAGTGGCGATGTATGCCACCTCTTCGTCGGTGGTGGCTCGGATGAAGTCTGCTTCTTCCCGGACGGCCCTCTCCGTCAAGTTATCAAAGAACTTCTGTGCCTCTTCCTCGGATGGCTCAACCCATGTCGCATCGAGACTGTGGGCATTGAACAGTGGCATGGTAGCGATAATTGACCCCAGGGCAGAGTTGTTGCACAGAGGGACAATCCTTGCCGGCAACCGATGCTTGTTGTCGCGCTGGAACAACTTTTGACGGAGAGCGCCAAGTTGCATAGCAGTCAGATTGTTGTTCAACCCAGGGCGTAGTCTCATGATGTCTGCTACGTTTTGATATTCCCAAGCTGGTCTTCCTTTATTCTGCAAGGGGGCAATGCGGCGGCGGAGAAAATCGAAGCCAATCATCTCCATTGTTAGCCCGGCAGCTTTCAGGCGAAGAATCCTGGTGGTGGCGATTGTGAGTTTTTCATCTTCAGCAGCAAGACTGCTCCAGCCACTGCCGCGGACCGCTTTCTGCTGTCGAGGCAGACAGAACGGATGGGGATCTGTTTCCTTGATCCAGCACCACTCAGCCCGCCATTCGTCCCACTTCTCGCGGTAAACCCCTTCTGGGTATATTTCCTTATTCCAAGCCCTTGGAATCCAGGCGATAGAACCAGAGAGGGCCTCTCCTTTTTGGATACGAGGGAAAAAGTAGTGGCGGAAAAGGGTAGTATTGGGAACCACTCCGGCAAAGTTTTCACAAAGGTGAGCAAAGATGGACATGCATAATACCGCATTCGGCGTGAAATCGAGGAGATGAAAGCCGTATGTGTACATAATGTCGTTGAAAAAGTCAGAAAATGGAGGACAGAGCCCGCAATAGAAGTATGCGACGAAAAAGGGATATCTGTCTGACCCACTCTTGGAGCAAGAACCTGGAATCACGCGAGTGGCGGGGTGAGCCTGCGTCTCCCTCGCCCACATGCACTGGTACCGCCTCTTCAAAGCTTCCGCATCAAGCGACGGGGTGAAGACGACATACTTCTTCCGCATCTTCACCAGCTCGCTCTCCGGGACATCGGCTTTCGCCTCCTTGCCTTTGCCTTTGCTGGTCTTGGGCGGCATGGCGACTGCAAGGGCGGAAGCCGGGGATGAAGCGGGCGTGGAGGCGACGAGCGGATGAGGGAAAGCTTCGCTCTGAGCCCAAGAGTAGGAAAGCAATGGCGACGGCCAGATTGAGAAGAAGAGGGGGGTAAATAGGCTGTGCCTCTACGGTTTCTCCTTTTTATGGGGAAGGAGCGGGGCCGCCTCTTTTACTCCCCAATGTGAATGTGCCTCTGCAGGCGCGTTGCAGTTGCAGCTTTTTGATGCACGCTTCCCACATCGCGCATTCAACGCGCGTAGTGGGGGGCACAGTAAGCGGGATATTTACGAGCAGTTAATCCCCTGCTACGTGTGCCCATGCACTGTTTGGGCCTAGCCCAACAATGCCTCGCACTCGTGTGTGGCCTAGGCCCGGGGGCTCCTGTCGGTGTACTAAGTATTGGGCCATTAGTACCCCGTACTTGTGCACGGGCAGTTGTAGCCATACTCGCGGCAAGGCTTGTCGGGGAACAGCTCGAGGTTGACTCAGGCCACCAAGGAAACTCTCAAGTCAAAGATCTGAGGATTAGCAGATAAGAAGAGTTGGAATCCGCAGGCCAGCTTCCCCAGCAAGATCTTGCCGGGGTGGCTTGCGAAGCCCGGCAAGATTCGAAGCCCGGCAAGGTTCGGCGCCCGGCAAGGCTCGGCGCCCGGCAAGGTTCAGCGCCCGGCAAGATTTGGTTGCTGTGCCACCGCTCTGACACAGCAACAAACCCGACATTCTGGGTCCTTCTTTGGATGCGTGGCGATGCGCCAGTGGAGGAGAGCTTAAGCGGTGCTGATGGGATGGCCCCTTTTTCCATCCCCAAGAAAGTGAGGA
The DNA here is from genome assembly GCA_011799875.1 of Thinopyrum elongatum. NCBI lineage: Eukaryota > Viridiplantae > Streptophyta > Magnoliopsida > Poales > Poaceae > Thinopyrum > Thinopyrum elongatum. The sequence continues at coordinate 156,389,457 of CM022297.1, forward strand.
CACCTAAACGGACACCTCACGGTGCATTAAATGCGTTCGTCCTAATCCGTCAGGGGTTAGGTATGATGACTCTGTAGCTACTTTACACCTCAATGTATGTACATTTTGCCACTGTGGTGACCCCTTTGTGATATAAAAGGAGGCCCAAGGCAACCGCTAGAAGGGAGGACGATCTTCTGGCCCATTCTGCATGCGTAGCTGCTCTTTGGACGTACTGTTCACTGCCAGCGCTCCTGGAGCCTGGGCTCAAGAACATCTATAATGAAACAAGGCAGGAGTAGGGTTTTACGCTGATTAGCGGCCCGAACCTGGGTAAAATCTCCCCGCGTCGATCGTTGGTTCTGCTCTTTGCGCATACCTCTCCCCCCGCCGAATCGTAAAGGGGTCCTTTGGGATCCCATAGGTGTCGCACGCCGACAATTACTATGATGTAAAACAGATAGAAGAATTTGTTCCTTTTAAGGGTGCTTATGAAATTGCCTCCTTGCTTGAAAAGTATGATGATGCTCCTTACAAATCTGGACATTCTGCCATACTTAAATATTGTTATGAAAGCTATGAATGCAATGCTCATATTAATGATTATATTAAGAGAGTCTTCGCTACCCAAGAAGAGAATCATGTTTTGCAGGAATCCATGGAAGAAAAAATTGATGAAACTGCGAGCTCATTAGATCAAAATTAAAGATGAGGAGGAGAATGAAGAACAAAAGGAGGATGAAGAGCGGATTAGCTACCCGTGCCCACCTTCTAATGAGAGTAACTCTTTAACTCATACATTATTTAATTTCCCTTCATGCTTACAGGAGGATGGACGATATGTTGATGAATGCTACTCCCTCCATTTTTGTATACAAGGCCACAAACCCATATTACAGGTACCAAGGCAAAATTATTGCGTGCTTAAGCCAATATTGCAAGCTAGCTTGTCTCCTTGTTTGTCATGTTAATTAATGTGTATTTTTCTCTCCCACCCACAACAAGCCAGTGCTCTCACCCCCTTTGGTTGATTAATGAGGCGCATGCAAGCCAACCTTCTCACACCTACATGCATGCAGGGGATAATTAATGTCCACCTTTGCTAGTACGAGGCAAACACCATCAATTTTGTCTTGATTGGTGTTAGTGGCCTTGTATAGCTGCAAATTGTAATTTTGATAGTGTCCTTGTATATAAAAATGGAGGGAGTATGATACCTTGGATTCGTTTGAAATATCCCTTTTTGATGAACTTGATGCTTGTTGTGCTTACGGACATGATGCCCCTTTGAATTATGCTTATGGAGATGAACTTGCTATAGTTCCTTATGTTAAGAATGATATTGTTGCTGTTGCACCCACACTTGATAGTCCATTATCTTTTTTAATTCTCCAAACTACGCTATACGAGAGATGTTTGCGCTTATTAAGGATTATATTAGTGGGTTGCGTTTTACTGTTGCATATGATGATTTTAATAAGAAACAATATGCATGTTCTTACAGCTCTACTTGCAATTATTATGAGAGAGGAACCTCATCTCCTCCTCTCCATGTTTTTAATACAATAAAATTGCAAGAACTACCTACACTATGCATTGGCCATTACTATGTGTGCATGAATTGTTCTCTTATGACATCCCAATGCATAGGAAGAGAGTTAGACTTCATTGTTATATGATCTATGTTACCTTGTGCTCATTACTAAGGTCTAAATCTTTGTTAACTGAAATTGGCTTTGATATTCTTTGGGATCTTGGTTGAATGATTACTTGAGCACTTTTTGTGCCTAGCTTAATGGCTTTAAAGAAAAGCGCTTCCTCGAAGACAACTTGAAAGTAATAGAGAGCCATTTTCTTCTTTTGTGTGCTAATAAAATTTTCAAAAACAAGAAAGGAAAGTGGGGAAACTAAAACATTTTCAAAAACAAAAATAAAAGTGAGAAAAATGAGCATCGTAGAAGTAGGGGACGTCCTGGAACTTTTGTTCAGACCGACGGAAACTTTGTGAACCTTGAATCACAGAAGCTTTTCAACAAAAGTAATTGTCCCCTTGTACAAATCCAGTGTATAATAAACATAAAGTGCCAAGGTTTGCCTCAATTGCAAGTTTGTTATGTTCTGTGCAGAAATAAAAAAATTGCCTCTAGTATTTGAATTAATTCTCCGTACTGGAAAAGGGGGGAAAATAGTGCGCTATACAAAATAGCGTCGCCCCTGAAAATATGCTATTAGCGAGACATTGTACACTGATCAATTTAGCGAGACAATTCTCTAAACGCTATAGCGTGCTATTAGCCGCGCTATAGCGCGCTATTTTTTTCAGTGACTGGAACATTATCAACTTCTGAAATGTTTACATAGTACTGTCATATAAGTTCTCTGTTACTTCCTCATTTTCAGAATTTTCAGAGTTACGTAAGTATGTATATTAATAGATTACTAAAGACTTCTGGTTTTGATAGATTGCTGTTACAGTTTTGGTATCTGCTTATACTTGAGTGTTCATGGATTATATTGGGGGATATAAATTGTGAAAATGAAAGTATACAGTAGTTAATGTTCGGAATAATTATGCATCTTATCTCGGCAGTATATGATAGGTGATTTATATGGATGTGTACTAACCCCTCTATAAAAGTTATGTTAAGTTTTGTGTGGATGAAGTTTTTAAGACCGAGACGAGACATCAATATGAGAAGAATAAGAAGAGACAAGAGTTCAAACTTGGGGATGCCCAAGGCACCCAAGGAAATATCCAATTAGACTCAAAGCGTCTAAGCTTGGGGATGCCCCGGAAGGTATCCCCTCTTTCTTCCTCAATAGCTATCGGTATGTCTCGATTGGACCTATATTATTATTTGTTCACATGTTATGCGTCAATTCTTAGAGCGTCATTTTTTTTCTTTTTCTTTGAATAAAAAATACCATGCTGGTTGGGATGGTTCTTTATGGTCCTTGGTTGATTTGTAGAATGCTTTTTTGCTTCACTTATACTTATTAGAGCATGGTTGTGGTTTTTGTAGAAAGGATTAGAACTCTCTTGCTTCACTTATATCTTTTTGGAGAGTTGAATAGTAATTAGTTGTTGGCATGGTTTAATATGTTGGTATTAAAAGTGATAGGTATGTATAAGCAGTATAAACAAAAACTTGCATGGACACATAGATAACTGAATTTGTTAATCTTGATTCTTTGCAACAGTTTTGTGATATTGAGCAGGTAATAGATGATTGTGTGGGTAAATGGTCAACGTTGAGTATTGAATATCGGTGTTAAGATTCGTGGGACCGTACATTCATTAATTTACATAAAAGTGGGTATTAACGGCGTGGTCGGAGTCTAAAGACATCTTAAAGTGATACTCACGCTGTGTACTGTCTAGGAGCGCACGGTGATTATATTCTCCCAACCTCTCCTTCTAGGGGTGCATGGGTTGCGTTTCTTACAGGTCTGTTATTAGGCTCTAGCTGATTAATGTGAGTTTTTTTGACAAAGGGAATATATTAATATCGCGATGATACCAATTACGCCTAGCCTCTGCAACAACAAAACGTCCAACTAGGCATTGAGGATGCACACAGCCAAAGAGAGAGAAAAAACCCGCGAAATGATCAGTCACTAGCAGCAGTAGCAGCACACTAACCAGCACCAAAGATAACACCTGGACCGCAAAAGATGTCCTCCAAAGACGACGCCTCTAAGAAGGGAACAGAGCACAAGCACCGTTGTCACTCGATCAATGATCATAGGTTTCCATCTTGGAGAAAGTCCGAATTCTGAAAACTATGCCTTCAAGATCATTGTCAGGCACAACCAATAAAGGCCAGACCTTGGATTTTCATCCACAGAATCGAGACTCGGTACTCAATAAGCACCACCAAGACTGAAGTCCTCCAGTGTTGTCGCCCCCACTTGCCAAGGCTGCTGCCGCAAGTCACTAAACACAAAGCTCAAGTCTTCATCGCATCCAAAGCACCTTTCCGCCATTTCTTCTGATCCTCCAATCGCAGCCGCCATGACATTCTTTGCCTCTCTCAATACCATGGAGATCTAGAAGTAGACATGTCCCATGATATCGACAAAAAGGTGAAGCTTCACACCACACCCACTTAAAGCCGCACAGGCAGATACACGGATGCGCACGGCCGAATCCCATCCGATCCAGAAAATTAGGAGCGTCCTGTGCCAATCTGTAGATATCCGGTGGAGAAATCCGAAACTCATCATCAGCCGGATCGAAGAGGATAAAAAACAGGTAGATATTCAGTTTGGCGCGAGAAGATCACTAGGGCAGCCACCTTTAGTGACCCAGATCAGCAGCCCCACGCCGTCAATCCACGGGACCGGGCCGCCCCGATCTCCCCAACCGGCAACCGAAGCCTCAAGGCAAAGCCGAAGCGGTAGGAGAAGCCAACCTGCTCCGCCGGCTGGGCTATGCCCAGCGGCAGCGAGGAGGAGGACGGCGACGGTAGGACTAGGGCTAGGCGGCGAAAGGAGGGCCAGCCAACCAGCAGACTGCACACAGCACAGCCGCCATGACCTCCTAACACTGGGTCTTCAAATGGGTGTGGACATGCCAGATGTAGCGCCCCAGGCGCACTCCCGTGCCTAGCCACCCGCTGCTCCACTCCGCCGCCAAGCCGCACAAAGGTCGCGGTCCTGCGCCGGCGCGTGCCCCCCCCCCCCCAGAGCCAAGCATCCTGCGCTACCTCAGTCCACGCGAAAGGAGGAACCAGCCTTGCCGGCACCGGCGACGCCCTCAGGCGGCGGCAGGGGAGGAGGGACGGAGGGAGAAGCTGGCGACGACTAGGGTTTGCTCCAATGACGCCCGCGGGAGCGACACGGGAGGCGCTTGCGTTCAGTACCTTCAGCTCTTACGACTAATGTGAGCTATTGGCCTTTTATGCACTTTCACCTATTCATATTTTAATAGACTCTTGGTACCGTTCATCGCCCACTCTCATCTTGAGACATGATGCAAGACTTCGCCGGTTCATCCAAATCTCGTAGAACTTGTTTTTCTGCACAGATGACATCATATATCTTTCTTAAAACAACCACCATACCTACCTACCATGCCATTTTCATAACCATTCAGAGATGTATGCCATGCAATTTTCATTATAACTTTACATTACACGATATGATTTGAGCTTCATAGTCATTTAGCCTTGCATGATACACAATGAAACATTAAGATACCCTTTGGAACAAGAAAATAAAACTACTCAAACATTATGCAACACTCTGAAATAAGATAAATTATACCCAAAACCAAAAATATATCACGAATCTCAAAGCAGCACCGGTAGATGCATGCATGCATGGTAGGAAAACCACTGTCGTCGTTACACATCTCCCCAAAGCAACAGTGCTTGTGGTGATTTAGCAAGAGTATACATATATATACACAATGCTCAGGCGTTTCCACCGGCGCTGTTCTCTCATGCCCATCAAAAACAAGGGCACGTTATCTGATGTATGTATGCAATCAGATGAACACAGGCACATGCATTAGTTATGTACATGTATCACAGGTAGTATGTTGGACGTAGCCGTCGTCCGCTACCTCCATCTGATTAAACCGGTTCAGGCCCAAACTGCAAGCGATGACATGGAGAGCGCACCTAGGAACAGGGCGACATAGGCCATCACTTGCTGCCGTGGCGACCCTGTCATCTTCCCACCCAAGAAATCGGCTGCGATTAGATCCACCAGCGCCATGTATATGAGTATGCCGGCCGACACAGAGTCGAGGATGCCTTCGACCACTAGAGCCCTGGGGCTGTTGGCGTTGTAAAATGAGGACAAACCGGCCCCAGCGGCGATACCAGTTGGTGTTGTAATGGCAAAGAAGGACGCCATCATGACTGCCGAAAGGTTCTTAAATTGAGCCTGTTGGAAGAAATGAGTGTCAAGTTTGATAATCCAGATGAGAAAAGCTTCATCACAATAAAGCTATCTAGAGAAAACAATGGGGCAAGGTGCAAAAAAAGAAAACTATAGTCAGAAGATAAGTAACCCACATAATAACAATGAATAGTTTTGAAATGCTTACGTCATATTAGCAACTTAAACACAAACGGCAATATAACCTCAGCCAATAACATGCGGTATATATGGTCGTTTAATTTAGTGAGCTCGGCAGTTCGAAATCAATAGCATTTTAGATTGGTTCAACAGCTATTAAAAAGATCAACAAGTACACGAAAACAATATTTTAGAAACACCGGGGAGCAAAGGTCAGACATACTGGTATAAGGGCAAGTTATTTGGAAGATCAGTACATGAGCATTGGAGCACATGAAAGAAACATACTTTGCCAAATATTGCATTGAACATCGAGTATAAATTGGATTTTCTCACAAAGAAGAAATCAAATCAAAAAGTTCAGTAGCAGACAGTGGCTCCAGGAGAGTGACAGGCACCATTCCTGGACCTAAAGTTTTAGAAGGATACTCTTACCAATATGTTTTAGTTGTACCATCTAGTTTTCTGGAAAAGTTTTTGGTTATGTGCCTCATCACAGGCAGATACTGATGATAAGCAAGAAAATTATACGCTTCAAAGAAACTCAATGTACTAGAAGCCAATTCATACACAATAAAAGAATATTACTAATTTGAGAAAGGCAAGATACACAGAAGTTTCCATACTATAAAAGTCTATGTTTATGGCATACACTGAATGGCTAGTAGCTTCAATTTTCAAATGAAACCAGCTGGTCAAAGAGTAATTTTGTGGACAGAAATCTGATTGTAGCAGTAGGGTTTAACACTTTGACAAGTTTGTGATAGAATATCCGCCAAATTCAGCCTCAAATTTAAAATAGGTAGACCTTGTATTTGTGAGGTCAACCCTCCTCTATCCACTGAACAAAGGTGCTGGATTTAACTCAGTTCGACTAGTAAAATTGCTGGATTTAACTCAGTTTAACATAATCAGGGCCAGCAGAATGCTGAATCACTGAAAAATGAGAGTACACATTAACCTTAATAATAGACGCTACAAAGTGCAAACAGTAGTAGTTGTGGTAATTTGAACTATATTTTCCTTGTAGGCATCACCCAATCGTGCCACATAATTGCACCAATCCATACTGAATTCCTCACCTGCGCAATGCACCCACCGAGGGCAAACCCCTCGAAGAACTGGTGGAATGAGAGCGCTGCCACCAGTGGCCTGATTGTGCAGGGGCTCCGAGACACCCCAAGCGACAGCCCAATGATTACGGAGTGCGACACAATCCCCATTTCCAGTATCTACAGGAACCAAAATCAGTATACTTTTTTGACGGGCACTGCATCAAACAAGTGTATCCAAGGAAGAGATTACACCACCTGTGATACCACGACGGAGCGCACGTGGTCTGACACCTCCCCCTCGCGTCCTTGTGGTTGCACCAGCTTGTAACCATGCGACTGCGCGTGGGAATGGGAGTGAGCTTGCAAGAGCGGGGCCTTGTGCTCACCCTCGACTACGGTGACCACAGTGATGTCTTCGTCGCTGGCGGAGGTGGACGCGGCGGCGAGTGCGGCAGCGGCATCAGCCTTGACCCGAGCTACCTCCGCGCGGTGCTTGATCTCGTAGAATCTGGTCACCAGGACGTCGAGCACCAGCGTGGCGAGAGCAGCGAGCATGGCGACGAACCCGGGGAACGGGAACCGCCGCCAGGGCGCGGCAGGGAGGCAGGGGTTGGAGAGCGCGTGCTCGGCGTCGTGCAGCATGTGGACGAACCCCGTGGCCAGGATCACGCCGGCGGCGAAAGCCTTGGCGGCCACGAAGACAGCGCTGCCGGTCTGCACCGTCCGCCGCTTCCGCCCCGCGAGCGGCAGGCCCACGCCCATCACCCCGGACACCAGTATCGCCGCCATGGCAATCCACTTGAGCCTCAGCGCCGCCGCGTCGTCCCGGCACCCCGCCCCCTCGGCCTTCTCCGCCTCGTCCGCGCAGCTCGCCGCGGACAGGGACGCCGCAATAAACCCTGAGCCGCCATTGACATCGATCGGATCAACCACAAAGCGAACACAGTACGTGCTTCAAAGAAACCTCGAAAAGCAAACTGATTTACCGTTGCTTCTACTCAAGAGCTGGCCGATGTGCCGGCGGAAGCCTGCGACACCGATCATCATGGCCTGAGAATCCCGAGCGGTGCTAAATTCCTCGAGGACAAAAATCTCGGAAAAGATCGATTCGTTAACCCCTTCGCCTAGCCTTTCTTTTGATGCGGTGGATGCCTTGCTATCTTCGCACGTAAAAGCGCGCAGGGTACGAGAGAGAGAAAGAGGGGAGGGAGTGTCGTCATGGTGGCACTGCACCGAACAGCCGGGGTAGAGCGGACGTGATCCGTCAACGCCAACGATCCAGAATGTGGACGGTGGCGATTCCACCTGGGGTTGGAAGGTCGCGTTTCGCTGAGCTGCGGGCCAGACGGCTCTGCCGGTGGGGTCGCGGGCCTCCGGTCGGGAAAAGCACGAGAGCGTGGACTGGATGCACGAACTCCTTGCTGTGCTGAACGTCGATTCGTGCTTTGGACGGTCGAGATCGTGCTCCGCGAGCGTGGAGTTGGTACGTTGTTCTCCTAGGGGGTTCTAATACTTCGGCAGGGATGGGCTGCTGCTTGCCACACGCGATCGTGATCAAGTCGAGAGACTTGCGTGCGGGACATACTCCCAGTTTGGGCCCATTTGTCAGTCTGAATCATGAGATGGCGGAGGTTGGAGCTGGTCGTGGGTTGGTGCTTTGGGACGGAGTCGTGGACTCGTGGGGCAGTGGGCAACGATGTCGACATAGTGAGGTTAGGCGGTTCGGCGATCCACATCCATGTCAGCATTATTGTGTGGGCTGGGCTCATCTCATCGGCCTTCAGAACGATGGGCTGTTTGGTCGCCGGGTCACAGAATACGAGTTGTTTTGCCGATACAAGGCCGAGGACGAATGTTCACCTGAGGTTATAGCGTCTATAGCCGGACTTCGCAAATCCGATCCCTCAAACGCCATGAACGCCCGGCGCGTCCGCGGACAGTGACCGGTTACCCCTAAAAAAATGCATTCCACATCTGGATACCTTAAATTAGAAACCTCGAATCCATATTATTACATGCAACGCAGCGATCTTTGACGGAGCTTCGTCCGGTTCCGCTCACGCCCGCCCGGCTCCGCCCTGGCCATGTCCGGCGGCTGGCTGCACCCCTCAGAGTGTTGGTCCGGTCGCCGGCAAGGTAGGGTAGGGCATGGGACACGAGCCGGCTCACGGGACTCAAGGCGTCGCCGTCTCCCATGCCCTACTCTTCCTCGTCGGAGACCGGAACCCGAACGGTGCCGGTGGACGTCATATCGATGACGGATCCCTTCGGGGACGAGCCGCTGACGTCCACCATGATGCGGTTGCGGCGCCCGGACTGATGCGCCGTACGGGGCGCCGGAGAATGCGACTCTGCCTCGCCGACGTCCGCCACCGCAAGGGCTGCCGCCGCCTCCCGTGCTCGGTGCCTTGCACGGCGTGCACGCCGTGCCATGACCTCGTGGGACGATGGTGCGTCCCCAATATCGGCGCGCCACCGGAGGGGTTGCGCGTCCACCAGCGCGTTCGGACGCCAGACGAATCGCACGGCCTCCGGCGAGGCAGTTACGGCCGGCCTAGCGCCGGATCCATGCGCCATTTGGGTGGATGCAATGGATTCCTGACGGATGGAGTCCGAGCGTAGCCGTCCACGGGCCTCCTTCCGGGCGCGCCGAAGCGCAAGCCGGACGGCCATCTCCTCCTCGGGGCCGCGCGGGATGAGCTCGGGGTCGACGGATCTGGAGGTGAAGGACTCGGATCGCTGCCCGCCATGCCGAAGACGGCCGGAAGGAGTCGGAGACGAGCTTTAGTGGCGGAGGGGAGTGGAGGGGAGGAGAGTAAAGTGGCTAGGGTTTGGTTGGGCAAGTGGATGGGGAGGATTTTATGTCACAGCCTAGAATTTGATTGCAATAGTTGCATCAGAGAGCATCCATGCATCATGTTTAAATTCAAGAAACTTGAATTGAGGAAATTTGAAAGCCTCAAATTTTTAATTAAAAGAAGGGCAGATAACCCTGGAAAATGCATCCAATGTTTCCAAAATGCTCTTCAATGATGTTTAATATTTTTGGCAAGGGTTTTGGTCCAAACCAAAAATAGGGAACATTTTTGAGGAATTATTTTGGCCATTTGGATTTAAATCAATAAATATTTGAGTTGGATTTAATTCTTCTATAAAAGAATTGCAAGTCCAACAATTCTGAAAATTTGTGAGTGGCTCTTAATATATTGTATCTAGCCACATAATAATTTCCAGAAGCTAAAAAATTAGTTTGGTTTGAAAACCAAATTAAAAGAAACTGCAGGAAAAGGAAAACAGACAGAAAAATAATAAAAAGCAGAAACCCACCTGAGCCACCTACCTGGCCTCAACTAGCGGCCCAGCGAACTGGCCCAGCCCACCACCGCAGCCCCTCTGTCGTCTTCCTCCTCTGGCCAGTAGACAGAGGGCGTGTGCCCGACGCACGCCGGCCACCTCCTCCCTGCCTGGCTGCCCCCTCCTCCCCCTGGATGCCTCTCGCGACGCCACGTACCCCCTGGCTCCCTCTCGACTCTTCCCGCGCCCATCCCACTCCTCTGTCTCTCTCCCTCGTTCTCCCTCGGATGCACCCGAGAACACCGACGAGCACCACCGCGGACACCGACCTCCCCACGCCCAACCAGCTAGCCCACGAGCTCTGCCTCGCCGCGGCGCACCTCTACGCCGAGTCCCACGAGCCCGAACGCCCTGCAGAGACGCCTTCGAGCTCGTCTCCTACCTCGGACCCGCCGGTCGCCATCGCTCGATTCGCTGCACTCCGACCATCTCCGAGCTCGCTGACCATCTCTTCCTCTCCACTGTGAGCTCCTACGCCGCCCCTCTCTCTCCCTGTGCTTTAATTTGCGTGCTAGCCGCTGCCCTGCGAGCACCCGAAGCCGTCGTCTGCCATGGCCGGCGAGCTCCGTGCTCCCGAGCTCCTCCGCTCGCAGTCGTGGCGCCGTTGTGCTCCTGGTGATCCAGTGAAGCCACCCGGCCGGTTATCCCGCTCGCTAGCGCACATAAACCCCCGCAGCCGTCGAGCCCGTGCCCCGGCCGCCGCCTCGCCCGCCGCAGTTGCCGCTACCGGCCACCGCAGCTCCAGCCGCAGCCACCGTTGGACGCACCGCATCGCGGCCGTTCCAACGTGATCAACCCCGCTCGCTCCCGTCGCCGGAATCGCCGGAACGGCGAACGCCACCGTGCCTGGGTTAACCCCGGCGTTAACTGCCGACATGACCGGCTTAATTAGGCACAGTGATGTCATGACCACCGTGCCTGGGTTAACCCCAGCATTAACTGCCGACATGACCGACGTAGTGTTGTCATCATGCTGATGCAGTAAATGTTTTCTGGCGTTTTTATTAAATCAGAAAAATCCAGAAAAGGCCTAAACTTCTAAAAAATCATAGAAAATCAACCGTAACTCCAAATGAAATAATTTATATATGAAAAATTATCAGAAAAATCCAATCTATCCATTTTTGCTATTTTCATGCATGCTTGAACAACTTATACCTGCTGATCAGGTCAAACCAATTAAATGGCATATGAATAATCACATATGGAGTTTGAATTTGAATCTTGTATTCAAACCAACTCCATTTAAAGTGTTGCTAGTGGCATTAGCTCAATCAACAGCATATTACCATGTCATGATCATGCATCATGTTGTTGCATTGCATTGATTGTGTTCCTTCTCTGTTTGCCGGTGTTGTTCCCCCCTCAGTAGACATTGTTCTGACGATGAGTTCGATGACACCGATGAAGAGCTATTACTATCTTCAAAAGTGCCAGGCAAGCAACCCCCATTGAACATTCTGATACAATCCCACTCTCTCGCTCTTGCTCTCTTTTACTGCATTAGGACAACAACGTTTCAACTTTTACATGTTGCGGTAGCTGAACCCCTTTCCTCTGCATGACCTGTCTTTGCCACAGTAAATAGTTGAAACCCACTAGCATGAGTAGGAGTTGTTTGAGCCATGATGTGCCTACTCATTCATGTTTTGTTTGCTATGCCTGCTATGCTTAGAGTTGTGTCAGGTCTGGTTCATCTGGGTGATGGATTGGAGTGAAATGGTTGTGTCGGTAATGAGAGTGAAGTGTGAACATGTTTTGGTAAAGGTATCGATGAGAGGCCATGTAGGAGTACATGGTGGGTTGTTTCAATGGAACCGTCCCTAGGACCTGAGTTCTGTGTGTGTGATTCAAGATCAGCTACTACCATGCGTTGGGCCCGAAACCAATGGACCCTCTCGACTTATTAATTACCCCGTCCTCTGTCCAGGAGTTGCAAGTAGTTTCTGGTGTTTGTAGTATGCCGGAGGCCGTGCGCAGCGCTGACCCTAGGGGTGGGCTGTGATGCGGTAGGCTCGTGGCCGGTGTACCGAGTCGCCTGTTTGGTGACTCGGGAACCCTGCACACATCGTTCGGGGTCGTAGTGGAAACCTTGGCCGGACTCCCTGCGGATGGAACCTGAATAGGCGATAAACCTGGACTAGAGACTTGTGTGGTTAGTCAGGTCGTGGCCGACACCCTCGCTGGGCTTCCGCTTGAAGGTTGCCGAGTACATGTCGTGTAAGCGGCGATAAGTGGTGAAAGCGTGTGTGAAGAAGTACACCCCTGCAGGGTTATCAATCTATTCGAATAGCCGCGTCCGCGGTAATGGACTACTTCGTTGCTTATGCAGTTCATAGACAAGTGAAAGTGGATACTCTAAAATGCGCAAGATAAGAGTGAGTGCTATGGATGGCCTTCTCGTAGGGAGACGGGAGCGGATCCATAGTGGTGTATTGATATGGTGAATATGTGGACTCGTGTGCGCCACCTCAAAAGAGTTACCAGCAGTCATAGTACAGGATAGCCACTGAGTCAAAGCTGGCTTGCTGCAGTTAAACTCCACCACCCCCTTTGTTGATACTGTTGCATATGTAGCTAGTTCTGATGTAAGTCTTGCTGGGTACATTTGTACTCACGTTTGCTTAATTTATGTTTTTGCAGAGAGACTTCAGTCTCACTAGTAGTTCCGCGTGGACTTTGATGTTTAGCTTGTTACCTCAGCTACGATCCTATACCCTTGGGAGGGTCTTGTAGATAGTCAGGCTTCTCAGCCTTTTTCATTTGTAGTTGTCTGTACTCAGACATGTTATGTTTCCGTTGCTTGTATGCTCTGTATGTTGGGTCATGTGACCCCTGCTTGTAATAAATGCTATGTGGCTCTTCTGGGCCTTTATCTATATGAGTTGTTGAGTTATGTTGTGATGCCATGTTGTACAGCACATACTTGCATGTTATGCGTACGTGTAACGTGTATTGCTATGTGTGGGATCCGACAATCTAGTTGTTTATTCTTGGTAGCCTCTCTTATGAGGAAATGTCTCCTAGTGCTTCCACTGAGCCATGGTAGCTTGCTACTGCTCCGGAACACATGGGATGATCGGCATGTGTCCTTCTTTGCTCCTGTGTCTGTCCCTTCGGGGAAATGTCACGCGGTGCTTACCGAAGTCCTGTTACCTTGCTACAGCCCGGTTTCACTCGCTGCTGACTGACACGTGCATTGCTGGGTCATGTATGCCTGTCCCTGTAAGTTTGTGCCACCTTGGGTTTACCACTAGTCATGTCGGCCCGGGTTCTCTGTCATATGGATGCTAGCGACACTATCATATACGTGAGCCAAAAGGCGCAAACGGTCCCGGGCCAGGTAAGGTGGCACCCGTGGGAATACCGTGCGTGAGGCCGCAAAGTGATATGATGTGTTACATGCTAGATCGGTGTGACTTAGGATCGGGGTCCTGATAGCTTTGGTATCAGAGCCTGACTGCCTGTAGGATTACCAAGCCAAACTGGTCGAAGTCGAGTCTAGAAATGCTTTAGTTATATAAGGGAATTGATTGTGGAAGGGAACATAAGGCTCTTTTTACTCCTTTACCTTATGCCCTTCTGATCTGAGTCAACCTCTTCTTTCTACGGGGATTAAGAACTAGGCTTCTCGTCTTTCTATCAGGATCATGTGTTACTAATCAGTAGACTTATAGGATTGTTGGTTTCAAGCCTCAGTTCAGTTCCTAGTACTTCTATGTGTTAACAGTTGGTCTCGAAACCTTGATATTGTGATCTTGAGTGGTTATGCCACCATTTTGCAGGATGTTTCCAAATCTTTTTGACCATTTATAGCCGTTATGCTGTCCGAGACATCCCAGGTTTCCAAATAGTCTGATGCACTTGCAAATGTTTCCTCCATGTTCCCGATGTCCTTTTGGGTCAGATTAAGCACACTAATCGATGTGTTGAGGTACTCCATTGCCTCGACATACATGTTGAAGCTATTATTATGACACTAGGTTATCCTAGAGAACCACCCAGTAATCTAGCAATGCTTATATTCCAGTGTGATGATTCGGGCCACCATTCTCGAAAGCATCTCGTGATGTTATTTAGTTGGTAGGTATTCTATTTCTGGGTTTTCAAACCCGGGATTCACTCTACTTACTTCCTGTTGATAGTGTTTGTTCATTCCTTTAGGATATTAGTAACCCTTGTGATAGTCTTTGAGGTCTGTGGTATATCATTCTTCCAATACAATGAACCAATATGGCAGAAGTTCTTTTGAACCAAAAGATCGCAACCAAAGTGCTCTTGATGAGTTCTCCATTCTACGTTGTGAATCTGCCAATCCATCCTTTCTGCATGGGTTATCCGGAAGAAATATGTTGAGCTTTGTTCGACATACTAATCTATGCATCCACAACTTAGAAAGATATATGTCCCTTTGAGTTGTCCCTCTTTAGTTGTTATCTGACCTTCATCTATCAATTGATAGTCCAGAGTATGTGTGCATTCGTGTTCATCGATGCCTATTATTCTTGTGGTTTGTCAAGCCGTTCCATTTCAGAATGGCTTAGGAGAAACAAACTCCAGTACCTTAACCATCTCTAGGATTGGGTCAAAGTAGTTGTATTCCGCAGATCAAATGCCAATCCAGCTTTTGTACTATTCTATCTTGGAGTATTACCCTCTTTTGTCAAGAATATCATAGGAATTGCACACCATCTTATGAATTCTTGATGTAGTGATACTTCTCACCATCATCATTCATTTCTCGGTCCTGTGTTGTTGAAGCCGAAATGCCGACAAGTGAACCGTGATGTGTGAAATCAATACTCCTAGCAACCGTGTTGCTTGGTAGTTTATGGACGATAACTCCATTCTTAGCGTGATGGTTATTGAATCGTCATTCTAAGATTGATCGTGCTACCTAGTCCATTTTTCTGGTGCACTCCTCAATCGATGGGTTAGGATTTTGTCAAACCCTTGCTCTTTTGATCATATCATCTTGCCTAAAAAGCAAGATTGTTCTTGAGCTTAGTAACATATCGGTGGTTCGTGATTTTTCGGATATCTTCTCGGAAGTATTACCAGGTTGTTCCCTGACCGTTATGTTGAGTTCATGATCAGGTTGGTTTATCCCTATAAACCACCCCTTCTCCAAGAATCTGCGTTGGATACCCTGAACTAGTTGGTTAAGCTAAACAACAACTTGGAGAGTTGGAAGATAAAAGCTTTGCCTAACCTAGTTCATTTAAAGGGATATTTCTATTTGTGTGTGTTGAAGAAAGATGATATTTTCATCGATTTTCCCCCGTGATCAGTTGTTGGACCTATTGTCTTATCCAATCTTTGATTTGAGTATGGGCTATCGTCAAGTCAAATCAGAACCAACGATGTTCGTAATGTTGTCTTACTCGCGGTTGTTCCTTGAGCATACACCATTATATCTTTGGGTCTGACCAATGCTATCACCTTGTTCACATACTCGTGGAATTCCATTTTATAGAAATCTCGATAAATTGTTGTTGAGCCCATCGACAACATCCTTATCTTCTCCATGATTTTGTTGGACATCAAGCTAGTGTTGGAAACTTGTGTAAGCATTTCTTCGTGTTTCGTTCATGAAGCATATGTTTGGATGAAAGAAGTGACTACCTCTGATTCACGTGCATTTGGTGAAAGTTGTCGCCGTGAATTCGAGAAAGTAGTTTTGCTTCCTCTGGAATCATCCCAAGTTAGTCATGCACGTGCGAAGTATACTATGGTCTGGTAGATTTGCAACCTCCATCCCACATCTATTTCCTAGCACACCAAGCCACTGATTGATTTTTTCAAGGAAAAGAAGTTCAAGTGCTAATCCTGAAGGGCCCAGACGGACATGCACAAGGCTTCGTTATCTTCAATGATGGTTCCCAACAAGAACTCGGTAGTATTTTGTTATAAGACTTCCATGTGGACACGATTGTCTTGGACATTCTGTTCACATATATCCTACAAACCAGCTCAAGGTTAGGAGCTTGCCACTGTAGTTCATTTCCCGAGAATCTCGCAACATCATCTCTTCGATTTGTGTTGCAACCTTTCTCCTTCAGACATGCTGAGTCCGAAGCATCCTGACACCAACCAGATCTGAATCTCAGGCGGATATGATGGTTGGAACATTTCCCAAGAATTATAATATTGGTCTTCTAAACTGGTAAAGTGGATGTTGTGGCTACCCCACCTAGCTAGAAGGCCAATTATTGTAGTATCTGGATTCAGCAATTTAGCCACCTCCCCATGAGGATTTCTTATGACTTATCCTCGAAGTTGTTCCTTATGGATTCTCTGCGCTCCCGAAGTTCGACCTCACTTGATGTTCTAGATACCAAATGACACCTAGAGTCAGGTTACGCTAGTATATCAAGGAGAACATTAGAAGCGGAGTGCTAAATGTCTCTCGGTCGATCATCCAGGTTTTGTTTCCTTGGCATTGCTAAGGTGAAATCTGAGAAAGTGTTGTCTTCCTTTGCATCTGCATCCTCCATCTCTATTCATCATGGTAGTACGAGCTGTCACCAGGATCTTGGCATAGATGTTGGTAAAACCTTGATGGATATGGAAATGCTCAAGTTCTTGAGAGCACGCTCAGACACTAGGTTATACCTCGGTATCAATTGGAATGTGCCTTCCATTGCTGAGTTGTCTTATAACTCTAGTTTCCTTTCCAGTCTGAATATGCCATTCTTTTGAACTCTTTCAAATGATCGATTGTGATTCGCCTTAGGCTGGTATAGAGAGTTTCAATGATCTATGTACCAAAAGTAATTCTTCTTGCCACTTAAGGGAATAATTCTACGAGTCACCTTCCCTAAGGCACCCCGTTATGGAATCATGGCAATTATTCCTCACTACTTTGACACTTATGTACCATCTTTTTTAAGCGTGGAATCCTTGCCTACCAAATTGAAACCCTCGTCTTCTACTTTCCTCCATCACCCGGATGTATGTTTTGTGTCTCAGCTCAAGAGATGCTCCAACATCTCATTTCATGAGTTGATCATGACTCGCTCGATCTTTGTGAAGATCGAATCCTGTAGAGTTTCCCTCTCTTCCATCGTAATAGTTGGATGAAGATCTCGAAAGCAAGGATGTAAAGATCAACATGATGCAAGGAATCAACGTCCTTATGAAATGCAATCTGGATTGTGAAGATTGTGCTGGCCTTGTGTCCCCTCTGTCTTCTTACCTCACGTCTTGAATCTCGGGACGAGATTCTTATTTAGTGGGGGTGAGTTGTCATAGCCCTAGAATTTGTTTGCAATAGTTGCATCAGAGACCATCCATGCATCATGTTTAAATTCAAGAAACTTGAATTGAGGAAATTTGAAAGCCTCAAAATTTTAATTAAAAGAAGGGCAGATAACCCTGGAAAATGCATCCAATGTTTCGAAAATGCTCTTCAATGATGTTTAATATTTTTGGCAAGGGTTTTGGTCCAAACCAAAAATATGGAACATTTTTGAGGAATTATTTTGGCCATTTGGATTAAAATCAATAAATATTTGAGTTGGATTTAATTTTTCTATAAAAGAATTGCAAGTCCAACAATTCTGAAAATTTGTGAGTGGCTCTTAATATATTGTATCTAGCCACATAATAATTTCCAGAAGCTAAAAAATTAGTTTGGTTTGAAAACCAAATTAAAAGAAACTGCAGGAAAAGGAAAACAGACAGAAAAATAATAAAAAGCAGAAACCCACCTGGGCCACCTACCTGGCCTCACCTAGCGGCCCAGCGAACTGGCCCAGCCCACCACCGCAGCCCCTCTGTCGTCTTCCTCCTCCGGCCAGTAGGCAGAGGGCGTGTGCCCGACGCACGCCGGCCACCTCCTCCCTGCCTGGCTGCCCCCTCCTCCCCCTGGATGCCTCTCGCGACGCCACGTACCCCCTGGCTCCCTCTCGACTCTTCCCGCGCCCATCCCACTCCTCTGTCTCTCTCCCTCGTTCTCCCCCGGATGCACCCGAGAACACCGACGAGCACCACCGCGGACACCGACCTCCCCACGCCCAGCCAGCTAGCCCACGAGCTCCGCCTCGCTGCGGCGCACCTCTACGCCGAGTCCCACGAGCTCGGACGCCCTGCAGAGACGCCTTCGAGCTCGTCTCCTACCTCGGACCCGCCGGCTGCCGTCGCTCGATTCGCTGCACTCCGACCGTCTTCGAGCTCGCTGACCACCTCTTCCTCTCCACTGTGAGCTCCTACGCCACCCCTCTCTCTCCCTGTGCTTTAATTTGCGGACTAGCCGCTGCCCCACGAGCACCCGAAGCCGTCGTCCGCCATGGCCGGCGAGCTCCGTGCTCCCGAGCTCCTCCGCTCGCAGTCGTGGCGCCGTTGTGCTCCTGTTGATCCAGTGAAGCCACCCGGCCGGTTATCCCGCTCGCTAGCGCACATAAACCCCCGCAGCCGTCGAGCCCGTGCTCCGGCCGCCGCCTCGCCCGCCGCAGTTGCCGCTACTTTCCACCGCAGCTCCAGCCGCAGCCACAGTTGGACGCACCGCGTCGCGGCCGTTCCAACGGGATCAGCCCCGCTCGCTCCCGTCGCCGGAATCGCCAGAACGGCGAACGCCGCCGTGCCTGGGTTAACCCCGGCTTTAACCGCCGACATGGCCGGCTTAATTAGGCCCTAATGGGCTAGTTAATTAACCAAAGTGACACAGACAGGTGGGCCCCATGCCCTTAATTAACCACACAGTTTAAATCATGTTTTGTTTTAGTTAATCACAGTGGCCCCACATGTCAGAGTTGACCTTGCTGACATAGCCCTTGACCGGCCCCACCCGTCTGTGACCCAAACCAGCACTGTGACACTTACCAGTGGGACCCACTGGTCAGGATTGACCTGGGTCAACTCAGTTAACATGCTGACATAGTGTTGTCATCATGCTGATGCAGTAAATGTTTTCTGGCGTTTTTATTAAATCAGAAAAATCCAGAAAAAGGCCTAAACTTCTAAAAAATCATAGAAAATCAACCGTAACTCCAAATGAAATAATTTATATATGAAAAATTATCAGAAAAATCCAATCTATCCATTTTTGCTATTTTAATGCATGCATGAACAACTTATACCTGCTGATCAGGTCAAACCAATTAAATGGCATATGAATAATCACATATGGAGTTTGAATTTGAATCTTGAATTCAAAACAACTCCATTTAAAGTGTTGCTAGTGGCATTAGCTCAATCAAAAGCATATTACCATGTCATGATCATGCATCATATTGTTGCATTGCAGTGATTGTGTTCCTTCTCTGTTTGCCGGTGTTGTTCCCCCCTCAGTAGACATTGTTCTAACGATGAGTTTGATGACACCGATGAAGAGCTATTACTATCTTCAGAAGTGCCAGGCAAGCAACCCCCATTGAACATTCTGATACAATCCCACTCTCTCGCTCTTGCTCTCTTTTACTGCATTAGGACAACAACGTTTCAACTTTTACATGTTGCGGTAGCTGAACCCCTTTCCTCTGCATGACCTGTCTTTGCCACAGTAAATAGTTGAAACCCACTAGCATGAGTAGGAGTTGTTTGAGACATGATGTGCCTGCTCATTCATGTTTTGTTTGCTATGCCTGCTATGCTTAGAGTTGTGTCAGGTCTGGTTCATCTGGGTGATGGATTGGAGTGAAATGGTTGTGTCGGTAACGAGAGTGAAGTGTGAACATGTTTTGGTAAAGGTATCGATGAGAAGCCATGTAGGAGTACATGGTGGGTTGTTTCAGTGGAACCGTCCCTAGGACCTGAGTTCTGTGTGTGTGATTCAAGACCATGCGTTGGGCCCGAAACCAATGGACCCTCTCGACTTATTAATTACCCTGTCCTCTGTCCAGGAGTTGCAAGTAGTTTCTGGTGTTTCTAGTATGCTGGAGGCCGTGCGCAATGCTGACCCTAGGGGTGGGCTGTGATGCGGTAGGCATGTGGCCGGTGTACCGAGTCGCCCGTTTGGTGACTCAGGAACCCTGCACACATCGTTCGGGGCCGTAGTGGAAACCTCGGCCGGACTCCCTGCGTATGGAACCTGAATAGGCGATAAACCTGGACTAGAGACTTGTGTGGTTAGTCAGGTCGTGGCTGACACCCTTGCTGGGCTTCTGCTTGAAGGTTGCCAAGTACATGTCATGTAAGTGGTGATAAGTGGTGAAAGCATGTGTGAAGAAGTACACCCCTGCAGGGTTATCAATCTATTCGAATAGCCGCGTCCGCGGTAATGGACTACTTGGTTGCTTATGCAGTTCATAGACAAGTGAAAGTGGATACTCTAAAATGCGCAAGATAAGCATGAGTGCTATGGATGGCCTTCTCGTAGGGAGACGGGAGCAGATCCATAGTGGTGTATTGATATGGTGAATATGTGGACTCGTGTGCGCCACCTCAAAAGAGTTACCAGCAGTCGTAGTACAGGATAGCCACTGAGTCAAAGCTGGCTTGCTGCAGTTAAACTCCACCACCCCCTTTGTTGATACTGTTGCATATGTAGCTAGTTCTGATGAAAGTCTTGCTGGGTACATTTGTACTCACGTTTGCTTAATTTATGTTTTTGCAGAGAGACTTCAATCTCACTAGTAGTTCCACGTGGACTTCGATGTTTAGCTTGTTACCTCAGCTACGATCCTGTACCCTTGGGAGGGTCTTGTAGATAGTCAGTTTTCTCAGCCTTTTTCATTTCTAGTTGTCTGTACTCAGACATGTTATGCTTCCGTTGCTTGTATGCTCTGTATGTTGGGTCATGTGACCCCTGCTTGTAATAAATGCTATGTGGCTCTTCTGGACCTTTATCTATATGAGTTGTTGAGTTATGTTGTGATGCCATGTTGTACAACACATACTTGCATGTTATGCGTACGTGTAACATGTATTGCTATGTGTGGGATCCGACAATCTAGTTGTTTATTCTTGGTAGCCTCTCTTATGGGGAAATGTCTCCTAGTGCTTCCACTGAGCCATGGTAGCTTGCTACTGCTCCGGAACACATGGGATGATTGGCATGTGTCCTTCTTTGCTCCTGTGTCTGTCCCTTCGGGGAAATGTCATGCGGTGCTTACCAGAGTCCTGTTACCTTGCTACAGCCTGGTTTCACTCGCTGCTGACCGACATGTGCATTGCTGGGTCATGTATGCCTGTCCCTGTAAGTTTGTGCCACCTTGGGTTTACCACTAGTCATGTCGGCCCGGGTTCTCTGTCATATGGATGCTAGCGACACTATCATATACGTGAGCCAAAAGGCGCAAATGGTCCCAGGCCAGGTAAGGTGGCACCCGTGGGAATACCGTGCGTGAGGCCGCAAAGTGATATGATGTGTTACATGCTAGATCGGTGTGACTTAGGATCGGGGTCCTGACATTTTATGTGGGGTCGGGTGGGCCAGCATGGGTCGGGTTCAACGTGGCGGGCATGCCCTGGTGCCCCCATATCCGTCCCATATTTGGGCTGGCTATGGGGAGTGCCGGTCAGCCCGGCAGTTTGAGGGCCGTTTGAGGGGTCCATCTGGGTCAAAAAATCATGACCAGTCAGTAACCGGGCGGCCCACCCGGGCGTATGAGGCGGGTTTGAGGTGCCCGACTTTAGATGCTCTTAGGCTGCCTCAAAAAGAATGTGAGGTTAGGTGTCTGCGACCGGGGAGCTCTCTCTCCTACCCTCGCACGGATGAGCGAGTTTTCCCCGAAACTCCCAGAGCGCTCCTGCGGGCGATTAAGGTTTTGGGGGTGGACCTTGGCAGGGCGCACGGTTTTGTTGATCTGGGGATAGCAGCATCATCGGAGCAGCAGGGGCAGAAAGAGCCCCTGTCGCCTAGGGCGGCGAGGGCAAAGCTGGGAGAGGCATTGGGCAAACTGACATCACTTATGAAGAGGCGAAGCCGCTGGTCCTTGATGATCGGGACGGAGAGATGCAAGAGAAGTGGATGCTGGCTGGGAAGGTACTGCACAAGAATTTGTTCCATATCCAGATAATCTCAAGTGCTCTCGGGTCGGCCTGGGGAAACCCTAAGGGATTGATGTTTCGATCTATTAGGAAGAACATATTTGTGGCCAAATTTGCAAACCAAAGGGATCGGGACCGCGTGTAGGAGGGATCGCCGTGGCATGTAAGCAAGAACGTCGTCATCCTGTCGGCGTTCGACGAATGTATGCGCCCCTCTGAACTCAAATTTGACAAACTCCAGCTTTGGGCTAGGGTTGTGAACCTTCCGTTCAATCTTCCAGATGATAAGTGGAGTAAGACTATTGCACATGAGATTGACAAACAGGCTACGGCGGTACAGTTCGATCATGTGTATGGATAACTGAAGGCTAGAGTGACAATAGATGTCAGTAAGCCTTTGAGGAGATGGATCTTGATTGAATCGGCTAGAAGGAAAAGTATGGACCCTTATGACATACAATACGAGGATGTGCCGCACTTTTGCTTCTCGTGCGGTCGTTTGGATCACTCAGAGTTGCTTTTCTCGACGCCTGGTACTCTAGATGCCAATGGGGACTTACCTTTTGGCAAGGGTTTAAGGGCATCGTATGAGAAGAAGAAATCTACTTCGGGTGAGAGTTCGTCAAGGGATCACTACGGCTTTCAGAATAACAAGGCTAACACTAGGAACTCAAGCACGGTGAAGGATAAGGGTACTGAGGTAACCTCCCCATTAAAGAATAGAAACCAATTTAAAAGAAAGGGGGGCCGCAAAACAACCAGCAGGTCTACAGGAGAGTGGAACCACTCTTGCTGAAAAATGAGGCGCATACTCCTGCGCCAATGAATGGAACTACCTCGACTGAACAGGGGGTTGGTGATGGGATGGCAAGCTCCGCTGACAAAGGGGAGATAGCTGAAATGGAGTCGAAGAAGAAGAAACCTACTCCGCTTAATTCAGGAGAACCTGCAGCGGTTGCAGAGCAGCCCTGTCGGTCACAATGAGTTCCTCAACTAGAACTGTCGCGGGCTTGGGAACCAAGTGGCAGTTTGAGAGCTTCATAGTGTCATGAAGCAATAAGGGCCCAGTCTCCTGTTTGTGATGGAGATGATGATTCAGGCGAAAATAGTCGAAAGTTTGAAGCATATGTTGGGTTTTGCAGGCTGTTTTGCTGTTGACAGTACCGGTTTGAGTGGAGGTATTGGCCATTTTTGGTCAGTTGACATTCAAGTTGAGTTGAAAAACTATATCGCGAACCATATTGATGTGATGGTACAGAATATGGATCGGTGCTCAGATTCATGGAGATTCATGGGCTTCTATGGAGTACCAAAGGTGGAAGATTGTCACCATAGTTGGCGCTTTCTTCGCACTCTTTTTGCAATACCACATTCTGCTTGCATGTGTGTTGGGGATTTAATGAGACACTAATTGCTTCAGAACATTTCTCACGAGCTGCTAGGCCAGAGTGGCAAATGAGGGTGTTTCTAAAGGCATCAGAAGATTGTTTGCTTCAAGATCTTGGTTGGTCTGGGGTAGAATGTACATGGGATAATGGATAGTTTGGTGATGCAAATGTGAAGGCGAGGCTAGACAGAGCGTTCGGGAACACTGAATTCATTAACAAATTTGCAAGCACCAAGGTTCTACACATTTGTACGACTGAATCTGTCCATTGTTTCATAATGGTTGATCTTCATCAAAATGTGGCTGATGATCGGACAAGGGGAGCAGAACAGTTTTGGTATGAGGATATGTGGCAAAGTCATGCAGATTATGACCAGCTAGTTTTCGATAGTTGGCTAAGAGGATCTGGTCAGCAGGGACTTTCAGGGATTCTCCATGCACTAAACCACATGCAGAGCTTGCTATCCAAGTGGGGTGCGAAGGAGTTTGGTTGTTTGGCTCGCAAAATTCGACAGCTACGTGCTAAGATGGATTGATTGAGGAGCACATCGATAGGACACTGATAATCCCCAACTACTAGAAATCATTAAGGTAAACCCAACCATAGGATTAAGTATCAAGTCCCCTTTACTCCCATACGCAACAACCCCCTTACTCGGATGTAAGCTTCTGTCACTCTAGCCACCCACTATAAGCGAATCATGAACGTATTACAAAACCCTACAACGGGAATCCCCCATGTGTGCGCGGCATGGAAGGCACCATAGGACAGCACCAAAATAAAACATACAACTCAAACCAATCAAGATCATCAATCAACCCAAAGGACAAAAGAAATCTACTCAAACATCATAGGATGGCAACACATCGTTGGATAATAATATGTGGCATAACGCACCATGTTCAAGTAGGGGATTACAGCGGGGTGCGGGAGAGTGGACCGCAGAAAAGGGATGAGGGAGGCAATGAAGACAGTGATGTTAATGAAGACGATCACCACGGTGATGGTTCCCTGGCGGCACTCTGGCACCACCGAGAGATAGGGGACGAGAGGGTCCTCCTCTGGCTTGCTCCTCCATGGCCTCCCCCCTAGATGGGGAGAGGTTCTCCCTCTCTGGTACTTGGCCTCCATGGTGCCCGAAGGCGCGAGAGCCCCTGCGAGACTGGATCTCTCTCTCTCTCTCTCTCTCTCTCTATATATATATATATATATATATATATCTATCTATCTATCTATCTATCTATCTATCTATCTATCTATCTGTTTCCTTCTGTTTCTGCGCTCCTGTTTCTGGCCGAAAACCGTTTCTTAAATTCCCGGAGATCCGTAACTCCGGGGCTGAAATTTTAAGGGGATTTTTCTCCGAATATTCTATTTCCCGTCGAAAAAGAAGGGCATCAACCGACCTACGAGGTGCCCACAAGCCACCTGGGCGCGGCCAGGGGGGTAGGCGGTGCCCTGGTGCCTCGTGGGGCCCTCGAGCACCGTCTTGCGTTGATTCTTCCTCCCGAAAATCACATATATTCCAAAATAAATCTCTGTAAATTTTTATCGCGTTTGGATTCGTTTGGTATGGTATTTCTATGAAACAAAAAGCACGCAAA
The DNA here is from genome assembly GCA_011799875.1 of Thinopyrum elongatum. NCBI lineage: Eukaryota > Viridiplantae > Streptophyta > Magnoliopsida > Poales > Poaceae > Thinopyrum > Thinopyrum elongatum. Next base: position 156,414,798 of record CM022297.1, read on the forward strand.
AAACAGGAACTGACATTAGGCACTGGATCAATAAGTTAGTCCATAAAAATAATATAAAAGTGCACCAAAACCATATAATACTCATGTAAATATAGCATGAATACTTCATAAATTATAGATACGTTGGAGACATATCAACATCCCCAAGCTTAATTTCTGCTCGTTCTCGAGTATGTAAATGATAAAAGAAATAATTTATGAAGTGTGAATGCTAGAATAGTGCATACATTTGATCAATGATAATTTCAATCACTTTTCCTAGCATTGTAAATAGCAACTCTTTCTAACTCATGTTGATAAAGTAGTCATCTATTCACATGTTATGGTTCGAATAATGCATTCTCTTGAAACTTAACAACCTATGTTCTTAGTTACCAAACAACTGCAATTCAACTTATTTTCAACAAAGTCTAAGTAAGAGTTCCACATACTCAATTATCATATAGTCTTCTATGATTGCTAGTACTCAAAGCATATTTTTAGAGCAAATAGCATCCATCGAACACAGAGAAAGAGAGGGGCTTAAATGTTTCGCCTCCCAACTTGCTTATCATAATGATAATTTTCAACAATAATAATTCATGATCAAATATATATGAATGGATATATGTGTCTGGATCTTTCCCCACCACATAATGCTTGCAAACTAGAGAATAATTTAGGTTGAAATGAGAATGAATACTTATTGACTCTTGCATAACAGTAAATATGGAAAAGTAAAAGATACGCCTTTCGCAGAGGGAAGCGGAGGTTGTCATGCGCTTTCTATTTTTGGATGTGCAAACTCTTAATGGAAAGGAACGTCACTTTATATTGCCCCTTGTGATAGCAACCTTTATTATGCAGTCCGTCGCTTTTATTTCTTCACCATCACAAGTTCGTACAAAGCTTAGTTCCCCTTCCAATAAAAGATCATACATATTTAGGAGCAATTTTTATTGTGTTTTGCACCGATGACAACTTACTTGAAGGATCTTATTCAATCCATAGGTAGATATGGTGGACTCTCATGACAATAAACTAGGTTTAAGTGTTTTTGGATGCACAAGTAGTATCTCTACTTAGTACAGATTTTTGGCTAGCAAAAGATCCTAAGCAAGCACCACATGTTGGAGGACCCATAACAATATAACTTCTATGCAAATATACCCAAACATAACTCATTACGTTGTCTTCCTTGTTCAACTTCAACTAATTTTATCAAGTTTGAAATAATTAATGGGTATTCACAATCATAAAATATGTCCAAGATAATATATTTATATGTGAAAGTTCTCTTCCTTATACTAATCATTCATGAATTGCTTGTATGACCAATATTGTGATTGCCATACTTCAATAAGATTTCACTTTTTAAACCCAATGTGAAACTACTACCAAGCATGATGCAAGCATATGAAGCACATATAATGATTATTCAATTCATTCAACAATTTATTTTTAGGATATAAGTGAAGCCCTTGAGTGAATGACAAACTACTCCGAGAGATGTAAGTGAAGATCGATGAGTAGTCAATCAATTAAGTAGCTATGTGAGGGCTCTCTCCAAATCAAGATTTCATATCCAAGTACTTTATTAAAACAGCAAGCAAAATGAAAATATGCTCCAAGCAAAACACATATCATGTAACGAATAAAAATATAGCTCCAAGTAAGATGTACCGATAGTTTTGAAGACGAAAGAGGGGATGCCTTCCGGGGCATCGCCAAGCTTAGATGCTTGAGTCTTCCTTGAATATTACCTTGGGGTGCCTTGGGCATCCCCAAGCTTAGGGTCTTTCCACTCCTTATTCTCCTCATATCAATATCTCACCCAAAACTTGAAAACTTCAATCACACAAAACTTAACGGAACTCGTTAGATAGGTTAGTATGATAATAAATAAATCATTCACTTTGGTTCTACCAATATAAGATCCAAAACTTTTCTAACATAATGCCTACTGTAATCTACCATTTCCACAATTTATATCACTCAATATAAGCTAAGGAAATGCTAAAACAAGCAAACTATGCAAACAAAACAGATTCTGTCAAAAATAGAACAGTCTGTAATGATCTGGATTAGAACCATACTTTTGTAAGTCCAAAATTTCTAAAAAATTAGGACAACGTACGCAATTTTTATATAAATCATGTGTAAATATTTCAGATTTTATCACATCCCAGTGAATTATGGTAATTCCAGAACTGGGCGCAAAATTTTCTGTTTTTGCATAGAATCAAGTCAACTATCAGCCACACTATCCCAAAGGATTTACTTCGCACTTTATTGAAACAAAGGCTATAAAACATGATTGCTACAGTAGCTTAATCATGTGAACACACAAAAATAGTAGGTATAAATATTGGGTTGCCTCCACACAAGCACTTTTCTGTAAAACTTTTTAGCTAGGCATTGGTGATTTCAATGATGCTCACATAAAAATAAAGAATTGAAACATAACGGGAGCATCATGAAGCATACGAGTAGCACTTTTAAGCCTAGAACACTTCCTATGCATAGGGATTTTGTGAGCAAACAATTTATTGGAGCAAGAATCAACTACCATGGGAAGGGAAAACAAGTATAACTTCAAAACTTTCAACACATAGAGAGGAAACTTGATATTATTGAGAAGCCTACAAGCATATGTTCCTCTCTCATAATAATTTTCAGTAGCATCATGAATGAAATCATCAATATAACTATCACATAAAGCATTCTTTTCATGATCCACAAGTATATATTTTTATTACTCTCCACATAAGCAAATTTCTTCTCATCAATAATAGTGGGAGCAAAGTCAACAAAATAACTATCATGTGATACTTAATTGGCATAATCAATTTGAGCATTAAAATCATGATGACAAGAATCATGGATTTCATTATTCTTTATATCATACATGTCATCACCATAATCATCATAGATAGCAACTTTGTTCTCATAATAATCAATTAAAATCTCTTCCAAAGTAGTGGATTCATCACTAAATAAAGTCATGACCTCTCCAAATCCACTTTCATAATTATTGCAATAAGATTCATCACCCTCCAAAATAGTGGGATTATTGCTACATAAAGTTGACACTCTTCCTAACCCACTTTTGATAATAATTTTATTCATACTCTAAAAGATATAAATCAGTTCATAGAGCATTCTAAAATGAATAAAGAGAGACCAGTATCCAAGCTCAAAATATTTAAGTGAAGCACATGAAGCATTCTATGAATCCATAATCAAAAGAATTAAGTGAAGAACAAAGAGCATTATATAAAGCCATACTCAAAAGTTTTAAGTGAAGCAGATGAAGCATTCTACAAATCAAATAAGGAATATCTCATACCAGCATGGTGCATTACTAAAATAAAAAGAAAAGGCACATGATACTCCAAGAATTTAGGCATATCATGTGAACAAAACAAAAACCGAGGCATACCGATAATTGTTGAAGAAGAAAGATGGGATGCCTTCTGGGGCATCCCCAAGCTTAGATTCTCGAGTCTCCTTAAATATTTTACTTGGGGTGCCTTGGGCATGCCCAATCTTGAACTCTTGCCTCTCCTTATTCTTCTAATATCGACACCTCCTCGATCTTTGAACACTTCATCCACACAAAACTTAACCAAACTTTTTATTAGAGGGGCTAGTAGATATAACATCTAATCCCATCATGTCATGCCGTAACATTATTGTATAATTATAATAAAACATTACCCACTGTATTATATCACAATTCTATGGCTCCCAAGTCAATGGGGCTCAACAAGATTTCAAACATAAGCAAATAAAGAAACTATAACGGCAATCTATGAAAACAGGATAGTCTGTAAAGATGCAGATGGTACATATACTTATGTAATTCAAAAAATTCTGAAAAAATAGAAAAAAAATAAAAAAAATTGCATAGAAGTACTGTGTAAAAATTTCAGAATTTTTGCACATTCCAGTAAAAAAATGTGATTCAAATACTACAGCAAAACTTTCTGTTTTTGCACTGCACACACCAAAGAAGCAATTTAAGCATCCTAAAGGTAAATTTTGGCACATTATTCTTACGGCACAGTGGTATATACAAGGGGATAATTATATTTATGAGAAACTTCCATGAAAAATTCTACATTGTTTCCTTGAGCATGAACACAAGTGTTCAAGGTCGACCCTCCTTCTGCAATGCATAACCTTCCAATCGCTTCTCTTTTTGAAAAAGTTTTTAGGTTCCCCTCTATATTTTTTTGTTTTTAAATAGTTAAATGGCACACATAATAAAGTTTATCTTACACAAAAGAAGAAATATACTCCATAAAACTTCCGGGTTGTCTCCCAGGCAGCGCTTTCTTTAAAGCCATTAAGCTAGGCATAAGAGGCAAGTATTTGTTTTGGTATTTTGCATTTTTTATTATTTTTTGTTTCACCCACAACTAAAGAAATAAAACAAGAAAACAAAAACATGAGGAAAAATAAAATCTACTTAGTGAAGAAAGCAAACAAGCATACACGAAAATATCAACCCCACGCTATTGCTCCCTGGCAACGGCGCGAGAAAAGAGCTTGATAATCCCCAAGTGCAAGGAATCATCGTAGCAATTTCCAAAGTTGGAAGTGATAAGTATGGAGTGTCGAACCCACAAGGAGCTAAAGGTAAGATCAATATTCTCTCAAGTCCTATCTTCCACTGATACGACTCTACGTATACCGAGCGTTTGCTTTTATCTAGAAACGAGAAATAATACTACGTTGTGGGTATAAAGGGGATAGCTTTGCATGATATCGGAGAACTAAAATATAAAAATAGGTGTTGTAAACATAAAGTTAGAATATATTACTATATGTTACAAATAGCAAGTGTGGAATAATGATGGATCAGTGTGCGGAATAGTCCTAGGCAATTGTTAACAAGATCGGTTATCATTATTGCAATTTTATATAAGGGAGAGGCATGAGCTAACATACTTACCGTACTTGGATCATATGAACTTATGATTGGAGCTCTAGCAAGCATCCGCAACTACTAGAAATCATTAAGGTAAACCAACCATAGCATTAAGTATCAAGTCCCCTTTACTCCCATATGCAACAACCCCCTTACTCGGGTGTAAGCTTCTGTCACTCTAGACACCCACTATAAGCGAATCATGAACGTATTGCAAAACCCTATAGCAGGAATCCCTCATGTGTGCGTGGCATGGAAGGCACCATAGGACAACACCAAAATAAATCATACAAATCAAACCAATCAAGATCATCAATGAACCCAAAGGACAAAAGAAAGCTACTCGAACATCATACGATGGCAACACATCATTGGAAAATAATATGTGGCATAAATCACCATGTTCAAGTAGGGGATTACAGCGGGGTGCAGGAGTGTGGACCACTGAAATGAAATGAGGGAGGTGATGAATACGGTGATGTTGATGAAGACGATCACCGCGACGATGGTTCCCCCAGCGGCACTCCGGCTCCACCAAGAGATAGGGGAAGAGAGGTTCCTCCTCCGGCTTGCTCCTCCATGGCCTCCACCCTAGATGGGGAGAGGTTATCCCTCTGGTCCTTGGCCTCCATGGTGCTTGGAGGGCCGAGAGCCCCTCCGAGATTGGATCTCTCTCTCTCTCTCTTTTTCCTTTTGTTTCTGCGCTCCTGTTTCTGGACGAAAACCGTTTCTTAATCCCCGAGATCCATAACTCTGATTGGGCTGAAATTTTGAGGGGACTTTTCTCCGAATATTCTCTTTCTTGCGGCGAAATAAGGGCATCAACCAACCTACGAGGTGCCCACAAGCCACCTGGGCACGGTCAGGGGGTAGGCCACGCCCTGGTGCCTCGTGGGGCCCTCGAGCACCGTCTTGCGTTGATTCTTCCTCCCGAAAATCACATATATTCCAAAATAAATCTCTGTAAATTTTTATCGCATTTTGATTTCATTTGGTATGGTATTTCTGCGAAACAAAAAACATGCAAAAAACAGGAACTGTTACTGGGCACTGGATCAATAAGTTAGTCCATAAAAATAATATAAAAGTGCACTGAAACCATATAAAACTCATGTAAATATAGCATGAATACTTCATAAATTATAGATACGTTGGAGACGTATCAGACACAGGCTGACATATGAAGAAAAATCTATAGTCAAACAACTAAGGGAGGCACTTCGCCAGGAAGAAATTTTCTTGCGACAGTGAACAAGAGTATTATGGCTGAGAACAGGCAATCAAAACACAAAATACTTTCAGCCCCAAGCTGCGCAAAGAAAGAGGATGAATAAAATTGATAATTTCGTGTGGTCAGACAACTCCATTTGTTAGAACCAAGAGGAGAATCATGCAGAGGTCCAAGAGTTTTTCCAAACTCTGTACACTTCTCAAGGGTTCAGACCAATGGATAAGCTAATGAATTTGATTGGCCACCGGGTGTCTACAAAAATGATGATGGAAATATGCCCTAGAGGCAATAATAAATTTGTTATTATTATATTTCCTTATTCATGATAAAGGTTTATTATTCATGCTAGAATTGTATTGATCTGAAACTTAAATACATGTGTGGATACATAAACAAATACCGTGTCCCTAGTAAGCCTCTACTAGACTAGCTCGTTGATTAAAGATGGTTAAGGTTTCCTAACCATAGACATGTGTTGTCACTTGATAACGGGATAATGATGTGATGGACAAGACCCATCCGTTATCTTAGCATATGATCGTTCAGTTTATTGCTATTGCTTTCTTAATGTCAAATACATATTCCTTCAACTATGAGATCATGCAACTCCCGGATACTAGAGGAATACCTTGTGTGCTATCAAATGTCACAATGTAACTAGGTGATCATAAAGATGCTCTATAGGTATCTCCGAAGGTGTCTGTTGAGTTGGCATGGATCGAGATTAGGATTTGTCACTCCGTGTATCAGAGAGGTATCTCTGGGCCCTCTCGGTAATAAACATCACAAGAAGCTTGCAAGCAAAGTGACTAAGGAGTTAGTTATGAGATGGTGTATTACAGAACAAGTAAAGAGACTTGCCGGTAACGAGATTGAACTAGGTATGAAGATACCGACGATCAAATCTCGGGCAAGTAACATACCGACAGACAAAGGGAAATACGTATGTTATCATAAAGGTTCGACCGATAAAGATCTTCGTAGAATATGTAGGAACCAATATGGGTTATTGACTGTAGAGGCGTCTCGGTCATGTCTACATAGTCCTCGAACCCGTAGGGTCCGCACGCATAACGTTCATTGACGATATAGTGTTATATGAGTTATGTGATTTGGTGACCGAATGTTGTTCAGAGTCCCAGATGAGATCATGGACATGACGAGAATCTCCGGAATGGTCCAGAGGTAAAGATTGATATATAGGACGATGCTATTTGGACCCCGGAAAGGTTTCGGAGTGAACCGGGTATTCATCCGATCACCGGAAGGGGTTCCGGGAGGCCCCGAGATATCTATGGGCCTAATGGGCCAAGGGGAGGCACACACCAGCCCACAAGGGGGCTGGCGCGCCCTCTCCCTGGCCGCCGGCCCTAGAAAAGGAAAGGGGGGAGGGCTAGCCCCTCTTGCCTTCCCCTCCTCATGGGAGAAAGGAAAGGGGGGGCCCACCCCCTCCTACCTTCTCCCTAGCGGCAAACAAGGAAGGGGGGCGCTAGAGGGCAGGAGCCCAAGGGGGCCGACCGGCCACCCTTGGGGCGCCTCCTAGCTGCCTGTCCTCGCCCCACTATATATATGAGGGAGGGGGCGCCACACAAGATGACGACAATCTCTTAGCCGTGTGCGGCGCCCCTCTCCATAGTTTAGTCCTCTGTCTGGTTTCTCCACAGTGCTCGGCGATGCCCTGCGGGAATGAGTTCACCATCACCGTCACCACGCCGTCGTGCTGTCGGAACTCATATACTACTTCGCCCGTCTTGTGGGATCAAGAAGGTGAGGACGTCATCGAGCTGAACGTGTGCTGAACGCGGAGATGCCGTACGTTCGGTACTTGATCGGTTGGATCGCGAAGAAGGTCGACTACATCAACCACGTTAATAAACGCTTCTGCTTTATGGTCTACGAGGGTACATATACATACTCTCCCTCTCATTGCTATGCATCTCCATGGATAGATCTTGCATGTGCGTATAAAAATTTCTGTTTTCCATGCAATGTTCCCCAACAGGGGTATCAGAGCCAAGTCTATGCGTAGATGATATGCACGAGTACAACACAAAGAAGTTGTGGGCGGTGATAGTCATACTACTTACCACCAATGTCTTATTTTGATTTGACGGTATTGTGGGATGAAGCGGCTCGGACCAACCTTACATGTCCACGCACATGAGACCGGTTCCACCGACTGACATGCAACTTGTTTTGCATAAAGGTGGCTGGCGGGTGTCTGTTTCTCCTACTTTAGTTGAATCAAATTCGACTATGGCCGGTCCTTGAAGAAGGTTAAAACAGCAAACTTGATAATCACCGTTTTGGTTTTTCCATAGTTAAGAACGGTTCTTGCTAGAAGCCCGTAGCAGCCACGTAAAACTTGCAACAACAAAGTAGAGGACGTCTGACTTGTTTTTGCAGGGCATGTTGTGATGTGATATGGTCAAGACGTGATGTGATATACATTGTTGTATGAGATGATCATGTTTTGTAATATCGACAACCGGCAGGAGCCTTAGGGTTGTCTCTTAATTATTGTATGAAATGCAAGCGCCATGTAATTGCTTTACTTTATCGCTATGCGTTAGCAATAGTTGTAGAAACAATAGTTGGTGAGACGACCCCGACGCAATGATGGAGATCAAGGTAGCAAGCCGGTGACGATGGAGATCATGATGATGCTTTGGAGATGTAGAGCAAAAGCACAAGATGATGATGGCCATATCATGTCACATATTTTGAGTGCATGTGATGTTTATACTTTATGCATCTTATTTTGCTTAGAACAACGGTAGCATTATAAGATGATCCCATCACTAAATTTCAAGATAAAAGTGTTCTCCCCGAGTATGCACCGTTGCCAAAGTTTGTCGTTTTGAAGCACCTCGTGATGATCGGGTGTGATAGACTCTACGTTCACATACAGCGGGTGTAAGACAGTTTTGCACATTGTGACGCCCGGATAGTTAAGCTACAGTAACCCCCCGCTAATGATGCCATGTCACCACTATTACTATTGCTAAACTCACTCTGATTCAGAACCGAGTCAAAATTCAAATTCAAAATCAAGTCAGACAATAAAGGTTTTCGAATATTAAACTAAAATGTTCTGGAGGTGACAAATAATGCATAGGTAATTATGGTGGAGAAACCACACTTTTATAAAATGTTTAAATACTCTAAAATAAATAAAACAAAAACTTAAACAAAAGAAAAATAAAAACAGAAAACCCCCTGGCCAACTAGGCCACGACCCAGCTGGCCAGCCCACTAACCTAGCCGGCCCCCCCCCCCCCCGCACTCCCCTTAACCCCCCACTGACGGAAACCCTAGCTGTAACCCCCGCCCCCCACTATGCTCTCTCCCTCTCCCTCTGATCGATGGGTGGGCCATGAGTGCGTCGAAGATGTCGAGCCGACGCCGCCCGGTGCTGCCCCGCTATCGCCGGTGCTCCACGTCCCCGTCCTCCTCCTCGCCGGACCACATCGAGCCACACCGCCCCAATCCCCTGCAACGGGGGTGAGCCACACCCCCTCTGCCTCCTCTCTCCCATAGTCGCCGCGGTCACCGCATCTCGCCCCGTCATGCCGCTCGCACTCCCTGCCGTGGCCATCGCCCGCACCAGCGCCTTGGCCGTGTGCCCGCGTCGGCCAGCCCGTGACCCCCCTCGCCGTGCCCCCGCCACCTCCCGCAGCCACCGATTGCTGTTGCGCCCCCTTCCCCTGCTCACCCCGCTATGACCGTCGTCGCCATGCACCCCCCCTTTGCTCACCCCGTGCCACACCGAGCCGCCCTGGCCGCACCTCTGCAGCGCCCCCGCCGCACCCTCGCCGGTCACTTCATGCCGCGGCCGCCCACGCGCACAGACGGCTCCAGCTCCCCTCACCCTGCTCTACCTCTAGCCCGCCTCGGCCGCCCCTGCCCGTGCAGCCGAGCCGCCACCCCCGGCTGCGCCACCACCACCATGTGATGCGCCGTCGCGCAGGCGTTCGAATGGACCCACTCGCGCTGCGAACGGTTCCCTGTATGCCATTTCCGGCGAGCTCCCGTGCCGCTGCCGCACTGTAGCTCATCGCCGGCGCTAATCTGGTGATGTGGCTTTTGTTAGCCACTAATCCCCCATAAACACTCACTGACGCCGGGGGCCCACCCACTAAACTAACTCTGTTTTAAAAATAAACCTATTAATAAACTAGAGTATGACATGTGGGCCCCGCCAGCTAATTAGAGAAATTTTAAAAAGAAATACCTGCTAAATACATGTATCACTGATAGGTGGTCCCCACCTACCAGTTTGACTGGTCAATGTTGACCTATTGACCGCTGAGTCAGCATCCCCCTGGCCCACTTGTCATCCTCTGCTGACTGGGTAGTTAACTTAGTCAACTGTCTCCACCTGTCAGCCACAGGTGCACACTTCTGGGTACACTTCATGTGTACCCATAGCATTTAAATACTAATTTAGTTTCGAATTAAATTAAATCTAGAAATTAGAAAATCATTTAAAAACTTTGAAAAATCATATAAAAGAATCCATAACTCGGATGAAAATATTTTATACATGAAAGTTGCTTAGAAAAACGAGACGAATCCGAATACGCTCTCTGTTCATCTGCCACACGTCCCTAGCATAGCGAACATGCAACCGTCCCCCTCCGTTTCATCTGTCCGAAAATGCCAAACACCGGGAATACTTTCCCGGATATTTCCCCCCTTCGCCAGTATTGCCTAGTACCACGTTAGGGCACACCTAGCACCTCTTAATGTCATGTCATGCATCTGTTTGCATTGTATTCATTGTTTCTTCCCCCTCTTCTCTCCGTTAGACTTCGAGACTGACGCCACTGCTGCCCCGATCGACTACGGTGTTGACGACCCCTCCTTCTCAGTAGAGCTTCCAGGCAAGCAAACCCCCCTTGTTCATCCCGATATGGCCTACTCTTTCCCTCTACTGCTTGCATTAGAGTCGTGTAGCTGTTACTACTTTCGGTTAATCCTATTCTGCTGCATAGCCTATCTTTGCTACTACTGTTGACACCTTTACCTACAATCCTAATGCTTAGTATAGGTTGCTAGAATTACATCAGTGGCCCTACATTCTTGTCCGTCTGCCATGCTATACTATCGGGCCGTGATCACTCGGGAGGTGGTCACGGGTATATACTATATACTATCACACTACTTATGTTACTGTTCGGATGTGGGGGCTGAAGGGGCAGGTGGCTCCATCCAGGTGGTGATGGGCCTGGGTTCCCGACAGCCCCTGCGTGATTCTTTGTGGCGGAGCGACAAGGCAGGTTGTGACCACCTAGGAGACAGGTGGGCCTGGTCCCTGGTCGGCATCCGCGGATACTTCAAATAACACGCTTAACGAGATCTGGGTATTTGATTTGAGTCTGGCTATGAGCCTATACACACTAACCAAATACGCGGGAACAGTTATGGGCTCTCGGCGTCGTGGTATCAGCCGAAGCTCTTCAAGACGTCAGCGACTGAGTGGCACGCGCCGGATTGGACCGGAACGCCTGCGCTTGTATTAAGGGGGCTAGGTCTGCTTCCGGCCGCGTTCGCAATGTGCAGGTGTGCAACGGGTGATGGGCCCAAGACCCCTGCACTCATAGGATTTAGACCGGCGTGCTGACTTCTCTAAAGAGTCTAGGTGGGGCTGCAACGTGTTGATCTTCCGAGGCCGGGCATGACCCTGGAAAGTGTGTCCAGCCAGAATAATCAAGCGTGTTGGGCAATATGGTGCACCACTGCAGGGAAGTTTATCTATTCAAATAGCCTTGTCCCTCTGTAAAAGGACGAACCGGAGTTGTACTTCGACCTTATGACAACTAGAACCGGATACTTAATAAAATACACCCCTTACAAGTTCCAGATACAACCCGGTGATCGCTTTCCCACAGGGCGACGAGGGGAGGATCGCCGGGTAGGATTATGCTATGCGATATTACTTGATGCTGCACTTGCTACTCTCTTCTACATGCTTCAAGATGGAGGCTGCCAGAAGCGTAGTCTTCGATAGGCCTAGCTATCCCCCTCTTATTCTGGCATTCTGCAGTTCAGTCCACAGATACTACCCATTTCATTGATACCAATGCATATGTAGTGTAGATCCTTGCTTGCGAGTACTTTGGATGAGTACTCACGGTTGCTTTGCTCCCCCCTGTCCCCTTTTCTATACCCGGTTGTTACGACTAGATGTTGGAGCCCAGGAGCCAGACGCCACCGTCGACGACGACCCCTACTACACCGAGGGTGCCTACTACTACGTGTAGGCCGTCAACGACCAGGAGTAGTTAGGAGGATCCCAGGCAGGAGGCCTGCGCCTCTTTCGATCTGTATCCCAGTTTGTGCTAGCCATCTTATGGCACCTTGTTTAACTTAATGTCTGTACTCAGATATTGTTGCTTCCGCTGACTCGTTTATGATCGAGCACTTGTATTCGAGCCCTCGAGGCCCCTGGCTTGTAATATGATGCTTGTATGACTTATTTGTGTTTAGAGTTGTGTTGTGATATCTTCCCGTGAGTCCTTGATCTTGATCGTACATGTTTGCTTGTATGATTAGTGTATGATTGAATCGGGGGCGTCACAAGTTGGTATCAGAGCTGACTGCCTGTAGGAATCCCCCTTTCCAACTCCTTGGCCGAAGTTGAGTCTAGTTATTGCAAAACTTTTGCTAACATGGCTGTGTGGCTTACGGGCCCACGTCGCCATTGGGTGGTATTAGGATCTTTTTATTCCTCGTCTATACTCTGGGACTCTGATCTCTCTTCTATTCGGGTTAAAATGAATTTACTACCTCTAACATTAGGATCTCATGATTTCATCCACCCGGAGAGCCCCTTATTATAGATGATCGCCTGCTGCACCAGAAGATTCCGAAGATACTCTACGATGTTCTCTCGAGACTTTGTGCCATCGCATTTGCAATTCCCTTCCATCGATAAACCCCCTATGGATAACCACGTACAATTGCCATTCATACAATCATTTCCCGTTGATGTTGTTATTACAAGATACCCCAGAATTCTCTCTATTGTTCCAAGAATACTTTGTGCCTACTGCCTTGCAACTCTTTTCCACATGAATACCCCTACGGATAATTCCTCGCACTTACCGAGTATCCGCTCATCCCCAGTTGTTCAAGTGTTTCACAAAGGTCTTCAAAATACTATTTGATCTTCCAAAAAATCCTCAGCAGCTTATTGCTCTGCAAATACTTGTCTGCTTGCATTATGGAGGCTTCCCATATGTCTGGCAATATTCATTAGTATCCTTTGACACCGTCATTTTGATCTCATTGATTCAACATGAGTGTGAATGCACACAATCATCAGTTGATCCTTTTAAATTATCTTTCCGGCTCAGAAGTCATTTCGAACATGAGCTAGTTCTCGACCAATCTATTTGCCGTCGATTGTTCCCTTAGGTCTATTCAACTTATCCATCCTTGATCAGAGCATCTGCTTCTGATCCTTCGTTTTGTAAATCATAATTCCTTTGTTATCTAAGCATCGAATTATTCAGATGTTCTATAATTCGATGCCTTTGCATTCTTTTTTCATCTGGTTGTGTGCCGATGCTCACATCAGCTCCGCTATGGACCGTCAGATCCTTTGTTGGATTATTATTCGACAGTGTCCTTCATATTTAGCCACCTTGTAAATTCCTCCCTGATACATAATGCCTTTGGTAAATTGTATCCTCTCCTTTGGTCAAACATGCTCTGCTTTCGAGCTTGTGTTAATTACTCCAGAAGTTTATGTTATATGTTCCCAGGATGCCCTATGGAATGAACATATACCTTCTCTAAAATCGTATGAACCCGAATGTTTTCACAATTCATACCCTTCTGGTGTTTTACCAGATAATTTTCAACTCTATAACTTCTTCGAAGACGAGAAGTGAATGAAAGGTTAGGTATTGAAGAAGTGGGAGTCGACCTTGAACCTTTACGTTCATGCCCATGGACCGACTTATCATGCAAGCTTCTTGTAATAATAATTATTCCCTTGTTATAAAATCATCTTGTATTTTGTTTTGGTCCTTTGCAATCATGGTTCTGATCATGATTGTTCTTCTTTGATCCCATTTCGCGGACAAGTTAAAGCACTTGTCTTCTGCTAATCAATATGCCTGTCGAACCTCTATACTAAACTACCTCGAGTATTGCCCCCCTACTATCTCAAGGATATTGTGCTATTGCACTACGTCCTATGAATTTTCTGATGAAGTGATACCTTTCCCTGTCATAGTCACTCCACGGGTTATGGGTTGTCGTCAACCGAGACCAGCGAATAGTGAATCGATTCCGCTCTGTGATTCAGTACTCCTAGTACTTTGTTGCTGGGAAGTTTGATACTACATCACATCATTCCTATCCTGATTAGCTATATCATTATCATGCTGATTTTAACTATGCTACCTGGTCCTTATTCTCGGAGCACAACTTTTGATGATGAGCTACGCTTATGTCGATCTTCCTTGTCTTATCGTTTCACCTCGAATAGCAAGCTTGATTTCGAGTTGGTGTCGTATCCATGGTTCCAATAATCTTTCGCTGCATTAGTCCTTTTGCTTGATGTAGTCGTTGTTCGATTGCTTCTTCGTGGAGCCTCTCGACAAAATTTGTCGTGGTCATCATCAATATTTTGACTCCTTCTAGGATATCAATCGAATTCATGATGGGAAATACCATCCTTGCCCCTCCATGATTTGTGTTATCATCGACAACATTCTTGCCTTCCCCCAACACAAACTTGTTCATGTTTTGTGTTGTACCTTGATTTCCTTGCTATCTAGCTTAGGTTATGTTCTACCTTGTAGTATTACTGCCTTCTATATCAAGAATGTTGTGAGGATTGCTCCACCTCTTAAGAATTCTTGGTATAGTGATACTTCTCATTATCACCATTCTTTCTTGGTCCTCGTGTTGATTCTAACCGGGATACCAACAAGTGAACGATGCTGTTTGGATTCTACACTTCTAGCAACCCTATTGCTTTGAAGTTAATGATCGACAGTTCATTCTTAGCCTATCGGTTATTGAATCACCATTCTAACAATTGATCAGGCTACTCATGCCCATATTTCGGGCGCACCTATCAACCAATGTTTAATCGAGTATGATTTCCTCGAGCATACCTCATTCTATCATTTGATCTGACAAATGTTATCTCCTTGTTCACATAATTGTGGAAATCCATCTTTTGGAAATCTCGATGAATTGTCGCTAAGTTCATCAACCACCTCCTCATTCTCTCCTTGGTTTAATGATGAACTCATGATTCGAAACTTGCTTCCATAGTTCATTTCTCGAGAATCTTAGAATGTCATCTCGTCAACTTGTGTTGCACCTTTTCTTTTCAAGCATCCTAAGTCTGAGGTATCCTGACACCAATCGGATCCGAACCTCGGTCAGATATGATGGTTGGAACATATTCCCAAGAGTTATAACAAGGTGATGTCATGCCTAGCACACCTGCTCGGAGGACCTATTGTTATAGTTTCCTTTTTAGCAAGGTTAGCCATTCTTCCATGAGGAAATTGTAAGACTTATTCTATAAGTTGTTCCTGATGGATCCTTTGTATATCCAAAGTCTGACCTTTGCTTGAAGACCGTGTCAATGCTATCTCGAAGCATGTTTGTGGTACTCCGATTTTCAACAAGAACATTTGAAGCCCAATGCTAAATGTTTCTTGCTCAATTATCCAAACACCGTTGCATGGGTAATGTCATGAAATTTCTCTCCCCTTACCTAAAGGGTTTTTCTACATTATATCCTGTCATGGATATCATGCTCTGCTTGTCCTTGGGAAGGATATACCCCTAAAAAAAGTGTTTAAACACATTTTCCTTTCCATTGTTTTGTTTAACCTTTCTTGTAATCTGACTTAACTGAGCATCGATAATTCCCTGCTTATGTAAGCACCTCAGTGTGCAGCTCTTTCCGTAAGACCCTGTTACTACTGTTGATGACATTCCGGTAACCACCGATGGACGAGAACCTTGCCTATTGGTCCGCCTCGTTTCAACGAGCAGGAAAATGGTTCTCTTCGTCCCTCGCCCTTGGTACCGATGTTGTTGCCGACATAACTGACAGGCTATCCTCTGACATGCCTTGCTTACATGATCATGCAAGACATCACCGCCCTTTCTACTTTTAACCCACATGATGGGCCCATAACCCACAGTTCCACAGGATCGAAACCTGACTCTCCTGTACACCCCTTGTTTTCAAAGTTATCCCTTGCATTTGGTTTTGTATGTAATTCGCGAGCCACCTTCCTAGTGATCTATTCTGATATCAGACGTAATACTTATTCTTGTTACACTGAAACCCTTTCACCTTCTAATTAGGCATTGAACGATTGCCTGGCCGCTTGAAACTCCTTATTGTACCTTCTTACTTTGCTCTCGATGTTTTCCAAAGTTACAACTCGATAGATACCTTGGGCCAAAATCCCTAAGCTAATTACCGAATATCAGTCCTTGTAGACATCAGTCCTTGTAGTTTTCCCTCCTATCCTTTCATAAGTACGATGGGGTTCCTGAAGAAAGGATGACGACTTCATCATGATGGCCTGAAACAGAGGAATGAAGACGTCAATGTAATGGATCGACCTCTTCGAGAAGAGCAACCAAGACCGAGAAGATTCGTTAGAATTTCGTAACCAGATCTTTTCCCCTTACTCCACCTCCTAAATCTCGGGACGAGATTTCTTGTAGTGGAGGAGAATT
This sequence comes from Thinopyrum elongatum, assembly GCA_011799875.1. Taxonomy (NCBI): domain Eukaryota; kingdom Viridiplantae; phylum Streptophyta; class Magnoliopsida; order Poales; family Poaceae; genus Thinopyrum; species Thinopyrum elongatum. The sequence goes on from CM022297.1 coordinate 156,431,678, forward strand.
GTGATGCCCGGATAGTTAAGCTACAGTAACCCCCTGCTAATGATGCCATGTCACCACTATTACTATTGCTAAACTCACTCTGTTTCAAAACCGATTCAAAATTCAAATTCAAAATCAAGTCAGACAATAAAAGTTTTTGAATATTAAACTAAAATGTTCCGGAGGTGACAAATAATGCATAGGTAATTATGGTGGAGAAACCACACTTTTATAAAATGTTTAAATACTCTAAAATAAATAAAACAAAAACTTAAACAAAAGAAAATAAAAACAGAAAACCCCCTGTCCAATTGGGCCATGACCCAGCCGGACAGCACACTAACCTAGCCGACCCCCCGCACTCCCCTTAACCCCCCACCGACAGAAACCCTAGCTGTAACCCCCACTCACCCCCACTACGCTCTCTCCCTCCCCTTGATCTGGATCGAGATCGGGGGCTCGACGCCGACACCGCCCGTCGCCGATCCCCGACGCCTCGCCGAGCCAGACGCCGCCCGGTGCTGCCCCGCTGTCGTCGGTGGTCCCCGTCCCCATCGCTCGTCCCCGTCCTCCTCCTCGCCGGACCACATCGAGCCACACCGCCCCGATCCCCTGCAACGGGGGTGAGCCACACCCCCCTCAGCCTCCTCTCTCCCGTAGTCACCGCGGTCACCGCGTCTCACCCCGTCGTGCCGCTCACGCTCCCCGCCGTGGCTATCGCCCGCACCAGCGCCTTGGCCGCGTGCCCGCGTCGGCCAAGCCCCGTCTGACCCTCCTCGCCATGCCCACCTCCTGCAGCCCCGCTGCTGCTGCACCCCCTTCACCTGCTCGCCCCGCTACGGCCGTCGTCGCCCTGCACCCCCCTTTGCTCACCCCGCGCCACACCGAGCGCCCTGGCCGCACCTCTGCAGCGCCCCCGCCGCATCCTCGCCGGTCACTGCATGCCGCGGCCGCCCACGCGCACCGGCGGCTCCGGCTCCCCTCGCCCCGCTCTACCTCTTGCCCTCCTCGGCCGCCCCTGCCCATGCGGCCGAGCCGCCACCCCCGGCTGCGCCACCACCACCATGTGATGCGCCATCGCGCAGGCATTCGAATGGACCCACCCGCGCTGCGAACGGTTCCCTGTACGCCGTTTCCAGCGAGCTCCCGTGCCGCTGCCGCTCTGTAGCTCGCCGCCGGCGCTAATCTGGTGACGTGGCTGTCGTTAGCCACTAATCCCCCATAAACACTCACTGACGCCGAGGGCCCACCACTAAACTAACTCTATTTTAAAAATAAACCTATTAATAAACTAGAGTATGACATGTGGGCCCCGCCAGCTAGTTAGAGAAATTTTAAAAAGAAATACCTGCTAAATACATGTATCACTGACAGGTGGTCCCCTCCTGCTAGTTTGACTGGTCAATGTTGACCTATTGACAGCTGAGTCAGCATCCCCCTAGCCCACTTGTCATCCTCTGCTGACTGGGTGCTGACTGGGTAGTTGACTTAGTTAACTGTCCCCACCTGTCAGCCTCTGGTGAACACTTCTGGGTACACTTCATGTGTACCCATAGCATTTAAATACTAATTTAGTTTCGAATTAAATTAAATCCAGAAATTAGAAAATCATTTAAAAACTTTGAAAAATCATATAAAATAATCCATAACTCGGATGAAAATATTTTATACATGAAAGTGGCTCAGAAAAACGAGACGAATCCAAATACGCTCTCTGTTCGTCTGCCACACGTCCCTAGCATAGCGAACATGCAACCGTCCCCCTCCATTTCATGTGTTTGAAAATGCCAAACACCGGGAATACTTTCTCGGATTTTTCCCCCTTCGCCAGTATCGCCTAGTACCGCGTTGGGGCACACCTAGCACCGCTTAATGTCATGTCATGCATCATCATGCATCTGTTTGCATTGTATTCATTGTTTCTTCCCCCTCTTCTCTCTGTTAGACTTCGGGACTGATGCCACTGCTGCCCCGATCGACTACGGTGTTGACGACCCCTCCTTCTCAGTAGAGCTTCTAGGCAAGCAAACCCCCCTTGTTCATCCCGATATCGCCTACTCTTTCCCTCTACTGCTTGCATTAGAGTAGTGTAGCTGTTACTGCTTTCGGTTAATCCTATTCTGCTGCATAGCCTGTCTTTGCTACTACTATTGACACCTTTACCTGCAATCCTAATGCTTAGTATATGTAGCTAGAATTACATCAGTGGCCCTACATTCTTGTCCGTCTGCCATGCTATACTATCGGGCCGTGATCACTCGGGAGGTGGTCACGGGTATATACTATATACTATCACACTACTTATGTTACTGTTCGGATGTGGGGGCTAAAGGGGTAGGTGGCTCCATCCAGGTGCTGATGGGCCTGGGTTCACGACAGCCCCCGCATGATTCTTTGTGGCGGAGCGACAGGGCAGGTTGTGACCACCTAGGAGACAGGTGGGCCTGATCCCTGGTCAGCATCCGTGGATACTTCAAATAACACGCTTAACGAGATCTGGGTATTTGATCTGAGTCTGGCTACAAGCCTATACGCACTAACCAACTACGCGGGAACAGTTATGGGCTCTCGGCGTCGTGGTATCAGTCGAAGCACTTCAAGACATCAGCGACTGAGTGGCGCGCGTCGGATTGGACCGGAACGCCTGCGCTTGTATTAAGGGGGCTAGGTCTGCTTCCGGCCGCGTTCGCAACATGCAGGTGTGCAACGGGCGATGGGCCCAAGACCCCTGCGTGCATCGGATTTAGACCGGCGTGCTGACCTCTCTAAAGAGTCTAGGTGGGGCTGCGACGTGTTGACCTTCTGAGGCCGGGCATGACCCTGGAAAGTGTGTCCGACCAGAGTAATCAAGCGTGTTGGGCAATGTGGTGCACCCCTGCAGGGAAGTTTATCTATTCGAATAGCCGTGTCCCTCGGTAAAAGGACGGCCCGGAGTTGTACTTCAACCTTATGACAACTAGAACCGGATACTTAATAAAACACACCCCTTACAAGTTCCAGATACAACCCAATGATCACTTTCCCACAGGGCGACGAGGGAAGGATCGCCGAGTAGGATTATGCTATGCGATGTTACTTGATGCTGCACTTGCTACTCTCTTCTACGTGCTTCAAGATGGAGGCTGCCAGAAGCGTAGTCTTCGATAGGCCTAGCTACCCCCCTCTTATTCTGGCATTCTGCAGTTCAGTCCATAGATACTACCCATTTCATTGATACCAATGCATATGTAGTGTAGATCCTTGCTTGCGAGTACTTTGGATGAGTACTCACGGTTGCTTTGCTGCCCCTTTTCCCCTTTTCTATACCCAGTTGTTACGACCAGATGTTGGAGCCCAGGAGCCAGACGCCACCGTCGACGACGACCCCTACTACACCGAGGGTGCCTACTACTACGTGCAAGCCGCCGATGACCAGGAGTAGTTAGGAGGATCCCAGGCAGGAGGCCTGCGCCTCTTTTGATCTGTATCCCAGTTTGTGCTAGCCATCTTATGGCACCTTGTTTAACTTAATGTCTGTACTTAGATATTGTTGCTTCCGCTGACTCATTTATGATCGAGCACTTGTATTCGAGTCCTCGAGGCCCCTGGCTTGTAATTGGATGCTTGTATGACTTAGTTGTGTTTAGAGTTGTGTTGTGATATCTTCTCGTGAGTCCCTGATCTTGATCATACACGTTTGCATGTATGATTAGTGTACGATTGAATCGGGGGCGTCACACACATGCATAATACTTGGGTTAAACTTGACGAGCCTAGCATGTACAGACATGGTCTCAGAACACTGGAGACCGAAAGGTCAAACGTGAGTCATATAGTAGATATGATCAACATAGAGATGTTCACCATTGACGACTACCCCATCTCACGTGATGATCGGACATGGGTTAGTTGATTTGGATCATGTATTACTTAGATAACTTAAGGGATGTTTATTTAAGTGGGAGTTCTTTAGTAATTTGATTAATTGAACTTAAATTTATCATGAACTTAGTCTTAATAGTTTTTGCATATCTATGTTGTAGATCATGGCCCGTGCTACCGTTCCCCTGATTTTTAATGCGTTCCTGGAGAAAGCTAAGTTGAAAGATGATGGTAGCAACTACACGGACTGGGTCCGTAACTTTAGGATTATCCTCATTGTTACACAGCAGAATTATGTCCTTGATGCACCGCTAGGTGACAGACCTGCTGCAGGAGCTACTGCAAATGTTATGAACGTCTGGCATACTCGATCTGATGACTACTCGATAGTTTAGTGTGCCATGCTTTACGGCCTAGAACCGGAACTTCAAAGACATTTTGAACGTCACGGAGCATATGAGATGTTCCAAGAGCTGAAATTGATATTTCAAGCTAATGCCTGGGTTGAGAGATATGAAGTCTCCAACAAGTTCTATAGCTGCAAGATGGAGGAGAATAGTTCTGTCAGTGAACACATACTCAAAATGTCTAGGTATCATAACCACTTGACTCAGCTGGGAATTGATCTTCCAGTTGAGAGTGTTATTAACAGAGTTCTTCAGTCACTGCCACCAAGCTACAAAGGCTTCGTGATGAACTATAATATGCAAGGGATGACGAAAACGATTCCCAAGTTCTTCACAATGCTTAAGGCCGCGGAGGTAGAAATCAAGAAGGAGCATCAAGTGTTGATGGTTAACAAGACCACTAGTTTCAAGAAAAAGGGCAAGGGAAAGAAAGGGAACTTCAAGAAGAATGGCAAGCAAGTTGCCGCTCCTATGAAGAAGCCCAAAGCTGGACCCAAGCCTAAAACTGAGTGCTTCTACTACAAAGGAAATGGTCACTGGAAGCGGAACTGCCCCAAATACTTGGCGGATAAGAAGGATGGCAAAGTGAACAAAGGTATATTTTATATACATGTTATTGATGTGTACCTTACTAATGCTCGTAGTAGCGCCTGGGTATTTGATACTGGTTCGGTTGCTCATATTTGTAACTCGAAATAGGAGCTACATAATAAACGAACATTGGCTAAGGACGAGGTGACGATGCGCGCCGGGAATGGTTCCAAGGTCGATGTGATCGCCGTTGGCGCGCTACCTCTACATCTACCTTCGGGATTAGTTTTAGACCTCAATAATTGTTATTTGGTGCCAACGTTGAGCATGAATATTATATCTGGATCTTGTTTATTGCGAGACGGTTATTCATTTAAATCAGAGAATAATGGTTGTTCTATTTATATGAGTAATCTCTTTTATGGTCATGCACCCTTGATGAATGGTCTATTCTTGTTGAATCTCAATCGTAGTGATATACATATTCATAATATTGATGCCAAAAGATGCAAAGTTGATAATGATAGTGCAACATACTTGTGGCACTGCCGTTTATGTCATATTGGTGTAAAGCGCATGAAGAAACTCCATGCGGATAGACTTTTGGAATCACTTGATTATGAATCATTTGATACTTGCGAACCATGCCTCATGGGAAAGATGACTAAAACTCCGTTCTCCGAAACAATGGAGCGAGCTAATGACTTATTGGAAATAATACATACCGATGTATGCGGTCCAATGAGTGTTGAGGCACGCGGCGGGTATCGTTATTTTCTGACCTTCACAGATGATTTGAGTAGGTATGGATATATCTACTTGATGAAACATTTGAAAAGTTCAAGAAATTTCAGAGTGAAGTTGAGAATCATCGTAACAAGAAAATAAAGTTTCTATGATCTGATCACGGAGGCGAATATTTGAGTTACGAGTTTGGCCTTCATTTAAAACAATGTGGAATTGTTTCACAACTCATGCCACCTGGAACACCACAGCATAATGGTGTGTCCAAACGTCGTAACCGTACTTTATTAGATATGGTGCGTTCTATGATGTCTCTTACTGATTTACCACTATCATTTTGGGGATATGCATTAGAGACAGCCGCATTCACGTTAAATAGGGCACCGTCTAAATCCGTTGAGACGACACCGTATGAACTATGGTTTGGCAAGAAACCTAAGCTGTTGTTTCTTAAAATTTGGGGATGCGACACTTATGTCAAAAGGCTTCAGCCTGATAAGCTCGAACCCATATCGGAGAAGTGCGTCTTCATAGGATACCCCAAGGAAACTATTGGGTACACCTTCTACCACATATCCGAAGGCAAGATCTTTGTTACCAAAAATGGGTCCTTTCTAGAGAAGGAGTTTCTCTCGAAAGAAGTGAGTGGGAGGAAAGTAGAACTTGATGAGGTAATTGTACCTTCTCTCGAATTAGAAAGTAGCACATCAGAGAAAACCGTTCCCGTGATGCCTACACCAACTAGAGAGTAAGCTAATGATAATGATCATGAAACTTCGGATCAAGTTACTATAGAACCTCGTAGGTCGACCAGAACACATTCTGCACCAGAGTGGTACGGTAATCCTGTCCCGAAAGTCATGTTGTTAGACAACGGTGAACCTACGAACTATGAAGAAGCTATGATGAGCCTAGATTCCGATAAATGGCTTGAGGCCATGAAATCTGAGATAGGATCCATGTATGAGAACAAAGTATGGACTTTGGTGGACTTTACCGATGATCGGCAGGCCATTGAAAATAAATGGATCTTCAAGAGGAAGACAGACGCTGATGGTAATATCACTGTCTACAAAGCTCGACTTGTCCCAAAAGGTTTTCGACAAGTTCAAGGGGTTGACTACGATGAGACTTTCTCACCTGTAGCGATGCTTAAGTCTGTCCGAATCATGTTAGCAATTGCCGCATTTTATGACTATGAAATCTGGCAAATGGACGTCAAAACTGCATTCCTTAATGGATTTCTTAAAGAAGAGTTGTATATGATGCAACCAGAACGTTTTGTCGATCCTAAATGTGCTAAGAAAGTGTGCAAGCTCCAGCGATCCATCTATGGACTGGTGCAAGCATCTCGGAGTTGGAATATATGCTTTGATGAGGTGATCAAAGCATATGGTTTTATACAGACTTATGGTGAAGCCTGTATTTACAAGAAAGTGAGGGGGAGCTATGTAGCATTTCTGATATTATATGTGGATGACATATTGTTGATTGGAAATGATATAGAATTTCTGGATAGCATAAAAGGATACTTGAATAAGAATTTTTCAATGAAAGACCTCGGTGAAGCTGCTTATATATTGGGCATCAAGATCTATAGGGATAGATCAAGACGCTTAATAGGACTTTCATAAAGCACATACCTTGACAAAGTTTTGAAGAAGTTCAAAATGGATCAGTTAAAGAAAGGGTTCTTGCTTGTGTTACAAGGTGTGAAATTGAGTCAGACTCAAAACCCGACCACTGCAGAAGATAGAGAGAAAATGAAAGTCATTCCCTATGCCTCAGCCATAGGTTCTATCATGTATGCTATGCTGTGTACCAGACCTGATGTGTGCCTTGCCATAAGTTTGGCAGGGAGGAACCAAAGTAATCCAGGAGTGGATCACTGGACAGTGGTCAAGAACATCCTAAAGAACCTGAAAAGGACCAAGGATATGTTTCTCATTTATGGAGGTGACGAAGAGCTTGTCGTAAATGGTTACATTGATGCTAGCTTCGACACTGATCCGGATGACTCTAAGTCACAAACCGGATACGTATTTATATTGAATGGTGGAGCTATCAGTTGGTGCACTTCCAAGCAGAGCGTCGTGGATGGTCTACATGTGAAGCAGAGTACATAGCTGCTTCAGAAGCAGCGCATGAAGGAGTCTGGATGAAAGAGTTCATATCCAATCTGGGTGTAATACCCAGTGCATCGTGTCCAATGAAAATCTTTTGTGACAACACTGGAGCAATTGCCTTAGCGAAGGAATCCAGGTTTCACAAGAGAACCAAACACATCAAGAGACACTTCAACTCCATTCGTGAAAAGGTCAAGGATGGAGACATAGAGATTTGCAAAATACATATGGATCTAAATGTAGTAGACCCGTTGACTAAGCCTCTTCCGCGAGCAAAACATGATCAGCACCAAGACTCCATGGGTGTTAGATTCATTACAATGTAATATAGATTATTGACTCTAGTGCAAGTGGGAGACTGATGGAAATATGCCCTAGACGCAATAATAAAGTTGTTATTATTATATTTCCTTATTCATGATAAACGTTTTTATTCATGCTAGAATTGTATTGATCGGAAACTTAAATACATGTGTGGATACATAAACAAATACCGTGTCCCTAGTAAGCCTCTACTAGACTAGCTCGTTGATCAAAGATGGTTAAGGTTTCCTAACCATAGACATGTGTTATCACTTGATAACAGGATCACATCATTAGAGAATGATGTGATGGACAAGACCCATCCGCTAGCTTAGCATATGATCATTCAGTTTATTGCTATTGCTTTCTTAATGTCAAATACATATTCCTTCGACTATGAGATCATGCAACTCCCAGATACCGGAGGAATACCTTGTGTGCTATCAAACATCACAACGTAACTGGGTGATCATAAATATGCTCTACAGGTATCTCCGAAGGTGTCTGTTGAGTTGGCATGGATCAAGATTAGGATTTGTCACTCCATGTATCGGAGAGGTATCTCTGGGCCCTCTCGGTAATACACATCACAAGAAGTTTGCAAGCAAAGTGACTAAGGAGTTAGTTACAAGATAGTGTATTATGGAAAGAGTAAAGAGACTTGCCGGTAATGAGATTGAACTAGGTATGAAGATATAGACGATCGAATCTCGGTCAAGTAACATACCGACAGACAAAGGGAATTACGTATGTTGTCATAAAGGTTCGACCGATAAAGATCTTCATAGAATATGTAGGAACCAATATGGGCATCCAGGTTCCGCTATTGGTTATTGACCGGAGAGGCGTCTCGATCATGTCTACATAGTTCTTGAACCCGTAAGGTCCGCACGCTTAACGTTCATTGACGATATAGTGTTATATGAGTTATGTGATTTGGTGACCGAATGTTGTTCGGAGTTCGGTGACCGTGTATTCATCGATAACCGGAAGGGGTTCCGGGAGGCCCCGGGAGGTCTATGGGCCTAATGGGCCAAGGGGAGGCACACACCAGCCCACAAGGGGGATGGCGCGCCCTCCCCCTGGCCGCCGGCCCGAGAGAAGGAAAGGGGGGAGGGCTAGCCCCTCCTGCCTTCCCCTCCTCATGGGAAAAAGGAAAGGGGGGGGAGGCGCTACCCCCTCCTACCTTCTCCCTGGCGCCAAACAAGGAAGGGGGGGCGCTAGAGGGCTGGAGCCCAAGGGGGCCGGCCGGCCACCCTTGGGGCGCCTCCTGGCTACCTCCCCTCCCTCACTATATATATATATATATAAGGGAAGGGGCGCCACACAAGATGACGACAATCTCTTAGCCGTGTGCGGCGCCCCTCTCCACAGTTTAGTCCTCCGTCCAGTTTCTCCGCAGTGCTCGGTGAAGCCCTGCGGGAACGAGTTCACCATCACCATCACCACGCCATCGTGCTGCCGGAACTCATCTACTACTTCGCCCGTCTTGCTGGATCAAGAAGGCGAGGACGTCATCGAGCTAAACGTGTGCTGAACGTGGAGGTGTCGTACGTTCGGTACTTGATCAGTTGGATCGCGAAGAAGTTCGACTACATCAACCGCGTTAATAAACGCTTCCGCTTTATGGTCTACGAGGGTATGTAGACATACTCTCCCTCTCATTGCTATGCATCTCCATGGATAGATCTTGCGTGTGCGTAGAAAAATTTCTGTTTCCATGCAACGCTCCCCAAGAAATGAATATAGAACTTGATAAGACATTCATATAGGACGAAGTTAGGGCGGCTCTATTCCAGATGGTTCCATCAAAGGCACCAGTTGTGGACGGTTTCACAACAGGTTTTTTCTAGCGGCATTGTAATCTGTTGAAAGATGACATCATTCTGGCCGTGTTGGATTTTCTTAATGGGGAACCTTACCTGCGGGAATGAATGATGCATCGATTACTCCAATTCCTAATATACGACACCCTCAATGTATTAATCAATACAGACCAATTTCCTTGTGTTCGGTCTTTTACAAGATTGCAGCCAAGTGCATTGCAAACAGGACGAGGTCTCTTCTTGATGAAATTATTACTGAAGAACAGAGCACCTTTGTCCCAGGTCGTCTAACTGCAGATAATGTACTCATTGCCTATATAAGTGTTCATGCGATGAGGAAGAGAAGAAAAGGTAAAAAACAGTGTTTGTGCAGTCAAGCTTGACATGATGAAAGCCTATGACCGGATTGAGTGGCATTATATTGAAGCTATCATGGCTTGGCTTGGCTTCAGCACTTCCTATATTCGACTGATTGTGAAATGTGTTTCGTTAGTCAGATTCTCAGTGCATGTGAATGGCAAGCTCTTGCCGTATTTCTCCCCATCTAGAGGGCTATGACAAGGTGACCAGATGTCACCTTACTTATTTCTCATATGTGCAGAAGGATTCACAACTCTGTTAAACATTTATGGTGGTGCTTACGTGGATAGAGGAATCAAGGTGAGTACTCATGCCCCTGGATCAATCATTTGCTTTTTGCTGACGATAGCTTAATTATCATTCAAGCAAAAGAGTAGAGTGCACTCAGACTTAATGAGATTCTGAGGATATATGGAGAGTGCTCGGGCCAGTGTGTTAACAAGGAGAAAAGCTCCATCTTTTTCAGCCCGAATACAAATGCTGCAGTTAGACAAAGGTTGAAGTTTTTGACGGGCATCATAGTAGAAGCATGCATTTAGTGAAAGATACCTTGGTTTGCCGACAGTTGTGGGTCACATGACAAGTGGGTATTTTGACCACATTGGCGAGAGAGTCAGAAGCAAGCTAAATGTTGGCTCAGAATGACTTGTGTCTTGTGCTGGTAGGGAAATCCGTCTTAAGTCGTAGTTCAGGCCATACCCACGTTCTCCATGGGCTATTTCAAAATGACTAACACTACTGCAGGATGCTGCTAACACGACACTACAATCAGAGACCCTTTGACAAAACTGTGTGCGATGCATTAATCGCAAACGGTGATGTAAAAAACCCGTCAAAAAAGATGCAAAATGTTTGCTATGGCGAAGAAATCAAACACGATTCAAATTATAGTTGTGTTAGCGATGCATGGCATACAATTCACTTGAAGGAACTATTTGCAATGAGCATAACAACAAAAATGGTCAGACAGATGAAGGTGTGCGATATACATCATACAATTCACTCGGATGAACTATTTGTGATTAGGCAACACAACAGAAACGGTCAGACAGATCAAGGTGTGTGTGCGATATACGACATACAATTCACTCAGATGAACTGTTTTCGATTAGGCAACACAACAGAAATGGTTAGCCAGATCAATGTGTGTGCGATTGATGGCATACACTTCACACAGATGAACTATTTGCGATTAGCCACAACAAACAGAAACAGTCAGACAGATAAGGTGTGTGCACTAGACGGGCACACATTCTAATTAAAAGAAGCGGTGATGGTAATAACGAGCGCGCACGATTGATGGAACATGTCGTGTGCTGACATTGCCTATTGCAGTGCACCCAATGGTGCAAACACCACGTACGCACCCGAGAACACATGCCCACATTATGCCATCCGGGAATCGTCCCGCACTTCGAAACTAGAACCGTCAATAAATTTTGAGCTTGCTTGCCGTCACATTCCAAATTACTACCACACTATATTTAATTACGAACCTGTTCACACCGATCGAAACCTAAATAGTTTCCCACTTAGCACCATATTACTCGGTTATAAATACTACCTACTCCAAGATGACTGCACATTCCTCCTCAATCCCTCATCAACAAAAACAAACAAGTCTTTCATCATCGTTCCCTTCCGTCTACCATGGCCCGCATGAGTTCTGGATCGAGAAATTACTACCAGGGAGAGGCGAGCATGGAAGCGGAAGCACGAGAGATGTCCCGCCTCGCCGCGAAAGCAGCCGACATGTCCCACCGCGCCGTCGTAGCAGCAAAGGGGTCCCGCTATGCCGCCGTAGCAGCACAGAGGTCCCCACGCATCATCAAAGTAGCAGACTGGTCCGGTCGCGCCGCGGAAGTAGCAGAGATGTCCCGCCACGTCGTGGATGCACTAGAGAGGTCCTCCCGCGCCACGGCGGCCTGGGAAAATGTCTCGCGGGCAAGCGAGGGCTCTCGCAGGCGCATGCGCGCTATGCTCGATAACCTGATGGATGGGATCTCCAGCTGGATGAAGCTGCAGGACGAGATGAATCATTTGAAAATGCTACCGACATCATCCGGCGACTAAGGGAGGACAAGGCGAAGCTCTGCACCAAGCTCGACCTGCTGAGGGCGAAGATCGCCGGAAGTGCGAAGCAGTAGGAGGAGACCACTGCCTTGTTGAAGAGGACGGGCGACATCGTCAAGAAACTTATGGACAAGAATGCCATGCTCTACATCGAGCACGAAAGGCTGGTGGAGGAATCTGTGGATGCTGCCAAGCAGTGTATTGAGGACATGAAAGAGATCATCGCCGCTCGCCATGAGAACTAGTCTCCGCACCCTGCAGCAATGCATCAAGAAAGTAGAGATCAGCGAGCCAGATCGTTGTCTGCGCCTTCCTTCTTCTTTTGCCCTTGTGTATTTTGGGCGTTGACGCATGTGGCATTTTTAATTATCTTCCTAAATAGTTATGTAAGACAATATTATCCACTATCATCGTCATTATATTTATATCAGTCTTGCTATAAGTCTCAATCGATGCTATATATGTTCGTCAGTTCTTACATCAAGATCCGTGCAAAAGTTTCTTTTCAGATTTTCTTTTCTCTCTCTTAAATCTCAGTCGAGTGAGACATAGCAACACCATAAACCAGGGGCTCGGGCGTCATTAATTGAGAAGTTGGGAGAGAGGTGGGCGGCAGATGGAGGTCAAAGTGTGATGACCCACAAGTATAGGGAGTCAATCATAGTACTTTCGATAAGTAAGAGTGTCGAACCCAACGAGGAGCAGAAGGAAATGACAAGTGGTTTTCAGCAAGGTAATTTCTGCAAGCACTAAAATTATCGGTAACAAGTGGTTTGATAGCAAGATAATTTGTAACAGAGAAGTAACAGTAACAGTAAATAAAGTGCAGCAAGGTAGCCAAATCCTTTTTGTAGCAAAGGACTAGCCAAAACGGTCTCTTATAATAAGCAAAGCGTTCTTGAGGGCACACGGGAATTTCATCTAGTCACTCTCAGGTACCAATCTGAGGTTCCCATACAAAGATTGAACACAAGAGATGAATTAGGGTTTGAGATGAGATGGTGTTGTTGAAGATGTTGATGGAGATTAGCCTCCCAAAGATGGGAGGGTTGTTGGTGATGACGATGGCTTCGATTTTCCCCTCCGGGAGGGAAGTTCCCTCGGCGGAATCACTCCGTCGGAGGGCAAAAGTGCTCCTGCCCAAGTTCCGCTTCGAGATGGCGATGCTCCGTCCCGAAAGTCCTATCCTCATTTTTTCTAGGTCAAAAGACCTTATGTACCAGAAGATGGGCACCGGAGATGGGCTGGGCTGGACACAACCAACCAGGGCGTGCCTGGGCGGCCTGGCGTGCCCTGGTGTCTTGTGGTCACTAGGTGGCCCCCCTCCGGTAGTTCTTTTCTCCAATAATTATTAAATATTCCAAAATAATTCTCCGTAGAATTTCAGCTCATTTGGAGATGTGCAGAATAGGTATCTCTGGCATAGCTTTTTCAGGTCCAGAATTCCAGCAGCCGGTATTCTCCCTCTTTGTGTAAACCTTGCATATTATGAGAGAAAAAGCATTAGAATTACTCCATAAAGCATTATTATGCGTAAAAACATTATAAATAACAGTAGGAAAACATGATGCAAAATGGACGTATCAACTCCCCCAAGCTTAGACCTCACTTGTCCTCAAGCGAAAGCCGATATAAAAAATCATGTCCACATGTTTAGAGAGAGAGGTGTCGATAAAAACAAAATACGGACATAGTAGCATCATGCTTATTATTATAACAACAACAAACTTTATCATATAACTTCTCATGAACAAGTAACAATTCATCACAACATCGGAGTAAAAAGCATAAACCTTATTGAAAACCAACAAACTATGTTCTCAGTCAACTTTGCAACTACAATTCATCATATTTTCAGGAAGGGTCTCGTATTGGAGCCTTTTGGCAATTCCACGTATTCAACCATCATTTAATCTTCTATGATTGCTAACACTCACAACATACATATGAGCAAAAAGTTTCAACCAGACACATAGAGAGATAGGGGCTTATAGTTTCGCCTCCCAACTCATTCACCTCAAGGGTGATGTCAACAATAATAACTCATGCTCACTCATATCCAATTGGGTATATGTGCCTAGATCTTTCCCCACCACATGATGCTTGCCAAAGAGAAAAATAAAAAATAATAGAGAAGGATACTTTGACTCTTGCATAAAAAGTAAGTACATAAAGTAAAAGATAGGCCCTTCGCTGAGGGAAGCACATGTTGTCATGCGCTTTTGGTTTTGTATGCACAATCTCTTAATGCAAAACAACATCACGTTATATTGCCCTTTATGATAGCAACCTTTATTATGTAGTCTGTCGCTTTTATTACTTTGCCATCACAAGTTCGTACAACGCTTAATTTCTCTTACACTAAATGATCAAACACATTTAGAAGCAATTTCTATTGCCTCATTGCACCGATGCCAACTTACTTAAAGGATCTTACTCCATCCATAGGTAGGTGTGGTGGACTCTCAAAATAAGAGTTTGGGTCTAAGGTTTTTGGATGCACAAGTAGTATCTCTACTTAGTGCGGAATTTTTGGCTAGCAAAGATATTGAGCAAGCACCACATGTTGAAGGATCTATGACAATATAACTTCTATGTGAATATGAACAAACATAAATCATTACGTTGTCTTCCTTGTCCAACGTCAACAGTTTTGGCATATAATATTTAATGGGGGCTCACAATCATAAAAGATGTCCAAGATAATGTATTTGCATGTGAATCTTCTCTTCCCTTATTAATTCTTTCATGAATTGCATTATTGACCAATGCTATGTTTGTCAAATTTCAACAAATTTTACCACTTATACTTTTCCTTATGTGATGTCATTACTTACCATAAGATTAGCATATGATCTTTTTCATTATTTCCTTTTATTTTGATTGAAACATAAAAGTAAAGAAGCAAAAACTCAAACTAAACTTTATTATATAACTCTCACTCGATTACATAGATAGATAGATCACGAAGCTAGCACTCGGAAATAGATCATACTAAACTTTTATTCAACTAGATCACGAAATAACTAAGGATCAAACTAAGAATAGGTAAAGGTAATAAAAGTGGTGGTGATACGATACCGGCGCATCTCCCCCAAGCTTGGCAAAAGCCAAGGGGAGTGCCCATACCCGTGTACTCAAGTCTCCTTTGGTGGGGAAGATGATGACGGTGGTGGTGATGATGTGGTAGCAGTATTCTTCCTCCTTAGCTTACGCTTGAGGGTGAGATTTTCCTCTCTCAAGCCCTCAATTTCCTGCTCAAGCCTTAATATATTTTCGCATAATGCTTGCTTGTTTTCCTGCAGAAGACGAAAAGGGATAAAATGGATCTTAGGTTTCTTTGATTTATTAGGGAGACTTGACTTCTTGAATTCCACGTGCATGTCCCCAGGTTGAGGTAATGGAACTTCATCTTCATCTAAGCTTGTCTCTTCTGATCCTTTCGAGTCATAATCTTCTTCTTCCTCTGTGGTCTAGCCGTAATGCTCCACATCCCCTTAAACCTTTGGGTTTGTGATATAGTCCGCGACATAGCCTTCTCCATCCGAATCTTGAGACAACATATTTTCCGATCTATCAGAAAACAACACGAAACAAGAACAGAAGATTTCTCCATGATGCGGTGGTCAAATCGTCCGGGGGTATATATAAAGATTTTTTATCTTGGGAAACAAGCATATGGAAGGAAAATGGAGTCGGGAAGGTGCCCGAGGGCCCCACAACCCACCAGGGCGCGCTAGGGAGGGCAGGCGTGCCCTGGTGTACTGCGGTCACCTCAATTGCCTTCCAGGTTATTTCTTATTTTCCTACTTTTTCTAATATTCCAAAACTGACAGAAAATATTTTTGTGGATTTTTCGGAGTCCGTTTACTTACCGTATCACATACCTCTTCCTTTTTAGGGTTCTAGAGTGTTCTGGAAGGTTTCTTTTATATGTTCCTCCGATGTCATGGTTGGAATAATATTGGTTTCAACATTAATGGGCGTACCTGAGATATAGTGCTTAATTCTTTGTCCATTTGACCACCTTTGGGTTAGTACCTTCGGCATTATTAATCTTGATAGCTCCAGAGCGATAAACTTCTTCGATAATATATGGTCCATCCCATTTGGAAAGAAGTTTTCCAGCAAAAAATCTAAAATGAGAGTTGTACAATAGAACATGTTCTCTAACTTTGAATTCCCGCTTTTGGATTCTTCTGTCATGCCATCTTTTAACTTTTTCTTTGAATAGTTTGGCATTTTCATAAGCTTGGGTTCTCCATTCATCTAGTGAGCTAATATCAAACAACCTCTTTTCACCGGCAAGTTTGAAATCATAATTGAGTTCTTTAATTGCCCAATATGCTTTATGTTCTAACTCAAGAGGCAAATGACAAGATTTTCCATAAACCATTTTATATGGAGACATACCCATAGGATTTTTATAAGCCGTTCTGTAGGCCCAGAGTGCATCATCTAGTTTCTTAGACCAATTCTTTCGGGACCTATTGACAGTTTTTTGTAATATTAATTTTATTTCTCTAGTGCTAAGTTTAACTTGACCACTAGATTGAGGATGATAGGGTGATGCAATTCTATGTTTAACATAATATTTAGCAAGCATTTTACGGAAAGCATCATGAATAAAGTGTGAATCACCATCAGTCATTAAATATCTAGGGACTCCAAACCTTGGGAAAATAACTTCTTTAAGCATTTTAATGAGGTGTTATGATCAACACTACTAGTTGAATAGCTTCTACCCACTTAGTAACATAATCAACAGCAACCAAAATATGTGTATACCCATTAGAGGAAGGAAAAGGTCCCATATAATCAAAACCTCAAACATCAAATGGTTCAACAACAAGTGAATAATTCATAGGCATTTCCTGATGCTTACCGATATTACCTATTCTTCGGCATTCATCACAAGACAAGACAAACTTATGGGCATCTTTGAAAAGAGTAGGCCAATAAAAACTAGATTGTAGTACCTTATGCGCAGTTCTATCTCCTGCATGATGTCCTCCATAGGCTTCGAAGTGACATTTCCATAGGATTTGTTCCTATTCATGCTCAGGTACACAATTTCTAATAATACTGCCTACTCCTTCTTTATAAAGATGTGGGTCATCCCAAAAGTAATGTCTTAAATCATAGAAGAATTTTTTCTTTTGTTGGTATGTGAAACTAGGTGGTATAAATTTAGCAACAATATAATTAGCATAGTCAGCATACCAAGGAGTATTATGAGAAGCATTTATTGCAGCTAGTTGTTCATCAGGAAAACTATCATCAATAGGTAGTGGGTCATCAAGAATATTTTGTAACCTAGACAAGTTATCAGCTACGGGGTTCTCAGCTCCTTTCATATCAGTAATATGTAAATCAAATTCTTGTAACAAGAGAACCTACCTAATGAGTCTAGGTTTAGCATCCTTCTTTTCCATAAGATATTTTATAGCAGCATGATCAATGTGAACAATTACTTTGGAATCAACAATGTAAGATATGAATTTATCACAAGCAAACACAACTGCTAAAAATTCTTTTTTAGTAGTGGCATAATTTCTTTGGGCACTGTCTAGAGTTTTGCTAACATAATGGGTAACATTTAATTTCTTATCAACTCTTTGTCCTAGAATAGCACTGATGGCCCACAAGTATATGGGATCAGTTGTAGCCTTTTTGATAAGTAAGAGTGTCGAACCCAACGAGGAGCAGAAGGAAATGACAAGTGGTTTTCAGCAAGGTAGTGTCTGCAAGTGCTGAAATTGTAAGTAACAGAGTAGTTTGATAGCAAGATAATTTGTAATGAGCAAGTAACGGTAGTAGTAACAAAAGTGCAGCGAGGTAGCCCAATCCTTTTGAGGAAAAGGACATGCCAAAACGGTCTCTTATGATAAGCAAAGTGTTCTTGAGCGTACATGGGAATTTTATCTATTCACTTTCATCATGTTGGTTCGATTCGTGTTCACAACTTTGATAATTTGATATGTGGGTGGATCGGTGCTTAGGTGCTGTTCTTACTTGAACAAACCTCCTACTTATGATTAACCCCCTCACAAGCATTCGCAACTACGAGAAAAGTATTAAGAATAAATTCTAACCATAGCATTAAACTTTTGGATCCAATCGGTCCCTTACGGAATAGCGCATAAACTAGGGTTTAACCTTCTGTCACTCTCGCAACCCATCATCTAATAACTACTCCACAATGCATTCCCTTAGGCCCAAATATGGTGAAGTGTCATGTAGTCGACGTTCACATGACACCACTAAGGGAATCACAACATACATTTCATCAAAATATCGAACACATATCAAATTCACATGATTACTTGCAACATGATTTCTCCCGTGACCTCAAGAACTAAAGTAACTACTCACAAATGATAATCATGCTCAAGATCAGAGGGGTATTAAATAGCATAATGGATCTGAACATATAATCTTCCACCAAATAAACCATATAGTAATCAACTACAAGATGTAATCAACACTACTAGTCACCCACAACCACCAATCTATAGTTCCGGCACAAAGATTGAACACAAGAGATGAACTAGGGTTTGAGAGGAGATGGTGCTGTTGAAGATGTTGATGGAGATTGACCTCCCCAAGATGGGAGAGTTGTTGGTGATGATGATGACGATGATTTCCCCCTCTGGGAGGGAAGTTCCCCTGGCGGAATCGCTCCGCCGGAGGGCAAAAGTGCTCCTGCCCAAGTTCCGCCTCGAGACGGTGGCGCTTCGTCCCGAAAGTCCTCTCCTGATTTTTTCTAGGTCAAAATGACTTATATACCAGAAGATGGGCACCGGAGGTGGGCCGTGGAGAGCACAACCACCAGGGCGCGCTTGGGCTCCCTGGCGTGCCCAGGTGGGTTGTGCCCACCTGATGAGCCCCCTCTGGTACTTATTGGCTCCAATATTTCTTATTTATTCCATAAAAAATCCTCGTGAAGTTTCAGCTCATTTGGAGTTGTGCAGAATAGGTAGCCTGATGTAGCTTTTTCAGGTTCAGATTTCCAGCTGCCGGAATTCTCCCTCTTTGTGAGTACCTTGCATATTATGAGAGAAAAGGCATTAGAATTACTCCAAAAAGGATTATTATGCATAAAAACATTATAATTAACAGTAGGTAAACATGATGCAAAATGGACGCATCAACTCCCCCAAGCTTTGACCTCGCTTGTCCTCAAGAGAAAACCGAAATCGAAAAACATGTCCACATGCTTAGAGAGAGAGGCGTCGATAAATCAAAATACGGACATAGAAGCATCATGTAAATTATTATAACAGCAACAAACTTTAACATAAAACTTTTATCATAGAACTTTTATCATAGACTTCTCATGAATAAGTAACAATTCATCACAACAACAAAGTATAAAGCATAAACTCTATTGGAAACCAACAAACTATGTTCTCAGTCAACTTTGCAACTACAATTCATCATCTTTTCAGGAAGGGTCACGTATCGGAGCCTTTAGGCAAGTCCACATACTCAACCATCATATAGTCTTCTATGATTGCTAACACTCACCGCGTACACATGAGCAAAACGTTTCAACCGGACACAAAGAAAGATAGGGGCTTATAGTTTCGCCTCCCAACGTATTCACCTCGAGGGTGATGTCAACAATAATATGTCATGCTACCCATATTCAAGTGGATATATGTGCCTAGATCTTTCCTCACCACATGATGCATGCCAAAGGAGAAAATAAAAAGGAATAGAGAGAAGAACTTTGACTCTTGCATGAAAGTAAATACATAAAAGTAAAAGATAGGCCCTTCGCAGAGGGAAGCAGAGGTTGCCATGCACTTTTTGTTTGTATGATCAACCCCTTAGTGCAAGAGAACGTCACATTATATTGCCCCTTATGATGGCAACCTTTATTATGCAGTCTGTCGCTTTTATTCTTCGCCATCACAAGTTCGTACAACGCTTAATTTTCTCTTACACTAAATGATCTAACACTTTTAGAAGCAATTTTTATTGCCTTATTGCACCGATGACAACTTACTTGAAGGATCTTGCTCAATCCATAGGTAGGTATGGTGGACTCTCAAAACAAGATTTGGGTTTAAAGGTTTTTGGATGCACAAGTAGTATCTCTACTTAGTGCAGAATTTTTGGCTAGCAAAGATAGGGGGTAAACACCAAATGTTGAAGGATCTATGACAATATAACTTCTATGTGAATATGAACAAACATAAATCATTACGTTGTCTTCCTTGTCCAATGTAAACAATTTTGGCATATAATATTTTGATGGGTGCTCACAATCACAAAAGATTTCCAGGATAGTGTATTTGCATGTGAATCTTCTCTTCCCTTATTAATTCTTTCATGAATTGCATCATTGACTAATGCTATGTTTGTCAATCTACAATAAAATTTTCTACTTATACTTTTAATTATGTGATGTCATTACTTACCATAAGATTAGCATATGATCTTTTTCATTTATTTCCTTTCTTTTTATTGAAACATGAATGTAAAGAAAGCAAAACTCAAACTAAACTTTATTATATATCTCGCACACGATTACAAGGATAGATCACCAAGCAAACTCTTCAAAAAGAAAGGATCGAACTAAACTTTTATTCATCTAAAGCAAAATATAACCATGGATTGAACTAAGAAAAGTAAAGGCAAAAGATAGTGAAGGTGATACGATACCGGGGCACCTTCCCCAAGCTTGGCAAAAGTCAAGGGGAGTGCCCATACCCGATACTCAATTCTCTTTTGGTGATGAAGAAGGAGGTGGTGGTGGTGATGAAGTGGTAGCGATCCTGTCCTTCATGATCAAGAGATTCTCCAATCTACGGATGACGCTTCGGAGGAAGATGATGTGCTCTTGATGCAGAATATTTTCACGAGTGAGATATTTATTTTGCACACGAACCGTTTCAATGATCCGAAAGGCTTCAATCTCAGTAGGGGTAAGATGAGCATAGTAAGGTTTAAGGATATCTTCTTCTTCCTCCTCGGCAGGCAGTGCTTGCTCGATCACCGGCGTTTGATCTCCGGCAGCCTCCTTGCCCTTGTCCTCCTTAGCGGCTCCAACGGGCTCTTCCCTCTTCAGCTCGATCTTCATCAACCAAGCATCCTCTTCCACATCGTTGGAGGAAGAAGAAGACATGATGCCTGGCTAAACAGATCTGACAGAAAACAGCAAGGAAAAGAAAATAGGAGATTTCTCCGCGATACGGAGGTCAATAGGTTCGGGGGGGGGGGGGGGGTATATAAAGATTTTTTTATCTTGGGAAACAAGCAAACGGAAGAAAAACGGAGTCTGGAAGGTACCCGAGGTGGGCACAACCCACCTGGGCGCGCCTGGCTTGCCAGGCGCGCCCTGGTGTCTTGTGCCCACTAGTGTCACCTTCCTGGTAGTTTCTTATTTTCCTAATTTTTTAAATATTCCAAAACTGACAAAAAATATTTTTGCGGATTTTTCGGAGTCCGTTTACTTATCGTATCACGTACCTCCTTTTTTTCACGATTCTGGAGTGTTCCAGAAGGTTTCTTTTATGTGTTCTTCCGGTGTCATTGTTTGGATAACGTTGCTTTCAACATTAATGGGCGTACCTGAGATATAATTTTTTATTCGTTGCCCATTAACAACCTTCGGGTTAGTACCTTCGGCATTATTTATTTTGATAGCTCCAGATCGATAAACCTCCTCGATAACATAGGGTCCTTCCCATTTGGAGAGGAGTTTTCCTTCAAAGAATCTGAAACGAGAGTTGTACAAAATAACATATTCTCCAACTTTGAACTCACGCTTTTGGATTCTTTTATCATGCCATCCTTTAACTTTTTCTTTAAATAACTTGGCATTTTCATAAGCTTGGGTCCTCCATTCATCTAATGAGCTAATATCAAATAACCTCTTTTCACCGGCTAGTTTGAAATCATAGTTGATTTCTTTAATTGCCCAATAAGCTTTATGTTCTAACTCAAGAGGCAAATGACAAGCTTTTCCATAAACCATTTTATAAGGAGACATACCCATAGGATTTTTATATGCTGTTCTATAAGCCCAAAGTGCATCATCTAATTTCTTAGACCAATTCTTCCGGGACCTATTGACAGTCTTTTGTAAGATTAATTTTATTTCTCTATTGCTAAGTTCAACTTGACTACTAGACTGAGGATGATAGGGTGATGCAATTCTATGGTTAACATCATACTTGCCAAGCATTTTACGGAAAGCACCATGAATAAAGTGTGAACCACCATCAGTCATTAAATATCTATGGACTCCAAACCTTGGGAAAATAACTTCCTTAAGCATTTTAATAGAGGTGTTGTGATCAGCACTACTGGTTGGAATAGCATCTACCCACTTAGTAACATAATCAACAGCAACCAAAATATGAGTATACCCATTAGAGGAAGGAAAAGGTCCCATGTAATCAAATCCCCAAACATCAAATGGTCCAACAGCAAGAGAATAATTCATAGGCATTTCTTGACGCTTACCGATATTACCTATTCTTTGACATTCATCACAAGATAAGACGAACTTACGAGCATCCTTGAAGAGAGTAGGCCAATAAAAACCAGACTGCAATACCTTATGAGCAGTTCTGTCTCCCGCATGATGTCCTCCATAAGCTTCGGAGTGACATTTCCGTAGGATTTGTTCCTGTTCATGCTCAGGTACACGATGTCTAATAATACCATCTACCCCTTCTTTATAAAGATGTGGGTCATCCCAAAAGTAATGTCTTAAATCATAGAAGAATTTTTTCTTTTGTTGGTATGTGAAGCTAGGTGGTATGTATTTAGCAACAATATAATTAGCATAGTCAGCATACCAAGGAGTACTATGAGAAACATTTATTGCAGCTAACTGCTCATCAGGAAAGCTATCATTAATAGGTTGTGGGTCATCAAGAATATTTTCAAGCCTAGACAAGTTATCAGCTACGGGGTTCTCCGCTCCTTTTCTATCTGTGATATGCAAATCAAATTCTTGTAGTAGAAGAACCCACCTAATTAGTCTAGGTTTACCATCTTTCTTTTCCATAAGGTATTTTATAGCAGCATGATCGGTGTGAACAGTCACTTTAGAATCAACAATGTAGGATCTAAATTTATCACAAGCAAACACAACTGCTAAAAATTCTTTTTCAGTAGTAGCATAATTTCGTTGGGCACTGTCTAGAGTTTTACTAGCATAATGGATAACATTTAGTTTCTTATCAACTCTTTGCCCTAGAACAGCACCAACAGCATAATCACTAGCATCACACATAATTTCAAAAGGCAAGTTCCAATCAGGTGGTTGAACAATAGGTGCAGAAATTAAGGCTTTCTTGAGTGTTTCGAAGGCTTCTAAACAATCATCATCAAAAACAAAAGGAGTATCCTTTTGCAAAAGATTTGTAAGAGGCCAAGAAATTTTAGAAAAGTCTTTGATAAATCTCCTATAGAAACCAGCATGACCAAGGAAACTACGAATACCTTTGATATCTTTAGGACATGGCATTTTCTCAATTTCATCAACCTTAGCTTTGTCCACCTCAATACCTCTTTCAGAAATTTTATGGCCCAAAACAATGCCTTTGTTAACCATAAAGTGGCACTTCTCCCAATTCAAGACAAGATTTGTTTGTTCACATCTCTGCAAAACACGATCAAGATTGCTTAAACAATCATCAAAAGACTTCCCATAAACAGAAAAGTCATCCATGAAAACCTCAATGATCTTTTCACAAAAATCAGAGAATATAGCAGTCATACATCTTTGAAAGGTAGCAGGTGCATTGTATAAACCAAAAGGCATACGTCTATAAGCATAAGTTCCAAAAGGACAAGTAAAAGTGGTCTTTTCTTGATCAGGTTGAGAAACAGGTATTTGTGAAAAACTAGAATATCCATCAAGGAAGCAAAAATGTGTGTGCTTAGATAATCTTTCTAGCATTTGATCAATAAAAGGCAGAGGGTAATGATCTTTTCTAGTTGCTTTGTTTAATTTTCTAAAATCAATTACCATTCTATAGCCTGTGACAATTCTTTGTGGAATAAGTTCATTCTTATCATTAGGAACAACAGTAATACCTCCCTACTTATGGACACAATGAACATGACTTACCCACTACTATCAGCTATAGGATAGATTATACCTGCTTCTAGAAGTTTTAATATTTCCGTTCTTACCACTTCCTTCATCTTCGGATTTAATCGACGTTGGTGATCAACAACGGGTTTAGCATCAGGTTCCATATTAATCTTGTGCTGACATAGAGTGGGACTAATGCCCTGAAGGTCATCAAGAGTACATCCAATAGCAGCTCGGTGCTTCCTCAGAACTTTCAATAATCTTTCTTCTTCATGTTCTGAAAGGTTAGCACTAATAATAACAGTATATATCTTTTTCTCATCAAGATAAGCATATTTCAAAGTGTCTGGCAATTGTTTTAATTCAAACACAGGATCACCTTTAGGTGGAGGAGGACCTCCTAGAGCTTCAATAGGCAAATTGTGCTTAAGCAGAGGACGTTGTTCAAAGAAAATCTTATCTATTTCGTTTCTTTCATGCATATGTAAATCATTTTCATGGTCTAGCAGATATTGTTCTAAAGGATCAGTAGGAGGTACAACAATAGAAGCAAGACCAATAATTTCATCCTTACTAGGAAAATCTTTCTTATGAGGTTTTCTACTAAACTTAGAAAAATTAAACTCATGAGACTCATCACCAAAACTAACACCGACAGTTTGTTTCTCACAATCTATTTTAGCATTAATAGTGTTCAAGAAAGGTCTACCAAAGATAATGGGACAAAAGTCATCTTGTGGGGAACCAAGAACAAGAAAATCAGTATGGTATTTTATTTTCCCACACAAGACTTCAACATCTCTAATAATCCCAATTGGTGATATAGTATCTCTATTGGCAAGCTTAATAGTAACATCTATGTCTTCTATTTCAGCGGGTGCTATATCATTCATAATTTCTTGATATAAGGTAAAAGGAATAGCACTCATGCTAGCACCCATGTCACATAAACCATGATAACAGTGATCGCCTATCTAAACAGAGACAACAGGCATGCCGACAATAGGTGTATGTTTATCTTTTCCATCGGGTTTGGCAATTCTAGCAGCTTCATCACAGAAGTAAATAACATGCCCATCTATATTATCGACCAAGAGATCTTTAACCATAGCAACACTAGGTTCTACTTTGATTTGTTCAGCTGGTTTAGGTGTTCTAATATAACTTTTGTTGACCACAGTTGAAACTTTAGCATGTTCCTTCATCCTAACAGGGAAAGGTGGTTTTTCAATATAAGTAGTAGGAACAACTGGATCAACATTATAAATAATAGTTTCATCTTTAGCTTTTACCGGTTCCTTAATTTATTCTTTAATTGGTGGGTGATATTTGAACCACTTCTCTTTAGGAAGATCAACATGAGTAGCAAATGATTCACAAAAGGAGGCTACTATCTCAGAGTCAAGTCCATATTTAGTGCTAAACTTTTGAAAAGCATCGGTATTCATAAAAGATTTAACACAATCAAACTTAAGCTCAATACCTGACTCTTTACCTTCGTCGAGTTCCCAATCTTCAGAGTTGTGTTTAATTCTTTCTAAAAGATCCCACCGGAATTCAATAGTCTTCTTCATAAAAGAACCAGTACAAGAAGTATCGAGCATGGTTTGATCATTATGAGAAAGCCGAGCATAAAAATCCTGAATAATAATTTCTCTTGAGAGCTCATGATTGGGGCATGAATATAACATTGACTTAAGCCTCCCCCAAGCTAGAGCGATACTTTCTCCTTCACGAGGCCAAAAATTATATATAGTTCCGATCACATGAACAAGATGCATAGGATAATTTTTTTGATGGAATTCTAATTTCAACCGATTCCATTTCCAAGATCCAATATCATCGCATAGCCTATACCATGTCAATGCTTTTCCCTTCAAAGATAAAGGGAAAACCTTCTTCTTAGCTTCATCTCCAGGTAAACCTGCAAGCTTAAACAATCCACAAATTTCATCCACATATATCAAGTGCTTATCAGGATGTTCGGTTCCATCTCCTGCATAAGGATTAGCTAGCAGTTGTTCTACCATACCCAAAGGAATTTCATATTCAATATTTTCAGTAGGTGCAGTAGGTTGAGGGGTAACTAATTGTGGTTCCAGTCGAGGTGAAGATACCCCGAACAAACCCCTCAAAGGATTGTTTTCCATAGTAACAAGTGACAATAAATTTCAGCACGTAGTAATAATTCTTCCTTACCGATTTCCACTTACCAAGAGCGCTTCACTCCCCAGCAACGGCGCCATAAAAGAGCCATGATGACCCACAAGTATATGGGATCAGTTGTAGCCTTTTCGATAAGTAAGAGTGTCGAACCCAACGAGGAGCAGAAGGAAATGACAAGTGGTTTTCAGCAAGGTAATGTCTGCAAGTGCTGAAATTGTAAGTAACAGAGTAGTTTGATAGCAAGATAATTTGTAACGAGCAAGTAACGGTAGTAGTAACAAAAGTGCAGCAAGGTAGCCCAATCCTTTTGAGGCAAAGGACATGCCAAAATGGTCTCTTATGATAAGCAAAGTGTTCTTGAGGGTACACGGCAATTTCATCTAGTCACTTTCATCATGTTGGTTCGATTCGTGTTCACTACTTTGATAATTTGATATGTGGGTGGATCGGTGCTTAGGTGCTGTTCTTACTTGAACAAACCTCCTACTTATGATTAACCCCCTCGCAAGCATCCGCAACTATGAGAAAAGTATTAAGAATAAATTCTAACCATAGCATTAAACTTTTGGATCCAATCGGTCCCTTACGGAATAGCGCATAAACTAGGGTTTAAGATTCTATCACTCTCGCAACCCATCATATAATAACTACTCCACAATGCATTCCCTTAGGCCCAAATATGGTGAAGTGTCATGTAGTCGACGTTCACATGACACCACTAAGGGAATCACAACATACATATCATCAAAATATCGAACACATATCAAATTCACATGATTACTTGCAACATGATTTCTCCCGTGACCTCAAGAACTAAAGTAACTACTCACAAATGATAATCATGCTCAAGATCAGAGGGGTATTAAATAGCATAATGGATCTGAACATATAATCATCCACCAAATAAACCATATAGTAATCAACTACAACATGTAATCAACACTACTAGTCACCCACAACCACCAATCTATAGTTCCGGCACAAAGATTGAACACAAGAGATGAACTAGGGTTTGAGAGGAGATGGTGCTGTTGAAGATGTTGATGGAGATTGACCTCCCCAAGATGGGAGAGTTGTTGGTGATGATGATGACGATGATTTCCCCCTCTGGGAGGGAAGTTCCCCTGGCGGAATCGCTCCGCCGGAGGGCAAAAGTGCTCCTGCCCAAGTTCCACCTCAAGACGGCGGCGCTTCGTACAAGAAGTATCGAGCATGGATTGATCATTATGAGAAAGCCGAGCATAAAATTCTGAATGATAATTTCTCTTGAGAGCTCATGATTGGGGCTTGAATATAACATTGACTTAAGCCTCCCCCAAGCTAGGGCGATACTTTCTCCTTCACGAGGCCAAAAATTATATATATATAATTCCGATCACGATGAACTAGATGCATAGGATAATTTTTTTGGTGAAATTCCAATTTCAGTCGATTCCAGTTCCAAGATCCAATATCATTGCATAGCCTATACCATGTCAATGCTTTTCCCTTCAAAGTTAAAGGAAAACCTTCTTCTTAACTTCATCTCCTGGTAAATCTGCAAGCTTAAATAATCCACAAATTTCATCCACATGTATCAAATGCATATCAGGATGTTCAGTTCCGTCTCCTGCATAAGGATTAGCTAGCAGTTGTTCTATCATACCCAAAGGAATTTCATAACCAATATTTTTAGTAGGTGTAGTAGGTTGAGGGGCAACTCTTTGTGTTTCTGGTCGAGGTGAAGATACCCCAAACAAACCGCTCAACGGATGGTTTTCCATAGTGACAAGTAACAATAAACTTCAGCACGTAATATAAATTTTTCCATACCGATTTACACTTACCAAGAGTGCTTCACTCCTGGGCAACAGCGCCAGAAAAGAGTCTTGATGACCCACAAGTATAGGGGGTCAATCGTAGTGCTTTCGATAAGTAAGAGTGTCGAACGCAATGAGGAACAGAAGGAAATGAAAAGTGGTTTTTAGTAAGGTAATTTCTGCAAGCACTGAAATTATCGGTAACAGGTAGTTTGATAGCAAGATAATTTGTAACGGACAAGTAACGGCAACAGTAAATAAAGTGCAGCAAGGTGATGTCGCTTGAACTACATCGGTATTTCCCCAAAGAGGAAGGGATGATGCAGCACAACTACGGTAGGTATTTCCCTTAGTTATGAAACCAAGGTATCAATCCAGTAGGAGAGCCAAGCAACACTATGTAAACGGCACCTGCACACAAAGAACAAATACTTGCAACCCGACGCGTAAGAGGGGTTGTCAATCCCTCCACGGTAAAAAGATAGATAAATTTGTGGTAGATTGGATAAATAGATCTCGGTAAATGTGAAATAAAATAAATAATAAAAAAGTGCAGCAAGGTATTTTTGGGTTTTTGGAAATGTAGATCGGAAAATAAAAGTGGCAAATAATAGATCAGAAAGCAAATATGATGAAGAATAGACCCGAGGGCCGTAGATTTCACTAGTGGCTTCTCTCGAGAAAAATAGCATACGGTGGGTAAACAAATTACTGTTGTGCAATTGATAGAACTTCAAATAATTATGACAATATCCATGCAATGATCATTATATAGGCATCACTTCCAAGATTAGTAGACCGACTCCTGCCTGCATCTACTACTATTACTCCACACATTGACCGCTATCCAACATGCATCTAGTGTATTAAGTTCATGGAGAAACGGAGTAATACAATAAGAACGATGACATGATGTAGACAAGATCTATTAATGTAGGAATAGACCCCATCTTGTTATCCTTAATGGCAACGATCAATACGTGTCTTGCTGCCCCTTCTGTCACTGGGAAAGAACACCGCATGACCGAACCCATCACAAAGCACCTCTTCCCATGGCAAGAAAAATCGATCTAGTCGGCCTAACTAAACCAAAGATTCAAAGAAGAAATACGAGGCTATAAGTAATCATGCATATAAGAGATCAAAATAAGAATCAAATAACTTTCATCGATAAAATAGATCTGATCATAAACTCAAAGTTCATCGGATCCCAACAAACACACTGCAAAAAGAGTTACATCAAATAGATCTCCAAGAGACCATTGTATTGAGAACCAAAAGAGAGAGAGGAAGCCATCTAGAAACTAACTACGGACTCGTAGGTCTACAATGAATTACTCACACATCATCGGAGAGGCACCAATGAGGATGATGAACCTCTCCATGATGGTGTCTAGATTGGATCTGGTGGTTCTGGAATTTGCGGCGGCTGGAATTGTGTTTCATCGAGTCCCCTAGGGTTTTTGGATTTTCAGGGTATTTATAGAGCAAAGAGGCGGTGCACGAGGCGGCTGAGGTGGGCACAACCCACCAGGGCAAGCCTGGGCCCCCAGGCGCGCCCAAGTGGGTTCTGCTCCCCTCGGAGCCCCCCTCTGGTAATTCTTTGGCCCAACAGGTGTCTTCAGGTCCAGAAAAATCTCCAAAAAGTTTTGCCGCGTTTGGACTCCATTTGGTATTGATTTTATGCAAAGTAAAAAACAAGCAAAAAGCAACAACTGGCACTGGGCACTATGTCAATAGGTTAGTCCCAAAAAATGATATAAAGTTGCTATAAAATGCTTGTAAAACATCCAGGAATGATAATATAATAGCATGGAACAAGCAAAAATTATAGATACATTGGAGACATATCACAAGGTAGCCCAATCCTTTTTTTAGCAAAGGGTAGGCCAAAATGGTCTCTTATAATAAGCAAAGCATTCTTGAGGGCACACAGTAATTTCATCTAGTCACTCTCAGGTACCAATCTGAGGTTCCGGTACAAAGATTGAACACAAGAGATGAACTAGGGTTTGAGATGAGATGGTGCTGTTGAAGATGTTGATGGAGATTGGCCTCCCAAAGATGAGAGGGTTGCTGGTGATGACGATGGCTTCGATTTCCCCCTTCGGGAGGGAAATTCCCCCGGCAGAATCGCTTCGCTGGAGGGCAAAAGTGCTCCTGACCAAGTTCCGCCTCGAGACGGCGGCGCTCCGTCCCGAAAGTCCTGTCCTCATTTTTTCTAGGTCAAAAGACCTTATGTACTAGAAGATGGGCACCGGAGGTGGGCTGGGCTGGCCACAACCCACCAGGGCACGCCTGGGGGGCCTGGCGCGCCCTGGTGTCTTGTGGTCACCAGGTGGCCCCCCTCCGGTAGTTCTTTCTCCAATAATTATTAAATATTCCAAAATAATTCTCCGTAGAATTTCAGTTCATTTGGAGATGTGCATAATAGGTATCTCTGGCATAGCTTTTTCAGGTGCAGAATTCTAGTTGTCGGTATTCTCCCTCTTTGTGTAAACCTTGCATATTATGAGAGAAAAGGCATTAGAATTACTCCATAAAGCATTATTATGCATAAAAACATTATAAATAACAATAGGAACACATGATGCAAAATAGATGTATCAAAGGGCTCGCCTCCCGATAAGCACGCGCAGGGGTCTGCTCGCACGCCTCCCGTACTCAAATAGCTACCCCGCACGGTGCCTCCTAGCCAATAAAAAAAGGGACACGTGGCGGCACGTAAATGGTTAGTAGAACGCCCATGGTTTCAATAATACATGTGTTTCCGATTGTAACGTGACAACTCTTGTTCCAAAATGACTTTGTTGGTTGTTAATGTGTGCGGCTTCGCAAATCGGACAAAAAATTCACCACAACATGTTGGTGCCATGTGAAGGCAACATGCTGAGTTTCATGATTTTCAGGCGAGTTTTGGATTTACAGGAATTTGAAAAACAAGTTTCTCTATGCTTCTGGCCTAGCCACGATGCCCAGATGTTTGAAATTCATTCCCATTTCTTGCATGGGACCTAAACATTCACTCAAGGACACATATATGATTTTTCAACCAACTTTGGTGCACTGGAGCATGTACATGTAGTTCAAATTTGAATTATGCAGATTAAATGCCTATAAAACTCAGTTAATGTATAAAAAAGGCCAAGCTAACCCGAATTAATTCCTAAAATTAGCATGATACTCCTATTGGTCTATGTTGCCTCTGTAAAAAAAATCAAGGCGGGAAGAGGCGGTCTATGTCGTTTCGCACACAGAGGTGACACGTCCCCTCTCGAACCCATGAGGCTTCTTGAGAGAAGCTCCGTTTTTGTAAGAAGCTTACACAAAAACTTGTCCCAAATCGGACAATTTTTTTACCAGAGCATGTTGGTGCCATTTCGTGATACCATGCCAAGTTTCGTGATTTTCAGGCAATTTTTTGGATTTACAGTAATTTAAAAACCAATCATCTCAAGGTTTCCAGCTGAGCCACGATGCCAAGGTATTTGAAATTCATTCCCATTTCTTGCATGGGACCTAAACGTTCACCCAGGGACACATATATGATTTTTCAACTCATTTCGATGCACTGGAGCATGTGCTTGTACTTCAAATTTGAATTGTGCACATTAGATGTGTATAAACTCAATTAATGTATTAAAAAGGCAAAATGAACCCGGATTAATTCCTAAAATTAGCAAGATACTCCTATTAGTCTATGTTGCCTCTGTAAAACGAATCAAGGTGGGAAGAGGCGGTCTATGCCGTTTCGCACACAGAGGTGACACGTTCCCTCTCGGAACCATGAGGCTTCTTGAGAGAAGCTCCGTTTTGTAAGAAGCTTACACCAAAACTTGTCCCAAATCAGACAATTTTTTTACCATAGCATGTTGGTGCCATGTCATAAGACCATGCCAAGTTTCATGATTTTTGGACGAGTTTTGGATTTACAGGAATTTAAAATGAAGTTTCTCAATGTTTCCTCCCGAGCCACGATGCCCAGATGTTTGAAATTCATTCCCATTTCTTGCATGGGACCTAAACATTCACTCAAGGACACACATATGATTTTTCAACCAGCTTTGGTACACTGGAGCATGTGCATGTAGTTCAAATTTGAATTATGCACATTAAATGCCTATAAAACTCAGTTAATGTATAAAAAGGCCAGACGAACCCAGATTAATTCCTAAAATCAGCATGATACTCCTATTGGTCTATGTTTCCTCTGTAAAAAAATCAAGGCGGGAAGAGGCAGTCTATGTCATTTCATACACAGAGGTGACACGTCCCCTCTCGGAACCATGAGGCTTCTTGAGAGAAGCTCCGTTTTGTAAGAAGCTTACACCAAAAGTTGTCCCAAATCGGACAATTTTTTTACCACAGCATGTTGGTGCCATTTAATGATACCATGCCAAGTTTCCTATTTTTCAAACGAGTTTTTGGATTTACAGGAATTTAAAAACCAAGTATCTCAATGTTTCTAGTCGAGCCACGATGCCGAGGTGTTTGAAATTCATTCCCATTTTTTATATGGGACCTAAACATTCACCCAAGGACACATATATGATTTTTCAACTCATTTCAGTGCACTCACTGGTACAGCGATGCGCTATACAAAAGGTTTTTAACCCCTTTCCGCGACGGTGTTTTGAACTGTCACCAAGTGAGTGACTGCGATAGGGGGGTCCTTCCCACACGATTCAGAAATCATCGGGGATAGGCCCTCCGGTCACACACACTCGGCAAAGTGAGGTCGCATGCGACATGCGAGCGATCAAATACGGTTATACATACAGTTGTGCTAAAAAATATACAATTATACAGGCCAAATCATTTCCGGTCGTAAGGACATCCCACACAGTCAGTCCCGGCTAAACGTTTCCGTTCGTATGTACATTCCACACAGTCAATCCAAGGAATAAGTTTTCGTTAGTATGTACATCCCACACAGTTAATCAAAGAAGTACGTTTTCATTTGTATATACATCCCACACAGTCACTCCAAGGAAAACTTTTCCGTTCACAGGTGCATCACACACAACTTTCCCCACAAAATAATTTATGATAGCGTTGCCATTGCACATGATATTAACAATTTTACCATTTGCGTTATTGAATGCATCACACACGATGCGTAGAAGAAACTGTGTGGCAAAGGCTGTCCATCACTGATACGTCTCCAACGTATCTATAATTTTTTATTGTTCCATGCTGTTATATTATCATTCTTGGATGTTTTACAATCATTTTATATAACTTTTTGGTACTAACCTATTGACATAGTGCCCAGTGCCAGTTGCTGTTTTCTGCTTGTTTTTTACATCGCACGAAATCAATACCAAACGGAGTCCAAACGCAGCGAAACTTTTTTTGGATTTTTTCTGGACCAGAAGACACCTGTTGGGCCAAAGAAGTACCAGAGGGGTGCTCCGAGGGGAGCACAACCCACCAGGGCGCGCCTGGGGGCCCAGGCGCGCCCAGGTGGGTTGTGCCCACCTCGATGGCCTCCCGCACCGCCCCTTTGCTCTATAAATACCACAATATTCCAGAAACCCTAGGGGAGTGGGCGAAAATCAATTCCAGCCGCCGCAAGTTCCAGAAACCACAGATCCAATCTAGACACCATCACGAAGGGGTTCATCATCCTCATTGGTGCCTCTCCGATGATGCGTGAGTAGTTCATTGTAGACCTACGGGTCCGTAGACAGTAGCTAGATGGCTTTCTCTCTCTCGTTTGATTCTCAATACAATGGTCTCTTGGAGATCCATATGATGTAACTCTTTTTGCGGTGTGTTTGTTGGGATCTGATGAACTTTGAGTTTATGATCAGATCTATGTTTTTATCCATGAAAGTTATTTGAGTCTTCTTCGATCTCTTATATGCATGATTGCTTATAGCCTCGTATTTCTTCTCCGATATTTGGGTTTTGTTTGGCCAACTTGATCTATTTATCTTGCAATGGGAAGAGGTGCTTTGTGATGGGTTCGATCTTACGGTGATTGATCCCAGTGACAGAAGGGGAACCGACACGTATGTATCGTTGCTATTAAGGATAACAAGATGGGGTCTATTTCTACATAAATAGATCTTGTCTACATCATGTCATCGTTCTTATTGCATTACTCCAATTTTCCATGAACTTAATACACTAGATGCATGCTGGATAGCGGTCGATGTGTGGAGTAATAGTAGTAGATGCAGGCAGGAGTTGGTCTACTAATCTTGGACGTGATGCCTATATAACGATCATTGCCTCGATATCGTCATGATTATTTGAAGTTCTATCAATTGCCCAACAGTAATTTGTTTACCCACCGTATGCTATTTTTCTCGAGAGAAGCCACTAGTGAAACCTACGGTCCCCGGGTCTATTTTCTCATCATATATTTTCAGATCTATTTGCTATTTGCCGTCGTGATCTATTCTTATTTGCTTTTATTTTTAGATCTACTAATCCAAAAATACAAAAATACCTTGCTGCAATTTTTACTTATTTTATCCCGCGTTCCCGCGAGATCTATTTATCCAATCTACTACAATTTTACCTATCTTTTTACCCGTGAGGGATTGACAACCCCTCTCTTACGTTAGGTTACAAGTATTTGTTCTTTGTGTGCAGGAGCTGTTTACGTGGTGTTGCGTGGCTCTCCTACTGGTTCAATAACCTTGGTCTCATCAATGAGGGAAATACCTACCGTTGTTGTGCTGCATCATCCCTTCCTCTTTGGGGAAATACCGACGTAGTTCAAGCAAACATCAATCACACACACTTTTTATGTCATAAACGTTTGCGCAAGGTGGCCTAACACAAATAGTTTTCAGGAGGATGTCGTGTGTGATTATTCATTGATCCAACACGGGTTATTCCTAGAAACTATGTGCCTTGCCTGAGGTCATCGCCCACGGTGTTTTCTCAATAACCATTTGCAATAGAAAAACCCAATTAGCAGGCTAATTGTCCTATTATTAATAATCCATTTATTAATCTAATTGACATTTCATATTAAGCACACAATATATTTCATTTTCATATTAAGGAAGCAGGATTTCATTATTGAAATACATCAGAGTACAACATCATATAACTTCAGCACTCAGCTACCCTATTACACAACTGCACCAGCACCAAGTTTCACATGCAACATCTATAACCTTTCGAAATTAGCATCATAGACGGTACATAGACAAATGAATCTCATCTAGAAAACTACTAAAGCGGAAGGCGAATATTGAGCCTTCATTGATGCTGAAGGTCTTTGCAACTTTATGCCAGTGCCTGTGGATGATTGACCATCCATCCTTCGTCCTCTTTAGGAACACTTCAATATTGAACCGTGGGTGTTGTATGAATACCTTCCTCGCCTCCTGACCATACAGGTGGTTTGAGAGGTAATCATCAGTAAACTTCTTTGGAAAGGCCTGAAAACAAGGATGTGCATAAATATCTTCTCTATATTGGAAATGGGGCAAAGGAATAAAAAAGGGAAGGTATAATAGTTAGTACCATCCTGTAGTGAACTGATGTCTTCTTCATTATGCAGACAAAGATCTTGTTGTTTTTTGTCGCTAATTTCTTTGTCCTAACAATCTTTCTGAGTTTCTTGACTTGACTGATATTCATGGACAACTCACTTCCCCATATGCAAAAAGGGTCGAACAGTGGGTCAAAACCTCTGACAACAGGACCTACATGTGCAAGACCAAATTGTTAAAAGCCTAAATATTAGAATGTTTCCTGCAATTGCACAATAATGTGATATTAGACAAAGGACCATGCATCTGCAAACCTCTATTGTAAACTTCAGTGCTTCCCATTGTTTCCCTGCAACACATATAAGGTAGTTAGTGATCAGGTTAAGTGAGGGTTCGCATGCTATTAGTAAAATATGTTGATGAAAAATAAGCACATTGCAGATTCATCAGATTAATTCAAGCCATGTGGAAAGCCCATTTATCCAAACCAAGCATGATTAAGAACTAGGAAATATATCAATTGTATATGTTTCTCATGTATTAAGTGCAGCCAAATTCAATCTATTCTTCACATGCACAACAATACAAAATTCTAGCCACGACAATTGGACATCGCATTGCAGAATTGAAACAAGCAGTTAACTAAACACCACAACAAATGAACCAAACATTAACTGAGCACCATATTGCATGATATAACATACTCCTAATAGAAGATCAGATAGTTAACCAAACCAAGCATGCTTAACAACTTGGAAATATAGCAATTGTATTTGTTTCTCATGTATTTAGTACAGAAAAATTTGATTTATTTCTCACATGGTATACAATAACAGAATGCACCCACAACAATTGAACATCGCAATGCAGAATTGAATGAAACAGTTAACTAAACACCACAACAAATGAACCAAATGTTAACTGAGCACCACATTACAAAATGTATAACATACTAGAAGATCAGACAGTCAACCAAACCAAGCATGCTTGACAACTTGGAAATATAGCAATTGTACTTGTTTCTCATGTATTTTGTAAAGATAAATTCGATTTATTTCTCACATGGAAGACAATACAAAATTGTACCCTGAAGAATTGAACATCACATTTGCAGAATTGAACCAAATAGTTAACTGAGCACGATAACTAATTAACCAAACAGTTAATAAGTGAGCACCACATTGCACGGCATATAGAACATATACACTAGAGCAACAGATTGCATGGTAAAAGTAGATAGGACAATTCACTAGAATTTGTTAAGGAAAGGCAGGAGCACATGCAACGGGTAAACCGAGCATGCTTAACCGGCGTAGCCAGCAAACTGAACATAGGTCCTTATAGTGAGCTAATTAGACAAGCTACTCCTCATCGTCGGAGATATCGATGATGATTGACTCCTTGGACATGGAAGAGGGTGAGGCCTCCACAACGTGGGTGCCCTCATCGTAGTGGTGAGTTGCCTGAGACGCTCCGGGCACCAACCTGCTGGCTCTTGAGTTGAGGTAAGCACGGGCATGCTGAGAAAACACCTCATAGTCTTCATCGAAGGCACCGATGGTGGCCTCGAGAAAATGCCATGAACTCTCGTTTAAAGTAGCCAACCGCGTCGTGGCATCGGCACGCGAGGCGTCGATGGTGGCCTCGACGGTGAGGTGCTCCTCCAAGATCTGGGGGTCAGCATGAATGGCAGCCATCGCGACCTCATCCGCACGTGCGGCCGCGAT
The DNA here is from genome assembly GCA_011799875.1 of Thinopyrum elongatum. Lineage (NCBI taxonomy): Eukaryota > Viridiplantae > Streptophyta > Magnoliopsida > Poales > Poaceae > Thinopyrum > Thinopyrum elongatum. The sequence continues at coordinate 156,469,104 of CM022297.1, forward strand.
TTACTTCTCTGCTGCCAAATGCTCCTTGAGCTCCTGGCTATACTACGTGCACCATGGCTTAGGACGGTGCTTATTTGGGGGAGGGGTCGGTGATTTGGGTGAAAGGTGTCGCACCGGCGGTCGGGGCATGTGAGATGTGGAAGGAGGAGGAGGATGGGGGTCGTGTGTGGATTACCTGCCTGGATCGACGAGGCCGAGCAGCATGAAGGAGGGTCGCCGGCGAGGAAGCCACGCTGCAAGCAAGGAGTGAAGGTTTCAACTTGGAAAGGAAGGCAGAAACGGGGGAATGTGGCTTTTGGTAAGGGGGAGGGGGCGGGGAGGTAGATATTTCCGCGGAAGCTGAAAATTTTGGATCGGTGCAGCGAAAAAACTAGCGCGCAAAGTGTCATCAGACACGGTCCCTTATTTAGCACTGTGTACGATATGTGAACATCACAAATGATTCATATAGCTTAACCCGTGTGTGATGAGTTTGAACGTAAAAAATTTTGGTTTGAATTTCCCTGGTTACAGTGGTCATCCACGTCATTGCATAATTTGGGTACACAAAGGAGACTACAGCACACCCACACTTCTTAATCGAGCAAGTTCAGCAATTAAACAGAGCTAGCTGACCTAAACATTACTCTAACAAATTAAAGATCGGCGCTCTTAATTAAACAAAATAAAGAGTACTACTACGGCTAGTGATCGTCGATCTCTGCCGCCTCCTCCATGTCCATCTCGCGCCCGACGATCTCCTAGGGAAGGCGCTCCATGGCATCCATCGCACCATACTAGGCAAGCATCTCCCCATCCGCATCCTCCATATCTTTGGAATAGGCTACCACGAGCTAGGCATGGGCGGCCACGATCTGGGCTAGGGCGGGCTCCGTCGTGGCAAGGTATGCCGCGTAGGAACGAACGGCTGCTCGAACGCTCTCGGCGATTGCCAACTCTTCGGCCGTGGGTTGCCGACCATTGACGGAGAAGCTTCGTTCGATTTGTGCGGTGATCGCCATGAGCTGGGCATGGGCGGCCTCGACATGGTCATGGGCGGGCTCCATCAGTGCTAAGGCCGCCACTGCGGAACGGATAGCTGATGTGCCACTCTCGCCAGTTGCTATCCCCGGGGCAGATGTTGCTCCCGCCACCTAAGAAGCAACATCGGCCGTTTGGGCTGCCTTGGCCGCCCGGTCGCAGATTGCGGCCGCGCTCATGAAGCTTGTTAGCACGTGCCTGGTGGCTGTGGCCGCACTCTCGCCGGAGTGGGCCGCCGAAGTTGCCCTCACGAAGCGGGTCCACGTCCCCATCTCTCACCGGCGAAGATTGAACAGTGAAATGATATTTGGGGAGCGAGCTAGTGTGCTTGACACACCGGCTGTGGACTGTAGCCGACGCACCTTCTCGCGTAAGTCGTATGCGTACTATACTCCGACGGTGCTGCAAGATATTTTGTGCTGCATCTCACATGGTTGGTGATAATAAACTGTGTGTGATCTACTTGATTTTTCATCTTGATTTGAATTACAATATGGGGTCACAGCTGCAAAGGATGGTGTTTGAATTGCTACAACTTTTATCTGCAATGAACATGCAACTATAGGTGTGTCGTCAAAAAAATTGGAATTATTCAGGGTTTGTTTGGACATTTTTATACATTAAATTTGTTTTCTAGGCATTTCAGGTGCACAATTCAAAATTAAACTACATGCAAATGCTCCGGTGCACCAAAATGGGTTGTAAAATGATATATGTGTCCATGGGTTGATGCTTATGTCCCATGCAAGAAATGGGGATGAATTTCAAACACCACGGCACCGTGGCTCTCCAGCAAACGTTGGGGTGCTTGCTTTTGTAATTCTAGTAAACCAAAACTCGTCTGAAATTTATGAACCTTGGCATGCTATCATGGAATGGCATCAAAATGCTGGGGTAAAAAATATTGTCCCATTTGGGGTAGGTTATGGTATAAGCTTCTCACAAATCAGAGCTTCTCACAAGAAGCCTCATGGTTCCGGTAGGGAAACATGTCACCTTTGTGGACGAAACGATATCCGTTGCCTCTTCTTGCTTTCAAAACATTTCTAGTGTTAACGTAGAACAACAGGAGTGTTGTGTCATTTTTTGGGATTTTTCATGGTTCGCTTGGACATTTTTATACATTAACTGGTTTTCTATGCATTTATGTGTATAATTCAAATTTGAACTACATGCACATGCTCTAGTGCATATAAACGGGTTGAAAAATCAAATGTGTGTCCTTGGTTGCAACCTTAGGTCCCATGCAAGAAATGGGAATGAATGTCAAACACCTTTGCCACCGTCGCTCGGCCGCTAACATTGAGATACATGGTTTTAAAATTCTAGTAAATCAAAAACTCGTCTGAAATTCATGAAACTTGACATGCAATCATGGAATGGCATCAACATGTTATGGTAAAAATATTGTCCCATTTGGAGCAGGTTGGGGTATAAGCTTCTCACAAACCAGAGCTTCTCGCAACAAGCCTCATGGTTACGGTAGGGAATGTTTCACCTTTCTGGACGAAACGATATCCGTTGCCTCTTCTTGATTTCAATTTTTTCTCTAGTGTCAACATAGAACAACAGGAGTGTTGTGTTAAATTTTGTAATTTTTTGAGGTTCATTTGGACATTTTTATACATTAATTGAGTTTTCAATGCATTTATGTGCATAATTCAAATTTGAACTACAGGCACATGCTCTAATGCATATGAATTGGTTGAAAAATCAAATCTGTGTCCTTGGTTGCATGCTTAGGTCCCATGCAAGAAATGGGAATGAATGTCAAACACCCTGCCACCGTCGCTCGGCCACAAACATTGAGATACATGGTTTTTAAATTCTAGTAAATCCAAATTCGTCTGAAATTCATGAAACTTGGCATGCTATCATGGAGCGGCATCAACATGCCGTGGTAAATTTTTTGTCCCATTTGGGGTAGGTTTGGGTATAAGCTTCTCACAAACCAGAGCTTCTCACAACAAGCCTGATGGTTTTGGTAGGGAACGTGCCACCTTTGGGGACGAAACGATATCCATTGCGTCTTATTGCTTTCAAAAAATTTCTAGTGTCAACATAGAACAACAGGAGTGTTGTGTTAAATTTTGGATTTTTTCGGGGTTCGTTTGGACATTTTTATACATTAACTAGGTTTTCTAGGCATTTTATGTGCATAATTCAAATTTGAACTACATGCACATGCTCCAGTGCATATAAATTGGTTAAAAATCAAATCTGTGTCCTTGGGTGCATGCTTAGGTCCCATGCAAGAAATGGGAATGAATGTCAAGCACCTTGCCACCGTCGCTCGGCCGCAAACATTGAGATACTTTGTTTTTAAATTCTAGTAAATCCATAACTCGTCTGAAATTCAAGAAACTTGGCATGCTATCATGGAGCGGCATCAACATGCTGTGGTAAATTTTTTGTCCCATTTGGGGCAGGTTTGGGTATAATTAAGCTTCTCGGAAACCAGAGCTTCTCACAACAAGCCTGATGGTTTCGGTAGGGAACGTGCCACCTTTGGGGACAAAATAATATCCGTTGCCTCTTCTTGCTTTCAAAATTTTTCTAGTGTCAACATAGAACAACAGGAGTGTTGTGTCAATTTTTGGGATTTTTCGGGGTTCGCTACGACATTTTTATACATTAACTGGGTTTTCTAGGCATTTTATGTGCATAATTCAAATTTGAACTACATGCACATGCTCCAGTGCAGAAAAATGGGTTGACATATAAAATGTGTGTCCTTGGGTGCATGCTTAGGTCCCATGCAAGAAATGGGAATGAATTTCAAACACCAGTGCACTGTTGATTGCCGGCAAAACGTTGAGATACTTTGTTATTAAATTCTAGTAAATCCAAAACTCGTCTGAAATTCATGAAACTTGGCATGCTATCATGGAATGGCACCCGACATGTTGTGCTATTTTTCTTGTCCATTTTGAGAGAAGGCGCACTCAAATAACAGCCAACAAAGGCATTTTGAAACAAATAGCTGCCACTGTAACATCTCAAATGTTTTGTATAATTTAAATCGTGTGCGTTCTGTTAACCATTCACGTGACGCCACGCCTCACTCTTTTAATGGCTAGGAGGTGCCGTGCGGACAGGTGCTTGACTGAATGGGAGGCGTGCGAGCTGTACTCCAATGCGCAGGCTCACCGGGAAGCGTGTGAACTGTACGCCGCGTAGGCTCACTGGGAAGCGAGCCCTTTGACTTCCATGGCCGCCCGCCTTGCTCGCATCCTCTCCATTAATGGTGCCCAAGCCGCAGTTTAATATGGTTTTTAATATAAAACACTCATCGCAAACGTTTTTCTAGAACACCCGTATGCAAACCGACAGCTTCCCCAGGAAGCCAAGGGAAAATGTGCCGAGCAGGATTTGTGAAGCTCTTGATCGCAAACATTTTAGATAGAACACCCGTATGTAAACCGACAGCTTCCCCAGTAAGCCAAGGGAAAATGTGCCGAGCAGGATTTGTGCAGCTCTTCATCGCAAACGTTTTAGATAGAACACCTGTATGCAAAGTGAGAGCTATGGTCTTCCGCAGTAAGCCAAGGGAAAATTCGCCGCGCAGGATTTGTGCATCTCTTCAACGCAAACGGTTCAGATTGAATAAGGTATGCAAAGCGAGACTTCGGCGCTAAGCCAAGAGAAAATGTGCCGAGCAGGATTTGTACCTCCCTTCAACGCAAACGGTTTTTTCGGATACCCGTGTGCAACCACATACAGACAATTTGGTAAGATTTGCATCTGTCATATTGGGTATATTGCCATTTGTCAAACTGAAAAGATTGACATTTGTTGATCTAGTAACATTGCCATTTGTCAACCTTGTAACACTGGCATTTATCAAAATATGCAGCTAAAAATCACTAGCACTATCTAATTTTTTCAACTAAAATTCAGAAATTAAGCATAGATTTCATTCATAGATTAAGCAGTCGTTCTTTATACAAACAGTTCAACTCGACAGCTGAACCGACCAAACTTTTCCCCAATTGTTGCCAACCACGTACTGAAATAGCTAGTTCAACTATATATACTAGCTAATTTTAAGTATGTTGTACAGTTCCACCACATCTATAGTCAGATGAACTGAACAAAATAGCCCCTAAATACTACTACTACGGAGGGGCTTTGTACTACTTCCGGCAGCCTCTCCTCTGCCAAGCGCGCTCAGTAAGAGGCAGAGGAGGAGGAGCCTACCGATGAGCTGGACAACTGCAATACGGTGCCTGCCGCTGCTGCACCTTCAGCGACGCTCACCTCGAACGCCCTCTGCCACTCCAGACAACCCCTCTCGAAGCGGCGGGACTGCTCGTAGATCTCCTGATTCCTCACCTCTGCGTTGGCGTGTGCTGCAGCCACATTAGCGGTAAGTCTCTTTGCGTGCTCGACGAGGCGCTCCTCCTCCTCCCGCAGGAACTCGATGTAGTGCGCAAGGTCGCTGACGCACGTGCGGGCCTCCACCTCCGCCTCCTGCCTTCAGGTGGTGGTGGCAGAGTGGGTGATGACCCCGGCGGTCCACGGTGGGCTGGCAGCCACGGCGGCCGATGATAGGGTGGAGGCCACGACCACCACCTCCCGCCTTCGGGCCGCGGTGGTGGAGCGGGTGATGGCCACGGTGGCCGGCAGTGGGGTGGCAGCCATGACGGCCACCTCCCGCCTTCGGGCCACGGCGGCAGAGCGGGCGATGGCCCTGGCTTTCGACGGTGGTGTGGTGGCCACGCCGGCAGACGGTGGTGTGGCGGCAACGGCGGCTGGCAACAGCTGCCGACGGGCAGCGGCGCCGGAGTGTGTGGTGGGTGTTCCGCGCACACCCAACAGGGACGCCAGGCGCACTACACTACGCCAGGGACTGCGCCGCCCCCGCGGTGTGGCCTCCCAGCTGGAGCTGTCCTCTGATGACAGCGGAGTTGCTAAGCGACGATGATGGACCGGTGCCATTGGCGATTGTGGGAGAAGCAGACGAGATAAGCTACAGGGAGGGAGGGGAAAATGCCATGCAGGACTCGCCGGCCGTGAGGGTTTATATAGCAGGCCGGTAAGCATTGGGATTTTGGGGGATTTCACCGAGTAGGGCGGGAAGCTTGCGCAGGAACCTGCGTGGTTGCGCGGGAATGGGCTCACCACCGTTTGGCCAAAAGAACGCCCCCGCGCGCTGCTGAAGCTTGCGCTCGAAGCCGTCTGCGGCAGCGGGGTGACTAGACGTGCGAGAGGAGGACGAAAGGACACATACACATACGATTAATAAAAAAACATTTGCGATTTAATTACCTACTATAACCCCGTCCTGGTTTATAAGTAGGATTTAACTAATAAAATATGAATGCACGTCGCCAAAGTTTATATCGTTGGATTCGTATTTGAACATAGTTTCCAATTATATATGTTTTATAACATGCATTAACATTTTGTTGGTTAAATTTAAGGTCAAAGTATGGCACAGAATATAAAGGGGACTAATAGACCAAGACGAAGGTAGTAGCACACGGCCGCTCTCTACGCAGCGACGCAACTGCCGGCCGGCTTGTAGGCGGTCATTCCCTGCATGTTCAACTGCTCTATGTGTGTGGTTGCTCGCGGTTAAGGCTGCCGCGGCGCGCTCTGCTCTCTCGTCCCTCTGGGCTCTCTGCCCTCCTCCCTCCACGTGCGCTGCCAGTGTTTGTGGCCGGCACACGATCACGTACGTTCATGTGCATGCGGTTGCGCCAGGCGCGACGCCACGATGCAGTTACCCGCTGCAAAAACTGCCATGCGGATGGGCCGAGAATCTAGGCCGCCCGACCCCCATTTATTCCTGTGGCCATTTACCTTCATCTCTCGCGCCACACGACACAATAAGCACACCCACGACAACACATACAGAGAGGACATCCAGCGGTTCCAATGGCGCTCCCCGTAGCTCCAATGGCGCTCCCACCGGCCGATGACAACAACGGCGGGCAGTTCACCACGCATCACGTAGTGGACACCCACATGAGGGGGAAGGCCCTCTCGGTGGTGTACACGAACGAGCCGGTCTCGGTGGAGAGCTCCATCCAAACTATGGAGCAGTTGCTTGCTGAGGACAAGTACCAAGTGGTCGGCTTCGACCTCGAGTACACCATCGGTCGTGCCGGGCACGATCAGAAGGTTGCCGTCGCCCAGTTGTGCGTGCGACATAACATCCTCGTCTACCACTACCACCTGCCCACAAGGCCTTGCGAACGTTTCTCCAGGTTTATCAACAGCTCCGACTAAAGTTTCGCTACGGTGGACACCACCAACGATCTAAAAGCGCTCAAGGTTTCGGGCTTGAAATGCTAGAATCTTGTCAACATCCAGGACCACTACAAGGTCTGGGGCAGCGACAACAACAAACATAACTCCCTGGTTGACCTCACCTCGGCCATCATCGACCCCTACTACATGAAGATGAAGGATGAGAGCAAGAAGGACAAGAATGCCTGGCACAATGTCTGGCATGAGAGACTGGATGAACAACACGTCAAGTACGCGGCCAAGGACGCGTACACAAGCTATGAGATGTACATGCGGATCGTTGACATGAGGGAGTGTCTTCTTCCTGCCCCAGACGAGGGATCAAGCCATAGAGTAGTGGCGGGAGCGTCACAAGAAGTAGATGACTAGATGATCGTTTCTCCTAGTTTAGAATGCATGCAATTGTTTATTGAGGTGTGTGCGAATGATCTGTATAGTCACTTATGTAATTGGATGTTTATTTCAGTTATATATATATATATATATATATATATATATATATATATATATGCTATTCTTCTGTAGACAGAGCAAATCACACGGCTTATTAGCAGCAATCGTATGTGTTATTATTGGTCTTCGCACACATTTCTGATTACGGACCTGTTTGCCGCGTATCATACACATCTTGTTCAGTTGAACTGTTTCTGCTGTCTTGGCTCATCACAAATAGTTCATCCGAGTGAACTGTATGCCCTCCATCGCACACACCTTGATCTGGCTGACCGTTTCTATTGTGTTGCCTAATCACACATAGTGCATCCTAGTGAACTGTATGCCATATATCGCACACACTCTCATCTGGCTGCCCATTTCTGTTGTTCTGCCTCATCGCAAACAGTTCTTCTGGATTAACCGTTTGCCACGCATCGCACATGCAACTAAAATCCAAACCGTGTTTGATGTATCCGCCATCGCAAACGTCTTGAATCTTTTTTGATGGTTTTTACATCACCATTTGTGATTAATGCATCGCACACAGTTTCGTCGAAGGGTCTCTGATCATAGTGTCGCGTTAGCAGCATCCTGCAGTAGTGACTGGAGCATGTGCTTGTAGTTCAAATTTGAATTATGCACATTAAATGCCTAGAAACTCAATTCATGTATTAAAAAGGCCAAACGAACCCTGAATAATTCGAAATTTTAACACGCCACTCCTAAGTTGCATGTTCAATGCAGATAATTGTTCTAGCAATTCAAACACCGTCCTTTCCCTCCGTAACACCATTTTGTCTTTCAAATCAAAATGAAAAAAACAGGTACACCACAAACAGTTTACTAGCAAGAATCTTGTGCGATGCGATACAAAATATCTTGACGCACCCTCTTGTATGGCTTACGCCGGAAGCTTCGTCGTCTACAGTCCACCTCCCGCGCTTCAACCACACTTGGGCGCCAGTTTCTCGCAGCATCGAGCGAAAATTTTCGGCAACCGCGGAAATATCTAGCTCCCCGCTCCCCCCCCCCCCCGACCAAAAGCCACATTTCCACTATTCCTCCTTCCTTTCCAAGTTCAAACCTTCACTCCTAACTTGCAACGCCGCCTCCTTGCCGGCGACCCTTCTTCTTACTGCGCGGCCTTGTCGATATAGTCAGGTAATCCACACCTCATCCCCATCCTCCTCCTCCTCCATCCCACATGCCCCGACCGATGATGCGACACCTTCCGCCCAAATCACTGCCCCGTGCTCCAAATAAGTGCCGGCCACAGCCATTTTGCACGCAATATAGCAAGGAGCTCATGAGCATCTGTCAGGGAGAAGCAAATCGCGGACGCACGCGCGGATGAGGTCGCGATGGCTGCCATGCGTGCCGACCACCAGATCTTGGATGAGAACCTTGCCTTCGAGGCTGATACGTCTCCAACGTATCTATAATTTTTGATTGTTCCATGCTATTATATTATCATTCTTGGATGTTTTACAATCATTTGATAGCAACTTTATATCATTTTTGGGACTAACCTATTGACATAGTGCCTAGTGCAAGTTGCTGTTTTTTGCTTGTTTTTTACTTCACAGGAAATCAATACCAAACGTAGTCCAAATGCAGCGAAACTTTTTGGTGATTTTTTCTAGACCATAAGACACAAGTTGGGCCAAGAAAGTACCTAAGGGGGGCTCCGAGGGGAGCACAACCCACCAGGGCGCGCCTAGGGGCCCAGGCGCGCCCAAGTGGGTTGTGCCCACCTCGGCCACCTCCCTCACCGCCTCTTTCCTCTATAAATACCCAAATATTTCAGAAACCCTAGGGGAGTCGATGAAAATCAATTCCAGCCGCCGCAAGTTCCAGAAACCACATATCCAATCTAGACACCATCATGGAGGGGTTCATCATCCTCATTGGTGCCTCTCCGATGATGCGTGAGTAGTTCATTGTAGACCTACGGGTCCGTAGTTAGTAGCTAGATGGCTTCCTCTCTCTCTTTTGATTTTCAATATAATGGTCTCTTGGAGATCTATTTGATGTAACTCTTTTTGCGGTGTGTTTGTTGGGATCCGATGAACTTTGAGTTTATGATCAGATCTATGTTTTTATCCATGAAAGTTATTGGAGTCTTTTAATCTCTTATATGCATGATTACTTATAGCCTCGTATTTCTTCTTCGAATCTTTGGTTTAGTTAGGCCAACTAGATCGATTTTTCTTGCCATGGGAAGAGGTGCTTTGTGATGGGTTCGATCTTATTGTGCTTGATCCCAGTGACAGAAGGGGAACTGACACGTATGTATCGTTGCTATTAAGGATAACAAGATGGGGTCTATTTCTACATAAATAGATCTTGTCTACATCATGTCAACGTTCTTATTGCATTACTCCGTTTCTCCATGAACTTAATACACTAGATGCATGCTGGATAGCAGTCGATGTGTGGAGTAATAGTAGTAGATGCAGGCAGGAGTCGGTCTACTAATCTTGGACGTGATGCCTATATAATGATCATTGCCTGGATATCCTCATAATTATTGAAGTTCTATCAATTGCCCAACAATAATTTGTTTACCCACCGTATGTTATTTTTCTCGAGAGAAGCCACTAGTAAAATCTACGGCCCCCGGGTCTATTTTCTCATCATATATTTTCAGATCTATTTTGTTATTTGCCTTTTTATTTATTTGCCACTTTTATTTTCAGATCTATATTTCTAAAAACCAAAAAATATTTTGCCTCACTTTATTTTATTCGCGATCTATTTATCCAATCTACTACAATTTATCTCCCGTCCATTTGCCAATTTCTGGTGCCGTTACCCGAAAGGGATTGACAACCCCTTTAACACGTCGGGTTGAAAGTATTTGTTCTTTGTGTGCACGTGCTGCTTACATAGTGTTGCTTGGTTCTCCTACTGGTTCGATAACCTTGGTCTCATCACTGAGGGAAATACCTACCGTTGCTGTGCTGCATCATCCCTTCCTCTTTGGGGAAATACCGACGTAGTTCAAGCAAACATCAAAAGGAATTTCGGGTGCCGTTGCCGGGGAGACATCATCAACATCTACCAGGTTCCTAATCACAAATCTCATCTCCTTGCAATTTACATTATTTTCCATTTGCCTCTTGTTTTCCTCTCCCTCACTTCACAAAAACTTATCGTTTTATTCGCCCTCTTTCTCGTTCGCCGTTTTCTCGTCAGATCTGTTTTTGAGTGCAATCTTGTTGCGTAGTCACAATGACTCAAGAGAACACCAAGTTGTGTGATTTCTCCAATACCAAGAACAATGATTTTATTAGCACTCCGATTGCTCCTCCCGCCACTAGTGCGGAGTCTTGTGATATTAATGCCGCTTTGTTGAATCTTGTTATGAAAGATCAATTTTCCGGTACTCCTAGTGAGGATGCCACATCCCATCTTAACACATTTGTGGAATTATGCGATATGCAAAAGAAAAAAGATGTGGACAATGATATTGTGAAGTTGAAATTATTCCTGTTTCCTTTGCAAGATCGTGCAAAAATTTGGTTTTCTTCTTTGCCTCGCAATAGTATCAATTCTTGGGATAAGTACAAAGATGCTTTTATTACTAAGTATTTTCTGCCCGCGAAAATTATTTCCCTTAGGACACAAATCATGAATTTTAAGCAACTTGAGCATGAACATGTTGCGCAATTTTGGGAAAGAATGAAATTGATGCTAGGAAATTGTCCTACTCATGGTTTAAATCTTTGGATGATCATACAATTTTTTTTTGTGGGATTGAATTTTGTTTCTAGAAATCTTTTAGATTCTGCCGCGGGTAGTACTTTTATGGAAATTAATTTGGGTGAAGCTACTAAATTGCTAGACAATATTATGGAAAATTATTCACAATGGCATACCAAAAGAGCTCCTACTAGTAAAAAAGTTAATTCGGTTGAAGAAATTTCTTCTTTGAGTGAAAAAGTTGATGCTCTTATGAAATTGGTTGCTAATAAAAGTGCTCCTATTTATTTTAATGATGTGCCTTTGTCTACCTTGATTGAGCAAAATAGTGATGCCGTAGATGTGAATTTAATCTCTCGAAACAATTTCAATAACAATGCTTATAGAGGTAATTTTAATCCTAGGCTTTTTCCTAGTAATTCCTCTAATAATTATGGTAATTCCTATGGTAATCCTTCTTATAATAATAATAGGAACACCTCTGATTTTGAGAATAATATTAAAGAATTTATCAATCCTCAAAAGAATTTTAACACTACGATGGAAGAAAAATTGAGTAAGATTGATGATTTGTCTAGAAGCGTTGCTAGAATTTCTCATGATGTAGAAAATCTCAAGTTGAAATTTTTTGTGCCTAAGGTTGAAGAATCAATTAAATCTTTATATGTTTCTATGGATGAAAGTAAGAAAAGAACCGCTATGCTTAGAGCTAGAAGAGAATATTTAGAAAAAGCGTTTTCCTGTGATTGCTTTCACAAAAATGATGAAGATCTTAAAGTGATTGGTGTTTCTTTCTATTGATTCCTTGTTTAGTAAAATTAAAATTGATGAAAAAGGGACTGAAGAAGAGTCAACTTTAGCTAGAAGGCGTCCCGATAATTTGGAGGGTGAAAATCTTGTTGAGAAAATTGATAAAAGTGGGTTTGGAGAGGTCAAAACTTTAACTAGTGATGTGCCCACTCTTTTGGATATCAAAGACTTTAATTATGATGATTTCTCTTTGATTTATTGTATTTCTTTGTTGCAATCCATGATATATTCACCCCATGCCTATGAACAAAATAAAGATTTTACTAAACATATTGTTGATGCTATGATGAAAGCTTTGGAAAAAAAGTTGGAATTAGAGATTTCAATTCCTATAAAATTACATGATGAATGGGAACCTACTATCAAAGTCAAGATTAAAAATTATGAGTGTTTTGCTTTATGTGATTTGGGTGCTAGTGTTTCTACAATTCTGAAATCTTTATGTGATGTGCTTGGTCTTACAGATATTGAAGAATGTTCTTTAAATTTGCACTTGACGGATTCTACTATTAAAAAGCCTATGGGAAGAATTAATTATGCTCTTATTCTTGCAAATAGGAATTATGTGCCCATAGATTTTATTGTTCTTGATATTGATTGCAATCCGTCTTGTCCAATTATTCTTGGTAGACCATTTTTGTGCACTATAGGTGCCGTGATTGATATGAAAGAAGGGAACATCAAATTCCAATTTCCTTTGAGAAAGGGTATGGAAACTTCCCTAGAACAAGAATTAAGCCACCATATGAATCAATCATGAGGGCATCTTATGGATCTAGAAACAAAGATGACAATACTTAGATCTTTCCATTATACCTAGCTAAGGGCGTAAAACGATAGCGCTTGTTGGGAGGCAACCCAATGAATAAAATTTATTTTCATCTTTTTCTTTCTATTCTTCGGTGTTTGCATAATTATGCTACTGTTATGATTGTGTTTTTTGTGTTTTAATTAGTGTTTGTACCAAGTAAAGCCATTAGGATAACTTTGGTGATAGTTGATTTGATCTTGTTGGAAAACAGAAACTTTTGCGTCCAGTAAAACAATTTTGAAAATTCACATAAGCGACGAAGAATTATGTATTTTTTAAACAAGATTTATATACAAATTTCCTCTGTTTTCCTAGATTTTCAGAATTTTTGGAGTTACATAAGTATCAGAACAATTCATATCTTTGCAGACAGTTCTGTTTTTGGGAGATTCTGTTTTCTTTGCATTGTGTGCTTATTTTGATGAATCTATGGTTTGTATTGGAGGTTAAAATCCATGGTAAAGTTAGAATACAGTAGATATAATGCAAGAACAAAATTTCAATGGGTTTTCTACAGTACTTAAAGTAAAGATTGGTTTTCTTGTACTAACGGATCTCACGAAGGTTTTGTTGAGTTTTGTGTGATTGAAGTTTTCAAGTTTTGGGTGAGATGATGATGGATGAAGGAATAAGGAGTAAGAAGAGCCTAAGCTTGGGGATGCCCCATGGCACCCCAAGCCATTATCCAAAGAGAAGCAAGCAACTAAGCCTGGGGATGCCCGAGTGGCATCCCCTCTTTCTTCTAACGACCATCGGTATTTTACTTGGAGCTATATTTTTATTCGTCACATATCATGAGTTTTGCTTGGAGCGTCTTGTATGATATGAGTCTTTCCTTGTTTTGCTTTTCATTTTAAGTCATGAATCCTTGCTGGACACACCTATTTGAGGGAGCCAAAATTATGCTATGACTTGTTAGAATTGCTCTCTATGCTTCACTTAAATCTTTATGAACTATGGAATTGCTCTAGTCCTTCACTTATATCTTTTTGAGCATGGTGTGCTTTAGTATTTTTGAAGAAATGCTCTCATGCTTCACTTAGATTTATTTGAGAGTTAGTAATTTTTTTTAGAAATTCTCTCTTGCTTCACTTAAATTATTTTGAGAGAAGAAAATTTTATGCTCACGTTCTTCACTTAGATTTGTTTGAGCTATCAAAAGCAACTTAAGAAATTAGTCCCAAAGTGATAGATATTCAAGAGGGATATAATAAAAACTTTCATGAAGATCATTGGACAAAATAAACTTGATTCCTTGTAATAGTTTTGCGATATGTTGATATAATATATGAGTCATGTTGATGAGTAATTATGCTTTAGTAAGAATATTGGTGTTAAGGTTTTTGATTCCCTATGCAAGCACGAAAGTCAATAGTTATGCAATGAAATTACATCCTACTTGTGGTGCATTATTCGGTGTTAGTTATGCTTAATGCTCGCTTATGAGATTTTTCGTTTCTTGGTTGGATGCTTCTCAATCTTTTGCTAGCCTTCATTTGCACTAAGTATGATCACTACTTGTGCATCCAAAATCCTTAAACCAGTTTTGCCATATGAGTCCACTATACCTACCTATATGCGGTATTTCCATGCCGTTCTAAGCAAATTTGTATGTGCCATCTCTAATTTCAAAATAAATTTCTCTTTTGTGTGCTCGTACCGCTCATGAAATGGTAGGGGGTGGCTGATATATTTCCATGCTAGATGTGTTATTCTCAAGATGAGTGTTTATTCACTTGTCATTGCACGAGAGTACGGCAAAGGTATTAGGGATGCCCAGTCCCGAAATGAAAAATGAATTTACTTTATGTTGTCAAATAATAAATTCCTTGGAAAGTGTTGGTATGGAAGGCACCCATGGATATGGCTAGCCATGGAAAGTGATAGTATGGTGGAAAAAGGAATAAACTTTATTTTCTGTTTGGGAACCGCCTATGATATATCTAGCATGGAAAGTATTGGGAATTACTCGATCGTTTTCGTTGACAGGAAAAGCATGCCACCCAAAATGTTTTATCTCTACTTTTTTTGCTTTGAGCTTTGGCACCTCTACAAATCCCTACTTCCCTTTGCGAAGGGCCTTTCTTTTACTTTAGGCAATTTTTTTGAGTCTCCATCTTCTCTTATAAAGCACCAACTAAGGGGCACTACGATCGTAATTGAGCATTGGGTGTAGCTAATATGCGAGTGTGTTTCATGAATGGATCAATGATTGAGCATAATGGGCTAGGGATAACTTGCTTTAGTGTTGATATTTTGAAAGACATGGTTGCTTGTTGATATGCTTGAGTATTGAAATCTTCATGTCAAAACTAGACTATTGCTTTGAATCATATAAAAGTCCAAATGTCCATGCTACAAAGAAAAGAATATGTGATGAACATGTTAGGCAGCATTCCACATCAAAAATTCTGTTTTTATCATTTACCTACTCGAGGACGAGCAGGAATTAAGCTTGGCGATGCTGATATGTCTCCAACATATCTATAATTTTTTATTGTACCATGCTATTATATTATCATTCTTGGATGTTTTACAATCATTTTATAGCAACTTTATATCATTTTTTGGTACTAACCTATTGACATAGTGCCCAGTGCTAGTTGTTGTTTTTTACTTGTTTTTTACTTCGCAGGAAATCAATACCAAACAGAGTCCAAACGCAGCGAAACTTTTTGGTGATTTTTTCTGGACCAGAAGACACAAGTTGGGCCAA
This sequence comes from Thinopyrum elongatum, assembly GCA_011799875.1. Classification (NCBI taxonomy): domain Eukaryota; kingdom Viridiplantae; phylum Streptophyta; class Magnoliopsida; order Poales; family Poaceae; genus Thinopyrum; species Thinopyrum elongatum. The sequence goes on from CM022297.1 coordinate 156,484,859, forward strand.
GAAAGTACCTGAGGGGGGCTCCGAGGGGAGAACAACCCACCAGGGCGCGCCTGGGGGCCCAGACACGCCCAGGTGGGTTGTGCCCACCTCGGCCACCTCCCGCACCGCCTCTTTGCTCTATAAATACCCCAATATTCCAGAAACCCTAGGGGAGTCGACAAAAATCAATTCCAGCCGCCGCAAGTTCCAGAAACCACAGATCCAATCTAGACACCATCATGGAGGGGTTCATCTTCCTCATTGGTGCCTCCCCGATGATGCGTGAGTAGTTCATTGTAGACCTACGGGTCCGTAGTTAGTAGCTAGATGGCTTTCTCTCTCTCTTTTGATTCTCAATACAATGGTCTCTTGGAGATCTATTTGATGTAACTCTTTTTGCGGTGTGTTTGTTGGGATCCGATGAACTTTGAGTTTATGATCAGATCTATGTTTTTATCCATGAAAGTTATTTGAGTCTTTTGATCTCTTATATGCATGATTATTTATAGCCTCGTATTTCTTCTTCGAATCTTTGGTTTAGTTAGGCTAACTAGATCGATTTTTCTTGCCATGGGAAGAGGTGCTTTGTGATGGGTTCGATCTTACGGTGCTTGATCGCAGTGACAGAAGGGGAACCAACATGTATGTATCGTTGCTATTAAGGATAACAAGATGGGGTCTATTTCTATATAAATAGATCTTGTCTACATCATGTCAATGTTCTTATTGCATTACTCCGTTTCTCCATGAACTTAATACACTAGATGCATGCTGGATAGCGGTCGATGTGTGGAGTAATAGTAGCAGATGCAGGCAGGAGTCGGTCTACTAATCTTGGACGTGATGCCTATATACTGATCATTGCCTGGATATCGTCATAATTATTTGAAGTTCTATCAATTGCCCAACAGTAATTTGTTTACCCACCGTATGTTATTTTTCTCGAGAGAAGCCACTAGTGAAATCTACGGCCCCCGGGTCTATTTTCTCATCATATATTTTCAGATCTATTTTGTTATTTGCCTTTTTATTTATTTGCCACTTTTATTTTCAGATCTATATTTCTAAAAACCCAAAAATATTTTGCTTCACTTTATTTTATTTGCGATCTATTTATCCAATCTACTACAATTTATCTCCCGTCCGTTTGCCAATTTCTGGTGCCGTTACCCGAAAGGGATTGACAACCCCTTTAACACGTCGGGTTGCAAGTATTTGTTCTTTGTGTGCAGGTGCTGTTTACGTGGTGTTGCTTGGTTCTCCTACTGGTTCGATAACCTTGGTCTCATCACTGAGGGAAATACCTACCATTGCTGTGCTGCATCATCCCTTCCTCTTTGGGGAAATACCAACATAGTTCAAGCAAACATCAGAGGCCACCGTCGAGGCCGCCACATGGTTGGCTACTTTAAAATACAATTTGTGTCATTTTCTAGACGCCACTGCCGGTGCCTTCTAGCGAATTGTCCTCTGTAATGTTAATATGCAATCTGATCTTCTGTCATGTAATGTTCGGTTAATAGTTTGGTCCAACAATTGCTTCATTTCCTTGTAATTATCAAGCATTATTGGTTTGATTAACTGTCTTATCTTATAGTATATGGTTTTTTGTGCAATGTGGTGCTCAATTAACTGTTTGGTTCATTTGTCATGGGTACAGTTTTGTATTATTATGCATGTGAGAAATAAATCGAGTTTGGTTGTACTAAATACACGAGAAACATATACAATTGCTCTATTTCCAAGTTGTTTAGCAAGGTTTGTGTTATCCTTGGGTCTTCGTAGTGTTTTAGAGGTCTTCGGCGTTGGTGTGTAGCGGCTTGGCTGCTCTGTGATTTGTCTCATCGCCAATGGCATGAGGTTGGTCTAGGTTGAGTTAATCTATTGGATCTACAATTTGTCTATTTTTCATTAACATATTCTACTGATAGTATGCCAACTCTCTGATAACCTGATCAAGATTTGCCTTATATGTGTTGCAGAGAAACAATGGGAGGCAATGAGGTTTACCATCGAGGTTTGCACATGCATGGTCCTTTGGCTAATAGCTCATTATTGTGCAGTTGCAGGAATCATTCTAATATTTAGTTTTTTTTAACAATTTGGTCTTGCACATGTAGGTCCTGCCGTCAGAGGTTTAGACCCACTGTTCGACCCATTTTGCATATGGGGAAATGATATGTCCATGAATATTTGTCAAGTCAAGAAACTCATAAAGATTGTTAGGATAAAGAAAATTGCGACGAATAACAGCAAAATCTTTGTTTGCATAATGAAGAAGACATCAGTCAACTATAGGATGGTACTAACTCTTTTACCTTGTTTTTTCCCCTTGTGCCATTTCAAATTTTAGAACAACTATTTATGCATATCTTTGTTTTCAGTACTTTCCAAAGCAGTTCACCGATGATTACCTCTCAAACCACCTGCATGGTCAAGAGGCGAGGAAGGTATTCATTCAACACCCATGGAAAAATATTGAAGTCTTCCTCAAGAGGACGGAGGTTGGGCGGGCAATTATCCATAGCCGCTGGCCTAAAGTTGCAAGGACATTCAATATCACTGAAGGCTCAATATTCACCTTCCGCTTCAGCAGTTTCCCAGATGAGATTCATCTGTCTATTTACCGTGTATGATGCTACTTTCCAAATGCTTTCGATGTTGCATGTGAAACTTGGTGCTGTTGTGTAATGGCATAGCTAGCTATATGCCTATATGGTGTAACTGAGTGCTGAAGCTATCTGATGTAATTCAATTATGAAATCCTGGTTGCCGTAATACAGATATGAAATAAACGGTGTGTTTTATAAGAAATGTCAATTTGATTACTAAATGGATTATCAATAATAGGCCAATTAGCTTGCTTATTGGGGTTTTCTATTGCAGACGGTTTCTCAGACAACACCATGGGTGATGAACTCAAACAACCCACATAGTTTCTAGAAAGTAGGCGTGTTGGATCAATGAAGAATCACACAGGACTTTGGCCAGAGAACTGTTTGCGTTAGGCCACCTTGCACAAACATTTCCACATAAAAAATCGTGTGTGATATACATACGAATCGAAATGTTTTTCTGGGATTCACTGTGTGGGATGTACATATGAACGAAAACGATTGGGCTTGCATAATTGTCTCTGTTGCCTCACCCGATCGCACATGAGCTCATTTTGCCCCGCGTGTGTGACCGGAGGACCTATCCCTGACGGTTTCTGGGTCGTGTGGAATGGACCCCCTATCGCCCACACTGGCCAGGCGACGGTTTATTAAAACTCCATCGCGGAAAGGGGTTAAAAACCGTTTGTATAGGATGTCTTTGTAGCAGTGTAACAAAGTTAACAAGGGTATCTCGTCGAGCATGGCACGGTATTGGTGGAGTAGCTCTATTGATCGGCGCTTGTTGCACTTGATCGATTGGAAGTCACTCACATCACCTACGTTGCATGGAGGAATGGGGTTATGAAGTCTTGAAATATTCAACTTATCTATGTTGGGGAAACATGGCTGGAGGATAGTCACAAACCCACAATCCCTATGTGCATAATTACTAAAAGGAAGATATTTACCATCTTCAGATTTCCTGCATGTCATTGTGTCGACAGTCGCTTTGGCTACCTAGCAGGCAATTGTAGTAGGCCATGAGGCTCTTGAGGTGAGCTTGATCTGACGGATTGGTGACGGCTCCACAGTATTGATCTGGTCGGATAGGTGGATCCTTGTTAAGATTTCCATGACACCCAGCGGCACAGGTAGGAGATGCAAACTTAAACTTGGCCTCGGACTTGATTAATAATGAGAGTTGTTCATGGAAAGTTGATACTATCATAAGCAACTTTATAGCTCTTGATGCATACACAATAATTAACATTCCATTGAGATGGGGTGGTGTCGGTGCTAAAACCAACGGATCTTGGGTAGGGGGTCCCAAGCTTGGTGATCTGAGCTGGATGTTAACAGGAGAAAGTAGGGACACGATGTTTACCCAGATTCAAGCCCTCTCGAGGAGGTAAAACCCTACGTCCTACTTTTGATATATTGATTGTGATGGGGTATAGAGTATAGTATGATCTACCTCGATATCGTATGAATGAGTTCTAAGTCTCAAACTCTAAGCCTTGTAATCGCGCCTCTATAGACTAAACCCCATGGCTTATATAGGCACCGGGGTTATCTAGGGTTTACACATGGTCAGTTACAATCTAGGGGTAACCATGTCGATCGTTCAAATATGACTTGAAGTGTCTAAGTCTTCAGAGATCTTTATCTTGATTACGCCGAGGGCCAGGGCCTGCATGGCCCATTCATCAGCTATTGCTAGGTCCTCGGCCTGGCCCATAAGTGGCAGCCAACGTGGTAAGCACCCCCTGGTCCAGGACACTACTACTTGTGAGTTGCGTTGGAATTTTCCTCAAAGAGGAAGGATGAAGCAATATATTAGTGGATAGTATTTTCCTCACTGAGAACCAAGGTTATCGAACCAATAGGAGAACCACGCAAATTCCTAGTACTCCTTCCTGTCCTTTTTACTTCGCATATAAGAATTGTCTGAAGTCAAGCGTCCTAAACTTTGACCATATTTATATTAAAAACATCAATATCTATAATATTAAAACTAAATTCATGTTGCATATAAGGGTACTAATTTCATATGGTTAATGTTCGTATTTTTTGCTACAAAGTGGTCAAACTTTATGAAGATTGACTTCTAACAAATCTTATATGTAGAGTAAAAAGGACCGGAGGGAGTAAGCAGTACCTACACACACAAGATCAAATACTTGCACCCAACGCGGGCAAGAGGGTTGTCAATCCCCTTGAACTCGTTACTTGCAAGGATTAAATCTGATAGTGATAGATAGATAAATTGAAAAGTAAAATAAAAAGAGTAAAATTGCAGCAAGGTAATTTTGGTTTAGTAATAGGATAAAAGTAGACCCGGGGCCATAGTTTTCACTAGAGGCTTCTCTCTCGAAACATAGCATACAATGGGTAGACAAATTACTGTTGGGCAATCGATAGAAAAGCGCATAGTTATGACAATATTCATGGCAATGATCATGTATATAGGCATCACGTCCATGAAAAATAGACCGAAACGATTTTGCATCTACTACTATTACTCCACCAGTCAATCGACTCCTGCCTGCATCTATGGTATTAAGTTCATACCAAACAGAGTAACGCTTTAAGCAAGATGACATGTTGTAGATAGAATAAAACCAAACAATATGATTAAACCCCATTGTCGTGGATTTGTCACGACAGATGTCCTAGTGTGAGGACTTAGCCGTGAGGCCATCGCAACTAGGTAGTATCTTGAACGGGGTTGATTGGGATCGAGAGACATGAGTTTTTACCCAGGTTCGGCCCCTCGTGGTGTAGGTAAAAGCCTACATCCTTATTGATTGCTATTGATGATGATGATCTCGATTACAAGGGCGCTATCTCGCTACCTCTGATCTTGAGAGCTATTGATTTGTCTATCTCTCTTAAACTTGTCCCTCTTGGGGTGACTTCCCTCCTTATATAAGTTGAAGGGGCGGCTTACATGTAGAGTCCTAGTAGGATTAGGACTAGTCTATTTTATTATTTACAAGTCGAATCCTAATCCAGATCTTGCTTCCCTTATATGGGAAATATTCCATATGCCTTTCCTCTCACACTGGCCCACCGGATACTATCGTGGTTTTGTCACGGCAGATGTCCTAGTGAAAGGACTTAAGCATGAAGCCATCGCAACGGTGATTAGCTTGTCGGGGTTGAGCGGGACGAGAAACACAGTTTACCCAGGTTCGGCCCCTCACGGCGAAGGTAAAAGCCTACTCCTGCTCTTGTTGCTTATTGCTTGAGTATCGATTACAAGGGAGCGGATTCGCTTGACCTAGCTATCGATTGATTGTAACTTGTCTATTCTATGCTCGGGACTCGCCTTTATATACAGGTCGAGGCCGCCAGCTTACAAGAGTCTGACTCGGGTAACGATCTATCGCCGATCATAACTCTAAATCGCCTTGCCTTCTATGACAAGTCACCGTAGGGCGGCTTACATCTCTAGGCCACGTGCCGTCTTCTAGACCTGGGCTTTAAGCCAACCCATCTTGTGAGTCGCCCCTCCAGCCCTGTGCTTTTAGTCACTTGGGCACAATTTGAGGCTCTGCTTCGTAAGTCGCAAACGGTCTAACCCGGCCCTTTCTGGGCGGGTTATATCGTGGGGTTATATCCCCAACAGTAGGCCCCAGACTGATTTGAACTTGTTCTTGTCAATCTCAAACCCTTCCGTCTGGCGAGTCTTCTCTTCATTTCTCTTAGTCGCGGCCCTGAAAAATCTTCATAACCCGCCATAATAAAAAGATGATGTCACCTCCGTGATTTCGGGAAACCCTTCATGATGTCATAACGAATCTTTGTATAAATCTGTCATCCCAAGAATCGAGGCATCCCTTAGCTGTAAAATTTATAGTGTCTCCTCAATTTTTGCACCGGCCTTGCATTGTTCCCATTTTTCCTTATAAATAGGTGCTAGGTCCTTCTTTTTACCTTTTACTTCGTCTCCTCCACTTCTTCTTCCTCACGAGGCCCTTCGAGACCGGAGCCGCACCGCGCCGTTGACCTTCGCCGGCCATCTCGTTTCGAGTCCACCGCGCTGTCCCGCCTTCACTGGAACTCAGCGGAGCTCCGCCGCTTCTCATTATCACCGTCAGGTACCCTTGTTCTTCTTTCTCAGATCTACATTAGGTTACTCGAGTTAATGGTGTTCGTCGGTGTTCGTCCACTCCTTTGTTCATCATATCTTGAGTAGAACTTGTTTTTAATTCGAAAATGCCATAGAAATACTGTGGTTGTAGGTTTGACATCCATCTTTCATCTTGAATAAAATGTATTCTCTTCAAAATCAATGGGTATCCCATAAGTACCTCCGTCACCACTATTTAGATTTAGCAATTATTTTTCTTTTTTAACTGCCCACAGATCCGTAAATGTAGCTATTCAATACTGAAACTTGTTTGCTCCACACTTAGCAGAATTCAACAATCTAGAACTTTAGATAACTCGCCCTTGTATCTTGGGCGGCTTACCAACATATCTGTAACTCGCCAACATTCGAAAACTGCCTCTTTCACATAACTCACCACTGTTTAGAATGACTTATCCTTATACTGCTTTATTCATATGACGGTGATAGTGAGTCATTACTTCTCAAGTAACCCGCCATAATATGATTCTGCAGTTTTCATCATCCTTAGGCGACTCAATATGACAAAAACCACCCTGTCAAATTGGGGCCCTTCCCTAGTTACTAAAATAATCCTTAAGGATTATGTGGGCCAAGGTCTCTTGGCGACTCAGGAAGAGATTGGCTGGCGAGTTAGTCAAGGATAGAATGTCCCCAATCCTGGTGAAGGAGAAGTGATAGTTTTTACTGATCATATTCTCAGAGTCTTTACACCACCTGGGTCGAAGTTTTTTCGGGACATTTTGCACTACTTCAACCTTCATCCTCAAGATATAGGCCCAAACTCAGTGTCAAACATTTGCCACTTTCAAATCTTCTGTGAAGTTTATCTACAAGTAGAGCCCACTATTGCTCTCTTTAAAGAATTCTTCTACATAAACCGCCAGACTGAATGTACAAATGGTCCGAGTCAAGAATTAAGCGGAGTCTCTATGCAGAGACGCAGAGACGGATAAAAACTTGGTTTTATTGCAAGAACACTGCCCCAGCTAATGAGAACCCTCTGCTGGGTTATAGGGCTGACCGCCTTCCTATCAATTTTGACCCGCCAAGCAAGCTTCTTCCAGATGAACGTACTGAGGCACTCCAACACTATCCAAAAGTAAAATCTTTGTTAGCCAATGGGTTAACTGGAGTTGACTTAGCCCGTTGCTGGGTGTCATGGAAAATTCTTCCCTTAACCCGCCAGCCCAGCTTAATGTATGAATATTCAGGCGAGTCAGATGACCCTCAACAGTACAGCTCCGATAACTTTACTACTGAGGAGATCTTTCAAATTGTGAACTCTTTACTTGGGGAGTCTCAAGAGAATTGTAACAAGATAGGACTGTTACCATTCTTCAAACTCAACCCGGCCCCTGCTGTAAGTACTATTTTATGTCCGGTTTAAATATCCTTGATTTTATTATGTGTCTCACTTGTCAATCCTTTTTTTGTTATTCAGCCCAACTCTGCTTTTTGGAAAAGAAAGATAAAGACTGCCGTGGCCAAAACCAGGATTGGCCCCAAGTCGAAGAAGAGCAAACCAGCTGCTGTAGTTGAGCCGGCTGTTGTGGACGAGTCAGCGGACGCCGACGATCAATCAGAGGTAGAACTCGACTCTCTTGGTCAACTCTTTATTGCTTTAGCTGACGCTTCTTGTTCTCAGGATGAGGCTGCCACAAGCCAGGCTGATGACATTGAGGTAATTCCTATCTCTTCTGGCTCAGACTCTGCACCTCCAGTGAGAATACGGCGGGTCGTCCAGAAAGTAAAGTTTTCTCATCCAAATGCTCACTTAGATCTACACTTTATTTTGAAGCAAACTCAGCATGAGCTAAGATGCCAGACTTGTAGTGGCGGCTCAGGCAATTTAATGGCCAGGTTAACTCATGAACCTTCTGCCAGTAAGCGGCCTGCCGAGGTGCCACATAGTCCAACTCCTTCTTTACCCAAAGCTGGTCTTATAAGACATCCTCTTAACCCTTCTGACTCCAATTACCAGGAGTCGCCACCATATTCAGGCGGCTCATTTCAAACCTAGCTGCCTGCCTTCATTGTAAACCAAGGGTGAGTACTTGCATTTACTTATAACTTAAAACTTATTGTCATATACGTCTTAATACTCAAATGTGATCACAGGGTCAAAGCCAAGGATAAGAAAAGAAGGGTTGGCAACTCTTCCAAGACTCCCAATGTCCCTGAGTCAGAGGAACAGGTGTTGGTAACCCCTGAGGTCAACACCAAAAACCTTGAAGAGCCTCACAACCAGCAAGATGACCCGCCTCCACAGACTAACGCAATGGCCTCTGAGGCCATGGATATTGAAGCTAACCCGACAGATAATCGTGACCCGCCAAGTCCTATTCCTTCTGCAACTCCTGTCAAGCCAATTGAAGAACCTCCTTCTGAGAAGAAAGATGATGACATTTCTATCATTGGGACGGGTTACACAACACCCAAGACTTCCACCATGCTAGCTAAGCACTCGGCCAAGGAAGAGCCGCCCTTGCTGGAAAAGGGCAAAACAAAACTTGAAATGCCAAACTGTGAGGCACTTAGCGCAGCAGAGGTGTACATAGGCTATTTGAGCCGCTTGAATATAAGCCGGGACATGGGGGCCAGCTTGGTACATATAATGAAGCAGAAGTATGAGGTATGCTTATTTTTTCCCTCTTATTATGTCCCTGTACATAGCCCCCAAGTCTTGACCATATGAAAATCTTTGAGTGTGGTGAAGACTTGAAAAAGAGATATATAGATTTTCAATTGTAGCCCCCAAGGGCCGGGCTATCATGCAAATGATAGGCCGGTTCTTTCGAGTATAATCTCTTTGAAGAATCACTTGTAGCCCCCAAGGACCGGGTTATCATGTAAATGACAAGCCGGTTCTTTAAACTTGGTAGAAAAGAAAATCATCATGTAGCCCCTAAGGACCGGGTTTTCATGTAAATGACAAGCTGGTTCTTTAAACTTGGTGGAAAAGAAAATCATCATGTAGCCCCCAATGACCGGGTTTTCATGTAAATGACAAGCCGGTTCTTTAAACTTGGTGGAAAAGAAAATCATCATGTAGCCCCCAAGGGCCGGGTTATCATCATGAGATGATCCGGGTCTTCTTCAGGATCAATTGAAAAAAGCGACATAGATTAGCCCCCAAGTGCCAAGGATATTGCTTGCAATGTGCTTGTTACTTTAAATAACCTTGCCCTAACATCTGTGTCAAAGGTTGTCTTAACCAACAACTCATAGTGTTCCCTTTGAATGATAACCCGCTGTTTAACTTTTGCAGGAAGCGTTAAGCCTGGGCGAGTCAGATCTGGCTGGCTTAAAAAAGAACTTAGAGTCTAAACAAGCGGAACGTGCTAAAGCTGAATCGAGCTTGAAGTCCTCTCTGGAGGACTTTAAAAAAGTGAAGGCTAATTTCGACGCTGAAAGGTCTGCCTTGGAAATTGAAAAGGCCGCCTTATTAAAGCGCAGAAGACGCTGAGAACCAACTTAAGCCGGTGGCTACAGAATTGGCTGGCTTAAAATATCACATCTCTCAAATGACTGCTGCTATCTTTGGCAAGCAAGATTTTGAAATAATTGAAATAACTTGCCCGACGACTTGAAATTTTTAATGCTAACTCGCCGGGTGACTTTTGGTGTGAACACATTACAGGTGCCAGAAGTGCCAGCCTGGGGCAAAGTGTTTTGATGAAGCTGAAAGCCGTCTACTCCTTAACAGAGAAATTATATGCTGGAAACCTTCGAACTCTTGTGGCTGTATCCAATGGCAAAAAGCCGCCAAAACTCATGAACGATGTGTTGGACCAATTGTCCACAATGCTGAAGCAAATTGAAGAGTTGAAGCTGTCAGCCGCCCGTGCCGGGGCAATCACTGCGCTAAGCCGGGCTAAGGCTTATCAATCAGAGCTGGACCCAACAAAAATGGCTGGCGGGTGTCCAAAGTATAATGATGATGGGTCTATCTTTAGTGAAACTGACTTTTCCAGATGTGTTCAAGGAAATGCAGCCTTTGGCGTGTCAACTTGCACAAGAGCTGGATCTGAAGAAGTACCAGCCGGCTTATGACAGTGATAACACTCGAATCAAGGCGCCCTCTTTTAACGTTGTTGACTTGACTCCGCAAAGGCGTAAGCATATTTTTGCCTCTGATATTGACCCTTCTCCTATCATGAATGATGAAGCAATCTTTGAAGCTTTAACTGGTATTGACTGGACATCAGGTACTCTTCAGATTGCAAGCAACGAAGAGCCAGCACAGGATAACCCGGAAGCTTCTACTGCAAGACGCCAGGATGACGTTAACTTGGCAGGGCATAACCCGGACGGCTCAGAGGCTGGCTCAAAGGAGTAATCTAACTCCTTGAAGACTTGCTTGAAAAACTTTTGGGCTCAATATAGCCTTGTAATAGCCTTAGCATAAAACAGTTGGTTGCCTTGTCATGCCTTTGTGCATGTTTTTAACTGATGATTAAAGAACTGTATGATCAAGCTTGCTTGCATGCCTGATCAAATTATATATGCAACCTTGCTTTGCAGCAGACTTTGAATTCAGGTGCTTTCTTGATATTTTGACATATAATCTGTAAGGGGTCCCTCAATTCCTGCACTAGCGACTTATAATCAAAAACCAAGGCGGGTTAATGACCCAATGCCTCATGGTCATGAAGAATTTTAAGTCGCCTAGCGGCTCATGGCCTTAATATGCCTAACGCTGATCAATGTTAACCCGGACCTTCTTTGATCCAGGGACTTATAGCCTGCATATAAATATATGTATAAAATTCCTGTAAAGACAGAAACAGAGAATATAAACATGTATATCTCAATGTTGATAAGTTGGCTTTTAAGGCGCAACGAAAAAAGACTGGCCTCTTAAGGCTCAAATCTTGCTTTCATGAAGCATGGCTTAATAGCCTTTCTTCCCGTGAGCCGGCTCTCACGTGACATAATCCGCCGTTTTAACCTTAACTAGTTCAGGGTCATATAGGTTGACTGTTAAGAGTACGGTGGGTCACATAATGGAGTAGCAACAAGCACTCTGGTGAGTTTATCCTCGCTTTCTGTACGCCGGCTCTCACGTGACAAGAACCGCCATTTTAACCTTGACTAGTTCAGGGTCATAAAAGATTGACTGTCAAGAGTATGGCGGGTCACCTGTTGGAGTAGCATCTTGAATACAGGCAGGTTTAACCCATATAATGGCATTTATTTGCCAGTCAAGAGGGTATTAAAGCTAAACTCGGTGAGTTGGAAGCCCCCAAGTGAACTTATGATCAATTAATAAAGACTCATGCACAGAAAATATGAGATGAAACGACAGAGGCCTCGAATTTTGGGGATGTTGGCTTTATTACATTGATCATAAAAAGATATATACATTGACAAATTTATGTACAATGAAAAGAGCCAGTGGCTTTAAGTGTAGTTAGGTCGAAGATGAGCAATGTTCCAAGGCCTGTTGGTCTCCTCCTCAGAGGTACGTGACTTATCATGTTCACGTATGTCGATGAGATAATAAGATCCATTGTTGAGGTTTTTGCTAACCACAAAGGGCCCCTCCCAAGTGGGTGATAGCTTATGCATGCCTGTCTGATCTTGAATCAAACGGAGCACTAAGTCACCCTCGTGGAACGTCCGGCTTTGAACTCTGCGGTTGTGATAGCGACGCAGGTCTTGTTGGTAAATCGCCGAACGAGCTGCTGCGATGTCACGTTCTTCATCCAAGGCATCAAGAGCGTTTTGACGCCGTCTCGTTGTCTGTTTCAACATAAGCCTCCACCCTGGGCGAGTCATGGCGAATATCACTTGGGAGAACCACCTCTGCACCATAAACCATGAAGAAGGGTGTATAGCCTGTTGATCTATTGGGGGTGGTCCTGATACTCCAAAGAACTGAAGGAAGCTCCTCAATCCAACAAACCAGCGTTCGTGCCAGAGGAACCATGAGCCGGGGCTTGATCCATCGTAATATCTCCTGGTTAGCGTGTTCTGCCTGACCATTGGACTGCGGATGAGCCACCAAGGATACATCAAGACAGATGTGCTCTCTTTGACAGAACTCCTTCATAGCACCCTTAGACAGATTTGTGCCATTATCAGTGATGATACTATGAGGATAACCAAAGTGAAGATCAGTTTTTTAACAAACTGAACTGCAGTCACTGCTTCACAATTACTAACTGGCTCTGCTTCAACCCACTTGATAAACTTGTCAACTGCCACCAAAAGGTGGGTCTTCTTGTCTTTAGACCTTTTGAACGGCCAACCATATCAAGCCCCCAGACCGCAAATGGCCAAGTGATGGGAATCATCCGTAACTCCTGAGCGGGAACATGAGCTTGCCTTGCAAATATCTGACACCCATTGCACTTACTAACGATGTCCTCTACATCAGTGTGAGCCGTCAACTAGAAAAACCCATGACGAAAAGCTTTAGCCACCAAAGATCGTGACCCGGCATGATGACCACAATCGCTTGCATGAATTTCTTGTAGGATCTCATGTGGTGCCCCGCCTGAGTACCACTGTAGCCAGACGGTCGCCACGCATACCAGCCCAGGAAATCACTCTGGCATGCGCATTTACAACAAGTATCATGAACACAGGCATTTCTATTAATGGATATATATATAAGTCTTACATGAGATATATTACAAGAGGGATGGCAGCGGAAAAGCTCTATCTAAGGCAGCATGGTCCTGGTGTGGCTCCAATCCACAGGGATCTGACTGGGTTACACTCCTAGCCCGCGAACGCTCCGGTTCCTCGTCGACGGACGACGGATCCTTATGTGAACCTGGCCACATTGAAGGCCGTTGAGTACTTTTGAATGTACTCGCAAGCAAACCAAACTAACATATACACAAAGCAAAGCAATCCATGGCATTCAAGCATGCACTTGTTATTAGAGCAATATTAATTGTCATGGCATATCATGTCTATCTAGCAAAATTATTAATTGTCATGGCATATCATGTCTATCTAGCAAAATTAATTATCATGTCATAACAGGTTCATCCAGCAAGGTAACTACTAAGGTAAAATACCGTAAAGTAAAGCATATCAAGTAAATAATCCATACTCCGAACATTCTCGTGATCCAACCTGAATCCGATCCAACTCATGTGGTCATCCGACCACTCATCATATAGCCATCCCATGGCTAACATATCATACTCCTGACATCATCTAATGTCTACACAAGACGAGTTCTTCCATCATTATTATCCCTATTATGGTTGACCACCTAGGGAGGTCTGGACGGGCTGTCCAATACCGTGGACGCGGCTATTCGAATAGATTTTACACTCTGCAGAGGTTGCGCACTTTACCCACACCATGGAGCACCTGAGCTCGTGATCCCATTCGGTTGGATCAGCGTTGTTCCAACGAAACCCACCTGACCCGTGACTCCTCCATCGTACCACCGGCAATCATTCTCCCCCAGAGTCAAGCCCTGGGTGGCCCCTGTGTCACCTCGTGACACCTGCCACCGTCGTGGCCCATATAAACTGTCCCAAACAGGGACCGCGCGCAAACAAACAACTGGGCTCACAAGGTTATCGCTGCCTACCGGGCCAGGGTAGCGCGCACGCATAACCTTCCCTGTCTGGTGGTACCGGTGAAAGAGCACAGAGCTAGACCAAGTCAAGGCCGTCCCATACCGGCAAATGTGGTTGCACAGATAAGCTCGGACAGGTGACTCAAGATCAACCGACTAAGTTCAATGGTTCATCACAATAACTTAACATGGTGGTAACTATGTGTGAGATAACAACTGTGGAAACATAACAACCTTTCTCCATATAACATCACAATGAGTCATTAGTGAAATAATATTTAATGACAAGTTATCAGTTTACAAGTTCTAGCTGTAAGTGACGACCATCGGAACCCTTGTATGAAACTGGCAAATAAACCAGTAGCCACCAGAACGGTCTTTACAACTCAGATCTGGGACATTACTGGAATAACTCAACCCCGGCTCAAGATGGCTGAAAGCAGCTCAGAGCATGAGACGGTGTTGATTCGAAGAATGTAGCAGTTCCCTAAGACGGCCAAAAAATAGCTCAGGGCATAGGGTCACTACTACGGAAAGAAATTCAACAACTGTCCGAGACGGCCGAAAAGCAGCTCAGAACACGGATAGTTGTTGACAAGAGAAATAAAAGTCGGCATCCAACCCGGACGGCCGGAAACAGCTCAGAACACAAGCGTGGTGCCGTCACCGAAGAAAGGGCAAGCAAGGGTTTGTCAGAGTCACATACAGCTCACTACTACACAGACAGGCACAAGCATATTAATTTAAACATGCAAGAACAACACAGAGCAATGCTTTAGGCATATATCAGATGGTCGGCTTGCCTGGGGGTGGAGGAGTACTCCGGGAGAAGTGCGATGAAGCTCCGGAAGAATTCGTCGGAAAGGATTCCCTCTCGAAGGGGCTCGATATAGGGCAGGTGCAAAATGGGTATTTCCAGAAAGTGCAAACATTGTGAGAGTGATGTCATCGGAACAGGCTCGAAAAAATGTGAAGGTAGGCTTTGGAATCGATCAATTCGGAGTTACGAGTGAAAAGATAGAAGGGTTTAAAGACCATGGACTTATCTGCAAATAAAGTATTTACCACTGGGTCCCTGACCAATTTTCTGCGGAAAAAGAAAAACGGCACTGTTGACCCTGGGCCAAAACTACTGCGGCTGAGGCTGCTATTCTCCTAGGCCGGCCCACCCGCGCTGCCACTTAAAAAAACAGATGGATAAGCCACCGACGGGCCGGACCCATCTTATCCCCTCGCTCTCCCTGGTTGTCTTCTTCTTCATTCTCCTGACAGAGAGACGGGGAGACGCCGGCCGCCATGGTTCCCGCAGTCCCTCGCGCGAGAAGCTGGGGCGCCGGTCCAGGAGGAAGCTTCGTTCGACACCGCGCCCGTAGGTGGTCGCCTTGGCTGCGGGGGCTGCCGGAGTCGGGCGGTGCATCGTCAGGAAGGACGGCAGCGTTGGGCGTCGGGGTGGCGAATGGCTCAGCCATGGAGGACGGCATATGGGGTGTTGGGGAGGTCCGTGGTGGCGAGGTGAGTCTGCTGGGGTGGATCAGAGGGAGAGAGGGAGCTCAAATGGCTCGAATTTGAGCATAGGCCAGCGGCATGGCTTCGGCCAGGGAGGGAAGGAGGAGCTCCTCGAGCTCAAGAAAGATGACTGGGAGCTGCTGGTGATGAGGGAAAGCTCGAGACGCATTTATATAGGCGCGGGGAGGACTCATGGTGGAGCTAGCGACCGGTGGAAGCTCCTGGATGCGTGATGCCGTGGCCGCGCTCCGGCGGAGCACCTGCTGTCGGCATGCCCGGCCAACAAGCGTGGCTCCAAGGCCAGCTGGGGATGGATAGGATGCCGTACGCCATAGCAGATGTCGGCAGAAGGCGACGGCGAGGGCACAGGGGAGGGAATCGACGGGAGACTGAGCAGAGCTCTATTTTGGCTAGGTTTTGCGTGGTCACCACGGGTGCCACGTGCACTAGGCACTATTAAGAGCTCAAATCGTGTTTGCCGTGTTCATCCCCCCTCAAATAGACGAATTGACCCATCATACAGGAACAGCAAGTTCTAGAGGGGTCGAGGTGATCCAGAACAGTTTCTGGTCAGAAAGTGTTTGTAAGTTTCTGGAGGAGGTTGGCTTGGTGAAAGTGGTTGATTTTTGGTGTGTGTTGATGATCTACCAAGGTGAATGCCCTGGTAAATTTTCAGATCAAATGAAGCAATATAGCGAGCACTTCCTTTGTAACATGGCAATCTGGCCAGAAATTGGAAATGGAGGCTGTGCTCCAATGGTTAGATGGATATGGCTCAAATTTTGTGAAGATTGATCATTTGAACATATGAAGATACTGGAAAAGTTTCATCTCATTTGGATAAGCCAAAATGGTACTTCCTTCACAGCACTTCCAAATGGACAGAAACTTAGGAAAATTTCTGGGGAAGAATGGACAGAGGGATTGAGCTTATTTTTGGTATCCATGGGTTATTTGTTAATGTTAACCACCATGAAAAATTTCAGCTCAAAAGGATCAAGGGTTCAAGCACTTCCTTTGCAAACTGAAAATCTAGACAGAATTTGCAAATGGATGCTGTGCTCAAACCTTGAACTATGGGACTTGGGTTTTGATGGAAATGGTGAAGATATGGATATAAGAAGCTCCATAATTTATTTGGGATTTTTCCTGGCTACCAAAATGGTAGTACCTTTAGAAAGGGCCCAAAATGCAATATTGGCATTAAATAGGAAAATGCAATTTCCCTTATTTAATTATTGCCAATATTTTTGTGGGAGCTCAATATGATCAAAAAGAATATCTCCACAAGTTTTCATCAACTTTGGAGATGGATAGATATTTTCCTGGATTTAATTCCCTTAACTGGCAGAAAAAGGAATTAATTATAAATGAAAAATATTGCAAATGACTTGGCAATATTTTTGCATATCCAGGGTTTACAAAGATAGGATGATCACTGGGAAAAGTTTGGGAGGCAGAAGATCAAAGGGAATTAGGGTTCCTTTGTAACTGAGAGAATCAAGGTTTCCCTTCCGGCAACTCGGAAGGTAGGGTTTCGACGGCAAAACCCTGAGAAAGATCTTGGGTGGCAGGGTTGATCTGGAGAGAATCTCTGGTTGGATAGGAAAGGCAAGGCTAGATGACCATCTTCACATACCCAAGAGCTAGAGAATCCGGTAACACCGAGAAAAAAAGACGGGAGTCAAATCCCGCGAAGGAAAAAAAACAGGGAGCGAAAACCAGGGTGTTACAAACCTACCCCCCTTAAGAAAATCTCGTCCTCGAGATTTCCAGCCTTACCTCCCGGGGAAGGGGGCTTACCTGTGTGCGACTTGGATCCATTAGTGATCTTGTCTTCGTTGGTTCATTGGCCTTTTAACTGCCTCTTCTGATGGACCATATGTTGTCTCTGCACACAGTTTCCTTGAATCTTTCTCTTTCCTATCAGGTGCACTTTTTTTCCGGATAGTGGTGTTGCTGGGTGGGGTAGCGGATAATACCATCAGACAACTTGATTTACATGGCCTGGAAGTGGCTGCTTCAGGTTTTATTGCGATGCTTCGTACTCTGACAGTCAGGGCAAGACATCCTTTCCTAGTACCAGGCTTACATGCTTGTATGGCCTCGAGTGTCTAGGGGTGGCTTTCTTTTTGCTGTGTCAGAATGCTCAGTCTTGCTGCGAGTTCCGTACTGACATTTCCTTTTGCCTTCGCCATTCTGACTTTGTCCTTAGGTGATCCACAACATGACCGAGCTATTGCTGCTTTATTCCCAACTGAAGTGTCAGGCAGGATCACAGAGTAATCATAGACAATAATCTCTTATTCCAGTGTCGTCATGATGTCCACGAGTTGTTGATGCTGACGTGCTTTGAGTCCTTCTATCCGAATGTCCTGTTTCAAAACTCTGTTGCTCGTGGAGAGAGCTCTGTTATATATATAGGCTCTGTAGTCCTTGCTATGACCACTGAGATGAGCATAGTATCGCTATCATTCGGTGCATCTTTCAGAGCATAGCCTCTTATCTTATTTGGTGGCTCGTATTTATGATGAGTATGACGTGCTGGCTGCATTGTTGTGGCTGCATATGCAAGAGTTTGATGAGAGTTGGTAATACCACTCCGTCTGTGGAGATGTATCTTGTTGACCGTCACGGAGGTTGTTTGTCCACAACTTGTTTGTTCTTGTGGATTCCTTTGATGGACCTGTCATGACCTGCCAATATGGCTCCGTGATTGTTTTCCCGGTTGGTTGGGATTGTTCTCACCACTTGCTCATGCATACCTTGTAGGGGTTGTTGTGCTCATATTCCTTTTTGTGATATGGGGCCAGTGTTTCTCTGAACACAGTCATTCCCATGTACGAGTGGCTCGCATGAACTAATTCACTGGACTGCATGCTCACAACATATGAAGGGGTAGGATAACTCCCTTTATAACCACTGAGTTCTAAGGCAGACGGGTGTGTCTGGACTAGTTCGTGCTCCTGACAATCTTGTTGTAGGCATGACGGCGTGTTGAAGAAGACTAAATTCCTAATGCTCAAAGTTTCTGCCGGGGTAGCGTGCTGAAGAAGACTGAGTATCGTGCCTCAAAAGTTTCCTTCATGTGTCTTGCTAAGGAAGGTTAGGTGCATTATGCCATAAGCTTTCCGTGGTAGCACACTGTGGAAGATGGGAGTGTCGTACCCTAGAAGATTTTCTCACCAAGTGGCGTACCAAGGAAGATTGCCAGTCTTGCGTTGTAAGCTTCTCTCGGTAGCTTGTGGAGGAAGGCTGGGTTTCATATACCAGAAGTCTTTTACGATGATATGCGGTCGGATCTATGGCCAATTCTGGCTTCTTTCCGCTGTATCCAGAATTTACTCATGGCGGAGCTAAAATTGGTATAGGCCATACCTTGTCTGAAGATATTCTGCTGGTCATGCACATCGCTTGTCCTTCTGCTGGTCTGATCATTGCTGCTGTAAAGGTTGCAGAACTGATGTAGACCTCATGTTGTTAATTAATTCGGAATACCTTTTGTATTCAACCCAGATGTTGCCGATAATAAGCAGTTGACGGATAATTCCATTCGGTTCAGCTGGGCTTCCAATCATGTTAGGTGCTCCTTGATTCTGGATGATTGGAAGCTCAGTGATTCTGGGCAACCGTGAGCTCATCCATATTCCTTGCAAACCTTGTTCACAGTACCCAGAAAATTTTGCTTACGCACCGGTGAATTCCAGAATATGCTTTGCAATTTGCATCATCATACCAGAGTTTTGTTGTTGCTCTTGGCACATTCACATTCATGAAATATGTCTTCGGTGGGTAATAAATGATTCTTGAGTCCGTTGAAAAAAAAACTCAAGGTTCACCCCACTGACTGAAACAATCCTTGTGTTACGGATGGAATAATTTGTCCTTACTGATATTCATTCTTGGTAACTCATCTGACTGCTCCTTAGGCATGATCCGTTCTGAGGCAAACTCTCTCAGGTATATTCTGGCCTTGTCTGTTCCACACAGATTCTGCTTCTGACCCATCCTTCGTCCTTGACAGATCCGGTGTTGCTATTCTGAATACCTGGCAGTTGGCTTGTCTTGACTCTTGCTGAAATGGGATTATTGGGCATTATCCAAGTTGTATCCTGATCTTCCTGATGGCACTTGCAGATGGATCCAGTCGGAGCAAAAAACGAAACCGACAAAAGAAACAAAAGCCGCGAAAACCAAAAAGCAAATAAAACTCAAATCTTGCGGACCTTACACACGTGGCCGAGGATCCACTAGTATAACTAGTATAGCGCACTTGATTCACCTCTAAGGATTTAGAAGTGAAACCACACAATGCTCCTGGTAGCACTGGTGTCAAGCTCCTACTACTTCCTAAGGGAACATCTCACTCGACGCACGATGGCTATGGTCGTGCGATTCTAGGGTTATTGAGGAGAGATATAAGATATAAGCGTTTCCCAAAGGAAACTAGAGTTAAGAAGAGAAATGCCATGTCTAGCAAGCAGGGTAAGGATATCTAGTTTACCTAGTGGTTCAGGGCTCACGGGTCGTTGCCTAGTGCGAGCATTTCACATCGGAGAAAAAGTCCACGAGAATTGGGGTCTGGTGGAGCCAAACCCTATGGAGTTGCCTTATGATCAATAGTAGCCGTGCCTGCTTGGCAAAGATGGCTGATATCCATCTGGGCTTTCTACTGAGCACAAGACAATGAAGTTTGGCTAGGGAAACCTACAGTCAGCCTGGCTGCTCTGATACCATCCGTTGTGGCGCC
The DNA here is from genome assembly GCA_011799875.1 of Thinopyrum elongatum. Taxonomy (NCBI): domain Eukaryota; kingdom Viridiplantae; phylum Streptophyta; class Magnoliopsida; order Poales; family Poaceae; genus Thinopyrum; species Thinopyrum elongatum. Next base: position 156,505,378 of record CM022297.1, read on the forward strand.
CCGCCTGAGTACCACTGTAGCTAGACGGTCGTCACGCATACCAGCCCAGGAAATCACTCTGGCATGCGCATTTACAACAACTATCATGAACACAGGCATTTCTATTAATGGATATATTAGTCTTACATGAGATATATTACAAGAGGGATGGCAGCGGAAAAGCTCTATCTAAGGTAGCATGGTCCTGGTGTGGCTCCAATCCACAGAGATCTGACTGGGTTACGCTCCTAGCCCGCGAACGCTCCGGTTCCTCGTCGACGGACGACGGATCCTTATGTGAACCTGGCCACATTGAAGGCCGCTGAGTACTTTTGAATGTACTCGCAAGCAAACAAAACTAACGTATACACAAAGCAAAGCAATATATGGCATTCAAGCATGCACTTATTATTAGAGCAATATTAATTGTCATGGCATATCATGTCTATCTAGCAAAATTAATTATCATGTCATAAGAGGTTCATCCAGCAAGGTAACTACTAAGGTAAAATACCGTAAAGTAAAGCATATCAAGTAAATAATCCATACTCTGAACACTCTCGTAATCCAACCTGAATCCGATCCAACTCATGTGGTCATCCGACCACTCATCATATAGCCATCCCATGGCTAACATATCATACTCCTGACATCATCTGATGTCTACACAAGACGAGTTCTTCCATCATTATTATCCCTATTACGGTTGACCACCTAGTGAGGTCTGGACGGGCTGTCCAATACCGTGAACACGGCTATTCGAATAGATTTTACACTCTGCAGAGGTTGCGCACTTTACCCACACCATGGAGCACCTGACCTCGTGATCCCATTCGGTTGGATCAGCGTTGTTCCAACGAAACCCGCCTGACCCGTGACTCCTCCACCGTACCACCGGCAATCATTCTCCCCCGAAGTCAAGCCCTGGGTGGCCCCTGTGTCACCTCATGACACCTGCCACCATCGTGGCCCAACTAAACTATCCCAAACGGGGACCGCGCGCAAACAAACAACTGGGCTCACAAGGTTATCGCCGCCTACCGGGCCAGGGTAGCGCGCATGCATAACCTTCCCTGTCTGGTGGTACCGGTGAAAGAGCACAGAGCCAGACCAAGTCAAGGCCGTCCCATACCGGCAAATGTGGTTGCACGGATAAGCCCGGACAGGTGACTCAAGATCAACCGACTAAGTTCATTTAGCAAGTTTAGTGGTTCATCACATTAACTTAACATGGTGGTAACTATGTGTGAGATAACAACTGTGGAAACATAACAACCTTTCTCCATATAACATCACAATGAGTCATTAGTGAAACAATATTTAAATGATAAGTTATCAGTTTACAAGTTCTAGCTGTAAGTGACGACCATTGGAACCCTTGTATGAAACTGGCAAATAAACCAGTAGCCACCAGAACGGTCTTTACAACTTAGATCTGGGACATTACTGGAATAACTCAACCCCGGCTCAGGACGGCTGAAAAGCAGCTCAGAGCATGAGACGGTGTTGATAAGAAGAATTTAGAAGTTCCCTAAGATGGCCGAAAAACAGCTCAGAGCATAGGGTCACTACTATGGAAAGAAATTCAACAACTGTCCGAGACGGCCGAAAAGCAGCTCATAACACGGACAGTTGCTGACAAGAGAAATAAAAGTCGGCATCCACCCCGGACGACCGGAAACAGCTTAGAACACAGGCATGGTGCCGTCACCGAAGAAAGTACAAGCAAGGGTTCGTCAGAGTCACATACAGCTCACTACTACACAGACAGGCACAAGCATATTAATTTAAACATGCAAGAACAACACAAAGCAATGCTTTAGGGCATATATCAGATGGTCGGCTTGCCTGGGGGTGGAGGAGTACTCCGGGAGAAGTGCGATGAAGCTCCAGAAGAATTCGTCGGAAAGGATTCCCTCTCAGAGGGGCTGGATATAGGGCAGGGGCAAAATGGGTATTTCCAGAAAGTGCAAACATTGTGAGAGTGATGTCATCGGAACAGGCTCGGAAAAATGTGAAGGTAGGCTTTGGAATCGATCAATTCAGAGTTACGAGTGAAAAGATAGAAGGGTTTAAAGACCAGGGACTTATCTGCAAATAAAGTATTTACCACTGGGTCCCTGACCGATTTTCTGCGGAAAAAAAACCGGCGCTGTTGACCCTGGGCCGAAACTGCTGCGGCTGAGGCTGCTATTCTCCTGGGCCAGCCCACCCGCGCTGCCACTTAAAAAAACAGAGGGATAAGCCACCGACGGGCCGGGCCCATCTTATCCCCTCACTCTCCCTGGTCGTCTTCTTCTTCATTCTCCTGACAGAGAGACGGGGAGACGCCGGCTGCCGTGGTTCCCGCTGTCCCGTCGCGCGAGAAGCTGGGGCGCCAGTCCAGGAGGAAGCTCCGTTCGACACCGCGCCCGTAGGTGGTCGCCTTGGCTGCGGGGGCTGCCGGAGTCGGGTGGCGCATCGTCAGGAAGGGCGGCAGCATCGGGTGACGGGGTGGCGAACGGCTCAGCCACGGAGGAGGGCATATGGGGTGTTGGGGAGGTCCGTGGTGGTGAGGTGAGTCTGTTGGGGTGGATCAGAGGGAGAGAGGGAGCTCAAATGGCTCGAATTTGAGCATAGGCCAGCGGCATGGCTTCGGCCAGGGAGGGAAGGGGGAGCTCCTCGAGCTCAAGAAAGATGACTACGAGTTGCTGGTGAGGAGGGAAAGCTCTAGACGCGTTTATATTGGTGCGGGGAGGACTCATGGTGGAGCTAGCGACCGGTGGAAGCTCCTGGATGCGTGATGCCGTGGCCACGCTCTGGCGGAGCACCTGCTGTCGGCATGCCCGGCCAACAAGCGTGGCTCCAAGGCCAGCTGGGGATGGATAGGATGCCATACGCCATCGCAGATGTCGGCAGAAGGCGTCGACGAGGCCACAGGGGAGGGAATCGATGGGAGACTGAGCAGAGCTCTGTTTTGGCTAGGTTTTGCGTGGTCACCACGGGTGCCACGTGCACTAGGCACTATTAAGAGCTCAAATCATGTCTGCCGTGTTCATCCCCCCTCAAATAGATGAATTGAACCATCATACAGGAACAACAAGCTCTAGAGGGGTCGAGGTGATCCAGAACAGTTTCTGGTCAGAAAGTGTTTGTAAGTTTCTGGAGGAGGTTGGCTTGGTGAAAGTGGTTGATTTTTGGTGTGTGTTGATGATCTACCAAGGTGAATGCCCTAGTAAATTTTCAGATCAAATGAAGCAATATAGCGAGCACTTCCTTTGTAACATGGCAATCTGGCCAGAAACTGGAAATGGAGGCTATGCTCCAATGGTTAGATGGATATGGCTCAAATTTTGTGAAGAGTGATCATTTGAACATATGAAGATACTGGAAAAGTTTCATCTCATTTGGATAAGCCAAAATGGTACTTCCTTCACAGCACTTCCAAATGGGCAGAAACTTAGGAAAATTGCTGGGGAAGAATGGATAGAGGGATTGAGCTGATTTTTGGTATCCATGGGTTATTTGTTAATGTTAACCACCATGAAAAATTTCAGCTCAAAAGGATCAAGGGTTCAAGCACTTCCTTTGCAAACTGAAAATCTGGACAGAATTTGCAAATGGATGCTGTGCTCAAACCTTGAACTATGGGACTTGGGTTTTGATGGAAATGGTGAAGATATGGATATAAGAAGCTCCATAATTTATTTGGGATTTTTCCTGGCTACCAAAATGGTAGTTCCTTTAGAAAGGGCCCAAAATGTAATATTGGCATTAAATAGGAAAATGCAATTTCCCTTATTTAATTATTGTCAATATTTTTGTTGGAGCTCAATATGATCAAAAAGAATATCTCCACAAGTTTTCATCAACTTTGGAGATGGATAGATATTTTCCGAGATTTAATTCCCTTAACTGGCAGAAAAAGGAATTAATTATAAATGAAAAATATTGCAAATGACTTGGCAATATTTTTGCATATCCAGGGTTTACAAAGATAGGATGATCACTGGGAAAAGTTTGGGAGGCAGAAGATCAAAGGGAATTAGGGTTCCTTTGTAACTGAGAGAATCATGGTTTCCCCTCCGGCAACTCAGAAGGTAGGGTTTCGACGGCAAAACCCTGAGAAAGATCTTGGGTGGCAGGGTTGATCTGAAGAGAATCTCTGGTTGGATAGGAAAGGTAAGGCTAGATGACCATCTTCACATACCCAAGAGCTAGAGAAATCCGGTAACACCGAGAAAAAAAGACGGGAGTCAAATCCCGCGAAGGAAAAAAAACAGGGAGCGAAAACCAAGGTGTTACATCTCACGTCCTTCTTCAGGAGAAACACAATGTTGGAACACACCGGGCACACTGCATATGTGTAACTCGCCATTGACAATAGTCATGGACTTAGACCGCCTTGTGATCTATCGTGCCGGATTTTCATCTTCCGGTTACTCGCCTTGAGTCAAATAAGCCAAATAAGGCAGCGTCCAATCAGGAATAGCTCGGAGAGCCGCCACCAATTGCCCCTCCGGGTCAGGAATGGCAAGATCTTCCTCTGAAGGTACTTTGACAGAAGGATTATGTAGTACATCAAGGAACACATTAGAGGGAACCGGTTTACACTGTGATCCGAGCCGAGTTACTGCATCAGCCGCCTCATTTTTTCGCCGGTCTATGTGATCCACCTGATAACCCTTAAAGTGACCAGCAATGTTATCAACTGCCTAATGATAAGACGCCATAAGCGGGTCTTTAGAATCCCACTTTCCTAAAACCTGCTGTGCCACTAAATCTAAGTCGCCCAAACACCTGACCCAACTCAAGTTCATCTCCTTGGCCATTCGGAGTCCATGGAGCAAAGCTTCATACTCAGCTGCATTGTTAGTACAAGGGAACATGAGCCTTAAGACATAACAAAATTTATCACCTCTTGGAGATTCCAGGATAACTCCAGCCCCTGAGCCCTCCAACTGCCTGGACCCATCAAAGTGTATGGTCCAATATGTATTGTCAGGCTTCTCCTCAGGTGTTTGCAGCTCTGTCCAATCATTTATGAAATCCACTAAAGCTTGAGACTTGATGGCTATTCTGGGCACATACTTCAGATGATGTGGCCCAAGCTCAATTTACCCACTTAGCAACCCGGTCTGTAGCCTCTCTATTCTAAATTATATCACCAAGTGGAGCAGAACTAACCACCATGATTGGATGTTCAAGGAAATAATGCTAAAGTTTACGGCTGGCCATGAACACCCCAAACACCAGCTTCTGCCAATGCGGGTATCGCTGCTTGTATTCTCTCAAAACTTCACTGCCATAATAAGCATGCCGCTGCACTGGATACTCTTTACCCGCCTCCTTGCGCTCCACAACAACTGCCACGCTGACAGCTTTATTATTAGCTGCCACGTACAGGAGCAAAGGCTCTTTGTCTATGGGAGCAGCCAAGATGGGCGGCTCAGCCAACTGCTTTTTAAGCACCTCAAATGCCTCATTAGCAGCATCGCTCCAAATGAAGTGGTCAGTCTTCTTCATCATTTGATACAAAGGAATTGCCTTCTCCCCAAGGCGACTTATAAATTGGCTCAGAGCTGCGATACGACGCGCCAGGTGCTAAACATCGTTGATACATGCCAGCTTAGAAAGAGAGCTAATAGCCGCAATCGGGTTAGCCTCAATGCCTCGTTCTGAGACCAGAAAACCTAGCAATTTGCTTGCTGGCACACCAAAGACACACTTGGCCGGGTTAAGCATCATCTTGTAGACCCGGAGATTGTCAAAGGTTTCCTTCAGATCCTCAAGCAAGGTTTCTTTCTTCCTTGACTTAACCACAATGTCATCCACATAAGCATGAACGTTACGCCCAATCTGCTTATGAAAGCAATTCTGAATGCAACATTGGTAAGTCGCCTGAGCACTCTTGAGCCCAAAAGGCATAGAAACATAACAGAAAGCCCCGAAGGGGGTGATGAAGGCTGTTTTCTGCTGATCCTCTACTGCCATCTTGATCTGATGATAACCAGAATAAGCATCCAGTAAGCACAAACTCTCACAACCCACCGTGGCATCAATGATTTGGTCAATGCGAGGGAGAGCAAATGGATCAGCTGGACACGCCTTGTTAAGATCTGTGTAATCTACACACATACGCCAAGTGTCGTTCTTCTTAAGCACAAGCACAGGGTTAGCCAGCCATCGAGGGTGGAACACCTCAATTATGAACCCGGCAGCTAGGAGCCGGGCCACTTCTTCCCCAATAGCCTTACGCCTCTCTTCATTAAAAAGATGAAGAAACTGGCGAACATGTTTCATCTTAGGATCAATATTAAGTCGATGCTCAGCGAACTCTCTCGGTACACCTGGCATGTTAGAAGGCTTCCATGCAAAGATGTCCCGATTCTCACGGATGAATTCGATGAGCGCGCTTTCCTATTTGGGATCCATCCCTGTCCCAATGTTGAACTGCTGAGAAGAATCGCCAGGGACAAAATCAACTTGCTATGTGTCCTTCGCCGACTTAAACTTAAGTGGCGGGTCTGTCTCTGTGGTGGGCTTCTTCAGAGGGGTCATATCAGCCGAGTCAACATTATCCTTATAACACTTGAGCTCCTCCTTGGCACAAGCTGACTCTGCGTAAGCCGCATCTCATTCCTCGCACTCCAGGGCGAGTTTGCAATTCCCATGAACTGTGATTGTCCCCTCAGGCCCTAGCATCTTGAGCTGCAGATACACATAACAAGGGCGATCCATGAACTTAGCATAAGACGGCCGTCCAAATAGGGCATGATATGGACTCTTGATCTTGACCACCTCAAACCACAGCGTTTCTGCTCTGTAATTACTTTCATCATCGAAGGCCACTTCCAGTGAGATCTTTCCAACAGGGTAAGCCAACTTGCCAGACACCACCCCATGGAACACTGTGGAGGATGGCTTGAGGTCCTTGACGGTCAGACTCATCTGACGGAAAGTATCATAGTACAATATGTTGATGTTGTTGCCACCGTCCATGAGCACCTTGGTGAATTTATAACCTCCCACTTGAGGGGCTACCACTAGTGCTAGATGACCCGGATCATCAACCCGGGGCGGGTGATCTGCCCGACTCCATGTTATTATCTGTTCTGACCACCTTAAATACTGATGCACTGCCGGCTCAATCATGTTGACTGCTCGCTTATGGACCTTCCGGTCATGCTTGCATGTGTTCGTAGTGAAGACGTGATACTGTCCCTCATTAAGTTGCTTTGGATTACTCTGATACCCTGACTGAGTATTTTGCTGCTGATTACCCTGAACAGAATGTTGATTATGATCACCATTGTTACCTTGACCCTGATAGCCAGAATTTGAGCCGCCACCACCAAAGCCGGACCCCTGGAAACAAGATCCTGACCCGCCGGGCGGCCCATTATTATTACCATGATGCTAGTTAAAGCTCCAATTCCTAAACTCTCGCATGATATAACAATCCTTCCAAGCATGAGTCGACGGCTTGTTAGGATAACTGTGTTTTGGACAGGGGTCATTGAGCATTGCTTCAAGATTGAAAGGCTTTCCTCCACTGAACGGCGGCTTGCCATTACCATTGTGATGCTGGTTTTTAGACCCGGCGTTGGTATTAGCCACAAAATCTGACCCCCCCCCCCCATTAGAGTACTTGTGCTTCCCCCCATTGTTCTGATTATTTTGATTACCATGCTGAGCCAAGGCGTGTTGCTGCTGGCCCTTGACACCACCATTTTTCTTGCCCTTACTAGATTTTTCATCATCAGAGCTTGGATCCTTGGTAGTATCAGAGTCGCCATACCTGGTAAGCACATCCATGAGCTTGCCCATATCTGTACACTTACGCTTGAGCTGCCCTAACTTCTGCTTAAGGGGGTCAAAGTGACAGTTTTTCTCCAAGAGCAGCACAGCTTGAGCCGCCCCAATACTCTATGAAGAATGTATGATGGTCGCAACCCGGCGTGCCCAATGATGGCCTAACTCATCCTCTCGCTGCACACAGTGCTCCAAATCGACAATCGTCATTGGCTACTTACAAGTTCCTTGAAAGTTCTTGATAAAGCTATCCTTCAACTCTGACCAAGTGTTGATAGAGTTGGGGGGCTGGTTTTTTAACCATGTACGAGCCGGTCCTTCCAACATCATAGTGAAATATTTGGCACAGACTGCATCATTGGCGTCCAACATCTCCATGGCCAGCTCGTAACTCTCAATCCAAGCCTCTGGAGGGAGATCCGCAGTGTAATTGGGCACCTTGTGAGGGCCTTTAAAATCTTTAGGCAGGCGCTCGTTACGCAAAGCCAGCACTAGGCACGGCACTCCAATGGTCCTGGAATTTGACCCGGCTCCTACCGAGGCTGAAGGGGTCACAGGAGGTTGCTGAAAAGCCCCCTGGTTAGCCGCTGCCGCTGCCTCACGGTGGGCTCTGGCCTCATCCACAATTGCTTGGGCATCAGTCCTCGGGTTAAGGGGCGGGTTGCGGCGCCGATCACTACTGGAAACTGCGGGCGACTCAATATGCCGGCTATAACTGTGACTAGGCAAACGGGTTGAGTGCACATGTTGTTGACTGTAGGAATAGTTAGCCTGCTGAGCGACTGCCGTCTGTAACAACTCAATGGCGTTTCGAGTCTCTACCGCCACTGGCGACTCACCGGTGACAGGTATTGCGGCAAGCCGGGTTGCCGCCGCTACCATGCTATCCACCGGGTTCGAAAAATGACCTGGTGGTGTTGGAAAGTGCGGTGGTGGTGTCCGACCTGGGGGCGGGTTAGGTTCCGGCTCCTCCCTCCAGACCGGCTCTTCTCTCCGGGCCTGCTCTGGCCGGTGAGGCTGAGCTGTCCTATTCCCGTGCACATCCATCGTTAATTGGGGTATGACCGGTGCTTCGGCCGTGCTTGGTCCTGCCCCTGGCATATTGAACAAATTCATGGGCTCATAATTCAGGGGTAAACGGGTCTGGTGCCTCCTCCAAAGGACTGCATTGGAGGCGTTTTGATCCAGACTTAAACGCCAAGCTTCTGCCTTTAGGCGTTCTGACTCGGCATGAACCTGGGCCTGTAACTGGGCCGTCCGGGAGTTCTCGGCGTTGATATCCTCCTAGGCCTTGGTCATCTGCTCCCTAAGCTTTGTGATCTCTGTGTTACGCTTTGCTTGGTTTTCCGCTGTGACCTCGGTCCCCATTAGAGTCATCAACTCATTCACCAACTTAGATAAGACCTAAGCCGGCGGACTGACTGAGCCGGATCCTGAGGGGTCAGCAGCTGCTGTCGCTCCAGCCGCCGTGTTGTTGAGAACCGGCGCCGTGCCTGCCATAAAGATGGCGGCTCGGCTTGGCGGCTCGTAGGGGTCCGGAATACTATTGCCATCGGAACAACCCCCAAGCCCACCGTCCTGAAGCTAGTAGATTGACTCCGTCTCTCCGGTCGAGGACTCATCACCTGAGTAGATGAGAGTCTCTCCTCCAGATGCAGAATCTTCCGCAAGTTCCATACCTTGCGTGAAGCCCACAAAAGCGTGCCTCCGCCCGGCTTGGGCCCGGGCGGGTTGCATGCACCGAGCCGGCTCGACGATGTCGGTGCAGATGTCTGGCTCAGGCTCAGATCCGCCGATCTTACCGATGAAGACATGGATTCTGCCGAAGGGGACCCGGTACCCGTATTCGATTGAGTCGGCCTCGGGGCCCCAGCCAGCATCGCCAATGTAGAGCTTGCCGCGGTGACTCTTGTTCATCCTGCCAACGGCGTATCCCTCGATCCCTGGGAAAGAGCCCTTCAAGAACTCGAAACCACTGTGCGCTGGCCCCGTGGTGGGCACCAACTATCGTGGTTTTGTCACGACTGATGTCCTAGTGAAAGGACTTAAGCATGAAGCCATCGCAACGGTGATTAGCTTGTCGGGGTTGAGCAGGACGAGAGACATAGTTTACCCAGGTTCGGCCCCTCACGGCGGAGGTAAAAGCCTACTCCTGCTCTTGTTGCTTATTGCTTGAGTATCAATTACAAGGGAGCGGATTCGCTTGACCTAGCTATCGATTGATTGTAACATGTCTATTCTATGCCTGGGACTCGCCTTTATATACAGGTCGAGGCTGCCGGCTTAGAAGAGTCCGGGTCGGGTAACGATCCGTGACCGATCATAACTCTAAATCGCCTTGCCTTCTGGGACAAGTCACTGTAGGGCGGCTTACATCTCCAGGCCACGCGCCGTCTTTTAGACATGGGCTTTAAGTCGGCCCATCTTGTGAGCCGCCCCTCCGGCCCTGTGCTTTTAGTCACTTGGGCACAATTTGAGGATCTACTTCGTAAGTGGCCAACGATCTAACCCGACCCTTTCTGGGCGGGTTATATCATGGGGTTATATCCCCAACAGATACCGTACCTTGAGCCGGTCTACTCACAAACCGCCTTATGGGCCTTGGGCCTTGTCATTCATCTAACTCGCCCTCCGGGTCACCAGTGAGTCGCCAGACTCGGCCGGGTCACCAGTGAGTCACCGAGCTCGGCCGGGTCACTAGTGAGTTGCCAAGTCCGGCCGGGTCATACATCAGGTCGGGTCATACCGTGGGGTATATCCCCGACATTAGCTCCCAGTTTAGCTTGGATTTATTCATGTTTAACTTCACCCTGAAAGAACACATAAAGGAAAATAGGAAAATGGCTTAAGGTTAATTCCAGATTTCTTTTTCATATCAATAAGCCGGCTTCATAATCAGCTTGCTGGTGCGTGTCCTTTTGCCGGAAAATATTGGGAATAATGACCCATCCGTTATTGAGCCAGTTTTCAAATACTTCAGTTTGAGGATGTCATCTTCCTGAGACATGGCTTGCTCGCCAGGTCGTTTGACATAGCAGATATCAATTTTACGGATGAAATAATTTTTGGCTTGTGTATGTATAACTTATCAAGTTACGAGCGTCGAGGCTGCCGGGTCATTGAGGTTGACGCCATCGGGTCATAAAATTGGACTCCTAGAAATTCCGAGCCTCTTTGTCATCAACAAGCCTGCTTTCACAATCAACTTGCTCATGCTAGCTCCTTGTGGGAAAAAATAACCCTTGTGATATTTTTGAGTTGTCATCAAATGCTTTGATAAAAACAAAATTCGTCTGATGTTGTGCCAACTTTCAATGCTTCAGACTTTGATGAAAAATCCATATGATATTGATCTAACTTGTCTGAATCGCTTGGAGGAGATAACCTATAGCCCCCAAGTCTTGAGACTAGAATAAAGTGATAGCTTAAGACTTGCTTAAATATAAATGTTGCAACTTTGGAGAAATTCGGGTTGTTCGTCTGACACTTTAATCATGAACTGAATGTTTTGCACTTCACATGTGTAGCCCCCAAGGGCCGGCTTATCAGTATGTGATGGGCCGGGTCTTCAATTTGGATCATATAATCTGAGTAAGCAACTGAATGCTGTAGCCCCCATATGCCGAGTCGTTTGCTTGCAGCAACTGGGGATTTACATGTACTCCTTTGAAAATAAGATCATATGATGTAGCCCCCAAGCTTTGGGTCACTATTGAATTTTTGATAGGAGCAATTGGTAGCCCCCAAGGGCCGGCTCATCATTATGTGATGGGTCGGGTCTTCAATGAGACGAGTTAAAATGACCATGCATTAGCCCCCAAGTGTCGTGGTGCATACTTGCAGTGACATGGGACTTGCATACTTGATGTAATCTTGATTTGAATAATGTAGCCCCTAAGTGCTGGGTCATGTGCCTGCGGTGACTCGGGACTATTCCTTCCATTGGAAAATAAAATCATATCTACTGTCTGGATGATGTTACGGAATGCTTTGCATATCAATATTGAACCATGCTCCTTGTTGTAAGCTAGTATTTTTGGATGAGGAAATAAAAGCCATTTCTCTGAAGCGACGTTGAAAACCTCAATCATCCAATACTGGTTATGATAACCATAATAAAAATCCAACCATGTTGGCTATTAAAGATTTGAATAATATAACCCGGTTTGAAAACCGGCTCCTGTAACATAAACCAGTATATCCATGCATATATGATGTATTGTATGATGATGCAATGTATGATGATGTATGTGTATGATAACAGAGTATAAAAATGCCGGCTATCGAGGCTCGACATAAGACCGGCTTTCGAGGCTCGAGTCTTGCTTCAGTGAAGCTGGCATTATAGCCTTGGTTTATCCTCACTTTCTGTAAGCCGGCTCTCACGTGACTCAAGCCGCCATTTTAACTTTGACAAGTACAGGGTCATAAAGATTGACTGTCAAGAGTACGGGGGGTCACCTTTTCGGAGTTGCATTAAGCAGACAGGTAGGTTTACCCAATAATATGTGGCGTTTTTGCCGGGTCAATAGGGTGAGAAAGCTAAACTCGGTGAGTTGGAAGCCCCCAAGTGACCAATTGAATGGTATACCCATGTTTAGACTGTGCATCATGGCGACTAGTCTTCCTTGGTAACCTTACTTTTAGCCAACAAGGCAGGATACCTAGGTTTGAACTGTGCATCGTGGCAGCTAGTTCTCTTTGGCAACCTTTAATTTCTCACCAGATATGGCAGGACACCGATGTTTGAACTGCGCATCATGGCAGTAAGCTCTCTTTGGCAACCTTTAATTTTTTGCCGATACGGCAGGATACCCATGTTTGGACTTCGCATCGTGGCAGCTAGTCCTCTTTGGCAACCTTTAATTTTGTCATCGATAATGGCAGTAGCTGATACATCCATTTTGCATCATGTTTTCCTACTGTTATTTATGATGTTTTTATGCATAATAATGCTTTTTGGAGTAATTCTAATGCCTTTTCTCTCATAATATGCAAGGTTCACACAAAGAGGGAGAATTCCGGCAACTGGAAATCTGGACCTGAAAAAGCTACGTCGGGCTACCTATTCTGCACAACTCCAAATGAGCTGAAACTTCACGAGAAATTTTTATGGAATAAATAAGAATTATTGGAGCAAATAACTACCAGAGGGGGCCCACCAGGAGGGCACAACCCACCTGGGCGCGCCAGGGAGCCCAGGCGCGCCCTGGTGGGTTGTGCCCTCCTCGGCCCACCTCCAGTGCCCCTCTTCTGGTATATAAGTCATTTTGACCTAGAAAAAAAAAGGGGAGGACTTTCGGGACGAAGCGCCGCCGTCTTGAGGTGGAACTTGGGCAGGAGCACTTTTGCCCTCCGGCGGAGCGATTCCGCCAGGGGAACTTCCCTCTCGGAGGGGGAAATCATCGTCATCATCATCACCAACAACTCTCCCATCTTGGGGAGGGCAATATCCATCAACATCTTCAACAGCACCATCTCCTCTCAAACCCTAGTTCATCACTTGTGTTCAATCTTTGTACCGGAACTATAGATTGGTACTTGTGGGTGACTAGTAGTGTTGATTACATCTTGTAGTTGATTACTATATGGTTTATTTGGTGGAAGATTATATGTTCAGATCCATTATGTTATTTAATACCCCTCTGATCTTGAGCATGATTATCATTAGTGAGTAGTTACTTTTGTTCTTGAGGTCACGGGAGAAATCTTGTTGCAAGTAATCATGTGAACTTGATATGTGTTCGATATTTTGATGATATGTATGTTGTGATTCCCTTAGTGGTGTCATGTGAACGTCGACTACATGACACTTCACCATATTTGGGCCTAAGGGAATGCATTGTGGAGTTGTTATTAGATGATGGGTTGCAAGAGTGACAGAAGCTTAAACCCTAGTTTATGCGCTATTCCGTAAGGGACTGATTTGGATCCAAAAGTTTAATGCTATGGTTAGATTTATTCTTAATACTTTTCTCGTAGTTGCGGATGCTTGCGAGGGGGTTAATCATAAGTAGGAGGTTTGTTCAAGTAAGAACAGCACCTAAGCACCGGTCCACCCACATATCAAATTATCAAAGTAGCGAACACAAATCAAACCAACATGATGAAAGTGACTAGATGAAATTCCCGTGTACACTCAAGAACGCTTTGCTTATCATAAGAGACCATTTTGGCCTGTCCTATGCCTCAAAAGGATTGGGCTACCTTGCTGCACTTTTGTTACCATTACCGTTACTTTCTCATTACAAATTATCTTGCTATCAAACTACTCGTTACTTATAATTTCAGTGCTTGCAGACATTACCTTGCTGAAAACCGCTTGTCATTTCCTTCTGCTCCTCGTTGGGTTCGACACTCTTACTTATTGAAAGGGCAACGATTGATCCCCTATACTTGTGGGTCATCAAGGATCTTTTCTGGCGCCGTTGCCGGGGAGTGAAGCGCTCTTGGTAAGTGGAAATCGATAAGGAAAAATTATTACTACGTGCTGAAATTTATTATCACTTGTCACTATGGAGAACAATCCTTTGAGGGGTTTGTTCGGGGTATCTTCACCTTGACCGAAACCACAATTAGTTACCCCTCAACCTACTGCACCTACTGAAAATATTGGTTATGAAATTCCTTTGGGTATGATAGAACAACTGCTACCTAATCCTTATGCAGGAGATGGAACCGAACATCCTGATATGCACTTGATATATGTGGATGAAATTTGTGGATTATTTAAGCTTGCAGGTTTACCCAGAGATGAAGCTAAGAAGAAGGTTTTCCCTTTATCTTTGAAGGGAAAAGCATTGGCATGGTATAGGCTATGCGATGATATTGGATCTTGGAATTGGAATCGTCTGAAATTAGAACTTCACCAAAAAATTTATCCTATGCATCTAGTTCATCGTGATCGGAATTACATATATAATTTTTGGCCTCGTGAAGGAGAAAGTATCGCTCTAGCTTGGGGGAGGCTTAAGTCAATGTTATATTCATGCCCCAATCATGAGCTCTCAAGAGAAATTATTATTCAGAATTTTTATGCTCGGTTTTCTCATGATGATCGATTCATGCTTGATACTTCTTGTACTGGTTCCTTTATGAAGAAGACTATTGACTTCCGGTGGGATCTTTTAGAAAGATTTAAATGCAACTCTGAAGATTGGGAACTCGACGAAGGTAAAGAGTCAGGTATTAAGCTCCCTAAGGAGAAGTGGTTTAAATATCACCCACCTATCAAAGAAGAAATTAAAGAACTAGTAATAGCTAAAGATGAAACTATTATTTACAATGTTGATCCAGTTGTGCCTACTGCTTATATTGAAAAACCACCTTTCCCTGTTAGGATAAAGGAACATGCTAAAGTCTCAACTGTGGTCAACAAAAGTTATATTAGAACTTCCAAACCTGCTGAACAAATCAAAGTAGAACCTAGTGTTGCTATGGTTAAAGATCTGTTGGTTGAAAATATAGATGGGCATGTTATTTACTTATGTGATGATGCTGCTAGAATTGCCAAACCCGATGAAAAAGATAAACATAGACCCGTTGTTGGCATGCCTGTTGTCTCAGTTAAAATAGGAGATCATTGTTATCATGGTTTATGCGACATAGGTGCTAGCGTGAGTGCCATTCCTTTTACCTTATATCAAGAAATTATGAATGATATAGCACCCGCTGAAATAGAAGACATAGATGTTACTATTAAACTTGCTAATAGGGACACCATCACACCACTTGGGATTGTTAGAGATGTTGAAGTCTTGTGTGGGAAAATAAAATACCCTACTGATTTTCTTGTTCTTGGTTCCCCACAAGATGACTTTTGTCCCATTATCTTTGGTAGACCTTTCTTGAACACCATCAATGCTAAAATAGATTGTGAGAAACAAATCATCGGTGTTAGTTTTGGTGATGAGTCTCATGAGTTTAATTTTTCCAAGTTTAGTAGAAAACATCATAATAAAGAGTTGTCTAGTAAGGATGAAATAATTGGTCTTGCTTCTATTGCTGTGCCTCCTACCGATCCACTAGAACAATATTTGCTAGACCACGAAAATGATATGCATCTGCATGAAAGAAATGAAATAGATAAGATTTTCTTTGAATAACGTCCTCTGCTTAAACACAATTTGCCTATTGAAACTCTAGGAGGTCCTCCTCCACCTAAAGGTGATCCTGTGTTTGAATTTAAAAAATTGCCAGACACTTTGAAATATGCTTATCTTGATGAGAAAAAGATTTATCCTGTTATTATTAGTGCTAACCTTTCAGAACATGAAGAAGAAAGATTATTGAAGATTCTGAAGAAACACTGAGCTTCCATTGGATATACTCTTGATGATTTAAAGGGCATTAGTCCCACTCTCTGTCAGCATAAAATTAATATGGAGCCTGATGCTAAACCCGCTGTTGATCACCAACGACGTTTAAATCCTAAAATGAAAGAAGTGGTAAGAATAGAAATACTGAAGCTTCTGGAAGCAGGTATAATCTATCCCATAGCTGATAGTAGATGGGTAAGTCCCGTTCATTGTGTCCCTAAAAAGGGAGGTATTACCATTGTTCCTAATGATAAGAATGAACTTATTCCACAAAGAATTGTCACTGGCTACAGAATGGTAATTGATTTTAGAAAACTAAATAAAGCTACTAGAAAATATCATTACCCTCTGCCTTTTATTGATCAAATGTTAGAAAGATTATCAAAGCACACACATTTTTGCTTTCTTGATGAATATTCTGTTTTTTCTCAAATACCTATCTCACAACCTGATCAAGAGAAAACCACCTTTACTTGCCCTTTTGGAACTTATGCTTATAGACATATGCCTTTTGGTTTATGCAATGCACCTGCTACCTTTCAAAGATGTATGACTGCTATATTCTCTGACTTTTGTGAAAAGATTGTTGAGGTTTTCATGGATGATATTTCTATTTATGGAACTTCTTTTGATGATTGCTTGAGCAACCTTGATCGAGTTTTGCAGAGATGTGAGCAAACTAATCTCATCTTGAATTGGGAGAAGTTCCACTTTATGGTTAATGAAGGTATTGTCTTGGGACATAAAATTTCTGAATGAGGTATTGAGGTGGATAAAGCTAAAGTTGATGCAATTGAGAAAATGCCATG
Source organism: Thinopyrum elongatum (assembly GCA_011799875.1). Classification (NCBI taxonomy): domain Eukaryota; kingdom Viridiplantae; phylum Streptophyta; class Magnoliopsida; order Poales; family Poaceae; genus Thinopyrum; species Thinopyrum elongatum. The sequence goes on from CM022297.1 coordinate 156,522,278, forward strand.
CCCTAAAGATATCAAAGGTATTCGTAGTTCCCTCAGTCGTGCTGGTTTCTATCGGAGGTTTATTAAAGACTTCTCTAAAATTTCTAGGCCTCTTACAAATCTTTTACAAAAGGATGTTCCATTTGTTTTTGATGATGATTGTGTAGAAGCCTTTGAAACACTTAAGAAAGCCTTGATTTCTGCACCTATTGTTCAACCACCTGATTGGAACTTGCCTTTTGAAATTATGTGTGATGCTAGTGATTATGCTATTGGTGTTGTTCTAGGACAAAGAGTCGATAAGAAATTAAATGTTATTCATTATGCTAGTAAAACTCTGGACAGTGCTCAACCAAATTATGCTACTACTGAAAAAGAATTTTTAGCAGTTGTGTTTGCTTCTGATAAATTTAGATCTTACATTGTTGATTCTAAAGTGACCGTTCACACCGATCATGCTGCTATAAAATATCTTATGGAAAAGAAGGATGCTAAACCTAGACTCATTAGGTGGGTTCTTTTGCTACAAGGATTTGATTTACATATCACTGATAGAAAGGGAGATGAGAACCCTATGGCTGATAACTTGTCTAGGTTAGAAAATATTCTTGATGACCCACAACCTATTAATGATAGTTTTCCTGATGAACAATTAGCTGCAATAAATGTTTCTCATAACACTCCTTGGTATGCTGACTATGCCAATTATATTGTTGCTAAATATATACCACCTAGCTTCACATACCAACAAAAGAAAAAATTCTTCTATGATTTAAGACATTACTTTTGGGATGACACACATCTTTATAAAGAAGGAGTAGATGGTATTATTAGACGTTGTGTACCTGAGCATGAACAGGGACACATCCTACGGAAATGTCACTCCAAAGCTTATGGAGGACATCATGTGGGAGATAGAACTGCTCACAAGGTATTGCAATCTGGTTTTTATTGGCCTACTCTCTTCAAGGATGCCCGTAAGTTTGTTTTATCCTGTGATGAATGTCAAAGAATTGGTAATATTGGTAAGCGTCAGGAAATGCCTATGAACTATTCACTTGTTGTTGAACCATTTGATGTTTGGGGATTTGATTACATGGGACCTTTTCCTTCCTCTAATGGGTATACACATATTTTGGTTGCTGTTGATTATGTTACTAAGTGGGTAGAAGCTATTCCAACTAGTAGTGTTGATCACAACACCTCTATTAAAATGCTTAAGGAAGTCACTTTCCCAAGGTTTGGAGTCCCTAGATACTTAATGACTGATGGTGGTTCACATTTTATTCATGGTGATTTCCGTAAAATGCTTGCTAAATATGATGTTAACCATAGAATTGCATCACCTTATCATCCTCAATCTAGTGGTCAAGTTGAACTTAGCAATAGAGAAATAAAATTAATATTACAAAAAACTGTCAATAGGTCCCGAAAGAATTGGTCTAAGAAGGTAGATGATGCACTTTGGGCTTATAGAACAACATATAAAAATCCTATGGGTATGTCTCCGTATAAAATGGTTTATGGAAAAGCTTGTCATTTGCCTCTTGAGTTAGAACATAAAGCATATTGGGCAATTAAAGAACTCAACTATGATTTCAAACTTGCTGGTGAAAAGAGGTTATTTGATATTAGCTAACTAGATGAATGGAGAACCCAAGCCTATGAAAATGCCAAGTTATTTAAAGAAAAAGTTGAAAGATGGCATGACAAAAGAATCCAAAAGCGTGAGTTCAAAGTTGGAGAATATGTTCTTTTGTACAACTCTCGTTTTAGGTTCTTTGCAGGAAAACTCCTCTCCAAATGGGGAGGACCCTATGTTATCGAGGAGGTTTATCGATCTGGAGCCATCAAAATAAATAATGCCGAAGGTACTAACCCGAAGGTTGTCAATGGGCAAAGAATAAAACATTATATCTTAGGTACGCCCATTAATGTTGAAAGAAATATTATCCAAACTATGACACCAGAAGAACACAGAAAGGAAACCTTCCGGAACACTACAGAATCGTGAAAAAAAAGGGAGGTACATGATACAGTAAGTAAACGGACACCAAAAAATCCGCAAAAATATTTTTGTTAGTTTTGGAATATTTAAAAAATTAGGAAAATAAGAAACTACCAGGAAGGTGACCCTGGTGGGCACAAGACACCAGGGCGCGCCTGGCTTGCCAGGCACGCCCAGTGGGTTGTGCTGTGACGCCCCCCGGCTCAATCGTGCACTAATCATACACGCAAATGCACATGATCAAGCCTAAGGACTCACGGGAAGATATCACAACACAACTCTAAAACATAAATAAAGTCATACAAGCTTTATATTACAAGCCAGGGGCCTCGAGGGCTCGAATACATAAACTTGCGAACAAGCGTCAGCGGAAGCATCAGATATCTGAGTACAGATATGAAACAGAAACAGAAAGGCCTTTAGAAAGGCGAGGCAAAATAAAACACTACGATCGAAAGGCGTAGGCCTCCTGCCTGGGACCCTCCGATCCTACTCCTGGTCGTCAGTCAACTCGTAGTAGTATCCATCCTCGGGGTGGTAGCAGTAGCGATCGTCGGGGCATCTGTCTCAGGGGCTCCGTCATCTTGTTACGACAAACTGATATGGGGAGAAAAGGAAAACAAAGCAACTGTGAGTACTCAGAAGTACTTAGCAAGCAAGGATCTACACTACATATGCAACATTTTCAACGGGAGGCTGTATATGTGGACTGGGCTGCAGAAATGCCAGAATAGAGAGAAGACCTAGTCCTATCGAAGACTAGCATCTTCAGCGGTCTTGCAGCAGTAGAAGAGAGTAGAACAGTACAATATAATGTAGCAGTATCATTAGGTCTCAACCTCACCCAGAGATCCTTTCTCGACTCCCTGCGAGAAAGCAATCCCAGAGCCATACAGTCATCAACCTCGTCCGGAGATCCCTTCTCGACTCCCTGCGAGAAGCAATCCCAGAGCCATAGTATCCAAGTATCCAGTTCTAAAATTGTATCAATCAGGATACAACTCCGAGTGTCCTTTACCGTAGGACCGGCTATCGATAGAAGTGTTCTTCCCTGCAGGGGTGCACCAACTTACCCAACACGCTCGATTAATTCCGGCCGGACACACTTTCCTGGGTCATGCCCGGCCTCGGTCAAACGACACACCGCAGCCCTACCTACAGCTCAGCAGAGAGGTCCCCGCCGGTCTACATCCTAAGCGCTCAGGGGTCTTGGGCCATCGCCCTGTGCACTCCGGGTCGTTGCGAGCAGGGTGAAGCCAGGCACCCGGAGGGCGCCGGTCTGTCCCGGCCGCAAGGCTGAACTAGACGTCTGACAGAGCTTTCGGCTTATGCTACGATGCAGAACGCCCATACTATGCCCACGTGATGGTTAGTGCTATCAGACCAGAGGCCTGCTCGGATCAAATATCCAAATCGTTAATGGACTAGGGCTTGCGGTAACGAGCAGAGACTCACGAAAGATGTGACCCCGTCGCCCCGTCTCGAGGACTTGCTGCAAGGGTTAAGAATGCCCGGCCGCGCCTCGTATTCACCACTCGGGCACCACACTGGCACCCGTCTTCACAACACTCACCTCTCAGGCGCACGCGGGTACCCCTCAGGGTCGACCCGCCTATCCAAGTAACAATGTAAAGTCCAATTATCCGTGTGTCCATAACATCAGGGGAATCCGAGGTATCTCCCTCATTGAATTCCCACTCGATGTATCCGTCAAGGTGAACTAGGAGGAATCACCCTCACTGGTTCCACACTTGAGGTGTTGTACGACAGCGTCATTATCGGAAGCGGTGAAAGAGGAATCACCCTTGATGACCACGACCGAATAGCTACTCTACAGAGTTAACATCAGATGTGCTACAAGAGGTTTCACCCTCGGCACTCGATAGTAACGCTGCAGTGTCGTTACAACTAAAGGGGGTGATGTGCGGTGTCGGGGCCTAGTCTTCAATCCCGTTGATCGGGTCTTCTGACGATCCAGCGCGGCAGTCGGGATAAGTGGGGTCACTGATAGGTCTCTACCCAGCCTAGACTAAACAGTTTAGGATATGCAGGTAATTATCAACAGCAGGTTACAATGAACAGGCTATGCATCAGAATAGGTAAAGCAGCAGCAGCAGCAATTCTAATGCAAGCATGAGAAATAGAATGGGCGATATCGGGATGATCAAAAGGGGGGGCTTGCCTGGTTGCTCGGCGGCAAGGGCAAGGTTGTCAATGGTGTCTCGGGCTCCGGAGCTGCGTCGGCTCGGGACGACGTCGGTGTCGGGGGGGGGGGGGGCTACCGGAGAGAAGAGGGGGAGGAAACAGTATAAATACACAGCTAACATGAGCAACACAAAGCATAACATGGCAATACGCGGTGACGGAGGTGATCTAACGCAGTGCCGGGTGATACTGGCGAAGGTGGGATTCATTCGGGAATGTTTTCCCGTCTCCGGACATTTGTCAGACAGATGACCGGAGGGGAACGGTTGCATGTTCGGATAGTTAGGGACGTGTGACGGACGAACGGACCGCGTATTCGGATTCGTCTCGTCGTTCTGAGCAACTTTCATGTATAAAGTTTTTCGATCGGAGTTACGGATTATTTAATATGATTTTCTAAAGTTTTTATTAATTTCTGGAATTTATTTAAATAGGTTGACTAAGTCAAATGGTCCAGTCAGCAGAGCCGCCCCACCGTCGCTATTGCGTCCTCGTCCTCCCCCTCACCGGACCTCCCCGCGCCTCGACGCCCCCTTCTCTCCAGCGCATGTGAGCGCTCCCGCGCCCTCCCCCCTCTCTCTGTCGCCGCCGCGCCCGCGGTCGCCGCGCGCACCGTGCGACTCCGCCGCGCCCTGGCCGCGCCAGCGCGCACTCCCCATGCCCCACACCGCCCGCTCGCGCCCCGCCCCGCGTCCCGCGCGGCCTCGCCCCTGCCCACCCTGCTCGCCGCCGCAGCCGCCCCTGCAGGCACCGCCGCCGTCGCCTGCGTTCCTCCCCCCTCATTGGCCGTTGCCCCAGCCCGCGTCCGGTCGCCGCCCTGGCCCTCACGGCTCCGGCCGACTGCGCCGTGGCCGCCGGCGCGTCCGCGCCCAGCGCCCCACGGGCACGCGCCTGTTCGGGCTGGCGCCCGTCGCCCGCACGCCCGATCCGCTCTGCCCCTTTGGGCCTATGACCAGGAGGCCCCACGCCCCTGTTATTTAAAAAAAATTAAATAAATAAATAATTAAGTTAATAGTTAATTAATTAGTTAAAAGTTAATTAAGTTAATTAATATTGTTTAAATTAACTAATTAGGTTTAGTTGCTAATTAATGTTTAATCTGTTAATTAGTGTTAGTAGACTATGACATGTGGGTCCCCCTTGACCCTGTTGACTGGTCAACCTTGACCCAGTCAACGCTGACTGGATCTGCTGACTGGACCATTTCACTTAGTCAACCTATTTAAATAAATTCCAGAAATTAATAAAAACTTTAGAAAATCATATTAAATAATCCGTAACTCCGATCGAAAAACTTTATACATGAAAGTTGCTCAGAACGACGAGACGAATCCGAACACGCGGTCCGTTCGTCCGTCACACGTCCCTAACTATCCGAACATGCAACCGTTCCCCTCCGGTCATCTGTCTGACAAATGTCCGGAGACGGGAAAACATTCCCGGATGAATCCCACCTTCGCCAGTATCACCCGGCACTGCGTTAGATCACCTCCGTCACCGCGTATTGCCATGTTATGCTTTGTGTTGCTCATGTTAGCTGTGTATTTATACTGTTTCCTCCCAGCGTCTCTCTCGGTAGCCCCCCCCCCCCCCCCGACACCGACGTGTCCCGAGGCCGACGCAGCTCCGGAGCCCGAAGACACCATTGACAACCTTCCCTTGCCGCGAGCAACCAGGCAAGCCCCCCCCCCCATTTGATCATCCCGATATCGCCCATTCTATTTCTCATGCTTGCATTAGAATTGCTACTGCTGCTACTGCTTTACCTATTCTGATGCATAGCCTGTTCATTGTAACCTGTTGTTGATAATTACCTGCATATCCTAAACTGTTTAGTCTAGGCTGGGTAGAGACCTATCAGTGACCCCACTTATCCCGACTGCCGCGCTGGATCGTCAGAAGACCCGATCAACGGGATTGAAGACCAGGCCCCGACACCGCACATCACCCCCTTTAGTTGTAACGACACTGCAGCGTTACTATCGAGTGCCGAGGGTGAAACCTCTTGTAGCACTTCTGATGTTAACTCTATAGAGTAGCTATTCGGTCGTGGTCATCAAGGGTGATTCCTCTTTCACCGCTTCCGATAACGACGCTGTCGTACAACACCTCAAGTGTGGAACCAGTGAGGGTGATTCCTCCTAGTTCACCTTGACGGATACATCGAGTGGGAATTCAATGAGGGTGATACCTCGGATTCCCCTGATGTTATGGACACACGGATAATTGGACTTTACATTGTTACTTGGATAGGCGGGTCGACCCTGAGGGGTACCCGCGTGCGCCTGAGAGGTGAGTGTTGTGAAGACGGGTGCCAGTGTGGTGCCCGAGTGGTGAATACGAGGCACGGCCGGGCATTCTTAACCCTTGCAGCAAGTCCTCGAGACGGGGCGACGGGGTCACATCTTTCGTGAGTCTCTGCTCGTTACCGCAAGCCCTAGTCCATTAACGATTTGGATATTTGATCCGAGCAGGCCTCTGGTCTGATAGCACTAACCATCACGTGGGCATAGTATGGGCGTTCTGCATCGTAGCATCAGCCGAAAGCTCTGTCAGACGTCTAGTTCAGCCTTGCGGCCGGGACGGACCGGCGCCCTCCGGGTGCCTGGCTTCACCCTGCTCGCAACGACCCGGAGTGCATAGGGCGATGGCCCAAGACCCCTGAGCGCTTAGGATGTAGACCGGCGGGGACCTCTCTGCTGAGCTGTAGGTAGGGCTGCGGTGTGTCGTTTGACCGAGGCCAGGCATGACCCAGGAAAGTGTGTCCGGCCGGAGTTAATCGAGCGTGTTGGGTAAGTTGGTGCACCCCTGCAGGGAAGAACACTTCTATCGATAGCCGGTCCTACGGTAAAGGACACTCGCAGTTGTATCCTGATTGATACAATTTTAGAACTGGATACTTGGATACTATGGCTCTGGGATTGCTTCTCGCAGGGAGTCGAGAAGGGATCTCCGGACGAGGTTGATGACTGTATGGCTCTGGGATTGCTTTCTCGCAGGGAGTCGAGAAAGGATCTCTGGGTGAGGTTGAGACCTAATGATACTGCTACATTATATTGTACTGTTCTACTCTCTTCTACTGCTGCAAGACCGCTGAAGATGCTAGTCTTCGATAGGACTAGGTCTTCTCTCTATTCTGGCATTTCTGCAGCCCAGTCCACATATACAGCCTCCCGTTGAAAATGTTGCATATGTAGTGTAGATCCTTGCTTGCTGAGTACTTCTGAGTACTCACGGTTGCTTTGTTTTCCTTTTCTCCCCATATCAGTTTGTCGTAACAAGATGACGGAGCCCCTGAGACAGATGCCCCGACGATCGCTATTGCTACCACCCCGAGGATGGATACTACTACGAGTTGACTGACGACCAGGAGTAGGATCGGAGGGTCCCAGGCAGGAGGCCTACGCCTTTCTATCGTAGTGTTTTATTTTGCCCCGCCTTTCTAAAGGCCTTTCTGTTTCTGTTTCATATCTGTACTCAGATATCTGATGCTTCCGCTGACGCTTGTTCGCAAGTTTATGTATTCGAGCCCTCGAGGCCCCTGGCTTGTAATATAAAGCTTGTATGACTTTATTTATGTTTTAGAGTTGTGTTGTGATATCTTCCCGTGAGTCCTTAGGCTTGATCGTGTGCATTTGCGTGTATCATTAGTGCACGATTGAGCCGGGGGCGTCACAAATTGGTATCAGAGCCGACTGCCTCTAGGAATTCCCCTTTCCAACTCCTTGGCCGAAGTTGAGTCTAGTAACTAAAAACTGTTTTACTAACTTGGTTGTGTGGCTTACGGGCCCACGTCGCCAATTGGGAGGTATTAGTATCTTTTATTCCTCGTCTATACTCTGGGACTCTGATCTCTCTTCCTTTCGGGTTAACTAAAGTTTACTAACGCCGACACTTAGGATCTCGTAATTCTCGTCCACCCGGAGAGCTGAATATTTGTGCGATTTCCCTGACATTGATCTGATTAGTCTGATAATCATTTTCCTTCCCGTTGTTTTGTTTAACCATTCTCTCCGAGATCGGTTATACTTCTCCTTGTCTTTTGACAATCATGAGTTTCCTCTGTTTCAGATGGATCGTTTGTTTCCACCACACCCTGCGACGCAGCTACCAGTTGTTCGAGCAGGGATACATCCAGAGTACATTATTTATCCACTGGGGCAGATGTCAATCCGTTACAATACCCCAGTACTGTCTCCTCCAGATACCAGCAAAGACTTTGTGATTTATTGTGATGCATCCCGTGAAGGATTAGGCTGTGTCCTAATGCAAGAGCGTAAAGTGATTGCTTATGGCTCTCGTCAGTTGCGCCCACATGAAGAGAATTATCCGGTACATGATCTAGAACTAGCTGCTGTCATTTATGCACTGCAGTTGTGGCGACATTACCTCCTCGGTAATCGTTGCGAGATCTACACGGATCATAAAAGTCTGAAGTACTTGTTCACTCAACCTTCTCTAAACCTCCGTCAGCAAAGATGGATGGAGGCCATTGCGGACTATGATTTGGGTATTTCCTATACCCCTGGCAAGGCTAACGTGATGGCTGATGCCTTAAGCCGCAAGTCCTATTGCGACAACCTCATGGTTAGGCGAGCTCAACCTCGTCTTTTTGAAGAACTGTGCAAGCTGAATCTGCGTATTGTTCCACAGGGCTCTCTGAATAACCTTGTGATACAACCAGATCTTCAGAAAGCTGTTAAGAATGCGCAAGCTAAAGATGCTGAAATTGATCTGATGAAGAAAGACCTTCACCTTGTAAAATACAGGGATTTCTCGCTGTCTGAAGATGGAACCTTGTATTTCAGAAACCGCATTGTCGTACCTCGCTTCGAGCTTATGACTGACAAAGTCATGAAGGAGGCACATGATACCCCGCTGTCTATTCATCCGGGTAGCACCAAGATGTATCGTGATCTCCGTCAAAGGTACTGGTGGTCTAAAATGAAGCAGGACATTGCTCGATATGTTGCTGAATGTGATGTGTGTCGTCGCGATTAAAGCAGAACATCAGAAACCAGCTGGAATTCTGCAACAACTTCCTATTCCTCTATGGAAATGGGATAAGGTTCAGATGGATTTCGTTACAGGACTTCCCAGGTCACAGAAGGGTCACGATGCTATTCTTGTCGTCGTCGACCAACTCTCTAAAGTTGCACACTTTCTGCCTGTCAAAGAAACTATCACTGCTAGTCAGTTAGCAGAGTTGTATATCTCCAGAATTGTATCACTCCACGGTATTCCGAAGGAGATCAGTTCGGACCGTGGCGGCCTTTTCACTTCCAAATTCTGGGAAAGTTTCCAAACAGCTATGGGAACTCATATTACCTGGAGTTCAGCTTATCATCCCCAATCCCAAGGCCAAGTCGAACGAGTCAATCAGGTTCTTGAAGACATGCTTCGGGCTTGTGTTATTTCATTCGGCAAGAAGTGGGAAGAATCTCTTCCGTATGCTGAGTTCTCTTATAACAACAGCTATCAAGCCAGTTTGAAAATGGCCCCCTTTGAAGTTCTATATGGACGTAAGTGTCGAACCCCTCTGAATTGGTCAGAAACTGGGGAACGACCGCTCGTGGGTCCAGATATTATTCAACACGCCGAAGAACAAGTTCGTATTGTCCGGGAAAATCTCAAGGCGGCTCAGGACCGCCAGAAGAGCAACTATGATCGCAAACGATGGGGTTTGACTTATCAACCTGGTGATCAAGCTTATCTTCGTGTCACTCCTATGAAAGGCACTCACCGTTTTGGAATCAAGGGCAAGCTAGCTCCACGCTACATTGGTCCTTTCCGCATTATTGCTAGGCATGGACAGGTGGCATATAAATTGGAGTTGCCGCCGCAATTCTCTCATATCCACGACGTCTTCCATGTGTCGCAACTTCGTAAATGCTTCAAGGAATCTCCGCACCGAGCTGTGGATCACGAGGTGCTCGAATTGCAAGATGATCTTTCTTCTAAGGAGCATCCGATCCGCATTCTCGATGAAGCTGAACGTCGGACCCGTCAGAAGGTTACCAAGTTCCTCAAAGATCAGTGGTCAAATCATACTGAAGATGAAGCCACTTGGGAACGCGAGGATAATCTTCGTGCGGAATACCCCGAACTTTTTCCTTCTACCTCTTAATTCTCGGGACGAGAATTCTTGTTAGTAGAGGAGATTTGTAACACCCCCAGTGGTTAGCCACAGTAATCCCATTTTGATAATGCCAAGTCAGCATGATTAACAGTGCATGATCATCATTAACATCATATTGCATTTCAACTCCTAAGTCAAATTCAAATTTAAATGAAAGTGGAAAATAAAAGTTGTTCGAACACATAAACTAAATTGTTCATTAAATAGCAAATAAATCAGAGGCAATTCAAAAATTGAAACCAACATCATTGGAGTTGGATAAGTGACTCAGTCATCCTCAAACAGTGGCTGAAAGCGATAATTAATTACCTTTTTTTTAATCTAAAATAAATGTGAAAATATATTAACCCCAAAATAGTTTTTGGTGGTAGGATATATTGCACTGTGAATATTTGGACCAGTCTCATATTTTACAAAAGTTATTTGAAATAAAAACAAAAGGCAAAACAGTAAAGAAAAATAAAAAAAAAGACAGAAAAGAAAGAAGAGAGAAACGAATTCCCCTTCCCCCCCCCCTGGGCTCGGCCCAGCAAAGCCATCGGGGGCGCCAGGCCGGCCCAGTCGCCCGTATAACCCCCCGGTCCACCACCGAACCTTACCCTATCCACTACCACCCCCTCGCTCTCCTCTCCTCTTCCCCCCGTACAGGTAGGGGGATCGACCACGCCCCACCGCCCGGACGCGTGCCCCTGGTGCCGCTCCGACGCCGCGCTCGCCGCCGCCCGCTCCTCAACCCTAGCCCCCCCCCCCCCCGCGTGGATTCCGTTCGGGGGTAATCGAGCCCCCGACGCCTGCGCCCGCGCCGACCGGCCGTCGTCGCCGCCCCACCGTCGCCGTTGCGTCCTCGTCTCCCCCTCACCAGACTCCCGCAGCCTCGACGCCCCTCTCTCCAGCGCATGTGAGCGCTCCGCGCCCCTCCCCCATCTCTCTGTCGCCGCTGCGCCCGCGGTCGGCGCACAACGCGCGACTCCGCCGCGCCCCTGGCAGCGCCAGGAGGCGCGCTTCCCGCGCCCACCACCGCCCGCTCGCGCCCCGCCCGCGTCCCACGCGGCCTCGCCCTGCCCACCCTACTCGCCGCCGCAGCCGCCCCTTGAAGGCACCGCCGCCGTCGCCTGCGTTCCCCCCCCCCCTCGTTGGCCGTTGCCCCAGCCCGCGTCCGGTCGCCGCCCTGGCCCTCACGGCTCCGGCCGACTGCGCCGTGGCCGCCGGCGCGTCCGCGCCCAGCGCCCCACGGGCACGCGCCCGTTCGGGCTGGCGCCCGTCGCCTGGCGCCCGTTGCCCGCATGCCCGATCCGCTCTGCCCCTTTGGGCCTATGACCAGGGGGCCCCACGCCCCTGTTATTTAAAAAAAGGTAATTAATTATCGCTTTCAGCCACTGTTTGAGGATGACTAAGTCACTTATCCAACTCCAATGATGTTGGTTTCAATTTTTGAATTGCCTCTGATTTATTTGCTATTTAATGAACAATTTAGTTTATGTGTTCGAACAACTTTTATTTTCCACTTTCATTTAAATTTGAATTTGACTTAGGAGTTGAAATGCAATATGATGTTAATGATGATCATGCACTGTTAATCATGCTGACTTGGCATTATCAAAATGGGATTACTGTGGCTAACCACTGGGGGTGTTACATGTGCCCACCTCGGGTACCTTCCGGACTCCATTTTTCTTCCGTTTACTTGTTTCCTAAGATAAAAAATCTTTATATAGCCCCCAAACCTATTGACCACCGTATCATGGAGAAATCTTCTATTTTCTTTTCCTTGTTGTTTTCTGACAGATCCAATCCAGCATGGCTGCTTCAAGCTCCTCCAAGGACAAGTTCTTCGAGAATGTCATCAACCCATATTTGCGGGAGGTGATGCAGCACCCTCAGGCTATCCAGATGCATGAGGGGGTGCTGCACATCCGCAATGTGCAAGGCCCCAAGGGGACGGGATCCATGGAGGCTAGGCTTGAAGCTATGGAGCAGGAAGTCTTCCGGTGCAAGGGGATGGTAGAACGTAGACTCAATGCTAATCACCTCATGATCGCGGACTACACCCGTGATCTCAAGGTGGATGGCAAGTCCATGAAGGACATCATCTTCACCTTCAACGAGCAAATCAACTTCCTCCAAAGACAGATCTATGATCTCCAAAACCAAGTCTTTGAATATGAGGCGAGGTTTAAAGGTATGAGTTTGGCTACCAGTTGCAGGACCCATGAGACTCACTCCTCCTCTTATGATAGTGAGCCCTTGCCAACCCGAGGATAAGATTGCCACTACTTCATCACCACCACCTCCTTCTTCATCAACAAAGGAAAATTGAGTAATCGGGTATGGGCACTCCCCTTGGCTTGTGCCAAGCTTGGGGGAGGTGCCCCGGTATCGTATCACCTCCACTATCTTTTGCCTTTACTGATCTTAGTTTGATCCATAGTTATCTTTTGCTTTAGATGAATAAAAGTTTAGTTCGATCCTTTCTTTTTGAGTGTTTGCTTAGTGATCTATATTTGTAATCGTGTGCAAGATATATATATATATATAATAAAGTTTTGTTTTCTTTACTTTCTTGTTCAATAAAAAGAAAAGAAATAAATGAAAAAGATCATATGCTAATTTTATGGTAAGTAATGACATCACATAAGGAAGAGTATAAGTAGAAAATTTTATTGGAGATTGATAAACATAGCATTGGTCAATGATGCAATTCATGAAAGAATTAATAAGGGAAGAGAAGATTCACATGCAAATACACTATCCTGGACATCTTTTGTGATTGTGATCCCCCATCAAAATATTATATGCCAAAATTGTGGACGTTGGACAAGGAAGACAACGTAATGATTTATGTTTGTTCATATTCACATAGAAGTTATATTGTCATAGATCCTTTAACAGGTGGTGCTTGCCCCCATCTTTGCTAGCCAAAAATTCTGCACTAAGTAGAGATACTACTTGTGCATCCAAAAACCTTTAAACCCAAATCTTATTTTGAGAGTCCACCATACCTACCTATGGATTGAGTAAGATCCTTCAAGTAAGTTGTCATCGGTGCAAATAGGGCAATAAAAATTGCTTCTAAAAGTGTTGGATCATTTAGTGTAAGAGAAAATTGAGCGTTGTACGAACATGTGATGGTAAATAATAAAAGCGCAGACTGCATAATAAAGGTTGCTATCACAAGGGGCAATATAACATGACGTTCTTTTGCATTAAGAGATTGAGCATACAAATAAATAAGCGCATGGCAACCTCTGCTTCCCTCTGCGAAGGGCCTATCTTTTACTTTTATGTATTTACTTTTATGCAAGAGTCAAGGTTCTTCTCTCTATTCCTTTTTATTTTCTCTTTTGGCAAGCATCATGTGGTGAGGAAAGATCTAGGCACATATATCTAGTTGGATATGAGTAGCATGAGTTATTATTGTTGACATCACCCTCGAGGTGAGTATGTTGGGAGGCGAAACTTTAAGCCCCTATCTTTCTATGTGTCCGGTTGAAACGTTTTACTCATGTGTATGCGGTGAGTGTTAGCAATCATAGAAGACTATATGATGGTTGAGTATGTGGGCTTGCCAAAAAGGCTCTGATACATGACCCTTCCTGAAAAGATGATGAATTGTAGTTGCAAAGTTCACTGAGAACATAGTTTGTTGGTTTTCAATAGAGTTTATGCTTTATACTTCGATGTTGTGATGAATTGTTACTTGTTCATGAGAAGTTATATGATAAAAGTTCTATGATAAAGTTTTATATTAAAGTTGGTTGCTGTTATAATAATATACATGATGCTTCTATGTCCGTATTTTGTTTTTATCGACACCTCTCTCTCTCTAAGCGTGTGGACATGTTTTTCGATTTCGGTTTTCGCTTGAGGACAAGCGAGGTCTAAGCTTGGGGGAGTTGATACGTCCATTTTGCATCATGTTTTCCTACTGTTATTTATGATGTTTTTATGCATAATAATGCTTTTTGGAGTAATTCTAATGTCTTTTCTCTCATAATATGCAAGGTTCACACAAAGAGGGAGAATTCCGGCAGCTGGAAATCTGGACCTGAAAAAGCTACATCAGGCTACCTATTCTGCACAACTCCAAATGAGCTAAAACTTCACAAGGAATTTTTATGGAATAAATAAGAATTATTGGAGCAAATAACTACTAGAGGGTGCCCACCAGGTGGGCACAACCCACCTGGGTGCGCCAGGGAGCCCAGGCGCGCCCTGGTGGGTTGTGCCCTCCTCGGCCCACCTCCGGTACCCCACTTCTTGTATATAAGTCATTTTGACCTAGAAAAAATAAGGGGAGGACTTTCGGGACGAAGCGCCGCCGTCTTGAGGCGGAACTTGGGCAGGAGCACTTTTGCCCTCCGGTGGAGCGATTCCGCCGGGGGAACTTCCCTCCCGGAGGGGGAAATCATCGTCATCATCATCACCAACAACTCTCCCATCTTGGGGAGGGCAATCTCCATCAACATCTTCAATAGCACCATCTCCTCTCAAACCCTAGTTCATCTCTTGTGTTCAATCTTTGTACTGGAACTATAGATTGGTACTTGTGGGTGACTAGAAGTGTTGATTATATCTTGTAGTTGATTACTAGATGGTTTATTTGGTGGAAGATTATATGTTCAGATCCATTATGCTATTTAATACCCCTCTGATCTTGAGCATGATTATCATTAGTGAGTAGTTACTTTTGTTCTTGAGGTCACGGGAGAAATCTTGTTGCAAGTAATCATGTGAACTTGATATGTGTTCGATATTTTGATGATATGTATGTTGTGATTCCCTTAGTGGTGTCATGTGAACGTCGACTACATGACACTTCACCATATTTGGGCCTAAGGGAATGCATTGTGGAGTAGTTATTAGATGATGGGTTGCGAGAGTGACAGAAGCTTAAACCCTAGTTTATGCGCTATTTCGTAAGGGACTGATTTGGATCCGAAAGTTTAATGCTATGGTTAGATTTATTCTTAATATTTTTCTCGTAGTTGCGGATGCTTGCGAGGGGGTTAATTATAAGTAGGAGGTTTGTTCAAGTAAGAACTGCACCTAAGCACCGGTCCACCCACATATCAAATTATCAAAGTAGCGAGCACAAATCAAACCAACATGATGAAAGTGACTAGATGAAATTTCCGTGTACCCTCAAGAACGCTTTGCTTATCATAAGAGACCGTTTTGGCCTGTCCTTTGCCTCAAAAGGATTGGGCTACCTTGCTACACTTTTGTTACCATTACCGTTACTTGCTCGTTACAAATTATCTTGCTATCAAACTACTCGTTACTTATAATTTCAGTGCTTGCAGACATTACCTTGCTTAAAACCGCTTGTCATTTCCTTCTGCTCCTCGTTGGATTCAACACTCTTACTTATCGAAAGAACTACGATTGATCCCCTATACTTGTGGGTCATCAGTAGCCCCCGGGACCGGGTTGTCTTCCTCGCAATGACCGGGTTCTTGAATTTTGTGAAAATGGCCAAAACTGCCGAGTCATGTCTGTGTAGCTCCCGATAACTCGACGAGCCGGCTTGAGATTCTTCATACTTGGCCATGATATAAACCGGCATATATTTGACAGCAGAACGCTGGAATTTGTTGAAGCTGGAGGCGAGGTGGCGAGTTGATGATCTTTGCTATGCGCATTGTATGTCCTCCCATTGCTTGTTATTCTTTCTCGGTCTGGCTCATCTGGCCCTTCTAGGGCTGCTTTCTTCTCTTTTTCTTTTGCTGGTTTTTGAATTGCCGACTCAAACAGTGGCCTGGCTCATCCAGCTTCTCCAGGGACAATGCATCCGTGGCCTACTCTCTCTTTTCCTCAATATGCTGAAGCAGACCGGACCGCGGGGCGGCGGCTTGCACATGTCCATTGGGCAGCTTGTGTGAGCGGGCGTGGCCCTGATATGCTGATGTAGATCGGTCTGCAAGGACTGCAACTTGGGTGCTTCCATTGAGTGGCACGGCACGGACAAACGTCAGTGCAGAATGACACTGTCGTGTGCTTCGTATCCGCGGTATAACGCCACTTTGGAGTGAATAATTGTCCTGATGTATTTAGACGACAGATGATCCTGTCGTGTCTGCCATGAACATGGAACAATTGTCCTGTGGATAAAAAATATTAAAGGAAGAATAATTGTTCTCGAAGGAATTTAAAGTGTATTGATAAAATAAATAGGGTGGATAGCACTGGCTTTTTTGTCGGATGAACGGAGACGGACCAAACCGAGTTTCAATACACAGATCGATGCACCTTTTCTCGCGTGGGCACCCAACCACTTTTCTTTCTCTTATTCTCTTCTTCAAGCGCCCGGCCGCAGCGGTTGGGGAGCAGGCCACCGGCCGAGGACAACACGGGCGTCGTGCGGCACCAAAGGCCGATGCGTGTAGGACGTGGCAGGCCGGGCGCGCAGGTGGAACCGGAGCGACGCGGGGGGCGGAGCGAGGTGCGGCGAGCCGGCGGGGGATCGAAGGCAGCGCAGGCTCGCGGGGGCAGCCGAAGAGCGCAGAAAATGCGCGCGAGCGACACAGTCGCGCGGCCAGGTGAAGCAAGGTGGGTCGACGTGGTGGGCGTCGAGGCGTCAGAGGCGAGTGGCAGAGCAAGGGAAGCCGGCGAGGCGGCGCATGGCAGTGGAGGCTCAGCGCGGTGAAGGCGGCTCAGCCGAGCCGAGGCAGCAGAGGCGAGCAGCGGAGCAGGGGAAGCCGGCGAGGCGGCGCAGCATGGTGGAGGCTTAGCGCGGCGGAGGTAGCTCAGCTGACCCGAGGCAGCAGAAGCGAGCGGGGTTAGGCGGCTCGGCCGACCCGAGGCCACGAAGGCGTAGGTCGTTGAAGCAATTCGGAGGCGAGGTTGCGGCGGTGCTTGCTTTTAGGCAAGACCGTGGCAGAGGCGAGTCGGCCAAGCCAGCCACGACGGGGGCGGCTCAGCAACTTGGAGGCGAGGCCGGTGGTTGGAGGCGGAGTTTGCTCGCGGCGACGGTTCGGAGGCGGAGTCCGGTAAGTTAAAGCCGTTGTGGAGACACAGTCTGAAGAGGTGAGGCCGAGCAGGGGCGGCTTAGCAGCCGCGACGGCTGAGGCCAAGGTGAGGGGATTCGGCCATGCCTGTTGATCACAGCGGTAGAGGCATGGCCGGCCCGAGGCTGCGGCGACGGTGGCTTGGAGCAGGGCCGGCGTGCGGGGCGTGAGGTGGAGGCTCGAAGCTTACGGCATCGGCGACTTGAGGTAGCGCAGGGCCGCGGCGGGTCGATGGTGGTGGAGACATCGACGGCTCGGAGTGGAGGCAGGACCGAGCTCGGAGACGGCAGCTCGGGCCACGGAAACACGCCGTAGAGGCGGCTCAAGAACGAGCGGCTTAGCGCATTGGGGCGCCGGACAGGTGAGGCGGCGATTTGGCACAAGGTTGCGAGGGCCGGCGACTTGGCGGCAGTTCGATGCGGCAGCTCGAGGCAGACCCGCGATGGGGGCAGGCAGGCGGGTCGGGGCCGCATCGTAGCGGCGGAGTCAGAGGTCGGAGCAGCGACGCAGGGCCGGCTTCGGCAGCAGGCGGTCGACGAGGCGTTGGACGGGCCGACGAAGCAGGCCACGGTAGAGGCGGAGAACGGTGGCACATGGCGGCGGCCGGTTCGGAGGCGACGTCGGACGGGTCGACGAGGCGGGTCAACGGTGTCCGTGGAGATACCCGCTTCCGGGTGTAGCCCCTTTTTTAATAATATGGACTCCACGCTTCGTTGATTTCCTTTGGAACTTGAGTGGCATGTGTGCCTAAGCACTTGATTATGTACAGCCAGACGAGATCAAGACCAGATCAAATTTAGCCAAGGGCTATTTGGATTTAGATGATGGAGCTGCTTCAACTAGGAAAACTCGACGGGTTCCAGTAGCTGGGTCTGGCTCAGCCTAGAAAACAAAAAGTGAGCAGACGCGGAGCTTTAACCACTGCGACGATCTTTGCTCTGTGTCAGCGAGGAAATTGCATCTGATCCATCCAGCTTAATTTGATCCCAACGAAAAGGATGAGTCGGCCAGATGCAGTCTGGTCGGCAAAGATGATGAAAAATTGGACTCGATGAAATCTGAATCCGCGACGCACACGTCACCCCACGGTTGTCTTATGCCGGGTTATCTTGCACGATTGTTCCACGCCGACTCTTCTTCATCCGAACAATCGCAAGCTTCTCGATCCCTCAAGAGACCCCTTCAAGAACTCAACACCATCGTGCGCTGGCCCCACGGTGGGCGCCTACTGTCGTGGTTTTGTCACAGCAGATGTCCTAGTGTGAGGATTTAGTCGTGAGGCCATCGCAACAAGGTAGTAGCTTGAACGGGGTTGATCGGGATCGAGAGACGCGAGTTTTTACCCAGGTTCGGCCCCGCGTGGTGGAGGTAAAAGCCTAAATCCTGCTTGATTGCTATTGATGATGATGATGATCTCGATTACAAGGGCGCTATCTTGCTACCTCTCATTTTGAGAGCTATTGATTTGCCTATTTATGTTGCTTGAACTACATCAGAATTTTCCCCAAAGAGGAAGGGATGATGCAGCACAGCTACGGTAGGTATTTCCCTCAGTTATGAAACCAAGGTATCAATCCAGTAGGAGAACCAAGCAACACTATGTAAATGGTACCTGCACACAAAGAACAAATACTTGCAACCCGACGCTTTTGAGGGGTTGTCAATCCCTCTTCGGGTAATGGCGCCAGAAGTTGTCAAGTTGACAGGATAAAATTTGTGTAGATTGGATAAATAGATCTCGATAAAATGCGAAATAAAATAAGTAACAAAAAAGTGCAGCAAGGTATTTTTGGGTTTTTGGAATAATATATCTGAAAATAAAAGCGAATAAAAATAGATCTCAAAGCAAATATGATAAAGAATAGTCCCGGGGCCGTAGATTTCACTAGTGGCTTCTCTCGAGAAAATAGCACACGCTGGGTAAACAAATTACTGTTGGGCAATTGATAGAAGATCGAATAATTATGACGATATCCAAGGTAGTGATCAATATATAGGCATCACGTCCAAGATTAGTAGACCAACTCCTGCCTGCATCTACTACTATTACTCCACACATCGACCACTATCCAGCATGCATCTAGTGTATTAAGTTCATGGAGAAACGGAGTAATGCAATAAGAACGATGACATGATGTAGACGAGATCTATTCATGTAGGAATAGCCCCCATCTTGTTATCCTTAATAGCAAGGATACATGTGTGTCTTGCTGCCCCTTCCGTCACTGGGAAATAACACCATAAGATCGAACACATCACAAAGCACCTCTTCCCATGGCAAGAAAAATCGATCTAGTTGGCCTAACTAAACCAAAGATTCAAAGAAGAAATACGAGGCTATAAATAATCATGCATATAAGAGATCAAATGAAGACTCAAATAATATTCATGGATATAGATCTGATCATAAACTCAAAGTTCATTGGATCCCAACAAACACACCGCAAAAAAGAGTTACATCAAATAGATCTCCAAGAGACCATTGTATTGAGAATCAAAAAGAGAGAAGAAGCCATCTAGCGACTGCCTACGGACCCGTAGGTCTATGATGAACTACTCACACATCATCGAAGAGGCACCAATAAGGATGATGAACCCCTCCGTGATGATGTCTAGATTGGATCTTGTGGTTCTGGAACTTGCAGCGGATGGAATTGTGTTTTTGTCGACTCCCCTAGGGTTTCTGGAATATTTGGGGATTTATTGGGTGAAGAGGCGGTGCAGGAGGTCACTGAGGGGGGCACAACCCCCCTGGGCGCGCATGAGCCTCCTGGCGCGCCCTGGTGGGTTGTGCCCACCTCGGGCCTCCCCTCTGGTACTTTTTTGGCCCTTGTGGTGTCTTCTAGTCCAAAAAAAATCTCCAAAAAGTTTCGTTGTGTTTGGACTCCGTTTGGTACTGATATTCTGCGAAGTAAAAAACAAGCAAAAAACAGAAACTGGCACTGGGCACTATGTCAATAGGTTAGTCCCAAAAAATGATATAAAGTTGCTATAAAATGATTGTAAAACATCCAAGAATGATAATATAACAGGATGGAACAAGCAAAAATTATAGATACGTTGGAGGCGTATCAGCATCCCCAAGCATAATTCCTACTCGTCCTCGAGTAGGTAAATGATAAAAAACAGAATTTTGGATGTGGAATGCTGCCTAACATGTTCATCACATATTCTTTTCTTTTGTAGCATGGATATTTGGACTTTTATATGGTTCAAAGCAATAGTCTAGTTTTGACACGAAGATTTCAATACTCAAGCATATCAACAAGCAACCATGTCTTTCAAAATATCAACACTAAAGAAAGTTATCCCTAGCCCATCATGCTTAATCATTGATCCATTCATGTAACACACTCGCATATTAGCTACATCTAATGCTCAAGTACGATCATAGTGCCACTTAGTTGGTGCTTTATAAGAGAAAATGGAGACTCAAAAAATTGCATAAAATAAATAGATAGGCCCTTCGCAGAGGGAAGTAGGAATTTGTAGAGGTGCCAGAGCTCAAAGCTTAAATTGAGAGATAATTTTTTTTGAGAGGCATACTTTTCCCGTCAGCGAAAACGACCAAGTAGTTCCCAACACTTTCCATGCTAGATATATCATAGGCGGTTCCCAAACATAAAATAAAGTTTATTCCTTTTTCCACCATACTTTCACATTCCACGACTAGCCGTATCCACGGGTACCGACCATACCAACACTTTCCAAGGAATTTATTATTTGACAACATAAAGTAAATTTCTTTTTCATTTCAGGACTGGGCATCCCTATTACCGCCGTACTCTCGTGCAATGACAAGTGAATAAACACTCATCTTGAGAATAACACATCTAGCATGGAAAATATTGGCCACCCCCTGCCGCTTCATGAGCGGTATGGGAACACAAAAAGGAAATTCATTTTGAAAAGTAGAGATGGCACATACAGATTTGCTTAGAACGGTACGGAAATACCGCATATAGGTAGGTATGGTGGACTCATGTGGCCAAACTGGGTTTAAAGATTTTGGATGCACAAGTAGTATTTCTACTTAGTTCAAGTGGAGGCTAGCAAAAAGATTGAGAAGCAACCAACCAAGAAACGAAAAATCTCATAAGCGAGCATTAGGCATAACTAACACCGAATAATGCACCACAAGTAGGATGTAATTTCATTGCATAACTATTGACTTTCGTGCTTGCATAGGGAATCACAAACCTTAATACCAATATTCTTACTAAAGCATAATTACTCACCAACATGACTCACATATCACTATCATCATATCTCAAAACTATTACAAAGAATCAAGTTTATTTTTTCCAATGATCTTCATGAAAGTTTTTATTATATACCTTATGAATATCTATCACTTTGGGACTAGTTTCATATATTGCAATTGCTTTTGACAAGCTCAAACAAATCTAAGTGAAGAACATGAGCATAAAATTTTTCGTCTCTCAAAATAATATAAGTGAAGCTTGAGAGAATTTTTTCAAAAATTTACTAACTCTCAAATTAATCTAAGTGAAGCATGATAGCATTTCTTCAAAAATATTAAAGCACACCGTGCTCAAAAAGATATAAGTGAAGCACTAGAGCAATTCCATAGCTAAAAATAAATAAAGTGAAGCATAAAGAGCAATTCTAACAAATCATTGCATAATTTTCGCTCTCTCAAATAGGTGTGTCCGGCAAGGATACTTGTGACAAACTAAAAACCAAAAAAACAAAGACTCATATAATACAAGATGCTCCAAGCAAAACTCATGATATGTGACGAATAAAAATATAGCTCCAAGTAAAATACCGATGGTCGTTAGAACAAAGAGGGGATGCCTTCCGGGGCATCCCCAAGCATAGTTGCTTGGTTCTCCTTGAATATTAACTAGGGGTTCCATGGGGCATCCCCAAGCTTAGGCTCTTTTCACTCCTTATTCCTTCACCCATCGCGATCTCACCCAAAACTTGAAACCTTCAATCACACAAAACTTAACAAAACCTTCGTGAGATCCGTTAGTATAAGAAAACCAATCTTTACTTTAAGTACTATAGCAAACTCATTCAAATTATGTTATTGCATTATATCTACTGTATTCTAACTTTACTATGGCTTATACCCCCGATACAATCCATAGATTCATCAAAATAAGCACACAATGCAAAGAAAACAGAATCTGTCAAAAACAGAACAGTCTGTAAAGATGCGAATTGTTCTCATACTTACGTAACTCCAAAAATTCTGAAAAATTAGGAAAACAGAGGCAATTTGTATATAAATCTATTGTAAACAATTCAGAATTTTTTGTTGCTTTTGTGAATTAAACAATTCTGTTATTGGACGCAAAAGTTTCTGTTTTTCAACAGGATCAAATCAACTATCACCAAAGCTATCCCAAAGGCTTTACTTGGCACAAATACTAATTAAAACATAAAAAACACAATCATAACAGAGGCATAATTGTTTGAACACTCAAGAACAGAAAGAAAAAGGCGAAAATAAATTTTATTCAATGGGTTGCCTCCCAACAAGCGCTTTTCTTTAAAGCCTCTTAGCTAGACATTGATAATTTTGATGATGCTCACATGAAAGACAAGAATTGAAACACAAAGGGAGCATCATAATACATGTGACAAACACATTTAAGTCTAACATACTTCCGATGCATAAGGATTTTATAAGCAAACAAATTATCAAGAAAAGAAATATATAGCATAAGCAAAGAAGAAGAAAGAAGCAATAGCAATCTCAACATAACGAGAGGTAAATTAGTAACATGAAAATTTCTACAACCATATTTTCCTCTCTCATAATAATTACATGTAGGATCATGGTCAAATTCAACAATATAATTATCACATAAAATATTCTCTTCATGATCCACATGCATGCAAAGTTGACACACTTCCGAAATAGTGGGATTATCATCAAATAAAGTCATGACCTCTCGAAGCCCACTTTCATCAAGAAATTCATAAGATTGAACACTCTCCAAATATGTGGGATTATTTTTACCTAGAGTTGACACTCTTCAAAACCCACTTTCAATATTATTGTAAACATATTCATCATTAGGCTTAAATAAATTTTGAAGATCATAAGAAGCATTATCACCCCAATCATGATCATTGCAGTAAGTAGTGGACATATCAAAATTAGCATCCCCAAGCTTGGGGTTTTGCATATTATTAGCACAATTGACATTAATAGAATTTATAATAATATCATTGCAATCATGCTTTTCATTCAAGGAGCTATCGTGAATCACTTTATAAATTTCTTCTTTTAACACTTCATCACAATTTTCAGATTCACGAATCTCAAAAAAAACATTATAAAGATAATCTAATGAACTCAATTCACTAGCAATTGGTTCATCATAATTGGATCTTTTAAAAAGATTAGCAAGTGGATGAAGATCCATATCAATAGATTTTTAGCAAGCGAAGATGCAAGCAAATAGAAGGCACATGGCAACACAAGCAAACAAAAGATCAAACGAGAAAAAGGCAAACGAAAAAGAAGGTGAATAAAAAGGCAAATATTTTTGTGAAGTGGGGGAGATGAAAATGAGAGGCAAATGGCAAATAATGTAAATTGCAAGGAGATGAGATTTGTGAATGTGTACCTAATAGATGTGGATGATGTCTCCCAGGCAATGGCGCCAGAAATTCCTTTTGATGTCGCTTGAACTACGTCGGTATTTCCCCAAAGAGGAAGGGATGATGCAGCACAGCTATGGTAGGTATTTCCCTCAGTTATAAAACCAAGGTATCAATCCAGTAGGAGAACCAAGCAACACTATGTAAACGATACCTGCAGACAAAGAACAAATACTTGCAACCCGACGCTTATGAGGGGTTGTCAATCCCTCTTCGGGTAACAGCGCCAGAAATTGTCAAGTTAACGGGATAAAATTTGTGTAGATTGGATAAATAGATCTCGATAAAATGTGAAATAAAATAAGTAACAAAAAAGTGCAGCAAGGTATTTTTCTGTTTTTGGAATAATAGATCGGAAAATCAAAGCGAATAAAAATAGATCTCAAAGCAAATATGATAAAGAATAGACCCGAGGGCCGTAGATTTCACTAGTGGCTTCTCTCAAGAAAATAGCACGCGGTGGGTAAACAAATTACTGTTGGGCAATTGATAGAAGATCGAATAATTATGACGATATCCCACGCAATGATCAATATATAGGCATCATGTCCAAGATTAGTAGACTGACTCCTGCCTGCATCTACTACTATTACTCCACACACCGACCGCTATCCAGCATGCATCTAGTGTATTAAGTTCATGGAGAAACGGAGTAATACAATAAGAACGATGCCATGATGTAGACGAGATCTATTCATGTAGGAATAGCCCCCATCTTGTTATCCTTAATAGCAACGATACATGCGTGTCTTGCTGCCCCTTCTGTCACTCGGAAAGATCACCGCAAGATCGAACCCATCACAAAGCACCTCTTCCATGGCAAGAAAAATCGATCAAGTTGGCCTAACTAAACCAAAGATTCGAAGAAGAAATACAAGGCTATAAATAATCATGCATATAAGAGATCAAAAGAAGACTCAAATAATATTCATGGATATAGATTTGATCATAAACTCAAAGTTCATCGGATCCCAACAAACACACCGCAAAAAAGAGTTACATCAAATAGATCTCCGACCATTGTATTGAGAATCAAAAAAGAGAGAAGAAGCCATCTAGCTACTGCCAACAGACCCGTTGGTCTGTGATGAACTACTCACGCATCATTGAAGAGGCACCAATGAGGATGATGAACCCCTCCGTGATGATGTCTAGATTGGATCTCGTGGTTCTGGAACTTGCGGTGGCTGGAATTGTGTTTTTGTCGACTCCCCTAGGGTTTCTGGAATATTTGGAGATTTATAGGGCGAAGAGGCGGTGCGGGAGGACACCGAGGGGGGCACAACCCCCCTGGGCACGCCTGGGCCTCCTGTCGCGCCCTGGTGGGTTGTGCCCACCTTGGGCCTCCCCTCTGGTACTTCTTTGGCCCATGTGGTGTCTTCTGGTCCCAAAAAAATCTCCAAAAAGTTTCGCTGCATTTGGACCCCATTTGGTACTGATATTCTGCAAAGTAAAAAACAAGCAAAAAATAGCAACTGGCACTGGGCACTATGTCAATAGGTTAGTCCCCAAAAATGATATAAAGTTGCTATAAAATGATTGTAAAACATCCAAGAATGATAATATAACAGCATGGAACAAGCAAAAATTATAGATACGTTGGAGACGTATCATGTATCTCTCTTAAACGTGTCCCTCTTGGGGTGCCTTGCCCCTCCTTATATAAGTTGAAGAGGCGGCTTACATGTAGAGTCCTAGTAGGATTAGGACTAGTCTATTTTCTTATTTACAAGTCGAATCCTAATCCAGATCTTGCTTCCCTTATAAGGGAAATATTCCTTATGCCATTCCTCTCACGCTGGCCCACCGGATACCGTACCTTGAGTTGGTCTTCTCACAAACTGCCTTCTGGGCCTTGGGCCTTGTCATTCGTCTGACTCGCCCTTTGGGTCACCAGTGAGTCACCAGACTCGGCAGGGTCACCAGTGAGTCGCCAAGCTTGGCCGGGTCACTAGTGAGTTGCCATGTCCGGCCGGGTCATACATCAGACCGGGTCATACCATGGGGTATATCCCCGACACCCGTCGTTTTACCATTAATGGCAACAATACAATATGTGCCTCGCTACCCCTTCTATCATGACATGAGGACACCGCAAGATTGAACCCACTACAAAGCACCTCTCCCACTGAAGATAAATCAATCTAGTTGGCCAAACCAAACAAATAGATCGGAGAGAAATACAAAGCTATAACAATCATGCATAATAAAGTTCAGCAAAGTCTCAGTTAATTTCAATGAATATTCCAATGATAAACCCACAATTCTTCGTATCCCAACAAACACACCGCAAAGAAGATTACATTAAATCATTCT
Organism: Thinopyrum elongatum; assembly: GCA_011799875.1. Taxonomy (NCBI): domain Eukaryota; kingdom Viridiplantae; phylum Streptophyta; class Magnoliopsida; order Poales; family Poaceae; genus Thinopyrum; species Thinopyrum elongatum. The sequence continues at coordinate 156,548,577 of CM022297.1, forward strand.
CCGAAGTGAAAATTGTATTGAAGATCAAAGAGACAGAAGAAGCCATCTGGCTACTAGCTATGGACCCGTAGGTCTATGGTGAACTACTCACACATCATCGGAAGGGCAGCAAGGTTGATGTAGAAGCCCTTCGTGATCGATTCCCCCTCCGGCAGAGTACGGGAAAAGGCCTGCAGATAAGATCACAAAAGAACAGAAGATTGTGGCAGCGGAAAAATTGTTTCGGGTGGCTCTCTGTTTGTTTGGGGATTTATGGGAATTTATAGCATTTGAATTAGGTCAAACGAAGCTGTGTGGGACCTATGAGCTCGGGTGGGGGACGTGTCGTGTGAGCTCATGACTCTCCCATAGATCCTCTAGCCACCTCCCGAACGTTCTAGGGTCCATTCTGGTCCAGAAAAAATCACCATAAAATTTCATCATGTTTGGACTTTGTTTGGTACCGATTTTTTGAAAAGCCAAAAACAAGCAAAAAAATAGCAACTAGCACTGGGCACTGAGTTAATAGGTTAGTCTGCAAAAATGATATAAATTTGCATATGAAGTATCTAAGATTAGTAATATAATAGCATGAAACAATAAAAAAAATAGAGTTGGAGACGTATCAGCATCCCCAAGCTTAATTCCTGCTCGTCCTCGAGTAGGTAGATGATAAAAACATAATTTATGATGTTGAATGCTACCTAACATGTTTATCATGTAATCTATATTATGGTATAAATATTGAGAAGCGATGAAGTAATTGATATCAACATAATAATATCCATGAATATAAGAACATTATCATTACCTTTTCCAAATATACGATGCTCAACGAATGTTATCCCTACTCATTGAATTATGTAAGCATGGCATGACTCCGCCTTCACCACATAAGTATAAATCATGAGTACCCCGGTGTTAAACCAGGCAACTGGATCATACCTTTTAACGAGCTTCAACATTTTCAAATCCACTCAATACATGAGCGTGAGACATTGACATTAGCACTACAGGTTGAACAAAATGCGGTGGTAGAGATATATAGGAGAAGTCGAAAAGGAAGAACAGCTCGCCTCAACTCAGCAGATCGTTAGGCAATGGAGAGGCCTTACAATCAATATCAATGCGAGGAGTAGGGATTGCCATGCAACAGATGCACTAGAGCTATAAGTGTATGAAATCTCAGCATGAAACTAAGTGGGTGTGCATCCAACTTGCTTGCTCATGAAGACCTCGGGCATTTGAGGAATGCCATCATCGGAATATACAAGCCAAGTTCTATAATGAAAAATTCCCACTAGTATATGAAAGTGACAACTCAGGAGACTCTCTATATGAAGAACATGGTACTTCTCTGAAGCACAAGTGTGGGAAAAGGATAGTAGCATTGCCCCTTCTCTCTTTTCTCTCATTTTTTGGGCTCTTTTTGGCCTTTTTTTAAGTCAAGAACCTCATCCTTATTCTTTGAAAGAATCATTAGTCTCCATCATCCTTTTCCTGAATGGGACAATGCTCTAATAATGATGATCATCACACTTCTATTTACTTACAAATCGATATTACAACTCGAGAAACCGAAACAATATGACTATATGAATGCCTCTGGAAGTGTACCAGGATGTGCAATGATCTAGCGTAACATGTACTACAATGATGAACGGTGGCTTTGCCACAAATATCATGCCAGCTCTATATGATCATGCAAAGCAATATGACGATGAACACACATGCCATGAGATGGAACGGTGGAAGTTGCATGGCAATATATCTCGGAATGGCTATGGAACTGCCATGATAGGTAGGTATGGTGGCTGTTTTGAGGAAGATATAAGGAGGCTTATGTGTGATAGATCGTATCATATCACAGGGTTTGGATGCGCCGACGAAGTTTGCACCAACTCTCGAGGTGAGAAAGGGCAATGCATGGTACCGAAGAGGTTAGCAAATTGCGGAAGGATGGGACTGTGTAATTGTCCATGAACTCACACTAGTCATAAAGAACTCATATACTTATTGTGAAAGTTTTATTACCCCTCGAAGAAAAGTACTACTCGCATACCCTAGGGAGGAGGTTGGTAGGAGTTAAGCATCACGCACTCCCGATTATGACAACACTCAAGGATTTCAATCAGACATAAAAAATGCTCAAACCTCCCCACCATGCCAAGTCAAACACTTAAATCAGTAGTTAATAACAAGCTGTAATATTGATATTTCTACTAACCAATGATCATGAAACAATACCCTTTCATATTACGACATCAATATAATTAAAACATACGTTTCATATTTAGTGATCTACAGTAAAGTTTTTATTATACCACTCTTAAATACCTATCCTCTTTGGACTAGTCTCATAACTTGTGCACATTACCACTTTCTATTTAAGACTCTAAAAAAGATTTAAGTGAAGCATGAGAGTACAATCATTTCTATAAAATATAACCACCGCCCTGCTCTAACAACTATAAGTGAAGCAGAAGAGCAACTACCTAGCTCAAAAAGATATAAGTGAAGCTCATAGAGAATTCTAACAAATCATGATAAATGTGTGTCTCTCTCAAAAGGTGTGTCCAGCAAACAATGATTGTGGCAAACGAAAAAACAAACAAAAGAAAACTATGGTACAAGACGCTCCAAGCAAAATTCATATCATGTGATGAATAAAAATATAGCTCCAAGTAACATACCGATAGATTGTAGACGAAAGAGGGGATGCCATCTGGGACATCCCCAAGCTTGGGGACTTGCCACTCCTTATTCCGTCATCCATCGTGATATCACCCAAAACTTGAAACTTCAGCACACAAAACTCAACAGAAACTTCGTGAGATCTGTTAGTATAAGAGATAAATAATAAACTTTAGGTACTATTGTAAACTCATTTATAGTTATTCTTGCATAATACCTACTGTATTCTAACTTCTCCATGGCTTATACCCCCCGATATAATCCATAGCATCATTAAAATAAGCACACTATGCAATAAAAAATAAAATTTGTCTAAAATAGAACAGTCTGTAATGATCTGAGCAAAAACCATACTTCTGTAACACCAAAATTTCTGAAACATTAGGACAACATGGGAAATTTGTACGTCAATCATGTGTAAAAATGTTAGATCAAAATAACATTCTAGTGAATTATAGAAATTCCTGGACTGAGAGCAAATGTTTCTTTTTTTGCACAGAATCAAGTCAACTATTATCTAAATCATCCCAAAGGATTTATTTGGCACAAACACTAATTAAAAGATAAAAACACAATCATTACAGTAGCAATAATCATGTCATCACAGGAAACAAAAATAAAAAGCAAAAAATTAAGATAACTATTGGGTTGCCTCCCAACAAGCGCTATTGTTTTATGCCCCTAGTTGTCGTAATCATAAGGGAGATCATCCATGTTCATCTCATACTCACTTCCTTAAGTAGGAAGCTTCCTAATAGGAAGGCAAAAATAATTGAAAGGGTTAAATTTCATAGGGCCTGGATCTGTAATATCAAGTTTAGGAGGAGGAGGTTCCTCCTTAGGCCCTTTGTAGGTGATGGATATTTCTTCATTATACAAATTTCTATAGAGATATTCTTTTAGCCTTTTCTTAAGCACACAACCTAGTCCAAGATCTCCTATAGCAAATTTATCATTATGTTCAAAGATCTTATCGATCAAAATAGTTGGGGCAACCTTTTTCTAAGATTCTCATTATAAGCAGCATAGTCCGTTGATTTTAATTTCCTTTTCTCCTCTTGATCATAAATAATTTCTTCTATAGGAGGGCACTCACTGTTTATTCTATAGTGAGCAAATATTTCTCTTGCCTCCCTCATGATGTGACTAAATTCATGGACTAGAAAATGGTGGCCAAATGCTAAAGAGAAGGATCATGGATATTGGAAAGTTCTAGAAATAACCATTGTATAGAGGGATGCATGTGAACAAATTGTCTTTCCAATTCAACTATAAGTAAAGATACAACATTCACGATGAAGGAAATATGCCCTAGAGGCAATAATAAAATGGTTATTATTACATTTCCTTAATCATGATAAAGGTTTATTATTCATGCTAGAATTGTATTGACCGGAAACTTAAATACATGTGTGGATACATAAACAAATATTGTGTCCCTAGTGAGCCTCTACTAGACTAGCTCGTTGATCAAAAGATGGTTAAGGTTTCCTAATCATAGACATGAGTTTTCATTTTATAATGGGATCACATCATTAGGAGAATGATGTGATGGACAAGAACCATCCGTTAGCTTAGCATATGATCGTTCAGTTTATTGCTACTGCTTTCTTAATGTCAAATACATGTTCCTTCGACCATGAGATCATGCAACTCCCGAATACTGGAGGAATGCCTTGTGTGCTATCAAACGTCACAATGTAACTGGGTGATTATAAAGATGCTCTACAGGTATCTCCGAAGGTGTCTATTGAGTTGGCATGGATCGATATTGGGATTTGTCACTCCGTGTATCGGAGAGGTATCTCTGGGCCCTCTCGGTAATACACATCACAAGAAGCTTCTAAGGAAAGTGACTAAGGAGTTAGTTACGAGATGATGTATTACGGAATGAGTAAAGAGACTTGCCGGTAACGAGATTGAACTAGGTATGAAGATACCGACGATCGAATCTCGGGCAAGTAACATACCGATAGACAAAGGGAATTACGTATGTTGTCATAAGGTTCGACCGATAAAGATCTTTGTAGAATATGTAGGAACCAATATGGGCATCCAGGTTTCACTATTGGTTATTGACCGGAGAGGTGTCTCGGTCATGTCTACATAGTTCCGAACCCGTAGGGTCCGCACGCTTAACGTTCGTTGACGATATAGTGTTATATGAGTTATGTGACTTGGTGACCGAATGTTGTTTGGAGTCCCGGATGAAATCACGGACATGATGAGGAGCTCCAAAAAGGTCCGGAGGTAAAGATTGTTATATAGGACGATGCTATTTGGTCACCGAAAAGGTTTCGGGATGTACCGGGTATTCATCGGAGTGCCGGAAGGGGTTCCAGGAGGCCACCGGTAAGTGGTGGGCCTTATGGGACAAAAGGGGGGAAGCACACCAGCCCGCAAGGGGCTAGTGCGCCCCTCCACCCTTGCCCATGCACCAAAGAGAGAGGGAAAGGAAGGGGGGCGCCCTAAGGCAGCCAACCCCCCTTTCCTTTCCCCCCATGTTCAAAATAAGGAAGGGGGGCGCGGCCAGGGCAAGCGCCCTAGGGCTGTCGCCGGCCACATGGGGCGCCCTAGGGGCTGCCTCCTCTCCCCCCTCCACCTATATATATGAGGGAGGGGGCGCCACACATAGGCCACGACAATCTCTTAGCCGTGTGCGGCGCCCCTCTCCACAGTTTCGTCCCTCGGTCATATTTTCGGAGTGCTTAGGCGAAGCCCTGCGGAGATAGCATCACCACCTCCGTCACCTCGCCGTCGTGCTGCCGGAACTCATCTACTACTTTGCCCGTTTTTCTGGATAAAGAAGGCGAGGACGTCATCGAGCTAAACGTGTGGTGAACGCGGAGGTGCCGTACGTTTGGTGCTTGATCGGTTGGATCGCGAAGAAGTTCGACTACATCAACCGCGTTAATAAACGCTTCCACTTACGGTCTACGAGGGTACGTAGACACACTCTCCCCTTTCATTGCTATGCATCTCCATGGATATATCTTGCGCGTGCGTAGATTTTTTTTTGTTTTCCATGCAACGTTCCCCAATAGTGGCATCCGAGCCAGGTCTATGCGTAGATGATATGCACGAGTAGAACACAAAGGAGTTGTGGGCGGTGATGGTCATATGCTTACCACCAACATCTTATTTTGATTCGGTGGTATTGTGGGATGAAGCGGCCCAGACCAACCTTACATGTCCATGCACATGAGACCGGCTCCACCGACTGACATGCAACTTGTTTTGCATAAAGGTGGCTGGCGGGTGTCTGTTTCTCCTACTTTAGTTGAATCGAATTTGACTACGGCCAGTCCTTGAAGAAGGTTAAAACAGCAAACTTGATAATCACCGTTGTGGTTTTTGCGTAGTTAAGAACGGTTCTTGCTAGAAGCCCATAGCAGCCACGTAAAACTTGCAACAACAAAGTAGAGGACGTCTAACTTGTTTTTGCAGGGCATGTTGTGATGTGATATGGTCAAGATATGATGTGATATATGTTGATGTATGAGATGATCATGTTTTGTAATATCGACAACCGGCAGGAGCCTTAGGGTTGTCTCTTGATTATTGTATGAAATGCAAATGCCATGTAATTGCTTTACTTTATCGCTATGCATTAGCAATAGTTGTAGAAGCAATAGTTGGCGAGACGACCCCGATGCAACGATGGAGATCAAAGTGTCGAGCCAGTGGCGATGGAGATCATGATGATGCCTTGGAGATGGAGATCAAAAGCACAAGATGATGATGGCCATATCATGTCACATATTTTGATTGCATGTGATGTTTATCCTTTATGCATCTTATTTTGTACGGCGGTAGCATTATAAGATGATCCCTTCACTAAATTTCAAGATAAAAGTGTTCTCCCCGAGTATGCGCCGTTGCCAAAGTTCATCATTTCGAAGCACCTCGTGATGATCGGGTGTGATAGACTCTACGTTCACATACAACGGGTGTAAGCCAGATTTACACACGCGGAATACTTGGGTTAAACTTGACAAGTCTAGCATGTACAGACATGGTCTCGGAACACTGGAGACCGAAAGGTCGAACGTGAGTCATATAGTAGATATGATCAACATAGAGATGTTCACCATTGATGACTACCCCATCTCACGTGATGATCGGACATGGGTTAGTTGATTTGGATCATGTATCACTTAGATAACATGAGGGATGTTAATTTAAGTGGGAGTTCATTAGTAATTTGATTAATTGAACTTAATTTATAATGAACTTAGTCTTAATAGTTTTTGCATATCTATGTTGTAGATCAATAGCTCGCAATTTAGCTCCCCTATTTTTGATATGTTCCTAGAGAAAACTAAGTTGAAAGATGATGGTAGCAATAATGCGGACTGGGTCCATGATCTGAGGATTATCCTCATTGCTGCACAGAAGAATTATGTCCTTGATGCACCGCTAGGTGACAGACCTGTTGCAGGAGCTGATGTAGACATTATGAACGTTTGACAAGCTCGATATGATGACTACTTGATAGTTTAGTGCGCCATGCTTTACGGCTTAGAATCGAGGCTCCAAAGACGTTTTGAACGCCATGGAACATATGAGATGTTCCAAGAGCTGAAATTGGTATTTCAGGCTCATGCCCGTGTTGAGGGGTATGAGAACTCTGACAAGTACTTTGCCTACAAGATGGAGGAGAATAGCTCAGCTAGTGAGCATGTGCTCAGAATGTCTGGGTACTACAATCGCTTGAATCAAGTGGGAGTTAATCTTCCAGATAAGATAGTGATTGAGAAAGTTCTCAAGTCACTATCACCAAGCTACTAGAGCTTCGTGATGAACTATAATATGCAAGGGATGACGAAAATGATTCCCGAGCTCTTCGCGATGCTGAAATCGGCAGAGGTAGAAATCAAGAAGGAGCATCAAGTGTTGATGGTTAACAAGACCACTAGTTTCAAGAAAAAGGGCAAGGGAAAGAAAGGGAACTTCAAGAAGAATGGCAAGCAAGTTGCTACTCTCATGAAGAAGCCCAAAGCTAGACCCAAGCCTGAAACTGAGTGCTTCTACTCCAAAGGAAATGGTTACTGGAAGTGGAATTGCCCCCAAATACTTGGCGAATAAGAAGGATGGCAAAGTGAATAAAGGTATATTTGATATACATGTTATTGATGTGTACCTTACTAGTGTTCGTAGTAGCCCCTGGGTATTTGATACTGGTTCAGTTGCTAAGATTAGTAACTCGAAACAGGAGTTGCAGAATAAACAGATACTAGTTAAGGGCGAGGTGATGATGTGCGTTGGAAGTGATTCCAAGGTTGTTACGATCACCATCGCACACTCCCTCTACCTTCGGGATTAGTGTTGAACCTAAATAAATGTTATTTGGTGTTTGCGTTGAGCATGAATATGATTAGATCATGTTTATTGCAATATAGTTATTCATTTAAGTCAGAGAATAGTTGTTGTTCTGTTTACATGAATAAAACCTTCTATGGTCATACACCCAATGTGAATGGTTTATTGAATCTCGATCGTAGTGATACACATATTCATAATATTGATGCCAAAAGATACAAAGTCGATAATGATAGTACAACATACTTGTGGCACTGCTGTTTAGGTCATATTGGTGTAAAGCGCATAAAGAAACTCCATGCGGATGGAGTTTTGGAATCACTTGATTATGAATCATTTGATACTTGCGAACCATGCCTCATGGACAAGATGACTAAAACTCCGTTCTCCGGAACAATGGAGCGAGCTAATGACTTATCGGAAATAATACATACCGATGTATGCGGTCCGATGAGTGTTGAAGCACGCAGCGGGAATCGTTATTTTCTCATCTTCATAGATGATTTGAGTAGGTATGGGTATATCTACTTGATGAAACACAAGTCTGAAACATTTGAAAAGTACAAAGAATTTCATAGTGAGGTAGAGAATCATCGTAACAAGAAAATAAAGTTTCTACGATCGGATCGTGGAGGTGAATATTTGAGTTACGAGTTTGGTCTTCATTTAAAACAATGTGGAATTGTTTCACAACTCACGCCACCTGGAACACCACAGCGTAATGGTGTGTCTGAACGTCGTAACTGTACTTTATTAGATATGGTGCATTCTATGATGTCTCTTACCGATTTACCACTATCGTTTTGGGGTTATGCATTAGAGACAGCCACATTCACGTTAAATAGGACACCATCTAAATCCGTTGAGACGACATCGTATGAACTATGGTTTGGCAAGAAAGCTAAGCTGTCATTTATTAAAGTTTGGGGATGCAATGCTTAATAAGCTCAAACCCAAAGCGAAGAAGTGCGTCTTGATAGGATACCCTAAAGAGACCATTGGGTATACCTTCTACCACAGATCCGAAGGCAAGATCTTTGTTGCCAAGAATGGGTCCTTTCTAGAGGAGTTTCTCTCAAAAGAAGTGAGTGGGAGGAAAGTAGAACTTGATGAGGTAGTTGTACCTTCTCTCGATTTGGAAAGTAGCACATCAGAAAAAACTGTTCCCATGATGCCTACACCAACTAGAGAGGAACCAAATGATGATGATCATGAAACTTTAGATCAAGTTACTACTGGACCTCGTAGGTCGACCAGAACATGTTCCGCACCAGAGTGGTACGGTAATACTATCCTGGAAGTCATGTTGTTGGACAACAGCGAACCTACGAACTATGAAGAAGCTATGACAACCCCAGATTCTGACAAATGGCTTGAGGCCATGAAATCTGAGATAGGATCCATGTATGAGAACAAATTTTGGACTTTGGTGGACTTGCCCGATGATCAGCAGGCCATTGAAAATAAATGGATCTTTAAGAGGAAGACGGACGGTGATATCACTGTCTATAAAGCTCGAATTGTCACGAAAGTTTTTTGACAAGTTGAAGGGGTTGACTACAATGAGACTTTCTCACCCGTAGCGATGCTTAAGTCTGTCTGAATCATGTTAGCAATTGCCGCATTTTATGAAATCTGGCAAATGGACGTCAAAACTGCATTCCTTAACGGATTTCTTAAAGAAGAGTTGTATATGATGCAACCAGAAGGTTTTGTCAATCTTAAAGGTGCTGACAAAGTGTGCATGCTCCAGTGATCCATCTATGGACTGGTGCAAGCATCTTGGAGTTGGAATATACGCTTTGATGAGGTGATCAAAGCATATGGTTTTATATAGACTTACGGTGAAGCCTATATTTACAAGAAAGTGAGTGGGAGCTCTGTAGCATTTCTGATATTATATGTGGATGATATATTATTGATTGGAAATGATATAGAATTTTTGGATAGCATGAAAGGATACTTGAATAAGAATTTTTCAATGAAAGACCTCGGTGAAGCTACTTACATATTGAGCATCAAGATCTATAGGGATAGATCGAGACGCTTAATAAGACTTTCATAAAGCACATACCTTGGAAAAGTTTTGAAGAAGTTCAAAATGGATCAGTCAAAGAAAGGGTTCTTGCTTGTGTTGCAAGGTGTGAAGTTGAGTAAGACTCAAAGCCCAACCATGGCAGAAGATAGAGAGAGAATGAAAGGCATTCCCTATGCGTCAGCCATAGGTTCTATAAAGTTTGCCATGCTGTGTACCAGACCTATTGTGTACCTTGCCATGAGTTTGGCAAGGGGGTACAATAGTGATCCAGGAGTAGATCACTGGACAGTGGTCAAAATTATCCATAGTTACCTAAGAGGACTAAGGAAATATTTCTCGGTTATGGAGGTGATAAAGAGTTCATCATAAAGGGTTACGTCGATGCAAGCTTTGACACCAATTCGGATGAATTTGAGTCTCAATCTGGGTACGTATTGAAAGTGGGAGCAATTAGCTAGAGTAGCTCCATGCAGAGCATTGTAGACATTGAAATTTGCAAAATACATACGGATCTGAATGTGGCAGGCCCGTTGACTAAACTTCTCTCACAAGCAAAACAAGATCACACCTTAGTACTCTTTGGGTGTTAATCACATGGCGATGTGAACTAGATTATTAACTCTAGTAAACTCTTTGGGCGTTGGTCACATGGCGATGAGAACTATGGGTGTTAATCACATGGCGATGTGAACTAGATTATTGACTCTAGTGCAAGTGGGAGACTGAAGGAAATATGCCCTAGAGGCAATAATAAAATGCTTATTATTATATTTCCTTATTCATGATAAATGTTTATTATTCATGCTAGAATTGTATTGACCGAAAAATTAAATACATGTGTGGATACATAAACAAATACCGTGTCCCTAGTGAGCCTCTACTAGACTAGCTCGTTGATCAAAAGATGGTTAAGGTTTCCTAACCATAGACATAAGTTGTCATTTGATAACGGGATCACATCATTAGGAGAATGATGTGATGAACAAGACCCATCCGTTAGCTTAGCATATGATCGTTCAGTTTATTGCTACTGCTTTCTTAATGTCAAATACATGTTCCTTCGACCATGAGATCATGCAACTCCCGGATACCGAAGGAATGCCTTGTGTGCTATCAAATGTCACAACATAACTGGGTGATTATAAAGATGCTCTACAGGTATCTCCAAAGGTGTCTGTTGAGTTGGCATGGATCGAGATTGGGATTTGTCATTCTGTGTATCGGAGAGGTATCTCTGGGCCCTCTCGGTAATACACATCACAAGAAGCTTGCAAGCAAAGTGACTAAGGAGTTAGTTATGAGATGATGTATTATGGAACGAGTAAAGAGACTTGCCGGTAACGAGATTGAACTAGGTATGAAGATACCGACGATCGAATCTCGGGCAAGTAACATACCGATAGACAAAGGGAATTACGTATGTTGTCATAAGGTTCGACTGATAAAGATCTTCGTAGAATATGTAGGAACCAATATGGGCATCCAGGTTTCGCTATTGGTTATTGACCGGAGAGGTGTCTTGGTCATGTCTACATAGTTCTCGAACCCGTAGGGTCCGCACGCTTAACGTTCGTTGACAATATAGTGTTATATGAGTTATGCGACTTGGTGACCGAATATTGTTTGGAGTCTCGGATGAGATCACGGACATGACGAGGAGCTCTGGAATGGTCCGAAGGTAAATATTGATATATAGGACGATGCTATTTGGTCACCGGAAAGGTTTCAGGATGTACCGGTATTCATCGGAGTGCCAGAAGTTGTTCCGGGAGGCCACCGGTAAATGGTGGGCCTTATGGGACGAAAGGGGGGAAGCACACCAGCCCACAAGGGGTTGGTGCACCCCTCCACCCTTGCCCACGCACCAAAGAGAGAGGGAAAGGAAGGGGGAGGCGCCCTAAGGCAGCCAGCCCCCCTTTCCTTTCCCCCCATGTTCAAAATAAGGAAGGGGGGCGGCCAGGGCAGGCACCCTAGGGCTGCCATCGGCCAATTGGGGCGCCCTAGGGGCTGCCTCCTCTCCCCCTCCACCTATATATATGAGGGAGGGGGCGCCACACATAGGCCACGACAATCTCTTAGCCGTGTGCGATGCCCCTCTCCACAGTTTCGTCCCTCGGTCATATTTTCGGAGTGCTTAGGCGAAGCCGTATGGAGATAGCATCACCACCACCGTCACCACACTGTCGTGCTGCTGGAACTCATCTACTACTTTGCCCGCCTTGCTGGATCAAGAAGGTGAGGACGTCACCGAGTTGAACGTGTGCTGAACGCAGAGGTGCCGTACGTTCGGTACTTGATCGGTTGGATCGCGAAGAAATTCGACTACATCAACCGCATTAATAAACGCTTTCGCTTATAGTCGATGAGGGTACATAGACACACTCTCCCCTCTCGTAGGTATGCATCTCCATGGATAGATCTTGTGTGTGCGTGAAATTTTTTTGTTTTCCATGCAACGTTCCCCAACACACGAGACTAGTAGTTCTAGCAAGAACTGACCCCCCTATCATAGGTAATGAGCCAGCACAAGTGTCAGTACTAAAACCGGCAGATATAGGGTAGGGGGCCCCGAGCTGTGGATCTCGGATTGATGGGTAACAGGAGACAAAGGACAAATGTTTACCCAGGTTTGGGACCTCTCGAAGAGGTAAAACCCTATGTCCTGCATTGATTGTATTGATGATGATGATGCACCAAGTACAGGCTTGATCTACCTCGAGATTGTATGTTCGTGTTCTAACCCTGAGGTGAGTAATTATTGTTGTGCCTCTACGGACTAAACCCCTCAGCTTATATTGGTACTGGGGGTATCTAGGGTTACACATGGTTGGTTGCCAACTAGGGAAACACATGCCAATAGCCGAAGCAATCCTTGGAGTACACTCAAGTCTTCGGCAGAGTCCATCTCGACCACGCTAGGGTTCGAGGCTTTCGGAGTCCTTCCTTATGAGATCGGTGGGCCATAAGCTCGGCCCATGGACTGTGGGCCAACTAGCTTGGTAACCCTTAGTCCAGGACACCGTCGGTAGCCCATGAACTGGTCTTCGAAGCCAGAGTCCACAATCTTCCTAGGTCCCCAAGTCTTCGGCTTGATAGGGAAGTTCCTATCTCCTGATTATCGTTTATGCTAACCCAGGGTTTTCTTTGTTTAAGTCAATTCTACCAGCTCTCCCACTAATAGGACCACCCAGCGACTACATGCTTCGAGAGTCATTCTCTGCCACCTGAGATCTTTCAGATAGCTTAGCCTCAAAGGCCTGATGCATAGGTGTGAACATTACTTATGGCCTGACAACTTTACCAAAGCGTCGCCACCTATACCAACATGAGCCAGTTATGGTTACTCGAATTGCGGCCCAAGGCAATTCTCTTATTGGCACATCTCCTCAAGGCAGAGATCGTGCTTCGTATTTACAGGGATATCATCAAGGATTTGTTTCACCCCGTGGACGCATAACTGCGCCAAGGATTGGAGTGTGGCGATCAATTCGACACGGTAAAAGGGACCCATGGTCTTTCATAGAACTATAAAGGCAAGGGGCAGCAATACCACTTTCCCCATGCTTCCATCCCTTCGCCATCGCACACACCCTCCAGAGCTGATGAGGACATCACTACCACAGTCACACCCACAGCCCCTGTTGTTACATACATGCGAACAATTACTAGAGCTCGCGCACGCCAATTAAATTACCAGGTACTTTTGTTTCTTGGTAACGAGTCTAATGTTCATGAGAATATGATGCTGCCTAAATTGGATACATTTGTTTTGCTTACAAATGAAGGGCCTAGCTTGGACAAGAAGGATGAACATTGGAGCATGATCAAGCATGGAGATGATGGCATGTGCAAGGGGAACAAGAACGGAGTTACTAGTGGAGTTTTCAGTACTTTGGAGCCACCATGATGACGTAAAAGGACATGGACAAAATATACAAGATGCCTTTCATAAATTTCATCCATAGCTTAATATAGGTGCCGCGCTACCTTATTTTTGGGCCAGGCGCATGTAATTTTGAAATACTACTTATAGGCTATTTTTAGAGTTCGTATTGTAGGGGAAACTACTCAGGAGGTGCTTTAGTCCCACCTTGCCAAGGGGGACGAAATCCCCTCTCTTCCCCCCTACAAATACAGCCCTTAAGGCACCGTTTAGACTTTGGGTTTTGTTTAGATTAAAAGTTTGCCATAGCTGCTGCTTCGCGTACTTCTTTTGTGTTCTATGACCAGACAAAGACGTCACAGGACCCCACCTTCATTAATAAAGCTTTCCTCTTATATTCGCAATATCCAGATTACAATTTCAGTTTCTTGCTTGTTCTTCATTTGCGTGCAGGAAACAGACCGTCATGGTCAGGTTGATCGTGCTCCAGCGTGTTCAATAACCTCTCGGAGTTGGTTTAGCGATTGCTAAGGCCCGACATCCTCGCACATTCATAGTCGAATCGGCAAAGTCTACTCCACCAAAAACGATAGCCACCCTCTCATCAAAAGATGGGACACCTTTGCCTCTATCAAGAGCTCTAGCGCCACAGATCCATTCCCAAAGCTCTCGCAAGCCCTCTCCAGTGCTCGCTGCTCTTTCTCCGACGATGGCCGATGCCAACCTAAAGGGCCAGTGGGCAGCCTTCAACGTAATGGAGGTCGTCATCCAGGAGCTTCGGACCGCGGGATACATCCCCGCCGACGCCGTCTGCCGGGCTCCGGAGCCCAACCAGCGAAACCTACTCCCAAGCCAGGGGAGAGGGTAATCTTCCTCCCCCACCTCGTCCGAGGTCTGGGGTTCCCCATGCACCCCTTTGTGCATGGGGTGCTTTTCTACTACGGACTGGATTTCCAACATCTAGCCCCAAATTACATCCTTCGCCTTGCGGCGTTCATCACCGTCTATGAGGCCTTCCTCCGCACCGAGCCGCACTTCGGCCTATGGCTGAAGACGTTCAGCATAAAGCCAAAAAGCAGCGGTGCCCAACTGGCGGAATGTGACAGGGCCATGATCAGCAAGCTCCAAGAGGTGACCTGGCTGGAAGGCACCTTCGTGGAGATGATCAAGTAGTGGCAGCGTGAGTGGTTCTACATCACCGAGCCGCTCGCCGAAGGCCAGGCCGGGATACCGGCGTTCTTGGCCGATCCTCCGAGGAGGCTCATCTCATGGACAAGGAAGGGCCTGGATTAGGGCAACCCCCGAGGAGGTGCCAGTGATGCAGAAGAAGATCGAGTCCATGAGGGACAAGAAGAAGGTCAAGCTGGTGGACATGATCGACGTCGTGCTCCAGCACCACATTCTTCCTCTCCAGCTTCGGGCGAGCCCGATGTGGGCCTACACGCCCGAGGACCAGCTTCGGGATCGCCTCAAGGCTGCCGGCCTCACCATTGAGATGGTGGGCACTGATTTCCTTCGCCATAGAATTACCCCTCTCCAAAATAAGGGAATAATAGCTTGGGATTTCAAAAATGTTGCAGATATCCTGAGGCTGCACACAGGACTTGGCAACATCCTGACAATGCTGCAGCATACAACTCTCTGCCACCAACTTTTCTGCATCGCTGGTAAATTCAAGTTGTCGGCAATAGTGATCCCACTATGCAACAACTCCGCCAAGGACGCAATCATCACAATGATGCCAGCATGCAATGCCAACAGCATTGAGGGAAGCTGGCAAAGACCACCTGGAGATAGGGTGAGGAAGTGGCTTAACACATTGGTGGAGAGAGCTGTCACAGAAGAGCCCAGCCTCATTCGTGCCACCACTGACGAGGAATTAGCTCACATCGCCAGCAGGATTGGTTGAAGATGTTGGCGGCTCTGGCTCCATGACAATTGATTGCGATGAAGAAGCTGAGGATGAACCTACTGAAGAGACACCGGAAGAGGCTGTCGTTGAGTAGGATGAACCTGTCGGGGAGCAAAGCGACAAGACTGCCAAGGAGCCTATCGGAGAACAAGGCGACAAGGGCACAGAAGGGCAAGCACATAGGGAGCCCCCAGTTCCCCTGGCAAGAAGGGCCTGCGTCCTCCGGAGAGCCAGCACATCCTCCATATTTTGCTGACGAGGTCGTTGACAAGGGGGCGACCATCAGGCTACGCAGCGGCACAGAACTCGATGCCAAACTTCTCAACATCAACATGTGCGTCGTACCTCATCGAGGCGATCTGCCGTACCGTCAACTGGAGTAGCTGGGTCCTCTCGACCTGCCGTTCTTGTGGCAACCAAGCATGCCAGGACTCCACCCCACCCTCCACCTCCTGTACTGTACTTGGAGGCGAATACGACCCCTTTGTTCTCAGTGACCCCGAGGAGGAAGAAGAGTAATTATCCTTGTCCATCTCAGTCAATTCGTGATTTCTTGCTTTTGTTGATCTGATTTGCTCCGTCTTGATTTGATTTTGCAGTGACGAGCAAACATTGGCACAAGGGATGGCAAAAAGGGCAAGAACCACAATGGGGGTTGAACCAACAACAAGCACAACGCCTAACGCAGATGTAGTTGTCATTAGCCCCTAGCGTGAGGCCACTAATCTCTTTCCTTTGGCAGGTGTTAGTGTTGAAGCTGTCATTGCTAACATCAACAAGGAAGCAGGAGAAGAGGACCATAAGAAGAACGCTCGGAGGCAGATCCCATCGTGGTGTCTCCATCAACCACAGTCCCAGGAAGGAGCTCTCAGGCAAATACCACCACCGATGAGCCTGTCTGCACTGATGACGTGCGGGCAAGTGGAGCTGCCGGCAATCAGGCGACAACAATTAAGGTTGTTGGAGAAGAAGTTACTCCTCCCCAACAGACCTAGTCTGGTAAGCCTTTCTCCGTCAATCATCTTTTCTCCTTAGTCGTTTTTGTTTTCTTGAATTTGATTTTCTCTCTTCCCCATTCTTCCAGATCCACCCCTAGCTGATGACATGGATGTTGCCGCCACCATTGAGGGAATTGCAAAAGATGCTGCTAACGAGGCCAGCAGAATTGCAGCTGACGAAGCCACCAGGGTTGCTGACGAAGAAGCCGCCAAGGCTGCCAATGAAGAAGCTGCCAAGGATACTGCTGAGGAGGGCAGTAACAAGAGTGTCGAGGCCACTGGTGACATTTCTGTCCCAGGAGCGCCAAGTGCTGACTCGGCCATGAGGATGATTGCTACCGGCAAGGCGGCTCCTGATACTCATCCCTCGACATCTGAAGCGCCTCCATCAAGCAGATACCTGGAAATTGGTGATCATCTGTTTGTCAGGATCCCTGGGATGTCAAGCATTGATGCACCCACTAGAGAAGAGATTTTTGATGATGAGGTCATTGCTGCTGTCGGGCTTGAAGTTGTTGATGAGCCGCACGTCAGTAGCAATGAATCCAAACAGCAACAGCTCCTTAAGGCCATGAGTGATAACTTCCAGAAGCTTTAAGCACATTACCGCAGCTGAACGGAGAGCTTGGACTTCAGAGCAGCTATTATCACTAAGGCAGAGGAAGAATTCCAAAAGTGTGTGGAAGAAACGCAAATCTGGTATTCAAAATGCCTTCAAGATTTGAAAGACCGCCAACGACAGCTCACCATTGAATGGGAGAAATTTGTCTTATAGAAGGTCGAAGCCAATAAGGCACAAGAGGAGGTTGTACAGAGAATAGCGGTAGCTGATGCCAAGTTGAACAAGCGCAAGATTTGTTTTGACACTCACAAGGAAGAGCTTGCCACTTGTGAAGAAATGCTTAATGCCAAGCTCCGTAGCAAGGATGAAAAAATCCAAGCCCTCCTTGCCCAACAAACCCAAGAGCTAGAGCAAAAGCACAAAGAGGCGATCGAAGCTCAGGTTGTGGATCATGCCAGCAAGATCAAAGAAGCCATCAATGTCGCCAAAGCTCCAGAGGCCGCCAAGAATGAGCTAGAGGACAAGGTGCAGAGGCTCGAAGTAGATGTCACCACCAGCGGTAAGGAGGTCCTAGCACTCAAAGCAGACATGGAGAAAACATCCCACACTTTGGTGGAGCTATGGACCTCACTATCCACCAAGAACCAAGAGCTCACCAAGGCCAGTGATGTTATAGCTGATCACAAGCTGAAGTTGACCACCTTGGAGCAGACTCTTGAAGGCGCCAGAGCACGAGAAACGACCCTTTCAATAGATCTTTAGAAGGAAAAGGAATTGCTCGCCGGTGCCGCAAACTCCTTCAATGAGCTCAAAAGCAGCATGAAGCTCTGGACTGAATGTCTCTTGGAAGCAGCTGATGACCTCACCACACGATTATCTGCCATGGGTTTGCAGGATTACAGCTTCTCCACCAATGAGAGGAACGCCGCCAGCGCCAGGCTCACCTTGGTTTTCGGAAGCCTTGTTAACGCGCTCAAGCTGCTTCATGCAGATCGAGCCTTTCATCTTGCCAGCAAATCCCGCAGACTTTGCTGGGATGTTCTCTTCAAGGTGCTTGTCAAGGTGGTGTGTCGGAATCCTAGCATTGATCTCAGCAAGGTCTTCACCAACTTGCCAAAAGGAGCCGATACCAAAGCCATCGAGAAGCTTGTTGCGCCTATCGCCAACAGAGTTGGCCAAATCCCTAGGACAGAAGGCCAACGCAAGGATGAGCCCCTCTACATCATCTTGTCGCCAGCACAATCCATGTAAAAGACACATTTTATCTAAAGTTAGAACTGCACTTGGCCGGTGATGTAAGATAACTTATGATGTTTGGATGAATGCATGATATCGCCCTTATTTTATTCTGTCTTTGCATGATTTTTACACCCTACGCTTGCCGGAAACTTCCCAATGTGCACACTCCTGCCGCGAGCGCTTGAGGAATGGATCCTCAGCCTACCGAAAGTGTCGCTGTCGGCAAGGCCACACTTGACGATCACAACGCAGCTACTTAAGTTGTTGAGTGGACTTGAAACAAAGTAAGAGTGCAGTTGATCACGACAAGGTTCCTTCGCGTGTAGGTTTCTCATACAAAGGCCAAAATCGTTCAAGGAAAAATAACAACTACAACAAAGAATTTGTTTCAAAGTTTTTTAACTTAGCTTTTTCTTTGTTGTACTTCTTGTTGTAAAATGATAACTTGAACATAATTTAATGGTATCCACACCGTCACTACCACTGGGAAAATTGCACGTGAGCCAACCTTCTGTCCTTTGAGAAAAAGAAAGAAGAGAAACAAGGAGGCTAGAAACCTTGATGGCTCGTTAAGCATTTCATACAAGGCAAAATGAAACACAATATCACATGTACACATGCACAATTTAATGTGTAAGTTGACAGGAGATGTGAAACACTTAGCTTTATTTCACTATGCACAGGATCTGCGCCTGGATTTGTACAAAGGATTACATGTCTTGCCAACAAACTTGTACAAAAGAGGTTGATAGGAGGCCTGGCAACCGCAACTCATGGGTAGAACTTGCGAAGCTGCTCAATGTTCCATGAGTTCTGCATTGGGGTGCCATCTTCGGTCTCCAAACAGACTGCGCCACGTCTAGTGACTCGTGCTACCTAATAAGGGCCATCCCACTTTGGCGTCAACTTGTTTGATCTCTTCGTGGACTGGATCTGATGAAGAACAAGGTCACCTTCCTCAAAGCTCAGGGGATGTACTCTGCGGCTATGATAGTGGCGCAAAGCTTGCTGGTAACATGCAGCACGCACGGCAGCCCAAAGACGATCTTCCTGAAGGAGTGTGGCATCATCTTGCCAGAACTACTCTTGCTCAGCTTCATCATAAGCGAGCACTTGAGGTGACCCGTACATGAGTTCCGTGGGGAGCACCGCTTCTGCACCATAGACTAAGGAGAAGGGCATCTCGCCGGTGGCTCGATTTGATGTGGTCCTGAGTGACCAAAGAACCACTGACAGACCATCAATCCAGTGTCTTCCGCACTTATGCAGCCTGTCGAAAGTTCTTGTCTTGAGTCTGCGCAGCACTTCAGCATTTTCTCTTTCTGCCTGGCCGTTGCTTTTTGGGTGAGCAACTAATGCAAAACAGATTTTGCTGCCAAGGTATTGAATGTACTGCAAGAAGGTGCGACTCATGAACTATGTGTCATTGTCAGTGATGATCCTGTTGGGTACTCCAAAACATCAAACAAGTCCTTTGAAAAACTTGACGGCTGACTGCGCTGTCACCTTCCTCACTGGTTCTACCTCAGGCCAGTTTGTGAACTTGTCGATTGCGACATACAAGAACTCAAACCCCTGGTTGCATGGGGGGAGGGGCCCAAAATATCGAGCCCACAGACCGAGAAGGGCCAGGAGAGAGGGATTGTTTAAAGGGCTTGGGCTGGCTGATGTATCTGCTTGGCGTGGTACTGACATGCTTTGCATTTGGTGACCACTGCATCTTGAAGGGTTGTCGGCCAGTAGAAACCTTGCCAGAATGCCTTGCCAACAAGTGCACAGACCCCAATATGGGAACCGCACCCCCCCCCCCATGTATTTCTGCCAATAGCTTATGTCCATCTTCGCGGCAAATGCACTTCAATTTCACCCCATTTGGTCATTTTCTATGCAGAATGTTGTCAACAAACTGGTACATACTTGACTGATGGGCTACTCTCTTAGCTTCTTCTTGCAATTCGGGAAGTTCTCCCATCTGAAGGAAATGGACGATCTAATATGCCCATGTCAAAGCTTGTGGCTCGATGAGAAGGACTAAAGGCATCTCTTCAGCTACGGAGAGCCTGTCTCAACGGCAAGGACCAGAGGTCCTGCCGGAGGCTGCTACTCAATGGCAAGCGTCATGTTGTTTTCGGCAACTTCCTTGCCGGCAGCTACTGGGAGCTCTACCAAAAAGTACTCGCTAGTGTTTAACTTTCTTCTCTTGCTTGGCCACATTCATGGTGTAACAGATGGCTGAGTCAAATGGAGTACAAAAGTTCCTGGTTCCACAAGTAGCTTTTGAGCGGCACGCTATGACAGATCATCAGCAATGTTGTTTTCCGCACGAGCAACATGCTCTGTTTGCAATCCATCAAAGTGCTCTTCCAATTTCCTCACTTCATCTACATAAGCTTACATCAATGGGCTCTAATAATCTTTGTTGACATGCTTCACAACAAGCTGCGAGACACCTCTGATAATGAGCTTTTTGATTCCGAGGTCCATTGCGATCATGAGACCGGCAAGCAGTCCTTCGTACTCAGCAGTGTTGTTGGTAGCTTTCTCCCTAGGAAAATGCATTTGAATGACATACTTTAGGTGCTCTTCGGTGGGTTCGACAAGCGGCACACCAGCACCGGTGTCTTGCAGCAAAAAGGCACCATCAAAATACATGATCCAATCTTGTGATTTCCTTACCGAGGAGAGAGGTCTCTTGAATTTCTTCGTCTTGCATTGGTGTCCATTCTACAATGAACTCTGCCAAAGCTCTGGTCTGTATAGTTGATGTGCTTTCAAACTTGAGATCAAAACTTGGCAGCTCCAACGCCCACTCCATCCTGCCGGTGGCATCTGGATTTCTCAAAATGGCGTTGCAAAGAAAAGCGAGTGACGACGGTGATTTGATGTGCTTGGAAGTAGTGTTGTAGCTTCCTGGAGGCCATGAAAAGGCCAAAGAGCAACTTCTGTACACCAGAATACCTTGACCGAGCCCCCTGGAGAAGGGAACTGACAAAGTAAACTAGGCGCTGCACCATCTTCTTCTTCTTCGGCACTACTTGTTTATCTGTTGCATTTGCTTGCGCTAAATCTAACTTGTCGGCACCTGACCTTGCTGGAGAAGATTCTAACTTGTCGCTCGACGGCTCCACAGCTGCTGCTTCTTCTTCATCAGCTTCTCTCTCTGCCACTATTGCAGCACTCACCACTTGATTTATTGCCGCCAAGTACAGCAGCAATGGTTCTTGTGGCCTCGGCGTAGCTAGTGTTGGCGAAGAGGAGAGGTATTTCTTCAAGTCCTGCAGCGCGGCCTCCGCTTCCAAAGTCTATTTAATTGGACCTGCCATTTTCAAGATTTTGAAAAACGGCAAGGAGCGCTCAACAGACTTGGAGATGAACTTGCTTAATGCAGCAACACAGCCTGCAAGATGCCGCACATCCTTGACGCACTTTGGTGCTTCAATCTAATCAATTGCCTTGACCTTGTCGGGATTGGCTTCAATTCCGAGTTGAGACACAAAGAACCCGAGAAGCTTGCCGGTTGGAACAACAAATACACACTTCTGAGGGTTGAGCTTCAGATTGATCTTGCGCAGATTTACAAATGTTTCTTCGAAATCCTGAATGAGGGTTGATTTTTCCTTGGTTTTGACCACTATATCATCCATATAGGATTCCACATTTCTGTGCAGCTGAGCCTCAAAACCAACCTATACTGCTCTTACAAATGTTGAACCAGCACTCTTCAATCCGAAAGGCATATGTATGAAACAATATGTGCCACATGGAGTGACGAATGTAGTTTTCTCCTCATCTTCCTTAGCCATGAAGATCTGATGGTAACCAGAATAGGCATCAAGAAAAGAGAGTAAATCAGAGCCGGTAGTGGAATCCACAATCTGGTCGATGCGTGGCAAAGGAAAATGATCTTTTGGCCAAGCTTTATTGATATCTATATAGTCAATACAAAGCTTCCATTTTCCATTTGCTTTTCGCACTACAACTGGATTCGCCAACCATGTTGGATGGAGTACTCCTCTGACCAGGCCTGCCGCCTCTAGCTTCTTAATTTCTTTGGCAATGAACTCTTGCCATTCGAAAGCCTACTTCCTGACCTTCTGCTTGATGAGTCTCGCATGAGGGCAGACAACAAGGTGGTGTGATTGCTTGTATGTGCGTTGGTATTTCCCCGAAGAGGAGAGGATGATGCAGCATAGCAATGGTAAGTATTTCCCTCAGTTATGAAACCAAGGTTATCAATCCAGTAGGATAACCAAGCGACACTATGTAAGCGGTACCTGCACACAAATAATAAATACTTGCAACCCAACGCGTAAGAGGGGTTGTCCAATCCCTCCTCGGTATTGAGATAGATTAAATTGTATGAGATTGGATAAATAGATCTGACAAAAACACAAAATAAAATAAATAAAGAAAAAGTGCAGCAAGGTATTTTTGGTTTTTTGGAATAATAGATCTTAAAACAATAAGATAAAAGATAGACCCGAGGGCCGTAGATTTCACTAGTGGCTTCTCTCGAGAAAATAGCATACGGTGGGTAAACAAATTACTGTTGGGCAATTGATAGAAGAGCAAATAATTATGACAATATCCAAGACAATGATCATGTATATAGGCATCACGTCCAAGATTAGTGACCGACTCCTGCCTGCATCTAGTACTATTACTCCACACATCGACCGCTATCCAGCATGCATCTAGTGTATTAAGTTCATGGAGAAACGGAGTAATGCAATAAGAACGATGACATGATGTAGACAAGGTCTATTCATGTAGGAATAGACCCCATCTTTTTATCCTTAATGGCAACGATACATGCGTGCCTCGCTACCCCTTCTATCACTGGGTGAGGACACCGCAAGATCGAACCCATCACAAAGCACATCTTCCCATTGCAAGAAGAATCAATCTAGTTAGCCAAACCAAACCAAAGTTTCGGAGAAGAAATACGAGGCTATAACAATCATGCATATAAGAGATGAAAGAAGACTCAAATAATATTCATAGATATAACTGATCATAAACTCGCAATTCATCGGATCCCAACAAACACACCGCAAAAAGTCATTACATCAAATAGATCTCCAAGAACATCGAGGGGAACATTGTATTGAGAATCAAAAAGAGATAAGAAGCCATCTAGCTACTGCCTACGGACCCGTGGGTCTATGGTAAACTACTCACGCATCATCGGAGGAGCACGAATGAGGATGATGAACCCCTCCGTGATCGTGTTCCCCTCCGGCAAGGTGCCGAAATAGGGCTCTAGATTGGATCTCATGGTTCTGGAACTTGCGGCAGCTGGAATTGTGTTTCGTCGACTCCCCTAGGGTTTCTGGAATATTTGGGTATTTATAGAGCTGAGAGGCGGTGGAAAGGACTCCCGTGGGCCTCACTACCCACCTGGGCGCGCTAGGGGCCTTTGGCGCCTTTGGCGCCCCTGGTGTCTTGTGGGCCCCATGGGCCTCCCCTCGTGCACTTCCTTGGCTCCCAAGTTGTCTTCTAGGCTGAAAAAAATCTCCAAAAAGTTTCGCTGCGTTTGGAGTCCGTTTGATATGGATATTCTGCGAAGTAAAAAACAAGCAAAAACAGCAACTGGCACTGGGCACTATGTCAATAGGTTAGTCCCAAAAAATGATATAAAGTTGCTACAAAATGAATATAAAACATCCAAGAATGATATTGTAACATCATGGAACAATAAAAAATTATAGATACGTTGGAGACGTATCAGCATCCCCAAACTTAATTCCTGCTCGTCCTCGAGTAGGTAAATGATAAAAATAGAAATTTTTTATGTGGAATGCTGCCTAACATGTTCATCACATATTCTTTTCTTTTGTAGCATGGGCATTTGGACTTTTAGATGATTCAAAACAATAGTCTATATTTGACATGAAGATTTTAATACTCAAGCATATCAACAAGCAACCATGTCTTTTGAAATATCAACACTAAAGAAAGTTATCCCTAGCCCATCATGCTCAATCATTGATTCATTCATGAAACACACTCGAATATTAGCTACGTCCAATGCACAAGTATAATCATAGTGCTCCCTGGTTGGTGCTTTATAAGAGAAGATGGAGACTCAAATAAAAATAAAAATTTCATAAAGTAAATAGATGGGACCTTCGCAGAGGGAAGTAGAGATTTGTAGAGGTGCCAGAGCTCAAAGCTTAAATTGAGAGATAAAATATTTTGAGAGGCATGCTTTTCCTGTCAACAAAAATGGCCGAGAATTCCCAATACTTTCCATGCTAGATACATCATAGGCGGTTCCCAAACATAAAATAAACTTTATTCTTTTTTCCACCATTCTTTCACAATCCATGGCTAGCCGTATCCACGGGTGCCTTCCATACCAACACTTTCCAAGGAATTTATTATTTGACAACATAAAGTAAATTTCTTTTTCATTTCGGGATTGGGCATCCCTATTACCGCCACACTCTCGTGCAATGACAAGTGAATAAACACTCATCTTGAGAATAACACATCTAGCATGGAAAAATATTGGCCACCCCCTGCCGCTTCATGAGCGGTACGGACACACAAAAAGGAAATTTATTTTGAAAATTAGAGTTGGCACATACAAATTTACTTGGAACGGCACGGAAATACCGCATATAGGTAGGTATGGTGGACTCATATGGCATAACTTGGTTTAAGAATTTTGGATGCACAAGTAGTATTTCTACTTAGTACAAGGAAATGCTAGAAAATAGATTGAGAAGCAACCAACCAAAAAGCAAAAATTCTCATAAACGAGCATTAAGCATAACTAACACCGAATAATGCACCACAAGTAGGATGTAATTTCATTGCATAACTATTGACTTGCGTGCTTGCATAGGGAATCACAAACCTTAACATCAATATTCTTAATAAAGCATAATTACTCACCAACATGACTCACATACTACTATCATCATATCTCAAAACTATTACAAAGAATCAAGTTTATTTTGTTCAATGATTTTTCATAAAAGTTTTTATTATATCCTTCTTGGATATCTATCACTTTGGGACTAGATTAATATATTACCGTTGCTTTTAATAAGCTCTCAAATAAATTTAATTGAAGAACATGAGCATAAATTAAAAAAATTCTTCTCTCAAAATAATATAAGTGAAGCATGAGAGAATCTATTATATAATTAAAATAAGAGGCAAACAAGACATCACATTTATCCACACAGACTAAATTATTTCAACCGTTGACTTTTTAATATAAACGGCTGAGATTTAAACATATAACGTTACACACGAATAATGTTTATAGGCATATATTCTATTGGGCTTGGCAAAAGTCTGCCACGTACATGCTTCTAGGATGAAAAAAATCTTCACAGCTACGTGCATGAGAAGGACACGGTCAAGTTTACTATGTCACCATCGTGTGCGTTTTTTATACAAGGAAATAAGGGCACATGTAGTCAGATCCATAAAGGAGAAAGAGTTGTAATCAATTTCGGTTTGAGCTCTAGCACAAAAAGAGAAGCCAGCCATACGCTTGGGCTAACCTGCCACCTATTTAACATTGGCCCAGTTTAATAATACTCGGCCCAGTATACCATTGCACACCTGTAGCGTCCAGCCAGTGGATCAACTAGACGAGGCATCCGTTTCACAGAAAAAAATAGAGATGAGGCAGCAGGTTCTAAAAAAAGCCCCTAAAAAGCAGTTCTAAATAAACATGGACGAGGCAGCAGGTTCTCAAACAGAACATAGACAGACAGCAAAAAAAGAAAGAAACAAGTGAGGTCGTAAATAAAAGATTAAAAGGGTGAAACACACACACATCCATCCAATATCGACGTATATCTCTTACCAAATCAATAGTTGAAATAACTATATTTTATAATAAAATTACCAAAATAGTTTTCGTTCAAAACCCAAGTGAAATTCTTTATAAAAATATTCATATGCAAAAATAAACCTTATTTGGTGGATAAATATTACTATTCTATTGGTGTATGATCTATAGAATAGGGGAAATCAATAAAATGGCTTTCATATGAATATTACAAATACATAGAAACTAAATAAAGCTTATATATGAATTCAAATTGATCTTGTAGAAATATCATATATATTTTTGTCACTGTATTTTCATACTGTCATTTATAAATGTGTACAACAAATATATATATGAGAACCACTGGTCAATGTTGTCTGTGAATGTCGTGCCAAGAACTAAAATGACATGCACAAAATTTAAAAATTCTATCCACGCAAATGCGCCAGTCAAGATAGATAAAAACATGATTCGTCGTATCATGGTCGGACCCAATTATGAGGTGTGACATTTAGCAGTAAATATAGAGTATCTACGCAAGCTGGCGGGCACAATTTTTGTTCGCATATAAATGGTACTCCAGCAAAAAAATAATTTTAGATCAATGACATTAAACCAAATGGTGCCCAGATTATACACACTAAGTTCAAGAAAACACATCTTTTGTGTCCAATATATGCGTCTTTCTATAAAAAAAAAGGTCTGTCCGAGACACTCAAACATAGGCTTACATTGGCATTGGAAAGTATATGAGCCAAAAGGCCGATTCAGTGGCCAAAGAAAGAAGGGAATAGTCCAATTCAGAAAGAAAAGAAAAGTTAAGCAACAGTTCAACCTCCACTAAAAGAAAGAAGTGTCTGATTAGAATATTGTAAATTAAATGGTCCAACATGTATCCACGTTTGTTAGAGGCACGGAGGGAGAGAACTTATGAGTTACAATTCTGTTTGCATTAGACATGGAACAACAATTGCAAGGGATTACATCATGGATTTGATACCAGCTTAGCCAATGAGTTACCTTTTCTCTTCATTCATGTCCCAACTAATTTAGCAAACATTCTAAAAATAACAATTTACAAAGCCATCGACCTGGGTCTTTTTTTACGGGGATGGGTCTTTGGTAGGGGAAATAATAAACATTTTTGAAATATAAAACTATTTTTCCAATTAATTTACCAAGGTGACACATGATAGTGATTCTAGACATTTGATAAATTACACTCCAACGAAAGTTCCGATTTCAAGCATGAGGGTTTTTCTTTCAGCGATTCTCCCCAAATAAATTAGAAAAAAATTCCAAGGTTTTTATTATTTATATATTACAACTTTTGAGAATGTAAAATAATCTATAGCTCGCAACATCACAATGACAGTCATCGACACGACATATGTCAGGGGTTCTAATAATAGGCAGATTACCAGAGAACAATCAAAGTAAGTTGTTATTTTGGGTGGGAATTAAGAACATGCAATATGGAGTAGAGTTAAATAAATCATGTTTGTGCACATGATCGTGTGATCTTGAATACTATTATGTAGATTTACCATATTGCTGAAGTTTATTTAAAAAACATGTAGCAATACAACTCTTTATTTCCCATTTGCGGGGAATACAACTCTTTATTATGTGGATACTAAATGCGAGTTTTATTATGAACTCGATTGATGAAACATCAAAAAATATCTCAACTCAGCTCATAATAACATGTATATAGAAAGAAAATTAGAAATTAAATAAGAATATAAGGGAATTAAAAAAGTTGCATTCTTACAAAATCATGTGCCATGCAAAGTATCTAAATAAATCATTATTAGTATGTGAAAATTTATTCTTAGTGGATATGTAATAAAGCTATAAATTATGTATTCAGTTCAAAATAAAAAATAAAAACATTTTGTTTTCCATATGCATACCAGAGATTGTAAGTGTTAAACTATAACATGTCATCTATTCACAAATAGAGATAGTACTTCTTATTTTTCATCATATTTTTCAAAAGATTGTTCATATATCATGCTCTTTGAAAAATCTATTAATGTGAAAATAACAGTGAAAGTTGTGTATTAAGGATTACATTATATACTATAATTCAATATATAAATTACATAGAAAATCTAGCCGCGCAAATGCGCAGGTAACACCACTAGTTTCTTCAAAAATTAACTAACTGTCAAATTAATCAAAGTGAAGCATGAGAGTATTTCTTCAAAAATTAAAGCACCACCGTGCTCAAAAAGATATAAGTGAAGCACTAGAGCAATTCCATAGCTCAAAAAAAATTAATTGAAGCACATAGAGCAATTCTAACAAATCATAGCATCATTATGGCTTTCTCAAATAGGTGTGTCCAGCAAGGATGATTGCAACAAACTAAAAAGCAAAACAAGCAAAGACTCATATAATACAAGACGCTCCAAGCAAAACTCATGATATGTGATGAATAAAAATATTGCTCCAAGTAAAATTACCGATGGCTGTTAGAAGAAAGAGGGGATGCCTTCCGGGGCATCCCTGATAACCCACAAGTATAGGGGATCACAACAGTTTTCGAGGGTAGAGTATTCAACCCAAATTTATTGATTCGACACAAGGGGAGCCAAAAAATATTCATGAGTATTAGTAGTTGAGTTGTCAATTCAACCACACCTGAAAGACTTAAATATCTGCAGCAAAGTATTTAGTAGCAAAGTAGTAAGATAGTAACGGTAACAGTAGCAAAAGTAACAATAGCAGTTTTGTAGTGATTGAACAGTAGCAGCAACGAAAGTAACTTAGCGAAGATCAATATGTGAAAAGCTCATAGGCATTGGATCAGCGATGGATAATTGTGTTGGATAATATTCATCATGTAGCAGTCATAACCTAGGGCGACACAGAACTAGCTCCAATTCATCAATATAATGTAGGCATGTATTTCGTATATAGTCAGATGTGCTTATGGAAAAGAACTTGCATGACATCTTTTGTGCTACCCTCCCGTGGTAGCGGGGTCCATAAGGAAACTAAGGGATATTAAGGCCTCCTTTTAATAGAGAACCGGAATAAAGCATTAGCACTTAGTGAATACATGAACTCCTCAAACTACGGTAATCACCAGAAAGAATCCCAATTATTGTCACCTTGGGGTATGCGGATCATAACTCGTAATAGGTGTCTACAACTTGCAAGATAGGATCAAGAACACACATATATTCATGAGAACATAATAGGTTCAAATCTGAAATCATGGCACTCGGGCCCTAGTGACAAGCATTAATCATAGCAAAGTCATAGCAACATCAATCTTAGAATATAGTGGATACTAGGGATCAAGCCCTAACAAAACTAACTTGATTACATGATAAATCTCATCAAACCCATCACCGTCCAGCAAGCCTACGAAGGAATTACTCACTCCCGGCGGTGAGCATCATGAAATTGGCGGCGAAGGAAGGTTGATGATGACGACGCTGATGGATTCCACCCTTCGGAGCCCCAAACGGACTTCAGATCAGCTCTCCCGATGAAGAATGGGAGGTGGCGGCGGCTCCGTATCGTAAAACGCGACGAATCCTTCTCTCTAATTTTTTTTCTCCGTGAATAGGTATATATGGAGTTGGACATAGGGTTGCCGGAGCTCCAGGGGGCCCACAAGCCTGGGAGGCGCGCCCTGGGGGGTAGCCGCCCCCCAAGGCTTGTGGCTCCTGGGTGGCCCCCCTCTGGTATCTTTTTCTGACAGTATTTTTTATATATTCCATAAAAATTCTCCGTAAATTTTCAGGTCAATCCGAGAACTTTGATTTCTGCACAAAAATAACACCATGGCAATTATGCTGAAAAAAGCGTCAGTCCGGGTTAGTTCCACTCAAATCATGCAAATTAGAGTCCAAAACAAGGGCAAAAGAGTTTGGAAAAGTAGATACGATGGAGACGTATCCATCCCCAAGCTTAGTTGCTTGGTTCTCCTTGAATATAACCTTGGGGTGCCATGGGCATCCCCAATCTTAGGCTCTTTTCACTCCTTATTCCTTCATCCATTGAGATCTCACCCAAAACTTGAAAACTTCAATCACACAAAACTTAACAAAACCTTTGTGAGATCCGTTAGTATAAGAAAACCAATCTTTGCTCTAAGTATTGTTGCAAACCCATTCATATTTTGTTATTGCATTATATCTACTATATTCTAACTTTACCATGGCTTATACCCCCCCCCCCCCCGATACAATCCATAGATTCATCAAAACAAGCACACAATGCAACGAAAACAGAAACTGTTAAAAACAGAATAGTCTGTAAAGACTCGAATTTTACTCACACTTCTGTAACTCCAAAAACTCTGAAAATTAGGACAACAGAGGCAATTTGTATATCAATCTTGTGTAAAAAATTCAGAATTTTTCATGCTTCTGTGACTTTTAACAATTCTGCTACTAGATGCAAAATTTTCTGTTTTTTAACAAGATCAAATCAACTATCACCCAAAGCCATCCTAAAGGCATTACTTGGTACAAACACTAACTAAAACATAAAAACACAATCATAACAGAGGCATAATTGTGTGAACACAAAAAAATAGAAAGAAAAGGAGAAAAAAAATATTTTATTCATTGGGTTGCCTCCCAACAAGCGCTATCGTTTTATGCCCCTAGCTAGGCATAATGCATAGATTCAAGTATTGTCATCTTTAGTTTCCAACTCCTCAATTACACAACCAAAATTCTTCAAGGATTTAGAGCATGCATATTTTCGATAATAATACTCCTAGCAATAAGATTGAAGGATTCATTCTTGCAAATAGGGTTTTTTATTACTTCAACAAAGTTGGGGTGAATACTAATCATTTCAAGATCTTCATTATTGCTACTAGAAGCGGCACCCTTGCTTTTAGAAACTTGTGTAGTCTTGCAATTTTTAGGAGTTTTTTCGATAACTTTAACAGAAGAAAGGGCCGAGCTCAAGTTACTAAATTTTTTTCCAACTTATCAATCCGAGCGGGGCTCTCTTCTACTCTTTCGTTAACTACGGGTCCCTTTTCTTTTAATAGTTTAAGAGCATCTCCTGCCTTTGACCCTATTTTATTAGCAAGGTTATGGATTCTTTTATCCAAATTTTCAACATGTTCTTCGGTAATCATCTTCTTTTCAATAGCATCTAGCCTTTGCATAACATGCTCGAGAGTTAAGATCGTTTCATTAATAATGATAGGTGGTGCACCCACTAAATCTCCCATAGCATTAAAAGCATACAAAGAGGGACACATCAAGAAATTCCCACCGGTAATAGTATCAAGAATGAATCTATACCAAGTGGTAATGCCCACATAAAAACTGCAAAGAAGAATAACGGTAGATTGCTTACGAATAGCTCTATTATGAGCATTGCAAATCCTATACCAAGCATCTTTTAGATTCTCCCCTCCCCTTTGCTTAAAGTTAAGAACTTCATTCTCGGGGGTACACTCAATAGATGAGGAACTAGCCATAACAACAAAGTAGGCAAGCAAGATAACACGAGAACAAAAGATCGAACGAGAAAAAAGGTAAACGAAAAAGAAGGCAAATAAAAAGGCAAATATTTTTGAGGTTTTTGCAAAAACGTTTTAGAAGTGGGGGAGATGAAAACAAGAGGCAAATGGAAAATAATGTAAATTAGAAGGAGATGAGATTTGTGATAAGGAACCTGATAGATGTTGATGATGTCTCCCCGGCAACGGCGCCAGAAATTCTTCTTGATTGCTTGTATCTGCGTTGGTATTTCCCCGAAGAGGAGAGGATGATGCAGCACAACAACGGTAAGTATTTCCCTTAGTTACGAAACCAGGGATATCAATCCAGTAGGAGAACCAAGCAACACTATATAAGCGGTACCTGCACGCAAATAACAAATACTTGCAACCCAACGCGTAAGAGGGGTTGTCAATCCCTCCTCGGTATTGAGATAGATTAAGTTGTATGAGATTGGATAAATAGATCTGACAAAAACACAAAATAAAATAAAGAAAGAAAAGTGCAGCTAGGTATTTTTGGTTTTTTGGAACAACAGATCTGAAAACAATATGATAAAAGATAGACCCGGGGGCCATAGATTTCACTAGTGGCTTCTCCCGAGAAAATAACATACGGTGGGTAAACAAATTACTGTTGGGCAATTGATAGAAGAGCAAATAATTATGACGATATCCAAGGCAATGATCATGTATATAGGCATCATGTCCAAGATTAGTAGACCGACTCCTACCTGCATCTACTACTATTACACCACATCGACCGCTATCCAGCATGCATCTAGTGTATTAAGTTCATGGAGAAACGGAGTAATGCAATAAGAACGATGACATGATGTAGACAAGATCTATTCATGTAGGAATAGACCCCATCTTTTTATCCTTAATGGCAATGATACATGCGTGCCTCGCTACCCCTTCTGTCACTGGGTGAGGACACCGCAAGATCGAACCCATCACAAAGCACCTCTTCCCATTGCAAGAAAAATCAATCTAATTGGCCAAATCAAACCAAACTTTCAGAGAAGAAATACGAGGCTATAACAATCATGCATATAAGAGATCAAAGAAGACTCAAATAATATTCATAGATAGAACTGATCATAAACTCGCAATTCATCGGATCCCAACAAACACACCGTAAAAAGTCATTACATCAAATAGATCTCCAAGAACATCGAGGAGAACATTGTATTTAGAATCGAAAAGAGAGAAGAAGCCATCTAGCTACTGCCTACGGACCCGTGGGTCTGTGGTAAACTACTCACGTGTCATTGGAGGAGCACCAATGAGGATGATGAACCCCTCCGTGATCGTGTTCCCCTCCGGCAAGGTGCCCGAATAGGGCTCTAGATTGGATCTCGTGGTTCTGGAACTTGCGGTGTCTGGAATTCTATTTCATCAACTCCCCTAGGGTTTCTAGAATATTTGTGTATTTATAGAGCTGAGAGGCGGTGGAAAGGACTCCCGTGGGCCTCACTACCCACCTAGGCGTGCTAGGGGCCTCTGGCGTGCCCTGGTGTCTTGTGGACCCCACGGGCCTCCCCTCGTGCACTTCCTTGGCTCCCTAGTTGTCTTCTGGGTAGAAAAAAATCTCCAAAAAGTTTCGCTGCGTTTGGACTCCGTTTGATATGGATATTCTGTGAAGTAAAAAACAAGAAAAAAAACAGCAACTGGCACTGGGCACTATGTCAATAGGTTAGTCATAAAAATGATATAAAGTTGCTATAAAATGAATATAAAACATCCAAGAATGATAATATAACAGCATGGAACAATCAAAAATTATAGATACGTTGGAGACGTATCATGGTGCTCAATTACCTCCCTGGGAATACCGGGAATGTCAGATGGTTTCCATGCAAACACATCGACATTCGCCCACAGGAAGGGAACGAGCGTGCTTTCCTATTTGTCATTAGGGGTGGCACTTATGGTGAAAGTGTCTCCCGTCCTGCCCTCCTTTGCGGACACCTTCTTGGTTGCTAGTGGAGCTGCCTTGGATTTCTTGCTCTTGTCTGTAGAGCTCTCTGGCACGTCCTCAACGGGTGCGCAACACTCCAAAGAGGTGCGCTTCCCGGAGTCTTTGTTAGATGTCTTGCCGGCATTTTTATTCTTCTTCCCCCTGGGAGCTTTGCCGGCAGGAGCAAGTGCCTTTACGGCAGATGCTGTAACCGCTTCTCGGTAGAGTTGATCAGCGCAGATGACTGCGTCTTTCTTGTCTGAGTGGATGGTGATGACGCTCATCAGCCCTGGCATCTTGAGCGTGTTGTAAGCGTAGTGGGATACCGCCATAAACTTTGCCAGTGTCAAGCAACCAAGAATCCCATTGAATGGCAATGGTATCTTGACGACGTCGAAGACGATCTTCTCCATCATGTAGTTTAGCTCATTGCCAAACGTCACCGGCAATGTGATCTTCCCCTTGGGTTGGCTCCTTCCCTAGATCAAATTCAAGCCAGCCCCACCATCAACCAACATCTTTGTGACCTTGAGGTTGTGGATTGTTGGTGAAACCAACAATAGCAAACACCTGACCACTGTTGTGCGATCAGGGTGATCCTTAGTGTCAAAGATGATGGGCGTGTTGGACCACTTGAGCGGCTTTTGTGACTCTATTACCGGCTCCACAGTGTTGATCTCAAGCGCCCACTGCTTGAGTTGGCGATGAGAGGAGTGCAAAGATGCACCTCCATTAATGCACATGGCCTCTGTAACTTTCTGGAACTCTTGTTCGCCGGACTCTTCTTCATCCTCTTCATTATCATCTTCATCTTCCTCCTTCTTGTCACGGCCTTGAGCAGGCTTCTCCTTCTGCTGCTTGGCCTTGCCGCAGCGGCCTCCACGGCCACCATGACTCTTCTTGTTGGACACACCAGCGCTGTCTTGACCCTTCTTCTTGTCGCGCTTTTCATATTCAGCCTTCTGCTTCTCAGCAAGTTGGTCAACTTGCCGGCACTCCTGGAGATCGTGGCCCTTGGTTTGGTGGATCTTGCAGTATGGCTTGCCGGGGCTCTCTGTCTTCTTGCCTGCCGCAGCCTCATGACAACAAGTGCACCCAACAACCCCCCTGCCGGAGCTCTCGGTCTTGGGCTTCTTACCGTCATTGGAGTTGCCAGAACCCTTAACTGCCATCACTGATTTGCCCTTGCGCTTCCTGTTGCGCTTACGGCCCTTCTTCTTCAGGGTCGATGCATCATCGTCTTCTGAGTCGACCTCTGCACCTGCATCTTCCCCAGGAAGTCTCCTCCCCTCTTCAGCATGCGCACACCTGTCGGCCATAGCGTAAAGCTCGGTGACATCCCTCACCTTGTTCATGCTCATCTCCTCCCGCATCTTGTGATTGTGCACATTTGTCTCAAATGCAGCAATCACAGCAGCAGGGTGGATGTCGGGAATATTGCATTGCACGCGACTGAATCTTTGTATGTACTTGCAGAGAGATTTGCCATCCCTTTGCGGCAGCACATGTAAATCGCTGGGCTGACCGGGAACCTTGTGGCCCCCTGTGAAAGGACCAATGAATTTATGGCATAATTCCGACCAAGAAGAGATGGAGTTCTCTGGCAGGTTCATCAACCATGATCTGACGTTGGACTTAAGTGCCAACGAAAAGAAGTTGGCAAGGACCTTGTCGTCACGCCCCCTGGTAGCTTGCACCGCAATGGTGTAGATGCCTAGGAACTCTGACGGGTTGATCTTGCTGTCACATTTTTCCGGCAACTCGGGCTTGAGGCTCTGGGAATTGGGCCACTGGACTTGCCACAACTCATGAGTGAATGCTGGGCAGCGTGCCTTGTAAGGCAGGCACCCAGGGTACCCTGGTGCAGGCTTGGCAATAGTGGGCCCCGCACACCTGTCGGACTGATGGCGTGCTTCCTGTCGCCGCTCGATGGTGGTACGAGCGTGTTCTCCGCACCGCTTCTGAAGAACTTGGCGCTGATCATGGTGAGCTCGTGGATCGGACGATGCCATGGACACATCGTCATGGGCATCGACCTGCTGGCTCTATTGTTGTTGTCATGGAGGGCACTGCACCGTAGGTGCACCACCTCTGGTCCGCTTGCCAGCTGCACGCACTGGAGAAGTGGCTTGCTGACGCGAGGGCCCCGCCTACTGCAGCTTGTCGTTTTTTGGCGAAGCCGATGAGACTCTGGATGGTGGCTCTCCAATCCTCCATATTCTTCGTAGCGGGAGGGAAGTCTAGGAGCAATTGTGCTCATGCTAGGGCTTCTGTCGGCACACTTGGCATGGCGTGGTGCGAAGAACGGGCGGAGTTCTTACCCCTGACAGGGTCAGAAGGAGCTCCATCCTGATCTTGCAGCCGTGACCAGTTCTCGCCGACATGCTGGCGTGGATGTTGGCCCTGCACATCCTGATAATGTTGCATAGGGGCTTACGTTACTAAAAAAATTGCAACTTTTTATGGGAGTTTTTTCAATAGTTTTAACAGAAGAAAAGGTCATGCTTAAGTTACTAAAAATTTCTTCCAACTTATCAATCCCAGAAGGACTTTCTTCTATTCTTTTGTTAACTATGGTTTCCTTTTCCCTTAGTAATTTAAAAACATCTCCCGCTTTTGACCCAATTTTATTAGCAACGTTATGCATTCTTTTATCTAAGTTTTCAATATGTTCTTCGGTGAGCATTTTCTTTTCAATAGCATCAAGCCTTTGCATAACATGCTCAAGTGTTAAAACAATTTCATTGATAGTGAGACGTGGTGCACCCACTAGATCTCCCATAGCATTAAAAGCATCCAAAGATGGACAAATCAAGAAATTCCCACCGGTAATCATATCAAGGATTAATCTATACCAAGTGGTAATACCCACATAAAAACTGCGAAGAAGAACAACGGTAGATTGCTTACGAATATATCTATTATGAGCATTGCAAATTCTATACCAAGCATCTTTTAGATTCTCCCCTCCCCTTTGTTTAAAATTAAGAACCTCATTCTCGGGGGTACACGCAATAGAGGAAGAACTAGCCATAGCAACAAAGTAGTCAAGCAAGAGATCTGACGAGAAAAAGGTGAACGAAAAAGGAGGCGAATAAAACGGTAAATTTTTGTGAAGTGGGGGAGATGAAAACGAGAGGCAAATGGCAAATAATGTAAATTGCAAGTAGATGATATTTGTGATTAGGAACCTGATAGATGTTGATGATGTCTCCCCGGCAACGGCACCAGAAATTGGCAAGTTGACGGGAGACTATCTTGACTTGATCCTCCCCGACAACGGCGCCAGAAATTCCTTTTGATGTGGCTTGAAACTGCGTCGGTATTTCCCCAAAGAGGAAGCGGTGATGCAGTACAGCTACGGTAGGTATTTCCCTTAGTTATGAAATCAAGGTATCAATCCAGTAGGAGAACCAAGCAACACTATGTAAATGGTACCTGCACACAAGGAACAAATCCTCGCAACCCGACGCGTAAGAGGGGTTGTCAATCCCTCCTCGGTAAAAATATAGATTGGTTTTTATGAGATTGGATAAATAGATCTGAATAAAACGCAAAATAAAAGATGCAAATAAAAAGTGCAGTAAAGTATTTTTGGGTTTTTGGAATAATAGATCTGAAAACAAATGCGGTGAAAAATAGATCTGAAAGCAATATGATGAAAGATAGACCCAGGGGCCGTAGATTTCACTAGTGGCTTCTCTCGAGAAAACAGCATACGGTGGGTAAACAAATTACTGTTGGGCAATTGATAGAAGATCAAATAATTATGACGATATCCAAGGCAATGATCAATATATAGGCATCACATCCAAGATTAGTAGACCGAAACGATTCAGCATCTACTACTATTATTCCACACATCAACCGCTATCCAGCATGCATCTAGTGTATTAAGTTCATGGAGAAATGGAGTAATGCAATAAGAACGATGACATGATGTAGACAAAATATATTCATGTAGGAATAGACCCCATCTTGTTATCCTTAATAGCAATGATACATACGTGCCTCGCTACCCCTTCTGTCATTGGGTGAGGACACTGTAAGATCAAACCCATCACAAAGCACCTCTTCCCATGGCAAGAAAAATCGATCTAGTTGGCCTAACTAAACCAAAGATTCGAAGAAGAAATATGAGGCTATAAATAATCATGCATATAAGAGATCAAAGAAACTCAAATAATATTAATGGATAGAGATCTGATCATAAACTCAAAGTTCATCGGATCCCAACAAACAAACCACAAAAAAGGTTTACATCAAATAGATCTCCAAGAGACCATTGTATTGAGAATCAAAAAGAGAGAAGAAGCCATCTAGCTACTGCCTACGGACCCGTAGGTCTATGGTGGACTACTCACGCATCATCGGAGAGGCACCAATGAGGATGATGAACCCCTCTGTGATGGTGTTAGATTGGATCTCGTGGTTCTGGAACTTGTGGTGGCTAGAATTGTGTTTGTCTGCTCCCCTAGGGTTTCTGGAATATTTGGGTATTTATAGAGCGAAGAGGCGGTGCAGGAGACCCCCGTGGGCCCCACAACCCACCAGGGCGCACCTGGGCTCTGGGCGCACCCTGGTGTCTTGTGGTCCCCACAGGCCTCCCCCCAGGTGCTTCCTTGGCTCCCAAGTTGTCTTCTGGTCCAAAAAAAATCTCAAAAAAGTTTCGCTGTGTTTGGACTCCGTTTGATAGGGATATTCTGCGAAGTAGAAAACAAGCAAGAAAACAGTAGCTGATAGTGGGCACTATGTCAATAGGTTAGTCCCAAAAAATGATATAAAGTTGCTATAAAATGATTATAAAACATCTAAGAATGATAATATAACAGCATGGAACAATAAAAAAATAAAGATACGTTGGAGACGTATCAACGCTTACTCGGCCGATCACCTCGACCAGGTCAACAGCTTTGCCCCTGAGCACCAGATCAGATTCGGTAACCTAGAGTACGTCACTGATGCTCGGGGCAATCTCATCTTCACCGGATTCTCAGCCTTGCCTAAGAAAACCAAAAAAATCTAAAGCTTTGACTTTGGACTCTCTTTCTGACCCTTTCCCTCGGTTCGCCCTTACCTCGGATCCAGCTTCAAGCCCGGATATGACTTCGGCGTCCGAAGACCAGGAGTCAACCCTGGCCGGATTCGGCCCCCACACCACCATACCGGAAGTAGACTCCAAAGAAATCCCGAATACCGATCCGGCTAGTCTCTCCCTACTAAGCGAGATGCTAGATCGGATCCAGACGATAAACATCATGGATGACCCGCCCCCGACCTATGCTCAGATTGGTATCGAGGCGAGCCATGGGGGATTTTACATCCCACCCACCACCCACTTAGTAGCCACTGTCGAAGATTTAACCGACATGCTGGACTACGCTTCGGAGGAAGCCGACGACATGGATGAAGATGTCGACGCCACAGACCATACTGTTGCTGCCCCTCCCACCACTGGACGGTGGACGGTCACCTCCACCTACGATGTCTACATGGTGGACACCCCCCACGATGAGGGCGATGGCACCAATGGGAGGAACAACAATGGCACCCCCAGAAAAGATGGTGATAAGCCTAGTGAGGAGCCGCCCAAATGCCGACGACAGCGCAGACGATCCAAGGGGCGTAGGGCAGGGAAAGCAACATGGGCACCGGAGAAAACGATACACCGGACAATATGGAAGACCTCGGCAACCCCGTTGCCCCTGAGCAACAGCCCGATGACTTGGAGGGGCACGAGGATCAGTATAACCCTGAGGACCTCAATGACTCCGAGGACAGTAACTACCTCCCTCTCTCCGAAGAGGAGGTCAGCCTCGGAGCCGACTATTTCATCGTCCTTGAGGACCCGCTGGATCAAGAACGGTTCAAGCGGCAACTTATAGCCACTGCACGAAGCCTGAAGAAGAAGCAAAAACAGCTAAAAGCTGAACAAGACACCCTCAATGACAGATGGACAAAAGTCCTAGCAGCCGAAGAAGGGTACGGCTATGAGCGGCAAGACCAGAACAAAAGCTACCCATGCCGATGTTTGTTGCCTCAATTCAACGACGAGGCCCTTGAGCCCGCACCCCCAAGATATACTCAGGCAAACCAGCCCGACTGCCCCCCTCGAGGACGGGACAGGACGGCCGTAGAGGCCGAAGACCCACCCGCACTACCTTGTCGGAGAGGCAAGGAGCCAATGTTGCTAGAGGACCCATATGACCTACGACACCACCTCGCCACTAGAGCAGGTCAGACAAGATCCATTTATGGAGAGGGTACGCTCCCGCTGGATGGGACGGATACCAAGCTTGGCGCGCCCGAAACGATAGAGCTCGGGAGCAGCACCGGGCCCGGATGGCAGCCGACCTCCGGTGTGACGTGGCCCGAGTCAGGGGCGCTGCTCACCCAATGTGTTTTACAGATGAGGTGATGCAACATCAGTTCCTCGAAGGGTTTAAACCCGTAAACATCGAACAATACGACAGGACAACAGACCCGACCATGTGGATTGAAGACTTCCTTCTCCACATTCATATGGCCCGAGCATATGATCTCCACGCCATAAAGTACCTGCCATTAAACTTAAAGGATCAGCCAGGCATTGGTTGAACAGCCTCCCTGAAAACTCCATAGGGAGCTGGGAAGAGCCAAGGATGCCTTTCGAGCTAACTTTCAAGGAACTTATGTTCGGCCTCCGGATGTCGATGACCTGAGCCATGTGGTCCAACAGCCCGGTGAGTTAGCTCGGCAATTTTGGAATCAGTTCTTGACTAAGAAGAACCAAATCGTCGACTATCCAGATGATGAGGCGATAGTTGCGTTCAAACATAGCATTTGAGACGAATGGCTAGCTCGTCAGCTTGGCCAAGACAAGCCGAGGACAATGTCGGCTCTTACCTCACTCATGACCCGCTTTTGCGCGGGCGAAGATAGCTAGTTGGCTCGTAGAAGCAACAACCCCGAAGACCCCGGCACCTCAGAAGTCCGGGACAGAAACGGGAAACCACGACGCAACAAGAACAAGCGTCATCACAACAGTGGTGAAGCCGAGGACACGGCAGTAAATGTCGGATTCAGCTACTCAAAATCGGGACGGCAGAAGAAGCCCTCTAAAGGGAACAGGGACGGCCCGACCGCACTCGACAAAATCCTGGATAGGCCCTGCCAGATCCATGGCACCTCAGACAAGCCTGCCAACCATACCAACCGTAATTGTTGGGTGATCAAACAGGCCAACAAACTCACAGCCGAGGAGCAAGGCAAGGGCCCCCGCAGCGAGGACGATGAAGAGCCTCGCGAGCCGAACAATGGAGGCCAGAAGCAATTCCCTCCTAAGGTAAAAACTGTGAACATGATCTACGCCACACATATACCCAAGAAGGAGAGGAAACACGCACTTCGGGACATCTACGACAAAGAGATGGTAGCCCCGAAATTCAACCCATGGTCGGCGTGCCTGATCACCTTCGATTGCAGGGAACATCCGACCAGTATCCGTCATGGAGGATCGACGGCCCTGGTTCTTGACCCCATCATCGATGGGTACCACCACACTAGAGTCCTCATGGACGGAGGCAGTAGCCTCAATCTAATTTATTCAGATATAGTGAGGAAAATGGGTATCGATCCGTCGAGGATCAAACCTAGCAACACCACCTTTAAAGGAGTAATCCCAGGTGTCGAAGCCTGCTCCTCCGGCACTTTAACTTTGGAAGTAG
Source organism: Thinopyrum elongatum (assembly GCA_011799875.1). Classification (NCBI taxonomy): domain Eukaryota; kingdom Viridiplantae; phylum Streptophyta; class Magnoliopsida; order Poales; family Poaceae; genus Thinopyrum; species Thinopyrum elongatum. The sequence goes on from CM022297.1 coordinate 156,590,159, forward strand.
TGTTCGGCTTGCCTGACAACTTCCGTGGCGAAGACTTGATCTTCGACATTGTCCCTTTCCGCAGCGGCTATCATGCACTCCTTGGCCGAATGACATTCGCTCGTTTCAATGCCGTTCCCCATTACGCATACCTAAAGCTAAAGATGCCCGGAGCCAAGGGTGTCATCACAGTTAATGGCAACACGAAGCGCTCACTCCGGACTGAGGAGCATACAGCGGCTCTGGCAGCCTAAGTCCAAACTAGCAGCGAGGGGCTGAAGTACCAGCCCACCGTCAAGGTGTGAGAGGCAAGTCAATGGGCCCGGGCCCTATCTCAGCTTGAGGAGCCTCCATATGCTCAACGTAAATAGGGATACGCACCCCCACAACATGCCCACCCCAGCCGCACAATACGCGCCTCGTATGCACAACTTCGTGCTTAAAATACCATGGGCAGCTGTGGGGACTAACCACCCAAGAGCCAAGTGTTCGGCTTAACCGAGCTATGGTCAAATACGTATTCGGATAGTAATAGGTACCATCTAGGACCTATCCAGCATCAAGCTAAATACAGTGCAGCGACTTCTCAAGACCCTCTCTCAAGGGCCCCGTCGGCCGATTATTATCCCCTCCTAGGAGTTCTTCCTCCCCTCAAGAGCAAAGGCGCAGACATGCAATAGTGCATAGTAGGGACGTCAAACCACGCATTAAGGCCCTGTGTAAACCTTTACTCTGTAACTTTTTAATGAAGTATCTGTAACAGTTGCTTTGGTAGTTTGGATTGTACGGTTAGACGTCATGAGTTCACCAGAAATAAAGACCACTCTTTACGATCCTCTCACGGTCATTTATGTTGCATAACCATTTCCGCTCTTCGACACCAAAACAAACTAGTTCGGTACATATTTTCTTTAGATGCGATCGGCTAATAGACCGGGGGCTCGATTATAAAACTCACCCCAAGCATCACCCCAGCACTAGTCTCTATTTCATGTGCTCGACGTCTCGGATATTGCATTATATGAATTAGTTCTGAATTATGTGTTGGGTCAATAGTTGGGTTGCCCGGCTCCTGTCTTTACCCTCTTATGTTCCGCATGTTCAGCTAGGAGGGTAAAGGGAGAACCACTGCAATTGTACTTCCAGCTCGCCTAGTTAAGTACCTCAGTGGAGAAAGCCGAAAACTGACTGTCATAATAAGCGAGAACTGGTCGGCGATCTGATGACAAGTGTTAAACTACAAATCGGTGGAGGTTACGCCGTGTTATAGGAAGGGTTTGTCTTCAGCGAAACCATGTGATGAATGTATATACCTCGGCTCATCCGAAAATCACAAAACACTAGGGGCTAGTCACTAGCCCCCGTAGTCAAGCTCATATGGCTAAGTGAAAGAACTAGAACCGCATAGTCGGATTGCCTTGTTTACCTCACACACTACCGCCTTCGGGCACCGAGACATCGGCTAAGGGTCACAGTGTGGAGGTCGAAACACCCTTTGTAGAATCTATAAGGGGGCTAAAGCCGACGACTAGTAACTTTCAGATTAAAACGGCCGCACAGGAGTCAAAATAAACAAAAGCAGACAAAGTGTGATACACCATACAAAGCAACCGTATTATAAACCAAAAGGTTCAACTGTCATCCGACACATGATAGTGCGCTCACTCATAAATTAGATCTTTCGAACACTGGGCCTCTATCGCCCGAGCACCATCCATTATGATGGGAAAGTACTGTTCGGGGCGCCTGTGCTCCTTTCCCGGGGGCGGGGGTCTGGTGGCCATCTCGACTGGCTTGATCTTTGGCCAGTGCACCATCGTCTTCGCGAAATCCATCCGAGCTCCCTCGATGCATACCGACCGCTTCAAGACATCAATCCAGGACACGGCTTCGCACAGATTCTGCACTAGGCCAAAGTAGTGGCTCGGCATCAGCTTTGAAGGCCAAAGCTGGACACAAAGGTCCTTCATGGCCTGCTCCACCTTTCGGTGCAACTCCATCAGCTACTTCATTTGATTACTCAGGAGGGGAGGGTGCTCGGGCGCCTGGAACTGCACCAGAATAGCCTATGCTCGGCATCACCCTCCCGAGACGCAAAATGCCTTGCCGCATCTGCCACACTCCTTAAGAGATCCGCAAACGCGCCTGAGGAACGCCACACTCGTGTGACCAAAGCGAACCTGTGACCGCCAAAGACACTCTGCAGTAAGTATGGCTTACCATTTGCAATAAGCTTTACTTGGTGGAGTTCCTCTCGGGCGCCTCATGTTTCCGTCCTCGCCTCATGGATCTCTAGCTTCATTGTGGACAGATCGATGGCTTGACCCTTATTTTTCTACTCAAGGTCCTCACATTTAGTGATGGCATCCTTGAGCTCCTGCTGCACCTCGGGCACTCTGGCCTCGTGCTTGTCACTGAAGGTCTTCACTGCCGACAGTTCGGCGACCGCTCGCTCAGCCACCGCCTTCTATTTGGTGGCCTCCTGCTTCGCCTTCTTCAGCTCGGCCTTGAGGTTCTCGACCTCCGCGGTGATAGCTGCAGTTATAATCAAGCACTCCTTGCTTAGGGTTCACCCCGAATACATCGCCTGATAAGGCAAACCAAACTACTAACAAGTGTAGTCCGGACTAACCTTGCGCTTCATCGAACCACTTGTTGAGAAGGTCGAGCTCCTCATCGGAGCTCTTGAGCTTTCAATTCACCTCGGCCAGCTCTGCGTCATTGGCAACCGCTGCCAAAGATGAGGCCTACAAAATACCTTACATAATTGAGGCTCTCGATTTAATGATTTTTGATCCTCCACTAGGTTTTTTCTATACTGACAGAGTCTCGGGGGCTATGATTAATTTTTTGCTATCATAGGCATTCTTTGACTATTCAATCCCCGTTTGAGTTTTTCAAACTCACCTAGGGCTCGGGGGCTGCTATATATGAGGATTGCATGACCTTTCTTAAGAATTTCCCTTTGTAAAAAGGATATTACATGGCTTACCTCGAAGCCCGTCAGGAGGCTGCCAAAAGCTTCCTTCAGTCCACTGTTAACGGACCCGAATACTTTGTAAAACCACGCCCATCAGGGTGCGGTGTTCCATGATGATGGAGGAGCTATTCAAAGCCTCCTCCATCACGTCCGGCCACCCAGCCGCGACCCGCTCTCCGGTGGTTCGCGCTGGTGGCAGGGCTCCGGCTCCCCCTTCATTGGAGGGCGGGATGGACGACTCCGGGGGCCTCGAGGGCTTCAGAACCGTCTTCGAGGAGGGCTCGGATTAACCGAGATCCCCCTCTTTGTTCACCAGGAGGGATCGCCCCTCCTGGTCTTCGGTGACCGAGGTGTTAACCTCGGCCATGATGTCATCACCACCGCCCCCCCGTGTCCGGGCCGGGAGGGGTATTTTGGGACAATACCTCTCCGGTCTCCTCGATGGCTGGAGGAGGCATGGAGCATGATGTGGTCCCGCTCTTCACCAGCTCGGCTAGCGGGGAGTCCCCCTCCGAGACACGATCGGTAGGGAGGTCGTGCGGCGGGCTGCAATATGAAAGACATGCATATGATTAGTAATAAACCTCAAGGTTTACACCCGGAGAGTTTTCAGATTCGTACCTTTGGGCAGGGGGCTTGACCCTGGGGTTCCTTTGAGGAACCTCATCAGAAGCTTCGGACTCCTCGGCGAAGTACGAGCTGTCATCGGACAGGACCACCTTGGCACTGCGCTGCTTCTTTGGGGGCATGAGGAGGTTGTTCCTCCTCGGTGTTGTCCGACGCCGTCCTCTTCCTTGTTCGGGAGGAGTCGCTCGCCTCCCCGTCCTCTTCCTGCTCCCCCTTGTGAGTGGAGGGGGCTTGGATTTCCCCGGACTTGGTGTCCGGATGCCCCCTTGGGCGGAGGCCTTCTCGGGCCTCCCTCATCTCAATCTTCTTCTTCTCTTTCTTCTCCGGTGCCTTGTACGGTGCCACACCAGCATTTCTTCCAGCAGGGCTGACCTGGGGCCTTCGGGCAGTGGAGCCGGGCTGTCAATCCACACGGCTTTCTCAAGCCAGCTCTGTGAATGTGGGGAAGAAAGATTCAGGTTCCTTGTAAAAGGAAAATACCCGAACAAAAAGAATAAAACCTCATTACCTCCCGAGGAGGGTGTGCGGCGTCAAGGCCAATGTCTTCTTTCTTGGGCGGCTACTCCTTCTGGGCTTGAATAGCACCTTCCACAGCTTGTCGTGGGTGGTGCCATAGAAGAGAAGCACGGTGACTGGGTCTTCGGGCTTGTAGGACCACATTGGGGTGGCCCATTGTTGGCAATGTACGAGGCGATGACTGAGCATCACCTGGATCATGTTGGTCAGCTCAACCTTTGCCTTTATCTTCTTGGAGATGCGTTTCTGCAGCGACTCCACCTCCACAGGCGACCCCCAGTCGAGACCCTTCTTGGTCCATGAAGTTAGCCTCATGGGAGGTCCAGATCTGAATTCGAGGGCCGCTGCCCAGCCTGTGCCGCATGGTTCGGTGATATAGAACCACTCTTTTTGCCAGACCTTGACGGTATCTATGAAGGTACCCTCCGGCCACTCGACCCGGGTGAGCTTGCGGATCATCGCCCCTCCACAATCCACCCACTGGCCGTCGACTATCTTCGGCTTGACGTTGAAGACCTTTAGCCACAAGCCGAAGTGTGGCTGGACCCGCAGAAAGGCCTCACAGATAATGATGAAGGCCGAAATATGCAGGAAGGAATTTGGGGCGAGATAGTGAAAATCTAGCCCATAGAAGAACATCAACCCCCTAACAAAGGGGTGGAGCAGGAAGCCCAACCCCTGGATGAAGTGGGGGACGAACACCACCCTCTCGCCTGGCTGGGGCATGGGGACGACCTGGCCCTCCTCCGAAGCCCAGTGAGTGACATTGGCCGGAAGGTAGCCGGCGCATTTCAGCTCCTCGATGTCGTCGTTGGTGACACTGGAGGTCTCCCACTTGCCTTTCGAACCAGATCCGGCTGGATCGGGGAAGTGGCTAGGAGGGGATTCTTGAGGGACGATGGGTCAGAGTGCTGGAGCTCAGCAAATTGGGAAGGCAATGGCGAGAGAGGAAGGGGAAAGCATGCAGAGAAAACGGTGGTGGTTTTCCTTTTATAAGCTACCGTAATACCAAGAGTCCCTTTACTGCGCCGCAGACCTCGCCGCTTCCCAATATAATTGTGCCGTTATGCGCGAGTGGGATAACCAAAATCATTGATCATATCCCTTAAAAAATGGGGCACGATCTCCATATTGATGGGACATGCCAATGGAGGGGCTGCCTCGAACCGCGAATCGAGTTTTCACAAAGGTTCAGTGTTTGTGGCCGACTGTGACCTTTCGCCAAAAGTTGTCAGGTGAGGGCACTATTCACACTTGAGCGGTTGGCCTTCGAGGCTAAGCAATGTTCACAATTCGTAATTGGGGCATATTCCGGATAACCCATGGCCGAACTTGGATAAGTGGCCCTTGAAGGTTTGGCTGAGGAGGACTGCTTACCTGGCGTGAAACACCAGTGAGGGAAGAAACTGGTCTGCGAAGCCAATGATTCCCGCACGTGCCTCAGCTCCGAAGACTAGTTCGGGGGCTACTGAGGGAGTCCTGGACTAAGGGGTCCTCGGGCTGCCGTCCTATCTCTTATGGGCCAGACAGGTGGGTTGCGCTGCGACTGCTATAAGGCCGAGCTATAAGGCGACTCCGTATCCGAGGAGGAAACCTTCGGATCCTTGGTGTGTCCTCCAAGTCAAGATAAGAGAATCGACATGTTTATTCCTTCATTGTAACAGACCATGTGTAACCCTAGTACCCCTAGTGTCTATATAAACCAAAGGGTTTAGTCCGTAGAGGCGAGAAGAAGAACCATCATCCTACTCACCTAGGGTTTAGTTCATCTGATCTCGTAGTAGATCGACTTTGTAACCATCATATACACTTCAATATAATCAAGCAGGACGTTGGGTTTTACCTCTTCGAGAGGGCCCGAACCTGGGTAAACATCGTCTCCTTCATCCTCTGTTCCCCATTGATCCAAGATCCACAGCTCGTGAGCCCCTACCCGAGATCCGCCAGTTATGACACCGACATCTTGGATGTTGCAGTGCCGTCCTTGGAGTTCACCGCGCCGCCCGTGGGCTTCGCAGCTCCGTCCTTGGACCTGGTGGCATGCGGGTTGTTGTTTCCCCCGCTCCAAATGGCGTCGCTCGCCTAGCTTGGATCTCCAGAGCATCGAGGAAGCTGTTCATGATGGAAATATGCCCTAGAGGCAATAATAAAGTTGTTATTATTATATTTCCTTATTCATAATAAAGGTTTATTATTCATGCTAAAATTGTATTGACCGGAAACTTAAATACATGTGTGGATACATAAACAAATACCGTGTCCCTAGTGAGCCTCTACTAGACTAGCTCGTTGATCAAAGATGGTTAAGTTTTCCTAACCATGGACATGGACTTGATAACGGGATCACATCATTAGGAGAATGATGTGATGGATAAGACCCATCCGTTAGCTTAGCATATGATTGTTCAGTTTATTGCTACTGCTTTCTTAATGTCAAATACATATTCCTTCAACCATGAGATCATGCAATTCTCGGATACCGGAGGAATACCTTGTGTGCTATCAAACGTCCACTACTGCAGGATGCTGCTAACGCGACACTACAATCAGAGACCCTTCGACGAAACTGTGTGCGATGCATTAATCACAAATGGTGATGTAATAAAACTATCAAAAAAGATGCAAAACATTTGCGATGGCGGATACATCAAACACGGTTCAGATTTTAGTTGCGTGTGCGATGCGGGGCATACGGTTCACTCGAATGAACTGTTTGCGATGAGGCAGAACAACAGAAACGGGCAGCAGATGAAGGTGTGTGCGATATACGGCATACAGTTCACTCGGATTAACTGTTTGTGATTAGGCCACAATAGAAACGGTCAGCCAGATCAAGGTGTCTGCGATTGACGGCATACACTTCACACGGATGAACTGTTTGCGATTAGGCAACACAAGAGAAACGGTCAGCCAGATCAAGGTGTCTGTGATTGACGGCATACACTTCACATGGATGAACTGTTTGCGATTAGCCACAACAAACAGAAGTAGTTAGACAGATCAATGTGTGTGCGCTAGATGGGCACACGTTCTAATTAAAAGAAGTGTGTGCTATGGTAATAACGAGCACGCACGGTTGATGGAACAAGACGTGTGCTGACATCGCCTATTGCGGTGCACCCTATGGTGCAAACGCCACGTACGCGGCCGAGAATGCGTGCCCACGTTAAGCCATCCGGGAATAGTGCCGCACTTCGAAATTAGAACCGTCAATAAATTTTGAGCTTGTGTCCCGTCACGTTCCAAATTACTACCACGCTATATTTAATTGCAAACCTGTTCACACCGATCAAAACCTAAACGGTTTCCACTTAGGAGCGTATTAGTACTCAGTTATAAATACTACCTACTCCAAGATGACTGCACATTCCTCCTCAACTCCTCATCCACAAAAACAAACAAGTCTTTCATCATCGTTCCCTTGCGTCTGCCATGGCCTGCATGAGTTCTGGGTCGAGAGATTACTACCAGGGAGAGGCGAGCATGGAAGCGGAAGCACGAGAGATGTCCCGCCTCGCCGCAAAAGCAGCCGACATGTCCCATTGCGCCATTGTAGCAGCACAGAGGTCCCGCCATGCCGCCGAAGCAGCACAGAGATCCCGCCGTGCCGTCGATGTAGCAGACTGGTTCGGACGCGTTGCGGAAGCAGCCGAGATGTCCCACCGCGCCGCGAATGCAGTAGAGAGCTCCTCCCGCGCCGCGACCTGGGAAAATGTCTCACGGGCAGGCGAGGACTCTCAAAGGCACATGCGTGCTATGGTCGATGACCTGATGGGTCGGATCTCCAGCTGGATGAAGCTGCGGGACGAGATGAATGCCTCGTTTGAAAATGCTACCGGCGTCATCCGGGGGCTAGGGGAGGACAAGGCGAAGCTCCGCACCGATCGCGACCTACTGAGGGCGAAGATTGCTGGAAGAGCGAAGGAGCACGAGGAGACCACTGCCTTGTTGAAGAGGACGGTTGTCATCATGAAGAAACTTATGGATGAGAATGCCATGCTCCGCATCGAGCGCGAAAGGCTGGTGGGGGAATCTGTGGATGCTGCCAAGCAGTGTCGGTGTTCTGGGATCAGGGGTACCCAGACGTGCCTGTCTGCAGCCCATGGCGTGGCTCCCTCGACGGCCCTATACGGCCAAGCTGCGACAACTCCAAGACAAGACCCTCGCGAGGGCCCCCTGGCCTCGCGAGGCGGACAGCACCAAGACCTCCAAGGGAGCGGCCTCCCCAGGCTGCCTCCCGAGGAGCGGAGATTTCTATGCAGGTACTCAGCCTCACGGGGCTGCGATGATGTGAGCCATGACGACCATGGCCAGGCAGGCACCAGCGGGCGCGGAGGAGGAATTTTCCCTTTCGGTGCTAAGGGAGCAAGGACAGGCGTGGGTTCCCGAGGAGTCTCCCAAAGGTTTCCATTCCGGTGCCACCAAACCAAGACCACGAGCTTGGCAGGACGGATGTCATCGCCAAGCCCATCGCTGTGTCACGACCAGAAGCTTTGCAAGCGCAGACCACCTTTCGTCAGGATAAGATGTACTAATTGTCCCCTTTCGAATTGGCCACTGTGGGATTCCTTCCCGCCTAAGTTTTAAGGGAAGAGGACCAAGGCCACTATAAATATAGGTTAGCCACCACCATAGGAGGGAGATCAGCTCCATTCCACCCTCACCATCGAGCCCTCACGAGGCTGTTCATCCACTGTACTTGTTCATCCTCAGCCTCCTTATGAGGCCAATCCACCACAAAGCAGCAGTAGGGTTTTACACCGCAAGGTGGCCCGAACCAGGATAAACTGCCGTGTTCATCCTCTTCCCCACTCGTGTGCATTCGGCAAGGCTAGGATGTAGGGCGACAAGCTTGAGACTCAAGAGGTTGAGATCTTCGCACACACCCCAGAGTTCGAACCTTCTTGGGTCTGCGGAGCCCTGAATCCAACATTTGGTGCGCCAGGTAGGGGCGTGTCGGAATCCTCATTCCATCCCGTCTCCGCTCCGTCTTTGCTTCGCTGCTCCTATGACCGAGGCACGCCGAGCTCACGCCAAGCGCTGGGCCGCTCGCGTTGCCTAGACGGCGCCTGTGGGCCGCGGTGTCCCTCGCCACTCGGCCTCTCCCGCGGCCAATGCCGCAACTGACCCTGCTGCTCACGAGCAGCAGGATTCGTCACTGCCACCCTCCGTGCGGTGTGATGGCCGCACCGCCACTCCATCGCCCACTCCCGCCATGGCGTCGTCTTCCCACATCCGCCGTGGGCCGGCAAACGCGCAGGCTGCGCTGCTCATGGCGCGCGAGCTGCTGCATTACCCCCCCCCCCCCCCGCTAATGACCGCTATGACGACTGGCTTGGCCGCATCGCCGAGCTCGTCAACGCCGCCGGCGAGGTCCCTGCACCGTCCCGCTTGCTCCGTCCCCCACCATCCCAGGAGGGCGGCGTGGCTCACGGCGCGCCTCCTCCTCCTCCTTTGCGCGGCGCCGACCCCGAGCCCAGGCGTGACGCGCCCCAGCACGACTCGCCGCGCGGAGCGCCGACGCGCGATGAGGCGAGCTGCCAGGTGGTGCAGCGGCCGCAAGCTGATGCACGCGCTTCTAGCGCCACCGCGCCAGCACCAAGGCCACGCACCGCCAGAGGCTGTGGCGCGTGGGCGTCAATACCGAGCTCACCCCGTGTGTGCTGTGCCCGTGAGCGCGGCGGGCTGCCACGCCTTCACCCCGGAGCTATGCCGCGTCGTCTGGCCCGGCAAGTTCAAGCCAGACCTGCCTCCACGTTACGACGGCAACCCTGACTGTGCGGAGTTCCTCCAGCTCTACTCGCTGAGCATTGAAGCAGCAAATGCTGACGACAAGGTTATGACAAACTGGTTCCCCATGGCCCTCAAGGTTGGCGCGCGCTCCTGGCTCCTGCACCTCCCGGAGGGATCGATCTCCTCCTGGGATGAGCTCCGCTAGCGCTTCATCGCCAACTTCCAGGGCACCCGTGACCGTGCCCCAGCGGTTGGCGACCTGCGGCGCGTGAAGCAACAGCCGAGCGAGACCCTGCACAAATACATACAGCGCTTCACTAACGTTCGCCTCAAGATACTGAAGGCTTCGGATGAGGCCATCACCTCGGCGTTCACTGATGGCGTCCGGGATGTCAAGATGCAAAAGGAGCTCACCATCCACGAGGACTTGTGCTCGGCCCTGGAGATGTTCAACCTGGCGAACAAGTGCGCCAGGGCCGAGGAAGGCCGCCTCTCCCTCCTCGAGCTTCCAGAGGCCGATCCTGAAGACAAATAGGCCAAGGCTAAAGAGGCAAAGCGCAAAGGCCCCACTGTGCTCGCGGCCGAACCTGAGATGAACCGTGGCCGTGACCATGATGATCCTCCCAGGGGTAACCACCCGTTCTGCATCTTCCACAATGTACACAGCCACAACACCAACGACTGCCACGAGCTCAGGGCACTCCGTGACGGGCGCCTTGGCCGCCGCTCCGACTGCGGCGACCGTGGCTATGGCCGTGGAGGAGGCCGCTGGGACAATCGCGACCCTCGTCAGGACTGGCGTGACCAACCTCGCAAGGACCGCTAGCGGGATCAGCCTAGCGACGGACCCTGGCGAGACCAGCCTCATGAGGACCGCCCTCAGGGCAATGCCGGCCTCCCTCCACTACCGTCGCCACCCTGGAAAAATGATGACAATTGATAGGATGATGGGGCTGGGGGCTTCCAGGAGCCTCGAGCGATCGCCTGCATCCTGGGCGGTGCCCAGGCCCCCGGCTCACATCGCATCTTCAAGCAGTTCTCCCATGAGGTGAACGCGGCCCTCCCGAAGCTCGAGGCCGTGCGTCCCCTCCGAAGGTCGCAGTATGCCATCACATTCGACTCCAAGGACCACCTCAAGTGCTCGGCCGCTTCTGGCGCGCTCCCCATGCTCTGCACGTCGACCATCAGCAATGTCCTCATCACCAAGACCCTCATCGACGGTGGAGCTGGGCTGAACATTCTCTCGATCAAGACGTTCGAGACGCTTTAGGTGCCTTATGATCAACTCATGCCCACCAAGCCGTTCTCCGAAGTGACCGATGGCTCCACTGTTCCCCTGGGGCAGATATGCCTCCCAGTCACCTTCGGCAAGTGCGACAACTACCACACAGAGCTCATCGACTTCGATGTCGCCCACATCGGCCTCCCGTACAACGCCATCCTCGGGTATCCTGCCCTCGCCAAGTTCATGGCAGCAACCCACCATGGCTATAATGTCCTCAACATGCCAGGTTGCAGCAGCATCATAACGGTCGCTTGTGATGAGAAGGATGCAGTCTGCTCCCTTGAGCGTGCCTATCAGGCTACGACGGCTGAGAACTCTGACGACGAGGGTGGCATCCAGCCTCCCGAGGCCACCCCCAAGCAAAGAAGTAGCTCCTCCTCAAGAGTCGTCAGGAGGCTGGTGCACCTGCCGGCGGCGCCTAAGGCTCCGCGCCCGCTACTGGGGCGCCTCTTCCTCCCGCATAGGAAGGCGCGCCCGGCACCTCCCTTAGGACGGGCTCAAGGGCTTCCGCCTGGCGAGCCTCTGACCTGACTAGTGCGATGAGGGAGTTGCTCGGGCACCACATGGAGGCATGCCTTGATGCGCGCGCCCATGATCAAGGAGCAAGGTGCGAGGCGCCAGGAGCAAGGGAGTTCATCACCAAGGTGATCGAGGAGCTTTAGGAGGCGAGGGCCATGCGTGGCGAGCGTCGCCCCGCACCCCCCGGTGCGGCTGCGCCCCCTGATGCGGGCGACGAGCTATGAGTCTATGTCAACATCCCGGGCCTCAACCAGGCCACTTCGCAGGACCTCTTCTAGCCGTCCCGCGTCGGCCAGAGCGGGGCACCTCGTACCAGCGCCTCGTGCATCGTGCGTTGGCGTCTCACGAGGCCAGGTGCTTGGCGGTCATGTCTCAAGAGGTCACGGATCCTTGCGAGCCCCCCGGGCCTCATGAGCTCCTCGAGCCTTCAAAGTCGTCCAGCTCGTGAGGTGCAGCTTCCGCGGCACATGTCTTCAGCTACCTCGACGCTTCTACAACAATGGTGTGCCAGGTGACTTTTTGGTTTGTTCAGCTGAGGGCGCCCCTCAGGCTGCATTATCCTCAAGCTGTCAGGCCCGCCCCTGCAGCCTGTATCATTTTGCGCATCTATCAGAATTGGCTTTGCCTTCTCTGAATTTCAAAGTATTTCAAACTACGTGCCCGGTGCTTCGTCACCATGAGTTGCTGCGTCCTCACAACCCCGCCTTCGACCGCCTCATGATTAAGGACTGGCACGGCGTCTGTGCTTGGGTCCGTCCCTGCAGCGTTGGCAAATCCAAGCGACCGAGCTCTATCTGGCGGGCCAGTCCCGTGCACGTCACCTCCTGGGGTCCTTGGTGCCTTGCTCTCGCGTGAGCTAATCGGGGGTGGGCGAGTCAGGGCGCGCGGCACAGTTCCTTCAACCACAGTTCGGCACTTTGCCGTCGCGGGAGACACGCGCCGTTTGTTTTTCCTCAGAGTTGTTGCATAAGAAGACTGGGCACAGCGTCCGTGCTCGGGTCCGTCCCTGCAGCGTCGATAAACCCAACAGCTGAGCTCTGTATGGCGGGCCGGCCCCGTTCACGTCACCTCCTGGGGTCGTTGGTGTTTGGCCTTCTCATGCGATGGCACCTGGAGATTCATGCAGCGCAGGCTTCCCCCCACCTCATAGGTCTCTTATGCGCGTCTCGTGCCGAAAATCTAGGTGCAACCCGCCTTGAGGTAGGGCCTCCTGAGTCCCACGCTGGCTCACGAGTGCCCATATACACCTCCTCCAGTTCTGCCGTGCTAGCCACGTGTACGAATGGGGCTATACATGCCCCGGAGTCTCCCCCCGAGGGAACTCCCACCCACGCACAAGTGGAAGCCCCATGCTCCGCGCTGGTGGACGACACGGTCGAGGAGCGACTATGCCCATGCCCAAGTGGAAGCCCCATGCTCCGCGCTGGCGGACGACACGGTCGAGGAGCGACTATGCCCACGCCTAAGTGGAAGCCCCATGCTCCGCGCTGGTGGATAAACAACTGAGGGTGCCCTATCGGCCGCACCAACCTCAGGATAGCCTTTCGGCTCTTCACACGGTCCTATCATGCGGCATTTCCCTGGGAGGCACGCACGAGGGGGCTAGACACGAGAGCTGTGCTCAGGCTAAGCCTGGCATCAGGCTAAGCCCGGCACACGCCACCCCGCAGGTCTCTAGTACCTGGTCTTCTCACGTCCCTCCCAGGCAAAGGTTGGCAAGGAAAGGTATGGGGGCTCCGGATTAACCTCATCGCCGCCTATGTTTCCTTCATGAGGGCTGCTCGCACGTCAAGGGGTACCTCCTGAGCATCGCGACTCAGGGGCCTCACTAGTCATGTAGGCCCTCACCCCTTGGTGTCGTCCTAGCGATCTGGACACCCCAACGGCGGTCGAGCTATGCGTGGGGCTGGGCCCTGCCAACGCAGAGCACCAAAAGCAAACAAGAAGGAAACCAAGTGCGAAAGGAAATCATGGAGTCCTACCGGTTATTACAAGAAACAAATGTTCTGAAAATTCAAACCAAGTCTTACGCCTCCTCGGGGCACGATAAATGTTGCAGGATAAAATCTAGGAAGAAGAGCCATCACTGCCATGCTCGTTGTCGCCGCCTTACCCAGTCGCGGGGAGCCCGTTGTCGACATCGTTGCCACCGTCGTCGCCGTCGCTGGCCTCCACCGCCGGCGTTTCGGCTTCGGCGATGCTCCTGAGGCCTGACTCCACCGCCGCCCGCGCTTAGTCGGAGTCCTCCTCCTGCTTGACGCGGAAGCGGTGGTGAGGCGGCTCGACGTCCTCCTGAGTAGGAGCAAGGCGGCGTGGCGGCTTTCCGCCCTCCTGGGTCCGGGCACGGCGATGGGGCGGCTCATCATAGTCATTGTCACTCGAGCTTCCCCCGGAGGAGGCGCTGCTGCTGCTGGAGGTGCAGCGGCCAAGGGCAAGTTCACCGCCGAGGACGCCGCCGCCGTGCTGGCCGTCGTCGTCGTAGGGGCGGTCGCTGTCGTTGTCGTCACCTTCTGGGCAGCATCCCAAGAGACATCTGTCCTCCCCGAAGACCCTAACAAAGAGCGTTGCTGCCCCGTCATACCTAAAGTGGAGGGTGCGCCTCCCATTTAGGCCGCGGGCGCGGGCAAACGACTGCCATCCGCAGGTCAAGAACACTTGGCCGATCGAGGTGACCTCGACCTCCACTCACGAGGACCCGTTGCAGCAGCCGTTAGGCTGCAGCCACAACCCAACGAGTCCCACTGCCGGCAGCTCCTCCGTGAAGGAGGTTGGAAGCAGAAGCTAGGTGCCAGGAGGGCCCTCCACCCGGACGACGAACTCGCGGGCCATGTCGCTCGAGCGGGCGCGTGGGCGCGGTGGCCGGACGGCCACGGCATGCCTTCCCTCTTGGCCGCGGCTGCTGGGACCCCCGCAGCCACCCCCGTGGGAGAGGCCCTTTCCCCGATTGCTGGTGCTGGTGCGACCGTCAGAGGCGGGCGCCCGCGCCCCCGTGACGACGCTACCGGTGCGGCCGCGGACTTGCGGGGATGGCCGCGCCCCCTCTTAGGTGGCGGCACCCTCGGCCCCTCCTGGGGAGCCTTGCCTTTCTCTTCGGCTGAGAACCTCCTCACCGGCGCCATGGATGCTGAAGCAAGAGTGCGGAATGGGGAAGCAAGGAGATGAAGATGGGCTAGGGGGCTCCGCCCCCTCCCCCTTTTATAGGCGGAAGAAGGCTAACCGGCGTCGTTCCATGTTCTGAGTGATGATGGCCCTGTTGCATGCACCAGGCTGCTGTCAATTCGGAGCGGTTGCCGAGGTGACATGGGGAAGCGGAGGCGTCCGCATCCCATTGAGCGCCACGCCTCAAGCCTGGCCCATAGGCGATTGGGGCCCGCGGCACTTCTGCCTTTCCTCTTTAGCTTCACCTCGAAGCCAGCCCGGGCGCGCCTTGGGCCCGGGGGCTACTGTCGGTGTTCTGGGATCACAGGTACCCAGACCTGCCTACCTGCGGCCCATGGCGTGGCTCCGTCGATGGCCCTGTACGGCCCAGCTGTGAAAACTCCAAGACAAGACCCTCGCGAGGGCCCCCTGGCCTCGTGAGGCGGACAGCACCAAGACCTCCAAGGGAGCGGCCTTCCCAGGCTGCCTTCCGAGGAGCGGAGATTTCTATGCAGGTACTCAGCCTCACGAGATTGCAATGATGTGAGCCATGATGACCATGGCCAGGCGGGTGCCAACGGGCGCAGAGGAGGCAGTTTCCCTTTCGGTGCTATGGGAGCAAGGACAGGCGTGGGTTCCCGAGCAGTCTTCCAAAGGTTTCCATTCCGGTGCCACCAAACCAAGACCACAAGCTCGGCAGGACGGATGTCATCGCTGAGCCCATCGCTGCGTGATGACCAGAAGCTTTGCAGGCGAAGACCACCTTTCATCAGGATAAGATGTACTACTTGTCCCCTTTCGAATTGGCCACTGTGGGATCCCTTCCCGCCTAAGTTTTAAGGGAAGACGACCAAGGCCACTATAAATATAAGTTAGCCACCACCATAGGAGGGGGATCAGATCCATTCCACCCTCACCATCGGGCCCTCGCAAGGCTGTTCATCCACTGTACTTGTTCATCCTCAGCCTCCTCGTGAGGCCAATCCACCACAAAGCAGGAGTAGGGTTTTACACCGCAAGGTGGCCCGAACCTGGGTAAACTGTCGTGTTCATCTTCTTCCCCACTCGTGTGCGTCCGGCGAGCCTAGGCTCTAGGGCGATGAGCTTCAGACTCGAGAAGTTGAGATCTTCGCACACGCCCTAGAGTTCGAACCTTCTTGGGTCTGCGGAGCCCTGAATCCGACATTTGGTGCGCCAGGTAGGGGGGTTGCGCTCAGGCTAAGCCTGAATCCAACATTTGGACACGGGGGCTGTGCTCAGGCTAAGCCCGGCACACGCCACCCCACAGGTCCCTAGTACCTGGTCTTCTCATGTCCCTCCCAGGCAAAGGTTGGCAAGGAAAGGTATGGGGGCTCCGGATTAACCTCGTCGCCGCCTACATTTCCTTCATGAGGGATGCTCGCACATTAAGGGGACCTCCTGAGCATCGCGACTCAGGGGCCACACTAGTCACGTAGCCCCTCGCCCCTTAGTGTCGTCCTGGTGATCCGGACGCCCCAACGGCGGTCGAGGTATGCGCAGGGCTGGGCCCTACCAACGCAGAGCACCAAAAGCAAACAAGAAGGAAACCAAGCGCGAAAGGAAATCACAGAGTCCTAGCGGTTATTACAAGCACCAAATGTTCTGAAAATTCAAACCAAGTCTTACGCCTCCACGAGGTACGATAAATGTTGCAGGATAAAATCTAGGAAGAAGGACCATCGCTGCCATGGTCGTTGCCGCCGCCTCACCCAGTCGCGGGGAGCCCGTCGTCGACATCGCTGCCGCCGTTGTCGCCGCCGCTGGCCTCCACCGTTGGCGTTTCGGCATCGGGGATGCTCCTGAGGCCTGGCTCCATGAAAGTGCAACTAATCCCTGGGTGGTTTTGGTAATTCTTAACAACATATAGCTCATTGAACTAATACTCTTTCAAGATGATCATTTCAGAAAGTTCAATGATTGGCATGGCATGGACTAGAGATGTGGACCCCTCGAAATGCTACGGACATATATTGGCTCAAGCTCAAGACTCTACTCTTTTCATTTTAGTGATCCAAGATCACATTGAGTCCATAGGAAAGCCAATACTATTAAAAGGGGATGAGGTGTTGCTTAATGGCTTGCTTGCTCAAAATGCTTAGTGATATGCTCCAAAACCCTCAACCATTTTCTCATATCCACATATGTCCCAAACCAAAAGTCAAACTCGGCCCCACCGATTTGATCTATCCGGCGCCACCGAGTTCATTTGACATAGCCACTGCCAGAAACCCTAATCAGTTCGGTCTCACTGATAGGGATCTCGGTCTCACCGAGATGGGATTGCTAACTCTTTGTTTCCCTTCGTAACGTTTCGGTCTAACCGAGATGAGCGATCGGTCCCACCGAGTTCGCAATGCAAACTCTCTGTTTCCTCTTCGTAATGTTTCGGTCTCACCAAAATGAGCGATCGGTCCCACCAAGTTTGCCTGACCAACTCTCTGTTTGCCTATTACAGAAATCGGTCTCACCGAGTTCATGTGATCGGTCTCACCGAGATTATGTTATGCCCTAACCCTAACGAAATCGGTCTCACCGAGTTGACATGTTGGTCCCACCGAAAATCCTAACGTTCACATTTTTGAACTAAATCGGTCTGACCGAGTTTCACTATTCGGTCCCACCGAGTTTGGTAAATTGTGTGTAACGGTTAGATTTTGTGTGGAGGCTACATATTCCCCTCCACCCTTCCTCCATTCGAGAGGAGAACCATCAGAACGTGCCTACACTTCCAGCATTCATTTTCTGAGAGAGAACCACCTACTCATGTGTTGAGACCAAGATATTCCAATCCAACCACAAGAATCTTGATCTCTAGCCTTCCCCAAGTTGCTTTCCACTCATATCATCTTTCCACCAAATCCAAATCTGTGAGAGAGAGTTGAGTGTTGGGGAGACTATCATTTGAAGCACAAGAGCAAGGAGTTCATCATCAACACACCATCTATTACCTTTTGGAGAGTGGTGTCTCCTAGATTGGTTAGGTGTCACTTGGGAGCCTCCGTCAAGATTGTGGAGTTGAACCAAGGAGTTTGTACGGGCAAGGAGATCGTCGACTTCGTGAAGATCTACCCTAGTGAGGCAAGTCCTTCGTGGGCGATGGCCATGGTGGGATAGACAAGGTTGCTTCTTCGTGGACCCTTCGTGGGTGGAGCCCTCCGTGGACTTGCGCAACCGTTACCCTTCGTGGGTTGAAGTCTCCATCAACGTGGACGTATGATAGCACCACCTATCAGAACCACGCCAAAAATCTCCGTGTCTACATTGCGTTTTCTCCCTCCAAACTCCTCCCCTTTACCTTCATATGCAATGATTTACATTCCGCTGCTATACTCTTAGAATTGCATGTGTAGGTTGATTGCTTGACTTGTGCTAAGTTGCTAAAATCTGCCAAGACTTAAAATTTGGAAAAGGCTAGATTTTTATTTGGTCAAGTAGTCTAATCACCCCCCTCTAGACATACTTTTGATCCTACAAGTGGTATCAGAGCTTTGGTCTCCATTTGCCTTGATTTCCATAGCTTTGGTGATCATAGCCTTGGTTTCACAACCTAGGAGAGTATGGCGTCTAGCGAGGGAAATTACCACCGTAGAGGTCCTTACTTTGATGGTACTAATTTTGCTAGTTGGAAGCATAAGATGAAAATGCATATTCTTGGACATAACCCCGCCGTTTGGGATATTGTGTGTATTGGCTTGCAAGGTGAATTCTTCGATGGGAAAGAACCGAATCGTGAAGCTACCGCGGAAGAATTGAAGATGTTGCAATACAATGCTCAAGCTTGCGATATCCTCTTCAACGGATTGTGCCCCGAAGAATTCAACAAAATCAGCCGTCTTGAGAATGCAAAGGAAATTTGGGATACTTTGATTGATATGCATGAAGGTACCGACTCCGTCAAGGAATCCAAATTGGATGTGCTTCAAAGTCAGCTGACAAGTTCAAAATGAAGGATGGTGAAGGTGTCGCTGAAATGTACTCTAGGCTTGCTCTCATCACAAATGAGATTGCCGACTTAGGAAGTGAAGAGATGACTGACTGACTCATCATCAAGAAGATCCTAAGAGCCTTGGATGGAAAATATGACACCGTGTGCACATTGATCCAAATGATGCCAAATTACAAAGATCTCAAGCCAACTGAAGTCATTGGAAGAATTGTTGCTCATGAGATGTCACTCAAGGATAAAGAAGAGCTTCATAACAAGTCTAGTGGTGCTTACAAAGCCTCATGTGATGCTCCTACATCATCAAGTGAAAAACAAGCCTTCAATGAGGAATTGAGCCTAATGGTGAAGAACTTCAACAAGTTCTACAAGAGTAGAAGCAAGGAAAGAAGTTCCAAGTCAAGGTCCTACAATGACAAAAGATCTTCTAGTCGTGAGCGTAATTGCTACAATTGTGGAAGACTCGGACACTACTCCAATGAGTGTACGGCTCCCTACAAAAGAAGAGAAGACTCACCTAAAATAAGAAGCAAAAGAGAAGAATCACCTCCAAGGGAGAGAAGGAGTAGAGATGATCGTTATGAACGAAGAACCTCTCGTAGAAGCAAGGATTCGGAAAGGAAGGACAAGTCATCAAGGAGCTATACAAAACGAAGACATCAAGCTCATGTTGGTGAATGGGTATCTGGCTCCGACTCCGACCACCACTCCGAGAGAAGTTATCACTCCGACTCAGAATATACTCAAGATGAAGGTGTTGCCGGTCTAGCACTTGTGTCAACCAACTCCTATGAAATATTTGACTCACCAAATGAAGGAATTGGAAGATGCTTCATGGCTAAAGGCCCAGAGGTATCACACCCCGAGTATGTTGATTTCAATAGTGATGAAGATGATTTGCTAGGTGATGATGATTTACTTGTTGACAACTCTAGTGATGAAAACTATGATGAACTTGCTATTAATCATGCTAAACAAGATAAAACGAATGATGATGATAAGAAGGAGATTGAGCGTCTAACTAAAGAACTAAACACTCTTAAGTTAGCCCATGAAACTACCTTAGAAGATCATCGAGAGCTTTTAAAGACTCATGAGAAACTACGCTTTGAAAAGCTCAACCTAGAGCAAGAGAATGGGTTCTTAAAAGCAATCAATGATGATCTTCGTAAGAAAAGTTCTTCTTACATTGCCAAGCATTTACTCTTGTCTACTTACATGCCAGAAGTAAAATCTAGCAACAAGAGTAAGAAAGATTCTTCCTCTAGTAGTAACAATAATCATGCTAAATCCAATATTGTTGCTTCTAGTAGTTCTCTTGATTCCACTAATGATCCTCTTAGCCAAGTTACACTTGAGCAAGAAAATAGCTTATTGAAGGGAATTATAGAGAAAGGTGTTTACAAGAGCCTTGCCGGAAGTAAGCAATTTGAGGAAATTGTATGCAAGCAAGGAAGGCACCGGAAGAATCAAGGTGTTGGTTTTGAACGAAAGTTCAATGCTAATGGAGTTGAGTGGGAAGAAGATCAATACCCCAAGACGAAGTTTGTTCCTCAACAAGAGAAGTATGATCCTACTTCCTTCGAGGGGACACAAGCTTAAGATGATCTTCCACCACAAGACCTCAAGCAAAAAGGCAAGGACAAGCTTCAAGAGGAGATTGATGCATTTTAAGAAGCTCCTAAGGCCTTGGTCAAGTGGGTTCCCAAGACTACATCAAGTTCTACTTCATCAAGTACGACTACAACTCCAAGGATTCCCATCAAGATGATGTGGATCTCAAAGAAGAAGAACTAGAGAATTCTTGAGGGTGACTCCGCCAACATATTTCACTCATATCATTTTGGCAAGAACAAGTGCAATCATCTTCCACATCTTGCACTAGTTCAAGGAGTCACAAACCCTCTTGTTGGTAAGACAAGGGACAAGGTAACCTAATGCTTTCATGGACATCATCTTGTGTGTACTTCACTCTATGTCTATGGATATCCTTGTTTGTTCCTTGTGGGACTAACCCATGTAGGTATTGAAAGTGCAACTCACTCCAATGGATTGCTCCAAATGATCTACATCCAAATTGAGCATCCACATCTTCAACATCTACATGAAATCATCATAGACAAAACCCAAGGTTAGTTCATCCCTCTTAGGGGGGATATCACATATATGGGGAGCTTTACTCTAAGAATTGAGCTAAAGCAACTCTAATGGTGTGAACACAACAATGCTTTATGTAAAAGTGGTAACCCCACTTGTGCTTAAACGATGAGTATGACCTATGATCAAATGTTCTCATTTGACTCCTAAGTCAATATACTCATATATAGATGATCTAGTCATCGCCAATTGCTTGATAGATGCTAGAGTGTTTGTGCATGCTTTGTCACATATTTCATTTGCCATTTTATTGTGTGAGCATGTTGGTTGCATATTTTTCTCATTCGAGGACATCCATTTGTTGCTTTGATTATTTGATCTGTTTCTTTTGCCAAATGGATGGACGAGAATGCCTAAGAACTTCCTTTAGCTATCTATGCTTTTCTCATCTCAAACTCTATTCATGCTACATCACAAAGTTTGATCAAGTCAGATTCGAACCCTCTGGGTGAGGAGCACTCGGAGTCACCGATTAGTCATAGACTTAAACTTCCAAAACCTCTCTGTGCATTTCGGTCTGACCGATTCGTCCTTTTCGGTCATACCGAGTTCACTGAGTTGATCTAGGTTTTCAATCTTGGTGCAACCAATTAGAACCATTCGGTCACACCGAGTTGCAGTAACCGCTTGCGATTCTGCATCTCGGTGCCACCGAGTTGTTCCACTCGGTCACACCGACAGGGTCAGGATATATATACCGACGGGTCAAATTTTGGAAATTTCTCCGAAACCTTTTCGCCCGCGCGTGTCCTGCTCTGCCGACTCGGGTCTCCGGATCGTCCTCTCGTCGCCAGCAACCCCCTGCCGCTGGTCTCTGCTGCCGTCAACGGAAATCTACACCGCCGTTGCCGCCATAGCAAGCTCATCACCAAGTTAGGGTATGAGTGCGACCCTTTGTGCAATCTTTACCTCCGATTCTTAGCACAAAGACAATGCCAAGATTCTTACCACGTATGAGATCAATCTATCCAACGAAAACTTCCTTTAGATTAGTTTTGATTCAAAAATTTGGGGTTAGGTTTCCGCCGAACTCATCTTAGACCGGCCGAGTTGTAGAAATCGGTCTCACCGATTTGGCTTAGGCCATTGCACTTGTAACTTTCGGTCTAACCGAAAGTTGCAAATTGGTGTGACCGAGTTCAACTCTCAGTGAAACCCTAGCAATCTCGGACTCACCGAACCGTGTCTCGGTCTGACCGATCTCACTAGTTCAGACTCCAACATTGCTTCGGTGGCACCGAGTTTAACAAATCGGTAGCTCCGAAATGCTTTCTGTGGAAAACTAAAACTAAATTTTTGACTCAATTTTTTTGCAAAATCTCTGCACTTTGTGATGCTCATCCACTCTATCTCATCTATAACTATTCACAAGGTCAGCTTTCAGTTTGCAGTGCCAGAATGTCTGATCAGAGTGATAGCCAGAACAGGTCTGAGGAGCAAGTGAATCTAAGTGAGGGCACTAGTCCCTCTGATAGCTATGAGGATGGCAGCAGAAGTACTCCTAGCAACCTGCCTAAGGCTACTACAAGGCAGAGGAGGCAGCCAAGATGCCAAGTGTTGAAGAGGCATCTCAAGTTTTTCTCAAGTCAAAACAAGATCAACTTAGCTATCTCATTCAAGCAACTTTGAGGATTGAGAAAGGTTTGGCCACCCTGACTCAGAATCTAGAGAGCCTGGAGAGGATCATTGAAACAAAGTTTTATGATCTGGACTTGAAGGTGACAAAGATGCAGATAGCTGTTGAGCAGCTCCAGGAAGAAGCTGAAGAGAGGGAAGGGAAAGCTACCACAGATGCTTTTTAGAGAGTGCCTAGGGCACAGAGATCTGCAGCAATGCCTGTGACAGATACAAGAGCTACTGCGTCAGCACCTGCAGCTATAGCTTCAGTTGCCCCTCCGGTTGCAACTCCACCAGCTCCAACAACCTCAACAGATGCATTTGTTCTTGGAGTCCTCTCTACACCGCCTCCCAAAGATCAAGCCTAGAGAGACGCATAGCACTATGCATTTTCATGCTTTTTGGTAACTTGTTGCCAAAGGGGGAGAAAGTGTATAGATCATAGGCTTCGAGAGAGAGTGCTTGCTTCTTTTTGCCATTCTCTTTGCTACTTTTTGTGTGCTTGCTTGGTTGATATTCTATGTTTATGTGTGTGAGATACTTATGGTCATGTGTTTGATCATATCTCTCTTGTATGATCATTCACTTTGCCTTGGTGATGAGTGCATATTTTTCATATTCCATCATTTTCAGAGCTCCACCAAGATGTATGTGACATGGAAGAGTAACCCATGATCCTAATCGATTGTGCATTTGCATTCAAAAGCAAATTTTAAATAATGCACAAATTTAGGGGGAGCTCTTGCTTATCACATACTTCTCAAAGCAATGATATACTTCATTCTTATTATCATGTGTCGAAGCTTTGATCTATATGTTGTCATCAATTACCAAAAAGGGGGAGATTGAAAGTGCAACTAATCCCTGGGTGGTCTTGGTAATTCTTAACAACATATAGCTCATTGAACTAATACTCTTTCAAGATGATCATTTCAGAAAGTTCAATGATTGGCATGCCATGGACTAGAGATGTGGACCCCTCAAAATGCTAAGGACATATATTAGCTCAAGCTCAAGACTCTACTCTTTTCATTTTAGTGATCCAAGATCACATTGAGTCCATAGAAAAGCCAATACTATTAAAAGGGGATGAGGTGTTGCTTAATGGCTTGCTTGCTCAAAATGCTTAGTGATATTCTCCAAAACCCTCAACCATTTTCTCATATCCACATATGTCCCAAACCAAAAGTCAAACTCGGCCCCACCGATTTGATCTATCCGGCGCCACCGAGTTCATTTGACATAGCCACTGCCAGAAACCCTAATATCAGTTCGGTCTCACCGATAGGGATCTCGGTCTCACCGAGATGGGATTGCTAACTCTCTGTTTCCCTTCGTAACGTTTCGGTCTAACCGAGATGAGCGATCGGTCCCACCGAGGTCGCAATGCAAACTCTCTGTTTCCTCTTCGTAACATTTCGGTCTCACCGAAATGAGCGATCGGTCCCACCGAGTTTGCCCGACCAACTCTCTGTTTGCCTGTTACAGAAATCGGTCTCACCGAGATTACGTTATGCCCTAACCCTAATGAAATCGGTCTCACCGAGTTGACATGTCGGTCCCACCGAAAATCCTAACATTCACATTTTTGAACTAAATCAGTCTGACCGAGTTTCACTATTTGGTCCCACCGAGTTTGGTAAATTGTGTGTAACGGTTAGATTTTGTGTGGAGGCTATATGTTCCCCTCCACCCTTCCTCCATTCGAGAGGAGAACCATCAGAACGTGCTTACACTTCCACCATTCATTTTCTGAGAGAGAACCACCTACTCATGTGTTGAGACCAAGATATTCCAATCCAACCACAAGAATCTTGATCTCTAGCCTTCCCCAAGTTGCTTTCCACTCATATCATCTTTCACCAAATCCAAATCTGTGAGAGAGAGTTGAGTGTTGGGAAGACTATCATTTGAAGCACAAGAGCAAGGAGTTCATCATCAACACACCATCTATTATCTTTTGGAGAGTGGTGTCTCCTAGATTGGTTAGGTGTCACTTGGGAGCCTCCGTCAAGATTGTGGAGTTAAACCAAGGAGTTTGTACGGGGAAGGAGATCGCCTACTTCGTGAAGATCTACCCTAGTGAGGCAAGTCCTTCATGGGTGATGGCCATGGTGGGATAGACAAGGTTGCTTCTTCGTGGACCCTTCATGGGTGGAGCCCTCCGTGGACTCGCGCAACCGTTACCCTTCGTGGGTTGAAGTCTCCATTAACGTGGACGTACGATAGCACCACCTATCGGAACCACGCCAAAAATCTCCGTGTCTACATTGCGTTTGCTCCCTCCAAACTCCTCCCCTTTACCTTAATATGCAATGATTTACATTCCGCTGCTATACTCTTAGAATTGCATGTGTAGGTTGATTGCTTGACTTGTGCTAAGTTGCTAAAATCTGCCAAGACTTAATATTTGGAAAAGGCTAGATTTTTATTTGGTCAAGTAGTCTAATCACCCCCCCCCTCTAGACATACTTTCGATCCTACACTCCACCACCGCCCGCGCTTAGTCGGAGTCCTCTTCCGGCTTGATGGGCGCGCGGTGGTGAGGCGGCTCGACGTCCTCTTGAGCAGGACTAAGGCGGCGTGGTGGTTTGCCGCCCTCCTGGGTCCGGGCGTGGAGACGGGGTGGCTCATTGTAGTCGTCGTCGCTCGAGCTTCCCTCGGAGGAGGTGCCGCTGCTGCTAGAGGTGCAGCGGCCATGTGCAAGTTCACCGCCGAGGACGCCGCCGCGCTGGCCGTCGTCGTCAAAGGGGCGGTCGCTCTCGTCATTGTCACCTTCTGGGCAGCATCCCAAGCGACAGCCGTCCTCCCCGAAGACCCTGACAAAGAGCGTTGCTACCCCGTCGTACCTAAAGTGGAGGGTGCACCTCCCATTCAGGCCGAGGGCGCGGGCAAACGACTGCCATCCGCGGGTCAGGAACACATGGCCGATGGAAGTGACCTCGACCTCCGCCCACGGGGACCTGTTGCAGCAGCCGTCAGGCTGCAGCCACAGCCCAACGGGTCCCACTGCCGGCAGCTCCTCCGCGAAGGAGGTTGGAAGTAGAAGCCAAGTGCCAGGAGGGCCCTCCACCCGCACGACGAACTCGCAGGCCGTGTCGCTCGAGCGGGCGCTTGGGCGCGGTGGCCGAACGGCCACGGCATGCCTTCCCTCTTGGTCGCGGTTGCTGGGACCCCCGCAGCCGCCCCCGCAGGAGAGGCCCTTTCCTCGGTTGCTGGCGCTAGTGCGGGCAGTCAGAGGCGGGCGCCCACGCCCCCGTGACGACGCCGCCGGTGCGGCCGCGGACTTGCGGGGACGGCCGCGCGCCCTCTTAGGTGGCGGCACCCCCGGCCCCTCCTAGGGAGCCTTGCCTTTCTCTTTGGCTGAGAACCTCCTCACCGGTGCCATGGATGCTGCTGCAAGAGTGCGGAATGGGGAAGCAAGGAGATGAAGATGGGCTAGGGGGCTCTGCCCCCTCCCCATTTTATAGGCGGAAGAAGGCTAACCGGCACCCTTCCACATTCCGAGTGATGATGGCCCTGTTGCATGCACCAGGCTGCTGTCAATTCGGAGTGGTTGCTGAGGCGACATGGGGAAGCGGAGGCTTCCGCATCCCATCGAGCACCACACATCAAGCCTGGCCCGTAGGTGATTGGGGCCCGCGGCGCTTCTGCCTTTCCTCTTTGGCTTCGCCTCGAAGCCAGCTTGGGCGCGCCTTGGGCCCGGGGGCTACTGTCTGCGTTCTGGGATCGGGGGTACCCAGACCTGCCTGCCTGTGGCCCATGGTGTGGCTCCCTCAACGGCCCTGTATGGCTGAGCAGTGACAACTGACGAAGACATGTACCTAGGGTAGGGTAATAGGCCCGACCTAGACACCCTTACCGAGGACACTGCCCTAAGGCAAATGGCATTCAAAGGATGGCACCATCTACCGACTGAAATCGCCACAGGGTGCAACCCACTCGACCAACAGTTCACTCGGACAACCCAATTCCATTCGACCGGGGTGTACTCACTCGACCCCACCGGAAACCACTCGGAAGACAGAAGATCTAAGGTCACTCAGGATGGCAAGGGTCAGGCGTTCACTCCGTAGTCTTAATGATCATTTATTTGCCTTTATTGCTGGCGTTATCAGTAACGTCCTGTCTTTACAGACATTGAAACCCTTGTAACGTGGGACGGTTGGGGTCCTGGCGCACTCTATATAAGCCACCCCCCTCCTCAGGCACAAGGGTTCGCACCCCCTGTAACTTTCACGCATAAGTCAATCGACCGAGCCTCCGGGCACCGAGACGTAGGGCTGTTACTTCCTCCGAGAAGGGCCTGAACTCGTAAATCTTGCGTGCACAACTTCACCGTAGCTAGGATCTTGCCTCCTCATACCTACCCCCCATTCTACTGTCAGACTTAGAACCACGATAGTTGGCGCCCACCATGGGGCAGGTGTCTTAGCAACTTTCCGGTGAGGTTGCGATTTTTTCCGATTCCCATCATCATGGTTTCAGGTGGAGGTTTGGCTGAGGGCCACGAGATTCTTCTCGGTGCGCTCGTCTTCATCGCCGACGACTCCGCCTGGCTCCAGGAGGCCCCCCTCGACGTCGAGACGTTCCCTGTCCGCGGGGCGACGCACTTTCACGCATGTGTCCCCGGCGTCCTTCTGCGGCAGCCGTCGACGCAATATCGGTCGTTTCCTACGGCGTCTTCATTCTCCGCTGTTCGCCGTCGCAAGCGATCTGGTCGATCGCGGCTTCAGCGGTGGGTGAAGCATGCAGTGGCACGTCAATCGGCCACTCCTCAAGTCGCGGCAATCGAGCCCGATGAATCTCTCTATGGCCTGTTCGATCTGTCGACTGGCTCCATCGAGACTCTGTCCGAGTACGACAGCAGCGATCCTGCGGCGGAGGTCCTGATGGTCGACACGCCGCGTAGCCCGCCTGGCATGCGTCGCAACGGAGGCGGCGACGGCGGTGGCGATCCGTCGCGTGTTCACGAGGAATACCACCCCGAAACCCTCTCTTCACAGCGGAGGGAGGAACTTCACCGCCGCAACGAGGAAGCACTCCACATGCCCATCGTCAGAGAGACCTCTGAGGCTCAGGCCTTGGAGGCCGCGCTCTTGGCCACTTTGGCTGAACGCACTCGACTGGAAAATCTTCAGCATGCACTCGACGAACGTGCTCGGCAGCGGATTCCTGAGTCTAGTCGACGGAGGCAATTATTCCCTCCTGAACCTCAGGTATACCGCACTCCAATTCAGAACCTTGCAGCCGCAGCTCGTATAGCAGAATCCATCCAGCCATCCCAGTCAGAAGCTGGGCGAGGTTTGATGCAGATCCGGGCTCTGCTCCAGGCGGCAGGAGACCAAAACACTGCAGTATCACAGTCGCGTGACAGAATCCATAGCAGATCTGTGGTGGCTGACACAGTTCAGTCGGCTCACAGCCCAAGATCGCCTCCGCGGCGTGAAGGGCGGGTGCATCGCCAGGATCAGCATTTGGGTCGGATCCACGAGCAGTACGATCATCGACTCGGCCGTGATGACCGCCGTTGAGCGCCTACACCCCCTCCGAGAAGCGGATCATATGTGCCCCGGCACTATGATGATAGGCGCCTGTACAGCGGAGGGCGGCGGACGCCGGTCGACCCAAGGGAGCCAGGGTTTGATGCGAGGTCAATTTTGGTGCAAGGTTTGGTCGACAGGAACCGAGCACACAGAGAGGGGCAAGGCAGAGATCACCCGAGTGGAAGCAGGATTCATGTTTCGGGTCCCGAGTGTTTTAGCAGATCTATCAGAGCCGCTGAGATCCCCCCCAACTTCAGGTTGGCGACTGGGGTCAGTAAGTTCACCGGAGAGTCGAAGCCTGATACTTGGCTGGAAGATTACCGAGTGGCTGTCCAGATCGATGGTGGAAATGATGAAGTAGCTATGAAACACCTTCCTCTCATGCTGGAAGGGTCGGCCAGAGCATGGCTGAATCAGTTGGCTCCAGGCAGTATATTCAGCTGGGAGGAATTAGCCCGAGTGTTTGTCAGGACATTTGAGGGCACATGCAAACAACCTGCGGGGTTGACAGAATTGCAGCATTGTGTACAGAAGCCAAATGAAACTCTGAGGGATTACATCCAAAGATGGACCACATTGCACCACACGGTAGAGAATGTATCCCAACACCAAGCAGTTTGTGCCTTCAAGGAAGGTGTTCGGTATCGGGAGCTTAACTTGAAATTCGGTCGGACAGGAGATATGTCTCTGACCCGAATGATGGAAATAGCCACCCGGTACGCTAATGGTGCAGAAGAGGACCGACTCCGCAGTGGGAAGGGCAAGTCAGTCGCCCAAGACACCGGAGTGGGTCGGAAGCAGAAACGCAAAGCCGAGCCAGCAGGTCCAGGTGAAGCTGCGGTTGTAACTCAAGGGAAATTCAAAGGAAAGCCCAAGGGACCCTGGATCCCCAAGAAGGTGAAAGATCAGGCTGGGAACGATGTGTTGGACTTGCCATGTCACATTCACACCAAGAAGGATGAAGAGGGAAATCTGATTTATCCCAAACACACCACTCGACAGTGTCGGCTCCTGATCCAGCAATTCTGAGAGAAACCGCCCAATGAAAAGGAAAAAGAGTCTGACAAGGATGGTGATCAGGAAGAAGATGATGACGGTTTCCCTAACGTCAATTCCACTTTGATGATTTTTGCTGACATTGAGAGTAAAAGTCGACTGAAAGTCATCAACAGAGAGGTAAACATGGTTGCTCCGGCAACGACGACATACTTGAAATGGTCAAAGACTCCCATCACATTCGACCAATCTGACCACCCACCGCACGTCGCCACCCCCGGGAGGCAAGCGTTGGTGGTCGACCCGGTCATTGGGGGCACCCGACTGACCAAAGTCTTGATGGATGATGGCAGCGGCTTGAACATTTTGTATGCAGAGACTCTTCATGGGATGGGCATTCCGATGTCCAGGCTCAGTGAGAGCAACATGCGGTTCCATGGTGTCATTCCAGGGAAGAAAGCCAATTCACTCGGACAGATCACTCTTGACGTGGTTTTCGGTGACTCAATGAATTACCGCAAGGAGAAACTGACATTTGAAGTTGTGGATTTTCACAGTGCCTATCATGCTATTCTGGGCAGAACTGCATATGCCCGTTTCATGGCTCGACCGTGTTACGTGTACCTCAAGCTAAAGATGCCTGGCCCCAAGGGCGTGATCACAGTCACTGGCAATCGGCAACGAGCAGAAGAGTGCCTCCAGAAGGGCTCTAAGATTGCCGATGAACAGATGGCAGCGATTGAAATGGAAGAGTATAAGAAGACTGCGGATCCGAGTGATTTGTTGCGCACTAAGAAGCCTGCTTCCGAGTCTGCATTTCGGTTGTCCGGTGAAACAAAGCCTGTTCATATTCAGCTGACCGATCCCAGTGCTGCACCGACTCATATCTCAACAACACTCGACAGCAAATAGGAAGAAGCGCTCATCCAGTTCCTCCGTGAGAACTGGGACATCTTCGCATGGAAGCCATCTGACATGCCGGGTGTACCCAGGGGGCTGGCTGAGCACCGTTTGCGAGTCGATCCAAAGGCAAAACCTATGAAAGAGCACCTCCGTCGGTCCGCTGCGGAGAAGAGAAAGGCAATCGGCGAGGAGGTGGCTCGGCTTTTGGCAGCTGAGTTCATCCGCGAGATTTACCACTCTGAGTGGCTCGCCAATGTTGTCATGGTTCCCAAGAAGGACGATTCACTCCGTATGTGCATTGATTTCAAGCATATCAATCGGGCCTGCCCGAAAGATCATTTTCCTCTCCCCCGCATCGATCAGATAGTCGACTCGACTGCGGGATGTGAGCGATTGTCCTTCCTGGATGCATATTCCGGGTACCATCAGATCCGACTGTATGGACCTGATGAAATTAAAACAGCTTTTATCACCCCATTCGGGTGCTTTTGCTATGTCACCATGCCCTTTGGTCTCAAGAATGCTGGTGCCACATTCATGCGCATGATACAGAAGTGCCTGCTAACTCAAATCAGTCGGAATGTGGAAGCATACATGGATGACATCGTGGTTAAGTCGCGCAAAGGTTCCGACCTGCTGACTGACCTTGCTGAAACCTTTGCCAATTTGAGAAGATATGATATCGAGCTTAATCCGTCGAAGTGTACATTTGGAGTTCCAGGTGGAAAGTCGGTTTCCTCGTTTCCGAACGTGGGATCGATGCAAACCCAGAAAAAGTTGGTGCAATCCTCCGAATGAAACGCCCTGTGCGTGTACACGACGTTCAGAACCTTACTGGTTGTTTGGCAGCTTTGAGTCAATTCATCTCTCGCCTCAGTGAAAAGGCATTGCCTCTTTACCGACTGATGAAGAAATCTGATAAGTTCGAGTGGACTCCTGAAGCTGACGCAGCGTTTGCAGAGCTCAAAGCCCTGCTTTCCACCCAGCCGGTGCTTGCTGCTCCAATCAGCAAAGAGCCTTTACTGCTTTATATAGCAGCCACTGGACAGGTTGTCAGTACAGTACTCACGGTCGAGCGGGAAGAAGAAGGCAAAACTTACAAGGTTCAACGCCCAGTATACTATATTTCTGAAGTCTTAACTCCATCCAAGCAGAGATATCCACATTATCAGAAGCTTGTCTATGGAATCTACTTGACCACGAAGAAGGTTGCACATTACTTCTCAGATCATTCGATTACAGTCATCAGTGACACTCCGTTGTCAGAAATTCTAAACAACAGAGATGCAACTGGCCGAGTGGCAAAGTGGGCGATTGAACTCCTTCCGCTGGATATCAAGTTCGAGGCAAAGAAAGCGATCAAGTCTCAAGCGATAGCAGATTTCCTCGTCGAGTGGATTGAACAGCAGTTACCGACCCAGATACAGTTGGAACATTGGACTATGTTCTTCGACGGGTCCAAGATGTTGAATGGTTCAGGCGCTGGAGTGGTCCTGGTATCTCCACGGGGCGACAACCTCAGATATGTTCTCCAGATTCACTTTGATTCCTCCAACAATGAAGCTGAATATAAGGCACTCTTGTATGGATTGCATATGGCCATTTCACTTGGCGTCCGCCGCCTAATGGTTTACGGTGACTCAGATTTAGTGGTTAATCAAGTGATGAAGGAGTGGGACGTCAGGAGCCAAGCTATGACTGGTTATTGCAATGCGGTGAGGAAGTTAGAAAAGAAGTTTGAAGGGCTAGAGCTCCACCATATACCCCGACTGAAGAATCAAGCAGCTGATGACTTGGCGAAGATAGGATCCAAGCGGGAGCCTATTCCCAGCAATGTGTTTTTGGAGCATATTCACGCACCATCAGTTCAAGAAGATCCCTTCACAGAAGAGCCCCCACAGCCTAAAAGTTCCACTGATCCGACTGAAGTTGAAATCCCAGCTGTGGTCGACTTGATCATGGAAGTTTTGATTGTTATTCCAGATTGGACAGTGCCGTACATTGCATATATCCTCAGGAAAGAGCTTCCAGAGGATGAAGAAGAGGCTCGCCAGATTGTCCGTCGATCCAAAGCCTTCACAGTAATGGGGGAGCAACTCTATAGAGAAAGTGTCACGGGGGTCGTTCAGAAATGCATCACTCCGGAAGAAGGCCAAATGATCCTTGATGATATTCACTCGAGAACCTGTGGTCACCATGCGTCTTCTTGGGCCATCGTGGACAAAGCGTATCGAGCAGGGTTTTATTGGCCGCGGGCAAATGAGATGGCAAAGGAGATAATTGACAAATGTGAGGGCTGCCAGTTCTACTCCAACATGTCCCACAAACCCGCTTCAACCCTGAAGACCATTCCACTCATCTGGCCTTTCGCTGTTTGGGGTTTGGATATGGTGGGACCTCTGAAGACTGGCAGGAGTGGCTTCACCCATGTGCTTGTAGCAGTCGACAAGTTCACCAAGTGGATCGAAGCTAAACCTATCAAAAACCTGGATGCAAGTACTGCGGTCAGCTTCATCAGAGGGTTAACATTTAGATATGGAGTCCCACACAGCATCATCATAGATAATGGGTCGAACTTTGATTCTGATGAGTTTCGAGCTTTCTGTGCATCCCAAGGTACTTGGGTCGACTATGCTTCAGTCGCCCACCCTCAGTCGAATGGACAGGCAGAAAGAGCGAACGGCTTGATTCTCAAAGGTCTGAAACCTCGATTGATGCGCGACCTCAAACATGCGGCCGGCGCTTGGGTAGATGAGCTACCGTCAGTCCTTTGGGGATTAAGAACAACACCAAATCGGTCGACTGGTCGAACCCCCTTCTTCATAGTCTATGGCGCTGAGGCTGTGCTACCGAGTGACTTGCTTCACAATGCGCCCCGAGTAGAACTTTTTTCAGAAGCTGAAGCAGAACGAGCTCGAGAAGATGTTGTTGATCTTCTGGAAGAAGAAAGAGAGATGGCCTTGATCCGATCGACCATTTATCAGCAAGACCTTCGTCGATTATATGCCAGAAATGTGAAGGGTCGAGCATTTCAGGAAGGAGACCTTGTGCTCCGAGTGGACCAGCAACGTCCTCACAAACTTGCCCCCGCTTGGGAAGGTCCCTTCATCGTCACCAAGGTGCTCCACAACGGAGCGTATCACCTCTACAATGTGGAGCATAATAAAGACGAGCCGCGCGCTTGGAATGTGGAGCTACTCCGCCGTTTTTATACTTAAGTGTTCAGACTGATGAGATGTAATAAAGAGTACCTTTCAGTTCATTTATCAAAGACATGGTTTTACAGTCTCCTAAATGATTGTTGTTACTAATACATGTGTCCAAAATCCCCCAGTGGGTGGCTTAGCCGCGAATCCGATTCGCCTAAGTTTAAGAAAATCCTACCGAGTGATGAGTAACCCTCTCACTCGGGGGCTTAGCTGCAGTCCTGTACTCGCCTAAGTTTAAAGAAAATCCTACCGAGTGATGAGCAACCCTCTCACTCGGGGGCTTAGCTGCAGTCCTGTACTCGCCTAAGTTTAAAGAAAATCCTACCGAGTGATGAGCAACCCTCTCACTCGGGGGCTTAGCTGCAGTCCTGTACTCGCCTAAGTTTAAAGAAAATCCTACCGAGTGATGAGCAACCCTCTCACTTGGGGGCTTAGCTGCAGTCCTGTACTCGCCTAAGTTTAAAAAATCCTACCGAGTGATGAGCAACCCTCTCACTCGGAGGCTTAGCTGCAGTCCTATACTCGCCTAAGTTTAAAAAAAAAATCCTACCGAGTGATGAGCAATCCTCTCACTCGGAGGCTTAGCTGCAGTCATGTACTCTCCTAAGTGTAAAACATGCTCCATCCTGATCTGCAAGGACGACGAGGTGCAGGTCGTCCGCGACCCTATCCTCAGAACTGCGTCTGTCCCGAGTGAAGATACAAGTTCCACTCGGAAATAAAAACAAGCATATTTAAGGGCAAACAAAGTTCGGACGAAGGAGCTTAAAAGTACTCGGGCATCAGGCCCGAGGAAGTTTTACGGTTACAAAATCACTCGACATACCGAGGCAAATTGAACCGGATCATAAAAGTTCGGACGAAGGAGCTCAAAGTACTCAGGCATCAGGCCCGAAGGGAGTTTTACGGTTACAGAATCACTTGGCATACCGAGGCAAATTGAATCAGATCATAAAAGTTTCATTCACTCTGCAGAGGGGCTGGCAGGCTCGACAAACTCATCCAGGTCAATTCCGTCTGCGATTCGAGTAGCAGCAGCAATGAAGGTCTCCATGAAAGACTGGAAGTCGAGTTTCTTGGTGTTGGCGACCTTGATTGCCGCTAGCTTCTCTTCTCTGGCTTCCCTGTAGTGGACGCGAACCAGGCATAAAGCTACGTCAGCACCGCATCGAGCAGTGGACTTCTTCCACTCCTGCACTCGACCAGGAATCTCGTTAAGTCGAGTCATCAGAGACTCGAGGTCGTTTCGGAGCGTGTCCCCTGGCCAGAGCGCTGTGTCGATCCGCAAAACTACGACCTTGAGTCGAGCAAGATATTCCAAGGCACTGGCGAGGCGAGACTCCAGTCGGAGCACATTCATGGCTGCTTCATCTTTGATAGGGGAGTTGATAGGGTCCAAGTTCGTCTCGACTCGCCCAGTTTCTTCCTCGAAGTCTTGACAGAATTCTGCACTCGCAGAAAAATAATGAGTTGACAGCGGTATGATGAGTCGACGAAAGCAAACCAATCGCACAGTGAAAAGTACCTTCAAGCATGAGGAATAATTTTTTGGCGAGTCCTCCCAGGTAGTTCTCCAGCTCGTCCCTCCTGCGGGTGATGTCTTCTACTTTGTCGGTCAGGGTTCGCTTGTCCTTCTTCAGACGAGTCACTTCTTTGTTGGCTTCATCAAGAGCAGCCTTCAGCTTGGCATTCTCTCCCTCCAGCTGTCCGACTAAAGCCATCTTTTGGTCAGCAAGCGCCAGTTTGTCTTCGGCAGTTTTCTTCGCAACCGCAAGGTCAAGGTCATTCTTCTCCAAAGCTTGTCTCATTGTTTCTAGAAAGAACAACATTCGAATCAGAAAAAGGAGGAGAAAAGGTGGCAAGAGAACCGGTCGACAAACTTTCCTTACCAGCAGCGTCATCCTTAGCCTTCTGCAAGTTGTTTCGAGCCAACTCCAGGTCAAGATTGAGCTGAGTTTGCTTCTTCTCCAAGTCAGCAAACCGGGCTCCAAGATCACAAGATTTCTGCGTTCAGAAGATAGTCAGTCGGCAGACACAAAGACTACTGCCGAATCAAACATTCGCCAATAGTCTCGGGGACTACACCCAGTGGGTGCACTCAGCGTGCCCCCACTGGTCCGACTCTTTCATTCGACTTGGTCCGTCCAGTCAAAAAAAAAACTCAGACCATAGCCGACTGCCCGCAGTCGACTACGGTCTCGGGGACTACACCCCGTGGGTGCACTCAGCGTGCCCCCACTGGTAAAGGTTCCACTCGGCATGATCTGCCCAGCCCGAGTGGAAAAGATCTCTTAAAAGACCCCCGCCGAATCAAACATTCGACGGTGGTCTCGGGGACTACACCCAGTGGGTGCACTCAGCGTGCCCCCACTGGTTCAGAGATTCGATCAGCACAACCTAGTCGACTCAAGTGGAAAAACTACTCAACAGAAATTAAAACACCCAGTGGGTGTACAGACTGACAATGGGTGTGCAATTAAAGGTTCCAAAACGCTCATCCACGGACGTCTTGCAGATAAAGCAGCAGTTCCTAAATATCATATCCCAACAGAACAAGCGTCAAGATGGAGTTCAGTCGGAAGTAAGCTAACCTGGACATTGGCTTGAAGTGCTGTGCTGGCATCATAGGCAGCTTGACTAGCCTCGCGCACCACCTTCATTTGCTCCATCATAACGCCAGCCTGGCGTATAGCCTCCTGGGCAGCACTCACTTGGTCTTCTGGGACTTGATGGGCGGTGGGAGGTGCAGTCGGTGTATCAGTTGCAGTAGCATGAGAGCTTGAGGCATGAAGTTGGACAGACGAAGGAAGGGCCCGCACAGTCAACGACGAAGGACGAGCACTCGACAAGGGAATCGCAAAAGTAACGGAGGCATGGTTGAAGTCCCCGGATTGCTGGATAGCTGGTTCCGTCGCCGGCGTCGACTGGGGCGTCTTGCTAGCTGGCACCTTCTTGACTGAGGCCCTGCTCCTCCTACCCACGAGTTCTTGTGGCTCATTTTCATCATCGTCTTGAAGTTCAATAACATCTCGCGGAGCTGCAAAAGAATCGACCACAAGAGTTCAGTCAACTGTAGAATTGGCTAGCAAAGAAAAGATGAAGATAACAGGGGTCATACTCGCTTTGGAGGTGACCGCATCCTCCATCTCCTCGTCACCATCATCTTGGTAAGCAGAAGTCCCGGAGGTAGCAGCACTGCAAATCTCAAGGTTCACTCGGTCAAGCAAGTGGATGGGTCGGCAACTGATATAAGATTCTTCAAACAAAGGGTGAAAACGAAACGCTTACGCAGAGGCGACGGGAACGTCAACCTTGATCTTGGGCAAAGCCTTCCGTGGCTTGGACGGTGCAGTCTTGAGCTGCTTCGGAGCCTTCTCAGTCGGCACCGGAGAAGATGTCCAAGTGCGCTTCGAAGTCTGTCCAGTCGGTGCTACCACCTTGCCCCGGATACTTGCTGGGTCGTGCTTGTGCTTGGAACGCTTTTCCGTGCGAGGTGGAGAATCGACCTCCTCCTCACTGCTCGAGTTTTCTTGCTCTTCATCACTCTCCCCATCGGAGTTCCAGTCGCCGCTGTCGCCTCTGCTCTCTTCTCCTTCCTGGATCTGCTCCCCGTTGGGCATCGAGTACATCTCAGTATATATCTGCGAAGCAAAGAATCGAACAAGTATCAGTCGGTTCCAAAGACAGTTTACAAATTAGAGTAAAAGTCACTCGACATCGAAGGTCTGACCTTGTCTGGTTCGTTATCAGCGCCGAGTGGCAGAATTCTCCTATACCCCCTGGGGTTGTCTCTGTTTCCGGTAATGCTCTGCAGCCACCGCGCCACCGTCTCCTCGGCAACTTCCTCCGGGTGGATCCGAGCAGAATCATTGGCGCCCGAATACATCCACATAGGATGATCGCGGGCCTGGAGCGGCTGGATGCGGCGAGTGAGGAACACCTCTAGCAAATCCATGCCGGTCACGCCATCGCGGACAAGTTGGATTACGCGGTCGACCAACATGTTCACCTCCACCTTTTCTTCTGGAGTCACTTTCAAGGAAGAGGGCTTTTCAATTCGCCCCATGGTAAAGGGAGGAAGGCCAGTCGACTGACCAGGAGTTGGTTTGTCCTTACAATAAAACCAGGTCGACTGCCACCCTCTGACCGAATCGGGAAGAGTCATAGGTGGAAATGTGCTTTTGCCTCTCATCTGGATCCCTAGACCTCCGCACATCTGAATCACGTGTGTCCTCTCATCACTCGGATTGGCCTTTTTCACAGACTGTGAGTG
The DNA here is from genome assembly GCA_011799875.1 of Thinopyrum elongatum. NCBI lineage: Eukaryota > Viridiplantae > Streptophyta > Magnoliopsida > Poales > Poaceae > Thinopyrum > Thinopyrum elongatum. Next base: position 156,627,601 of record CM022297.1, read on the forward strand.
GCAGGTGAAGATGTGTTTGAAGAGACCCCAATGCGGTCGACAACCCAAGAAATTCTCACACATGGAGACAAACGCAGCTAGGTATGTGATGGAGTTCGGAGAAAAGTGATGAAGTTGGGCTCCGAAAAAGTTCAGAAAACCTCGGAAAAAAGGATGAGGGGGCAGAGAAAAACCACGGTTGACGTGAGTCGCGAGGAGGACGCACTCACCCTCCTGCGGTTGCGGCTTGGTCTCATCACCTGGCAGCCTCCAAGACCCATGGTCGATCAAGCCTCCCTCGACTAGATCCTCCATGTCTTCTTGCTGAATCGTGGAGCGAATCCAATCGCCCTGGATCCAGCCGGGCGGCAGGCCGGATCTCGACGACGAGCCTCCCCGACTCGTCTTCTTGCCCTTCGTTGCCGCTGTCGCTTTCTTCGCACGCTCCAAGGCCGTCGTCTTCTCCTTCCCCATCGCGGCAGGCTGTGCTCGGGCGGGGCGGCGGCATCGAAGGTGGCGGCGAATGTGGTGGTGAAACAGGAGAGGAGGAAGGAGATGGGGAGCACAGTACCGGGCTCATCGACCCCGACGCCTTATATGGGTCCGCTCCCGAGTGGCTGACTAGTGGGCCCAGGCAATCCAGTCAAATCCCGCAACAGTCGCGCGCTGGATACATGGCGAAAAAGGTGGCACGAGAATCGAGGCGTCCCTGCCTAATCCACTCCGTCTACTGCGGTCCTCTCCGTCCCGCGCGCTTCTCCAAATTTCGAATCCCGTGAGATCCGGAAAGCGGCAGCGTGACCAATCGCGCCAAGGATCTTATACCATATCAACATTCGGATCTTATCAGAAAAAATCACTCGACGACCTCTGAATGGACCCAGGCGACTGAAAATGAAGTTGAAGTTTTTACAAAGATCACCGGCCCGGTTAGGATGCCTCTGAAGCATATAAATCGGGTCGGAACCATCTTCAACCCCTTCTCCACTCGAACCTAGATCCATTCGGGGGCTAATGACGAAGACATGTACCTAGGGTAGGGTAATAGGCCCGACCTAGACACCCTTACCGAGGACACTGCCCTAAGGCAAATGGCATTCAAAGGATGGCACCATCTACCGACTGAAATCGCCACAGGGTGCAACCCACTCGACCAACAGTTCACTCGGACAACCCAATTTCATTCGACCGGGGTGTACTCACTCGACCCCACCGGAAACCACTCGGAAGATAGAAGATCTAAGGTCACTCAGGATGGCAAGGGTCAGGCGTTCACTCCATAGTCTTAATGATCATTTATTTGCCTTTATTGCTGGCGTTATCAGTAACGTCCTGTCTTTACAGACATTGAAACCCTTGTAACGTCGGACGGTTGGGGTCCTGGCGCACTCTATATAAGCCACCCCCCTCCTCAGGCACAAGGGTTCGCACCCCATGTAACTTTCACGCATAAGTCAATCGACCGAGCCTCCAGGCACCGAGACGTAGGGCTGTTACTTCCTTCGAGAAGGGCCTGAACTCGTAAATCTTGCGTGCACAACTTCACCGTAGCTAGGATCTTGCCTCCTCATACCTACCCCCCATTCTACTGTCAGACTTAGAACCACGACAACAACTCCAATACAAGACCCTCGTGAGGGCCCCCTGGCCTCGCGAGGCGGACAGCACCAAGACCTCCAAGGGAGCGGCCTCCCTAGGCTGCCTCCCAAGGAGCGGAGATTTCTATGCAGGTACTCAGCCTCACGAGGCTGCGATGATGTGAGCCATGACGACCATGACCAGGCGGGCGCCAGCGGGCGCAGAGGAGGCAATTTCCCTTTCGGTGCTAAGGGAGCAAGGACAGGCGTGGGTTCCCGAGGAGTCTCCCAAAGGTTTCCATTCCGGTGCCACCAAACCAAGACCACGAGCTCGGCAGGACGGATGTGATCGCCGAGCCCACCGCTGCGTCACGACCAGAAGCTTTGCAGGCGAAGACCACCTTTCATTAGGATAAGATGTAATACTTGTCCCCTTTCGAATTGGCCACTGTGGGATCCCTTCCCGCCTAAGTTTTAAGGGAAGAGGACCAAGGCCACTATAAATATAGGTTAGCCACCACCATCGGAGGGGGATCAGATTCATTCCACCCTCACCATCGAGCCCTCGTGAGGCTGTTCATCCACTATACTTGTTCATCCTCAGCCTCCTCATGAGGCCAATCCACCACAAAGCAGGAGTAGGGTTTTACACCGCAAGGTGGCCTGAACCTGGGTAAACTGCCATGTTCATCTTGTTCCCCACTTGCATGCATCCGGTGAGGCTAGGCTGTAAGGCGACGAGCTTGAGACTCGAGAGGTTGAAATCTTCGCACACGCCCCATAGTTCGAACCTTCTTGGGTCTGCGGAGCCCTGAGCGGAGATTTCTATGCAGGTACTCAGCCTCATGAGGCTACGATGACGTGAGCCGTGACGACCATGGCCAGGTGGGCGCCAGCGGGCGCAGAGGAGGCAGTTTCCCTTTCGGTGCTAAGGGAGCAAGGACAGGCGTGGGTTCCCGAGGAGTCTCCCAAAGGTTTCCATTCCGGTGCCACCAAACCAAGACCAAGAGCTCGGCAGGACGGATGTCATCGCCGAGCCCACTGCTGTGTCATGACCAGAAGCTTTGCAGGCGAAGACCACGTTTCGTCAAGATAAGATGTACTACTTGTCCCCTTTCGGATTGGCCACTGTGGGATCCCTTCCCGCCTAAGTTTTAAGGAAAAAGAACCAAGGCCACTATAAATATAGGTTAGCCACCACCATAGGGGAGAGATGAGATCCATTCCACCCTCACCATCGAGCCCTCGTGAGGCTGTTCATCCACTGTACTTGTTCATCCTCAGCCTCCTCGTGAGGCCAATCCACCACAAAGCAGGAGTAGGGTTTTACACCGCAAGATGGCCCGAACCTGGGTAAACGGCCGTGTTCATCTTCTTCCCCACTCGCGTGGTTCAGCGAGGCTAGCCTGTAGGGCAACGAGCTTGAGACTCAAGAGGTTGAGATCTTCGCACACTCCCCAAAGTTTGAACCTTCTTGGGTCTGCGGAGCCCTGAATCCGACATTTGGCGTGCCAGGTAGGGGCGTGCATCCCTTCCGAGCCACAGGCGCGGGCGATCGTTCCCCATCCTCGGGTCATGAAGACATCGCCGGAGAAGGTGGCCTCGACTTCCACCTGTGAGGGTTGGTTGCAATAGCTGTCGTACTGTAGCCACAGCTCGACAGGTCCCCGCGCTGGCAGCTCCTCCGCCAAGGCGCGTGGGAGTCAGATCCAGGTGCGTGGCGGCATTGTCACCCACACCACAAACTCGTGGGCTGTGCCGTCGGCATGGGCCCGTGAGTGAGGTGGTCGGACGGCCATCGCGTGCCTCCCTTATCAACCTCATCCACCGTGGTCCCCGCGGCCATCCCCATGGGAAGGACCCTGCGTGTGGACGCTTGAGCGGGCATGGACCCCCGGCGGGGCACGCTCGTATCGGGGAAGGGCAGTCGTGGGCGTTGCGATGGCCTTGCGTGGGCGGCCGCGCCCCTTTTCGGCGGGAGCGGCTTCGGTCCCTCCCGTGGAGCCTTCCCCTTCTCGGCAGCAGAGAATCTCCTCATCGGCGCCATGGATGCTGCTGCAAGAGTGCGGAATGGGGGAGCAAGGAGATGAAGATGGGCTAGGGGGCTCCGCCCCCTCCCCCTTTTTATAGGCGGGAGAAAGCTAACCGGCGCCCTTCCACGTTTCGAGTGATGATCGCTCTGTTGCATGCACCAGGCTGTTGTCAATTCGGAGCGGTTGCCAAGGCGACATGGAGAAGCGGAGGTGTCCGCATCCCGTCCAGCGCCATGCGTCAAACCTGGCCCGCAAGCGATTGGAGCCCGCGGCACTCCGCTCTCTCTCTTTGGCTTCGCCATGAAGCCAGCTCGAGCGCGTCTTGGGCCCGGGGGCTACTGTCGACGTTCTGGGATGGGGGTACCCAGACCTGCCTGCCTGCGGCCCATGGCGTGGCTCCCTCGACTGCCCTGTACGGCCTAGCTGTGACAACTCCAAGACAAGACCCTCGCGAGGGCCCCTGGCCTCGCGAGACGGACAGAACCAAGACCTACAAGGGAGCGGCCTCCCCAGGCTGCCTCCCGAGGAGCGGAGATTTCTATGCAGGTACTTAGCCTCACGAGGCTGCGATGACGTGAGACATGACGACCATGGCCATGCGAGCACCAGCGGGTGCAGAGGAGGCAGTTTCCCTTTCGGTGCTAAGGGAGCAAGGACAGGCCTGGGTTCCCGACGAGTCTCCCAAAGGTTTCCATTCCGGTGCCACCAAACCAAGACCACGAGCTCGGCAGGACGGATGTCATTGCCGAGCCCACCGCTGCATCACGACCAGAAGCTTTGCAGGCGAAGACCACCTTTCGTCAGGATTAGATGTACTTCTTGTCCCCTTTCAAATTGGCCATTGTGGGATCCCTTCCCGCTTAAGTTTTGAGGGAAGAGGACCAAGGCCACTATAAATATAGGTTAGCCACCACCATAGGAGGGAGATCAGATCCATTCCACCCTCACCATCGAGCCCTCGTGAGGCTGTTCATCCACTGTACTTGTTCATCCTCAGCCTCCTCGTGAGGCCAATCCACCACAAAGCAGGAGTAGGATTTTACACCACAAGGTGGCCCAAACCTAATTAAGCTGCCATGTTCATCTTCTTCCCCACTCGCGTGCGTTCAGCGAGGCTAGGCTGTAGGGTGATGAGCTTGAGACTCGAGAGGTTGGGATCTTCACACACGCCCCAGAGTTCGAACCTTCTTGGGTTTGCGGAGCCCTGAATCCAACATTTGGCGCGCCAGGTAGGGGCGTGTCGAAATCCTCCTTCCATCCCGTCTCCGCTCCCATGGCCGGCGCACATCGAGCCCGCGCCGAGCGCTGGGCCGCTCGCGTTGCCCAGACGGCGCCTGTGGGCCGTGGTGTCCCTCGCCGCTCGGCCTGTCCCACGGCCAATGCCGCCACTGACCCTGCTGCTCACGAGCAGCAGGATTCGTCGTTGCCGCCCTCCGTGCGGCGTGATGGCCGCACCGCCACTCTGTCGCGCGCTCCCGCCATGGCGTCGTCTTCCCACGTCCGCCGCGGGTCACACAGAAGCCATCCAAAACTACCAGAGACAAGTAAACGAAAACCGATACAAACTATTAGTAAAAAATGGCCAGCTTAGAAGAACTAGAGCAAGCAACCAACAAGCTAGATTAAAACTGCATCCTCAGCATTGATCAGCACATTGTGGGCAACTGGCCATCAACAAATCCAAAATTGTTTCCCGTGGAAAAAGAAGCCCAAAAAAATTTCATCGATAGGGAAGTTTGAGACTTCATATTATCTTCAAGGCCAAAATGAGAACATTCTTTCATGGAAATATAGATTGACGATGGCATTGAAATCTGCAATGGCCATTTTAGAACATACAGACGCAGAGTGTGTAGAAATGCTACTCAATGATATTTCAAATCACTTGCGGGATGCTCTAATCTCGCACTCTCTTGGTTGCAATATGTGTGTCAATATGACATGACGAAGGATAAGTTCATAGCAGCGCGATGCTTTCTTCTCGACCGACTGACATAATGCATACAAACTTTCATACCCGTTCTTTGCTCATGCAACCCTAAACCCCAAATCTGAGTCTAGTGGGTACTTGCCCTCTGCAAGCATCGACATAGTCATCAGCGAGGTGGGGTGCAGCTTCCTTGTGAGGGCATATGAACTTCTCCATGAATACCTTCTCGCTCTTCTGCACTATACTAAAGTAGCTAAAGTCACGCTCTAGGAATCCATTTGCCTTAAGAAACTTTACAAGGTAGTACCGGGGTCTGAGCCGGCCCTCCAGGCTATAACTGATCAATGCCGGGCGATGGGCAATGTATGCCGGTTCCAACCCCACCTCGGAGATGAGGAACTCTGAGGTGCGCCGCAGCCTTTCATTAGAAAGCCTCAGCACCTGTGGCGACTTGGTCAAAGCAATGCCCACCTCAGCATCCGACCACCTGAACGTGGTCTTCAAGTAGTCTACTCTGGCAGCAATCTTCTGAACGCTGAGGAATGCGACAGCACGCACCGCATACATGAACATCCGAGATCCACGGGGCACACCAAGACTTTCAGCGAGATCCACATGAATGCGACAGCATGCTGAGGAACGTCGTCTTCTCATGGCGCGCGAGCTACTGCGTTACCGCCCCACTAACGACCGCTACAATGACTGGCTTGGCCGCATCGCCGAGCTTGTCAACGCCACCGATGAGGTCCCTGCACCGCCCCACTCACACCGTCCCCCGCCATCCCAGGCGGGCGACGTGGCTCACGGCATGCCTCCTCCTCCTCCTCCTCTACGCGGCGCCGACCCCGAGCCCAAGTGTGACGCGCCCCAGCGCAACCCGCCGCGAGGAGCGCCGACACGCGATGAGGCGAGCTACCAGGTGGTGCAGCGGCCGCAAGCTGATGCACGCGCGCTCCCAGCGCCACCGTGCCAGCACCAAGACCACGCACCGTCGGAGGCTGTGGTGCGTGGGCATGAAGACCGAGCTCACCTCGAGCGCGCTGCGCACGTGAGCGCGGCGGGCTGCCGCGCCTTCACCCCGGAGCTGCGCCGCGTCGTCTGGCCCGGCAAGTTCAAGCCAGACCTGCCTCCACGTTACGACGGCACCCCTGACCCTACAGAGTTCCTCCAGCTCTACTCGCTGAGCATTGAAGCGGCAAATGGTGACGACAAGGTCATGGCAAACTGGTTCTCCATGGCCCTCAAGGATGGCGCGCGCTCCTGGCTCCTGCACCTCCCGGAGGGATTGATCTCCTCCTGGGATGAGCTCCACGAGCGCTTCATCGCCAACTTCCAAGGCACCCGTGACCGCGCCCCGGCGGTGGGCGACCTGCGGCGCATGAAGCAATAGCCAGGCGAGACACTGCACAGATACATACAGCGCTTCACTAACATTCGCCTCAAGATACCGAAGGCTTCGGATGAGGCCATCATCTCGGCGTTCACTGATGGCGTCCGGGATGTCAAGATGAAAGAGGAGCTCGCCATCCACGAGGACTTGTGCTCGGCCCTGGAGATGTTCAACCTGGCGAACAAGTGCGCCAGGGCCGAGGAAGGCCGCCTCTCCCTCCTCGAGCTTCCGGAGGCCGATCCTGAAGACAAGAAGGACAAGGCTAAAGATGCAAAGCGCAAGGGCCCCACCGTGCTCGCGGCCGAGCCTGAGATGAAGCGTGGCCGTGACCACGATGAGCCTCCCAGGGGTAACCGCCCATTCTGCATCTTCCACAACGTACACAGCCACAACACCAATGACTACTAGGACCTTAGGGCACTCCGTGACGGGCGCCTTGGCCGCCGCTCCGATCACGGCGACCGTGGCTACGGCCGTGGCGGAGGCTGCTGGGACAATCGTGACCCTCGTCAGGACTAGCGCGACCATCCTCGCGAGGACCGCTGGCGGGATCAGCCTCGTGACGGCCCCTGGCGAGACCAGCCTCATGAGGACCGCCCTCAGGGCAATGCCGGCCTCCCTCCGCTACCGCCGCCACCCAGGAGAGATGACGACAATCGACAGGATGATGGGGCTGGGGGCTTCCAGGAGCCTCAAGCGATCGCCTGCATCCTAGGCGCTGCCCAGGCCCCCGCCTCACATCGCATCTTCAAGCAGTTCTCCCGTGAGGTGAACGCTGCCCTCCCGAAGCTCGAGGCCATGTGTCCCCTCCGATGGTCGCAGTATGCCGTCACCTACGACTCCAAGGACCACCTCAAGTGCTCCGCCGCTGCTGGCGCGCTCCCCATGCTCTGCACGCCCACCATCAGCAATGTCCTCGTCACCAAGATCCTCATCGACGGTGGCACTGGACTCAACGTTCTCTCGGTCGAGACGTTCGAGACACTTCAGGTGCCTTATGATCAACTCATGCCCACCAAGGCGTTCTCCGGAGTGACCGATGGCTCCATCATTCCCCTGGGGCGGATACGCCTCCCAGTCACCTTCAGCAAGCGCGACAACTACCACACAAAGCTCATCCACTTCGATGTCGCCCACATCGGCCTCCCGTACAACACCATCCTCGGGTATCCTGCCCTCGCCAAGTTCATGGCAGCAACCCACCATGGCTACAATGTCATCAAGATGCCAGGTTGTAGCGGCATCTTAACGGTGGCTTGTGATGAGAAGGACGCAGTTTGCTCCCTGGAGCGTGCCTATCAAGCTGCGTGTCGTCGTATTCTCGCGTCAGTCGCCAGGGGGCACCGTGAGACGACAGATGCCACAGGGTAGCTTGAGGTGAGGGCAAGACTGTCGTGGAATATCTGGGACGGGTGTAGCGCAGTAGCACGCAGTGGTTTACCCAGGTTCGGGGCTCTTCGGAGAGATAATACCCCTACCCCTGCATGTCTGAATATATATATATGCGGTGTACATGTAGCAGTAAAGAGTTGCTCCTGGAGCTGTATCTGAGAGCAGTGCCATAGGCATCTGGCTTCCTATATGTATGAGTGGGTGGCATGGTGGCCGTGGCATGTGGCCGAATGAGTGTGTGCGTGAGCATGTGTGAGGAGTGTGGGCATGGTGCCCTTTTATAGTGTGAGCCAGCTTTGGATGTAAGCTAGGTGGTGGGCATGGGCATGGTGGATGGTGGCCCACCCACCAACTACACTATTTGGAGATGTCATGCGAGGTGACTCATGATGCAGGCTATAGTGCGCCACTATTGCTCAGCAGTGCACGGGTACAGCCGTCTCATCTGTGTCGTGTCCGATGGGACGCCATAGTTGACTTTGCGCAGCAGGCCAACTGGAGCAGTCGAACGGGGAGCCGGCTGGAGCATCCGGGTGGCGAGCCAGCCGGAGCAGCCGAACTGAGGGGTGTTGGCCACCCCGATGTCGTGAAGCATTGTTTCGCCGTCTTTGGGGTACCCGTGGGTCATTACCACGACAGTAGCCTCCGGGCAATTTGGCGAAGTTGGGCGGAGGTTTTTTAGCGGGCGTTGATGTAGAAGATGTCGATGACGGCCGGCTGCGGACTGCAGCCGGCGCGGCTTGCTTCCGGCGGGGGCGCGCAAGTGCACCCGCTGGGTGTAGCCTCCGAACCTTCGGGCAACTTGGAAAAGTTGGGCGGAGGGTTTTCGTGGTTGTTGGTGCAGACGATGGTGTTGAGGGGGCGGTTGCAGCCGGCGGCGGGCGTGCAACAGGCACGACATGTTTCGAGCGGGGGCACGCAAGCACACCCGCTGGGTGTAGCCTCCGGGCAACTTGGAAAAGTTGGGCGGAGGGTCTTGTTGTTGATGATGAAGCCGACGGCGATGTCGAGGGTGTCGGGCGCGGACACGGCGTCCGCCGGCTGATGGGCGCGGGGCCCTGCCGGGCGCGGCGCAGGGTCCGCCTGCTGACGGGCGTGGGGCCCTGCCGGGCGCGGACGCCGGATACGCCGGCTGATACTGTCGAGCGCGGACACGGGGTCTGCCGACTGAAACTGTCGGGCGCGGACGCGGGGTCCGCCGACTGATGCTGCCAGGCGCGGACGCGGGGTCCGCCGACTAATGTTGTTGGGCGCGGACGCGGGGTCCGCCGACTGATGCTGTCAGGCGCGGACGCGGAGTCCGCCGACTGATGGTGTCGATGACAGCCGGTTGCGGGCTGCAGCCGGCGCGGCTTGCTTCCAGTGGGGGCGCGCCAGCGCACCCACTAGGTGTAGCCTCCGAGCCTCCGGGCGAGGAGGGGGGGTTCCCCACGGAAATGATCATGCAAAAGACAAAGTTAGTCTACGCAGATATGTCAAATGTTTGCTTTTAGCATTGCAAGTTTTATGCGGAGGGTGCCAACTCGGTTTCGTCCGAGCCCCCTTCAATCTTTTTCTTGTTCCCTCCGCTCTTTGGCTTGTACTCTCGCTAGCCGGACAGCCGCGTGACGGTCTATGGCTGAGAGTGGGGCCACGGAAAGAAGCGCACAGTACTCAGACTCTGGGAGCAGATTCGACCGAGCAGATACTCATAAAGCAAACGGCCGGGTCGCCCAAACAATTTTCTCCCCGGACGTTTTTCGCGTGGGTGGCCTCCAGCGTTTGCTCTTGCTAGCCGGACAGCCGCGTTGCAGTCTGTAGCTAAGACGAAGAGTGAGCCTTCGGTACCGTGCATGCTACTAAGCCATCTGTGGGAACGAACATCTTAGGCCAAGTGGCCAGCCTCCGGGCCAACACTGGCTAGCGCCGGGGCGAACAGTAATGCAACTAATAAAATTTTTGGAGATAGCCCCCGAGGGTCGCTCGGGGTTATCCGCGTTTGCACGCGATGCGAAAATATGCGAGTGAGGAGCTCACATTGCTTTGACGCAGACGAGACGGAGGTTGACGAAGACAGCCGGCGCGGCTTGGTGCTCGCGGAGCGCGCCGGCGCACCCGCTGGGGGTGGCCTTCGAGCCTGTGGGAGATCGAAGGGGGTCCCGGCCGGTCGGACCCGACCGACCAGGCATCGAGGCGGACGGGCAGTCGGGCGGGCTCTCCAGCCGGCCCGGTGTTGAAGCGGGCAGGCAGGCCGGGTCGCGTCTGGCCGTCCGAGTGGCGGAGTAGGTGGATGGGCAGGCGGACGTCTTTTGTTTTCTTCTTTTTCTCTTCGGCCGGCTGCCAACAGCCGGACGCAAACTTTTTTCTTTTTCTTTTGCAAGCCATCTTGAGCAGCCGGCCACGTTTCTTTTTCCCCACCCGGCTGGGCAGCTAGGGTCACTTTTTGGATGGGCAGCCGACAGCAACTTTTCTTTCAGCCGGCCTCTTTTTTTTTTGCAGCCGGACAGCAAGTCTTTTTCTTTTCCGTTGGCCGGCTGGGCAGCCGGTCCTTTTCCTCGGGCACGCGGCCGCTGCGTGCGGCTGAAGCGGGGGGCAGCCGGCGTGCGCGGAGGCCGGCTGGAGTGGCGCACGGCCGGAGCGCAGAAGCCGGGGGCTGACCCGGCATGCGGAGTTCAGCGCAAGGCGGCAGGAGAGGCCGGAGGCGGGGCAGCGAGCCGGCCAACCGGAGCCGGCCCGGGCCGGGTGCGCGGGAAGCGGGCGGACGCAGAGGACCCGGGCGGCGCGGACGGGCGCGGATGGAGCCGGCCGGGCCGGGTGCGCGGAGGAGGCAGCGGGCAGCGGGGCGCGATGCGGGCGCGGGCGGGGACCGGCGCGCAGGAGCCGGAGGCAGCCAAGCGGCGGCCGGCGCGGGCGGGAGCCGGAGGCGGCCAGGCGGAGATGGGGCGCGAAGGCGGGGCTCGAGGTCGGGGTGCCGCGGAGGAGAGCCGCCGGTGGCCGGCTAGAGGTGGTGGTGCTAGACGGAGTGGGCGAGCGGGCGCAACAGCCGGAGCATGGTCGGGTGGAGGAGGTCGGACGGCGCGGGATCCAGACGCGGCGCGAGCAGAGGTGCGGGAGCCGGTACGGGCAGGCGCGGCGCGGGAAGCCAACGCTGCAGGGGCGGAGCACTCAGCCACGGGCAGTGGCGTAGACGGCCGGGGCGGGGGCGGAGCCGGCCGGCCGCGTGGCGGAGGAGAAGACCCGGCGCAGGACGGGCGCGCGCAGACGACGGCGGAGCAGCGGCCGGGGCGGGGCGGGACGCGCGCGGGCGCGGAGGAGCTGGGAGGAACGTGGCTGACGGACCCGTGCTGGAGAGGAGGGGGTCGCGAGCGCGCAGGCGAGGCCGCAGCGGGCACGGGGGGCCGCAGGGGCGCGCGGGAGCAAGTGCGGCGCGATGACGACAGTGGAGCAAGCGGAGGGGAGGCAAACAAAGGCAGCCCGGGCACCCGGTCCAGCGTGCGCGTGCGTGGTGGCGCGAGGGCCAGCTCCTAGCCGCCACGGTTGATTTTTGGTGGTCAGTGCCAAAGGAGAGGAGCAGAGGACGAGCATGTGGGGGTGGAGTCAGCCGGAGCGAAGGTGGGCGAGGCGGAGCCGGAGCCGGCCGGGGTGGCTGTCCTGCGCGCGCGGCTGCGCTCCGCCGTCGTCGCCAGCGGGACTGGCCGTCTGCGTGCACACATGCAAAGCTAGCTAGCTAAGCCAGCACGCACGCAACTTAATCGGTTGACTCCGCTAGCTAGCTAGCTAGGCATGGGTGTGTGCACGTGCAGGAGAATCACTCGGCCCCCAGGTGTCCGCACGGTGATGGAGGTGGTCGGCCTGCCCGCGCGCGTGCTCGCCGGACTTGCCCGGGGAAGCAGAGGAGCGAGGCCGAGGCGTGGGCGGCGGACAACAGACGAGCGAGGCCGGCGGCTGCCCTGGTGCGGATGGGGGGTGGCGCCACGGATGGAAGCTAGGACTCGTGCCTAGAAAAGGAGGCAGACGCCATGGACGCTGGCCGACGAGTGCGACGGTCGGGCGGCCATGGCTGAGGTCGCTCGGTGGAGGAGCCCTGGTTCTTGCGGCCACGAGGGCGAGACGCGCCAGCGGCAGGAGCACTGGGCGCGGGCGGAGCTGCGGGGACGGACGAGGTGGCCGCGGCGCAGCAGCGCGTGGACGCGCGGAGCCGGCCGAAGCAGCACGGGGCCGTAGCAGCTGGCCGGAGCAAGCTAGTATGTGGGCAGTGTATGTCCCGTATCCAACCAAGGTACAGATAGTGTATGGCCATTATCTGGGTTGTGTCTAGCTAATGTACGTGAAGTGTATATGCGCCCATGGATGAGCTTGCGCAGAGAAGCACACGGCGCAGGGCGTCCGCGGAGAAGAGAGCAAGGCGGGCGGTATCGAGGCCGGCGGCGAGGACGTGCCGTCCCGGGGCTGTGTCGATGTCGAGCCTCTGAGCGCCATCGGAGAGACGGCGGCGACGCCGCGGTGATGATGATGAAAAGGGTCCCGCCCGGACCGCGGTTCCAGCAGCAGCGAGCCCCACGGTGGGCGCCAACTGTCATCGTATTCTCGCGTCAGTCGCCAGGGGGTACCGCGAGACGACAGATGCCACGGGGTGGCTTGAGGTAAGGGTAACACTGACGTGGAATATCCGGGACGGGTGTTGCGCAGTAGCACGCGGTGGTTTACCCAGGTTCGGGGCTCTCCGGAGAGATAATACCCCTACTCCTGCATGTCTGAATATATATATATGCGGTGTACATGTAGCAGTACAGAGTTGCTCCTGGAGCTGTATCTGAGAGCAGTGCCATACGCATCTGGCTTCGTATATGTATGAGTGGGTGGCATGGTGACCGTGGCATGTGGCCAAATGAGTGTGTGCGTGAGCATGTGTGAGGAGTGTGGGCATGGTGCCCTTTTATAGTGTGAGCTAGCTTTGGATGTAAGCTAGGTGGTGGGCATGGGCATGGTGGGTGGTGGCCCACCCACCAACTACACTATTTGGAGATGTCATGCGAGGTGACTCATGACGCAGGCTATAGTGCGCCACTATTGCTCAGCAGTGCACGGGTACCGCCGTCTCGTCCGTGTCGTTTCCAATGGGACGCCGTAGTTGACTTTGCGCAGCAGGCCGACTGGAGCAGTCGGACGGGAGCCGGGTGGCAAGCCAGCCGGACTGAGGGGTGTTGGCCACCCCGATGTCGTGAAGCGTTGTTTCGCCGTCTTTGGGGTACCCGTAGGTCGGTTCAAGCCCCACGGTGGGCGCCAACTGTCGTCGTATTCTCGCGTCAGTTGCCAGGGGGTACCGCGAGACAACAGATGCCACGGGGTGGCTTGAGGTGAGGGCAAGACTGCCGTGGAATATCCGGGACGGGTGTTGCGAAGTAGCACGCGGTGGTTTACCCAGGTTCGAGGCTCTCCGGAGAGATAATACCCCTACTCCTGCATGTCTGAATATATATATGCGGTGTACATGTAGCAGTACAGAGTTGCTCCTAGAGCTGTATCTGAGAGCAGTGCCATAGGCATCCAGCTTCGTATATGTATGAGTTGGTGGCATGGTGGCCGTGGCATGTGGCCGAATGAGTGTGTGCGTGAGCATGTGTGAGGAGTGTGGGCATGGTGCCCTTTTATAGTGTGAGCTAGCTTTGGATGTAAGCTAGGTGGTAGGCATGGGCATGGTGGGTGGTGGCCCACCCACCAACTACACTATTTGGAGATGTCATGCGAGGTGACTCTTGACGCAGGCTATAGTGCGCATCTATTGTTCAGCAGTGCACGGGTACAGCCGTCTCGTCCATGTCGTGTCCGATGGGACGCCGTAGTTGACTTTGCGCAGCAGACCGGCTGGAGCATTCGGACGGGGAGTCGGCTAGAGCAGCCGGGTGGCGAGCCAGCCGGAGCAGCCGGACTGAGGGTTGTTGGCCACCCCGATGTCGTGAAGCGTTGTTTCGCCGTCTTTGGGGTGCCTGTGGGTCATTACCACGACACTGCGGAGGCTTAGAACTTTGACGACGAGGGCGGCATCCAGCCTCCCAAGGCCACCACCAAGAAGAAGAAGCAGCTCCTCCCCAAGAGTCGTCAGGAGGCTGGTGCACCTACTGGCAGCGCCTCAGGCTCCGCGCCCGCTGCTGGGGCGCCTCTTCCTCCCACATAGGAAGGCGCTCCCGGTGCCTCCCTCGGGACGGGCTCGGGGGCTTCCGCCTGGCGAGCCTCTGACCTGACTAGTGCAACGAGGGAGGTGCTTGGGCACCACTTGGAGGCGTGCCTTGACGCGCGCCCTCACGAGCAAGGAGTAAGGCGCGAGGCGCCAGGAGCAAGGGAGTTCATCACCAAGGCGATCGAGGAGCTTCAGGTGGCGAGGGCCATGCGTGGCAAGCGTCGCCCCGCGCCCCCCGGTGCGGCTGCACCCCCTGTTGCGGGCGACGAGCTACGAGTCTGTGTCAACATCCCGGGCCTCAACCGGGCTGCTTCGCCGGACCTCTTCTAGCCATCCCACATCGGCCGGAGCGGGGGCTACCCCTGCAACTACGTCCGCATGCCGTTCGGCCTGCTGAATGTAGGCGCCTCGTACCAGTGCCTCACGCAGCGTGCGTTGGTGTCTGACAAGGCCAGGCGCTTGGCGGTCATGTCCCAAGAGGTCACGGATCCTTGCGAGCCCCCCCCCTCCCGGGCCTCATGAGCTCCCCGAGCCTCCGGAGCCGTCCAGCTCATGAGGTGCAGCTTCCGCGGCACGTGTCTTTAGCTACCTCGACGCTTCTACAACAACAGTGCCAGGTGACTTTTTTGGTTTATTCAGTTAAGGCGCCCCTCGGGCTGCATTATCCTCAGGCTATCAAGGTCCGCCCCCGTAACTACACCATTTCAATTCGTGTACTCTGGACCAGTTATGCTTTCATGGGCTACTGTTGTTATTAACTTTGCGTTTGATGATGTATTGCCCCTGGAGCCATCCCCACGGGCTTCGCATGTTGCCAGCTCTCCCCTTGAACGACCCACGAGAGGGGGCTACCGGCACGGAAACCCAAGGATGCTGGAAGCACGTGTGAGCAACCGCTAGAAGGACGCTGGAAATCCCCCCGCCACCCTCTCGTCGACCTCTCCCTGGTTCATCGCCTCCTGGGAGGCGAGGGCGTCCTCGGCAGCAACCACTTGGCGTTCCATCACCTCCAGCTGCTCGCACTCCATGCTTTGCTCCAGCACCTCCAGCGTCAGTGTGTCCTCGAAGGTGCGGAGCCCTGCTTCGCTCGTGGATAGCTCGCCTGCCGAGGCGGTGAGCACGGCTTTCCGTGCCTGGACTTGCCGTTCGAGGGCGACATTTGAAGCTTGAAGCTCCTTCCCGCGCCTCTCTGCAGCCTCGTGCCGGATGTCCGTGGCTTGGGCTTCCTCGAGGGCACGATTGCGGGCCTCCCTCGCCGTGGTAAGGGATTCCTCGGCCTCCGCACGAGCATGCTCACGCTGCAGACAACCAAAGTTGACGGCGACCTTGAGCTGTCACCATTCGCGCGCCAGGCGTAAGCGCTCTCCTTCAAGGCGCGTATCAACATCGCCAAGCTCCACCCCAAGGCGACCCAACGCGTTCGCTGCGTCCTGGAGAAGGCCATGCCGGACGGCGCTGCGCCCACGTGTGAGCTCTAGCGCTCGGCCGGGGCTCTCCTCCGCGCACTGGTCAGCAGGGGCGGCGCGCGAAGGTCCGCTCATCTCCGGCAAGGGCCCGGGGGCTGGGGCACCATCGTCTGGCCCTCCAGCTCGGGGCAGATCTCGATGCAGGTTCACTCCCTTGCTGGTGAGAACCAGCGAAGGGGCCCTTGGCACTGCCCCTCTGATCTGGAGGCCGCCCCTGAAGAAAGATGCTGGAAATGCGGGCCCGATGTTCTCCAGAGGTGGCCTCGGCTCGTGGGCAGAGGCCGTCTCACGCGCGGCCGTGTGGCTCGCGAGGCGCGAGACCACCACGGGGCCGGCGCCCTCCAAAGGTGGCCGAGAAGCCACGACCGTTCCTTCCTCAGAGGGGGACCTGAGGAATGGGAATCAGGGAAACACACGGTGCAAAAATCAAGGAAGGTCGGGTGCTTACTCATCCGCGGCGATCCATCTCCTCTTCTTCCGGGCCCTTGGGGCAGAGTTGTCGCGGCCGCCGGGCTCCTTTCTCCTCCAGGATGCGCGGGGACCGGAGGATGACACGCTGGGACCCAGCGCGTGGCCTCCCACGGTGGTGGCGGCGGCTATGCCCTCGGCTGCGGCGTCCCCTTCACAGCTTGTAGGGGGGAAGGTGGACGCTGGAAGGACACGCGGCTCAGAGCGGTCCCTCGTAGCTGCTTGGGGGGTACACCCCTCAGGACCCCCAGGGCCTAGGACCACCAGGAAGGGGTTGTCGCGAGGCCCCACGTGGTCCTCGGGGAGCAGCCCCCACTCGTTGAAGCACGGCATCTTCTTGGCAAAGGCTTCCCCATTCGGATAGTTGTACATGGGGAGCCCTCCCGAGGGGAGTGCGGCGGGTTCTCCACCGGTCAGGAGGTGGAGCACCCCGTGCAGCGCGCTGGAAGGGAGAGAAGGCACCTGAAGCCTCATGGCATCCTCAGGGCCGGTGAAGGCCCACATCGGGCGGGAGTGGCGCTGAAGCGGAGCGATGCACCGCCTGACGAACTCCCTCACCACCATCGCCATCGTCACGCCCGCCTTCCTCGGGTTAGCCAACCTGGTCATGACTCGCGCAAGCCGCGGGTTGACAAGCTCCGCGTGCTCCCAACCAGAGCTCGGCTCCGCGGGGGCCGCCGGGATCAGGAGCAAGGGGTTGTACGCGGCGGCGTCAACGTATACCCATTGCTTCCGAAATCCCTCCGCGGCCGGGTGGAGCGCGGTGTCGATACAGGAGGCCGTTGTCGCCTCCACCACTCGAAGCGACACGCACCCCGAGCGTTGCCCGTTAGCGACCATTTGAAGGGAGAAGAAGTGGCGGAGCAGAGCCACGGACGGGGCGATGCCCACGAAGGCCTCGCACAAGAACGTGAAGGCAGAGAGGAGACCAATGGACCCAGGGTCAAGATGCAGCGCGTGGACCTGGTAGTGCGTGAGCATGGCGCCGAAGAAATCTGAAAACGGTGGCAGCAGACCGGAGAAGATGGCATGAAGATGGAGAGGAATGTTGGTGGCCTCCAGATCGGCTAGAGACTGGGAGGCGGGCCAGATCTTTGTCGCCTTCCACTCGTTGGAGTCGGAGGCGATCGCATGCTAGACCTTATCCAGCCCCTCGCGGTTGATCACAGTGGACCGGCCCAGCGCGGGCTCCGGCCCCGCCTGGGGCTCCGCCACCGCCGGGGCCTTGACCCTCTTTCTCTTGGGAGCCATGGCGGCGAGGCATGTTGAAGCAGGCGTGGGATCTGGCGGAGAAGGCGCAAGCTTGCAGAAGGAGGGGGACTAGAAGACAAGCGCGCGATGGGCCATTGATGGCTCTGCGGCGCGACCCAGGCTTTTTGTCAGCATGGGCAGTTGCCGAGGCAACATGGGGGAGTGGAGGCGTCCACGTCTCGTCGGGCGCCACGCGTCAAGCCTGGCCCGCAGGCGATTGGGGCCCGTGGCGCTCCGCCCTCTCTCTCTCTTTGGCTTCGCCTCGAAGCCAGCCCAAGCCCGCCTTGGGCCCCGGGGCTACTGTCGGCGTTCTGGGATTGGGGTACCCAGACCTGCCTGCCTGCGGCCCATGGCGTGGCTCCCTCGACGGCCCTGTACGGCCCAGCTACGACAACTCCAAGACAAGACCCTCGCGAGGGCCCCCTGGCCTCGCGAGGCGGACATCACCAAGACCTCCAAGGGAGCGGCCTCCCCAGGCTGCCTCCTGAGGAGCAGAGATTTCTATGCAAGTACTCAGCCTCACGAGGCTGCAATGACGTGAGCCGCAATGACCATGGCCAGGCGGGCGCCAGCGCGCGCAGAGGAGGCAGTTTCCCTTTCGGTGCTAAGGAAGCAAGGACAGGCGTAGGTTCTCAAGGAGACTCCCAAAGGTTTCCATTCCAGTGCCACAAGACCAAGACCATGAGCTCCGCCATGAAATCAGTGAGGGCTGCGCCCTTGATGACCCTGGCGGTGCTGAACTCCAGCTGAAAGGCTTGCAGCTCGATGTTCCACTCTGCCACCCTTCCAGCGGCGTTGGGGCTGCAGAGCACCTTCTCCAGGGGGTATGCGGAGATGACCTTGATGGGGTGGCCTTGGAAATAGTGATGCAGTTTCCAAGAGGCGACGAGGAGCGTGAGCAGGAGCTTCTGCTACATGTGGTAGCGCGCGCGGCACGGGGGCTAGAGTTGTACTCATCTCACCGACTAATGACAAGCTCTACTACGTCGTGCAGCTTTGCTTTCAGCATGGCGAGAAGGTCTCCAACAACATCCCGGAATACAAGGGCCTGATCACCGGCCTCAGGGTCGCGGCCACCCTGGGGATCAAGCGTCTCACCATCAAGGGTGACTCCCAGCTTCTCGTCAACTTCTCCAACAAAGAATACAAGCCAAAAGACGAGCACATGGAGGCATGTCTGGAAGAGCTACGTAAAATGCAAAAGCGTTTCATGGGCTTAGAATTGCAGCACGTCCCGCGCGGCACGAACAAAGAAGCAGACGACATCGCCAAAAGGGCATCCCGCCGTGAGCCCCAGAGGCCTGGCATCTTCGAGGAAAGGCTCTTCAGGCCGTCGGCGGCGCCCCCCGCCGTAGGCCCAGCGCTGCTCCGGGAAGAGCTGCCTTTGGCCCCTTCCTCGGGCGCCCAGGCCTGCGGTCTGACCTCAGGAGCCCACTTGCTCCTGGCGCTGGAGCCTCAGGAAGGCTGCTGGACCGAGGAGTTCAAGGCGTACTTACTCCGCGGTGCCCTGCCAGAAAAGGAGGAAGATGCCGAATGCGTGGTTCGTCAGGCCACCGCTTATTGCTTGCAGGACGGTGAGCTGTACCGAAGACGCCCCAACGACGTCTCGCTGCGGTGCATATCCAAGGAGCAAGGGCGCGAGCTGTTGGTCGACATCCACGACGGAGATTGTGGACACCACTCCTTGTCGCGCACCCTCGTGGGCAAGGCGTTCTGCAGCGGGTTCTACTGGCCCACGGCGCTCAACAACGCCACCGAGCTGGTGCGATCCTGCGAGGCCTGCCAGTTCCACGCCAAGCAGTTTCACCAGCCCGCGGAAGGTCTCCAAACTATCCCGCTCTCATGGCCCTTCGCGGTCTGGGGGCTGGATATTCTGGGCCCGTTTCCTCGGGCAGCCAGCGGATACCACTACCTCTACGTCACCATCGACAAGTTCACCAAGTGGGCGGAAGTGGAGCCCGTGCGCTCCATTCCTACCGGCTCGGCCGTCAAGTTCATCAAGGGCCTCGTGAGCCATTTCGGAGTCCCTAACCGCATCATTACTGACAATGGCTCCCAATTCATGAGCAACCTCTTCAGGACATATTGTGCTAACCTTGGAACGCAGATATGCTACGCTTCGGTGGTGCACCCACGGAGCAATGGCCAGGCTGAGCGCGCCAACGCGGAGGTCCTGAGGGGCCTCAAGACAAGGAGCTTCAAGAAGAAGCTTGAGGCCTATGGCAGGGGTTGGCTCGGTGAGCTTCAGTCCGTGTTGTGGTCCATCCGCACCACCATGCTAAGCCCACCGGTGAGGCCCCGTTCTTCCTCGTCTATGGGGCTGAGGTGGTCCTCCCGCACGAGGTCAAGCACCGCTCCCTGCGGGTCCTGGCATTCGACGAGGCGTGCCAGGATGCCTCGCGGGGATCGGATCTCGTTCTCGGGGAGGAGGCCCGTCGTCAGGCCTCACTCCGCGCAGCAAGGTACCAGCAAGCGCTGCGGCGCTAGCACTGCCGTAGCATCCGCTCCCGGACCCTTGAGGTGGGTGACCTTGTCTTGAGGCAGGTCCTCTCCAGGGAGGGCCTTCACAAGCTCTCGCCCATGTGGGAGGGCCCGTTCAGGACCGCCCGCGTCTCCAGGCCCGGCGCCGTACACATGAAGACGCAGGACGGGGTCCCCATCCAGAATGCTTGGAACATCCAGCATCTCCGCAAGTTCTACCCGTGACACTCTCACGTAATAATGAGTGGGGTTGTACACGCCCTGGAGTCTCGCTGAGCGCCGCTCCCCGGCCTCACGGGGGCTCCCACCCACACCCAAGTGGAAGCCCCATGCTCCGCGCTGGCGGACGACACGGTCTATCAGCGACTATGCCCATGCCTAGTGGAGGCCCCATGCTCCGCGCTGGCGGGAAGACTAGAAGACTAGCATAGGCGCCGGACGCGGCTATTCCTTTTCTTGCTCTTGTAACCAATTTGCCACTTCTTGGAATGAAATTTGAAACTCCCGCGTCTTTATTTGAAAAGGGGGGAACTTTCTTTTTTTCTTGCAGTGCTTCCACTCTTGAATTCTGTCTTTAAGAAGCGTGGCCGCTGCCCGTGGCTCCCTCCATCGCATCTCATGAGCGGGGGCTGGGCACGGTGTGTACGCCTGGGCCGGCATAGGCTGTGGCAGCGGTAGGCCCGCCCATGCGTGCACCTCGCCAAGACCTTGGCGATCGAGTCCTCGCGCGACGCTCTTGCGTGAGCCATCGGCCCCCCGGAATCAGGAACGCCATCTCATGGCCTAGCTGGGCATCGCGCTCTGGTGCGCTAGCGGCGGTCGGCCCTCGTTTGGGGGCTCCAGACTCAGGTTGATCGACAACCACGGTTTGGCTCATCGTCAAGGAACCCTACGAAAGTTGCATGTCAGTGCCTCATGAGGTTCGTTGCTTGTTGAAGACATCCCTGGAAGCTCCGGACCCTCGTGAGCCCCACGGAGGCCTCGCGGGTAGCATGCCCCTCAAAGCTCTGGAGCTGTTGGGTCACAAGAAGGAAGGCCCCTCGACAAGCTCCCTAGGTCGCACCGGCACCCCAACCGCATCGTCAATAGAGGAAGGGACCTGCATGAGGTCGAAAGCTCCGGAGGGATGTGCCGCCGTGACGCAGGAACTCACCAAGGGCCACGAACGCACCAAGCTAAGTTATCCTAATCGCAACAGTTTCAATCAGTAACGATATAAATGCTGGAACAAAAACAGGAAATACTTATATAAGGGCGCAAGCGCCGCAGTTCATTACACGCCCCCGCGGGGCCTTTTCCATAGTTCTTAATGCAGGAGATAAGAGACGAAGAGGCGGCCTCCCGAGGACCGCTGCTCCTGAAGCCTGGCTCCATCGCCGCCCGCGCTTAGTCGGAGTCCTCCTCCTGCTTGACGTGGACGCGGTGGTGAGGCGGCTCGATTTCCTCCTGAGCAGGAGCAAGGCGGCGTGGCAGCTTGCCGCCCTCCTGGGTCCGGGTGCGGCGACGGGGTGGCTCATCGTAGTCGTCGTCGCTCGAGCTTCCCCTGGAGGAGGCACCGCTGCTGCTGGAGGTGCAGCAGCCAAGGGCAAGTTCACTGCCGAGGACGCCGGCGCCGCGCTGGCGGTCGTTGTCGGAGGGGCGGTCGCTGTCGTCTTCGTCACCTTCTGGGCAGCATCCCAGGTGACAGCCGTCCTCCCCGAAGACCCTGACAAAGAGCATTGCTGCCCCGTCGTACCTAAAGTGGAGGGTGCACCTCCCATTCAGGCCGCGGGCGTGGGCAAATGACTGCCATCCGCGGGTCAGGAACACATGGCCGATGGAGGTGACCTCGACCTCCGCCCATGAGGTCCCATCGCAGCAGCCATCAGGCTGCAGCCACAGCCCAACGAGTCCCACTGCCGGCAACTCCTCCGCAAAGGAGGTTGGAAGTAGAAGTCAGGTGCCAGGAGGGCCCTCCACTCGCACGACGAACTCACGGGCTGTGTCGCTCGAGCGGGCGTGCGGGCGCGGTGGCCGGACGGCCATGGCACGCCTTCCCTCTTGGCTGCGGCTGCTGGGACCCCCACAGCTGCCCCCGCGAGAGAGGCCCTTTCCCCGGTTGCTGGCGTAGGTGCGGGCCGTCAGAGGCGGGCACCCGCGCCCCCGTGACGACGCCGCCGGTGCGGCCGCAGACTTGCGGGGACGGCCGTGCCCCCTCTTAGGTGGCGGCACCCCCGGCCCCTCTTGGGAAGCCTTGCCTTTCTCTTCGGCTAAGAACCTCCTCACCGGCACCATGGATGCTGCTATGAGAGTGCGGAATGGGGAAGCAAGGAGATGAAGAAGGGCTAGGGAGCTCCGCCCCCTCCCCCTTTGTCGGGGTACACAAATAGGGGTGTGTGTTCCCCTTGACTTGTGCGCGGACAGTAGGCCACCAACCCGGCAGCACCAAGCATTCAAGACAATACCAAGCCAGAGAGATAGCCCTTTGAGGAATCAAGGGGCGGATCAAGAAGACCAAGACAAGCCAAGAGAACAAGATATCACTAAGGAAAAGCCTCCCTTGCCGGGCAGGCGAGCCTGGTCAGGTCGAGGCCACCCCGAAGACAAGTCCCAAGACTTCCCCGGCAGGCTTGTCGGGGCCGCTGGCAGCCTGCATCCTCGCCAAGACTCCACCGCTCCACCGCATCGCAATGCAAGTCATCCATCGGTGCGGTGTCGAGCCCCCAGGTAGCAAAGTGGCTGTCATTTGGCACGTGGCAGCCATTTAGAAGGAAGATCGCCTCTATATGACACCCGTCTAGAGGCGTGTCAAGCAGACAGGTCGAAGGTAGCTAAGCGGCGCGGCAGGCCTGCCGGGCCGCATCCACAGCGTGACACCTAGCAGTGCATTTAATGCACTTTGTCCTAACTGCTAGAGTTAGGTATGATAGCACTGTTAGCTATCTAATCACTGGATAATGACCGTTTCGCCATTGTGGTAACCCCTTAGCCTATAAAAGGAGGACCGTGGCAACCTTAGAAAGGATTCGGACCCTCGTGTACTCATACACGCGTAGCTGCTCTCCCCAAGGCGACCTTGTCGGGCTTGAGCGTCGCGTGTTCTTCACGGTCCCTCCATCAATCCACCAAAGCAGGAGTAGGGTTTTACGCTTCTCAGAGAACCAAACCTGGGTAAAAACCACCAGCGTCATCATTGCCATGCTGTCCCATGGCTTCCACTCTTTGTGCAATGCGACATCCCCCCTGCCGAACCACAAAGGGGTCGATGGCCCCATAGGTGGCCGTGTTCTACCACGACATCTTTGGCGCGCCAGGTAGGGGGCACGCTTGCGCGAACCCAAGGTCATGAACAACGCGTCAAGCTACGTCGGTGTTAGCATTGACGCTTGCATCATCAGCGGCTATCGAGGGGAGAGGCGATGCCGCTCCCTTGTTCTGCCTTGCCCGGGCCCTGTCACCCGCCCACCCCAACCGCGGCGGTGGCGGAAACGGGAGGTGGAGGCGGTGCGACGGTCCCAAGCCACTCAGGCGGCGTGGCCTCCGCACTGCCCCTATTCGAAGGAGAAAAGTGAGGCACGCGGCGACGTTGTCCTCCTGGCGGTTTCCTACCAAGCATGCCAGGTGACTAAGAGAATCACTAAGGCAAGCGGAAACAAGGGTATATGGCCTCGTCCTCCTCCACTTTTTGCTCGTAGACAATCGAGCCGCGTATGGGGCGACATCTTCAACGTCGATAAGCCCACGTGGAACTCGGTTCAGCATTTACCCCGCCAAGGGAAAATCCTGAGTGAAGCGCTGGTGCAAATCCGTTGACTGACGCCCCGGCAAGCACGCTCCGGCAGGGCTGTCCGTGCCAACGAGACCTTTTATGCCCGTGGTCGTGATGTCGTCAATAGCAAAGGGAAGAGGGAAGAGGAACCGACCATTCCTTTTCGTCGTGCATTGTCACCTACGAATATTCGGTTATCCCCCCCGGCCCTTGCCTGGGGTGGGCGTGCAACTGATAAACTACCGAGTCTCCTTCTTGCGCATGTTTTCATTGTTAACTTTTGCAGGCCTGAGGCCGATACGCAGATGCCATCCCCTCGAGATATGCAGACATGATGAATGACCATGGTTAAGGAAGGAGGGAAGCGTGAACGAAAGCTAAGTCCATGTGTTCACTAATTCTTTTTCTCCGAAGTTCGCATTTGCTTATCCCTCGGATAACCAAGGTGCCTCATATGGGGAAATCTTTTGTGTGATGGCACGTTGCCGGATTTGTCTGCGCCCCCGCTCTGTTTCGAGCCTGCTCACAGAACGGGCGGCTGTGTCAAAGACTCCTAAGGAAAAACCTGCCGGGGCATGTCCTCGCCAGCTGAATGCTAAGGACCCGCTCCTCACTGCAATCGCGGTAGCATGCTACCACTGGCAACCAAAACGCACAAAAATAAGCCAACCATACGAACATCCATGGGTGAAACGCAAGAGGGATAGCATGCGCTTAAGCTTAATTAAACATCAGTTAGACAAGAACAAAGGCAAATATAGTACGGGGCCTAAACACGAGACATGCATTATGTTTTGTTATAGGGCACCACGGCAACAAGAATGGTTCACGGCTATGCTTGGCGGTCTTCTAGGACCCTAGGGATGGAAAGAACCTTATCGGCGAAGGGGCCAGCCTTCTCCTCGGTAGCAGAAACATCAGCGCCCGCCGGCAGCCTCCTGAAGCCATTGGCAAGGTTGAGGTCCGGATGGCGGAAGGCGAGATTGCCCAAGACCATGAAGAGGGCGTCGCGGGCGAGCTTTCGGGACTCGTGGATGAAGCATGCCTCCCTTTCGTCCTCATATGTCTTCAACCCTTCAATCAACCCCTCGAAGAAGCATGACAGCTTGACACTGGGAACCTCATGTTGGCCCACTGAGAAAGCCCAGCTCTTCATCTTCATTGTTGCGATCTGGGCAGAGAGGCGCTCGACGATATCCACCAAATTCTTGATCCAGAGGTCGCGCTGCCCAACTTGGTTCGCCAGCTTGTCCTCTGCATCTTTTCGGTGGAGTCTTGCATTGTCCAGGTCCTTCGTCAGCTGCCTCTCACGGGCATCGGCAGACTCAATCTTGCTTTCCAGAGTACCAAGCCGTGTCTTCATATTAGTGATGACGCCGTTGGTAGTGTTAAGGTCCTAGCTCTTGGAAGAGAGCTGCGATTGTACCTCTTTCAGAAGGATCTCTGCCTTCTGCGCTTCCTCCTCGAGAGCCGCAGCTTCCTTGGCACTCCCGGCAAGCTCCTCTGTCAGTTTGGCCACTTGTTGGTCAATATCAGCTTTGGCAGTGGATGCAGCGGCAAGGTCATCAGAAATCTTTTTCAGCTGGGTAGCAGAGTCAAGGGTGAGCGTGTCAAGGGCCGCCTTGTGTCTGTCCTCCAGATCCTTGGTGCGCTGCTAGACAAGGACCTCTAGTTCCTCAAAGCTTGTGGCCTTGAGGTTCTCTTCCTAGGAAGAGATGTCCTTCTCTTTGGCATTTAGAAGCGTTGTGCGCTCTGCCAAACGAGCTTCCCAGGCGGCGACGTCTTCCTTGGCCATAGTGATCACCTCCTGTTGCAGCAGAAGGATTTGTAACTGCTTGCCGGAGTCCCTCAGCTTCTGATCCATGAGGTTGGCGGAGTTGCATTGCTCCTTGAGTCCCTGCCCCTTTTGGTTGTACCTGTTTTGCATCTCATTGATGCCTGCTGCCACGGACTCTAGAAAGGATAGGTCCAAGACTGCGCTAACCGAGTCATCAGCCTCTTCAACTCGCTGGGACAACGGTGCCATGATGCGCTGGATCTCTTCAGCGAGGTCAGCGCTTACTACCGCGGACGAACCAGGGACTCCAAGGCCAGGTTGGGTAAGGACCAGCGCCAGACTGCTCGAAGATGGTTGCAGGGCCACGGCCGAGGTACCAAACTGGGAAGGAGGGCTCATGGTCTGAAGGGGAACCTTCTCTTCGACCACTACCTCTAATCCTGGCGCACTACCGGGGGCCTTCTTTGGGACCTCACGGATATCCTCGGCAGTGTGTTCCTGGCCCTCCTCGACAGCAATCTTGGCGGCCTCTTCAGCAGCATCTTTGCCGATGCTGGCCACCTCCTCCAGCAGCTCTGGTTCCTCGGCCATCGGGACTGCAAGCGAGATCAGCAAGCGATGACAAGGAAATAATATGCGTCAGAAAGCCGGAGACTTGAAGCAAAAATAAAACAAGCAACAGAAGGCAAAGAGCGAGCAAATTACCTGGAGATGTTTGCTGTGGGAGGGCATCGGTTTCCCCGGCGACACCCATTGTCGGGGCATGACCCTCGCCCCTTCCTCGGTAGTCACGATGTCAGCATGGGCTGATCCTTTCGTGGAGGCCCTTGCCGGGGATTTCTCGGCTTGGGCATCGGGCAGGGTGAGCCCCTCCTGGGGAGCCCCGCTCTGGACGAGCTCCCCCTCTCCCTTGGC
The DNA here is from genome assembly GCA_011799875.1 of Thinopyrum elongatum. NCBI lineage: Eukaryota > Viridiplantae > Streptophyta > Magnoliopsida > Poales > Poaceae > Thinopyrum > Thinopyrum elongatum. The sequence goes on from CM022297.1 coordinate 156,654,165, forward strand.
AGAAGAAGGGACTCGCTCTCCCATGCCCTCGCTGGCGGGGAGGGCCTGCCCCATACCTTCGTGCCGGGGGCTTGGCGCAGGATCATTCATGCTGCCTCCCGCCAAGCCCGTGCCCTCTGAAGGCCCTGACGACTCCACTTGCTTGGATCGCTTGGCCCGGTGGGTGAGGGTTTCCTCCTTATCTCTGTCAAGGGCAATGAACAAGATAGGATCAGCAAACCGGCAAGAGCATGACGCTTCGACAAGAAAAGATAGTGCTTTCTCACTCTGAATCAATGAGCATGGAGCCCAGTGCGAACTCCATGGGCGGTGGGGTCGCTCTGCTTCTCTTCAAGGTCGGGGGAACAGTGCTTCCCGGCAGCTTCGAGCCCTTTGGAAGAACCGGGGGCTCCGGCGAGGACGAGCTGCACAAGGAGCTTGAGCTTGATTCGGAGCTAGGGTCGACCCCTATGATTGCTTGCCGCTTGGTGGGAGGGGTCTTGGCCCCAGAAAGGCGGGAAGAATGGCGGCGCACCACATCTGGCCTATCGCCCTTAGAGATGGTCTTCTTCTACCTCTTAGCGATGGGCGCAGGGACAGGAACCGCAGTTCCCCGGCTGGGCCGCCTGCGGGAACGCTGCTCCAAGTCTGGTTCGGGGGCTTGTGGGCCCGCTGCGAGCCACTCCTCCTTGGGCTGCTCCACCTCCTCGGCCTTGACCCCTTCCTGGGCTTCCGCTGCCGCAGCATATAAGGCTTCGATCCCGGACGGCTCATCCCCGGCAGGATCACCCTCGGCAGGCTCGTCCCCGGCAATCTCCTCCATGGCATGCCCCTCGCTCCTGCCGGGAGAAGAGCCCTCGTCTTCGGCCTCCACCTCTTCCTCCTCCTCCACTCTTCTGGGCTTTGCCTTCCCGGCAGCCCGAAGCGCCTTGTCCTCCTCAATCCGCCTCCTGATGAACTCCGCCTCCACCTTGGAGGTGCGCTTGAACATGTTGCTCTCCACTCTGGAGGCCCTTTCCTCCAGACCGGAGACCCACTCGAACTCTTCGTCAAGCTCGGGTAGTTGCCAATCAGCCGCGACCCCATAAGCGTTGCAATCAGGCATCCACTTGAAAATCTGGTCCCGAGCGGAATTGATATTCAGTGGGACAACCTCTGCCGGCAATTTGAACGGCCCAAGGTTCCCAAACAGCTGTTCGCACAACCAGCTGTGGTCGTAAACCGACAAGTTGTTGGTAAGGCCTCGGTACAGGTGCATCCTGTCTGCGGCGTCTCCATACCGCCAGGCGAACCTGTCCCTCTTTTGCAGCGGCGCGATGCGACATTGGAGGAAATCGGCCCCCACCTGTTCGATGGTTAGCCCGGCAGCTTTAAGACGGGCAATCCTATTTAGCGCCGGGCGAAGCCTGTCGTCGGTAAGGCTTAGTTCCCTCCACTCATTACCGCACACGACACACTCCATCCGCGCCCGGCAGTACTCTGGAGCCTCCTCATCCTGGATCTAGCACCAGTCTGCCCTCCATTCTTCCCATCTGCCTCGCTGCTGACCAGGGAGATAATCCCAAGCATTCCTCTTTTCCCGGGGGATCTAGCTTATATTCCTCGAGCGGTGGGCTTTGTTTTCAACCCACGGGATGAAGAAGTGCCTAAACAGATCCACGTTGGGGGCAACTCCGATGAAATTCTCACACAGATGGGTGAAAATCACCATGCATGCCATTGCATTTGGCGTAAAATCCCAGAGGTGGAATCCGTACACCACCATCATCGCCTCAAAGAAATCTGAGAAAGGAGGGCTGAGGCCGCAGAGGAAATATGCGCAGAAAAATCGGTATGAATTTGGCGGGTCCTCTTTCCCCTCCGCCAAAATTGCAGGTGCGCTATGCCCCTTCGGAACTTCTCTCCCCCACATGTACGCATACCTCAGGACCAGGGTGTTTCTATCCAAGCTTGCCGGGAAGAACACTACGTCTTCCCGCCGCTTCCTGTCTAGCTCCGCCGCCTTCTTCTTCTTCCCCTCCGCCGCGGCTTCCTTCGCGGTGGTCGGCTGCTTCCCCCTTCCGGCGGCCTTCTTCCCCATCCTTCGGGGCCATGTAGAAGGTGGAAGACTAGATGGAAGATTGGAGGCGAATGTGGGCGCGGGAGCGGTCGCCTGGCTTGAGGAGGAAGATGATGGAGGGTGAAACAGATGCGAATGAGCAGTGCCCTTTCTCGTTTTCTCTTTTATGAGGAACGAACGTGGGGGGTGGCTCTTCGCTGCTTTCTCTCAGAAAGTTACCGTTTTACATTAACTGCTATAGTCTCACGACCCCACGATCTGTGGTAATTACGCAGAGTGGACGTTGATTTGACTGGTCATCATAACCGCTGCGCGTCCAGCACCTCCTCAACATGTGTCCGCGCACTGTTTGGGGCCTAACCCAACGTGCCCGGCGACACGTATGGCTCAGGCCCGGGGGCTTCTGTCGGGGTACACAAACAGGGGTGTATGTTTCCCCTGAATTGTGCGTGGACAGTAGGCCACCAACTCAGCAGTACTAAGCATTCAAGACAAAACCAAGCCAGAGAGATAGCCCTTTGAGGAATCAAGGGGCAGATCAAGAAGACCAAGACAAGCCAAGAGAACAAGATATCACTAAGGAAAAGACTCCCTTGCCAGGCAGGTGAGCCTGGTCAGGTCGAGGCCACCCCGAAGACAAGTCCCAAGACTTCCTGGCAGGCTTGTCAGGGCCGCTGGCGGCCTGCATCCTCGCCAAGACTCCACCGCTCCACCGCATCACAACGCAAGTCATCCATCGGTGGAGTGTCGAGCCCCCAGATAGCTAAGTGGCTGTCATTTGGCACGTGGCAGCCATTTAGAAGGAAGATCACCTCTATATGACACTCGTCCAGAGGCGTGTCAAACTGACAGGTGAAAGGTAGCTAAGCGGTGCGGCAGGCCTGCCGGGCCGCATCCACAGCGTGACACCTAGCAGTGCATTTAATGCACTTTGTCCTAACTGCCAGAGTTAGGTATGATAGCACTGTTAGCTATCTAATCATTGGATAATGACCGTTTTGCCATTGTGGTAACCCCTTAGCCTATAAAAGGAGGACCGTGGCAACCTTAGAAAGGATTCAGACCCTCGTGTACTCATACGCGCATAGCTGCTCTCCCCAAGGCGACCTTGCCGGGCTTGAGCGTCGCGCGTTCTTCACGGTCGCTCCATCAATCCACCAAAGCAGGAGTAGGGTTTTACGCTTCTCAGCGGCCCGAACCTGGGTAAAAACCACCAGCGTTATCACTGTCGTGCTGTCCCATGGCCTCCGCACTTTGTGCAATGCGACGTCCCCCCTGCCGAACCACAAAGGGGTCGATGGCCCCATAGGTGGCCGTGTTCAACCATGAGACCCTTTTATAGGCGGAAGAAGGCTAACCGGCGCCCTTCCACATTCTGAGTGATGATGGCCCTGTTGCATGCACCAGGCTGCTGTCAATTCGGAGTGGTTGCCGAGGCGACATGGGGAAGCGGAGGCGTCCGCGTCCTATCAAGCGCCACGCGTCAAGCCTGGCCCGCAGGTGATTGGGGCCCGCGGCGCTTCTACCTTTCCTCTTTGGCTTCGCCTCGAAGCCAGCCCGGGCGTGCCATGGGCTAGGGGGCTGCTGTCGGCGTTCTGGGATAGGGGGTACCCAGACCTGCCTGCCTGCGGCCCATGGCGTAGCTCCCTCGACGGCCTTGTACGGCCCAGCTGCGACAACTCCAAGACAAGACCCTCGCGAGGGCCCCCTCACTTCGCGAGGCGAACAGCACCAAGACCTCCAAGGGAGCAGCTTCCCCAGGCTACGTCCCGAGGAGCGGAGATTTCTATGCAGGTACTCAGCCTCACGAGGCTGCGATGACGTGAGCTGTGACGACCATGGCCAGGCGGGCGCCAGCGGGCGTAGAGGAGGCAGTTTCCCTTTCGGTGCTAAGGGAGCAAGGACAGGCATGGGTTCCAGAGGAGTCTCCCAAAGGTTTCCATTCCGATACCACAAGACCAAGACTACGAGCTCGCCAGGATGGATGTCATCACCGAGCCCACCACTGCGTCACGACCAGAAGCTTTGCAGGCGAAGACTACCTTTCTTCAGGATAAGATGTACTACTTGTCCCCTTTCGAATTAGCCACTGTGGGATCCCTTCCTGCCTAAGTTTTGAGGGAAGAGGACCAAGGCCACTATAAATATAGGTTAGCCACCACCATAGGAGGGGGAGATCAGATCCATTCCACCCTCACCATCGAGCCCTCGTGAGGCTGTTCATCCATTGTACTTGTTCATCCTCAGCCTCCTTGTGAGGCCAATCCACCACAAAGCAGGAGTAGGGTTTAACACCGCAAGGTGTCCCGAACCTAGGTAAACTATCATGTTCATCTTCTTCCCATCTCGCGTGCGTTCGGCGAGGCTAGGCTGTAGGGCGACTAGCTTGAGACTCGAGAGGTTGAGATCTTCGCACACGCCCCAGAGTTCGAACCTTGTTGAATTTGCAGGGCCCTGAATCCGACATTTGGCGTCGTCCGTGGGGAGGGTGCGCCTCCCATTCAGGCCACGAAGCTTCTCGTGAGGCTGAGTACCTGCATAGAAATCTCCCCTCCTCGGGAGGCAGCCTGGGGAGGCCGCTCCCTTGGAGGTCTTGGTGCTGTCCGCTTCGCGAGGCCAGGGGACCCTCGCGAGGGTCTTGTCTTGGAGTTGTCGCAGGTGGGCCATATAGGGTCGTCGAGCGAGCCACGCCATGGGCTGCAGGCAGGCAGGTCTGGTTACCCCCGATCCCAGAACACCGACAGTAGCCCCTGGGCTGGCTTCGAGGCGAAGCCAAAGAGGAAAGGCAGAAGCGCCACGGGCCCCAATCGCCTGCGGGCCAGGCTTGACGCGTGGTGCTCGACGGGATGCGGACGCCTCCGCTTCCCCATGTCGCCTCGGCAACTGCTCCGAATTGACAGCAGCCTGGTGCATGTAACACGACCATCATCACTCGGAACGTGGAAGGGCGCCGGTTAGCCTTCTTCCGCCTATAAAAGGGGGAGGGGGCGGAGCCCCTAGCCCATCTTCATCTCCTTGTTTCCCCATTCCGCACTCTCGCAGCAGCATCCATGGTGCTGGTGAGGAGGTTCTCAGCCGAAGAGAAAGGCAAGGCTCCCCAAGAGGGGCCGGGGGTGCCCCCACCTAAGAGGGGACGCGGCCGTCCCCGCAAGCCCGCGGCCGCACCAGCGGTGTAGTCACGGGGGCGCGGGCGCCCGCCTCTGACGGCCCGCACCAGCGCCAGCAACCGGGGAAAGAGCCTCTCCCACAGGGGCGGTTGCGGGGGTCCCAGCAGTCGTTGCCAAGAGGGAAGGCGTGTCATGGCCGTCCGGCCACCGTGCCCACGCGCCCGCTTGAGCGACACGGCCCGTGAGTTCGTCGTGCGGGTGGAGGGCCCTCCTAGCACCTAGCTTCTGCTTCCAACCTCCTTGGCGGAGGAGCTGCCGGCAGTGGGACCCATTGGGCTAGGGATGCAGCCTGACGGCTGCTGCAACGGGTCCTCGTGGGCGGAGGTCGAGGTCACCTCCATCGGCCATGTGTTCCTGACCCGCGGATGCCAGTCGTTTGCCCGCGCCCGCGGCCTGAATGGGAGCCCCTACCTGGCACGCCAAATGTCGGATCATGACGCAGTGGTGGGCTCGGCGATGACATCCGTCCTACTGAGCTCATGGTCTTGGTCTTGTGGCACCAGAATGGAAACCTTTGGGAGACTCCTCGGTAACCCACGCCGGTCCTTGCTCCCGTAGCACCGAAAGGGAAACTGCCTCCTCTGCGCCCGCTGGCGCCCGCCTGGCCATGGTCGTCACAGCTCACGTCATCGCAGCCTCGTGAGGCTGAGTATCTGCATAGAAATCTCCGCTCCTCGGGAGGCAGCCTGGGGAGGCCGCTCCCTTGGAGGTCTTGGTGCTGTCCGCCTCGCGAAGCTAGGGGGCCCTCTTGAGGGTCTTGTCTTGGAGTTGTCGCAGCTGGGCCGTACAGGGCCATCGAGGGAGCCACGCCATGGGCCGCAGGCAGGCAGGTCTGGGTACCCCCGATCCCAGAACACTGATTGTCGAGCTTGAGACTCGAGAGGTTGAGATCTTCGCACATGCCCCAGAGTTTGAACCATCTTGGGTCTGCGGAGCCCTGAATCTGACAAGCAGTGTATTGAGGACATGAAAGAGATCATCGCCGCTCGCCGCGAGAACTAGTCTCCGTGGCCTGCAGCGTATCATGTTTGTGTCTTCCTTCTTCTTTTGCCCTTATGTATTTCGGGCGTTGCCGCATGTGGCTTTTTTAATTATCTTCCTAAATATGTAAGTCAATTATTATCCACGGTCATCGTCCTTATATATTCATCAGTCTTGCTATAAGTCGTAGTCGATGCTATATAGTTCCGTCGGATCTTACATCAAGATCCGTGCAAAATTTTCTTTTCAGATTTTCTTTTTTGTCTCTTAAATCTCAGTCGAGTGAGACATAGCCACGCCATTAAACAAGGGCTCAGGCGCCATTAATGCAGATGTTGGGAGAGAGGTGGGCGGCGGATGGAGGTCAAAGGGCTCTCCTCCTGATAAGCACACGCAGGGGTCTGATCGCACGCCTCCCATACTCAAATAGCTACCCCGCACGGCACCTCCTAGCCAATAAAAAAAGGGGGACGCGTGGCGGTACGTAAATGGTAAGTAGAACGCCCATGGTTTCAATAATACTTGTGTTTCCAATTGTAACATGACAACACTTGTTCCAAAATGACTTTGTTGATTGTTAATGTGTGCGCCTTCGCAAATCAGACAAAAAAATTGACCACAACATGTTGGTGCCATGTCATGACACCATGCCAAGTTTCATGACTTTCAGACGAGTTTTGGATTTACAGGAATTTTAAAACCAAGTTTCTCGATGCTTCCGACCGAGCCAAGCGGCCCAGATGTTTGAATTCCATTCCCATTTCTTGCATGGGACCTAGAAATTTTCCCAAGTACACATAAATGATTTTTCAACTAACTTTGGCACACTGGAGCATGTGCTTGTAGTTCAAATCTAAATTATGTGCATTAAATGCCTAGAAACTCAATTAATGTATAAAAAGGCCAAACAAACCCGGAATAATTCCAAAATTTAGCACGAAACTCCTATTGGTCTAAGCTGCCTGTGTAAAAAATCAAGGCGGGAGAAGGCAATGTATGTTGTTTCGCACACGGAGGTGACACGTTCCCTCTCGGAACCATGAGCCTTCTTGAGAGAAGCTCCGGTTTGCAAGAAGCTTATACCAAAGCTTGTCCCAATTCGGCCAAAAAAATTACCACAGCATGTTGGTGCCATGTCATGACACCATGCCAAGTTTCATGATTTTCATGCGTGTTTCAGATTTACAGGAATTAAAAAACCAAGTTTCTCAATATTTCCGGCCGAGCCAGGACGCCTAGATGTTTGAATTTCATTCCCATTTCTTGCATGGGACCTAGAAATTCACCCAAGGACACACATGTGATTTTCAACCAACTTTGGTGCACTGGAGCATGTGCTTGTAGTTCAAATTTGAATTATGCACATTAAATGCCCAGAAACTCAATTAATGTATAAAAAGGCCAAACGAACCCGAAATAATTCCAAAATTTAACACAGCACTCATATAGTTCTATGTTGCCTCTGTAAAAAATCAGGGGGGAGGCAGCGTATATCGTTTCGCACACAAAGGTGACACGTTCCCTCTCGGAACCACGAGTCTTCTTGAGAGAAGCTCTGGTTTGCAAGAAGCTTATACCAAAACTTGTCCCAATTCGGCTAATTTTTTTACCACGGCATGTTGGTGCCATGAAATGACACCATGCCAAGTTTCATGATTTTCAGGCGAGTTTTGAATTTACAGGAATTTCAAAAACCAAGTTTATCAATGTTACCAGCCAAGCCATGATGCCCAGATGTTTGAATTTCATTCCCATTTCTTGCATGGGACCTAGAAATTCACCCAAGGACACACATGTGATTTTTCAACCAACCTTGGTGCAATGGAGCATGTGCTTGTAGTTCAAATTTGAACTATTCACATTAAATGCCCAGAAATTCAATTAATGCATAAAAAGGCCAAACGAACCCGAAATAATTCCAAATTTTAACACGACACTCATATAGTTCTATGTTTGCTCTATAAAAAATCAAGAGGGGGGCAGCGTATGTCGTTTCGCACACAAAGGTGACACGTTCCCTCTTGAAACCACACACCTTCTTGAGAGAAGCTCCAATTTGCAAGAAGCTTATACCAAAACTTGTCCCAATTCGGCCAAGTTTTTTACCACAGCATGTTGGTGCCATGAAATGACACCATGCCAAGTTTCATGATTTTCAGGCAAGTTTGGGATTTGCAGGAATTTAAAAACCAATTTTCTCAATGTTTCCGACCGAGCCACGACGCCCAGATGTTTGAATTTCATTCCCATTCTGGTATGGGACCTATAAATTCACCCAAAGACACACATGTGATTTTTCAACAAACTTTGGTGCACTGGAGCATGTGCTTGTAGTTCAAATTTGAATTATGCACATTAAATGCCTAGAAACTCAATTAATGCATAAAAAAGGCTAAACGAACCCAGAATAATTCCAAATTTTAACATGACACTCATATAGTTGCATGTTCACTGTAGATAAATGTTCTAGCAATTCAAACACCATCCTTTCCCTCCGTAACACCATTTTGTCTTTCAAAACAAAATGAAAAAATCAGGTATACCACAAACAGTTTACTAGCAAGAATCATGTGGGATGCGATATAAAATATCTTGGCGCACCATCTAGTCTGGCTTACACATGAAGCTTCGCCGTCTACAGTCCACCGCCCGTGCTTGAACCACACTTGCGCGCTAGTTTCTCGAGGCACCGAGCAAAAATTTTCTGCCACCGCGGAAATGTCTATCTCCCCCCCCCCCCCCCCCACCACCACCACCAAAAGCCACATTTAAACCATTCCTCCTTGCTTTCCAAGTTCAAACCTTCACTCCTTCTTACTGGCAGCGCTGCCTCCTCGCCGGCGACCCTTCTTCTTGTAGCGCCGCCTCCTCGCCGGTTACCCTTCTTCTTGCTGCGTGGCCTCGTCGATATGGTCAGGTAATCCACACCCCACACACACCATCCTCCTCCTTCCCCGTCCCACATGCCCTGACCGATGGCGCAACACCTTCCGTCCAAATCACTGGCCCCGTCCTCCAATTAAGCACCGACCACAGCCATTTTGCACGCAGTACAACATGGAGCTCGGTAGCATCTGGCGGCGGAGAAGCAAATCGCGGCCTCACGCGCGGACGAGGTCGCTATGGCTGCCATGCGTGCCGACCGCCAGATCTTGGAGGAGCACCTCGTCTTCGAGGCCACCGTCGACACCGCCACGCGGTTGTCTACTTTAAAATATAGTTCGTGCTATTTTCTCGAGGCCACCGCTAGTGCCTTCTAGTGATTTGTCCTCTGTAATGCTAATATGCGATCTGATATTCTGAAATGTAATGTTCAGTTAACAGTTTGGTCCAACAATTGCTACATTTTGTAGTAGTATTCTCAAGCATTCTTGGTTTCATTAACTATCTTATCTTCTAGTATATGTTCTATTCTACAATGTCGTGCTCAGTTAACTGTTTTGGTTCATTTGTTCTGTTGTCTAGTTAACTGTTTGGTTCAATTCTGCAATTTGATTTTCATTTATTGTGGGTACAATTTTGTATTGTTATGCATGTGAGAAATAAATCGAGTTTGGCTGTACTCAATACATATTCTACTGATAGTATGGCAACTCTCAGTTAACCTGATCAAGATCTTCCTTATATGTGTTGCAGGGAAACAATGGGAGGCACTGCGGTTTACCATCGAGGTTTGCTCATGCATGGTCCTTTCTCTAATAGCACATTATTGTGCAGTTCCAGGAATCATTCTAATATTTAGGTTTCTTACAATTTGGTCTTGCACATGTAGGTCTTGCTGTCAGAGGCTTAGACCCACTGTTCAACCAATTTTGCATATGGGGAAATGAGATGTCCATGAATATCAGTCAAGTCAAGAAACTCAGAAAGATTGTTAGGATAAAGAAACTTGCAACGAATAACAACAAGATCTTTGTTTGCACAATGAAGAAGACATCAGTCAACTATAGGATGGTACTAACTCTTTTACCTTGTTTTTACCCCTTGTGCCATTTCAAAATTTGTAACAGTGATTTATGCATATCTTTGTTTTCAATACTTTTCAAAGCAGTTCACCGATGATTACCTCTCAAATCACCTGCATGTTCAAGAGGCGAGGAAGGTATTCATTCAACACCCACGGTACAATATTGAAGTCTTCCTGAAGTGGACGAAGGTTGGGAGGGCAATTATCCATATCCACTGGCCTAAAGTTGCAAGGACATTCAACATCACCGAAGGCTCAATATTCGCCTTCCGCTTCTGCATTTTCCCAGATGAGATTCATCTGTCTATTTACTGTGTATGATGCTACTTTCCAAAGGTTTTCGGTGTTGCATGTGAAACTTGGTGCTGTTGTGTAATGGCGTAGCTAGCTATATCCCTCTTTGGTGTAACTGGGTGCTGAAGCCATCTGATGTAATTTGATTATGAAATCCTGGTTCCCGTTATACGGATATGAAATATCTGGTGTGTTTTATAAGAAATTTTAATTTGATTACTACATGGATTATCAATAATAGGCTAATTACCCTGCTTATTGGGGTTTTCTATTGTAGACGGTTACTCTGACAACACTGTGGGCGATGAACTCAAACAACCCATGGTTTCTAGAAAGTAGGCGTGTTGGATCAATTAACAATCACACATGGTTTCCGGCAGAGAACTGTTTGCGTTAGGCCACCTTGCACAAATGTTTCCACTTAAAAAACTGTGTGTGATATACATACGAACGGAAACGTTTTTCTGGGATTCACTGTGTGGGATGTACATACGAACGGAAACGATAGGGCTTCGATGCCTCGCCCGATCGCACACGAGCTCATTTTGCCCCGCGTGTGTGGCCGGAGGGCCTATCCCCGACGATTTCTGGGTCGTGTGGGAAGGACCCCCTATCTCACACACTCACTGGGCGACGGTTTAAAATTCTGTCGCGGAAAGGGGGTAGAAACCGTTTGTATAGCACATCTTTGCACCAGTGGTCACAACGTAACTAGGTGATCATAAAGATGCTCTATAGGTATCTCCGAAGGTGTCTGTTGAGTTGGCGTGAATCGAGATTGGGATTTTTCACTCTGTGTGTCGAAGAGGTATCTCTGGGCCCTCTCGGTAATGCCGCCTCATAAGAAGTTTGCAAGCAAAGTGACTAAGGAGTTAGTTACAAGATAATGTATTACGGAACGAGTATAGAGACTTGCCAGTAACGAGATTGAACTAGGTATGGAGATACCGACGATCGAATCTCGGGCAAGTAACATACCGACAGACAAAGGGAATTACGTATGTTGTCATAAAGGTTCGACCGATAAAGATCTTCATGGAATATGTAGGAATATGGGCATCCAGGTCCCGCTATTGGTTATTGACTAGAGAAGCATCTCGGTCATGTCTACATCATTCTCGAACCCGTAGGGTCCGCACGCTTAACGTTCGTTGATGATATAGTACTATATGAGTTATGTGAGTTGGTGACCGAATGTTGTTCGGAGTCCCGGATGAGATCACGGACATGACAAGGAGCTCCGGAATGGTCCGGAGGTAAAGATTGATATATAGGACGATACTATTCGGTCATCGGAAAGGTTTCGGAAAGTACCGGGTATTTATCAGAGTGCTGGAAGGGGTTCCGGGAGGCCACCGGTAAGTGGTGGGCCTTATGGGCCAAAGGGGGGAAGCACACCAGCCCACAAGGGGCTTGGCGCGCCCCTCCACCCCTGCCCATGCACCAAGGAAGGGAGGAAAGGAAAGGGGAGGCGCCCTAAGGCAGCCAGCCCCCTTTCCTTGCCCCCATGTCCATACATGGAAGGGGGCTGATACGTCCATTTTGCATCATGATTTCCTACTGTTATTTATAATGTTTTTATGCATAATAATGCTTTATGGAATAATTCTAATGCCTTTTCTCTCATAATATGCAAGGTTTACAAAAAGAGGGAGAATGCCGGCAGCTGGAATTCTGGACCTAAAAAAGCTACATCAGAGTTACCTATTCTGCACATATCCAAATGAGCTGAAAATTTACAGAGAATTATATTGGAATATATAAAAAATACTGGAGCAAATAACTACCGGAGAGGGCCACCTGGTGAACACAAGACACCAGGGCGCGCCAGGCCCCCAAGGCGCGCCCTGGTGGGTTGTGCTCAGCCCGGCCCACCTCCGATGCCCATCTTCTAGTATATAGGTCATTTTGACCTAGAAAAAATAAGGATAAGACTTTCGGGATGGAGCGCCGCCGTCTCGAGGCGGGACTTGGGCAGGAGCACTTTTGCCCTCCGGCGGAGCGATTCCGCTGGGGGAACTTCCCTCCCGGAGGGGGAAATTGAAGCCATCGTCATCACCAACAACCCTCTCATCTTTGGGAGGCCAATCTCCATCAACATCTTCAACAGCACCATCTCCTCTCAAACCCTAGTTCAGCTCTTGTGTTCAATCTTTGTACCGGAACCTCAGATTGGTACCTGTGGGTGACTAGTAGTGTTGATTACATCTTGTAGTTGATTACTATATGGTTTATTTGGTGGAATATTATATGTTCAGATCCATTATGCTATTTAATACACCTCTAATCTTGAGCATGATTATCATTTGTGAGTAGTTACTTTTGTTCTTGATGTCACGGGAGAAGTCATGTTGCAAGTAATCATGTGAACTTGATATGTGTTCGATATTTTGATGATATGTATGTTGTGATTCCCTTAGTGGTGACATGTCAACGTTGACTACATGGCACTTCACCATATTTGGGCCTAAGGGAATGCATTGTGGAGTAGTTATTAGATGATGGGTTGCTAGAGTGATAGAAGCTTAAACCCTAGTTTATGCACTACTTTGTAAGGTACCGATTTGGATCCAAAAGTTTAATGCTATGGTTAGATTTAATCTTAATACTTTTCTCGTAGTTGCGGATGCTTGAGAGGGGGTTAACCATAAGTAGGAGGTTTGTTCAAGTAAGAACATCACCTAAGCACCGATCCACCCACATATCAAAGTAGCGAACACGAATCAAACCAACATGATGAAAGTGACTAGATGAAATTCCCGTGTACCCTCAAGAATGCTTTGCTTATTATAAGAGACCGTTTTGGCCTATCCTTTGCCACAAAAGGATTGGGCTACCTTGCTACACTCTATTTACCGTTACCGTTACTTTCCGTTACAAATTATCTTGCTATCAAACTACCTGTTACCGACTATTTCAGTGCTTGCAAAAATTACCTTGCTGAAAACCAATTGTCATTTCCTTCTGCTCCTCGTTGGGTTCGACACTCTTACTTATCGAAAGGACTACGATTGATCCCCTATACTTGTGGGTCATCAAGACTCTTTTCTGGTGACGTTGACGTGGAGTGAAGCACTCTTGGTAAGTGGAAATTGGTAAGGAAAAATTATTACTACGTGCTGAAATTTATTGTCACTTGTTACTATGGAGAACCATCCTTTGAGGGGTTTGTTCGGGGTATCTTCACCTTGACCGGAAGCACAATTAGTTGGCCCTCAGCCTACTACACCTACTGAAAATATTGGTTATGAAATTCCTTTGGGTATGATAGAACAACTGCTAGCTAATCCTTATGCAGGAGATGGAACCAAACATCCTGATATGCACTTGATATATGTGGATGAAATTTGTGGATTATTTAAGCTTGTAGGTTTGCCCGGAGATGAAGCTAATAAGAAGGTTTTCCCTTTATCTTAGAAGGGAAAAGCATTGACATGGTATAGGCTATGCGATGATATTGGATCTTGGAATTGGAATCTGTTGAAATTGGAATTTCACCAAAAAAATTATCCTATGCATCTAGTTCATCGTGATCGGAATTATATATATAATATTTGGCCTCGTGAAGGAGACAGAATCACTCTAGCTTGGGGGAGGCTTAAGTTAATGTTATATTCATGCCCCAATCATGAGCTCTCAAGAGAAATTATTATTCAGAATTTTTATGCTCGGCTTTCTCATGATTATCGATCCATGCTCGATACTTCTTGTACTGGTTCTTTTATGAAGAAGACTATTGAATTTAGATGGGATCTTTTAGAAATAATTAAATGCAACTCTGAAGATTGGGAGCTCGGCGAAGGTAAAGAGTCAGGTATTAATCTTGAGTTTGATTGTGTTAAATCATTTATGAATACCGATGCTTTTCACAAGTTTAGCACTAAATATGGACTTGACTCTGAGATAGTAGCCTCTTTTTGTGAATCTTGTTAGATTCAGGGCTCCGCAGACCCAAGAAGGTTTGAACTCTGGGGCGTGTGTGAAGATCTCAACCTCTCAAGACTCGAGCTCATCGCCCTCCAACCTAGCCTAGCCGGATTCGCGTGAGCGGGGAAGAAGATGAACACGGCAGTTTACCCAGGTTCAGGCCACCTTGCGGTGTAAAACCCTACTCCTGCTTTGTGGTGGATTGGCCTCCCAAGGAGGTTGAGGATGAACTAGTACAGTGGATGAGTTGCCTCGCGAGGGCTCGGGGGTCAGAATGAGTCAGCCTCGGTCCTCTTCCCTGGAAACTTAGGCGGGAAGGGATACCACAACGGCCAATTTGAAAGGGGACAAGAGGTACACCCTATCCTGACAAAAGGTGGTCTTCTCCTGCAAAGCTTCTAGTCGTGACGCAATAGTGGGCTCGGCAATGACATCCGTCCTGTCGAGCTCGTGGTCTTGGTCTCGTTGCACCGGAATGGAAACCTTTGGAGGGCTCCTTGGGAACCCACGTCTGTCCTTGCTCCCTTAGCACCGAAAGGGAAACTGTCTCCTCTGCGCCCGCTGGTGCCCGCCTGGCCTTGGTCGTCATGGCTCACGTCATCGCAGCCTCGTGAGGCTGGGCACTTGCATAGGAAATGCTCCTCGGGAGGCAGCCTGGGGAGGCCGCTCCTCTGGAGGTCTTGGTGCCGTCCGCCTCGTGAGGCCAGGGGCCCTCGCGAGGGTCTTGTCTTGGTGGTCTTGTAGCTGGGCCGTACCAGGCCGTCGAAGGAGCCATGCCATGGGTCGCAGGCAAGCAAGTCTGGGTACCATGGTTCCCAGAACGCCGACAGTAGCCCCCGGGCCCAAGGCGCTGTCGGGCTGGCTTTGAGGCGAAGCCAAGGGGCAAAGGCGAAGCGCCGCGGGCCCAAACCGCCTGTGGGCCAGGCTTGACGCGTGGCGCTTGACGTGACGTGGGCACCTCCACTTCCCCACGCTGCCTTGGCAACTGCCCCGACTTGACAACTGCCTGGTGCATGCAGCACGGCCATCATTACCCGGAATGTGGAGGGGCGTCGGTTGGCCTTCGACTTCCTATAAGAGGGCGAGGGAGGCGGAGCCCCCAGCACGTCTTCATCTTCTTGCTGCTCGCTCCTCCTTCATCTCCGTCGTGCCGCCATCTTGTTGAAGTGACAATGGCGCCAGTGAGGAGGTTCTCGGCCGAAGAGAAAGGCAAGGCCGCAAGGGAGGGGCCGAGCTCGCCGCCACCAAAGAGGGGACGCGGCCATCCCCGCAAATGCGCAGCCGCATCAACAGCGCCATCGTGGGGGCGTGAGCGGCCACCCCTGCCGGCCCGCGTCGGCTCTAGCAACCAGGGGAGAGGCCTCTCCCGCGGAGGCGATTGTGGGGATCCCAGCAGCCGCTGTGAAGGGGGAAGGCACGCCGCGGCCGCCCGGCCAACACGTCCGCATGCCCGCTCGGGCGACACGGGGCGCGAGTTCATTGTTCGAATGGAGGGCCCTCCGGGCACCTGGCTTCTGCTTCCAAGCTCCTTCGCGGAGGAGCTGCCGACAGCGGGGCCCGTCGACCTGTGGCCGCAGCCGAATGGCTGCTGCAATGGGTCGTCGTGGGTGGAGGTTGAGGTATCCTCCATCGGGCATGTGTTCCTGACCCGCGGGTGGCAGTCGTTTGCCCGCGCCCGCGGTCTGGACGGGAGGTGCACCCTCCATTTCAGGTACGATGGAGCGGCAATGCTCTTCGTCAGGGTCTTCGGTGAGGACGGCAGCTGCCTGGGGTGCTGCCCGGAGGCCAACGACGATGGCAGCGACCATGCCTCCAACGACGATGGTCGATGCGGCAGCAGGGTCCTCCATGGTGAACTCGCCCTTGACGATGGCCGCTGCTTCTCCAGCAGCGGCGCTTCCACCGGGGAAGGCTCGAGCGACGACGACTATGACGAGCCACCTCGCTGCTGTGCGCAGACCAAAGAGGACGGCATACCGCCATGCCACCGTGTCTCCACTCCAGAGAACGTCGAGCCACCTCACCATCACGCCCCCCTCAAGCAGGAGGAGCGCTCCGACTAAGCGCAGGCGGTGGTGAAGCCGGGCCTCAGGAGCAGCGGTCCTCTGGGGGCTGCCTCTTCAGTTTTTCTTCTTTTGCTTCCTGCATCACAACTTGTGGAGAAGCCCCCTGGGGGCATGTAATGAACCGCGGCGCTTGCGCCTTTGTGTCAGTATTTCCCGTTTGCGTTCTAATACTCATGTTGCTATTAATAAGAAGTTCCTGCTCGGCGCGATTAGAATAACTTAGCTTGGTGCGCTAGTAACCCTCGGCGGGTCCCTTCGTTGTGGTGGCGCGCTTCTCCGGAGCCTCTCCTGGTGACGACCTAGGGAGGCCCCTCGATAGGCTCCGAAGCCTTGAATGGCATGCCCCCATGAGGGTCGCGGGGGCAATTTGCGTAGGCCTC
This sequence comes from Thinopyrum elongatum, assembly GCA_011799875.1. Lineage (NCBI taxonomy): Eukaryota > Viridiplantae > Streptophyta > Magnoliopsida > Poales > Poaceae > Thinopyrum > Thinopyrum elongatum. The sequence goes on from CM022297.1 coordinate 156,670,985, forward strand.
TGGAGCCCCCGAGCGAGGGCCGGCCGTTAATAGCGTGCCAGAGCGCGATGCCCGACAGGGCGAGGAGGCGAGCACTCCTGAGGCCGAGGGGCCATAATTGGTGCGTGCCTGCCAGCTCGCTCGAGAGCGCCGCGTGAGGATCGGACACCAAGGCCTTGGCAAGGTGTGCGCACGAGCGGCCTAAGCCGGCTCAGGCATACCGTGCCCAGCCCCCACTCGCGGGGCGCGATAGAGTGAGCCAGGGGCAACCACCACACCGCTTAAGAATGAAAGTCAAGGGGGGGAAACACTGTGGGAAGCAACAAAAAGAAAAAAGAAGAATTCCCTCCCTTTTTGAATGATGACGCGAAAAGCTCAAACTCATTCCAAGAACAGCAAATTTGGTTACAAAGGCAAGCAAAAGAATAGCCGCGTCCGGCGCCTACACTAGTCTTCTAGTCTTCCCGCCAGCGCGGAGCATGGGGCTTCCACTAGGCATGGGCAAAGTCGCTGAAAGACCGTGTCGTCCGCCAACGCGGAGCATGGGGCTTCCACTTGGGCGTGGGTGGGAGCCCCCGCGGGGTCAAGGAGCGACGCACCGGGAGACTCCGGGGCGTGTACAGCCCCACTCATTATTATGTGAGAGTGTCACAAGTAGAACTTCCGGAGGTGCTGGACGTTCCAGGCATTCTGGATGGGAACCCCGTCCAGCGTCTCCATGCGCGCGGCGCCAGGCCTGGAGATGCGGGCGACCCTGAATGGGCCCTCCCACATGGGTAAGAGCTTGTGAAGCCCCTCCCTGGAGAGCACCCGCCTCAGGACGAGGTCTCCCACCTCAAGGGTCCTGGAGCAGACGCTGCGGCAATGGTACCGCCGCAGCGCCTGCTGGTACCTCGCCGCACGGAGCGAGGCTTGGTGGCGGCCTCCTCCCCGAGCACGAGATCTATCCTCGGTGAGGCATCCTGGTGTGCCTTGTCAAATGACAAGACCCGCAGGGAGCGATGCTTGACCTCATGCGGGAGGACCGCCTCTGCCCTGTAGACGAGGAAGAACAGGGTCTCGCCGGTGGGCTTAGTCGCGGTGGTGCGGATGGACCACAACACGGACTGAAGCTCACCGAGCCAACCCCTGCCATAGGCCTCGAGTTTCTTCTTGAAGCTCCTCGTCTTGAGGCCCCTCAGGACCTCCATGTTGGCGCATTCAGCCTGGCCGTTGCTCCGTGGGTGCGCCACCGAAGCGTAGCATATCTGCATTCCAAGGTTAGTACAATATGTCCTGAAGAGATTGCTCGTGAACTGGGAGCCATCGTCGGTAATGATATAGTTGGGGACCCCGAAACGGCTCACGAGGCCCCTGATGAACTTGACGGCCCAGCCAGCGGGAATGGTGCGCACGGGCTCCACCTCCACCCACTTGGTGAACTTGTCGATGGCGACGTAGAGGTAGCGATACCCCCCGGCCACCCGGAGGAACGGGCCCAGGATATCCAGCCCCCAGACCGCGAATGGCCACGAGAGCGGAATGGTCTGGAGGCCTTGCGCGGGCTGATGAATCTGCTTGGCGTGGAACTGGCAGGCCTCGCAGGATCGCACCAGCTCAGTGGCGTTGTTGAGCACTGTGGGCTAGTAGAACCCACTGCGGAACACCTTGCCCACGAGAGTGCGTGATGAAGAATGGTGTCCGCAATCTCTGTCGTGGATGTCAGCCAACAACTCACGCCCTTGCTCCTTGGATATGCATCGCAGCGAGACGTCATTGGGGTGCCTTCGGTAAAGCTTGTCGTCCTGCAGGCAATAAGCGGTGGCCTGGCGAGCCACATGTTCCGCATCTTCCTCCTTCGGTAGAGTGCCCTGGAGTAGGTGCGCCTTGAGCTCCTCGGTCCAGCAACCTTCCTGAGGCTCCAGTGCTAGGAGCAGACGGGCTCCTAAGGTCGGACCGCAGGCCGGGGCGCCCGAGGAAGGGGCCTAAGGCGGCTCCTCCCGAAGCAGCCCCGGGCTCACGGCGGGTGGTGCTGCTGACGGCTTGAAGAGCCTCTCCTCGAAGACACCAGGCTTCTGGGGCTCGCGGCGGGATGCTCTCTTGGCGATGTCATCTGCCTCCTTGTTCGTGCCGCATTGGAGAAGTTGACGAGGAGCTGAGAGTCGCCCTTGATGGTTAGGCGCCTGACCCCCAGGGCGTCCGCGGCCCTGAGGCCAGCGATCAAGCCCTCGTATTCCATGATGTTGTTGGAGACCTTCTTGCCGTGCTGGAAACAGAGCTGCACAGCGTAGTATAACTTGTCCTTGGTCGGCGAGATGAGCACGGCTCCAGCCCCCGCGCCCTGCCACGCGAAAGCGCCGTCGAAGTACATGACCCAGCCGTCGGGCACCTCATCGCTGGGCATGAGGGATTGGCTCTCGCCCATCCCCCGGTCAGGGGCATCCGTCCATTCTGCCATGAAGTCAGCGAGGGCCGCGCCTTTGATGACCCTGGTGGTGCTGAATTCTAGCTGGAAGGCCTGCAGCTCGATGTTCCATTCCGCAACCCTCCCTGCGGCATTGGGGCTGCGGAGCACCTTTTCCAGGGGGTATGCGGAGATGACCTTGATGGGGTGGCCTTGGAAATAGTGGTGCAGCTTCCTGGAGGTGACGAGGAGTGCGAGCAGGAGCTTCTGCGGCATAGGGTAACGTGTGCGAGCATCGCGCAACACCGTGCTGATGAAGTATACTGGGTGCTTGACGAGGGATGAGGCACCGACAACATCCAGCTCCACTTGGGACGAGGGGGCCTCGGGGGCCTCGCTGCTTGGCGGAGTGGCTGAGGCCTCCAAAGTGCCATAATGAGGTGGCGACGGCTCGACCTTACGCGGGATGCCTCGCCGCGCGCCCGTACTTGCGCGCTCCTCCCTGACCGCCACGAGTGCTGCGCTAGCCGAGTGGGGTGTGGCGGCCAAGTAAAGCACTAGAAGCTCAAGAGGGCAGGGCGCCACCATTACAGGTGGGCTCGTGAGGTACCTCTTGAGGTCTTGGAAAGCTGCCTCAGCCTCCGGAGTCCACTCAAAGGGGCCCTTCCTCTTCATCATCTTGAAGAACGGGAGGGCGCGCTCGCCAAGCTTGGAGATGAATCGCCCCAAGGAGGTTACGCAGCCCGCAAGCTTCTGCATCTCCTTGAGGGTTTGCGGCGGCCTCATCCTTTCTATTGCCTTGACCTTCTTGGGGTTAGCCTCGATCCCTCTGTGTGACACCAGGAAGCCCAGCAGCTTGCCGGATAGGACACCGAACATGCATTTCTCAGGGTTGAGCCTCAGGTTCACCTTGCACAGGTTGGCGAACATTTCCTCCAGGTCTTCGACAAGGGTCCTTGCCTCCCATGATTTGACCACTATGTCATCAACATATGCCTTGGTATTCCTCCCAAGCTACTGGCCCAGAGCGATGTGCATCAATCCCTGGAAGGTCACGCCAGCATTCCGTAGCCCAAAGGGCATGCAGGTGTAGCAGTACACGCCGCACGGGGAGAGGAAGGCCGTCTTCTCGACGTCCTGCACCGCCATCTTGATTTGGTGGTAGCCCGAGAAGGGCATCCAAAAAGCACAGCAGATCACAATCGGTGGTAGAGTCCATGATCTGATCGATGCGCGGAAGAGGGAACGGGTCCTGAGGGCAAGCCTTGTTGAGGCTCGTGAAGTCGACGCACATCCGCTATTTCCTGCCCTTCTTGGGGACGATTACTGGGTTAGCCAGGCAATCTGGGTGTCGCACCTCCCGAATGACGCCAGCTTCCTGTAGCTTGCAGACCTCCTAGACGATGAACGATTGCTTTTCTTGGGCCTGCTGTCGTGCCTTCTGCTTCACCGGGCGTGCACTGGGGCACACCATTAGGTGGTGTTCAATCACATCCGGCGGGACTCCAACCAGGTCCGTTGCCTCCCACGCAAACACATCCTTGTTTGCGCGGAGGAAGCTGACCAACGCCTCCTCCTGATCCGGGGGGAGGTCAGCGCCTATGGTGAAGGTGGGGCCTGAACCTCCGTCGTCAACGGGCACCTGCTTCATCTCGGCTCGGTCTTGAGAGAACAATTGTTTCTTCTTTGCTGGCGCGGCCTCCGGGGTTTCTGGAGCGTCCCCAGTGCCTGGTCACGAGGTCGCCACGGCCTTGAAGGCATGCTTGAGGGCCAGGAGCGCATCCTTGGTGTCTCCCACCACGGTGATGATGCCGCCGCTCCCTGGCATCTTGACGACGTTGTAGCCTGGGTGCGTCGCCACCATGAACTTGGCGAGGGCTTGATACCCGAGGATGGCGTTGTACGGGAGGCTGATGTGGGCGATGTCAAAGTCGATGAGCTCCGTGCGGTAGTTGTCGCGCGTGCCAAAGGTGATGGGGAGGCGTATCTGCCCCAGGGGGGTGGCCGAGCCCTTGACCACCCCTGAGGAAGGCTTGGTGGGGAGGAGCTGGTCGTACGGCACTTGGAGGAGGTCGAAAGTCTCCACCGAGAGGACGTTCAGGCTGGCGCCCTTGTCGATGAGGGTCTTGGTCACCGCGACGTCACTGATGGTGGGCGTGCATAGCATGGGGAGGGCTCCTGCCGCCACCGTGGTCTTGGGGTGGTCTCTAGAATCGAAGGTGATGTTGGTTTCAGGCCTGGCTCGGCCCCGTACAGCCTCGCACTGCGGCCGGGGAGCACCTTGCCGACAGAGAAACTGCTTGATGTGGCAGCTAGAGGCAAGCGCCTATGACCCACCGATGATGCACGCGACCACATGGGGCACCAGAGCCGCGAAGTGCGCGACAAACTGGTCGCAGAGTTCTTCCCAAGAGGAGATCGAGGCCCGCGGGAGGCCGCGGAGCCAGGATCGAGGGGCCTCCGTGAGAGCCAGGGGAACCAGTTCGCCATGGTCTTGTCGTCGCCGCCCGCCGACTCGATGGCCTGCGCGTATGACTGGAGGAACTCTCGGGGGTTAGCTGCACCGTCATACCGTGGGGGAAGCGCCGGTCGAAACTTCATCAGCCACAGCACCCGACGTAGGCTAGAGGTGAAGGTCGTGCAACCCGCGGCGTCTCCACGGGCCACAAGCGGCCAGACCGGTGGCGCGTCGCCCGCCATGGAAACCACGAGGCAAAGGCGAAGTGTGAACGGGGAGGAAGGGAATCTCCGACACCCCTACCTGGCGCGCCAAATGTCGGATTCAGGGCTCCGCAGACCCAAGAAAGTTCGAACTCTGGGGCGTGTGCGAAGATCTCAACCTCTCAAGCCTCGAGCTCGTCGCCCTACAGCCTAGCCTAGCCGGATTCGTGTGAGTGGGGAAGAAGATGAACATGGCAATTTACCCAGGTTCGGGCCACCTTGCGGTGTAAAACCCTACTCCTGCTTTGTGGTGGATTGGCCTCCCGAGGGGGTTGAGGATGAACTAGTACAGTGGATGAGTTGCCTCGCGAGGGCTCGGGGGTGAGAATGAGTCGACCCCTACTACGGTGGTGGCTAACCTATATTTATAGTGGCCTCGGTTCTCTTCCCTAGAAACTTAGGCGGGAAGGGATACCACAACGGCCAATTTGAAAGGGGACAAGAGGTACACCCTATCCTGACAAAAGGTGGTCTTCTCCTGCAAAGCTTCTGGTCGTGACGCAATAGTGGGCTCAGCGATGACATCCGTCCTGCCAAGCTCGTGGTCTTGGTCTCATTGCACCGGAATGGAAACCTTTGGAGGGCTCCTTGGGAACCCACGTCTGTCCTTGCCCTTAGCACCGAAAGGGAAACTGTCTCCTCTGTGCCTGCTGGCGCCCGCCTGGCCTTGGTCGTCATGGCTCATGTCATCGCAACCTCGTGAGGCTGGGCACTTGCATAGGAAACTCCGCTCCTTGGGAGGCAGCCTGGGGAGGCCGCTCCTCTGGAGGTCTTGGTGTCGTCCGCCTCACGAGGCCAGGGGGCCCTCGCAAGGGTCTTGTCTTGGTGGTCTTGTAGCTGGGCCGTACCAGGCCGTCGAAGGAGCCACGCCATGGGCCGCAGGCAGGCAAGTCTGGATACCCTGGTTCCGAGAACGCCGGCAAATCTTTTGCTACTCATGTTGATCTCCCTAAGGAGAAGTGGTTTAAATATCATCCCCCTATTAAAGAAGAAATTAAAGAACCAGTCATAGTTAAAGATGAAACTATTATTTACAGTGTTGATCCAGTTGTGCCTACTGCTTATATTGAAAACCCACCTTTCCATGTCAGGATAAAGGAACATGCTAAGGTTTCAACTGTGGTTCGCAAAAGTAATATTAAAGCACCTAAACCTCCTGAGCAAATTAAAGTAGAACCTAGTGTTGCTATGGTTGAAGATCTCCTGGTAGAAAATATTGATGGGCATGTTATTTACTTCTGTGATGAAGCTGCTAGAATTGCTAAACCCGATGAAAAAGATAAACATAGACCTGTTGTTGGCATGCCTGTTGTCTCAGTTAAAATAGGAGATCATTGTTATCATGGTTTATGTGATTTAGGTGCTAGCGTGAGTGCTATTCCTTTTACCTTATACCAAGAAATTATGGATGACATAGCACCCGCTGAAATAGAAGACATAGATGTTACTATTAAACTTGCTAATAGAGACACCATCACACCACTTGGGATTGTTAGAGATGTTGAAGTCTTGTGTGGGAAAATAAAATACCCTACTAATTTTCTAGATCTTGTTTCCCCACAAGATATGACTTTTGTCCCATTATCTTTGGTAGACCTTTCCTGAACACCGTTAATGCTAAAATAGATTGTGAGAAACAAACTATCGATGTTAGCTTTGGTGATGAGTCTCATGAGTTTAATTTCTCCAAGTTTAGTAGACAACCTCATAAGAAAGAATAACCTAATAAGGATGAAATAATTGGTCTTGCTTCTATTGTCGTGCCTCCTACTGATCCACTAGAACAATATTTGCTAGACCATGAAAATGATATGCATATGCATGAAAGAAATGAAATAGATAAAAATTTCTTTGAACAACGACCTCTGCTCAAACACAATTTGCCTATTGGAACTCTAGGAGGTCCTCCTCCACCTAAAGGTGATCCTGTGATTGAATTAAAACAATTGCCTGACACTTTGAAATATGCTTATCTCGATGAGAAAAAGATATATCCTGTTATTATTAGTGCTAACCTTTCAGAACATGAAGAAGAAAGGTTATTGAAAATTTTGAAGAAGCATTGTGCTGCTATTGGATATACTCTTGATGATCTTAAGGGCATTAGTCCCACTCTCTACCAGCACAAGATTAATATGGAACCTGATGCTAAACCTGTTGTTGATCATCAATGATGTTTGAATCCTAAGATGAAAGAAGTGGTAAGAACTAAAATATTAAAGCTTCTGGAAGCAGGTATAATCTATCCCATAGCTGATAGTAGATTGGTAAGTCTCGTTCATTGTGTCCCTAAGAAGGGAGGTATTACTGTTGTTCCTAATGATAAAAATGAACTTATTCCACAAAGAATTGTCACTGGCTATAGAATGGTAATTGATTTTAGAAAATTAAACAAAGCAACTAGAAAAGATCATTACCCTCTGCCTTTTATTGATCAAATGTTGGAAAGATTACCTAAGCACACACACTTTTGTTTTCTTGATGGATATTCTGGTTTTTCTCAAATACCTGTTTCACAACCTGATCAAGAGAAAACCACCTTTACTTGCCCTTTTGGAACTTATGCTTATAGACGTATGCCTTTTTGTTTATGCAATGCACCTGCTACCTTTCAAAGATGTATGACTGCTATATTCTCTAATTTTTGTGAAAAGATTGTTGAGGTTTTCATGGATGATTTTTCTGTTTATGAAACTTCTTTTGATGATTGCTTGAGCAACCTTGATCGAGTTTTGCAGAGATGTGGGCAAAATAATCTTGTCTTGAATTGGGAGAAGTGCCACTTGATGGTTAATGAAGGTATTGTCTTGGGGCATAAAATTTCTGAACGAGGTATTAAAGTAGATAAAGCCAAAGTTGATGCAATTGAGAAAATGCCATTTCCTAAAGATATTAAAGGTATAAGAAGTTTCCTTGGTCATGTTGGTTTCTATACGAGGTTTATCAAAGACTTCTCTAAAATTTCTAGGCCTCTTACTAATCTCTTGCAAAAGGATGTTCCATTTGTTTTTGATGATGATTGTGTAGAAGCCTTTGAAACACTTAAGAAAGCCTTAACCTCTGCACCTATTGTTCAACCACCTGATTGGAACTTACCATTTGAAACTATGTGTGATGCTAGTGATTATGCTATTGGTGTTGTTCTAGGACAATGAGTTGATAACAAGTTAAATGTTATCCATTATGCTAGGAAAACTATAGAGAGTGCCCAAAGAAATTATGCTACTATTGAGAAAGAATTTCTAGTAGTTGTGTTTGCATGTGATAAATTCAGATCTTACATAGTTGATTCCAAAGTAATTGTTCACACCGATCATGCTGCTATTAAATACCTTATGGAAAAGAAAGATGCTAAACCTAGACTCATTAGGTGGGTGTTATTGCTACAAGAGTTTGACTTGCATATTACTGATAGGAAGGGAGCTGAGAATCCCATAGCTGATAACTTGTCTAGGTTGGAAAATATTCTTGATGACCCACTACCTATTGATGATAGTTTCACTGATGAGCAAGTAGCTATCATAAATGCTTCTCCTAACACTCGTTGGTATGCATAATATGCTAATTATATTGTTGCTAAATTTATACCACCTAATTTCACATACCAACAAAAGAAAAAGTTTTTCTTTGATTTAAGACATTACTTCTGGGTTGACCCACATCTTTATAAAGGAGTATATGGTATTATTAGACGTTGTATACCTGAGCATGAATAGGAACAAATCTTATGGAAGTGTCACTCCGAGGCTTACGGAGGACACCATGCGGGAGACAGAACTGCACACTATTATAATCTGGTTTTTATTGGCCTACTCTTTTCAAGGATGCTTGTAAGTTTGTCTTATCTTGTGATGAATGTCAAAGAATTGGTAATATTTGTAGACGTCAAGAAAATGCCATGTCCTAAAGATATTAAAGGTATTCGTAGTTTCCTTGGTCATGCTGGTTTCTATAGGAGATTTATTAAAGACTTCTCAAAAATTTCTAGGCCTCTTACTAATCTTTTACAAAAGGATGTTCCATTTTTTTATGATGATTGTGTAGAAGCCTTTGAAACACTTAAGAAAGCCTTAACTTCTGCACCTACTGTTCAACCACCTGATTGGAACTTGCCTTTTGAAATTATGTGTGATGCTAGTGATTATGCTATTGGTGTTGTTCTAGGACAAAGAGTTGATAAGAAATTAAATGTTATTCATTATGCTAGCAAAACTCTAGACAGTGCCCAAAGAAATTATGCTACTACTAAAAAAGAATTTTTAGCAGTTGTGTTTGCTTGTGACAAATTCAGATCTTATATAGTTGATTCCAAAGTAATTGTTCACACTGATCATGCTGCTATAAAATATCTTATGGAAAAGAAGGATGCTAAACCTAGACTCATTAGGTGGGTTCTCTTGCTACAAGAATTTGATTTACATATTGCTGATAGAAAAGGAGCTGAGAACCCCGTAGCTAATAACTTGCTAGGTTAGAGAACATTCTTGATGACCCACTGCCTATTGATGGTAGTTTTCCTGATGAACAACTAGCTGCAATAAATGTTTCTCAGAATACTCCTTGGTATGCTGACTATGCTAATTACATTGTTGCTAAATATATACCACCTAGTTTTACATACCAACAAAAGAAAAAATTCTTCTATGATTTAAGACATTACTTTTGGGATGACCCACATCTTTATAAAGGAGTATATGGTATTATTAGACGTTCTATGAATAGGAACAAATCCTACGGAAATGTCACTCCGAAGCTTATGGAGGGCATCATGCGGGAGATAGAACTGCTCACAAGGTATTGCAATTTGGTTTTTATTGGCCTACTCTCTTCAAGGATGCCCGTAAGTTTATTTTATCTTGTGATGAATGTCAAAGAATTGGTAATATTAGTAAGTGTCAGGAAATGCCTATGAATTATTCACTTGCTACTGAACCATTTGATGTTTGGGGTTTTGATTATATGGGACCTTTTCCTTCCTCTAATGGGTATACACATATTTTGGTTGTTGTTGGTTATGTTACTAAGTGGGTAGAAGCTATTCCAACTAGTAGTGCTGATCATAACACTTCCATTAAAATGCTTAAAGAAGTTATTTTCCCAAGGTTTGTAGTCCCTAGATATTTAATGACTGATGGTGGTTCACACTTTATTCATGTTGCTTTCCGTAAAATGCTTGCTAAATATGATGTTAACCATAGAATTGCATCACCCTATCATCCTCAATCTAGTGGTCAAGTTGAACTTAGCAATAGAGATATAAACTAATATTACAAAAAAATTGTTAATAGGTCCCGAAAGAATTGGTATAATAAATTAGATGATGCACTTTGGGCCTACAGAATAGCATATAAAAATCCTATGGGTATGTCTCCATATAAAATGGTTTATGGAAAGGCTTGTCATTTGCCTCTTGAGTTAGAATATAAAGCACATTGGGTAATTAAAGAACTTAATTATGAATTCAAACTTGCCGGTGAAAAGAGGTTATTTGATATTAGCTCACTAGATGAATGGAGAACCTAGGCATATGAAAATGCCAAATTATTTAAAGAGAAAGTTAAAATATGGCATGACAAAAGGATTCAAAAGCAGGAATTCAAAGTTGGAGAATATGTTCTTTTATACAACTCGTTTTAGATTCTTTGCAGGAAAACTTCTCTAAATGGGAAGGACCTTATATTATCGAAGAGGTTTATCGTTCTGGAACTATTAAGATCAATAATGCCAAAGGTACTAATCAGAAGGTAGTCAATGGGCAAAGAATTAAGCACTATATCTTAGGTACGCCTATTAATGTTGAAAGCAATATTATCCAAACCATGACACCTGAGGAACACATAAAAGAAACCTTTCGGAACACTCCGGAATCCTGAAAAAGAGGAGGTATGTCATACGGTAAGTAAACGGTCTCCGAAAAATCCGTAAAAATATTTTTTTGCCAGTTTTGGAATATTACAAAAATTAGGAAAATAAGAAACAACCAGGAAGGCAACCGAGGAGGGCACAAGACACCAGGGCGCGCCTGCCTTGCCTAGGACGCCCAGGTGGGTTGTGCCCACCTCGGGAACCTTCCTGACTCCGCTTTCCTCTCGTTTGCTTGTTTCCCAAGATAAAAAAAATCTTTATATACCCCCCGAACGTATTAACCACCGTATCGCGGAGAAATCTTCTGTTCTTCTTTCTTGCTATTTTCTGACAGATCTAGATCGCCATGGCCGCTCTGAGCTCCTCCAAGGACAAGTTCTTCGAGAAGGTCATCAACCCGTATTTGCGGGAGGTGATGCAGCACCCTCAGGCCATTGAGATGCGTGAGGGGGTGCTCCACATCCGGGATGTCCAAGGGCCCAAGAGGACGGGAACCGTGGAGGCCAAGCTCGAAGCCATGGAGCAGGAGGCCTTCAATTGCAAGGGGACGGTTGAACATGGGCTCAGTGCCAATCACCTCATGATTATGGAGTTCACCCATGATCACAAGGTCGATGGTCGTTCCATGAAGGACATCGTCTTCACCCTCAACGAGCAAATCAATTTTTTGCAAAGCCAAATCTATGATCTCCAAAATCAAGTCTTTGAATATGAGGCGAGATTTAAAGGTATGATTTTAGCTGCGAGTTGCAGGACTCGTGAGACTTGCGCTTCATCTTATGATGGTGAACCGCTACCATGGAAGCTGGAGGATAAGCTCGCTACTACCTCATCACCACCACCATCATCATCTTCCCCACCAAAGGAGACTTGAGTACATGGTATGGGCACTCCCCTTGGCTTGTGCCAAGCTTGGGGGAGGTGCCCCGGTATCGTATCACCACACTTTCTTTTCCTTTACCTATTTTAGTTCGATCTTTAGTTATCCTATGATTTAGTTGAATAAAAGTTTGGTTCTATCTATTTTCAAGTGCTTGCTTAGTAATCTATCTATCTATGTAATCGTGTGCAAGATATATAATAAAGAGTAGTTTGAGTTTTGTTTCTTTACTTTTATGTTTCAATCAAATAAAAATAAATAAATGAACAAGATCATATGCTAATCTTATGGTAAGTAATGACATCACATAAGGAAAATTATAAGTGGTAAAATTTATTGGAGCTTGACAAACATAGCATTGGTCAATGATGCAATTCATGAAAGAATTAATAAGGGAAGAGAAGATTCACATGCAAATACACTATCTTGGACATCTTTTATGATTGTGAGCCCCCATTAAATATTATATGTCAAAATTGTTAACGTTGGACAAGGAAGACAACATAATGATTTATGTTTGTTCATATTCACATAGAAGTTATATTGGCATAGATCCTTCAACATGTCGTGCTTGCTCAATATCTTTGCTAGCCAAAAACTCCGCACTAAGTAGAGATACTACTTGTGCATCCAAAAATCCTTAAACCCAAAATCTTATTTTTAGAGTCCACCATACCTACCTATGGATTGAGTAAGATCCTTCAAGTAAGTTGTCATCGATGCAATAAGGCAATAAAAATTTCTTCTAAATGTGTTGGATCATTTAGTGTAAGAGAAAATTGAGCATTGTACGAACTTGTGATGGCAAAGTAATAAAAGCGATAGACTGCATAATAAAGGTTGCTATCATAAGGGGCAATATAACATGGCGTTCTTTTGCATTAAGGGATTTGGCATACAAACAAAAAGCGCATGGCAACCTTTGCTTCCCTCTGCGAAGGGCCTATCCTTTACTTTTATGTTTTTACTTTTATGCAAGAGTCAAAGTATTCTTCCCTATTCCTTTTTATTTTATCTTTTTGCAAGCATCATGTGGTGAGGAAAGACCTAGGCACATATATCCAGTTGGATATGAGTGAGCATGAGTTATTATTGTTGACATCACCCTTGAGGTGAATACGTTGGGAGGCAAAACTATAAGCCCCTATCTTTCTATGTGTCCGGTTGAAACTTTTTGCTCATGGGTATGCTGTGAGTGTTAGCAATCATAGAAGGTTAAATGATGGTTGAGTATGTGGAATTGCCAAAAGGCTCCGATACATGACCCTTCCTGAAAACATGATGAATTGTAGTTGCAAAGTTGACTTAGAACATAGTTTGTTGGTTTTCAATAGAGTTTATGCTTTATACTTCAATGTTGTGATGAATTGTTACTTGTTCATGAGAAATTATATGATAAAAGTTGTGTGATAGAGCTTTATGATTAAGTTTGTTGCTGTTATGATAATAAGCATGATGCTACTATGAACGTATTTTGTTTTTATCGACACCTCTCTCTCTCTAAGCATGTGGGCATGTTTTTCGATTTCGGTTTTTTGCTTGAGGACAAGCGAGGTCTAAGCTTGGGGGAGTTGATACGTCCATTTTGCATCATGATTTCCTACTGTTATTTATAATGTTTTTATGCATAATAATGCTTTATGGAGTAATTCTAATGCCTTTTCTCTCATAATATGCAAGGTTTACACAAAGAGGGAGAATGCCGGCAGCTGGAATTCTGGACCTGAAAAAGCTACGTCAGAGTTACCTATTCTGCACATCTCCAAATGAGATGAAAATTTACGGAGAATTATTTTGGAATATATAAAAAATACTGGAGCAAATAACTACCGAAGGGGGGCCACCTAGTGAGCACAAGACACCAGGGCGCGCCAGGCCCCCAGGCGTGGCCTGGTGGGTTGTGGTCAGCCTGGCCCACCTCCGGTGCCCATCTTCTGGTATATAGATCATTTTGACCTAGAAAAAATAAGGAGAAGATTTTCGGGACGGAGCGTCGCCGTCTCGAGGCAGAACTTGGGCAGGAGCACTTTTGCCCTTCGGCGGAGCGATTCCGCCGGGGGAACTTCCCTCCCGGAGGGGGAAATCGAAGCCATCGTCATCACCAACAACCCTCTCGTCTTTGGGAGGCCAATCTCCATCAATATCTTCAACAGCACCATCTCCTCTCAAACCCTAGTTCATCTCTTGTGTTCAATCTTTGTACCGAAACCTCAGATTGGTACCTGTGGGTGACTAGTAGTGTTGATTACATCTTGGAGTTGATTACTGTATGGTTTATTTGGTGGAAGATTATATGTTCATATCCATTATGTTATTTAATACCCCTCTGATCTTGAGCATGATTATCATTTGTGAGTAGTTACTTTAGTTCTTGAGGTCACGGGAGAAGTCATGTTGCAAGTAATCATGTGAACTTGATATGTGTTCGATATTTTGATGATATGTATGTTGTGATTCCCTTAGTGGTGTCATGTGAACGTCGACTACATGGCACTTCACCATATTTGGGCCTAAGGGAATGCATTGTGGAGTAGATATTAGATGATGGGTTGCTAGAGTGACAGAAGCTTAAACCCTAGTTTATGAGCTACTTCGTAAGGGACCGATTTGGATCCAAAAGTTTAATGCTATGGTTAGATTTTATCTTAATACTTTTCTCGTAGTTGCGGATGCTTGCGAGGGGGTTAATCATAAGTAGGAGGTTTTTTCAAGTAAGAACAGCACCTAAGCACCGATCCACCCACATATCAAAGTAGCGAACACGAATCAAACCAACATGATGAAAGTGACTAGATGAAATTCCCGTGTACCTCAAGAACGCTTTGCTTATTATAAGAGACCGTTTTGGCCTGTCCTTTGCCACAAAAGGATTGGGCTACCTTGATGCACTCTATTTACCGTTACCATTACTTGTCCATTACAAATTATCTTGCTATCAAACTACATGTTACCAACTATTTCAGTGCTTGCAGAAATTACCTTGCTGAAAACCACTTGTCATTTCCTTCTACTCCTCGTTGGATTCGACACTCTTACCTATCGAAAGGACTATGATTGATCCCCTATACTTGTGGGTCATTAGGGGCTCGGCTAGGCAGGCCCTAGGGCTGGCCACCGGCCCATTGGGGCGTCCTAGGCTGCCTCCTCTTCCCCCCTCCACCTATATATATGTGAGGAGGGAGAGGGGCAACACACACCATGATCCCCAAGCCGTGTGCGGTGACCCTCTCCCCGGTTGCATCCTCCGTCAAGTTTTTCCGCAGTGCACGGCGAAGCCCTGCGGGAACAAGTTCACCACCACCGTCACCATGCCATCGTGCTGCCGGAACTCGTCTACTACCTCGCCCGACTTGCTGGATCAAGGAGGCGAGGACGTCATCGAGCTGAACGTGTGCTGGACATGGAGGTGCCGTGTGTTCGGTACTTGATCGGGCAGATCGTGAAGGTGTACGACTACATCAATCGCGTTGATAAATGCTTCCGCTTAATGGTCTACGAGGGTACGTAGACATACTCTCCCTCTCGTAGCTGTGCATCTCCATGGATAGATCTTGCGTGTGTGTAGAATTTTTTTGTTTTCCATGCAACGTTCCCCATCAGTGGCATCATGAGCCAGGTCTATGCGTAGATGATATGCACGAGTAGAACACAAAGGAGTTGTGGGCGGTGATGTTCATACTGCTTACCACCAACGTCTTATTTTGATTCAGCGGCATTATGGGATGAAGCGGCCTGGACCAACCTTACATGTCCACGCACATGAGACCGGTTCCACCGACTGACATGCAACTTGTTTTGCATAAAGGTGGCTGGCGGGTGTCTCTCTCTCCTACTTTAGTTGAATAGAGTTTGACTACGGTCGGTCCTTGAAGAAGGTTAAAACAACAAACTTGATAATCACCGTTGTGGTTTTGCGTAGGTAAGAACGGTTCTTGCTTGTTGCCCGTAGCAGCCACGTAAAACTTGCAACAACAAAGTAGAGGACGTCTAACTTGTTTTTGCAGGGCATGTTGTGATGTGATATGGTCAAGATATGATGTGATATGTTGATGTATGAGATGATCATGTTTTGTAATAAGTTCATGACTTGCATGTCGATGAGTACGACAACCGGCAGGAGCCTTAGGGTTGTCTTTAATTATTGTTTGACCTGCGTGTCAATCACTAAGCGCCATGTAATTTCTTTACTTTATCGCTATGCGTTAGCAATAGTTGTAGAAGCAATAGTTGGCGAGATTACCCCGACGCTACGATGGAGATCAAGGTGTCATGCCGGTGACGATGGAGATCATGACGATGCTTTGGAGATGGAGATCAAAAGCACAAGATGATGATGGCCATATCATGTCACATTTTTTTATTGCATGTGATGTTTATCCTTTATGCATCTTATTTTGCTTAGAACGACGGTAGCATTATAAGATGATCCCTTCACTTAATTTCAAGATAAAAGTGTTCTCCCTGAGTATGCACCATTGCTAAGCTTCATCATTTCGAAGCACCTCGTGATGATCGGGTGTGATAGACTCTATGTTCACATACAACGGGTGTAAGCCAGTTTTGCAGATGCAGAATACTTGGGTTAAACTTGACGAGCCTAGCATGTACAGACATGGTCTCGGAACACTAGAGACCGAAAGGTCGAACGTGTGTCATATAGTAGATATGATCAACATAGAGATGTTCACCATTGATGACTACCCCATCTCACGTGATGATCAGACATGGGTTAGTTGATTTGGATCATGTAGCACTTAGACAACTTAAGGGATGTTGATTTAAGTGGGAGTTCATTAGTAATTTGATTAATTGAACTTAATTTATCATGAACTTAGTCCTGATAGTATTTGCATATCTATGTTGTAGATCAATGGCCCGTGCTACTGTTCCCTTGAATTTTAATGCGTTCCTAGAGAAAGCTAAGTTGAAAGATGATGGTAGCAACTACACGGACTGGGTCCGTAACTTGAGGATTATCCTCATTGCTGCACATAAGAATTATGTCCTTGATGCACTGCTAGGTGACAGACCTACTATAGGAGCTACTACAGATGTTATGAATGTCTGGTAGGCTCGATCTGATGACTACTCAATAGTTCAGTGTGACATGCTTTACGGCTTAGAACCGGAACTTCAAAGACGTTTTGAACGCCACGGAGCATATGAGATGTTCCAAGAGCTGAAGTTGATATTTCAAGCTAATGCTCGGGTTGAGAGATATGAAGTCTCCAACAAGTTCTATGGCTACAAGATGGAGGAGAACAGTTCTGTCAGTGAACACATACTCAAAATGTCTGGGTATCATAACCACTTGACTCAGCTGGGAATTGATCTTCCAGTTGAGAGTGTTATTGACAGAGTTCTTCGGTCACTGCCACCAAGCTAAAAAGGCTTCGTGATGAACTATAATATGCAAGGGATGACGAAAACGATTCCTAAGCTCTTCGCGATGCTGAAATTGGCGGAGGTAGAAATCAAGAAGGAGCATCAAGTGTTGATGGTTAACAAGACCACTAGTTTCAAGAAAAAGGGCAAGGGAAAGAAAGGGAACTTCAAGAAGAATGGCAAGCAAGTTGCCACTCCCGTGAAGAAGCCCAAAGCTAGACCCAAGCCTGAAACTTAGTGCTTCTACTACAAAGGAAATGGTCACTGCAAGCAGAACTGCCCCAAATACTTGGCAGATAAGAAGGATGGCAAAGTGAACAAAGGTATATTTGATATACATGTTATTGATGTGTTCCTTACTAATGCTCGTAGTAGCGCCTGGGTATTTGATACTGGTTCGGTTGCTCCTATTTGTAACTCAAAACAGGAGCTGCGGAATAAAAGAAGATTGGCTAAGGATGAGGTGACAATGCGCGTCGGGAATGGTTCCAAGGTCAATGTGATCGCCGTCAGCACGCTACCTCTACATCTACCTTCGGGATTAGTTTTAGACCTCAGTAATTGTTATTTGGTGCCAGCGTTGAGCAAGAACATTATATCTGGATCTTGTTTATTGCGAGACGGTTATTCATTTAAATCAGAGAATAATGGTTGTTCTATTTATATGAGTAATATCTTTTATGGTCATGCACCTTTGATGAATGGTCTATTCTTGTTGAATCTCAATCGTAGTGATACACATATTCATAATATTGATGCCAAAATATGCGAAGTTCATAATGATAGTGCGACATACTTGTGGCACTGCCCTTTAGGTTATATTGGTGTAAAGCGCATGAAGAAACTCCATGCGGATGGACTTTTGGAATCACTTGATTATGAATCATTTGATACTTGCGAACCAAGCCTCATGGGTAAGATGACTAAAACTCCGTTATCCGGAACAATGGAGCGAGCTAATGAATTATTGGAAATAATACATACCAATGTATGCGGTCCGATGAGTGTTGACGCACGCGGCGGGTATCGTTATTTTCTGACCTTCACAGATGATTTGAGTAGGTATGGGTATATCTACTCGATGAAACACAAGTCTGAAACATTTGAAAATTTCAAAGAATTTCAGAGTGAAGTGGAGAATCATCATAACAAAAAAATAAAGTTTTTACGATCTGATCGCGGAGGCGAATATTTCAATTATGAGTTTGGCCTTCATTTAAAGCAATGTGGAATTGTTTCACAACTCACGCCACCTAGAACACCACAGCATAATGGTGTGTCCGAACGTCGTAACTGTACTTTATTAGATATGGTGCATTCTATGATGTCTCTTATCGATTTGCCTTTATCATTTTGGGGTTATGCATTAGAGACAGCCGCATTCACGTTAAATAGGGCACCGTCTAAATCTGTTGAGACGACACCGTATGAACTATGGTTTGGCAAGAAACCAAAGTTGTCATTTCTTAAAGTTTGGGGATGCGACGCTTATGTCAAAAGGCTTCAGCCTGATAAGCTCGAACCCAAATTAGAGAAGTGCGTCTTCATAGGATACCCTAAGGAAACTATTAGGTACACCTTCTACCATAGATCCGAAGGCAAGATCTTTGTTGCTAAGAATGGGTCATTTCTAGAGAAGGAGTTTCTCTCGAAAGAAGTGAGTGGGAGGAAAGTAGAACTTGATGAGGTAATTGTACCTTCTCTCGAATTGGAAAGTAGCACATCAGAGAAAACCGTTCCTGTGATGCCTACACCAACTAGAGAGGAGGCTAATGATGATGATCATGAAACTTCAGATCAAGTTACTACTGAACTTCGTAGGTCGACCAAAACACGTTCCGCACCAGAGTGGTACGGTAATCCTGTCCTGGAAGTCATGTTGTTAGACAACGGCAAACCTACAAACTATGAAGAAGCTATGATGAGCCCAGATTCCGACAAATGGCTTGATGCCATGAAATTTGAGATAGGATCCATGTATGAGAACAAAGTGTGGACTTTGGTGGACTTGCCCGATGATCGACAGGCCATTGAGAATAAATGTATCTTCAAGAGGAAGACGGACGCTGATGGTAATATCACTTTCTACAAAGCTCGACTTGTCGTGAAAGGTTTTCGACAAGTTCAAGGGGTTGACTATGATGAGACTTTCTCACCCGTAGCAATGCTTAAGTCTGTCTGAATCATGTTAGCAATTGCCGCATTTTGTGATTATGAAATCTGGCAAATGGATGTCAAAACTGCATTCCTTAACGGATTTCTTAAAGAAAAGTTGTATATGATGCAACCAGAAGGTTTTGTCGATCCTAAAGGTGCTAACAAAGTGTGCAAGCTCCAGCGATCCATCTATGGACTGGTGCAAGCATCTCGGAGTTGGAATATACGCTTTGATGAGGTGATCAAAGCATATGGTTTTATACAGACTTACGGTGAAGCCTGTATTTACAAGAAAGTGAGTGGGAGCTCTGTAGCATTTCTGATATTATATGTGGATGACATATTATTGATTGGAAATGATATAGAATTTTTGAATAGCATAAAAGGATACTTGAATAAGAATTTTTCAATGAAAGACCTCGGTGAAGCTGCTTATATATTGGGCATCAAGATCTATAGAGATAGATCGAGACGCTTAATAGGACTTTCACAAAGCACATACCTTGACAAAGTTCTGAAGAAGTTCAAAATGGACCAGTCAAAGAAAGGGTTCTTGCCTGTGTTGCAAGGTGTGAAATTGAGTCAGACTCAAAGTCCGACCACAGTAGAAGATAGAGAGAAAATGAAAGTCATTCTCTATGCCTCAGCCATAGGTTCTATTATGTATGCCATGCTGTGTACCAGACCTGATGTGTGCCTTGCCATAAGTTTGGCAGGGAGGTACCAAAGTAATCCAGGAGTAGATCACTGGACAGCGGTCAAGAACATCCTGAAGTACCTGAAAAGGACCAAGGATATGTTTCTCGTTTATGGAGGTGATGAAGAGCTCGTCGTAAAGGGTTACGTCGATGCTAGCTTCGACACAGATCCGGATGACTCTAAGTCACAAACCGGATACGTATTTATATTGAATGGTGGAGCTGTCAGTTGGAGTAGTTCCAAGCAGAGCGTCATGGCGGGATCTACGTGTGAAGTGGAGTACATAGCTGCTTCGGAAGCAGCGCATGAAGGAGTCTGGATGAAGGAGTTCATATCCGATCTGGGTGTAATACCCAGTGCATCGGGTCCAATGACAATCTTTTGTGACAACACTGGAGCAATTGCCTTAGTGAAGGAATCCAGGTTTCACAAGAGAACCAAACACATCAAGAGACACTTCAACTCCCTTTGTGAAAAGGTCAAGGATGGAGACATAGAAATTTGAAAAATACATACGGATCTGAATGTGGCAGACCCGTTGACTAAACCTCTTCCGCGGGCAAAACATGATCAGCACCAAGACTCCATGGGTGTTAGGTTCATTACTATGTAATCTAGATTATTGACTCTAGTGCAAGTGGGAGACTGATGGAATGCCCTAGAGGCAATAATAAAGTTGTTATTATTATATTTCCTTATTCATAATAAAGGTTTATTATTCATGGTAGAATTGTATTGACCGGAAACTTAAATACATGCGTGGATACATAAACAAATACCGTGTCCCTAGTGAGCCTCTACTAGACTAGATCGTTGATCAAAGATGGTTAAGGTTTCCTAACCATGGACATGAGTTGTCACTTGATAACAGGATCACATCATTAGGAGAATGATGTGATGGACAAGACCCATCCGTTAGCTTAGCATATGATCATTCAGTTTATTCCTACTGCTTTCTTAATGTCAAATACATATTCCTTCGACCATGAGATCATGCAACTCCCGGATACTGGAGGAATACCTTGTGTGCTATCAAACGTCACAATGTAACTGGGTGATCATAAAGATGCTCTACAGGTATCTCTGAAGGTGTCTGTTGAGTTGGTGTGAATCGAGATTGGGATTTGTCTCCGTGTGTCGGAGAGGTATCTCCGAGCCCTCTCGGTAATGCAGCATCACAAGAAGCTTGCAAGCAAAGTGACTAAGGAGTTAGTTATGATATGATGTATTAATGAATGAGTAAAGAGACTTGCCGGTAACGAGATTGAACTAGGTATGGAGATACCGGTGATCGAATCTCGGGCAAGTAACATACCGACAGACAAAGGGAATTATGTATGTTGTCATAAAGGTTCGACCGATAAAGATCTTCGTGGAATATGTAGGAACCAATATGGGCATCCAGGTCCCGCTATTGGTTATTGACTGGAGAAGCGTCTCGATCATGTCTACATCATTCTCGAACCCGTAGGGTCCGCACGGTTAACGTTCATTGATGATATAGTACTATATGAGTTATGTGAGTTGGTGACCGAATGTTGTTCGGAGTCCCGGATGAGATCATGGAGATGATGAGGAGCTCCCGAATGGTTCGGAGGTAAAGATTGATATATAGGATGATACTATTGGGTCAATGGAAAGGTTTCGGAAAGTACCGGATATTTATCGGAGTGCCGGAAGGGGTTCCGGGAGGCCACCGGTAAGTGGTAGGCCTTATGGGCCAAAGGAAGGGAGGGAAGGAAAGGGGAGGCACCCTAAGGCAGGCAGCCCCCCTTCCCTTCCCCCCATGTCCATATATGGAAGGGGGGCACGGCTAGGCAGGCCCTAGGGCTGGCCGCCGGCCCCTTGGGGGCACTCTAGGCTGCCTCCTCTTCCCCCCTCCACCTATATATATGTGAGAAGGGAGAAGGGCAACACACACCACGATCCCCAAGCCGTGTGAGGTGCCCCTCTCCTCGGTTTCATCCTCCGTCAAGTTTTTCCGCAGTGCATGGCAAAGCCCTGCGGGAACAAGTTCACCACTACCGTCACCACGCCGTCGTGCTTCCGGAACTCATCTGCTATCTCGCCCGACTTGCTGGATCAAGGAGGCGAGGACGTCATCGAGCTAAACGTGTGCTGAATGCGGAGGTGCCGTGCGTGCGGTACTTGATCGGGCGGATCGTGAAGGTGTATGACTACATCAACCGCGTTGATAAACACTTCCGCTTAATGGTCTACGAGGGTACGTAGGCATACTCTCCCCTCTCGTAGCTATGCATCTCCATGGATAGATCTTGCGTGTGCGTAGATTTTTTTTTGTTTTCCATGCAACGTTCCCCAACAGTTAGGCACCCCCGCCTCCTCCACCGCCACCTCCGTCGCCGTCTGTAGGCGTCGGTGTCGGCAGCTTGGACATAGACGGAGCACCCACCATGGCACCCTTCTTCTTGGGTGCCATGACAATGAAGATGATGAAGCTGACACGCTGACTATTAGATCAGGTCCGCACAAGCGACTCCCCTGCATGGCGCGCCAAAGATGTCATGCGTACGACGATCTATGGGATTGGCAAAGGCCCCTTTGCAGTTCGACTGGGAGACCAACAAGAACAAAGAGCAGAACTAGCAATCAACACGAGGATTTACCTAGGTTCGGGCCGCTATGAAGCGTAAAGCCCTACTCATGCTTTATGTATTGAATGTGTTTGAGCTCAAGTACAAGGAGCACAACTTGCTGGCAATTTGCGAGGAAAGTGCAGTTACGCATGTAATTGAACAAAGTGTCCACCTTTGGAAAGGTTGACGTGGGCTTCCTTTTATAGATGAAGAGGTCACCACAGTGGCAAAATAGTAAATACATGTCATAAACAGTGGCTACAGTGCCATCATACCTAACTCTGATGGGTTAGGACAAGGGCATTAAATGCGTCGTGAGGTGTCACGCTGGTGATGTTTGCCAGCAAGGATTGTCTCTCCTTTTGTGTCGTTCTCCTAGCTACCTCGTATTATCTTGACATGCCTCCATGACATGTGTCATTAAAGTTGTATCACTGGTACCGTAACGTGCTATACAAACAGTTTTTAACCCCTTTTTGCGATGAAGTTTTAAACCGTCGCCTAGTGAGTGTGGGTGATAGGGGGTCCTTCCCACACGAACCAGAAACCGTCGGGGATAGGCGAGCGGCTACTGACGATCGCCATAGAATAAACGTATGAGAAGTCGCCCTAGTCCCACATGTTACGTCTCGACGTTACGTTTCTGATCCGAGAGACATTCGAAACAATTACGCCACTATAGTAGTGTGAAAAAGGTGGACATCACAAATATTTAACCTGCTGATGTGTTTGTGATAGGTACGTTATCGCACATAGTTCAAGAATGTAAAATGTGTGCGGTGCCTCTACTAACGCCAACGTGTCCATTTTCATAACTGTGTGTGATAGGTATTCCTATCACACGCACACAGGTTTGAAAACGTTTGCCATATTACCTTGAATCGCACACGCATATGAGACGAAACCGTGTGTGTGTCTGTCGGGCATCGCAAACGTTTCATGTCAAAGAACCGTTTGTTCTCTATTTTTCATTGCACACACTGTTTTCTTTCTAACTGTGTGTACATTATTTTATTTGCTCCTGTTTAATTTTATTTTTCCCTGTAATTTATTACTCAAATTGGAAATTTTGAAATATGAAATGTGGAATTCAAATTCTCAGCACAATAGTTCAACAACCAATCCATAAATAAAATTCTCAGTACAATATGTTCAGTAATTACAGGATTAGGCAGCAATTAACTATGATGTACCACAATATTTAGAGGTGGTAAAGGTGAAGAGACAAGTGTAAATCATTTTGGCTGCCGATGGTGTTGAAGAAGCGGAATGCCCATAATGTGCCCTCCTGTATGCCATAGGCATGAACAACTTTTGTCCAACCCCTTGTGACGATCGCAAGCCCATCCTTCACCGCATTCAGGAAGACTTCTAGAGCATTATCATGGTAGCATGAATTATATACTTTAACCTTAGTTGCCTCCACCCCGGTCATGTAGTTTGCAAGGTAATCATCAGTAAATTGCTTCGGAAACCACTGAAAAGAGAAAACTTTCAGGTACTCAGGTCTAATATAGAGTAACTTGTTGTGGCAGGGAAAAAGGCAACACATTACTTACCATCCTAAAGTTCACTGTTATCTTGGACAAAGTGTGTAACACCCCCACTATCACACTACAGTGATCTCTCTCTAATAGTGGCCATGTCATCATATTTCACTAAGTCAAAATGCCACTTGTCCCAAATCCAACTTCAAATTCATACTTGAAATAAAGTCAAATATTTATTTCTTCAAACTGCAAAACTAAAATGTTCATAGTATTGCAAATAATCCTAGAACAATTATAAAAATAAAACCAATATTAGGTAAATTCCCAAGTTGACCCTAGTAACCAAAACAGTGGACTAACAGCACCTTTTCTTTCTATTTAAATTCGAATCAAATTCAAATGAAATCATTTGGTCTCCAAACTCCTCATGGCAGTGCATAATATTGCATTGAATTTATGTGGCTAAGTCACATATTTTACAAAAGTCAAATGGAGTAAAAAGAAAATGCAACAGAAAAGAAAAAGAAAACAGAAAAGAAAGAAACAAATAAAAAGGAAAGGGCCACTGTTGGCTGGCCCTCAGTGCACAGTGTGCAGGCCCAGCCCAACAGCGCTGGCATCGTCTCCCTCCTCCCCGTGTCGACTGCGCGCGCACCCGAGCCGGCGATGGCCAGCTGTTGGCCATCCCCCGGCGCCGTTGCCGCCGCGGTGAGGATAAGAGCATCCCCATGGACCCCAGGGCGAACCCTAATCCCACTTTTCCCCTCGCCTCACTTCTCTCTCTCCCTGCCTCGTCCCCTTCCTCTCCCACGAGCCCGAGCACCGCCATGGCTGTTGTCCCTTGAAACGCGCGGCCACCGCGCTCCCACCGCTTCTCTGACCCGTCTACTGGACTCGCCGACGTCGGCCACTTTGTCCCCAACCACGCACGAGGGACGAGAAGCTCTGCATCGCCGGACTGCCTCGTCTTCTTCCCCTACGGCCGCCGTCGAACGCCTCCTCGATTCGCCGCCGTCGAGCCTCCCCGAGCACACTCTAGCGCACCTGCAGGACCGCGGTGAGCCCCCGCGTTGATCCCCTCCTCTCCCTGCTCTTTGCCTCGCTCATAGCCGTCGTCCCCGCCATGGCCGAACCCACCACCGCCTGAGCTCATCGCCGGCGTGGCCACGGTGACCTTTGGGTCCCGTGCGTGCCACCGTCACGCTCGCCGCAACGCATAGAGACCGTCTGGCCATTCGGTTTGCTCGTTAGCGCGCTAGAACGCCGGATCCCCACTCGCCCGACTCCGGTCATCCGCCGACGAGGTCGCCATCGTCAATATAGGGCCTCCCCGGCCACGGCACCACCACCGTTCGACGCATCTCGACGCCCTCAATCGAACAAGCCTAGCCACGGGTCCGGAGACCCTTCGTGGACAAAATCCGATCGCCGCCCGAGCCACGCCGCCGTGGAAACGTGCTCGCCGGCGTTTAAACGCCGGCCGGCCGACGTGGCACTTCGGGCCCCACCTCAGAGACACTGACGCTGGGCCCCGCGGGCCCCGGTTGACCTGGTTGACTAGGTCAACTGCTGACTGGGCACCGTGGCCACTGACATGTGGGGCCCAGCCGTTTAAACATTTTAAAAGAAATAAATAAAACACTAAATAATCTGTTAATCCTAATTAAGTTAATTAGTTAACTAATATGACACTGACAGTAGGCCCCACTAGCTAATTAACCCATTTAGTTAAAATTAACCCTGTTTAATTAACTAAGCCACTGACATGTGGGACCCACTGGTCAGGTTTGACCTGGTCAGTGCGGCTGTTGACTGATGATGTCATCATTACATCATGCTGACGTCACCGATACTGTTCTGGATAATGTTGATTTTAGTAACTAAAAAATGCCAGAAATTGTTTAAATCTTTTAAAATTCGTAGAATTTAAACCGTAGCTCAGATCGAAAAACTTTATACATGAAAGTTGCTCAAAACGTCGAGACGAATCTGAATACGCCCTTCATATTGTTGTCAGATGCCCCTAACTACCTGAACACGGAACTTTTAGACTGATTTCGATAAATGAATAGTGCTCAACTTTGATAAAATAAATCCAAATAAATTCCTAAATTAACTAAATCATCTAGTTAGGCAGTAGAACACCTCTGCATATCATTTAGGCATGTCACGCATGTTGTTTGCATTTTTGTCGTGAATTTATTATTTCTTTCCCCCTCCTTCTCTCTCGATAGACGCCGAGACCGACACCGACGCAGCAGAGTATGACTACGCTCCGGATGAGCAGCCTTCTGACGACCAGCCCCTCTCAGCAGAGCTTCCAGGCAAGCACCCCCCCTTTTGAACATGCCTATATCGCCTATTCTTTCTCCCTCCTGCTTGCATTAGAATTTGCTACTGCTTTGAGTTATCCTATTCTGATGCATAGCATGTTTATTGTAACCTGCTATTGATACCTTACCTGCTTATCCTAAACTGCTTAGTATAGGCTGGTTAGAGACCCCAGTGACCCCACTTTGTCCCAAGTTGCCCCGCTGGATCATCAGAAGACTCAACAACCAGGCCCCGGCACCGCACATCACCCCCTTAGTTGTACGACACTGCAGCGTTACTATCGAGTGCCGAGGGTGATACCTCGTTTAGCACTTCTGATGTTAACTCTGTAGAGTAGCTATTCGGTCATGGTCATCGAGGGTGATTCCTCCTTCACCACTTCCGATAATGACGCCGTCGTGCAACACCTCAAGTGTGAACCTCGACGGTGATTCCTCCTAAGTTCACCTTGACGACTACATCATGTGGGATCCGTCGAGGGTGATTCCTCAGTTTCCCCCCTGGTGTTTGGACACACAGTTACTATGACTTTAACCATGAACCATGATAAAGTCGGGTCGGCCCTGAGGGGTACCCGCGCGAGCATAAGATGCGATTGATGTGTAGTCGGGTGACCAGAGAGAGTACCCGCGAGATAATTACGAGGCGTGGCCGGGCATTCTTAGCCCTTGCTGCAAGTCCTCGAGACGGGGTGACGGGGTCACATCGATTGTGAGTCTCTGCTCGTTATCGTGCGCTCCTAATTCACTATGATTTGGATATTTGATCTGAGTGGGCCTCTGGCCCGATAGCACTAACCATCACGTGGGAACAGTTATGGGCACTCTGCATCGTATGCATCAGCCGAAGCTTAATGGACGTCAGTGTCTGAGCGGCGCACGCCGAGTTGGACCGCGTAACGCAACTGCCTTGATAGTGTGGGTTGCTAGGTCTGCTCTCGGTGGCCTGCAACGTGCAGGAGTTCCCGGGGCGATGGCCCAAGACCCCTAGGGGCATAGGTTTAGTCCGGCGTGCTGACCTCTCTGTTAAGCCTAGGTCGGGTTGCGGCGTATTGTTTGGCCGAGGTCGGGCATGACCCAGAAAAGTGTGTCTGGCCGGAGTTAATCGAGCATGGTGGGTAAGTTGGTGCACCCCTGCAGGGAAGAACTAATCTATGCATAGCCGGATCCTCGGTAACGAACGCTCGAAGTTGTATCCCGATCGATACAACTAGAACTGGACTTGTGATGAGAAGTGGATAGTAGGGCTCTGGGATTGCTTTCTCGCAGGGAGACGGGAAAGGATCTCTGGCCGAGGTTGATACTGATTACTGCTACTACTTTATACTGTGCTAATCTACACTCTTCTAATGCTGCAAGACCGCTGAAGATGCTAGTCTTCGATAGGACTAGGCCTTCTCTCTATTCTGGCATTTCTGCAGCCCAGTCCACATATACAACCTTTCTTTGATAATGTTGCATATGTAGTGTAGATCCTTGCTTGCTGAGTACTTCGGATGAGTACTCACGGTTGCTTTGCTTCCTCTTTTTCCCCATATCCGTTTGATGCAACCAGATGACGGAGCCCCGGAGCCAGCTGCCCCCGCCGACGACTTCTACTACCAACCCGAGGGTGGTTACTACTACGAGCTTGCCGACGACTAGGAGTAGGATCGGAGGGTCCCAGGCAGGAGGCCTGCGCCTTTCGATCGTAGCTTTTGTTTTGCCTCGCCTTTCTAAAGGCATATATGTTTCTGTTTCATATTTGTACTCAGATATCTGATGCTTCCGCGGACGCTTGTATGCGAGCTTATGTCTTCGAGCCCTCGAGGCCCCTGGCTTGTAATATAAAGCTTGTATGACTTTATTTATGTTTTAGAGTTGTGTTGTGATATCTTCAAGTGAGTCCTTAGGCTTGATCATGTGCACTTGCATGTATGGTTATTGCACGATTAAGCCGGGGGCATCACAAAGTGTAAATAAAGAGCTTAATTCCCATCACCCGTTTCTTTCGCCTAACAATCTTTCTTAGTTTCCTCACTTAACGCTTGTTCATGAATATCTCATTGCCCCATACGCAAAAGGGATCGAAGCGTAGATCAGTATCGCTCATATATATACCTACAGGCAACCAGTAAATGTTAGAAGCTAATCTGAGATTGCACAAATGATGTAAAATACAACTACCTATGTTCCTAAGTACAAGTATTTTTAGAGATTTCAATATGAACTACATACGGATGTATATAGACATAGTTTAGATTAGAATCTAGATTCACTCGTTTTGCTCTGTATGTAGTCTATATTGGATCTCTAAAAATACTTATATTTAGGAATAGTTGGTGTATAAGACATGGGATGCAGCTAACCTCGACGGCAAACAACAGCATCGCCCATTGTAGCCCTATGTAAGTACATGGAAAGGCAATGTTAACTACAACAGGGTTAACATCCACCAAAAATAGCAAATGGTAATAAAACGGCAGCATCTGTAGTGATATCTTCATTGCGAAAGAGTAGCACGGTAGCAAAGGGACGGATTAAAAAATGGATATAACTGTTTACTACAACAGACAACCTAGTATAGGCATTGAAACTAGTACTGATAGAAATGAAATTGACAGAGTTAAACATCGCAAGGCAGGTGCTGCTAGAGCAGAGAATGGCCCTGTTGTCTATAAAAAGGTAGGGAAAATAGATAAGACAGGCTAGGCGTGTTTACTACAACATGCTTAATACATGAACCATACAAAACATGGCCATTGCAACTGGTATTGGTAAGATTCAAATGGTCAGTGCATACTTGGTAAGTCCTGAGGGGTAGTTGTGGGGCCACTTCATATGGACAAGAGCCCGCCCCAAGTCGGTCGGAGCGGAGGCGAGGTGTTCCTCTGGGTCGAAGCGTGGATCAGTGCCGCTGACATGTGTACCTACAAGAAGAAAGTAAATGTTAGAAGCCAAACTGCAATTGCACAAATGATGTAAAATACTGTAAGACATGGGATGCAGCTAACCTCAACGGCAAACAACAGCATCGCCCGTTATGGCCCTGCATAAGTACATGGAAAGGCATGTTAACTACAACAGGGTTAGCATCCACTAAGCATAGCAAATGGGCAGCATCTCTAGTATATCTTCATTGCGGAGAGTAGCACGGTAGCAAAGGGACAGGTTAAAAAAACGGATACAACTGTTAATTGCAATAGGCTTAACAGCATCCTAAGTCATGTTTTGTAAGTTTGTAGCTGCTATTGGTGAAATTGAGCTAGACAGTTCATACTTGAACATCACACTGTGTGCAATACGAAAAATAACAAGGCACGTTTAACTACAGCCAACCTAGTATAGCCATTGAAACTGGTACTAATAAAAATGCAATTGGCAGAGTTAAACATCGCAAGGCAAGTGCTGCCAGAGCAGAGAATGGCCCAGTTGTCTATAAAAAGGTAGGGAAAATAGCTAAGACGTGTTAGGCATGTTTACTACAACATGTTTAATACATCAACCGTACAAAAAATAGCCATTGCAACTGGTATTGGTAAGATTGAACTGGTGAGTTCATACTTGGTAAGTCCTGAGAGGTAGTTGCTGGGGCACTTCGTCTTGGCCAGAGCCTGCCCAAAGTCAGCGGCGGCAGAGGCGAGGTGTTCCTCTGGGTCGAAGCGTGGATCAGTGCCGCTGAAATGTGTACCTACAGGCAACCAGTAAATGTTAGAAGTTAAACTGCAATTGCACAAATGATGTAAAATATTGTAAGACATGGGATGCAGCTAACCTCGACGGTAAACAACAACATCGCTCGTTATGGCCCTGCGTAAGTACATGGAAAGGCATGTTAACTACAACAAGGTTAGCATCCACCAAGAATAGCAAATGGGCAGCATCTCTAGTGATATCTTCATCGCGGAGAGTAGCATAGTAGCAAAGGGACAGATTAAAAAATGGATACAACTGTTAATTACAAAAGGCTTAACAGCATCCTGAGTTATGTATTGTAAGTTTGCTGCTGGTATTGGTGAAATTGAGCTGGACAGTTAATACTTGAACATCACACAGTGTACAGTACTGAAATAAACAAGGCACGAACATGCTTAATACATCAACCGTACAAAACATAGCCATTGCAAGTGGTATTGGTAAGATTGAGTTGGTCAGATCATACTTGGTAAGTCCTGGGGGGTAGTCGCTGGGGCACTTCATCTGGGCCAGAGCCTGCACCAAGTCGGCGGCTGTGGAGGCGTTCCTCCGGGTCAACATGCACAGCGGCCATCGCGCCATCGACCGCCATCAGCTCCTCAACCTCCACGTGATATGTGGTTGGGCTTGCGCGGCGATGCTCTAGAGGTAGGGGCGATGGGTATTTGGAGGCATGAGGATGTTTCGCAGGTGCCATTTAGGGAATCAGGTCGGGGCCGTGATAGAGATCAATGGGTTACCTGACTGGATCGATGATGCTCGGGCAGAATGTAGATGTGGTTGAAGTTGTGGTTGCGGCGGCGACGGTTTGAGCTGGGGAGGGGGGCGGCGGTGTGGGGGGAGATACTATGGAAATTTGATGGGTGGGGATGTGGTGAGAGGAATAAATTCTGAAATCACGCGCCTAATGAAAATTTCGCTGCGAAACTTGAGACTTGGGCGGGGGAAACACACAACGCAGACGAAGCGTGTAAAATACTCGTGTGCAAGAAAGGAGAAAATTGGCAGATCCTGTCTCCAAAAAAATGTACACGTGTAGTTGATTTTTTTTGGTCAATGGTATGCTTGCTTTATTAGGAAACATCACACAGGTAACTGACTTATGGATCATTAACGCAAAAAAACGCACACGGGTACGCCATAGAAACTATGTGTTTTGTGATCTTCTAATAATTCTTATATCTATCAGCATCTCCAGCTGCACCTAATTTAAAAATCCCTTTCATTGTAGTAGGATTATTCAATGTACATGAACGAGACAAAGGTGACACCCGATGAACAATCATCGGTTTATGAAATGCAATCAAGTGTCAACCTGCCTCGCTCGCTTAGCCAGAATTGATCCTATGCAACAAGAGAGAAGCTTGCTGCCATCCGCCAGTGCAGCTATTTAAGCCAGTGTGCGGCCAACTCACGCGGCGAGGTGGGACTAAAAACCAGTTGCGGCCAACTCTAGTCTCCGGTAGCTTCCGGTGGTTGCGGGCGGATGTTTCGGGAGTATTTAGGGCTGGGGTGCGGCTACAAAACTTCAGTGAACACATGCTAATCAATGCTCAAAGCCCTCAAAGGATGCGCTTACCGACATTGTACGTTAATAATAGATAGTACCAACTTAAAGTACTATGGGTAATTTGCTCTAAAGCTAGTGCGTATGTAGTACTGGTAGATGCTCGTAATTAATTATACAAACTTACGGGCGACACACGCACTAACTACTTCTCACATACTGGCATCAGGGCATGCTGGCCAGACGCTGTCGTTCTCCTTCCCAGCCTTGTTGGCAGTAGCCCACCATGCTTCGATCTCCGCCGAGCTCTCCTCAGCATGGCGTGCGGCCTCTTCTTTCTTGCGGCGGCTGGACTCTCTTTTCTTGACTGCTTTCTGCCTTTTCCGCTCCTTCTGTGCGGCTTTGGCCGCCTCTAGATCCACCGCCCATTCGGCCATGGCAGCATCAAAGTCCGCCCGCGTACTTGTGCGGCCACGGGTGATAACCCACAAGTATAGGGGATCGCAACAGTTTTCGAGGGTAGAGTATTCAACCCAAATTTATTGATTTGACACAAGGGGAGCCAAAGAATATTCTCAAGTATTAGCAGATGAGTTGTCAATTCAACCACACATGAAAGACTTAATATCTGCAGCAAAGTATTTAGTAGCAAAGTAGTAAGGAAGTAACGGTAATGGTGGCAAAAGTAACAGTAGCAATTTTGTAGCAATCGTAACAGTGGCAACGGAAAAGTAACTTAGCAAAGATCAATATGTGAAAAGCTCGTAGGCAATGGATCAATGATAGATAATTATGTCGGATGGCATTCATCATGAAACAGTTATAACATAGGGTGACACAGAACTAGCTCCAATTCATCAATATAATGTAGGCATGTATTCCGAATATAGTCATACGTGCTTATGGAAAAGAACCTGCATGACATCTTTTGTCTTACCCTCCTGTGGCAGCGGGGTCCTGTTGGAAACTAAGGGATATTAAGGCCTCCTTTTAATAGAGTACCGGACCAAAGCATTAGCACTTAGTGAATACATGAACTCCTCAAACTACGGTCATCACCAGGAACTGTCCCAACTATTGTCACTCCGAGGTTGCCGGATCATAACACGTAGTAGGTGACTATAACTTGCAAGATAGGATCAAGAACACAAATATATTCATGACAACATAACAGGTTCAGATCTGAAATCATGGCACTCGGGCCCTAGTGACAAGCATTAAGCATAGCAAAGTCATAGCAGCATCAATCTTAGAACATAGTGGATACTAGGGATCAAACCCTAACAAAACTAACTCGATTACATGATAAATCGCATCCAACCCATCACCGTCCAGCAAGCCTACGATGTGATTACTCACGCACGGCAGTGAGCATCATGAAATTGGTGATGGAGGATGGTTGATGATGACGACGGCGATGATTTCCCCTCTCCGGAGCCCCGAACGGACTCCAGATCTGCCCTCCCGAGGAAGAACAGGAGGTGGCAGCGGCTCCGTATCGTAAAACGCGATGAATCCTTCTCTCTGATTTTTTTCTCCCCGAACGTGAATATATGGAGTTGGAGTTGAGGTCGGTGGAGGTCCAGGGGGCCCACAAGGACGGATGGCATGCCCTGGGGGGTGGGCGCGCCTCCCACTCTTGTGGACAAGGTGTGGGCCCCCTTCTGTGGATTCTTTTGCCAATATTTTTTATTAATTCCAAAAATGATCTCCGTGAAATTTTAGGTCATTTCGAGAACTTCTATTTCTGCACAAAAATAACACCATGGCAATTCTGCTGAAAACAGCGTCAGTCCGGGTTAGTTCCATTCAAATCATGCAAATTAGAGTCCAAAACAAGGGCAAAAGAGTTTGGAAAAGTAGATACGATGGAGACGTATCAACTCCCCCAAGCTTAACCCATTGCTTGTCCTCAAGCAATTCAGTTGATAAACTGAAAGTGATAAAGAAAAAAATTTACAAACTCTGTTTGATCTTGTTGTTGCAAATATGTATAGCCAGCATTCAGGTTTTCAGCAAAGATTATGGACTAACCATATTTACAATAACATTTAGGTCTCACATTTACTCATATCAATGGCATAATCAACTAGCGAGCAATAATAGTAAATCTCGGATGACAACACTTTTTCAAAACAATCATGATATGATATAACAAGATGGTATCTCGCTAGCCCTTTCTGAGACTGCAAAACATAAATGCAGAGCACCCCTGAAGATCAAGGACTGACTAGACATTGTAATTCATGGTAAAAGAGATCCAGTCACAGTCATACTCAATATCAATTAATAACAAAGCATACAAATGACAGTGGTGCTCTCTAACTGGTGCTTTTTATAAGAGGATGATGACTCAGCAATAAAAGTAAATAGATAGGCCCTTCGTAGAGGGAAGCAGGGATTTGCAGAGGTGCCAGAGCTCGAGATTTTAAAACAGAGATGAATATAATTTTGAGCGGTATGCTTTCATTGTCAACATAACAACCAAAAGATCTCAATATCTTCCATGCTATATACATTATAGGCGGTTCCCAAACAGAATGGTAAAGTTTTTACTCCCCCTCCACCAACAATCACACTCCACAGCTTGTCCGAAACAACGGGTACCGTCCATACAATCAACAATCCTGGGGGAGTTTTGTTTTAATTTATTTTGATTTGATTTGAGCATGGGACTGGGCATCCCGATTACCAGCCATTTTCTCGTGAATGATGAGTGGAGTCCACTCATCGTGAGAATAACCCACCTAGCATGGAAGATACTGACAGCCCCCAGTCGCTACATGAGCGATTCGGGCATACAAAACAGAATATCATTTGAAGGTTTAGAGTTTGGCACATGCAAATTTACTTGGAACGGCAGGTAAGTACCGCATATAGGAAGGTATGGTGGACTCATATGGAACAACTTTGGGTTTATGGAAGTGGATGCACAAGCAGTATTCCCGCTTAGTACAAGTGAAGGCTAGAAAAAGACTGGGAAGCGACCAACTAGAGAGCGACAACAGTCATAAACATGCATTGAGATTAACCAACATTGAATGCAAACATGAGTAGGATATAAATCACCATGAACATAAATATCGTGGAGGCTATGTTGATTTTGTTTCAACTACATGCGTGAACATGTGCCAAGTCAAGCCACTCGAATCATTCAAAGGAGGATACCATCCTATCATACTACATCACAACCATTTTAAAAGCATGTTGGCACGCAAGGTAAACCATTATAAACTCCTAGCTAATTAAGCATGGCATGAATAACTATAATCTCTAATTGTCATTGCAAACATGTTTCATTCATAATAGGCTGAATCAAGAACGATGAACTAATCATATTTACAAAAACAAGATAGGTCGAGTTCATACCAGCTTTTCCTCATCTCAATCATTTCATCATATATCGTCATTATTGCCTTTCACTTGCACGACCGAACGATGTGAATGATAATAATAGTGCACGTGCATTGGACTAAGCTGGAATCTGCAAACATTTATTCAAAGGAGAAGACAAGGTAATATGGGCTCTTTGTTAGATCAACAATAATGCATATGAGAGCCACTCAACATTTTCATCGTGGTCTTCTCCCTTCGACCCCCAAAGAAAAGAAAAGAATTTCAAAGAAACACACTGAAATGTTTTTGGAGTTTTTGTTTTTCTGAAGAAAGTAAAACAAGAACGAGAAAAACTATTTACACGGGAAAGCTCCCAACAAGTAAAAGAAGAACGAGAAATCTTTTTGGGTTTTCTTTTATACTACAACTAAGCATGGAAGGTAAACTAAGCTACAACTAATTTTTTTTGTTTTTCTCAAAGGCTTTCAAATACTCAAGAAGAAAGCGAGAAAAAGAAATAACCTAACATGGGTAATACAATGAAAAAGTATGAACACCGACAACTAGAATGAGTGTGTGAACATGAATGTAATGTCGGTGAGAAATACGTACTCCCCCAAGCTTAGGCTTTTGGCCTAAGTTGGTCTAAGCCCATGGATCAAAGTGGCCCTCTCCGGTGTACTGAGGAGGATCCTGGGGGTTCCACTGGTTAGCGAGCTCCTGTGGCTCCCACTGATAAATAGATTCATTATATGGATCAGGTGATGGCTCTGGCTCAGGAGCTGGGGATCGCGCCCCCTCCTAGTATGCATGAATGTCCTCGGGCATAACGAAGTACCTGCCTAAATAAATATCGAACAAACCAGGTGCAGGCAAGGTAATAATCTAAAAAGTATCCTCGCTAAATATCAAGTTATAAATGAGTCTCTTTTCCTCATCATAGCGAATAAACTTATGTGCTACCATGCTATCATAATCTAAGTATATAGTGGGTAGCAGTTTCTCCTCTTTCTCATTATGCCTAATGGGTATCTCAAAGCGTCTAGCAAGTCGAGAGGCGAAGATACCTCCGAAAATATGACCCTTAGTACGGTTGAGACTCAACCGTCTAGCAACCATAGCGCCTAAACTGAAAGTTTTATCGCGAAGTAAAGCATGACGTAAAATGGCAAGGTCAGGAGCACTAAGGCCTCCACTCTCCCCACGGCCGATTAAACATCTCCCAGCAAATAATGAGTAATAGCGCAAAACAGGAAAATGTAAACTAGCCACTCTCACTTCCGACACCTTTCTCCTTTCCCCTACGGTAACTTCATCAATAAAATCTTCCACATCGCTAGGACGTGGTTCCTCGACGCTACCCTCATAAGGTAATTTACAAACCTCACAAAAGTCATAAAGCGTCATCTCCTTATGCTCATCATATAAGTGAAACTCTACCGTGGGTGGTGGCCTCCTAGCATGAAAATGAAAATTTTGCATGAAAGTATTAGTGAGTAGGAGATACTGATCACACTAGTCGAGGAGGAAGTCGGTGATGCCTGCATTCTCAGCCAAATAATAGAAATCCTCATAAATTCCGGCCGCCTGTAAGAATGCATCACAAGGCCATTCACACAGCCGAATCTCCGCGGTGCGAGGAAGATTGTACTTGGGCTTTTCCTTCTCCCGATTTTCTTTTTCCTTCGAACCCCAGCTCGAAGAGCCTCTCAACAATCTCCTCATCATTTTTTTCCTCTGAAAGATTTCTGAAATTTTTAGTGACTCAAAATAAAAGTGAACCAAACTCAATAAAATTGATAGCAACTACTCCTACAAGTGCCTAGAGGCTATTTCATGCATCAAAACTACTTTGGACCCTATAAATTTGACATGCAAGCTCAAGAACAGGGTCACTACAGCAGTAAAAAAAATCAATATATAAAGCACTAGAACAAAAACTAATTGGACCATTAGAGGAGTCACATACCGAAGAACAATCCCCCAAAACAGTTTTGCAAATGGAGCTTTACACAAGGAGATCGAAAATGGCAGCAAAATGAGCAAGAACACGGGTTTGAGCACTAGGATGATTTTTTCTGGAGGAAGGCGAAGTGGATGGGTGCTGGAATAAGTGGAGGGGGCCACGTGGGACCCACAAGGGTGGGGGCGCGCCCAGGGGGTAGGGCGCGCCCTCCGTCCTTGTGGACAGGTGGTGGGTCCCCCTGGTGTGTTTTCAGTTCCAGAAATTCTCAAATATTCTATAAAAAATTATACTAAATTTTTAGGGCATTTGGAGAACTTTATTTTCAGGACATTTTTTATTTCATGGATAATTCAGAAAATAGACAGAAAATACTATTTTTTTATTCATTCTAAATAACAGAAAGTAAAAAGTAGGTACAAAAGGTTGTGCCTTCTAAATTCATCCATCTCATGCTCATCAAAAGGAATTTGTTAACAAGGTTGATCAAGTCTTATTAACAAACTTCTTCCGAATGACATGAAACCGGAGAATTTTCGAATATCACTAGGTTACCTCAACGGGGATATGCATGTCCCCAACAATAAGAATATCATATTTCTTTTTGACAGCAGGAAGAGGGAATTCAAAACCTCCAATAGTAATAGTTGAAAATTTTCCAATAGAATTGATACTATGAACTTGAGGTTGTTTCTTCGGAAAGTGTACCGTATGCTCATTACCATTAACATGAAAAGTGACATTGCCTTTGTTGCAATCAATAACAGCCCCTGCAGTATTCAAAAAGGGTCTACCAAGGATGATTGACATACTGTCGTCCTTGGGAATATCAAGAATAACAAAGTCCGTTAAGATAGTAACGTTTGCAACCACAACAGGCACATCCTCACAAATACCGATGGGTATAGCAGTTGATTTATCAGCCATTTGCAAATAAATTTCAGTAGGTGTCAACTTATTCAAATCAAATCTACGATATAAAGAGAAAGGCATAACACTAACACCGGCTCCAAGATCACATAAAGTAGTTTTAACATAGTTTCTTTTAATGGAGCATGGTATAGTTGGTACTCCTGGATCTCCAAGTTTCTTTGGTATTCCACCCTTAAAAGTATAATTAGCAAGCATGGTGGAAATTTCATCCTCCGGTATCTTTCTTTTATTTGTAACAATATCTTTCATATACTTAGCATAAGGAGGCATTTTAAGCATATCAGTCAAACGCATACGCAAAAAGATAGGTCTAATCATTTCAGCAGAGCGCTCAAAATCGTCATCATCCTTTTTCTTGGATGGCTTAGGAGGAAAGGGCATGGGTTTCTGAACCCATGGTTCTCTTTCTCTACCATGTTTCCTAGCAACGAAGTCTCTCTTGTCATAACGTTGATTCTTTGATTGTGGGTTATCAAGATCAACAACAGGTTCAATCTCTACATCATTATCATTACTAGGTTGAGCATCAACATGAACATCATTATTAACATTATCACTAGGTTCATGTTCATCACCAGATTGTGTCTCAGCATCAGAAATATAAATATCATTTGGATTCTCAGGTGTGTCTATGACAGGTTTACTAGAAGCATGCAAAGTCCTATCAGTTTTCTTTTTCTTTTTATTAGGACTAGGTGCATCAGTATTAATTTTCTGAGACTCTTGCTCAACTCTCTTAGGATGGCCCTCAGGATACAAAGGTTCCTGGGTCATTTTACCACCTCTAGTCATAACCCTAACAGCATTATCATTGTTCTTACTATTCAACTCATTAAGCAAATCATCATGTGCCTTAAGTACTTGTTCTACTTCAGTTGTAACCATGGAAGCATGTTTACTAATAAGCTTAAGATCATTAACAGTTCTACTCATATAATCACCCAAGTAATCAAGCATGTGAGCATTACGTTTCAATTGTCTACTAACATAAGCATTGAAATTTTCTTGTTTAACAATAAAATTATCAAACTCATCCAAGCATTGACTAGCAGACTTATTATGACGAATATCACCTTCATCAAATCTATAGAGAGTTTACCTCTGCTACTTGTGTCGGGTTATCAAGACCATGTATTTCTTTAATAGGCGGTAAATTCTTAACATCTTCAGCTTTAATACCTTTTCTTTCATAGATTTCTTTGCCTCTTGCATATCTTCAGGACGGAGAAATAGAATACCTCTTTTCTTCGGAGTTGGTTCAGGAAGTGTCCAATCATTATCATTACTCAATATATTATTCAATAGCAATTCAGCTTGCTCAACAGTTCGTTCCCTGAAAATACAACCAGCACAACTCTGTAGGTGGTCCCTAGAAGCATCGGTTAGTCCATTATAAAAGATATCAAGTATTTCATTTTTCTTGAGAGGATGATTAGGCAAAGCATTAAGTAATTGGAGAAGCCTCCCCCAAGCTTGTGGGAGACTCTCTTCTTCAGATTGCACAAAGTTAAATATTTCCTATAAAGCAGCTTGTTTCTTATGAGCAGGGAAATATTTTTGAGAGAAATAATAAATCATATCCTGGGGACTACGCACACAACCAGGAGCAAGAGAATTAAACCATAACTTAGCATCACCCTTTAATGAGAAAGGAAAAAACTTAAGAATATAGTAATAGCGAATTTTTTCCTCATGAGCCAATAGGGTGGCTATATCATTCAATTTAGTAAGATGTGCCACAACTGTTTCAGATTCATAACCATAGAAAGGATAAGATTCAACCAAAGTAATTAACTCAGGATCGACAGAGAATTCATAATCCTTATCAGTAACAAAAATAGGTGAAGTAGCAAAATTGGGATCATATTCCATTCTAGCATTCAAGGATTTTTCTTTCAGCTTAGCTAGCAATTTCTTAAGATCTTCTCTATCATTGCAAGCAAGAAAGTCTCTAGTAGTTTCTTCATCCATAATATAACCCTCAGGTACAACAGGCAATTCATATCTAGGGGGAGAATCATAATCTTCAGTTTCAATAATATTTTCTCTAACCCTAGCAAGTTGTTCATCAAGAAATTCACCTAGTGGCACAGTATTATCAAGCAAAGCAGTAGTATCATCATTAGCATCATGCATAGCAGAAGTGGCATCATCAATTACTTGCGACATATCAGAATTACTAGCAGGTGTAGGTGTTGCAAGCTTACTCAAAACATAAGGTGAATCAACTGCAGAGTTAGATGGCAGTTCCTTACCTCCCCTCGTAGTAGAGGGAAAAACCTTGGTTCTAGTATCTTTCAAATTCCTCATAGTGATCAACAGATATAAATCCCAAGTGACTTAGAGAATAGAGCTATGATCCCCGGCAACAGCGCCAGAAAAAGGTCTTGATAACCCACAAGTATAGGGGATCGCAACAGTTTTCGAGGGTAGAGTATTCAACCCAAATTTATTGATTCGACACAAGGGGAGCCAAAGAATATTCTCAAGTATTACCAGCTGAGTTGTCAATTCAACCACACCTGAAAGACTTAATATCTGCAGCAAAGTATTTAGTAGCAAAGTAGTATGGAAGTAACGGTAACGATGGCAAAAGTAATAGTAGCAATTTTGTAGCAATCGTAACAGTGGCAACGGAAAAGTAACTTAGCAAAGATCAATATGTGAAAAGCTCGTAGGCAATGGATCAATGATGGATAATTATGTCGGATGGCATTCATCATGCAACAGTTATAACATAGGGTGACAAAAAACTAGCTCCAATTCATCAATATAATGTAGGCATGTATTCCGAATATAGTCATACGTGCTTATGGAAAAGAACTTGCATGACATCTTTTGTCCTACCCTCCCGTGGCAGCGGGGTCCTGTTGGAAACTAAGGGATATTAAGGCCTCCTTTTAATAGAGTACCGGACCAAAGCATTAGCACTTAGTGAATACATGAACTCCTCAAACTACGGTCATCACCGGGAACTGTCCCGACTATTGTCACTCCGGGGTTGCCGGATCATAACACGTAGTAGGTGACTATAACTTGCAAGATAGGATCAAGAATACAAATATATTCATGACAACATAATAGGTTCAGATCTGGAATCATGGCACTCAAGCCCTAGTGACAAGCATTAAGCATAGCAAAGTCATAGCAACATCAATCTTAGAACATAGTGGATACTAGGGATCAAACCCTAACAAAACTAACTCGATTACATGATAAATCTCATCCAACCCATCACCGTCCAGCAAGCCTACGATGGATTACTCACACACGGCGGTGAGCATCATGAAATTGGTGATGGAGGATGGTTGATGATGACGATGGCGACGATTTCCCCTCTCCGGAGCCCCGAACGGACTCCAGATCTGCCCTCCCGAGGAAGAACAGGAGGTGGCGGCGGCTCCGTATCGTAAAACGCGATGAATCCTTCTCTCTGATTTTTTTCTCCCCGAACATGAATATATGGAGTTGGAGTTGAGGTCGGTGGAGGTCCAGGGGGCCCACAAGGACGGATGGCGCACCCTGGGTGGGTGGGCGCGCCTCCCACCCTTGTGGACAGGGTGTGGGCCCCCTTCTGTTGATTCTTTCGCCAATATTTTTTATTAATTCCAAAAATGATCTCCGTGAAATTTCAGGTCATTCCGAGAACTTTTATTTCTGCACAAAAATAACACCATGGCAATTCTGCTGAAAACAGCGTCAGTCCGGGTTAGTTCCATTCGAATCATGCAAATTAGAGTCCAAAACAAGGGCAAAAGAGTTTGGAAAAGTAGATACGATGGAGACGTATCAACGGGAGACGATGAACTCGGCGCGGCGGGGTGCCATCGCTTCCTTACCATGTGTGTTATCGCGGGCGGCGAGGAACTCGGCGCGGCAGGATGCCATCGCTTTCTTACCAGTTATTGTGAGCCGCGGTGCCATGAACAACACTTGGAGAGAGCTCTTGGACGGAGTGGCCGGACAGCCGTATAGTGCGGTGGTTTTTAAGAGCTCAAAGATAAACGACGAAGGAAATTTGGCTTCCCTTACAATCTTGCTCATTCATTATCGCACATGGTTCATCTATGTCGCCTCCAGAAACAGTGTGCGCTGAGCCTATTGTGTGTTGTGTTATGATTGGCCAGAACCCCAGCCACGCGGATCGCGCGTGTGCACCGTAGGATGCGCCGCGATCGAATGGCAATCCACGTCCCTCTCATCACACCCGTGCAGCTGTAGCTGGATTGGATTTATATGCGCTTAATGCCTAGAAAATGCACATAATCCCCTAAATATGGTAAATGAGCCCGGAAAAGTGCCAAATTTGAACACGGTGATTTGCAGGGTGTATGTTCATCATAGAAAAAAACTCAAGAACGAAGAACGAAGGAAATTTGGATTCCCCTTCAATCTTGGTGATTTCCCTCTCGAAACCATGGAACTTCCTCGGTGATGGTTCGATTTATGAAGGGCATGCATGATGACATAAGCCAAACCTTCTCAATTTTTTATCCGGGCATGGTGAGGCCATACCATGGCACCATGCCAGGCGTCATATTTTTCAAGCATGTATTTCATTTTTCTATAGTGAAAACCAATAAACGAACGTTTGTGGTTGACTATTGCCACACATTTCGTCAAAATCTCTGCCCATTCCTTGTAAAAGGCATGAGAATTTACTAAATAGCACGAGCATGGTTTTCCAGACCGTTCTTGTGCACCTTTTCATGCACCGATTGTCTGAATTTGAATTATGTGCATTTAATGCCTAGAAAATGCACATAATCCCCTAAATATGGTAAATGAACCTGGAAAAGTGCCAAATTTGAACATGGTGATTTGTAGGGTATATGTTCATCGTAGAAAAAAACTCAGGGACAAAGGACGAAGGAAATTTGGATTCCCCTTCAATCTTGGTGATTTCCCCCTCGAAACCATGAAACTTCCTCGGTGATGGTTCGATTTATGAAGGGCGTGCGTGACGACATAAGCCAAACCTTCTCAAATTTTTACCAGGGCACGGTGAGGCCATACCATGGCACCATGCCAGGCGTCATGTTTTTCAAGCATGTATTTCATTTTTCTATAGTTGAAAAACCAATAAACAACGCGTTTGTGGTTGACTATTGCCACACATTCCCTTGAAATCTCTGCCCATTCCTTGTAAAAGGCATGAGAATTTACTATATAGCACGAGCATGGTTTTCCAGACCGTTCTTGTGCACCTTTTCATGCACCGATTGTTCGAATATGAATTATGTACATTAATGCCTAGAAAATGCACATAATCCCCTAAATATGGTAAATGAGCCCAAAAAATGCCAAATTTTAACACGATGCATTGGAGGGGGTATGTTGATCGTAGAAAAAACTGAATGACAAACTAGGAAGGAAATTTGGATTCCCGGCCCCTTCAATCTTGGTGATTTCCCCCTCGAAACCACGAAACTTCCTCGGTGATGGTTCGATTTATGAAGGGCGTGCATGACGACATAATCGAAACCTTCTCAAAATTTTACCAGGGCACGATGAGGCCATACCATGGCACCATGCCAGCCGTCATGTTTTTCAAGCATGTATTTCATTTTTCTATAGTTGAAAAACAAATAAACGACGCGTTTGTGGTTGACTATT
The DNA here is from genome assembly GCA_011799875.1 of Thinopyrum elongatum. Classification (NCBI taxonomy): domain Eukaryota; kingdom Viridiplantae; phylum Streptophyta; class Magnoliopsida; order Poales; family Poaceae; genus Thinopyrum; species Thinopyrum elongatum. The sequence goes on from CM022297.1 coordinate 156,714,504, forward strand.
GCCACACATTTCCTTGAAATCTCTGCCCATTCTTCGTAAAGGCATGAGAATTTACTAAATAGCACGAGCATGGTTTTCCAGACCGTTCTCGTGCACCTTTTCATACACCGATTGCTTGAATTTGAATTATGTGCATTAATGCCTACAAAAGACACATAATCACCTAAATATGGTAAATGAGTACGGAAAAATGCCAAATTTGAACATGTTGCATTGGAGGGGGTATGTCGATCGTAGAAAAAAACTGAATGACAAACTAGGAAGGAAATTTGGATTCCCCTTCAATCTCGGTGATTTACTATCGCACACGATTCAACTCCATCGCCTCTGCGAACCGTGTGTGTTCACCCACACATGCAAAAGGAAAAAGAAAACCCTCGCTGTAGCGCCCAAGATGTGATTTTATCCCAATCACATGATAAATTCATGATTGGGGCACAACCACATTTCGAGCGCATAGCAAGGTGGATATCATTACAACATACCATGTATTGAATAGACGAGAATACAAGATAAAGGCTAACACTCGCCACAAGCTACAACATGAATACAACAGTATATCAATACATAGCAATCATCATACAGAAGAGCAGGATCCGACTACGGATGAAATCAAACGAAAATAAGAACGACATCCACCCTGCTAATCCCAGGCTCCCGACCCGAAACCTATCCCTTGATCGAGGAACAAGAAACAGAAGAACTCCAAAACAAGCAAGCATCGCTCTCACGTCAGATCATCGCATTACCTGTACCTACAACTGTTATTGTAGTAATCTATGAGCCACGAGGACTTAGCAATCCCATTACCATGGGTATCAAGACTAGCAAAGCTTAATGGGTATGGAATGGATAAGTGGTGAGGTTGTGATGGCTCATGTCCGCGTCAGTATTTTCCCCAAAGAGGAAGGGATGATGCAGCACAGCTACGGTAGGTATTTCCCTCAGTGATGAGACCAAGGTTATCTAACAAGTGGGAGAACCACGCAACACTATGTAAACGGTACCTCCACACAAAGAACAAATACTTGCAACCCGACGCGTAAGAGGGGTTGTCAATCCCTCCCGGGTAAAAGATAGATAAATTTGTAGTAGATTGGATAAATAGATCTCGCGGAAACGCGAAATAAAATAAATAACAAAAAATTGCAGCAAGGTATTTTTGGGTTTTTGGAATAATAGATCTGAAAATAAAAGAGGCAAATAATATATCAGAAAGCAAACATGATAAAGAATAGACCCGGGGGCCGTAGATTTCACTAGTGGCTTCTCTCGAAAAAAATAGCATACGATGGGTAAACAAATTACTGTTGGGTAATTGACAGAACTTCAAATAATTATGATGATATCCAGGCAATGATCATTATATAGGCATCACGTCCAAGATTAGTAGACCGGCTCCTGCTTGCATCTACTACTATTACTCCACACATCAACCGCTATCCAGCATGCATCTAGTGTATTAAGTTCATGGAGAAACGGAGTAACGCAATAAGAACGATGACATGATGTAGACAAGATCTATTCATGTAGGAATAGAAACTATCTTGTTATCCTTAATAGCAACGATACATACGTGTCATGTCCCCTTCTATCACTGGGATTGAGCACCGTAAGATCAAACCCATCACAAAGCACCTCTTCCCATGGCAAGAAAAATCGATCTAGTCGGCCTAACTAAACCAAATATTCGAAGAAGAAATACGAGGCTATAAGGAATCATGCATATAAGAGATCAAAACTCAAATAACTTTCATGGATAAAATAGATTTGATCATAAACTCAAAGTTCATCGGATCCCAACAAACACACCGCAAAAAGAGTTACATCAAATAGATCTCCAAGAGACCATTGTATTGAGAATCAAAAGAGAGAGAGAGGAAGCCATCTAGCTACTAACTACGGACCCGTAGGTCTACAATGAACTACTCACGCATCATCGGAGAGGTACCAATGAGGATGATGAACCCCTCCGTGATGGTGTCTAGATTGGATCTGGTGGTTCTGGAACTTGCGGCGGCTGGAATTGTGTTTCGTCGACTCCCCTAGGGTTTTTGGATTTTCGGGGTATTTATAGAGCAAAGAGGCGATGCAGGAGGCCACCGAGGTGGGCACAACCCAGCAGGGTGCGCCTGGGCCCCCAGGCGCGCCCAGGTGGGTTGTGCCCCCTCGGGGCACCCCTCTGGTACTTCTTCGACCCAAGTTGTTCCTTCTGGTCCATAAAAAATCTCCAAAAAGTTTTGTTGTGTTTGGACTCCGTTTGGTATTGATTTTCTGCGAAGTAAAAAACAAGGAAAAAACAGGTACTGGCACTGGGCACTATGTCAATAGGTTAGTCCCAAAAAATGATATAAAGTTGCTATAAAATGATTGTAAAACATTCAAGAATGACAATATAACAGCATGGAACAAGCAAAAATTATAGATACGTTGGAGATGTATCAGCATCCCCAAGCTTAATTCCTACTCGTTCTCGAGTAGGTAAATGATAAAAACAGAATTTTTGATGTGGAATGCTGCCTAACATGTTCATCACATATTCTTTTCTTTTGTAGCATGGACATTTGAACTTTTGTATGATTCAAAGCAATAGTCTAGTTTTGACATGAAGATTTCAGTACTCAAGCATATCAACCAGCAACCATGTCTTTCAAAATATCAACATTAAAGCAAGTTATCCCTAGCCCATTATGCTCAATCATTGATCCATTCATGAAACACACTCGCATATTAGCTACACCCAATGCTCAAGTACGATCATAGTGCCCCTTAGTTGATGCTTTATAAGAGAAGATGGAGACTCAAATAAAAATAAAAATTGCATAAAGTAAATAGAAAGGCCCTTCGCAGAGGGAAGTAGGGATTTGTAGAGGTGCCAGAGCTCAAAGCGAAAAAGATAGAGATAAAACATTTTGGGTGGCATGCTTTTCCTGTCAACGAAAATAATCGAGTAGTTCCCAATACTTTCCATGCTAGATATATCATAGGCGGTTCCCAAACAGTCTGTAAAGATGCGAATTGTTTTCATACCTATGTAACTCCAACAATTCTGAACAATTAGGAAAACAGGGACAATTTATATATAAATCTTGTGTAAAAAATTCAGAATTTTTTGTCGCTTATGTAAATCTATAAAATTATTTTACTGGATGCAAAAGTTTCTGTTTTTCAACAGGATCAAATCAACTATCACCAAAGCTATCCCAAAGGCTTTACTTGGCACAAAAACTAATTAAAACATAAAAAAACAATCATAACAGAGGCATAATTGTGCAAACACTCAAGAACATAAAGAAAAAGGCAAAAATAAATTTTATTCATTGGGTTGCCTCCCAACAAGCGCTATCGTTTTACGCCCCTAGCTAGGCATAAAGCATAGATCTAAGTATTGTCATCTTTGGTTCTAGATCCATAGGATGCCCTCATGATTCATTCATATGGAGGCTTAATTCTTGTTCTAGGGAAGTGTTCCATACCCTTCCTTAGTGGAAATTGAAATTTAATATTGCCTTCTTTCATATCAATCACGGCACCGATAGTACATAAAAACGGTCTACCGAGTATAATTGGACAAGATGGATTGCAATCAATATCAAGAACAATAAAATCTATGGGCACATAATTCCTATTTGCAAGAATAAGAACATCATTAATTCTTCCCAAAGGCTTTTCAATAGTAGAATCAGCCAAGTGCAAGTTTAAAGAACATTCTTCAATATTGGTAAGACCAAGCACATCACATAAAGATTTCGGAATTGTGGAAACACTAGCACCCAAGTCACATAAAGCAAAACACTCATAATTTTTGATCTTGAATTTGATGGTGGGTTCCCATTCATCATGTAATTTTCTAGGAATTGAGATCTCTAATTCCAACTTTTCTTCCAAAGCTTTCATCATAGCATCAACAATATGTTTAGTAAAAGCTTTATTTTGTTCATAAGAATGGGGTGAATTAATCATGGATTGCAACAAAGAAATACAATCAATCAAAGAGCAATTATCATAGTTAAAGTCTTTGTAATCCAAAAGAGTGGGCACATCACTAGTTAAAGTTTTGACCTCCCCAAACCCACTTTTATCAATTTTTTCAACAAGATTTTCACCCTCCAAATTATCAGGACGCCTTCTAACTAAAGTTGACTCTTCTTCAGTCCCTTTATCATCAATTATAATTTTACTAAACAAAGAATCAATAGAAGAAACACCAATCACTTTAAGATCTTCATCATTTTTATGAAAGCAATCACTAGAAAACGTTTTTTCTAAAAATTCTATTTTAGCTCCAAGCATAGCGGTTCTTTTCTTGCTTTCATCCATAGAAACATATAAAGCTTTAATTGATTCTTCAACCTTAGGCACAAAAATTTTCAACTTGAGATTTTCTACATCATGAGAAATTCTATCAATGCTTCTAGACATATCATCAATCTTATTCAACTTTTCTTCTATCGTATTGTTGAAAAAAATTGAGCATTGATAAATTCTTTAATATTATTCTCAAGATCAGAGGTGTTCCTATTATTATTATTATAAGAAGGATTACCATAGGAATTACCATAATTATTAGAGGAATTCCCAGGAAAAGGCCTAGGATTAAAATTACCTCTATAAGCATTAAAATTGTTTCGCGAGACAAAATTCACATCTACGGCATCACTATTTTGCTCAATCAAAGTAGACAAAGGCACATCATTAAGATCAATAGGAGCATTTTTACTAGAAACCAACTTCATAAGAGCATCAACTTTTTCACTCAAAGAATTTATTTCTTCAACCAAATTAACTTTTTTACTAGTAGGAGCTCTTTCGGTATGCCATTGTGAATAATTTGACATAATATTATCAAGCAATTTAGTAGCTGCGCCCAAAGTAATTTCCATAGAAGTACCACCCGCGGCGGAATCTAAAAGATTTCTAGAAACAAAATTCAATCCCGCATAAAAATTTTGTATGATCATCCAAAGATTTAAACCATGAGTAGGACAATTTCTTAGCATCAATTTCATTCTTTCCCAAGATTGCGCACCATTTTCATGCTCAAGTTGCTTAAAATTCATGATTTGAGTTCTATGGGAAATAATTTTCGCGGGCGAAAAATACTTAGTAATGAAAGCATCTTTGCATTTATCCCAAGAATCAATTCTATTGCGAGGCAAAGAAGAAAACCAAATTTTTGCACGATCTCGCAAAGAAAACAGAAATAATTTCAACTTCACAATATCATTGTCCACATCTTTTTTCTTTTGCATATCGCATAATTCTACGAATGTGTTAAGATGGGACGCGGCATCCTCATTAGGAGTACCAGAAAACTGATCTTTCATACCAAGATTCAACAAAGCGGCATTGATATCACAAGACTCCGCACTAGTGGCAGGAGGAGCAATCGGAGTGCTAACAAAATCATTATTATTGGTATTGGAAAAATCACACAACTTGGTATTTTCTTGAGACATCGCAACTACGCAAACAAGAACGCAAACAAAAACAGATCTGAAAAAAAAAGAGGGCGAATAAAACGGCAAATTTTTGTGAAGTGGGGGAGATGAAAATGAGAGGCAAATGGCAAATAATGTAAATTGCAAGGAGGTGAGATTTCAGATTAGGAACCTGATAGATGTTGATGATGTCTCCCCGGCAACGGCGCTAGAAATCCTTTCCTGATGGCTCGTGTCCGTGTCAGTATTTTCCCCGAAGAGGAAGGGATGATGCAGCACAGCTACGGTAGGTATTTCCCTCAGTGATGAGACCAAGGTTATCGAACTAGTAGGAGAACCACGCAATACTGTGTAAACGGTACCTGCACACAAAGAACAAATACTTGCAACCCGACACGTAAGAGGGGTTGTCAATCCCTCCCGGGTAAAAGATAGATAAATTTGTAGTAGATTGGATAAATAGATCTCGCGGAAACGCGAAATAAAATAAATAACAAAAAATTGCAGCAAGGTATTTTTGGGTTTTTGGAATAATAGATCTAAAAATAAAAGAGGCAAATAATAGATCGGAAAGCAAACATGATAAAGAATAGACCCGGGGGCTGTAGATTTTACTAGTGGCTTCTCTCAAGAAAAACAGCATACAGTGGGTAAACAAATTACTGTTGGGCAATTGATATAACTTCAAATAATTATGACGATATCCAGGCAATGATCATTATATAGGCATCACGTCCAAGATTAGTAGACCGACTCCTGCCTGCATCTACTACTATTACTCCACACATCGACCGCTATCCAGCATGCATCTAGTGTATTAAGTTCATGGAGAAATGGAGTAATGCAATAAGAATGATGACATGATGTAGACAAGATCTATTCATGTAGGAATAGACCCCATCTTGTTATCCTTAATAGCAACGATACATATGTGTCATGTCCCCTTCTGTCACTGGGATTGAGCACTGATAACCCACAAGTATAGGGGATCGTTTGTAGCCTTCTTCGATAAATAAGAGTGTCAAACCCAACGAGGAGCTAAAGGTAGAACAAATATTCCCTCAAGTTCTATCGACCACCGATACAACTCTATGCACACTTAACGTTTGCTTTACCTAGAACAAGTATAAAACTATTTTGCAAGAATAAAACTACGAGTACTTTGCGATAATAAAACTACGAATAAATTGCAAGGTAATAAAAGTGGATAGCTTTTGTCAACAAGAAAGTCATTTGTCCCTAGGCAATCGATAACAAGTACCGGTAATCATTCTTGTAATTTTATATGAGGGAGAGGCATGAGCTAACATACTTTCTCTACTTGGATCATATGCACTTATGATTGGACCCCTAGCAAGCATCCGCAACTACTAAAGATCATTAAGGTCGTGAAACCCAACCATAGCATTAAGTATCAAGTCCTCTTTATCCCATACGCAACAACCCACTTACTCGGGTTTAAGCTTCTGTCACTCTCGCAACCCACCATAAGCGAATCATGAACATATTACAACACCCTACAGCAGGGATCCCTCACGTTTGCATGAGATGGAGGGCACCATAGGACAGCACCATAAATAAAACATACAATCATACCAACCAAGATCACGATTAACCCAGAGGACAAAACGAATCTACTCAAACATCATAGGATAGCCAAATATCATTGGGAAATAATATATGGAGTTGAGCACCATGTTTAAGTAGAGATTACAGCGGGGAGAAGAGGTGTTACACCGCTGCATAGAGGGGGAGAAAGTTGGTGTAGACGGTAGCAAGATTGTTGATGTAGATCACTGTCGTGATCCTAGCCCCGGCGGCACTCTGGCGCCACCGGGAGAGAAGGGGAGAGAGCCCCCCTCCTTCTTCTTCCTTGGCCTCCCCCCTAGATGGGAGGAGAGTTCCCCCTCTGGTCCATGGCCTCCATGGCAGCGGAGGGGCGGGAGCCCCTCTGAGATTGGATCTCCCTCTCCGTTCTCTTCTGTTTCGCGTTCCCCAGATCTGGCCCTTCACCGTTTCTTAAATTACCGGAGATCCGTAACTCCGATTGCGCTAAAAAAAATTACATGATTTTTTTCCATAAATTATCTTTCTTGCGCAACAAGAAGGGCCCCAACCGATGTTCGAGGAGGGCACAAGATACGTGGGCGCGCCAGGGGGTGCTCGGCGCTCCCTGGTGGGTTGTGGTCACTGTGGGGCCCCGTTTGTGTTGATTCCACCTCCAAAAAATCATAAATATTCCAAAATAATTCTCCGTAAATTTTTATCGCATTTGGACTTCGTTTGATATGGATTTTCTGCGAAACAAAAAACATGCAACAAACAGGAACTGGCACTAGGCACTGGATCAATAGGTTAGTCCAATAAATCATATAAAAAGTTGCCAAAAATATGTGAAAGTTGTATAATATTGGCATGAAACAATCAAAAATTATAGATACGACGGAGACGTATCAGCATCCCCAAGCTTAATTCCTGCTCGTCCTTGAGTAGGTAAATGATAAAAAAAGATAATTTTTGATGTGGAATGCTACCTAGCATAAACTTGATCATATATCTAATCATGGCATGAATATTAAGACATAAGTGATTCAAAGAATAGTCTATAATTTGACATGAAGACATCAATACTCAGGCATCCCAACAAACAATAGTGTCTTTCAAAACATCGACGCTAAAGAAAGCTATCCCTACAAAATCATATAATCTTGTCATGCTCTGTCTTCTTAACACAAAGTATTTATCATGCACAACCCCGATGACAAGCCGAGCAATTGGTTCAAACTTTTTAACGCGCTTCATCTTTTTCAACTCTCACGCAATACATGAGTGCAAGCCATGGATATAGCACTATGGATAGAATAGAGTATGATGATAGGGGTAAATATAGAGAAGACAAAAAGTAAGAAAGTCTCACATCAACGCGGCTAACCAACGGGCTATGGAGATGCCCATCAATTGATATTAACATGAGGAGTAGGGATTGCCATGCAACGGATGCACTAAGAGCTATAAGTGTATGAAAGCTCAATATGAAAACTAAGTGAGTGTGCATCTAATCCTATAATGAAAAATTCCCACTAGTATATGAAAGTGACAGCATAGGAGACTCACTATATGAAAAACATGGTGCTACTTTGAAGCACAAGTGTGGAACTAGCATGCCCCTTCTCTCTTTTTATTTTATTTTTTTCTTTTTTTCTTTTTTTCTTTCTTTTTTCTTTCTTTTTTTTTCTCTCATTGTCCGGAGTCTCATCCCGACTTGTGGGGGAATCATAGTCTCCATCATCCTTTCCTCACTGGGGCAATGCTCTAATAATGAAAAATGATGATCATCACACTTCTATTTACTTATAACTCAAAAGAAATAAAAATTACAACTCGATACCTAGAACAAAATATGACTCTATATGAATGCCTCTGGCAATGTACCAGGATGTGCAATGATATAGCATAACAACAATAACAAAAAACGGACAAGCCATGGAAATATCATGCTAGCTATCTTACAATCATGCAAAGCAATATGACAATGAATGCTCAAGTCATCAAAATGGAGGCGGTGGAAGTTGCATGGCAATATATCTCAAAATGGCTATGGAAAGGCCATAATAGGTAGGTATGGTGGCTGTTTTGAGGAAGATATAATAAGGCTTATGTGTGATAGAGTGTATCATATCATGGGGTTTGGATGCACCTGCAAATTTTGCACCACATCTCGAGGTGAGAAAGGGCAATGCACGGTACCGTAGAGGCTAGCAAATTGCGCAAAGGTAAGAGTGCGTATAATCCATGGACTCACATTAGTCATAAAGAACTCATATACTTATTGCAAAATTTTATTAGCCCTCGAAGCAAAGTACTACTACGCATGCCCCTAGGGGGATAGATTGGTAGGAAAAGACCATCGCTCGTCCCCGACCACCACTCATAAGGAAGATAATCAATAATAAATCATGCTCCAACTTCATAGCATAACGAGAGACTATACGTGCATGCTTCGGGAATCACAAACCTTAACACCAATATTCCTACTAACCACAACCATTTACTAGTATCTCCCACATATTACCATCTCTATATCTCAAAACTATTGCAAGGAATCAAACATATCATATTCAGTGATCCATAAGTTTTATGTAGGATTTTATGACTAACCATGCAATTGACCAATTCATGTTGACTCTCTAAATAGGTATAAGTGAAGCAAGAGAGTTTAATTCTTTCTACAAAATACCATGCTCTAATAAGTATAAGTGAAGCAAAAGAGCATTCTACAAATAACGGTTTTCTAAGTGAAGAGAAACAGGCAATCCAAACTTCAAATGATATAAGTGAAGCACATGAAGCATTCTATAAAGCCACACTCAAAAGATATAAGTGAAGTGCAATGAGCATTCTATAAATCGACCATGGACTATCTCATACCAGCATGGTGCATAAAATAAAAATGAAAAATAAACACAAAAGACGCTCCAAGATTCACACATATCACATGAACGAAACGAAGATGAAAACATACCGATACTTGTTGAAGAAAGATGGGATGCCTTCCGGGGCATCCCCAAGCTTAGACGCTTGAGTCTCCTTGAATATTTACTTGGGGTGCCTTGGTCATCCCCAAGCTTGAGCTCTTGCCTCTCCTCCTTCTTCTCATATCGGGACCTCCTCGATCTTTGATCACTTCATCCACACAAAACTCAACAGAAACCTCGGTAAGATCCGTTAGTATAATAATGCAAATCATGTTGGGGAACGTAGTAGTAAATCAAAAAAATGTCTACGTATCACCAAGATCAATCTAGGAGATGCTAGCAACGAGAGAGAGGGAGTGCATCTTCATACCCTTGAAGATTGCTAAGCGGAAGCGTTACAAGGAATGCGGATGATGGAGTCGTACTCGCGGCGATTCAAATCGCGGAAGATCTGATCTATCGTCGAACGGACGGCGCCTCCGCGTTCAACACACGTACAGCCCGGGGATGTCTCCTCCTTCTTGATCCAGCAAGGGAAGAGGAGAAGTTGAGGAAGAGCTCCGGCAGCACGACGGCGTGGTGGTGGAGGAGCTCGTGGTTCTCCGACAGGGCTTCGCCAAGCACTACGGAGGAGGAGGAGGTGTTGGAGAGGGGGAGGGCTGCGCCAGGGAAGGGGTGCTGCTGCCCTCCCACCCCCCCCCCTCTATTTATAGGGTGAAGGGGAGAGGGGGCCGGCCCCCTTAGATCCCATCTAAGGGGGGGGGGGCGGCGGCCAAGGGGGGGACTTGCCCCCCAAGTTTGGTGGGAGGCGCCCCCACCCCCTAGGGTTTTCAACCCTAGGCGCCTTGGGCCCCTTGGGGGGGGGCGCACCAGCCCACCAGGGGCTGGTTCCCTCCCTTGCTCAGCCCACTTGGCCCACCGGGGCAGGTGGCCCCACCCGGTGGACCCCCGGACACCTTCCGGTGGTCCCGGTACAATACCGATAACCCCCGAAACCATTCCGGTGACTGAAACTGGACTTCCCATATATAATTCTTCACCTCCGGACCATTCCGGAACTCCTCGTGACGTCCGGGATCTCATCCGACACTCTGAAAAACCTTCGGTAACCACATACAATTTCCCATAACAACTCTAGCGTCACCGAACCTTAAGTGTGTAGACCCTACGGGTTCGGGAACCACACAGACATGACCGAGACATCTCTCCGGCCAATAACCAATAGCGGGATCTGGATACCCATGTTGGCTCCCACATGTTCCACGATGATCTCATTAGATGAACCACGATGTCGAGGATTCAATCAATCCCGTACGCAATTCCCTTTGTCCATCGGTATGTTACTTGCCCGAGATTCGATCGTCGGTATCCTTATACCTTGTTCAATCTTGTTACCGGCAAGTCTCTTTACTCATTCCGTAATGCATGATCCCATGGCTAACTCCTTAGTCACATTGAGCTCATTACGATGATGCATTACCGAGTGGGCCCAGAGATACCTCTCCGTCATACGGAGTGCCAATTCCCAGTCTCGATTCGTGCCAACCCAACAGACACTTTCGGAGATACCTGTAGTGCACCTTTATAGTCACCCAGTTACGTTGTGACGTTTGATACACCCAAAGCATTCCTACGGTATCCGGGAGTTGCACAATCTCATGGTTAAAGGAAATGATACTTGACATTAGAAAGCTCTAGCGAACGAACTATATGATCTTGTGCTATGCTTAGGATTGGGTCTTGTCCATCACATCATTCTCCTAATGATGTGATCCCGTTATCAATGACATCCAATGTCCATGGTTAGGAAACCATAACCATCTATTGATCAACGAGCTAGTCAACTAGAGGCTTACTAGGGACATGATGTGATCTATGTATTCACACATGTATTACGGTTTCCGGTTAATACAATTATAGCATGAACAATAGACAATTATCATGAACAAGGAAATATAACAATAACCATTTTATTATTGCCTCTAGGGCATATTTCCAATAGTCTCCCACTTGCACTAGAGTCAATAATCTAGTTACATTGTGATGAATCGAACACCCATAGAGTTCTGGTGGAAGAGGTTTAGTCAACGGATCTGCGACATTTAGATCCGTATGTACTTTACAAATATCTATATCTCCATCTTGAATATATTCATGAATGGAGTTGAAGCGGCGCTTGATGTGCTTGGTCTTCTTGTGAAACCTGGGCTCCTTGGCAATGGCAATAGCTCCAGTGTTGTCACAGAAGAGAGTCATCGGGCCCGACGCATTGGGAACCACTCCTAGGTCGGTGATAAACTCCTTCATCCAGACTCCTTCCTGCGCTGCTTCCGAAGCAGCTATGTACTCCGCTTCACATGTAGATCCTGCCACGACGCTTTGCTTGCAACTGCACCAGCTGATTGCCCCACCACTCAAAATATACACGTATCCGGTTTGTGACTTGGAGTCATCCAGATCTGTGTCAAAGCTAGCGTCGACGTAACCCTTTACGACGAGCTCTTCGGCACCTCCATAAATGAGAAACATATCCTTAGTCCTTTTCAGGTACTTCAGGATATTCTTGACCGCTGTCCAGTGTTCCATACCGGGATCACTTTGGTACCTCCCTACCAAACTTATGGCAAGGTTCACATCAGGTCTGGTACACAGCATGGCATACATAATAGAGCCTATGGCCGAGGCATAGGGGATGACACTCATCTTTTCTCTTTCTGCTGCCGAGGTCGGGCATTGAGCTGTGCTCAATCTCACACCTTGCAATATAGGCAAGAACCCCTTCTTAGACTGATCCATATTGAACTTCTTCAATATCTTGTCAAGGTATGTGCTTTGTGAAAGACCAATGAGGCGTCTCGATCTATCTCTATAGATCTTGATGCCTAATATGTAAGCAGCTTCTCCAAGGTCCTTCATTGAAAAACACTTATTCAAGTAGGCCTTTATGCTTTCCAAAAGTTCTATATCATTTCCCATCAACAATATGTCGTCCACATATAATATGAGAAATGCTACAGAGCTCCCACTCACTTTCTTGTAAATACAGGCTTCTCCATAAGTCTGTATAAACCCAAATGCTTTGATCATTTCATCAAAGAGAATGTTCCAACTCCGAGATGCCTGCACCAGCCCATAGATGGAGCGCTGGAGCTTGCATACCTTGTCAGCATTCTTAGGATCGACAAAACCTTCCGGCTGCATCATATACAATTCTTCCTTAAGGAAACCATTAAGGAATGCCGTTTTGACGTCCATTTGCCAGATTTCATAATCATAGAATGCGGCAATTGCTAACATGATTCGGACGGACTTCAGCTTCGCTACGGGTGAGAAGGTCTCATCATAGTCAACCCCTTGAACTTGTCGATAACCCTTAGCGACAAGCCGAGCCTTATAGACGGTCACATTACCATCCGCGTCAGTCTTCTTCTAAAAGATCCATTTATTTTCTATGGCTCGCCGATCATCGGGCAAGTCCACCAAAGTCCATACTTTGTTCTCATACATGGATCCTATCTCGGATTTCATGGCTTCAAGCCATTTGTTGGAATCCGGGCCCGCCATCGCTTCTTCATAGTTCGAAGGTTCACCGTTGTCTAACAACATGATTTCCAGGACAGGGTTGCCGTACCACTCTGGTGCGGAACGTGTCCTCGTGGACCTATGAAGTTCAGCAGCAACTTGATCCGAAGTTTCATGATCATCATCATTAACTTCCTCTCTAGTCGGTGCAGGCACCACAGAAACATCTTCCTGAGCTGCGCTACTCTCCGGTTCAAGAGGGGTTACCTCATCAAGTTCCACTTTCCTCCCACTTACTTCTTTCGAGAGAAACTCTTTCTCCAGAAAGGATCCATTCTTGGCAACAAAGATCTTGCCTTCGGATCTAAGGTAGAACGTATACCTTATAGTTTCCTTAGGGTATCCTATGAAGACGCATTTTTTCGATTTGGGTTCGAGCTTTTCAGGTTGAAGTTTCTTGACATAAGCATCGCATCCCCAAACTTTCAGAAACGACAGCTTAGGTTTCTTCCCAAACCATAATTCATACGGTGTCATCTCAACGGATTTAGACGGTGCCCTATTTAAAGTGAATGCGGCAGTCTCTAAAGCATAGCCCCAAAATGATAGTGGTAGATCGGTAAGAGACATCATAGATCGCATCATATCCAATAGAGTGCGATTACGATGTTCAGACACACCATTTCACTGAGGTGTTCCAGGCGGCGTGAGTTGTGAAACAATTCCACATTTCCTTAAGTGCGTGCCAAACTCGTGACTCAAATATTCTCCTCCATGATCTGATCGTAAGAACTTTATTTTCCTGTCACGTTGATTCTCTACCTCACTCTGAAATTCCTTGAACTTTTCAAAGGTCTCAGACTTGTGTTTCATTAAGTAGACATACCCATATCTACTTAAGTCATCAGTGAGGGTGAGAACATAACGATAGCCACCGCGAGCCTCAACGCTCATTGGACCACATACATCAGTATGTATAATTTCCAACAAGTTGGTTGCTCGCTCCATTGTTCCGGAGAATGGAGTCTTGGTCATTTTGCCCATGAGGCATGGTTCACACGTGTCAAATGATTCATAATCAAGAGACTCCAAAAGTCCATCTGCATGGAGTTTCTTCATGCGCTTGACACCAATGTGACCGAGGCGGCAGTGCCACAAGTATGTGGGACTATCATTATCAACCTTACATTTCTTGGCATTCACACTATGAATATGTGTAACATCATGTTCGAGATTCAATAAAAATAAACCATTGACCAGCGGGGCATGACCATAAAACATATCTCTCATATAAATAGAACAACCATTATTCTCGGATTTAAATGAGTAGCCATCTCGCATCAAACGAGATCCTGATACAATGTTCATGCTCAAAGCTGGTACTAAATAACAATTATTGAGGTTTAAAACTAATCCCGAAGGTAGATGTAGAGGTAGCGTGCCGACGGCGATCACATCGACCTTGGAACCATTCCCGACGTGCATCGTCACCTCGTCCTTCGCCAGTCTCCGCTTATTCCGCAACTCCTGTTTTGAGTTACAAATGTGAGCAACCGCACCGGTATCAAATACCCAGGAGCTACTATGAGCGCTGGTAAGGTACACATCAATAACATGTATATCATATATACCTTTGGTATTGCCAGCCTTCTTATCCGCTAAGTACTTGGGGCAGTTCCGCTTCCAGTGACCATTTCCCTTGCAATAAAAGCACTCAGTCTCAGGCTTGGGTCCATTCTTTGGCTTCTTCCCAGCAACTGGCTTGCCGGGGGTGGCAACTCCCTTGTCGTCCTTCTTGAAGTTCTTCTTACCCTTGCCTTTCTTGAAACTAGTGGTCTTATTCACCATCAACACTTGATGTTCCTTCTTGATCTCCACCTCCGCTGATTTCAGCATTGAATATAACTCGGGAATGGACTTCTCCATCCCTTGCATATTGTAGTTCATCACAAAGCTCTTGTAGCTAGGTGGAAGCGACTGGAGGATCCTGTCAATGACCGAATCATCTGGAAGATTAACTCCCAACTGAGACAAGCGGTTGTGCAACCCAGACATTTTGAGTATATGCTCGCTGACAGAACTATTTTCCTCCATCTTACAACTGTAGAACTTGTCAGAGACTTCATATCTCTCGACTCGGGCATGAGCTTGGAAAACCATTTTCAGCTCTTGGAACATCTCATATGCTCCGTGCTGCTCAAAACGCTTTTGGAGCCCCGATTCTAAGCTGTAAAGCATGCCACACTGAACCAGGGAGTAATCATCACTACGCGACTGCCAGGCGTTCATAACGTCTTGAGTTGCTGGGAAAATGGGTGCGTCACCTAGCGGTGCTTCAAGGACATATGCTTTCTTGGCAGCTATGAGGATGATCCTCAAGTGACGGACCCAGTCCGTATAGTTGCTACCATTGTCTTTCAGCTTGGTTTTCTCTAGGAACGCATTGAAGTTGAGGGCAACATTAGCGTGGGCCATTTGATCTACAGGATAGATTGTAAAGACAATTTTTTAGACTAAGTTCATGATAATCAAGTTCATCTAATCAAATTATTTAATGAACTCCCACTCAGATAGACATCCCTCTAGTCATCCAAGTGATACATGATCTGAATCGACTAGGCCGTGTCCGATCATCATGTGAGACGGACTAGTCATCAACGGTGAACATCTCCATGTTGATCGCATCTACTATACGACTCATGTTCAACCTTTCGGTCTCTCGTGTTCCGAGGCCATGTCTGTACATGCTAGGCTCGTCAAGTCAACCTAAGTGTTTCGCATGTGTAAATCTGGCTTACACCCGTTGTATGCGAACGTTAGAATCTATCACACCCGATCATCACGTGGTGCTTCGAAGCAATGAACCTTCGCAACGGTGCACAGTTAGGGGGGACACATTTCTTGAAATTTTAGTGAGGGATCATCTTATTTATGCTACCATCGTTCTAAGCAAATAAGATGTAAACATGATAAACATCACATGCAAATCATAAAGTGACATGATATGGCCAATATCATCTTGCGCTTTTGATCTCCATCTTCGAGGCGCGGCATGGTCACCATCGTCACCGGCATGACACCATGATCTCCATCATCGTGTCTTCATGAAGTTGTCTCGCCAACTATTACTTCTACTACTATGGCTAACGGTTAGCAATAAAGTAAAGTAATTACATGGCTTTTACATTGACACGCAGGTCATACAATAAATTGAGACAACTCCTATGGCTCCTGCCGGTTGTCATATTCATCGACATGCAAGTCGTGATTCCTATTACAAGAACATGATCAATCTCATACATCACATATATAATTCATCACATCCTTTTTGGCCATATCACATCACATAGCATACCCTGCAAAAACAAGTTAGACGTCCTCTAATTGTTGTTGCATGTTTTACGTGGCTGCTATGGGTTTCTAGCAAGAACGTTTCTTACCTACGCAAAAGCCACAACGGTGATATGCCAATTGCTATTTACCCTTCATAAGGACCCTCTTCATCGAATCCGATCCGACTAAAGTGGGAGAGACAAACACCCGCTAGCCACCTTATGCATCAAGTGCATGTCAGTCGGTGGAACCTGTCTCACGTAAGCATACGTGTAAGGTCGGTCCGGGCCGCTTCATCCCACAATGCCGCCGAATCAAGAAAGGACTAGTAACGGTAAGCAAATTGAACAAATCATCGCCCACAACTACTTGTGTTCTACTCGTGCAAAGAATCTACGCATAGACCTAGCTCATGATGCCACTGTTGGGGAACGTAGTAGTAAATCAAAAAAAATTCTACGTATCACCAAGATCAATCTAGGAGATGCTAGCAACGAGAGAGAGGGAGTGCATCTTCATACCCTTGAAGATCACTAAGCGGAAGCGTTACAAGGAACGCGGATGATGGAGTCGTACTCACGGGGATTCAAATCGCGGAAGATCCGATCTATCGCCGAACCGACGGCGCCTCCGCGTTCAACACACGTACAGCCTGGGGACGTTTCCTCCTTCTTGATCTAGCAAGGGAAGAGGAGAAGTTGAGGAAGAGCTCCGGCAACACGACGGCGTGGTGGTGGAGGAGCTCGTGGTTCTCCGACAGGGCTTCGCCAAGCACTACGGAGGAGGAGGAGGTGTTGGAGAGGGGGAGGGCTGCGCCAGGGAAGGGGTGCTGCTGCCCTCCCACCCCCCTCTATTTATAGGGTGAAGGGGAGAGGGGGCCGGCCCCCTTAGATCCCATCTAAGGGGGGGGGCGGCGGCCAAGGGGGGACTTGCCCCCCCAAGTTTGGTGGGAGGCGCCCACACCCCCTAGGGTTTTCAACCCTAGGCGCCTTGGGCCCCTTGGGAGGCGCACCAGCCCACCAGGGGCTGGTTCCCTCCCTTGCTCAGCCCACTTGGCCCACCGGGGCAGGTGGCCCCACCCGGTGGATCCCCGGACACCTTCCGGTGGTCCCGGTACAATACCGATAACCCCCGAAACCATTCCGGTGACTGAAACTGGACTTCCCATATATAATTCTTCACCTCCGGACCATTCCGGAACTCCTCGTGACGTCCGGGATCTCATCTGGGACTCCGAACAACCTTCGGTAACCACATACAATTTCCCATAACAACTCTAGCGTCACCGAACCTTAAGTGTGTAGACCCTACGGGTTCGGGAACCATGCAGACATGACCGAGACATCTCTCCGGCCAATAACCAACAGCGGGATCTGGATACCCATGTTGGCTCCCACATGTTCCACGATGATCTCATCGGATGAACCACAATGTCGAGGATTCAATCAATCCCGTACGCAATTCCCTTTGTCCATCGGTATGTTACTTGCCAGAGATTCGATCGTCGGTATCCTTATACCTTGTTCAATCTCGTTATCGGCAAGTCTCTTTACTCGTTCCGTAATGCATGATCCCGTGGCTAACTCCTTAGTCACATTGAGCTCATTACGATGATGCATTATCGAGTGGGCCCAGAGATACCTCTCCGTCATACGGAGTGACAAATCCCAGTCTCGATTCGTGCCAACCCAACAGACACTTTTGGAGATACCTGTAGTGCACCTTTATAGTCACCCAGTTACGTTGTGACGTTTGATACACCCAAAGCATTCCTACGGTATCCGGGAGTTGCACAATCTCATGGTCTAAGGAAATGATACTTGACATTAGAAAGCTCTAGCGAAATAACTATACGATCTTGTGCTATGCTTAGGATTGGGTCTTGTCCATCACATCATTCTCCTAATGATGTGATCCCGTTATCAATGACATCCAATGTCCATGGTTAGGAAACCATAACCATCTATTGATCAACGAGCTAGTCAACTAGAGGCTTACTAGGGACATGCTGTGATCTATGTATTCACACATGTATTACGGTTTCCGGTTAATACAATTATAGCATGAACAATAGACAATTATCATGAACAAGGAAATATAATAATAACCATTTTATTATTGCCTCTAGGGCATATTTCCAACAAATCACTACTCTAAGTACTGTTGCAAACCAGTTCATATTTTATTTTTGCATTGTATCTACTGTATTATAACTTTTCCATGGCTTATACCACCGATAAAAATCGATAGTTTCATCAAAACAAGCAAAACAATGCATCAAAAACAGAATCTGTCTTAAACAGGACAGTATGTAGCAATCTTAACACCTACCATACTTATGGTACTCCAAAAATTCTGAAAATTAGGAAAAAATAAATAATTTGTATAGAAAGACTTTGCAAAAACTTGCAGAAACTTTCAACGTTCTAGTAAAAAATGTAAAATCGCGCACTACAGCCAAAGTTTCTGTTTTTGCACAGCACATACCAACAAGCAATCTAATCATCCTAAAGGCAAATCTTGGCACATTATTTTTATAATACAATGGATTTGTACAAGGGGATAATTATTTTTTTTCAAAAGTTTCTGTAATTAAGATTCACAAAGTTACCATGGGCATGAACAAAGTTCAAGGCTAGCTCCCACTTTCACAATGCTCGTCTCTCTCACTTTCACTTTTCTTTTTGTGAAGTTTTAAGTTCCCCTCTATATTTTTTTGTTTTTAAACTTTATAAAAGCACTCAATAGAAATAAATGACTCTCTAAAACTTCCAGGTTGTCTCCCTGGCAGCGCTTTCTTTAAAGCCATTAAGCTAGGCATAAAGTGCTCAAGTAATGAATCCACCCGGATCCCAAGGTATATCAAAGCCAATTTTAATTAACAATGATTTGGCATTTAGTAGTGAGCACAAAGCAACATATATCATGCAATGACGAAGTCTAACTCTCTTCCTATGCATTGGCATGTCGTACAAGAACAATTCATGCACATCAAGTAAAGGCCTATACATAGTATATGCAGTTTCTTGCAATTTTATCGTGTTGGAAACATAGAGAGGCGGAGATGTAGTTCCTCTCTCATAATAATTGCAAGTAGGAGCAGAAAGCACATGCATATTATATTCATCAAAATCATCATGTGTAGTAGCAAAATGCAACCCATCAATATAATCCTTAATAAGAGCAAACTTCTCCGATATAGTGTAGTTTAAAGAATTCAAAAAGATAATAGGACTATTATGCATGGGTGCAATAGCAGCAATTTCATTCTTAACATAAGGAACTATAGCAAGTTCATCTCCATAAGCATAATTCATATTGGCATCTTGGCCACAATCATAGCAAACATCAAGTTCATCAAAAAGGGATATTTCAAAAGAATCAACGGGATCATAGCAATTATCATAGCATTCATCCTTCGGTAAGCATGAAGGGAAATTAAATCATGTATGAGTTGAAGAGTTACTCTCATTAGAATGTGGGCACGGGTAGCTAATCCGCTCTTCCTCCTTTTGTTCTTCGCTCTCCTCATCATCTTTTTCATCCAATGAGCTCACAGTTTCATCAATTTCTTCTTCCATAGACTCCTGCAAAATATTAGTCTCTTCTTGGACAGCGGAGACTTTCTCAATAAATATATCAATATCGGAATTGTATTTATAATTTTCATAGCAATATTTAAGGATGGCAAAATTTTCAGGTCTATAAACATCATCATCAAAAGCTTCATACTTTAAAAACAAAGATTCAATTTCATAAGCACCCTTAAAAGCAACAAATTCTTCTATTCGTTCCACATCATAATAATCATATCTACCATTGGCATAAGAAGCCAAGGTTTCATTATCATTAAATTTGCATGTGAAGAGAAGGTGTGGAGCGTTCATCCTAGAGCAACAAGTATAATCATATCTCTGGCATAAATTCCAAGCATACCAATGCAACATATCAATTTGATCCCAAAATAATTTCCCTTTTTGTGTCAAGCGATAATCCCTAAAGTATTCACATTGATCCAACGTGTCTCCCATTATCAAGTTGAATGGGGTTTTCTCAGGATTATCGAAGTAGTGCATAATATTTTTCACATAACGAGAATCGAGGGTTTTAGGAGGTTCCCCATCTCCATGAGTAGCAAGTACAACTAATTTTTTTGGTGTTTCGTGTTCCATATCCATAACTAAAGATAGAGAACAACTTAGAATAGGAAATAAAAACTACTTAGTGATAAAGCAAACAAGCACACACGAGAATATTCACCCCATGATATTGCTCGCCGGCAACGGTGCCAGAAAAAGGTCTTGATAACCCACAAGTATAGGAGATTGTTTGTAGCCTTCTTCGATAAATAAGAGTGTCAAACCCAACGAGGAGCTAAAGGTAGAACAAATATTCCCTCAAGTTCTATCGACCATCGATACAACTCTACGCACACTTAATGTTTACTTTACCTAGAACAAGTATAAAACTATTTTGCAAGAATAAAACTACGAGTACTTTGCGAGAATAAAACTACGAATAAATTGCAAGGTAATAAAAGTGGATAGCTTTTGTCAACAAGAAAGTCATTTGTCCCTAGGCAACCGATAACAAGTACCGGTAATCATTCTTGTAATTTTATATGAGGGAGAGGCATGAGCTAACATACTTTCTCTACTTGGATCATATGCACTTATGATTGGACCCCTAGCAAGCATCCGCAACTACTAAAGATCATTAAGGTCATGAAACCCAACCATAGCATTAAGTATCAAGTCCTCTTTATCCCATACGCAACAACCCACTTACTCGGGTTTAAGCTTCTGTCACTCTCACAACCCACCATAAGCGAATCATGAACATATTGCAACACCCTATAGCGGGGATCCCTCACATTTGCACAAGACGGAGGGGACCATAGGACAGCACCATAAATAAAATATACAATCATACCAACCAAGATCACGATTAACCCACAGGACAAAACGGATCTACTCAAACATCATAGGATAGCCAAATATCATTGGGAAATAATATATGGAGTTGAGCACCATGTTTGAGTAGAGATTACAGCGGGGAGAAGAGGTGTTACACCGCTGCATAGAGGGGGAGAAAGTTGGTGTAGACGGTAGCAAGATTGTTGATGTAGATCGCCGTCACGATCCTAGCCCCGGTGGCACTCTGGCGCCACCGGGAGAGAGGGGGAGAGAGCCCCCCTCCTTCTTCTTCTTCCTTGGCCTCCCCCTAGATGGGAGGAGAGTTCCCCCTCTGGTCCATGGCATCCATGGCGGCGGAGGGGCGGGAGCCCCTCCGAGATTGGATCTCCATCTCCGTTTTCTTCTGTTTCACGTTCCCCAGATCTGGCCCTTCACCGTTTCTTAAATTCCCCGAGATCCGTAACTCCGATTGCGCTGAAATATTTACATGATTTTTTTCCATAAATTATCTTTCTTGCACCAGAAGAAGGGCCCCAACCGACGTTCGAGGAGGGCACAAGATACCTGGGTGCGCCAGGGGGTGCTCGGCGCGCCTTGGTGGGTTGTGGTCACTGTGGGGCCCCATTTGCGTTGATTCCACCTCCAAAAAATCATAAATATTCCAAAATAATTCTCTGTAAATTTTTATCATGTTTGGACTTCGTTTGATATGGATTTTCTGCAAAACAAAAAACATGTAACAAACAGGAACTGGCACTGGTCACTGGATCAATAGGTTAGTCCAATAAATCATATAAAAAGTTGCCAAAAATATGTGAAAGTTGTATAATATTGGCATGAAACAATCAAAAATTATAGATACGATGGAGATGTATCAAGCACCGTAAGATCGAACCCATCACAAAGCACCTCTTCCCATGGCAAGAAAAATCGATCTAGTCGGCCTAACTAAACAAAAGATTCGAAGAAAAAATACAAGGCTATAAGCAATCATGCATATAAGAGATCAAAACTCAAATAACTTTCATGGATAAAATAGATCTGATCATAAACTCAAAGTTCATCGGATCCCAACAAACACACCGCAAAAAGAGTTACATCAAATAGATCTCCAAGAGACCATTGTATTGAGAATCAAAAGAGAGAGAGAGGAAGCCATCTAGCTACTAACTAAGGACCCGTAGGTCTACAATGAACTACTCACGCATCATCAGAGAGGCACCAATGAGGATGATGAACCCTCTGTGATGGTGTCTAGATTGGATCTGGTGGTTCTGGAACTTGCGGCGGTTGGAATTGTGTTTCGTCGACTCCCCTAGGGTTTTGGATTTTCGGGGTATTTATAGAGCAAAGAGGCGGTGCGGGAGGCCACTGGGGTGGGCACAATCCACCAGGGCGTGCCTGGGCCCCCAGGCGCGTCCAGGTGGGTTGTGCCCCCCTCGGGGCACCCCTCTGGTACTTCTTCGGCCCAAGTTGTTCCTTCTGGTCCATAAAAAATCTCCAAAAAAATTCGCTGCGTTTGGACTCCGTTCGATATTGATTTTCTGCGAAGTAAAAAACAAGGAAAAAATAGGAACTGGCACTAGGCACTATGTCAATAGGTTAGCCCCAAAAAATGATATAAAGTTGCTATAAAATGATTGTAAAATATCCAAGAATGATAATATAACTGCATGGAGCAAGCAAAAATTATAGATACGTTGGAGACGTATCAGGTTGCAGCAACACTAAGCATTTGTATGGTGGCTAACTTATGAGTACAAGAATAAGAAGAGAAACTACGCATAACGGTCGCAATCTAGTAATGATCAAGAAGTGATCCTGAACTACTTACGAGTCAAACATAACCCCACCATGTTCTCTTCCCGAACTCCCTCGAAAAGAGACGGTCACGGTTACGCACACGGTTGGTGTATTTTAATTTGGGTTTGGTGTCAAGTTCTCTACAACCGGATATTATAAATTTCCAATCTGTCACATAACTGCAGGCACAGCTCTCGAAAAGATTTAACCCTGCAGGGGTGTCTCAACTTAGTCAATCATAAACTCTCACGATCCACGAAGGAAAAACCTCCATCTCGGGACAACCCGATCAAGCTCGGAATCCCGGTGCACAAGACATTTCGACGATGGCAAGACAAAACCAGCAAGACCTCCCGATGTGCCGACACCTCAATAGGAGCCGCATGTATCTCATCTCATGCCACGATCGGATGGGACATCCTATGAGTAAAACCAATCCTCGAGTTTCCCCGTGGTGGCCCTTCAGTCTACCCGGTTTGGACCAACACTCATGAGGAGCACTGGCCCGGGTTGTTGATTAATTATCCTCGGATGCTAGCCGGTCCCTATGCAATTTTTAGTTATTATTAGGCAAATGGTAAAACCAAAGTTGGGCCTTGCTGGAAGAGTTTTATTCAAAGTGAACTGTCGAGGGGGGCCCATAAACCCCAACCGTGTAAGGAACAAAAATCAAGGAACATAACACCGGTATGACGGAAACTAGGGCGGCAAGAGTGGAACAAAAGGCCGAGCCTTCCACCCTTTACCAAGTATATAGATGCATTAATTAAATAAGAGATATTGTGATATCCCATGATATCCATGTGCCAACATGGAACAACCTGCACCGCACCTGCAACTAGCAACGCTATAATAGGGGCTGAGCAAAGCGGTAACATAGCCAAACAATGGTTTGCTGGAAGATGGAAACGTTAGAGGCTTATCATGGCAATTTGGAAGGCTTGACAAACAAGTGGTAGGTAGCGCGACATAGCGATGGCATCGAGACAACTAGCAAGCAAAGATAGTAGTGATATCCAGGATAATGATCATCTTGCCTGAAATCCCGCTAGGAAGAAGACCGAATCCATGAAGTAGACGAACCAACGTAGTCGAACGGATCCTCACAATCGCAACGTAACTGGAACTATTGAGAAGAAGCACAACCGGAAAGAAGCAAACAACATGGTAAACAACCATCACATAAACATGGCATGATGCACAACCAAGTATGATGCATGTCCAGTTTAAATAGGCATGGCATGGCAAAGTACAACAAACAATACTACAAATTAAGTGAAGCTCAATATGCAACGAGTTGCATGTTGACGAAACACCACATTCATTTATTTAGTTCTCTCCCGTTTATGTACCCAACAATATTAAATGTTGTTAAACATGGCAAGAGGTGAAGCATATGTAAACTACACATTTATGCAAGTTTAAATGATGCCGGAAATAACAAACAACAATTCCAGAAAATCCCCATGTGTATATTTTGGATTTGGTACTGTTCTGCCCTATACACAATTTTAGAGTTGTTAAACATGCAAAGTAATGCCACCATGTTAATCTATGCATTTTTCTACCCCATTTACATATAAAGTTTATTTAATTTGGAGCTATGGTTATTTAGTTATGAAATAAATCATTTTAACATGTCATTTATGCAAATTAATGCAAACAGCAATTTTAAACATTTTTAACATGGATGAAAGTTGGATATTATGAAAGTACATGAAATTCTAAGCATTTTACATATATATAAAGTATTTACATATGATGCACGGTTCTAGAGTTATTAAATGCATGAACATGGAGGGTTTTTCTGCAAAACTGGTAATTCTCTGGATAAAGCTAAATTCGCAGATCTGGAAAAAAACCTACACGGGCCAAAACTAAAACTGGAGCAGCCCCAACAGAAGGGAAAAAAAGGAGGCGCTGGGGGTGTCCTCACCATGGGCCAAGGCCCGAGTCGGGGAGGTGGCTGCGCGGCTGGGCGAAGCAGAGGCCGGCCGGGGCAGCTGGGCCGGCGGGGAAGCAGCGCGGCCGGCCCACGCGCAGGCAATTGAGCTCTCTTGCTTGATCTGGTCCATGAGAGGGGCGCTTGGTCAACGAGAGGTGTCGAGGCAGAGGCATCGCCCTCCTCTGCCTGAACTATTGCTGCTCGATGCAATGAAGGAGACAGCGGCTGGAGGGGGGCTTGGCGGGGCGGGACTTGGGCGGATGACGGGGAGCATGGCGGAGATGGCCGGGGCCCGATGGATCTGGCCGGAGATGGCAAGGACGAAGGTGAGATGGGGTTTCCTCGGGGCTGGGCCTCTCGGGTGGCCATGCCTGCTTGAGGTCGTCCGGACCTGTGCAAAATGGCGGCGACAGCAAGGGTCAGTGGGTCCGGCGAGCAGAGAAAAGGAAGGAGAAGCTGAGGCGGGGCGGCATGGACCTGCTGCTGGCCCGGGGCGAGCTGTCCATGGCGGCTTGGCTCCATGGTTCGGCGGCCATGGCAGGCGTCGGGTGCCTGCGAGAGAGAGAAGCTTAGGAGGAGGAAGGAACCAGGAGAGGAAGGAGAGGCGAGGGCGCGGGCAAAGGAGAAGGCGAGCGGCTCGGGGACGGGAGGAGGAGCTCGGGCGCGGGACGGTGGCCTGGTGGAGGAGGCCGGAGGCACGGGCATCGGGGCCGGTCCTGCTGGTGTTGCTCCCGCGAGGGGCAACGGGTGGTGATGGAGCTCCGGCATGGAGCTGCTGCTGCACAGGTTCGAGCAGGGAGCCATGGGGTCTCATGGAGTTTGGGAGGTGGCTGCAAGAGAGGGTGGAGCGAGGGGAACTCAGCAGGAGTTGAATCGAGGGGAGGTTCCGGGCGGCTGCTCTGGTTCGGTGGATCTGAGATGGATGGTGGTTGGCTCGATGAGGAAGACGAGGAGGAGACCAGGTGGGCTGGCGGCGATGGGACAAGCTCCCGAGGAAGTCGGTGGCGGCGGCTTCGAGATTGGGGGAGGAATGGATGGGATAACCTAGGGTTAGGGGTTGATCTGTTTAAATAGGTAGGTGGGTTAAGTTTTGACCCTCCGATCAGAATCGGGTGGTCGAGAATAAATATGCTAGGGGAGTCCAAATGAGAAATCGAAGATGTTTTGGGGATGTTCGGAGATGATCCGGACCCATCGGTAATGACAGCCCGGTTCGGGTTTGGGGAAGTTTCGGACGTGCGTGAGGTTGCGAAGGGGGGCGGGTCCATGGTTATGCAGAGAGGTAAGGCGGTCAAACAAGAGGGAAACGAGAACCCGGTTGGTCTGAGAAAAGTCAACGGAGACCACGAGGAGAAGCGTCGACTATGAATGGATGCAAGTTTTAAAAACATGACGGCAACGGAGTGCCGATGCAATGCAAATGATGACATGATGAATGCAACAAACAAATAATTAACACAGCTGACACGCAAAACATGGAAGGCATCTGGAGCGTTGGTCTTGGGCTATTACAACTCTCCCCCACTTACAAGAGATCTCGCCCCGAGATCTAGGGATGACAAACGGAAGAGGAAGAGAAGAGGTAAAACTAAGTTGCTTCTTCGACAAATGAGTGAAACCACGAACCTTGGAGGGTGCAAATAGATAACGAATGGCGTAAGAACGAGAAAGAATTTGAAACCACTCTGGTTGAAGACAAGCAAGGAATAGAACATGAACTTGAGAAAATGAAAGCACTTGGATGAGGCTCCGGTTAAAAGAGACACAAGGACGACCATGAGAACCTAAGATGTTCGAAAGACATGAAACAAGAGTTCATTGGACCAAGAAAGAATTTTGAAGCAACTCATGTTACATGAGATGGACAATGGACAAGAAAGAGAGAATTTGGACAGCACTTCAGTTGAAAATGGAAGGAATTAGCATGAATTTGACAAGATGGGATGATACTTGACGAGAGCAACAACACAATGCCTCCGGAAGAAATGAAAGAATGGAATGAAAAGAACGGAGAAGAAAATAACATCTTCTACCACAAATGAATTTGAAAGGGCAAACTTACGGAGAAGGGTTGAACGGAGTTGTTGGATGATCAACAATGAAAAGATATGATTCCCGTGGGCCTATATAAACATCTCAAGACTTGAGGTGAAATTCTGCCACTAATGAAAAACAATTGATTGCTTGCGATCAACAAAGAGAAGAAAAATTGTTCCACCAAGATGATAAAGAGATAACTTGGGTCATTGATAAGCACCAAAATAGCAACAATCCTTTAGAAAAGCTTTAGGTGAAATCTGTACCGAGATAACTCCAACGAATAGATTGATTGGTAGAAAGGATCTCCTGAACAAGGAGAAAATGATGGTCTTAAAATATCTCATTCTGACAACTTTTGAATCATGAAGGGAAATTGTCAAGAATGACATAACACCACCACAAAAGATACAGTGGAAAGAATTGCACTTCGGAATGCACAATCAAGAATGCTTGATCTCCTCCAACAAGAATCTTGATGAACACTTGAAGAATGAATTAAATCCTTAATGAACTACCATGAGGAAACTCTCGAAGAACTCTGGAAATGAAAAGATGCTTGAAAAGAAATGAAGGTTGAAGCGAACAAGATTGAAGCCTTGCGATGATTTAGACAAAGCTTCGTGACGAGATAATGCGAAATCTTGGAACTCCGTAAAAGAAAAGATGAACAACTTAGAACTGAGAAATTCATATCATGAACGAACTCCGGAAGAAAAGAATTAAATCAACTCGAGGAAACAAGAATAAGAATTATGTCATGCTTAACCCTTCATCAACTTAACTTGATGACAAGCAACAGATAGGCATGCTACTTATTCTTCTTGCAAGGATTGAGGAGAGATATAGCGCAAACTTGGGAAAATCTTGAACGACTCACCAATAGAATTTTGGGAAGAACGAATGAATTAATATGATAACAAAGGAAGAGGAATCTGGAACGAACCACCATAAGAATTGAGAACAAACGAAGAAAGCGAACGAATTGCTGGGAAGAATTAGAAAACGAACGAAGATACTTGAGGGAATTTAGATACAAGAGAACGACGAGATCATGAGTTGACTAGAGAATATTTGAACAAAACACCAGAAGAATATGAGAATGAGAGTTGAACATTGAGAACGAATAAATCTTCTAAAATGATGGCCTTCGGATGATCGAGAAAGAAAAGCAACTCTTGAAATGCTTCGGATGGTTATGAAAAGAATTCTTGACGATCGGAACCAATTTGTGGGGATGGCATGAAGCTAGAACCATGAATCTTCGAGAGAACGGACAAGATTTAGGAGAAATTCTTCTTAGGTCTTGAAAGCTTAGAACGATCACGAGAAACACCTTGAAGAATTTTGAGATACTCCGGAAGAATGAAGAATATAAAGGTTGAGCCAGAAATGAAAATAATTTGAAAGCAATCTTGGAGAAGGCATATGACTGATGAATATTCATTCTTACGTCAAACTTTGAAAAGAATTTGAGAATAACTCCCAAAAAAAATAGAAGAGTCAGGTAAGATCATGGGAAAAGACCTGTGGGTCATGGGCCCACTCAAAAGAAACACCGTTGAAGCAATTTTTAAAGAGAGATTGCACCGGTTGAATTAAATAGCTCGAATGAGATAACAACCTCAAAATAACTTGAACGGATTAAGAATGGAAGCACAAATCTTCTGAGATATCTTCAGCACTCCGGAACCATTGAATAGCGAGAAGTGAATAATTAAGAGGTCCACCGGCATGAGAAAGCATTTGA
The DNA here is from genome assembly GCA_011799875.1 of Thinopyrum elongatum. Taxonomy (NCBI): domain Eukaryota; kingdom Viridiplantae; phylum Streptophyta; class Magnoliopsida; order Poales; family Poaceae; genus Thinopyrum; species Thinopyrum elongatum. The sequence continues at coordinate 156,743,726 of CM022297.1, forward strand.
AAGGAGGAAAGGGATATGATTAACACCGAAAGCTTGAATTGAATCCATCGGAAAATAATATGAGACTGAAGAATGATCAACACCGGAGCTTGAGTTGAATCCACTGAAAAATAATATGAGAATGAAGAATGATGAACTTGAAGCTTCCTTAGCATCTTCATGAGAATCACCGGGTAAGAATATTGAAGGAAAAGAATGAAGAGACTTCACATCAATAAAATGGATACTTGATTAAGAAATCTGAGTCCTTGAAGAAAAAGGGTGGGAGGGTGGGAAAAGAAGAAGACAATTTGAGATGGGTGAAACGAACACCGTAGGGAAAACTGAGAATTGAGCAAATGGGGAAAATGATAGGCTCATCTTGAAGAGAAGTGCACCGTTTGGAAAAGAATTGAGATGACAATCTCGAAGATCAAGAAGGATTAGCACTCCCATAGAAATATGAGACATCGCTTAGGAAAAGGTATGGAATCAACACTTGACATTGAAGCAACTTGAATACCACAACTCAAAACAAAACAAAGGATTTGGCTTGGAAAATAAGCCAGAACAAACATATGATAGAGATTTAGCCAATCCTATATCATGCATCTGCCGGAAAGATATTCTAGGTAACTACTTGAATTCCCACCTATGAACTCCCGAAATTCTCGGTTATGCAATCTGGTACAACAAGTACAAGCAGCAAAATATCATCACACAACTCCTAGCAGAATTCTACGCTCCAAATGTACAGCCTCCTCAACACATAACCAAGACCCTCAGAAACTGTGTACCTCAGACCTTCAAAAAACATCTGATATACTAGTTGTGGCAATACATCTGATGGCTCTCCCCAGTATTGGTGGCGCCAAACTACTCTCACCACAAAGAGTATAGAAGTGTTTTCGATGTCGGCGTCCTCTGGTATTCCGGAACTGAAACGATAACAACTATGACGAAAACACCTTGGAGCTCAACTCCCTGGAAGAAGTCAAGTCAGTCAGGAGGCACCAAGACAGAATTCCCGTCACACCGATATCGCAGCGATTCCAACAATACCCGCGTGATCCTAAAAAAAATTGAGTGAAAAAGGAGAGTGATGGATCCAAAACACCTACGTCACGAGTCCTCACCAGAGCGACGATGGGGATGAGCAGTAAAAAGAATCCCTACTCTCTGATATATAACTAGACTCAAAATAGTTTTTTTTTTAGACTCGAAAACGGCAACGGTTCGATCAATCAAGGGGGCTCCTGCGGTCGGTAAGGCTCTGATACCAACTTGTAGCGCCCAAGATGCGATTATATCCCAATCACGTGATAAATTCATGATTGGGGCACAACCCCATTTCGAGTGCGTAGCAAGGTGGATATCATTACAACATACCATGTACTGAATAGATGAGAATACAAGATAAAGGCTTACACTCGCCACAAGCTACAACATGAATACAACAGTACATCAATACATAGCAATCATCATACAGAAGAGCAGGATCCGACTACGGATGAAATCAAACGAAAAGAAGAACGACATCCACCCTGCTAATCCCAGGCTCTCGACCCGAAACCTATCTCTTGATCGAGGAAGAAGAAGCAGGAGAACTCCAAAACAAGCAAGCATTGCTCTCACATCAGATCATCGCATTACCTGTACCTGCAACTGTTGTTGTAGTAATCTGTGAGCCACGAGGACTCAGCAATCCCATTACCATGGGTATCAAGACTAGCAAAGCTTAATGGGTATGGAATGGATAAGTGGTGAGGTTGCAGCAGCAATAAGCATTTGTATGGTGGCTAACTTACGAGAACAATAAGAAGAAGAGAAACTACGCATAACATTCGAAATCTAGTAATGATCAAGAAGTGATCCTGAACTACTTACGAGTCAAACATAACCCCACCATGTTCTCTTCCCGAACTCCCCCGAAAAGAGACGGTCACGGTTACGCACTCGGTTGGTGTATTTTAATTTGGGTTTGGTGTCAAGTTCTCTACAACCGGATATTATAAATTTCCAATCTACCACATAACCGCGGGCACGGCTCTCGAAAAAGATTTAACCCTGTAGGGGTGTCCCAACTTAGTCCATCATAAACTCTCACGGTCCACGGAGAAAAAACCTCCATCTTGGGACAACCCGATCAAGCTCGGAATCCCAGTGCACAAGACATTTCGACGATGGTAAAACAAAACCAGCAAGACCTCCCGACCTGCCGACACCCCGATAGGAGCTGCACGTATCTCATCTCAGGCCACGATCGGATGAGACATCCTACGAGTAAAACCAATCCTCGAGTTTCCCAGTGGTGGCCCCGCAGTCTACCCAGTTTGGACGAACATTCATGAGGAGCACTGGCCCGGATTATTGATTAATTATCCTCGGATGCTAGCCGGTCCCTATGCAAGTTTTAGTTATTATTAGGCAAATGGTAAAACCAAAGTTGGGCCTTGTTGGAAGAGTTTTATTCAAAGCGAACTGTCGAGGGGGCCCATAAACCCCGACCGTGTAAGGAACACAAATCAAGGAAAATAACACCGGTATGACGGAAACTAGGGCGGCAAGAGTGGAACAAAACACCAAGCAAAAGGCCGAGCCTTCCACCCTTTACCAAGTATATAGATGCATTAATTAAACAAGAGATATTGTGATATCCCATGACATCCATGTCCCAACATGGAACAACCTGCACCGCACCTGCAACTAGCAACGCTATAAGAGGGGCTGAGCAAAGTGGTAACATAGCCAAACAACGGTTTGCTGGGATGATGGAAATGTTAGAGGCTTATCATGGCAATTTGGAAGGCTTGACAAACAAGTGGTAGGTAGCGCGACATAGAGATAGCATCGAGACAACTAGCAAGCAAAGATAGTAGTGATTTCCAGGGTAATGATCATCTTGCCTGAAATCCCGCTAGGAAGAAGACCGAATCCATGAAGTAGACAAACCAACGTAGTCGAACAGATCCTCACAATCGCAACGTAACCGGAACTATTGAGAAGAAGCACAACCAGAAAGAAGCAAACAACAGGTAAACAACCATCACATAAACATGGCATGATGCACAACCAAGTATGATGCATGTCCGGTTTAAATAGGCATGGCATGGCAAAGTGCAACAAACAATACTACAAATTAAGTGGAGCTCAATATGCAACGAGTTGCCCGTTGACGAAACACCACATTCATTTATTTAGTTCTCTCCCGTTTATGTACCTAACAATATTAAATGTTGTTAAACATGCCAAGAGGTGAAGCATATGTAAACTACACATTTATGCAAGTTTAAATGAGGCCGAAAATAACAAACAACAATTTCGGAAAATCCCCATGTGCATATTTTGGAATTGCTACTGTTCTGTCCTATACACAATTTTAGAGTTGTTAAACATGCAAAGTAATGCCACCATGTTAATCTATGCATTTTTCTACCCCATTTACATATAAAGTTTATTTAATTCGGAGCTATGGTTATTTAGTTATGAAATAAATCATTTTAACATGTCATTTATGCAAATTAATGCAAACAGCAATTTTAAACATTTTTAACATGGATGAAAGTTGGATATTATGAAATTACATGAAATTCTAAGCATTTTACATATATAAAGTATTTACATATGATGCACGGTTATGGAGTTATTAAACGCATGAACATGGAGGGTTTTTCTGCAAAACTGGTAATTCTCTGGATAATGCTAAATTCGCAGATCTGAAAAAAAAAACCCTACACAGGCCGAAACTAAAACTGGAGCAGCCCCAACAGAAGGGAAAAAAGGAAGCGTTGGGGGTGTCCTCACCATGGGCCAAGGCCAGATTCGGGGAGGTGGCTGCGCGTCTGGGCGAAGCAGAGGCAGGCCAGGGCAGCTGGGCCGGCGGGGAAGCAGCGCGGCCGGCCCATGCGCATGCGATCGAGCCCTCTTGGTTGATCTAGTCCACGAGAGGGGTGCTCGGTCAACGAGAAGTGTCGAGGCAGAGGCATCGCCCTCCTCTGCCTGAACTGCTGCTGCTCGACGCAGCGAAGGAGACCGGCAGCTGGAGGGGGGCACGGCGGGACTTGGGCGGAGGACGGGGAGCATGGCGGAGATGGTCGGGGCCCGACGGATCTGGCCGGAGATGGCAAGGATGAAGGCGAGACTGGGTTTCCTCAGGGCTGGGCCTCTTGGGTGGCCATGCCTGCTTGTGGTCGTCTGGACCTGTGCAAAATGGTGGCGACAGCAAGGGTCAGTGGGTCAGGCGAGCAGAGAAAAGGAAGGAGAAGCTGAGGCAGGGCGGCATGGACCTACTGCTGGCCCGGGGCAAGCTGTCCATGGCGGCTCGGCTCCATGGTTCGGCGGCCATGGCAGGCGTCGGGTGCCTGCGAGAGAGAGAGAAGCTTAGGAGGAGGAAGGAACCAGGAGAGGAAGGAGAGATGAGGGCGCGGGCAGAGGAGAAGGTGAGCGGCTCGGGGACGGGAGGAGGAGCTCGGGCGCGGGACGATGTCCTGGTGGAGGAGGCAGGAGGCGCGAGCGTCGGGGCTGGTCCTGCTGGTGTTACTCCCGCGAGGGGCAACGGGTGGTGATGGAGCTCCGGCATGGAGCTGCTGCTGCACGGGTTCGAGCAGGGTGCCATGGGATCTCGCGGAGTTTGGGAGGTGGCTTCAAGAGAGGGTGGCGCGAGGGGAGCTCAGCAGGAGTTGAATCGAGGGGAGGTTGCGGGCGGCTACTCTGGTTGGGTGGATCTGAGATGGATGGTGGTTGGCTCGGTGGGGAAGACGAGGAGGAGACCAGGTGGGCTGGCGGCGATGGGACAAGCTCCCGAGGAAGTGGGTGGCGGCGGCTTCGAGATTGGCGGAGGAACGAATGGGATAGCCTAGGGTTAGGGGTTGATCTATTTAAATAGGTAGGTGGGTTAAGTTTTGACCCTCCGATCAGAATTGGGTGGTCGAGAATAAATAGTCTAGGGGAGTCCAAATGAGAAATCGAAGATGTTTTGGGGATGTTCGGAGATGATCCGGACCCATCAGTAGCTATAGCCTGGTTCGGGTTTGGGGAAGTTTCGGACGTGCGCGAGGTTGCCAAGGGGGGGGGGTCCATGGTTGTGCAGAGAGGTAAGGCGGTCAAACAAGAGGGAAGCGAGAACCTGGTTGGTCTGAGAAAAGTCAACGGAGACCATGAGGAGAAGCGCTGACTATGAACGGATGCAAGTTTTAAAAACATGACGGCAACGGAGTGCCGATGCAATGCAAATGATGACATGATGAATGCAACAAACAAATAATTAACACAGCTGACACGCAAAACATGGAAGGCATATGGAGCGTCGGTCTTGGGCTGTTACACTCACCCCCTGCCCACTTCATCCCCACCCACTCGCCGCGGACTCCTCCGCAACTCTGCACCTCATCAACTTCTATCGCGGCGGCCACCCTAAGCTCGACGGCTGTTATTGCTGTGTTTATTTATAGCTAGCAGGTGGCTAGGGGATTGGGGATTTTACAATTCACCCCTGTGGAGCGCGGGAAGCCTTCGATGGAGTGCGGGAAGACTAAGTGGAGCACACAACCCGACAACCGTATGCGGTGTCACATGTTATCGCACACGTGTTACCATAAGGAAACGTATGTGTAACTTACTAATCGTCGCACATGAGTACTCGCACATGCATCGTTTGCGATACTCCTAGCCATCGCAAGCAACTACTTTGCAGTTTTCAAAGTATTTTCTACACACAGAATCGCACACGAATTAACTCTAGTAACTGTCTGTGTTACATATTCTCATCACAAACAGTTCTTTCAAGTGGGCTGTTTGCCGTGGATCACACACATCTTGTTTACACGGATAGTTTGTGTTCTTTTGGCTCATTACAAACAATTCATCTATGTGAACTGTATGGCGCATATCACACACATCTTGTTAAGTTGAACCATTTCTGTTGTGTTCCCTAATCGAAAATAGTTCATCCGAGTGAACCGTATGCCGTATATCACACACACCGTGATCTGGCTGATCGTTTCAGTTGCATTCCCTAATAGCAAACAGCTCATCTGAGTGAACTGTATGTCGTGTATCGCACACACCTTGATATAGCTACCTATTTCTGTTGTTTCGTCTCATCGCAAATAGTTCTTATCGATTAACCGTATGCCACGCATCGCACACGGAATTATAATATGAACCGTGTTTGATGTATCCGCCATCACAAATGTTTTGCATCTTTTTTGATGGTTTTTTTACATCACCGTTTGTGATTAATGCATCGCACACAGTTTCGTCGAAGGGTCTCTGATTGTAGTGTCACGTTAGCAGCATCCTGCAGTAGTGTATCTTCAGCGGCAAGCTGACACGTGTCCATACAAAGCCCACCAAACTGCCTGCCCGCTCGACACCTACTTGATAGACGACTGGTGTGTCGCTGAGGTGGAACGATGGAGCTGTAGTGGAAGCTTGCCGGGTCTTGTATATAGCTTGCCGGTAAGTGGCTTGCCGGCAACCAAAGCTTTGATCTTTAGTACTACTTAGTACTTCTTGATCACTTGTGTTGAGGTCTTCTGCAGGGTTTTGTACACCAAGTCTTGTGTCTTGTGTAGAGCTATCCTCCAGCAAGCCCTACTATCGGGAAGGCTGCAACTGCATGTGCACAAGTCAGGGTACTAAGGCACCCATGTCTTGGTACACCCACACTCTCCTTCTTTCTTGTCCCTGCCACAAGCAGGTTTCTCCTTCTGCTTGCCAGCCTTGTCGCGGCAACCACCATGGGCGCCACAGTTTTTCTTGCCGGACCCCCAACACTGTTCTGGCCCGTCGCGCTTCTCATATTCGATCTTCTACTTCTCAGCAAGATGCTGTCGGCACTCCTGGAGATCGTGACCAGCAGTATGGTGTATTTTGTAGTATGGACCGTCAGTCTTCTCACCGACAGCAGCCACATGACCACGGGTGCAAACGGCAACCTCCTTGTCGATATCCTCGGTATCGGCTTTCTTGCCGGGATTTCCAGACTCCCTCAACAGCCATAACTGCCTAGCCCTTGTGCTTTCAACCCTTGTTTTTCGAAGTGAATGCGTCGTCGCCCTTTAAATCAACAGCAGCTCCTGCATCCTCTCCACGGAGTCGTCTCCCTTCCTCAACACGTGCACACTTGTTAGCCAGAGCGTACAGCTCGGCGATATTCTTCACCTTTGTGATGCTCATTTCCTCCTGCATCCTCTGATTGCACACGTTCGTATGGAACGAGGCAATGACAACAGCGGGGTGAACATCAGGAATGTTGTGGTGCACACGACTGAATCTCTGTATATACTTGAGGAGGGGCTCGCCATCCCTCTGTGGAAGCACATGCAGATCGCTGGTGATGCGGAGCATCCTACGGTCATCCCCATGGATGTACCTTTGTCTCCCAAGACACCACGTGGACCAATGACTAGAGCTCGAGCAAGGGCTATCAAAGTTAGGTGAACTTGCTCCTGTCCGAACTTACATACTCCACATGTGAGACATGGCTACTACCTCGAGTGGAGACCTTGTGTGTGATCAGGTACTTGGAGGAAGGCCATGAAACTGCTACCACCAACAGACAAGATGGCTAGTACACCAACCGCGAGAGACAAGAGAAAGAGCTGCCAGAAAGTTACAGCCATCGAACAACCGGTACTCATCGGACGCCCGATGCCTGGAGGATCCGCCAGACAGAAGGGCCAGTCGACGAACGCTATAGCGGCCGGACGACCGACAACTACCGGACGTCCGACACGCTCCAGCGACCGGACGTCCATCCGACTCTGGATATCCGGCACCTCCATTCCAGAGCCAAAACACAAGAAGACCGAAGCCTTCCGGACGACCGACGCACCGGATGTCCGACAACGTACGGAAATCCGACACTGCCTCAACAGAGCCAAAATGCCGGATGTCCAATCCTTACAGGACGTCCGGTCCCTCGCGAGACACCGGACGACCGATAACGACCGGACCTTTGACGCCTGTCTGTGCACAGCTACTCGGGCCGAAGCCCACGTACCCCTTCGCCCCCCTAGACTATATATACTCCTCCTCCTCCAATGTTTTAGGGTTAGCATTGTGATAGCTCAAGATAGAGATAGAGCTTTGCTCATCCACTTATCCCCCTACTCCCATGGAGATCAAGGCCTCCATGTGAGAATATCCCCCAAGTGGATTCAAGACCCCTTCATGGGAAGATCCTCCTAGGATTCACGACCTCTCTCCTTCAAGGATTGGGATGAACTAGCTACCTTTGTACCCTCTTGTGTTGACGTTGGATCTTTGTATCTCCCCTTGTGTATGTGGATTTAGCACATGTGTGATTTGGATCATGTTGATTGAGTGTTTTCCCTCTCGTGTTCTTCGTGTTCTTCGCGGGACCCCCTCCAATTTGTGAAAGATCGACCATTAGGGTTCCACCCTACATCATCTTGGTATCATGAGCCAAGGTTGATCACGAATTTGGAGTCCCTACCCCACTTTCTAGCCTAATTTTTGTTGTGTTTTTTGTCCAAATTCGAAAATCCCCACAAAAATAGCCATACCAATTTTTTGTGATTTGTTGGTTTGATGATGTTTTGTTGATTTTGATCCATGGATTTGATGTGTTTCAGGTGGATCTAGCTTTCCCCCATCCTTCCCATCACTTCGATCCACACGATTCACCCAATTTTGGCCCCAATCTTTCTTTTTTCCACGAAATCCACGATTTCATCCTCATTCCCGCAACCCCGAAATCGCCCAGGCACCGGACAACCGACGTTTACCGGACGTCCGACCCAAAATCAGCGACCGGTCATCCAACAACCACCGGACGTCCGACGAACCCCGACGACACTGAATTTTTCAATAGAAATTTTCAGCGACCACTCCCACTTCCGCATTACCACCCCCACGTTAAATCATTGCATTGCTGCAATCCCATTGAGCTTCCGCAACACCACCACACTTTCCACTACCAACATTTGACTTTGGCCATTTGAGATTTTGAGCCGTGGTTCTCCGTTTCCTAATGTGTTTCGGCTACTTAGGGATGGTTCATCATCAACATCACCGCCACTCATCTTCGCCGGGAATTCGTCATCGACAACGACCACTTCACCATTTTGACACCATCAACCGTAAGCAAGGATGATAACCTCGATGACATCATTGTATATTCTCCCTTGCCATTGCATTGTTAACCCCGAGCCCATTTTGCGTCACTTTCCTATCAAGACTAGCCATTTGAGTATTGCCAGGCAACGTTACTTGTGACTTTAGTGATACACGTTCCGCATAGCTATCACAGCGTGCATATATCATCGTATCATCTCTCGTGTTATCAATAGTTCCTGCATATACATCATTGCTATCTTGGTTCGAATATTTCGCATAAGTGTCCAAAGGAAAATATCAAAAGAGAATCAAAAGCTTTTAAGCAAAGAGAAAACAAAGAGCTTGTAAGCAATAGCCATAGCATCGCCACATTGCATATCAAATTGCCACACTCCATCATCTTGGATCACCGTGATAAAAACACCGGGACTCATACATAAATAGCATACTTGGGATAGAAGTCGTTTCGTTTTGTCTCTTATAGGTTATGCACAAGTGTCGTATCTCGCCTTTTGAGCAATCGTGCTAGCGTCTCTCTAGTGTTGTGCAACAAGAGCATTTTCCGTGGATTCCACATTTTGAGCTCATTCCTTGGTTGCACGACCCCATTTATCTATCCGTGCGTGTGTTTCTGTGTGCCACATATTGCTATTGGTCTACTTGTTTCACTTGCAAATTTGTGAAACTCTTTCAACATTATTGAATCTTGCTAACAATTGCATAAATTTTGTTCCACCATCCTCGCCAAGCTACTCCAAAAGCTTTACTTGTGTAGGTGTGAGATTTGACAAGATCCGGTACCAATTGTGCTACTTCCATAATACTACATTGGGTGATCTTTGATCCATTTTCAACATCAGATAAGGAACATTTGGTCTAGTTCTTTCCTTTCTTCCACTCACATATTTGCTTGAGATGATGGATAGGCCAAGCACTTCTACCAACACACTCTTCATCGAGCAAGAAGAGGAGTCGAACAACCACGTCATCAAGAATCAACTATTCGACGCACATAGAGCTTTACATCAAGAGAATGAAGCATTGGGCGACCGCATCGATCAACTCGCCACTGACTTGCGACAATCCGAGCAACACACAAGGGACTACCTTGACGACAAGCTATCATCACAAATGGAAGAGTTTCGTGCCTTGATGGTCAATCGCTCTTCGACAACATCGTCATCATCATCAAGATGGCGCAAGTCAAGCCGACACTCTTCGGACACTTCTTCGGATACAAGTCTTCCTCGAGCTCGTCCACATCGTCACCAAGATCATGAAGATCATCAAGCTCCACAAAACCAATTTCACAGCAATGGTTTACAAGACCGCCTTCGGGAACATGAACGACATCGTCGCCAAGCAAATGATCCCATGGAACAAGAGCAAGCTCCAATATGCCAAGAGCACTAAGAAAACCAAGATGGCGACGCCCTCCGATAAGAGCAACAATGCCGTGAGGAACAAGGTCTTGAAGCCCAACGTGCTCTACGTGAAGCAACTCACGCCATACAAGAGCGCAACCGCCGAGTACGTCTACAAAAAGAGACCCTCCAAAGAGCGTGATAAGAAGAAGCCACACGCCTCAAGGAGCGCCAAGAGATGAGGAACAATGAAAGAATTCCATGCCCTCAACATCAAGCTAATCAAGCGGAGCACGAGGAACAAGTGTTTGAAGACCCTCAACCATGGCAAGAGTGTCATCACCATCGCCCCCAACGCGTTGAAGAGCAACGCTATGACAAGCTCAAGCTCACCATGCCTAAGTTTTCTGGAAGCAATGATCTCAAAGACTACCTCTCATGGGCATTGAAGGTCGACAAGATATTTCGCCTTCACAATTATGAAGAAGGGAAGAAAATTGCCATGGCCTCACTTGAGTTCCAAGACTATGTCCTCATTTGGTGGGAGCAAGTCATTGAGCGGCGTCAAGCAAAAGGTAATCCACAAATCACAACATGGAATCACATGAAGGAGCTCATGAGAGTGTGTTTTGTGCCTACTTACTATAGTAGAGATCTCTTCAAGAAATTGCAACTTTTCAAGCAAGGAACCAAGTCCGTTGAAGAATACTACAAAGAAATGGATATTGCAATGATATGTGCCAAAGTCACGAAAGATGAAGAGCAAACTATGGCACATTTCTTGAATGGACTAAACCCTCATGTAAAGAAAATCGTGGACTTCCAACCGTACAACAACCTCCTCGAGCTAGTGCACCAAGCTACCAAGGCAAAGCGACAAGTGCAAGAAGACTTCAAGTACGCTAAGTACTCTTCCAAGACCTACGATTCGTACAATCAAGCTTCAACGACTACGACGCCTTCTCCAACGACTCGAGCTTCACCTAGTAATGGTGACAATTCAAGCTACAAGAAACCTTCGACATCTTCAAGTCGTCCTTCTACTACAAGAAACTACTCCCTCCGTTCCTAAATATAAGGTGTATTATTTTTTCAAAAAGTCAAACTTCTCTAACTTTGACCAAGTTTATAGAAAAAAATATCAATGCCTAGAATACCAAATCGTTATCACTAGATTCACCATGAAATATATTTTTATATTTTATATATTTAGTATTGCAAATCTTAATATATTTTGCTATAAAGTTGGTCAAACATAGAAAATGTTTGACTTTTTGAAAAACTAATACACCTTATATTTAGGAACGGAGGGAGTATAAGCCAAGAGCTTCTTCATCATCTACTCCAATGGATGAGACCGTCAAGACGAGTTCCATCAAATGCTTCACATGTCAAGGCCGAGGCCACAAGACATTTGAGTGCCCCACTCAGCGCACCATGATCGCCAATGATGATGGCACCCATGACTCCATTAGTGAGGAAGAAATGGAAGCACTTGAACACGTGGCAATGCACCGTCAAGTGAATGAAGATGAATACAATCAAGTCTTTTGTGACAATGATTCGAGCCCCGCTCTTGTTGTCTCCAAGGTCTTGACACTTCAACACCAAAAAGACGAAGACCAATGTTGCCATATCTTCCACACCAAAGCAGACATCAATGGATGTTCCGTCAAGGTCATCATCGACAGAGGAAGTTGCCACAATTTGGCAAGCGATGAGCTATGTTCCAAGCTACAATTGGTCAAGATGAAGCATCCTCGTCCCTACAAGGTCCAATGGCTTAGCGACTCCGGCACCATTCAAGTGGAGCACATCGTTAAAGTCTCCTTCAAGATTGGCGCATACGAAGACACCCTGGAGTGTGATGTGGTTCCCATGTCCATATGCCATCTCCTCTTAGGAAGACCTTGGCAATTTGACCGCGGCGTCATCCACAACGGGCGAACCAATCACTATAGCTTCAAGATGAAGGGAAAGGAGTACGTGCTACAACCCATGTCGCCAAATCAAGTGATCACCGACAACCAAACATCTACCATCTTGGAGATAATAGTGAGTGAGTGAACCACCAAAAAGAAAGTGAGCGCCACAAGACAAAATTGAGTGCCTCCACGATGAGCGACAAGAAAAACTTAGTGCTTTTAGCCACCAAAAGAGACATGAGGGATGTGTGTGAGATCCCATTGAGTGTTCTTCACTTTGTACTTGTGTGTAAAGATGAAGTGATGAGGACTAATACTTCACGGGATCTACCTTTGGTGTTGTCTAAATTATTGTAGGAATATGAGGACATGTCCCCCGATGAGCTACCTCCGAGACTTCCTCCACTTTGCGGCATTGAGCACCACATTGAGCTCATACCTGACACACCTCTACTGAACAAGGCACCATACCGCATCAACCCCGAAGAAACTAAAGAAATACAAAGGCAAGTACAACATCTCATTGAGAATGGGCATGTACGCGAGAGCTTAAGCCCTTGTGATGTTCCGGTTATTCTTGTGCCTAAGAGAGATGGTAGTTTTCGCATGTGTTCCAATTGCCGTCCCATAAATGCTATTACCGTTCGTTATAGACACCCCATTCCACGCCTTGATGATATGCTAGATGAGCTTAGTGGAGCCACCATTTTCTAAAAAATGATCTTAAAAGTGGCTACTATCAAATTCGCATCCAAGAGGGCGATGAATGGAAAACGGCTTTCAAAACCAAATTGGGTTTATATTAATGGTTTGTTATGTCGATGGGCTTATCCAAAGCGCCTAGCACTTTTATGCGTGTGATGCATTGTGCTCTTCGCAAAAACATTGGCATATGTGTTGTGGTATACTTAGATGTTTCATTTGTCATTCCTTATGCAAAATGTATAACGCATAACACCTGGGAGCGATATTATATCAAAGATGATTATCTAATGCGAGCTAACAAGCTTTGTATCCCCGAGTCTTCTCTTCGTTTGTTGCTTTTGCAAGAGGCTCACGGCGGAGGACTCATGGGACACTTTGGACGCGACAAGACACTTGATATGCTCTCCAAGAACTACTTTTGGCCCAAGATGTTTCGCGACATCTCTCGCTACACCAACCAATGCTCTACATGTCGCAAAGCTAAGTCTAAAGCTCAATCCCATGGTCTCTATATGCCACTTCCTATTCCGTATCACCCATGAGAAGATATTAGTATGGATTTTGTGCTTGGTTTGCCTAGAACTCAAAATGGAAAAGATTCGGTATTTATTGTTGTGGACCGCTTCTCTAAGATGGCACACTTTATTCCATGTAACAAGATAGACGATGCTTCACATGTTGCAAATCTCTTTTGTAGGGAAATTTTGCATCTACATGGAGTGCCCAAGACTATTGTGTCAGACCGCGACGTCAAGTTCCTAAGCTACTTTTGGAAGACCCTACACGCCAAGCTCGAAATCAAGCTATTCTTCTCATCGGCCTACCATCCACAAACCGACAACCAAACAGAGGTCACCAACTGGACGCTATCTACACTTCTTAGAGTCTTGATCAAGAAGAACATCAAGGAGTGGGTGGAATGCTTACCCATCGCCGAGTACGCCTACAATCGAGTAAGACATTCTACTACTGGCAAGTCCCCCTTCGAGGTCGTCTACGGATTCAACCCATTGTCCCCATTGGACATTCTACCGCTACCTCTACAAGAGCGCATCAACATGGACACGAGCGCACGAGCAAGCTATCTCAAGAAGGTGAATGAAGATACACGACACACCATCGAGCGCCAAGTACAATGACTCACGACCAAGATCAACACCCACAAGCACCCCATGATATTCAAACAAGGAGATCTTGTGTGGATACACCTTCGCAAGGACCGTTTCCCCAATGAGCGCAAGTCCAAGCTACTACCTCGGGCAGACAGACCCTTCAAGGTGCTAGCACGCTACAACAACAATGCCTACAAGATCGACATTCCAAGCGACAAGTACAACATGAGCAATATCTTCAACGTCATGGATCTATCTCCCTTCCATGGTGATGAGGTTTTTGATCCGAGGTCGGAACTTTCCCAAGGGGGGGGGGGGGAGATGATGCGGAGCATCCTACGGTCATCCCCATAGACGTACCTTCGTCTCCCAAGACAGCACGTGGACCAATGACTAGAGCTCGAGCAAGGGCTATCGAAGCCGAGGTGAACTTGCTCCTCTCCGAACTTACATACTCCACATGTGAGACATGGCTACTACCTCAAGCGGAGACCTTGTGTGTGATCAGGTACTTGGAGGAAGGCCATGAAGCTGCTACCACCAACGGACAAGATGGCGAGTACACCAAGCGCGAGAGACAAGACGACTGGTACTCACCGGACGACTGGTACTCACCGGACGTCCGACGCCTAGAGGATCAGCCAGACAGAAGGGACAGCCGATGAACGCTATAGCGGCCATATGGCCGACAAGTATCGGACGTCTGACACACTCCAGTGATCGGACGTCCGACCGACTCCGGATATCCGGCACCTCCAGTCCAGAGCCAAAACACCAGAAGACCGAAGTCTTCCGGACGATCGACGCACCGGATGTCCGACAACGTCCAGAAATCTGACACCGCCTCAACAAAGCCGATATGTCGGATGTTTGATCCTTACCGAACATCCAGTCCCTCGCGAGACATCGGACGACCGGTAACGACTGGACGTCTGATGCTTGTCTGTGCACAGCTACTCGGGCCGAGGCCCATGTATCCCTTCGCCCCCTAGACTATATATACTCCTCCTTCTCCAACGTTTTAGGGCTATCATTGTGATAACTCAAGATAGAGATAGAGCTTTGCTCATCCACTTATCCCCCTACTCCCATGGAGATCAAGGCCTCCATGTGAGAAGATCCCCCAAGTGGATTCAAGACCCCTTCATGGGAAGATCCTCCTAGGATTCAAGACCTCTCTCCTTCAAGGATTGAAATGAACTAGCTACCTTTGTACCCTCTTGTGTTGACTTTGGATCTCCCCTTGTGTATGTGGATTTAGCACATGTGTGATTTGGATCTTGTTGATTGAGTGTTTTCCCTCTCGTGTTCTTCATGTTCTTCGCGGAACCCCCCTCCAATTCATGAAAGATCGGCCGTTAGGGTTCCACCCTACATCATCTGGGCTGACCAGGAAGCTTGTGGCCTCCATGGTAAGCACCAACGAACTGATGGCACAAATTTGCCCAAGAGAAGATGGAGCCTTCCGACAAGTTCATCAGCCAAGACCTCACATTTGGGCTTGAGCGCCAATGGGAAGTAGTTCGTGAGAACCTTCTCGTCTCTACCACCAGCAGCTTGCACAACTATGGTGTAGATACCGAGGAACTCCGATGGGTTGAGCTTGTCGTCGTACTTGTCCGGCAAGT
This sequence comes from Thinopyrum elongatum, assembly GCA_011799875.1. Classification (NCBI taxonomy): domain Eukaryota; kingdom Viridiplantae; phylum Streptophyta; class Magnoliopsida; order Poales; family Poaceae; genus Thinopyrum; species Thinopyrum elongatum. The sequence continues at coordinate 156,759,523 of CM022297.1, forward strand.
CTGGCTTGAAACTTCGGGAAAAGGGCAAGCGAACTTGCCCCAGCTCGTCGGTAAACGCTGGACAACCTATGTCATACGGTAAGCACCCAGGGTACCCCGACGTAGGCATGTTCACTGTTGGCCCAGCATGGTCATCTGTTTGACGACGTGCTTCCCGGCGTCGCTCGATGGTGGTGCGAGCACCTTTGACTTGCCGGTCTTAAATTACTCGGCATTGATCTTGGCGGCTGTGCAGGTCAGACGATGCCATGGACACCTCGTCCTGCGTGTTGGTTCGCCAGGCTTGCCGTTGTTGTTGAGGAGGGGACTGCACCGTCGGTGCAACGCCTCCAGTACGTTCGCCGGCTATGTCAGATTCAGGGCTCCGCAGACTCAAGAAAGGTTCGAACTCTGGGGTGCGTGCGAAGAACTCAATCTCCCCAGCCTGCCGACTCATCGATCTCACCGCCTAGCTAGATGAACAGGAAAGGAAAGGGACTCAGCAGTTTACCCAGGTTTGGGCCACCTTGCAGTGTAAAACCCTACTCCTGCTTTGTGGTGGATTGGCCTCGAGGTGGGCTGAGGATGAACTAGTACAGAGGGAGAACAACCTCAGGAGGAGTGTTCTTGTGCTGGTGTGAGCTGGTGAGGATCCCCTCGTCCCAGCTGGTCTGGATCCCCCCCCCATCTATGGTGGTGGCCTAGCTATATTTATAGTGGCCTCGGTCCTCTTCCCCCAAAATGAAGGCGGGAAGGGATCCCACAACAGCCAAGTTTGAAGGGAGACAAGTAGTACACCTTATCCTGATGAAAGGTGGTCTTCGCCTGCAAAGCTTCTGGTCGTGACATCGTGGTGGGCTCGGCGATGACCTCTGTCCTGCCATCCTGGTCTTGTAGCACGGGAATGGAAACCTTTGGCTGATTCCTTGGGACTCTGCGTCTACGCTTGCTTCCTTAGCACCGAAGAGGAAACCTGCTGTACTGCACCTGCTGGCGCCCGCCTAGCCTTGGTCGTCATGGCTTGCATCATCTGAACCTCACGAGGTGGGGCTTGCATGGAAATCTCCGCTCCTCAGGAGCTGGCCTGGGGAAGCCGCTCCCTCTGAAGGTCTTGGCGTCGTCCGCCTCGCGAGGCTTGGCCCCTCGCGAGGGTCTTGTGTTGTTGATGCTGGAGAAGGGCCATACCAGGCCGCTAATGAAGCCACGCTATGGGCCGCAGGCAGGCAAGTCTGGTACCCCGGTTCCCAGAACACCGACAGTAGCCCCCGGGCCCAAGGCGCGTTCGGACTTGGCTTCGAGGCGAAGCCAAAGGGCAAGGGCGAGGCGCCGCGGGCCCCAATTGCCTGCGGGCCCAGTCGACGCGTGGCGCTTGATGGGACGTGGGTGTCTCCACTTCCCCATGCAGCCTCGACAACTGCCAGACTCAACGGCTGCCTGTTGCGAGCGCAGCTCTGCCATCATTGCCCGTCGTGCTTGCCTTTGGCTTCCCCTCTTTCCTGCGAACTTGCGACTCTTCTTCCAGATTCGGCGCCGGTGACACTCCCCCTCGACGCCATGGCCCCGAGGTCGAAGAAGAAAGGGAAGGCCTGCGCGCCCGCCGAATCCCAGTCAGGTCTGGAGCTCGTGCTTGATCGGTCGACGGTGATCAACCAGGAGGGGTTGGACAAGGTCCGGTCGGCCCTCGCTGCAGATTCCAACGAGTGGAAGGCGACGGAGGTCTGGCCTGCCTCCCGGGCCATGGCCGACATGGGGGCCACCGAGATCCCCATTCACCTTCATGCCCTCCTGGCTGGCTTGGTTCCTCCTTTCTCTGATTTCTTCAATGCCACAATCTCGCATTACCAGATCCAAGCACTGCATCTGGACCCCGGGTCCATCATCCTCCTTGCCGCCTTCGCCTTCTTGTGTGAGGCTATGGTGGGCATTGCTCCATCTGTCGCCTTGCTCCGCCATTTCTTCTCGCTTCATCTGGTCGACGGTCGACAGCGCTCGGGATGCGTTGCATTCCAGGTTGTGGCGGCAACGGCTGGCTCTGGCATCGACTTCACGCTCCGCCCGGATGTGAAGGGATTCCGGAAGCAGTGGGTGTATGTGGATGCCGCCATGTTCAGCCCCCTGCTCCTGCTCCCGCAAGCGCCGGCGGAACCCAGCTCCGGCTGGGGGCACGTGAAACTTGTCGACCATCGGCTCGCCCGCGTTTGGTCCAGGCTGGCCAAGTTGAAGAAGGCAGGGGTGATGGCGTCGATGGTGGTGAGGGAGTTCGTCCGGCGGTGCATCGCCCCGCTCCAGCGCCACTCTCGCCCAATGTGGGCCTTCACCGGCCCCAATGACCCCATGAGGCTCCAGGTGCCCTCGCTCCCTTCCAAGACACTGCGCGCGATGCTCGAGCTCTTGACTGGCGACCCAGCGCCTGCCGCGCTTCCGGAGGAGGGATGCCTCTTGTACCACTGCTCGAACAAAGAGGACTTCGTGAGGCAAATGCCCCTCTTCGATGGGTGGGGGCTGCGCCCGAAGGGCCTTGAAGGGCCTCGCGAGAATCCCATCTTGGTGACTCCTGTGCTCGCCGATCCTGCGGCACGCGCCCCTGATGTGGTTGCAGGGGGGCGGGCGCCGCTGGGTGCCCCCGAGGCGACTGCCGGGGGGCGGGCGCCACCCGGTGCTTCTGCGGCGGCTGCTCCCGAGATGGCTGCTCCTGGGGTAGCAACTCCTGAGGTGGCTACCCGCAGACCAGTTGCGAAGGGCAAGGCACCGACCCTCGGCACACCTCGTCTGGACCTTGGGGCGCTCCGCAAGAGGAAAGGACTCTGGAGTTGTGGTGGCGACGCCCCCCGGCCCCTGAAACAGAGGGTGTGGGTGGCTGTGGACGAGTAAGTAACTTATCTTTGAGGGTCTTCACGTGTCGCATCCTTTTCTGACTCCAGCTCCTCAGGACCCCTTTGGTTGCGGCGGCGAAATCTCCTGGGGCGCGATCTCCGGGGGCCCTTGGTCCGCTCGTGATTCCAAGCCCCCCGCGCCATACGCCTGCGCGAGGCATAGAGTCTACCCGCGAGGTGGATGCGCCGTAGGGAGGCCGCGGGCCTGCGCTCCCAGCGTCCTTCCTTCATGGTCACTTCTGGGGCACAGGAGGCGTGCCAAGGGCTCCTCCACTGGTCCTTGCCGGCGGCCCCAGCATCGGCTTCATCTTCGAGCGGCGAGGCCACGCCGTCCAATGCCTCCGCCAAGGCCTGGGAAACGACTGGGGGAGCGCCGTCCGCCAGCCGTTTGTCGGAGACGAGCGAGCCGCTCCGTGCTTCCGCGGCAGCCCCCGGCGCGGAGGAGGGGCTCGGCCACGCGCTGGAGCTCACGCGCGGGCGCAGCGCCGTCCGCCATGACCTTTTCCAGGAAGCAATGGGCGCGCTGAGTCGGCTTGGAGGAGAGCTTGTCGATGTTGACGCTCGCCTAGAGGCGGAAGGCCTCCTCCTAGCGTGCGAGTGGCACCAGCTGAAGGTCGCCATCAACCTTGGGCATTTGCAGCATGAGCGCGCTCGCGCAGACGCCGCGGCGTCCCTCGCGGCTTCTCGCGAGGCCTGCGCCCGCGCGCTGGAGGAGGCCAGGGCTGCTGACCGCCATCGCGAGGCGGCCGAGGAGCGGGAGAAGGAGCTTCGAGCGTCGAACGCCACCCTCGAGCGGCAGGTCCAGGCGCGCAGGGCCACCCTGGCGGCACCGCCGAGCGAGCCCCCCTCGGATGAGAAAGGAGGCCGGGCACGTGAGGATGCACTGGCGCTTGAGATCTCGGAACATAACCTGGACCTCGAGCGGCTGGAGGTGAGGGAGCGCCAAGTGGCCGCGGCTAAAGACGCCATTACCGCCCGGGAGGCCAAGATCCAGCAGGAGATCGACCGAAGGGTGGCGGAGATTCGCGGGGCTCTTGTTGGCGAATACCGCCGGAAGCTGAGGCTCCAGGAGACCCGCTTCCAACAGCGGCTGGTTGAGTTGTAGGGCAGGACCGACGTCCTCAGGGCGAAGCTTGCCGCAACAGAGCAGTGCGAGATGACCGCCAAAGAGGCTCGGGCCTCCACCCAAGCCGACTTGTCCTCACTTCAGCAGCAGGTCACAGGCGTCACGTCTCTTATGGAGAAAGCTACGAACGAAGCGAACCACCGCCGGGCGATGCAGCGCGAGCGCTCCTCGATGCTTGAGGACCTCAGGGGCCGGGCCAACCGGGCCTTGGACACCATCTGCGAAGAGAGCGTCTCCTGCACGCATGAGGCTGATGACGCCGGCTACCTCCACTTCTTTACCCAAGTCGTGACCCGTATGGAAGACCGGGCCATGAGGGCGCGCCAGCTCATCGAGGAAAGAAGCAGGGGACTCCTCGGGCGCGCGTTCTCACGTGTCTTCAGCTACCTTCTTAGCCTTGATCCTGACTTCGACTTCAACGCCACGATAGCCCCCGTGCCCAGGGTCATGCAGGGCGACCTGGCGAGCTGGGTGGACGACCATGTGGACGACCTGGTCGCGGAGTTCGCCCGTGAAGATGGCATGGACGTGCTCGCAGCTGAAGAGGGTGGTGCCGACGACGGTGATGATGAAGATGGCGACGCCGATGGCAGCGCGTCTTGCTAGGCTTACATTTCCTTTCATATCCTGACCTGCATACCAGAACTTCGAGCATGGCCCCGTGGGGCGTGGAAAGTATTTTTTGGTGGGGGTTCCCCGGTTATGCATGAAACGATGATATGCCTTCTAAATTAATTTTGAAACGAGCTGCTGAGGGCAGGAGGGCCCCCTACTAGAGTAGTTCGTTGTGACTTATCTTTGGTGCTGGCGGTCTTGGACGGGTTCCTGTGTCGTGAGGGCGCTTCCTTCCTGAGGCGGGCCCCGCAGGGGCATGTGAGGGCTCAAGCCTCCTGAGGAGCCTGCAGGCCCGCCTGAGAGCGCCGCGCGAGGAGCCGACTGCCGAGTCGCGGCAGGGCGTGCGCGCAGTGGTCCTGCGGCAGATGCGCCTTTGGCCCCGAGGGGCCCTCGGCACTGCTTGGGCTGGCCCAAGCGCGCGCGCAGCGCGCACGCCATGCCCAGCCCCGCTCGCGGGGTGCTCACCGGGGGGGGGGGGCAGCAGGCATGAGCCTTGCTTTTAACGTAAACCAAAAGGCAAGAAAACACCACGAATCGAAAAATCTCCCCCCCTTTTTTCTTTTGATAAGCACATGAAACTCCAAATCTCATTCCAAAAGATGGCAACTGGGTTACAGAAAGAGGGCGAAACAAACAGCCGCGTCCGGCACCTAGACTAGTCTTCTCACCAGCGCGTAGCTAAGTGCTTCCACTGGGCGTGGGCATAGTCATTGGGGGATAGTGTCAACGGCCAGCGCAGAGCATGGTGCTTCCACTTGGACGTGGGTGGCCCCCGTGAGGCCCGAGGGCGGCACTCAGGAGACTCCGGGGTGTGTACAACCCCAACTCATTATTACGTGAGTGTCACGAGCGGAGATCTTCACGGGTATCCTTGGCGCCAGGCGAGGGCCCCGCCCTGCGCCTCCCCCGACCACCGTTGGGGCGTCCGGAAACCAGGACGAGACCAAGGGGTAAGGAGGACGCTGGCGGTGCCCCGGCGATCGCAGGCCCCCCACCGAAGGGAAGGGCTCGCCGGCGCCTTCCCCGGCGGAGGACCTACCTCCGAGCGGCGTGCGCCGCCGCCATGGCGGCGCCTTGCTCCATGCGGCGCGGGGAAGGCCCTGGCACCGGGCTCCCCCCGCGCAGCTCCCAGTGCATTCTGTCCGCTTGCGGCGGGGCCATCGTCCTGAGGTCCACGGGCGTTGTCGTGGCTTGGTTCACCTGCGGTCCATGGTTAGTGTAATCATGCCCCTGAGATATTGATGGTACCCGGTGGCTGTTGTCGTCGAAGATGCCGGTGAAGCTCCGGGGTGGCCTGCGAAGGGCCTCGGCCTCATGTGGTCCCGACGCCCAGGCCGGCGAGGGGAACAGGCGGGGGCTTCCTCTTGGCACATACATCGAGTCCGCCGGTGGAGGCACAGGAGTGCCCCGAAGCCGCCATCCCCGAGCCGTCACCCTGCCATCCGGCGTCGTTGCTCGCCATCCTTGGCGCCAGGTCACCACGACCGCAGAGTGGCATCTCGGCGTGGGCCCAGGAAGGGCCGCCCAGCTCTGCGGCGCCCGGGGGTAACGCATCCTAGGTAGGACAAACGGCGCCACGAGCCAGGCCGGCGCCGCGGGGCCCTCCGCCCCCCCTGGGGGAGGGCGTGTGGTCGTAGTGAGGTCCGGCGCGCGCCCCTGGCAACGCTCGCGGCGTAGGTAAGGTGCAGAAGGGCGCCACACCCCTGCAGGCGGCGTCCAGCAGCTCGGCGACCCGCTCCAGCAAGCGTCGTGGCCGCCTTCCGCCAGCCTGCATCGCAGCAGCTCCTGTGCCACGACGAGCGCGGCTCGCGTGTTTGCCTGCTCCCGGGGGGTGTGCAGCGCCGTTGCCGCGGCGAAGCTCGAAGATCGCGTGGTGGCCTGGTTGCGGCGTAGCGCGGGGGCGGGTGGAAGTGGTCCATGCCGCCTACGGCCGACGGCGCCGGCCGGCGTGCGGGCTGCGAGGAGCGCGGAGTGGAGATCTTCTTGGGCAGAGGGCATCGCCTGGGCAGGACGAGCGGCCCAGCGCTCAGCATGAGCTCGAGGAGTGTTAGCCATGAGAACGGCGGGACGGAGGTGACCGACTGGCGGAAGAGAGGCTCCGACGCACCCCTACCTGGTGCGCCAAATGTCGGATTCAGGGCTCTGCAGACCCAAGAAAGGTTTGAACTCTGGGGTGCGTGCGAATAACTCAATCTCCCTAGCCTGCCGACTCGTCGATCTCACCGCCTAGCTAGATGAACAGGAAAGGAAAGGGACTCAGCAGTTTACCCAGGTTCGGGCCACCTTGCGGTGTAAAACCCTACTCCTGCTTTGTGGTGGATTGGCCTCGAGGTGGGCTGAGGATGAACTAGTACAGAGGGAGAACAACCTCAGGAGGAGTGTTCTTGTGCTGGTGTGAGCTGGTGAGGATCCCCTCGTCCCAGCTGGTCCGGATCCCCCCCGTCTATGGTGGTGGCCTAGCTATATTTATAGTGGCCTCGGTCCTCTTCCCCCAAAATGAAGGCGGGAAGGGATCCCACAACGGCCAAGTTTGAAGGGAGACAAGTAGTACACCTTATCCTGATGAAAGGTGGTCTTCGCCTGCAAAGCTTCTGGTCGTGACGTCGTGGTGGGCTCGGCGATGACCTCCGTCCTGCCGTCCTGGTCTTGTAGCATGGGAATGGAAACCTTTGGCTGATTCCTTGGGACTCTGCGTCTGCGCTTGCTTCCTTAGCACCGAAGAGGAAACCTGCTGTACTACACCTGCTGGCGCCCGCCTGGCCTTGGTCGTCATGGCTTGCGTCATCTGAACCTCACGAGGTGGGGCTTGCGTGGAAATCTCCGCTCCTCAGGAGCCGGCCTGGGGAAGCCGCTCCCTCCGGAGGTCTTGGCGCCATCCGCCTCGCGAGGCTTGGCCCCTCACGAGGGTCTTGTGTTATTGATGCTGGAGAAGGGCCGTACCTGGCCGCTGATAAAGCCACGCTGTGGGCCGTAGGCAGGCAAGTCTGGGTACCCCGGTTCCCAGAACGCCGACAGGCTGGTCTTGCTGGCGCCGTGGGTTCCCGCGGTGAAGGTCCTTCCTGCTAGGCTCCGTCGCCGTTGGCGAAGCTGATGAGGCTCTGGATGGTGGCTCGCCACTCGTCCATCTTCTCAGGTGCAGGAGGAAAGTTCGGCAGCAGCTAAGCTTGCGCCATAGCCTCTGTCGGCATCTTTCGCATGACTGGGCGCGAAGAACGAGAGGTACCTCGATTGCTGACAGAGCCGGAAGGAGCTCCATCTTGCTCCTGCAGCCATGGTCGGTTTTTGCCGACAGGCTAGCGTGGTGGTTGCCCATGAGCATCTTGAGGACGATGCTCAAGGTTCTTGTCGTGGTGGCATCCGGAGCCGCCAGCGTCACGATGCCGCGTGCCGTGTCCATCTTGCGATGGTCTTGGTGTGTGCTTCGGTGCGCCGTCCTTGGATGTCGCCACGCCGTCCTTAGATGTTGTCGTGCCGTCCTTAGACGTCGCAGCTCCGCCCTTGGATGCGACGATGGCAGGGTCTTGGCTTACAACGCTCCGGACTACGCTGCTCTGGTGGCTAGGATCACCAGAACGACAAGGAAGTTGGCCGCCTCCGCCCCTGTCGTCTGTAGGCGTCTGGGACAGCCGCTTGGATGTAGATGGAGCAGCGGTCGTGCCCTTGGCCTTCTTGGGTGCCATGGATGATGATGATGAAGCTGGCGCCTACGTTGCTGGAGCAAATTCGCGCACGCGATCCCCCTACCTCGCACGCCAAAGATGTCGACGTACGTCAATCTTTGGGACCAACAAGGCCCCTTGGTTGTTCAGCTGCGGGAATCGCAGTACACAAAGAGCAGATCCAGCAATCAAGCACACAAGGTTTACCCAGATTCGCACCGCCGTGAGGCGTATAACCCTACTCATGCTTTCGTGGGATTATAAGTGAAAATATGCCCAAGTTACAAGAGAGCGCAAGCTTGCCGGTAAGATGCTCGAAAGTGCAGCTACGTAGTGCAATTGGGTAGGGTGTCGACCTTTATAAATGTTGCCATGAGCCTTCTTTTATAGATGAAAGGGACTACCACAATGGCAAAATGGTAAATACAAAGGCATATAGTGGCTACAGTACTATCACACCTAACTACGATGGATTAAGACAAAACAATACTCCCTCCGTTCCAAAATATAGTGCGTCCTCGGTTTCCGTGCTTCAACTTTGACCATAAATTTAGCGAACGAGACTGATTGCGGCGGGATCAAAAATTATACTAGTGAATTCGTATTCGAAAGAAATTTTCAATTATATAATTTTTGCTCCCGCCGCAGTTGGTCTCGTTGGTTAAATTTATGATCAAAGTTGAACCTCGGAAAGCGCGGACGCACTATATTTTGGAACGGAGGGAGTAAATGCTCCGTTAGGTGTCACGCTGAGGAGAAATGCCGACAAGGTATTCCATCTCCATCTGTGCCGTTCGCCCATCTACCTTCTATTCTGCGGACACGCCACTGGGACGGGTGTCAATAAATTTGTTCTTCAGCTACGGCGCTGCCCCGTGCCCCGACAAGCTTCACCTAACCGCCTGCCCGCTTGACACCTGCCGTCAGACTTTTGTCAACTGCCACAGTGGACCGGTGGATGGGGGCTTGCTGGTTCAGGGCCTTGCCGCCGCGTAGCTTTGCCGGTGCTTTGCTTGCCGGCTGCTTGAATCTTTATCTCCAGTACTTCCTTAGTACTTCTTAATGACCTGTCTGGAGGTCTTCTTCATGGTTTTAACTAACCACATATTGAGTGTTTAAAGGGCCATTCTCCGGCAAGCACTTGCCGTCGAGAAAGTTACAACTGTATGTGCATCGTCAAGGTATGAACACCCATGTTCAATACATCGACAGAAGTAGACGGATCGGAGCGCCCCCAAGAGGCCCCCCGCGGCACGCCCCTGCGGGACGGACGGCTCATAAACGCTCTTTACCCGCGAGGAGCCCAGAAAGACGAGTAATTTATAAACGAAGGGAGTACAATATATCGTTATTTCCGATTATCTACTTAATTTTATTGTCAGTCGCAGTGAAATGTGTATTAAGCATTACTTGAACCCAAAGCAAACACTGCACTGATCTCTTTCTCTTTTGAGCTGAACACTGCACTGATCTTAATACAGATCGAGATCAGATCAGATCATACGAACTCATCAACCTCCGAAAAAGCCTCGGTCCTTCTTCTCCAAAGTCCCACCTAATGCCGCTCCACCACACGAAGCACCGCCATCACCACGACGAAGACGTCCTCCCCTACCACCGCTCCGACGACGAGGCCAAGCCGCGGCGCCCATACGTCCCCTCCAGCTTCCCCTCCTCGCCTGCCTCCGCCGCTCCCTCCCACCGCTTCCTCCTCCTCTTCGCCGTCGTCTGCCTCCTACTCGCCGTGGCCTCCCTCTCCTTCGCCGTGTCCGTTAGCCGCCGCCCTGTGCCACTCCAGTCGCCTCCCGACTCCGTCGCCTTCCGCTGTGGCCGCGCCGAGGACTCCCTACGCTCCTTCCTCGCCTCCTCCGGGAACTACTCAGCCGGCGACAGAGAAAAGGTGCTCGCTGTCGTTGGCGTCCACACTGAGCTCGGATCCGCCGCCCGCCGTGCTGCGCTCCGTGCCACCTGGTTCCCGCCAAACCCTGAAGGCGTCGTAAGGTTCCATATGATTCTCCATTCATCCTACTTGGATCTGGTTAGATGTTTTTTTGCTGTAGTTTGCTGCTAGAGAAGCTTATACCTTCATGTGGATCTCATAAGACGATGCCTATAGTTGCTTTCACCTGCATTGCTCTACGAAGCTTCGACTAATGCGAGATCTGTTTGAATTTTGAATCACCAATTATCCTCACTCCGTACTATGGCTGTACTAATAACCAGTAAATTGATGTAATTTTTGTGAATGGTTTGTTGCAATCTTATATTTTCTAGTTTGATTGGTAGCAGTGTGGGTTGGAATGGGTCTTACCGTCTTACACATCGGCACTGGCTCATTTTTCCCAGTTTGGCTTTGGCAGTTAGGCATATATACCTTTTTTTGCTCACATTATTTGTAGAACTAGTAGTATTTTAAGATTAGTCACATTAAAAATAGCATAAGAATATTTGTAGGAAAATTTCTTCTGTCAAGACCTACATTCCATGTGACCAAATGAGGTGAGACTTGAAAACTCCGATGCAATACCAATCTGCAGTTCCATCATTAGATTTACGTAGCAGAATGTTCATAAGCTATAAGTGGAATTCCGAATTTCCTCATATCTGAGCATATTTATTTTTAATGTGCACACACATTATGAACTGGAACATATTAGAACTTCCCTGAAATTTATTACAATTGTACATGAAGAGTAAAAAAAACCCACCGATTGAAGTAAAATGCAGTCACCAACCTGCAAATGCCACTGGTTCTCGAAAAGGAAAAAGCTGGGGCACCAATTATTTGGCCTCATATTCATAATCAGCCCAGCTATCCACTAACTGGTCCTTTACTTTGGACAACCTGTTAAATCCCATATTGCTGTATTCTAAAGCCAGCGGGGACCTGGTTCCTACAAATTGTTTTCCTCTTATCAAGTGAATTCAGATGCAATCGATTGCTTTGTGACCAAGCGATGTAAACATTAAAAAGCAAGGTGACCTGATACAAATTTGTAAAATACGCAAGTTAACAAACTTCATTTTCGGCACTTTAAATGTAAAACTGTGTTGGCGTCTTGGTTAGCAGGATTTATTTGCCATGTTTCTTCTTTGTCGTCTGCTTGTGGATATATATGAGGTTTTATCATGATAAAGAACTTCCATATTTTAGAAAGTGCTTTCATTAAGTGTGGCTATTTACTTCTCGTGAAACTATACTTGAATTGTTGTATAATTGTATTGACTGACATGTATTACTAGAAAGGGATGTATACTATTGGTGGACATATAATTGAATATTAACCGTAACCAGTTCTGATAGGGCTCAGCAGGTTTCTTTGTGATGGGGGAGGCCCCCGGATTTGGCCTGATCTTCACGCTAGGAAAGGATAACTTGCTTTGCCTGATGAACCAAATGTCAAGAACACACACCAATGTGATAGCCTTTGACAGTGAACTCAACCAACAAAACAGTTGATGGACATCTCGATTTCCACCGGAAGAGACTCTTCGATTCTTACAAACACAAGGAAATGCAAGAACTAAGGTGGAGGGGATGGTCAAAACCCTAGGATAGGAGAGCAAAGCTCAACTAGTTTCTTCCCAAAACAAGTCTGACTACAAAAAAGGCTGTCTCCTCTTAATTGTACTCTCTACTTCAGCCCTAGCTATTGTGCAAAGTGTTTCGCCCATTATAAAAGCCACTTGGGCAGCTGAAATTCCTTTTGGTTTTTCTGATACCTTGCTGCACACCCAGACCCAGGACATGTCTGGGGGCATGTCTTCCCTGTTCAGCTTCTTTGTTGTCCGTGTTTAGCTTCTCAAACCTAAGGATAGACAAAGTTGATGTATCAAGTAGCATCCAATTCATATATAGATTAGCGGGAGACTCAAGTAGGAGAAGACTCACCTGTTGCTCGAGTTGTTTGGCACATGCCATCGTCATTGGCCCTACTTGAGTTGGAGGCATGTCATTATGGATGTCCTGAATCATCATTTTGGATGGAGGCATTTCATTTGGGGTGTTCTCATCACTTTGAGAGCACCAATTTTACTATAATAATGTTTCTAGCTTATCTGATATGATCTTTTTATGTAAAATGGTCAGTTACTTTAATTTGAGCACACTGTAACTATTACCTATAGATGGAAACATGTCATCTCTAATTAAGTCCATTCATCGGTTACATGGTTGCAGAGACTTCACTTTTCCCCTACTTTTAACGCTTCAGTAGTAAAGAATACATTGAATCATTTTTATGCTCACTGGCCTTCCACTGGTCCTGCAGTTTGGAACATGGATTTGGTTTATCTTTTAGGTTTGTCATTGGAAGGACGGAGGACAAAGAAAAAATGGCAGATCTTCAGAAAGAGGTAGACATGTATCATGACTTTTTGTTTATTGATGCTGATGAGGGTACGAAGCCCCCAGAGAAGATGTAAGCTCTGTACACTCTGTAATCTTGTATTTCTACCTGTGAACTTGCATCTTGTTAATCTTACCTACTGATTGCTCATGTGATAGGTTAGCATATTTCAAAGCAGCATATGACATGTTCCACGCAGAATTTTACGTCAAAGCTGATGATACTATCTATCTCCGCCCAGGTAAATTTTGTGATTTACAATGTATCAAAACTGTTGTTTAGATTGTTAGATCTGTTATATGTAATTATGTCACATTTCTGCGCCAGATAGACTTGCTGCTCTCCTTGCAAAGGACCGACTTCATCACCGGACTTATATTGGTTGCATGAAGAAGGGACCGGTTGTCAGTGATCCGAATATGAAATGGTTAGTGGAAATTTGAATTGGTTCTAACTTCGAAATTCATATTTGCATATATGTCACTTTTTCTGAAAAAGCAATTGGTTTTCAATGCAAGTCCAATTAGTTTTCCATGTAAGTCATACTAGTATCCATGGCATCTATTGTTATCTCAGCTATGAAGGTTTTGAACTATCTAAACAACTATCTAGTATCCAATTAGTTTTCCATGTAAGTGATTATGTTATTATTTCATGACAGGTATGAAAGTTCATATGGATTATTAGGTAATGAGTACTTCATGCATGCATCTGGTTCACTGTATGCTCTTTCTTCAGAAGTGGTGGGAGCTATATCTACTACAAACAATGATAGGTTAGTTGTTTATCTTTTTTTTTCCCGGCCTGTAGAGTGAAAGCGTATGATAGCTTGCGTCACTCTGAACACAATATACATTACCAAGGAGGCAAGGAGTTAACAGATGTTTCTTGCACATATTATCATCTTACATAGTTGTTTAGTGATGAATTCTTTATGTTTCTAACCTAGTTCTAGCGTGTTGCAGTAGATCTAAAATAAACAATGGCACAATACTAAACTACCAAAATGTAAGCTTCCCATGATTAGGTCACTTGTGTTGCAATGAGAACTCACAATTTGCACTCAGTCAAACATGTTAAATTTATCAAAACAGGCCTTTGCTCCGCTTTATAGATAAAGCAACCACCAAGTCCATACAACAAGCTCAAGTGTGAGAAAAGTAAAAATAAGTTTGTTGGGGCAACAACACAAACATGCCGTAATAAAAAAAGAGGAAAAAAGCCACCAAGTGGCCGATAGATCAGTCGCTATGAGTCGGGGCAAGACGACGAGCTGCCAGTCATTGCGTCCATCATGCTGCCAAGTCGGTCCTGATCCCGCTGCCTAGAGAGCGGGTGCCGGTGCTGCAAAAAGGCCAAGAATTTGAATAGTCTGTGGCCTGCCGTAAGAAGACCCTCTCAATAACCATCTTGTTACACATCGTCTAGAGGGTCCAGGTCATCGCTGCGAACACTAACCAGAAGAGGCGTCTCCTCCTATCTGTCTGGTTGGTGTGAGTTTTCGAGAAACCCTGCCAGGTCAGGGCCTCTCAGTTAGGCCTCAGAGCCTTCACGAACAAAGCACCAAAAGAATCAAGCAGCGAACCAGGCGAAGAAGCTGTGGGTCCCAGTCTAGGGACACCACAAAGAGGACATAATCCATCGCCAAGCCCATTCTGCTTGATCACCTTCGTCCCCGATGGAAGGCGATCCCGCAAAAGCTGTCACACGAAGATCTTGATCTTCAGAGGAAGGGGCACTTTCCACAAAGGTGTGGTCCATGCAAGAATTGGTCGCCGGCACAGGCGTGGTATGCTGAGCCAACAGAGAAGAACCCCGAAGGGGTTAGGCACCAAGATATGACGTCCGCATAATCCGGAAGCATCGACGGAAGGGCTGCCCGAAGGCTGGCCGAAGCAATGGTTTCCTTGGGCCCAAATGTGTGACGGAACAAGACGTTCCAAATCCCAATATGAGCGGCCAAGGACACCAACAGCGTCGGATCTGCGCTGATAGCAAACAAGGCAGGGAAATCATTGCAGAGTGGAGATCCACCCACCCAAGGGTCCAGCCAGAAGAGGGTCCCATCTCCATTGCCTATGGAGATAGAGAGCCCAAGACGAATCTCATTCTTGATGGACTTAATTGACTTCTAGAACTGAGATCCCTCCCTATGATCACACGCAAGAAGGGGGCGGTCCTGCAAATACTTTGCTTTAATAAGCTGCAGCCACAAGCCCCCATCCTCTCTGAGGATCCTCCAAACCCATCTCAACATAAGGGCCATGTTCATGCGACGGGACACAAGAATACCTAGAATCCCTAGGTCCTTGGGCAAGCAAATATCAGCCCACTTGACCATATGGTATTTCTGACGTCCATCAGTTGCCTGCCAGAAGAAGCGCGATAGATTCTTACCAAAGGAGCTATGCACCCCTGCAGGCAAAATATATAGCCCCATCATATACATGGGGAGACTAGAAAGGCACGAGTCGATAAGCACGGATTTACTCCCTTTGGAAGTAAATCTACCGCACCATGGCGCAGACCTAGACGCAACACGACCCATAAGTGGGTCAAATTCACATAGGGGGACCCTTGAATCAGATAGCGGCATCCTCAAGTACGCAATGGGGAAAGAGGACAACTTGCAATTAAGGTTGTCCGCAATCCGCTGCTGATCGTCGACAGAGTACCTAATACCACAACCTCACTCTTATCGAAATTGATCTGAAGTCCCGACATGGCCTCAAAGCAGAGGATAGGAACTTGAGGTTGATTATATCAATTTCCGACCCTCAACCATGATCATGGTGTCATCCGCATGTTGGAGGTGAGTAACACCACCTCCATGGATAATATGCCCAACCACACTGGAGATGTGGCCGGCCATCCTAGCCTTATCCAGGATGGCCACAAGGGCGTCAACCGCCAGGTTGAAGAGGAGAGGGGAGATAGGACCCTCCCGCCTCACCCCATGAGAAGACCTAAAGTAGGGGCCAACCTTCCCATTAATATTAATTGCGGTGCTACCGCTCTGATCAACTGCATGATCCAGGAACACCAATGGCCATCGAGCCCATTTGCTCAAGAACTAAGCGAAGGAAAGACCAGTCAAGGCGGTCATATGCCTTTTGGAAGTCCAACTTAAGGAATACGCCTTTCTGGCACTGTACCTTCACCTCATGAATGATTTCATGAAGAGTTAGAATTCCACCATGAATACGACGCCACTTCAGAAAGGCGGACTGGCAGGGGTGAGAGGCGTTCCACCAGCAGGGCAAACTGCGTTGCACACACCTTAGAGACAATCCACTGTAGCACATTAATCACTGTAATTAGCCTGAAGTTTTGGATATCCGTTGCTCCAACTATTTTGGGGATTACGGTAATGACACCAAAGTTCAGGCGGGATATGTCCGATGTCCCAATATAGAATTCATGGAACATCGGCATAATCACCGGCTGAAGCTGCACCCATAACTTTTGGAAGAAAGCAACCCGCAGGCCGTCCTGCCTGGGTGCTGAACTAGCCTTCATCTGCGCAATCGCCTGACCAACCTCCTCAGGCGAGAATAGGAGGGTAAGTTTCGCACTCTCAACATGTAACACCCCCACTATGGGCCGTCACTGTATGTGTGTAAGCTGGGCATGGGCTTATGGGGCTGGCTTGTCATTGGAGGCTAGGGCCCACACGGCGCAGGCTATATACGCAACCAGGGAAGCACATCAGGGAGGCATCGAAGGAATGAATCGTTATCCAAATCTCTCGTCCCCTTGCTCCAGCTCCTCACCTCCTGCTCTCTGTATTCCTCTCCTTGCTTGCTGATTTCTCATCCCAGATTCTCCTTGTATCCCCAATTTATATCCGAATATTGGTACTAATTCAGTTGCTCATCCCATCCTTTAGTCTGGGTCGTGACAATTTGGTATTCAGAGCCAGCAAAAAATCACCACCCACTTCCTGCCTACCATATGTTCGACGAAATGTCGAGCCAACTAGAGGTGTTCACCGGCGGCGTTCTCCACGTCACCGTGCACCATGTGTACTACCCGGTCACTGAGGAGACACTACAGCAGGTGTTTGCCGCGTATGGTGTGGTAAAGGTCTCCGTGTTCCAGAGAATCCACCATGTGGAGGCAGTGGTTCAGCTTCGATCAAGAGTCGGGGCGGCGCAGGCTCTCGCCTTGCATGGCCGGTGTGTCTACGAGCATGCCTGCCTCCTTGACATCTAGGACGTGTCGCCGGAGTATAACCTGCACTTGTGCTCGCTGCTGGAGTTCAAGCAGACCGCAACCATGGCCGAGTACACGACGGCATTCTGGGAACGAGTATATCATGTGCTGGATCTCAACTCCACCATAAGCATCAAGTGCTTCGTCCACAAGTACGTCGAGGGCTTGCGCACGGATATTAGAGCAGCCGTGCAGTCACAATCGCCCTCCAGCATCACCAGAGCGTCATCCCTTGCTCGGATAAAGGAGGAGGAAATTGTGAAGGATGCAGCTAGGGCTGTTGAGGAGCTTGATGACTGCGTCAGCCATGGAGTTCAGGGCCTCACGCTTAAGGAGACCCTCACCGGCGTCTCCCTCGAGCTCGCTTCCCTTGTGGTGCGTGGTGCAGACCACGGAGTCGTCGCCATCGACACCAGCAGCCTTACTGCTCCGACGCTAACCACATGCTCGACGGAGTGCCCGAGTCGCGACGCCACCATCAACATCTTCCCCGAGCTTGCTGCCTCTGATGTGCGCGACAAGGCCATCGACACCAACACCGTCAGTGTCATGGCACCAACGCCCACAACCTGTTCGATGGGTCTAATCCATGGCGGCGTCAACAATCCCGTGGCGGTGCAGATGCTCAGGCCATCGCCATGGCCTTCGTTTGTCACTGAGCGCACAAGTACAGCTTGCAGCAACATTGTCGAGCCGCCACTGAGCACCGCCACTGCGTCGTGCAGGGAAATGTTTCCAAACCATGGGGAAATCGCTCTTGATACAATCGAATCAAAGGTGTTGCGAGTAATTTATTTCCTGCAGCGTTGCAATCATTTGAACTACGAATATAGCCCACACTGTTTATTGGGGGGAATTCTCATGAAGGCTGCAAGTAATCGCAAGGATGGAGTTGTCTGGTTGCCTCTCCATTCTGATCAAGAGGGGCAGGTCCTTGCTAATGGTACCATTGTTGTTCAGCCTATGAGATTGTGTTCGGTTGAAACTGAGAGCTTAGGTTCCTCATGCAGTACTCTGCATGACACACACAAACAATTGGTAAGGACTTTGTTGGTTGGTTTTGTTTGCGAACTCAGTCCAACAGATCTCAGTACAACTCCAGGAGGCATACAAGTTACAGGGGACCCTCACATGTCCAGAGAGAGTCAACATTGCAGGACAAGGGAATCATCTAGGGGTGTTTCCAGGGCGAATTTAATAAGCTGGCTGCTTCTTATGGAGAACACCTGGAGCTATCTGAGGCTACTGCACCTGCTTGGATTTGAACATCTACAAGAGCAAGACAAGGGAAATTCCAATTTGATTGAGGGGGCTGCAGTGATTGGCAGTTTTGGTGCTCTGACTTACAAGTATAAGAGGGTATATTTTTTTGGACAACAATGGGACCCCGGCATCGTACATTTTATTCTTGGAACTTCGATATCAGTTATTGACTCCATACTGCACATAATCATAGAGTTCGCTGCAATTTATTGTGGGCTGGACCGTGTGCAACTGGCGTCATCATCAACATCAAAGTGTTTTGGAGATGATTCTGTTGTGCGCTTCTACCTTCAGTTCCTGACATTTCTTCAAACCAGCAGAACTGAGCTTTATTCTCATATCGAATGCTCACATGTCCTCTGGTGGTTTCTATCTGATACAAAAGCCAGTCATGCATCGACACCTCGTATCACAATATCCTCATATATATATAAGCATGTGCAGATGTTCATAGCAGGGCTGAATTATGAGATGGATCATCCACCACAAGGTAGCTTAGTACCTGCAGTCATGTTGTTGCAACAACTCCGACCTACTGACCAGCTGCTTGATTCTTTCTGGTCATGGGCGCAAGCAAAAGAAAGGGTACAACACTACACAGGTTATGTACGTGAGTGTTGTTACTATCTTTTGTCTATCATTTGCTTTGGGGATCTGGTCAGTGGAGAGCCAAAATCTTGCAATTTCCTGCTTGTTGTCAAGGACACTAGTTGGTTCAGATGTATCATGTGTGTCGACAAGATGTCCCACTCTTCAGTTGTAACTACATTTGGCAGTGAAGTCATGTTTGGTTCCTTCGAGCTGACCATTTGCAAGCACATGATACTACCCTACGACCCAGGAAGGCTGACTCTTTGGCTAGATGAGATTGTAGGCACTCATGAGTCCAGCTTGATCATCATCGGCTTGAGGGCAAGCCGAATTTCAAGGGATGGAGAGTGTAACACCCCCACTATGGGCCGTCACTGTATGTGTGTAAGCTGGGCCTGGGCTTATGGGACTGGCTTGTCATTGGAGGCTAGGGCCCACACGGCGCAGGCTATATACGCAACCAGGGAAGCACATCAGGGAGGCATCGAAGGAATGAATCGTTATCCAAGTCTCTCGTCCCCTTGCTCCAGCTCCTCACCTCCTGCTCTCTGTATTCCTCTCCTTGCTTGCTGATTTCTCATCCCAGATTCTCCTTGTATCCCCAATTTATATCCGAATATTGGTACTAATTCAGTTGCTCATCCCATCCTTTAGTCTGGGTCGTGACACAACAGGAGAGACCCTGACCTCAAGTGGCCAACAGTCTTCCGCCAAAACCCCAGAACGGCCTTATAAAATCAACCATATGAAGTCCATCATGCACAAAATACAGTTGGTTATAGCTAACATTATGTTTGGCGACGTATTCATCATACACAAATAATTGCTCCTAATTTTTAAAACTGCATACCAGTTTGAATGTGATCAGCAAGCTGCAGATAATCATATCATAGATGGTATGCATACACATGTGCTCAGATAACTCCATTTTGCACAGAAAGTTCTCCAAATCGCATGCGCATACCATCATTAATGATCTGGTAAGGTGGTGGTGAGGAACCTACCAATTACCAACACAGCCAACCTACGCCCTCTGTTCCATAATATATGATACTTTAGATATGGATAGTCTCCAAGATATAACTTCCATTGTTGCTTTTTATATGGATATGTCGGTAAATATTTTGAAATAATTTTTCATGAAAAATCTAATGGCATAATTTGTACATTAAAAAAATCTGAGTAATTTCTTTGTTAATTAGTTGTCAGTGATACGAGAAGTTCGGCCTCACGCTTTCTGTTTTAGTACTTCACAATGAGAAAACAGATAAGATAATTTATACGTGGAGAAGCAGTAACTCCCAGTGATAGCCTTTATACTTGCTAATTTTTTTTTCTTCGAGAAAACGCAAGAGAGCTTGCGTTTCATTGCATTGAAAGAGGGAGAGGGGGGGGGGGGTGGGTGGGTTATGGTTACAAGCCTCCTAGGAGGCGGTTACAAGCCTTTATACTTGCTAATGTGATTGTATCGATTTATTATTAGCCATGGTGGCAAGTAGATTATTAATCTTACCATCTCGTATTGTACGTTAAGAGCCAACTGAAGGACATAAGCATGACCCTTTTTACACTTGGCATAAGCTTAACCTTATTGATCCTCTACTGGTATGTTAACGCCAATAATCAATACTAAATTATGGTTTTGATTTCCAATGAAGCATTCAAGGCTTCAAGCCAATAATGCAAGTTTTTTTAGGGAAGCCTATTGCGCAAGTTAGTTCTGTTGTGGAGAGTGGATCTGAAAAAAGAAAATCATGAACATAAGAGAGATATTTAAGGTGGGACCCTTCCAGGGGAAAACCAAGGGGTGCACAGAGGCAAGATAGTTAACACTATGGTAGGAGAGTTGCAACTTGCAAGCAGGGAATTGTGAACGGCACATCCACCATTTCGGGCAGATGTGGCGTGCTGCTAAAAAGAGTATATACGTAAGGGTGGAAAATGGCTCCTAGTGGTCGGAAAACTGTCAGCCTACACTCCAAGTCTCCGGCATGCCATTCTACCATCAGAACCTAGAAAATAATGATACATAGCGAGCATGGAGGGCACGGATAGTTTGTTTGGGGAGGCCGTCCAATTTTTTCTTGTGCTTTTATGTTCAGAAGCAAAAATACAAACAAAACAACGTTTGAACTGAGCATCCAGTAATGGAATGTTTCCACTATCTCTCATGTAGATCTTCAAAGCTAGACCCTGTTTTGATATGCTTTGGTGAAAATATATTCATATTTCTAGTGATCTTCTTTTTGAGTCAGGGGCGTCATGATTGTGCGCCAAAGGTGCTATGAGCTGGTGCAACCGATGGCGGTTGCTATGCTGAATGTTGCCTTCGACGAATGTGCATTTCAACCTATGTCCCCCTTTCATTATCTATATGAAAATAGAAATCGTGACTCTGTGTTATCCGGTAGCATGCTCTACTCCGAATGTTGCTTTCAAGTAAAAGACCTAAGAAAAAAAATCCAGCTATACAGCAGTTAAACCGCAAAGACAAAAAGCCAAGAAAAACCGTAGGTAAGACAAGGGGTTGCCCTTCACATGACACGTGTCATGTGGGAATGCCCGATCGCTTCTCAGAGGTCACCCTCCCCCTAGTTGCTCCCTTAGTTGAATACATCTTCTTGATCGGCTGTTATCTTTTTCCCACACTGTTATGTTTTAAATGTTTACATAGTCGTTAATTTACTATATGCATTTCCCAGTTTAAGGATGTTTGATTATGAGGATGTTACTATTGGCTCATGGATGCTTGCCATGAATGTAAATCATGAAGACAACCGTGCAATGTGTGATTCCACATGCACTCCCAGCTCCATTGCTGTATGGGACAGCAAGACATGTTCAGGTATGTCCTTGGTGAACTACTTGTCTAAAATATTAGTCATAACGTCTGAAGGAGAGAATGACCATACTGCTAATTATGCTACCATCTCTCATTACTATATGTAATTGTACCTAGATGTATTAGTTATTCAGTTTCAGTATAATGCTCTTCATATCTCAAGCCTATTGGTATAGATTAAGGTCTTTTGTACAATGCAAAATGTCTTTGATTGACCCACCTCATGCCTTCTTTTGTGGCTCGAGTCCATTCTTGACACGCCAACACATGGTTAAAGCAGTCCTTATTTATTTGCAGGCTCTTGTAACCCCATTGAGAAAATAAAGGAGCTGCACAACACAACTTTGTGCTCAAAAAGCCCAACATTACCGCCTGAAGTGGAGGATGAAGAGTAGAATATAATACTGATACATTATTGACCCATGAATGGGCTATTGTGTGGATGCCAATGTCTCCCTTATGGGGAAATTGGATTCATTATCGCCTGGAGTTATATTGTTGTATGTATCACCGATCTTGTTTGGACGGCAATCTTTTTGTAGCCTCTTACTGCCGGAGGATACGTGCAGAAGATACCACAAGAACAGCGGGGTATTTGAGTGCATACCACCAATTGATCTGTGCAAACAACATCCGTGTTAGGTTCAGGTATATTCACAAGTGGAGATGCTTATTTATAGTTGATGTTCACCGATGTACATACACCACTGTGATATGTTGCTATGTCCTGTTGGTTGGGCACCTGACAGTATGATCAGGGTTATTTATAGTTGGTGCCATCTGATTCCAGTTGTCTGGCCCCATTTTGTGATGGTTGTAATTATGCTCGTTGCTTAGGTACTTAAGGTACCTGACAGCATTGAGCCATTGCTGGATGGAGCTTTTTTTTGGTTTACTTATAGATGTTGTGCTTAATAAGTACTCTTGATTGTCATAGTGCTATTCCATTTTATTTTGGTGAGGCTGAAGTTTCTTGAGGAAAAACTCATTGCTAGGTGTTCTATGTTGATACCACTATGCAGTACGAATAGCTTTGCATATTGACTGTTGGATAAACATGATCCAATGGTGGCAAATCCGAGCAGTCCTGGCCGTAGGATATCCTCTTGGCTACACTGGATTATTTCCATGTGTGCTACATAGAAGTTTCTGTGCTTGGGCTCAAGTACAGTGCACAATATGCACAAACCTCAAAACAATACCATACCACTATGCAATATAAGAATATCTTCGAATATTGACAGTTGGATAAACCCAATCCAACTGTAGAGAGGTGGTGAATCCGAGCAGTGCTTGAATATTGACTACATTGGATTATTCCAATGGAGTGGATGGTATATACTATACAATGTGCACAAATATCAAAACAATGAACTCTTTTGTTCTAGACCCATCCATGCTATAATTCTAACTTTTCTCTTATTGTCATCTATTTTTACTTTGTTATTTACAATGCACAATTTGCACAAAAAATAGGCATTTTCCATTTATTCTAGACTACTCTGTAGTCTGCACTATGATTCTTCCAAGTTTTTTTCTAGAAGAATTGACATTCATTTTTGTTTACCGATTTTTATTTTGGTTCAAGGCTATGACAACACCTTCATAAAGCCTGATTCTCTCTGCGATACTTGGCTATCCATTCTATTTTCTACCCAAAACTACAATATGAGATAATTATAAGACAAAAGTGATGCATATGTTTCACATGGATTTTGTATAGTATAGAGCATCCAATTATAGAATATTTTGTAGCTATAATTTGATTACAAATGACATGAACTAACAACAACAACAACAACAAAGCCTTTAGTCCCAAACAAGTTGGGGTAGGCTAGAGGTGAAACCCATAAGATCTCGCGACCAACTCATGGCTCTGGCGCATGGATAGCAAGCTTCCACGCACCCCTATCCATAGCTAGTTCTTTGGTGATACTCTAATCCTTCAGGTCTCTCTTAACGGACTCCTCCCATGTCAAATTCGGTTTACCCCGCCCTCTCTTGATATTCTCCGCACGCTTTAGCCGTCTGCTATGCACTGGAGCTTTTGAAGGCCTGCGTTGAATATGCCCAAACCATTTCAGACGATGCTGGACCAGCTTCTCTTCAATTGGTTGTGACGACCCCGGTTTAATCGTGCACTAACCATACACGCAAATGCACACGATCAAGCTTAAGGACTCACTTGAAGATATCACAACACAACTCTAAAACATAAATAAATTCATACAAGCTTTATATTACAAGACAGGGCCTCGAGGGCTCGAATACATAGCTCGATGGCATACAAGTGTCAACGGAAGCATCAGATATCTGGGTACAGATATATTACAGAAATAGAGATAAGCCTTTATGAAGGCGGGGCAAAATAAAACTTTACGATCGAAAGGCGTAGGCCTCCTGCCTAGGACCCTCCGAATCCTACTCCTGGTCGTCTGTCGGCTCCTCGTAGTAGTACTCGCCTGGAGGGTAGTAGTAGTAGCCGTAGTCGTCGACGGGGGCAGCTATCTCAGGGGCTCCGTCATCTGGCGGCGACATATGGATATGGGGAGAAAAAGAAAGAAAAGCAAACGTGAGTACTCATCCGAAGTACTCAGCAAGCAAGGATCTACACTACATATGCAACATTTTCAAAGGAGGGCTGTATATGTGGACTGGGCTGCAGAAATGCCAGAATAGAGGGGAAAGCCTAGTCCTATCGAAGACTAGCATCTTCAAGCATCTTCATCGGTCTTGCAGCATTAGAAGAGTGCAGATTAACATAATGTAAAGTAGTAGTAGTGTCATCAACCTCGCCCAGAGATTCTTCCTCGACTCCCTGCGAGAAAGCAATCCCAGAGCCATACTATCCATTTTATCTCAAGTCACCAGTTCTAGTTGTACCGATCGGGATACAACTCCGAGTGTCCGTTACCGTAGGACAGGCTATCGATAGATTAGTTCTTCCCTGCAGGGGTGCACCAACTTACCCACCACGCTCGCTTAACTCCGGCCGGACACACTTTTTTGGGTCATGCCCGGCCTCGGCCAAACGATACGCCGCAACCCGACCGAATATCTAACAGAGAGGTCAGCACGCCGGACTAACCTATGCACCCAGGGGTCTTGGGCCATCGCCCCGGGGACTCCTGCGCGTTACGTGCACCACCGGTGAGCAGACCTAGCAACCCCTTAATACAAGCGCGGTTGCGTTCCCAGTCCAACCCAGCGTGTGCCGCTCCTTGCTAACGTCAATTAAGCTCCGGCTGAAGTATACGACGCAGAACGCCCATACTATGCCCACGTGATGGTTAGTGCTATCAGGTCAGAGGCCCCTCGGATCAGATATCCAAACCATTAGTGGATTAGGAGCACACGGTAACGAGCAGAGACTCACAAAAGATGTGAACCCGTCGCCCCGTCTCGAGGACTTACGACAAGGGCTAAGAATGCCCGGCCACACCTCGTGTTCAACTCTCGGGCACCATCCACGTCCACCCGATTCCACATCACTCGCAATTAAGCTCGCGCGGGTACCCCTCAGGGCCGACCCGTCTTTAGTAACATGTTTCAGTGTATCGCCATAGTAACAATGGTAACCGTGTGTCCAACACCAAGGGGAACCCTGAGGAATCACCCTCGATGGAATTCCCTCTGATGTTACCGTCAAGGTGAACGAAGGAGGAATCACCCTCGAGGTCCACACTAGAGAGGTTGCACGACGTCGTCGTTATCGGGGGTGGTGTAGGAGGAATCACCCTCGCTGACCACGCCCGGTTAACTAACCTACAAGGTTATCATCAGAAGTGCTGACGAGGTATCACCCTCGGCACTCGATAGTAACCCAGTAGTGTCGAGCAACTAAGGGGAAGTGACGTGCGGTGTCGGGGCCTGGTCTTCGATCCCGTTGATCGGGTCTTCTGATGATCCAACAGGGCAGTCGGGATAATGTGGGGTCTCTGCTGGGTCTCTACCCAAACTATACTAAACAGTTTAGGATAAGCAGGTAGGTAACAATAACATGTTACAATAAAACAGGCCATGCAGCAGATATAGGACAACAGTAGCAGCAGCAACTTCTAATGCAAGCATAAGAGAGAAGAGAGTGGGTGATATCGGAATGCTCAAAAGGGGGGGTGCTTGCCTGTTTGCTTGGCGGCAAGGGCAAGATCGTCAACTGCGTCGTCGGGCTCCTGAGCGGCGTCGGCCTCGGGAGCTACGTAGACGTCGGGGTCTACCGAGAGAGAAAAGGGGGAAGAAACATATAAATGCAAAGCAAACGATGCAATACAAGCACGCCATGCCTAGGATATAAATGCAAAGCAAACGATGCAATACAAGCACGCCATGCCTAGGATGCAGTGCAGGGTTGCCTAAAGATGCATCTAGGTCATTTTAGTTATTATAGGATGTAAGTTGGATTTATTATCCGGTGTATATGCACTATTCATATACCGGATACGGACGAAAAGTTACGGGTTCTCCTATGTAGGGGGTTCCGACATAGAAACAGACGACATGATCAGATTCGTCTCGTCGTTCTGAGCAACTTTCATGTTTTAAGTTTTTCGATCCGAGTTATAGTTTATTTTCTACGAATTTTCAAAGATTTAACTATTTTCTGGAATTTATTTAATTTAACAGAAAAATGAATTATGACATCAGCATGATGCAATGCTGACGTCAGCAGGTCAACAGGTCGGCTGACTAGGTCAAACCTGACATGTGGGTCTAGTGGGACCCACATGTCAGCCTCTGTTAGACTAACTGTGGATTAATCTAATTAGCAGACTAATTAGGGGAGTGGGCCCAGCTTGCCAGTGACTAATTATTCTAACTAATCAGTTTTATTTATTAAAACATTTTATTTTAATTTAATATGCGGTGGGGCCCGCGTGTCAGTGACACTGGGCTGCCCAGTCAGTAGTTGACTGGGTCAACCCAGTCAACTAGGACCCGCGGGGCCCACAAGCAGTGACTCTGGGGTGGCCCCAGGCCACGCCAGGTCAGCGGGGCCGCCGGAGCTGCTCCGGCGAGCCTCCCGCGGCGGCGAACGCGCCGGAGTGCGCCGGAAATCGGCTACAGAGGGTTGTTCGACATGAGGCTACCTTCGTTCGAACGACAAGAGTCCGCCGCATCGATTGGTGCTACTGGACGGAGCTGGGGCTGCCGGAAAAAGTGCCGACGACGAGCGAGGCGGGCGCCGGCGTTCGGGCGAAGTCGGGAACGACGACGCGATGCGTTAACGAGCAAGCTAAAGGGCCAAAAGGCCTCTACGCGTCACAGCGAGCATGACGGTGGACCGCACGGGACCCAAGGGTCATCGTGGCTATGCCGGCGGTGTGTCCAGGCGACGGTGGATCCGGCCACTGCGGTTCGTCGTTCTGGAGCTCACGAACGACAGGGAAAAGAGAGGGGGTGGAACGGTAGCTCACCGAGAAAGCTCAAGGAGGCTCTTCGAAAGCTTAGGAGCGCAGAGGGAGGCCGGGGTCGCCGAAGATCGCCGGAGATGCCGAAGACGGGCGCGGCTCGATCCGCGGCCAACGACGTCGCCCAGCTCGAATGGCGCTCCGCAGGTGAGGTAGTCGAGGCTGACGCGCCTTCCAGACACAGTCGCCGGACTCGGGACGCCGGTGGCCACGATGGAGCAGAGATGCGGCGACGGCGGCGTTCGGTTGAGGTGGAACTGGGTGAGGGAGAGAGAGAGGGAGAAGGGGAAAGTGAGCGCGGGCAGGCCAGGCGAGTGGGTGGCCGATCCTTATCGCCTCCCGCCGCACCTGTAGCGTCGGTGGCGTCGCCGTGTCGCCGTTCGATCGGCGCGCGCGCGCAGCCATGGCGGTGGTGACACGATGAAGGAGAGAGAGGGAGATGGGCCAAGTGGGCCGGATTCGGGGCACTGTGCACTTAGGCCCAGTGCACAGTGCCTCTTTTCTTTTTTACTTCTCTGTTTTCTTTTATTCTTTTGTTTTCTTTTCTGTTTTGTAATAGTTAGGCCACAATAGCTCTTTTATAAAATGTGGGACTTGGCCCAAATATTACAATGCAATATTCCCTTCCACCAAAAACTTGTTTGGGCAAAGTAGGATTTTATTTGGAATTTGGTATTATTATAAATGGATTAAATAATTCTGTTTTGGTGCTGTTTCATGTTGTTGGAGTCATTTAACTAATTCCATTATCCTTGTTTATATTTTTATATGTGCTTCTGGAATATTTGCTATTTAGTGAACATTTTTCCCACAAGTTTTGAGCAACTTCATATTTGCACTTTTGAATTTGAGTTGATTTCCAGAATAGAATTTGAATTGTTTTGAATAACCACTATGTTTAGGCACTGCAAATGAAGTGACTTGGCATTCTTAGCAGAGTGTCACAGTGGCTATTACACAGGGGTGTTACAAATTCTCCTCCTCTAAAAGAAATTCTCGTCCCGAGAATTTAGGAGGTAGAAGGAAAGAGGTCGGGATATTCTTCCCGAAGATGATCCTCGCGTTCCCAAGTGGCTTCATCTTCAGTGTGATTCGACCACTGCACTTTCTGGAACTTGGTCGTCTTCTGACAAGTTCGACGTTCAGCTTCATCGAGAATGCGGATGGGATGCTCCTTATAAGAAAGATCATCTTGCAACTGGAGCATCTCGTGATCCACTGCGCGGTGTGGAGATTCCTTGAAGCATTTATGAAGTTGTGACACATGAAAGATGTCGTGGATATGAGAGAATTGCGGCGGCAACTCCAATTTATATGCCACTTGTCCACGTCTGGCAATAATGCGAAAGGGGCCGATGTAGCATGGAGCTAGCTTGCCCTTGATTCCAAAACGACGAGTGCCCTTCATAGGAGTGACACGAAGATAAGCTTGATCACCTGGTTGATAGGTCAAGCCCCATCGCTTGCGATCATAATTGCTCTTCTGGCGGTCCTGAGCCGCCTTGAGATTTTCTCGGACAATTCTGACTTGTTCTTCGGCGTGTTGAATAATGTCCGGTCCAACGAGAGATCGTTCCCCAGTTTCTGACCAATTCAGAGGGGTTCGACATTTACGCCTGTATAGCACTTCGAAGGGGGCCATTTTCAAGCTGGCTTGATAACTGTTATTATAAGAGAATTCGGCAAATGGGAGAGATTCTTCCCACTTCCTACCGAACGATATAACACAAGCCCGAAGCATATCTTCAAGCACTTGATTAACTCGCTCAACTTGGCCTTGGGATTGTGGATGATATGCTGAACTCCAGGTAATGTGAGTTCCCATAGCTTCTTGGAAACTTTCCCAGAACTTGGACGTGAAAAGACCGCCACGGTCCGAACTGATCTCCTTCGGAATACCGTGGAGTGAAACAATTCTGGAGATGTAAAGTTCTGCTAACTGACTAGCAGTGATAGTCTCCTTGACAGGAAGAAAATGTGCAACTTTGGAAAGTTGGTCGACGACGACAAGAATAGCATCGTGACCTTTCTGAGACTTGGGAAGACCAGTAATGAAATCCATCTGCACTTTATCCCACTTCCACAAAGGAATAGGGAGTGGTTGAAGAATTCCAGCAGGCTTCTGATGTTCTGCTTTCACGCGACGACATACATCACATTCAGCAACATATCGAGCAATGTCCTGCTTCATTCTGGACCACCAGTACCTTTGACGAAGATCACGATACATCTTGGTGCTACCCGGATGGATAGACAGAGGTGTATCATGAGCCTCCTTCATGACTTTGTCAGTCATAAGTTCGAAGCGAGGTACCACAATGCGGTCTCTGAAATATAAGGTTCCATCTTCAACAACCGAGAAATCCCTGTACTTCTCTAGGTGAAGCTCTTTCTTCATCAGATCTACTTCAGCATCTTTGGCTTGCGCAATCTTTACAGCTTTCTCAAGATCTAGCTGTACCACAAGGTTATTAAGAGAACCCTGCGGAACGATACAGATGCTCAACTTGCGCAATTCTTCATAAAGTTGGGGTTGAGCTTGCTTAACCATGAGGTTATTGCAATAGGACTTGCGGCTCAAGGCATCAGCCATCACATTAGCCTTGCCAGGGGTATAAGATATACCACAGTCATAGTCCGTGATTGTTTCCAACCATCGTTGTTGACGGAGATTAAGATCCGGTTGGGTGAACAAATACTTCAAGCTTTGATGATCAGTATAAATCTCACACCGGTTACCAAGAAGGTAATGTCGCCACTGCTTCAAAGCATAGATCACAGCAGCGAGTTCGAGATCATGCACTGGATATTTCTCTTCATGTGGGCGCAATTGTCGTGAGGCATATGCAATTACCTTTCGTTCTTGCATTAGGACACAGCCTAATCCTTGACGAGAGGCATCACAATATATCACAAAGTCCTTGCGAGAATCGGGAGGAGCAAGCACTGGAGCAGAAGTAAGCTTGTCCTTGAGGGTCTGGAAACTCTCCTGACATTTTTCTGTCCACTCAAACTTAACGCCTTTGTGGAGCAGATTAGTCAGGGGCTTGGCAATCTTGGAAAAGTTTTTGACGAATCGTCGACAATAACTTGCTAGACCGAGAAAACTTCGGACTTGCTTGGCATTCTTCGGAGGAGTCCAGTCAAGAATAGCCTGAACACGCTCCGGGTTAACGGCGATACCATCCTTTGAAATCACATGTCCAAGGTAGGTTACTTTAGAAAGCCAGAATTCACATTTGGAGTACTTGGCATAAAACTTGTGTTCTCGAAGCCTTTCTAGAACAAGGCAAAGATGTTCGACATGTTCTTCCTTATTCTTCGAATATTCCAGAATATCATCTAGATATACCTTGACGAACTTGTCGAGGTAATCCATGAATATATAATTCATCAGGCGGGAGAACGTAGCTGGAGCATTCGTTAGGCCAAATGACATGACGGTGTATTCATAGGAGCCATAACGAGTAACGAAGGCAGTCTTCGGAATATCCTCTTCGCGGACACGGATCTGGTGATAACCCAACCTCAAGTCGAGTTTAGAGAACACCGAAGATCCAACAAGTTGATCATATAAATCATTGATCCGAGGAAGCGGATATTTATTCTGAATGGTTACCTGGTTGATAGGACGGTAATCTTGAACCAACCTATTCGTACCATCTTTCTTCTTGACAAAGAGAGATGGTGCTCCCCAGGCAGAGGAACTGGGACGGATGAAGCCCTTCTTAAGTGATTTATCAATTTATTCCTTGAGCTCGAGAAGGTGGTGCAGAGGCATCTTGTAAGGACGCTTCGCAATAGGAGTGGTGCCAGGCTTTAAGTCGATGACAAACTCGACAGCTCTAGCAGGGGGTATTCCTGGAAGTTCTTCTGGAAAAACATCCTAGAATTCGCAGACAACTGGAACGTTTTCGATCCCCTCAAGCGGAGAAGCGTTCAATGCATTCAAGGCATAAATCTGAGCCTCGGCGTTCTGAGTGAGGTGAGCATGGTAATTCACTATCTGACCTGATGGATGCAGGAGGTGTACAACTTTAGTGGCACAATTGATTGAGGCATAGTGGGCCTTCAACCAATCCATTCCCAGAATAAGCTCAACTTCGGAAGAGTTGAGAATAATGGGAGACGCTTGGAATTCCAATCTTTCAATATTAATTACGACATCGGGACTGAACAACGAAGTGTGGCAATGACCCGCGGGAGTGTTCACTCGTAATTTATTTGGTAGTGTATCACATCTAACTTCATGCATGAGTGCGAATTTATCTGACATGAATGAATGTGATGCTCCTGAATCAAATAAAACAGATGCTGGTACTGAGTTAACAAGAAGGGTACCCATCACAGTTGCTGGTTGGTCCGGGTCTTCATTCATGTTGACATGAAAGGCCTTCCCACGACCATAAGAAGGTCTAGCATTGTTGTTACGCTGCTGAGGAATACCACGGCCATTACCACGGCCAGCAGAAGGAAGAGCTAACTGATTTTGATTCTGAGAACAATCTCTGGCACGGTGACCTGGCTGGCCACACTTGAAGCAGAGTCCACTGTCTGGACGTGGTGCAGGAGCTCGAGGTGGTGGAGCTCGAAGGGGCTGCCTCGGGGGTGGAGGAGGCAGACGAGGTGCAGCATAAGCAGGTCTATACATTGGAGCTGTGGGACGGTACATGCTTTGTGAAATCCAGATGCGGCGCTTCTGCAAAGACGAGCCCGCTTCACGAGTGCGTCTGGTTGCTTCCTTGTGCTTCTTCAGACCAGTCTCGACCATGATGGCCTTGTTCACCAAGGTGGCGAAGTCAGGAAAGTCTTGGACAAGCAGGGCTAGCTAAATGTCATGGTGTAGCCCTTCACGGAACTTCTCCTGCCTACGAGCATCAGTGGGGATGTCTTCTTCAGCATAGCGAGACAAGTCAAGGAACTCTCGCTGGTAGACCTCCACAGTCTTGTTGCCTTGAACAAGGTTGCGGAACTCAGCCTTCTTGCGTGCTATAACTGCTTGAGGAATATAGCAGGCACGAAAAGCAGCCTTGAACTCCACCCAGGTAACGACAGTCCTAGGAGGTAGGGTCTGTCTGTGGGTGGCCCACCATTGTGCTGCGGGTCCCTTCAGAAAGTATGTCGCAAAGGTGACATAGTTGAGAGGAAGGACATCAGCTGACTCCATCTCATAGAAGATGTCACGCAACCAGTCATCGACGTCCAGCGGATTAACTGCGTTGCGGAATTTCACTGGGTTGAGGCGGACAAACTCTGGCAGCGTTATCGAAGCTGGCTGCTGGTTGGCATTGGGTCGTGGGAACTGATCGATCACCCCTTGCATGAACTGACAGTTCAATTCAAACTGTTGCATCATCGCAGCCATATAATCAGGCGGTGGCGGCGGTGGTGGATTGTTATCACCCATCCTGCTAAATTCAACAGGGGTAGTTTAGCAGAAGCCATTTCGAGTGTTTAGCAACATGCATGATGTAACGCGATGGAATTTAAGTAGTACAACAGATGCTTATTAGCAGTCATTAAGTCATACAGATCCATACAGAGTCGGTTACATTCGGGCAGCATAACGGCGCAAATTCAAAAGCTAGACATACTAGGCGGCGCGCAGGCACGCGGTAAGGAAGTACACAACGAGACATAGCAAAGGCTACATCAACGTCAGAGAAAACCACTGAAACGGGGTAGCTGCAAGTGCAGACGACGGACGTTCATCGCAGAAGGATCCTGCGCTCCATGGGAACTCTGATGCAGAACCCGGTCTCGAGCTGAAAGAAGAGGACCACGTGCAGGTGTGTGACCTCCCACAGCAGGCTAATCGATCCCTGGTGGCATCTCGGTCCTGCGCGGGTAAAGGATCTGCTCCGGATGTATCCCTGCATGAACAGCTGGTAGCAACTGCATCATAGCCTCGTAGAGTCGTACTCGAGTGGCAAACAACTCGACGGCCAGAGCCCGAACAGTGCGATCCAGAGCCTGAGTACACTGAATCAGAACTCACGGATCATAGCGACGAGGCTCGTACGAGGCACAGGTAGCTGTGTAGTATCCAGAAGCATCTCCAGCCGGGGCATACGGAATATATCGGAACTCAGAGTCATCCAAGCTAGCGCTGTGCTCTCCTTGGAGATGTGCGACAGCAGAGTAGGTGGCATCATGGACTGCCATCTCAATCGTCACGCCGATACCGTGGAAAAGGTACAACTCAGTGTCTGAGTCATCCTGCTGATCATAGATGCGAACATCAGCATAGTACTGCTCCTGGTTGAACTCATGGTAAACCTCGTAGACCATGTACTCAGGGTACCAGCGGTAGCCTAGTCTGGTCAAGAGAGCGATCGGAACAGCTGGAAACCCAGGGGCATCACGAGCCCAAGTGCGAAGCACAAGCTGCGTCGTGGGGCGCGGTGGAAACAGGCGATCCGGCTGAAATAAAGGGAGTTCAAAATTGTCATTCGACGTTAAGAAGTATAACAAATCTTGAAGAGAAAGGTTAAACAAAACAATGGAATGGAAATGATTATCAGACTAATCAGATCAATGATAGGGAAATCGCACAGATATCCAGCTCTCCGGGTGGACGGGATTTACGAGATCCTAAGTGTCGGCATTAGTAAATTTATTTAACCCGAATAGAAGAGAGATTAGAGTCCCGGAGTAAAGATAAGAAATAAAAGATCCTAATACCACCCAGTTGGCGACGTGGGCCCGTAAGCCACACAGCCATGTTAGTAAAACAGTTTTTGGACCACTAGACTAAACTTCGGCCAAGGAGTTGGAAAGGGGGATTCCTACAGGCAGTCGGCTCTGATACCAACCTGTGACGACCCCGGCTTAATCGTGCACTAACCATACATGCAAATGCACACGATCAAGCCTAAGGACTCACTTGAAGATATCACAACACAACTCTAAAACATAAATAAATTCATACAAGCTTTATATTACAAGACAGGGCCTCGAGGGCTCGAATACATAGCTCGATGGCATACAAGTGTCAGCGGAAGCATCAGATATCTGGGTACAGATATATTACAGAAATAGAGATAAGCCTTTATGAAGGCGGGGCAAAATAAAACTTTACGATCGAAAGGCGTAGGCCTCCTGCCTAGGACCCTCCGAATCCTACTCCTGGTCGTCTGTCGGCTCCTCGTAGTAGTACTCGCCTGGAGGGTAGTAGTAGTAGCCGTAGTCGTCGACGGGGGCAGCTATCTCAGGGGCTCTGTCATCTGGCGGCGACATATGGATATGGGGAGAAAAAGAAAGAAAAGCAAACGTGAGTACTCATCCGAAGTACTCAGCAAGCAAGGATCTACACTACATATGCAACATTTTCAAATGAGGGCTGTATATGTGGACTGGGCTGCAGAAATGCCAGAATAGAGGGGAAAGCCTAGTCCTATCGAAGAATAGCATCTTCAAGCATCTTCATCGGTCTTCAGCATTAGAAGAGTGCAGATTAACATAATGTAAAGTAGTAGTAATGTCATCAACCTCGCCCAGAGATTCTTCCTTGACTCCCTGCGAGAAAGCAATCCCAGAGCCATACTATCCATTTTATCTCAAGTCACCAGTTCTAGTTGTACCGATTGGGATACAACTCCGAGTGTCCGTTACCGTAGGACAGGCTATCGATAGATTAGTTCTTCCCTGCAGGGGTGCACCAATTTACCCACCATGCTCGCTTAACTCCGGCCGGACACACTTTTTTGGGTCATGCCCGGCCTCGGCCAAACGATACGCCGCAACCCGACCGAATACCTAACAGAGAGGTCAGCACGCCGGACTAACCTATGCGCCCAGGGGTCTTGGGCCATCGCCCCGGGGACTCCTGCGCGTTACGTGCACCACCGGTGAGCAGACCTAGCAACCCCTTAATACAAGCGCGGTTGCGTTCCCAGTCCAACCCAGCGTGTGCCGCTCCTTCCTGACGTCAATTAAGCTCCGGCTGAAGTATACGACGCAGAACGCCCATACTATGCCCACGTGATGGTTAGTGCTATCAGGCCAGAGGCCCCTCGGATCAGATATCCAAACCGTTAGTTGATTAGGAGCACGCGGTAACGAGCAGAGACTCACAAAAGATGTGAACCCGTCGCCCCGTCTCGAGGACTTGCGGCAAGGGCTAAGAATGCCCGGCCACACCTCGTGTTCAACTCTCGGGCACCATCCAGGTCCACCCGATTCCACATCACTCGCAATTAAGCTCGCGCGGGTACCCCTCAGGGCCGACCCATCTTTAGTAACATGTTTCAGTGTATCGCCATAGTAACAATGGTAACCGTGTGTCCAACACCAAGGGGAACCCCGAGGAATCACCCTCGATGGAATTCCCTCTGATGTTACCGTCAAGGTGAACGAAGAAGGAATCACCCTCGAGGTCCACACTAGAGAGGTTGCACGACGTCGTCGTTATCGGGGGTGGTGTAGGAGGAATCACCCTCGCTGACCACGCCCGGTTAACTAACCTACAAGGTTATCATCAGAAGTGCTGACGAGGTATCACCCTCGGCACTCGATAGTAACCCAGTAGTGTCGAGCAACTAAGGGGAAGTGACGTGCGGTGTCGGGGCCTGGTCTTCGATCCCGTTGATCGGGTCTTCTGATGATCTAGCGGGACAGTCGGGATAATGTGGGGTCTCTGCTGGGTCTCTACCCAAACTATACTAAACAGTTTAGGATAAGCAGGTAGGTAACAATAACATGTTACAATAAAACATGCCATGCAGCAGATATAGGACAACAGTAGCAGCAGCAACTTCTAATGCAAGCATAAGAGAGAAGAGAGTGGGTGATATCGGAATGCTCAAAAGGGGGGTGCTTGCCTGTTTGCTTGGAGGCAAGGGCAAGATCGTCAACTGCGTCGTCGGGCTCCTGAGCGGCGTCGGCCTCGGGAGCTACGTAGACGTCGGGGTCTACCGAGAGAGAAAAGGGGGAAGAAACATATAAATGCACAGCAAACGATGCAATACAAGCACGCCATGCCTAGGATGCAGTGCAGGGTTGCCTAAAGATGCATCTAGGTCATTTTAGTTATTATAGGATGTAAGTTGGATTTATTATCCGGTGTATATGCACTATTCATATACCGGATACGGACGGAAAGTTACGGGTTCTCCTACGTAGGGGGTTCCGACATAGAAACAGACGACATGATCAGATTCGTCTCGTCGTTCTGAGCAACTTTCATGTTTTAAGTTTTTCGATCCGAGTTACGGTTTATTTTCTATGAATTTTCAAAGATTTAACTATTTTCTGGAATTTATTTAATTTAACAGAAAAAGGAATTATGACATCAGCATGATGCAATGCTGACGTCAGCAGGTCAACAGGTCGGCTGACTAGGTCAAACCTGACATGTGGGTCCAGTGGGACCCACATGTCAGCCTCTGTTAGACTAACTGTGGATTAATCTAATTAGCAGACTAATTAGGAGAGTGGGCCCAGCTTGTCAGTGACTAATTATTCTAACTAATCAGTTTTATTTATTAAAACATTTTATTTTAATTTAATATGCGGTGGGGCCCGCGTGTCAGTGACACTGGGCTGCCCAGTTAGCAATTGACTGGGTCAACCCAGTCAACTGGGACCCGCGGGGCCCACAAGCAGTGACTCTGGGGTGGCCCCAGGCCACGCCAGGTCAGCGGGGCCGCCGAAGTTGCTCCGGCGAGCCTCCCGCGGCGGCGAACGCGCCGGTGTGCGCCGGAAATCGGCTAGAGAGGGTTGTTCGACGTGAGGCTACCTGCGTTCGAACGACAAGAGTCCGCCGCATCGATTGGTGCTACTGGACGGAGCTGGGGCTGCCGGAAAAAGTGCCGGCGACGAGCGAGGCGGGCGCCGACGTTCGGGCGAAGTCGGGAACGACGACGCGGTGCGTTAACGAGCAAGCTAAAGGGCCAAAAGGCCTCTACGTGTCACATCGAGCGTGACGGTGGACCGCACATGACCCAAGGGTCATCGTGGCTACGCCGGCTGCGTGTCCAGGCGACGGCGGATCCGGCCACTGCGGTTCATCGTTCTAGAGCTCATGAACGACAGGGAAAAGAGAGGGGGTGGAACGGTAGCTCACCAAGAAAGCTCAAGGAGGCTTTTCGAAAGCTTAGGAGCGCAGAGGGAGGCCGGGGTCGCCGAAGATCATCAGAGATGCCGAAGACGGGCACGGCTCGATCTGTGGCCAACGACGTTGCCCAGCTCGAATGGCGCTCCGCAGGTGAGGTAGTCGAGGCCGACGCGCCTTCCATACACGGCCGCCGGACTCGGGGACGCCGGTGGCCACGACGGAGTAGAGATGCGGCGACGGCGGCGTTTGGTTGAGGTGGAACTGGGCGAGGGAGAGAAAGAGGGAGGAGGGGAAAGTGAGCGCGGGCAGGCCAGGCGAGTGGGTGGCCGATCCTTATCGCCTCCCTCCGCTCCTGTAGCGTCGCGAAAAGCCATGGCGGTGGTGACACGATGAAGGAGAGAGAGGGAGATGGGCCAAGTGGGCCGGATTCGAGGCACTGTGCACTTAGGCCCAGTGCACAGTGCCTCTTTTCTTTTTACTTCTCTGTTTTCTTTTATTCTTTTGTTTTCTTTTCTGTTTTGTAATAGTTAGGCCACAATAGCTCTTTTATAAAATGTGGGACTTGGACCAAATATTACAATGCAATATTCCCTTCCACCAAAAACTTGTTTGGGCAAAGTAGGATTTTATTTGGAATTTGATATTATTATAAATGGATTAAATAATTCTGTTTTGGTGCTGTTTCATGTTGTTGGAGTCATTTAACTAATTCAATTATCCTTGTTTATATTTTTATATGTGCTTCTGGAATATTTGCTATTTAGTGAACATTTTTCCCACAAGTTTTGAGCAACTTCATATTTGCACTTTTGAATTTGAGTTGATTTCCAGAATATAATTTGAATTGTTTTGAATAACCACTATGTTTAGGCACTGCAAATGAAGTGACTTGGCATTCTTAGCAGAGTGTCACAGTGGCTATTACACAGGGGTGTTACATTGGTGCTACCCCAACTCTATCTCGTATATCATCATTCCGGACTCGATCCTTCCTCGTGTGGCCACACATCCATCTCAACATACGCATCTTCGCCACACCTAACGGTTGAACATGTCGCCTTTTAGTCGGCTAACACTTAGCGCCATTCAACATTGCAGGTCGAACCACCGTCCTGTAGAACTTGCCTTTTAGCTTTTGTGGCATTCTCTTGTCACAGAGAATGCCAGAAGCTTGGCGCCACTTCATCCATCCGGCTTTGACTCGATGGTTCACATCTTCATCAATACCCCCATCCTCCTTCAGCATTGACCCCAAATATCGAAAGGTGTCCTTTTGAGGTACAACCTACCCATCAAGGCTAACCTCCTCCTCCTCACACCTAGTAGTACTGAAACCGCACATCATGTACTCGGTTTTAGTTCTACTAAGCCTAAACCCTTTCGATTCCAAGGTTTGTCTCCATAACTCGAACTTCCTATTTACCCCCGTCCGACTATCGTCAACTAGCACCACATCATCCGCAAAGAGCATACATCATCCACAAATGACATGAACTATGAGAACTAAATCTCTACATCTTACAATTTAAACATATGTGACTTGGAATCTACATATTTGTGAAAAATGCTAAATGGAACTTGGGCTCATGGAGCCTGAATTTTGAACAATTCAAAAAATATACTTTTATGTTTCAGAAAATTCTGAAAAATACACATACATCAGAGATGTAATGTACATGTGTGTAAATTTTCATGATCAAATACGTTAAAATGAGAGCTACAAAAAAGGAAAACAAATATGTGGCTTTTTATGACATGCACTATTTACTCTCGAAGTCCATGATTTTTTTGTGCAGCTTGCAATTCAACGTATTTCATCGTGAAATTTTACGCACATATACATTACATCCTTATATATTTTTATAGGTGTATGGTTGTTTTTCGAACTTTTTGAAACCATGAAATTTGAATTTTTTTTAATAACTGGTTCCATGGAGCTTGTCATCCATATTTGCATATATGTACTTAGTCACTTTTTTTTGCCATAGTTTGGTTATGTTGTAGTAGAGGATTTTAGTCCCACTTATAGTGCCACTCCAGTGTCCTACGTGGAGTGCCACACCATCAGTCAAGAATAGTCAAAGTAAGTCAAAGAAAGAAGACCCCAAGAAAGAATAAGTCAAAAGAGGAGACAAGAGCAAAGAAGCCTGAGCCCAAGAAGGCCTCTCCTAGTGTAGCGATTTCCCCTCTAATGGGCCACAACCCACCCCTTAGCCCTATAAGGAGCACATGGGCTAAAGGACGGAAAATTACCTAGTTCTACCTTCTGACCTCTTTACTCAAGGTAAACTTTCATTTGTCAAGGACTCCTAGACTATATAAAGCCCCCCATGGGCATGTAACTCACTCAATCTCACTTGAATACACTAAGTGGAGGGTCACTGATGTAGGGTGGAACCCTAATGACCGATCTTTCACGAATTGGAGGGGGATTCCTCGAAGAACACGATGAAAACGGGGAAGAACATGAAGAACACGAGGAAGAACGAGGAGAAATCACAAGAGAAACACTCAAGAACAAGTCCACTTACACATCCACTAGACTAGCAAACACATGGATCCACAAGGTACATGAACAATCAAAGGGAAAGATACATGGTAGAGTTCATCCCAAATCCAAAGGAGATGGGGTCTTGATGATCTAGATAGATCCTTCCCACAAAGGGGGGGGGGTCTTGAATCCCTCGGGATCTTCTCACATGCTCACATGGAGGTCTTGAACTCCATGGGAGTGGTCTCTCTCTCTCTCTCTCTCAAGAGGAGAAGGTAAGGAGAAAAGCTCAACTAAGATGAGCTATCATATTTGCTAACCCTAATTTGGAGCTAGGAGACGAGTACTTATAGTCCAAGGGGTAAGTTAGGGTTACATGGGCCGTGGCCCCTTTCACTACGCGCAGGCAGGCCGGTTGTACCGGTCACACAAGCGGTTGTACCGCTTGGGGTGATTGTACCACTTTCCTGGAGGTGTTCATGGAGGTAGGGACCGGTTGTACCAATGTTAGGACCGGTTGTACCGGTCAGTCTGACGCCGTGGGAACAACCGGGGCGGTACCGGTCTGGCGCCGCTCAAATACAGAACGTGGACCAGTAGTGGACCGGTTGTACTAGTATTCGGACTGGTTGTACTGGTATTTATGGGCTGACACAACCCTCTTCTTCCTTCTCTTCCATGCTTCCCCCGCGGATGGTGTAGACGTACTCTTATGCTTGGACTCCTCCTCATCATCGGCGAAGCTCTGACAATACATACACTACTGCAGGATGCTGCTAACGCGACACTACAATCAGAGACCCTTCGACGAAACTGTGTGCGATGCATTAATCACACACTGTGATGTACAGAAACCATAAAAAATGATACGATATGTTTGCGATGCCGGAGACATCAAACACGATTCACATTATAGTTACGTGTGCGATGCGTGGCATACGGTTCACTCCAATGAGCTGTTTGTGAAGAGGCAGAACAATAGAAACGGGCAGCCAGATGAAGGTGTGTGTGATATACGGCATATAGTTCACTCGGATGAACTATTTGTGATTAGGCAACTCAACAGATACGGTCAGCCAAATGAAGGTGTGTGCGATATACGGCATATAGTTCACTCGGATGAACTGTTTGTGATTAGGCAACACAAAAGAAACGGTCAGCCAGATCAAGGTGTGTGCGATAGAGGGCATACAGTTCACTCGGATGAACTGTTTGCGTTGAGCCAAGAGAACAGAAACGGTTCAACTTAACAAGATGTGTGTGATACGCGGCAAACAGGCCTGTAACCAGAAATGTGTGCAAAGACCGATAATAACATAGACGATTGCTGTTAATAAGACGTGTGTGTTGTGCGATGTGATTGCATACAGAACAACAACAACAACAACACACACACACACACACACACACACACACACACACACACACACACACACACACACACACTTATAAGGACATGTTGCATAACCAAATTAAACATCCAATTACATAGGTGGCTACTACACACAAGACATTTGCACACATCAAAGTAAACTATTACATGCATAATTACATATGTGGCTACTACACACATGACATTTGCACACAACAAAGTAAACTATTACATGCATAATTACATAGCTGGCTACTATGCACATGGCATTTCCACACACCAAAGTAAACTATATATTACATGCATAATTAACTAGGATAAACGATCATCTGATCATCATCTACTTCTTGTGATGCTTGCTGCTACTGCTCTGCTTATGGCTCGATCTGGCCTCATCGATTTCGGGAAGGAGGCACTTCCTCGTGTCAATGATCCGCCTGTGCATCTCGTAGCATGTGTACACGCTCTTGGCCGCAAACCTAAGGTGAGGTTCATCCAGTTGCCACATCCAGGCCCCGTGCCAGGATACGGGACGTGTTCTATTGGCATCCCGCTTCATCTTTTCTTAGTAGGGGTCGATGATGGTCGAGGCGAGTTCAACCAGGGAGTCTTTCTTCGTGCTAACCCAGACCCTATAGTGGTCATGGATTTCGACAAGGTTCTTGCAGGCCAAGCCCGTAACCATGAGCACTTTTACATCGTCGGAGGTTTCCACCGTAGCGAACTTGTAGTCGGTGCTGTTGACAAACCTGGCGAAACGGTCGCAAGGCTTTGTGGCCATGCAGTAGTGGTAGATGAGGACATGATGGCACATGCACAACTGGGCGATGGCAACCTTCTGATCTTTGCCGGGATGATCGATGGTGTATTGGAGGTCGATGCCGATAACCTTGTACTTGTCTCGAGCAAGCAACTGCTCCACGGTGTTGATGTGGTCCTCCACCACGGCCGGGTCGATGGTGTACACCACCGAGAGATCCGTCTCCCTCACGTGGGTCTCCACTTTATGCTCGCCGAACTACATTGGAGCGCCGCTAGATATCTTCTCTGTATGTGTCGTCGTGGGTGTGTTTGTTGTGTTGTGGGGCGCGACCGAAAGGTTGAAGATATTAAGGTTATAATGGCCGCGAGAATTAATGGGGAAGGAGGACGGCCTGGAATATCGGCACGCCCGGATGGAGGTTCTAATTTGCAGCGCATAACTCCATCGTGTCGCACGTAACTGCATCCTGGCGACATGCGCAGCGCAACCGCATGCATATGGGCCCCCCAACGTGATCGTGCACAGGTCCCAACCGCTGGCAGAGCGCGCGCAGGGACGCGAGAAGAGCGCTCCGCTGTAACGCCCGGATAATCAAGCTACAGTAATCCTATGTTAATGGTGCCATGTCATCATTTTCACTGTGGCTAAATCCCCCTTTGATTCCATCCGGTTCAAATTCAAATTTAAATTAAAGTCAATATTTAAAGTTTTCAAAATGTTAAAACAAAAATGTTCATTGTGTTGCAAATATTCAATAAGAAATTGTGATGAATTATCCAACCTAATTTGAATTATTAAAAATGCCCTAAACAAATTATATAGTGGTCCAACAACATATTAATTGGCTTATTCAATTTCTAAAAATGCTTGAACAATTCCTTTGGCTCTGAAACTTTTTATGCAACACTACAATGTTGTGCCTGATTTATGTGTTAAATTTAACATTCAACTAAATTCATTTGGTCACTCAAATAAATACAAATCAGTAACTAATTAAATACAGAAAACAAGAGAAAACAAGAGAAAACAAGAGAGAAAGGCCCCTCCCCCCGGGCCACTTGGCCCAGTTGGCCTGCTGGCCCAGCAGCCCACCTCCCCCACTCATCCTGTTCCTCCCGCTACAGGAGACAACAGGGGATCGTGGCAGGCATCCGTGGTGACGCCGGCCACGCGCCGGCCATCGCCCGGCCGCCCCCCTTCTTAACCCCGGGGCGCCCCAAACCCTAGCCCCTCGCATCTCTCTCCCTCGCGCCCCCTCCTCCCTCTGCGCTCGCCGACGTCGCGGCGCCCCGACCGGTCCGCCTCTGCCCCGCCGACCTCGCCGT
The DNA here is from genome assembly GCA_011799875.1 of Thinopyrum elongatum. Taxonomy (NCBI): domain Eukaryota; kingdom Viridiplantae; phylum Streptophyta; class Magnoliopsida; order Poales; family Poaceae; genus Thinopyrum; species Thinopyrum elongatum. The sequence continues at coordinate 156,802,451 of CM022297.1, forward strand.
CATCCGCGGCCACCGTCGTCTCCGGCATGCGAGAGCACGTCCAGGAGGTCCGCCGCGGCCGGATCCGTCTGTTCCGAGGACCAGATCAAGCCGGGACGGTCCGTGTGCTCGCCATCGAGCCCTTCTCCGCTGCGGACGTCACCAACTCGTCGTCGTTGCCACTGCTCCGGGCCGCCTCCGACCTTCTAATCTCATCCACGAGAACCGGGGTGAGCTTCTCCCTCGGGTCCCCTTTTAGCCCTTTGATTTGGACGTCGTAGGCCGTCATCTCCGTCGAGCTTGAACCCCCGCGTACGCGTACGTGCGTGCGCTTGCTGCTGCCTGTTACTGCTTCTGCTATCGCTGTTGCCCGTGCTGCCTGTTGCCGCCGCTGCTCTGTATTGCTACTGCTGCGTGATGCTACTGCCTGCTTGCTACTACTGCTGCTTGTGCTGCGGCTACTCTGCTTGCTACTGCTCTCTGCTGAAGCTTCCCACTGCTGCCGCTGCTACTACATGCTGCTGCCGCTGCTCTCTGCTGCTCTTGCTTGCTACTACTGCTGTATCTGCTAGTTGCCACCGCTGCTGCTCCGTGCTTATCCCACTGCTAGTGCTGCTCGGTTGCTGCTGCTACTGCAGCCTGCCACCTCCAGCTGCAGCTGCTACTGGCCATGGCCACGGCCATGGCCAAGTGTGCTCTCTGTGTGTGTGTGTGTGTGCCGTATGTGTGTGGTGTGTGTGTGTCCTGCTATGCCACAGCCGTGTGTGGCCGGCCCTTGTTAGTTTAGGATTAAAATTAGTACTAAGTTAGTCTAATAACAGATGACATGTGGACCACTGTTAGTTTAAAGAAAAAGCAAATTAAAAAAAAGTGTAAGTCAATGGCACATGGGACCCACTGAACTGTTCATCTGTGGACTAGTCAAATATTGACTGGGTCAACTATGCTCACTGACCCCACTTGTCATGCACTCTGGCTGGCACTACCCTAGGTGGCAAAAGTATTTACTGTTATTTTAGAATTTAAAAAAATTCCAGAAAATTAGAAAAATGTATAATACTTTGATAATTCATAGAAAAATAACCGTAGCTCGGATGAAAAAGTTTTATATATGAAAGTTGCTCAGAAAAATAATATGCCCTCCGTTCATCTGTAACACGTCCTTAGCATAGCGAACATCGAACCGTCTCCCTTCGGTTCATCTGTCCGAAAATACCAAACTCCGGGAAAACATTCCCGGATGTTTTTCCCCTTCGCCGGTATCGTGTGACACCGCGTTAGAACACCCCTAGCACCGCTTATTGTCATGTCATGCATATGTGTGCTTTGTATTTACTGTTTCTTCCCCCTCTTCTTCTCCTGTAGACCCCGAGACCGCTGCCGATGCCGCTGTGATCGACTATGTCGACGACGACTCTTCTTCCTTTTTAGCAGAGCTTCCAGGCAAGCACCCCCCTTTGAACATACCGATATCGCCTATTCTTTCTCTCTTATGCTTGCATTAGAAAATGCTGCTGCTACTGTTTATCCTATTTCTGATGCATAGCCTATTTTTGTAACTGCTATTGATACTTACCTGCTTATCCTAAACTGCTTAGTATAGGCTGGATAGAGACATACCAGAGATCCCACTTTGACCCAGTTGCCCCCGCTGGATTATCAGATGACTCGATCAACGTGGTCGACAACCAGGCCCTGGCACCGCACATCACCCCCCTTAGTTGTACGACACTGCAGCGTTACTATCGAGTGCCGAGGGTGATACCTCGTATAGCACTTCTGATGTTAACTCTGTAGAGTAGCTATTTGGTCGTGGTCACCGAGGGTGATTCCTCCTTCACCACTCCTGATAACGACGCTGTCGTGCAACACCTCAAGTGTGAACCCATCGAGGGTGATTCCTCCGAGTTCACCTTGACAGTTACATCGAGTAGGAATCCAACGAGGGTGATACCTCGGATTCCCCTGATGTTATGGACACACGGATACTTGGACTTTACAACTGTTACTTGGAAAGGCGGGTCGACCCTGAGGGGTACCCGCGCGAGCCTAAGTGGCGAGTGATGTGGAGACGGGTTGACCTGGAGGGTACCCGAGAGATAATTACGAGGCGCGGCCGGGCATTCTTAGCCCTTGCCGCAAGCCCTCGAGACGGGGCGACGGGGTCACATCGATCGTGAGTCTCTGCTCATTACCGCACTACCAAAACACTGACGATTTGGATATTTGATCCAAGTGGGCCTCTGGCCCGATAGCACTAACCATCACGCGGGAAAAGTTATGGGCACTCTGCATCGTATGTATCAGCCGAAAGCTCTGTCAGACATCCAGTTCAGCATCGCGGCACGGCTGGGCCAGCGCCATCCTGTAGTGGTGGTACCGAGATTCGCCCTGCGCGCAACGACCCAGAGTGCAAAGGGCGATGGCCCATGACCCCTGAGCGCTTAGGATATAGATCGACGGGGACCTCTCTGCTGAGCTCTAGGTAGGGTTGCGGTGTATCGTTTGGCCGAGGCCGGGCATGACCCAGAAAAGTGTGTCCGGCCAGAGTTAAGCGAGCGTGGTGGGTAAGTTGGTGCACCCCTGCAGGGAAGAACTAATCTATGCATAGCCGGATCCTCGGTAACAGACGCTTGGAGTTGTATCCCGATCGATACAACTAGAACTGGATACTTGTGATGAGATATGGATAGTAGGGCTCTGGGATTGCTTTCTCGCAGGGAGTCGAGAAAGGATCTCTGGCCGAGGTTGATACTTGGATATTAGGGCTCTGGGATTGCTTTCTCACAGGGAGTCGAGAAAGGATCTTTGGGCGAGGTTGATAACACTACTACTACTTTATATTGTGCTGATCTACACTCTTCTAATGCTGCAAGACCGCTGAAGATGCTAGTCTTCGATAGGACTAGGCCTTCTCTCTATTCTGGCATTTTAGCAGCCCAGTCCACATATACAGCCTTTCTTTGATAATGTTGCATATGTAGTGTAGATCATTGCTTGCTGAGTACTTTGGATGAGTACTCACAGTTGCTTTGCTTCCTCTTTTTTTTCCATATCTGTTTGATGCGACTAGATGACGGAGCCCCGAAGCCAGATGCGCCTGTCGACGACTACTACTACTACCCCGAGGATGGTTCCTACTACGAGCTTGCCGACGACCAGGAGTAGGATCGGAGGGTCCCAGTCAGGAGGCCTGCGCCTTTTCGATCGTAGCTTTTGTTTTGCCCTGCCTTCTAAAAGGCTTATCTGTTTCTCTTTTATATCTGTACTCAGATAGCTGATGCTTCCGCTGACACTTGTATGCGAGCTTATGTAATCGAGCCCTCGAGGCCCCTGGCTTGTAACATAAAGCTTGTATTATTTTAATTTGTGTTTTAGAGTTGTGTTGTGATTCCTTCAAGTGAGTCCTTAGGCTTGATCGTGTGCATTTGCGTGTATGATTAGTGCATGATTAAGCCGGGGCGTCACATCCGTGGTCGCCTCAACGGTGAGCAACCATATATATGCATATAGCAGTTGAACACGCAAGGAAAAGCTGTCCACAAGCCGAGCGCGTGGAGGTACACGAGCAGAGCGCGCCGCGGTGCCTAACGGCGAGCAGAGCGTGCTGAGGGACGCGAGCAGAGGCCGGGACAGTGATACGTGGCAAATAAGATGAACTGTGCGAGCGATGGCGGAGACATCAAGCACGATTCAGATTAGAGTTGCATGTGCGATACGTGGCATACAGTTGATCCATCCGAGCTGTTTGTGATGGAATAAGACGTGTGTGTTGTGGGCAAACGATTGCTAGTATACAACCGTCTGCGATTGATGAATTCATCACAGACGGGTTCCCTAGTGTTGTTCGTGTGCGATGTGATATGCCCTGTCTGCACAACACCTATTCTCTGTGTACATAAGAACAACATATATACTTATAACAGGACATGATTGCAAAACCAAATTAAACATCCAATTACGTTATATAACAAATACCATAAATATTGCAAGGTTCAAATTCCAGCATTACAAGGCCCAAATTCAAAGATTACAAGGTTCAAACTATTCTGACACATAAAATTCATCTTCTTCAGAATCTTTTTCATGCATTATTTCTGCGAAAGGATCAGCCACCGAGAAGTCATATAGCGGCTCGATACAGTGACTTCTGAATAATCTGTCATATGAAGTTACAAACTGAAATTCAGCTTCTCCACAGCCTTTTCCATTCAGCTATAGACGCCTGCGCTATTTAGCAATCCATTCACTTCTACATAGTAAATATAGGGAAAACCTCATTACCTTGAGCAACCTTGCTTTCTCAACAAAGAACCTGGCGAATTTAATTTCTGGTGTGGTGCCTCGGTACTCGTTAAAAGTAATTTCTGTGAGATGAAGATCAAGGCATTCAATGGGATTGTTATATTCCCCAACATTTTCTACTTTCGGGCCTGCTAGTATCTATGAAGACAACACATTAGTGCCTAGCTGCAGATTTGAACACTTCGGGCCTCTTTGATTTGCAGGATTTCTAAAATACATGAAAAGAGTGAAATGGCACCTTCAATCTTTCATGATTAACATCTCAAAAAATATATGTATTGAAATCCTCCAAATTTCCTTTAGAAATCATTCTACATTTGTCATTGTAATCATGGGTAAAAGTAACAACAAATTGAGCTCCGTTGTGGTTAACAATTAACAGGAAAGGAGCATCACCTCGATGTATAGCTTCTCTGTGCAAGGAAAGCATCTAAGGAATCTAACAACTTCATCCAGATCGGGGCCGACAGATTGTAGTGCCAAGATCTTCACTATGCGCAGAGGCCAGGTCAAGTTTGTGGGAATCATTTTCTGGATGACAGGTGAACATATAGATAAAAAAATTAGATAAAATGTGCTGTTCAATAATATATAAGAAGGAGAAGAAGAAGACTATTGTACCTGAACAGATAATGATCCAGTAACAAGTTCATTGAATTCAGCACACGAATAGCCCAACACTGTCAATTTTGGTGCGTGAATGACCCTGATTCTTGCTGGACCTAATTTATCAAGTACATACAATCTCTCGAGGAAAGGCGCATTCTCAATGACCATATCGTGAAACACCTCAACTGACAGCCTTGGGCGGCGCCAGCAATGCACATAAATCGCACGAGCATTCGTCGAGGTGATGTGGATGCTACTGAACCCATCCATCGCATGAAGACGAAGGTACTCGAGCGCTGTACAGCCAACGAGTAGGCGCTCCAAATCCTCCTTAGAGATGCGGACAACAATGAGCTCGAGGTGCTTAAGTTTAGGGAGATGAAGAGCGCGCGCGGCATCAATCCGGGGGAAAATGCACTGCCTGAATGTAGCGCGGCGCAGCATGGGCGCGAGGCGGAGCACGGACGGCGGCAGCGAGCGCGGACACCCAACATGAAAGATGAGTTCCTCTAGCCGATCTAGGGCTGGGGATAGGAACCAGTAGTGAAACCTGGGGTCGGCCTTGCAGTTGGAACTAAACTTGCCGATAGCAATAGCAAGGCGTCCGACCGGCCCAGGGTGCGTGGCGAGGATATGGGACAATGCGTCCAGGCGTTGCTGCTCCCCGCTGCAGAGCTCGTCGTTGACGATGAGGTCTAGGGGGGTGGAGTGCCAGAGGGGGCGCAACCGCCGCGAGAGGACAGTGGTCCGCACGCCAGATTTGATGGGGAGGTGGGATATGATGGTTACCAACATCTCGTCGGGGAGGCTGCTGATGAAGTCCACGCTCGTCGAAGGCTCTTGCGGTTCTGGATCGACCCGCCCCCGCTTGTTGGCCGGCTCGTCCTCCATCTCGCAGCAGGTGGCGATCCTCGACTGCGGTGCTTGTAGATGAGAACGGAGGACTGTTCTACGTACCTTCCCGAGGCGGCCGAAACAAAAGTCCAAAACCAGCAATAAATTGCAGTGCTCGCGGCTCGCTTCCCGGTATGGTGAGCGTGCGCGGCGGACTGCTCGCAGTCGTCCCGTCCAATCAAATAGCTTCCCGCGGTAAATGGTTAGTTGAACGCCCACGGTTGGAATAATACGACCGTTTGTGATAATAATGTGGTGGTTATTTATTAAAAAATGCCTAGGAAAATCAATGAATAAAAAGGCAAAACGAACCCTGAATAATTTCATATTTTTAGCATGACACTCCTATAGTTGCATGTTGCCTCTGTAAAATAAATCAAGGCGGGAAGAGACAGCGTATGTCATTTCGCACACAGATCAGGTGACCAAGTTCCCTCTCGGAACCATGAGGCTTCTTGAGAGAAGCTCCATGTCGGTGTACTAGAATAGGGGTACCCTAGTACCCCGTACTTGTGCACGGGCAGTAGCAGCATCCCGCGGCCAGGCTTACGGGAGGACAGCCAGAGAGAAGCTCAAGATTATTAAGCCATTCAAGAACAAAGTATACAAAGCAAGAGTCAAGGCCCCGGCAAGAGGAGCTTGCCGGGAGGGACAGTTGAGGCCCAGCCTCAGGTTTGCTGTAGCAGAGTACTTGCCGCGGCAAGTCATTGGCTGCGGCAAGGTACTTGCCCTGGCAAGTTACCTTGCGCGGCAAGCTATTGGTTGCGGCAAGCTATCAAGTGCGGCAAGGTCTTGCCGCGGCAAGCGTTACTGTACCACTGTGCTACTGTGCTGCTCTGGTGCCTCTGCCAGCGTGGCGCTCTGGGTCCTTCCAAGCGTGTGTGGCAGGGCACTGTGTAGACGGCGGTACTCTGTAGCTAGCGGTGCAGGAGCAGGTGGGATAGGCTTTTCCCACGTCCAAGACGTCCGGGTACATGTATCTGGACAGCTAAGGCATGGGCATTTAATGCCCTTGTCCCCTGCCGTCAGTGGTAGGTAGGACATGTCATCCTAGTAATAATGGCCTTACTGTAGCAACTTTCCACCTCTACCTTTACTGTTTGCCACCTGTTGGTGACCCCTTTGTGCATATAAAGGAGGCCCATAGGCAACGTGGGGGGGGGGGGGGGGGGTTAGGGACTGGGAGATTGAGAACTCCAGTATTGTACGCAGCTACTCTGTACTGTAGCGCTCCTGGAGCTAGAACAATCATCCAGATAATACACCAAAAAGCAGGAGTAGGGTTTTACGCATCCGTGCGGCCCGAAGCTGGGTAAATCTCTCTCGTGCGCTGTCGTGTTCTTCGCTAGATTTGCTCTTCGTGCGACCGTCTCTCCCTGCCGAACGTAAAGGGGTCCTTCCCTGGGTCCCATAGGTGATCGCGGATTCGTCCCCGACATCTTTGGCGCGCCAGGTAGGGGGAGAGGTTGTGTGAACCTAATCTAGCGATTTGCGCGTTAGTTTTTGGGCCATCCTCCGCCTTATGGCTCCAAAAAAGAAGACTTCGGCCATCGGTGCGTCTACGTCCAACCCGCCTGCTCCCATGCAGGAGGGTGCCGACGTGATTGCGGCTGCTGGAGGGACTGGAGAGCGAGAGCTCCCATTACCTCCACCTGTCCAAAACCGGGCCAACAACGCCAATCTTGGCGCTGCTGGGTCTGGGAGCGCAGCGCTGCTGGCTGCTGCTGGCTCTGCAAGCTCCAGAAACGGTGCTGCGCATTCTAGAACGCCTGCGCCGGTTCAGACGCCGCGGCCTTCGCAAGAAGCCCGTGACAGGCAGCGTCCTGACGCCCCAGGTGCCAGGCGCTCCCTGGATAATGAACTTGCGCATCGATCTTGAGATGCGCAGGGTCACCATACGCATCAACACGCTGGCGGGGTCGAGGTACGGTCGCCTGGGCGTGGAGATGCTCCTTCTAACACTGTTAGGAGTAAGAGCATCCCACAGTCCTCACGCCACTCGATACCTCCCTCACCAGCAGAAGCGTTGGCGCGTGCGCAGCTGCTCCTGAACTTCCCTCCACCAGCAGATAAGCTTGACGAGTGGAGGGCAACCATTCAGAGCCTTCTCAGCTTCGCTGATGCCGACCCGGTGCGCGCGGCCGACAAGAGAACTGGTGACAATGCTGTCACCAACAAGAACGGCGAGGGGGCAACAACCGTACACTCCCCGCCCAGACGGCCTCGGTCGCCGACACGTCGAAACGACGCCCGTGGCGATGATTCCACGGCGTCGTCTGACCCGCGAGCTCGTCGTGACCAGCGCCTCGTTCTTCAGGAACGCAGAGGAGAAGACGCTCGTACCACTATCGAGCGAAGGAGAGAAGCGCATCGTCAGTCCGACAGACGCGCAGGGCCCGCTGTTGACATGCATGCGCCAGGGGATCCTGGCGACTTGCCGTACTCGGTAAGTTGTCCAGCGTTCACCCGTGAGCTGCGGCAGGTCCAGTGGCCCAACCGCAAGGCTTTCAAGCCTGACGTGCCGGAGAAGTATGATGGCAAGACACACCCGTCGGAGTTCCTCAGCATTTACACCATTGCGGTGCAAGCTGCCGGGGGACGAGACGACAAGATTCTTGCTAACTACTTCCCGCTCGTGTTAAAGCGCAACGTCGTCTCATGGCTCATGCACTTGCCGGAGAACTCCATTTCTTCATGGGCGGACCTGTGCCATCAGTTTGTTGGTGCCTTTACTGGCGGTCATCAACCTCATGGCCAGGAGAGTGATCTTCATCTCATCCCCCAGAAGGAAGGAGAGCCCCTGCGCAAATACATTCAAAGGTTCAGCCGCGTACAGTACAACATCCCAGATGTTCACCCCGCTGCGGTTATTAGCGCGTTCCATCAGAACGTGCGTAACCACAAGATGCGGGAGGAAATGGCGATGACCAAGGTCAGAGACATTGTCCAGCTATATGCTCTCGCCGACAAGTGTGCGCGTGCTGAAGAGGGAAGGAAACTTCCCGGTGAAGGTGTTGGCGCAGGGGGGAGCTCTGACAGCGAAGGTACCGCCCCGGCAAAGAAGGGCCGGCGGCGGAACAACAGGAAGAAAAAGGGCAAAGCTGTGCTTGCCGTCGAACAGTCCAGCGGCAACGGCAGCGCCGACAAGGCCAAAGTCGAGGGCTCCGGCAAGGAGATTGCCGCGTGCGCCAACTGTCAGGCCTTGGCGGCTGCCGACAAGCAGGACGGCTCCGACAAGCAATATTGCAAGATCCACCGCACCAAGGGACACGATCTCCAGAACTGCCGACGAGTCGAGCAGCTTGTCGAGCAGCAGAAAGCTGAGTATGAGAGGCGCGACAAGGAGAAGGCCCCAGAAGGTGCTGGCGGGTTCGGCAAGAAGCGCACTACCCGAGGAGGGCGTCGCGGCAAGGCCAAGCAGCAGCAGAGAGACAGGCCTCCTCGTGGCCGCGACAAAGATGATGATGATGATGATCTAGATGATGAAGAATCTAGTGAGCACGAATTTCAGAAAGCCGCAGAAGTCTTGTGTGTTGACGGTGGTGCTTCATTGCGTTCTTCTCACCGCCAACTTAAACAGTGGGCGCGAGAGATCAATGCGGCAGAACCATCTGTTGACGCCAGAAAGCTTCTGAAGTGGTCCGACACACCTATCGTCTTTGACATTGAGGACCACCCTGACCGCACAACGGCGGTCGGGTGCTTGCCGATGTTGGTTTCACCAACGATCCGCAACCTCAAGGTCACGAAGATGTTAGTTGATGGTGGGGCCGGCTTGAATCTGATTTCGCCCGCTGTGCTTCGGAAACTTCAAATCCCTGACGGCGAGCTTGAGGAAACTGGTACTTTCCAAGGAGTCAATCCAGGAAGGAGCAAGCCGAAAGGGAAGATCACGCTGCCAGTGACATTTGGCGGCGAGCTGAACTACCGGACCGAGAAGGTCACCTTTGACGTTGCCGATATTCCATTGCCTTATAATGGGATACTTGGCCGTCCAGCGCTCGCCAAGTTCATGGCAGCCTCTCATTATGCCTACAACGTGTTGAAGATGCCAGGCCCAGTAAGTGTTATCACAGTTCCCTGCGATAAGAAGGATGCACTTATTTGCGCCGACAAGATCTACCGGGAAGCAGCTGCCGCAACTGCCGCCAAGGCACTTGCTGCTGAAGCTCCCGGGGGGAAGAACAAGAGGAAGTCCGGCAAGAGCTCCTGTGCCCACTCCGGCAAGCGCACCTCTTCGGAGTGCTGCGCTGCCGTCGAGGACGCACCAGAGAGCTCCACCGGCAAGTGCAAGAAGAACAAAGCCGCTCCGCCGGCGACAAAGAAGGTGCCCGCCAAGGAGGACGGCACTGGTGGTTCCTTCACCATCAGTGCCACACTTGACAACAAATAGGAAAGCGCGCTCGTTGCTTTCCTGCGGGCGAATGTCGACGTGTTTGCATGGCAACCGTCCGACATCCCCGGTGTTCCCAGGAAAGTAACTGAGCACCACCTTGCCGTCTGTCCCCACGCGAGGCCCGTCAAGCAGAAAGCCAGAAAGCAAGCTGTGGAGCGGCAGGAGTTTATTGCGGAAGAAATCAAGAAGTTGGAAGCAGCAGGCCTCGTTAGAGGAGTGCTCCATCCTACGTGGTTGGCCAATCCTGTTGTCGTGCGCAAAGCGAATGGAAAATGGAGGCTTTGTATTGATTTCACTGATGTCAATAAAGCTTGTCCCAAAGACCCATTTCCTTTGCCCCACATAGACCAGATTGTTGACTCCACGGCAGGATGTGATTTGCTTTCATTTCTTGACGCATATTCAGGGTATCATCAAATCTTCATGGCTGAGGAAGATGAGGAAAAGACCGCATTTATCACACCCTGTGGCACATACTGTTTCATACGTATGCCATTTGGTTTGAAAAATGCTGGTTCAACATTTGCAAGAGCCGTCCAGATTGCTTTTGAGCCTCAGCTGCACAGAAATGTGGAAGCCTATATGGATGATATAGTGGTCAAAAGCAAGGACAGGGCTACTTTGGTTCAAGATCTAGAAGAAACTTTTGTAAATCTGCGCAAGATCAACCTGAAGCTCAACCCCAAGAAGTGCGTGTTTGGAGTTCCCTCCGGCAAGCTTCTCGGGTTCTTTGTGTCTCAACGTGGAATTGAAGCCAATCCTGACAAGATCAAAGCCATTGAGCAAATTGAAGCACCGAAGCGCGTCAAGGATGTACGACGACTTGCCGACTGTGTTGCTGCTCTCAGTAGGTTTATCTCCAAGTCAGCTGAGCGCGCCCTGCCATTTTTCAAAATCTTAAAAAAGGCAGGTCCATTGAAATGGACTCCGGAGGCGGAGGCAGCGCTGCAAGACTTGAAGAGATACCTCTCCTCTCCTCCAATACTTGTCGCACCTAAACCACAGGAGAAGTTGTTGCTGTATCTAGCGGCAACCAATCAAGTGGTTAGTGCTGCACTAGTAGCGGAGAGAGAGGTGGATGAGGAGGCAGTAACTGCGGCAAGCACGTCCAGCGACAAGCTGGGGGCTCCCCCGACAAGTTTTGCTGCCAACAAGGATTCGTCTACGCAGTCAGGCGAAGTGATACAAAAGAAGAAAATGGTGCAGCGCCCGGTCTACTTTGTGAGCTCTCTTCTGCAGGGAGCTAGGTCAAGGTATTCTGGTGTGCAGAAGCTGCTTTTCGGCCTTCTCATGGCCTCGAGAAAGCTGCGCCATTACTTTCGAGCACATGAAGTTACTGTCGTCACTCGCTTCCCGCTGAAAAGGATTTTGCAAAATCCAGAAGCGATAGGTAGGATTGTCGAGTGGGCGTTGGAGTTGTCGAGCTTTGGTCTCAAGTTTGAGAGTACATCAACCATACAGAGCCGAGTTTTGGCAGAGTTTGTCGCAGAATGGACACCAATGCCAGACGAAGAAATCCCAGAGACGACTCTCCCCGGCAAGGAGACAAGCAAAGAGTGGCTTATGTACTTTGATGGTGCCTTTTCGCTGCAAGGCGCCGGTGCTGGCGTACTGCTTGTCGCACCCACCGGAGAGCACCTCAAGTACGTGGTCCAAATGCACTTTCCCAAGGAACAGGCGACGAACAATACTGCAGAATATGAGGGGTTGCTTGCCGGTCTCAGGATCGCGGCAGACCTTGGGATCAAGAAGCTTATTGTCAGGGGAGATTCGCAGCTTGTCGTCAGGCAAGTGAACAAGAACTACCAATGCCCATTGATGGAAGCTTATGTAGATGAGGTGAGGAAGTTGGAGGAACGCTTTGACGGCTTACAAATGGAGCACGTCCCACGTGCTGAGAATGACATTGCCGATGGTTTGTCAAAGCGCGCCGCACTCAAATTGCCTGTGGAACCAGGCACTTTTGTGCTCCAACTAACTCAGCCATCCGTGACGCCATCAGTAGGGCAAGGCAGGAAGAGGAAGTTGGCTTCTGGCGACTACTTCCCAGCAGAGCTCCCCGAAGCCGCCGGCAAGAAGGCTGCCAAAGCCAGCGCCAAAGATGCAGAGGGGCAACTTGCTCCGACAAGGCCTCACGCTCTTGTCGTTGAAGCGGGTGCTCCTAGGCAAGATGCAGAGGGGCAACTTGCTCCGACAAGGCCTCACGCTCTTGTCGTTGAAGCGGGTGCTCCTAGGCAAGATGCAGAGGGGCAACTTGCTCCGACAAGGCCTCACGCTCTTGTCGTTGAAGCGGGTGCTCCTAGGCAAGAGGCAAAGGGGCAACTTGCTCCGACAAGACTTCGGGTCCTTGTCATTGAAGCAGGCGCTCCTGATCAAAGCGCTGAGGAGCAAGATGCTCCGACGAGGCCTTGGGCTTCCGTCGTTGAAGCAACTGCTCCCGACGAGCTTGTTGAAGGACAGCACGCTCCAGCAGGGCCCCAGGCTCTTGTCGTTGAAGCGGCTGTTCCCGCCAAGCTCGTCGGGGAACGGCCGGCTCTGGTAGAGCGACAAGCTCTTGCCGTAGGGCCTGATGTTCCCGCAGCAGAAGAAATGCCTTTAGTCCTCGTTGTCGAGCCACAGGCTCCAGCGTGGGCGCAGCAGATCGTCCGTTTCCTTCAGACAGGAGAACTTCCCGAAGAGCAGGAAGAAGTGGAGAAAGTAGCCCGATGGTCCAATATGTATCAATTTGTCGATGACATGCTGTGCAGAAAAAGACCAAATGGTGTGAAATTAAAGTGTATTCCCCGGGAAGAAGGACAGGAGCTGTTGGCAGAGATTCATGGAGGCATATGTGGTCACCACATAGGGTCAAGGGCCCTTGCTGGAAAGGCTTTCCGGCAAGGTTTCTTTTGGCCCCCCGCCCTCCAGGATGCAACTGCACTAGTAACCAAGTGTGAAGCATGCCAGTTTCATTCCAAGCAGATTCATCAGCCAGCTCAAGCTCTCCAGACAATCCCTCTCTCCTGGCCATTTTCGGTCTGGGGGCTCGACATCCTCGGCCCCTTTCCCCGCGCCACCGGGGGCTTTGAGTACTTGTATGTGGCCATCGACAAGTTTACGAAGTGGCCGAAAGTGGAAGCAGTGAGGAAGGTGACAGCACAATCAGCCATCAAGTTCTTCAAGGGAATTGTTTGTCGCTTTGGTGTTCCTAACAGGATCATCACCGACAACGGTACCCAGTTCACGAGCCACGCCTTCATGCAGTATGTCGAAGACCTTGGCGCCAAGGTCTGTTTCGCTTCTGTTGCTCACCCGCGAAGCAACGGTCAAGCTGAAAGGGCAAATGCTGAAGTGCTGCGTGGGCTCAAGACGAGAACTTTCGACAGGCTGCGCAAGTGCGGCAAGAACTGGATCGAGGAGCTGCCAGTGGTTCTTTGGTCGATCAGGACGACGCCAAATCGAGCTACTGGCCAGACGCCTTTTGCTCTAGTTTATGGAGCAGAGGCAGTTCTCCCCACGGAACTCGTATACGGGTCACCTCGAGTGCTCGCTTACGATGAGCTTGAGCAAGAGCAACTGCGGCAAGATGACGCTGTGCTCCTCGAGGAGGATCGTCTTCAGGCTGCTGTGAGAGCTGCTCGCTACCAGCAAGCTTTGCGTCGCTACCATAGCCGCAAAGTTAATGCCAGAAGTCTCGAGGAAGGCGACCTTGTTCTTCGGCGCATTCAGTCGGCCAAGAATTCAAACAAGTTGACGCCGAAGTGGGAAGGCCCTTATCAGGTGAAACGAGTCACCAGGCCTGGCGTTGTCCGCCTGGAGACCGAGGATGGCATTCCAGCGATCAATTCGTGGAACATTGAGCATCTTCGTAAGTTTTTTCCATAAGGCGCGGTTGCCGGGCCCTTCCCCGGCAACCACCTTTTGTACAAGTCTTGCCGCTGTTGCATGTAATCCTTTGTACAAAGCCAGGCGCAGACCCTGTGCATAAATAAAGCTTTTGTATTTCGCAGTTTTTGACGATTTCATGTTTACTTTTATTTTGCATGATTATCTGACATACTGTGCAGTACAGCCTCCCCGGTAAGCATTAACGAGCCGCCAAGCTCCTATATCTTTATTTTCTCTTCTTTCTTTTTCTCAAAGAGACAGAAGCTTCCCTCGCGCACAAGTTTGCCGGGGGGGATGGGATAATGATATGGACCAGGCGTCGTTCAAAGAAACTTTGCCTTGCCGGGAAGAAGGCAGCGGCAAGCAGTGACAAGACCTTGCCGCGGAGAGATCAGCGACAAAGCTAAGTGCCAAAGTTTGAACAATCAAATTCTTTTTTATTTTCAAGGTTATTTTCCTTGAACGATACTACTCTTTGTATGGAAAACCTGTGCACGACGGAACCTAAGCGTAATCGGTCGCGCCCTTATCTTGTTTCGAGTCCGCTCAACAACCTAAGTGGCTGCACTGAGCGCGACAAGGTTGCTTGCCGGCAGCGGCACCGCCAGCAGGCTGCTGAAGTCTCGCACCCAGCGCTCGCGGCAATGGTGCGCGCACCGGCAAGTTCCCTATAAGCGTAGGGCAAGTACACACAAAGAAAGAAATTGCTCAAGGGAGATGACATGCATTAACTCCAAAATATTGCAAGTTATATTACAAGATAAGTTGCCGCGGCTTAAACAGATTGTTCTTTAACATGTCTAGCGGCGGCAAGGAGGGAGAAGAATGGGCTCTCTAATTGCGGTGCTCGCCTTCGACTCTCTGGATATGGTCCACCCTCTCCACGATGGGCGCGACAAGGGCCTCTAGTGGCGCGGGGTCGTATCCCTTCGGCAAGCTTTTGAAGATGTTGCTGAAGTCGACGCCCGGGTTTCTGTATGCTATCTTCACCAACAACCTCCGGAGAACTCCCCGGCAAAGCCTGCGTGACTCGTCGGCCAGTTGAGCCTTGTGATTGACTTGGAGCTGTTGGAGTGCTTCTACTACTCTGGCGAAGAACTCGGCTAGCTTGACGCTAGTTTGCGTGTTCTTGTCGGTGGAGTACCCGAAGTCCGGCACCTTCAGGGTAGTCAGCTCCTTGTCGATGCCCTCGGCGGCGCTGGCAAGCCTGTCTGTGAAGATCCCCACATTATCCCTGAACTTCTTGTGGGTTGCAATAGCGTCTTGAAGCAGACCCTTTTCCTTCTGGAGCTCTGTCATTAGAAGCCCTTCGCGCTTTCTGGTGGTGTCGAGCGTCTCCTTCAGCGTGGTCAGCTTCAGCTTCAGGTCTGCTATGGAGTCATTGGCGGCGGCAAGCAGATTGTTCTTCTTGGCTATGGTAACTTGCATCTCCGCCAAAGTGTGGGTCACCTTTGCCCTCTCACTTTCAAGCGTTGAGAGCTTGTCACCGTTTGCCTTGAGGGCGGCCTCTAGTCTTGCCACTTTCTCCTCCGTTTCCTTCCTGTTCACTTCTGCAGCAGCGACAGCGTTGGTGGCCTTCACCAACTTGCTGGCGTACTCTTGGGCCAAGGCTTCGATTTCCTTCTGGTGTTTTTGTGCCTGCCCCTGGGTCCGCTCTGCGACAAGTCTTGCCACCTCCTCGTCTTTCTGCTGGAGTGTTTCGGCAAGTTTCTTCTTGCGCTCGGCAAGTTCCTCTTCATGGGCATCAAGGTCCACTTTCCGCTGGTTCAGATCACCGGCCTGAGCAGACAACTCCTTGGCGGTCTCCTCCTGTTTTTGTTCAATGTCTTGCTTCATCAGGAGGAGGGCCTGCCGTTCTTCGGCCAGCTGTGCCCGCTTGACCTCTAACGCATTAAGAGATCGCGCGCGGACGTCCGCCAAGATCTCCGCGCGCCTCAACATGTCAGCTTCGGCCTTCTTGACGAGCACCTCCCTGGAAGCTAGCTTCTCCCGTCGGGCGCGATGAAGATTCAGCAGCTTTTGGAGCAGTTGCTCCTCTTCAGACGTGCTGCTGCTGCTGGCGCCTGGTGCATCCACAAGCTGGAGCCCGGCAGTGGCAAGGATCTCCTCGTCCACAACATCCTCCTCGGTTGGCGCTCTGGAGCCCACCGTCCAGGGGAGGCTGACGTAGACGTTCTCGCCGACCCGGATGTATTTGCTTGGCGGAGGCGAGTTGGGCACTGCCGCCTCTTCAGTGGTTGAGGGACCCGTGGTCGGAGTAGCGCCTGGCGCTCCTGTGGCCTCAGGGCCGTCAGTACGACCACCGGCTCCCTCGCCGGCCTCCTCAGCAGCCTTCTGGGCGGCCTCAGCTTCAGCAGCCTTGGCGGCTTCATCGGTGGGCGCCTTAGCGGTATTATCCTCGGCGGCCTTGCCGGCCTCTTCGGCAGCCCTGGCAGCTTCTTCGTAGGCAAGCTTGTCGGCTGCCAGCTTGTCGGCCTTGGCAGCGGCGGCCTTGGCGGCCTCGTCGTCGACGGCCCCTGCGGTGTTCTCCTCAGCAGAAGAGTCAATGTTTATTGGCTCTACCGAGGAGGGCTCTGCCAACCCGAGAAGTAAAGCAAAAAGAGCTTCAGGAAGAAATTCAAGAAGGCAAAAGAAAGAAAGCAGAAAGAGTTTTGCGGCAAGTGGGTTTACCCGTGTTGAGCTCAGGAGCGGTGGGCTCCCCTCCCCCGTCAACGTTTGTCATTGGGGTGGGGTCGCCAGCGCTGGTGCTTGGCGCTTCGGCGCTTGCCGGCTCCTCTTCGTGGCTCGGCTCGCTAGTGGGAGCCCTTACCAGAGATCTTCTCCTTGGCGGTGTGGTCGAGGGGGGTGGTACTTCTGGAGCACCTTCAGATGGCTCCACTTGCTGCTCCTCTCCTACACGCCCAAAGATGTCAGCAACAAATGCTTGTTCCTCAGCGACCGCCAGCGAAAGGTAGTTGGAATACTTACGCTGGGGGCTGCGCTGGGGGCTGCGACGAGGGCTGGGCTCCGAGCTGGTCGGGATGGTCTCAGACGCTCCCCCGGTGGTTGCCGTGGGCTCATCTTCGACGACCACCACGGTCTTGCTCGTCGAGACCTTAGCTCTCTTCCTCATCCTCTCCGCCAAGGTTTCCTCCCTGCGGAAGCAAGGCCGGAGTGCGACAAGTGAGGACAGAAACAAAATCTTACAAAGATTGAGGGTCGCGGCAAGGGAACTTACTCTTCCTCGTCGTCCTCTTCGCTGAGAGCGGAAAAATCAAAGTCCGCCTCCGTGTGAGGAGGGGGAGGAGGGGGAGCTGGGCTCCTTGGCCGCTTGGCGGGGGTAGTAGCAGCGGTCTTTGATGACCCTGCTCCAGTTGCCGGGGCCGTGTGAGACGCTCCCGCAGCACCAGCCCTTGCCGCGGTCGAGCGCGTCGAACGACGCTCCGGCGGTTGTTGAACTTCTTGCCGCTCAGCCACTTTGCCAAGCCTGCGAAGGCGTTTCCTCCTCAGAGGGGCTGGGGACTCTGACTGCGGTGGGCTTTCGATGCCCTCCTCGGAAGAGGAGTCCTCATCCTCCGAGCTGCCTGACTCGTCGGCAGGCTGGCTTGGCCCGACATCCTTGCCGGGTGCGTCGAGCTCGCCCTTCCCGGCAAGCATCCCCTGCTCGGCAAGGCTCTCCTTTTGTGCCTCGTCGAGCTCCGCCAAAGTATAACCAAAATCGCCAGCTTCCCTGGCGAGCCTGTCCTCCTCCACTCTTCGAGCAATGAATTCTATTTCTTGCTCAGTGGTGTTGCGGACGAGCCACTCCTCCACCCGGACCTGCTTTTCGACCGTGGAGTCAAAGAATCGCCGCACGTCTTCTTCGAGCAGCACGTCCCAAGTTGCTTCAACGCTGTGCGCATTGCAGAGCGGCATCATAGCGATGATTGCACTCAATGCGGAGTTGTTGCAAAGGGGCACGATGTGCTTCGGCAGCGTGAACGCCTTGTCGCGCTTCTCTGGATCTGTCTCTTGCTTGAACAGTTCTCGCATGAAGAAGTCGTGCTGCAGAACTGTGAAGTTGTTGATCAGTCCAGGGCGCAGCCGCATGATATCGGCTGGGTTCTTCCAATCAGAGGCCGGCCTTCCTCTCTGCTGCAGAGGAGCAATGCGGCGGCGGAGGAAGTCTGCGCCAACCATCCCTATGGTGAGCCCGGCCTTCCTGAGCCGTATGATCCTGGTAGCGGCAATCTCCAGCTTGTTGTCCTGGGGATCCAGATCGCTCCAGTCCGTGCCACGCGCTGCTGGGGTCTTGCGAAGCTCACAGTATGGTGGCGGCTCGTCGTCAATGATCCAACACCATTCAGACCGGATTTCTCCCCATCTTGGGCGGAGATCCCCCTTCAGATAATGCTCCTTGGCGCCCAATCTTGAAACGAACGAGACGCCAACAGTGAGAGGCTCCCCCTTTTCAGCACGGGGAGTGAAGTAATGCCTGAACAGCGCGGTGTTGGGTGCGACGCCGACGAAGTTCTCGCACAGATCCGCGAATATTGCCATGGTGGATACGGCATTCGGTGTGAGATCCAGTAGATGGAGATTGAAGGTGTACATGACGTCGCTGAAGAAATCCGAGTACGGCGGGCAGAGCCCGCACCAAAAGTAGCAAGCGAAGAAGGGGTACTTGCTCACTTCGCTCTCGTCGGTGGCTGGGTGAACGCGGGTGGCCGGATGCGCCTTGGTCCTCACGGCCCACATGCCTTGGAACTTGGCCTTCAGATCCGGCCCTGTGAGCGTCGGAGCGAAGAGCGCGTACTTCTGCCTCTTCAACTGCACCTGGGTCTCCGTCCTTGAGGACTTCCCCGTCTTCCCCTTTTCTCCTTTGGGAGGCATGGCGAAGGCGGAGCTGAGGTCCGAGGGAGATGCGGACGCGTGCGGTGGCGGAGGATTGGGAAACCGCTTTGTTTTGGAGCGGAGGAAGAAGAAGGCGGAGATTTGGAGATCGAGAATGGTGAGAGGAGTGTGTGAGTGCTTCTGCAGGTCCCTCCTTTTATGGGGAAAGATGTGGAACCATCCGCCTCTTCGTCATTCGAGATAACTGCGCACGCTTCCCACGCTCTGCATTCAACGCGCGATACGTGGGAGAGCGTGCAATTAAACAGCGTAGAGACGTTTCGGCTTATCCCAGCCACGCGTGCCCGTGCACTGTTTGGGCCTGGCCCAACAACGCCCGGCACCGTGTGTGGCCCAGGCTCGGGGGCTCCTGTCGGTGTACTAGAATAGGGGTACCCTAGTACCCCGTACTTGTGCACGGGCAGTAGCAGCATCCCGCGGCCAGGCTTACGGGAGGACAGCCAGAGAGAAGCTCAAGATTATTAAGCCATTCAAGAACAAAGTATACAAAGCAAGAGTCAAGGCCCCGGCAAGAGGAGCTTGCCGAGAGGGACAGTTGAGGCCCAGCCTGAGGTTTGCTGTAGCAGAGTACTTGCCGCGGCAAGGTACTTGCCCCGGCAAGTCATTGGCTGCGGCAAGGTATTGGCTGCGGCAAGATAGCAGCTGCGGCAAGGTACTTGCCCCGGCAAGTTACCTTGCGCGGCAAGCTATTGGTTGCGGCAAGCTATCAAGTGCGGCAAGGTCTTGCCGCGGCAAGCGTTACTGTACCACTGTGCTACTGTGCTGCTCCGGTGCCTCTGCCAGCGTGGCGCTCTGGGTCCTTCCAAGCGTGTGTGGCAGGGCACTATGTAGACGGCGGTACTCTGTAGCTAGCGGTGCAGGAGCAGGTGGGATAGGCTTTTCCCACGTCCAAGACGTCCGGGTACATGTATCTGGACAGCTAAGGCATGGGCATTTAATGCCCTTGTCCCCTGCCGTCAGTGGTAGGTAGGACATGTCATCCTAGTAATAATGGCCTTACTGTAGCAACTTTCCACCTCTACCTTTACTGTTTGCCACCTGTTGGTGACCCCTTTGTGCGTATAAAAGGAGGCCCATAGGCAACATGGGGGGGGGGGGGTTAGGGACTGGGAGATTGAGAACTCCAGTATTGTACGCAGCTACTCTGTACTGTAGCGCTCCTGGAGCTAGAACAATCATCCAGATAATACACCAAAAAGCAGGAGTAGGGTTTTACGCATCCGTGCGGCCCGAACCTGGGTAAATCTCTCTCGTGCGCTGTCGTGTTCTTCGCTAGATTTGCTCTTCGTGCGACCGTCTCTCCCTGCCGAACGTAAAGGGGTCCTTCCCTGGGTCCCATAGGTGATCGCGGATTCGTCCCCGACACTCCAGTTTGTATGAAAGAAAATATGGGTCAAAGCCGAGTTGAAAAGGGTAACAATATCTAACTCCAGCTTACAAAAGGTCCAAAAGCACGAGGATTAATTGTTCATCAGGTTTACACAAAATCCAGATTAAACAGGACAATAACATCTAACTCGGCCAAAGTTTTTGGCAGTCACAATCAAATGGATCGGTCTGATCCATAAAATCAAGATCCTGGGCCAGAAAATCTACTGGTACATGAAGACAAGTTGTTGTAAATAGAAGCCGAGCACGTTTAGAAGCCCTTTTGTCCACCTGAAACTTCTTTTTATGCTGCTCAACGTGTCCATCCGTGAGAAAGTTTTTGTTAAAAAACTTAATCCCCATGGACAATAGTACTCTCGCATTCAACAGGAAGAATGTGACAAAGCTAGTGTTTGCATGGTTGGATGCATATCCTTCCAGCGTTATTGTCCTCAAACGAATGCCATGAGAACTAAGAAAATCCCGGTGCTTCTTATGCCACCGATTGGTTGTACCTTTTTGTCCATGTCCTTTTGCCTAAATAGACATGAAGACTGAAAACAATTAATGTCTAAAAAAGGAGTATGTCAAAAGAGCGACAGCTGAACGGTTAATTCTAGTAAATTATATCAATGTGCTTGATATCATCACCTCTATATAAAAATTCTCCAGACATGGAAAACATCGCAGCAAGCCGATAATCATGTTCAGATCAAAACACCACATACTGATATGTAAGGTCTTGACAGAATCCAACACCATTGATAGGGTATCCATGGACAAACTCTTCATTGACCATAGAACTTAATATTAGTACCAAAAGTGTACTCCAAGATTATATAAAACTTATGCGCACAAATGAAAAATGCAGCTTATGATTACAAAAGTGTTGATGATATAAAACTTACACACACAAATGAAAAATGCAGCTTATGATTACAAAAGTGTCGATGATAATATACAGTACCCGAATAAGTGTGGAGCCAACAACCATCTTGTAACCTTCAAACGAATCAAGAATTACACCCAAGGTCTCCAGTTTAGGCGCAGAGACCACATTTATTTGCGAAGGTGCATAACGATAATCAAGGAGCAGCCTTTGGAGTGAAGGGGCGTCTTTGATGATGAGCTCCTCTCCTTTAAAGCAAATTCCAATGCTTACAAGGTGAGGCGACTTTATTTGGAGATAACGGATACGAATTTCTTTTCCAAAACAAGCAGCAAGCGCTCCAGGGCAAGGCAGCAGGAGTGGATGATTCTGTGCAGTGAGGCCTCCGACAGATCGACCACCATAAGGGCGAGTTTTTTTTAGCAGTGGGAGTCGAAGCATTTGTACCAGATTGTCTGCTAGATGGCACCAGGCCAAGGTGGCGGTGTGGAGAGAGGAGGAAAACCATGAGATGGACATCGATGGTGAGGGCACAGCTACAACGCTTGGTGGGAAGCTATTTGCATAGTAATGGTAGAACTCAAGATGCTGGAGTTTTTCGAATTGACGGGATGTCAGCCAGGCGTCCACCGTGCAGGGTATGTGCAGCAGGCAGCATGCCTGGATGCATAAGCGTTGAACGGAGCCCTCGTGGGAGGAGATGATGGCTCCGTGGAGTTCAAAATCATGAACGACAGATAGCCGGCGACAGTCGAGATTAAGAGGCGCGGTGCGCCACCAAGATGCGAGGACCTGTGTGTGCCCATCCTTGGTGGGGAGAAGGAAGATGATCTCCCCAAGGATGGTGTTTGGGAGATCGATGATGCGGTTCGCCCGATATTCTACGGGTTCCTCGAATCCAGGGGGCGTGGCCGTTTCTGCCCGCGCTGCCGGGTGCAGGATCTATAGCCGGCGGCGCCGCTGACCGGAGCCTCATCTGTGTACATACCAATCTGAAAAAATGGCAGAAACATACATGTAGGACATTCAAAATCAATTCCCAAGATCTGGAAGAAAAAAAGGCACAAACATATATGTAGGACATTCAAAATCAATTCTTAAGATCTAGCTACGAATTATTAGCACGAACGCTAACCCTATTCGGATTATTAGCAAAAAAAATCATTTGTACAGAACAAACAATTAATCACTAACCATAGATACCATTCAAACAATCAATACACTACACGAATCTAATGAATCTTACTCTAATTTCATGGACTGGGTGAACCTAACCATAGGATTTCTATTCCCAAAAAAAGAAGGGGGGGGGGGACTAACCGGTTTTCCGTCAGAGTCGGAGTCGTTGCCACAGTACCTGTGGACCTCCGGTTCCGGCTGGGGAGGCACGACGACGGCAATGAAGTCAAGGCCGCGCTGCTGCCCGCGTGAGACCTCATCGGTGGCGACCGCAACCTCTGTGCCCAGCTTCATGCGTTGCACGGGTGCTTCACCAGCCCTGACATCGCCACTCCCTCCGATGGTGCGCTTCGGCAACATCCTAATACACTCCATGCAGCGGTGATAACTGTGGACGGGGGGTGTGGCCGCCTATTATGACTAGCGGATCGGGCGCGCCATTAATATGGAGCAGTGGGAGCGAGGTGGGCGGCGGTCAAAGGGCTGGTTCGCCTTCCGGTGAGCCTGTGATATGTCTCCAACGTATCTATAATTTTTTATTGTTCCATGCTGTTATATTATCATTCTTGGATGTTTTACAATCATTTTATAGCTACTTTATATCATTTTTTGGGACTAACCTATTGACATAGTGCCCAGTGCCAGTTG
This sequence comes from Thinopyrum elongatum, assembly GCA_011799875.1. Taxonomy (NCBI): domain Eukaryota; kingdom Viridiplantae; phylum Streptophyta; class Magnoliopsida; order Poales; family Poaceae; genus Thinopyrum; species Thinopyrum elongatum. The sequence continues at coordinate 156,825,457 of CM022297.1, forward strand.
CTGTTTTTTGCTTGTTTTTTACTTCGCAGGAAATCAATACAAAATGGAGTCCAAAGGCAGCGAAACTTTTTGGTGATTTTTTCTGGACCAGAAGACACAAGTTGGGCCAAGAAAGTACCTGAGGGGGGCTCCAAGGGGAGCACAACCAACCAAGGCGCGCCTGGGGGCCCAGGCGCGCCCAGGTGGGTTGTGCCCACCTTGGCCACCTCCCGCACCGCCTCTTTGCTCTATAAATACTCCAATATTCCAGAAACCCTAGGGGAGTCGACGAAAATCAATTCCAGCCGCCGCAAGTTCCAGAAACCACAGATCCAATCTAGACACCATCACGGAGGGGTTCATCATCTTCATTGGTGCCTCTCCGATGATGCGTGAGTAGTTCATTGTAGACCTACGGGTCTGTAGGCAGTAGCTAGATGGCTTCCTCTCTCTCTTTTGATTCTCAATACAATGGTCTCTTGGAGATTGTAACATCCCCATGTTACCCCACTCTGGTTAAGCTACTTAACCTGCCATGTCATCATGATCATTCTAATAAAATTGCATTAGAAAATATTTCAACTTCAAATTCAAATTTCAAATGGAAGTCAAATAATTACTTCTTCAAATACTCAAACAAAATTGTTCATAATGTTGTAAATAATACCAAGGCAATTATAAAATTGGAGCCAACCTTACCCAAAATTCCCAAAATGCCCCTGGAATTTATTTTTGAGGTCCAGCAGCTTTCAACTTGCCTTATTTATTTTCTAAAGATACCTAGCCACTTCCAATCATCTTGAAACTTTTTGTGGCAGTGTCTAATATCACCAGGGAAATATTGGGACCTTTCCCATATTTTTCCTAAATGATTAGGATGTCTAAATAAGTCCTTCTCTCTCTCTCTGTGATAATAAAAAGGAAAAAAACAGGAAGAAAAGAAAGGAACAGAGCAACTTACCTGGCCCTGGGCCGAATCCACAGTGCTGCAGCCGAGCCCATCTGGCCAGCCCAGCCGACCTCTCTCTCTCTCTCCCCCTTCTTCTCCCTCCTCCCCGTGTCGATGCCGCCATGGACGAACGCTCCCGCTCGGGTCGACGATCGACTGCGTGACGCCGCGGCTCTCCGCGAGGGGATAAGGAGGAGCCCGAGCAGCCCCCTTGGACCTCCTCCGTCATTCCCCTCCTTCTCTCCTCGCTCGCTCCTTCCTTCTCCCCCTCGTTTCCTTCGTCACCGAACACCATCACCGTCGCAACTCCGTCGTCCCCGCGGCCACCGGCGGCCCCGTGCCCGCTGAACGTATCGAGGTGCTCCGCCGTCGTCTTCCTCAACCTCTGGTGCCTCTGGATGGCGCCGGGGAGCTCCACGACGAGCAGATCGGGCTGCCCCCTTTGCTGCTGCCGCCGTCAATCCTCCTCGTCTCCGGCGACGCCTCTGCGCTACTAAACCCCCAAGGGCCTCTGTGAGCCGCACTGTAAGCCTCCGCGTCGAGCCCCTCTCTTTCTCCCCTTCTCCGCACTCGTAGCCATTGATTTTCTTCATAGCCGAACCGCCGCCGCTCGAGCTCGTCACTGGCGAGCTCCCGGTGACCATTTGGTCATACGGCCGTGTCCATTGAGCTCGCCCGCACGCATAGATGCTCTCTGGCCTATCCATTTGACTCAAACGTGCCCGCATCTCCATTTTCCATCACGCCCGAGCACCGTCGTTCGCCTTTGTGGTCGCTGCCGTCACTCCGGTGCGTCTCCGGCGACGTCACCACCCCCACTCGACGCGGTGCACTTGACTCATTCGAACGCAAGTAGCGGCGCTCGATTCCGTGCCCCGTAGCCATTTTCCGAAGATCTCCGGTGAGCGCGCCGCTGCGGAGAGCTCGTCGGAGCGATCCCGGCGGCCCCGCCAGCGTGGCAAGGCGTGGGGCCCGCCAACGGTCGCTGCCAGTGGGCCCCTGGCCTTCGGTTGACTTCGTTGACCGGGGTCAACGCCATCACTGTTCACCTCTCTCTCTGACGTGTGGGCCCTCTGCTAATTAGTTTAAATAAAACATTTTTAATAACTAGAATTAATTAGATAAACTTAATTACCCACTGACAGGTCGGGCCCACACCCCTAATTAGTTAGATAGATTAGTTTAACACTCTGTTAAGCCAACAGGGGCTGACACGTGGGTCCCACTGGACCCACATGTCAGGTTTGACTCTGGTTAGCCGCTGTTGACCGCTAACATCACAGTGACATCATGCTGACGTCATAAATCATTTTCTATAAATAAAAATAATTCCAGAAATTCATTTAAACTTCGAGAATTCATAACTTTTAAACCGTAGCTCAGATCAAAAAACTTAAAACATGAAACTTGCTCAGAACGACGAGACGAGTCTGATCGTGTCGTCTGTTTCTTTGTCGAAACCTCCTACGTAGAAGAACTCGTAACTCCGAACCCGTATCTGATGGATGAAGAGTGACTAATCACCGGTAAATAAATCCCACGATAATCCTAAAATAACTACAATGACCTAGATGCATCTTTAGGCAACCCTGCACTGCATCATAGTCGTAGCATACCCTGTATTGCATTGTTGCTGTGTATTTATTTGTTTCCTCCCCTTCTTCTCTCTCAGTAGACCCCGACGTCGACGTAGCTCCTGAGGCAGACGCCACTCCGGAGTACGACTACGTCCCCGACGATCAGGCCCTTGCCGTCGAGCAGACAGGCAAGCACCCCCATTTTGAGCATTCCGATATCGCCCACTCTCTTCTCTCTTATGCTTGCATTAGAAGTACTGCTGCTACTGTTGTCCTATATCTGCTGCATAGCCTATTTTATTGTAGCCTATTTTTGATACCAGCCTGTTCTCCTAAACTGTTTAGTATAGGATGGGTAGAGCCTTATCAGAGACCCATTTGTCCCGACTGCCCCACTGGACTCTCAGAAGACCCGATCAACGGGATTGAAGACCAGGCCCTGGCACCGCACATCACTTCCCCCTTAGTTGCCAACACTGCTGGGTTACCGTCGAGTGCCGAGGGTGATACCTCGTTAGCACTTCTGATGTTAACCTTGTAGGTTAGTTAATCGGTCGTGGTAAGCGAGGGTGATTCCTCCTACACCACCCCCGATAACGACATCGTCGCGCAACACTTCAAGCGTGGACCTCGAGGGTGATTCCTCCTTCGTTCACCTTGACAGAAACATCAGTGGGAAATCCATCGAGGGTGATTCCTCAGGGTTCCCTTGGTGTCAGACACACGGATACTATTGTTGTTATGACTTGCACTGTACCATGTTACTAAAGATGGGTCGGCCCTGAGGGGTACCCGCGCGAGCTTAATGCGAAGTGATGTGGAGTCAGGTTGACCTGGATGGTGCCCGCGAGATAATACGAGGCGTGGCCGGGCATTCTTAGCCCTTGCCGCAAGTCCTCGAGACGGGGCGACGGGGTCACATCGATCGTGAGTCTCTGCTCGTTTCCGCGCACTCCTAAACCACTAAACGGTTTGGATATTTGATCCGAGGGGCCTCTGGCCTGATAGCACTAACCATCATGTGGGCATAGTATGGGCGTTCTGCGTCGTATACTTCAGCCGAAGCTTAATAGACGTCAGCGACTGAGCGGCGCGCGCTGGATTGGACTGGTTACGCAACCGCGCTTGTATTAAGGGGTTGCTAGGTCTGCTTCCGGCCGCCCACGCAACACGCAGGAGTTCCCGGGGCGAAGGCCCAAGACCCCTGGGGGCATAGGTTAGACCGGCGTGCTGACCTCTCTGTTAAGTATTTGGTCGGGTTGCGGCGTGTTGCTTAGCCGAGGCCGGGCATGACCCAGAAAAGTGTGTCCGGCCGGAGTTAAGCGAGTGTGGTGGGTAAGTTGGTGCACCCCTGCAGGGAAAAAACTTCTATCGATAGCCTGTCCTACGGTAACGGACACTCAGAGTTGTATCCCGATCGGTACAACTAGAACATGACTTGAGATGAGAACTGGATAGTACGGCTCTGGGATTGCTTTCTCGTGGGGAGTCGAGGAAGAATCTCTGGCCGAGGGTTGATGACACTGCTATACTTTACATTATGTTATTCTGCTCTCTTCTAATGCTGCAAGACTGATGGAGATGCTGAAGATGCTAGTCTTCGATAGGACTAGGCTTTTCCCCTCTACTCTGGCATTTCTGCAGCCCAGTCCACATATACAGCCCCCTTTGAAAATGTTGCATAAGTAGTATAGATCCTTGCTTGCTGAGTACTTCGGATGAGTACTCACATTTGCTTTACTTTTCTTTTTCCCCATATCCCTTTTGATGCCACCAGACGTCGGAGCCCCGGAGCCAGTTGTCCCCGTCGACGACTACTACTACTACCAGCCCGGAGAGTACTACTACTACGAGGAGCCGACCGACGACCAGGAGTAGGATCGGAGGGTCCAGGGCAGGAGGCCTACGCCTTTCGATCGTAGCTTTTATTTTGCCCCGCCTCTGTGAAGGCTTATCTCTCTTTCTGTAATATATCTGTACCCAGATATCTAATGCTTCCGCTGACACTTGTATGCCATCGAGCTATGTATTCGAGCCCTCGAGGCCCTGGCTTGTAATATAAAGCTTGTATGAATTTATTTATGTTTTAGAGTTGTGTTGTGATATCTTCAAGTGAGTCCTTAGGCTTGATCGTGTGCATTTGCATGTATGATTAGTGCACGATTAAGCCGGGGTCGTCACAGAGATCTATTTGATGTAACTCTTTTTGCGGTGTGTTTGTTGGGATCCGATGAACTTTGAGTTTATGATCAGATCTATGTTTTTATCCATGAAAGTTATTTGAGTCTTTTAATCTCTTATATGCATGATTACTTATAGCCTCGTATTTCTTCTTGAAATCTTTGGTTTAGTTAGGCCAACTAGATCGATTTTTCTTGCCATGGGAAGAGGTGCTTTGTGATGGGTTCGATCTTACGGTGCTTGATCCCAGTGACAGAAGGGGAACCGACACGTATGTATCGTTGCTATTAAGGATAACAAGATGGGGTCTATTTCTACATAAATAGATCTTGTCTACATCATGTCAACGTTCTTATTGCATTACTCCATTTCCCCATGAACTTAATACACTAGATGCATGCTGAATAGCAATCGATGTGTGGAGTAATTAGTAGTAGATGCAGGCATGAGTCAGTCTACTAATCTTGGACGTGATGCCTATATAATGATCATTGCCTGGATATCGTCATAATTATTTGAAGTTCTATCAATTGCCCAATAGTAATTTGTTTACCCACCGTACGCTATTTTTCTCGAGAGAAACCACTAGTGAAATCTATGGCCCCCGGGTCTATTTTCTCATCATATACTTTCAGGTCTATTTTGCTATTTGCCTTTTTTATTTATTTGCAACTTTTATTTTCAGATCTATTAATCCAAAAACACAAAAATACCTTGTTGCAAATTTTTCAAATTTGTTTTGTCTCGCGTTCCCGCGAGATCTATTTATCCAATCTACTACAATTTTACCTATCCTTTTACCCGTGAGGGATTGACAACCCCTCTCTTACGTCGGGTTGCAAGTATTTGTTGTTTGTGTGCAGGAGCTGTTTACGTGGTGTTGCGTGGTTCTCCTACTGGTTCGATAACCTTGGTCTCATCACTGAGGGAAATACCTACCGTTGCTGTGCTGCATCATCCCTTCCTCTTTGGGGAAATACCGACGTAGTTCAAGCCAACATCAAAAGGAATTTCTGGCGCCGTTGCCGGGGAGACATCATCAACATCTACCAGGTTCCTAATCACAAATCTCATCTCCTTGCAATTTACATTATTTGGCATTTGCCTCTCGTTTTCCTCTCCCCCACTTCACAAAAATTTGCCGTTTTATTCACCCTCTTTTTCGTTCGCCGTTTTCTCATCAGGTCTCTTAATTGCTTGAACTTGTCATCATGAGTGACTTTGGTATGGTAGAAACAGATGATGGCCTAACTCCTAAAATTGGACGATCTGGCAATCTGGATGCTAAGACTTTTGTTTTGGGGCAAGGGAATGTTATAGGAAAAGAACGTATCCAAGAATTTTTCAATTGTGTTGGAAATTTAAGTCTTGATGATGTTGCTATACTTAAAAAGACTAAATCTTATGCGGAAGCTATCTCAACACTAGTTCTGAAACTTGAAAAGAAATTTATTCGTACTCATCCTACCTTGCAAAGAATGTTTTATGAACTACCCATCATAAAGAATCCTAAGGCTAAAAAGTTGGCCACTCTTGTTCTTATGAATGAATTTGACTACATAATACGGGAAGCTAAGGAAATCTTTGATTTTTATGGTATGAATCGTGAAAAACCCGTGATAGATGAAATTCTTTATAATAGTGATTATGTTCTAAGGCATTTGCTTGGGGATAATTGAATCTTTGATGAGAACCTTAAAAAGGACGTCCCCGTTTTAGATATAATCCAACAAGTTTTCAATGATGTTAATCAACACTATTCTTGGATTGTTGCCGGAAATCAAGGGGGATATGATGATAAGCAACTTGATAGTGCTAAAGTCTCTATGGATAAGGTGTTTTATGTTGTTTTTGCAAAACCTTCTGAAAAAAACACCTCTAAGGAAAATGAAACCAAAGATGACAATACTTAGATCTTTGCTTTATGCCTAGCTAAGGGCGTAAAACGATAGCGCTTGTTGGGAGGCAACCCAATGAATAAAATTTATTTTTGTATTTTTCTTTATGTTCTTGGGTGTTTGCACAATTATTCTACTGTTATGATTGTGTTTTTTGTGTTTTAATTAGTGTTTGTGCCAAGTAAAGCCTTTAGGATAGCTTTGGTGATAGTTGATTTGATCTTGTTGGAAAACAGGAACTTTTGCGTCCAGTAAAACAATTTTGAAAATTCACAGAATTGAAGAAAAATTCTTAATTTTTTACCCAAGATTGATATACAAATTGCCTCTGCTTTCTTAATGTTTTAGAATTTTTGGAGTTACAGAAGTATGAGAACAATTCACATCTTTACAGACTGTTCTATTTTTGACAGATTCTGTTTTCTTTGCATTGTGTGCTTATTTTGATGAATCTATGGTTTTTATCAGGGGGTATGAGCCATGGTAAAGTTAGAATACAGTAGATATAATGCAAGAACAAAATTTGAATGGGTTTTCTACAGTACTTAAAGTAAAGATTGGTTTTCTTATACTAACGGATCTCACGAAGGTTTTGTTGAGTTTTGTGTGATTGAAGTTTTCATGTTTTGGGTGAGATTACGATGGATGAAGGAATAAGGAGTAAGAAGATCCTAAGCTTGGGGATGCCCCATAGCACCCCAAGCCATTATCCAAAGAGAAGCAAGCAACTAAGCTTGGGGATGCCCGATTGGCATCCCCTCCTTCTTCTAACAACCATCGGTATTTTACTTGGAGCTGTATTTTTATTTGTCACATATCATGAGTTTTGCTTGGAGCGTCTTGTATGATATGAGTCCTTGCTTGTTTTGCTTTTTATTTTAAGTCATGAATCCTTGCTGGACACACCTATTTGAGGGAGCCAAAATTATGCTATGACTTGTTAGAATTGCTCTCTATGCTTCACTTAAATCTATATGAGCTATGGAATTGCTCTAGTGCTTCACTTATATCTTTTTGAGCACGGTGTGCTTTAGTATTTTTGAAGAAATGCTCTCATGCTTCACTTAGATTTATTTGAGAGTTAGTAATTTTTTTTATAAATTCTCTCTTGCTTCACTTAAATTATTTTGAGAGAAGAAAATTTTATGCTCATGTTCTTCACTTAGATTTGTTTGAGCTATCAAAAGCAACATATAAAATTAGTCCCAAAGTGATAGATATCCAAGAGGGATATAATAAAAACTTTCATGAAGATCATTGGACAAAATAAACTTGATTCCTTGTAATAGTTTTGCGGTATGTTGATATAATATGTGAGTCATGTTGATGAGTAATTATGCTTTAGTAAGAATATTGGTGTTAACGTTTGTGATTCCCTATGCAAGCATGAAAGTCAATAGTTATGCAATGAAATTACATCCTACTTGTGGTGCATTATTTGGTGTTAGTTATACTTAATGCTCGCTTATGAGATTTTTTGTTTCTTGGTTGGATGCTTCTCAATCTTTTGCTAGCCTTCATTTGCACTAAGTATGATCACTACTTGTGCATCCAAAATCCTTAAACCAGTTTTGCCATATGAGTCCACTATACCTACCTATATGCGGTATTTCCGTGCCGTTCTAAGAAAAATTTTATGTGCCATCTCTAATTTCAAAATAAATTTCTCTTTTGTGTGCTTGTACCGCTCATGAAACGGTAGGGGGTGGCTGATATATTTCCATGCTAGATGTGTTATTCTCAAGATGAGAGTTTATTCACTTGTCATTGCACGAGAGTACGGCAAAGGTATTAGGGATGCCCAGTCCCAAGATGAAAAATGAATTTACTTTATGTTGTCAAATAATAAATTCCTTGGAAAGTGTTGGTATGGAGGGCACCCGTGGATATGGCTAGCCATGGAAAGTGAAAGTATGGTGGAAAAAGGAATAAACTTTATTTTTTGTTTGGGAACCGCCTATGATATATCTAGCATGGAAAGTATTGGGAACTACTCGATCGTTTTCGTTGACAGGAAAAGCATGCCACCCAAAATGTTTTGTCTCAATTTTTTTTCGCTTTGATCTCTGGCACCTCTGCAAATCCCTACTTCCCTCTGTGAAGGGCCTATCTATTTACTTTATGCAAGTTTTATTTTTATTTGAGTTTCCATCTTCTCTTATAAAGCACCAACTAAGGGGCACTATGATCGTACTTGAGCATTGGGTGTAGCTAATATGCGAGTGTGTTTCATGAATGGATCAATGATTGAGCATAATGGGCTAGGGATAACTTGCTTTAGTGTTGATATTTTGAAAGACATGGTTGCTTGTTGATATGCTTGAGTATTGAAATCTTCATGTCAAAACTAGACTATTGCTTTGAATCATATAAAAGTCCAAATGTCCATGCTACAAAGAAAAGAATATGTGATGAACATGTTAGGCAGCATTCCACATCAAAAATTCTGTTTTTTATCATTTACCTACTCGAGGACGAGCAGGAATTAAGCTTGGGGATGCTGATACGTCTCCAACATATCTATAATTTTTGATTGTTCCATGCTGTTATATTATCATTCTTGGATGTTTTACAGTCATTTTATAGCAACTTTATATCATTTTTTGGGACTAACCTATTGACATAGTGCCCAGTTCCAGTTGCTGTTTTTGCTTGTTTTTTACTTCGCAGGAAATCAATACCAAATGGAGTCCAAACGCAGCGAAACTTTTTGGTGATTTTTTCTGGACCAGAAGACAAGTTGGGCCAAGAAAGTACCTGAGGGGGGCTCCGAGGGGAGCACAACCCACCAGGGCGCGCCTGGGAGCCCAGGCGCGCCCAGGTGGGTTGTGCCCACCTCGGCCACCTCTCGCACCGCCTCTTTGCTCTATAAATACTCCAATATTCCAGAAACCCTAGGGGAGTCGACGAAAATCAATTCCAGCCGCCGCAAGTTCTAGAAACCACAGATCCAATCTAGACACCATCACAGAGGGGTTCATCATCCTCATTGGTGCCTCTTCGATGATGCCTGAGTAGTTCATTGTAGACCTATGGGTCCGTACGCAGTAGCTAGATGGCTTCCTCTCTCTCTTTTGATTCTCAATACAATGGTCTCTTGGAGATCTATTTGATGTAACTCTTTTTGCGGTGTGTTTGTTGGGATCCGATGAACTTTGAGTTTATGATCAGATCTATGTTTTTATCCATGAAAATTATTTGAGTCTTTTGATCTCTTATATGCATGATTACTTATAGCCTCGTATTTCTTCTTCGAATCTTTGGCTTAGTTAGGCCAACTAGATCGATTTTTCTTGCCATGGGAAGAGGTGCTTTGTGATGGGTTCGATCTTACGGTGCTTGATCCTAGTGACAGAAGGGGAACCGACACGTATGTATCATTGCTATTAAGGATAACAAGATGGGGTCTATTTCAACACAAATAAATCTTGTCTACATCATGTCATCGTTCTTATTGCATTACTCCGTTTCCCCATGAACTTAATACACTAGATGCATGCTGGATAGCGATTGATGTGTGGAGTAATAGTAGTAGATGCAGGCAGGAGTCGGTCTACTAATCTTGGACGTGATGCCTATATAATGATCATTCCCTGGATATCATCATAATTATTTGAAGTTCTATCAATTGCCCAACAATAATTTGTATACCCACCGTATGCTATTTTTCTCGAGAGAAGCCACTAGTGAAATCTACGGCCCCCGGGTCTATTTTCTCATCATATACTTTCAGATCTATTTTGCTATTTCCCTTTTTCATTTATTTGCAACTTTTATTTTCAGATCTATTAATCCAAAGACACAAAAATACCTTGCTGCAATTTTTATTTATTTGTTTTGTCTCACGTTCCCGCGAGATCTATTTATCCAATCTACTACAATTTTACCTATCCTTTTACCCATGAGGGATTGACAACCCCTCTCTTACGTCGGGTTGCAAGTATTTGTTCTTTGTGTGCAGGAGCTGTTTACGTGGTGTTGCGTGGTTCTCCTACTGGTTTGATAACCTTGGTCTCATCACTAAGGGAAATACCTACCGTTGCTGTGCTGCATCATCCCTTCCTCTTTGGGGAAATACCGACGTAGTTCAAGCCAACATCAGCCTGCGCAGCGGACTGCTGGCATGCCTACCGTCATTTCACACAGCTACTAGCACACCCCCGGTGACACTACATAGCGAACACACGCATTCCTCGGCCTCCCGGTCTGCCTGCGCAGCGGACTGCTAGCATGCATCTCGTCAACTCACGCATGCTCGTTCGGCACATGGGACTCGTGGCGGCACGTATTATATTGATTTTTCCTTTTTGATGATTAATTCTGCCGCTTTATTGCTTAACCGAAGCACGACGAATACATTGTTGGTCTAACGCACATGGTTTGAATAAAGAGTCCGTTTGCGATATTGGTTGCTAATTATTGATAATTTCCTGTTTGTAAGAAGATTATATCAAAACTTGTCTCAAATTTGAAAAAATATAATATCACAGTCTATTGGTGTCCATATGACACCACGATAAGTTTCATGAATTTCAACTTAGTTTTGGATTTATTGGATTTTAAAATCAAGATTCTCGATGTTAGAAATTTCTTGCATGCGGACTAAACATGCATCCAGGGACACGTACACATATGATTTTCCAATCCATTTTGGTGCCCTATCACGGATCTCATGTAGCTCAAATTTGATTTTTGCACATTAAATCCCTATGAAATCAATCAATGTATAAAAACGGACAAATGTTATCTATTTTTTTTTCAATTTTTAACACTAAAATCCTTTGGTCGCATGTTCGCTGCAGAAAAAGTTTGACATGCATCTTTGGGCCACATGCACGCGGTGGTCCTAGGACACTCAGTCGCGTGTGACTCTCTCTGTGGGCCCGCGAGTGACGTGGCTTGAGACCGCATCGGTATTTCCCCAAAGAGGAAGGGATTATGCAGCACAGTACGGTAAGTATTTCCCTTAATTATGAAACCAAGTTACCAATCCAGTAGGAGAACCAAGCAACACTATGTAAACGGTACCTGCACACAAAGAACAAATACTTGCAACCCGACGCGTAAGAGTGGTTGTCAATCCCTCCTCAGTAAAAAGATAGATTAAATTGTATGAGATTGGATAAATAGATCTAGCAAGAACGCAAAACAAAATAAGTAAAGAAAAAGTGCAGCAAGGTATTTTTGGGTTTTTGGAATAATAGATCTGAAAACAATATGATAAAATATAGACCCGGGACCCATAGATTTCACTAGTGGCTTCTCTCGAGAAAATAGCATACGGTGGGTAAACAAATTCCTGTTGGGCAATTGATAGAATAGCAAATAATTATGACGATATCCAATGCAATGATCATGTATATAGGCATCATGTCCAGGATTAGTAGACCGACTCCTGCCTGCATCTACTACTATTACTCCACACATCGACCGCTATCCAGCATGCATCTAGTGTATTAAGTTCATGGGGAAATAGAGTAATGCAATAAGAACGATGACATGATGTAGACAAGATCTATTCATGTTGGAATAGACCCCATCTTTTTATCCTTAATAGCAACAATACATGCGTGCCTCGCTACCCCTTCTGTCACTGGGTCAGGACACCGCAAGATCGAACCCATCACAAAGCACCTCTTCCCATTGCAAGAAAAATTGATCTAGTTGGCCTAACTAAACCAAAGATTCGGAGAAGAAATACGAAGCTATAACAATCACGCATATAAGAGATCTCCAAGAACAACGAGGAGAACATTGTATTGAGAATCAAAAAGAGAGAAGAAGCCATCTAGCTACTGCCTACGGACCCGTAGGTCTATGGTGAACTACTCACGCATCATCGGAGGAGCACCAATGAGGATGATGAACCCCTCCGTGATCGTGTTCCCCTCCGGCAGAGTGCCGGAATAGGGATCTAGATTGGATCTCGTGCTTCTAGAACTTGTGGCGGCTGGAATTGTGTTTCGATCGCTCCCTTAGGGTTTCTGGTGTGATGCCCCCGGCTCAATCGTGCACTAATCATACACGCAAATGCACACGATCAAGCCTAAGGACTCACGGGAAGATATCACAACACAACTCTAAAACATAAATAAAGTCATACAAGCTTTATATTACAAGCCAGGGGCCTCGAGGGCTCGAATACATAAGCTTGCGTACAAGCGTCAGCGGAAGTATCAGATATCTGAGTACAGATATAAAAGAAAACACAGATAGGCCCTTAGAAGGCAGGGCAAAAGAAAACACTATGATCGAAAGGCGCAGGCCTCCTGCCTGGGACCCTCCGATCCTACTCCTGGTCGTCGACCAACTCATAGAAGTATCCACCCTCGGGGTAGTAGTAGCGATCGTCGGTGGGGCAGCTGTCGCAGGGGCTCCGTCATCTGGTTGCATCAAAAGGGTATGGGGAAAAAAGAAAGCAAAGCAACCGTGAGTACTCATCCGAAGTACTCAGCAAGCAAGGATCTACACTACATATGCAACATTTTCAAAGAGAGGATGTATATGTGGACTGGGCTGCAGAAATGCTAGAATAGAGAGAAGGCCTAGTCCTATCGAAGACTAGCATCTTCAGAGGTCTTGCAGCATTAGAAGAGTGTAGATTAGTACCGTATAAAGTAGTAGTATCGGTAAGTCTCAACCTCACCCAGAGATCCTTTCTCGACTCCCTGCGAGAAAGCAATCCCAGAGCCATATAGTCATCAACCTCGTCCTGAGATCCCTTCTCGACTCCCTGCGAGAAGCAATCCCAGAGCCATAGTATCCAATTCTAGTTGTATCGATCGGGATACAACTCCGAGTGTCCGTTACCGAGGATCCGGCTATGCATAGATTAGTTCTTCCCTGCAGGGGTGCACCAACTTACCCACCACGCTCGCTTAACTCCGGCCGGACACACTTTTCCGGGTCATGCCCGACCTCGGCCAAACGACACACCGCAGCCCTACCTAGAGCTTAGCAGAGAGGTCCCCACCGGTCTACATCCTAAGCGCAAGGGGGTCTTGGGCCATCGCCCCTCGCCCTCTGGGTCGTTGCGCACATGGATCAGATCCAAGCACCACCTCTGTCGTGAATGGCGCCAATCACTCCATGCCGCACTGCTGAACTGGACGTCTGATAGAGCTTTCGGCTGATGCATACGATGCAGAACGCCCATACTATGCCCACGCGGTGGTTAGTGCTATTGGGCCAGAGGCCCACTCGAATCAAATATCCAAATCGTTAGTACCTTGGCGGTGCGGTAACGAGCAGAGACTCACGAAAGATGTGACCCCGTCGCCCCGTCTCGAGGACTTGCAGCAAGGGCCAAGAATGCCCGGCCATGCCTCGTATTCATCACTCGGGCAACATACAGGCAACCCGTCTTCACATCACACGCGGGTACCCCTCAGGGTCGACCCACCTTCCAAGTAAGAGTGTAAAGTTATCCGTGTGTCCATAACATTAGGGGAATCCGAGGTATCACCCTCGTTGGATTCCTACTCGATGTATCTGTCAAGGTGAACTCGAAGGAATCACCCTCGCTGGGTTCACACTTGAGGTGTTGTACGACGGCGTCGTTATCGGAAGTGGCGAAGGAGGAATCACCCTCGATGACCACGACCGAATAGCTACTCTACAGAGTTAACATCAGAAGTGCTATAAGAGGTTTCACCCTCGGCACTCGATATTAACGCTGCAGTGTCGTTACAACTAAGGGGGTGATGTGCGGTGCCGGGGTCTGGTCTTCAATCCCGTTGATCGGGTCTTCGGATAATCCAGCGGGGCAGTCGGGATAAGTGGGGTCACTAATAGGTCTCTACCCAGCCTATACTAAGCAGTTTAGGGTAAGCAGGTAAGGTATCAATAGCAGGTTACAATAAATAGGCTATGCATCAGAATAGGTAAAGCAGTAGCAGCAGCAATTCTAATGCAAGCATGAGAGAGAAATAATAGGCGATATCGGTATGCTCAAGGGGGGGTGCTTGCCTGGTTGCTCGGCGGCAAGGGCAAGGTCGTCAACAGTGGCGTCGGGCTCCGAAGCTGTGTCGGTATCGGGAACTGCGTCGGAGTCTAACGAAAGAGAAGAGGGGGAGGAAACAGTATAAATACATAGCAAACATGAGCAACACAAAGCAGGCTATGCTAACGTGCAGTGCAGGGTTGCCTAAAGACATGTCTAAGTCATTTAGTTATTTTTGGAATTTGTTTGGATTTATTTTATAAAAGCTAGGCACTATTCATTTAACTAAAATAGGCAAAAAGTTGCATGTTCAGATAGTTAGAGGCATCTAACAGGTATGTGGGTAGCGTATTCGGATTTGTCTCATTTTTCTGGTCATTTTTCATATATAAATTATTTTCATCGGAGTTATGGATTAAAAGATATGATTTTCTAAAGTTTTTGTTAATTTCTGGAATTTACAGATTTAATATTAACTTGAAAATAAAGGGGGTAAAACGCTAAGTGCACCCACTGAAACGTACACAGCAGTGTGCTGTGTGACTGACAGTGGGGCCGGTCAAAGCTGACTCAGCAGTCAGCTTTGTCCACGTTGACTGGTCAAGGGGGCCCATTGGACCCACCTGCCAGTGACTGGGCCTGTCCAGTCAGCTGGGTTGACTGGTCAGCAGGTTCGGTGGGGCCCGCATGTCAGTGACTCAGACTAAAACTAACAGTTTTATAATTTTAACTGACTGGATTAATTAAGCTATGGGTCCCACTTGCCATAGGGCTAGGGTTAGACTAATTATGGTCATTAGTGGCTAACGACGGGGCTAACCGGCGGCTAATCACCGGCAACTACAGCGCGCGGCGGCGGTAATGGAACTCGCCGTTCCGGCGACCAAACGGGTGGCGGAGCACACCGTTCGAACGGGGCGAAGGAGCCGCATCCACCTAGCCTAACGATGCGGCCCAGGGTGGCCCTAAACGACGGCGGCATCGAACACGGACGGTGGCCGGAGTTGGGCGCGCACGGGATCTAGCCTATGGGTCGCGGGAGAGAGGGGAGAGATATCGAGGAGGAAGGGGAGCTCACGGGGGGAGCCGTTGGGGTGGTCAGCGAGCTCGGGGTGGCACAGACATCGGCGTATGGTCGCCGGCGATCTCGGCGGCCGAATCTTGAAGATGAGGTCGAAGACGCCGCCGTGGGGCTTGTCCGATTGCGTGGCTCGGTGAGGGGGTCGTAGGCGATGCGGTGGATCTCGGTGACCCGGTGGTTGTCCGAGGGGAGCTCGGTTGCCACGGTGGATGGTGATGGTGTCGACGGGCGCGCTCGGGTGACGATCGGGGAGGAAGGGGGCAAGGCGATGGAGAGCAAGGAGGGGTGGCTGGGGTGTCTAGAGGGTCGAGGGGGGCCTTAACCGACCAGGGACGGGCGGAGCGACGCGCTGTCGTGCGGGAGAAAGGGGGGGGGGGGGGGGGGGTGCGGCGAGCTCTACAGAGGCGACAGCGGCGCGCGTGGGTGAACAGGGGAAGGGGACGGGAGGTGTTGGGCTGGGCCGGCACTGTGTTGGGCAGGCCGGTAAGTGCATATTGCCACTTTAATCTCTTCCTCTTTTCTTTACTCTATTCCTTTTAATTCTTCCGTTTTCTATTTTGTTTAGCTCCAATGCAATTTGTAAAAATATGTGAACTAGGCACAAAATTTCAGTGCAATATTACCCACTGTTATAAAAAGGATTGAAGTCCAGATAATTTCATCTGGATTTTATTTAAATATAAATGGATTAAATACTTCTGTTTTGCTAATGTTTCTTGCTGTTAGAGTCATTTAAATATTTTAATTAATGTTTCTGTTATTTTTATAAATGCTTTGGGAATATTTGCATCTTAATGGACATTTTAGTTTCTGGGTTTGGACAACTTTTATTTTTTACTTTTAGTTTGAATTTCTATTTGACTTTGAATTTGAAAAGAGATATGATACTAATGATGATTAAGCACTGTTGATCATGATGACCTGGCATAATCAAAAGGGTGATCACTGTAGCTTAATACATGGGGTGTTACAAATCTCCTCCACTAACAAGAATTCTCGTCCCGAGAGTTAAGAGGTGGAGTAAGGGGGAAAGACTCGGGAAGGACGGAGCCCAACACAAGATAGGTACCTGGGGGCGATCTCAGCGACGTCGCATAGGGGCATCTCCCGAGTTGAAATTCAAGAAGGTCACCGAGAGCAAGGTACGGAGGTGCAATAAGAAGCTTCAACCGGATAGGCAATCGTTCGTTGCCTGAAACAGAGGGTGAAAGGGGTTCAGAGCAATGGGAATAAGCATTGCGTATGATACCAGAATAGATCAAGGTGGGTGGCTCGTGATGTACTTACGAAGCCAAGCGCGAGAAACCATTTTGGAAAACAGGGATGTACAGGAGAGTCAGGTTTCGATCCTGTGGAACTGTGGGTTATGGGCCCACCATGAGGGCTAAAAAGTAGGAAGTAGGCTGACATATTGCACGGTCACGATAGCAAGGCATGTCAGAGGAAAGTCTGTCAGTTATGTGGACGACAACATCGGTACCAAGGGAGAGGGATGAAGAGAACCATCTTCCTGCTCGTTAAACGAGGCGGACCAATAGGCAAAGTTCTCGTCCTTCGGTGGTTACCGGAATGTCATCAACAATAGAACCAGGGTCTTACTGACGGAGTTGTGCACCGAGGTGTTTACATAAACAGTGAATTATTTCTGCTTGTATCATATAGATTACAAGAAAGGTTAAACAAAACAATGGAAAGGAAAATGTGTTTATACTCAAGAACTAGGAGTATATCTTTTCGAACGAAAGGCGGAGCACGATATACATGATGGGTCAGCAAGTCCAATAGCCTTTAGTTGAAGGGGCGAGGGAAAATTCATGATGTTTACCTGAACAATGGTGTTTGGATAATTGATCAAGGAACAGTTAGCATTGCGCTTCCAATGTTCTTGTTGATACTCAGAATACCACAATCATGCTTCGAGATAACATTGACATGGTCTTCCCGTAAAGGTCAGACTTTGGATACACAAAGGATCCATCAAGAGGTAATAGGGTTGCTAGAAGTTTTGAATTCACACATCATAGTTCATTTGTCGGCATTACGGTCATAAACAACACGGGGACCAAGAAGGAATGGTGATGGTGAGAAGTAACACTTGTATCAAGAATTCTCAAGAGGTGGTAAAATTCCCACGACATTCTTGACATAAAAGGTGGTAATTTTCCAAGGTAAAGAAAAACAAATGATGGATAGCAAGGAACTCAAGGTATAGCACAAAACACGAACAAGTTTGTGTGGGGGGGGGGGGGGGGGAAGGGCAATAAAGTGGCCGATGATATCACAAATCATCGAGGCAAGGATGGTATTCCTCATCATGAATTCAATTGATATCCTGGAAGAGCTCAGAATGCTGATGATGATCACGACACATTTTTTGAGAGATTCCATGAAGATGTAATCGATCGGCGATGACATCAAGTCAAAGAAATGATGAAGCGAAAGATTATTGGAACTATGGGTACGACACAAACTCGAAATCAAGTTTGTTGTTCAAGGAGAAATGATATGACGAGGAAATCCGACGTAAGATTAGCTCACCATCGAAATTTGTGCTCTGGGAAGAAGGACCAGGTAGCACTGTTAATAATAGCACGATAATGATGTAGCCATTCAGGCTAGGATTAACTTTATGGAGTATTAAACTTGTAAGCAATGAAGATTTCGAATACTTGTTGAATCGCAATGCGGACTCGATTCCGTTATCGGTGTCCTTGAGTGTCTAACAACTCAGAACCCGGGGAAAAATTGGAATCGGTGAGAAATAATAGTAGATGAAGAACTCATAAGGAGTTATGTAGCTCCGTGATAATCTCGAGATACCAGGGGTAATACTCGGCGACAGATCAAAGCAGAGGTTGGACTGGGGTATTGCTCTACAGAAGACAAGTGCTCAACTTGCTCGAGAAATGGTAATTAAAAGGAGGACATGGTCGGAACCACGATTGAAAAAGGCCAGATCCCAGATATAAGATGAACTTATACCAAGGGAATAATTTATTTAGGAGAAGCTTTAATGACTAGATATACACCGTGTCCATGGGCATGAACACAAAGTTCAAGGTCGACTCCCACTTCTGCAATGCATAACCTTTCATACGCTGCTCTATATAAAAAAATGATTTGAGTGTGAAGACCTACATGGTGAATTACCAGAGGAGTATGAACCTTGAAAAACTTTCGGGTTCACATAGATTAAGGAAGGCATAGGTTCAACCCATCGGGGCATCTTAGAAATATATACCACAAGCTTCGAGAGTAACTATCACCAGCTCGAAAGCAGAGCATGGTTGGACAAATCAGAGAATAGGATTTACCATTGGCATTATGTATCAGAGAAGAGTTTGAGGTTTTTGCATACAAAGGGCACTGTCGAATGATAATTCAACAAAGGATTTGACGGTCCATATCGGGGTTGATGTGAGCATCGGCACATAATCAGAGAATGAAACAAAGCAAAGGCACTGGATTAAAGAATCAAATGACTAATTCAAAGCTCAATTGCAAAGGATTATGATTTCCAATTCAAGGGATCATAAGCCAACACTCTGATTAAGGATGGATAAGTAGAGTAGGCTTAGGGGTACAATCGATAGCTATTTGATTGATCGAGATCCAGCTCATGTTAAAAATGACGTCTGAGCCGGAAGGATGAATTCTAGGATCTGATTGAGGATTGCGAGCATTCTCAATATATTGAATCAAGGGACTCGAAATGATAGTGACAGAGGATGTCAACGGAGATTACTAGAAATATGGATTTATCCATAATGCAGGAAGGCAAGGAATTCAGGAGCAATAAGCTGCTGAGGATCTTCTGAAAATCGAATAGTATTTTGAAGAATTTTGTGTAACACAAGAATAATTAGGAATGAACAAATCCTCGATAAGTGTGAGGAATTATTCATAGGTGTAATCGTGCAGAAAAGAGCTGCAAGGCAGTAACCACAAAGGATTCTCGGAGTAGCGGCAAGTAGTTCAGGGTATCTTGTACTAACAAGAGTTATCGAGAATGAAGGTATGGATGGCAAGTATAAGTAGCCATCCATAGGGGTGTCTCGGTGGTAGGAATTTGCAAATCCGATGAGCACAAGTTCTCGAAAGAACATCGAAAAGTGCCTTCGGAATTTTCTGGTGCACCAGTAATCATCTGGAGTAAGGGCTCTCCGAGAGGAAGTAGTTACGAGAACCTAGAGTCGGCGTTAGTAAAAATCATTTATCCTAAATAGAAGAGAGATCAGAGTCCCAGAGTAAAGGTCGAGGAGTAAAAGATCATAATACCACCCATTTGGCGACGTGGGCCCGTAAGCCACACAGCCAAGTTAGTAAAACAGTTTTGGACCACTAGCCTCAACTTCGACCAAGGAATTGGAAGGGGGGATTCCTACAGACAGTCGGCTCTGATACCAACTTGTGACGCCCCCGGCTCAATCGTGCACTAATCATACACGCAAATGCACACGATCAAGCCTAAGGACTCACGGGAAGATATCACAACACAACTCTAAAACATAAATAAAGTCATACAAGCTTTATATTACAAGCCAGGGGCCTCGAGGGCTCGAATACATAAGCTTGCGTACAAGCATCAGCGGAAGCATCAGATATCTGAGTATAGATATAAAAGAAAACACAGATAGGCCCTTAGAAGGCAGGGCAAAAGAAAACACTACGATCGAAAGGCGCAGGCCTCCTGCCTGGGACCCTCCGATCCTACTCCTAGTCGTCGGTCAACTCGTAGAAGTATCCACCCTCGGGGTAGTAGTAGCAATCGTCGGCGGGGCAGCTGTCGCAGGGGCTCCGTCATCTGGTTGCATCAAAAGGGTATGGGGGAAAAAGAAAGCAAAGCAACCGTGAGTACTCATCCGAAGTACTCAGCAAGCAAGGATCTACACTACATATGCAACATTTTCAAAGAGAGGATGTATATGTGGACTGGGCTACAGAAATGCCAAAATAGAGAGAAGGCCTAGTCCTATCAAAGACTAGCATCTTCAGAGGTCTTGCAGCATTAGAAGAGTGTAGATTAGTACCGTATAAAGTAGTAGTATCGATAAGTCTCAACCTCACCCAGAGATCCTTTCTCGACTCCCTGCGAGAAAGCAATCCCAGAGCCATACAGTCATCAACCTCGTCCTGAGATCCTTTCTCGACTCTCTGCGAGAAGCAATCCCAGAGCCATAGTATCCAATTCTAGTTGTATCGATCGGGATACAACTCCGAGTGTCCGTTACCGAGGATCCGGCTATGCATAGATTAGTTCTTCCCTGCAGGGGTGCACCAACTTACCCACCACGCTCGCTTAACTCCGGTCGGACACACTTTTCCGGGTCATGCCCAACCTCGGCCAAACGACACACCGCCGCCCTACCTAGAGCTCAGCAGAGAGGCCCCCGCCGGTCTACATCCTAAGCGTAAGGGGGTCTTGGGCCATCGCCCCTCGCCCTCCGGGTCATTGTGCACATGGCTCAAATCCATGAACCACCTCTGTCGTGAATGGCGCCAATCACTCCATGCCGCATTGCTGAACTGGACGTCTGACAGAGCTTTCGGCTGATACATATGATGCAGAACGCCCATACTATGCCCACGCGGTGGTTAGTGCTATCGGGCCAGAGGCCCACTCGAATCAAATATCCAAATCGTTAGTACCTTGGGGGTGCGGTAATGAGCAGAGACTCACGAAAGATGTGACCCCGTCGCCCCGTCTTGAGGACTTGCGGCAAGGGCCAAGAATGCCCGGCCACGCCTCGTATTCATCACTCGGGCACCATTTAGGCAACCCGTCTTCACATCACACGCGGGTACCCCTCAGGGTCGACCCGCCTTCCAAGTAACAGTGTAAAGTTATCCGTGTGTCCATAACATCAGGGGAATCTGAGGTATCACCCTTGTTGGATTCCTACTAGATGTATCTGTCAAGGTGAACTCGGAGGAATCACCCTCGCTGGGTTCACACTTGAGGTGTTGTACGACGGCGTCGTTATCGGAAGTGGTGAAGGAGGAATCACCCTCGATGACCATGACCGAATAGCTACTCTACAGAGTTAACATCAGAAGTGCTACAAGAGGTTTCACCCTCGGCACTCGATATTAATGCTGCAGTGTCGTTACAACTAAGGGGGTGATGTGCGGTGCCGGGGTCTGGTCTTCAATCCCGTTGATCGGGTCTTCGGATAATCCAGCGCGGCAGTCGGGATAAGTGGGGTCACTGATAGGTCTCTACCCAGCCTATACTAAGCAGTTTAGGGTAAGCAGGTAAGGTATCAATAGCAGGTTACAATAAACAGCCTATGCATCAGAATAGGTAAAGCAGTAGCAGCAGCAATTCTAATGCAAGCATGAGAGAGAAAGAATAGGCGATATCGGTATGCTCAAGGGGGGGGGGGTGCTTTCCTGGTTGCTCGGCGGCAAGGGCAAGGTCGTCAACGGTGGCGTCGGGCTCCGAAGCTGTGTCGGTACCGGGAACTGCGTCGGAGTCTAACGAGAGCAAAGAGGGGGAGGAAACAGTATAAATACACAACAAACATGAGCAACACAAAGCAGGCTATGCTAACGTGCAGTGCAGGGTTGCCTAAAGACATGTCTAAGTCATTTAGTTATTTTTGGAATTTGTTTGGATTTATTTTATAAAAGCTAGGCACTATTCATTTAACTGAAATAGGCAAAAAGTTGCATGTTTAGATAGTTAGAGGCATCTAACAGGTATGTGGGTAGCATATTCGAATTTGTCTCATTTTTCTTGTCATTTTTCATATATAAATTATTTTCATCGGAGTTACGGATTAAAAGATATGATTTTCTAAAGTTTTTGTTAATTTCTGGAATTTACAGATTTAATATTAACTCGAAAATAAAGGGGTTAAAACGCTAAGTGCACCCACTGAAACGTACACAGCAGTGTGTTGTGTGACTGACAGTGGGGCCGGTCAAAGCTGACTCAGCAGTCAGCTTTCTCCACGTTGACTGGTTAAGGGGGCCCACTGGACCCACCTGCCAGTGACTGGGCCTGCCCAGTCAGCTGGGTTGACTGGTCAGCGGGTCCTGTGGGGCCCGCATGTCAGTGACTCAGACTAAAACTAACAGTTTTATAATTTTAACTGACTGGATTAATTAAGCTATGGGTCCCACTTGCCATAGGGCTAGGGTTAGACTAATTATGGTCATTAGTGGCTAACGACGGGGCTAACCGGCGGCTAATCACCGGCGACTACAGCGCGCGGCGGCGGTAGTGGAACTCGTCGTTCCGGCGACTAAACGGGTGGCGGAGCACACCGTTCGAACGGGGCGAAGGAGCCGCATCCACCTAGCCTAACGACGCGGCCTGGGGTGGCCCTAAACGACGGCGGCATCGAACACAGACGGCGGCCGGAGTAGGGCATGCACGGGATCTAGCCTATGGGTCGCGGGAGAGAGGGGAGAGAGATCGAGGAGGAAGGGGAGCTCATGGGGGGAGCCGTAGGGGTGGTCAGCGAGCTCGGGGTGGCACGGACGACGGCGTACGGTCACCGGCGATCTCGGTGGCCGAATCTTGAAGACGAGGTCGAAGACGCCGCCGTGGGGTTTGTCCGATCGCGTGGCTCGGTGAGGGGGTCGTAGGCGATGCGGTGGATCTCGGTGACCCGGTGGTTGTCTGAGGGGAGCTCGGTTGCCACGGTGGATGGCGACGGTGGCGACGGGCGCGCTCGAGCGATGATCGGGGAGGAAGGGGGCAAGGCGATGGAGAGCAAGGAGGGGTGGCTGGGGTGTCCAGAGGGTCGAGGGGGGCCTTAACCGACCAGGGACGGGCGCAGCGACGCGCTGTCATGTGGGAGAAAGGGGGGGGGGGGGGGGGGGGGGGCGGCCGGCGAGCTCTGCAGCGCGACCAGCGCACGCGCGGGTGAACAGGGGAAGGGGACGGGAGGTGTTGAGCTGGGCCGGCACTGTGTTGGGCAGGCCGGTAAGTGCATAGTGCCACTTTAATCTCTTCCTCTTTTCTTTACTCTGTTCCTTTTAATTCTTCTGTTTTCTATTTTGTTTTAGCTCCAATGCAATTTGTAAAAATATGTGAACTAGGCACAAAATTTTAGTGCAATATTACCCACTGTTATAAAAAGGATTGAAGTCCAGATAATTTCATCTGGATTTTATTTAAATATAAATGGATTAAATACTTCTGTTTTGCTACTGTTTCTTGCTGTTAGAGTCATTTAAATATTTTAATTAATGTTTCTATTATTTTTATATATGATTTGGGAATATTTGCAACTTAATGGACATTTTAGTTTCTAGGTTTGGACAACTTTTATTTTTTACTTTTAGTTTGAATTTCCATTTGACTTTGAATTTGAAAAGAGATATGATACTAATGATGATTAAACACTGTTGATCATGATGACCTGGCATAATCAAAAGGGTGATCACTGTAGCTTAATACATGGGGTGTTACATCTGGAATATATGAGAATCTACAGAGCTGAGAGGCGGTGGAGGAGACCCCCAAGGGCCCCACCACCCACCTGGGCGTGCCAGGGACCTCTGGCATGCCCTTGTGGGTGGTGGGCCCCATGGGCCTCCCCTCTGGTGCTTCCTTGGTTCCCAAGTTGTCTTCTGGTCCAAAAAAAATCTCCCAAAAGTTTCGCTGCGTTTGGACTCCGTTTGATAGGTATATTCCGCGAAGTTAAAAACAGGCAAAAAAATAGCAACTGGCACTGGGCACTATGTCAATAGGTTAGTCCCAAAAAATGATATAAAGTTGCTATAAAATGAAGGTAAAACATCCAAGAACGATAATATAACAGCATGAAACAATAAAAAATTATAGATACGTTGGAGACGTATCAGCGAGGTCGTCGTCCATCACTATGACCTGCGGTGAGAGAGGTTAATTTGACCAACAAGGATGGTCATTTTTTGGTTTGTGTTACGTACGGTAGGAGTATATATATAGTACGCGTCGAAGAGGGTGGGGGCAACATATACTACGCATCATATAGGACAGGCACTCGCGTGCGATGCTTCCATCCATGGGCCCGCGAGGTTATCCTCCATCACTTTGACCCAACGAGAGAGGTTAATTTGACCAACAAGCTGGTTTCTTTTTGGGTTGTGTTGCGGTAGGAGTATATAGTACACGTCGAAGAGGGGAGGAGGGGGGCAGCACATACTACACACACATCATGAACGATCTCGCTCTGTGTGGGGATTTTTTGGTTTCCGATGCAGGTGCCACAAAGAAGTTGTGCATATTGGGTATTAAAGACATCACCAACACCTCTTTGGGCCACGTGCAGATGATGGTTGTCACTCACTCGCCTGCGATGCTTCCCTCCATGGGCCCGCGAGGTCGTCGTCCATCTAATATGACACAACAAGAAAGGTAATTTGACGAACAAGGAGGATTATTTTCGGGTTGTGTTATGGTAGGAGTATATATTACGCATTGAAGAGGGGAGGGGGCCCAGCATATACTGCGCGTCATGAACCTCGCTTCGTGTGGGGGACTTAAAGGTTTCCGAGGCAGGTGCCACATCAAAGTTGTGCATATATATTAGGTATTCAAACATCACAACCACACATCTCCATACATGTGTTTGGCCCACATGCAAGCGATGGCGGTTGTCCTCTAGAACTCACTCACGGGGTTGTCGGCAAGATGCTTCGTCCATCTGTGTGTGCCCGCTTGGTCAATCACTTTGACCGACAGCGATAGAGGTTAATTTGACTTATAATTTGGAGGGGAATAAATTTTGGTTCGTCTTATACGGTACGGTACATGCATGTCATGATGTGAGATAATGTAATATACTTTAATTTGAGCGCATGTGTACGCATGAATCCCTCCCACCGGATCGAAGTGGGGGGGGGGGGGGGGAGCACCCGATGTGTCATGAACCTCTCTTTGTGTGGGGACTGTGCGATTTTCGACGCATGCATGCGCCACATCAAAATGTTGTGCTTTTGGTATTCAAACATATGCATGCATCACACATGTCCATACATATGTTTGGGCACATGCATGCAGTGGTTGTCTTTGGACACTCTCCCTCACTTGGTTATCATCGACGGCCTATATATTCTTGGGACCGCATGGACGTCCATCACTTCGACCAACAATGAGAGAGGTTACCAGGGTGGATTCTTCTTCTCTTGGTTCGTGTTACCATATAGTCGTACGTCAATCATGGTGAGATTCCAGACCTAAGTTTGAGGGCATGCATACACATGAATCCCTATATATATGTAGTATACGTGTCGTGAACCCTCGCTCGGTGTGGGGACTTTCCGGTTCCAAAACATGGTGCCACATCAAAGTTGTGCATTGGGTATATTCAAACACCACATAACACTTCATACATATGTTTGGGCCACATGCACGTAGTGGTTGTCTTCAGGCACTCCCTCGCGTGGTTATCGGCCACAAGCTAGCCTATTTGTGGGGCCGCGTGTGGACGCCCATGACTTTGACCCAACAACGAGAGAGGTTATACGACCAAGGTGGTGATTCTTCTTGGTCAGTGTTACAATATGCCTTGGTGAGATGCCCCCTCCCACCGACTCAAAGTGTGTGTGTGTGTGGTGGGGGGGGGGGGCATAGTACTACTTCGCACTAGATGAACCTCCGTGGGATCGGGGGTGTCCGGTTAATTTGTGATGCACATGTGCCACATCAAATTTGTGATTTGGTTATTTAAATATCACACCACACCCGTTTTCACACACACAACCCAACACACACACACACACACACACCACACACACACAACACAACACACACACACACACACCCACACACACACATATATATATATCTCCACTCCATTGTGGTTCTTATGTGTCTCACCCATCTCGCGCCCACAACACACATCTTGTGGCCCGCCACACGTCCACATTTGACCGGAAAGCAAAAGGGGGGGGGGTTGACCATGATGTACTCCTTTCAGTTTTGTGTTATGGTAGGGTGAGATGTCAGACCTAGCTATTTGGGGGCATGCATTCATAGCTAGGATTCCCCTCCCGCCAACACGAAGTGTGTGTGTGTGTGTGTCTGGTGGGGCTAGCAATAATAACGTGCGCTTTGTGCGAGAGGTGCCACATCAAAGTTGTGCATTGGGTATTTGAACATCAAACCACGCTTTTCATACATATATTTGGTCCACATGCAAGTGTGTTCGTGTTCTCACCCTTTCCCGCGTTTTTTCGCCAAATTTATAAACAACAGACGAGTCGGACGCAGCAACCGTCTGCGATCGGGTACGCAACAGACACGGTTCCCTAGGACTACCCGTGTGCCGTGCCCCTGCCCCTGTCACCCACATCATCACAGTAGATTGGGCTCCACGAGGCTTCCCTCCTGCTCTCGAAAATAGCTACTCCCTTGCAATCTCGAAAATATCTACCCGCCTAGAATGTTTTTTGTTTGATAGCACACGATTAGTATGTGTGGACCATGTGCGATGTCTGTTACTCCCGCTCTGATTCAATCAGTTGATCCAAATTTTTAGTAGCCCCGGCATTTTACTCCCGCCTGGATCCCTCGCAATCTCAAAAATATCTGCTCGGCTGGAGTGTTTTTCTTTTTGATAGCACATGATTATTATATTTTAACCGCGTGTGATGTTTGTTACTCCCGCCCCGCTCTGCTTCAATCCCTCGATCCAAATTTTCGGTAGCCCCGCCATTTTACTCCCGCCTAGTAAAATTTTAAGTACCGGCGGCATTTTCTGAAACACCACCTTGGACCCCCTCCACACACACACCCCAAATCCTTTGCTCAACCCAAATCCCCCGCTCACACACACCACCCCTCCCTCGCTCGAAACCCTAGCTAGGTCGCCTCCGCCACCACGCCGCCTCCATCATCAACCTCTACCGGTCTGCCAGTGCAAGTTACCCACCGATATACATACCCTCGCTGCCCTGAGTTTCTTAGATGACACCTGCGAAATGCCCCCTTTCCCACAGATCCCCATCCCCACCCCCTCCCCCACTCTAGAGCATCGCAGCCTAAGCCCGGCTACGCTTCCCGGGGAGCTCGAGGAGCGAATGGCCCAAAAGAGCTTTACCATGGCCTCTTCGCCCAACGTCGATGAGGTGGCCGCTGAGGAAGCTGACGACGATGACTGACCGCAACCTTTCAATCAGCGGGCTAGAGTATTCTGGCATGTTGCGGACACTGGCTACGACATCAAGGTCGTCGACATCGACGGCTTGACACAGGCTATGTCACAGGTTAAGTTGCCCACCCCCAACCCCTCGGGTTCGACAGCCGTCGATCTCATCGATGGCCCTGCCGCTGATCTCCTGCGGCTCGTTATGAACAATTTGCCATCCTTCATCATCATGGATCCCCTTTTGTCATTTCTGAAGGACACGTTCTACGACGCTGGCTTGGGATCCTCAGCTGCCAAGTCAGACCTCATCGACGGCGACCACGATGAGGAGCCCATCTGTGACAAGTGAGGAAACCCATGATTTGTTTTGCCGTGCCTCTTCACCGGGGGAATCCCATGATTTGTTTTCTCGAACCCCTTTTGTAGTGAGAACCTGTCCAGTATTTATTGCTATATTTGGTTGTTTGCATTACACCTTGTTTATTTCTATGGTTTTTGGTTGTTCGATTGTTTATAGTTAGCATATGTCCAGTTTCAATTGCCATCTTTGGTTGTTCATAGTATGCCTTGTTTATTTTAGTTATTCATAATGTAATGTTCTATATGTGCTAGTATGAACTGTGCAGTTCAATTTCATCAATACCAGTTTTAACAATAGCTCTCTGAATGACTATATTTGGTTACTGTTGAGCATGTTGTACTCCCTCCGGTCCTTTTTAGTTCGCATATAAGATTTGTCTAAAGTCAAGCCTCGTAAAGTTTGACCAACTTTATACAAACAATTACCAACATTCACAATATGAAATCAATATCAGTAGGTGTGTCATGACTTAAATTTTTATATTGTATAACTTTAGCATGGTATATTTGATATTTTTTCATATAAATATGGTCAAACTTTATGAAGTTTGACTTCAGACAATTCTTATATGCAGAGTAAAAAGGATCGAAGGGAGTATTTAACACGCCTTTCCATTTGATTTAACAATAACTAGTGTAATTAGACCTGCATAATACAAATTTGAATGACTATGTTTGCTTGTTTTAAAATATTAGGCCTATTGCAGTTAATAACGCACCTTTCCACTTCTTGTTTTTCTTAACTAGCGTGCTTAAACCTTCGCCATGAAGCTATCATTTGAAGATTATGTTCTCTACCATGGATATATTTGGTTGATGTTTAGTCTGCTGTGCTTAACATGCCTTTAGATGTACTTACACAGGACAATATTGGGAACATTTGCTGTTTACCATCGAGGTTAGTTTCATCCCATGGCTTATATATACTCACTGTTCAGGATATCGGTAGCAGGTACCATATAGGCCAGGGGCTGATAAGGGATTAATCGTTGAATCGGACATTTAACTGAATATATCTGTAACCCATTTATCGGTAGGTTAACTAGGGCCATATCTAACATATCTGAGGCTACATAGCAAGATGCATTGTACTGAATGACTAAATATGCAATCCTAGGCCACACAACAACATGGAAGGGCTGTTTGGTTCTAGGCCTAGGAGTGCCACACTTTGCCATACAATGTTGCCAAACTTACCAAAGGGTTAGTTCTTCAAAACGAGAGCCACAAGTTGGCACGCCTAAGAGAATCTTGCCACACTTTTTGAGTGTATGTGATGTGGGACCATAGTGTGGCTTGCCTAAGATCTGGCTTGAACCAAACACACACCTAACCTTAGGTGTGGCAACCTTTGGCGAACATAGTCTCAAACCAAGAGTGTTACCTTAATGTTCTGATGATGCCTAGATATACATAGAAGAGCAGCAAGAACACCAACAACATAGCAGCAGTTAACTGCAGTTAATTGGCTGATATTTGTAAAAATGTAATAAACTCCCTCCGCCCCATAATATAAGATGTTTACTCATCCACGCTATGAGTATATTGGATGCTATAAGATCTTATATAATGGGACGGAGGGAGTGTTGTACTAAATCATTTTGCAATTGCTATTTAGCTTCTAATGTTAACTTGGTGCTTTTAGGTACATGTCATTGGTAAAGATCCGCGCTTCGACTCTTTCTACGTATGGGGCAATGAGATATTGATGAAGCAGCATCAAGTGAGGAAATTGATAAAGATTGTTAGTAAAATGGGTCAAAAGATGGCAATTAAACTATTTGTTTACACTTTATCCAAGGCAATAGTGAACTGCAGCATGGTAAGTAAGAACTCAGCAGCCTTCTTTTTACTGCCCATAATGAGTTGTGTTAGATGACAATGTCTGAATATTTTTCCTTTGTAGTGGTTCTCGAAGCAGTTTACTCAAGATTACCTCTCAAACTACATGATTGGTGGGCATGCAAAGGTTAAAGTATTTCTACCAGAACACAATGACTATCTAGATGCCCTCATGAGTCACGACGACAGTGAAGGATGGGCGGTCGACCATCACAAGGGGATGGAATGAGTCGTGTGTGCCTTCTGCATGGAGGAGAGCACAATACAGGCATTCCGCTTCACCTTGTTCAGCAACCAGAATGTCTTTTGCATCTTTCTTTACCGTGTTTAATAGTACAAGTATACAACCCTGGTTCATCATTCTTTATTTGGTGCTTATGTAATTCTTGAACATGTGTATCTGTGAATCGAATAATGCATTGGTTGTTTAACCTGATGGATATGAATAAAGTTATAGCCAACTTTCAAATTCAAATTCGGTACAATTGTAAATAGCAGTGATTTAATTACGGTCGAAATATGCTCTGCAGGTCGTTACGGCGCACACGGTCTGTAAAGCACAAACGTGTGTGATATACATGTACTTCCGACACGGTTTGCAGAGAGGAAACGTGTGTGACCATGCACACAGTTGCCATTTGCGAAGCATGTGTGATGTCAGACAATATCACAAACGGTGCGAGCAAACTAAATGTTTGTGATAGTCGCCTTATCATACGCAGTTTACAATCATGAACTGTTTCGGATGTCGTAGGCATCATAAATGTTGCACCACATAATAGCGTGTGCGATAGTTATCCTGTACAACACTCGTACGATGTTTCGTAATCCTATCCGACACTCGTACGATGATTAGGTAATCTACTTAATTACGGATCGCATATGGTTCGGGAGAAGTGAATGTGTGTGATAGTCTCCTAATCACACACGCTTGGCAATCATGAATTTTTTGTGATAGTGTGCGCATTGTAAACGTTGCACCACATAATAGCGTGTGCAATGGTAATGCCAGCACACACGAGTAGCAAAGATGGAGCGTTTGGGATATTCGATATATCACAGACAGTTGTGTGAAGAATCGCGTTTGGGATAGATGCGGGCATCGCATACGCTTTGTTCTGGAAAACGTATGCATTCCTACTCCATATCCCCGATGATTTCTGGGTCATGTGGGAAGGACCCCCCTATCGCCCACACTAGCAAGGCGATGGTTTAAAATGCCATCACATAAAGGGTTTAAAAACAGTTTGTATAGCAGCTCGCTGTACTAGTGCTATGTATGCACGCGAGGGGAGTGTCAAGTAGAATACCATCCTTAAAGGGGTCAAGTGAACACGTGTAAAGGAGATGGTTCACCTTTATGTATGTGAAGTAGATGCCACATGTGTCACTTGCCAAAGGGACTCTTGACATGGTGATGCCCGTAGGATGCTCCGCATCATCCCCTCCCCCTTGGGAAAGATCCGGCCTCGGATCGAAAACCAAATCACCATGGGAAAGAGATGGTGTCACCGTGTAGAAGTGGACGATCACCAAGTACTCATCATCTTCAAGCTCGAAATGGGCACTCTCCAATGTCGCACCGTCTAGTGATTCCTTCAAAAGGAGCAAGGAAACTTGGAAAAAACAAATGTGGTTAGCGTTAGTGCAAAACCAAGCATTCAAGTGGTAATTCACCGAACAAGTGTCGTCACCATGCATATCATATGGTGTGATGAAGGATTGTGGCTTGTCATGTAGGCATATCAATTGAGCACAATCAAAGTCATCATGCGCAAAGGCAAGAAGCAATAACAAATGTGAGGTTGTGTATTTAATGTGCATGAGAAATGAACAAGCATCTACCTCAAGGTCATAGCAAACATGCATAAAGCGCTCAACAAATGGTCTATGGTAAGCATAAGAATCATTCACAATACCAAAGAGGTTGAGATGTCGAAACACATGAGGCAATTCAAAGTAAAAGACAATCAAGGCATAATGTGCATATGGTGTAGTGAAAATTCAGTGGCACTCAACACCATAGAAAGAGCAATTGTTCATCATGTGTGAGGCAAACAAGGCAAGCATGTAGCAATCAATGGGACATGATGTCACTTGAGACTGCGTCGGTATTTCCCCAAAGAGGAAGGGATGATGTAGTACAGCTACGGTAGGTATTTCCCTTAGTTATGAAACCAAGGTATCAATCCAGTAGGAGAACCAAGCAACACTATGTAAACGGTACCTGCACACAAAGAACAAATACTTGCAACCCAACGCATAAGAGGGGTTGTCAATCCCTCCTGGGTAACGGTGCCAGAAATTGGTAAGTTGATGGGAAAATATTTGTGATAGATTGGATAAATAGCTCTTGATAAAACGCGAAATAAAAAAGTGCAGCAAGGTATTTTTGGGTTTTTGGAATAATAGATCTGAAATTAAAAGCGATAAAAATAGATCTCAAAGCAAATATGATAAAGGACAGACCCGAGGGCCGTAGATTTCACTAGTGGCTTCTCTTGAGAAAATAACATACGGTGGGTAAACAAATTACTGTTGGGCAATTGATAGAAGATCGAATAATTATGACGATATCCAAGGCAATGATCAATATATAGGCATCACGTCGAAGATTAGTAGACCGACTCTTGCCTGCATCTACTACTATTACTCAACACATCGACCGCTATCCAGCATGCATCTAGTGTATTAAGTTCATGGAGAAACGGAGTAATGCAATAAGAACGATGACATGATGTAGACGAGATCTATTCATGTAGGAATAGCCCCCATCTTGTTATCCTTAATAGCAACGATACGTGCGTGTCTTGCTGCCCATTCTGTCATTGGGAAAGAACACCATAAGATCGAACCCATCACAAAGCACCTCTTCCCATGGCAAGAAAAATTGATCTAGTTGGACTAACTAAACCAAAGATTCAAAGAAGAAATACGAGGCTATAAATAACCATGCATATAAGAGATCAAAAGAAGACTCAAATAATATTCATGGATATAGATCTGATCATAAACTTAAAGTTCATCGGATCCCAACAAGCACACCGCAAAAAAGAGTTACATCAAATAGATCTCCAAGAGACCATTGTATTGAGAATCAAAAAGAGAGAAGAAGCCATCTAGCTACTGCCTACGGACCCGTAGGTCTATGGTGAACTACTCACGCAACATCGGAGAGACACCAATGAGGATGATGAACCCCTCCGTGATGGTTTCTAGATTGGATCTCATGGTTCTGGAACTTGCGGCGGCTGGAATTGTGTTTCGTCGACTCCCTCATTGTTTCTGAAATATTTGGGAATTTATAGGGCGAAGAGGCGGTGCGGGAGGTCACCGAGGTGGGCACAACCCACCTGGGCGCGCCTGGACCTCCTGGCGTGCCCAGGTGTCTTGTGCTCACCTCGGGCCTCCCCTCTGGTACTTCTTTGGCCCACTGGGTGTCTTCTTGTCCAGAAAAAATCTCCAAAAAGTTTTGCTGTGTTTGGACTCCGTTTGGCACTGATATTATGCGAAGTAAAAAACAGCAACTGGCACTTGGCACTACGTCAATAGGTTAGTCCCAAAAATGATATAGAGTTGCTATAAAATGATTGTAAAATATCCAAGAATGATAATATAACAGCATGGAACAAGCAAAAATTATAGATACATTGGAGGCGTATCAGCATCCCCAAGCTTAATTCCTACTCGTCCTCGAGTAGGTAAATGATAAAAACAGAATTTTTGATGTGGAATGCTGCCTAACATGTTCATCACATTTTCTTTTCTTTTGTAGCATGGACATTTGGACTTTTATATGGTTCAAAGCAATAGTCTAGTTTTGACATGAAGATTTCAATACTCAAGCATATCAAGAAGCAACCATGTCTTTCAAAATATCAACACTAAAGAAAGTTATCCCTAGCCCATCATGCTCAATCATTGATCCATTCATGAAACACACTCGCATATTAGCTACATCCAATGCTCAAGTACGATCATAGTGCCCCTTAGTTGGTGCTTTATAAGAGAAGATGGAAACTCAAATAATTTTTTTTGCATAAAGTAAATAGATAGGCCTTTCACAGAGGGAAGTAGGGATTTGTAGAGGTGCCAGAGCTCAAAGCTTAAATTGAGAGATACATTTTTTGAGAGGCATACTTTTCCCGTCAACGAAAACGACTGAGTAATTCCCAACACTTTCCATGCTAGATATATCATAGGCAGTTCCCAAACAGAAAATAAAGTTTATTCCTTTTTCCACCATACTTTCACACTCCACGGCTAGCCATATCCATGGGTACCGTCCATACCAACACTTCCCAAGGAATTTATTATTTGACAACATAAAGTAAATTTCTTTTTCATTTCGGGAATGGGCATCCCTATTACCGCCGTACTGTCGTGCAATGACAAGTGAATAAACACTCATCTTGAGAATAACACATCTAGCATGGAAAATATTGGCCACCCCCTGCCGCTTCATGAGCGGTACGAGTACACAAAAAAGGAAATTCATTTTGAAAATTTAGAGATGGCACATACAAATTTGCTTAGCATAGAAATACTGCATATAGGTAGGTATGGTGTACTCATATGGAAAAACTGAGTTTAAAGGTTTTGGATGCACAAGTAGTATTTCTACTTAGTACAAGTGGAGGCTAGCAAAAAGATTGAGAAGTAACCAACCAAGAAATAAAAAATCACATAAGCGAGCATTAAGCATAACTAACACCGAATAATGCACCACAAGTAGGATGTAATTTCATTGCATAACTATTGACTTTCATGCTTGCATAGGGAATCACAAACCTTAACACCAATATTCTTACTAAAGCATAATTACTCACCAACATGACTCACATATCACTATCATCATATCTCAAAACTATTACAAAGAATCAAGTTTATTTTGTCCAATGATCTTCATGAAAGTTTTTATTATATCCGTCTTGAATATCTATCACTTTGGGACTAGTTTCATATATTGCAATTGCTTTTGACAAGCTCAAATAAATTTAAGTGAAGAACATGAGCATAAATTTTTTTGTCTCTCAAAATAATATAAGTGAAGCATGAGAGAATTTCTTCAAAAATTTACTAACTCTCAAATAAATCTAAGTGAAGCATGAGAGCATTTCTTCAAAAATATTAAAGCACACCGTGCTCAAAAATATATAAGTGAAGCACTAGAGCAATTCCATAGCTCAAAAAATTTAAGTGAAGCATGAAGAGCAATTCTAACAAATCATAGCATAATTTCGGCTCTCTCAAATAGGTGTGTCCTGCAAGGATACTTGTGACAAACTAAAAAGAAAAACAAGCAAAGACTCATATAATACAAGATGCTCCAAGCAAAACTCATGATATGTGACAAATAAAAATATAGCTCCAAGTAAAATACCGATGGTCGTTAGAAGAAAGAGGGGATGCCTTCCGGGGCATCCCCAAGCTTAGTTGCTTGGTTATCCTTGAATATTTACTTGGGGTGCCATGGGGCATCCCCAATCTTAGGCTCTTTTCACTCCTTATTCCTTCGTCCATCGCGATCCCACCCAAAACTTGAAAACTTCAATCACACAAAACTTAACAAAACCTTCGTGAGATCCGTTAGTATAAGAAAACCAATCTTTACTTTAAGTACTATTGCAAACACATTCAAATTTTGTTATTTCATTATATCTACTGTATTCTAACTTTTCCATGGCTTATACCCCCCCGATACAATCCATAGATTCATCAAAATAAGCACACAATGCAAAGAAAACATAATCTGTCAAAAACAGAACAGTCTGTAAATATGCGAATTGTTCTCGTACTTCTGTAACTCCAAAATTCTGAAAATTTAGGACAATAGAAGAAATTTGTATATAAATCTTTTTTAAAAAATTCAGAATTTTTTTTCACTTCTATGAATTTAAACAATTATGTTACTGGACGCAAAAGTTTCTGTTTTTCAACAGGATCAAATCAACTATCACCAAAGCTATCCCAAAGGCTTTACTTGGCACAAATACTAATTAAAACGTAAAAAACACAATCATAAAAGAGGCATAATTTTGTAAACACTCAAGAACAGAAATATAAAGGCAAAATAAATTTTATTCATTGGGTTGCCTCCCAACAAGCGCTATCATTTTATGCCCCTAGCTAGGCATTGATAATTTTGATGATGCTCGCATGAAAGACAAGAATTGAAACACAAAGAGAGCATCATAATACATGTGACAAACACATTTAAGTCTAACATACTTCCGATGCATAGGGATTTTATAAGCAAATAAATTATCAAGACAAGAAATATATAGCATGTGCAAGGAAGAAGAAAGAAACAATAGCAATCTCAACATAACGAGAGGTAAATTAGTAACATGAAAATTTCTACAACCATATTTTCCTCTCTCATAATAATTACATGTAGGATCATAATCAAATTCAACAATATAGCTATCATATAAAATTTTCTCTTCATGATCCGCATGCATAAAAGTTTTATAATCTTCCAAGATAGTGGGATTAACATCAACTAAAGTCATGACCTCTCCAAACCCACTTTCATTAAAAATTTCGTAAGATTGAACACTCTCCAAATATGTGGGATGATTTTTACCTAAAGTTGACGCTCTTCCAAACCCACTTTCAATATTATTGCAAACATTATTATCAATATAATATTCATCATGAGGCTTAAATAAATTTTCAAGATCATAAGAAGAATCACCCCAATCATGATCATTGCAATAAGTAGTGGACATAGCAAAATTAGCATTCCCAAGCTTGGGGTTTTGCATATTGTTAGCATTATTGACATTAATAGAATTTATAGTAAAATCATTGCAATCATGCTTTCCATTCAAGGAGCTATCATGAATCACTTCATAAATTTCTTCATCACAATTTTCAGATTCACGAATCTCAAGCAAAACTTCATAAAGATAATCTAGTGCACTCAACTCACTAGCAATTGGTTCATCATGATTGCATATTTTAAAAAGATTAGCAAGTGGATGGGGATCCATATCAATAGATTTTTAGCAAGCGAAGATGCAAGCATATAGAAGGCACATGGCAACACAAGCAAAGATAGCAAACAAGATCGCAAGCAAACAAAATATCAAATGAGAAAAAGGCAAATGAAAAGAAGGCAAATAAAAAGGCAAATTTTTGTGAAGTGGGGGAGATGAAAACGAGAGGCAAATGGAAAATAATGTAAATTGCAAGGAGATGAGATTTGTGATTAGGAACCTGATAGATGTTGATGATGTCTCCCCGGCAACGGCGCCAGAAATTCCTTTTGATGTCGCTTGAGACTGTGTCGGTATTTCCCCAAAGAGGAAGGGATGATGCAGTACATCTACGGTAGGTATTTCCCTCAGTTATGAAACCAAGGTATCAATCTAGTAGAAGAACCAAGCAACACTATGTAAACAGTACCTGCACACAAAGAACAAATACTTGCAACCCAATGCGTAAGAGGGGTTGTAAATCCCTCCTGGGTAACGGTGCCAGAAATTGGTAAGTTGACGGGAAAATATTTGTGATAGATTGGATAAATAGCTCTGGATAAAACGTGACATAAAATAAGTAATAAAAAAGTGCAACAAGGTATTTTTGGGTTTTTGGAATAATAGATCTGAAAATAAATGAGAATAAAAATAGATCTTAAAGTAAATATGATAAAGGATAGACCCGGGGGCCATAGATTTCACTAGTGGCTTCTCTCGAGAAAATATCATACGGTGGGTAAACAAATTACTGTTGGGCAATTGATAGAAGATCGAATAATTATGATGATATCCAAGGCAATGATCAATATATAGGCATCACGTCAAAGATTAGTAGACCGACTCCTGCCTGCATCTACTACTATTACTCCACACACCGACCGCTATCAGCATGCATCTAGTGTATTAAGTTCATGGGGAAACGGAGTAGTGCAATAAGAACAATGACATGATGTAGATGAGATCTATTCATGTAGAAATAGCCCCCATCTTGTTATCCTTAACAACAACGATACATGGGTGTCTTGTTGCCCCTTCTGTCACTGGGAAAGAACCCCGCAAGATCGAACCCATCACAAGGCACCTCTTCCCATGGCAAGAAAAATCGATCTAGTTGGCCTAACTAAACCAAAGATTCGAAGAAGAAATACGAGGCTATAAATAATCATGCATATAAGAGATCAACAGAAGACTCAAATAATATTCATGGATATAGATTTGATGATAAACTCAAAGTTCATCGGATCCCAACAAACACACCGCAAAAAATAGTTACATCAAATAGATCTCCAAGAGACCATTGTATTGAGAATCAAAAAGAGAGAAGAAGCCATCTAGCTACTGCCTACGGACCCCTAGGTCTACGGTGAACTACTCACGCATCATCGTAGAGGCACCAATGAGGATGATGAACCCCTTCGTGATGGTGTCTAGATTGGATCTCGTGGTTCTGGAACTTGCGGCAGCTGGAATTGTGTTTCGTCGACTTCCTTAGGGTTTCTAGAATATTTGGGAATTTATAGGGCGAAGAGGCGGTGCGGGAGGTCACCGAGGTGGGCACAACCCACCTGGGCGCGCTTGGGGCTCCTGGCGCGCCCAAGTGTCTTGTGCTCACCTCAGGCCTCCCCTCTGGTACTTCTTTGGCCCACTGGGTGTCTTCTGGTCCGGAAAAAATCTCCAAAAATTTTCATTGCGTTTGGACTCCGTTTGGTACTGATATTCTGCGAAGTAAAAAAACAAGCAAAAAATAGCAACTGGCACTGGGCACTATGTCAATAGGTTAGTCCCAAAAAATGATATAAAGTTGCTATAAAATGATTGTAAAACATCCAAGAATGATAATATAACAACATGGAACAAGCAAAAATTATAGACACGTTGGAGACGTATCAGGACATGGCATATATGAAGTGATGACATTGTTGCAACCAAGCGTATGATAGGAAAGGAATCCACAATTTGGATGCAACACACAAGGCATATATATCATGATGCATGGAAAGGTGGCAATCAAAAGTGAATACAATATCGCTAACATGTGTGCAAATAAGTGGTCGAAGATGACCAATAAGTGTCATGGTGCAAGCAACACATGAAGTATGACCCACAATATTCAAGATCAAGAAGGATGTCACCTCAAAAGCGTGTCCTTGTGCATCCTTCACACTGCGGATGCGTAAGAAAATGTGGTGTAGAAGCGAGTCATGGTCCAATGTATGAGGCTCGCTCTTGAGAGCTTGAATGGTCAACTCACGTGAAGTCAAAGTTGACACGAAGTCCAAGTATCCTACACATGCACACAACAAAGCAAAGAACATATGCGCATGGTAGATAAACACATCATCCATAATGATACTTCTCTTCTCTTGCACATAACCATTAGAAGCAAAAGTGCATGAAGAATATGATGAAACAATGGCAATATTCATGGCACTAGGCATATGGTGCAAAGAAGGAAGACAAGCACACGTCACAAGAATTATGTCAAAATCTCCAAACATATGCGAGAATGCTATGGGGGCAATCTCATTAGCAAAATCAAAAGCATTGTTGCACTCAATACATGGAAAATTATCAAGCATGAAAGAGGGAACATATGGAGACAATGAGAAGAAGAAATAGCAATCATGTGTAAAGCATGGGAATAGGGGCTAGCAACTGCATGAAACGAGCAAGTATGAATCATGGGTGATGCACTACACATAGCAAGCATAGTAATCATGTCGTGCAAACTAGTAGTGCGAAGATGCAACATACTAGGGGAAATCATGGCGATCATGTCATGTGAGCAAATAGTAGGCATAAGCAATGCACATGACATAACACAAGCATGAAAATAAAACATGATCAAAGGATCATCATAGGAATGGATCACAAATGGAACATGGCAATAATAAGCAATATCTCCACCAAGCTTGCAAATACACATACAAGTAGGCGAATCTTGAATCATGTGAAATGCAAAGCATGGGTCACAAATGCATGGCGAAGGCATGCAAATGATCATAGCATGCAAAGTGAACATGGCAAGATGGCATAGAATGTGTAATGGACAATAACCCATAACCATGTGAGGGCCATGTAGAAGAAATGCTCAACGTTTTTGCGCAAAGGGAGCGGTGGGAATGAAAATCCACGGGATCCCAAATCATCATTGCTCTCTAGAGCTCGTTTCGTCAACTCATGGGATTGTGAAGTTGACGAGTATCCATGGACACCTACACAAAAGAGACACAAACCAAAGAAAGTGTGTGCGCGGTAAATGTACACATCATGATGTGTATGCACACGTGAGAGTTAGCACAAGATAAGCATCGCTCAAAGAAATTTGAGGCATGGTATAAGAACATGCCGTCCATCATGAAAGAATAGTTGTTATGTATAACACGATGGGGACTGTCGGTGCAACAAACATTCACGTTTGCTGCCCGGACTCATGCACAGGCGTGGTGTCGATCATACATCCAGTACCTGTGCATGACCCAAATAAGCCAGAGAAGCCGCTCTTCGTGAGATCAAGGAGATCATTAAGAAGATCAAGCCAACAAGACAACACTACAAGGAGGCCTCCCCTACCGGGTAGGAGAGCCAGGCTAGGGTTAAGACTGCCTTAGAGGACCAACTCCAATTCGCCCCGGCAAGGCTTCCGGGGCCGCCAAGCTTAAAACCCGCCAGGCTCCCCGTCGGCAGGCCCCCGCCAAGACGCCACCGCTCCACCTCATCACATGCAAGTCATTAATCATATCGGTGTCCAGCTCTCAGGTAACCAGGTAGATCCTGTCAGGCACGTGGCAGCATAGTGGAGAGGCGATTAGCTTTATTGACACCCGTCCAGAAGGCATGTCACGCTAACAAGGAGAAGATGGATAAGCGGCGTGGCAGGCTTGCCGGGCTTCAACCCCAACATGACACCTAGCAGGTGCATTTAATGCGCCTTGTCCTAACTGCCAGAGTTAGGTATGATAGCACTGTTAGCTATCTAATCATACTCAAATGACTGTTTTGCCACTGTGGTCGCCCCTTAAGCTATAAAAGGAAGCCCAAGGCAACCTAGCAAGGGGTTCAAGACCTTGATTCCCCAACACTTGTACGCGCGTCCTGCTCTCCCCGAGGCAACCTTGCTGGGCTGGAGCTAGTCGTGTCTACGTGTTCCTCTGAATCAATCCACCATAGCAGGAGTAGGGTTTTACGCTGCAAAGCGGCCCGAACCTAGGTAAAAGAGAGCTGTCATCGTCACGCTGCCCCTATCGTTTCCGCTCTTTGTGCAACGTGACCGTCCCCTTGCCAAACCACAAAGGGACACCCATGCCCCATAGGTGATCATGCTTCCACGCCAACATCTTTGGCACACCAGGTAGGGGACGTCGCTTGTGCGAATCCGAAGCAACAACCAGCGCGTCGATCTCCATCATTTTCTGCATTGTCCATGGCCCCCAAGAAGAGAACCGGTGTGGCGTCGCATCCTTCTGCTTCGAAGGCTTCGCCGCCTGCATCTGCAGGTGCTGTGGGCATGGCGGCTGCAGTGGGTGGAGCAGGCACCATGGGCGGTGTTGCTAACACTCCCACCGCAATTGGAGCAGGGACCGGGGCCGCGGGAGCAGCCCAACTTCCTCAGCATGCTAGCGAGCATGCTCCCGCCGGTGCGTGTCACGGAGGCGCCCAACTCCCTCCTCCCCACCACACCAGAGAACTCAACCAAGGCGATGTCGATGCCCGCTCCGGTGGAAGCCAATATCCACTGGCCCCACTGACTAGAGGGGCGGCAACGGGACGCTCGCTTCATCCCACGCAGGACGGACATGACAAAACTCCGAGCGGTGCCGTCGATCCCCAACGACCGCGTCTGCATGGGAAAGGCCCAGCTGATCAAGAGCCTGGTTATCAAGAACAGCTTCGGCCATGCCAAACTTCTCTGGTGATCGGCCCAAGATGGCAGGAGTACCACACCCCTCCTTCTGGTTCGTCCAGGAGTCGAGCGGTGTCGCGCTCTGCCTCCCACGCCATGCCGGGGACAGTGGCGGAAGCAATGGCCAGAGCCCAACTATTGCTGAACTTTCCCCCAGCAGCAGACAAGATGGATGAATGGAGAGCAACCATTCAGAGCCTCATTGGGTTTGCTGAGGCCAACAAGTCGCAGCGCGCATAACCTTCACGGCGCCCGTAAGTGACACCAGCGTCACCCGCTGGCGGCCAAGTTGAGAGGACCACGCCCACAGTGCAGTCCCCTCCGCGGCAACCTGCTCAAGGACAGCCATGGCGGACTCAGCAAACCCAGGATATCGAAGAGCCTGATGAAGTGTCGATGGCCTTGTTCGATCCACGACTCCAACGGGATCAACGCCAAGTGTTGAGGGACAGGAAGAAGAAGGATGCCCGCATCACCATTGAGCGGCGTCGCGAGGCGCGCCGTCAATCTGGCAGGTGTAATGGACCCGATGTTGATGAACCCGCACCCGGTGCTGGCGGGTACTTGCCTTACGAGGTAGGGTGCCCCGCCTTCACTCGTGAGTTGCGGCAAGTCCATTGGCCATCGTCTCGCACCTTCAAGCCTGACCTGCTAGAAAAGTATGATGGAAAACTGAACCTGGCAGAATTTCTGGGCATCTATATATACGATTGCCGTTCAAGCTGCCGGGGGAAGAGATGAAAAAGTGCTCGCCAACTATTTTCCATTGGCTCTCAAGCCTAATGTGAGGTCTTGGCTGATGCACTTGTCGGAAGATTCCATTTCTTCCTGGGCGGATCTGTGCAACGAGTTCGTTGGCGCCTTCACAGGCGGCCATCAAGAACCAGGGCAACCCAGTGACTTGCAAGCCCTTCTACAGAAAGAAGGGGAGAGTTTGCGCAAGTATCTGCAAAGGTTCAGCAGAGTACACCGCAACATCCCGAAGATACATCCGGTAGCTATGATCGCCGCATTCCATATGAATGTGCGCAATCGCAGGATGCGAGCTAAGATGAATGTCCGGCTGCCCAAGACTGTTAACGAACTCTACACGTTAGCAGACAAGTGCTCCCGTGTTGAAGAAGGGAGAAGACTTCCAGGGGAGGAGATTGGTGTCGAAGTCGATTCAGAAGACGACGACGACGACACCACCACCCCCAGGAAGAAGAATAAGAAGCGCAACAAGAAGCGCAAGGAGAAGGCAGTGATTGCCGTTGAGAGCTCTGGTGATCTCAGCACCGACAAGAAAACAAAGACTGAGACATCTGGCAAGGAGGCTGCTACTTGCGCCGATTGCCGGGCAGCAGCGGCTGCTGAGAAAACCGACAAGTCTGACGGGCCATACTGCAAGATCAATAGGACCAAGGGCCACGATCTCCGAGATTGCAAGCAAGTTGAACAATTGGTTGAGAAGCAGAAGGGTGAGTATGAGAGGCGAGATAAAGAGAAGGGCCAGAATGGTGCTGGCGGGAAAGGCCGTGGTGGCTGCAATGGCCATCGCAGCCAAGTCAACAAGCAAAAGGAAAAACCCGCCAGAGGCCGTGAGAAAAAAGAAAATGAAGATGGCAGTGAAGAAGAGGATGATGAGACCAGTGAGCAGGAGTTTTAGAGGGCTACTAAGGGAATGTGCATTCACGAGGGTGCA
The DNA here is from genome assembly GCA_011799875.1 of Thinopyrum elongatum. Taxonomy (NCBI): domain Eukaryota; kingdom Viridiplantae; phylum Streptophyta; class Magnoliopsida; order Poales; family Poaceae; genus Thinopyrum; species Thinopyrum elongatum. The sequence goes on from CM022297.1 coordinate 156,868,928, forward strand.
TCGCTGGACTCCTCTCACCGCCAACTCAAGCAGTGGGCGCATGAGGTTAATGCGGCAGAGCCGGTAGCAAGCGCTCAAGAACCACTTAAGTGGTCCCGCACGCCCATCATCTTTGACATTGAGGATCATCCAGATCGCACTACTACGGTCGAATGCTTGCCATTGTTGGTTTCGCCAACAATACGCAACCTCAAGGTCACTAAGATGTTGGTTGATGGCGGCGCAGGGTTGAATCTGATCTCCCCTGATGTGCTTAAGAAGCTCCAGATTGCTGATGAGGATCTGAAGAAGACTGGCACTTTCCAGGGGATCAACCAAGGGAGGAGCCAGCCAAGGGGAAAGCTCACTTTGCCGGTAACATTTGGTGGGGAAATAAATTTCAGGACTAAGAAAATTGTGTTTGATGTTGTTGAGCTTCCCCTGCCATTTAACGGGATCCTTGGCCGTCCAGCTCTGCCCAAGTTCATGGCAGCGTCCCATTACGCATACAACACTTTGAAGATGCCAGGCCCTATGAGAATCATCTCCATTCCATCGGATAAGAGGGATGCCGTCATCTACGTGGATAAGAAGTATAGAGACGCGGTAGCAGCAGAGGCCATCAAAACCTCTGCTCCCGCCAAGGAGGAGAAGAAAGCCAAGGGAACCGACAAGGACCCTGGGAAGCGTGTCTCTTCGGAGTGTGCTGTGCCCGGCAGTGACTTGCTGGAGAGCCCGGCTAAGAAAAGATCCAAGGTTGCTCCTCCTGCGACAAAGAAGGTTTTGGCGCGGCAGGATGGTACTGATGGTACTTTCACCATTAGTACCACTCTTGATGACAAATAGGAAAGCTCGCTCGTTGCCTTCCTGCGGGCGAATGTCGATGTGTTTGCATGGCAACCATCTGACATCCCTGGTGTTCCCAGGGAGGTAATCGAGAACCACCTTGCTGTCTGTCCTCATGCCCGTCCCATCAAGCAGAAAGTCAGGAAGCAGGCCTTGGAACGGCAATAGTTCATTGCCGAGGAGATTAATAAACTTGAAGCGGTAGGCTTGGTTAGAGGAATATTGCATCCAACTTGGTTAGCAAATCCGGTGGTGGTGCGCAAGGCAAATGGGAAGTGGAGACTTTGTATTGACTTCACAGACTTGAACAAAGCTTGTCCAAAGGACCCCTTCCCCTTGCCACACATTGATCAGATTGTTGACTCCACCTCAGGATGTGATTTGCTCTCCTTCCTTGATGCATACTCTGGATACCATCAGATCTTCATGGCCAAGGAAGACGAAGAGAAAACCACATTTATTACCCCATGTGGCACGTACTGCTTCGTGCGTATGCCTTTCAGGGTAAAAAGTGTTGGTTCCACATTTGCAAGGGCCGTGTAGATTGGTTTTGAGCCTCAACTGCATAGGAACATAGAAGCTTACATGTATGATATAGTGGTCAAAACCAGAGATAAGTCAACACTCATTCAGGATTTGGAAGAAACCTTTGCAAACTTGTGGAAAATCAACTTGAAGCTCAACCCGGAGAAGTGTGTGTTTGGCATTCCGCCCGGCAAGCTCCTTGGGTTCTTTGTATCTCAGCGAGGGATAGAAGCCAACCCCGACAAGGTCAAGGCGATAGAACAGATCCAAGCTCCAAAAACCGTCAAGGATGTGAGGGGTCTGGCTGGCTGCGTTGCCGCACTAAGTAGGTTCATTTCAAAATCCGCTGAGCGTGCCCTGCCATTCTTCAAAATCTTGAAGCAGGCTGGTCCAATGAAATGGACTCCAGAGAGAGAGGCTGCACTACGGGATTTGAAAGCTTACCTTTCCTCTGCTCCAACCTTGGTCGCGCCCAAACCACAAGAACCGCTGCTGTTATATCTGGCAGCAACAAATCAATTGGTTAGTGCTGCCTTGGTGGCACAGAGAGAAGTGGATGCCGAAGGAACTACCACGGCAGGACTACTCACCGATGAACCGACTCTATCCCTGGCAGGACCAGATGGTAATGGCAGAGGGGAGCCACAAGCAGGTACTAATAATCGAAAAGTGTTAGAAAGGAAGAAGATGGTGCAACGACCAGTTTACTTTGTCAGCTCACTCCTGCAGGGGGCTAGATCAAGGTACTCTGGGGTGCAAAAATTGATCTTCGGCCTTCTCATGGCCTCGAGGAAGCTGTGCCATTACTTCCAAGCTCATGAGATCACAGTTGTGACCCGCCTCCCACTGCAGCGTATCCTAAGGAACCCCGAGGCCACCGGCAGGATAGTAGAATGGGCACTAGAACTATCAAGCTTTGCTTTTAAGTTTGAAAGCACGGGAACTATCCAAAGTAGAGCACTGGCAGAATTCATTGCAGAATGGAGGCCCACGCCCGATGAAGAGATTGTGGAGATAGTCCTACCCGGCAAGGAGGCCCCCAAGGATTGGATCATGTACTTTGACGGTGCTTTCTCACTCTAAGGTGCTGGGCAGGAGTTTTACTCATCGCCCCTACCGGAGAACACCTCAAGTACGTTATCCAGATGCACTTTCCCAGGGAAGATGCCACCAACAACACAATAGAATATGAAGGACTTCTTGCTGGGCTCAGAATTGCAGTGGAGCTAGGGATAAAGAAGCTGATCGTACGCGGCGACTCCCAACTCATTGTGAAGCAAGTGAATAAGGATTACGAGAGCCCACTGATGGAGGCATATGTGGAAGAGGTGAGGAGGCTGGAAGTGCACTTTGATGGGCTACAAACAAAACATGTACCCCGTGCGGAAAATAGCATCGCTGACCACCTGTCAAAGCGCGCTGCGCAGAAGCTTCCTGTGGAACCAGGAACTTTTGTACTCCACTTAACCCAACCATCCGTTTCTCCATCAGTATTGGCCAGGAAGAGAAGGAAACTCAATACCGGCAAACATTTCCTGGTAGAGCTCCTTGAAGCCGCTGGTGAGAAGGTTGCCGAGGGAGACCCTATGCTAGTCGGTGAGCCGCACTCTCCGGTGGAACCTTGAGTTTTCGCTGTCGAGACTGGCACTCCCACGGTAGAGGAGACACCTTTAGTCCTCGTCGTCGAGCCCCAGGCTCCGGCATGGGCACATCACATAGTCCACTTCTTGCAAACTGGAGAACTTCCTGATAACCCAGAGGAATCTGAAAAAGTGGCCCGCCAATCAAGTATGTACCAGTTTGTGGATGACACTCTATATAGAAAGAGGCCAAATGGTGTGAAGTTGAAGTGTACCAACCAAGAAGATGGACTAATGTTGTTGGCGAAAATACATGGAGGTGTGTGTGGTTCACATCTGGGATCAAGGACACTTGCCGGGAAAGCTTTCCAGCAAGGATTCTATTGGCCCACCGCCCTCCAAGATGTAACTAAGCTGTCACCAAGTGTGAAGCATGCCAGTTCCACTCCAAGAATATTCATCAGCCAGCTCAGGTCCTTCAAACCATCCCTTTATCCTGGACTTTCCCGGTCTGGGGGATCGACATCTTGGGCTCCTTTCCCCGTGCTACTGGGGGCTTTGAGTTCTTGTATCTAGCAATCGACAAGTTCACAAAGTGGCCCGAAGTAGAGCCAGTGAGAAATGTGATGACGCAATCAGCTATCAAGTTCTTTAAGGAGTTGGTGTGTCGTTTTGGAGTACCAAACTGAGTGATCATCGATAATGGCACTCAATTCATAAGCCGCGCCTTCATGCAGTACATCCAGAGCCTTGGAAGCAAGGTCTCTTTCACTTCTGTTGCCCACCCCAAGAGCAATGGACAAGCTGAAAGGATGAATGCTGAAGTGCTGCGAGGGCTCAACACAAGAACTTTTGATATGCTGCGAAAATGCGGCAAGCGCTGGATTGATGAGTTGCCGGTGGTTCTTTGGTCAATCAGGACGACACCAAATCGAGCTACTTGCCAGACTGCATTCTCCCTGGTATATGGCGCAGAAGCAGTGCTCCCCACAGAACTCATATACGGGTCACCTCGAGTACTTGCCTATGATGAAGTATCGCAAGAGCAGCTACGGCATGACGATGCCACGCTCCTCGAGGAAGATCGTCTCCGGGCAGCTGTACATGCTGCACGATACTAGCAAGCCCCGCTATCACAGTCGCAGGGTTCACGCCCAGAGCCTTGAGGAAGGTGACCTTGTCCTTAGGTGTGTTCAGTCCGCCAAGGGTACAAACAAGTTGACACCGAGGTGGGAAGGCCCTTACCGGGTAGTACATGTCACCAAACCTGGTGCAATCCGCCTGGAGACCGAAGATGGCATCCCGATGCAAAACTCATGGAATATTGAGCATCTTCGCAAGTTCTACCCTTAAGGTGTGGTTGCTGGGCCTTGCCCTGGCAACCTGTTTTGTACAAGCATAGTCCCTAGGACTTGTAACCCTTTGTACAAAGCCAAGCACAGACCCTGTGCAAAGTTGAATAAAACGAAGCACTCTTTCACAAAACTTGCATGCATGCATTCATATTTACTTGAGCATGATCTTAACATGATTCTGATAAGTTTTTAAGTAAGATAACTAACATACAACAAAGAGCCATGTGTTATCCCCTCTCTTTGATAATAGCAGGGAAGTTTCATCATGGCAGCTCCCGAGGAGGAGGATGAATTCGAGGCCCTGCGCTGATCCCCGACAACCTTTCGTTATCTAAAATAATAAGACGGACACAAAACAGAGATAAGTTCATCCTATCACTCCATGTTATATTAACGTATGATAAACTTGTACGTAGGGAAACCTTGTTTCCTCTGCCATTTGTGCTCCCATCCTTTTGATTCGAGTCCACTCGACGAAACTGGTCGCAACAACTTTTGGAGAGGATAACCAAGGGCTAGCCTTCAGTTACGCTCCTAACCCATTTTTTGAGCTCATAAAAAAAGGTTTGGTAGCAGCTATAATGAAGGCTGTCAAGTTGTCTTACCTGGGAAACTTTGTTTACTTATGCGTAATGAAGGCTCATCCTTCAGCATGTTTAAAACACATGCACGAGTATCCGACAAACACTTTTTCCATTAATACGTAGATAAACAAGTATAGACCATACAAAATACAAACATGGGTAAAGGGTTACATAGTCTTAATAAAAATTTGGCAAGTGCCTACATCTTTTGACTCAAAAAAAAGATAAGTGCCCTGTAATGCCTTTCTTGTCCCTCTCCTCCTAGAAGCTATATCGAGAAGGGAAGAGGGTGAAAGGAGCACCTGGGAAGAAGCCCAGCCTGACCCCGTCAGGACCAGTGGGACGCAGTCTGACAAGATCAGGAGGGCGACGCCCCGGCAAGGAAGAAGAGACCAGGGATGGAGGGAGCGGCTAGGCAATGCCCTGGTCACCCCCGCCAGGACCAGAGGAACGCGGCAAGGCGGGAACACCGGTAGGGAAGACGAAGCCGGAGTCCATGAGGAAGCCTTCTGGGGTCCAGCTGCAGGTGGCGGTGACATCCCAGCCAAGCACCTCCGGCAAATCGCTCTGCCGGGGTCCAGCTATAGATGGTGGTGCTGCCGAAGCCTAGCTGACGGTGACGGTGCATCCGACGTTCAGCTAGAGTCCGAGTCGTCACCTTCGCGCTTGATGACCGGGGACTCGCTGTCGTCGTCCTCCCCACCGGTGTCCTCCTCGTTGCTATTGCTCGAGGAGGAGCTTTCACCATCGCTTGAGCTTTTTGCGTCGCACCCTAAGTGAGCTCCTGATCGTCCGAAGACTTTGATGGAGAGCAGATCAGCCTCCACCAACTTGAAGCGGAGAGCGTGCCCCTCCACGAGGCTTTGGTCACGCGTGAAAGTTTTCCAGCCACACCGGAGAAGCATGACATGAGGTGCAGGGTACTCAACATCCGCCCATATGGAGCCGTTGCTGCAACCACTCATGTGCAGCCTCAACCCGGGCGGCTGGTCAACCTCCATTACCCTAGCGAAGGGACGAGGAAGCCGTAGGCGGCTGCGCGGGGGCTCGCGCAACCTGACGATGAACTCCAGTGCTGTGTCTCCTATGTGGCCTGCCATCGGAGTTGGAGCGGCTGGGGGAGGCGCAGCCGGAACACCGCTGCGCCCGCCTCTGCCCCGAGCGCCTCATCGGCCCTGTCCACGTCCTGCGACTCCACCTTGTGCATTGGACCCTGCCCCTGCAGCCGCAATGGGAGCAGGGGCACAGTGCCAAGAAGAAGACCTCGTCGCCACTACCGGAGCCTGAGCTCGGCACCTTCCCCTTGTCATGGTGGGAGCGAAAGTAGAAGGGAGGAGGAGGTATGGGTGAGGATCGCCGTCCCCCTCGCGCTCCCTTTTATAGCGAGACGAGGGGGGAGGCTGGCTCCCCACTACCCCGGGGCGGCCGCCCCACTCCTCTAATCTGGCCTCTCTGCTCCCCTGACGGCGTCCAGATTCGCCGGCCGCCCTATTATGCCAATCCAGGGTGCTGCATTTTCTGCCAAGGCGCATGATTCCATGTCCTGCGCGTCCACCACCAACCCCATGTGTGGCGCGCGTGGCGGAAATGGCAGATGTTGTGGGTGAAGTAAAATAGCAGTTACCCCCGGTTCACACGCGGGCACCCCCATTGAACCCTCGAGAACGTGGGCGCCCTCTGGCCTACAACATGAACAAAGCCCCATCATTTGGATGCTGGATGTCTTAAGGGAGACCCGGGGGCTAACTCAATCTTAGGTTAATGAAAAAGCAAAGAAGATCTCAAGAACACGAGTACCCGCTGCGGCAGGTTCAGTATGTGCGCCTGTGCAGTAATTGGGCCTGCCCCAACGATGCCCGGCGACATGTCTAGACTACGCCCGGGGGCTCCTGTCGGTGCAACAAACATTCACGTTTGTTGCCCGGACTCGTGCACAGGCGTGGTGTCGATCATACATCCAGTACCTGTGCATGACACAAAGATAGGCCAGAGAAGCCACTCTTCGTGAGATCAAGGAGAGCATTAAGAAGACCAATCCAACAAGAGAGCACTGCAAGGAGGCCTCCCCTATCGGGTAGGAGAGCCCGGCCAGGGTCAAGACTGCTTTAGAGGACCAAGTCCAGTTCGCCCTGGCAAGGCTTTCGGGGCCGCCAAGCTTAAACCCGCCAGGCTCCCCGCCAAGACGCCACCGCTCCACCTCATCACACGCAAGTCATTAATCAACACGGTGTTCAGTTCTCAGGTATCCAGGTGGATCCTATTAGGCATGTGGCAGCATGGTGGAGAGGCGATTAGCTTTATTGACACCCGTCCAGAAGGCGTGTCATGCTAACAAGGAGAAGATGGATAAGCGGCGCGGCAGGCTTGCCGGGCCTCAATCCCAACATGACACCTAGCAGGTGCATTTAATGTGCCTTGTCCTAACTGCTAGAGTTAGGTATGATAACACTGTTAGCTATCTAATCATACTCAAATGGCTGTTTTGCCACTGTGGTCGCCCCTTAAGCTATAAAAGGAGGCCCGAGGCAACCTAGCAAGGGGGTTCAAGACCTTGATCCCCCAACACTTGTACGCGCGTCCTACTCTCCCTGAGGCAAACTTGCCGGGCTAGAGCTGGTCGTGTCTTCGTGTTCCTCTGAATCAATCCACCATAGCAGGAGTAGGGTTTTACGCTGCAAAGCGGCCCGAACCTGGGTAAAAGAGAGCTGTCATCACCGCGCTGCCCCTGTCGTTTCCGCTCTTTATGCAACATGACCGTCCCTTACCGAACCACAAAGGGGCACCCATGCCCCATAGGTGATCATGCTTCCATGCTGACAAGGACACAAATTGAGCGTGCAAGTCTATCGCACATCAATAGCATTTTCATTCATGGGGAGCATATTGCGCACATAATTATCGGGAGCATGCAATGGATGGGGTGTATCAAAATCTCCTAACATGTATGAGGAAACTATGGGGGTCTCCTCATGAGTAATAACGGAAGCATCATATGGAGAAATTTGACAACATGGCAAACAAAGCATGTCCATAGCTAGGTGGTCACGGCATAACATATGATTGCCATGATGCAAAGGGAGCATATCAATATCGTCGCAAGAAAAACAAATGCCAATAACCATGGGCTTGTCATCTATGCCATATGTGCAAATTGGGTTCATTTTAATGGCATATGCATAGTTACTACGATGATAATGCAAATAAGACATATGGTTGATCTCATGCATAGCATATGACAAGTCAAGCGGATTGTCAAACATGATGTGACTGAGAGAATTATCACACGAAACCCTATTCAACATGGCAACACAACTAATATACTCCACATGAGAATCATTAAACTCATCATAAATGGGTAATAATTCATCACATGGGGAAGTTGCATTAGCATGAAGCGTGTCAATAGGGGGATCAACATCATGGAAGCAATGAATGTCCACTAGTGGGACAAGAGCATCACCTTCACCTATGTTACCTTTTTTATTCCACTCAAGTGGTGTAGGTGAGGTGGAAAAGACCAAAGATTGGTCATCTTCATCATGATGGGACCATATGGGGGGTACATCGTGTTCCACCATGGCCATCGTCTTACCCAAAGGAAGGATGAATTCGTCAAGGATCGGGGCGTCGTCGTATATGGGACCTAGCACCAAATGATAAGACACAATAGAGGTAGAGGTTAAGTCGTTAGAGTTCAAAATTTCCTCACAAGACCTATCAACTATCACACTCTCTCTTTGTGGTGGTGGCTCACTCACTCCCTCAAGGTAGTTGCACTCAAAGTCACATATGATGGAGTCACGCATCTCACTCAAGTGGTGGGGGTTGTGGCTCTCCTCACATGGGAATTGGGGTATCTCATCATATATGGGGCTCATGGTGAAGTCACTCTCAATGTGGTGGCATAAGTCGCTCAACTCATCTCCAAACACCGTTGTGGTTGAGGGGTAAATCCCATACTCAACCGTCTCATCACCGTCACCGTGAATGAAGGCTGAAGATGGCACATCATCACTCGCCTCCATGAACAAAGGGAAAATCCCATGCTCGACCATTTCACTCTCGCCTCCAAAGATGGAAGCATCATCCTTGCTCGCCACCTTGTCGTTCGCATCCAAAACTTGGTCCTTGATTGGCTCCGTAGTCGTAGTCATCGTCGCGCCGTCTTAAAAAAGAGTCATGGTAGACTCGGCATCGGCAATGCCACAAAGAGGGATGGCGGTGGAGTCAAACTTGGGAGCGTCATCTTGGAGCTCATCAGGCTTGGACATCTTGGTGGTACTATCCTCATGCTCGCCATCTTGGAGATTGGTCGTCTAGAAGTGTGCTCGTGGTCGAGAAGCCTTGGCCTTCATGAGTTCTTTTTCCGCCTTGAGAGCACCAATGTAGAGGTCATCGAGGGACTTGTAGTTCTCGAGGAAGATAGTCTTGGAGATGTCGTCTTTCAATCCCATAATGAAATGGAAGTTCATCCAAATGGGGTCGTCCACGTCGGCTCGTCGCAAGGCTTTCTTCATTTCCTTGAAGTACTCGTCGAGGGCTTGGATCCTTGTATGGTGTCCTCCAATTGGCATTGAAGATGTTCCGTGTAGGTGGAAGGCAAAAAATCTTGCCGCATCGCTTTCTTCGTCTTGGGCCAACTCATGTTGAAGCTCTTCAAAGGTGTATGAAGCCACTATGTCGACGCATAGTTGTGGAAGTTTCTTGTGGCACACTTCACTTGATCTTTGGAGGGGACTTGATGTAGCGGTCCATCTTGCGCTCCTGATACGTCTCCAACGTATCTATAATTTTTGATTGTTCCATGCTATTATATTATCAATCTAGGATGTTTTACATGCATTATTATGCTATTTTATATCAATTTTTGGGACTAACCTATTAACCTAGTACCCAGTGCTAATTGCTGTTTTTTCCTTGTTTTTTTCTTTACAGAAAATCAATATCAAACGGAGTCCAAACGGAACGAAACTTTCTGACAATTTTTCCTGGACCACGAGACACCCTGGAAGCTTTGGGAGGAGGCCAGAAGAGCCACGGGATGGCCACAAGCTCGTAGGGCGTGCCCTGGGGGGGGAGCGCCCCCCAAGCTTGTGGGCCCCCCGTGACACTTCCAACACTAAATTTTCTTCTATAAATACCCAAATATTCCTCGTAGACCAGAAGGAACACCAAAAATACTCTTCCGCCGCCGCAAGTTTCTGTCTTCGTGAGATCCCATCTGGAGACCTTTTCCGGTACTCTGCCGAAGGGGGATTCGACCAAGGAGAGCTTCTACATCAACCTTGCTACCCTTCTGATGATGTGTGAGTAGTCTACCACAGATCTACGGGTCCATAGCTAGTAGCTAGATGGCTTCTTATCTCTCTTTGATCTTCAATAAAATGTTCTCCTCGATGTTCTTGGAGATCTATTCGATGTAATCTTCTTATGCGGTGCGTTTGTTGAGATCCGATGAATTGTGGTTTTATGATCAGATTATCTATGAATATTATTTGAGTCTTCTCTGAACTCTTTTATGCATGATTTATATAGCTTTGTATTTCTGTACGATCTATTGATTTGGTTAGCCAACTAGATTAATTTTTCTTGCAATGGGAGAGGTGCTTTCTAGTGGGTTCAATCTTGCGGTGCTTATTCCCAGTGACAGAAAGGGACATGACACGTATTTGTATTGTTGCCATTAAGGATAAAAAGATGGGGTTTGTTCATATTGATTGGATCTATCCCTCTACATCATGTCATCTTACTTAAGGCGTTACTCCGTTCTTGTTAACTTAATACACTAGATGCATGCTGGATAGCGGTCGATATGTGGAGTAATAGTAGTAGATGTAGGCAGGAGTCGGTCTACTTGTTACGGACGTGATGCCTATATACATGATTGCTACTTCTTGAGCCTGCGTTGGTTTTTCCCTTGAAGAGGAAAGGGTGATGCAGCAAAGTAGAGATAAGTATTTCCCTCAGTTAAGATCCAAGGTATCAATCCAGTAAGAGGAACACACAAGTCTCCAATGATAGTACCTACACAAACAAACAAATACTTGTACCCAACGCGATAAAGGGGTTGTCAATCCCTTCACTGTTACTTGCAAGGATGAGATCTAATAGAGATAGGTATAAAAGATAAATAAAAGTGCAAAATAAGGTAAAGGTAAATAAATTGCAGCAAGGTATTTTTGGGTTTTTGGTTTTATAGAACTTAAAATAATATGATAAAAATAGACCCGGGGGCCATAGTTTTCACTAGAGGCTTCTCTCTTGAAAGAAGGCATACGGTGGGTAAACAAATTACTGTTGAGCAATTGATAGAAAAGCGCATAGTTATGACGATATCTAAGGAAATGATCATGAATATAGGCATCACGTCCGTGACAAGTAGACCGACTCCTGCCTGCATCTACTACTATTACTCCACACATCGACCGCTATCCAGCATGCATCTAGTGTATTAAGTTAACCAGAACGGAGTAACGCCTTAAGCAAGATGACATGATGTAGAGGGATAGATCCAATCAATATGGAATAAACCCCATATTTTTATCCTTAATGGCAACAATACAAATATGTGCCTCGCTACCCCTTCTGTCACTAGGTGAGGACACCGCAAGATTGATCCCAAAACAAAGCACCTCTCCTATTGCAATAAAAATCAATCTAGTTGGCCAAACCAAATCAATAGATCAGAGAGAAATACAAAGCTATCTTAATCATGCATAAAAGAGTTCAGAGAATTCTCAAATAATATTCATAGATAATTTGATCATAAATCCACAATTCATCGGATCTCAACAAACGCACCGCAAACGAAGATTACATCGGATAGATCTCCAAGAACATCGAGGAGACCATTGAATTGAAGATTAAAGAGAGAGAAGAAGCCATCTAGCTACTAGCTATGGACCCGTAGGTCTATGGTAAACTACTCACACATCATCGGAAGGGCAGCAAGGTTGATGAAGAAGCCCTCCGTGATCGAATCCCCCTCCGACAGAGTATCGAAAAAGGCCCCAAGATGGGATCTGACGAGGACAGAAGCTTGCGGCGGCGAAAAAGTATTTTTGGTGTGACCTCTGGTATACGGGGAATATTTGGGTATTTATAGAGTTGAGATTAGGGTTAGAGGAGCCATAGGGGGCCCACAAGCTCATAGGGTGCGCCCCTGTAGGGCACGCATGGTGAGGTTGTGGCTCACCCGTGGACCTTCTGGCCTCCTTCCGTAGCTTCCTAGGTGTCTTCTGGCCCAAGAAAAATCGTCAAAAAGTTTCATTCCATTTGGACTCCGTTTGGTATTGATTTTCTGTAAAAGACAAAAATAAGGAAAAAACAGCAACTGGCACTGGGCACTAGGGTAATAAGTTAGTCCCAAAAAATGATATAAAATAGCATAATAATGCATATAAAACATCCAAGATGGATAATATAATAGTATGAAACAATACAAAATTATAGATACGTTGGAGACATATCAAGCATCCCCAAGCTTAATTCCTGCTCGTCCTCGAGTAGGTAAATGATAAAAACAGAATTTTTGATGTGGAGTGCTACCTAACATGTTTATCATGTAATCTTTCTTTATGTGGTATGAATATTGAGATCCATAAGGTTCAAAACAAAAGTTTAATATTGACATAAAAACACTAATACTTCAAGCATACTAATAAAGAAATCATGTCTTCTCAAAATATTATGGCTAAAGAAAGTTATCCCTACAAAATCATATAATCTTGTCATGCTCTATCTTCATAACACAGTGTATTTATCATGCACAACCCCGATGACAAGCCAAGCAATTGGTTTATACTTTTAACGCTCTTAAGATTTTTCAACTCTCACGCAATACATGAGTGTGAGCCATGGATATAGCACTATAGGTGGAATAGAATATGATGGTGGAGGTTGTGTGGAGAAGACAAAGAAGGAGAAAGTCTCACATTGACGAGGCTAATTAATGGGCTATGGAGATGCCCATCAATTGATGTCAATGCAAGGAGTAGGGATTGCCATGAACGGATGCACTAGAGCTATAAGTGTATGAAAGCTCAAAAGAAAACTAAGTGGGTGTGCATCCAACTCGCTTGCTCACGAAGACCTAGGGCAATTTGAGGAAGCCCATCATTGGAATATACAAGCCAAGTTCTATAATGAAAAATTCCCACTAGTAATATATGAAAGTGACAAAATAGGAGACTCTCTATCATGAAGAACATGGTGCTATTTTGAAGCATAAGTGTGGAAAAGGATAGTAGCATTGTCCCTTCTCTCTTTTTCTCTCATTTTCTTTTGTTTTTTCTCATTTTTTTTATTTTGGGCTCTTTGGCCTCTTTTTTTATTTAAGTCTGGAGTCTCATCCCGACTTGTGGGGGAATCATAGTCTCCATCATCCTTTCCTCACATGGGACAATGCTCTAATAATGATGATCATCACACTTTTATTTACTTACAACTTGATACAAGTATATGACTCTATATGAATGCCTCCGGCGGTGTACCGGGATGTGCAATGATCTAGCGTGACATGTCTAAAAAATATGAATGGTGGCCAAGCCACAAATACTATGTCAACTATATGATCATGCAAAGCAATATGACAATGATGGTGTGTGTCATAATAAAACAGAACGGTGGAAGTTGCATGGCAATATATCTCGGAATGGCTATGGAAATGCCATAATAGGTAGGTATGGTGGCTGTTTTGAGGAAGGTATAAGGTGGCTTATGTGGAAAAAAGAAAGAGCGTATCATATCACGGGATTTGGATGCACCGGCAAAGTTTGCACCAACTCTCAAGGTGAGAAAGGGTAATGCACGATACCGAAGAGGCTAGCAATGGTGGAAGGGTGAGAGTGCGTATAATCCATAGACTCAACATTAGTCATAAAGAACTCACATACTTATTGCAAAAGTTTATTAGCCCTCGAAGCAAAGTACTCCTACGCATGCTCCTAGGGGATAGATTGGTAGGAAAATACCATCGCTCGTCCCCGACTGCCACTCATAAGGAAGACAATAAAAAATAAATCATGCTCCAACTTCATCGCATAACGAGAGACCATACGTGCATGCTTCGGGATTCACAAACCTTAACACAAATATTCTTACTAAATCATAATTACTCACTAGCTTGACTCTAATATCACTATCTTTATATCTCAAAACAAATGCAAGGAATCAAACTTCTCATATAGTCAATGATCTTCATGAAAGTTTTTATTATATCCCTCTTGAATACCCATCATATTAGGGCCCAGTTCTTTTGGCCGATTCTCCTAGAATCTTGAGAATTGACCCTTCTCCCAGCTTCTCCCAGAATCTTGAACCCATTTTTTTTTTACAATCCTAGTTGTTTACATCCTAACTAGCTAGGGTTGTAAAAAAATTATGAGTTCAAGATTCTGGGAGAAGCTGGGTGGAGGGTCGATTCTCAAGATTCTGGGAGAATCGGCCAAAAGAACTAGGCCTAGGACTAAATTCATAACCTAAGCAAATTGCCATACTATTTTTAAGACTCTCAAAATAATATAAGTGAAGAATGAGAGTTCATTAATTTCTTCAAAATAAAACCACCGCCATGCTCTAAAAAGATATAAGTGAAGCACTAGAGCAACTACCTAGCTCAAAAGATATAAGTGAAGCACATAGACTATTCTAATAAATTCACGATTAATCTGTGTCCCTCTCAAAAGGTGTGTACACCAAGGATGATTGTGGCAAACTAAAAAGTAAAGATGCATATAATACAAAACGCTCCAAGCAAAACACATATCATGTGGTGAATAAAAATATAGCCTCAAGTAATTTACTGATGGATTGAAGACAAAAGAGGGGATGCCATCCGGGGCATCCCCAAGCTTAGATGCTTGGTTGTCCTTGAATATTACCTTGGGGTGCCTTGGGCATCCCCAAGCTTAGGCTCTTTCCACTCCTTATTCCGTAGTCCATCGAAACTTCACCCAAAACTTGAAAACTTCACAACACAAAACTCAACAGAAAACTCATGAGATCCGTTAGTGTAACAAAGCAAATAACCAATTTTAGGTACTGTTGTAAACTCATTCCAATTTTATATTTGTATTATATCTACTGTATTCTAACTTCTCCATGGTTCATACCCCCCGACACTACCCACAGATTCATCAACATAAGCAAACAACACAATGAAAAGAGAATCTGTCAAAAACAAAACAGTCTGTAGTAATCTGGACTTTAGGCAAACTTCTGGAACTCCAAAAAATCTGAAAAATTAGGAAACACACGCAATTTTTATATCAATCTTGTGTAAAAAATTCAGATCAAAATCATGTTTCTGTGAAATTTTAAAATTCCAGCACTGAGCGCAAAAGTTTCTGTTTTCCAGCAGGATCGAATCAATTATCACCAAAATCATCCCAAAGGTCTTACTTGGCTCAAACACTAATTAAAACACTAAAACACAATCATAACAGAAGTATAATTGCATATTTATTGAAAAACAGAAGCAAAAACAAAAAACAAAAAATAAAATTGGGTTCCCTCCGAACAAGCGCTATTGTTTTATGCCCCTAGCTAGACATATTGCATAGATCTAGGTATTGTCATCCTTGGTATTCAATCCATAAGTGGCCCTCATAATAGATTCATATGGCAACTTAATTTTCTTTCTTGTAAAGTTTTCCATGACCTTCCTTAACGGAAATTGAAATCTAATATTTCCTTCTTTCATATCAATGATTGCACCAATTATTCTAAGGAAAGGTCTACCAAGAATAATAGGGCATGTAGAATTGCAATCTATATCAAGCACAATAAAATCTATGGGCACATAATTCCTATTTGCAACAATAAGAACATCATTAATTCTTCCCATAGGTTTCTGATGTCTACTATGCAATTTTATTCTTGTAGATTCGTGTTGGGCTTCCAAGCGCAGAGTTTTGTAGGACAGTAGCAATTTTCCCTCAAGTGGATGACCTAAGGTTTATCAATCTGTGGGAGGCGTAGGATGAAGATGGTCTCTCTCAAACAACCCCGCAACCAATACCAAAGAGTCTCTTGTGTCCCCAACACACCAAATACAATGGTAATTTGTATAGGTGCACTAGTTCGGTGAAGAGATGGTGATACAAGCGTAGTAATGATAGTAGATATTGATTTTTGTAATAGGAACAATAAAAAACAGTAAGGTAGCAATTGATAAAATGGAGCACAAACGGTATTTCAATGCTTGAAAATGAGGCCTAGGGTCCGTACTTTCGCTAGTGTAATCTCTCAACAATGCTAATGTAATTGGATCATATAACCATCCCTCAACGTGCGATGAAGAATCACTCACTCCAAAGTTCTTATCTAGCGGAGAACATAGGAAGAAATTGTTTGTAGGGTACGAAACCACCTCAAAGTTATCCTTTCCAATCGATCTATCTAAGAGTTCGTACTAAAATAACACCATATGATACACATCAACCAACTCTAATGTCACCTAGATACTCCAATGTCACCACGAGTATCCGTGAGTTGATTATACGATATGCATCAAACAATTTCAGATTCATAATACTCAATCCAACACAAAGAACCTCAAAGAGTGCCCCAAGATTTCTAGCGGAGAAACAAAGACGAGAATGTGCATCAACCCCTATGCATAGATTTCCCCAATGTCACCTTGGGAATCCACGAGTTGAGTGCCAAAACAAATATCAAGTGAATCAATATGATACCCCATTGTCACCACGGGTATTCATAGCAAGACATACATCAAGTTCTCTCAAATCCATAAAAATATTCAATCCAATAAAAAATGAAATCTCAAAGGGAAAACTCAATTCATCACAACAAGATAGAGAGGGGAAAACACCATATGATCCAACTATATTAACAAAGCTCGCGATACATCAAGATCGTGCCAACTCAAGAACACGAGAGAGAGAGAGAGAGATTAATCACATAGCTAATGGTACAAACCCTCAGCCCCGAGGGTGGACTACTCCCTCCTCATCATGGTGGACGCCGGGATGATGAAGATGGCCATCGGTGATGATTTCCCCCTCCAGCAGGGTGCAGGAACAGCGTCTAGATTGGTTTTTCGTGTCTGCAGAGGCTTGCAGCGGCGAAACTTCTAATATAGGTTATTTATGGGGATTTCTTTATTTATAGGATTTTTTGGCGTCGGTTTCACACTAAGATGGGCTTCGAGGGGCCCACCACCCACCAGCACACGGGCAAGTCCCCTGGCGCGCCCTGGTGGGTGGTGGCCACCTCCTTCACCTTCTGGTCCCCCACGAAGCTTCTAGTGCCTCTTTTGTTCCAAAAAAATCATCAAAAAGTTTCAGCTCATTTGGAGAACTTTCATTTCTGCACAAAAAACAACACCACGATAGTTCTGCTAAAAACAGCATCAGTCCGGGTTAGTTCCATTCAAATCATACCAAAACCATATAAAATTGTTGTAAATATGGCATGAATACTTCATAAATTATAGGTACGTTGGAGACGTATCAGCATCCCCAAGCTTAATTCATACTCATCCTCGAGTAGGTAAATGATAAAGAAATAATTTATGAAGTGTGAATGCTAGCATAGTGCATAAGTTTGATCAATGATAATTTCAATCACTTTTCCTAGCATCATAACACCAACTCTTTCTCATAAAGTTCATCATGATAAAGTAGTAATCAATTCACATATTACAGTTCAAATAATGAATTCTCTTGAAACATAACAACCTATGTTCTTAGTCACCAAACAATTGCAATTCAACTTATTCTCAACAAAGTCTAAGTAAGAGCTCCACATACTCAATCATCATATAGTCTTCTATGATTGCTAGTACTCAAAGCATATTTTTAGAACAAATGGCATCCATCGAACACAGAGAAAGATAGGGGCTTAATGTTTTGCCTCCCAACTCATTTATCATAGAGATAATTGTCAACAATAATAAATCATGATCAAATATATTTGACTGGCCATATGTGCCTAGATCTTTCCCCACCACATGATGCTTGCCAACTAGAGAATAATTGAGTTTGAAATGAGAATGCATACTATTGACTCTTACATAAAAGTAAATACTGAAAAGTAAAAGATAGGCCCTTCGCAGAGGTTGTCATGCGCTTTTTATTTTTGGATGCCCAAGCTCTTAGTGCAAAGGAACGTCATGTTATATTGCCCCTTATGATAGCAACCTTTATTATGCAGTCCGTCGCTTTTATTACTTTGCCATCACAAGTTTGTACAACATTTATTTTCCTTTACAATAAAAGATCAAACATATTTAGGAGCAATTTTTATTGCTTTATGCACCGATGACAACTTACTTGAAGGATCTTATTCAATCCATAGGTAGGTATGGTGGACACTCATGGCAAGAAACTGGGTTTAAGGGTTTTTGGATGCACAAGTAGTATTTCTACTTAGAACGAATTTTTGGCTAGCAAAAGATCCTAAGCAAACACCACATGTTGGAGGATCCATGACAATATAACTTCTATGCAAATATACACAATCATAACTCATTACGTTGTCTTCCTTGTCCAACTTCAACTAATTTTCTCAAGTTTGAAAATAATTAATGGGTATTCACAATCATAGAAGATGCCCAAGATAATATAGTTGTATGTGAAAGTTCTCTTCCTTATACTAATCATTCATGAATTGCTTGTATGACCAATATTGTGATTGTCAAGCTTCAAAAGATTTCACTTTCTAAACCCGATGTGAAGCTACTACTAGGTATGATACAAGCATATGAAGCACATATAATTTCAACTTTATGATATTCAATTCATTCAACAATTTACTCTTAGGATATAAGTGAAGCACAAGAGTAAATAACAAAACTACTCCAAAAAGATATAAGTGAAGATCAAATAAGTAGTTAAGTAAATGGGTAGCCATTTGAGGACTCTCTCTCATTTAAAGACTTTCAGATCTAAGTATTTTATTAAAACAACAAGCAAAACAAAATAAAAAGACATTCCAAGAATAGCACACATCATGTGAAGAAGCAAAAACTTAGGCTCGACTGAGGTTAACCGATAATTGTTGATGAAGAAAGGTGGGATGCCTACAGGGCATCCCTGTCACGCCCCCGGCTCAATCGTGCACTAATCATACACGCAAATGGACACGATCAAGCCTAAGGACTCACAGGAAGATATCACAACACAACTCTAAAACATAAATAAAGTCATACAAGCTTTATATTACAAGCCAGGGGCCTCGAGGGCTCGAATACATAAGCTCGCATACAAGCGTCATCGAAAGCATCAGATATCTGAGTACAGATATGAAACAGAAACATATAAGCCTTTAGAAAGGCGGGACAAAACAAAAGCTACGATCGAAAGGCGCAGGCCTCATGCCTGGGACCCTCCGATCCTACTCCTGGTCGTCGGCAAGCTCATAGTAGTAACCACCCTCGGGGTGGTAGTAGTAGTCTTCGGCGGGGGCGGCTGGCTCCGGGGCTCCGTCATCTGGTCGCATCAAATGGATATGGGGGAAAAGAAAGCAAAGCAACCGTGAGTACTCATCCGAAGTACTCAGCAAGCAAGGATCTACACTACATATGCAACATTATCAAAGGAAAGCTGTATATGTGGACTGGGCTGCAGAAATGCCAGAATAGAGGGAAGGCTTAGTCCTATCGAAGACTAGCATCTTCAGAGGTCTTGCAGCATTAGAAGAGTGTAGATTAGTACAGTATAAAGTAGTAGTAGCATCATCAACCTCGTCCAGAGATCCTTTCTCGACTCCCTGCGAGAAAGCAATCCCAGAGCCATACTATCCATTTATCATCACAAGTATCCAGTTCTAGTTGTATCGATCGGGATACAACTCCGAGCGTCCATTACCGAGGATCCGGCTATGCATAGATTAGTTCTTCCCTACAGGGGTGCACCAACTTACCCACCACGCTCGCTTATCTCCGGCCGAACACACTATTCTAGGTCATGCGTGGCCTCGGCCAAACGACACACAGCAACCCTAACTAAAGCTTAGCAGAGAGGTCCCCGCCGGTCTACATCCTAAGCGCTCAGGGGTCTTGGGCCGTCGCCCTGTGCACTCCGGGTCGTTGCGAGCAGGATGGATACCAGTGCCAACGGCATGATCCGACCCGGCCACAATGCTGAACTAGACGTCTGACAGAGCTGTCGGCTTATACCACGATGTAGAGTACCCATATTTATTCCCGCGTGATGGTTAGTGCTATCGTGCCAAAGGCCCACTCAGATCACATATCCAAATCGTTAGTGTAATGGTAGTGCGGTAATGAGCAGAGACTCACGATCGATGTGACCCCGTCGCCCCGTCTCGAGGACTTGCGGCAAGGGCCAAGAATGCCCGACCACGCCTCGTATTCATCACTCGGGCATCGTCCAGGTCAACCCGTCTCGCAAAAGACTGTCGGGAAACTCAGGTGAACCTCTACTGGGTGGTACCGCATGTCCCTCCAGTCCTACAGTAAAAGTAACTCCCTTGGGGCCGACCCATTTCTAACAAGGTTCAGGGGTAAAGTCACAATAATCATGTGTCCATAACATCAGGGGAATCCGAGGTATCACCCTCGACGGATGCCCACTCGATGTAACCGTCAAGGTGAACTTAGGAGGAATCACCCTCGAGGTTCACACTTGAAGTGTTGCGCGACAGGGTCATATCAGAAGTGGAGAAGGAGGAATCACCCTCGATGACCACGACCGAATAGCTACTCTACAGAGTTAACATCAGAAGTGCTATACGAGGTATCACCCTCGGCACTCAATGGTGACGCTGCAATGTCGTACAACTAAGGGGGGTGTTGTGTAGTGTCGGGGTCTGGCTATCGATCCCATTGATCGAGTCATCTGATAATCCAGCGGGGCAACTGGGGACAAAGTGGGGTCTCTGGTAGGTCTCTACCCAGCCTATAATAAACAGTTTAGGATAAGCAGGTAAGGTTTCAATAGCAGGTTACAATAAACAGGCTATGCATCAGAATATGTTAAACAATAGCAGCAGCAATTTCTAATGCAAGCATGAGAGAGAAAGAATAGGCGATATCGGTATGCTCAAAAGGAGGGTGCTTGCCTGGTTGCTCGGCGGCAAAGGCAAGGTCGTCAACAGTGTCGTCGGGCTCCTGAGCTGCGTCGGTCTCGGGGACGACGTCGGTGTCAGGGTCTACCGAGAGAGAAGAGGGGGAGGAAACAGATAAATACATGGCAAACATATGCAATACAGAGCAAGCTATGCTAACATGCAACGCAGGGTTGCCTAAAGACACATCTAAATCATATTAGTTATTTTAGGATTTAAGTTGGAATTATTAACCAGTGTATAAGCACTATTCATCTACCGGAAATAGGCTAAAGTTGCGGGTTCACTTCCGTAGAGGGCCCCGACATGGAAACAGATGGCACGGTCGGATTCGTCTCGTCGTTCTGATCAACTTTCATGTAGAAAGTTTTTTGATCCGAGCTACGGTTTATTTTATATGATTTTCTAAAGTTTTAATTATTTTCTGGAATTATTCAATTTATCAGAAATAAGTTAATACGTCATCCTGACATCACTGTGAGGTCAGCGAGTCAAACCGCCTGGTCTAGGTCAAACCTGACCTGCGGGACCCACCTGTCATAGACAGTGGGTTAACTGAACTAATTTGCAGAGTTAATTAGCTAAGTGGGACCCCACTGTCAGTGTAATTAGTAGTTGATTAGCACTAAGTAAACTAGCTGACACGTGGGACCCACCTGACAGAGTCATCGATGAACAGTAAAAGGGTTGACCTGGTCAATTGGTCAACGGGACCCACCGGGCTCACCCGTCAGCCTCACAGGGGAGGCCACATGGGCGCCACGACGGCCGACCAGCGTTCAAACGCCGGCGGGCACGTTTTTGCGGCGGCGCGGCTCGGGAGGTGGTCAGGATCGCGCCTCCGGCCACCGTTTGGCGCGCGGAGTGGCGCGTTCGGACGCGGGTGAAGTGATGCATCTAATGGGGGCGGTGGCTCGGCCGGAGGAGGACCGCAGTGTCGCCGGAGGCAAGCGAGGCGGACGCTGGGGCTCGGGCGAGCACAAAGGCGGTGCTAGGGGGCAAGGCAAGGCGAGCCAGGGGGTGCTTTGGTTCCCTGGGAGACCCAGGAGCACGAGATGAAGCTCGGGCGTGGGCTGCGGCAGCGGTGGCTACGGCGGCGACGGAGCGAGGTGGCAGCGAGCAACGACTACGGCGGGGGTCTAGCTAGCAGGCGTACACGAGGGCAGAGAGAGGGGAGAAACAGAGGTGAGCTCACAGTGGTGCGGTAGGGATAGGCAGTGGGCTCGGGGAGGGCTCGACGTGGCCGAATTCGTCGCCGGAGTGCGTCGTGACCGAGGAGGAAGAAGGCGTCGAGGGGCTCAGTGTAGCGCTCCCCAGCACCAACGGCTTGCACCAGATGAAGTGGAGCTCAACGGCGGTGCGCTACGACATCTTGGCGAGGCCGAACGGGGACGGTGGGTGCGGGATCGACGACGGTGGCGGCGGTGACTTTCGGCGAGGTGGGGAACGAGAGAGAGAGAGAGAGCGAGCGAGGCGAGGGAGGAGCCAGGGGGGTCCGTGGGGGTGCTCTTATCCACGGTGTGCTCGGCGACGCGCTGTCGAGCGAGGGGAAGGGGGGAGCCTGGCTGCGCGTGTCGTGCACGCGCGGTGCTCGACAGTGAGCGCAGGTAAGCAGTGCGAAGGTGGGAGGCGACAGGTGGTGGGCTGGGCTGCGGTTGACTTAGGCCCAGCCGCTGCGGGCCTTTTTTTCTTTTTCGTTCTTCTGTTTTCTTCTTTTATCTCTGTTTTGCAAATAGTTTAGCCACCAATTAAGTTTTGCAAAATATGTGACTTAGCCCATTAAATATGGTGCATTATTTGCCACTGCCAGAAAATGGTTTGAAGTCCATATCTTTTCATTTGGATTTTTATTAAATGAATATGGATTAAATATCTCTGTTTTGTTATTGTTAGAGGCACATAATTAATTTAGTGAATGTTGGTTACAATTTTAGAATTGTCTCTGGATTATTTACAATATTATGAACATTTTAGTTCCTGGATTTGAACAACTTTTATTTTCACTTTTAGTTTGAATTTCCATTTGAATTTGAATTGAAAAGAGATATGATCCAAATGATGTTTAAGTACTGTTGATCATGATGACATGGCATTATCAAAAGGGGGATTACTGTAGCTAACCATTGGGGGTGTTACAAATCTCCTCCACTAATAAGAATTCTCGTCCCGAGAATTAAGAGGAAGACTGAAAGAAAGCGGGGTATCCTTGGAAGTTGTTTCGAAGAAACATCCTGGAAATCTTGAACAGCTAGAATGTTTTCGATCCCCTCAAGCGGAGAAGCGTTCAACGCATTCAGAGCATAATTGTGAGCTTCAGCATTCCGAGTAATTCGGGCAGTGTAGTTCACTATCTCATCTGAGGGGTGAAGAAGTTGGACAACTTTTGGGGCACAATTGATCGAAGTTATATGAGCTTTCAACCAATCCATTCCGAGGATGAGGTCTATGGTGGACAATTTGAAGACGATGGGTGGGGCAAGGAATTCCAATCCTCTAATTTCGATGGTAACGAAAGGTGCTATCACGTCAGCATGACAATGACCTCCGGGAGTTTTAACGGCTAACGGAGTACGCATCTTCCCATAATGAGTGCCATGCATGAATGCAAATTTTCCAGAGATGAATGAATGTGATGCTCCTGAACCAAATAAAAAAGAAGCAGGTATTGAGTTAACGAGAAGGGTACCCATCACAGTGGCAGGTTGATTCTGGACTTCTTCAATACCAATGTTGCAAGCGTGTCCACGACCATGAGCAGCAGACCCAGTATTATAGTTGTGGGCCTGATCGTTGCCACGACCATTGCCATGGCCAGTACGAGGGAAAGCCAACTGATTCAGAGTCTGGCGGTAGTCCTTAGCAAGGTGGCCTGGTTTGCGACATTTGAAGCATAGTCCATCTTCAGGACGAAGAGGAGCATTGGGTGGAATACGTGGTGTAGTATAGTTGTTCCTTGGCGCAGAGGCAGCTTGACGGAACACGTTGTTGGGAATCCAGACTCGACGCTTCTGTGTTGAGCCCAAAGATGAGCCAACATCATGATAGCGCTTCTGCGACTCCTTATGCTTCATTTGAGTAGTCTCAAGCAGAATAGCCTTGTTCACAAGAGTAGTAAAGTCGGTGAAGTCTTGAGCAGCAAGTGCAAGCTCGATGTCTGGGTGGAGTCCATTACAGAACTTCTCTTGTCTACGGGTATCCGTGGTGATGTCTTCTTCAGCATAGCAGGACATGTCAAGGAATTCCCGCTGATAAGCTTCGACAGTCTTGTTGCCCTGAGTGAGGTTACGGAACTGGGTTTTCATCCGGTCCATGATTCCTTGAGGAATATATCGGGCATGAAAGGCAGCCTGGAACTCAGGCCAAGTAACGGCTATTCCAGCAGGCGGTGTACATTTGTGGGTGTCCCACCATTGAGCAGCGGAACCCTCTAAGAAAAAGGATGCGAAGGCGACAAAGTTGGCAGGGGAGACATTTGCAGACTCCATCTCGTGAGTGATATCGCGAATCGAGTCATCAGCATCTAGTGGCTTCTCATAGTTGCGGAACTGGGTGGGGTTAAGACGCATAAATTCCGGCAGAGTTATTGAAGGAGGGTTCTGGTTCTGGTTGTTCAGATGCAGGAACTGAGCCATAATCCTAGTCATGAACTGGCGGTTGAGCTCGAATTGTTGCATCATAGCTGCCATATAATTTGGCAGTGGTGGGCGTTCAGGGGCACGACCATGACCACGACCACCCAGTCTAACCATCCTGCTTAGTTTCAACAGGGGTAGTTCAGTAAAAGCATTTGCGGGTGTTTAGCGACAAGCATGATGTAACACGACAATAATTAAGCAGTGTACTAGATACTTAACAGTAGTCAATTAAGACATACAGATCCATACACAGAGTCGGGTACATGCGAATAGCATAATGGCGCAAATTCAAAAGATAGACATGGTAGGCGGCGTGGGGGCACGCGGTAAGGAAGTACACCACGAGACATAGCAAAGGCTACATCAACATCGGGAAGATCCACTGAAACGGGGTAACTGCAAGTCCGGACGACGAATGTTCGTCGCGGAAGGATCCTGCGCTCCATGTGCACTTTGATGCAGAACCCGGTCTCGAGCTGAAAGAAGAGGTCCACGTGGAGGTACGTGACCTCCAACAACAGGCCAATCAATACCAGCATACATCTGAGTCCTGCTCGGGTAAGGATGTACTCTGGATGTATCCCTGCATGAACAGCTGGTAGCAACTGTGTCATAGCATCGTAGAGGCGTGCTCGAGTGGCAACCAACTCGACAGCAAGAGCCCGAACAGTGCGATCCAGAGCCTGAGTGCACTGAATCAGAACATGCGGGTCATATCGACGACGCTCGTACGGGGCACAAATAGCTGTGTAGTATCCAGTAGTATCTCTAGTAGGGGCATACGGAATGTATCGGAACTCAGTGGCATCCAAGCTATCGCTGAACTCTCCTCAGAGATGTGCGACAGCAGACTAGGCGGCATCATGTACTGCCATCTCAATCGTCACACCGATACCATGGAAAAGGTGCAGCTCAGTGTCTGAGTCATCGCGCTAATCATAGATACGAACATCAGCATGGTACTGCTCCTGGTTGAACTCGTGGTAATCCTCGTAGACCATGTACTCGGGGTACCAGCGGTAGCCCAGTCTGGTCAGGAGGGCGATCAGGACAGCTGGAAAACCAGGGGCACCACGAGCCCAAGTGCGAAGCACAAGCTGCATCGTAGGGCATGGTGGAAACAAACGATCCATCTAAAACAGAGGAAATTCAGGATTGTCAAAAGACAATGAGAAGTATAATACAACTTGGAGAGAAAGATTAAACAAAATAATGGAAAGGAAAATGATTATCAGACTAATCAGATCAATGGTAAGGAATTACGCACAGATATCCAGCTCTCTGGGTAGACAAGATTTATGAGATCCTAAGTGTCGACGTTAGTAAAATTCATTTAACCCGAATAGAAGAGAGATCAGAGTCCTAGAGTATAGACGAGGAATAAAAGATCCTATTACCACCCAATTGGTGACGTGGGCCCGTAAGCCACACAGCCAAGTTAGTAAAACAGTTTTCGAACTCTAGACTCAACTTCGGCCAAGGAGATGGAAAGGGGGTTCCTACAGGCAGTCGGCTCTGATACCAACTTGTGACGCCCCCGGCTCAATCATGCACTAATCATACACGCAAATGCACACAATCAAGCCTAAGGACTCACGGGAAGATATCACAACACAACTCTAAAACATAAATAAAGTCATACAAGCTTTATATTACAAGCCAGGGGCCTCGAGGGCTCGAATACATAAGCTCGCATACAAGCGTCAGCGGAAGCATCAGATATCTGAGTACAGATATGAAACAGAAACAGATAAGCCTTTAGAAAGGTGGGACAAAACAAAAGCTACGATCGAAAGGCGCAGGCCTCCTGCCTGGGACCCTCCGATCCTACTCCTGGTCATCGGCAAGCTCGTAGTAGTAACCACCCTTGGGGTGGTAGTATGTAACACCCGCGGTGGTTAGCCACAGTAATCCCATTTTGATAATGCCAAGTCAGCATGATTATCAGTGCATGATCATCATTAACATCATATTGCATTTCAACTCCTAACCTCAAATTCAAATTTAAATGAAAGTGGAAAATAAAAGTTGTCCAACATAGAAACTAAATTGTTCATTAAATAGCAAATAAATCAGAGACAATTCTAAAATTGAAACCAACATCATTGGAGTTGGGTAAGTGACTCAAACATCTTCAAACAGCGACTAAAAACAATATTTAATAACCATTTATTAAATCTAATTTAAGTATGAAATGATGTTTTGCCCAAACTAATTTTAGGTGTTAGGGAATAAAGCACTGGTATTTATGGACCAGGTCACATGTTTTACAAAATTCAATTTGAGCCCTAACTATTTACAAAACAGGGGTATGGATAAATAAAAGGAGAAAAGAAAAGAAAAAGGAAAAGCCCCCCCCCCGGACCAACTGGGCCGTGGCCCAGTGGCACCAGGCCACCAACCAGGCCGGCCCATTCCCCCCTGGCCGGCCCACCCCATCCCCTTATCCCCTCACTCCCGTAACCTAGCCCACCCACACCCCACCCCCCCGAACGGATCCCTCTCCTCTCTCCGTTCCTCTCGATCCAGATCGGGGGGGAACTGGCCCCGACGCCGCCGGTCGCCGCCCCGCCGTGCCTCGTCCCTCCGCGGAGTCACGTCGCGCCGCCGTCCCTCCCGGCCTCCTGCATCTCCCTCCGCACCGCCCCGTCTTCCCCGAGCCCCCCGCGCGCTCCTCTTGGCCTTCGCCGTCGCACGCCCGCCTCCCCGTCTCTCCATCGCTGGCCATCACCGAGCCTCGCCGGCGCACATCTACAATGGGGGTGAGCCCTGGCGCTGCCTCCCTCGTCTCCTCCCCCGCCCCCGTGCACACCTCGCGCGCTCGCGCGCCTGGCCGTCGTCCCGCCCACGCGCGTGGCGCACGCACCTCGCACACCGGGCCGCACCGCCTCCCCTGCCTCCGCTGCTCGCCCCCTCGCATGGACGCCCTGCCCTCACAAGCGCGTGTGCGCTCGCACCTCCCCCGGCGCCGGTGCCACTGCAAGTCGCTGCGCCCTGCCGCCCCTCCCCGAGTGCCTCACCGCGGCCAGGCCTCGCCTTGCTATGCGCGCCCGCACCGGCCCCCCCCCACGCGCGCCGTCGCCGTCCGTCGTCCTCTCCGACCGCGCCGTGCCAGCGCCCCGCCGTTGCCTCGCCCGTCGCGCCCCCCACCCCCCCCCCCCCGTCCGCGCCCGCGCGTGCCATTTGGGCACCGGACATGTCCGGTCCCAAATGGGCACGCTCCGGACATGTCCGGCGCCCAGACGTGCACGCCGCGGACATGTCCGCCCAGCCCACTTACATAGGGGCCCACGGCCCAGAACGAATTAAAAAATATAATAAAAATAAAAATAAAAATAATTAAACTAATTAATTAATTAATTAGTTAATTAATCCTGATTAGGTTAATTTAATTAAGTAGTTAGTGTTAATTAAACAGTAATTTAATTAGTTAATCACTAATTAACCTAACAGCCTATGACAGGTGGGACCCACTGGTCCTGACGTCATGCTGACGTCAGCAAGACACTGTTTCGGATAATGTTTAATTTAAATAATTAATTAAATTCCAGAAATTAATAAAAAACTTTAGAAAATCATATAAAATAATCCGTAGCTCAGATGAAAATACTTTGTACATGAAAGTTGCTCAGAACGACGAGACGAATCTGAGTACGCGGTCCGTTCGTCCGTCACGCGTCCCTAACTATCCGAACTTGCAACCGTTCCCCTCTTATCCTCTGTCCGATAATTCCAAAGACCCGGGAAATATCGTCAGATATTCTCCCGCTCCGTCTGTTACGTGTGATGCTGCGTTAGACTACCCCTAGCACCGTGTATCGTATTTGTCATGCTCATGTTTGCTATATATTTATACTGTTTCCTCCCCCTCTTCTCTCTCGGTAGACCCTGACACCGACGTCGTCCCCGAGACCGACGCAACTCAGGAGCCCGACGCCACCGTTGACGATCCCTCTCTCTTGCCAGAGCAACCAGGCAAGCCCCCCCCTTTGATCATCCCGATATCGCCCATTCTAATTTCCCATGCTTGCATTAGAATTGCTGTTGCTACTGCTTTACCTATTCTGATGCATAGCCTGTTTATTGTAGCCTGCTGTTGATATTTACCTGCATATCCTAAACTGCTTAGTTTAGGCTGGGTAGAGACCTATCAGTGACCCCACTTATCCCGACTGCCGCGCTGGATCGTCAGAAGACCCGATCAACGGGATTGAAGACCAGGCCCCGACACCGCACATCACCCCCCCTTAGTTGTAACGACACTGCAGCGTTACTATCAAGTGCCGAGGGTGAAACCTCATGTAGCACTTCTGATGTTAACTCTGTAGAGTAGCTATTCGATCGTGGTCATCGAGGGTGATTCCTCCTTCCCCACTTCTGATACGACGCTGTCGTACAACACATCAAGTGTGAACTCATCGAGGGTGATTCCTCCTAAGTTCGACTTGACGGTTACATCGAGTGGGCATCCGTCGAGGGTGATACCTCGGATTTCCTTGATGTTATGGACACACGGTTACTGTGACTTTACTGCTGAACCTTGATAGAGACGGGTCGGCCCCGAAGGGGGACCCGAGGAAGCTACTTTTACTACAGGACTGAAGGGACAGGCGGTACCACCCAGTAGAGGTGGACCTGAGTTCCCGACAGTCTTTTACGAGACGGGTTGACCTGGATGGTGCCCGAGTGTTGAATACGAGGCGTGGCCGGGCATTCTTAACCCTTGCCGCAAGTCCTCGAGACGGGGCGACGGGGTCACATCTTTCGTGAGTCTCTGCTCGTTACCGCAAGCCCCTAGTCCTAGCGATTTGGATATTTGATCCGAGCAGGCCTCTGGTCTGATAGCACTAACCATCACGTGGGCATAGTATGGGCGTTCTGCATCGTAGCATCAGCCGAAAGCTCTGTCAGACGTCCAGTTCAGCATGGCGGCACGGACGGACCGGCGCCCTCCTGGTGCCAGGCTTCTCCCTGCGCGCAACGACTCGGAGTGCACAGGGCGATGGCCCAAGACCTCTGAGCGCTTAGGATGTAGACTGACGGGGACCTCTCTGCTGAGCGGTAGGTAGGGTTGCGATGTGTCGTTTGGCCGAGGCCGGGCATGACCCAGGAAAGTGTGTCCGGCCGAAGTTAATCGAGCGTGTTGGGTAAGTTGGTGCACCCCTGCAGGGAAGAACATTTCTATCGATAGCCGGTCCTACGGTAAAGGACACTCGGAGTTGTATCCTGATTGATACAATTTAGAACTGGATACCTGTGATGAGACCTGTATATATGGCTCTGGGATTGCTTCTCGCAGGGAGTCGAGAAGGGATCTCAGGACGAGGTTTGATGACTTTATGGCTCTGGGATTGCTTTCTCGCAGGGAGTCGAGAAAGGATCTCTGGGTGAGTTTGATATTATTACTGCTACATTATATGGTATTGTTCTACTCTCTTCTACTGCTGCAAGACCGCTGAAGATGCTAGTCTTCGATAGGACTAGGCCTTCTCTCTATTCTGGCATTTCTGCAGCCCAGTCCACATATACAGCCTCCCCTTGATAATGTTGCATATGTAGTGTAGATCCTTGCTTGTTGAGTACTTCAGAGTACTCACGGTTGCTTTTCTTTCCTTTTTCCCCCATATCAGTTCGTCGAGACCAGAGGACGGAGCCCCCTGAGACAGATGCCCCGACGATCGCTACTACTACTACCCAGAGGATGGATACTACTACGAGTTGACTGACGACCAGGAGTAGGATCGGAGGGTCCCAGGCAGGAGGCCTTCGCCTTTCGATCGTAGTGTTTTATTTTGCCCCGCCTTTCTAAAGGCCTTTCTGTACTTTCTTTTATATCTGTACTCAGATATCTGATGCTTCCGCTGACGCTTGTTCGCAAGCTTATGTATTCGAGCCCTCGAGGCCCTGGCTTGTAATATAAAGCTTGTATGACTTTATTTATGTTTTAGAGTTGTGTTGTGATATCTTCCCGTGAGTCCTTAGGCTTGATCGTGTGCATTTGCGTGTATGAATAGTGCATGATCGGGCCGGGGGCGTCACAAGTTGGTATCAGAGCCGACTGCCTGTAGGAATCCCCTTTCCAACTCCTTGGCCGAAGTTGAGTGTAGAAACCGAAAACTGTTTTACTAACTTGGCTGTGTGGCTTACGGGCCCACGTCGCCAATTGGGTGGTATTAGTATCTTTTATTCCTCATCTTTACTCTGGGACTCTGACCTCTCTTCCTTTCGGGTTAACTAAAGTTTACTAACGCCGACACTTAGGATCTCGTAATTCTCGTCCACCCGGAGAGCTGGATATATGTGTGATTTCCCTGACATTGATCTGATTAGTCTGATAATCATTTTCCTTTCCATTGTTTTGTTTAACCTTTCTCTCCGAGATCGGTTATACTTCTCCTTGTCTTTTGACAATCATGAGTTCCCTCTGTCTCAGATGGATCGTTTGTTTCCACCACACCCTGCGACGCAGCTACCAGCTGTTCGAGCAGGGATACATCCAGAGTACATTCTTTATGCACTGGGGCAGATGTCAATCCGTTACAATACACCAGTACTATCTCCTCCAGATACCCGCAAAGACTTTGTGATCTATTGTGACGCATCCCGTGAAGGATTAGGCTGTGTCCTAATGCAAGAGCGTAAAGTGATTGCTTATGGCTCTCGTCAGTTGCGCCCACATGAAGAGAATTATCCGGTACATGATCTAGAACTAGCTGCTGTCATCTATGCATTGCAGTTATGGCGACATTACCTTCTCGGTAATCGTTGCGAGATATACACGGATCATAAAAGTCTGAAGTACTTGTTCACTCAACCTTCTCTAAACCTCCGTCAGCAAAGATGGATGGAGACCATTGCGGACTATGACTTGGGTATTTCTTATACCCCTGGCAAAGCTAATGTAATGGCTGATGCGTTGAGCCGCAAATCCTATTGCTGCGAACTTGAGGTTCAGCTACAGCAACCACTTCTGTATGAAGAGCTTCGAAAGCTAAATCTCGAGATAGTTCCCCAAGGATACCTAAAAACCTTGGTTGTTGAACCAGACCTTGAGAAAGCTGTTAAGAATGCGCAAGCTAAAGATGCTGAAATTGATCTGATGAAGAAAGACCTTCACCTTGTAAAGTACAGGGATTTCTCGCTGTCTGAAGATGGAACCTTGTATTTCAAAGACCGCATTGTCGTACCTCGCTTCGAGCTTATGACTGACAAAGTCATGAAGGAGGCACATGATACCCCGCTGTCTATTCATCCGGGTAGCACCAAGATGTATCGTGATCTCCGTCAAAGGTACTGGTGGTCTAGAATGAAGCAAGACATTGCTCGATATGTTGCTGAATGTGATGTGTGTCGACGCGTTAAAGCAGAACATCAGAAGCCTGCTGGAATTCTGCAACCACTTCCTATTCCTTTATGGAAATGGGATAAGGTTCAGATGGATTTCGTTACAGGACTTCCCAGGTCACAGAAGGGTCACGATGCTATTCTTGTCGTTGTCGACCAACTCTCCAAAGTTGCACACTTTCTGCCTGTCAAGGAGACGATCACTGCTAGTCAGTTAGCAGAATTATATATCTCCAGAATTGTTTCACTCCACGGTATTCCGAAAGAGATCAGTTCAGACCGTGGCAGCATATTCACCGGTCATTTCTGGGAAAGTTTCCAAAAGGCTATGGGAACTCATATTACCTGGAGTTCAGCTTATCATCCTCAATCCCAAGGCCAAGTTGAACGAGTCAATCAAGTGCTTGAAGACATGCTACGAGCTTGTGTTGTTTCTTTCGGCAAGAAGTGGGAAGAATCTCTTCCATATGCCGAGTTCTCTTATAACAACAGCTATCAAGCCAGTCTGAAAATGGCCCCTTTGAAGTTCTCTATGGACGTAAGTGTCGAACCCCTCTGAATTGGTCAGAAACTGGGGAACGACCTCTTGTTGGACCGGATATTATTCAACACGCCGAAGAACAAGTCCATATCATCCGTGAAAATCTCAAGGCGGCTCAGGACCGCCAGAAGAGCAACTATGATCGCAAACGATGGGGTTTGACTTATCAACCTGGTGATCAAGCTTATCTACGTGTCACCCCTATGAAGGGCACTCACCGTTTTGGAATCAAGGGCAAGTTAGCTCCACGCTACATTGGTCCTTTCCGCATTATTGCAAGACGTGGTCAAGTGGCGTATAAATTGGATTTGCCGCCGCAATTCTCTCATATCCACGACGTCTTCCATGTGTCGCAACTTCGTAAATGCTTCAAGGAATCTCCACACCGAGCTGTGGATCACGAGATGCTCGAATTGCATGATGATCTTTCATATAAGGAACATCCGATCCGCATTCTCGATGAAGCTGAACGTCGAACCCGTCAGAAGGTTACCAAGTTCCTCAAAGTGCATTGGTCAAATCATACTGAAGATGAAGCCACTTGGGAACGCGAGGATAATCTTCGTGCGGAATACCCCGAACTTTTTCCTTCTACTTCTTAATTCTCGGGACGAGAATTCTTGTTAGTAGAGGAGATTTGTAACACCCCCAGTGGTTAACTACAGTAATCACCCTTTTGATTATGCCATGTCATCATGTTTAACAGTGCATGATCATCATTTGCATCATAATGCATTTCAACTCCTAACCTCAAATTCAAAATTAAATGAGAGTGGAAAATAAAAGTTGTCCAACATAGAAACTAAATTGTTCATTAAATAGCAAATAAATCAGAGACAATTCTAAAATTGAAACCGACATCATTGGAGTTGGGTAAGTGACTCAAACATCTTCAAACAGCGACTAAAAACAATATTTAATAACCCTTTATTAAATCTAATTTAAGTATGAAATGATGTTTTGCCCAAACTAATTTTAGGTGTTAGGAAATAAAGCACTGGTATTTATGGACCAGGTCACATGTTTTACAAAATTCAATTTGAGCCCTAACTATTTACAAAACAGGGGTATGGATAAATAAAAGGAGAAAAGAAAAGAAAAAGGAAAAGCCCCCCCTCCCTCGCGGTCGACAGCGCGTCGCCGCGACTGCCGCGTATATGAGCAGCACCCCGGACCCCCTGGCTCTCCCTCGCCTCACTCTCCCCTGGACACCACCTCTCCTCTCTCTCCAGTGCGCAGCCATGGCACCGCCGCCGTAGCACGCGCGGCCACCGCCTCTGCCTCGTCGCGTGACCGTGCCCGCATGGTTCGCCTCCGTCGACTACGCCTCTCCCCCGAGCCCCACGAGCTAGAACGCGTCGCTGCGTCGTCGGCGCCGTCATCTTCCACCTTCGGCCGCCGCACGCCATCGCCGACTCCGGCCACTCCGAGCCCTCCCCGCGCACGCTAAGCTCACCTACAGACTCGCTGTGAGCACCTCGTCCCCCTCCCCCTCTCCCCGCGCGCTCTTCGTGCCCGTACGCGTCGCCCCTCTTTCGCCCGAACGCACCGCCGCCTAGCTCGTCGCCGGTGCCGTTCCGGTGACCAAACGGCCTCGGGCCCGTGCGCATCGTGCTCCCCGCATCGCGCAGGCCACACCTAGCTTCTCCTTTCGCTCGCTAGCGCGCCGTAGCGCCGACCCCGTGCACCACCCGAACGCCATCGCCGCTGCGGTCATCGCCGGCGCCGTTCCCGGCGGCCCCCAACCACGCCAACACCACCACGTGACGCGGCGCTCGCCGCCCGTTCGAACGGGCCAAGCCACGGCCCCGGAGACGCCCTGAGGGCGAAACCCGAGCTCGCCGGAGCTCGCCACCGCGTCTGGGCACTCCGGCGCGACTCCGGCGGCCGGTCCGATGTGGCGCCGCGGGCCCCACGGCCCAGCCACTGACTCTGGGCCCCACTGGGTCCCGTTGACCTAGTCCACGCTGACTGGGCGGGCCCTGTGTCTATGACATGTGGGTCCCGCTCGGTAAAACGTTTTATTAAATAAATAATCCGTTAATAAAATTAATTAGTGATTTAAAACACTAATTACCCACTGACTGCTGGGCCCCGCCTGCTAATTAGTTTAAATAGATTAAGCTAACTCTGTTTAGTTAACTGAGTCACTGACATGTGGGCCCCACATATCAGGTTTGACCTGGCCGGCCCCCTGTTGACTGCTGACGTCATCCATGCGTCATGCTGACGTCACCCTGCTACTGTTCTGGATAATTCGAATTAATAATAAATCTGTAATTTCAGAATATTGTTTAAACTTTAGAAAATCATATCTTTTAAACCGTAACTCCGATGAAAATACTTTCTACATGAAAGTTGCTCAGAACGACGAGACGAATCTGAATACGCGGTCCGTTCGTCCGTCACGCGTCCCTAACTATCCGAACTTGCAACCGTTCCCCTCTTATCCTCTGTCCGATAATTCCAAAGACCCGGGAAATATCGTCAGATATTCTCCCGCTCCGTCTGTTACGTGTGATGCTGCGTTAGACTACCCCTAGCACCGTGTATCGTATTTGTCATGCTCATGTTTGCTATATATTTATACTGTTTCCTCCCCCTCTTCTCTCTCGGTAGACCCTGACACCGACGTCGTCCCCGAGACCGACGCAACTCAGGAGCCCGACGCCACCGTTGACGATCCCTCTCTCTTGCCAGAGCAACCAGGCAAGCCCCCCCCTTTGATCATCCCGATATCGCCCATTCTAATTTCCCATGCTTGCATTAGAATTGCTGTTGCTACTGCTTTACCTATTCTGATGCATAGCCTGTTTATTGTAGCCTGCTGTTGATATTTACCTGCATATCCTAAACTGCTTAGTTTAGGCTGGGTAGAGACCTATCAGTGACCCCACTTATCCCGACTGCCGCGCTGGATCGTCAGAAGACCCGATCAACGGGATTGAAGACCAGGCCCCGACACCGCACATCACCCCCCCTTAGTTGTAACGACACTGCAGCGTTACTATCAAGTGCCGAGGGTGAAACCTCATGTAGCACTTCTGATGTTAACTCTGTAGAGTAGCTATTCGATCGTGGTCATCGAGGGTGATTCCTCCTTCCCCACTTCCGATACGACGCTGTCGTACAACACATCAAGTGTGAACTCATCGAGGGTGATTCCTCCTAAGTTCGACTTGACGGTTACATAGAGTGGGCATCCGTCGAGGGTGATACCTCGGATTTCCTTGATGTTATGGACACACAGTTACTGTGACTTTACTGCTGAACCTTGATAGAGACGGGTCGGCCCCGAAGGGGGACCCGAGGAAGCTACTTTTACTACAGGACTGAAGGGACAGGCGGTACCACCCAGTAGAGGTGGACCTGAGTTCCCGACAGTCTTTTACGAGACGGGTTGACCTGGATGGTGCCCGAGTGTTGAATACGAGGCGTGGCCGGGCATTCTTAACCCTTGCCGCAAGTCCTCGAGACGGGGCGACGGGGTCACATCTTTCGTGAGTCTCTGCTCGTTACCGCAAGCCCCTAGTCCTAGCGATTTGGATATTTGATCCGAGCAGGCCTCTGGTCTGATAGCACTAACCATCACGTGGGCATAGTATGGGCGTTCTGCATCGTAGCATCAGCCGAAAGCTCTGTCAGACGTCCAGTTCAGCATGGCGGCACGGACGGACCGGCGCCCTCCTGGTGCCAGGCTTCTCCCTGCGCGCAACGACTCGGAGTGCACAGGGCGATGGCCCAAGACCTCTGAGCGCTTAGGATGTAGACTGACGGGGACCTCTCTGCTGAGCGGTAGGTAGGGTTGCGATGTGTCGTTTGGCCGAGGCCGGGCATGACCCAGGAAAGTGTGTCCGGCCGAAGTTAATCGAGCGTGTTGGGTAAGTTGGTGCACCCCTGCAGGGAAGAACATTTCTATCGATAGCCGGTCCTACGGTAAAGGACACTCGGAGTTGTATCCTGATTGATACAATTTAGAACTGGATACCTGTGATGAGACCTGTATATATGGCTCTGGGATTGCTTCTCGCAGGGAGTCGAGAAGGGATCTCAGGACGAGGTTTGATGACTTTATGGCTCTGGGATTGCTTTCTCGCAGGGAGTCGAGAAAGGATCTCTGGGTGAGTTTGATATTATTACTGCTACATTATATGGTATTGTTCTACTCTCTTCTACTGCTGCAAGACCGCTGAAGATGCTAGTCTTCGATAGGACTAGGCCTTCTCTCTATTCTGGCATTTCTGCAGCCCAGTCCACATATACAGCCTCCCCTTGATAATGTTGCATATGTAGTGTAGATCCTTGCTTGCTGAGTACTTCAGAGTACTCACGGTTGCTTTTCTTTCCTTTTTCCCCCATATCAGTTCGTCGAGACCAGAGGACGGAGCCCCTGAGACAGATGCCCCGACGATCGCTACTACTACTACCCAGAGGATGGATACTACTACGAGTTGACTGACGACCAGGAGTAGGATCGGAGGGTCCCAGGCAGGAGGCCTTCGCCTTTCGATCGTAGTGTTTTATTTTGCCCCGCCTTTCTAAAGGCCTTTCTGTACTTTCTTTTATATCTGTACTCAGATATCTGATGCTTCCGCTGACGCTTGTTCGCAAGCTTATGTATTCGAGCCCTCGAGGCCCTGGCTTGTAATATAAAGCTTGTATGACTTTATTTATGTTTTAGAGTTGTGTTGTGATATCTTCCCGTGAGTCCTTAGGCTTGATCGTGTGCATTTGCGTGTATGAATAGTGCACGATCGGGCCGGGGGCGTCACATAGTAGTAGTCGTCGGCGGGGGCGGCTGGCTCCGAGGCTCCGTCATCTAGTCGCATCAAACAGATATGGGGGAAAAGAAAGCAAAGCAACCGTGAGTACTCATCCGAAGTACTCAGCAAGTAAGGATCTACACTACATATGCAACATTATCAAAGGAAAGCTGTATATGTGGACTGGGCTGCAGAAATGCCAAAATAGAGGGAAGGCCTAGTCCTATCGAAGACTAGCATCTTCACAGGTCTTGCAGCATTAGAAGAGTGTAGATTAGTACAGTATAAAGTAGTAGTAGCGTCATCAACCTCGTCCAGAGATCCTTTCTTGACTCCCTGCGAGAAAGCAATCCCAAAGCCATACTATCCATTTATCATCACAAGTATCCAGTTCTGGTTGTATCGATCGGGATACAACTCCGAGCGTCCGTTACCGAGGATCCGGCTATGCATAGATTAGTTCTTCCCTACAGGGGTGCACCAACTTACCCACCACACTCGCTTAACTCCGGCCGAACAAACTATTCTGGGTCATGCCCGGCCTCGGCCAAACGACACACCACAGCCCTACCTAAAGCTCAGCAGAGAGCTCCCCGCCGGTCTACATCCTAAGCGCTCAGGGGTCTTGGGCCGTCGCCCTGTGCACGCCGGGTCGTTGCGAGCAGGGTGGATACCAGCGACAACGGCACGATCCGACCCGGCCACAATGCTAAACTGGATGTCTGACAGAGCTGTCGGCTGATACCACGATGTAGAGTACCCATATTTATTCCCACGTGATGGTTAGTGCTATCGGGCCAGAGGCCCACTCAGATCACATATCCAAATCATGAGTGTAATGATAGTGCGGTAACGAGCAGAGACTCACGATCGATGTGACCCCGTCGCCCCGTCTCGAGGACTTGCGGCAAGGGACAAGAATTCCCGGCCACGCCTCGTATTCATCACTCGGGCACCGTCAAGGTCAACCCGTCTCGCAAAAGACTGTCGGGAAACTCAGGTCCACCTCTACTGGGTGGTACCGCATGTCCCTCCAGTCCTGCAGTAAAAGTAACTCCCTCGGGTCGCCCTCGGGGCAGACCCTTTTCTAACAAGGTTCAGGGGTAAAGTCACAATAACCGTGTGTCCATAACATCAGGGGAATCCGAGGTATCACCCTCGACGGATGCCCACTCGATGTAACCGTCAAGGTGAACTTAGGAGGAATCACCCTCGAGGTTCACACTTGAAGTGTTGCGCGACATGGTCGTATCAGAAGTGGAGAAGGAGGAATCACCCTTGATGACCATGACCGAATAGCTACTCTATAGAGTTAACATCAGAAGTGCTATACGAGGTATCACCCTCGGCACTCGATGGTGACGCTGCAGGGTCGTACAACTAAGGGGGGTGTTGTGCAGTGCCGGGGTCTGGCTGTTGATCCCGTTGATCGAGTCATCTGATAATCCAGCGGGGCAACTGGGGACAAAGTGGGGTCTCTGGTAGGTCTGTACCCAGCCTATACTAAACAGGATAGGATAAGCAGGTAAGGTTTCAATAGCAGGTTACAATAAACAGGCTATGCATCAGAATAGGTTAAACAGTAGCAGCAACAATTTCTAATGCAAGCATGAGAGAGAAAGAATAGGCAATATCGATATGCTCAAAAGGGGGGTGCTTGACTGGTTGCTCGGCGGCAAAGGCAAGGTCATCAACGGTGTCGTCGGGCTCCTGAGCTGCGTCGGTCTCGGGGACGACGTCGGTGTCGGGGTCTACCGAGAGAGAAGAGGGGGAGGAAACAGATAAATACACGACGAACATATGCAATACAGAGCATGCTATGCTAACGTGCAGCGCAGGGTTGCCTAAAGACACATCTAAATCATATTAGTTATTTTAGGATTTAAGTTGGAATTATTAACCAGTGTATAAGCACTATTCATCTACCGAAAATAGGCTAAAGTTGCGGGTTCACTTCCGTAGAGGGTCCCGACACGGAAACAGATGGCACGGTCGGATTTGTCTCGTCGTTCTGATCAACTTTCATGTAGAAAGTTTTTTGATCCAAGCTATGGTTTATTTTATATGATTTTCTAAAGTTTTAATTATTTTCTGGAATTATTCAATTTATCAGAACTAAGTTAATACGTCAGCCTGACGTCACTGTGAGGTCAGCGAGTCAAACCGCCTGGTCCAGGTCAAACCTGACCTGCGGGACCCACCTGTCATAGACAGTGGGTTAACTGAACTAATTTGCAGAGTTAATTAGCTAAGTGGGACCCCACTATCAGTGTAATTAGTAGTTGATTAGCACTAACTAAACTAACTGACACGCGGGACCCACCTGACAGTCAGCGGTGAACAGTAAAAGGGTTGACCTGGTCAATTGGTCAACGGGACCCACCGGGCCCACCCGTCAGCCTCACAGGGGAGGCCACGTGGGCGCCACATCGGCCGGCCGGCGTTCAAACGCTGGCGGGCATGTTTTTGCGGCAGCGCGGCTCGGGAGGTAGTCGGGATCGCGCATCCGGCCACCGTTTAGCGCGCGGAGTGGCGCGTTCGGACGCGGGTGAAGCCGCGCATCTAATGGGGGCGGTGGCTCGGCCGGAGGAGGACCGCAGCGTCACCGGAGGCGAGCGGGGCGTACGCTGGGGCTCGGGCGAGCGCGAAAACGGCGCTAGGGGGCAAGGCAAGGCGTGCCAGGGGGTGCTTTGGCTCCCTGGGAGACCCAGGAGCACGAGACGAAGCTCGGGCGCGGGCTGCGACAGCGGTGGCTACGGCGGCGACGGAGCGAGGCGGTGGCGAGCTACGGCTACGGTGGGGGTCTAGCTAGCAGTCGTACACGAGGGCAGAGAGAGTGGAGAAACGGAGGTGAGCTCACAGTGGTGCGGTAGGGATAGGCAGTGGCCTCGGGGAGGGCTCGACGTGGCCGGATTCGTCGCCGGAGTACGTCGGGACCGAGGAGGAAGAAGGCGTCGAGGGGCTCGGTGTAGCGCTCCCCAGCACCAACGGCTTGCACCAGACGAAGTGGAGCTCGACGGCGGTGCGCTACGACATCTTGGTGAGGCCGAACGGGGACGATGGGCGCGAGATCGACGACGGTGGCGGCGGCGACTTTCGGCGTGGTGGGGAACGAGAGAGAGAGAGCGAGCGAGGCGAGGGAGGAGCCAGGGGGGTCCGTGGGGGTGCTCTTATCCACGGTGTGCGCGGCGATGCGCTGTCGAGCGAGGGGAAGGGGGGCCTGGCTGCGCGCGTCGTGCATGCGCGGTGCTCGACAGCGAGCGCAGGTGAGCAGTGCGGAGGTGGGAGGCGACAGGTGGTGGGCTGGGCCGCGGTTGACTTAGGCCCAGCCACTGCGGGCCTTTTTTTCTTTTTCTTTCTTCTGTTTTCTTCTTTTATCTTTGTTTTGCAAATAGTTTAGCCACCAATTAAGTTTTGCAAAATATGTGACTTAGCCCATTAAATATGATGCATTATTTGCCACTGCCAGAAAATGGTTTGAAGTCCATATCTTTTCATTTGGATTTTTATTAAATGAATATGGATTAAATATCTCTGTTTTGTTGCTGTTAGAGGCACATAATTAATTTAGTGAATGTTGGTTACAATTTTAGAATTGTCTCTGGATTATTTACAATATTATGAACATTTTAGTTCCTGGATTTGAACAACTTTTATTTTCACTTTTAGTTTGAATTTCCATTTGAATTTGAATTGAAAAGAGATATGATCCAAATGATGTTTAAGTACTGTTGATCATGATGGCATGGCTTTATCAAAAGGGGGATTACTGTAGCTAACCACCGGGGGTGTTACAATCCCCAAGCTTAGATGCTTGAGACTTCTTGAAATATTATCTTGGGATGCCTTGGGCATCCCCAAGCTTGAGCTTTTGTGTCTCCTTAATTCCTTTTATATCACGGTTTCCCTAAATCTTAAAAACTTCATCCACACAAAACTCAACAAGAACTCGTGAGAAAAGTTAGTATGAATCAATGCAATAACCTTATCATTCTCTACTGTAGCAAATCACTAAAATTGTTATTTAGCATTGCATACTAAATGCCTCTGCATATTTAATACTCCTATCCTCAAATAGAATCATTAAACAAGCAAACATATGCAAACAATGCAAACATAACAGCAATCTGTCTAAATAGGACAGTCTGTAAAGAGTGCAATTATACTCATACTTCCCTAACTCCAAAAATTCTGAAAATATACCACATTGTAGAAAATTTATCATAGCTTATT
Organism: Thinopyrum elongatum; assembly: GCA_011799875.1. Taxonomy (NCBI): domain Eukaryota; kingdom Viridiplantae; phylum Streptophyta; class Magnoliopsida; order Poales; family Poaceae; genus Thinopyrum; species Thinopyrum elongatum. The sequence goes on from CM022297.1 coordinate 156,910,366, forward strand.
GTGCAAAAAATCTCAACATTTTATCACATACTGACTTTTCTTAAGAATTCACACACTAGCGTGCAACTTTCTGTTTTCAAACAGCAACATATAGACTTGCAAAATAAGCATGGCAAAGGGTATACTTGACATTTTTAATGAAGTAAAAGATACAAAACATTATTCTAAATAACATAAAGCAAATCCAAATAAAATAAAATGATGCTCCAAGCAAATTACATATCATGTGACGAATAAAAATATAGCCCCAAGTAAGGTTACCGATAATGTTGGAGATGAAAGAGGGGATGCCTTCCAGGGCATCCCCAAGCTTAGTTGCCTAGATCTTCCTTGAATATTACCTTGGGGTGCCTTGGGCAACCCCAAGCTTAGGGTCTTATCACTCCTTATTCTCCTCATATCGATACCTCACCCAAAACTTGAAAACTTAAATCACACAAAACTTAAGGGAACTTCGTGAGATGGGTTAGTATGATAAAACAAATCATTCACTTGGGTACTGTAAAGGACAAGATTCATAATTGTTCTCACACAATGCCTACTGTACCATACAATTTCTACAACTTATGTTGACCAATATAAGCCATCAGAACTATAAAACAAGCAAACTATGCATTGAAAACAGAATCTGTGAAAAACAGAACAGTACGTAAAGATCTGAAGTATGGTCATACTTCTGTAACTCCAAAAATTCTTAAAATTTAGGAAAACGTAGGAAATTTGTATATCAATCATATGTAAAACATTCAGAGTTTTTCGACGCTCCAGTGATTTTTAACAATTCTGTTACTGGGCGCAAAAGTTTCTGTTTTTGCACAGAATCAAGTCAACTATCATCCACACAATCCCAAAGGCTTTACTTGGTACTTTATTGAAACAAAATCTATAAAACATGATTACTACAGTAGCCTAATCATGTTAACCCACAAAAACAGTAGGGGTAAATATTGGGTTGTCTCCCAACGAGTGTTTTTCTTTAATGCCTTTTTAGCTAGGCATGATGATTTCAATGATGCTCACATAAAAGATAAGAATTGAAACATAACATGAGCATCATGAAGCATATGACTAGCACATTTCAGTCTAACCCACTTCCTATGCATAGGGATTTTGTGAGCAAACAAATTATGGGAACAAGAATCAACTAGCATAGGAAGGCAAAACAAGCAAAACTTCAAAATTTTCAACACATAGAGAGGAAACTTGATATTATTGCAATATGTAAAAGCATATGTTCCCCTCTCATAATAGTTTTCAGTAGCATCATGAATGAATTCAACAATATAACTATCACATAAAGCATTCTTTTCATGATACACATGCATAATTTTTTTACTACTCTCCACATAAGCAAATTTATTCTCATGAATAGTAGTGGGAGCAAACTCAACAAAATAACTACCATGAGATACTTGATTGACATAATCAATTTGAGCATTTAAATGATGATGACAAGATTCATGGTGATCATTATTCTTTATATCATAAGTGTCATCATAATAATCATCATAGATAGCAACTTTGTTATCAAAATCAATTGAAACCTCTTCCAAGATAGTGGAATCATCATTAAATAAAGTCATGATCTCTCCAAATCCACTTTCATCAATATAATCATCATAAATAGGAGGCATGATTTCATCATAGTAAATATTCTCATCAAAACTTGGGGGACCAGAAATATCATCTTCATCAAACATAGCATCCCCAAGCTTGTAGCTTTGCATATCATTAGCATCATGGATATTCATAGAATTCACACTAACAACATTGCAGTCATGCTCATCATTCAATGATTTACTGCCAAACATTCTATTGAATTCTTCTTCTAACAATTGAGCACAATTTTCCTTTCCATCATTTTCAAGAAAGACATGATAAAGATGAAAAATATGAGGCCACCTCAATTCCATTTTTGTAGTTTTATTTTATAAACCAAACTAGTGATAAACAAAAACTAAAAGATTCAATTGCAATATCTAAAGATATACCTTCAGGCACTCACCTCCCCGATAACGGCGCCAGAAAAGATCTTGATGTCTACTACGCAACTTTATTCTTGTAGACTCGTGTTGGGCCTCCAAGCGCAGAGTTTTGTAGGACAATAGAAATTTTCTCTCAAGTGGATGACCTAAGGTTTATCAATCAATGGGAGGCATAGAATGAAGATGGTCTCTCTCAAACAACCCTGCAACCAAATAACAAAGAGTCTCTTGTGTCCCAAACACACCAAATACAATGGTAATTTGTATAGGTACACTAGTTCGGCGAAGAGATGGTGATACAAGCGTAGTAATGATAGTAGATATTGATTTTTGTAATAGGAATAATAAAAAACAGCAAGGTAGCAATTGATAAAATGGAGCACAAATGGTATTGCAATGCTTGAAAATGAGGCCTAGGGTCCGTACTTTCGCTAGTGTAATCTCTCAACAATGCTAATATAATTGGATCATATAACCATCCCTCAACGTATGATGAAGAATCACTCCAAAGTTCTTATCTAGTGGAGAAAATAAGAAGAAATCGTTTGTAGGGTATGAAACCACCTCAAAGTTATCATTTCTGATCGATCTATCTAAGTTCGTACTAAAATAACACCATATGATACACATCAACCAACTCTAATGTCACCTACATACTCCAATGTCACCACGAGTATCCGTGAGTTGATTATATGATATGCATCAAACAATTTCAGATTCATAATACTCAATCCAACACAAAGAACCTCAAAGAGTGCCCCAAGATTTCTACTAGAGAAACAAAAATGAGAACGTGCATCAACCCCTATGCATAGATTACCCCAATGTCACCTCGAGAATTCGTGAGTTGAGTGCCAAAACACATATCAAGTGAATCAATAGGATACCCCATTGTCACCACGGGTATTCATAGCAAGACATACATCAAGTGCTCTCAAATCCATAAAAGTATTCAATTCGATAAAAACGAAATCTCAAATCATCACAATAAGATAGAGAGGGGAAAACACCATATGATCCAACTATATTAACAAAGCTCGCGATACATCAAGACTGTGCCAACTCAAGAACACGAGAGAGAGAGAGATTAAACACATAGCTATTGGTACAAACCCTCAGCCCCGAGGGTGGACTACTCCCTCCTCATCATGGTGGACACTAGGATGAGGAAGATGGCCACCGGTGATGATTTCCCCCTCCGGCAGGGTGCCGAAACAGCGTCTAGATTGTTTTTCGTGTTTGCAGAGGCTTGCAGCGGCGGAACTTCTGATCTAGGTTATTTATGGGGGTTTCTATATTTATAGGATTTTTTGGCATCGGTTTCACGCTAAGATGGGCTTCGAGGGGCCCACCACCCACCTGCACACGGGCAAGGCCCCTGGCGCGCCCTGGTGGGTGGTGGCCACCTCCTTCACCTTCTGGCCCCCCACGAAGCTTCTGGTGCCTCTTTTGTTCCATAAAAAATTGTCAAAAAGTTTCAGCTCATTTGGAGAACTTTCATTTCTGCACAAAAAACAACACCACGGTAGTTCTGCTAAAAATAGCGTCAGTCCGGGTTAAATCCATTCAAATCATACCAAAACCATATAAAATTGTTGTAAACATGGCATGAATACTTCATAAATTATAGATACATTGGAGACGTATCAGCTTCTTAATAGTGGAATCCGCTAAGTGCAAATTTAAAGAACAATCATCAGGTTTGTGGAAAACTAGCACATCGCATAAAGTTTTTGGAATAGTTGACACGCTAGCAGCAAAATCACACAAAGCATTGCACTCATAATGTTTAATCTTAATTTTAATAGTAGGTTCCCATTCATCATAAAGCTTTCTAGGGATTGAAACTTCCAACTCAAGTTTTTCTTCAAAACATTTCATCATAGCATCAACGATATGTTTTGTAAAAGATTTATTTTGATTATAAGCATGACGTGAATTAAGCATAGATTGCAATAAGGAAATACAATCAATCAAAGAACAATTATCATAATTAAAGTCCTTGAAATCCAAAAGAGTGGGCTCATCACTAGTTAAAGTTTTGACCTCGCCAATCCCACTTTTATCAATTTTTTCATTAAGATCTTCACCCTCCAAATTATTGGGACACCTTCTAACTAAAGTTGACTAATCTCCAGTCCCTTCTTTATCAAGTTTTATATTAGCAAACAAAGATTCAATAGGAGTCACACCAATCACTTTAAGATCTTCATCATGATTATCGCAAAAACTAGAAGAACATACTTTTTCTAGCCATTCTCTCTTAGCACGCATCCTAGCGGTTCTATCCCTACTTTTGTTAATAGAAATTTGGATAGCTCTCGGAGACTCATTAATATCAAGCTTGGGTGGCATAGATCAAATCTTAAAAGAATCAATCTCATGAGAAATTCTATCAACGTTTCTAGCCAAATCATCAATCTTGATCAATTTTTCTTCTACCATAGCATTAAAAATCTTTTGGGAGTTAATAAAATATTTAATATTATTCTCAAGATCAGAGGGTATATTATTATAATTTTCGTAAGAGTTGTTGTAGGAATTACCATAATTATTAGAGTAATTACTAGGAAACGACCTAGGATTAAAGTTGCCTCAATACGCGTTATTACCAAAATTGTTCCTACCAACAAAATTCACATCCATAGATTCATTATTATTCTCAATCAAAGTAGACAAAGGCATATCATTAGGATCAATAGGAGCACCCTTGCTAGCAATCAATTTCATAAGTTCATCCATCTTTCCACTCAAAGTATTAATTTCTTCAATAGCATGCACTTTTTTATTAGTAGAAGATCTTTCGGTATGCCATTGAGAGTAATTTGCCATAATATTATCTGGGAGTTTAGTAGCTTCTCCTAATGTGATTTTCCTAAAAGTACCACCCGCGGCAGAATCTAAAAAATTTCTAGATGCAAAATTCAATCCCGCATAATTTTTTTGTATGATCATCCATAAACTTAAACCATGAGCAGGGCAATTTCTTATCATCAATTTCATCGTCTCCCAAGATTGTGCAACATGTTCATGATCTAGTCGCTTAAAATTCATTATATCGTTCCTAAGGGATATGATCTTAGTGGGAGGAAAATACTTGGAAATAAAAGTATCCTTACACTTATTCCATGAATCAATACTATTTTTAGGCAAGGACGAAACCAAGTTTTAGCACGATCTCGTAGTGAGAACAGAAATAGCTTCAATTTAACAATATCATTATCCACATCTTTTTTCTTTTGCATATCACACAATTCAACAAAAGTATTTAGATGGGATGCAGCATCTTCATTAGGACTACCAGAAAATTGTTCTTTCATAACAAGATTCAACAAAGCGACATTAATCTCATAAGATTCCGCACTAGTGGCGGGAGCAATCGGAGTACTAATAAAATCATCATTATTAGTGTTGAAAAACTCACACAACTTAGTATTTTCTTGAGACATCGTGACAAAGCAAGCAATCTAGCACACAAGTAAACAAAAAGTAAACGAAAAGACGAACGGAAAGAAGGCAAATAAAAAGGAAAATATTTTTGTGTTTTTCTAAAAATGTTTTAGAAGTGGGGGAGATAAAAATGAGAGGCAAATGGCAAATAATGTAAATGCAAGAGATGAGAGTTTATGATGGGTACTTGGTAGCCTTGGTGTAGATCCTCCCCGGCAACGGCGCCGAAAATTCTTCCTGCTACTTCTTGAGCTTGTGTTGGCTTTTCCCTTGAAGAGGAAAGGTTGATGCAGCAAAGTAGAGATAAGTATTTCCCTTAGTTAAGAACCAAGGTATCAATCCAGTTGAAGGAACACACAAGTCTCCAATGATAGCACCTACACAAACAAACAAATACTTGCACCCAACGCGATAAAGTGGTTGTCAATCCCTTCACGGTTACTTGCAAGGATGAGATCTGATAGAGATAGGTATAAAAGATAAATAAAAGTGCAAAATAAGGTAAAGGTAAATAAATTGCAGCAAGGTATTTTCGGGTTTTTGGTTTTATAGATCTGAAAATAATATGATGAAAATAGACCCGGCGGCCATAGTTTTCACTAGAGGCTTCTCTCTTGAAAGAACGCATATGGTGGGTAAACAAATTACTGTTGAACAATGGATAGAAAAGTGCATAGTTATGACGATATCTAAGGTAATGATCATGAATATAGGCATCACATCCGTGACAAGTAGACCGACTCCTGCCTGCATCTACTACTATTATTCCGCACATTGACCGCTATCCAGCATGCATCTAGTGTATTAAGTTAACAAGAATGGAGTAACGCCTTAAGGAAGATGACATGATGTAGAGGGATAGATCCAATCAATATGGAATAAACCCCATATTTTTATCCTTAATGGCAACAGTACAAATACGTGCCTCGCTACCCCTTCTGTCACTGGGTGAGGACACCGCAAGATTGAACCCAAAACAAAGCACCTCTCCCATTGCAAGAAAAATCATTCTAGTTGGCCAAACCAAATCAATAGATCAAAGAGAAATACAAAGCTATCTTAATCATGCATAAAAGAGTTCAGAGAAGACTCAAATAATATTCATAGATAATTTGATCATAAATCCACAATTCATCGGATCTCAACAAACGCACCGCAAAAGAAGATTACATCGAATAGATCTCCAAGAACATCGAGGAGAACATTGTATTGAAGATCAAAGAGAGAGAAGAAGCCATCTAGCTACTAGCTATGGACCCGTAGGTCTGTGGTAAACTACTCACACATCATCGGAAGGGCAACAAGGTTGATGAAGAAGCCCTCTGTGATCGAATCCCCCTCCGGCAGAGTACCGGAAAAGGCCCCATGATGGGATCTCACGAGGACAGAAGCTTGCGGTGGCAAAAAAGTATTTTTGGTGTGCCCTATGGTATACGGGGAATATTTGGGTATTTATAGAGCTGAGATTAGGGTTAGAGGAGCCACGGGGGGCCCACAAGCTCATAGGGCGCGCCTGGTGAGGTTGTAGCTCACCCGTGGACCTTCTGGCCTCCTCCTGAAGCTTCCTAGGTGTCTTCTGGCCCAAGAAAAATCGTTAAAAAGTTTCGTTCTGTTTGGACTCTGTTTGGTATTGGTTTTCTATAAAAGACAAAAACAAGGAAAAAACAGCAACTGGTACTGGGCACTAGGTTAATAGGTTAGTCCCAAAAAATGATATAAATAGCATAATAATGCATATAAAACATCCAAGATGGATAATATAATAGCATGGAACAATAAAAAATTATAGATACATTGGAGACGTATGAATGATCATTGCCTTAGATATCGTCATAACTATGCGCTTTTCTATCAATTGCTCAATAGTAATTTGTTTACCCACCGTATGCTTTCTTTCAAGAGAGAAGCCTCTAGTGAAAACTATGGCCCTCGGGTCTATTGTTTATCATATTATTTTCAGATCTATAAAATAAAAAACACAAAATAACTTGCTGCAATTTATTTACTTTTATTTTATTTAGCACTTTTACTTATGTTTTATATCTATCACTATCAGATCTCATCCTTGCAAGTAACCGTGATGGGATTGACAACCCCTTTATCGCGTTGGGTGCAAGTATTTGTTTGTCTGTGTAGGTGCAATTATTGGAGACTTGTGTGTTCCTCCTGCTGGATTGATACCTTGGTTCTCAATTGAGGGAAATACTTATCTCTACTTTGCTGCATCACCCTTTCATCTTCAAGGGAAAAATCAAAGCAAGCTCAAGAAGTAGCAGCTCCCACTCGAGATACTCCTCGGGGTCTTGAGTCCCATAGAAAGAATCTCGTGGTCGGTGTCAAGGTCGTAGTAGCTCATGGAAGTTGCGTACTTGAGCTTGGGGAGCTTCTCTTGAGGTGCTTGTTAGCGAAGATGTCGCATATCCAAAGGCGAAGATTCCTTGAAGTCGCTTGGCGAAGATGCTAAGGTAGATGGTGAAGTCATAGAGCGGTGGTTGGTGTTGAGCTGTTGACCTTCACATTCATGTCGGTGATGGTGTCGATACCGATTTGATCTTGCCAGAGATGGTAGCTCGGAAGGATGTGCACTTGAGCTTCTTCTCGAAGATGAGGGAGACCTCTTGCACTAAAAAAAAAGACACATCCGTGACATTTTGGGCCGAACGAATTTTTTTCTGTCAAGCTTATGACACTTCTATGACGATAACTGTGACAAAACCCGGTATCATCATAGATGTGGTGGGCTCCTACTTCTATGACAAAAAATCATGATAGAAAATTGGCTTTTCATCCTGGGCGGGCCGGAGACGCACCTGCATGACATTCTTTGGGCCGTCCATGATGGAAAAAATCATGGTAGAAGCGAGGCCGAGGAAAATTTCGGGGAGTTCCCAGTTACGGTGGGTGGTCGGGGCCGATCGAGCAGGTGGGGGTGGATGAATAGTAGCCGGTGGAGGGACCCCGTGGAGGGCTGGTTGAACAGGACCCCGTGGAGGGCTGGTTGAACAGGAGCAGGTGGAGGCTGGATGAACAGGACCCCGTGGAGGGCTGGTTGAACAGTAGCCGGTGGAGGCTGGATGAACAGGACCCCCATGGATGAACAGTAGCTGGTGGAGGCAGGAGGAAGTCGACGGTGCATGAATAGTAGCAGGTGGAGGCTGGAGGAAGTCGACGGTGGATGAACAGTAGCCCGTGGAGTCCCGTTTTGCGGTACGCCACACCCCTCCCGATGAACAGGACCCCGTTTCGACCGTAGGCGCTCCAACACAAGTCCGTTTCCTCCGTTTTGCGGTATGCCACACCCCTCCCGATCAACATCACCCCGTTTCAACCGTAGGAGCTCGAACACAAGTCCGTTTCCTTCGTTTTGCGGCACGCCAGACCCTATTTCGGCTGTTCCGTCCAAGCCTGTTGGCTCCCGATGAACACGACACATTCCGACCCAGTCTGTTGCCTCCCGATGAACACGACGCTGTTTCTTCGTTCCGACCCAGTCGGTTGGCTGCCGATTAACAGGACCCCGTTGCTGTACGTGTTTGAGACTCCGCCCGTATGTACGTACGTAGCCGTATTTACTTTCTTGCAGCGTGGCTGTACGTACGTGTACACGATATAGATGGGACTGCCTGAATAGCTACCGCTCCTTACTAGGCCATGGTTAATCGTGGCAGAAAGACTGATGGACCAGTATGTACGTACACGTTTGCGACCAGAATGACAACGCCACGTATGCTTCAACCGGGTGGGTTCCGGCTGTAAGGGAGGATAAGGAGGCACTTCCTTGCGTGCGAAGATATTGATGGTGGGTCCGAGCTGACAGGGGGAGGATTCTTTTTTTTGCGCGTAATAAAGAGGCACTTCCTTGCATGCGAAGATGCAGCTGGTGGGTCCATCTGTCAGCCTCACCGCGTACACTCCTCTTCCGATGGCTGTCGTTCGTTGACCACGTTGACCACACCGCGTGGACAGCACCAGGCGGTGGATGATGGTGAGGCAGGGAACGATGCGGAGCCTGGGAACACGCGGAGGCTAGTACGAGGGTTGATTGGTTCGGCTGCGGTGTGAGGCTGCCGTCGCCACAGAATAACAGGGGGTGTGGGTGAGTAGAGGGATGGCCTGGCCAGCGGTGGGAGTAGTAGGGGGCGGTGAGGCCTACGCGGCAGCACAGCCAGCTATAGGAGGCAGGAGCACGCGGTGGTTTGGACGGCTAGAGCAAGAAAATCAGAGGTTGAAGAAGCAGGACGATCGTTGGATGTTAACAATCCAATGGTCACTGGTGATAGAATCGTTTGTTGACTAAGTTGACAAAGCCCTGCGTACGCGTCAACTTAGTAGGGCCACAAGTCAGCCTCCATATCTGGTGGGCCCCAGCTATCATGGGGAGCACTCGTTATTTTTCGCTTAATAAGGAGGCACTTCCTTCCATGCCAAGGTATAGCTGGTAGGTCCCAGTTGTCATTGGGAGGATTCATTCGTTTTGGCGTAATAAGGAGGTACTTGCTTGCGTGCGGCCATGGACCATGTGGGTCCCAACTGTCAGCCTCTCCATGTACATCCCTCTTCCGATGTTGTTGTTTGTTGACAACGTTGACCACGCCGTACCGAGAACACCAACATGATGGACGACGGCGAGACCCAGGAAGGGAATGACCCGGAGGTGGCGAAGCCACAACAGTGGAGGGATGTGGGTGAGTAGAGGGATGGCCTGGCCAGCGGTGGGAGTAGTAGGGGGTGGGAGGCCTACGTGACAGCACAGCCGGCCACGGGAGGCAGGAGCACGCGGTGGTTTGGACGGCTGGAACAAGAAAATCAGAGGTTGAAGAAGCAGGACAACCGTTGGATGTTAACAATCCAACGGTCACTGGTGATAGAATTGTTTGTTGACTAAGTTGACAAAGCCCTGCGTATGCGTCAACTTAGTAGGGCCACAAGTCAGCCTCCATATCTGGTGGGCCCCAGCTGTCATGGGGAGCACTCATTATTTTTCGCTTAATAAGGAGACATTTCCTTCCATGCCAAGATATAGCTGGTGGGTCCTAGCTGTCATTGGGAGGATTCATTCATTTTGGCGTAATAAGGAGGTACTTGCTTGTGTGCGGCCATGGACCATGTGGGTCCCAACTGTCAGCCTCTGCATGTACATCCCTCTTCTGATGTTGTCGTTTGTTGACAACGTTGACCACGCCGTGCCGAGAACTCCAACGCGATGGACGACAGCAAGACCCAGGAAGGGAATGACTTGGAGGCGGCGAAGCCACAATAGTGGAGGGATGTGGGTGAGTAGAGGGATGGCTTGGCCAGCGGTGGGAGTAGTAGGGGGCGATGAGGCCTGCGCGGCAGCACAGCCGGCCACGGGAGGCGGGAGCAGGCGGTCCCGCCGGCGCTGGATTTGGCGGCTGGAGCAAGAAGATCAGAGATTGAAGAAGCACGAGGGCCGTTGGATTGACATCCAAGGGTCACGTCTGCTAGAATCGTTTCTTGATGTATATAATAAGTAAAGAAATCTTGCATACGCGCCAACTTAATAGGCCCAGAAGTCAGACCATTCCCTATTTTTTTTAATAATTTACAGCTCACTACAACTTCTTATGCAATTTATTGCAGCCCATTTTTTCTGTTGGCCAGGGCCAGGGTTAAAAATTTAAATGAAATTTTGCATATTTCGGTGGGGTCCAAACTATTTTTAAGACCGAAATGTCGAGCGAGATTTAAAGTACTTTGAAGATATATTTAAATTAGGTTAAAGCCCAGTGAAATTGGAATATGAAAATGTGAAAAAATTAAGAAATTTGAAAGTAATTGCCAATTTGTCGTCTGTTTTTTATATTTACAGCCCATTTCATATTACTTTCAAGATTTGCAGCCGTCTTGAAAGAGTTGCAGCCCAGCAGGGCATACAAAAATAAGTAGGCCTGGATTGGGTATTCTTCAGAAAAAATAAATTGGGCTCATTTTCACAAAGAAAAAATAGCTGGGCTGGTCATGTGGTGAACGTAAAATAGAAGCCTAGGCTAGACGGGCCACAACCCAGTTGAAACCCTACTCTGTCTCAACAATAACAAAAAAAAAATACTGCTCGAGCAGCTACTGTCGGCGTTCTGGGAACCAGGGTACCCAGACTTGCCTGCCTACGGCCCATGGCGTGGCGCCATCAACGGCCTGGTACGGCCCATCTACAACACCTTGAAGACAAGACCCTCGCGAGGGGCCAAGTCTCGCGAGGCGGGCGACATCAAGACCTCCGGAGGGAGCGGCCTCCTTAGGCTGGCTCCTCAGGAGCAGAGATTTCTATGCAGATGCCAACCTCATGAGGTGGAGGTGATGCAAGCCATGACGACCAAGGCCAGGCGGGCGCCAGCGGGCGTAGAGCAGTAGGTTTCCTCTTTGGTGCTAAAGAGGCAAGCACAGGCACAGGGTCCCGAGGAATCACCCAAAGGTTTCCATTCCCGTGCAACGAGACCAAGACCGCCAGGATGGATGTCATCGCTGAGCCCACCACAGCGTCATGGCCAGAAGCTTTACAGGCGAAGACCACCTTTCGTCAGGATAAGATGTACTACTTGTCCCCTTTCCAATTGGCCATTGTGGAATCCCTTCCCGCCTTCGTTTTCGGGGAAGAGGACCGAGGCCACTATATATAGGTTAGCCACCACCATAGGAAGGGGGCGACCCGGAGCAACTCACTCTCACCAGAGCTAGCCTCGCGAACTTGTTCATCCTCTGTACTAGTTCATCCTCAGCCCCTCGTGAGGCTAATCCACCACAAAGCAGGAGTAGGGTATTACACCGCAAGGTGGCCCAAACCTGGGTAAACTGCAGTGTCCATCTTGTTCCCTGTTCTTCGAGCTTGGCTATAGGGTGGCACATTTGGTTGGCAGGATAGGTTGAGTTCTTCGCACACGCCCCAGAGTTCGAACCTTCTTTGGGTCTACGGAGCCCTGAATCCGACATTTGGTGCGCCAGGTAGGGGCGTGTCGAAGCTTCTCTCCCGCCGTTCGCTCCGCTGCTGGTTCCGCTGTCCCTATGGCCAATGCTCGCCATGTTCGTGCCGAGCGCCGGGTCGCTCGTGTCACGCAGATGGCACCCGCGGGCAACGGCATCCCTCACCGCTCTGCCTCCCCGGTGGCTAACACCGCCACCGACCCTGCTGCCCGCAAGCAGCAGGACTCGTCGCTGCCGCCGTTCGTGTGGCGCGACGGCTGCATCACGACTCCGCCACCCACTCCAGCCACGGCGTCGTCTTCTCACGATCGTCGTGGGCTGGCGAATGCGCAGTTTGCGGTACTCATGGCGCGTGAGCTTCTGCGCTATCGTTCGGCCAACGACCTCTACGACGACTGGCTCGCCCGCATCGCTGAGCTCGTCAACGCCGCTGGCGAAGCCCCTTCACCGTCTCATTCGCTACGCCCTCCGCTGTCCCAGGCGAGCGATGTGGCCCACGACACACCTCCTCCCCCTCCGCTGCACAGCGAGGGCCCCGAGCCGAGGCGTCAAGCTCCCCAGTGCGACCCGCCGGGCAGAGCGTCAGCGCGCGATGAAGAAAGCTACCAGGTGGTGCAGCGGCCCCAAGGAGAAGTGCATGCGCTTCCAGCACCACCACATTAAGACCACGCACCGCCAGAGGCGGCCGCACATGGGCATCAAGATCAGGCTCCTCCTTGGCGGATGGTCCCGGTGAATGCGGCAGGGTGCCGTGCTTTCACCCTAGAGCTACGCCACGCCATCTGGCCCGGCAAGTTCAAGTCGGATCTGCCTCCATGCTATGACGGCAGCCCTGATCCCGCCGAGTTCCTCCAGCTCTATGAGCTGAGCATCGAGGCGGCGAACGGCAATGAGAAGGTCATAGCAAACTGGTTCCCCATGGCCCTCAAGGACGGCGCGCGCTCCTGGCTCCTGAACCTTCCGGTGGGGTCGACCTCCTCCTGCGATGAGCTACGCGAGCGCTTCATCGCCAACTTCCAGGGCACTCACGACCGTGCTCCCAGGGCAGGCGACCTGGGACGCATCAAGCAGCAGCCAGGCGAAACCTTGCACAAGTACATACATCGCTTCACCAACGTTCGCCTCAAGATCCCGAAGGTGTCAGACGAGGCCATCATTACGGCGTTCTCTGAGGGTGTCCGGGATGTCAAGATGAAGGAAGAGCTCACCATGCACAAGGATCTGTGCTCGGCTCTGGAGATGTTGAACATGGCCACCAAGTGCGCGAGGGCGGAGAAAGGTTGCCTCTCCCTCCTGGAGCTTCCGGAGGTTGATCCTGAAGACAAGACGGCCAAGGCTAAGGACGTGAAGTGCAAGGGCCTAGCTGTGCTCGCGGCTGAACCTGAGATGAAGCGCGGCTGCGACCACCCCGAGTCCTCCAAGGGCAGCCATCCGTTTTGCATCTTCCATAATGTCCACAGCCACAACACCAACGACTGCCAAGATCTCAGGGCAATCCACGACGGGCGCTTTGGCCACCGTACCAAGCGCAACAACCGTGGCTACGGCCGCGGAGGAGGCCGCGGGGGTGGCCACTGGGACAACCGCGACCCCCGCCAGGACTGGCGTGATCAGCCTCGTGAGGACCGCTGGCAGGGCTAGCCTCGTGAGGATCGTCCTCAGGGCAACACTAGTATCCCTCCGCTGCCATCGCCGCCAAGGATGAACGACGACCATCGCCAAGATGATGGGGCCGGGGGCTTCCAAGAGCCTCGTGCCATTGCCTGCATCCTGGGTGGCGCTCAGGCCCCCGCTTCCCATTGCATCTTCAAAAAGTTCGCTCGCGAAGTGAACGCGGCCCTCCCCAAACTCGAGGCGTCGTGCCCCCTCAGGTGGTCCAAGTACGCCGTCACCTTTGACTCTACAGACCAGCTCAAGTGCTCAGCTGCTGCTGGCGCGCTCCCAATGCTCTGCTCACCAACCATCAGCAACGTCCTCGTCACCAAGACACTCATCGATGGCGGCGCGGGGCTCAACGTTCTCTCCGTTGAGACATTCGAGATGCTCCAGGTGCCATACGACTAGCTCCTCCCTACCAAGCCTTTCTCAGGGATGACCGATGGCTCTACCACCCCCATAGGGCAGATTCGCCTCCCTGTCACCTTTGGCCAGCGAGACAACTACCACACCGAGCTCATCGACTTTGATGTCGCCCACATTCGTCTCCTGTACAATGCCATCCTTGGGTATCCAGCCCTCGCCAATTTCATGGCGGCAACTCACCACGGCTACAATGTCCTCAAGATGCCAGGAAGCGGCGGTATCATCACGACCGCCTACGACGAGAAGGCAGCAGTGTGCTCCCTTGAGCGCACCTACCAGGCTGCGGCAGTCGAGAACTATAACGATGAGGGTGCAGTTCGGCCTCTTGAGGCCATTCCGAAGAAGAAGAAGTAGCTCCTCCCCAAGGGCCGCCAGGGGGCTGGTGCATTCGACGATCGTGCCTCAGGCCCCGCGCCCGCTGCTGGGGCGCCCTTCCCCCTCGCATAGGAAGGTGCGCCCAGCGCCCCTCTTAGGACAGGCTCGGGGGCTCTCCTCTGGAGGGCCTCTGACCTGACCAGCGTCACGTGGGAGGCGTTCGGGCACCATGTGGAGGCGTGCTTCAACGCGCGCTTCCATAAGCAGGGCAAAGGGCGCGAGGTGCCAGGCGCTCAGGAGTTCATCACCAAGGCAACCGAAGAGCTTCAGGCAGCGTGAGCCATGCACGGCGAACACTGCCCCGCGCCACTCAGTGCAGCTGCCGTCCCCGATGCGGGTAGCGAGCTGCGCGTCTGCGTCAACATCCCAGGTCTCAACAGGGTCGCTTCTCAGGAGCTCTACTGGCCGTCCCGCGTTGGACGTAGTGGGGGCTGCCCCCGCAGCTACATCTGCATGCCGTTCGGCCTCCTGAACATGGCTGCCTCGCACCAGCGCTACATGCAGGGCGTCCTAGCGGCTCACGAGGCCCGACATCAGGCGATCCTGATAGAGGAGGTGCTAGACCCTTGCGAGCTTCCCGGGCCTCCCGAGCCTCCCGAGCCTCAGGAGCCAGCCGGCTCATGAGGAACGACCTCTGCAGCGCGCATCTTCAGCTACCCCAACGCTTCTACAACAACGATGCCAGGTGACTTTTTGGTTTATTCAATTGAGGGCGCCCCATGGGCTGCATTATCCTCAAGCTGCCAGGGCCCGCGCCTGCAGCATGTATCATTTTGCACATGTATCAGAACTGGCTTTGCCCTTCCATGAATTGCTTAATATTATCACCTGCATGTCCGGTGCTTCACCACCATGAATGTTGTGTGCCCTCACGAGCCCGCCCGCGGCCGCCTCATGATTAAGGACTGGCACGGTGTCTGCGCTCGGGTCCGTCCCTGTAGCGTCGCTAAACCCAAGTGGCTGAGCTCTGTCTCGCGGGCTAGCTCCCGTGCACATCACCTCCCATGGTCCTTGGTGCCTTGTTCTCGCATGAGCTAATTGAGGGCGAATGAGTTAGGGCACGTGACCCGGTGCCTCGCTGCCGTGGGAGCCGCGCCGGTTGTTTTTCTTTAGGATTGTTGCATGAGAAGACTGGGCACGGCGTCTGTGCTCGGGTCCATCCCTGTAGCGTCGATAAACCCAACAGCTGAGCTCTGGCTGGCTGGCCGGTCCCATTCACGTTACCTCCTGGGGTCGTTGGTGCTTGGCCTTCTCATGCGATGTCCTCCGGAGATTCACTCGGCGGAGGCCACCCCAACATCTCTCGTGATTTTTACAGGCACCCGTAACAAAATTCAGGTGCAACCCGCCTTGAGGTAGGGCCCCGTGAGTCCTGCGCTGGCTCACGGGTGCCCATATACACCTCCTCCGGTCCGACCGTGCAAGCCACGTGTCCGGACGGGGCTGTACACGCCCCGGGGTCTCCTCTCAGAGGGAACTCCCACCCACGCACTAGTGGAAGCCCCATGCTCCGCGCTGGCGGACGAAACGGTCGAGGAGCAGCTATGCCCACGCCAAAGTGGAAGCACCATGCTCCGCGCTGGTGAATAAACAACTGAGGGTGGCCCCCGTGGCCGCATCAACCTTAGGACAGCCTTTCGGCTCTTCGCCCGGCAACACCTCACGACTTTCCCCTAGTGAGACCCGCACGAGGGGGCTGGGCACGCGGGCTACGCCCAGGCCATGCCTGGCGCACGCCATCTTACCTATTTTCTCGCGTCCCTCCTAGGCAAAAGTGGGTGAGCGAAGGTATGGAGGACTCCGAATTACCTTGTGCGGCTGCTTGTTTCTCCTTCATGAGGGCCATTCGTACGTCAAGGAGGACCCCTGAGCATCGCGCCTCAGGGGCCTCACTAGTCACGTAGCCCCGCGCCCCTTGGTCTCGTCGTGGTGATCTGGATGCCCCAACAGCGGTTGAGGTACGCGCGGGGCTGGTCCCTGCCGACGCAGAACGTCGAGGCTGTTCGTACGTCAAGGGGGACCCCTGAGCATCGTGCCCCAGGGGCCTCACTAGTCACGTAGCCCCTCGCCCCATGGTCTCGTCCTGGTGATCTGGACGCCCCAACGGCAGACGAGGCACGCACGGGGCTGGGCCCTGCCGACGCAGAACGCTGAGGCAAACGCAAAGGAGACCAAGCATGAAAGAGAAATCACGGAGTTCTAACAAGCTATTACAAAACATAAGTTCTATGAGTTCAAATAGAAGTTCTCACGCCTCCGCGAGGCACCATGAATGTTGCAGGGTCAACTAGCAGGAAGCACCGCCATCGCCTTGGTGGCCGCCATCGCTCGCCTTGGGAAGCTCGTCATCGATGATGCTCCCACCATCTTCGCCGCCGGCTTCTGTCGTCGCACCTGCGGGGTCGGGGACGTAGAGGAACTTCCCCAACAAGGCCTCCACTACTCCTTCACGGCCTCAGCAGCAGCGGTGCAGGATTCAAGGGCCATCGGCTCGATCAACGCGCTGAGGTCAAAGCTTGGGTCCCGGAGGTGGAGGTGGCTGAAGACACGCGTTGCGGCCGAGGTAAAGAGCGCGCGGCACTCTCCCTCCACCACGGAATCCATCGCAGCAGCGACGCCCTCAAGAGCCTCCGCAAGCTTGGGGAGAAGCCTAGCAGGGCCATCCTCCGGAGTCGCCAGCGGCTCCTCGTACCCCCCTCTGTAAAGGGAGCGCAGCACCTTGCGAGACTTGAGCTCAGAGGAGACCAAGGCTTCGCGTCCCGCGACCGCCATTTTCTCGGCGGTGGCGAGGGTCTTCTCCCTGGCCTCCAGCTGGGCCATCGCCTCACAGGCAAGCTGGGCATGGGACGCCCGCGCCTTGTCCACCTCCTCCTTCAGCTTGCCCAGGCGGTCCCGCTTCGTAGCTTGGTCCTTGGCTGCCTGGGCCAGTTTGGCATCGCGGTCGGTGAGCGTCGCCTCGCAGGCTTTGAGCTCCTCCTCCTGCTGATCGAGCCGTTGGGTGTGGGTGGCCTGCGCATCACGGAGAGCTTTCAGCTCAGTCTCCACCTTGCTGCAGCGCCCCTCGGCGGACGATGCATCGGCCAGCGCCGCGTGCCCTCGTGGCCTCATCGGCCTTCTTCCTGCTCTCCGCGGCGGCGGCCTCGGCCTGGCTCCAGGCTGCCCTGGCGGACGCGTCGGCCTGGAGCCATCCTGAGATCAGCCCCATGCGCTCCCTTGCCCCACGCTTGTCAGTGTCCTGAAGGTCAGTCCGAAGCTGGTCCAGCGCATTGAAGGCCTCCTCCAGAGCCCTGGGCCCGACAAGGGGGCTGCGGTCCGCCAGCACAAGGGCCTGGTGAGGAGGCGGCATCGGCATGGGAACTGGCGTCGCCACAGCTGCAGGGCCAGCTTGAGGTTCTAGAGCCCCCGAACCCCCCACGGGCACGACTGGGACGAGCGGCTCTGGAGCCTGATGGCCTGCGGAAGCAGGCTCCTCCTGAGGCACCACCATCGTACCTTTGGGGGCCCGCTCCATCGCAGGGGAGTGCGAGGCGACCTCCTCAGCTTGCGTTGGGGCCACCATGGCCCTGGCAAGCGGTGGTGCCCCGGGGATCCCGGCGTCCTCCTTTTTCTTCTTCACCATAGCGCCCACCCTGGTCACCAGGAGGGGGGTGCTGTGAGTACGGTATCAAGAGGCGGCAAACAAAAACAAGGCAAGATGCCTACTAGTCAGAGGCGATGTACGCCCTCTTCCTGACCAAGACCGGGGCACCGTCGACCTTCTTGGGCGCGGTCTTGGCCGCGCCCTGGAGGTTGATAGGGCGCACGACGGCCGGCTTCGGTGTGTCACCGACAGGCGGCAACGCAGGGGCGCCGCCTCGAGGGGGGGGGGGGCGCTGCCCCACTCTTCTTCGGGACCACTCATCCCGGCCTCCGCGAGGCCGGGGGAGTGGCCCCGGATCTCGTGACGACCCGGGTGGGGCGCGGGGATTCCGCGATCGGGGCCTCGGTGGCATCATCATCGTTGGGGAGGCCGCGGAGAAGCTCGCTCTGGGACAGAGGAGAGGTCTCCGCCGCGTCGTCCACGGTCGCCTCCGAATCCTCCTCCCCCTCTTCCTCGGTGTCGTCACCGGAAGACACCAGCACTGGGGGGTTCGGGAGCTCGGGAGGCACGAGCCCCAGCTCATTGAAGACGGGCATGGCGGCGGCCAGCGCTGCCCCGTTGGCACGGTGGTACAACGGGATGTAGGCCGCCGGGAGGTTGCCCGGATCTCTCTCAAGCAAGGTATGCATGGCCTTGTCCAGCTCCTCGCCCGTCAAGCTCCCTGGGCGGAGCCGGATGTCATCCTCTGCGCCCTTGAACTCCCACATGGGGCACGAGTGTGCCTGAAGCGGGGCCAAGCGCTGCGTCAGGAACTCCTTGACAAGCATGTCCCCCGTCAGCACCCCGGCCTCCATGTCCGCCATCATCTTCTTCAAGACTGGCGCCGCTCGGGGGTCGGTGAGCTTCTCGTGACCCCACCAGTCAAGCTTCTCCGGCAGATCGGTTGGCAACTCCAGCCGCGCGTGGAGGCCCCTGGCATCCATGAAGACCCACTTGCGCCAGAAGTTCTCCAGCTTCTTCTCGGCCTTCATGAGCACATTGCCGCTGTGGGCTGCGGCAAAGGAGGCGCAGCCCGAACGCTAGGTTGGGTCGTGTATCCGAAAGTAGAAGAAGTGGCGGAGGAGCGCGACGGAAGGCCTCACGCCGACGAACGCCTCGCAGTAAAAGGCGAAGATCGATAGGAGAAGGATGGAATTGGGCTGAAGATGCAAAGCCTGAACCTGGTAATGGTCGCAGACGACAATGAAGAACTCGGAGAAAGGCGGGATGAGCCCTGTGAAGATGCTGTGAAAGAAGAAGGGATAGAAAGTCCCCGCCAGGGTCCTCTGGTCAGCGGAGCCTGCCAGGAGCGTCGTCCCCTTCGACTCATTGTCATTGCTCTCCTCGGTAATAGAAGACGCGCCGAGGGCCAGCGTAGGAGAAGAAGAGGAACTCGCGGCCTGCGCGGCCGGCTTCGCCTTCCCAGATGCCATCTGCGAAGAGCTCGGAGAAGAGACGTGGAAGGGAGGAGGAATTCGACTAGATCTGGAGGTGCTCTTGGCAGGGAGAAAGGGGATCTGGAGCAATGCGAAGAGAAGGCAATGATGGTGCGGTGCGAGCGCCAGTATTTTGCCAGCCTGGACAGTTGCCGAGGTGGCGTGGGGAAGTGGAGACGCCCACGTCCCATCAAGCGCCACGCGTCGACCCGGTCCGCAGGCGATTGGGGCCCGCGGTGCTTCGTCCTTATCCTTTGGCTTCGCCTCGAAGCCAAGTCCGAGCGCGCCTTGGGCCCAGGGGCTACTGTCGGCGTTCTGGGAACTAGGGTACCCAGACTTGCCTGCCTGCAGCCCACGGCGTGGCGCAATCGACGGCCTGGTACGGCCCATCTACAACACCTTCAAGACAAGACCCTCGCGAGAGGCCAAGCCTCGCGAGGCGGGCGACATCAAGACCTCCGAAGGGAGCGGCCTCCTTAGGCTGGCTCCTGAGGAGCGGAGATTTCTATGCAGATGCCCACCTCATGAGGTGGAGGTGACGCAAGCCATGACGACCAAGGACAGGCGGGCGCCAGCAGGCGCAGAGCAGCAGGTTTCCTCTTTGGTGCTAAAGAGGCAAGCGCAGGCGCAGGGTCCCGAGGAATCACCCAAAGGTTTCCATTCCCATGCACGAGACCAAGACCGCCAGGACGGCATGACGGATGTCATCGCCGAGCCCACCGCAGCGTCACAGCCAGAAGCTTTGCAGGCGAAGACCACCTTTCGTCAGGATAAGATGTACTACTTGTCCCCTTTCAAATTGGCCGTTGTGGAATCCCTTCCCGCCTTCGTTTTCGGGGAAGAGGACCGAGGCCACTATATATAGGTTAGCCACCACCACAGGAAGGGGGAGACCCGAAGCAACTCACTCTCACCAGAGCTAGCCTCGCGAACTTGTTCATCCTCTGTACTAGTTCATCCTTAGCCCCTCGTGAGGCTAATCCACCACAAAGCAGGAGTAGGGTATTACACCGCAAGGTGGCCCGAACCTGGGTAAACTACCGTGTCCATCTTCTTCCCTGTTCTTCGAGCTAGGCTGTAGGGCGGCGCGTTTGGTTGGCAGGATAGGTTGAGTTCTTCGCACACGCCCCAGAGTTCGAACCTTCTTTGGGTCTACGGAGCCCTGAATCCGACAGCTACGTCCCAGGTGTTAGCCGATCTTGTGCTATTCTCTTGTCTATTGACTATACGCTGACAATGTCGTGGGTCCCAGATGTCAGCAAACCACTAGGAGGAAGCATTTTCTTTTTCTATACGCTGACAATGGAGTATATAACAAAAAATGAGGAACTTTCTTGCGTACGGCCATGGACACGGTGGGCCCCTACTGTCATCCTCTCCATATACAGTCCTCTCCCGATTCCTCTTGTTTGTTGACCATGTTGACAACATGAGAGGGCGGTGCTACGGCGAGCGCACCAACGCACGCAGAGGACGACGGCGAGGCCTCGGACGTCAGCGTTAACGATTTAGGAGATGGTGGGGCGGTGATGCGTGCGCTGAGGCCCAGCCAGCCGTGGGAGGTGGAAGCAGGCGGCCCCGCCGGCGCTGGTTTGGTTTTGGCGGCTGGAGGAAGACAGGATTGAAGATACACGACAGACTGTAAAAGCAGCAGGAGTACTTAACAACCTTAACTGAAACCAGCAGGGGCACTTAACAACCATAGCTGAAAGTAGTATGAGTACTTATACAGGTTCAACCGTATAAAGCACGCCTCGAACAATGCTACTTTGCCTACAGTTAACCAAGGGTGAGGCCACCAAACCCCAGGACAAGGCCCAGGCGCCACCCCGCGCATCCACAACCTTCTGAAAGTGGCTTCATCTCGCAATGTGGTCAATAAACAGGATATTCGCTTTAGAGCCATGGAAAAGCATGAGCATAACCTTCTGTCCTATTCTCCAAGATGGACGTGCCTTCATTATTTGAGACCACCCATGAATAAGTATATTTTCACCTCCAAGGGAAATGGAGTAGGTCGACATAAACATCATGTTGTGACCAAGCGCAAGTCTGGTCTGACCATGGTCAGGCATCTGTATAGGAACAATAGAACTGGGCAGTTTCTGTTTCAAGAAGATCACAGCTGTAAAACTGTGTATAAGCAAGAGTTTATGAACAACATATATAACAGAAAACAGCTCGTACCATAAGTTTCTCGACACAGTTGGACCCGTTCAATGTGTGCAGCAGTGGCACACATATCCCATGTGGCCTTCCACCATTGAAACGCCCCACAAGGACCTCAAGACGATCAATAAAGTGTAGGAACTAGTGGATGTCATCCCAGTCAACTTCAGTGCCATCAGTAACAGTCGAGTTCTTATAGAATAACAAATGAGTAGCGTGCTTAACTTTGAAATAACCTACACGTGCCACCAATTATAAGAAATATTAGTTAGAAGTAGCATCTTCGTGAGAGAAGGGAATCACAAATCATTGCTACTTCTAAAGTTAAATTGTGATTAGTTAGACAGAATAGGTGGATTAAGAAGTAATCAAGGCAACATGCAAGAACCAGATACAAAACTAACATGGATGAACTACTGGAACGAAGTCGGGTTGGAAGATCACAGTGAAGATGAGACCAGGTTCTGCTATTTCCATCAACATTCGTGCGCCAACTTTCAGTCCGTAACACTTGAGAAAGTTTATCCAAGTTCGGCCATAAAAAAAGCAGCGATCTTCTTGGTTCATGAACCCAACTCGGAACTTATATCCATGGCTTGTCTTCAATGTGACCATTAAATTGGTGTATTCAGTTATGGCAAGGCCGACCATCTTGAGTACATGTGTTCTGGCAGAGCAAGGAATGCACTGCAGGAAAAAAAATATGAGAACACAATGTATTCGCTATCCAAATCTAGAAATAATTTCCTCCTTCACGTCAGTGTTGAGCATGGTACTAGTACCTTTTATCCAAATATAGTAATCCAAATTTCCAAATTAGTCGACAGCATGTTCAAAAACCCCCACCCTCCCGGATAGAAAAGAGGATTCTAGGAACATACTGTGCGCGTTTTAAAATCCTATGTTAGGATGAGAAGGAACAAGTGTGGCGTCTCGCCGAGGGTGCAAAAACCTGTAGGGTCCTCGCACTTTGGGCACTGCAAATGAAACACACTAGATTCAGTAGGAAGAAAAATGCATCAACGGTGGCGGCTGCCATCCTAGGATTACCCGCGACCAAGGGACTAGGATTTATCTGGGATGGATGAAGAATTCGTACTTGGTTCTCCATGAGAAAACCCTACGCAATCGCCGAGAGGGGGTTTTCTCTGAACAAGCAGACGAGGGAGAAGGGGATTCAGGCCCAGTGAAATATTGCTGCTTCGTCCGTCCAGCTTACTGCTAAAGCTGGAAAGGTGGGGGTTTTCGTGATTTGACGGCTCATTGGGCATTACTGCAGCGCTACGACCGGGGTGAGCCTACAGTGCAGTTGTGCACTCTAATTTGGTGCATGGCATGTGGACCCCGTTACCGGATGCCCCCACACAGTGAATCATGTGAAACAACATGGAAAGAAAAAAGAACGAAGCACTTGGGTGGCCAATGCTTACCAAGAAGGTGGACATGTCGGTTTTTGTAAGGACTTTGGTATATGCAGTGCGAACTGCAGCCCAGTCTGTTGCTGGTGCAACTGCTGGTTCAATTGCCGCTGCATGGGCCGGAGCAGATGCAAGTGCAACTTCAAGTGTTGGTGTAGGTGCTGGAGCCGTTGCTGGTGCCCGTGCCGGTGCGACTGGTAGTGCCACTACTGCTGCCGGAGATGGTGTTCCTTGTGGAGCTGGTGCCGGTGTCGGAGCAGGTGCCCGTGTCCATGCCCGATCCTCCGGTAGATCAGCCTGATCCGCTGACGCGGTCGGTGCCCAATCCTCTGGTGGATCAGACTGAGCTGCTGCCGCTATCAGTGCTAGAGCCAGTGCCGTCTGAGAAGGTGCCGGTGCTCGATCCGATGCTGAAGGTGGTACCGATGTGCGAGACAACAACGATCGTCTCTAGTCTGCTATGATTTCATACTTCAGCTTTCTAACTTCACTAGGCTTCGTGACCTTGATCCAGTCTTTTTCTTCACTTCTTTTAAACGCCAGAAAGACTAATTGTGGCGTGTTTGTTAAACCAAACTGCAGTTCATCATAGGGCTTCAGATTGTACTCAGACAATAGACTGATCCAATTGTGTCCAGTAATATAAGTGATGGACAGTGCCTTCGTTACTGACATGACATAAGAAGTGAAACCTGTAAAAATAACCATCATAGAGCAAACCAAATGGTTTATTCTGTAACGAATGTCACGTGGCAAAACCTGCATCATAAAATTGCAGCAAAAGTAAGAAAACATGACAGTAAATCAATAAGATTTACTTGATGTGACACGAGTGAATCCTTACCAGGAAATCACTATGTTCAAGTTCTAAACAGAAGGTTGATCGTCCAATTACGGGTGGCATGCAGGGCCCCCGCTTACTCCCACAAGCAGGACAGTCCAAAGGTCATGACAAATCATATGGACCGAACATCCATGGGACTGGAAATCCTGGTGGGTGCGATAAACCCTGCAATGCATACGGATATTGTAGTGTAACCATAATTGATAAACCATCCTCACAAAAAAGATGATCTGGATACTTCAAAATATACAGACTGAATTGAGTGGACAGACATTAGCATAGACTGTTCTCAGGACTCACCACACAACAAAAGCGGTAGTACTAAACAATACATGGTTCACACACACAAATCAAGTACTGAACAATAGTACTTACTACAGACAAGCAAAGTTGCACTAATTAAACTCTGCAGACTATTTCTTGCCACCGACCTACGGGATGTACCCCACATAACTGACTAGGCCATGGACTTCGTGAGAGATGTCTACCGGCACCATCGCCAGCTCGTCAACCTTGGAGAACCTAACAGAGTGGTCTTTCCACTCATAAACATGATGATGAAGACAATCCGCATCAGATTTGTCGGGAAGCTTTACAATAACCACACCCTTCGTAATCGAAGGCACATCTAGGAAATTGTTGTGGTGAAGTACATCCTCGAGAACATGCCGGACAACAATGCTACAGGAAAACACTAGTTCACAAAACGTGGCGACAAGGACACAGCAGCTGGATAGTTTAGTAGTAGAACTCATCCTGAGGTCTTCCAGTTCATACGGCATGACTTTGAGAACTTCATCTCCACCGCGGACCTAGTTCTAATTCAAACAGAAACCAAATATTTTATTACTACCTCCGTTCAGAAATATAGGATGATTTTTGATATTTTACTCCATATAAGGCTACATATACACACAGAAATGAGTGAACAAAGACACTAGAACATGTCTTCAATGGCATGAGAGCAGAGGGATTACTTGCAATATCCATAACACAAGTTACTGAGGCTAATATACTCTCTTCAAAGGCATGAGAGCTAAAATCTTGCATTTCCTACAGCTAGCATTGATGTTCATAAAGTAGTTGAAAGTAATCTATAAAAAATCAGTGTTATGTGCAATAATCATATGTATGTCAACCTCTCGCATGTTTTGGTCAAAAGAGCAATTTAGAACCGTCATTTGGCACACAAAAATCACATGCAAGATCACCCAGAAAGTTATACTACTAGTACTAGTACTGCGTGTTAGATGAAAAAACACGATCAAGATCGCCAAAAAGATCGTTAAGAAGAGATATTACCTGGACTTGCTTAATGAGGGATCCCGGAGAGGGGGACTTGGACTGGGCGATGGCCTTGAGCTTGTCTGTAGTCTCGGCCGGGTGCTTGCGCTTCTTCGTACCCTGAGCCTCGACGGTTTTGGCCAGTGCCATAGACATCACTTCGGCCGGTGCTCCAGGGTCCATCAAGAAACTGTCAAATAGAAATAAAAGAAAAGAAACCATAATCACAAACCCAAAAGAAGAATAGAGAGGGAGTTATAGGATCAGTCTCGGGGTTGCAAGACCGGGCCTTGGCTAGAATCAACACCATTGATGCACTCATCTTTCCTTCTTTGGGAGAGAAGAACAATGGAAGAAGCGCGTCGGGGTTTTCTTGAAGAAATGAGGAACAAGATGAGGGAGAAGCGAGTTGGGGTTTTCTTCAAGAGAGGAAGCTGAGGGAGAAGAGTGAAATGATGGTTGCTTCGTCCGTCCAACTTACTACTGGAAAGGTGGGGGTTTTGTGATTTGACGGCTCATTGTGCATTACTGCGGTGCCTCGACCGGGGTAGTCTACCGTGCAGTTGTGCACTCTAGTACGGAGTAATTTCGTGCATGGTAAGTGGACCTCGATGCTGGCTGTCCCACACGTCGGCGAAAGTGAGTAGCAAGGTTCCCGACGACTGTCGAGGAGGATCCACACGGTAGAGCCGCGAGTCCACTGTTTCTGAAGAAAAAAATGATTACAGCAAGCGTTTCCACTCTTACGACGGAGGAGTGCGAAACACGACAGCCACTTGAACTTACATAGTACTCCTACTACTAGGCATGTGCAGTGGTTCATACGTCAGTACTACATAATATTGTTGCTAGTGTAGTAAGATATGACGATAACAAATGATGTTGTGCGCATGTCAACTATATGAACAGTAATGTAACATACCCCTTTTTTGACTGTCCGGTCGGGAATGAATGGTGAGATCAATGTTAACAGAACTAGGTATACAGCGCACGGAGAGTACGGTGCTATAGTACTCCACAAAACATGAACCATATGAAGCACGAATCAGTGTTAGGAAGGGTGTATGAAGGGTGCATGGGATGGGAGAAAAAGTTCCCTTCTCGACCCACTTTTGGGTGTTTGGCAAAATGGAAGAAGGGTGCATGAGTCCACACTAGTAGCTTAACACAAATACACTAGGAGCATGCATGAAGAGGGGTGCTGAGATGAGCATGCATGAAGAGGGAACAACTATATTGAGAGGAGAATGCAACCAAACACACCCACATGCTTTGTGCTACAGTGACTAATCTGCACCGTCTGAGTTTGATCCAACGGTCATGTTGCGCCGAGACATGGACATGCCCATGCAGATGACGCCTAAACACCACCGAAGTCCCTCTGCTTCTCGAGGTGCACGACGTTGGTGATGCAGGGTGCCACTGCCTGCAGAGCCCGTTCCCGGTCGACGGGAGCCAGCTCGTCAAAGACGGCGTCCAATGGCACGAATGGATTCCGATGATGAAGCCCTGAGAGGATTCGCGTGGCAACGGCGACGGCAGCCCGCAACCCCTCCTTGTCCAGCTCCGCCCCCACCATCGCGCGAAGACGGCTCAGCTCCTCGGAGATATAGGTGAAGAAGGAGACCAGGTCAGGAAGCCGCAGCTCGTTGAAGTCGACGGGGTGGTCGAACGGGTTTAGCCCGACGGCCGGCATGGTCGCGCTGGCATGACGGTAGGCATCGCGCAGCCGCAACACGTGCGTGGCAACATGGTCCACCAAGTGGTTGAGGCGATCCTGGACCTCGTCACTATCGGCCCACTCACACTCCAGCCGGCCCGCCTGACCGCCTATCGTATCTCCCGCTTTCTGCAGCAACACCACCGACGCCTCGAGCATCTTTGTGGTGGATGCCTGCCGCTTTTGAAGCTCTGTGAACTCCCGCACATAAAGGAGGAGCATGGCACTCCTCTCCTCCTTGAGCTCACGGAGCTCCACATACTTGGCCCTGAGCTCTGCATCCTTGGCCTGGAGCTCCTGTGTCAGGCGCCTCACCTCAGACTCCGTGATCTGGTGCGCCGCCATGGAACCAGGTAGAAGCAATGGGGAGAGGAAGCAAAGGGGGCAAAACGGCTGAAAGGCAATGCAATCTACGGGAAGGCGGAGGGAGCCAGCCAAGAAGCGGGGTGAATCTTTTGGTTTTCACCATGGGAAAACACCAGTTGACGACTTTTCACATCAGGCAGCAGTGGGGTTT
Organism: Thinopyrum elongatum; assembly: GCA_011799875.1. NCBI lineage: Eukaryota > Viridiplantae > Streptophyta > Magnoliopsida > Poales > Poaceae > Thinopyrum > Thinopyrum elongatum. Next base: position 156,938,204 of record CM022297.1, read on the forward strand.
ATAGGCGGAGTCATCATGACTAATTGCCGCCGCGCCTGCTCCCGTCAATCAAAAAAATAAAAATCCTGCCGCGCCTGCCGCACCCAAAGACCAGAGCAACGCCGTGGTGGATATTTAAATTCACCTGCCGGCAAGGAGAAAAAAAAGGTGTGAAAAAACAAATGTGGCGGCGGCCTAGCTAATCGGTCGCACTAGCCTAACTAGCTAGCCACTGTGCTTCACTGATATACTCGGTGGGAAAGGTGGGCTTTTGTGATTTGATGACTCATTTACTTGCTTCGGCGCTACGACCAAGGAGGACCCAGAAAACACGCGGTAGGGCGTCCCACGTCTCGGCAAGGAAGAAAATATGCGTGCACCACCTGGGAGGACCCAGAAACCGCGCGGTAGGGTGTGCCACGTCTCGGCACGGAAGAAAAATGTGCCTGTAAAAATATACTGTATCGGACATACTACCTATGGTTCGACCTCGGGACCCAGCCAATCGGTCGAAAACACCCCACTAGCCACACAGCTTCATCATGCTAACATGTCACGGAGGATAGGTGTGGTTAGCTCCGTCTCGACCAACCACAACATCTCTTGTTCTAGGCGATTCTTCTATTTTCCAAGCATTTTTTTTAGTTACTAGCAATGTGCCCGTGCGTTGCAACGGATCCAAAGTAGAATAGTACTTGTTCACAAACTTGAAAGAAAACACTCTTGTTTTGATATACATATATACCACTAAAGATATATTACTTTTCACTCAAAATATATTTCTCAGGCAGTTTTGATGAGGTGAGGGAGGGATGTGGTTGCTTATAAGATAATAAGGGGGTTTCTGCAAATTGGAGCAGAGAAGTGGGCTATTGTTGCAAAAATGCCACAACTTACCTCACAGCCGTTAGATGCAGATCTAATGGTCAGAAATGACGGATGGCAGACACACCATCATCATCAACTGAGTCTTTTATAGGAGTAGAGATAATAACACCACGGCAAGCTCGCACTGCTCTTCGTGTGTGCCCGTGCGTCTAAAGGTTAGACAATGGAGAGGAGAGAGAGATTGCAGACATGGGACCCACCAGTAAGTAAGTCAACGGTCATGCACGTGTTGACGAGCCACTCCCTCTACTCTACTCAATGTAATACTGTATAAAATCAAGTTATGCGACAAAGCCAACAACCGTTGCTGTTTTAGGCTATCGACTTACGCTTTGTAGTCCAGGTTGCCAGTTCGAATCTCGTCTTTCAGATTTGTTAGTTTTAGGTCCAAATTTGATCAATGACAAGTGGGACCCCCGTGTGTTGTTCCGATATTTCAATGTAGGATGGTTTTTTTGCACAAACACATTGCGCGGTTAGACAAGTAATGGCACCAGTTACACGTATTTTGCAAGTTTAGGAACAAAAATGACAGCGGCATAGAATATCACATCCACCCCGCAGCTTAGATGCTATGGTGATACGAGTTTTTACGTCGTTGGATCTGAGATCCAATGGCTTGGGAGTAGTCTTTGTAATTATGCGCAATTTCCAAACTCTCCAAGGGTTTTTTTGCAAATAAAACATTCAGGCCTCATGTGTGCCGCTGCATCCTGGATCCAACGGCTCCCAGTAGCTCATATTAGGTGCTCCCAGTAGCTTAATTAGCTGCTACGGTGATACGAGCATCTAGGTCGTATGATCTATGATCAGATGCCACATGCGTAGTACTTGTACTTTCTGCGCAATTCCCAAACTCTTTGAGGCTTATATTGCAAAAACATTCAAACCTCCTACTATGAGCCGTTAGATCTCCCGGGAACTCGTATCACCATAGAATCTACGGTGCGGGAGCACCTCATATTCTCCCATGCGAGAAAACATCAGGTGCTCTCACAGCTTGGATGCTATGGTGATACGAGCTTCGAGGTCGTTCGATGTGAGATCCAATGGCATCTGAGCAGTCTTTGTGTTTGTAAGTAGTGGCCGAACTCTTTGGGGGCTTTTCTACAAAAAACATTCGAACCACGAAGGAGTTGTTGGATCACAGATCCAACAGCTCCGAAGAGCTTGTATCACCAGAGCATCTAAGGTGTGGTAGCACATGATATTCTTACATATAGGAGAATATGAGGTCCTCCTTCATCTTAGATGCTACGGTGATACGAGCTTCGAGGTCGTTGGATATGGGATCCAATGACATCTGAGTAGTTTTTTGTACAAATTGTGTGCAATTCTCAAACTCATTAAGGTTTCCTGTAAAAATATTAAGACTTCCTGTGAGCTGCTATATCTCAGATCTACAAGCTCCAAGGAACTCGTATCAGCATATAGCATCTAAGGTGTGGGGGCACCTGATATTCTCCCGGGGAGGGGGGGGTGCACAACCAATCGGTGTTTGGGAGGGTGCGGACAAATATAATGTTCAAAAAATATAATCTAAACAATCCTAAACAAAGCTTCACAATTTTATCTAAGGTCGAGGGGTAACCCCCGACAATCTACATAGCTCTGCCTATGCAAGAGGTGTAGTGCGAGCGTCTATGTGTGAGAGAGACGACATGAAAAAGAGAGGTCAATCGAGCCATTTATAGAGGGAGAGATCGAGGGAGTATGGCCTAGCATACACTCGAATGTTAAAGACAATACATTGAGATATTGTGCGGCGAAGCTGTGGTGAGGGCTGGAGGGAGATAGTTACCGAGAGAGTGGCCTAGATAGACTTTGTGTGTGCGCGCACGGTGAAGGTGTTTTACAAAGGCAACACATGTGTCTTGAGAGAGAGAGAGAGAGAGGGGGAGCGTTTGTCATGGAGGGCACGACGAGGTTGTGTGTGAGAAATACATTTGTTGAGAGTGTGAGGGCGGGAATGACATAAATGGAGATCGAAACATGAAGAGCAATAATGAGCGCGCGCTTGTCGGTTACCAATAGCTCTATTAACAAAGAAATGAACATCAATCGATACATGAAGTATGTGTGTGTGCGTGCGTGGGGGTGGGGGGGGGGTCGATGGAGAGACCTAAACACAACATTCGCATGTATGTAGTACTAGACTTAATATTCATGTTTCAGTTTCCTGTTCATTATAAATATTGAATTGAGGACAATGCATGGCTTACATTTTACTCCCTTCGTTCCTAAATATTTTCCTTTTTAAAGATTTCAAATGGACTGCTACATACAGATGTATATAGACATATTTTAGAGTGTAGATTCACTCATTTTGCTCCATATATAGTCACTTGTTGAAATCTCTAAAAGACAAATATTTAGGAACAGAGGGAGTATTTTTGAATTCGTGTCATACATGCATGGTTTGGAAAAATAGATGCACTATACTTACCGGGAGGCGTGCGAGCAGGCCACCGCGCAGGCTCACTGGGAGGCGAGCCCTTTGACCAGGCTCCGCCGCCACCTTCGTCCCAACTGCCCCCACTTTTAATGGTCGGTGCCGCAGTTTAAAATCACCCCCGCACTACCCGGTATCGCTACAATCTTCTCTCTTCCTCTCTGATTCTCCTGTCGTCTACCTCCAACCAGCCTGACCTAACCGTACGCCATGCCGCATCACGATGGGCTGCCCTTAGTCTTCTAGTTTCCTGAGGAAGACACCCAGCTGGAGTCTCAAGAACATAAGGTGCTTTGGGACGAGCTTGAACTGGCCTAGCGGGAAGACGCCGCGCCTGTCCCCGCTCCCGTTCCGGCTCCCGTCGCCCCAACTGCGCCAGCGCCCATCCCCGTGGCATTGATGGGCTGGGAGCCGCACATTATCACTGAGCTTGATGCCACGGGGTTCCACGAGGTCCCCGCCGACTTTCACGCACCCGTGCACCTGCCAGCGCATGCGCCTGCGCGTGCACTGACGCGCGCGCCCGTGCCGGTGCCCGTGCACCTGCCAGCGCATGCGCCTGTGCGTGCACTAACGCGCGCGCCCGTGCCGGTGCCCGTGCACACGAATGTCTCCGCCGCGCCTGTCCTCGCGCGGGTGCCAGTGCCCCCCTCAGCGGCATGGATCGCCGCCGTCGACCGCTTCCTTGCACCAACACCAGTCGCCTCCTCTCGCCAGTTGACTCGCTCCTGGAGACCGAAGTCCAGAACATTCTGGCCTTCCTTGAAGCTAGGGCTAACGTCCAGGAGTATGGCAAAAATGGCGCAAGACGCCACCGTCACCGTCGCCGTCGGCCAATGGCCCGACGGCACACAGAGCACGGCAGAGGAGCCGCTTCCCACCGCAAGAGGCCGCCGCCGCCGCGTAATCTAAATTTGTCATGAAAAATGTTCGGATTGCCATGCTTAAAATCTGAAAGTTTGGGATTTATCATTTCCGTTTATTTTAGTTCGATCGTCGTATGAATGTAAAGTCGGAGTCAGACTAAATGAAATCTATGGTTTGATCGATTGAATGTCCTGCTAGAGCCGTATCAAATTAAATATAAAACGTCATCAAGCCACATGTATTCCTTCTCATCGCAAACATTTCATATTAAATACCACGTCAATTCCAAATAGTTTTTTAGGGAAGTCAATTCCAAATACTTGTAGGGCGCGACCAGTTCCCTTGTTCGAGCACTAGGCGATACATCTATTTATCCACGCATTTAATTATGACGGAGTAGTAGATAAATAGTACTACAACTAGCCTAACTTGTCCGTCACGGTCACTTTTGTTCCTAAACTTGTTACATGTATAATACTGCTAGTACGTGAAACTGGTGCCGTAACTTGTGAACGTGTCTAGATATGGTCAACGGCAACATCGCCCGTGCGTTCTTCGTGTTTGGCCGTGCGTCTAAACATAGAAGGGGAGGAGAGAGAGAGACAGACATGGAACCCACCAGTAAGTGAAGCCAAATAGTATACGTGCTAACGAGCTGGTCCCACTAATGTACTAAAATTAATATTAAAACATGTTATCCATTAAATAGGCTGTGGTAATATAAAAACATTATATCAACAAAGGGGGGTACAACAAATGTTGCTACTATGTTGCCTATTGACGTGCGGCTTGAAGGCCCTGGTCGCATGTTCGATCCTCGTCCTTTTTCATTTTTAATTTATATATGGGTCCAAATTTTTTCCATGACAGGTGGGCCCCTCGGTGTGTAGTTTGTAGCACTTTAATTTGTTGGTCGAAATTTGTTCCATTACAGGTGGACTATCGGTGTGTAGTTTGTAGCTTATTTGTAATAATTAAAGAGAACAACAGAGTTTTTTGCAAAAATACCATGATGCCACGTGGAAGGTGAGAAAGGACGTGTGAGAGAGCAGTGACCGAGCCAGAGGGAAATCAATTGGGGGAGGTGCGGGGGTTGGAATGGTGTTTGGAGTAGTTGTGGGCCGAATGCTACGAAAATATAATCTAAACCCACCAGAATAAATGCCTTCGCAAATTAATCCAAGGTTGGAGTCCCCCTCGCAATGTAAATAGCTCCGGCTCTGCGAGGGATGGAGAGGTAGCTTCAATGTGTGGAAGATACGGTGTGAGAAAGCAAGGTCAATCGAGACACGGATAGATAGAGAGAAAAAGTGAGTGTGGTCCGGCATTCGTTGAAAAGATATATATGCTCTGGAGAGATATTGTCCGATTGAGCTTTTGGGAAGGGTGAGGGCTGTAAGATAGAGCTTGAGAGATGATCCAGTCACAGACATGTAGATATATTTTGTGCATGGGAGGAAGCAAGGTCAATCGATACATAGATAAAGGGAGAGAGATTGAGCGAGTGTGGGTCGTCATGCGATCGAAAGAGTGAGATGGGTTGGAGAGAGTGACCTAGATAGACAATGTGCGTGAGAGAGTATACAATATAAATATGTCGAATTGGGCTCAAACATGGAGATATATCATTTGTGTCTGAGAAAGAGTGAGGTCAATCGAGACATACATAGAGAGACAGAGAGAGAGAGATTGAGCGAGCGTGGCCCGCCATGAAGTCGAAACAGTGGGGGCGGCTTGGAGGGACTGACCTAGATAGACAATCTGCATGAGAGAGTATAGAGCACTGTTCAAGATATCTTCCGATATTCCGATAAATCGGCCGATATATCGCTTACCGTTGTGTGACCGATAAGATAAATCGGCTGATAAATCAGCTGATATGGCGATAAATCGGCCGATATGCCGATAAACTGGCCGATTTACCCCTTATCATGGGTCGACCGATAAGTTCCCGATAAGCGATATCCCCAACATTGGTATAGAGTGTGTCGATCGAGGCCCGAACAGGGAGATATATCATTTGTGTGTGAGAGAAAGCGAGGTTAATCGAGACTTAGATAAAGAGAGCGAGATTGAGCGAGTGTGGGCCGCCGTGCGGAAGAAAGAGTGAGATAGTCTCGAGAGAGTGACCTAGATAGACAATGTGCGTGCATGCGCACGAGAGGGGAGGGGGTCTAGATAGGCAATGCATGTATCTAGCGAGAGAGGGTGGGAGGGAGGGAGAGAGAGAGAGAGCTCGGCGTGGAGTGCAATGGCGAGTGTGTGAGAGAGATACATTTGGTAACAGAGTGGAAAAAGGGGGTTGTGTAGTTGAGAGAGTTAGAGATCGAAACATGGAGAGAAAGAATGAACGTGTGTCGGAAACCGATAGCTTTCTAAGGTGGTTAGGAGAGGAAGATTGATCGATACAGGAAGTATGTAGCGTGTGTGCCAGGGGGGGGGGGGTGGGGCTAAAAACAACATTTGAATGTAGATAGTACGAGACTTATTATCGACGTTTCAATTTAGTGTACATTGTAAGATTTGAATTGAGGACCATGCATATGGCTTCCGTAATTATTTCGAATTCATGCCATACTAGGTTTGGAAAAGTTGACATTGACTCGATTGTTGTGCTATTTTGTAGGTCATATGTTTGAATCCATCCAAAATTTTCTCACTACCATGGTGTTCATTATACATATGAATTTGTATTAAAAAAGTAGCGTGGATACCGTGAAATGCGAAATCAACGTTAGAATTGGAGATCGCTATGTGACACACACTCTAATTCAAATAACTCCTCATTAATTAATTTATAGTATCTCGTTTCGAATGACTAATTATTTGCAAGGAAAACATGGGCATGGTAATACATACAGATTCGTTTGCAAATGAAAGAAGATTTGTTTGCATTCTCAAATGTAGGCGCACCAGGCAGACCAGGGTCGTGTCGTGGTGGTCGCGTGTGTCGTACGGACGCTAGCACCTAGCCACCCACCCCCTCCCTCCCTCCCCCCGGCCCCCCAAAAAAAAGAACGACAAAAAAAAAAGTTCACGCTTCCATGTTTCGGATTGAAATATCTGGCGGCCCCAATTCCAACCCTGCAAAATCTCCCTTCTCCACCATCCCTTCCGTGCCCAGAGCGCTCAAATCCCTAATTCGCCACCAACCCAAGCAAAGTTCGAATCGCCCCTCGTCTCGTCTCTTTCCCCACCTTTGTGCCAGACGATGACAACGAAGACGATGGTCGTGCTTCACCACCGCACCGGAGCTACCTCATCTACGCCCTCGTCCACCGCACCGGGTGGTCCACCGACAACATCGGCTGCCGCAACCGACGTCCCTCATAGACACCGACTTCCACCGCATCAGGTGTGCTTCACCGACGCCGTCTCCCACCTCACCGGGGCTACTTCACCGAGCACATCATCACACCTACACCCCCCGAGGCCGTTGGGGCTTCACCAACGGTCTCGTCCATCGCATCGTAGCACTCCGCTGCTCCTCAAGATCTGCATCCGTGCACGGCCAGCCAACGCCATCGCATCACCCTCAACGTCTCTGAAGTGACCCACACTCTAGCTAGGCGAGCATGCCCAAACGCCGGCCCGAACTAGGTATCCACATATCACTCCCTTGTGCACTATTCCGACGATGTTTGGATATCCTTTACTGCTCTCTTAGCTTACACGCCTATGCAACTCTGACTTTAACTCTTATTTCTTCTGGAGATATCATCTGAAACAAGCAAAACCATTTTTTAGTGAAGCATGACGGCACTACGGGATCTGGTACACATCCTGCACACCGGTATAACCTTGTAAGTACCTGTCCTCCGGTACAACAGCAAGGTCGATTCCTCTTATTTGATCAACCATTCGCCGTGTCAAAAATGTAGAGGGGGATGGAAGGAGCACAAGGCTTGCACATCCAAGCAAGTGGTAACATGGACTTGTACATGGAACATCCCAAGCGCAAGCAGAGCTACAGTGAGCCTGTACAACGAGCTTGCGTAAGTCCCTGCATTTCATTTATTTTGTATTGGCCTATGTGTATGATTTGTGTGCAGTGGCGGATCCATGAATTCAAGTTACCAGGGGCGAAAATTTAACTTAAAAAATACGAAGGCACTTGCACTCCAGAAATCAACATAACTTGAGAAATGTGAAGCTACATGCACTTTGAAAACCAGCTAATGATCCAAAGTAGTTCCAGATTATAAAACACAAAATGATGTAAGGACCAAAAAACACAAAATGCAACATGGTGTACAAGGACTACTAACATGGACTGTACCTGCTTGAATTATTCGTTCTCTGGCTGAAAATATCGAAGTGTAATTGCACCTATAACCAGTGCGCAAACTGCATATCAATATATCTATCCTGCACAAGTATGCCAATAGTTTTGAACAACAGATTAGAAAAGTATTTATGCTACGTTGTCATGATACGGGGACTTTCTGGTAGATGGCCTCAACATTTCCTCAAGCCATGAAAATGTACTATAATTTGCTTGTCATCAATTCCTGCAAATCTCTCTCTCTCTCTCTCTCTCTCTCAACATAGCAGATCATCATTAGACACTAAATCCTTCAATAGGAGCTTGCAAAATGCTTGCATTAGATCCCTCATTAGACACTATATGTTCATCACCAGGAGCATGTAAAATGTTTGCATCAAATCCTTCATTAGCAGTCTGTTCATTAGACACTTCAGGGTCAAGAACAACATGAGCTTGTATGTTTGCACCGAAAACTTGATTAGACACATCAGGTTCAGTCAGTTCAGTATTCATTGGGGGAGTTATAAAATAAGCAGAAATTGGTTTCATTTTCTTATAGATTCCCTACATACAAGCAGTTTTACAACACCGTCAGGTGTCGGTGTACTAAGTATTGGGCCATTAGTACCCCGTACTTGTGCACGGGCAGTTGTAGCCATACTCGCGGCCAGGCTTATCGGGGAACAGTTGGAGGTTAATTCAAGTTATCAAAGAAACACCCAAGCCAAGGATCAGAGGATCAGCAGATAAGAAGAGCTGAAGACCGAAAGCCAACCTCCCCGGCAAGATCTTGCCGGGGTGGCCTGCGAAGCCCGGCAAGATTTCACGCATGGCAAGATTCAGCGCCCGGCAAGATTCTGCCACTGTGCCACCGCTTCAGCACAGCAACCAGCCTGGCATTCTGGGTCCTTCTCTGGATGCATGGCAAGGTGCCAGTGGAGGAGAGCTTAAGCGGTGATGATGGGATGGCCCCTTTTTCTATCCCCAAGAAAACAAGGACACCTAAACGGACACCTCACGGTGCATTAAATGCATTCGGCCTAAACCGTCAGTGGTTAGGTATGATGACCCTGTAGCTACTTTACACCTCAATGTATGTACATTTTGCCACTGTGGTGACCCCTTTGAACGTATAAAAGGAGGCCCAAGGCAACTGCTACAGGGGAGGAGGATCTTCTGGCCCATCCTGCATGCGTAGCTGCTCTTTGATCGTACTATTCATCGCAAGCGTTCCTAGAGCCTGGGCTCAAGAACACTCTTAATAAAACAAGGCAGGAGTAGGGTTTTACGCTAATTAGCGGCCCAAACCTGGGTAAAATCACCCCGCGTCGATCATTGGTTTTGCTCTTTGCGCATACCTCTCTCCCTGCCGAATCATAGAAGGGACCCACGCGGTCCCATAGGTGTCGCACGCCGACATCTTTGGCGCGCCAGGTAGGGGGGAAAAGGTTGCGCGAACCTGATCCAGTGATCGGCGCCTTAGTTTCTTCATCATCTTCATCATCATGCCACCCAAGAAGAAGATGCCACAACGGCGCTACCATCTACATCCGTTTTGCCTGTGCCCTCGCGTACGGGTGATGGCGTGGATGCAGAAGGAAGAGGTTTAGGGCCTCCATGGCGTTCCGGTGATCCAAGTCAGGCGAGCAGCGTCGTTCGCAATGGCAACGGCAACCCACACGCTGCTGGATCCAGAGATGGGGCTGTGCTGCCTACGGGCGGTGCAACGAACTCCAGAGATCGGAGGACGCCTTCTAGGACTCCCGCGCCGGCGCAAGCATCACGGCCTTCCCAGGTCGTGTGCGATGAGCAGCGCCATGGCGCTGGTGGTTCAGGGCGTCCCCATGAAAAGACTTCTGCGCATCAATCCCAAGGTGCCCAGGCCCAGCATGCATGTCAAACTGCCGGTGGAAGTGGCGCGCGGTCGCATGATCGTGACGGTTCTCCTTCTAACATTGTTAGGAGTCAGAGCACCTCACGTACCTCGCACCTATCGCCGCCGCCTACGCCAGCGGAAGCTTTGGCACGTGCGCAGCTGCTCCTCAATTTCCCTCCTGCTCCGGAGAAGATGGAGGAGTGGCGATCTACTATCCAGAGCCTCATTGGCTTCGTCAACAAGGATGGGCTGCAACAGGCAGGGCCCTCGCAACGGCGGTCCATCGATCCGACACGAGCCGATGCGGACAAGACTGGAGGCGGTGCGACCACAGTGCACTCCCCTCCACGACACCAGCGGCGGTCGACAATCCGGTGGACTGATGGCCGTGATGATGATTCCATGGCGTCGTCCGATCCACGGATGCGCCGCGACCAGCGTCAAGTTCTTCGGGAATGAAGCAAAGAGGACGCTCGAACTACCATCGAGCGGCGACGGGAAGCGCGCCATCAATATGATAAGCGCGCAGGACCCGCTGTCGACAACCCAGGGGATGCAGGCAACTTGCCTTACGAGGTAGGTTGTCCAGCATTTACCCGTGAGCTGCGGCGAGTCCAGTGGCCCAATTCCCGAACCTTCAAGCCAGAGGTCTCAGAGAAATATGACGGCAAGACTCACCCGTCGAAGTTCCTGAGCATCTACACCATTGCGGTGCAGGCTGCCGGGGGCCGAGACGACAAGATACTCACCAACTACTTCCTGTTGGTGCTCAAACCCAACATCAGGTCGTGGTTGATGCATCTGCCGGAGAATTCTATTTCTTCTTGGTCAGATCTGTGCCATCAGTTTGTTGGCGCCTTTGTTGGAGGCCATCAAACTCCTGGCTAGGAAAGTGATTTGCATCTCATCCCTCAGAAGGAGGGCGAATCCCTGCGCAAGTATATCCAAAGGTTCATTCGTGTACAATACAGCATCCCGGATGTTCATCCTGCCGCCGTTATAGGCGCGTTTCCTCAGAACGTGCGTAACCGCAAAATGCAGGAGGAAATGGCAATGAACAAGATCAGGGACATCACCGAGCTTTATGCTCTGGCTGATAAATGTGCACGGGCTGAAGAGGGAAGGAGGCTCCCCGGCGAGGATGTTGGCGCGGGGGGCGACTCTGAAGGCGAAGACGCTGCAGCCCCGACAAAGAAGGGCCGGCGGCGAAACAAGAAGCGTAAAGGCAAGGCCGTGCTCACTGTCGAGGGATCCGGCGACCCTGGCACCGACAAGAAGGCCAAAGTTGACGATCCCGGCAAGGAATTTTCCGGGTGCGCCTCCTATCAGGCCTTGGCGGTTGCCGACAAGCCGGAAGGCTCCGGCAAGCAGTATTGTAAGATCCATCGCACCAAGGGCCATGATCTCCAAAATTGCCGGCAAGTTAAACAACTTGTCGAGAAGCAGAGAGCTGAGTATGAGAGGCGAGACAAGGAGAAGGCCCAAGATAGTGCTGAGGGGTCCGGCAAGAAGCACGGTGGTTGAGGGGGTCGCCGCGGCAAGGCCAAGCAATAGAGGGAGAGGCCCGCTTGAGGCCGTTACAAAGAAGAGGGTGATGATGATGATGAAGAAGATGATTAGTCCAGTGAGCACGAATTTCAGAAAGCTACAGAGGCCATGTGTATCGACGGAGGCACCTCATTGCATTCTTCCCACCGTCGACTTAAACAGTGGGTGTGAGATGTTAATGCAATGGAGCCATCGTTCGATGCACGTAAACCCCTGAAGTGGTCCAACATGCCTATCATTTTTTACACCGAGGATCACCCTGATCGCACAACCGCGGTCGGGTGCTTGCCATTGTTGGTCTCACTGACAATCCGCAACCTCAAGGTGACGAAAATGCTAGTTGACGGTGGGGCCGGACTGAACCTAATCTCGCCGGACATGCTCAAGAGGCTCCAAATTCCTAATGAAGATCTTGAGGAAACGGGCATGTTTCAAGGGATCAATCCAGGAAGGACCCAGCCAAAAGGCAAGATTACGCTACCGGTGACATTTGGTAGCGAGCTCAACTACAGGACAGAGAAGGTAGTGTTTGATGTCGCCAAGATCCCTATGTCATAAAATGGGATCCTTGGACGCCCAACGCTGGCTAAGTTCATGGCGGCATCACACTATGCGTACAATGTGTTGAAGATTCCCGGACCGATAAGTGTCATCACTATCCACTCCGACAAAAAGGATGCGCTCATCTGTGCCGACCAACTCTACCGGGAAGTAGTTGCAGCACCTGCCGTCAGGGCATCTGCTCCTGCCGCTAAAACTCCCGAGGGGAAGAAGAAGACCGGCAAGAACCTTGGCGCAAACTCCGGCAAGTGCACCTCCTCGGAGTGCCGCGCTCCCGTTGAGGACGCACCAGAGAGTTCCACCGACAAGAACAAGAAACCCAAGGCTGCTCCACCAGAGATCAAGAAGGTGCCTGTCAGGGAGGACGAAACGGGAGGAACTTTCACCATAAGTTCCACCCTAGATGACAAATAGGAAAGCGCGCTCATTGCCTTCCTGCGGGCCAATGTCGACATGTTTGCATGGCAACCGTCTGACATCCCCGGTGTTCCCAGGGAGGTAATTGAGCACCACCTTGCTGTTTGTCCTCACGCGCGGCCCGTCAAGCAGAGGGTCAGGAAGCAAGCCTTGGAGCGGCAAGAATTTATTGCCGAAGAAATCAGGAAGCTAGAAGCGGCAGGCTTGGTCAGAGGAGTGCTTCACCCAACATGGTTGGCCAATCCGGTTTGTAGTGCGCAAGGTGAATGGGAAATGGAGGCTATGTATTGATTATACAGACATCAATAAAGCCTGTCCAAAAGATCCCTTTCCCTTGTCGCGCATCGACCAGATTGTGGACTCCACTGCTGGTTGTGGCCTACTATCATTCCTTGATGCCTACTCAGGGTATCATCAGATCTTCATGGCAAAAGAAGATGAAGAAAAGACCGCATTTATCACTCCATGTGGTATGTATTGTTTTATACGAATGCCTTTCGGGTTGAAAAGTGCTGGTTCTACATTTGCGAGAGCGGTCCAAATTGGTTTTGAGCCTCAGCTCCATAGAAACATGGAAGCATACATGGATGACATAGTGGTCAAAACCAAGAACAAAGCGACGCTCATACAAGATCTAGAAGAAACATTTGCAAATATGCGCAAGATCAATTTAAAGCTCAATCCTGAGAAGTGCGTGTTTGGTGTTCCTTCCGGCAAGCTTCTCAGGTTCTTTGTATCTCAGTGAGGGATCGAAGCGAACCCCGACAAGATCAAAGCTATTGAGCAGATTGAAGCGCCAAGACGCGTCAAGGATGTACGTCGTCTTGCCGGCTGCGTTGCTGCCCTAAGCAGGTTTATCTCCAAATCTGCTGAGCGCGCCCTGCCCTTTTTCAAAATTTTGAAGAAAGCAGGTCCAATGAAATGGACTCCGGAAGCGGAGGCTGCGCTGCAAGATTTGAAGAAATACCTTTCTTCTCCGCCGACACTAGTCGCGCCTAGGCCACAAGAGCTGTTGCTGCTATACCTGGCAGCGACAAATCAAGTGGTTAGTGCTGCGTTAGTGGCACAGAGAGAAGCTGATGAGGAGGCAACAACAGCGGCAGGACCACCAAGTGACGCGGCGGGATCTTCCTCGACAAGGTTTGGTCCCGGCAAGACAGGATCTGCGCAGTTAGAAGAACCAGTGCAAAAGAAAAAGATGGTGCAGCGCCCAGTTTATTTTGTTAGCTCCCTTTTGCAAGGAGCTAGTTCAAGATACTCTGGTGTGCAGAAGTTGCTCTTCGGCCTCCTTATGGCCTCAAGGAAGCTGCGCTATTATTTTCAAGCACATGAAATTACCATCGTCACTCGCTTTCTGTTGCAACGGATTTTGCGAAATCCAGAGGCAACCGACAGGATCATGGAGTAGGCGCTGGAATTGTCAAGCTTTGGTCTCTAGTTTGAAAGTACTTCGACAATTTAGAGCAGGGCCTTGGCAGAGTTCATTGCGGAATGGACCCCAATGCCAGACGAAGAGGTTCAAGAAACGACTCTCCCCGGCAAGGAAATTGATCAAGAATGGGTTATGTACTTTGACGGGGCTTTCTCGCTGCAAGGCGCCGGTGCTGGCGTGCTGCTTGTCGCACCCACCGGAGAGCACCTCAAGTATGTAATCCAGATGCATTTCCCCTGGGAGAGTTCGACAAACAACACTGTGGAGTACGAGGGGCTGCTTGCCGGTCTCAGGATCGCGGCAGACCTTGGTATCAAGAAGCTCGTCATCAGAGGCGATTTGCAGCTTGTTGTCAGGCAAGTTAACAAGAATTATCAGAGTCCATTGATGCAAGCTTACGTGGATGAAGTGAGAAAAATGGAAGAGCGCTTTGATGGTCTGCAAATGAAGCACATTCCTCGTGCCGAAAACAGTATTGCTGACGACCTGTCAAAGCGCGCTGCCCTCAAGTTACCTGTGGAACCAGGAACTTTTGTGCTCCATTTGACTCAACCATCTTTGGCACCATCAATGAGGCAAGAAAAGAGAAGAAAGTTGAATTCTGGACAGTACTTTCCGGTAGAGCTCCCTGGAGCCGCCGGCAAGGAACTTGCCGGGATCAGCGACAAGCCTGCCGGGGAATGACAGGCTCCGGCGGAACCTCACACTTTCGCTGTCGAGACAAATGTTCCCCCGGCGGAAGAGATGCCTTTAGTCCTAGCTGTCGAGCCCCAAGCTCTAGCATGGGCACATCACATTGTCCATTTCCTTCAGACAGGAGAACTCCCTGAGGAGCAGGAAGAAGCGGAAAAAGTAGCCCGTCAGTCTACTATGTACCAGTTCGTCGATGACGTCCTGTACAGAAAGAGAGCAAACGGTGTGAAATTGAAGTGCATTCCTCTGGAGGATGGACTAGAGCTGTTGGCAGAGATACATGGAGGCATATGTGACTCTCACATAGGATCAAGAGCACTTGTCGGGAAAGCATTCCGGCAAGGTTTCTTTTGGCCCACCGCTCTCTAAGATGCAACTGCACTAGTAACCAAGTGTGAAGCGTGCCAGTTTCATTCGAAGAAATCTCATCAGCCAGCTCAAGCTCTTCAGATGATCCCTCTCTCCTGGCCATTTTCGGTCTGGGGGCTCGACATACTGGGCCCCTTCCCCCGTGCTACCGGGGGCTTTGAGTACTTGTACGTTGCGATCGACAAGTTCACAAAGTGGCCGGAGGTGGAAGTGGTGAGAAAGGTGACAGCACAATCAGCCGTCAAGTTCTTTAAAGGAATAGTTTGCCATTTCGGTGTGCCCAATAGGATCATCACCGATAATGGAACGCAATTCACAAGTCGCACCTTCATGCAATACGTCCAAGACCTTGGCGGCAAAATTTGTTTTGCCTTTGTTGCTCACCCGAGAAGCAACGGCCAAGCAGAGAGGGCTAATGCTGAAGTGCTGCGCAGTCTCAGGACCAGAACCTTTGACAAGCTGAGAAAATGAGGACGACGCTGGATTGATGAGTTGCCGGCGGTTCTTTGGTCAATCAGAACGACACCAAATTGAGCCACCGGCCAGACGCCCTTTGCTCTGGTCTACGGAGCGGAAGCAGTTCTCCCCACGGAACTCATATACCGATCACCTCGAGTGCTCGCTTATGATGAGCTTGAGCAAGAGCAACTGCGGCAAGATGACGCTGTGCTCCTTGAGGAGAATCGTATTCAGGCTGCTGTGTGAGCCGCACGCTACCAGCAAGCTTTGCGCCGCTACCATAGCCGCAAAGTTCATGCCCGAAGTCTTGAGGAAGGCGACCTTGTTCTTCGACGGATTCAGTCCGCCAAGAATTCAAACAAGTTGATGCCGAAGTGGGAAGGCCCTTATCGGGTAGTACGAGTCACCAGGCCCGGCGCTGCCCGCCTGGAGACCGAAGATGGCGTTCCAGTGAGCAACTCCTGGAATATCGAGCATCTTCGCAAGTTCTACCCATAAGGCGCGGTTGCCGGGGGCCCCCGACAACCACCTTTTTATACAAGTCTGGCCGGCAAGGCATGCAATCCTTTGTACAAAGCCAGGCACAGAGCCTGTGCCCAGATGACTAAGTTTAAGTGTTGTGCATTTCCTTATCGATTTCCATGTTTATAAATATATATGCATGCTTATCTAAGACGTTGTATGACACTTGTTCCCGGTAAGTATTAACGAACCGCCAAGGTTCCATATCTTTATTTTCTCTTCTTTCTTTTTCTCAAAAGATACAAGGATTCCTCGCGCGCATCTTTGCCGAGGGGGGGGGAGGGAAGGAAGATATGGGTACCAGTGGGCGACGTTCAGAATTGACGTCTTACTAGAGGAAGTACAGCGACAGAAAGCTAAGTTATAAAACTTTAAGCAAGTTTCTTTTATTATGAAGTTATTTTCATTAGACGATTTCGACTTTTGTATGGAAAACCTGCACGCGAAGGAACCCTTGTCATAATTGGTTGCGCCCTTATTTTGTTTCGAGTCCGCTCAACAATTTAAGTGGCAGCACTAGGAACGCCAAAGTGTCTTGCCGGCCGCTGCACCTCCAGCAGGCTGCTGAAGTCCCGCACCCAACGCTCGCGGCAGGTTGCGCGCCGGTGAGTTTTCAGTGAGTGTAGGGTGTACTCCGTACATAAAGAAATCAGACAAGGGAAATAGCATGCATATACCCAAACATACGCAAGTTATATTACATCAATAAGTTGTCACACTTCTAACACAAGACTTGATTATCTTTTGGCATGGAATGGTGGCGACAAGGAAAAATGAGGCGGCTAGTCCCTGCGTTGGCCCTCGACCCTCTTGATTGAATCTACCTTCTCAAGGATGGGCGCGACAAGCTCCTCAAGTGCCTTGAGATCTGCATCCTTCGGCAAGCGGTCGAGCACGTTGGTGAGATCAACGCCAGGGTTCTTATGCACCACCTTGACGAGTACCTTGCGGAGGATGGCCCGGCAAAGTTTGCGGGATTCATTGGCCAGTTGGGTCGCTCGGTTGGACTGTAGCAGCTTCAAAGCGTCAATGATGCTTTCGAAGAACATGGTCAACCTGGCGCTCGAAGATATCCTTTCTTCGGAGGAATACTTGAAGTTTTGCAGGTCATCCTGGCCCATGGTTGACAATTGTGCTGTGAGCCTCTCCGCGGTGTCGACAAGGCGATCAGTCCAGATTTTCACACCCTTCTCATAGTCAATTTGAGCAGCGGCAGCATTCTTAAGCAAGTTCTTCTCATCCTGAAGATCTTTGCTTAGGGCCTTCTCGCGGGCCCTACCATCCTTAAGAGACTTCTCCAGCGTGGTCAGCTTTAGCCTCAGATCGGCAATGGCATCACTGGCTGAAGAGAGCTGCTTGGTCTTGTCGGACATGGCTACTTGCATCTTCGCCAAGTTGTGGAGAGTTTTCTCCCTATCCCCTTTGAGCGTCGAGAGCTCCTTGCCGTGCTCTTCAAGATCCACCTCCAACTTCTTCACTTTGTTGCTCAGCTCGTTCTTGGCGGCCTCTGCAGCCTCGGCAGCATCGACGGCCTCCTTGAGCTTGCCGGCGTGATCTACAGTTAGAGCTTCGAGCGCCACCTTGTGCTTTTGCTCCAGCTCCTGGATCCGCTGCGCGACAAGCTTATCGGTCTCCTCATCTTTGCCATGAAGCTTGGCGGTGAGCGCCTGCTCACGTGCGGTAAGATCTTCCTCATGGGCATCAAGCGCAATGCGACGCTCCGTCAGGAGAGCATCTTCAGTGGCAATTCTTTGTGCAGCTTCCTCTTGCGCTTTCTCCATGTCAGATTGTTTCAAGAGGAGCTCCGTCCAGCTTTGGCTCACTTGTTCCCGGCTGGCAGTCAACTCTTGAAGGTCATCGGCGTACTAGATCTGCATCTGCTCAATGCGCTTCTGAAAACCTGCTTCGGCTGCTTCGACAACTGCAATTCTGGAATTTGCTTTCTCTTTTCGAGCATGGTGGAGTGCTTGGAGCTTGCGGAAATTTTTGCCCATAGCCTGAAGGAGCTGATCCTCTTCAGATTTTCCACTACTGGCGATTGGATCATCGACGATTTTGAGCCCGACAGTGGCGATGATTTCTTCATCAAAGGTTTCCCCTTCAGTCGGCGTTCCAATATTTGCCGTGCCCAGCAAGTTGATGAATAGGCTGTCGCCAACCTTGAGATATTTGCTCGATGAGGGAGCTTCGGATGTCGATGGTTGGTCCTCGATGTTCGTCTCGCCGGTGGCTGGGGGCTCTGTGGCCGATGTAGTGCCTGGCGCTCCTGCGGCAGGAATGCCGTCAGTGTGGTCATCAGTCTCCTCGCCGGCCCTCTCGGCAGATTCCTTGGCAGCTTCCTCGGCAACAGTTTCACCGACCTTGACAGTGGCATCTTTGGCGGCCTCGCTAGCGGTGATCCTATCAGCTTCAGTGGTGGCGTCTCTGGCGGTCTCCTCGATGACAACGTCGACATCCATGTGTTCCATCACAGGGAATTCTGGAGGACGAAGGAAGGAAACAAAATAAGATCAAGATTGAAGTTCAAGAAGACAAAAAGAAGGAGAGATAAAGAAAAGGATAGCAAGCGCTCTAAGGCAAACAGTTACCTGCGTCGAGTTGTTGAGAGGTGGCCTCGCCCCTCCCAGCAACGTTGGCTGCCGGGGAAATGTTGCCGGTACCCATGCGTACCGGCTCCTCCTCAACCAAGATAGGCTCATCGGTGGTAACTCTTGCCGGGGATGCTCTTGTGGGCGGCGTGGTTGAAGGAGGTGGCACGACGGGGGCGGTTTCCACCTCTCCCTATTGCTGTTCTTCTCCTGCAAGCCTGAAGATATCAGCGGCAAGGGTAGATAACTCAGCGCCCACCAGCGGAAAACGAGTGGAGAACTCACGCTGGGGGCTGCGCTGGGGGCTGCGTTGAGGGCTGAGCCCCGGGCTGATGACGACAATTTCCGGCGCACTCGTAGAGCCAGTCAGGGGCTCATCGCCCGTGGAAGTCCTCGACCTCTTCGCCACCCTTTCCAACAAGGTTTCTGCATCGCTGCAGAGATAAAACGAAGCAAGGCTATGAGATTACTCCAAAATTTGTGAGATAAAGGCTATGGCAGGATACTTACTCTTCCTCTTCTCGTTCCGGGCTGAAGCCGGAGATGTCGAAATCGACCTCCGTTGCAGTGTCCGTGTGAGGGGGCGGAGGAGGGCTTCTTGGTCGCTTGGCTGTAGCAGGTGCAGGGGATTGGCGTGGTTCCGCCACCTCAACCTCCGGTGCGGTTGTGTGAGACGCCCCTGCTGCCTCAGTAGTTGCCGCAGGTGTGTGTCTCACGCGCCGCGCAGGTTGCTGTCGAACTCCTTGCCACGGCGCAGTATTGCCGGCCGCCTTCTTGCTGGGAGCCTCACTGCTCAAAGAGGGTTGGCTTGCCGCGATGCCAGAAGCGGCCTTTCGAAGAACGCGCTTGGTCTTCTTCGGAGCTGGGGGCTCCTCCTGCGGCTCTTCTTTGGCTACGTCTTCGTCGGACGAGCCCTCGACGGCCGCGCTGCTCTGTTCCCGGGCAGCTTTAGCCTTCCCGGCAAGATTTTCTTCCATCACAACCTCCGCATCACTGGTTTCCCATTCTGTGAAACCGACACTGCCGGCCTCCGCGGCAAGATTCGTCTCTTCCGCCCTAGTGGCAATATACGCCACTTCTTCGTCAGTGGTGGCGCGGACGAGGTTTGTTTCTTCCCGGATGGCCCTCTCCGACAAGTTGTCGAAGAACTTTTGTGCTTCCTCCTCGGATGGCTCGGCCCAAGTCGCATCAAGACCATGGGCGTTGAACATTGGCATGGTGGCGATGATTGACCCCAGGGCGGAGTTGTTGCACAAAGGGACAATTCTTGCCGGCAACCGATGTTTGTCATCGCGCTGGAATAGCCTGTGGCGGAGAGCGCCGAGCTGCATGGCCGTCAAATTGTTGTTCAATCCAGGGTGCAGCCTCATGATTTCCGCTGCATTCCGGTACTCCCAAGCTGGTCTTCCCTTGCTCTGTAGGGGGGCGATGCGGCGGCGGAGGAAATCGAAGCCAATCATCTCCATTGTGAGCCCAGCAGCTTTCAGGCGAAGGATTTTGGTGGTGGCGATCATGAGCCTCTCGTCCTCCGCGGCGAAATCGCTACAGTCACTGCCGTGGACCGCCTTCTGCTGTCGAGGCAAACAAAACGGATGGGGATCTGCTTCCTTGATCCAGCACCACTTAGACCGCCATTCTTCCCACTTCTCGCGGTAGACCCCATCTGGGTATATCTCCTTATTCTAAGCCCTTGGAATCCAGGCAATAGAACCGGAAAGGGCCTCCCCTTTTTGGATGCGAGAAATAAAGTAATGGCGGAAGAGGGCAGTGTTGGGAACTACTCCGGCAAAGTTTTCGCAAAGATGAGCGAATACGGACATGCACATTACGGCGTTCGGCGTGAAATCAAGAAGATGGAAGCCGTATGTGTACATAATGTCATTGAAGAAGTCAGAGAATGGAGGACAGAGTCCGCAATAGAAATAAGCGGTGAAGAAGGGATATCTGTCAGGTCCGCTCTCGGAACAAGAACCTGGAATCACGCGAGTTGCGGGGTGAGCTTGTGTCTCCCTCGCCCACATGCACTGGTACCGGTTCTTCAAGGCCCTGGCATCGAGCGTCGGAGCGAAGACAACGTACTTTTTCCGCATCTTCACCAGCTCGTTCTCCGGAACGATGGTTTTCGCCTCCTTGCCCTTGCCCTTGCCAGCCTTGGGCGGCATGGTGGCTGCGAGAGTGGAAGCCGAGAATAGAACGGGTGCGGAAGCGAAGAGCGGATAAGGAGAAGTCTGGCTTTGAGCTCGAGAAGGAGAAGATAATGGCGGAGTCCAGATTGAGAAGAAGAGGGGGTAAATAGGTAGCGCCTCTGTAGTTTCCCTTTTTTTAGGGGGAAGGAGCGAGGCCGCCTCTTCTACTCCCCAATGTAAATATGCCTCTGCAGGCGCACTGCAGCTGCAGCCTTTCAGCGCACGCTTCCCACATCGCGCATTCAGCGCACGTAGTGGCGGGGGCACAGTAAGCGGGATATTTACGAGCAGTTAATCCCCTGCCACGCGTGCCCATGCACTATTTGGGCCTACCGAACAACGCCTCGCACTCGTGTGTGGCCTAGGCCCGGGGGCTCCTGTCGGTGTACTAAGTATTGGGCCATTAGTACCCCGTACTTGTGCACGGGCAGTTGTAGCCATACTCGCGACCAGGCTTGTCGGGGAACAGTTGGAGGTTAATTCAAGTTATCAAAGAAACACCCAAGCCAAGGATCAGAGGATCAGCAGATAAGAAGAGCTGAAGACCGAAAGCCAGCCTCCCCGGCAAGATCTTGCCGGGGTGGCCTGCGAATCTCGGCAAGATTTCGCGCCCGGCAAGATTCTGCCACTGTGCCACCGCTTCAACACAGCAACCAGCCTGGCATTCTGGGTCCTTCTCTGGATGCGTGGCAAGGCGCCAGTGGAGGAGAGCTTAAGTGGTGCTGATGAGATGGCCCCTTTTTCCATCCCCAAGAAAACGAGGACACCTAAACGGACACCTCACGGTGCATTAAATGCATTCGTCCTAAACCGTCAGTGGTTAGGTATGATGACCCTGTAGCTACTTTACAACTCA
This sequence comes from Thinopyrum elongatum, assembly GCA_011799875.1. Taxonomy (NCBI): domain Eukaryota; kingdom Viridiplantae; phylum Streptophyta; class Magnoliopsida; order Poales; family Poaceae; genus Thinopyrum; species Thinopyrum elongatum. The sequence goes on from CM022297.1 coordinate 156,960,164, forward strand.
ATGTATGTACATTTTGCCACTGTGGTGACCCCTTTGAACGTATAAAAGGAGGCCCAAGGCAACTGCTACAGGGGAGGAGGATCTTCTGGCCCATCCTACATGCGTAGCTGCTCTTTGAACGTACTGTTCATCGCAAGCGTTCTTGGAGCCTGGGCTCAAGAACACTCTTAATAAAAGAAGGCAGGAGTAGGGTTTTACGCTGATTAGCGGCCCGAACCTGGATAAAATCACCCCGCGTCGATCGTTGGTTTTGCTCTTTGTGCATACCTCTCTCCCTGCCGAATCGTAGAAGGGACCCACGCGGTCCCATATGTGTCGCACGCCGACAACAGGTTTAACTATTGACCAGAAATTGAACAGTTGAATTAGATATAATCAGGGATGTGATGTACCTGCTCATTGCACATGCTGCTCTTGCAAGCTGCGACTGTCCGTTTGCGCAAGCTCGATGCCATGCCCGTGCTACCGCCGCTGCCTCTCACGCAGGCTACACCCAGGGTTGGATCTTCATCTTCTTGTCCTTCCATTCGCTTGAAGCCCAGCAACCGGCATCCAACGAGGGCGCGAGGAAGTGCTGTGTCGGTCTGTCCAGCGGTGGCTAGGTTAGGAGCGAACCAGACTGGAGGCTGGAGCGAACGAATTGGGATTTTTCTTGCTGTCGATCAATATGGGAGGCTCTCATTTGGGCCACGAGCCTGCTATAGGGCCTGCCTTGCACTTACATTGTTGGCCCATCCAAATTGAACGTTTTTCTTCATTTTTTACATTGCCTGCTCGTACGCTGGGACGAAAAAAACTAGCCTGGGCTAACCTGGATGACTCAAACTAGGTGCACACTTTCCAGCCACCCGAGGCGGCCGCCCATACCAGCCCGTACGGTGGCGTTACCCCTTTTTGCCTGTATGATTGGGGTAGTGAAAAATATTCCAGTGGTGCTTTTGATTTACCCACAGAATGGTTGAATTGCTTGTTTCTATGAACTGAGTTCGCCCATAATGTGAAGGATGCTAGTCTTTTCATCCTATTGTAGATTGCTTAGATCTCGATATGCCAAATGTAATCGCATGAAATATATAGTAAAAGCCAGTGTGATGTGTGTTGCTACAACTAGTCTGACAACCCGTCCTCATATAACATATCAAGGATGGACCATCTTATCAGATTAACCATTCGACTTACCAATGCAGTGTGGGAAGAAAGAAGTATTGGGACTGCATATCCAAGCAATTGATGCCATGGACTCCTTCGTAGAACCTTGTAAGCGAAAAAGAAGTTGCAGTGTGCCTGTACAAAGAGCTAGCGTAAGTTCAGTTAGCTGCTTCTCGGAATTTTAGTTAGCCACTTATTTCAAAATTGTTCAATTACGTTGCTTGGCTTAATTTAGTTTGCTACTGATTACATAATGCCATAGCCTGTTAATCTTATTATAGACTGCGCCTATCTATGTGTTTGATACTTACTGTTAAGTATTACCTGTTTGCCTGAACTTAAATAGCTACTTAAGCACGTAGATAGCTGGTCATATGTACTTCTAGGGTGCAGCAAAATTCACGTGTAATTTACGTTCTGATACCCTGTTTGTTTAAATGGTTTGCTGTTATCACTTGTAGCACTAGTAACGTTTGCATGTTCATAGATAGACAACTGTCAGGTTTGTATGAGGGACACCGTCTTTTTAACTTATATATATATGTGTCAGAATCATTTTGCTTACATCAAAGAAATTTACAGATGTCTGTGTTGCTGGTAAACAGTACCGACTTGTTACTTTAATACGTTGCCAAGAACTTGTTAGTTTTACTAGTTCATGTGTAATTCAATACGTTGCCAAAACTGGTTAGTTTTACTAGTTTGATGTTAGTTTCTTATGGCTCTTGCAACACTTTATTTATGATTGCTAACATTCAAGTTTGCAGGATCCAACTGAAACTCCGTTGGCACAACAGGTGTGTTTTCAGAAACTTCCTTGTTTACCTGGTTTGCTGCTGTAACTTGTTGCTGTAATCATCTTACCAACTTCAAGTTTTCAGGATCCAATTGGAAGTCCAATTGCACAGCAGGTACATTTTCAAAAATATATTTGTGTAACAGGTTTGCTGCTGTAACTTGTTGCTCTAATCAAGTTACTGACTACTCAACTTTTCAGGATCCAAGAGAAACTCCAATGCCACAACATTTTCCTTTTGAAAAACTTGTTTGTTTATCTGCTTTGCTGCTACAACCGGTTGCTCTAATCACGTTATTGGCTACTCAACTTTTCAGGATCCAAGAGAAACTCCAATTCCACAACAGGTACCTTTTGCAAAACTTGTTTGTTTAACTGCTTTGCTGCTGCAACCGGTTACAATGATGTTAATAACTACTTTTCAGCATCCAATCGAAACTCTTTAACTCCTTGTTTGTTTAACTGGTTTGCTGTTCTAACTCCCAGTTGAGATGTTTTGCTAACTTCAACTTTTCGGAATCCAATCGGAACTTTAATGGCAAAACAGGTTAGCCCAAGATCAAAGAGTGAGGTCCCCATGGACGTTGTATCATCCCACAACAGTGGCACCGGCCCAATCGTGCATCATGAATTGCCAACTGCTGATGCTCTAGAGGCTATACTATTCGTAGAAAGAGATTCTGCTTCTGCACTTAGAGATGAAGTTGACATGTTGAGGAAGCAAACATCACAATCACAAGTAGTACTCAAGACAACCATTAAATATTTGGTGGATTTCAAAATGAAGCAAGCTGAGACTGACCGCATTGTTAAGGTCCTGAAGGAAAAAATGAAATTAAATTCCCACTTGGTAAATCATAGGTGAAATGTTTTTTCCATCGTTGAATAACCTTTGTGTTGTTTGTTCATGTAATCGATCAAACCATTTGTTTTAGAGATCATGTAATAATTGTTTTTTGTTTTTTGGTTTGTAATTTTTTTTTGAGCACGAGTCTGTATTAATTGATAAGACTCTGAGACATTTCATTTTGATTGCTGTGTCAGACCTACAAATATGCCAATCGGGCTGAATGTGCATTCAACAATAATAGTAGTATAGATGGTCCTTAAGTGGCACGCATCTGAAAGGGCTAAGATGTTGTACTAGCTTCGCTAAAAAAATGATGCTCTTCTAGCAAAAAAAGTACAGCGGCCTGGCTTATGTATGTTAGTTGATATTATTGATCCATATACTCTATAAGTGTTTATATGTCTATTAGTTTTGTACATTGTTGATTGATTGACTCGGTATTTTGAATCTTGAGACATCGCTTGTGTACATATCTAAATGGGAGTACACATTATGCTACATGTGACACTTGAGTTGGACATAAAGTGGTTTCAAATATTCGAATTCACCTTAAACTAGATTCTAGCTTCTGAATTCGAGTATCGGCGTTTGTAAATCATATTCATATATGACAGTGGAATACATCTTTGTTGTGCTTTTGAAGATATATAAAAACAGATAGAAAGATTTATAAAGATTCGTATAAGAATACAAAATGGATTCGAATTTAGTTGCCAGGGTAAATGTGGATGCTTATTGTCCCAAAATTCGAAATAAGTGGCAAAATATCCACTCCCACGTCGGCTGCTCGAAGCCAGTGTTTGCGAGATGGAAATTACTGTCTACCCCTTACACGGACAATCCATCGGCCCGATTTCCTCTGCTCTCAATAGGGGGTTGGTTAGTAACTTCAATTAGACGTGACACGACCGCCTCTGAGCCCATTCAGACACGGTGGGTGCCAAACGTGGACGGCAAATCACATTTGATTCAAGCTCATCGGTAAGACCTCTGTCTCTCCCTCCATTTCCCCATTCATACACGGTGGGTGGCAAAACAAACTCGACTCGGCCGAAATCGATGTAGGCAAATATTTTCAATAGGGACAGGTTTGTAACTTCACTCAGACGTGACACAACCGCCCTACCTGTCAGCCCCGTTCATACACCGTGGGTGCCAACCGTGGGCGCCAAAACACCCTCTCATCGCCCGAAATCGCTCTGGGCAAATATTGGGAAAATGCGAGATTACCGTCCTATCCACAACCGACGAGACGTCCAAATTTTAAACGGGGGCTAAGTTTGTAACTTTCCCATATTTCAGATAGGCGCGTCCCAAAAACATGGCTCCCTGTACCTCTCCCTCCATTTTCCCATTCATACACTGTCCACGCTAGAACAGCATCCCCACACCAGCCTCCTCCGTCCGCCACCCCATCCATCGCCGCCATCCTCCACCCCATCCATCACCGCCGTCCTCCACCATGTCAGAGCGCCTACCAAGACCACGTCGTCCACTGCTAGAGATGGATGTTTCTCATCCACGGCGACGGACCAGGAGCCTTGCATCGCGTCCTCTCGCTTCATCGGCGCCATCGTCCTCCTTGCCGGGGCCGCTCCCACAACCTTCTCGTCCACCACAACGGGACTTATCCCCCGATGCACCCATCTACCATCGCAGATCTGCTTCAACGCCACCGACAGCCATCGCACCCCCGATGCCTACACGGCACCGCAAGAGAGGTGGTACTACTTCATATCTGCTCAACTTTTTGTTCTCAACCAGAAAATAGATCGCAACTTGGTTACTGTACTTTCTTTTCAGCTCTTAGAATTTAGTTATTAGTTCGAAGCAAACAATGGTTGCTAAATAGCATTTCTGTGGTTTGCAGCTTCATATCTGCCATGGCACAGTCATAATAGGGTTTAATTGATCATGCTTAGGGTTTCCCCCCTTTTATGATCACTATACGATCAGCATACGTGCTTCGTGTCATAATAGCACTGCTCCACCCACTACTAGGGAAAACCTTATACACAGAATCTTAGCAGCAACGCGGTACAGGAAGAGGCGCTACTGCTAATTAGCAGTAGCGAGGAAAAAAAACAGGTGCTACTGCTACTGACTTAGCAGTAGCGCGGCTCGGTGGAACCACACTGCTACTAAAATTGACCGACCATTCCCGCCACCCTAGGTTTAGCAGCAGCGCGCTCTAGCTAACCGCGCTACTGATAAAGCAATAGTAGCAGCGCGCTTTTTTTGGGTGATGCTACTGCTTATTTTGAAACTGGCCACATGGCGGGCCCCTCTTAGCAGTAGCGCATGTGTCAGAAGCGCGCTGCTGCTATCTTATTAGCAGCAGCGCAGTTTACGACCAGCGCTACTGCTAAGCCGCAGCATATACCACCTTTTCCCTCCCCCCTCCCCCTCCCCCATCCTCTCTTCCTCACTTTGCCCTACCTCCCACCTCCTCTCTCCCTCACTTTGCTTCTTCCTCACTACTTCTCCCCCCATTACTCTCCTTCTTCTACCTACCTTTCTCTCTCTTTATTACTCCTAGCTAACTACACCACCGCCATTAATGCATCTCCTTTCTCTTTTTCATTCCCCCTCCACTAGTTGAAGTTGTCTCCTCCCAAACTAGCTAGCTAGGTAGATGTAGCATTTAGTGATGTGACCTATGTACCCCCTAACTAGATCTAGCCTTGTCAAGAAGAGCTTTGTCCACTTTTGATCTCCCTACTACATCATCATCTCCACCGTGTGCTTGATCTCGAGATATGTGATTAAAAATTTATGCTTTTGCAAGAATGGAAATATGTGTATGTGTGTGCGATATGACATAATCGGGCGATATGATGGAAATTGTGTGTGTGGCATGAGTTGACGCCGAATTGTGCTTGTGAGTTGCCTATGTTTTGCCAAAATGTCGATTTATTTCCGTTTCGGCGAATTCCGGGCAAACTCTATATGTCCTATTTTTAGGGAAGGTCATGCCGAATTTTTGTATGACTTTGATGCATGCATGCATTTTTATAATCAATTTGTTTATTATTACCGTGCAGGCGTTCATGATGGTCAGTGGAATGATGGTGGACAGGTGGTTGCGGTCGGCAGTGTAGGACATGAAAGAAAATAACCTGACAGAGGTTTTATGTCCGTGTCGAAGATGCAAAGGACGAGTTTGGCTCGACCCCTATGACGATGGTCATGTCGAAGCGCACCTGCTCATGACTGGTTTCATGGATGGCTATACTCGGTGGATAATTGAAGATGAGGATGATGATGTTGAGGACGCCGACGGGGCAGGCAATGACGACACGGGGCAAGACGAAGAGATGATCGATAATGGCGGCGGGGAAGAGGTCGGACATGGCGGCGGAGAAGGGGCTGGACATGGAGGCGGAGAAGGGGCCGGACGTGGCGGCGGAAAGAACGTGGACTCCACGCCGCAGAGTTCGTCGATACTAAGTTCAATCGTGCGGGACCCTCATGTTCAAGCACTGCTTCGCAAGGAGACGAGTACTAAGAGAGCTGCTTCTAGAGAGGAGGCCAAGCTGCAGCAACTGGTGGTAGACTCGAACACTCCATTGTATCATCGTTGCAATCCTGAGGTTGTCGGGGCCAGGACACGAAATCCCAAAAATTAACCCCTCGTGTCATCACCAGCCCAGGATTACTGTTACTGGTGGACACATCCTTGTTACAGAATACCAAGCTATTACAAGAATTGAATACAAGACCATAAAGGTCCAATGATACAACACTGATATCCGGTGGTGGATGACGGAATTGACTCGTGGTTCTCCAATGTCAATGGGGCTCCATTCCCACAGGAACAGCTGACCCGGATAATTCCTATCCCTCATGGCTGCCATCCTAGGCTCCGCACGGACGTCGCTGTGGTACTCCTCGTAGAACTCCTGACCTGGCCAAGTAAATAGCCAGGGACAAGCCTGTGAGTACGTTTGAATGTACTCGCAAACATCATGAACAAGAGATATACCGAATGCAGCAGACAAAATATATGATCATGTTGAACCAAACTATATGCATATGCCCATGCTGGATCATGCTAAAATGCTCATGATGACACAAATCTAAATCATGGCATGACAACAGCAAAATGATATGGAAGTAAATATAGCATGTTAGTCATGATCAATCTTGTCAGAAGTAACGCAAATGAATGCCACGGGTAGTCTAGCCAGCCCAAGTGACATTCAGAAAATAAAATAAAAGAACTGCCAGTCGGGTGACAAGTGACGCCACGGTCGGACTTGAAGAGAAATGCCAGTCGGGTGTCAAGTGACGCCACGGTCGGACTTGAAGAGAAATGTCAGTCGGGTGTCAAGTGACGCCACGGTCGGACTTGAAGAGAAATGCCAGTCGGGTGTCAAGTGACGCCACGGTCGGACTTGAAGAGAAATGCCAATCGGGTGTCAAGTGACGCCACGGTCGGACTTGAAGAGAAATGCCAATCGGGTGTCCACAAGAGTAGTGGCGGAACCGCCTGTTAACTCGAGAGACGCCAAGAGAGGTCTTGAAAATTAAATTGAGTGCCCGGGGTAGTCTGGCCAGCCCCTGAGACACTTAGGAAATATAAAAATAAGAGAAACGGGTTAGTCCTCAATAATATGCATAACCATAATAATATTAACATGCATAAAATATTCATGGTAGCATCAGGGTGACAACAATTATCCTGCAAAATAATTCAGGCTCAATTTAATTATTTTCCTCTGAAGACCGACACTTGACCAACCCAGATTGTAGCCCTTAACCGCGGACACGGCTATTCGAATAGGTTTAAACTCTGCATAGGGTGTACTCTTTACCCACAAGTAAAGGATTTCTTTAGTCAGTACCGTGACACTGACTAATTCCCATTACGGTCTTTGGGTTGAAAACACACCTGACCAGCACACACCAGATTAACTTTCCGGATGCCAGGAATCACCCAAAGCAACGTTCAAGAAAAACTCTAAGACGGAGAGACCAACGTCCTGCATGGGATCACTATTAATACGCGCGGATTCCAAGGGGTGCCCCCATCTCAGTCACAACTGGAAACACCCATGCCCCCTGACCCGATGACAGGATTTAGTCCACCAACATGGAAACCCTCATCGTAGCCCTCTATGTGGTGTGTGCACGGAAAGGGGTTAACAACTTACTGAACCATTCCCCACCTGTGGCAGGGACAAGTGGCAGCACGAATAAGGTATGGGGGTTACCGGAACAAGACTCGATCTACGGTCGACTCAGGAGGCTCAAATATTTCTTGCAGTGATTAGCACAATATATTTCCTTGGTGCCCCCCAACAGGATCACCATCTGGCATGTCCCAACATGCCCTTATGATTTATTCTCGTCTCAACGAGATTTTCAGTCACACGGTCACTTCTCTAGTGACTGATTCTTCCCTGCAATTTAGTCAGGACAAACATGGCCGATGTGACATGTGAAAATAACCATGCTCACACATAATTCATGCTTAAACAGAGACAAAATATTGTCAAGGGATCTATCATGCAAAAATAGCCATATGCCAGTTTTATTTGAATTCAACATATTCATGATGCAATTATTCTTGCAAACAAACAACTGTGCAATCCACCATATCAAGTGTTCAAGATGCTTGCCTTCAGTATGCAGAGATATTGGGTGCACTCCAAAAGTTTGAAAAGTTTCTTCCCTCCATTTTTCCTATTTTGAAGATTATAGCAATTACCACATAATTCAAAAACAGTACTAAAAAGTTGTTTGGAAATTTTTGAAATAAATACTAAAATAAACTATATGAAAAAAGAAAAATAACAGAAAAAGAATCAATTCATTTCGAGTTAATATGATTTACTTAGAGAATTTCTAAGTTAGAAAGAATAAAGGAATGGACTATTTAAAATATCTAGTAGGAACAAGGCTTAGGAAAAATGTTCACCTAAGCTGAAATAATAGAGCATGATTTTAGGGATCTGTAGAAATTTGAGTTATCAAATTTGGATCTAAAATGACTGTTGTGGCATTTGTTGGAATCTGCTGAGAAAAAGAAAATAGAAAAGATAGAGAAATGCCCTGAGCGCGATATAGACGCCTGGCTTACTGGACCGAGCCCAGCCGATCGGCTGTGCGGGAGGCGGTCGACGTCGGAGACGTATTTCCTGGAATACGCTTCCCTCGCGCAGAAACGGCTCCGAGATAGACCCGTCTCCACTTGCTGTCAGCTCGGCGCGGTCTAGTGTCACTGACTGTGGGTCCCTTGACCCCACCGGTCAGGTTTGACCGGGTCAGCGCCGGTGTTGTCCTCCTACGACAGAACAGAGCGGCGCTTCAGCGAGGCTCGCCGGCAAACGCTGGCCCTGTTCGGGGAGCCGTGGTCACCATTGTGTTCAGGAGTGAGAGGCGGTTCGTCCGGTGCTCGCCATGGTGGCTGGGATGGACGGAGTTGCCGGCGACGAGGTTCTCAGTGGACGGCGGCGTCGGACGAAAGAGGAACTCCGGCAGTGGTCAATCTGGAGAAGAATTGAAGAGGGAGATGGACTTGCGGAGATCAGTAGAGGTTGTTGGCGCAGAAAGTTTGTGCGGGAAGGCTGAGGTGGTGATGAATTCGACTAGAGTGCCATGGCGATATATCTCACTGGAGGGGAGGAAGAAGACCACGTCCGACGATTTGGGTTCTCTGGAAGGGTTGTACGGGAGGGAGGAGTGGTTGTGAGGAGCTGCAGGAGCCCGACGCGAGCTTTATAGCAAGAGGGAGAGTCGGTCCGTGGCTTCCCGAAGAAGCCTTGGCGCCGGCGGCCATAACTGCGCCGTCGAGGCGGTTATGGTCAGTGGTCATGGTCGGTGGGGTGGACAGCGGCTCAGGTGGTTGAGAGTTAAGGCGGGGGGTGTGCTGGCATCTGTGGTTTGGGCCAGGTGTGCTAGGCGGTGCCGTGCCCGAGACGACAACGGCGAACGGCGGCGATGGTCGGTAGTGGCCGGCACCAGCGTACAAGGGAAGACGTCAACGAGATTAAGTGGTGTCATGGCGACCCAGGGAAAGGATTTGGACGAGAGGGGGAGGCAGTGGGGTGGCTGCAGGACTCGATGCCAGAGACTGCACAATGGGCACTCTGCTCGTGCTCTAGGCGTGCACGCAGGGTGCTCGATGAATTGCCAGGGCGACCTAGACTAGTCCAATTGAGCTGATTTTTGGTAGATGGATGCTTACTAGATTGGAAAGGCTATTAGACATGCTGGTTATGTCAGGGAGGTAACTTCCCAATACAGTCTTTGGATCATGCCAAATCTGGCCATGCACTCTAGGTGTTTGACAAAATGCCAAGGCCACCTAGGGGACTACTCTGGCCACCAAAATAACCAGGTTGGTGTCTCTTTAGGTGCAAACTAGGATGGCAAGGTTAGTTTGGAAAAATAAAAATCTTGATAGTGCAAGTTTTTGAGAAAACCATTTCTGGACAGAAACTGGAGGGCATTATTTCATGTGGTTAAACCATCCTAATGAGTCTCATATCCTGTACTTAAGGGTTTGGTAGGGATGACTATAAGCATGAAAAATATTATGGCAATTAGGGCAAAATAAAATGGGGTTGCAGTACAAACTACCAAACTAGACCAGAATGAAGATGAGGATGGTTTGCTCAAATTTTCCAAAACACTAAGTTGGGTTTTTGCATAAAAGTGATCTGTGGACATCACATGACCTCCCAAAATTTTTGTAGAATTTAAAAAGAATTATTTAAAATGGTTGTAGTGCAATAGAGGCATTTAAAATATTGAAATAGCTATTAAAAGAATTGTTTAGAGGCAATTTTTATTCTGAAAATAATTCTTACTATTATTAAACTATAACTGAAATGTTTTAAGAGAACTACCAAAGCCACAATATTATTTCCAAAAATTTCTATATGGAGGGAAGAATTTTTGAGAAAAACAGAAACAAAAAATGGTTCTGAAATTAATAAAAGACCTAGCAAAAATTCAAAATTTTAATTCTGGCCAAATTTTATTTAGTAAAAACATGATTAAATTTTTGGGGTGTTACAAACTCTACCCCCCTTAAGAAAATCTCGTCCTCGAGATTTGGTAAGGACGGAAGAATTAAATGCAAATCACAACAGACAAGCAATCATGCATAATACAATAACACACAAGCACATCATTCAATCAAACACTACACACTGCTAGAAACATACACATAATTGTCTACGGCATGACGGTGGAATTTACAGGGCAACAGGGTTGCTAAGGGCATGGCAACTACTCTGGCAGACTCAGTCCACTTCATTGACATCCAGACGGGCGTGTCTTGCGGACGTCGAGGCTTCTTCGGGGGCTTCAACGTCGGAGTTGACTGGAGTGTTATGAGGAGCTGCAGGGTTGGGGTAGCGATGATGACCCACGCGGGGTGTAGTGGCTATAGTCCCGTTGGAGGAAATCCCAAAAAGACGACGGAGTTCATCTGGGGTAACGAATGCATTGCCCAGGTGGGCAACAGGGACAGACCTCGCAGGCTTGATTGGTCTCCCGAACAGTACTATTGGGTTCTCAGTGGCGGGTGCAGCTTCACTTCTCACCGGGGTCAGGAGAGCAAGCGTCCTGCGGGTCTCAATCAAGTCAAAAGTGACCTGATCGAACAGTGCCTCTTGCGCTCTCAGGTAGCGCACCAGATGCACCAGAGCAGGGACCGTCTCATGGTCTCCATTGGCGACTTGGGTCGGTCTACCATAGCCTTCACGACTAGGGTAGTAATACAAAGAGCGGCAGTTAACCCTCGGCGACAGATGCCAGAGTTGAACTACAACTTCTCAGGCTGCAAGTTGGATAGCTTGGCGCTCGTCGGTGGTCGTCCTCCCGGTGAACCGGTAAGGGCGCTCTACGGTGATGCCCCTCCTGTAGATGTGCACCGTGGCCCAGAAGTGGTGGAGGGCATCACTCACGTGCTCTTGGTACACAACATACTCCGGCGGCTCTTCGATGCCGAGAGCACGACGGGTGAGATTGGCGAGGATGGCTACAAGGCCTTCAAGTTCGACTGCGGTGGTCTCGTTGTGCACGATGGGACCAGGCATCTTGGTGGTTGGATATCAAACTGAGAGTGAGGCTGAGATGTGATGGGTTAGGGAAAGGCTTCTCTTATAAGCCAGCGGAGTATTCCATCGCACACTTGCGGATGGGACAACTCAGGTGTCGGCCACAGGCACACAGCCTATGGGCTAGGTTGATCGGTTGGGCACCGACTGTCAAAAGATGTCGGCCACCACTGTGCAGTCTTATCGGATGAGATGGGCTTGACTGTGGATAGGAAAGGATGTGGATGGCGTGGAAACCTAGGGATAGTGACCAGGCTAAGATAGGATTAGCCAATGGTCAGCCTGCCTTTGATACCAAGGCTGTCGGGGCCAGGACACGAAATCCTAAAAATTAACCCCTCGTGTCATCACCAGCCCAGGATTACTGTTACTGGTGGACATGTCCTTGTTACAGAATACCAAGCTATTACAAGAATTGAATACAAGACCATAAAGGTCCAATGATACAACACTGATATCCGGTGGTGGATGACGGAATTGACTCGTGGTTCTCCAATGTCAATGGGGCTCCATTCCCACAGGAACAGCTGACCTGGATAATTCCTATCCCGCATGGCTGCCATCCTAGGCTCCGCACGGACGTCGCTGTGGTACTCCTTGTAGAACTCCTGACCTGGCCAAGTAAATAGCCAGGGAGAAGAATGTGAGTACGTTTGAATGTACTCGCAAACATCATGAACAAGAGATATACTGAATGCAGCAGACAAAATATATGATCATGTTGAACCAAACTATATGCGTATGCCCATGCTGGATCATGCTAAAATGCTCATGATGACACAAATCTAAATCATGGCATGACAATAGCAAATTGATACGGAAGTAAATATAGCATGTTAGTCATGATCAATCTTGTCAGAAGTAACGCAAATGAATGCCACGGGTAGTCTAGCCAGCCCAAGTGACATTCAGAAAATAAAGTAAAAGAAATGCCAGTCGGGTGTCAAGTGATGCCACGGTCGGACTTGAAGAGAAATGCCAGTCGGGTGTCAAGTGACGCCACAGTCGGACTTGAAGAGAAATGCCAGTCGGGTGTCAAGTGATGCCACGGTCGGACTTGAAGAGAAATGCCAGTCGGGTGTCAAGTGACGCCATGGTCGGACTTGAAGAGAAATGCCAATCGGGTGTCCACAAGAGTAGTGGCGGAACCACCTGTTAACTCGAGAGACGCCACGAGAGGTCTTGAAAATTAAATTGAGTGCCCGGGGTAGTCTGGCCAGCCCCTGAGACACTCAGGAAATATAAAAATAAGAGAAACAGGTTAGTCCTCAATAATATGCATAACCATAATAATATTAACATGCATAAAATATTCATGGTAGCATCAGGGTGACAACAATTATCCTGCAAAATAATTCAGGCTCAATTTAATTATTTTCCTCCGAAGACCGACACTAAGACTGACACTTGACCAACCCAGACTGTAGCCCTTAACCGCGGACACGGCTATTCGAATAGGTTTAAACTCTGCAGAGGGTGTACTCTTTACCCACAAGTAAAGGATTTCTTTAGTCAGTACCGTGACACTGACTAATTCCCATTACGGTCTTTGGGTTGAAAACACACCTGACCAGCACACACCAGATTAACTTTCCGGATGCCAGGAATCACCCAAAGCATCGTTCAAGAAAAACTCTAAGACGAAGAGACCAACGTCCTGCATGGGATCACTATTAATATGCGCGGATTCCAAGGGGTGCCCCCCTCTCAGTCACAACTGGAAACACCCATGCCCCCTGACCCGATCACAGGATTTAGTCCACCAACATGGAAACCCTCATCGTAGCCCTCTATGTGGTGTGTGCACGGAAAGGGGTTAACAACTTTGTCGGGGGTATCGTGCGACATAAGCCAAAGGATGGCTTATCATGGATGGGGACAAAAGTACGTCACCGGGCTCTGGAAGCGGGAATGAGCGAGACCGCATATGCCTGCGAATCTTACCCAGGTTCGGGGCTCTCCTTGGAGATAACACCCCTAGTCCTGCTCTGCGGGGTCTCCGCATGATCACTACCTTAACAAGTAGCTACAAACTTGCTCCTTGAGCTGTTTTGCTAGAGGAGGAAGGAGGGCAAGGCTAGCTCTACTCCTCTCCCTATGTGTCTGTATGAGTGCTGAACTCAGGAGGCTTTCTCCTCTCTACCCAGGTCCCACCCCCCTGCATGGGGTGACCCGGGGGGTTTATATAGGCCTACCCCCAGGGATACAATGGTAATCCAGCCGAGCGTAGGACCCGGCCGTCAGTGTCTTTGGTCGTCGGCTTCTCCGCCGACTGCAGGGGCCCGCCGCCTGGTGGGTCCTCCTGGCTATCTCGTACTCGGCCGACAAGCCGGGCCCGCCGCTTGCGGGTCCTGTCGGCTACGTAGCACTGTAGCCGTGCCACTGATGATGCTTGCTTGGTCGGGGAGAGCGTGGCTACTGTCCCGCCGCCTGGCGGGCGTTTCACTGTAGCCACTCCCCGTCTCTTCTGGTTAATGGCGCACAAACTTCAAGGAAGGGGGAGGGCCGCCTGCTAGGAGCCGGCCTCCCTCGAGCCAACTGGTCAGGGCTCGCCGCCTCCTGGCCTCTCACGGACAGGTAGGGCCCGCCGCCTGCGGGCCGTACCGACAGCCCGTCGTGGGAGCATGGCTTCCTCTGCCATGGGTGATGTCATGAGCAGCATGGCAATAGTGCCGCGTCGGGCATGGGATGTCCGCTTGGTATGCTGCACTATGGCCATGGTCTGCCCTGGATTCGGGGGTGGCAGGCTTGTACTGTAGCCACGCCCCGTCTCGTCGTGTTTATGTGGGTGCTAACTTTGAGGGCACGAGGGGCCGCCTGCTAGGATCCGGCTTCCCAGGAAGCCGCCTGCTAGGAGTCGGCCCACTTCATGGCCGTCTTCTGGATTCCGCTGCCTCCTAGCAACCGGCCGCTTGGACCAGCCGGCCCCAAGAAGGCGGTCCTTTGTCTTTGATGTTTGAGGGGCGCAGCCTGCCCCGATGTCTTGAAATACCAAGGGGAGCTGATGAGGCTACCCGTGGTCATTTACTCCGACAAACTTACTGAACCATACCCCACCTATGGCAGGGACAAGTGGCAGCACGAATCAAGTATGGGGGTTAGCGGAACAAGACTCGATCTACGGTCGACTCAGGAGGCTCAAATATTTCCTACAGTGATTAGCACAATATATTTCCTTGGTGGCCCCCAACAGGGTCACCATCTGGCATGTCCCAACATGCCCTTATGATTTATTCTCATCTCAACAAGATTTTCAGTCACACGGTCACTTCCCTAGTGACTGATTCTTCCCTGCAATTTAGTCCGGACCAACATGGCCGATGTGACATGTGAAAATAACCAT
Source organism: Thinopyrum elongatum (assembly GCA_011799875.1). NCBI lineage: Eukaryota > Viridiplantae > Streptophyta > Magnoliopsida > Poales > Poaceae > Thinopyrum > Thinopyrum elongatum. The sequence goes on from CM022297.1 coordinate 156,975,376, forward strand.
GCTCACACATAATTCATGCTTAAACAGAGACAAAATATTGCCAAGGGATCTATCATGCAAAAATAGCCATATGCCAGTTTTATTTGAATTCAACATATTCATGATGCAATTATTCTTGCAAACAAACAACTATGCAATCCACCATATCAAGTGTTCAAGATGCTTGCCTTTAGTATGCAGAGGTATTGGGTGCACTCCAAAAGTTTGAAAAGTTTCTTCCCTCCATTTTTCCTATTTTGAAGATTATAGCAATTACCACATAATTCAAAAACAGTACTAAAAAGTAGTTTGGAAATTTTTGAAATAAATACTAAAATAAACTATATGAAAAATGAAAAATAATAGAAAAAGAATCATATCATTTCGAGTTAATATGATTTACTTAGAGAATTTCTAAGTTGGAAAGAATAAAGGAATGGACTATTTAAAATATCCAGTAGGAACAAGGCTTAGGAAAAATGTTCACCTAAGCTGAAATAATAGAGCATGATTTTAGGGATCTGTAGAAATTTGAGTTATCAAATTTGGATTTGAAATGACTGTTTTGGCATTTGTTGGAATCTGCTGAGAAAAAGAAAATAGAAAAGATAGAGAAATGCCCTGAGCGCGATATAGACGCCTGGCTTACTCGGCCGAGCCCAGCCGATCGGCTGTGCAGGAGGCGGTCGACGTCGGAGACGTATTTCCTGGAATACACTTCCCTCGCACGGAAACGGCTCCGAGATAGACCCGTCTCCACTTGCTGTCAGCTCGGCGCAGTCCAGTGTCACTGACTGTGGGTCCCTTGACCCCACCGGTCAGGTTTGACCAGGTCAGCGCCAGCGCTGTCCTCCTGCGACAGAACAGAGCGGCACTCCGACGAGGCTCGCCGGCAAACGGTGGCCCTGTTCGGGGAGCCGTGGTCACCATTGTGTTCAGGAGTGAGAGGCGGTTCGTCCGGTGCTCGCCGTGGTGGCTGGGATGGACGGAGTTGCCGGCGACGAGGTTCTCGACGGACGGCGGCGTCGGACGAAAGAGGAACTCCGGCTGTGGTCAATCTGGAGAAGAATTGAAGAGGGAGATGGACTTGCGGAGATCAGTAGAGGTTGTTGGTGCTGAAATTTGTGCGGGAAGGCTGAGGTGGTGATGAATTGAACTGGAGTGCCACGGTGATATATGTCACTAGAGCGGAGGAAGAAGACCACATTCGGCGATTTGCATTCTCTGGAAGGGTTGTACGGGAGGGAGGAGTGGTTGTGAGGAGCTGCAGGAGCCCGACGCGAGCTTTATAGCAAGAGGGAGAGTCGGTCCGTGGCTTCCCGAAGAAGCCTTGGCGCCGGCGGCCATAACTGCGCCGTCGAGGCGGTTATGGGCGGTGGTCATGGTCGGTGGGGTGGACAGCGGCTCAGGTGGTTGAGAGTTAAGGCGGGGGGTGTGCTGGCATCTGTGGTTTGGGCCAGGTGTGCTAGGCGGTGCCGTGCCCGAGACGACAACGAGATTAAGTGGTGTCGTGGCGATCCAGGGAAAGGATTTGGACGAGAGGGGGAGGCAGTGGGGTGGCTGCAGGACTCGATGCCAGAGACTGCACAACGGGCACTCTGCTCGTGCTCTAGGCGTGCACGCAGGGTGCTCGATGAATTGCCAGGGCGACCTAGACTAGTCCAATTGAGCTGATTTTTGGTAGATGGATGCTTACAAGATTGGAAAGGCTATTAGACATGCTGGTTATGTCAGGGAGGTAACTTCCCAATACAGTCTTTGGATCATGCCAAATCTGGCCATGCACTCTAGGTGTTTGACAAAATGCCAAGGCCACCTAGGGGACTACTCTGGCCACCAAAATAACCAGGTTGGTGTCTCTTTAGGTGCAAACTAGGATGGCAAGGTTAGTTTGGAAAAATAAAAATCTTGATAGTGCAAGTTTTTGAGAAAACCATTTCTGGACAGAAACTGGAGGGCATTATTTCATGTGGTTAAACCATCCTAATGAGTCTCATATCCTGTACTTAAGGGTTTGGTAGGGATGACTATAAGCATGAAAAATATTATGGCAATTAGGGCAAAATAAAATGGGGTTGCAGTACAAACTACCAAACTAGACCAGAATGAAGATGAGGATGGTTTGCTCAAATTTTCCAAAACACAAAGTTGGGTTTTTGCATAAAAGTGATATGTGGACATCACATGACCTCCCAAATTTTTTGTAGAATTTAAAAAGAATTATTTAAAATGGTTGTAGTGCAATAGAGGCATTTAAAATATTGAAATAGCTATTAAAAGAATTGTTTAGAGGCAATTTTTATTCTGAAAATAATTCTTACTGTTATTAAACTATAATTGAAATGTTTTAAGAGAACTACCAAAGCCACAATATTATTTCCAAAAATTTCTATATGGAGGGAAGAATTTTGAGAAAAACAGAAATAGAAAATGGTTCTGAAATTAACAAAAGACCTAGCAAAAATTCAAAATTTTAATTCTGGCCAAATTTTATTTAGTAAAAACATGATTAAATTTTTGGGGTGTTACAGAGGTGATCCGCTTGAGTTTCATGCTCCAACTCCTGAAGACGAAGGCTAAAAACAAATGGACCGACACTAGCCTCGATGAGCATCTCAAGTACCTAAAGGATGTTCTTCCCGCGGGGAATCTTTGTCCTACTAGTGTGGAAGAGGCCAAGAAGATCGTGTGCCCTCTTGATCTGCCGCACGTTAGATACCATGCATGCATCAACGATTGCATAATTTATTGGAAGGAGCACGCAGAAAAAACAAGCTGTCCGGTGTGCAATGCTTCTCGATACAAGAAGGCCGGGAAGAAATCTCCCTAGAAAGTTGTATGGTACTTACCGATCACTCCCCGTCTTCAGCGGTATTTTGTAGATCCCAAGGAAGCAAAGCTCATGCGCTGGCACGCGGAGAGGAAGAAGCCCGACGATGGAGATGATCCGAAGCTGAGACACGTCAAGGATGGAAGCCAGTGGAGAGCGTTGAACGACAAATATTGGTATTTCAAATGTGATGCAAGGAACATCGTGCTCGGTGCGTGTACCGATGGCATGAATCCGTTTGGCAACCAGAACACCAACCATAGCACATGGCCCTTGTTTGTATGGATGTACAACCTCCCCCCTGGTGGTGCATGAAGTCGAAGTACATTCACATGAGCATGCTGATTCAAGGGCCGAAACAACCGGGAAATAATATTAATCTGTATCTGGGGCTACTTCAAGAGGAGTTAGACACATTATGGAAAACACCGGCCAAGACATGGGACGCCAGCAAAGGCGAGTATTTCTATATGAGAGCCGCGCTGATCACGACGGTGCACGACTATCTCGGTTACGGATATGTCGCAGGCCAGGTGTGCCATGGACATTGCGGATGCATGCGGTGCATGGATGATACGATGTCTCAGCAGCTAATGTCAAGGAAAGATGGCGGGTCTGGGAAAATCGTGTACATGGGGCATCGAAGATGGCTCGAGATGGACGACCCGTGGAGAAACTGTGGAGATCTATTCAATGGTGATGCTGAGCATCGAGGACCTCCACGTAAGCGGAGCGGCCCCGAAATCGATGAGCTGTTGAAAAACTGGGAACAGTGCCCCGCGCCGGGAAAGACGATGAAAAAGGCACCGGAGCCGCTGCTGAAGGTATGGAAGACGAGGTCTGTGTTCTGGGACTTGGAGTACTGGCACAAACTCGACACACCTCATTGCCTTGATCAAATGCATATCTGTAAGAATGTCCTTGAGAGCTTGCTCGCGACACTGATGAACATGCCGGATAAGACCAAGGATGGGCTGAAGGCAAGAAAAGACTTGCAAGATTTGAAAATCAGGGAAGATCTGCACATGCCGCCCCGTAAAAAGTCAGACGAGACAGAGACGGAGACAGAGGCGCGGGAGAAGAAGGGCAAAAAAGTAAAGGAAGAGGATTATTGCCCCCCTTCTTGCTTCACCTTAAGTCCGGCTGAGATCAATCAATTCTTTAAGTGCCTTACCAAAGTCAAAGTTAGTTCCGGTTACTGTGGCAAGATAAGCAGATATCTAGACACGAACAAGAAAAGGTTTAGCGGGATGAAGTCCCATGACTGTCATGTGATGATGACGCAGATACTACCTGTTGCCCTTAGAGGGATAATGGACAAGCACGTCCATGACATGCTTATTGGTCTCTGCAACTTTTTCGACATCATTTCTCGAAAGTCGATGAGTGTGAAGCAGCTCCGAAGGCTACAGGAAGAGATCATTGTGATACTGAATGAGCTTGAGATGTACTTCCCGCCCGCGTTCTTTGACATCATGGTGCATCTGTGTGTCCATATTGTGGACGACATAATAGACCTAGGGCCGTCATTCCTGCACAACATGATGCTGTTTGAGAGGATGAATGGGATCATCAAAGGATTCATTCGTAACATGTCCTGTCCGGATGGAAGCATCGTCCAGGGCTATCTGACACAAGAGTGCATCTCTTTCTGCGAGAATTTTCTATATGGCGCAGACCAGCCGCCTGGTGTTGGTGTTGGTTTGCCCATTAACAAGCACGATGGGAGGCTCAAAGGAGAAGGTCACTCCAATGGTCGCAGGGAACTGCACGTGGCATACTCAGATCGACGCAACAACTTTGACAGAGCAAACTTGGTAGTGCTACAACACCTAGACGAGGTAGATCCTTTCGTGGCACTGCACAAAGAAATTATCGCAAAGAAGTATCATGACCGGGGGGTATGCAGGACGAACGCCGAAGTTACTAGAGAGCACAACTCCACTTTCCTGCATTGGTTCAAAGAGCATATTATTGCTAATCCCCCGGAAGAGGGCTCTAAGGACGGATTGCTTATATACGCCTTAGCACATGGCCCCTCGCCCAACCTCGTCACCTATCAGGCATACGATATCAACGGATACACGTTCTACACGGAGGCCAAAGATATGGACAGTGATGATCAGAACTCAGGGGTGACGATGGAATGCATGACCGGCAGTGACAACGGCGCAACTGACAGATTTTACGGAAGGGTCGAGGAGATCTGGGAGCTTGACTACTCTAGACTGCACAACGCGACGATGTTCCGTGTCAGATGGGCTAAGAATGTCGAAAGAGAAAACCGGTATTTCACAACCATGACTATACCCGACGCCAAGAGCGCTACCGTGAACGCTATCGCAAAAAACGAGCCATGGGTACACGCTAAGCACGTGACACAATGCTTCTTCATAACCGACCCGTGCAATCCCAGCCGTGTTGTCGTGAGGAGAGGCAAAAGGAACATCATTGGAATGGATGGAGTCGCCAACAAGGAAGACTACGACCAGTACGGCAACACAATGAGGGAAGATGACGATGACGATGAAGTATACGTCAAAAGAAGAATCAATACTACATTACCTAAGAAAGATCGTACTCCATGGAAAAGGAAAAGTCACAATGAGGGGCTCAATTATTCTTCAACGAACAAGAAGGGAAAGAAGCTCACTCAAAAACGAGAATGTCAACGCTGAGGAACCATTATCGGTTAAATGATGTAATATATATGTTCCTAATTTGTGTACACACTTAACCATTATGCATGGGTCAAATGATGTAATATATATGTTCCTATTTTGTATACATACTTAACCGTCAAATGATGCAATATATATCGCCTTAGTTATATACATTGTATCACCTTCCCTTCGTTCACTGCTCTCGGAAAAAAGGAAAAGAAAAGAAAAGGGAGAGAAAATAAAGGAAAAGAAAATAGATGAAACAAACAGGAAAACTGCTATAGGTACTGGTTATAGCAGTAGCGCTTTTCTGAAAAAGAACTATAGCTAGTCAGGTTAGCAATAGCGCTGTCCGGATAAACACGCTATAGCTACCTGTGATAGCAGTAGCGCTTTCTGGCTAAACGCGCTATAGCTAAGTTAGCTATAGCGCGTTCTTCCAGAACGCGCTACTGCTACCTCGACTTAACCCCCCAAATCCCCACTCTCTACTTCTTCTCGCCTCTGCTTTTCCCCCCAAATCCCCACTCTCTCTTCCCCCGTCGTCGCCGCCGGAGCCCTGCCCTCGCCGCGCCCCTGCGCTCGCCCCTGACCCCGGCGCTCGCCCCCGACCCCGGCACTCGACCCCGACCCCGGCGCTCGCCCCCGTCCCGGCGCTCTCTCCCCGTTCTCCCCCGACCCCGCCTCGCCTCGGTGCCGCGCCGTCTCCCCCGACCCCATCTCTCTCTCTGCCCTCTGTAAGCCCTCTCCCCTCCCATCTTCTCTGCTATTTAGTGCTAGTTAGTATGAAATAGTATGAACGCTAGGCTATTTTTTAGTGTAAGAAAAAACAGAATTGATTATATAGGTTTCTTGCATTTTTTTAGTTAAAGCAATTGTTGCTATTTAAATTTTATAGTGCTAGTTAGTTAATTAGAATTAGTATGAAACCTAGGACAGATTAGTTAAAGCAACTGTTGCTATTTAAATTTTTTAGTTAAAGCAATTGTTGCTATTTAAAAAAACAGAATTTGAAGTGGACAGATTAGTTAAAGCAACTGTTGCTATTTAAATTTTTTAGTTAAAGCAATTGTTGCTATTTTTTAGTTGCAAATTTGAAGTGCACATGTGATATGTGGACATGTGATTTGGACATGTCATATTTGGAATTTGGACATGTGATGTTTTGGACATGTCATATTTGGAAAATGATGATTATGTGCAGGGTAAATGATCCGAGTGGCCTATGTTTCACCGGAATGTTGATTCATTTCCGTTCCGGTGAATTTCAGGCGCTCGATATGTCCACTTTTTAGCAAAGGTCATGCCGAAATTTTCCGTGAATTTTGGCATGACTTGTGCTAGAAAGTAGGCATATCGAGTGCCAGGAGTTGCTGGGAAACGGCATTCCGGCAAACATAGATCTTTTTTTATGTCATTTCTCATTTTTTTTATAGTTTTAGAATTAAACGAGGAGACTTAATCATAGGAAACATGTCAAACAACGAAGAAACCGGACCTTCTGACCAAGATGCAGACGAGATGGATTATGAGGGTGAACAACAGTACCTCGACTTTTTGTCTGCTAAGCACAGTCAAGGTTTGCAGGTCGGCCTCGATGATGGTACTGACGCCGACATCGACACCGACGGCGCCGGCACCGATGGTGGCGCCGAGACCGGCAGGGAAGATACCGGCGGGGAAGATACTGGCGGGGAAGGTACCGGCGCCGATGCCACTACTAAAAAGAAGAAGCAGAAGAAGCAGAGGATATGAAAACCTAACAAACTCGGCATTGGACGACTGGTGATCACATAGATGGCACCTGGCAAGTTTGAGCCATTAGAGCTAGAAGAACCTCGCAAGTGCTATGGGAACCAAGTAGGATGCATCCTACGGGAATGTGCGAGCATCAACGACGACGACTTAAGGAGTAAAGAACATTTGAGGCAGTTGCTCCTGATGAAGTTGCGCAAGAGATTCAAGTTCCCCGACCGGGATGATAGCATAGAACAACCGTGGGATGATCCGAAGATGAAAAAGATTAACAATCACACCATGGGCATGTTCAGCAATGATTTGGCCTCCTGGAAAGGGAGGATGAAACGAGCTATTGAGGCTGAGGAACCCCTGTCCAAGATTCTGGAGGAAAATCCGACACTTACGGAAGAGGAGTTCGAAAAGTTCAAAGACACTTGCGCTACCGAGGCAGCTAAGGCTAAGGCTGCGAAATTCAAGAGGCTTCAGCAAAGGAACACGGGGAAGCATCGCCTCGGAAGCCGTGGCTACTTTGGCAAAAGGCCCATATGGGATAAGGAGGACGCGGAACGTGAAGCCGCGGGTCTCCCAGACCCCTTCGCGAAGTTCACCAACCCCTTGGAGTGTGACTTCATCAGGGCCCGCTACAAGTGGGACAAGGAAAAGAAGGTTTTTTACACGGACCAGATCACGAGGAGATTGATTATAATACTGGTAATTATTCTTTTACCACCTTACATTTACCTCCTGATCAAGTCGACTACACATTCGTAAATGGTTCATGTTCCTCCTACAGGAGAAGCAACACTAGCTTGCAGCCGAAAGCCCTACTTCGCCGATGAGGCCCAAGTGGGACACCCCTCTCAACCGGGCCTTGAACGAACTTAAGGGACTCCCTTTGGGCCAGCGGCCGCAATATGGATGTGTGCACGGTGCCGGAGACGGCGCCACGTGGAAGGTGTTTTACAACGAGGGCCCGGAGGCCAAGAAGCAGAAAAAGAAGTTTAGTCAGGCGGACATCGATGAGAAGGTGAAGCTTGCGTTCGAGAAAAAAGCAGCTGAGGACGCGAAAAAAGCAGCCGGGGAGAAAAATGAGTTGCTACAGCAGGCAGTCGATGCAACTGTAGATGCCTGCAGAAACGAATTCTCTACTAACTTGGTCCCGTCTTTCATCAACTGGACGAAGGAAAATCCAGACAAGATGGTACATGATTTCCCCATGCCCAGTTTCGTCGGGAGAAACTCGATGAACAACACCACCGCACAATCACCTGCTCACGCAACCGGGCTTGCTCTCGCACCCGCTCATAGCAGCCCGTCCTCAGTCTCTGGCGCGCTAGGCGGGCCTTCGTCTTTGGCTGAGCTCGACGCCCTCACGGTAATTACATGTCACACCAACATATATATCTAGAATATTCCATTTTTGTTACCTTTCGGATGTTTTACGCCACAGACATGTGTTTGCAGGCCGACGAAACCCCGTGCACCGTACTCTACTTGATCAAAGGCCAGAAGGTGGACGTGGGAAAGGGGGTGATAACGAAGCCCTTGGAACTCACGTTCCACAACCAGCCGATGCCCGGTGGGCACTTAGGGTTACCTTGTCGAGTGTGAAATCGGGGCATGAGGATTTGCCTCCTCCAGTACGGCTAGGGGGAGAGGACGACGAGACCCCACTGTAGATTGGAAGCTGCAAGGGTTGGGTGCTGCTATGGCCGAAGAATCTTCTTCTTCTGGAGCCGGCTGAGAGCACACCAATAACCACACATCAACAAGCATGTATGGAGACCACCACCCCGCCTACGCAATTACCAGCGCCTGTAGTGCTGGGTGAGAGCGGTGGACGACGTGATGAAGGGGGTCCAATAGTGGCTGATGTAATCGCCCCCGTAGAACAAAAAATGGATGATGAGATGGAGGTGGAGGACCCGAGGAGTTTCCTCAATACAGGCGCCTATGACGGTGACTTAGATATGATGAGTCAGCCATATGACGAATCGGGCTATCAGCATGCTGATGAGGATATGGATGATCTGCCCGGGCAGGAATGTCCTAGCAGGGATTGTAAGAAGTCTCTCTTCATGAAATCCTCACAGGACACGCCTGCAGATGCCGCCTCAACACAGGCTCAACTAGCCGGGGGTCGTACAGTGCTTAGCCGGCAACACTGGGGCAGGGGTTAAGGAAGGGTCTGGAAGGTCAGCCCAAGAAAAAGGAGAGGAAGAGACTGGGGAAGATAGGCTCAGCTGCCTAGAAACAAGCCAGAGCACATAGTAGCCAAATGGAGGATTTTGAAGAGCATGTACCCGTCAAAGGTGCGGCCATGTTCCATGTCACGGGCGAGCCGATGCTACCGCCGAAACCGCTCAAGGCACTATCAGGGGATCTTAGGAGACTGCACGACCATGTGTTGTCGATTGAGAAAAGCCTACTAGCCTCGAAGGATCCAGGATATCCGACATACGCGGCTCGTGTGCCTGAGGGGAAGTGCTACGTCGACACACGGCCCGCGGAGGTGTTCTTCCTGCGGTTTGACCATATCTTCGAGATGTTTCTGACAAGGCAGCTCGATTTTACAATCATCCGCCTTTTTGCGCTACATATGAGCTTCGTCATGAAGAGAGAAGAAGTCTCGCAAATCTGTGTAGCGGATCCATACTACATGCACGAGTCCTTCTTGAGTCTTGGCGACTTTGAGCGTGAAACTGCTAGGGAGTACCTCCAAAACTTCATGGTACAGAATAAGGACCAGGAAATTGTCCTCCTGCCTTATCATCCAAAGTAAGTCAGTGCCAGACAACCCTTTCGTACATTTCAATCATTCCTTCTCGCTCATATGGAGAATAATTTGAGGTGTTTTTTTCCCCGCAGCAACGGGCGTGCCGTCCTTATCGTTCTTTACCCGCGAGTCTCCCACGCCATGTATTTCGACCCTACCAGAAACTACGAGAAGAAGGACTACACCCACATAATGAATATTCTAGATGATGCTCTCCTAGGCTTCAGCATTAGGGGTGGCCACCTGCAGATCAGGAAACAAAGGAACAAGAAGTTGGGTTTCTCGCATAAAACTAACTTCTGCTGCATCCATGTCCCAAAACCAAGCAAGAACGATGGATTCTACCTCCTCCATCTCATGATGGAGTTCAAAACGGATCACCAAAAGCTTCGCATGACAAGCAGAAATGATGATCATATCCGCAAGTGGGTAGAATCTCAAGGAGAAGCAGATTATAAACTTAGAGATGACTTCTTTCGCATCCAGAGGGACATTGCGACGATCATCATGAAAGAAGTCGTCGATGAGAAGGGGATGTTCCACCACGGCCCTATATCGCGAGCTGACGTCCGAACTCGCATAGGCATGCAACGTCAGGACCTCACGCCGTTCAAGAAGCTAGGGTCCATCCTTGATGATATGAAAGTATGGAACTTCTAGTGATTTACAATGCCGATGATGATGATATGTGTCGGTTGAACTTGTATACTTTCTGTAGCGATGAAACTTTGTGATGTCCACGGTCCCTGCCAAACTTGCATAACGCTACTTTGTTAGTTTCGGTACGATGACCTGCGTACCTCTAGTTAATTAGTTTGCGTACTATATGTTGCATCTAGTTGCTAACCCTTTCTTTTTCGTGTTTCTCTAGTATATTTTGTTGCATATGATTGTACATTCTCTTGATGAAGATGCATCTCTAACAGGTACCTAGATTCTTGATGGCGAAGAAGCAGTGCTATGTAGTGTACAAAGGGAAGGTTCCGGGAGTGTACGCCGAGTGGCCTGAGTGTCAGGCGCAAGTGGATGGGGTCTCGGGCGCCAGCCATAAAGGCTTCAAAAGCAGACAATAAGTAGAAGCTAGTTACTTGAGGTTCACGCTAGCGCGAGAGAGGACTCGTAACCGCCACCTCATGTACTACATAGTTCCGCTCTCACTCATAGTGATAGCTCTTCTCACGTATATCATTGTTTAGATGGATGACGATGTAGTTGCAAGTATTCAAGACTTGTATCGCTATTTTTGAGATGATGATGAGAGACCACTTTGTGTTGGATGATGACATGATTTGATGAGACTATTTGTATGTATATGCTATGATTACATTTGTATGTGTATGATATGCTAGAGATTATTGTATAAAGCCCTAAACAAAATTCAGCAGCACAAAATATGGAGCAGAAAAAAAAATTCAGAAACTAATAACAGTAGCGCAGGGTATGGCTTTAGCAGCAGCGAGTTCTTAGCACTAGCGCTCTTTGTTCAAGGGCGCTATAGCTATTAGCAGCAGCGCGTGTTGGAGACCGACGCTGCTGCTATCCCTCGATAGCAGTAGCGCGGGTCAAACCGCGCTACTGATAAGAGTTAGCTGTGGCGCCGTATCAGTAGCGCGGCCACCCGCGCTACTGCTAAGCATTTAACCCGCGCTACTGCTAGGCTTTTCCCTAGTAGTGACCCATCAAGCTAAACAAGCTTAGTTGTTCAAATACGAATCTGATATTATTAAAACAGAGTCGTTTAATTGGTCAGCTAAATGTTCCTAATTTAGTTTCGAAAATGCATGTACGCCAATTGGGTGTGGATCTACAGGGTGCCCACGATGGGCCACGGCCCACCCTGGGATTTTGGGTCGGCCCAGGCCCCGATTCTCCTCTGTTCTGCTGCGCTTCCGATCTCTACTCGCCCCTAGCCATCTGCCTCGCCGGCGACTTTCCGTCCCCGGACGGCATGACTCTAGGAGGAGACGCCGGACTAACAGGAGGTCAGGAGCCGCTCGCCTAACAGCGTCACCACTGCCCGGGCGCGTCGCCGTACCTACCTTCCCATTCCGTTCAGGGCTCAGGCATGCAGCAGCCACTAAGCCAACCCGATTTATCCTAAGATACACCCTCAACACTCAGCAGCCACTCCTCATCACCCATTTTCTACTTGATTCATTACTCATTAGGCAGGACTGTCATTAGGGTTTGTTGTGTACTGAGTGCTACCTACACTTGATGGTTCAGATGTATTTCAGTAATCTTTAGTACCTGTAAAGTTCACAGGGTTTCAAAATTTCGGCCCTAGGAACAGACACTAGTCATTTTGGATTGTTGGTCATAGTGACATTGACCCAGATTACTACTGCAGGCCAGGTTTGTTGATAATTTTACTTGTCTTTCTTACTCATTCGATATGATATCCAATTATTCATGTCGATTAGTTGCAAACAATAAGTGCTAGACCAACTTCTTGATTCAGATTTTGGACGGTCTCTTACTGCAGTTACAATTCTGCATACTTGTCCTAGTAAGCTCACAAGTAATGATTGATTCACTACCTCTATGCTTGCCTTGTCATATTTGTTGTCAATATTGTTTTAGGGTGGACCACCCTGTTTCAAAATATTGGAACCGCAGACATGAGTGAATAGTATTTCTCTGTGTGATCTCTTCCATCATGTGTGGGCAAAGAACACTGCATTGTATAGAAAGAAAGTGTCATTTCCACCTTTTACATAGACTGCGATCTTTTACATGGAATACAATCTGCCTACTTGCTTTGTGTCGCACTACCAGCACTCCACCCTTGAAGCTAAACATTATGCCACCCATAATTCCTTAGTTTATTTGTTCAAATACGAATTTGATATGATTCTAATGTTCCTACTTCAGTTTTGAAATGTGTGTCTGCCTATTATAGAGACATAAGAGGTTTGTATTTCTGTGTGTGGTCTGGTCAGCACGGTTGGGGGGTGAACTTTGCATACGCAGGGTTTTATAGGGAGACACTCTTCGAGTTGAATCCGCAATGCATTCCATAGATAATTTGACTACTTTTTATGTTTTCATGAATCTCAAATACTGAACAGCATCATAATGATTATGAGCTTGCGCGCATGAAAAGAATAAAGCAGAACAATGCCATGGCTGTCAAACTTGGCATTAAGGGACTGAAATCAAGTCTGGATGCAATGCAATGCAAACGCTCTCCACCTACAGATTCATGCTCAGAATATGATCCTAACAGTGATTCTGAGCTAGAGGGAGACCTAAGTCAATGTAGCTCCCTAGTGGAGGAGTCAGAGGCAGATGCCCTATCTTATTCACCCATCAAGGTGCTTGCTCTAACTTTCCAAGGTTATATTGGTCGCACATATCTTGCAACCGATGCTTTGCATTGCTTCTACTTTGTTGCACTGCCATTAGCTTAGTTTACACATCGTGTATGTGAATACACCCTGCCTATCCATTTTCAGTACATATTCCATCTGTCATCATACCATATTTATCCATTCAAATGTTGTTCTTGTGTATCAGACATTCAAAAGGAAGAGGGCGATTGCTGATCGCGGAGGAGCACGAACAAAGTATTTGGAAAAGATAGTGACACCTGATAAATCAAATAGCCCATTAGGTGTAGTTGCAATATCACCAGACCCAGAAAACACAGCCACAACTCTAGCAGACTCTAGCCCTACTACACTGGCCATCTCTGATGCCCCAACTCAGCAGACCCCAACTGCCGCAAATAGTATGATGATGCCAGTTGACATAGCACAAGCTCTACGACGCAAAACCCCCATTCCAGCAAAGAGTACACCAAATCCAGTTGCCAAATCCCTTTTCGAACGAGAGAGAGCCCCAATTGCAGCAAATAGGACTCCTGTTCCACTTCTTCCCAGTTTAGAAGATGAAGCTTATATTGTTGTCAGGAACTTTGTGCGCATCTTTCCTTCATGGAAAGATTATACCACAGACAAAGAACAATTTCCAATCTTCCTCCGCAACTTACGCGTAAGTAATGTACTAATGTTATTCATGGTAATTACTGCATATGTTTCTGCTGACAGAAGACACAAGATTTCATTCTTTTAAATAGGCGAGGACCAAACTGGATAGTCAAGACGAGCAAGGGTTGGTTGCGCTTTTCAAGCACTCGTTGATGAAGTATCATTCCTACCTGAGGCAAGCGCACTTCGATGGCAAGCCTCTAAACAAAATTTCTATAAAGTCTCCGGTGCTACATTTATCAGGCAGTGACTGGAATAATCTTGTTACACATTGGTCTCGTCTGCAGTGTAAGGTACTGTCTATGATATCACATCACAATTTGAACTACATTTCTGCATGTGCCTTAACACTTCACTTGTATGAAAACTGTTTGCGGAAGAACATTCATTCTCAAGGGACCACAGAATCTCGCAACTATACTGCACACTGCATTGCTCTTGTGAGTACCTCTTGCCCTGTATGACCATATTTACTTTCATAGATGGTTGATTATGTAGCATCACTGCACATGTTAGCCTCGTTACCCTCCATTTGGTGGACATTATAAGATCCGTATCGACTCTTACATAAATTTAGAATCAACCCAATGCTTTTGTAGAGGTTTAGCTCTGCAGTCCTCTTGTAAGGACTGAACGTCATCTATCACTGTACTTACATTAACAGCTACTCCCTCCATCCCATAATATAGGAGCGTTTTGTATAGTACACCAGTGTTCAAAACACTCTTATATTATGGAAGAGGGATTGGTTCATTGTGTAGCATTCTGCATCTTATCTCCCTCGCCCACCATTTACTAAAAAATATCAGATCTATATTTAATCTTACCAAAAAGTTGAATACACAGACAATGCCAGTGCAGAAGTGTAGCCCATTGCTCTTGTCAGTACATTTTGTCCTGTAACGCTTGTACTTCCAGGGATTGGTACTTGATTATGTAGCATCAATCTGCATCTTTTGTTCATTATCCTCTATCCCTTCCAGTATTATCATATCTATAATTACTCTCTACAAAATGTAGAGTACAGGCAATGCTTATGAAGAAGATTCTATGCTGAAATTCTTGAGTTATCCTTCCCTTGACATGGAGAAGGGCATTATAAAGCCGGTGTTAACTATTAATGTAAGTCAGTCCTTCTAAAGCCTTTATCCTCAACTGCTGTTTAATTTGCTCATACTCCCTATCGTTAACTACTGTTTAGTTTGCTGTTTCTATCAAAATGCATGTTCGCAACAACTGTAAGTTCCAAGTTTTACTTGTAAAACCAAATTCCTCATTCATACCATGCACATTACTCAATACTCCCTATATGTATGCTTGTTTTTGTGGATCTATAATCCAGTGTGTGGTGAAGTAGCCCATGTTTGCACATTGTCATCTCCTGTTTTATCTTACTGATGTGGCTGATGATATGAACAACATGCCATGCACATTAACCAAAATAGATACAATGATTGTCTTTGCCCTTCATCTATGCTTGTTTTGTTGACATGGTAATCCAGTAGTGTGGTGAAGCTCCCCACATTATGAACAATGCCAAATTATGCTATTGATATTTTGAACTTACTCTTTATTTTCTAATTTGAAATTGGATGGAATTGACAGCACAGTTATCATCTTTGTTTATACACGTGCAAAACCTGTCATCTCTCTGCTTGTTTTAGGGTGATATGCCTGATGGCATGCACAAGTCTGCTGAAGGCTGTGAGACAAACCCAACATATATTGTAGCAAAGAAGGCAAAACATCTTGAAGATAGCGAGACAACCCCAAAGTCTTGTCTTGATGCAGTGTTCAAGTTACTTGAGACTAGCAGTCAGACAAGCTCACAGAATTTGCTGACTGAATCAGTTCGACTTCTTCAGTCCCAAGTTCTAGTAGAAAGGCATTCTGCAACTCAACTTCGACTTGAAGTCCTATCTCTAAGAAAGATTGCGGAGAACACCAATGAGAACCTCATTGCTAAACAGCTACACCTGGAAGCTATGACCGACATGCTAGGTCGGTCTCACAACCTTGCTCACCAGTTCCCGCGCAAGGCTAACCTTTCTTGAACTGTCTTGGAAGTGGTCTTGGTTCAGTATTATTTTGTTACGCTGCAATGGCGCCCAATTTTTGTAATCTGCTTCTTCGTTGAGCTTTATGATCACTGGTGGCGAACTTCGATGCCCAGTGGATGTAATATACCATAAATCCTTTATTGTATAGTGTAGTTTTATTCTAAGTTACTATGCCATAATTTCTTTATTGTATAGAGTAGGTTTGTTCTAAATTCCTACTAGTTACCGTATATGCCATCATTCGCTATCTGAAAAAAAATGGCGAAAATCTGATGTAGTCGACCGGGCTGAAACATTCGCCTCTAATGGGCCTGCATTTTAGTGGGCCACAATTGGGCCGACCTGCAACTTTCTTGGGCCTGAAAGGCCATTGGGGCCTTCACACTTTGCGCCGGGCCCACAACTTACACGGGCCTATATTCGGCCCAAAGTTTAGTTGGGCCTTTAGTGGACCCAGCGCTTAGTTGGGCCCATGTAGCTTCGGGCCATTAACAGGCTGAATATTCTGCTGGCCTGTTACGGCCCAGAAGAAACCATGGGCCTTTAGTAGGTCGAAATGCATGTTGGGCCTCAATTTTCACTAGTCGTTGACGGGCCTTCAGTAGGCTGAAATGTAGACCAGGCCATTATTGGCCCAGTTATATGATGGGCCATTACCAGGCCGAAACATATCTCGGGCCTTAGTTGGCCCACTTATATCATGGGCCTTTAAGAGGCTGAAATCTTAGTAGAGGCATAAACGGGCCGAATTATACGACAGGCCTTTAACAGGCCCAAAGTCACGTTGGGCCGAACTGTTGCCACCTTGATCACGGGCCGTTAGAGGGCCGGATGTCGCGTCGGACCATATATGGCCCATGGGCAGCACGGGCCATTCCCAGGCCGAAAGACACACCAGGCTAAAATGGGCCCATGTCTACATCGGGCCTCGAACAGGCCGAAATGTCACTGGGCCGTAATTGGGCCCAAATATTCGACGAACAATTAACGGGCCAGATCTGGCTTCGGGCCGTAAATGGGCCATGTTTAAACAGGCCGTTAGTGGGCTGGCCCACTAGTACCTGAGTAAATACTACGGGCCTTTGACTGGGCCGGCCTTTTTAACCTATATGGGCCTCTGTTGGGCCCTGCCACATGTCGACGTATCATAGGCATGTCTCCTCCATTGGACGGGCGACATCTGGCCCATCGAGGAGCCGACACGTGTTTCCTCCAGCCAATGATGATTTTACACGTGGAAAATCCCCATTGGTCCGGGCTATTAACGGGTTATCGGATCCAAACCGGAACCCGATAGCTTAACGGCAACCCGTTACGGTGGATGCCACGTGTCGGTTACCCTTGACGAAAGCACTTCCATGACACACCATTTATCGTCATGGAAGTGGATACTTCCGTGATGATAATTTTGGTATTGTCATGGAACACTTCTACGACAGCACATGTATGACTATCTCGATTCTGTCATAAAATCGTCATGGATGTACATGCATGACAATAAACGCGACCTACTGTGACAAACACGTATCATCACGGAAGTTGTTTTTTTTTGTAGTGTTGGCAGTCTTGATGAGAGCTTTGAGCTCCTCCATTTGATCATCCATCTTAGCGACCAAGTGGTTCTTCATGGCATCAAACTCGTCGTTGTTGTTGTAGACCGAGGGAGTGCTTTACCTATCCATCACAAGACTCGAGTAGAGGTGAGTAGGAAATGAGATAAACAATACCAAGATACCTTTTCCCAAAGTTGAGGATGTATCCGTGTCACTCAATGTGAATTGAAAGAATAGTGGAATTGGTATCGGACTTGTTCACTCACACCTACAAAGTAAAGCTTATCGAGTAGCTTGGTTAGGACAAGCGGCACAAAATTCAAGCAAGTGTTTTTTCAATGGTATCGATAATTTTGAGGTAGATTCACAAAATTGCAATGTAAAGAAAATAGATCAATAGCTATGGTGGCACAAGAAACACACACACACACGGATAGATAAATGGGATCCGCGCAACCAAGGAATGAGCACAAAAATGTGATTACCGCGGAAAATGCTCGTGTTGCACGGATACTAGAGAGATAATAGCTCGATTGCTCAAATGGGCTAGGTACGCTAGTGCACCAACCTATGCGAGTAACCATGCCGTCTTCAATCCCAAGTATGCTATGTATGTATGATCCAATATGATGTACTATGCAAAATGGCTCAATGCTATTTCTATTGCTTACAAGCTTTTTCATATCTCCTCTTTGCTTAAAAGCGTTTTCCTCTTTTTTTGTATGCTTTGACACTATGCTTGATGCTTGAGCCAAGATATTAGACAAGTATGTAAGATATGCACGAAAGAGACTTAATGGCACAATGATGATACCAAGATGATTGCACGCTAAATGTAGCTATGTGGTGTAAGCGTATCACTATGGTGCACAATGAGCATGGCCCAGCAATTCTGAACTTGCTAGTCTTGATAGGAAAGGTACGCAATAGTCTCGGTGCTATCAATGCAATGGCTAGGAAATGTACAATGATGTTGTCGAAGTTACTATCCTTGCTTATGGTTGCGGTGTCAAAAGTTGAAGTGGTCATTATTGATGTCGATTACATGGCGATGATGAGTGGCAGTGTTGACGTTGTTTAACTATTCCTAATTAGCTGAAACACCTTAGCAAATGGAAGCCACAAACTAGAAATCTGAAACGAAATTAGTCAAAATGGGTTATGGTGGCAGAAGAGTATGGTGGTGGGTAAGGGTATGCGGAAGTTACGGTGTAGGTTCGATGAAGAAGTAACCATCCCTAAGTAGCCGAAACACCTTAGGAGACTCGAATCACAACTCAAGCAACCACAAATGCAATGGGGATCAAAATGGGTTAGGTTGCGGAAGGCTATGGTGGTTTTGTGAATGATGTGGTGGAGGGCCTACGCAAAGATTCCAAAATGAAAAATTTTTGATGGTGTCAAATGGTGTTGGAACCTGTCTATATGGATGGGGGATGTCAAAGCTATCCAACGAGCTAAAGAATGTCAAATCGAACTACAAATGTGAAAGTTATTGTCAAAATGGTGAATCAGCCGAGGCTGAAGCTGGGAGGGGCGGTTGTACCGCTCCTGGAGCATCCTGGGGTTCCAGTTTTGTGCTGGAGGAAGTATCAGGGGATGGGGGATGCGGTTGTACCGCTCTACTTGGAAAAATTCCCAGATCTAAGTGCGGGATGTACTTGGGGCGGACCAAACTCGAAATATGTGTTGCCAAATCGAAGGGGAAAAGAAAATTTCGGATGGATTTCATGGTGGGGAGGTGGAGAAAGCCAAGATCTATTTACCAAACAACAAAATCATGGATCAAACACAATAAAACCTCACAAGAACCAACAAAATGCAAAAAATTTGGGAGGCCTATTTTTGGTGGGAATTTTTAAATTGGGACAAAAAACAAACAAAATTAGGCTAGAAAACAAAGAGGAGGACTCCAATTTCATGAGAACCTAAGCTCTGATCCAAGATGATGTAGGGTGGAACCCTAATGGCCGATCTTGCACGAATTGGAGGGGTATTCCTAGAAGAACACAATTAACACAGGGAAGAACACGGGGAAGAACGGGGATAAATCACAAGAGAAACACTCAAGAACAAGTCCAATCACACATCCACTACACTAGCAAACACATGGATCCACAAGGTACATGAACAGTCAAAGGGAAAGATACAAGGTAGAGTTCATCCCAAATCCAAATGAGATGGGGCCTTGATGATCTAGATAGATCCTTCCCACAAAGGGGGGGGGGCTCTTGAATCCCTCGGGATCTTCTCACATGCTCACATGGAGTTCTTGAACTCCATGAGAGTTGTCTCTCTCTCTCTCACGAGGAGAAGGTAAGGAGCAAAGCTCAACTAAGATGAGTTATCATATTTGCTAACCCTAATATAGTCCAAGGGGTAAGTTAGGGTTACATGGGCCGTGGCCCCTTTCACTGCGCATAGGCAAGCCGGTTGTACCAGTCACACAAGAGGTTGTAGCGCTTGGGGTGATGTACCACTTTCCTGGAGGTGTTCGTGGAGGTAGGGACCGGTTGTACCGGTCAGGCTGACGCTGTGGGAACAACCGGGGCGGTACCGGTATTGCGCCGCTCGATTACAGAACGTGGATTGGTAGTTGGGCGGTAGTGGACCGGTTGTACTAGTGTTCGGACCAGTTGTACTAGTATTTCTGGTCTGACACATTCCTCTTCTTCCTTCTCTTCCATGCTTCCCTTGCGGATGGTTTAGACATACTCTTGTGCTTGGACTCCTCCTCATCATGCGTGAAGCTCTGACAATACCTATGTATGCACGCGAGGGGAGTGTCAAGTAGAATACCATCCTTAAAGGGGTCAAGTGAACACGTGTACAGGAGATAATTCACCTTTATGTATGTGAACTAGATGTCACACATGTCACTTGCCAAACGGACTTTTGACATGTCGATGCCTGTAGGATGCTCCGCATCAGTCACTCTCTCCTTCCAATCCCCTTCAAGAGCGCAAATGAAGGCTGAGAGCTCTAAGTCCGAGGGACCTTGTAAGGCTCGGACTAGTCAGGAGTCGTGGGACATCGAAAATAGTTGCCAACTAAGTGCCCCATGCCCCAGGCACCACTCTCACTGACCATCCCATAGGACGTAGGTTACGCTCCCACGAGTCCAATGAACCTATTTAAAAAACATCGTCGTGGCACTTTGTCAAGTGTATGACGACCTTCAATATAAGGAAGTTGTACATGCCCTCTCTAATTTCTAACCACACTACTAAGGAAACCCTCTAGTCAAAAGTTCATTCTCAAACGTCAATGTTGGCACCGATCATGGGGAATCGTGCCCTGTGTGAAAAGTCACCTCGACCACGACAGCTAGATGCCGAGGAATTCAAGGAGAAAGCCTCAACTAGAAGACCCAAGAAGAAGGATGTGGCAGGAGAGGGGAGCCCAAAGAACTTAGCGACATCACCCTGAACGTGGTGGTCGAGGAAGTGTGCCCTGAGGAGGCCCCCGATGCCCCCCCCCCGAAGGAGGGATTGCAGCTACAAAATTCTCACAGGTCATCCTTAGCCTCGGCACCCATGTCGGGACTACCTTCGGCATGGGAGCCAAAGGCCACCCTGATGTCTACTACACAACTTATTCTTAGAGACTTATGTTGGGCCTCCAAGCGTGGAGTTTTGTAGGACAATATCAATTTTCCCTCAAGTGGATGACCTAAGGTTTATCAATCCGTGGGAGGCATATGATGAAGATGGTCTCTCTCAAACAATCCTACAATCAAATACAAGAAATCTCTTGTGTCCCCAACACACCCAATACAATGGAAAATTGTATAGGTGCACTAGTTCGGCGAAGAGATGGTGCTACAAGTGTAGTATGGATAGTAGATATAGGTTTTTGTAATATGAAAATATAAAAATAGCAAGGTAGCAAGCGATAAAACGGAGCACAAACAGTACTGCAATGCTTCAAAACAAGGCCTAGGGTTCGTACTTTCACTAGTGCAATCTCTCAACACTGCTAACATAATTGAATCATATAACAATCCCTCAACATGCGAGAAAGAGTCACTCCAAAGTTCTTATCTAGCGGAGAACATAAGGTGAAATTGTTTGTACGGTACGAAACCACCTCAAAGTTGTCCTTTCCGATCAATCTATTGAGCTATTCCTATAAGTTTCACAAACAACCCTGGAGTTCGTACTAAAATAGCACCATATGATACACACCAACCAACTCTAATGTCACATAGATACTCCAATGTCACCACAACTATCCGTGAGTTGATTATTCGATATGCATCAAACAACTTCAGATTCATAATATTCAATCCAACACAAAGAACTTCAAAGAGTGCCCCAAGATTTCTACCAGAGAAAGAAGGACGAAATGGGCATCAACTCCTATGCATAGATTACCCCAATGTCACCTCAGGAATCTGTGAGTTGAGTGCCAAAACATACATCAAGTGAATCAATATAACACCCCATTGTCACCACGGGTATTCATATGCAAGACATACATCAATTGTTCTCAAATCCTTAAAAGTATTCAATCCGATAATAGTGAAACCTCAAAGGTAAAAACTCGATTCATCACAACAAGATAGAGAGGGGAAAACACCATATGATCCAACTATATTAACAAAGCTCGCGGTACATCAAGATCGTGCCAAATCAAGAACACGAGAGAGAGATCAAACACATAGCTACTTGTACATACCCCTAGCCTCGAGGGTGAATTGATCCCTCCTCGTCATGGAGACTGCTGGGATGATGAAGATGGCCTCCGATGATGATTTCCCCCTCCGGCAGGGTGCCAGAATAGGGCTACAGATGGTGTTTCGAAGGTACAGAGGCTTGCGGCGGCGGAGTCGAATTTATAGGGTTATTTCTGTGGTTTCTCTATTTATAGGATTTTTTGGCGTCTGTCTCACGCGAAAAGGTGCCATAGGGGGCCCATGAGGCACCAGGGCGTGCCCAGGTGGTTTGTGGGGCCCTGTGGCTCTTCTGGCCCTCCGATGAAGCTTCTAGTATCTCTTTCCTTCCAAAAAAATCGTAAAAAAGTTTGGTTGCATTTGGAGAACTTTTATTTCTGCACAAAAAACAACACCATGGTAGTTCTGCTGAAAATATCGTCAGTCCGGGTTAGTTCCATTCAAATCATACCAAAACCATATAAAATTGTTGTAAACATGACATGAATACTTCATAAATTATAGATACATTGGAGATGTATCAGCATCCCCAAGCTTAATTCCTGCTCGTCCTTGAGTAGGTAAATGATAAAATAAATAATTTATGAAGTGTGAATGCTAGCATTGTGCATAAGTTTGATCAATGATAATTTCAATCACTTTTCCTAACATCATAACATCAACTCTTTCTCAGAAAAGTCATCATGATAAAGTAGCAATCAATTCACATGTTATGGTTCAAACAAAGCAATCCCTTGAAACTTAACAACCTATGTTCTTAGTCACCAAACAATTGCAATTCAACTTACCTTCAACAAAGTCTAAGTAAGAGCTCCACATACTCAATTATCATTTAGTCTTCTATGATTGCTAGTACTCAAAGCATATTTTTAGAACAAATGGCATCCATCGAACAAAGAGAAAGATAGGCGTTTAATGTTTCGCCTCCCAACTTATTTATCATAGAGATAATTGTCAACAATAATAAATCATGATCAAATATATTTGAATGGCCATATGTGCCTGGATCTTTCCCCTCCACATGATGCTTGCCAACTAAAGAATAATTGAGGTTGAATAAGGATGAACATTATTGACTCTTGCATAAAAGTAAATACATAAAAGTAAAAGATAGGACTTTCACAGAGGGAAGCAGAGGTTGTCATGCGCTTTTTATTTTTGGATATGCAAGCTCTTAATGCAAAGGAACATCCCATTATATTGCCCTATGTGATAGCCACCTTTATTATGCAATCCATCGCTTTATTTATTTACCATCACAAGTTTGTACAACGCTTATTTTCCCTTGCAATAAAAGATCATACATATTTTAGGAGCAATTTTTTATTGCTTTTTGCACCAATGATAACTTACTTGAAGGATCTTATTCAATCCATAGGTAGATATGGTGGAAACTCATGGCAAGAAACTGGGTTTAAGAGTTTTTCGATGCATAATTAGTATCTCTACTTAGTACGATTTTTTGGCTAGCAAAAGATCCTAAGCAAGCACCACATGTTGAAGGATCCATAACAATATAACTTCTATACAAATATACCCAAACATAACTCATTACGTTGTCTTCCCTGTACAATTTCAACTAATTTGCTCAAGTTTAAAAATAATTAATGGGTATTCACAATCATAAAAGATGTCCATGATAATATATTTGTATGTGAAGTTCTGTTCATTATACTAATCATTCATGAATTGCTTGTATGACCAATATTGTGATTGTCAACCTTCAATAGATTTTGCTTTCTAAACCAAGTGTGAAATATTTCTAAGCATGAGACATGCATATGAAGCACATATAATTTCAACTTTATAATATTCAACTCATTCAACAATTTACTCTTAGGATATAAGGGAAGAACAAGAGTAAATGACAAACTACTCCGAAAAGATATAAGTGAAGATCAATGAGTAGTCAAACAATTAAGTAGCTATGTGAGGACTCTCTCTCATTTAAAAATTTCAGATCTTTGGCATTTTATTCAAAAAACAAAGAAAACTAAATAAAATGACATTCCAAGAATAGGACAACTCATGTGAAGAAGTAAAAACTTAGGCTCAACCGAAACTAACCGATAATTGTTGATGAAGAAAGGTGGGATGCCTACCGGGGAATCCCTAGCTTAGATGCTTGAGACTTCTTGAAATATTAATTTGGAATGCCTTGGGCATCCCCAAGCTTGAGCTCTTGTATCTCCTTAATTCCTCTCATATCGATATCTCACCCAAAACTTGAAAACTTCAATCACACAAAATTTAACGGAACTTCGTGAGATGGGATGATACGTCTCCAATGTATCTATAATTTATGAAGTATTCATGCTGTTATATTATCATTCTTGGATGTTTTACAATCATTTTATAGCAACTTTATATCATTTTTTGGGACTAACCTATTGACATAGAGCCCAGTGCCAGTTGATGTTTTTTGCTTGTTTTTTACATCACAGAAAATCAATACCAAACGGAGTCCAAACGCAGTGAAACTTTTTGGAAATTTTTTCTGGACAAGAAGACACCCGGTGGGCCAAAGAAGTACCAGAGGGGAGCTTCGAGGAGAGCACAACCCACCAGGGCGCGCCTGGGGGCCCAGGCGTGCCCAGGTGGGTTGTGCACCGCCTCTTCGCCCTATAAATTGCCAAATATTCCAAAAACCCTGGGGTTAACCCTAGATCAGAAGTTCTGCCGCCGCAAGCATCTGTAACCACGAAAAACCAATCTAGACCCTGTTCTGGCACCCTGCCGGAGGGGGACATCATCACCAGAGGCCATCTTCATCATCCCTATGGCCACCATGATGAGGAGGGAGTAGTCCACCCTCGGGGCTGAGGGTTTGTACCAGTAGCTATGTGTTTATTCTCTCTCTCTCTCTCTCTCTCTCTTGTGTTCTTGAGATGGCACGATCTTGATGTATCGTGGGCTTTGTTAATATAGTTGGATCATATGGTGTTTTCACCCTCTCTATCTTGTTGTGATGAACTGAGATTTCCCTTTGAGATTTCATTTTTATTGGATTGAATACTTTTATGGATTTGAGAGCACTTGATATATGTCTTGCATATGAATACCCGTGGTGACAATGGGGTATTATATTGATTCACTTGAGATATGTTTTGGCACTCAAGTCACGGATTCCCGAGGTGACATTGGGGTTGATGCATGTTCTCGTCTTTTGTTTCTCCGGTAGAAATCTTGGGGCACTCTTTGAGGTTCTTTGTGTTGGATTGAGTATTATGAATTTGAATTTGCTTTGGTGTTATTTTAGTATGAACTCTTGGATAGATCGATCGAAAAGAATAGCTACAAACAATTTCTTCTTATGTTCTCCGCTAGATAAGAACTTTGGAGTGATTCTTCATCGCACTTTGAGGGATGGTTATATGATCCAATTAGATTAGCATTGTTGAGAGATTGCACTAGCAAAAGCACCGACCCTAGGCCTCATTTTCAAGCATTGAAATACCATTTGTGCTCCGTTTTATCAATTGCTACCTTGCTGTTTTTAATTGTTCCTATTACAAAAATCAATATCTACTATCATTACTACGCTTGTATCACCATCTCTTCACCGAACTAGTGCACCTATACAAATTACCATTATATTTGGTGTGTTGGGGACACAAGAGACTTTTTATTATTTGGTTGCAGGGTTGTTTGAGAGATACCATCTTCATCCTACGCCTCCCACGGATTGATAAACCTTAGGTCATCCACTTGAGAGAAATTTGCTACTGTCCTACGAAACTCTGCGCTTGGAGGCCCAACATGAGTCTACAAGAACAAGTTATGTAGTAGACATCAAGCTCTTTTCTGGCGCCATTGCCGGGGAGGTGAGTGCTTGAAGGTATATCTTTAGATCTTGCAATTGAATCTTTTAGTTTCTTGTTTTATCACTAGTTTGGTTTGTACAAAAAAACTACAAAAAAATGGAATTGAGGTTGCATCATATTGTTCATCTTTATATTGTCTTTCGTGAAAATGATGGAAAGGAAAATTGTGCTCGATTGATAGAAGAAGAATTCTATAAAATGTTTGACAAAAAATCTTTGAATGATGAGCATGATTGCAATGTTGTTGGTATGAACTCTTTGAATATCCAAAATGCTAATGATGATTGCACTAGTCATGAAAAAAATGTTTCTTATAAGCATGTAAATTTTTGTGGAGTGGAAAGACTTTGTGAAGACATGCCTTATAGGGATGATAGATTTTGCAAGAAGCATAAACATGATAGAAGCAATTTCTTGCTCAAGGTGATAGATAAGTTTGCTACAAAATTATGCTCTCTTTATCCTATTACTTGTGAACTTTGCAATAAAGTTGGTCACCTTAATTTCCAATGCATGCGTTTTCATGATCGAATCGTGTCCAAATATTGCAATAACTTGATCACCCTTGAACTTTATAATGAACTTTGTTTATTTTTGGGGTGTGAAGAATTGTCACATAAAAATGGTTGGTTTGAAGCATTCATATTCACAGACCACGCTGAAATTAAGTTGAAAGAAATCCATATGTTTTGCATGGTAAATTGCAATGAGAATGCTTATATTGCCAACTATAGAAATATGGGAAAGCCAATAGAATATAAAAGAAATACTAATGAAAGGGTAAATATTTCCACTTTCCCTCCTATTGTCTCTCATGATGAAATAGGTGACGAGGAGGAGCTCCCTATTCAACTAATCTCATCACTAAGAAGCTCGATAAAATTAATTAAACCCACACATGATGTGGGGATGAAGAAGAAAAGAAGAAAGAGTAGAGGTAAAAAGGTACCTCTCCCAAATAATGTTGCTCCTATTATAGTTGTGCCTCATGAAAATGAATAAAAAATAATTGTGGAAGATGCTGCACTTGATGATGATATTGCTTCTTTGTCTTATGGCACAATGTCCGAAAGAACTATTGATGATGATTTTGTTATGCCTATTGCTTGTTGTGATGATTATGATTGGTAAGATAATGATACTTCCTATAATCTTGAAAATCTTTTTGGCACCAACTTGGGAAATTATAATGATAATAATTGTTATTCTATCGGCGCTATTCATACTATTAATGATGAGAGTGATTATGCTTATGATATGCCAAGCCACAAGCTTGGGGATGCTATGTTTGATGAGAATGATATGTTTGAGAATTTATTTGCTGCAATTAATGTTTGTCCCAAGCTTGGGGATGCTATGCTTAATGAAGATGATCTTTTTAGTCCCCCTACTTTGAATGATCAAACTTGCTATGATGATTGCATGCCTCCTATCTATGATGAGAATAAAATTGCTTATATGGAGAGTAATAAATTTTCTATGCTTTTGGATCATGAAAAGAATGCCTTATGTGATGGTTATATTGATGAATCTATTCATGATGCTACTGAAAATTATTATGAGAGAGTAACTTATGATTCATGATGCTCTTGTTATGTTTCAATTCTTACCTTTTATGCGAGCATCATTGAAATCATCATGCCTAGCTAAAAGGCATTAAAGAAAAGCGCTTGTTGGGAGACAACCCAACACTTTTACCTACTGTTTTTGTGTGTTCACATGGTTAGGCTACTGTAGTGATCTTGTTTTATAGCTTTTGTTTCAATAAAGTGCCAAGGAAAGCCTTTGGGATAGTGTGGATGATAGTTGACTTGATTCTGTGCAAAAACAGAAACTTTTGTGTCCAGTGAAGAAATTCCTGCCTTTTACTGGAACGTGGAAAAATTCTGAATTTTTTACATTTGATGGGTACACAAATTTTCTACGTTTTCCTAATTATTAAGAATTTTTGGAGTTACAGAAGTATGACCTTAATTCAGATATTTATGTACTATTCTGTTTTTGACAGATTCTGTTTTCAATGCATAGTTTGCTTGTTTTATGGTTTCCATGGCTTATATTGCTTAGTA
The DNA here is from genome assembly GCA_011799875.1 of Thinopyrum elongatum. NCBI lineage: Eukaryota > Viridiplantae > Streptophyta > Magnoliopsida > Poales > Poaceae > Thinopyrum > Thinopyrum elongatum. Next base: position 157,003,537 of record CM022297.1, read on the forward strand.
TAAGTTGTATAAGTTGTAGGGTACAGTAGGCATTGTGTGAGAACAATTATGAATCTTATCTTGACAGTACCAAAGTGAATGATTTGTCTTTATCATACTAACCCATCTCACGAAGTTCCGTTAAGTTTTGTGTGATTGAAGTTTTCAAGTTTTGGGTGAGATATCGATATGAGGAGAATAAGGAGTGACACGAACCTAAGCTTGGGGATGCCCAAGGCACCCCAAGGTAATATTCAAGGAAGATCCAAGCAACTAAGCTTGGGGATGCCCCAGAAGGCATCCCCTCTTGCGTCTTCAACATTATCGGTAACCTCCCTTGGAGTTATATTTTCATTCGTCACATGATATGAGTTTTGCTTGGAGAGTCATTTTATTTTTGTTAGATTTTCTTTCTGTTATTTAGATAATGGTTTGCATCTTTTATTTCAATAAAAGTGGCAAGGATAGCCATCACCATGCTTATTTTCCAAGTATATGAGTTGCTATTTCAAAACAGAAAGTTTATCACTGTTGCAATAGTTCTCTAGAAAAGTCAGAATGTGATAAAATGTTGAATTTTTTTTCACAATAAGCTCTAAAAATATTCTACAGTGTTGAGTTTTGTTAATTTAGTTGGATCTCTCTCTCTCTCTCTCTCTCTCGTATTCTTGAGATGACACGATCTTGATGTATCGCGCGCTTTGTTAATATAGTTGGATCATATGGTGTTTTTCCCCTCTCTATCTTGTTGTGATGAATTGAGTTTTCCCTTTGAGATTTCATTTTTATCGGATTGAATACTTTTATGGATTTGAGAGCACTTGATATATGTCTTGCATATGAATACCCGTGGTGACAATGGGGTATTATATTGATTCACTTGAGATATGTTTTGGCACTCAACTTGCGGATTCCCGAGGTGACATTGGGGTATTCTATGTGTAACACCCCCATGTAATTAACCAAAGTGATCACCCTTAGTTAATGCCGTGTCAGCAAGTTTAACAGCGCCTATTCATCATTTGCATCATAATGCATTTCAAACTCATAATTCAAACTTCCAAATTAATTTAAAGTGAGAATAAAAGTTGTTAAAATCCAGAAACTAAAATGTTCATAATATTGTAAATAATCCAGAGACAATTCTAAAATTATATTCAACATTTACTAAATTAGTTAAGTGACTCAGATAGTAAGAAACAGTACCAAAATAGCAAGGTTTAATCCATTTTAATTAATAAAAAATTTATATGAAACCCAACTGCCTCCAAACCATTTTCTAACAGTGGTAAGTATTGCATAGTATTTATTTTGGCAAGTCTCCTATTTTGCAAAAGTCTTTTGGAATAAAATAAAAGACAAAACAAAAAAAAGAAAAGAGATAACAGAAAACAAAAACAGAAAACGGAAAAGGGGCCCACTTTGGCTGGGCTCTAGTCAAACAGCCGGCCCAGCCCACTCCCCACCTCGTCTCCCTCCTCTGTTCACCGCCCGCGCCGCTGTCGACCGCGCGCGCACAGCCGCGCCTGGCCCCCCCTCGCTCTGCTTGACAGTGCGACGCCGCGCTCGACATGGCGGATAAGAGACAGCCCCGCGACCCCCCTGGTGTCTCCCTCTCCACTCCCTCTCCCTCTCTCCCCCTTCCCCATCGCAGCCGAGCGCCGCCGTCGCCATGACCGCCATCGCCCACGCGCTCTGCGGCCTCCCCGCCACCTGAGACCGCGCCAGGAGGACCGCCTGCGTCGACTACGTCAACTACGAGGACGCGCTCGAGCTCGGTGCCCCACAATGGCCGAATCGCGCCCTTCCCCTTCCTCGGATCGCCGCCGCTGTACCACCTCGACCCACGCCGCCCCGAGCTCCCCTAACTTCCCCGGGCTTTCCCTGCACCACTGTGAGCCACCCGGTCCTCCCCGACCTCTTCCTTCTCCTCCCCGTGCGCTGTAGATAGCTCCCCCCGCGTGCTCAAGCTTCGGCCGCCGTCGGTCATCGTCGCAGCTGACGCTGCGGGCCGTTTCAACGGCCGCTGTTGCCGCCGTTCGACGCGGTGTGATGCCCGCGTTCGAATGCGCCAAGTCCCACACCGAATGAGCCCCCGCAACCCACTTCTCCTCGCACCACCGAACGCCACTGCCGCCTTGCTCATCTCCGGCGATGTTCCGGCCATCCCCGACGCTAGCCACGGCCACCATCGGACGCAGCGCGTCGCGCCCGTCCCCTAGGATGAAACCGCGGGCCGAATGGACCCCTGTGCGTCATTTCCGCGCGTCGCCTCCGTCTTCGGTGGTCGCCGGAGCGCGCGCCGGCGTTTAAACACTGGCCGACTGACGTGGCTGCCACCTGGCAGCACTGGGACCCGCCTCATACGCTGACGGGTGGGCCTAGTTGACTCGTTGACTTGGTCGACCCACTGACATGTGGGGCCCAGTCAATTAAACGATTTTAAATAAAAAGAAAATTGGTTAATTAATTAATTAAGTTAAATGCTAAATTAGTCACTGACAATAGGCCCCACCCACTAATTAATCCTAATTAGTTTAAATAAAACCTGATTAAACTAACAGAGGCTGACATGTGGGCCCCACTTGACCCACATGTCAGGTTTGACCTGGGCAGCCGTCTGTTGACTGCTGACGCTAGCAAGGCGTCATGCTGACGTCACCCCCGCACTGTTCTGGATAATGTTGGATTAAAATAATTAAATAAATTGTAGAAAATAATTAAAACTTTAGAAAATCATAGAAAATAAACCGTAGCTCGGATCGAAAAACTTAATACATTAAAGTTGCTCAGAACGACGAGACGAATTCGACCGTGCCATCTGTTTTCGTGTCGGGACCCTCTACAGAGGTGAACCTGCAACTTTTAGCCTGTTTCCGGTAGATGAATAGTGCATATATACCGGTTAATAAATCCAACTTAAATCCTAAAATAGCTAAAATGGATTAGATATGTCTTTAGGCAACCCTGCACTTCACCTTAAGCTTAGCATGCTCTGTGTTGCTTTGTTTGCTGAGTATTTATCTGTTTCTTCCCCCTCTTCTCTCTTGGTAGATCCCGGTACCGACGTAGTCCTTGAGACTGACGCAGCTCCGGTGATTGGATACACTACCGACGACCTTGCCTTTGCCGCCGAGCAACCAGGCAAGCACCCCCCCTTGAGCATGCCTATATCGCCTATTCTCTTCTCTCTTGTGCTTGCATTAGAATTGTTGCTGCTAGCTTTACCTATTCTGATGCATAGCCTGTTTATTGTAACCTGCTATTGATACCTTACCTGCTTATCCTAAACTGCTTAGTATAGGCTGGGTAGAGACCCACCAGAGACCCCACTTTGTCCCCAGTTGCCCCCGCTCGATTATCAGATGACCCGATCAACGTGATCGACAGCTAGGCCCCGGCACCGCACATCACCCCTCTTAGTTGTACGACACTGCAGCGTTACTATCGAGTGCCGAGGGTGATAACTCGTGTAGCACTTCTGATGTTAACTCTATAGAGTAGCTATTCGGTCGTGGTCCTCGAGGGTGATTCCTCCTTCACCACTTCCGATAATGACGCTGTCGTGCAACACCTCAAGTGTGAACCCATCGAGGGTGATTCCTCCGAGTTCACCTTGACGGATACATCGAGTAGGAATCCAACGAGGGTGATACCTCAGATTCCCCTGATGTTATGGACACATGGATACTTGGACTTCACAACTGTTACTTGGAAAGGCGGGTCGACCCTGAGGGGTACCCGCGAGTGATGTGGAGACAGGTTGACCTGGATGGTACCCAAGAGATGAATACGAGGCATGGCCGGGCATTCTTAGCCCTTGCCGCAAGTCCTCGAGACGGGGCGACGGGGTCACATCGATCGTGAGTCTCTGCTCGTTACCGCACCCCGAATGTACTAATGATTTGGATATGTGATCTGAGTGGGCCTTTGGCCCGATAGCACTAACCATCACATGGGAAAAGTTATGGGCACTCTGCATCATATGCATCAGCCGAAAGCTCTGTTAGACGTCCAGTTCAGCATGGCGGCACGGACGGACCGGCGCCATCCTGTAGTGGTGGTGCCTGGCTTCACCGTGTGCGCAACGACCCGGAGTGCACAGGGCGATGGCCCAAGACCCCTGAGTGCTTAGGATGTAGAATGGCAGGGACCTCTTTGCTGAGCTTTGGGTAGGGCTGCGGTGTGTCGTTTGGCCGAGGCCGGGCATGACCCAGAAAGGTGTGTCCGGCCGGAGTTAATCGAGCGTGGTGGGTAAGTTGGTGCACCCCTGCAGCGAAGAACTAATCTATGCATAGCTGTATCCTCTGTAATGGACGCTCGGAGTTGTATCCCGATCGATACAACTAGAACTGGATACTTGTGATGAGAAATGGATAGTATGGCTCTGGGATTGCTTTCTCACAGGGAGTCGAGAAGGACCTCTGACCGAGGTTGATTCTTAATACTGCTATTACTTTATACTGTGCTAATCTACACTCTTCTAATGCTGCAGACCGATGAAGATGCTAGTCTTCGATAGGACTAGGCCTTCTCTCTATTCTGGCATTTCTGCAGCCCAGTCCAGATATACAGCCTTTCTTTGATAATTTTGCATATGTAGTGTAGATCCTTGCTTGCTGAGTACTTCGGATGAGTACTCACGATTGCTTTGCTTTCTCTTTTTCCCCATATCCGTTTGGTGCAACCACATGACGGAGCCTAGGAGCCAGCTGCCCCGTCGACGACTGCTACTACTACCCCGAGGGTGGTTACTACTACAAGCTTGCCGACGACCAGGAGTAGGATCGGAGGGTCCCAGGCAGGAGGCCTGCGCCTTTCGATTGTAGCTTTTGTTTTACCCCGCCTTTCTAGAGACTTATCTGTTTCTGTTTCATATCTGTACTTAGATATCTTATGCTTCCGCTGATGCTTGTATGCGAGCTTATGTATTCAAGCCCTCGAGGCCCCTGGCTTGTAATATAAAGCATGTATGACTTTATTTATGTTTTAGAGTTGTGTTGTGATTCCTTCAAGTGAGTCCTTAGGCTTGATCGTGTGCATTTGCGTGTATGATTAGTGCACGATTGAGCCGGGGGCGTCACACTATGCATAGGGGTTGATGCACGTTCTCGTCTTTTGTTTCTCCGGTAGAAATCTTGGGGCACTCTTTGAGGTTCTTTGTGTTGGATTGAGTATTATGAATTTGAATTTGCTTTGGTGTTATTTTAGTACGAACTCTTGGATAGATCGATCGGAAAGACTAGCTACAAACAATTTCTTCTTATGTTTTCCACTAGATAAGAACTTTGGAGTGATTCTTCATCGCACTTTGAGGGATGGTTATATGATCCAATTAGATTAGCATTGTTGAGAGATTGCACTAGCGAAAGTACGGACCCTAGGCCTCATTTTCAAGCATTGCAATACCGTTTGTGCTCCGTTTTATCAATTGCTGCCTTGCTGTTTTTAATTGTTCCTATTACAAAAATCAATATCTACTATCATTACTACGCTTGTATCACCATCTCTTCGCCGAACTAGTGCACCTATACAAATTACCATTATATTTGGTGTGTTGGGGACACAATGGACTTTTTATTATTTGGTTGCAGGGTTGTTTGAGAGAGACCATCTTCATCCTACGCCTCCCACGGATTGATAAACCTTAGGTCATCCACTTGAGGGAAATTTGCTACTGTCCTACAAAACTCTACACTTGGAGGCCCAACACGAGTCTACAAGAACAAGTTGTGTAGTAGACATCATGGGTTAGTATGATAAAGAGCAAATCATTCACTTTGGTACTGTCAAGACAAGATTCATAATTGTTACAAACAATGCCTAATGTACCCTATCATTTCTACAATTTATATTGACCAATATAAGCCATAGGAACTGGAAAACAAGCTAACTATGCATTGAAAAACAGAATCTGTCAAAAACAGAATAGTCTATAATGATCTGAACAATGAACATACTTATGTTACTCCAAAATTTCTGAAAAATTAGGAGAACGTAGGAAATTTGTATATCAATCATGTGTAAAAATTGCAGACCAAAATCACGTTCCATTAAATTATAGGATTTTCAACACTGGACGCAAAAGTTTCTGTTTTTGCACAGAATCAAGTCAACTATCATCCACACTATCCCAAAGGCTTTACTTGGCACTTTATTGAAACAAAAGCTATAAAACATTATTACTACAGTATCTTAACCATGTGAACACACAAAAACAGTAGGGGTAAATATTGGGTTGTCACCCAACAAGCGCTTTTCTTTAATGCCTTTTTAGCTAGGCATGATGATTTCAATGATGCTCACATGAAAATAAAGAATTGAAACATAATGGGAGCATCATTAAGCACATGACTAGCACATTTAATACTAACACACTTCCTATACATAGGGATTTTGTGAGCAAACAATTCATGGGAACAAGAATCAACTAGCATAGGAAGACAAAACAAGCATAATTTCAAAACTTTCAACACATAGATAGGAAACTTGATATTATTGAGATATGTGAAAGCATATGGAACTCTCTCAAAATAATTTTCAGTAGCATCATGAATGAATTCAATAATATAACTATCACATAAAGCATTATTTTCATGATCCACAAGCATATAAATTTTATTACTCTCCACATAAGCAAATTTCTTCTCAAGAATAGTAGTGGGAGCAAACTCAACAAAATGGCATAATCAAATTGAACATTAAAATAATTATGACAAGATTCATGGTTATTATTATTCTTTATAGCTGATTGCATGTATCTGTGTTGGTATTTCCCTGAAGAGGAGAGGATGATGCAGCACAGCAAAGGTAAGTATTTCCCTCAGTTATGAAACCAAGTTTATAAATCCAGTAGGAGAACCAAGCAACACTATGTAAACAGCACCTGCACACAAACAACAAAAACTTGCAACCCAATGCGTAAGAGGGGTTGTCAATCTCTCCTCAGTATTGAGATAGATTAAATTGTATGAGATTTGATAAATAGATCTAACAAAAACACAAATATAAATAAAGAAAGAAAAAGTGCAGCAAGGTATTTTTAGATTTAATATGATAGTAAATAGACCCCGGGGCTGTTGCTTTCACTAGAGGCTTCTCTCAAGAAAATAGCATACGGTGGGTAAACAAATTACTATTGGGCAATTGATAGAAAAGCAAATGATCATGATGATATCCAAGGCGATGATCATGTATATAGGCATCATGTCCAAGATTAGTAGACCGACTACTGCCTGCATCTACTACTATTACTCCACACATCGACCGCTATCCAACATGCATCTAGTGTATTAAGTTCATGGAGAAACGGAGTAATGCAATAAGAATGATGACATGATGAAACAAGATCTATTCATGTAGGAATATACCCCATCTTTTTTATCATTAATAGCAATGACACATGCGTGTCATGTCTCTTTCCGTCACTAAGATTAATCACCGCAAGATCGAACCCATCACAAAGCACCTCTCCATTGGCAACAAAAAAATCAATCTAGTTGGCCAAACCAAACCAAAATTTCGGAGAAGAAATACGAGGCTATAACAATTATGCATATAAGAGTTGAACAAAGACTCAAATAATATTCATGGATAGAACTCATCATAAACCCACAATTCATCGGATCCCAACAAATGCACCGCAAAAAAGATTTACATCAAATAGATCTCAAAGAACATTGAGGAGAACATTGTATTGAAGATCAAAAAGAGAGAAGAGGCCATCTAGCTACTAGCTACGGACCCGTAGGTCTGTGGTAAACTACTCACGCATCATCGGAGGGGCAACAAGGATGATGAAGAACCCCTCGGTGATTGTTGCCCACTCCGGCAGAGTGCCAGAAAAGGCCTCTAGATTGGATCTCGTGGTTCTGGAACTTGCGGTGGCTGAAAATGTATTTCGTCGACTCCCCTAGGGTTTTTGGGATTTTAGAGTATTTATAGAGGTGGAGGTCGGTGGATAAGCTTCCCGTGGGCTCCACTACCCACTAAGGCACGCCTGGGCCCCTTGGCGCGCCTTGGTGCCTAGTGGGCCCCACGGGCCTCCTCCCGTGTACTCCTTTGGCTTCCTGGGTGTCTTCTGGACAGAATTTTTTTTCCAAATAGTTTCATTGCATTTGGACTTCTTTTGGTATTGATATTCTGCAAAGTAAAAAACAAGCAAAAAAACAGCAATTGGCACTGGGCACTATGTCAATAGGTTAGTCTAAAAAATGATATAAAGTTGCTAGTAAATGAATATAAAACATCCAAGATTGATAATATAACAACATGAAACAATCAAAAATTATAGAGACGTTGGAGATGTATCAGCTTAATTCGTGCACGTCCTCCAGTAGCTAAATGATAAAAACAGAAATTTTGATGTGGAATGCTGCCTAACATGTTCATCACATATTATTTTCTTTTGTAGCATGGACATTTCGACTTTAGATGATTCAAAGCAATAGTCTATAATTGACATGAGGACATCAGTACTCAAGCATATCAACAAGCAACCATGTATTTCAAAATATCATCACTAAAGAAAGATATCCCTAGGCCATTATGCTCAATCATTGATCCATTCATGAAACACACTCAAATATTAGCTATGCCCAATGCACAAGTATGATAATAGTGTTCCCTAGTTGGTGCTTTATAAGAGAAGATGGAGACTCAAATAAAAATTGCATAAAGTAAATAGATAGGCCCTTCGCAGAGGGAAGCAGAGATTTGTAGAGGTGCGAGAGCTCAAAGCTTAAATTTAGTGATAAAATTGTTTTGAGAGGCATGCTTTTCCTGTCAACGAAAATGACCGAGAATTCCCAATACTTCCCACGCTAGATAAATCATAGGCGGTTTCCAAACATAAAATAAAGTTTATTTCCTTTTCCACCATCCTTTCACAATCCATGACTAGCCGTATCCGCAGGTGCCTTCCATATCAACACTTTCTGAGGAATTTATTATTGACAACATAAGTAAAAAAATTCATTTCAGGACTGGGCATCCCTATTACCTGCCACACTCTCATGCAATGACAAATGAATAAACACTCATCTTGAGAATAACATATCTAGCATGGAAAATATTGGCCACCTCCTGCCGCTTCATGAGCGGTACGGGCACGTAAAAAGGAAATTCATTTTGAAAACTAGAGTTGCCACATACAAATTTACTTGGATCAGCATGGAAATACATCATATAGGTAGGTATGGTGGACTCATTTGGCACAACTTTGGGTTTAAGGAGTTGGATGCACAAGCAGTATTCCCGCTTAGTACAAATGAAGGCTAGCAAATAGATTGAGAAGCGACCAACCAAGAAACAAAAATGAGCATTAAACATAACTAACACTAAATAATGCACCACAAGTAGGATGTAACTTCATTGCATAACTATTGACTTTCGTGCTTGCATAGGGAATCACAAACCTTAACACCAATACTCTTATTAAAGCATAATTACTCACCAACATGACTCACATATTACTATCTCCATATCTCAAAACAATTACAAGGAATCAAGTTTATAATATCCAATGATCTTCATGAAAGTTTTTATTATATCCCCCTTGAATATCTATCACTTTGGGACTAATTTCATATATTACCATTGCTACGAGCAAAGCTCTCAAACAAGTTTAAGTGAAGCACAAGAGCATAAATATTTCTTAGAAATAATTTTCATCTCTCAAAATAATATAAGTGAAGCACGAGAGCATATTTCTTCAAAATTTTCTAACTCTCAAAATAATCTAAGTGAAGCATGAGAGCATTTCTTCAAAAATTAAACCACCACCGTGCTCAAAAAGATATAAGTGAAGTAATAGAGCAATTCCATAGCTCAAAAAATTTAAGAAGCACATAGAGGAATTCTAACAAATCATAGCATCATTATGGCACTATCAAATAGGTGTGTCCAGCAAGGATGATTGTGAAAAACTAGAAAGCAAAACAAGCAAAGACTCATATAATACAAGACGCTCCAAGAAAAACTCATGATATGTGACGAATAAAAATATAGCACCAAGTAAAATTACCGATGGTCATTAGAAGAAAGAGGGGATGCCCTCCGGGGCATCCCCAAGCTTAGTTGCTTGGTTCTCCTTGAATATTACCTTGGGTTGCCATGGGCATCCACAAGCTTAGGCTCTTTTCACTCCTTATTCCTTCATCCATCATGATCTCACCCAAAACTTGAAAACTTCAATCACACAAAACTTAACAAAACCTTCGTGAGATCCGTTAGTATACTAAAGCAAATCACCACTTTAAGTACTGTTGCAAACCCATTTATATTTTATTATTGCATTATACCTACTGTATTCTAACTTTACCATGGCTTATACCCCCCGATACAATCAATAGATTCATCAAAATAAGCACATAATGTAACGAAAATAGAATCTGTCAAAAACAGAACAGTCTGTAGTAATATGTACTTTACTCATACTTCTGTAAGTCCAAAAAATCTGAACAATTAGGAAAACGTAGGAAATTTTTATATCAATCTTGTGTAAAAAATTCAGAATTTTTCATCGCTTCAGTTATTTTTAAATTTTTTGCTACTGCACGCAAAAGTTTCTGTTTTCCAACAAGACGAAATCAACTATCACCCAACATGATCCTAAAGGCTTTACTTGGCACAAACACTAATTAAAACATAAAAACACAATCATAACAGTAGCATAAGTGTGTAAACACACAAGAACAGAAATAAAAATAGAAAAAATATTTTATTCGTTGGGTTGCCTCCCAACAAGCGCTATTGTTTTATGCCCCTAGCTAGGCATAATGCATAGATTCAAGTGTTGTCATCTTTAGTTTTTGCTCCATAGGTTGCCCTCATGATTGATTCATATGGTGACTTAATTATAGTTCTTAGGAAGTGTTCCATACCCTTTCTTAATGGAAATTGAAATTTAATATTCCCTTCTTTCATATCAATCACGACACCTATAGTTCGTAAAAATGGTCTACCAAGTATTATGGGACAAGAAGGATTGCAATCAATATCAAGAACAATAAAATCTATGGGCACATAGTTCCTATTTGCAATAATAAGAGCATCATTAATTCGTCCCAAAGGCTTTTTAATAGTGGAATCCGCCAAGTGCAAATTAAGAGAACATTATTCCAACTTGGTAAAACCTAGCAGATCACAAAGAGATTTCAGAATTGTGGAAACACTAGCACCCAAATCACATAAAGCATTGCACTCATAATTTTTTATCTTGAATTTAATGGTGGGTTCCTATTCATCATATAATTTTCTAGGAATTGAAATATCTAATTCTAGCTTATCTTCTAAAGCTTTCATCATTGCTTCTACGATATGTTTAGTAAAAGCTTTATTTTGTTCATATGCATTGGGTGAATTTATCATGGATTGCAACAAAGACATACATTTAATCAAAGAACAACTATCATAATTAAAGTCTTTGTGATCGAAAAGAGTGGGCACATCACTAGTTAAAGTTTTTACCTCTCCAAAACCACTTTTATCAATTTTTTCAACAAGATTTTCACCCTCCGAATTATGGGGATGCCTTCTAGCTAAAGTTGACTCTTCTTCAGTCTCCTTATCATCAATTTTAATATTACTAAACAAGGAATCAATAGAAGAAACACCAATCATCTTAGCATCTTCAACATTATGGTGAAAGCAATCAGGCGAAAACGCTCTTTCTAAAAATTCTCTTTTAGCTCTAAGCATAGCGGTTACTTTCTTACTTTCATCCATGGAAATATATAAATCTTTAATTGATTCATTGATATCAACCTTGGGTTGAAAAATTTTAATCTTGAGATTTTCTACATCATGAGTAATTCTATCAATGCTCCTAGACATATCATCAATCTTATTCAATTTTTCTTCTATCGTAGTGTTGAAAACTCTTTGAGCATTGATAAATTATTTAATATTAATCTCAAGATTAGAGGGCATCCTATTATTATTATTATAAGAATTACCATAGGAATTGCCATAATTATTAGAGTAATTTCCAGGAAAAGGCCTAGGATTAAAATTACCTCTATAAGCATTGTTATTAAAATTGTTTCGTGAGACAAATTTCACATCAACAGGATCGCTATTTTGCTCAATCAAAGTAGAAAAAGGCACATCATTAAGATCAACATGAGCATTTTTACTAGCAACCAATTTCATAAGTGCATCAACTTTTACACTCAAAGTACTAATTTCTTTAACAGAATTAACTTTTTTACTAGTAGGTGTTCTTCCAATATGCCATTGTGAATAATTAGCCATAATATTATCAAGCAATTTAGTGGCTTCACGCAAAGTAATTTCCATAAAAGTACCACCCGCGGCGGAATCTAAAAGATTTCTAGAGACAAAATTCAATCATGCATAAATTTTTTGTATAATCATCCATAGATTTAAACCATGAGTAGGACAATTTGTTAGCATTAATTTCATTCTTTCCCAAGATTGCGCAACATGTTCATGCTCAAGTTGCTTAATATTCATGATTTGATTTCTAAGGGAAATAATTTTCGCGGGAGGTACACTTAGTAATAAAAGCATCTTTGCACTTATCCCAAGAATCAATACTATTTCGTGGCAAAGATGAAAACAAAATTTTTGCATGATCCCGCAAAGAGAAAGGAAACAATTTTAATTTCACAATATAATTGTCCACATCTTTTTTCTTTTGCATATCACACAATTGTACGAAAGTCTTTAGATGGGACGCGGCATCCTCATTAGGATTACCGGAAAATTGCTCTTTCATAACAAGATTCAACAAAGCGGCATTAATATCATAACACTCCGCACTAGCAGCGGGAGGAGCAATAGGATTACTAATAAAATCATTATTATTAGTATAGGAAAAATCACACAATTCGGTATTTTCTTGAGACATCGTGACTACGCAAACAAGATCACAAGCAAACAAAAGATCAAACAAGAAAAAGGCAAACGAAAAATATTTTTGTGTTTTTGTAAAAACTTTTTAGAAGTGGGGGAGATGAAAATGAGAGGTGATGTCTACTACACAACTTATTCTTGTAGACTCATTTTGGGCCTCCAAGCGCAGAGTTCTGTTGGACGGTAGCAAATTTCCCTCAAGTGGATGACCTAAGGTTTATCAATCCATAGGAGGCGTAGGATGAAGATGGTCTCTCTTAAACAACCCTGCAACCAAAAAACAAAGAGTCTCTTGTGTCCCCAACACACCCAATACAATGGCAAATTGTATAGGTGCACTAGATCGGCGAAGAGATGGTGATAAAAGTGTAGTATGGATAGTAGATATAGGTTTTTGTAATCTGAAAATATAAAAACAGCAAAGTAACTAGTAACAAAAGTGAGCACAAATGGTATTGCAATGCTTGAAAACAAGGCCTAGGGTTCATACTTTCACTACTGCAAAATCTCTCAACAATGATAACATAATTGGATCATATAACAATCCCTCAACGTGCAACAAAGAATCACTCCAAAGTTCCTTTCGCGGACAACATAAGATGAAATTGTTTGCAGGCTACGAAACCACCTCAAATTTATTATTTCTGATCAATCCATTGAGCTATTCCTATAAGTGTCACAAAGAACCTTAGAGTTCATACTAAAATAACACCATATGATACACATCAACCAACTCTAATGTCACCTAGATACTCCAATGTTACCACAAGTATCCGTGAGTTGATTATACGATATGCATCAAACAACTTCAGATTCATAATATTCAATCCAACACAAAGAACTTCAAAGAGTACCCCCAAGATTTCTATCAGAGAAAGGAATATGAAAACGCATATCAACCCCTATGCATAGATTACCCCAATGTCACCACGGGAATCCACAAGTTGATAACCAAAACATACATCAAGTGAATCATAGAACATCCCATTGTCACCACGGATATCCCATCACAAGACATACATCAAGTGCTCTCACATCCAAAAGATTCAATCCGACATAACAAAACCTCAAAGGAAAAGATTCAATTAATCACAAGAAGGTAGAGAGGGAAGAACACCATAAGATACAAATATATTAACAAAGCTCGCGGTACATCAAGATCGTGCCAAATCAAGAACACGAGAGAGAGAGAGAGAGAGAGATCAAACACATCGCTACTAGTACATACCCTCAACCCCGAGGGTGAACTACTCCCTCCTCATCATGGTGGCCGCCGGGATGATGAAGATGGCCTCCGGTGATGATTTCCCCCTCCGGCAGGGTGCCAGAACGGGATCCCGACTGGTTTTTTGTGGCTACAGAGGCTTGCCGCGGTGGAAATTCTCATCTAGGGTTCTTTCTGGGGGTTTGGGTATTTATAGGAATTTTTGGCGTCGGTCTCACATCAAGTGGGTGCCCGAGGGGCGCACAAACTTGCCGCTAGGGCCCTGGGGGGTAGGGCGCGCCTAGCGAGGTTGTGGCTTCCTCATCCACTTCCTAGCCCAGCTCCAGTGCTTCGGGGGTCTCTTTTGGTCCATAAAAAACCACCGTAAATTTTCAGCCCATTCCGAGAACTTTTATTTCCGCACAAAAAACGACACGGTAGTTCTGCTGAAAACAGCGTCAGTCCAGGTTAGTTCTAATCAAATCATACCAAAACTATATAAAATTGTTGTAAACATGGCATGAATACTTCATAAATTATAGATACGTTGGAGACGTATCAGCATCCCCAAGCTTAATTCCTGCTCGTCCTCGAGTAGGTAAATGATAATAGAAATAATTTATGAAGTGTGAATGCTAGCATAGTGCATAAATTTGATCAATGATAGTTCCAACACTTTTTCTTGCATCATTATATATCATAAACAGTAGCTCATCTTATAAAACTTCTCATGATCAAGTAACTAGCTATTCACATGTTAAAGTATAGACCATAAACTTTCTTGAAAACTAACAAACTATGTTCTCAGTCTTCAAACAATTGCAATTCATCTTTTTTTAGGAAGGGTCTATGCAAGAGCTTTGATTTAGCAAATTCCACATACTCAACTATCATATAGTCTCCCATGATTGCTGACACTCAAAGCATATTTTTAGAACAAATAGCATCCATCGAACACAGACAAAGATAGGGGCTTAATGTTTTGCCTCCCAACTTATTTATCATATAGATAATTGTCAACAATAACAATTCATGATCAAATATATTTGAATGGCCATATGTGCCTATTTCTTTCCCCACCACATGATGCTTGCGAACTAAGAATAACTGAGGTTGAAATGAGAAAGCATACTATTGACTCTTACATAAAAGTAAATTCATAAAGTAAAAGATAGGCCCTTCGCAGAGGGAAGCATGGATTTGCAGAGGTGCCAGAGCTTGAAGTTTGTAAAACAGAGATGAATATAATTTTTGGAGGTATGCTTTTATTGTTAATGTAGCGACCGAGAGTTTTCAACCTCTTCCATGCTAGACACATTATAGGCGGTTCCCAAATAGGAAGGTAAAGTTTTACTCCCCCTCCACCAGCAAACACAAGCCATGCCTAGCCGAATCCTCGGGTGCCCTCCATACCAACAACAATCCAGGGGAGTTTTGTTCATTATTATATTTTGATTTTGATTTTGATCATAGGACTAGGCATCCCAATTACCAGCCACTTTCTCGTGAATGACAAGCGAATAAACACTCATCATGAGAATAACCCACCTAGCATGGAAGGTGCTGACAGCCCCCTGTCGCTTCAGGAGCGATTTGGGCATACAAAACAGATTATTATTTGAAGATTAAGAGTTTGGCACATGCAAATTTACTTGGAACGGCAGGTAAATACCACATATAGGTAGGTAAGGTGGACTCATATGGAATAATTTTGGGTTTAAGGAAGTGGATGCACAAGAAGTATTCCCGCTTAGTACAGGTGAAGGCTAGCAAAAGATCCTAAGCAAGCACCACATGTTGGAGGATCCATAACAATATAACTTGTATACAAATATACCCAAACATAACTTATTACGTTGTCTTCCTTGTCCAACTTCAACTAAGTTGCTCAAGTTTGAAAATAATTAATGGGGCTCACAATCATAGAAGATGTCTAAGATAGTACATTTATATGTGAAATCTCTCTTCAATATTCTTTCATGAATTGTTCAAGTGACCAATGTTGTGTTTGCTAACTTTCAATAAATTTTACCACCTATACTTCTTCTATGTGAAGTCATTACTCCCCATGGGATATCATATGAAACATATATAATTTTAGATTTATGATATTCAATTCATTCAACTATTTACTCATAGGATATGAGTGAAGCACGAGAGTAAAAGACAAACTACTCCAAAAAGATATAAGTAAAGATGAATGAGTAGTCAAATAATTAAGTAGCTATGTGAAGACACTTTCTCATTAAAAAAATAGATCTTAAGTATTTTATTTAAAACAGCAAACAAAACAAAATAAAATGACATTCCAAGAATAGCACATCTCATGTGAAGAAGCAAAAACTTAGGCTCAACCAAAACTGACCGATAGTTGTTGAAGAAGAAAGGTGGGATGCCTACCGAGTCATCGCCAAGCTTAGATGCTTGAGACTTCTTGAAATAAATGCTTGGGATGCCTTGGGCATCCCCAAGCTTGAGCTCTTGTGTCTCTTTAATTCCTCTCATATCACGGTTTCCCTAAATCTCAAAAACTTCATCCACACAAAACTCAACAAGAACTCGTGAGATGAGTTAGTATAAATCAATGCAAAAACCTTATCATTCTATACTGTAGGAAATCGCTAAAATTATAATTTTACATTGCATACTAAATGCCTCTCCATATCTAATACTCGTATCCTCAAATGGAATCACTAAACAAGCAAACATATGCAAACATAACAGCAATCTGTCTAAACAGGATAGTCTGTAAAGAATGCAAGAAGATTCATACTTCTATAACTCCAAAATTCTAAAATATTACCACACTGTAGAAAATTTGTTGTAGCTTCTTGTGTAAAAATTTCAAGATTTTATCATGTTCTCACTATTCACAAATATTCAAAACATAACAACAAACTTTCTGTTTTCAAACAACAACATCTAGACTTGCAAAATAAGCATGGTAAAGGCTATACTTGACATTTTTATTGAAATGAAAGATGCAAAACATTACTATAAATATCAGCAAGAAAATCCAACTAAAATAAAATGACGCTCCAAGAAAAACTCATATCATGTGACGAAGAAAAATAAAGTTCCAAGTGAGGTTACCGATAATGTTGAAGACGAAACAGGGGATGCCTTTCGGGGTATCCCCAAGCTTAGTTAGTTCGATATTCCTTGAATATTACCTTGGGGTGCCTTGGGAATCGCCAAGCTTAGGGTCTTACCACTCCTTATTCTCCTCATATCGATATCTCACCCAAAACTTGAAAACTTCAATCACACAATGCTTAACGGAACTTCGTGAGATGGGTTAGCATGATAAAACAAATCATTCACTTGGGTACTGTCAAAGACAAGATTCATAATTTTTCTCACACAATGCCTACCGTACCTTATTATTTCCACAATTTATATCACTTAATATAAGCTATGGAAACACTAAAACAAGCAAACTATGCATTGAAAATAGAATCTATCAAAAACAGAATAGTCTATAAAGATCTGGACAATGACCATACTTCTGTAAATCCAAAAATTATGAAAATTTTGGACAACGTAAGAAATTTTTATATCAATCATGTGTAAAAAATTCAGAATTTTATCGCATCCCAGTAAATTATGGTAATTCCATAACTGGGCATAGAAGTTTTTTTTTTGCACAGAATTAAGTCAACTATCATCCACACTGTCCTAAAGGCTTTACTTGGCACTTTATTGAAACAAAAGCTATAAAGCATGATTACTACAGTAGCTTACTCATGTGAACACACAAAAACAGTAGGTATAAATATTGGGTTGTCTCCCAACAAGCACTTTTCTTTAATGCCTTTTAGCTAGGCATGATGATTTTAATGATGCTCACATAAAAGTAAAGAATTGGAACACAAATAGAGCATCATGAATCACATGGCAAGCACATTTAAATCTAACACACTTCCTATGCATAGGGATTTTGTGAGCAAACAAATTATGGGAACAATAATCAACTAGCATAGGAAGGCAAAACAAGCATGATTTCAAGATTTTCAACACATAGAGAGGAAACTTGATATTATTGAGATATGTAAAAGCATATGTTCCCCTCTCATAATAATTTTTAGTAGCATCATGAATGAATTAAACAATATAGCTATCACATAAAGCATTATTTTCATGATTCATAAGCAAAGAAATTTTAATACTCTCCACATAAGCAATTTTCTTCTCATTCATAATAGTGGGAGCAAACTCAACAAAATAACTGTCATGTGATACTTGATTGGCATAATCAATTTGAGCACTAAAATCATGATGACAAATTTCATGGGTATCCTTATTCTTTATAGTATATATGTCATCACAATAATCATCATAGATAGCAACTTTGTTGTCAAAATCAATACAAACCTTTTCCGAAATAGTGGATTCATCACTAAATAAAATCATGACCTCTCCAAATCTACTTTCATAATTATTACAATAAGATTCAACACCCTCCAAAATAGTAGGATCATTAGCTAGAGTTGACACTCTTCCAAACCCACATTCATCATTGTAATCATCATAAATAGGAGGCATGCAATCATAATAACAAATTTCCACATCAAAACTTGGGGGATTAAAAATATCATCTTCATCAAACATAGCATCCCCAAGCTTATGGCTTTCCATATCATTAGCATCATGGATATTCAAAGAATTCATACTAACAACATTGCAATCATGCTCATCATTCAAAGTTTTCATGCCAAACATTTTATTGAATTCTTCTTCTATCAATTGAGCACAATTTTCTACACCATCATTTTCAAGGAAGACATTATAAAGATGAAAATATGAGCCAACCTCAATTCCATTTTTTTTGTAGTTTTCTTTTAAAAACCGAACTAGTGATAAAACAAGAAACTAAAAGATTCAATTGCAAGATCTAAAGATATACCTTCGAGCACTCACCTCCCCGTCAACGACACCAGAAAACAGCTTGATGTCTACTACACAACTTATTCTTGTAGACTCGTGTTGGGCTCCCAAGCGCAGAGTTTTGTAGGACAGTAGCAAACTTCCCTGAAGTGGATGACCTAAGGTTTATCAATCCGTGGGAGACGTAGGATGAAGATGGTCTCTCTCAAACAACCCTGCAACCAAATAACAAAGAGTCTCTTGTGTTCCCAACACACCCAATACAATGGCAAATTGTATAGGTGCACTAGTTCGGCGAAGAGATGGTGATAAAAGTGTAGTATGGATAGTAGATATAGGTTTTTGTAATATGAAAATATAAAAAACAGCAAGGTAACTAGTAACAAAAGTGAGCAAAAATGGTATTGCAATGCTTGAAAACAAGGCCTAGGGTTTATACTTGGATCATATAACTATCCATCAACGTGCAACAAAGAATCACTCCAAAGTTCCTATCGCGGAGAACACAAGAGGAAACTATTTGTAGGGTACGAAACCACCTCAAAGTTATACTTCCGATCAATCCATTGAGCTATTCCTATAAGTGTCACACACAGCCCTAGAGTTTGTACTAAAATAACACCATATGATACACATCAACCAACTCTAATGTCACCTAGATACTCCAATGTCACCACAAGTATCCGTGAGTTGATTATACGATATGCATCAAACAACTTCAGATTCATAATATTCAATCCAACACAAAAGAACTTCAAAGAGTACCCCCAAGATTTCTATCGGAGAAAGTAATATGAAAACGCATATCAACCCCTATGCATAGATAACCCCAACGTCTCCACAGGAATCCGCAAGTTGATAACCAAAAGATACATCAAGTGAATCAATAGAACATCCCATTGTCACCACAGATATCCCATCACAAGACATACATCAGGTGCTCTCACATCCAAAAGATTCAATTCATCACAAGAAGGTAGAGAGGGAAGAGCACCATAAGATCCAAATATATTAACAAAGCTCACGGTACATCAAGATCGTGCCAAATCAAGAACACGAGAGAGAGAGAGAGAGATCAAACACATAGCTAGTAGTACATACCCTCAGCCCCGAGGGCGAACTACTCCCTCCTCATCATGGTGGCCGCCGGGATGATGAAGATGGCCTCCGGTGATGATTGCCCCCTCCGGCAGGCTGCCAGAATGGGATCCCGATTGGTTTCTCATGGCTATTTAGGTTTGCGGTGGCGGAACTTTTCATCTAGGGTTCTTTCTGGGGGTTTGGGAATTTATAGGAATTTTTGGCGTCGGTCTCACGTCAAGGGGGTGCCCGAGGGGCCCACAAGCTCGCCGCTAGCGCCCTGGGGGTCGTTTGCGCCTAGCGAGCTTGTGGCTTCCTCGTCCACTTCCTGGCGTAGCTCCGGTGCTTCGGGGGTCTCTTTTGGTCCATAAAAACCACTGTAAATTTTCAGCCCATTCCGAGAACTTTTATTTCTACATAAAAGACGACACCACGGTAGTTCTGCTGAAAACAACATCAGTCCAGGTTAGTTCTAATAAAATCATACCAAAACCATATAAAATTGTTGTAAACATGGCATGAATACTTCATAAATTATAGATATGTTGGAGATGTATAAAGAGGCAAATGGCGAATAAAGTAATTGCAAGGAGATGAGATTTGTGATTGGGTACTTGATAGATGTTGATGATGTCTCCCCAGTAACTGCCCCAGAAATTCTTCCTGGTTGCTTGTATCTGCGTTGGTATTTCCCCGAAGAGGAGAGGATGATGCAGCACAGGAAAGGTAAGTATGTCCCTCAGTTATAAAACCAAGGTTATCAATCCAGTAGGAGAACCAAGCAACACTATGTAAACAACACCTGCACACAAACAGCAAAAACTTGCAACCCAACGCGTAAGAGGGGTTGTCAATCCCTCCTCGGTATTGAGATAGATTAAATTGTATGAGATTTGATAAATAGATCTAACAAAAACACAAAATAAAACAAATAAAGAAAAAGTGCAGCAAGGAATTTTTACATTTAATATGATAGGAAATAGACCCGGAGGCCGTAGTTTTCACTAGAGGCTTCTCTCAATAAAATAGCACATGGTGGGTAAACAAATTACTGTTGGGAAATTGATAGAAAAGCGAACAATCATGACAATATCCAAGGCAATGATCATGTATATAGGCATCACGTCCAAGATTAGTAGACCGACTCCTGCCTGCATCTACTACTATTACTCCACACATCGACCGCTATCCAGCATGCATCTAGTGTATTAAGTTCATGGAGAAACAAAGTAATGCAATAAGAACGGTGACATGATTTAGACAAGATCTATTCATGTCGGAATATACCCCATATTTTTATCCTTAATAGAAATGATATATGCGTGTCATGTCTCTTTCTGTCACTAAGATTGAGCACCACAAGATCGAACCCATCACAAAGCACCTCTTCCCATGGCAAGAAAAATCAATCTAGTTGGCCAAACCAAACCAAAATTTCGGAGAAGAAATACGAGGCTATAACAATTACGCATATAAGAGTTCAACAAAGACTCAAATAATATTCATGGATAGAACTGATCATAAACCCACAATTCATCGGATCCCAACAAACACACCGCAAAAAAGAGTTACATCAAATAGATCTCCAAGAACATCGAGGAGAACATTGTATTGAAGATCAAAAAGAGAGAAGAAGCCATCTAGCTACTAGCTACGGGCCCAGAGGTCTGTAGTAAACTACTCACGCATCATCGGAGGGGCAACAAGGATGATGTAGAACCCCTCGGTGATCGTTGCCCCCTCCGGCAGAGAGCCGGAAAAGGCTTCTAGATTGGATCTCGTGGTTCTGGAACATGCGGCGGCTGAAACTGTATTTTGTTGACTCCCCTATGATTTTTGGGATTTTAGAGTATTTATAGAGGTGGAGGTCGGTGGAGAAGCTTCCCGTGGGCTCCACTACCCACCAGGGCGCGCCTGGGCCCCCTGGCAAGCCCTGGTGCCTAGTGGGCCCCACATGCCTCCTCCCGTGTGCTCCTTGGCTCCCTGGGTGTCTTCTGGGCAGAAAAAAAAATCTCCAATAAGTTTCATTGCATTTGGACTTCGTTTGGTATTGATATTCTGCAAAGTAAAAAACAAGCAAAAAGCAACAACTGGCACTGGGCACTATGTCAATAGGTTAGTCCCAAAAAATGATATAAAGTTGCTAGTAAATGAATATAAAACATCCAAGATTGATAATATAACAATATGAAACAATAAAAAATTATAGATACGTTGGAGATGTATCAATAGCATATATGTCATCACCATAATCATCATAGATAGCAACTTTGTTGTCACAATAAATTGAAACCTCTTCCAAAATAGTGGATTCATCACTAACTAAAGTCATGACCTCTCCAAATCCACTTTCATAATTATTACAATAATATTCAACGCCCTCCAAAATAGTGGGATCATTACTTCCTAGAGTTGACACTCTTCCAAACCCACTTTCATCAATATAATCATCATAAATAGGAGGCATGCTATCATCATAATACTTTTGCTCATCAAAACTTGGCGGGGACTAAAAAGATCATATTAGTCAAAGTAGCATCCCCAAGCTTATGGCTTTGCATATCATTAACATCATGGATATTCAAAGAATGCATACTAGCAACATTAAAATCATTCTTATCATTCATGGATTTTATGCCAAACATTTTATTGAATTCTTCTTCTAACAGTTGATCACAATTTTCCAATCCATCTTTTTCACGAAAGACATTATAAAGATGAAGTATATGAGGCAACCTCAGTTCCATATTTTTTTTGTAGTTATCTTTTATAAAACCAAACTAGCGATAACACAAGAAACTAAAAGATTCAATTGAAAGATCTAAAGATATACTTTCAAGCACTCACCTCCCCAGCAATGGTGCCAAAAAAGAGCTTGTTGTCTACTACACAACTTATTCTTGTAGACTCATGTTGGGCCTCCAAGCATAGAGTTTTGTAGGACAGTAGCAATTTTCCCTCAAGGGGATGACCTAAGATTTATCAATCTGTGGGAGGCGTAGGACGAAGATGGTCTCTCTCAAACAACCCTGCAATCAAATACAAGAAATCTCTTGTGTCCCCAACACACCCAATACAATGGCAAATTGTATAGGTGCACTAGTTCAATGAAGAGATGGTGATACAAGTGTAGTATGGATAGTAGATATAGGTTTTTATAATCTGAAAATATAAAAAACAGCAAGGTAGCAAGTGATAAAATGGAGCAAAAATGGGATTCCAATGCTTGAAAACAAGGCCTAGGGTTCATACTTTCACTAGTGCAATCTGTCAACAGTGCTAACATAATTGAATCATATAACAATCCCTCAATGTGCGAGAAAGAGTCACTCCAAAGTTCTTATCTAGCGAAGAACATAAGATGAAATTTTTTGTAGGGTACGAAACCACCTCAAAGTTATCCTTTTCGATTAATCTATTGAGCTATTCCTCTAAGTGTCACAAACAGCCCTAGAGTTTGTAATAAAATAAGACCATATGATACACATCAACCAACTCTAATGTCACCTAGATACTCAAATGTCACCACAAGTATCTATGAGTTGATTATTCGATATGCATCAAACAACTTCAGATTCATAATATTCAATCCAACTCAAAGAACTTCAAAGAGTGCCCCAAGATTTCTATCGGACAAAGAAGGACGAAAACATGCATCAACCCCTATGCATAGATTACCCGAATGTCACCTCAGGAATCCACGAGTTGAGTGCCAAAACATACATCAAGTGAATCAATATAATACCCCATTTTCACCACGAGTATTGCTACTTCTTGAGCTTGCGTTGGTTTTCCCTTGAAGAGGAAAGGGTGATGCAGCAAAGTAGAGATAAGTATTTCCCCCAGCCAAGGTATCAATCCAGTAGGAGACAACACACAAATCACCGAATACCTGCACAAACAATCAAACAACTTGCACCCAATGCGATAAAGGGGTTGTCAATCCCTTCACGGTTACTTGCAAAAGTGAGATCTGATAAAGATAGATAAACGATAAAGTAAATATTTTTGGTATTTTTGGTTTATAGATCAGAAAGTAAAAGATTGCAAAATAGAAACTTATATGATGGAAAATAGAAACTTATATGATGGAAAATAGACTCGGGGGCCATAGGTTTCACTAGAGGCTTCTCACAAGATAGCAAATAACACGGTGGGTGAACAAATTACTGCCGAGCAATTGATAGAAAATCACAAAGTTATGACGATATCTAAGGCAATGATAATGAATATAGGCATCATGTCCATGTCAAGTAGACCGAAATGATTCTGCATCTACTACTATTACTCCACACATCGACCGCTATCCAGCATGCATCTAGATTATTAAGTTCATAAAGAACGGAGTAACGCATTAAGTAAGATGACATGATGTAGAGGAATTAACTCAAGCAATATGATGAAAACCCCATCTTTTTATCCTCGATGGCAAGAATACAATACGTGCCTTGCTACCCCTACTATCACTGGGAAAGGACACTGTAAGATTGAACCCAAAGCTAAGCACTTCTCCCATTGCAAGAAAAACCAATCTAGTTGGCCAAACCAAACTGATAGTTCGAAGAGAATTACAAAGGTATAAAATCATGCATAAAAGAATTCAGAGAAGATTCAAATAATATTCATAGATAAGCTGATCATAAATCCAAAATTCATCGGATCTCGGCAAACACACCGCAAAAAAGTATTACATCGAATAGATCTCCAAGAACATCGAGGAGAACATGGTATTGAGAATCAAAGAGAGAGAAGAAGCCATCTAGCTACTAGCTATGGACCCGTTGGTCTGTGGTAAACGACTCACGCTTCATCGGAAGGGAAATAGAGTTGATGTAGAAGCCCTCCATGATCGAATCCCCCTCTGGCAAGGTGCCGAAAAAGGTCCCTAGATGGGATCTCACGGGTAAATAAGGTTGCGGTGGTGGAAAAGTGTTTTCGTGGATGCCTCTGGTGGTTTGGGGATATTTGGGAATATATAGGCGAAAGAATTAGGCCAGGAGGGTCATGGGGGCCCACAAGGGTTGGGGGCGCGCCCTACCCCCCTGGGCGCGCCCTCCGTCCTTGTGGCCACCTCGTGGCTCCTCCGACTTCATCTCCAAGTCTCCTGGTTGGCTTCTGGTCCAAGAAAAATCATCGTGAAGGTTTCATTCCGTTTGGACTCCGTTTGGTATTCCTTTTTAGCGAAACTCAAAAAAAGGAAAAAACAGGAACTGGCACTGGGCTCTAGGTTAATAGGTTAGTCCCAAAAATAATATAAAATAGCATATTAATGCATATAAAAGATCCAAAACAGATAATATAATAGTATGGAACAATCAAAAATTATAGATACGTTGGAGACGTATCAGGTATTGATATGCAAGACATAATCAAGTGTTCTCAAATCCTTGAAAGTATTCAATCCGATAATAGTGAAACCTTAAAGGTAAAAACTCAATTCATCACAACAAGATAGAGAGGGAAAAAACCATATGATCCAACTATATTAACAAAGCTCGCGATACATCAAGATTGTGCCAAATCTAGAACACAAGAGAGAGAGAGATCAAACACATAGCTACTTGTACATACCCCTAGCCTCGAGGGTGAACTACTCCCACCTCGTCATGGAGACCGCCGGGAAGATGAAGATGGCCTCAGATGATGATTTTCCCCTTCGGCAGGGTGCCAGAATAGGGCTCCAGATGGTATTTCGAAGGTATAGAGGTTTGTGGCGGTGGAGTCGAAGTTCTAGGGTTATTTCTGGGGGTTTCTCTATTTATAGGATTTTTTTGGGATCGGTCTCATGCGAAAAGGTGCCACAAGGGCCCATAAGGCACTAGGGCACGCCCAGGTGGCTTGTGGAGCCCTTGTGGCTCTTCTGGCCCTCCCATGAAGCTTCTAGTGTCTCTTTCCTTCCAAAAAGAATCGTCAAAAAGTTTTGTTGCATTTGGAGAACTTTTATTTCTGCACAAAAAACAATACCACGGTAGTTCTGCTGAAAACAACATTGGTCCGGGTTAGTTCCATCCAAATCATACCAAAATCATATAAAATTGTTGTAAACATGGCATGAATACTTCATAAATTATAGACACATTGGAGATGTATCACACCCCACTGCGGGAAGCTCCGCCCCACGGAAATTCGATGAGGACCCCCGCTCCATCACTACTGCCTTGGAGACACTCGTCAACTCTCCGGATGTCAACATCAACTCCATATGGGCTTTGGTCGACCCCCTCCAGGCCTACGCTGCCGGCATCGGCCCAAGACCAGGACATACACCACCAATGATGCCGCAACCACTCTGGACAGACAAAGGGTGTCTATGGAGATAGCTCTGGTCGGAGGACCGCCGCTCCGTGCCGCCTTCGCTCCTTCGGCAATTTTCCCGCCGCCTAGGGCTTCATGGTTCCTGATATGTCTTCAACGTATCTGTAATTTATGAAGTATTCATGCCATGTTTACAACAATTTATATTGTTTTGGTATGATTTGAAAGGAACTAACCCGGACTGACACTGTTTT
Organism: Thinopyrum elongatum; assembly: GCA_011799875.1. Lineage (NCBI taxonomy): Eukaryota > Viridiplantae > Streptophyta > Magnoliopsida > Poales > Poaceae > Thinopyrum > Thinopyrum elongatum. The sequence continues at coordinate 157,030,075 of CM022297.1, forward strand.
CAGCAGAATTACCGTGGTGTTGTTTTTTGTGCTGAAATATAAGTTCTCAGAATGGGCTGAAATTTTTGGTGATTTTTTATGGAACAAAATAGACCCTGAAGCTTCGTGGGAGGACCATAAGTACCACGAGGTGGCCACAAGCCACTTGGACGCGCCCAGGGGGGTGATGGTGCCAGAGTGGCTTGTGGGCCCATCGTAACTCCTTTTCGCGTGATTCCAACGCTGAAAAATTCCTACAAATAGGGAAACCCCCAGAAATAAATCTAGAACTTCGACTTCGCTGCCGCAAGCCTCTATACCAAAGAGATCACATCTAGAGCCCTGTTCCGGCACTCTGCCGGAGGGGGAAATCATCACCGGAGGCCATCTTCATCATCCCAATGGTCTCCATGATGAGGAGGCAGTAGTTCACCCTCGTGGCTGAGGGTATGTACTAGTAGCTATGTGTTTGATCTCTCTCTCTCTCTCTCTCTCTCTCTCTCTCTCTCTCTCGTGTTCTTGATTTGGCACAATCTTGATGTATCACGAGCTTTGTTAATACAATTGGATCATATGGTGTTTCTCCCTCTCTATCTTGTTGTGATGAATTGAGTTTTTAACTTTGAGGTTTCACTATTATCAGATTGAATGTTTTGGATTGGAGAATACTTGATGTATGTCTTGCATGTGGATACCCGTGGTGCCAATGCGGTGTTCTATTGATTCACTTGATATATGTTTTGGCAATCAACTTACGGATTCCTGCGGTGACATTGGGGTAATCTAGGAATAGAGCTTGATGCACGTTTTCGTCCTTCACTCTTTGGTAGAAACTTTGGGGCACTCTTTGAAGTTCTTTGTGTTGGATTGAATGTTATGAATCTGAAGTTGTTTGATGCATATAGGATAATCAACTCACGGATACTTGTGGTGACATTGGAGTATCTAGGTGACATTAGAGTTGGTTGATGCGTATCATATGGTGTTATTTTAGTACAAACTCTAGGGATGTTTGTGAAACTTATAGGGATTGCTCAATAGATCGATCGGAAAATATAACTTTGAGGTGGTTTCGTACCCTACAACAACTTCATCTTATGTTCTCCACTAGATAAGAACTTTGGAATGACTCTTTGTCACATGTTGAGGGATTGTTATATGATTCAATTATGTTAACACTGTTGAGAGATTGCACCAGTGAAAGTATGAACCCTAGGCCTTGTTTTCAAGCATTGAAATACCATTTGTGCTTCATTTTACCACTTGTTACCTTTCTATTTTTTATTTTCAGATTACAAAAACTTATATCTACTATCCATACTACACTTTTATCATCATTTCTTTGCCGAACTAGTGCACCTATACAATTTACCATTGTATTGGGTGTGTTGGGGACACAAGAGATTTCTTGTATTTGGTTGAAGGGTTGTTTGAGAGAGACCATCTTCATCCTACGCCTCCCATGGATTAATAAACCATAGGTCATCCACTTGAGGGAAAATTGCTACTGTCCTACAAAACTCTGCGCTTGGAGGCCCAACACAAGTCTACAAGAATGAGTTGTGTAGTAGACATCAAGCTCTTTTCTGGCCGTTGCTGGGGAGGTGATTGCTTGAAGGTATATCTTCAGATCTTACAATTGAATCTGTTAGTTTCTTGTTTTATCACTAGTTTGGTTTATAAAAGAAAACTACAAAAAAATGGAAATGAGGTTGCCTCATATTATTCATCTTTATAGTGTCTTTGTTGAAAATGATGGATCAGAAAATTATGCTCAATTGTTAGAAGAAGAATTCAGTAAAATATTTGGCATAAAATCTTTGAATGATAAGCATGATTACAATGTTGTTAGTATGAATTCTATGAATATCCATGATGCTAATAATATGCAAAGCCATAAGCTTGGGGATGATATGCTTGATGAAGATGATATTTTTAGTCTCCCAAGTTTTATGATAATATTTATAATGATGATAGCATGCCTCCTACTTATGATGATTACAATAATGAAAGTGGGTTTGGAAGAGTGTCAACTTTATGTAATAATGGTCCCACTCTTTTAGAGGGTGTTGAATCTTATTGTAATAATTATGAAAGTGGATTTGGAGAGGTCATGACTTTATTTAATGGTGGTTCCACTATTTTGGAAGAGGTTTCAATTGATTATGACAACAAAGTGGCTATCTATGATGATTATGGTGATGACATGTATGTTGTATTGAATAATGATAACCGTCATCATGATTTTAATTTTCAATCACATGCTAGTTATTTTGTTGAATTTTCTCCACTACTACTCATGAGAGTAAATTTGCTTATGTGGAGAGTAATAAAATTTCTATGCTTGTGGATCATAAAAAGAATGCTTTATGTGATAGTTATTTTTTTGAATTCATTCATGATGCTACTAAAAATTATTATGGGAGAGGAACACATGATTTTATATATCTCAATAATATCAAGTTTCCTCTCTATGTGTTGAAAGATTTGAAGTCATGCTTGTTTTGCCTTCCTATGCTAGTTGATTCTCGTTCCCATAAATTGTTTGCTCACAAAATACCTATGCATAGGAAGTGGGTTAGACTTAAATGCGCTAGTCATATGCTTCATGATGCTCCTGTTGTGTTTCAATTCTTTACTTTTATATGAGCATCATTGAAATCACCATGCCTAGCTAAAAAGGCATTAAAGAAAAGCACTTGTTGGGAGACAACCCAATACTTATGCCTAATATTTTTGTGTGTTCAGATGATTAACTACTGTAGTAATCATATTTTATATCTTTTGTTTCAATAAAGAGCCAAGTAAAGCTTCTGGGATAGTGTGGATGATAGTTGACTTGATTCGGTGCAAAAATAGAAACTTTTGCGCCCATTAACATAATTGTTTAAAATCACTGGAGCGTCGAAAACTTATGAATTTTTTACACATGATTGATATAAAAATTGCCTAAGTTTTCCTAATTTTTAGAGTTTTTGGATTTGCAGAAATATGGTCATTGTTCGGATCATTACAGACTCTTCTGTTTTTAACAAATTTTGTTTTCAATGCATTGTTTGCTTGTTTTATAGTTTCTATGGCTTATATTGGTCAATATAAATTGTGGAAATGATATAGTATAGTAGGTATTATGTGGCAACAATTATGAATCTTGTCTTTGACAGCACCAAAGTGAATGATTTTCTCTTTATCATACTAACCTTCTGTTAAGTTTTGTGTGATTGAAGTTTTCAAGTTTTGGGTGGCATATCGATATGAGGAGAATAAGGGGTGGCAAGAACCTAAGCTTGGGGATGCCCAAGGCACCCCCAGGTAATATCTAAGGAAGACTCAAGCGTCCAAGCTTGGGGATGCCCCAGAAGGCATCCCTTCTTCTGTCTTCAACATTATCGGTAACCCCACTTGGAGCTATATTTTTATTCATCACATCATGTGAGTTTTTCTTGAAGTGTCATTTTATTTTATTAGGATTGTCTTGCTTTTATTTATAATAATTTTTTGTATCTTTTATTTCAATACAAGTGTCAAGTATAGCCTTTACCATGATTATTTTCCAAGTCTATATGTTGCTGTTTGAAAATAGAAAGTTTTCTATTATTGTCTGAAATCTTCAGAAAAGTCAGAACATGATAAAATCTTGAAATTTTTACACAATAAGCTATGATAAATTTTCTAGAGTGTGGCAATTTTTCAAATTTTTTGGAGTTAAAGAAGTATGGATCTTTCTTCATCCTTTACAAACTGTTCTATTTAAACAGATTGCTGATAGTTTGCATATGTTTGCTTGTGTAATGATTCTATTTGAGGATAGGAGTATTAAATATGCAGAGGCATTTAGTATGAAATGTTAAATTATAATTTTAGTGATGTTTTACAGCATAGAATGATACGGTTTTGCATTGATTTATACTAACTTATCTCACGAGTTCTTGTTGAGTTTTGTGTGGATGAAGTTTTTAAGATTTAGGGAAACCGTGACATCAGAGGAATTAAGGAGACACAAGAGCTCAAGATTGGGGATGCCCAAGGCATCCCAAGATAATATTCCAAGAAGTCTCAAGCATCTAAGCTTGGGGATGCCCCGGTAGGCATCCCACCTTTCTTCATCAACAACTATCGGTTAGTCTCGGTTGAGCCTAAGTTTTTGCTAGCTTCTTCGCATGAGATGTGCTATTTTTGGAACGACATTTTTTGTTTGTTTGATGTTTCAATAAAATAATTAAGATCTAATTTTTTTAAAAGAGAGAGAGAGAGAGAGAGAGTGCTCACGTATCTACGTAATTATTTAACTACTCATTTGATCTTCACTTATATCTTTTTTGACTAGTTTGTCATTTACTCTTGTGTTTCACATATATCCTAAGAGTAAATTTTTGAATGAATTTAGTATCATAAAGTTGAAATTATATGTGCTTCATATACTTTTATCATGCCTAGTAGTAGTTTCACATTGGGTTTAGAATGTAAAATCTATTAAAATTTGACAATCACAATATTGGTCATACAAGCAATTCATAAATGATTAGTATATGGAACAGAAATTTCACATGCAATTATATTATCTTGGACATCTTTTATGATTGTGAATACCCATTAATTATTTTTAAACTTGAGAAAATTAGTTGAAGTTGGACAAGGAATACAACATAATGAGTTATGGTTGCGTATATTTGCATCAAAATTATATTGTTATGGATCCTCCAACATGTGGTGTTTGCTAGCAAAATTTTCTGTACTAAGTGGGAGTACTGCTTGTGCATCCAAATCCTTGAGCCAAGTTTATTCCATGAGTGTCCACCATACCTACCTATATACGGTATTACCCTGTCGTTCCAAGTAAATTTGCATGTGCCATCTCTAAATCTTCAAATAAACATATGTTTTGCCTGCCCGTACTGTTCCTGAAGCGATAGGAGGTGGTCAGTATCTTCCATGCTAAGCGGGTTATTCTCACGATGAGTGTTTATTCTCTTGTGATTGCACGAGAGAGGTTGGTAAATGGGATGCCCAGTCCTGTAATCAAAATGAAAAAAAATATAATGAAACAAACTCCCCCCGTAAAGTTTACCCCCCTCAACCATTCAAACACGTGTATGATGGATGCTATTTTTTAGAAAAATATGCTTTGAGTACTAGCAATCATAGAAGACTATATGATGATTGAGCATGTGGAGCTCTTACTTAGACTTTGTTGAAAATAATATGCATTGAAATTGTTTGGTGACTAGGAACATAGGTTGTTAAGTTTCAAGAGAAGGCATTGTTTGAACCGTAACATGTGATTTAATTGCTACTTTATCATGATGAGTTTTATGAGAAAGAGTTGCTATTATGATGCTAGGAAAAGTGATCAAAATTATCATTGATCAAACTTATGCATTATGCTAGCATTCACACTTCATAAATTATTTCTTTTATCATTTACCTACTCGAGGATGAGCAGGAATTAAGCTTGGGCATGCTGATGCCATTTTTACAACAATTTTATATGGTTTTGGTATGATTTTAATGGAACTAACCCGGACTGACGTTGTTTTCAGCAGAACTACCGTGGTGTTATTTTTTGTGCAGAAAAAAAAGTTCTCGGAATGGGTTGAAACTTTTTGGTGATTATTTATGGAACAAAAGAGATGCCCAAAGCTTCATGGGAGGACCAGAAGAGCCACGAGGTGGCCACATGCCACTTGGGCGCGCCTAGGGGGGTGATGGTGCCCAAGTGGCTTGTGGGCCATCATAACTCCTTTTCGCATGATTCCAACGTTGAAAATTCCTATAAATAGAAAAAACCCCAGAAATAAACCTAGAACTTCGAATCTGCCATTACAAGCCTCTGTACTAATGATATCCCATTTGGAGCCCTATTCCGGCACCCTGCCGAAGGGGAAAAAATCATCACCGGAGGCCATCTTCATCATCCCGGCGGTATGCATGACGAGGAGGGAGTAGTTCACCCTTGGGGCTGAGGGTATGTACCAGTAGCTATGTGTTTGATCTCCGTCTCTCTCGTGTTCTCGATTTAGCATGATGTTGATGTATCGCGAGCTTTGTTAATACAGTTGGATCATATGGTGTTTCTCCCTCTCTATCTTGTTGTGATGAATTGAGTTTTCACCTTTGAGGTTTCACTATTATCGGATTGAATATTTTGGATTTGAGAATACTTTTTGTATGTCTTGCATGTGGATACCCGTGGTGACAATGGGGTGTTCTATTGATTCACTTGATATATGTTTTGGCAATCAACTTGCGGATTCTCGCGGTGACATTGGGGTAATCTAGGCATAGAGCTTGATGCACGTTTTCGTCCTTCATTCTCCGGAAGAAACTTTGGGGCACTCTTTGAAGTTCTTTGTGTTGCATTGAATATTATGAATCTGAAGTTGGTTGATGCATATCGAATAATCAACTCATGGATATTTGTGGTGACATTGGAGTACCTAGGAGACATTAGAGTTGGTTGATGCATATCATATGGTGTTATTTTAGTACGAACTCTAGGGCTGTTTGTGACACTTATAGGGTTGGCTCAATAGATTGATCGGAAAAGATAACTTTGAGGTGGTTTTGTACCCTACAACAATTTCATCTTATGTTCTCCGCAAGATAAGAACTTTGGAGTGACTCTTTGTCGCATGTTGAGGGATTGTTATATGATTCAATTATGTTAGCACTGTTGAGAGATTGCACTAGTGAAAGTATGAACCCTAGGCCGTGTTTTCAAGCATTGCAGTACCGTTTGTCCTTTGATGTACCACTTGTTACCTTGCTGTTTTTTTATTTTCAAATTATAAAAACTTATATCTACTATCCATACTACACTTGTATCACCATCTCTTCGCCGAACTAGTGCACCTATACAATGTGCCATTGTATTTGGTGTGTTGGGGACACAAGACATTTCTTGTATTTGGTTGTAGGGTTGTTTGAGAGAGACCATCTTCATCCTACGCCTCCCATGTTTTGATAAACCTTAGGTCATCCACTTGAGGGAAAATTGCTACCATCCTACAAAACTCTGCGCTTGGAGGCCCAACACAAGTCTACAAGAATAAGTTGTGTAGTGGACATCTATTCCACCCACATTGGGGGCCTCACCTCACCATGCTTCCTCCATATGTAGGAGGACATCGACAGGAAATGCACGGGAAGGAGGGGCTCACCTCAGGGGTGGGCCAGCCAGAGAACACCCTTGGGAAGCTAGGGGAGCCACCAGGCCAAAAGACCCCACCAGCCAGAAGATGGAGGCCAGGGGAGCCACTTGGTGGCTACGCACCCCTCCACATGCCCTAGGGGGTGGCCCGTTCGCTTATAGTGTGGTCACCCCTTAAGTTGGTTGACGCTCATCTTCGGCTGCAAGTAAGAAATTTTAGCCTAATCAGAGTTACAAATATCTAGATATTTAAGAAATGGTGATCTGCCCTAGGAAAGTACCGAAAATAGAGAGAAGAGAGACCCAATCTTGGAGGGACTCTCGCCATTTGGGAGCCATGGAGGCTAAGGACCAGATGGGGAAACCACTCCGCATCTAGGGGAGAGGCCAATAAGAAGGAAGGGGGCTCTCTCCCCGCTCTTCCGGTCATACGAGAGTGCTGTTGGGGGAACCATCATCACCGTCACTGTCTCCATCAAATCCATCGTCTTCATCAACAACTCCATCACCTTCCTTCCTCTCTATTCAGTGGCCCACTCTCCCGCAACCTGCTGTAATCAATCCGTCAATGGTGTTTAATGCTATTAATTATTACCCAATGATTTCTAGCATCTTTATATGTTTCTGTAGATCCTTTTGTCGAGATTTTGATTGGTTTGAGTTACATGTTCTATTTTGTTGTTGTCCTTTGGTGCCCATCATATGAGTGCACACATATGTGGACACACTTTAGGGCTAGTTGTATGTTGAGAAAACTATGCATAGACCGGCCGGAGTGACCAATATTACCATGGTTGAGTGTACGGATTGATACATAGGGGGTGAAGGGGGACTAAATTATCTTAATGATATGGTTAGGTTTTACATTAATAAATTCCTTGTAGTTGTGGATGCTTGCTAGGGCTTCAATCATAAGTATATATGATTTCCAAGTACTGATAGTATGTTAGCATAGGCCTCTCCCACTTATAAAATAGCAATGATGATTATCTTTCTAGTATCATAGCCAATTTCCTAGAGACAATTCCACCTATTATCAATGCTACTCCACACTCACTTTTTGCTTTCTATAAAAACTTGCAAACTATCTTCACTAGAAAGTTTAGGCAAAACAACGTTTGTTGCATGTAGGATTCTATCTGCCAAATAGCTCCTGAGAGAATACGAATCCGACCTTTAACTCCTGTTGGGCTCGACACTCCATACTTACCACCTCCACTTTGGAAAGTTCTACAATGCTCCCGACACTTGGCTATTATCAATTGCAAGCACAATAGGCTCGGCGAATATTTTTCTCGTGGTTTGGATAGTTGGAGCTATCTTACATGCATGTTGATGGAGCCTTCAATCCACAAAGGATCTGGAATCACAAAGGATTCCGGTTGCGTAATTCCACAAAGGAATTGTCCATGAAGGACACTCACCCACAAAGGGTCTAGCTAGGAGCAACCAACTTATTCCACCACGAGTGACACCCACAAAGGGCTAGCCTCACTAAGGTAGATCTCCACGAAGTAGGCGATCTCCAAGCCCTCACAAACTTCTTGGCTTCTTCACAAACTTGAAGACTTCCAAGTGCACCTAGCCAATCTAGGAGGCGCACGCCCTCCAAAAGTAAAAATAAGAGGTTGCTTGAACAATGAATCCCTTGCTCTTGTGCTTCAAAAGATAATATCCTCAACACTCAAACTGTTCCAAGATTTGGCTATGGATTCGAAGAGAGTTTGGAGAGAAAAGCAAAGATGGGTTTCTATCTCAAAGGGTCGATGGATGGTTGGAGTGGATTGCCCTTTGAAATCAGCTCAAGGAGGGGGGAGGTGGAGTTCTCTCTGAGAGCATATGGTAGGAGTGGAGTTTGCTTCAAAATGAACTGGTGGGACAGGTGGGGGTATATATAGGCAGGACCAGAAATCTAACCGTTATACACTTTACTCACAACTCGGAGGCTCTAACAGGAATTGCTTGGTGGCTCCGAGCTGAACAAAAATGTCAACTTTGATTTCAATTGGATGGTCCAAAAAGATTCGGTTGGTGCTCTGAGGTGAGTACCTTAGAGCTTGGCATACTCTCTATAGTCGCTTTGAAAGTTCCAACTAGTTTTGCTCAAAAGTTTTGACGTGATCACAGAAGGTTTGCCATGTTGCTTTAGTGACTCTGAGTGGAATATTGGAGGCTCCGAACGAACTAGGGTTTTGGAACAAACTGCTATGCGAGTGTCTTGGTGGCTCCGGATGCGAGTGATTAAGTGGCACTGAAGTGAACTAGGATAGATGGATATAGTGGAATTCTTAAGGTGGGTTGAGTAATTTTTGGAGTTTGATGTTCAAGCACTTAGAGTAAAGAGTTCATTGTCACATTCTCATCCCCTTTTTAATAGTATTGACATGCCTAAGGACTCAATGTGATCTTGGATCACTAAAATTAAAACGAAGAATCCCATGGATTGACCAGCACTGTTCTTGAAGGTTTTAGGGGTCACCTTCCATTCCCTTGTTGTTCTAAAGAAGAGCTTTATCTGAAATAAACTTGAAGCATAGTTAGTTCTTCGAGATATATGTTGGCTCTTGCATTATCTGCTCCAGGAATAACAATATTTTTGAGCATATCTAACCTTCCTTTCAAGGATGGAAACATATTTACTTTCAAGAACATAAGCTACTCTCTCACAGGATCAAGCCCAAATATGCTGCACAATTCAACTCTTGGCTTGAACTTCATTTGTAATTTTAGTAGATTTTAGGGAGTAGGGATAATTTTCTTTTTTCTTTTTCTTAGTTTTTTCTTTAGGTTCTTCTTGCTAGCTTTGTTTTGTTTCTTTCTCCCAGGGGCTATCCCCAAGCCCTAGGTTCAGTAGTGTAGCCTTCTCTTTTTTCTCTTTTTCTTCTTGTTTCACTGGTATCGTTACATGCTATACAAACGGTTTTTAACCCCTTTCCACGACGGAGTTTTAAACGGTCACCTTGCCTATATGTGCGATAGAGGGGTCCTTCCCACACGACCCAGAAACCATCGGGAATAGGTGAGCGGCTACTGACGAATTCCATAGAATAAACGTATGAGAAGTCGCGGCCTACACCACACGTTAGGCCTAGACTTTACGTTTCTGATCCGAGAGACATCCGAAACGATTATGCAGCTAAACTTGTGTGGAAAAGGTGGGCATCACAAACATTTAATCTACCGATGTGTTTCGATAGGTACATTATCGCACACAGTTAAAAAATGTAAAATGTGTGTGGTGCCTCTACTATCGCCAACGTGTCCATTTCATAACTGTGTGCGATAGGTATTCCTATCACACACGGGCTCCATATACGCACCGTCTTTTTTTCCAATATTACACACACATACAGGTTTGAAATGCTTGCCATATGGGTTTTCTTTTTCTGTGCCCATGATTCCTTATTGTGCTCAGCTTTGTCCAAGCCAACTAACTTTGCTCACTTTTCCCCTCCTGACTCCACCACCTGCTCACAAAAGGCCAAACGAAGCACTGTCGTCCAGTCAACGCCATTGACCATTACTTCCTGACTAGTGGACCCGCGTGGTATCCTGACAGGTGGGGCAACCTACCTCCCGCGTGACATTTTTTTACGAGTAATAGAAGGAGAGAGACGCAGTTGGTAATAAAAAAAGTTGTTATGCGATGTTTTAAGGCGGAAATTACTAATTAACGACCAGGCGATAAATGGTCGTCAACGTAATGAGCTTATGTTAAGGCAGGTGGGCCCCCCGTGCAAGACTAAACCCTCCATGCTCCCATCTTATTTCTCGGCGACAGGTGACGAAGCTATCATTCTCGGCTGCGGCGGATGAGGTGAGTGAATTTGGAACCCTACTCCGTATCGACTTAGATCTGACTGCGGGGCCTCTGTTTTTGGATGATTTGGAATCTAGATTGTGGTGGGCACAGGTGGACTGAATGAGATGGAACCAACATTGACAAACAGGGGGGATGGTGCTGCAAGGGTTGCTACCATTGATTGGAATTCAGTAGAATTAGATGACCCTACAGATTTATTCACTACACCAATGGCCTATACTGAGATGGCAATTTTTTTGGCATACCAGTGGATGATAGAGATAAGAGAGGGGGGAATCTAGTTTACCTGTTGATGCTAACAGAGATTCATCCAAAGATGTGGATGGACAGTTGATGGAAGATGCTGCAGATGGTGCTGATGATGCACATGATGATGAGATGGTAAATATCTATGACAAAGAAAACCCTGTTATTGATGAGTGTAGGAAGTTGTGGCTAAACATGGATGAGTCTAGGATGTGTTTCAAGACTTATGCGGTCAATCATGAGTTTGATGCCAAGACTAAGTGGACTGATAGAAAGAAGTTTTATGCGATGTGCATAGGATTTGATGAAAATGCCAAGACTTGCAAGTGGTACATATCTACTAGACGCTAACCTGATGAAAGTACCATCAGGGTTAATCAAATTCCACATCAACATACTTGTATTACAAGTTCACAGAGAGTACCCACCATGACATCACACATTTGGGTTGCAGAAAAGATCACTCCTATTTTAGCCAAGAAACCAAGCACTACTCCAAAGCAACTTTTAGTAGACTTAGAAAATCAATACCCCAATAAACTGAAATATACCATAGTCTGGAAGGCAAAACAAAGGGCAATGAAGCAATTATATGGTGATTGAGCAAATACCTTTAGGATGCTTTATAACTTCAAAGCAGAGGTGGAGAAGAGGTCACCTGGCAGTGTTGTTGAGATAGATATTGAGGTAACATAGGATGGCAAAGTCATTTTCTCTAAGTTCTTTATGGCTTTAAAGCCTTGCACCGATGGCTTCAAAGCAGGGTGCCATCCATATTTGAGCATAGGCTCTTCTTCTTTAACTGGCAAGTGGAATGGTCAATTGGCAACATGCAATGCTCTATACGGCCACAATTGGATGTTCCCTGTTGCTATTGGCTTGTTTCAGTCAAAGACAGAGGTTTCATGGACATGGTTCATGATGCAGTTGAAAAGATGCATAGGGTCAGTGTCACCTTTTGCATTCCACACATATGCATGTAAAGAGCTAGAAATTGCAGTCAATAATGTTTTCCCCATGCTGAGCAGAGGGAGTTCTTCAGCCATATTTGGATGAATTTGATAAAAAAAATTAGTGGGGAAGAATTTGAGCACATGTGGCCAACAGTAAGATCTTACACTACTCAGACACATTCATATCATCTTGGTAAGATAATGCCAGCATGCACTGAGCTTGTTCCATGGATGAACACCTACCATTCTCTGTTATGGTATAGGTCAGGATTTAACATTGCCATCAAGTGTGATTATATCAACAACAACTTGGCAGAGAGTTTTAACAACAAGGTGAAGCAGTTTATAAACTTGCCTGTGCATGACTTGGTTGACCAAAGGATCATGATCATGCATTTGTGGGAATTGAGAAGAAGGATTGGTGATTGTCTGCAAGGGTACAATCTTCTTGTAGTGGTACAACAAGTGGTCAACAGGAGCAGAAATGTTACACATTTTTCTATTGAAAAATCTACAATATGGGGTGCTGAAGTTAGAGATACAAAGTCTGGAAGGCGGCATGTTGTTAACACTGAAATACATGACTACACTTGCCTAGAGTGGCAACACACTGGGAACCATGTGAGCATGCCATGCTTTTCTTGGCCTCCCGCCCGAATATAAACATGCACCAATATTTCCATGAATATTACTTGGTGACAAGATTCAAGGCTGCGTATGCAGCTCCAATTCCAGCACTTAGCGATCAGTCTCAGTGGCCTGAAGTGGAAATCAAATTTGCCATGTGTCCTCCCTTAACGAAAAGAAAGGCTGGCAGGCCTAAGGAGAGTGCATTCAAAGCATCATTTGAGGAAGGTGAGAGTAGCAAGAAGGGAGAGAAAGATCCAAAGTCTAAAAGGTCCCAGAAAGGTAACAAGAATAGATGCAAGTTGTGCCAGGAACTTGGGCACCGAAAAGGATCTCCAAAATGTCGTTACACTCCTGAAAGGCCAAAGTATGTTCATGTTTGTGATGTTTCTTGATTTGGCTATTTTTTCAATTACTAACCAAATATCATGCTTTGTTTCTCAGGAGGAAGCGTGCAGGCCAGTCACTGGTTGCTGAAACATTGCAAACTGAAGCTAGTCCAGTGAAGAAAACCAAGAGCATTTGTGAGTTTTGTGCTGTGAAATCAAGAGCAAGCTGTCATAAGAAGAAGTGAAAACTATTGGTTTATGAGTTTCATTTTGTGTGATGTAATGCTACTTGTATTTTGATGTGTGCTGTACTTTGAAAACTATGCGCCATGTTCCAAATTTGAGCTAGATTTCAAATTTGAACTGACTTTCAAATTTGAGGCACATTTCAAATTTGTACTTTGATCTGTATTGATGTTCCAGTGCATTCTCAACTTTTATGCATGTTAGGTGATCAGTCCGAGCACTTTTGTGAACTGAAACACATATTCATGAAAAATGAGCTCCAAATTAAGCTACGGTAAACATCCCTGTTTCTAAACTATGCCATGGTTAACCCTAAACCCTAGCTCATTCCCCTTGAAAACCAAACAACCTTGTCCGTGATAGCTAAGTTATGTGAAGGGAATTTCATGAAAATATCCGTAGTCATAATTTCTTATTTTTCCTAGCAACTTAGTAACATAAAACGATGATGTGCGGAAGTTTCATATTTTTTGATTTTTTGGAATTAGTTATGCTCACCCTAACCTTTGGAACCCTCTCAAAATGCCGCACCATCAGGGCTGTCGGATCGCTGTTTGGGGACGGTTTGGATCAGGCGCTAGGATTTTCCATGGTCGATCCGCGAGAGGAGACCTAATTGGCTGGAGTGGATTTTTTTTAGGCAAGGCTGGAGCACAAACTGAGTGGCCCACCTGGCAGCGGTAGCAGGGATAATCTACAGCGGCCGCGGGACACGGGTTGGACACCTTTTCTGAAATGCATTCATTCATGGAGGCACTCGTCGGACCGATGGGCCGTCATAGAAAGGCCCTAAGTCCCATCCTGCCATGCATGCGCGCAGCCACCTCGTTGCCATGCATGCACGCGCAGCCACCAGACACAGATGCAACTTCGTCGCATCAGGGTAATTAGTGCAGCCTAGGGACGCAGCTTTACCGATCGACACACCCCATTGCAGTGTGAAAAACACATAGGGCTCCGGTGGGCTATTATTGCCATTATCAGCGGAGGCACTGTCCCGATGAACGCATTCAAACGGGTGCGTTGCACCGATGAACGCATTCAAACGGGCGCATCGCACCGCGGCTATTTAAACACCCCTAGTCTACATCTTCCTCTCAACTCGATCTCACATCCTTCCGCACCCCCTTCCTCTTCTTCTTCTCCAAAAGCCAAAGCAAAAGCCAGATCCGCCGGCCACCGTGCCGGAGATGTAGTGCCCGGGGTCATCATGGAGGACACCCTACACGTGTTGGCCATCTCAAGGTGGAGAGGCCCGACGGAGCTGGCGAACTTTTTCCTCGCTGCCGGCTACTGCCACCTCCCAAGAGGCTCTTCGTTCATGTTCCGTGTGGAAGTGGTTCGGGGCAACGGAGGCCTTGTGATTGGCCTCATTATTCGCTTCACCAACCGCTTTGACGCCTACTTCCTCCTCGGCAAAGTCTTCTGCTGTGGGTGCGAGTTCATTGCCTTCACTACCTACAACATCTTCACCAACTTCGACCACACCTTCCCCACCGCCAACAGCATGCACACTCTCCCCTACAACACCGAAGACAAGGAGTGAACATGGCAGTGGATGCAGGAGATGCAAGTGTTGCCCAACATAGGGCTAAGCTATCTGTAAGGGCCCCACTATAAGCCCTAATATTAATATCTATCTATGTAATGTATGTCTTCCCTATATATGGGAATATACCAATGTATGTTCTGTTCTTGCAATTTGCTTAATATTAATATATCTACCTATGTAATGCGTGTGTTCTATTGCTTGCTAGTAGTCGTTCATGTGATTGAGATTAGTGCTAGCAAGTGGTGGAGCTTGGAAGAAAAGGTTGGGCGGTCATTGCTAGGAGCCTGTATCTCGCTGGTTTTTGACATGTGGGCATGTTAGTCGTGTAGAACTCGCTCAAGCGTCTCCATTTTTGTCTTCAATAAAAAGGGTGACCATTTTGTTTTGGTCAAACCAAACCAATGCAGTAATTAATAAATCCCACACCAAAACACAAGCTCAGTCCGTTTGAAAAAAATAAAACTAAAAAAATTAAGAATATTTGGCGTTCATTTGAACCATAAAATTTAAATGTTGCAACAAATATTGGAAAACAAAAAAAGAGAAAGGAAAAGAACAATGTACACACCTGGCAGCCCAGTAGATGGCCAAATTTGAACTTGTGCCAAATCATTCACTATTTCAAGAGATTTACATAAAGTAATTCAAATTTAAACTGCAAGTGTGCTGTATTTTATTTTCATATTTGTTCCACTCGCTTCACACAAAAAGCCCTCATTTTGGCAATTGATAAATGATTTTTTTGTAACAAAAATTGGGAAACTGCCTCTTTTGGAAGCTATATTTTCAGTGTTATTTTTAAATACAATTCTCTGAAAATAGTTACACAAATTAATGAGGTCAAATAAGGATTTATAGAAATTTTCTTATTGGAGTTGGACCAACAGGGAATTGTTTAGGAATTTCTAGTGAAGTCCTATATATTAAATAAAAATTTAAATAAAAATACATAGAAAAGCTTCGTGTATAATTACGAAAATTAGCTATTACATAGGCATGCAGGATATGATGAATTTAGGAACTTGAATCAACTCAATTGGATTTGAAATGAATGTTCTATGCATTTGTAAGTTTGATTAGAAATAGAAAATGGTATTTGACACTGTTCACGCATGTTGAACAGGCCGACCCAGGCTCTTAAGCACATACACACACGTGTCGCATTGGCTCAGCACATGGGCTGGGATGCGACATCGCTAGCGCACTCTTCAGGTCCCACTTGTCAGCACGTCATCCAAGTAATAGACAATGATGGGCTTTGAGCTGTTCATCTGGGCATTTGAGAGGCTGTGGCCAAGGGACGAGGGGAAAAGTGAGGAACGTTAAGGTGGCGGGGCAAAACTGAGCACAACTAAGGAACCAGGGGCACGAAAATAGAAAACCCTTGCCATATTACCATGAATCACACACGCATATAAACGGAACCGTGTGTGGTACTGCTGGAAATCCTACACGCATATGAGAAGAAACCGTGTGTTTGCCCGTTGAGCATCACAAACATTTCCTGTCAAAGAACCGCTTGTTCTATAGTTTTCCATCGCACACGCTGTTTTCTTTCTAACCATGTGTACATTATTTTATTCCCTCATGTTTAATTTTATTTTCCCTATAATTTATTATTCAAATTGGAAATTTTTAATTTTTAATTATGAAACATGAAATTAAAATTCTCAGCATAATGGTTCAACAACCAATCCATAAATAAAATTCTCAATACAATACGTTCAGTAATTACAGGATTTGGCAGCAATTAACTATGATGAACCACAATATTTAGAGACGGTAAAGTTGAAGAGAGAAGTGTAAATCATTTTGGCTGTCGATGGTGTTGAAGAAGTGGAATGCCCATAATGTGCCCTCCTACATGTCAAAGGTGTGCACAACTTTTGTCCTTCCCCTTGTGACGATTACTCGCCCATCCTTCACCGCCTTTAGGAAAACTTCTAGACAATTATCATGGTAGTATGAATTATATACATTAACCTTAGTTGCCTCCACTCCGGTCATGTAGTTTGCAAGGTAATCATTAGTAAATTGCTTCGGATACCACTGAAAAGAGAAAACTTTCAGATATTCATGTCTAATAGAGTAACTCGTTGTGGGCAGGGGGAAAAGGCAATGCTACGTCTTGAGCTTGCGTTGATTTTTCCCTTGAAGAGGAAAGGGTGATTCAGCAAAGTAGTGATAAGTATTTCCCTCAGTTAAGAACCAAGGTATCAATCCAGTAGGAGGCACAAGCAAGTCTCCAATCTATGCACCTGCACAAACTAACAAACACTTGCACACAACGCAAAAAAGTGGTTGTCAATCCCTTCACGGTCACGAACAAGAGTGAGATCTAATAGAGATGGGTATAAAAGATAAATAAAAGAGCAAACTAAAGTAAATCTAAATAAATTGGAGCAAGGTATTTTTTGGTTTTCTGGTTTATAGATCTGAAAATATATGATGGAAAATAGACCCGGGGCCATAGGTTTCACTTGAGGCTTCTCTCTTGAAAGAAAACATACAGTGGGTAAACAAATTACTATTGAGCAATTGATAGAAAAGCGCAAAGTTATGACGATATCTAAGGCAATGATCATGAATATAGGCATCATGTCCGTGACAAGTAGACCAAAACGATTCTGCATCTACTACTATTACTCCACACATCAACCGACTCCTGCCTGCATCTAGAGTATTAAGTTCATAAGAACAGCGCAACACTTTAAGTAAGATGACATGATGTAGAGGGATAAACTCAAGCAATATGACATAAACCCCATCTTTTTATCCTTGATGGCAACAATACAATACATGCCTCGCTACCCCTTCTGTCATTGGGTGAGAACACCGCAAGATTGAACCCAAAACTAAGCACCTCTCCCATTGCAAGAAAAACCAATGTAGTTCGCCAAACCAAACCGATAGTTCGAAGAGAAATACAAAGATATCTTAATCTTGCATAAAAGAGTTCATAGAAGACTCAAATAATATTCATAGATAATCTGATCATAAAGCCACAATTCATCGGATCTCAACAAACACACCGCAAAATAAGATTACATCGGATAGAACTCCAAGAACATCAAGGAGAACATGGTATTGAAGATCAAAGAGAGAGAAGAAGCCATCTAGCTACTAGCTATGGACCCGTAGGTCTGTGGTAAACTACTCACGCATCATCGGAAGGGCAGCAAGGTTGATGTAGAGGCCCTCCAAGATTGGATCCCCCTGCGGCAGGATGCCGGAAAAGGCCCCAAGATGGGATCTCACGGGAACAGAGGCTTGCGGCGGCAGAAAAGTATTTTGGTGGATGCTTCTGATGTTTGGGGAATATTTCTGAATTTATAGATGTGGAATTAGGGTTCGAGGACACCTGAGGGGCCCACAAGCCCTCAGGGCGCGCCCCCCAGGGGCACGCACTAGAGGCTTGTGGCCTCCTCGGGACTCTTCTGGCCCTCTCTCCAAGTCACGTAGGTGTCTTCTGCTCCAAGAAAAATCATCGTGAAGTTTTATTCCATTTGGACTCCGTTTGATATTCCTTTTCTGTAAAAGTCAAAAACAAGGAAAAATTA
Source organism: Thinopyrum elongatum (assembly GCA_011799875.1). Taxonomy (NCBI): domain Eukaryota; kingdom Viridiplantae; phylum Streptophyta; class Magnoliopsida; order Poales; family Poaceae; genus Thinopyrum; species Thinopyrum elongatum. The sequence continues at coordinate 157,048,540 of CM022297.1, forward strand.
GAAACTGGCACTGGGCTCTAGGTTAATAGGTTAGTCCCAAAAATAATATAAAATAACATATTAATGCATATAAAACATCCAAAACAGATAATATAATAGCATGGAACAATAAAAAATTATAGATACATTGGAGACGTATCAAGCATCCCCAAGCTTAATTCCTGCTCGTCCTCGAGTAGGTAAATGATAAAAACAGAATTTTTGATGTGAAATGCTACCTAACATATTTATCAATGCAATCTACTTTATTTTCGCAAGAATGTTCGGATCCATAAGATTCAAAACAAAAGTTTAATATTTACATAAAAATAATAATACTTCAAGCATACTAATAAAGCAATCATGTCTTCTCAAAATAACATGGCCAAAGAAAGTTGTAATTACAAAATCATATAGTCTGGCTATGCTCCATCTTCATCACACCAAGTATTTCATCATGCACAACCCCGATGACTAGCCAAGCAATTGTTTCATACTTTTGGTGTTCTCAAACTTTTTCAACTTTCATGCAATACATGAGCGTGAGTCATGGATATAGCACTATAGGTGGAATAGAATATGGTGGTTGTGAAGAAGACAAAAAAGAAGCAGAAAATCTCACATCAACTAGGAAAATTAATGGGCTATGGAGATGCCCATCAATTGATATCGATGCAAGTGAGTAGGGATTGCCATGCAACAGATGCACTAGAGCTATAAGTGTATGAAAGCTCAAAAAGAAACTAAGTGGGTGTGCATCCAACTTGCTTGCTCACGAAGACCTAGGGAAATTTGAGGAAGCCCATCATTGGAATATACAAGCCAAGTTCTATAATGAAAAATTCCCACTAGTATATGAAAGTGACAAAATAGGAGACTCTCTATCATGAAGAACATGGTGCTACTTTTAAGCACAAGTGTGGAAAAAGGATAGTAACATTGCCCCTTCTCTCATTTTTTTGTTTGAGCTTCTTTGGCCTCTTTTATTTTTTATGTGGGCTTCTTTGGCCTCTTTTATTTTTTTTATAAAGTCCGGAGACACATCCCAACTTATGAGGGAATCATAGCTTCCATCATCCTTTCCTCACATGGGACAATGCTCTAATAATGATGATCATCACACTTTTATTTACTTACAACTCAAGAATTACAACTCGATACTAGAACAAAATATGAATCTATATGAATGCCTCCAGCGGTGTACCGGGATGTGCTATGATCAACAGTGACATGTATAAAAAATATGAACGGTGGCCTTGCCACAAATACTATGCCAACTACATAATCATGCAAAGCAATATGACAATGATGGTGCATGTCACAATAAATGGAACGGTGGAAGTTGCACGGCAATATATCTCCGAATGGCTATGGAAATGCCATAATAGGTAGGTATGGTAGTTGTTTTGAGGAAGGGTATATGGTGGGTTTAATGCACCGGCGAAAGTTGCACGGTACTAGAGAGGCTAGCAATGGTGGAAGGGTGAGAGTGCGTATAATCCATGGACTTAACATTAGTCATAAAGAACTCACATACTTATTGCAAAAATTTATTAGCCACCAAAACAAAGTACTACACGCATGCTCCTATGGGGATAGATTGGTAGGAAAAGACCATCACCCATCCCCGACCGCCACTCATAAGGAAGACAATCAAAAAATAAATCATGCTCCGACTTCATCACATAACGGCTCACCATACGTGCATGCTACGGGAATCACAAACTTTAACACAAGTATTTCTACCAGTCCACAATTACTCACTAGCATGACTCTAATATCACCATATTTGTATCTTAAAACAAATGCAAGGAATCAAACTTCTCATATTATTCAATGCTCTTTATATATGAAAGTTTTTATTATATCCCTCTTGGATGCCCATCATATTAGGACTAAATTCATAACCTAAGAAAATTAACATGCTGTTTAAAGACTCTGAAAATAATATAAGTGAAGCATGATATTTCATCAATTTCTATAAAATAAAACCACCGCCGTGCTCTAAAAAGATATAAGTGAAGCACTAGAGCAACTTCCTACCTCAAAAGATATAAGTGAAGCACATAGAGTATTCTAATAAATTCACGATTAATGCGTGTCCCTCTCAAAAGGTGTGTACAGAAAGGATGACTGTGGCAAATTAAAAAGCAAATACTCATATCATACAAGACGCTCCAAGCAAAACACATATCATGTGGTGAATAAAAATATAGCCTCAAGTAAATTTACCAATGGATTGAAGACGAAAGAGGGGATGCCATCCGGGGCATCCCCAAGCTTAGATGCTTGGTTGTCCTTGAATATTACCTTGGGGTGCCTTGGTCATCCCCAAGCTTAGGCTCTTGCCACTCCTTATTCCATAGTCCATCAAATCTTTACCCAAAACATGAAAACTTCACAACACAAAACTCAACAGAAAACTCATAAGATTCGTTAGTATAATAAAATAAATCACCACTTTAGGTACTGTTGTGAACTCATTCTAAATTTATATTGGTGTTATATCTACTGTATTCCAACTTCTCCATGGTTCATACCCCCTGATACTACCCATAGATTCATCAAAATAAGCAAACAACACTTAGAAAACAGAATCTTTCAAAAACAGAATAGTCTGTAGTAACCAGAATATTAGTCATACTTATGTAACTTCAAAAAAGATGGAAACTTAGGAAAATGGAAGAAATTCATATATCAATCTTTTGTAAAAAATTCAGAATTTTTCCACGCTCCACTGAATTTAAACTATTCTGTTACTGGATGCAAATGTTTCTGTTTTTCAGCAAAACCAAATCAACGATAATACCAAAGCATTCCAAAGGTCTCGCTTGGCGCAAACACTAATTAAAACGCCAAAACACAATTACTACAGAGGTAATAATGTGTATTTATTGAAAAACAGAACCAAAAGCAAAAAAACAAAAAGATAAAATTGGGTTGCCTACCAACAAGCGCTATTGTTTAACGCCCCTAGCTAGGTATAAAACAAAGATCTTAATCATTGAAGTAGAAGTGACGGAGATCATCCATGCTCATATCATACTCCCTCCTCTCAGCAGCAAGCTTTTTTTCTGGCAAGCAAAAATAATCAAAGGGTCTAAATTTAATAGGGTAAGGATCTATAAGATCAAGTTTGGGAGGAATAGGATCCTCCTTCGGCCCCTTGTACTTGATAATTATTTCTTCATTATAAACATTCCTTTGAGTGAATTCTCTAAGTCTATCTCTTAGCACAAACCCAAATCCTTTATTTTGTATAGCAAAATTGTCATTGTGTTCATAAATCTTATCAACCAAAACATCGGGAGGAACTTGCTTTTTTAAGTTTTCATTATAAGCAGCATAATCCGGAGATTGCAATCTCATTATTTCTTCTTGATTAAAAAGGATCTTCTCTATGGGAGGACAACCACTATTGATATTATAATGAGCAAATATTTCACCCGCTTCTTTTAAAATAAACCTAAACTCATGAGCTCGGAATATGGTGGCAATACACTTAAGGGAAGGGTGATGAAAATTAGAGAATTCTAGGAAAATCCTTTGTATACACGGATGCATGTGAACAAATAGTCTTTCAAGTTCAATTATAAGCAAAGATATTGCATCCACAAGACTATTAGTTTTATTAAGGATTGACCCTCCTAGCATGGGTATCATACCGGCACAAGTAAAGAAATCTTTAATAACACCTTTTCCAATAATATTACCGCTACCCACGCGGAGTTTTTTAGTATGAATGATAGTAGGTTCTTCATGAGGATCACTATTATCAAAGTCATCAAGGTTTCCCCCAAGATTATTACTATCTTTTTCAACGATAACCTCCCCAGATTCAGACATGATGGCAAGAAACCAATCTAGCACACAAGCAAATGAAAAGCAAATGAAAAGATGAATGAAAGAAGGGCGAATAAAAAGGCAAATATTTTTGTATTTTTCTGAAAACGTTTTAGAAGTGGGGGAGAGGAAAACGAGAGGCAAATGGCAAATAATGGAAGTGCAAGAAATGAGAGTTTGTGATGGGTACTTGGTAGGCTTGATGTAGAACCTCCCCGACAACGGCGCCAGAAATTCTTCCTGCTACTTCTTGAGCTTGCGTTGATTTTTCCCTTGAAGAGGAAAGGGTGATGCAGCAAAGTAGAGATAAGTATTTCCCTCAGTTAAGAACCATGGTATCAATCCAGTAGAAGGCACAAGCAAGTCTCCAATCTATGCACCTACACAAACTAACAAACACTTGCACACAACGCGAAAAAGGGGTTGTCAATCCCTTCACGGTCACAAACAAGAGTGAGATCTAATAGAGATGGGTAGAAAAGATAAATAAAAGAGCAAACTAAAGTAAATATAAATAAATTGCAACAAGGTATTTTTGAGTTTTTTGGTTTACAGATCTGAAAATATATGATGGAAAATAGACTCGGGGGGCATAGGTTTCACTAGACGCTTCTCTCTTGAAAGAAAACATACAATGGGTAAACAAATTACTGTTGAGCAATTGATAGAAAAGCACAAAGTAATGACGATATCTAAGGCAATGATCATGAATATAGGCATCACGTCCGTGACAAGTAGACCGAAATGATTCTGCATCTACTACTATTACTCCACACATCGACCGACTCCTGCCTGCATCTAGAGTATTAAGTTCGTAAGAATAGAGTAATGCTTTAAATAAGATGACATGATGTAGAGGGATAAACTCAAGCAATATGACATAAACCCCATCTTTTTATCCTCGATGACAACAATACAATATGTGCCTCGCTACCGCTTCTGTCACTGGGTGAGGACACCACAAGATTGAACCCAAAACTAAGCACCTCTCCCATTGCAAGAAAAACCAATCTAGTTAGCCAAACCAAACCGATAGTTCGAAGAGAAATACAAAGATATCTTAATCATGCATAAAAGAGTTCAGAGAAGACTCAAATAATATTCATAGATAATCTGATCATAAATCCACAATTCATCGGATCTCAACAAACACACCGCAAAATAAGATTACATCGGATAGAACTCCAAGAACATCGAGGAGAACATGGTATTGAAGATCAAAGAGAGAGAAGAAGCCATCTAGCTACTAGCTATGGACCCGTAGGTCTGTGGTAAACTACTCACGCATCATCGGAACGGCGGCAAGGTTGATGTAGAGGCCCTCTGTGATCGAATTCCCCTCTGGCAGGATGCCGGAAAAGGCCCCAAGATGGGATCTCATGGGAACAGAGGCTTGTGGCGGTGGAAAAGTATTTTGGTGGATGCTTCTGATGTTTGGGGAATATTTCTGAATTTATAGAGGTGGAATTAGGGTTGGAGGACACCCGAGGGGCCCACAAGGCATCAGAACGCGCCCCCCTGGGGCGGGCCCTAGAGGCTTGTGACCTCCTCGGGACTCTTCTGGCCCTCTCTCCAAGTCACTTAGGTGTCTTCTGGTCCAAGAAAATTCATCGTAAAGTTTTATTCCGTTTGGACTCCGTTTGATATTCCTTTTCTGTAGAAGTCAAAAACAAGGAAAAAATAGAAACTGTCACTGGGCTCTAGGTTAATAGGTTAGTCCCGAAAATAATATAGAATAGCATATTAATGCATATGAAACATCCAAAACAGATAATATAATAGCATGGAACAATCAAAAATTATATATACGTTGGAGACGTATCAGGCAACAGGTTACTTACCATCCTAAAGTTCACTGTTGTCTTGGACAAAGTGTAAATGGAGAGTTTAATTCCCATCACCCGTCTCTTTCGCCTAACAATCTTTCCTAGCTTCCCGATTTGACGCTTATTCATGAATATCTCATTGCCCCATACACGGAAGTGGTCGAAGCGTGGATCAGTACTTTGATATATGTACCTACAGGCAAACAGTAAATGATAGAAGCTAAACTGCAATTGCAAAATGATGTAAAATACTACTCCCTCCGTTCCTAAACACTAGTGTTTTTTAGAGATTTCAATATCAACTACATACAGATGTATATAGACATAGTTCAGATTAGAATGTAGATTCACTCATCTTGCTCCGTGTGTAGTCTATATTGGAATCTCTAAAAAGACTTATATTTCGGAACGGAGGAAGTATAAGACATGGGATGCAACCTCGATGGCAAGCAAGAGCATCGCCCATTGTGGCCCTGCGTAAGTACATGGAAAGGCAATGCTAACTACAACAGGGTTAACATCCACCAAAATAGCAAATTGTAATAAAACGACAACATCTGTAGTGATATCTTCATTGCAAAGAGTAGAACGGTAACAAAGGACGGATTAAAAGTGGATAGAACTGTGTACTACAACAGGCTTAACAGCAACCTAAGTCAAGTATTATAAGTTTGTAGCTGGTATTGGTGAAATTGAGCTAGATAATTCATACTTGAACATTAGACAGTGTGCGGTACTAAAATAAGCAAGGCACGTTTAACTACATTGTGTGTTATTGAAACTGGTACTGATAGAATTGAAATTGACAGAGTTAAACACCGCAAGGCAAGTGCTGCTAGAGTAGAAATGACCCAGTTGTCTATAAAATGGTAAGGAAAATGGCTAAGACAAGTTAGGCTTGATTACTGCAACATGCTTAATACATCAACCGTACAAAACATAGCCATTGCAACTGGTACTAGTAAGATTGAACTGGTCAGTTCATACTTGGTAAATCCCGAGGGATAGTTGCTAGGGCACTTCATCTGGGTCAGAGGCCTCCCCAAGGTGGCGGCAGAGGCGAGGTGTTCCTCCGGGTCGAAGCGTGGATCAGTGCTACTGACATGTGTGCCTACAAGAAGCAAGTAAATGGTACAAGCTAAACTGTAATTGCACAAATGATGTAAAATACTACTATAAGACAAGGGATGCAACTAACCTCGACGGCAAAAAACAACATCGCCCATTATGGCCCTGCGTAGGTGCATGGAAAGGCAATGTTAACTACAACAGGGTTAACATGCACCAAAATAGCAAATTGTAATAAAACGACAACATCTGTAGTGATATCTTCATTGCAAAGAGTAGAACGGTAGCAAAGGATGGATTAAAAAATGGATAGAACTGTTTACTACAACAGGCTCAACAGCAACCTAAGTCAAGTATTATAAGTTTGTAGCTGGTATTGGTGAAATTGAGCTGGATAATTCATACTTGAACATTAGACAGTGTGCGGTACTGAAATAAGCAAGGCACGTTTAACTACATTGTGTGTTATTGAAACTGATACTGATAAAATTGAAATTGATAGAGTTAAACTCCGCAAGGCAAGTGCTGCTAGAGTAGAAATGGCCCAGTTGTCTATAAAATGGTAAGGAAAATGGCTAAGACAAGTTAGGCATGTTTACTACAACATGCTTAATACATCAACCGTACAAAACATAGCCATTGCAACTGGTATTAGTAAGATTGAACTGGTTAGTTCATACTTGGTAAATCCCGAGGGGTAGTTGCTAGGGCACATCAACTGGGTCAGTGGCCTCCCCAAGGTGGCGGCAGAGGTGAGGTGTTCCTCCAGGTCGAAGCGTGGATCAGTGCTGCTGACATGTGTGCTTACATGAAGCAAGTAAATGTTACAAGCTAAACTGTAATTGCACAAATGATGTAAAATACTACTATAAGACAAGGGATGCAACTAACCTCGACGGTAAAAAACAACATCGCCCATTATGGCCCTGCGTAGGTGCATGGAAAGGCAATGTTAACTACAACAGGGTTATCATCCACCAAAATAGCAAATTGTAATAAAACGACAACATCTGTAGTGATATCTTCATTGCAAAGAGTAGAACGGTAGCAAAGGACGGATTAAAAAATGGATAGAACTGTTTACTACAACAGGCTCAACAGCAACCTAAGTCAAGTATTATAAGTTTGTAGCTGGTATTGGTGAAATTGAGCTGGATAATACATACTTGAACATTAGACAGTGTGCGGTACTGAAATAAGCAAGGCACGTTTAACTACATTGTGTGTTATTGAAATTGGTACTGATAAAATTGAAATTGACAGAGTTAAACACCGCAAGGCAAGTGCTGCTAGAGTAGAAATGGCCCAGTTGTCTATAAAATGGTAAGGAAAATGGCTAAGACAAGTTAGT